>CM055116.1:34236413-36911099 GCA_029206835.1 Rana muscosa | reverse complement strand
TGTAATCCAGCCCCTGCCGGCGGTGACAGCACCACCTGCAAGCAAAGGAGAATAACACTGCCAGGCAGTATCACACCCCGAGCAGAACAACAACTTGAACACAATTGGTCTGAGCTCAATTACTGGCTCAGACTGCCCTTAAATTTCACATAGAGCCCCCAAACATTGGGGGGGGGCGCTACATATATATATATATATATATATACACAAAACTGTATATACCGGTATATATATTAATACACCGCCTGAAGTATATTAGAAAAAGTACACCAGGAATGCGCTGTAGATATAGGCTACACTGGATGCAGTGTATATATATATATATATATATATATATATATATTAATTAGACTAACTGTATATATATATCAAATACACTGCAGCTAACTGAATAACCTGCCTGCTTAATCTAAATCACGATATCTCTCCGTCCACACCTACCACACTACACAGGGCCGCCATGTAGGCAGCCTTATTAAGTGTGGGGCGTGGACTTAGTTCCCCCTGAGCCACCCTGCCTTTGGCTAATTATAGCTCTCTTAGCAGAGGGCGCTGGGATTGGCCAAAGCATGCAGGTTAGGTGCATGCTTTGGCCAATCATCATACAGCAATGCACTGCGATCACGCAGTGCATTATGGGGCGTTATGCGGCGCTCAAATTTTCCGCAAATGCCCCATAATGTTCGTTCTTCTGCGAATGGGCGAACACCCGATGTTCGAGTCAAACTTATGTTCAACCCAAACATCGAGCTCATCCCTAGTGACCACGAGGACTTTGCTTCTCATGCCTCTGCAAACTTGCGGTATATGTACTCCCTTATTCATCAAAGCTTGCAAAAGGACCCGAGAATTTGTGGCATCAAGGATCACTGACTTTTTTTCTTAAACATTAATAGATATTTGGAAAGCACTTTCATTTATTTTCGGAACCACTTTATTTATTCATTTATTTTAGTGGAGGTCCACTGGATATTAATATAATCTGGATATTAATATAATTGTCCACATATTGGATCACTATAATTGTCTACATATTGGATCACTGTGCAATAATTAAGGTTGATGATAGCATTTTATTAACCCTTACTTTTATGATGTTTCCATCAGCTGTCGAGTGCTGCCTCCGCCATTGCGGGTAAGGGTACCCGGCAGTGTAGCCTTACGGCTTCACGCCGAGAACCCTACTGCGCATGTGCGAGGCCCCGCTCCTCTCTCCTACTGGCACGGCCACAGGGATAGGAGGATGAGGGAGCCCCGCGGTGATGTCACGGGCCGCGGGGCTCCCTCCCAATTGTGGCACCGGAGGGGGAGAGGAGACAAATGAGCGGAAGTTCACACTGGGGGGCGGTGCGCTTGTGGGACGTTATGAAAAGTCCTGCAAGCAGCATCTTTGGGGCGGTTTGGGAGCGCTGTATTTAGCGCTCCCAAAATGCCCTGCCCATTGAAATGAATAGGCAGTGCTTTCAGAGCACCTGAAAATCTCTTTGAAAACTGGGCTTTTTACAATTTTTTGGGTAAAAAAGCACCCCGCTAGCAGCCGAAAAACGCAGCTAAAGCGCCACTAAAACTATCGGCGCCGTGTGAAAGCAGTCTTAATCACTGCTCATTTAAAAATGTTGGGTTTAATACCTTTTTTGCATTGAAACTTTTCCCCCAGGGCAGTACCCGGACCCCCATACCCTTTGTATGCCAAATAACTTGCATATAAGCCTTGTAAATGGGCACTTTTTATTTTTGTTGTAGGTTTGTTGTTCCGTTCCGAACTTTTGCGATGTTCGTAAGTTCTGGTCTGAACAAAAGAACAAAACCGGGGGGGTGTTTGGCCCATCTCTACATCTCTATTTATCACAGTCAGATCAATAAAATATGCTTTATGTTAATATTTGTAAAGTGCTTGTTAATATTTATTTTTGTAACCTAATTCTGCATAAAACATTTAACAGTTTAGTTTTATGGGATAATTTACGAGGACGTGTTTAGGGGCGGAATTGGGGCGGGGTAGGGCAGGGGTAGTAGCTCAGGACTTAAAATTTTGAGCCCTGCTATTGACACTTACAAACCGCTGATCTCTCTACCATATCTACATAAGGCCCCTGTCACACTGGGGCGTCGGCGCTTTACCGTCGTATTTGCGGGGGTATTCGGCCACTAGTGGGGCGCTTTTAACCCCTGCTAGCGGCCGAAAAAGGGTTAAAACCACTCGCAAAGCGCTGCTGCAGCAGCGTTTTGCCGGCAGTATAGCCGCGCTGCCCATTGATTTCAATGGTCAGGAGCGGTGGAGGAGCGGTATACACACCGCTCCTTCACTGCTCCAAAGATGCTGCTAGCAGGATTTATTTTTGCGTCCCGCCAGCACACCGCTCCAGTGTGAAAGCCCTTAGGCTTTCACACTGGAGAGACAGGAGCGTCTCTTTCAGGGCGCTTTGCAGGCGCTATTTTTAGCGCTGTGGCGCCTGCAAAGCGCCCCAGTGTGAAAGGGGTCTAAAGAATTGACAGTATTCTCCAATCTTTCAGGTTATAGTTTGAACGTAACAAAATCCGAAGCACTACCCCATAACCTACCTTCTCACACTGTTTCAGCCTTACAATCCTCTTTTATTTATAACTGGAAAGCAGAAAAGCCTAAATATCTTGAGATTTATCTAACACCTAGGATAACCCAACTTTATAGCATTAAATACTGTCCACTTATCAGGGAACTCGTTAACACTATGTAGAGTTGGAAATATTTTCAGCTTTCCTGGATAGGTAGAATCACTTGTTAAAATGTCCCTTCTTCCAAAATGACTTTACCTTTATGAAACTTTACCAATGAAAGTCTCCTTTGCTGACTTAAAAAAGCTACAACTTCTGGGCTTTTCCTGGGGCAATGGTAGACATGGGGTCTCTAGACAGGTACTGTTGGAATACAAGTCTCAGGGTGGCCTAAATTTTCCAGATCTTACAAAGTATTATTTAGCTGCCTTTTTTAGGCATTTGGCCTCCTGGTCTACGTTATGTCCAATAAAAAATGGACAGAGATTCAATGTCTTTGGATTTCCCTCATCAGTACTAACTCATTGTTGTGGCCTGGCAACTCGTATGTCAAAAGAATGCCCAGCTATTGACTTCTATGCTTCACACTTAAAGTATATGGTCTTATTGTAACGCTCGCTTTCATCTTTCTGCAAAGGCTTCCAAGATGTTTTCGTTCTAGGCAAAAACCTAACTTCCTTCTAGCAATGAGAGTCAGACAACCTGACCTTGGCTGTCCAAGGCCCTATTTCGTTTTAGAGACATTTTAAATTCTACAACTGGGAAATTATTATCTTTTGCTGAGATACAAACCCAAACACTTTGTGGCACCTAGAACATTATTCAACTATCTCCAAATCAAACAATATGCACAGTCATTTGCTGATAAGCTCACATTCCCTAAAACTATCCCCATTTGAGAGAATACTACGTCTTGAAGATCCTGCATGTCTACCCCTTATCACGGACATTTATAGACTCCTTAACACTGTTGATACTACTCCATTTCCCAAACACAGTTACTGTATATGTTAACGTGGGAAGGTGCCTTAGACTGGACTCTGGAGTTGGAGGAGTGGGAAGATATCTGGGATAACTCCAACAAAATGTTCATATACATGCTTTATAAGGAAAGTCAATATAAGATTTAGTTTCATTGGTACATTACACCTGATATTCTATATGCTGTTAATCCAAAAAAATTATTGTTTTGATTCATTATTTACATAAATTAGTTAAGTTAAATTTGTTTCATTTTTTTAATTTGTTTTCGGGATTCGTTTTGTTTATTCGTTTTCAAATCAATTTTGAATTCGAAAAGTTTTCGAATTCGAATAGTTTTCCAATTTCCAAAAAGAATAAAATAGAATAGAAAATAAAGGAATAGAATAGATTAAAAAAAATTCTATTCTATTCCTTTATTTTCTATTCTATTTTATTCTCTTTGGAAATTGGAAAACCATTTGAATTCGAAAACTTTTCGAATTCTAATTTGAAAGCTATTCAAATTCAAAACATTTTCTAATTCGAATTTAAAAATTATTTGAATTAGAAAAGTATTCGAAAGGTATTCGAAAACTATTCAAATTTTGTCCGAATTTGAATTTTGTTATTTCGGATTTGTTTAAATTCGGTACCATTCTAATTCGGAAATTCGGATACATCCGAATTTCCGAATAATGAAAATTTGTCCAAATTTTAGTTTGGAACGAAACAAACCGCACGCGTCTACTGCCAAACACGGCAGCCAAACACGGCTAAGTTGGCTGCCAAATTGATCAGCCACATTCTTACTGCTGCTAGATGTTTAATAGCTTTAAAATGGAATCAGAAATGACTGCCTTCTCAAACTGATCACCATAAACATATTTTTTCATAATAAAATTATTAAATAAAAAAATAAATAAATAAAAGCTATGATTGGGCAAACATATGCACCATTCACATTTATTTTTTATACATGGAAGAATCATGTTGTAGCTTACATGTGCATTTTTGTAGACCATTGCTATTGTTCCTTGTAGATTGGGATGTCTTTAAAAGAAAATATGTATCTATAAGAGTATATTTTTATAAAATTGAAAAGTATATTCAATCACTTACAAATAAACTACTTGTACAAACAGCTTAAAATAGGAGGAAGATGCTGGCATTATAGTGAGAACAATGACGCCGAATAGTATAAAGAGAGAGGAGAGGAGTCTTCGTATTATCACTGTGATACACACACTGCAGTTGTGTCACGTATGACGAAAATCCAGTGATCATAGCTATGGTTTCTTCTCGTCCTTACATCATTCTATTCTGTCTTATCCTCCAATGTATGACAACCTGGAGGTCAAAGACACAGAATCCAGCCTGTAAACTCAAGTTTACTGACACATTTGATGAATTCCAATATTTTCAGGATGGAGATGTCATCATTGGTGGAGTGATCTCTGTAAAATCAAAACAAGATTTTTTTTCCAAGCCTAATGAAATTCTTTACAAGTATGTTTGATCAAACAATTCAGTGCATAACGGCTCTTGTGCTTGGGCTGTTTGAGCCCATTCAGCCTGTACTGTGAACCTGGGCTGTCTGGTTGGCGGAATTACTGCAGGTATGCTGAATGAGCTCAACTGGCCCATGTATAAGAGCCTTCAAAAGGTATTAAAATTTGTATACAAATAAGGAAATTTTTCTAGTACTCCAAGCTCTGAAAATTTAATAAAAGTCATAGAAATGTATTGATAGCAGAAATTTGTTGACACATATTGTGACAGTACGAGGCCCTACCATTGTGTAAAAATCCTCTCCCTGGCTTTTGGCATTCTTGAATTTGGTTCCAGAGTTTGGGGACTTCTAAGAGCTTAGGGGAAAGAAGTCTTCAGCCCAGTGGCAAGGTTTTGCCAAAGACCAGCTGGGTGAGCCTATAGCTACATACAGCCCTTTACAATGACAGGCTTGGGAATTGTTCGCTTAGTGACAGTGGTGATAGGGGGTGAAAGGGTTACCTGGGGGCGATCAAGGGGGTTAAACCTTTATTAGATAATTTATGGGGGTACCCGACGCTATAAAAACCTGCGGCGAACCTAAAAAAATTACTGGGTACCGATCTGCATCACCGACGCCAAGACAGCGATCAGAAAAAACAATTGCTTAGTGACAGTGGTGATAGGGGGTGAAAGGGTTACCTGGGGGGCGATCAAGGGGGTTAAACCTTTATTAGATCATTTATGGGGGTACCCGACGCTATAAAAACCTGCGGCGAACCTAAAAAAAAATACTGGCTACCGATCAGCATCACCGACGCTAAGACATCGATCAGAAAAACGATTGCTTAGTGACAGTGGTGATAGGGGGTGAAAGGGTTACCTGGGGGGCGATCAAGGGGGTTAAACCTTTATTAGATAATTTATGGGGGTACCCAACGCTATAAAAACCTGCGGCGAACCTAAAAAAAAATACTGGGTACCGATCTGCATCACCGACGCCAAGACAGCGATCAGAAAAATGATCGCCAAGCGACGGCGGTGCTAGGGGGTGAAAGGGTTATCTGGGGGGTGATCAAGGGGTTAAACCTTTATTAGGGGGGGTTAGGGGGCTACACTGGACCTAAAACTAAATGTAGTGACACTTTTACAGTCACAAATGTCACTGATTGCAGTGATCAGTAAATAAATGGTCACTGCAATCAGTGACACTGTGACTGGGGGCTGGGGGGTGATCTGGGGGGGCTGGGGGGTGATCTGGGGGGGCCTGGGGGGGCGATTTATGTGCCTATGTGTGCTGGTGTTAGTGTAGTGTTAGTGCACTGACCTGTGTGTCTTCTCTTGTACGACGCTCGGTATATGTGAGCGCCGCACAGGAGATGACATCACTTCCTCCTGCTTTCTCTATCTGTGTAAACAGTACACAGACAGAGGGGGCATTTCTATTCGCCGGGAGCGATCGCGGGGGGGGTGGTCGGAATCGAACGGCCGCCCCCCCATCTCGGAACGCTCCCAGACGAATTCCGACCGCTCACTGTACAGAAGGGGGGTCCGATCGGACCCCCCAACTGTACAAAGGCAATCACGTATGCTCTACGTGATTGTGCCTGTCGGTGCCATTGTGCCGACGTATATATACAGTGAGCGGTCGTTAAGTGGTTAAAAAAATAATAATTTCTTTGATACATGCTTTGATACAAGTCCTCCAGGGCAGTACCCAGGCCCCCATACCCTTTTTATGGCTAATAACTTGCATATAAGCCTTCAAAATGGGGACTTTTGATTTTTCATGTTCGGGTCCCATAGAATTGAATAGAGTTTGTGGCTCAGGAACAAACATTTTCCCTGTTCGGGAGTTCTATTGCGAACTAAACTGGGGGATGTTCCGCCCATCACTACTGATTACTACTATTGATACTATTTTCATCAGTAAATTCTTGGATATAGTCCCTTATAACTCCCTCCAATAATTTATAAACTATAGATGTTAGACTGACTGGCCTGTAGTTTCCAGGTATATGTCTCTACACCTTCTTAAATATTGGTACCATGTTGGCTTTTCTCCAATCAGCTGGTACCATTCCAGTCAGTAAAATGTCCATAAAAATTAGGAATCACGGTCCAGCTATCACCTGACTGAGTTCCTTAAGGACTTTCGGGTGTAAGCCATCTGGTAATTTATTTATGTTTTTCAAGTCTATTTCTAACATTGGCCTCTGTTAGCCACGAAGTCACATCCAAAATAGTATTTCTTAATTAAGTACATGTACAAAGCTGTAAAACAGCCTACGCGTTTCAGATGTTAGTCCTTAGTCACGGGTTAGTAATGCTTTATCTCTTGTTGGTGCATTCATCAACTGACCCATGAAATTGTCCTGCAGGATATTTATAAAAAGGCCAGCCTTAGATAAATGAGCGATTCCTTTCACCCAGTCAATTTCTGGAAAATTGAAATCCCCCTAACATTGCCCTGCCTTGCCACCATACCTAACCATGATAGGAGGCCCGCCTCCTCCTCATTCCTCAGGTTAGGGGGCCTGTTGCATACACCCACTATTACTTTCCCATTAGTTTCCTCCCTTTGGAGCTCCACCCACAAGGTTTCCACCTCCTTCCTTGCTCCATTAGTAATGTCATCCCTCACAGTCACTTGCAAATCATTCTTGATATACAGGCTTACCCCTCCCCCTTTCCTACTCTCCCTGTCCCTATGATATAGGGAATACCCCTGTACGGTTGTCAGCCAGTCATGTGAGCTGTCAAAGTTTCTGAAATTCACACAAAATCGAAATCCTCCTCGTAAATTAGCAGCTCCAGTTCTCCCATTTTGTTATCTAGACTTCTAGCATTTGTGTACATGCTTCTTAATTTTGTCCTGTTACGTACTATTTCCTTGTTAGTTGATACGAGACTACAATTAGGATTTGCCAACTTACTTACCTTGTGTTTTGGTATTCTAGCCACCCTACCACTAATGCCCCCAATATTGCCCACTAAACCTTGCTTGTTGCTGGCTAGCATTACATCTGGTCCCTCCCCCTCAACACCTAGTTTAACCTCCCTAGCAGTAATCCCGAGTCTGGCTCGGGGTAATTTTTTTTATGCTAAGAGCGGTAACCCCGAGCCAGACTCGGGCTGCATCGCAGTTTCCAGGGGAAGTAACTTACCTTGTTCCCTGGATCCTGCGATGTCCTCCCGCAGTGTGTGCGAGCCGTGTCTCGCTCGATCCTCACTGCCGAGTGCAGAGCTCCGTTCCCTGCGACGTTGCGGCGCACGGGGGCGGAGTTCAGCGCCAAATTCAAAAAAGTAAACACATGGTATACATACATCTTACACATTACAGTACTGTATGTAATAATTACACATCCCCTTTGTCCCTAGTGGTCTGTCCAGTGTCCTGCATGCACTTTTATATAATAAAAACTGTTCTTTCTGCCTGGAAACTGGAGATTGTCCATAGCAACCAAAAAGTGTCCCTTTATGTCAAAAGTGATTTTAGACCAGCTAAAAAACAGCGACAATAAATTACAATCACTCGCAGAATTGAGCGATAGCGATTTGTGGGGAAATTCATCAAACAAAAAATCTAATGACAGCGACAATTCTGCAACTGAGCAAATTTCAGTGTATTTGATTTGATTACATTATTGAATAATTTTTATTATAATTACATTACTATTTGTTATAATTATTTATAGTTATTTATTATATTATAATTTATGATTTTGTGTTTCAAACTTTATCATACCCGGGATGTCTACTAGACTCTTGTTTGGTCAGGTTTAAGTAAGTAATTACTAAGAATCGCAGGCCTACAATACATAACACCAAATTTCCATGCAAAATAATTGTACCGCTTTTGGTACATAATTCCAGACAGAATCATACCGCCAGGGAGGTTAAAAGCCCCTCTAACTTTCTGCCCATCTTCTCTCCGAACAAAGCTGCACCCTTCCTATTTACAGTAGCTGCTAAAGTGCCGGTAACCGACTGAGAAGTCCAGTTCTCCAGGAACCCGAACAACTCCTTCCTACACCAGCTCCTCAGCCATCTGTTAATTTCCCTAATCTCCTGTACCTCTCTGGAGTGGCTCAAGGTACAAGCAATATTTATGAGAATACTACCTTGGTGGTCCTTTTCTTCAATTTAGCTCCCTTAAATAATTTTTTAGGATGCTCCACCTTCCTCTAACTTTGCCATTGGTACCAATGTGTACAATGACAGCTGGGTCCTCCCCAGCCCCACCCAATAATCTGTCCATTCGACTTGCGATATGCCAAACTTGAGCGCCCGGTAAATAACATGCAGTTCGGCAATCATGGTCTTAGTGACAGATTGCCCTATCTGTCCTTCTAATGGTTGAATCCCCTACCACCAGAATCTGTCTTGCTGGAAATGGCTTTTCTGTATTACTGAGGTGGTGCTCATTTAACGACTGTCTTTTTGAGAGGGAAAAAGTTCATACTCCTCTAAGAGCTGATAAACATCCCCTTTGGGCTGTTTTTGTGGACACCATAAGTGTGCATCAACGCTGCTGTACAGAAACCCAATTAAAAGTGAATTGTATAATTGAAACAAGCTATCAAATCCACATAATGCTGTTCAAAAGCCCACAGCTTAGCAGTTTCTGTCCAGCTCGTGGGCAAGCACAACTCCTAAACCCTGTAAGCCACTAATATACATTCAGAAAGGCTTCTGGTAGTTGGCAGTTGCTTAAAGTGGTTGTTAACTGTTCTTTGGGACTCTCCAATGCTTCTTCGTTAAGCAGGTTGCCATTTAGAAACAATGGAGAGTGAGGCTTTTGCTTTTAAATGAGTGGGATGTGACTGGAGCAACACTCTGAGCAAAGTTTGGAATAAAATGCAGATACTAGCTCATTAACCCCAGAAAAGAGCTTAACTCCGAATACAGTTTTAGGGTTTGCCCAAAACTGCACAGCTTGAGTGTTTGCTGGACACTTCCTCAGCTTCACCGATATGTGCCAAGTAATGTTCGGTATTTGGGTTTGCATCAGATGACAAATACTAGGCTTAGGATTAAGCCCATACTTACCCAGCTGCAAAAAAGGACCTGATACAGGTGCTTAGAGATGGTTCTTCAAAGGTCCTTAATAATATAATAATGTTAACCAAAAATATAAGAACTAAATCAAAGTTCAAATCTCCAAGACAACATTTAATTAGCCTATGAAAAGTATTTGGAGACAGTCTTTTTTTTTTAAGTCCAGCAGACTAATATGAGTGTGATGGTCTAGTGTCTACTAACATGTGGTCATATAGTGTATGTTTTGGCTTTAGATGTTTTTAAAATATACTTGATATCTGATGGCAAATTTGTGTTTCTTGTTGTCAGATGCCAGAATCTCGGTGCTCAGAGACATGTCAACCAGGGAGCAGAAAGAAACCAGGAAATACATTTCACTCTTGCTGCTATGAATGTGTCCCTTGTTCAGAAGGAGAAATATCCAATACAACCGGTATATTTCCTGTTTTATGCAAAAAGTTATGTAAACATCAGACCTGTGTGTAATACTGTTTTGGAGGTGGAGATGACCCTCACCATGCAGTAATTACATCATCCATAACGTGCTATGAGGGTAACAAGGATCCTAAGCTTCCACTAGATGAGCATTAAATGTATCTTCTAGGGTCCTTAAAGGGGTTGTATAGGTATTTTTTTTAAAATAACAAACATGTTATACTTACCTCCACTGTGCAGCTCATTTTGCACAGAATGGCCCCGAACCTGGTCTTCTGGGGTCCCTCGGCGGCTGTCTCGGCTCCTCCCTGCAAGAACTCACCACCTTCATGCGAGCAAGCTCGCATGGTGGTGAGTTCTTGCGGGCGCGCTACCGTGACACAGCCGGCGGTTATAGCAGCTCACTGTATCACTCGGCCCCGCCCCCTGGTGCGCCCTGTCATTAGATGTGATTGACAGCAGCACGAGCCAATGGCTGCGCTGCTTTCAATCAACCAATAAATGAGCTGAGAAGCCCGGCCGAGAAGCCAGCGCGTTCACGGCGCGGGACTTTTGAGGGGTCAGGTAAGAAAACGGGGGGCGGGGGGCTGGGGGGCCGCTAATCCTCAGATGTTTTTTAACCTTAATGCATAGAATGCATTAAGGTGAAAAAATGTGTACCTTTACAACCCCTTAAAATCTTTAGTGCCTCCACCTAAAGGTATCTTTTTGTTACAAGGGTGGTGGTACAAGTCTACCTTCAGTTCAAGGTGGATCCTGCTTATTCACGGCCTGTTGAATTAATGCAGAGATGTATCCACCCCAAATTATCGTAATATTATAGCACTGCAAGGGCTTTGAACTTAGGCCAACTGGCCTAAACAGGCCAATAATGCGGGTGGTGTCATGCGCCAACCGCCTCACTATAAAAAAATTTACCACAGTAGCTGTAGTGTAAGCAGATGTTTCTGGGGAAAGGATATGAAAAGCTGACAAACTTCATAGGGAAAGATGTACTTCAAAGCAGTATTAAACCCATAAACAACCCAAAATACATTGAAGCTTACCAATCCTTAAAGTATTATTCCAGCCTAACACTAACTATGCCTAAAAAATGTTCCCTACCTCCTCCTGCTACCTAACCTGTGTGAAAAAGATCTGTATACTTGCCTATTTTTAGTTCACTCTGGTGTGGTCCTGTATCTCTGCCCCCCCCCCATGACAGTGAGCGGTGGCTGCAGGGGAGAGGAGGAAGTGTCGACAATGGGAACTTAGAAAGCCAGGTGCTGCTGAATTGAGATCCAAGTGGCTTGGTATTTTGAATCACTTGTTTTGCCGGTAACAATTCCCTACGTGGGCAACTGTTTGTGGACTTCACTTTTGTTTTCGTTTAATTAAAGTGGGCTGGTAAGCCTTAAAAAACACAATTCAGACTGGTGTGGACTCACTACAAAATGCTTCTACCAATGCGCTAATGATTCCCCATATCACAATTGTTACTTGTCCCCTGTCGCAGTGCTTAGCTCCCATGCCCTTTTTGGCATTAGCTTGGCTATTAGTTGTGATACTATCTAGATTTGAGTAAAAAGATTCAGCTCCCCCAGACTTCACTTGCGACTGTTTAAAGACTTTAGGCAGGATTTATAAACCTGACTCGAACCAAACCTTGGCAGATTCATTCATCCCTATTCAGTCAAATATGGAACCTAAATCCTTTCCCTGTCTTGCAAATTCTCAGTAACAAATACCAGGAATCTAGTTATAAATAGACATGTGCATTTCATTTAGTTATGAATCGAAATTCGGATGAAATTTACGTTATTCAGATTCCTAAATCACAACAGTAACAAACTTCAAAAATAATCCAAATTAAATTAAGATGAAACTAATTATACAAATACAAATTCAAATTTGAAAATTTATTTGAATTTGAAAATTTATTTGAAATGCAAACATTTTGCAGTAAATACAGTAAGGTATATATGAAAAAAAAAAAAAAGTAAGGTATAAAAGTGAAATAAGATGATGATTCCTACTTAAGCTGCTTTATACAATAGAATATAAAAGAACAGAACAGAAAGCAAAAAAATATAATATAATACTACAGAATATAATATAAAGTAACATAAAAGAATAGAATAGAATAAAACAGAATAGAATATAAAATACAATAATATAATATAATACAACAGAATAGACACAATTTTTAAAAATGGAATAGAATAGAATAAAACTGAATAAAGTAAAACAGAATAGAATAAAATAGAACAGAATAGAAAATAAAATAATTGAATAAAAAATAAAATATTAGAATGCAATATTTTCTATTTTGTTCTATTCTGTTCTATTCTATTCTATTTTTATCTATGCTATTTCTACTTTTTATTTTCTATTCTATTCTGTTTTATAAAGCAGCCTAAGTAGGAATCATCATCTTATTTCACTTTTATACCTTACTGTATTTATTCCAGTATGTTTCCATTTCAAATTCAAATTAATTTTCAAATTCAAATATTTTTTTTAAATTTGATTAGACAATAATGAATATACAAAACAAATCCAAATAAATGAAACAAATTCCAAAATAGAATCAGTCTAACATAACAAATACGACGAAACACAATTATTAACTTAACGAACAAATCCAAAACCATTTTTTTCTTTGTTTCAGTTATAAAATGTTGCAAATTAGTAATTTTTCTTCTTAAAATTTGCCAAAAATTTATACTGCTACATATCTTTGGTAAAAATAACCCAAATCAGTGTATATTATTTGGTCTTTGCGAAAGTTATAGAGTCTACCCGCTATGGTGCCAATTTCTGAAAATTGATCACATCTGATTTTTTCCCATAGTTCTTTGCAAAATGAAGATTTTTTTCTTAATTTTTTTTCACAAAATTGTCATAACAACAAGTTATTTCTCACACACAGCATATGTATACCACAAATTACACCCCAAAATACATTCTGCTACTCCTGAGTATGGCGATACCACATGTGTGAGACTTTTTCACTGCCTGGCCACATACAGAGACCCAACATGCAGGGAGCACCATCAGGCGTTCTAGGAGCATAAATTACACATCTAATTTCTTGACTACGTTTTACACTTTTGAAGGTCCTGAAGAACCAGGACAATGGAAACGCCCCAAAAATTACCCAATTTTGTATGGTAAACACCCCAAGGTATAATCTATGAGGCATAATGAGTCTTTTGAACATGTGATTTTTTCCACAAGTTTTTGGAAAATGTGTAAAGAAAATGAAACACATTTTTTTTTTCACAAAGTTGTCAATTTATAAGATACCTCCAACACATAGCATGTACATAGCAAAAATTGCACCCCAAAATAGATTCTGCTACTTCTCCGGAGTATGGCAATATCACAATACCACATGTGTGAGACTTTTACACAGCCTGGCTACATACAGAGGCCCATCATGCAAGTGTTCTAGGAGCATAAATTACACATCTAATTAGACTACCTATTACACTTTTGTGAGACACTGATGGGCACTGTAGTGGCACGGATGAGTACTGATGTGGCACAAATGTTGCACAAATGATCACGGATGAGCCATGGATGAGCGTAGATGAGCCATGGATGGGCACAGATGAGCCATGGATGGGCACGGATGAGCACTGATGTGGCATGGATGTGGCATGGATGAGTATTGATGTGGCATGGATGTGGCATGAATGAGCACTAATGTGGCGTGGATGTGGCACGGATGAGCACTGATGTGGCATGGATGTGGCATGGATGAGCACTGATGTGGCATGGATGTGGCATGGATGAGCACTGATGTGGCATGGATGATCATGGATGAGCGTTGATGTGGCATGGATGATCATTGATAAAACATGGATGAGCATGAATGAGCCATGATTGGGCACCGATGAGCCATGCATGGGCACGGATGGGGATGGATGAGCAAGGATGAGCATGACTGTGCATGGATGGATGGATGAGCATGGCTGGGCGAGCATGGCTGGGCATGGATGAGTATGGTTGGGCATGGATGGATGAGCATGGCTGGATGGATGGATGGCTGAGCATGGCTGGGCATGGATTGAAGTATGAATGAGCACACGTGGGCATTGATGTAGCATGAATAAGCATACCTGGGCATGGATGTAGCATGAATAAGCACACCTGGGCATGGATGTAGCATGAATGAGCATACGGGCATGGATGTAGCATGAATGAGGATGGATGGATGAGCACAGATCAGCGATGTGAGCACTTCAGATCCAGCCCACAGCACTGCTGAACCCAGTTCTCCCCCTCTCCTCGCACAGTGTACCGATCAGTGCGAGGAGAGGGGAGGAGCTGAACTGGACAAGCTCCAGTTTGTTGACAACTGATTGCTCCATCATTGGATTGAGCGATCACGTGGTAAAGGGCTGCTGTCATTGGCCCTTTACCCTGTTCGCGCCTGGTCCGGGGGACCTGACGATCATGGACATTCCCGGGTGCACGCGGGAGCGTGATTCTGGGAGAACATCATAGTACGCCCTCCCAGAGTTCGGGCTATGGCCCAGTTGGCAAGTAGTTAAACATTGGCCATATCAATAGGCCTGTCACTATTATTCAAAATTTCTAAGATCCCCCATACTTAAATAACAATCTTTTATTTTCTACTCCATCAGAAAATAAAAACTCATAAAGACATACTGTATAACAACTTTCTTTTAATGGTATTGTTATGTACAGAACGTACCTGGTCGTAGAGCCTGACTTTGTAGGAGGAGACCTCTCTTACAGCCCTGGCTCAGAAGTCACTGGAGTGCCTGCGGTAGGTGTAGTGGTTGGCACCGTGGCAAGGTGGTGATCCTCCAGGGATGGCTGGAGCTGTAGGCAGCAGAGCAGGTGGTTGCAGGTCAGCAAACAGGGAGCTGGCGGATACCGGAACAGCGGAAGCTGGAGCAAGGTGAGATAAGCTTGGTTAGGTGCACACGAACAGCAGACAGCAGGAAGGTCAGACAAGCCGGGTCAGAGCAGGTAGTCAGATGTATGGATCAGCAGGCTTAGACGTAGTCATGAATACAGGCAGGGTCTGGCAGCGGGTAGGCAGGTAGGAGACAGAGCAGGGTCAAGGCGAGCCGAGGTCAGGATTGGAGATATATCGGGTGGTCAAGCAAGCCGGGTCGGTACAGGTAACTGGTAGCAGGTGTGCAGGTATTCAGGTTACAAAGCTGCAGATCAGACAGCAATGCACTATTGCCACTGCTGGCTTTTTAAAGGCCTAATGGCGCCATATCATGGTTCTGGCGGTCTGGCTCCCTTGTCAGGAAAGGGGTCAGGTACTGCAGGCTTCAACAATGAAACATGAAAACACTGGGTGAACTTTTAGAGAGTCAGGTAAGGATAATTCGTAAGATACCTCATTGATTTTCCTTCTTACCGGGAAGGGTCCCATGAACTTGGGTGCCAGCTTCTTGGATGGGCAGGCCAACTTGAGGTTGTTCGTGGAAATCCATACCTGATCACCTGGTTGAAGGTCCAGCTCCCCTCTCCTCTTCCTGTCATAGGCTTTCTTGCTGTCCGCTTGGGCCTTGGTTACTGCTTCCTGCAATACCCGGTTGTTGCAGCTGAGGAAATCCACGTGCTCTGTACGGCCGGGACTGGAGATTCTGGAAGAAAATCAGGTAAAAATGTTAAATGAAAGCCGTAATTAGCAAAGAAGGGGGATTGTCCAGTGGCCGAATGGTTGGCATTATTGTAGACAAACTCTGCTATGGGCAATAGGGACACCCAATCATCTTGTGCAAAGGACGTGAAACATCTGATGTACTGTTCAAGAGTCTGATTTGTCCTCTCAGTTTGTCCGTTGGTTTGGGGGTGATAAGCTGAGGACATGGCAAGTTCAATTTCCAAGATTTCGCACAGAGCTCTCCAAAAACGTGAAGTGAACTGGACCCCCCTGTCTGACACGATGTTTGAAGGGACTCCATGTAGTCTGACGATTTCCTTAATGAAAACACGGGCAGTCTCAGCAGCGGATTGGGTGCCCTTTAGTGGCAGGAAATGGGCCATTTTAGACAGGCGGTCTACGACCACAAAGATTGCTGTAAACCCCTCGGAACATGGAAGCTCCACTATAAAATCCATAGCAATCATCTTCCATGGTCTATCAGGTACAGGTAGGGGTTTCAGTAGTCCCCAGGCTCGGTTCCTTGATGTTTTGTTTTGGTTACATACGGGGCATGCACTGACGTATGATTTGCAGAACTCCTCCAGACCTGACCACCAGAATGTGCGCCGTACCAGCTCAAGAGTCTTGCGGACTCCAAAATGTCCTGCCAGCGGATGGTCGTGAAGGAGCTTTAGTACCTCAACCCGAGTGCTTCCTGGAACAAAAATTTGGCTCCCCCTCCAAAATAATCCATCTCTGGAAGTCAAGGTGGTACCAGAGGGTTTGGAAGAGTCTGTGGATGCTTTCCTGATTTGAGAGAGCAGATCTGTCTGCAAAAGTAAAATGGTGTCGGGTACAGATAAATCCTTGGGGTTGTCGTGCATGCGTGATAGTGCGTCTGGTTTGATGTTTTTTTAACCTGGCCGGTAGGTGATGTGAAAGCAGAAGCGTGAAAAAAATAAAGCCCAATGGGCCTGCCGAGGCTTCAACCGTTTAGCGGATCTTAAATATTCTAAGTTCTTGTGATCGGTATAAATTAATACTGGGTGGGCAGCGCCCTCCAACAGGTACCTCCATTCCTCTAAGGCGGCTTTGATGGCAAGTAATTCCCGGTCACCAACATCATAATTTCTCTCTGCAGGGGAGAGTTTTCGAGAGAAGAACCCCATAGGGTGCATTAAGTCCTTGTTACCTTGGGGTTGGGAGATGACAGCCCCGACTGCAACTTCAGATGCATCCACTTCAAGAATGTAAGGCAGCGCAGGATCAGGATGGCTGACAATTGGAGCTGATGTGAAAAGTCCTTTAAGTGTGTCAAAGGCTCTTTGGGCCTCAGGGTTCGGCCTCGTACACACGGCCGAGATTCTCGTTGAAAAAAACATGTTGTTTTTTTCGACGAGATTCTTGGACAAGAAACTTGTCCCGGCCGAGTGTACACACGCTTGTTTCAAAGAACCCGCGGTTCTTTGAATGGAGCGTACGCGGTGACATCATCGACTACGACGAGCATGCGCTCGTCACATTCGATGCCGTCGCCGCCATCTTGGTATACCCTACGTATGCCTAGGAAGCTACCGCGCATGCGTCGAATTCATTTCGAACATGCGCGGGCTTCCGGGAGGACAGGTAAGTGTACACACACTCACTTTTCTCGTCGAGAAACATGCCGAGGAGAATCCCGACGAGAAAATAGAGAGCAGGTTCTCTATTTTCTCGTCGAGGTTACTTGTCGGTTTTCTCGACGAGAAACCCGATAGCCGCGTACACACGACCGATTTACTCGGCAAGACCTCTCTGCCAGCAAGTTTCTTGCTGGTTCTTGCCGAGATAATCGGTCGTGTGTACGAGGCCTTCCTGTGGAAACGTGAGTTCTGCTTGGTCAGCTGTGTGATGGGTGTGATTATTGCGGAAAATCCCTTGATGAATCTCCTGTGGAAATTTGAAAAACCCACAAAGCGTTGTACTCCTTTCTTATCCAAAGGTACAGGCCAGTCCAGCATAGCGGACACCTTTTGAGGATCCATCCTGATCCCTGTGGGGGAGATTACCAACCCTAGGAATTGAATAGTCTGC
Source organism: Rana muscosa (assembly GCA_029206835.1). Lineage (NCBI taxonomy): Eukaryota > Metazoa > Chordata > Amphibia > Anura > Ranidae > Rana > Rana muscosa. The sequence goes on along the minus strand of CM055116.1, from coordinate 36,892,942 downwards.
TGCTCAAATTCGCATTTCTCCACCTTGGCATACAGTCCGTGTTGGCGGAGGCGGCCTAGTACCCTGCGGACATGTTCCCGATGTCTGTCAAGTGATCCGGAGAAGACTAGAATGTCATCAAGGTAGACAATGACAAAGATATCAAGAAGGTCTCTAAACACATCATTGATAAAGTGCTGGAAGGTGGCAGGAGCGTTGCACAGGCCGAAGGGCATGACTAAATATTCGTAGTGGCCGAATCGGGTACGAAAAGCTGTCTTCCACTCGTCCCCAGAACGGATGCGGACCAGATTGTAGGCCCCTCTTAGGTCTAACTTGGTGAAGATGACAGCAGACCTTAGTTTTTGGAAGAGTTCAGATATCAGGGGAAGCGAATAACGGTTTTTGACTGTGATGTTGTTTAACTCACGGTAGTCCACACATGGGCGGAGGGTCTGATCCTTCTTGGTGACGAAAAATATTCCGGCGCCTGCTGGTGAGGTAGATGGGCGAATGAACCCTTTGCACAGATTTTTATTGATGTAGACCTTCAGAGCCTCTTGTTCCTTTTCTGATAAGGGGAATGTAACGGGAAGGCCCAGGGAACTCAGAATCGCTTAGAAAGTATGAGATACCCTTGCTTCAGCTCCCTCAATGCCTCTTATGTGTCAACCACCCAGTGTCTCTATTAGGGGCACAGGGTGAATGAAAACTCCAATATGGTCTATGATAGCCATATTCAATGCTGCACATACATTGTATCTAGATTGGATGTGTACTGTGAGGTGGGGGGGTTGTGTAATCATTGCTGTGAGGAGTTAAGGTGATTTGCATTCTATTGTCTATTGTGGCTTGTGGGAAATAAGCCTATAATTATAGGTTGTGGAACTAGCAGCAGACAGGTTAATCACCTGCCTGCTTGTGTTGTAAATGAGTCTAGGATGGTCTGGAGACCCTTTTGGTGTGAATAGGGATAGTTAACTCTATGCCTGTGTGTATTGTACTCGGCAGATGGACAGTCTACCAACCCTTTCATTATAAGATGTGTATTGAAGGTCGTTATGTTCTATTGTGTAAAGTCTTTTGAAGCCTAACAGACGTCAAAATAATGTGTATTGGGCCTTGTTATGTGTGGGTGGAGCTGGGCCATTGTTCATGTTAAACTAATGCAGTAGTAGATGTGTATAAAAGTTACAATGTTTTCTTCAATAAAGAGACTCGATCCTGGAAGCTACAGAGTACGTCTCGTTCTTCCAGAAGGATTAATTCCTAGGGGAAGTGGTCGGCTGGCTGTGGAGGATCGACAGCGAATGTGTGTCCAGGAGAGGGAACATCTTAAACGGCGTTAACCCCTTTATATTTGGGGTGCCATTACAGGGAAGATGCGCCCAAAGGGAATCTCGGCCCCAGGAAGGAGCTCGATGGGGCAGTCATAGGGGCGGTGAGGCAGAAGGGAGTCAGCCCCCCATTTACTGAAGACATCAATGAACTCATGGTATGGTCCTGGGATGGACTGAAGCAGGTTCTGGTCAGAGTCTATACATAACAGAGTGGCGGATGGACTGAGGGATCCAGGTAGACAGTGCTTCTGGCAGTAAGGGGACATGAATGACACTTCTCCAGACACCCAGTTGATTTGGGGGTTGTGAGCCTGGAGCCAGGGTATACCCAGGATCACGGGAAACAGGGGGGAAGAGATAACATCAAGTGTCAGCCACTCCTTATGTTGAGCGGTAGAGGTGACAGGCAGAGGAAGGGTCTCCTGGGTTACCTGTCCTGATTTTATACGGGAGCCATCGGCCAAGAAACAGAAAGTCCAAGAGTCTTTTCCTGAAGAGGGATGTTATGTTGATTGGCAAAGGTGGAGTCGATGAAACAGCTACATGCGCCAGAGTCAATGATAGCGTTGACTGGAACTGTCCTTCCCTGGAGTTGCAACGAGAGAGAGAGAGCTAGGTGGGTTGCATTGGCAGATAAAGCTGCGAGATTAGCAGGAATGAAAGAAGGGCACTTACGCATCTTGACAGGACAGTTGCGCACGTAGTGACCTGCTTCACCGCAATAGAGGCATAGGTTCAGTTGGCGACGGCGTGCCCGTTCTTCAGGTAGCAGGGCTGGTCACATTATCCCATGTTGCATGGGTTCAGAGGTGTCCGGACTGGGATTGGCAGGATTTAAACAGGTGGGCGGCAGGTAACGGGAAGCAGGCATGGGAGCTCTCGTGGTCATCCATACTGGGCGACTTTGCTGGGAGGAACGCTCTGCCCGGCGTTCACGGAGTCTGCGATCAATCTGGATGGCTGTGGTGATCAAGGCTTCAAGGGTCCCTGGTACCCCCACTCGGGCGAGTTCGTCCTTCAGCCCCTCGGAAAGGCCCAAGCGGAATTGGTGACGCAGGGCTGTGTCGTTCCACTGAGTGTCTGCGCTCCAGCGTCTAAAGTCCGTAACATAGTCCTCGGCTGCTCGGCGACCTTGCTGGAGCGCAAGCAGGGCGGACTCAGCGGTGGCATTCCGTTGGGGATCATCATAAAGCTGGGCCATGGCTTGGAAGAAGGATAGCAGGGATTGAGTCTGAACATTATTTTCTCCTAGTAGCCAATGGGCCCAGGTCTGGGGTTCACCATGGAGTAACGAAATCACAAATCCCACCTTTGTGACTTCTAAGGAGAAAGTCCGGGGTTGTAGGTCAAAATAAAGCTGACAGGCATTACGGAAGCCTGGAATTTTGTCCGGTCTCCTGAAAACCTCTCTGGGACAGGAACTCTGGGTTCGGGTGGAAGCATCACCACTGAAGGAGCAGAGGCAGTTGACAAAGGCCTGGCAGAGGGTGCAGGGGCCGCATCACCGGAGGCAACGAGGTCCTGAACTTATCCTTCCAGCCGGATGTAGCCTTCCTGTAGACTCTTCACTGCTTGTGTGAGGGCTGCCAGGTGTTTGCAAATCTCCTTTATGGGAGGAACTTCTCCTGCAGGCTCTGTCATGGCTGTCTGATACTGTTATGTATAGAACGTACCTGGTCGTAGAGCCTGACTTTGTAGGAGAAGACCTCTCTTACAGCCCTGGCTCAGGAGTCACTGGAGTGGGGACAGTGAGCTCGAGAGCGCAGTGAGGTAGGAGTGCCTGTGGTAGGTGTAGTGGTTGGCACCGTGGCAAGGTGGTGATCCTCAAAGGATGGCTGGAGCTGTAGGCAGCAGAGCAGGGGGTTGCAGGTCAGGGACCCGGGAGCTGGCGGATACCGGAACAGCGGAAGCTGGAGCAAGGTGAGATAAGCTTGGTTAGGTGCACATGAACAGCAGACAGCAGGAAGGTCAGACAAGCCGGGTCAGAGCAGGTAGTCAGATGTATGGATCAGCAGGCTTAGACGTAGTCATGAATACAGACAGGGTCTGGCAGCGGGTAGGCAGGTAGGAGACAGAGCAGGGTCAAGGCGAGCCAAGGTCAGAGTTGGAGATATATCGGGTGGTCAAGCAAGCCGGGTCGGTACAGGTAACTGGTAGCAGGTGTGCAGGTATTCAGGTTACAAAGCTGCAGATCAGACAGCAATGCACTATTGCCACTGCTGGCTTTTTAAAGGCCTAATGGCGCCATATCGTTTAGCGCGCACGCGCGCAATTGGCACGCGCCAGCGCACAGGTACAGAGGCAAGCAGGAATTGTCTTCTATTTCTGCCAGGTCCCTGACAGGTATAAGCTCCAGTATCCCCATTTTATCCCCAAATCAAAACGGCAGTGGTTCCACAGAATTTATGATTTCAAATTTGCAAAGATCTCACAAAATCAAAATTTCACACAATCCTGGACCCATTCGACTGAATACACTCTAATGGATGAATGCAAATGCCTCCTATCCCAACACACTCCATTCTATCCCTCTAACTCTGGAAACACTGACCTTAGATCCCCAACATTACTGCACATCCAAACTTATACACCTTTCTTTTCACCCTAACAATTTGCTCCTTTTTTCTATCCTACTGATTGACCAAACTACATAACTCTGTATAAGACCGCTATCAGTAGCAATTCAAGGGCAAGTAAAACTTTGATACTTGCAACAAAAGTCTTCCAACTTCAAATCATTACAACTAAAAACCCTTTAGGGGTCAATGCACTTGAAGTAATATTAAACCCTGGACACATTTAAAGAATGTCTTTCAATAAGTAATGTAGCATACCTGAGTACCTCTTTTTATCATTATCTGCGCCCAAACATTTGAAAGGTTTTCTCTTTAGGACCACTGGTTCACCGCTATATGCACTAAAAGTCTTTTTTTTTTCAATAGACAGTAAAAATTGTATTCGATGTCTAGAAGATGAATGGCCAAATGAGAAGAAGGATCGGTGTATTCAGAAATTAGTGGAATTTCTCTCTTACACTGATAATATTGCTACAGTATTTGTATCCATTTCTGTTTTGCTCTGTCTAGTGACTCTCTCCATAATGGGAATCTTTATCTGCTATCTGGATACTGCCATTGTCAAAGCTAATAATCAAAGTTTGAGCTTTGTCCTGCTTGTCTGTATCATGCTGAGCTTCCTCTGTGTGTTCTTGTTCCTCGGTCGGCCACTGGATATAACCTGTATACTGCGTGTCACCACGTTTGGTACCATCTTCTCTACAGCTGTGTCTTCTCTTCTGGCCAAAACAACCATGGTTTACATTGCTTTTACGGCCACCAAACCCGGCAGCTACTGGAGGAAATGGATTGGAGTCACACTTCCAAATCTTGCAGCAATGCTTCTTTCATCTGTTCAGGGTATCATATGTCTTGTTTGGTTGTCTGTTTCTCATCCTTTTCAAGAAATGGACACTCACTCTTATCAGGACAAGATCATCATTCAGTGTAATGAAGGGTCAGTTATCGGGTTCTACTCTATGTTGGGTTACATGGGGTTTCTGTCAGCTGTGAGTTTTGTTCTGGCTTTCATGGTGAGGACATTACCGGACAGTTTTAATGAAGCCAAATACATCACCTTCAGCATGCTGCTGTTCTGCAGTGTCTGGATTTCCATGATCCCGGCCTATCTAAGCACCAAAGGGAAATACATGGTGGCTGTGGAGGTCTTTGCCATATTGGTCTCAAGTACTGGACTTCTAAGCTGTATATTTTTTCCAAAATGTTTCATTATTCTGTTCAGGCCAGACTTGAACACACAAATGGGTCTGCTTTCTAAGAAAAATAGACTTTGAAGATTATTCTATTGGTTCTTCAGTAAATACAAAAATACAATTGTATTTTAATGCAACAATATATACTGTTGCACGGGCTGTAGAATGATATAATATTGTAGTGCTATTTGTACTTACAGTATCTACAAGGTGTGGAGTTTAGGTGTTGGCTAGGTACAGGGTACAGAGTTGAGGTGGGTAGTAGGTACAGGATGCAGAGTTCCACCCCCAAAACGCCATCCTTGACAGGATTGTCTTCCCCTCCCAGTATAGCACCATATCCACCTTCCTGTACAATTATCACACTAAATGTTTTAATTCCTCCCCCAAATCTCCCCTCCAAACACAGACCTCAGATGCAGTGCGGCTCAATACAGTGCAGGAGATGCCCCTCCTCCCAGACTCCTCCTTATGACCTGTCATAGGACACGTCAGAGCCGAGGAGGCACCTAGCAAAAGCCTCCCCATCTTTAGTCTGACAGGTGGGGTTGAGAGATGCTACGGGTGCCAAGAATAGGTACATACCCAGCATTAGTACACCAGGAGGGTTCAGTGCAGCGGCCTAGACAGGTGCACTGTGACTTCTAAATACAGAAGCCTGGCTTCTGTGTTTAGAAGTGACAGTAGTGAGTGGCTAGCGCCAGAGGTGGCGAAACTCTATTCCGCCATTTACCAACTGAAAAAAAACCTGGTGTCACCCCTCTGGCGGGTGTCCCCCGGGTGCGGTCCACACCCCCTAAAGCAACGCCACTGTCTCAGGTGATGTTCTTTGCTCAGAATGTACAGAACGGTAGATGTCAGCCACGAGTTGAGATAAAAATAGAAACAAGTTTATTGCATACACAATTAGGGAAGGAGGGTGAGGTGCGGCTCAGGATACCCCAAAATACACTTTCTCTAAAGTCTCTCATGATCACTTTCGACGTCACAAACTGCACTGAATGGACCCCTTCAGAGCTTTGGCACCTTGGCATTTGAAGTTCTAGTCTTATCTCAAACTTTAAAGAAGAATTCCAGGTATGGAATTTTTTACATAGTTACATTGATCCAGTTTGGACCAATATAGCAATGCATATACCATATCTGTGGGATCCCTCTAGAACAGTGGTTCTCAACCTGGGGGTCGGGACCCCCTCGGGGGTCGAATGATGATTTGCCAGGGGTCACCGAATCCTGGGCTGTTCTTGAAGCCCGCACCACTCTCCCTGCTTTTTTGCGACTGCCCAGCTGTGCTGTTCCTGGAGGTCACGGCCGCCCACTCAGCCTCTTCGCAGCCGCTTATTCAGTTCACGGTATGGCTGGGGGGCAGAGACTAGAGGTCAGCTGACTGGGGAGGAATGTGAAGTGGGAGGGGCTGGAGGAGACCCCATCTACTGATTTTGGCATAGGGGTCACTGCTACGAGACACCACAAAGCCGGAGACACAATGAGTAACACTACCTGTGATTAAAGTTGCCATTAAAAGTCCTCACTACAGTTCTGAGATCAGCAGATGACCTTCATCAACAGCACCTAAACCACTCATCCCATTACCCCCCCCCCCACCAAGGAGTAAGAGAAGGAATAAAAAATAGAGAATACACAGAAGGGAGAGGAAAAGAGGGGGAGGAACAAAGAAAAAGGGAGAGAAAGAATAAGAGAAAGAACAAGAAAGACAGCTAGAGAGAGGGATGGGGGGAAAAAACAAGAAATTAGGATAGAGAGAGATAAAAGGGAAAGAAAGGAGAACAAAGAGAGAGAGTTGTACATCCTAAAATGTACCATAAGGGTTTTTGGTACTGTACGAGTGGAAGGGACTCAGGGAGCACTAAATGTCCGTGGGTTAGGAGCGAAAAATTACTTGTCTTGCCTTGGGTGCTGACAAACCCACACTACGAAAATAATTTTACTGTTAGGGGTCCCCACAACTTGGGAAATTCTATCAAGGGGTCACGGCACTAGAAGGTTGAGAACCACTGCTCTAGAAGCTTACATCGCTACTCTGGGGATCTCCACTTGTTTTCAGGTCCCGTGCTGAGGGGCTGCCCTACTGGATTGTGAATACATGAGGTTGGCCTTCCGGCAAGGGCACTATTCAGAGAATGTTTTGCATTTTCTCAGTGATCTAATTTTCTCTCTGATTGGATGAGGTGGAGGGTGTGATGTCACATCCCTGCCTTTCCACCTTTTCCAATCAGAGAATGCCTTGCATTGATATAAAGAGCCCAATGTCCTGACAGCACGCTTTTCAAACAGAGGCAACAATGAACGTCATCTGTATAGCAGCACAACTGCAAACCCACAGACTTAGGTATCTGAACAGTAGTGCTATAATATCAGAGTCGTTTAACTCAGTGGTTGTCAACCCTGTCCTCAAGTACCCCCAACAGGCCATGTTTGCAGGTTTTCCTTTATCTTGCACAGGTGCTTTAAATCAGAGTCAACAGCTTGGTATTTTGGACAGCTATTTTATCTAAGAGAATTTCCCAAAACATGGCCTGTTGGGGGTACTTGAGGACAGGGTTGAGAATCACTGGTTTAACTGATTCAACAGAAGAATATAGTGTAACTCATACTAGGAATGCAGCTAATCTGTGCAGGTAAGGGGGACAAACTGCTGATAGAACCATCCCGGAGCAAAAGCATCACTCATGCACTGTGAAGTCAATTAGGTAACTCATCCCTGCAAAGTTCTAGCTGCATGCAGTGAACTGAAAACCAGGTTAGGATTAGGAATACCAATTATCCAGTACAAAATTGCACACCACAACATCATCCAGTATGCTAAAGAGCCACCTACATGGGCTCACAGTAAAACTGAGTATCTATTTCCTATGATTGAAGACCATGAAATTCCACAAACCCAGAGCGAACCTTTCTTGAATAGATGGCAATTTCTAAAGGAGAGATCAAGCACATAACAATTAAGTTATTTTTTTAGGAGACCTAAGATTGAAAAATGTTACAGATTTTCACCACCGATTTTATGCCTGTGGGGATAGGCTTACTTTTTTAAACAATTAGACAGGTATATCTTGATTCAGAGGCTATTGATACAACATTTTACAGTTTAGCATCACATACTGTATATTAGGCTTGTTTGAACAGGCTGAATTTTTTGAGTGACAGAGAGTGCACATTGCATATGTAAATAAAAGAAAATAATGTCTTGATTCAGAGACTGAAGAGGGAAACAATTTACAGTTTTGCACCACAGCTATTAGCCATTTTTGGACAGGCTGCAATTTCTTAAGGACTGAGCAGGCATATTGCTTCTGGAAATATAAAAATTTGTGTCTAATTGTTTTAAATGTAATCAGAAAAATGCACAGATTTTTACCACACCTTTATTGGATGGGTCACAATTTCTGAGGGAGAAAACAACTGCAAATTGTATTTGGAACTTAAAAAAAAAAACATGTATTTTATTTAAAAAGACAAAGGAGGAACATTTTTAAATATTTGCATGACAGATATTAAGCCTGTATAGATAGACTGCAATTTAGAGAAAATTACGTTGGCATGTTACATATTGAAATAAAAAAATAGTATCTTGATTCAAAGATTGAAAAAAGTACAGTTTAACATTATTACTATTAAGCCTTTTTGGACAGGGTGCAATTTCTTAAGGGTTAAGAAAACATGGAGCAACTGCAACTACAGAATTAGTGTCCATTTGTTTAACTTTCAAAAGAAAAAAAAAAAAACACACAGATTTGCAAAACACCTTTGAAGCTTTTATTGGATATGCCACATTTTCTAAAAGAGAGAGCAAGCACATTGCAATTTAAATGAAAAATATATTCATTCTTAGAAGACTAAAGATGGAATTTTTTTACAGATTTATGCCACAAACGTTAAGCCTGTATGGACAGGCTACAATTTCTAAGTGACTGAACAGGCATGATAGATCTGGAAACAAAATTGTATTCTGATTCTGAGCCTGATGAGGCAAAAATTTTATAGTTTTTGCACCACAGATAATAAACCTGTATGGACAGATTTTTAGCACATCTTTAAAGTCTTTGTTGTATAGGCCAAAAAGGGAGAGAGCAAGCTCTGGAATTAGAATTTTAATGTATTTTTTAGGAGACCAAAGATTTAAAAAAAATGCAATATAGATATTGAGCCTGTATGGACAGGCTTCAATTTCTAAGCTGGCTTATTATATCTAGAGATAAAAAAATTGTGTCTTGGTTCATAGACTGACAAGGCAACCATTTTACGATGTTGCACCAGTATATTAAGCCTGTATGGACAGGCTGCAATTTCTGAGTGATTGAGAGGGCATAATGATTCTGGAAATAAAAAATTTGTATCTTGATTCAGGGACTGAAGAGTGAAAATGTCTTCAGTTCTGCACAACAGCTATTATCCCTTTTTAGGCAGGGTGTAATTAATTAGGAATTGAGCAGGCATATTGCATCTGGAGTTAAAAATGTATTTCTTTTTTAGGAGATTTAGTGTCGGTTCACACAGGGGCGACCTGTCAGGCGACTTACCTGCCTGACAGGTCGCGCTCCATGCATTGCAATTTAATCGCTCTAATAGGAGCAACTCCAGTCACTCCGACTAAGATAAAGGTTCCTGTACTACTTTTGTGCGACTTCGGAGCGGCTTGCATTGACTTCAAAGTTGTTTTGCAAGCCGCGCTGAAGTCGTGCTGTACGGGGCAGCTTCAGCTTCAACGACTTTGAAGCCTCCCCTGTGTGAACCGGCACTCTAAATAGAAACATGTTACTGATATACACTACAGATGTTCAGTCTATATGGCTAAAAAAAATCTGGAAATAAAAAAATTAGTGCATTGGTTCAGAGACTGAAAAGGTAAAAAAAAAATCAGTTTTGCACCCATAGCTTTTAGGCGTTTTTGGACAGGATACTATTTTTTAAGGATTAAGCAGGCATATTGCTGATATTAGGCCAATATTGAGAGGTTGCAATTGCTGAGTGACTGAGAGTGCATATTGCATCTGGAAAGTAAACATTTATGTCTTGATTAAAGCAGAAACTCAGTAATTTTTTTCAACATTCCATCTATTAAATCTTCTGCCCTTGTTGTTTTAACTTTGGATAGTAATTTTTTTTTTTTCTGCCGGTAAATACCTTATACAGCCCACTTCCTGTTTCTTGTCTGGTAAAAAGCCTAGGCTTATGACATCATGCACAGCTCTCTCTCTCTCACTCTCATGAGAGTTTGCCAGGAAGGGAGGGGGGATGAGTCATAAGGGGGCCAATGAGACCTGCAGAGCTGGAGCCTCTGTGTATCTGTGTAAATACAGGAAGTAAACAAGCAGCAGCTTCAGCTGCCCACAGTTAAAATGTTTGCAGCCAGACTCAGTGGAGGGAGATTTCTGCAGCATATTTGGCAAGTACAGAATAACAATATGTATAAAATAGTATGCAAAGTGGTTGGAGGGAAGCTTTAGAATGGCAAAGATGTTTTTATTAGACTTGTGCAATTCGTTTCGTGACGAATCTAAATTCGTCCGAATTTAGCAACTTTCGGCCATTCGGAAGCATTCGAATTTCCGAACAAAGCAATTACGAATAAAACCAAATCCGAAATAAATTATATCGCAAATAGCGAATGCCTGAATGTCTTCGGCATAATTTGTTATGAAAAAAGTTACGAATGTACGAATCCATTCGAAGCACAATAACACTCTGCTGTGCTCTCTGCTTCTCCCTCACCGTGCTGAACTCCCTCTCAAAATGGTGTACAGGTGCGGAGGCTATAGCCGCATGTAAAAAACGAAAGTAAAATACGGGATTTCGAATAGTTACAAATAACCGCTATGTATTTAGAAAAGTACAAATCCATTTGAAGCACATTAGGCATAATAGGCAGCGTCGTTGTGAGAGAGACACGGAAAATTACGAATCAACAAACCCAAAAAAAGTTACGAAAGTAGGAGTTGTGTCCAGAATCAACGAAAAACAATGTACTCTACCGAAAGTACGAATAATAAATCAACGAAAAATAAGGCTTACAATAATACAAATCATTCCGATTCAACGAAAAATGTCGCTTGCGAAAATACGAATTAGTCCGAACACGAAAAATCCCGTCTAGCAAAATTACGAACGATTACGAATCAACAGGACCGAAATGAAATAAACCTAAACTAAACAAATTTTTCCGTTGTGCTCAAGTCTAGTTTTTATTACAGATTATGTGAGCGGACTGCAGTTCCTCTTTAAGAGACTAAAACGGTTTTCAGTTTGGACCACAAGCTGCAATTTCTAAAGGACTGAGCAGGTATATTGCACCTGGAAATATAAAATGAGTGTCTATTTGTTTAAAATAGAAAATAAAAAAAGTGCAAATTTGCAGCACGCCTTTGATGACTTTATTGGTTATTCCACAATTTCTGAGGGAGAGAGCAAGCTGCTTGCATGTAGAATTAAAAGCAATTAGTGTCTTGCTTTGGAGGATGAAAAAGGGAAAAATGTTACAGCCTTCCATTACAGATATTAATCCTGTAGGGTCAGGCTGCAATTTGTGGGCATCTGACTGAATCTTTATGCAGGCACAATACAAATTTGGTAAAGATTTTCTGCAAGGAATCTTATCCTTATTAATAGGAGGATCATTTTGAGGCAGAGATTAAAGCAGAAGGTCCCAAGAAAAAAAAAATATATTAAAAGCCAGCAGCTACAAATACTGCAGCTGCTGACTTTTAATAAATGGACACTTACCTGTCCAGGGTGCCCGCGATATCGGCAGCCGAAGCCGAGCAATCGATCGTCTCTTGGCTGCCCCTGCTGCCATCCTCGGTGAGGGAATCAGGAAGTGAAGCATTGTGGCTTCACTGCCCGGTTCCTTAATGCGCATGCGCGAGTAGCGCGGTGCGTTCCCAGTGGTCCCCGCTGTATCCTGGGACCAGTGTGTTTCCCAGAAGACAGCAGGGGGGTGGAGTTACTCCCGTGGGAGTCTCTCCCTGGAAGTGGGTGCAAATACCTGTATTATACAGGTATCTGCACCCCCCTCCCCCCTGAAAGGTGCCAAATGTTACACCAGAGGGGGGGAAGGATTCCGATAAGTGGAAGTTCCATTTTTGGGTGGAACTCCGCTTTAAGCCCCTTTCAGCCAGAAATATTACCTGAAACTGCATTGTTTTAGACAAAGGGTTTAAAAATTGCACATATTTGCAGAAGATAACATCTTTATTTTTAATAGAGCCATATTTGGAGGCAGAAAGTCAACTTCTGTCAGCCAGAAATATGAATTAGAAATGTATTTTTTAGGAAGACACTGTACGAAAATTGCATTGTAAACTAAAAAGAATTTCATTCGTTTTAACCACCTCCTGCCAGGCCATTGCATATAAATGGCCTGGCAGGAGCTTCCTTGATGAGTGTTCCCTCTCACATTGATTGGAAGTTAGAGAAAACCGAAACCTTCCTACAGTGATTGGCACGGTAAAAAGCATTCAATGTGTGGAAAAAAATGATCACAATATCCTAGACTCACTATGGACTCACTATCTCTATGGTGGCATTGGGACTAGTGTGGCCATTAATAAGGGAAACTAGCTGGCTGCTCTGATGACACTGTATGCCAGTGCAGCCAACTAGTACCTCTAATCACTTGCCACAGCAGTACAATGTCACTATAGTGACACTGTACTGCTCTGGTGAGAATATTTAGAAAATCAATTAATCTATCTATCTATCTATCTATCTATCTATCTATCTATCTATCTATCTATCTATCTATCTATCTATCTATCTATCTATCTACATTGTCATTATGGTGACATTGTAAAACTGTGACAGGAATCATGTACAATGGCTGGCTGCTCTGATATCACTGTATGTCAGTGCAGCCAGCCATTGTCTCTAAACACCGCCACAGCAGTACTGTGTCACCAGACCTGTGCAGCCAGTCTCCAATAATTGCCGAACCAGTCCCAGTGTCATCATAAGGCCTTGTTTATATGTGTGGTGGTCTCTGAAGAGTAATCACTCTTTAGAGAGTATTTGACAGGTACTGAGGAGGTATTTTATTGCCTCTTACCTGTCTGCCCTTTGCACCCCATACAAGTGCCCCCATTCACTTGACAGGGGGTATAATTCCTGCCATGGCTGCAAAGCATCATAGCTGTGGCATGTGTACACCTGGGGGCGGTGCCTTTGCAGCTAAAAGGGTAGCAGTTGGGGGGTGGTAAAACCATTGCTCAAAGCAAGGTTTTATTGCCCCCCAACCCCACATGTGAACAAGTTCTAATAGTGCAGCCAGTCACGGTGTCTTCAATTACCACCACACCAGTCACAGTGTCGCCAGACCAGTGTAGCCAGATTTTTTTTTGTTCTGGCCACCACTAGTACTGAGCCTGGTCTGTTTATTGATTACATTTCTGCCTGCTGTCTATATTAATCCTTTGCCTGTTTTCTGACCATGTATTTGCCTGCCACCTGAACTGACCCATCTGTATGTCCCACTCTTTATGTTCCAGCAAAACACCAGTCCCACCTATCCCCTGTGGACAAATGCACTCCTGAAACCAAAGTACTATTTATTGGCGTATAACACTCACTTTTTTACCCTGAAAATAGAGGGTAAACTGTGCCTGCGTGTTATACGCAGGGGGCTGTGGGAAATTTTTTTTCCTGAAACTTCCCTCTTAAAGTTGGGGTGCGTGTTATACGCCTGTGCGTGTTATACGCCGATAAATACGGTAATTATTTTGTTCTTCCTTTTCTCAGCCTCCTGTACTTCCTGGCCAATAAATATGGCATTCCTGGGGGCATCTACATACCAGTAGGCTAGGCTTGCTTGGCAATGGCATTTAGGAATGGGTAGAGCTAGAGGTGATGCTACAATAAGCTATATTCCTTGACCACTCGTACAGAGGCGACCATTATGGTACACTGTTTTTTATACAATTGGTTGATTTTTACGATACACAAGATACAATGTCCGATACATACAGTAACCACTTAACGACTGCCCACTGTAAATATACGTCAGCAGAATGGCACCGACAGGCAGAATCACGTATATGTACGTGATTGCCTTTGTATAGTTGGGGGGTCCGATCGGACCCCCCTTCTTTACAGTGAGCGGTCGTTTTACCTTCGGGAGCGATCCGGCATGAGGGGACGGCCGTTCGATTCCGGCCACCCCCTCTCGATCGCTCCCGGCGAATGAGAGAGCTTCCCCTGCCTGCCAGGAAGGAGGAAGTGATGTCATCTCTCCTGGGGCGCTCACATATACCGAGCGCCGTACAGGAGAAGATGCCAGGCTAGTACACAGAACAGCACACTGACACCAGGACACATAGGCACATAAATCGCCCCCCCAGGCCCCCCCAGACACCCCCAGATCACCCCCCAGCCCCCAGTCACAGTGTCACTGATTGCAGTGACCATTTATTTAGTGATCACTACAATCAGTGACATTTGTGACTGTAAAAGTGTCAGTACATTTAGTTTTAGGTCCAGTGTAGCCCCCTACCCCCCCCCCAATAAAGGTTTAACCCCCTGATCACCCCCCAGATAACTCTTTCACCCCCTATCACCACTGTCACTAAGCAATCATTTTTCTGATCGATGTCTTAGCGTCGGTGATGCTGATCGGTAGCCAGTAATTTTTTTTAGGTTCGCCGCAGGTTTTTATAGCGTCGGGTACCCCATATATTACCTAATAAAGGTTTAACCCCCTTGATCGCCCCCCAGGTAACCCTTTCACCCCCTATCACCACTGTCACTAAGTTATAATTTTTCTGATCGATGTCTTAGCGTCGGCGATGCTGATCGGTAGCCAGTAATTTTTTTTAGGTTCGCCGCAGGTTTTTATAGCGTCGGGTACCCCCATATATTACCTAATAAAGGTTTAACCCCCTTGATCACCCCCCAGGTAACCCTTTCACCCCCTAGCACCGCCGTGGCTATGCGATCATTTTTCTGATCGATGTCTTAGCGTCGGTGATGCTGATCGGTAGCCAGTAATTTTTTTTAGGTTCGCCGCAGGTTTTTATAGCGTCGGGTACCCCCATATATTACCTAATAAAGGTTTAACCCCCTTGATCGCCCCCCCAGGTAACCCTTTCACCCCCTATCACCACTGTCACTAAGCGATAATTTTTCTGATCGATGTCTTAGCGTCGGCGATGCTGATCGGTAGCCAGTAATTTTTTTTAGGTTCGCCGCAGGTTTTTATAGCGTCGGGTACCCCCATATATTACCTAATAAAGGTGTAACCCCCTTGATCACCCCCCAGGTAACCCTTTCACCCCCTAGCACCGCCGTCACTATGCGATCATTTTTCTGATCGATGTCTTAGCGTCGGTGATGCTGATCGGTAGCCAGTAATTTTTTTTAGGTTCGCCGCAGGTTTTTATAGCGTCAGGTACCCCCATATATTATCTAATAAAGGTTTTAACCCCCTAATTGCCCCTAGTTAACCCTTTCACCAGTGATCATCATATAAGTGTTACGGGTGACGCTGGTTAGTTAGTTTGCTTTTTATAGTGTCAGGGCGCCCGCCATATATAACCCAATAAAGGTTTAACCCCCTGATCGCCCGGCGGGTGATATCAGTTAGGTTTTAGCGTCAGAGAGGGTCTGCGTCACACCCCAGGCAGCGTCAGGTTAGTGCCAGTAGCGCTAACAACCACACGTGAAGCATACACCCCCCTTAGTGGTATAGTATCTGATCAGCTCAATATCTGATCTGATCAGATCTATACTAGCGTCCCCAGCAGTTTAGGGTTCCCAAAAACGCAGTGTTAGCGGGATCAGCCCAGATACCTGCTAGCACCTGCGTTTTGCCCCTCCGTCCAGCCCAGGCCACCGAAGTGCAGTATCGATCGATCACTGTCACTTACAAAACACAACACACATAACTGCAGCGTTCGCAGAGACAGGCCTGATCCCTGCGACTCCAGTGCTGTAGGAGGTGATTTCACCACCACAATTAAAAAAAAAAAGCATATATGCCGAAGCATTGGGGCAGCAGGAGCGGAGGAGCGATTTTGCTCCTAATGCCGCGTATATACGGTCGAAATTCCGACGGAGGCTTGCCCGTGGAAAAGTCTGACCATATGTACGCGGCATAACTTTTGCGAGAAGATGCCCCCATGCTTCGGCATATATAAATGGTGCATGTATGCCCATCATTGGAAGTGGGTGGATGAAGGGCGGTATTCTAATGGTGGGCATACCCACCGATCAATCTTTTTTTTTTCGTTCAGCCAACAGGCTGCATGAAAAAAAAGATTACAATACATGTCCAACAAGGACCAGCAACGTACTGGTATGTTGCTGGACTTTGAATGTTTATACCAGAATGATGCCTGCGGGTTTAGGTATCATCTTGGTATCATTCTTTTCAGCCAGCGGCCGGCTTTCATGTAAAAGCAATCCTAGTGGCTAATTAGCCTCTGGACTGCTTTTACAAGCAGTGGGAGGGAATGTCCCCCCCCCGGATATAAAAAGCGCCATTGGGAAATTGGGAAAGCATTTTATCACACCGATCTTGGTGTGGTCAGAGGCTTTGAGGGCAGAGGAAAGAAAGATCTAGGGTCCAATAGACCCCAGTTTTTTCAAAAAAGAGTACCTGTCATTACCTATTGCTATCATAGGGGATATTTACATTCCCTGAGATAACAATAAAAGTGATAAAAATAAATAAATATGGAAGCAACAGTTTAAAACCCCTGTCCTGCCCTGCTCTTGCCCAGTGGCGAACGCAAGCGTCGGTCTGGCGTCATATGTAAACAGCAATTGCACCATGCATGTGAGGTATCACCGCGAAGGTCAGATCGAGGGCAGTAATTTTAGCAGTAGACCTCCTCTGTAAATCTAACGGGGTAACCTGTAAATGCTTTTAAAGGCTTTTAAAAATGTATGTAGTTTGTCGCCAATGCGCGTTTGTGCGAAATTTTAAAGCATGTCGTGTTTGGTATCTATGTACTCGGCCTAAGATCATCTTTTTTATTTCATCAAACATTTGGGCAATATAGTGTGTTTTAGTGCATTAAAATTAAAAAAAGTGTATTTTTTCCCAAAAAAATGCGTTTGAAAAATCGCTGCGCAAATACTGTGTAGAAAAAAAAAATGCAACACCCACCATTTTATTCTGTAGGGCCTTTGCTTTAAAAATATATATAATGTTTGGGGGTTCAACATAATTTTCTTGCAAAAAAAATATGTTTTCATGTAAACAAAAAGTGTCAAAAAGGGCTTTGTCTTCAAGTGGTTAGAAGAGTGGATGTAAGCTTCCTAATGTTGTGTATAAAATGCCAGAACAGTTCAAACCCCCCCAAATGACCCCATTTTGGAAAGTAGACACCCCAAGCTATATACTGAGAGGCATGTCGAGTCCATGGAATATTTTATATGTTGACACAAGTTGCGGAAAAAATAATTTATTTATTTATTTTTATTTTTTTGCACAAAGTTGTCACTAAATGATATATTGCTCAAACATGCCATGGGCATATGTGGAATTACACCCCAAAATACATTCTGTTGCTTCTCCTGAGTACGGGGATACCATATGTGTGAGACTTTTTGGGAGCCTAGCCGCGTACGGGACCCCAAAAACCAATCACCGCCTTCAGGCTTTCTAAGGGTGTCAATTTTTGATTTCACTTCTCACTGCCTATCACAGTTTCGGAGGCCATGGAATGCCCAGATGGCACAAAACCACCCCAAATGACCCCATTTTGGAAAGTAGACACCCCAAGCTATTTGCTGAGAGGTATTGTGAGTATTTTGCAGATCTCGCTTTTTGTCACAAAGTTTTGAAAATTGAAAAAAAAAAGAAAAAAAAAAAAAATGTTCTTTCTTCATTTTCAAAAACAAATGAGAGCTGTAAAATACTCACCATGCCTCTCAGCAAACAGCTTGGGGTGTCTACTTTCCAAAATGGGGTCATTTGGGGGGGTTTTGTGCTATTTTGGCATTTTATGGCCTTCAAAACTGTGATAGGTAGTGAGGAGTGAAATCAAAAATTTGCGCCCTTAGAAATCCTGGAGGCGGTGCTTGGTTTCCGGGGTCCCGTACGTGGCTAGGCTCCTAAAAAGTCCCACACATGTGGTATCACCGTACTCAGGAGAAGCAGCAGAATGTATTTTGGGGTGCAATTCCACATATAACCATGGCATGTGTGAGCAATATATCATTTAGTGACAACTTTTTGTAATTTTTTTTATTTTATTTTTTTTTGTCATTATTCAATCACTTGGGACAAAAAAAAATATTCAATGGGCTCAACATGCCTCTCAGCAATTTCCTTGGGGTGTCTACTTTCTAAAATGGGGTCATTTGGGGGGGTTTTGTGCTATTTTGGCATTTTATGGCCTTCCCAAAACTGTGATAGGTAGTGAGGAGTGAAATCAAAAATTTGCGCCCTTAGAAATCCTGAAGGCGGTGCTTGGTTTCCGGGGTCCCGTACGTGGCTAGGCTCCTAAAAAGTCCCACACATGTGGTATCCCCGTACTCAGGAGAAGCAGCAAAATGTATTTTGGGGTGCAATTCCACATATAACCATGGCATGTGTGAGCAATATATCATTTAGTGACAACTTTTTGTAATTTTTTTTTTTTTTTGTCATTATTCAATCACTTGGGACAAAAAAAAAAAATATTCAATGGGCTCAACATGCCTCTCAGCAATTTCCTTGGGGTGTCTACTTTCTAAAATGGGGTCATTTGGGGGGGTTTTGTACTGCCCTGTCATTTTAGCACCTCAAGAAATGAGATAGGCAGTCATAAATTAAAAGCTGTGTAAATTCCAGAAAATGTACCCTAGTTTGTAAACGCTATAACTTTTGCGCAAACAGATAAATATACGCTTATTGACATTTTTTTTACTAAAGACATGTGGCTGAATACATTTTGGCCTAAATGTATGACTAAAATTGAGTTTATTCGATTTTTCTTATAACAAAAAGTAGAAAATATCATTTTTTTTCAAAATTTTCGGTCTTTTTCCGTTTATATCGCAAAAAATAAAAATCGCAGAGGCAATCAAATACCATTAAAAGAAAGCTCTATTTGTGGGAAGAAAAGGACGCAAATTTCGTTTGGGTACAACATTGCATGTCCGCACAATTTACAGTTAAAGCAGCGCAGTGCAAAATTCTGAATTCACCTCTGGTCCTCTAGCTACCAAATGGTCCGGGGCTTAAGTGGGTAATCATTCCAAACATTGAAAAAGCCTCACACATGTGGTATCTCCGTACTTAGGAGGAGCAGCAGAATGTGTTTTGGGGTGAAATTCTAAGTATGCCCATGCTACATACTAAAAATATTTTTTTAAATTGACAACTTTGTGCAAAAAAAAATATTGATTTTCATTTTCTTTGCACATTTAAAAAAAGGCTTTAAAAGACTCACCATGCTTTTTAACAAATTCATGTCCTTAAGATGTACTCAGGTTGAAGAGATTATACTGGGATCATGGCTGCAGCTACAGCCATGATCCTGGTATCAAAGTTTGTGGCCAGCAAAGAGTTTTCCTGTAGAAGTGATCCAAGTGGCTTTACAGCTGCCTGATCATTTCTACGGGGAGCTAAGAGGCCCCCCTTCCTCAGCTGCTCACCGCAGTTCCCCGGCTCTCCTGTGTGATTTGGGAGCCTGGAACTGCTGAACCCCATCTTACTGGCTGCCCAAAGAGGAAAGCCAAATACATACAGTGTCTTGCAAAAGTATTCACCCCCTTGGCATTTTTCGTGTTTTGTTGCCTCACAACCTGGAATTAACATGGATTGTTTGAGGATTTGCATCATTTAATTCACAGAACATGCCCACAACTTTAAAGATGTTTTTTTTTATTATTGTGAAGCAAACATCAAATAGGACAAAATAACAGAAAAAGTCAATGTGCATAACTATTCACCCCGCTAAAGTCAATACTTTGTAGAGCCACCTTTTGCGGCTATCACAGCTCCAAGTCGCTTTGGATAAGTCTCTATGAGCTTGCCACATCTTACCACTGGGATTGTTGCCCATTCCTCCTTGCAAAACTGCTCCAGCTGCTTCAGGTTGGATGGTTTGCGCTTGTGAACAGCAATCTTTAAGTCTGACCACAGATTTTCTATTGGATTCAGGTCTGGGCTTTAACTAGGCCATTCCAACACATTTGCATGTTTCCCCTTAAACCACTCAAGTGTTGCTTTAGCAGTGTGTTTGGGGTCATTGTCCTGCTGGAAGGTGAACCTCCATCCTAGCCTCAAATCACACACAGAGTGGTACAGGTTTTGCTCAAGAATATCCCTGTATTTAGCACCATCCATCTTTCCCACAACTCTGACCACTTTCCCAGTCTCGACTGCTGAAAAACATCCCCACAGCATGATGCTGCCACCACCATGTTTCACTGTGGGGATGGTGTTTTTTGGGTGATGTGATGCGTTGGGTTTGCGTCAGACATAGCGTTTTCTTTGATGGCCAAAAAGTTCAATTTTAGTCTCATCAGACCAGAGCACCTTCCTCCATACATTTTGGGAGTCTCCCACGTGTTTTTTCGCAAACTCAAAATGTGCCATTTTGTTTTTTGCTGAAAGCAATAGCTTTCTTCTGGCCACTCTGCCATAAAGCCCAACTCTATGGAGCGTACGGCTTATTGTCGTCCTATGTACAGATACTCCAGTCTCTGCTGTGGAACTCTGCAGCTCCTCCGGGGTTACCTTAGGTCTCTGTGCTGCCTCTCTGATTAATGCCCTCCTTGCCCGGTCCGTGAGTTTTGGTGTGCGGCCCTCTCTCGGCAGGTTTGCTGTTGTGCCATGTTCTTTCCATTTGGTTATGATAGATTTGATGGTGATCCTACGGATCATCAAAGATTTGGATATTTTTTTATAACCTAACCCTGACTTTTACGTGAAGAAAAGAGAGATCACCGCTCTAGGTAAGTGCAGGTGAGCAAACGGTGTCTTCCCAGGAACCACGGGTGCTGGCAATGCTGTAGATGCGAAAAGGAAGGTAGGATGTATGGACAGCCGCACTCCAAAAACTATTGAGGTTGCCTTTATTAAGTAAAATACATGAAGCACTGCACGTCACAGCAAAAACAAAGGGGTACAGCCGACGCGTTTCACACTAGGGTCTAGTGCTTAGTCATGGCTAACACATAATGAAAATATACTTCAAATAAATACAAATGGTGCAAACATCACATGATCCATAATAGCCAGTGAACATTGGACATCCATTAAAGGATAATTAAGTGGTGTTAATTGGTAATAATGTGCAAGTGTGAATGCTGGCTAAGTGGAAACGAATGTGAAAAGAAAAAACTAGAAAAAACTGTTAATAAAAAAGTGAAAAAGTGTGAATGAAAATAAGAGTGGAAATATAGGAGTGTATGTGAGGGACAAAGTATGTGTGAAAGAAACAAATGATGACGAAAAAAATGAATGAATGAAAATAAATATAAAATAAAAATAAGAATGAAAATAAGGATGAAAAATGAAAATAAAAATAAAAATGAATGTGAGACTGTGAAAAGAACGTGCTGAAATGTGTAGATGGTGATCCTGTGATGTTGAGAATTGATTCAAGGGTGTGTGTGTGAAAAGGAGTGTTGAATGGTGATGAGAGTGAAAGTGTGTAAAATATTGAATGGTGATGTGAATGAAAATGAGTGAGATGGTGAATCAGAAAATAAATGAAATGGATGAAAACATAAATACAATGTCAGTGTTAAAAAGATGCATGGGGCTTTGTATAAAGACACACAGAATGCAGTCGCGTCTATGCATTTACAGTGAATGAAAAAATATTCTTATAAAATTCCTATGGAATACTAAAGCCCCGTACACACAATCGGATAACCTATGGATTTTCGTCCGATGGATTTGTCCATCGGAAATCCGATGAAACTGTTTTTCATCAGTCTTGGCCACACACCATCAGTCAAAAAACCGACCGTTCCAAACGCGGTGACGTAAAACACTCAGATGAGCCGAGAAAAATGAAGTTTAATGCTTCTGAGCATGCGTCGACTTGATTCTAAGCATGCGTGGGTTTTTTAACCGATGGACTTGCCCATAGACGATCGGAAATTCCCATCGGTTTTTTATCCATCGGAAAATTTTAAAACAAGTTCTATTTTTTACAACCGATGGAAAAAAGACCGATGGGTACCATACACGATCGGTTGGTCTGATGAAAACCATCTATCGGATGGTTTTCATCAGTCAAACCGATCGTGTGTACGGGGCTTAAGTGTTTCTCATAGACACTAGACAGCAAACATAAACAATCAAATATGTGTCATATAGATGTGTGGATTTGAAATAAATCTATAAACCCAAAACATTTTGTGAACATCGGCATGGCTGTGAAATATACAGTTTTATATTGTAATTATGCAGGTCCATGTATCAATTGGGCCAGACGAGGTAGCAATGTCTTATTCAGTTTGCATGTGTTGTTTCCTCAATTTAGGTCATATACAAATATAAAATTATATAAAACATGTGAATGTTCATATATATAAAGAAAAAGAAAAAGAAATGCACGTGTGTATATGATATGAAAAATGAAAATGAAAATTGAAAATAAAAATGAAACTAGAAATAAAAATGAAAAAAAATAAAAAAAATAAAATAAATAACAATAAAAATAAAAATAAAAATGAAAATGAAAGATAAAAATAAAAATAAAAGTCTGCACTCAATGAATGAAGATATATATCAATGAACGAAAAACTTGGTATATATGAACATATGCGAACATACACATGACAATCATATCAGGGAAATCGGTGAAGTCAGTAAAATGGGAAATCGGTACAAGATGTAAAAAGTAGTAAACATAAATAAATGAAATATGTAATTAAGTGTATTATGTACATATCCCACTAACCAACCAAATAGATACTGTTTCATATATGGAGATAATGTGTAAAGGTCCCTAAAAGAAGGGGGAAAAAAAAAAAAAAGAAAAGAAAGGAAGAAAAAAATGAAAAAAAAGGGAAACAGATCAAAAAACGATATTTTATATGTGTATTGAGTATGTTATTGTTATATATTAGATGTATATCGTTCAGTGTATTTGAGAACAGTAGGATCCTCCAACTAATACTATATATGCACACATGTCCAGCAACTGATTTGAGGCGATGAGGTTGTCGCCTATGAATTATGTAGCCTACAAGAGCCTATATATGTATTTTATATGCCTAAGTTTGGGGTATTGTGGAGAACATGTATATGTATTGTGAGGGGGTTAACTCGGTAGCGGGTGTGTGTGACCCCCTGGTTGGGCTCCCCACACAAAAACAGGGCCAGCAGACGGAGGTTGTGGTTTTCAAAATCAAAAGGTGCGGTTTATTTCTCTATGTACAGTGACAAAAA
This sequence comes from Rana muscosa, assembly GCA_029206835.1. Classification (NCBI taxonomy): domain Eukaryota; kingdom Metazoa; phylum Chordata; class Amphibia; order Anura; family Ranidae; genus Rana; species Rana muscosa. Next base: position 36,869,502 of record CM055116.1, on the reverse strand, counting down.
CACAGCAAAGCCAAAAAGAAACATAAACAAAATAAATCCTGGTCAGTTTGACCTCTGACTAAACATGCAGGTTTCCTAAACTAACAACTGGGATCAGCCTGGTGCTGTCCTAGTCCCTAAGTCCCTGGTTTAGTAAAAGTCCAAACAAATAGCCACACAGGCTTTGCCTCACCGCACAGTGGTTCACTCTCCCTAGACAGTCCACACAGGTCTGGTTCCAGGCATGAGCTAACACCTAATGAATCTGGGAGTTCTTATAGAGGCCTAAATGAGCTGACAAGCTTCAGCTGGTCTCATCAACTCCCTGCCTCACGACGCCCAGCACTCTCCCTAGAGGTATGAGTCATTCATGAGCCCACTAGCCTCAGCTGGGCTTCATCAACTCCCTAGTTGTATAAGTCGGCATAAAGCCTGAATCTGGGAGAAATATATCTACCCCCCTGGATGCAACCAGGTGACTTTACCTTCCTGCTGTCACATACCCCCCCCTCTTGTTTTAACCTCGGGGTTGGAACACCAGCAATCAGGCATTCATGTACTCGAGACAAAGCATCCACATTCCCCATTTGAACGCCAGGGCGATGCTTTACTGTGAAGTTGAATTCCTGGAGGGCCAGGAACCACCTATTCACTCTTCTATTTGTTTCCTTGTTTTGAGCCATCCACTTTAACGGAGCGTGATCCGTAACCATGTCAAAGTGCCTACCTAGCAGGTAGTACCGAAGGGAATCTAGAGCCCACTTCACCGCTAAACACTCCTTTTCAACCGTGGCGTAATTTACCTCATGGGACTTCAACTTCCTGCTGAGGTAAATGACTGGGTGCTCTTCCCCGTTCCAGACCTGGGACAATACTGCTCCTAACCCCACATCTGACGCATCACTTTGTACGACAAAGTCTTTAGAGAAGTCGGGTGAGTACAACACTGGCTGGCTACATAAGGCTTGTTTCAAGAATTGGAATGCTGCCTCCGCCTCGGGGGTCCATTTAATCATGACCGACCCTTTCCCTTTCGTCAGGTTGGTTAGGGGCACAGCCTTAGAAGCAAAGTGGGGAATGAAGCGCCGATAATAACCCGCGATTCCCAGAAAGGCTCGTACCTGCTTCTTGCTGTTGGGACGTGGCCAACTCTGGATGGCCTCGACTTTGTTGAGTTGGGGTTTTATTACTCCCCTGCCAATGGTGTACCCAAGATATTTGGCCTCCTCCTGCCCAATGGTACACTTCTTGGGGTTAGCCGTAAACCCCGCTTCCCGGATAGAGTCTAGGACTGCTTGCACTTTTGGCAGATGTGAGGCCCAATCTGTGCTATGGACAATTACGTCATCCAGGTAAGCCGCAGCATACTTCCGATGGGGCCTCAGTATCTGGTCCATTTTCCGCTGGAATGTGGCCGGCGCATTCTGTAACCCGAACGGCATTCTCTTATATTGGAACGCCCCGTCTGGGGTTACAAATGCGGTTTTCTCTTTGGCCGACTTGGCCAGGGGAATTTGCCAATACCCTTTTGTGAGGTCAAGAGTCGTCATGTATCGGGCTGTTCCCAGCCGGTCGATCAACTCATCTATACGTGGCATGGGGTAGGTGTCAAATTTTGTAACTTTGTTCAACTGACGAAAATCGTTACAAAATCGCCAGCTCCCATCCGGTTTAGGCACCAACACAATGGGACTAGACCAATCACTTTGGGACTCCTCTATCACCCCTAAGTTCAGCATTTTCTGTACTTCCTCCCGTATTGCCTCCCGTCGGGCCTCTGGGATCCGATAGGGTTTTAACTTCACCCTTTCACCGGGCGGGGTAATAATATCATGCTCTACCCCAGATGTTTGTCCCGGCAGCTCAGAGAACACCTCCTTGTTGCGAAGCACAAACTCCTTAACCTCCTGTTGTTGGGGTTGTGACAAGGTGGCTGCTATTCCAACCTCCGGAATCACGCAACCAGTTTGAGCTGGTGACCAAGTTTCTGCGACTAGGGACTCTCTATCCCTCCAGGCTTTCAACAGATTAACGTGATATATCTGTTCGGGCTTTCGCCTTCCTGGTTGTCTGACCTTGTAATTCACTTCGCTCACTTTTTCCATTATCTCGTAGGGGCCTTGCCATTTGGCAAGGAATTTACTTTCAACCGTAGGGACAAGTACCAATATCCTATCCCCCGGGGAAAAGGTACGGGTCTTGGCTCCACGGTTGTACACTCTCTGCTGTGCCAACTGCGCTTGGGCCAAATGTTCCTTCACGATGGGCATTACCTGTGCAATTCGATCTTGCATCAGGGCGACATGCTCAATCACACTCCTGTGGGGAGAACTCTCACTTTCCCAAGTTTCCTTGGCAATATCCAACAGCCCTCTTGGGTGTCTCCCATACAGTAACTCAAAGGGGGAGAATCCCGTAGAGGATTGGGGCACCTCCCTAATAGCAAACATCAAATAAGGAAGTAAACAGTCCCAATCCTTTCCATCTCTATCCACCACTTTCTTCAACATTTGTTTTAGGGTTTTGTTGAATCTTTCAACCAGCCCATCGGTTTGGGGGTGATACACAGATGTACGCAATTGCGTCACTTTGAGCAATTTACACAGCTCTTTCATAACCCGGGACATAAAGGGTGTACCTTGGTCCGTAAGCAGTTCTTTACAAATACCCACCCGGCTAAAAACAAGAGATAGCTCTTTGGCTATGGTTTTGGCCGAGGTATTTCTGAGAGGGATCGCTTCTGGATAACGGGTGGCATAGTCCATTATAACCAATATGTACTGGTGCCCCCTAGCGGACTTGATTATAGGACCTACCAAATCCATTGCGATTCTCTCAAACGGGACCTCAATGATGGGTAGAGGGACCAGCGGGCTACGGAAATGTGGCATCGGGGCCGACCTCTGACACACAGGGCAGGAGGAACAATAATTTTCTATGTCCTTCATCACCCCAGGCCAATAGAATCTCTGTAATACCCTCTCTCGGGTTTTCTCTGTCCCCAGATGACCTCCAAGAATGTGCCCATGGGCCAACTCCAACACCAACTTCCTGTAAGGTTTGGGCACCACAAGCTGCTCAACGGTTTCTTCTGCCCTTTTTGCCACCCGATACAGTAGGTCCTTCTCTACGCTGAAGTATGGGTAAGTGCAGGTATTATCTGGGTTCACTAACTCGCCATCTATTTCCACTACGTTTTCCCGTGCCTTTATTAGGGCGGGGTCTTTTAACTGTTCTGTGGCAAAATTTTCCCTGTGAACCTCCAGATCAGAAAACTCCACAGACGGTAGGTTTTCGTCTGAGGAGGTGGGCTCCTCTCCAGTTTCTTGAGTCTCCCCTGCCAATACTGACAAGGGAAATTCTGGAGAGTCCTCACCACTCTCAGAGGAGTTCTGGCTATCACATTCCTGGTACATAGGGGCACCAGTGGGGGGCTCAGGATCATCCCACAGTTCCCAGAACTTCGGAAAATCCCTTCCCACAATGGCATCATGCGGTAATTGAGATACTAACCCCACTGGATGAGAGAGGGTACCTTTGGGGGTCTCGAAACACACTGTAGTCACTGGATACTCTCGGGTGTCCCCATGCACACAAATAACAGCTACCTTGCTATTCCCAGAGACCTCTGTTTTAACTAATTCAGCCTTTATCAGGGTCACAAGGCTACCTGAATCCAGTAATACCACAACATTTCTACCATTAATACACATTTTGCATAAATGTTTCTCAGTTCCCCGAATGGCAGTGCATGCAACTGTCGCACACAGCGACTGACGTCTGTCCATCAGAAAGTCACATTGCGTGGGTTCCTCCACAACCGGGCAATTTGCTGCAATATGTCCCGCTTGCCGGCAGCGGTAGCAAACAATCCATTTGGCTGCCTCTTGAGCCCCTGACTTCCCAGGCTGTTCTCGCCAAACTTTGGGTAGAGCTCCCACCCTCTCACTCTCTCCACCCTCACCCCTTGGAATCCTCTTATCCGCCCCTGGGGATGGTCTGGTCTTAGGGTGGAAAGTCCGAGAGTCTCTGGAAGAGGCCGTCAGGCTCTCTGTAGCCAAGTAATTCTCTACACGATCCACAAGACCACCGGCCGTCTCTGGGTCTCCATGGCTTACCCACTTTTGGATGGCAGTAGGAAGAGCTCTCAAAAACCGATCCATTACAACACGTTCCACAATCTCTGGTGCGGACAAAGTCTCTGGCTGTAGCCACTTCCTGCTCAGGTGAATGAGATCATACATTTGAGACCTGGGGGGTTTTCCAAGCTGGAAAGTCCAGTTATGCACACGCTGAGCCCGGACAGCCAGGGTGACACCCAGCCTTGCCAATATTTCAGCTTTTAGCATCACATAGTCTTTTGCTTGGTCAGGCTCTAGGTCATAGTAAGCCTTCTGCGATTCACCAGTTAACAGAGGAGCCACCAGTCCAGCCCACTGCTCCTCAGGCCACTTTTCTCTTTCAGCAGTCCTTTCAAATGTGGTCAAAAATACCTCTGGATCATCCTCTCCAGTCATTTTTGTCAATAAACGACTCACCCCAAAGGACGCGGTATTAGTGGGACGGCTTTCCTCACTGGTCTGCGGACGTTGCTGCATTACTGCTTCCATTTGTTGTAGTCTCTGCTCTTGCTTCTGTAACAGGTCTATGAAGCGGGCCTCAGATTGCTGCTGGGCTTGTTGATGAGCTTGCTGCTGGGCTGCAAGGCTCCTTTGCAAACCTGCATTTGTCTGCTGTTGATTGGCATTTGCTACAGCCAGCTGTTTCAGTATCTCCTCCATGCTGGCTTAAAAAAAACTGCCCGCTTTCTCCACCAACTGTGAGGGGGTTAACTCGGTAGCGGGTGTGTGTGACCCCCTGGTTGGGCTCCCCACACAAAAACAGGGCCAGCAGACGGAGGTTGTGGTTTTCAAAATCAAAAGGTGCGGTTTATTTCTCTATGTACAGTGACAAAAACACAGCAAAGCCAAAAAGAAACATAAACAAAATAAATCCTGGTCAGTTTGACCTCTGACTAAACATGCAGGTTTCCTAAACTAACAACTGGGATCAGCCTGGTGCTGTCCTAGTCCCTAAGTCCCTGGTTTAGTAAAAGTCCAAACAAATAGCCACACAGGCTTTGCCTCACCGCACAGGGGTTCACTCTCCCTAGACAGTCCACACAGGTCTGGTTCCAGGCATGAGCTAACACCTAATGAATCTGGGAGTTCTTATAGAGGCCTAAATGAGCTGACAAGCTTCAGCTGGTCTCATCAACTCCCTGCCTCACGACGCCCAGCACTCTCCCTAGAGGTATGAGTCATTCATGAGCCCACTAGCCTCAGCTGGGCTTCATCAACTCCCTAGTTGTATAAGTCGGCATAAAGCCTGAATCTGGGAGAAATATATCTACCCCCCTGGATGCAACCAGGTGACTTTACCTTCCTGCTGTCACAGTATATATAAATATAGGTGTTACAAAACCTATGCACATATTTTTTATATGCCTGTGTTCGAGGTCATCTAAAAAACATATGTGTATATATAGACATGAATGAAAGTTAAAAATGCTACTGCAACCAAACTAGCTAATGTGTTCAAACCGATTTTAAAAAGTCGGTTGTTATAGAATTGTAAAAAATTATTATTTTTGTTAATATATTAGCTTGTTAGGGATACTAAGGTAGTTATACTTAAAGAGGCTGTTGCTTGGACATGTGTGCATAAAATGAATGTCTCTGCAGACAAATAGTGAACGAAGAGATAAAATAAAATAAAATCCAATCAAATCAAGATGAGCTGAAATAAAATGTGTAGAACTGACCTACAGAACGAATGAAGAGGCAGAAGAATAAGGGAAAGTCATAAAACATAGACAGGAAGGTGACGGGAAAGATTATTTGTAAAAGTGGGATACATCCCACTCAAAGTTTAACCCATTCGGTAATCGGGTCTGGAGAGTAAATATCCAGAAAACCTCCTGTCTACATAACTGTCTAAATTTACTGCCTCCTCTGATGGGGGTGAGCACCTTCTCAATTCCTTGAATGGATAAACTGGACACATCTTTATTGTGTGTGGTGTTCCAAAGATTGGTTACATTGGTGTTGTGATTTTTCTGTATGTCATATAAATGATCATATAATCTATCTTTTAGTCTTCTGATCGTGCGCCCTACGTATTGTATTTGACAGATGTTGCAGTTAATTACATACACTATATGTTTGGTGTTGCAATTGATGAATTGTTTGATTTCGAAACTTCTTTTTGTAATATAAGAGTGTATAAATTGACCTGTCATTATGTGACGGCAATATTGGCAGCCTTTAGTGCCACATTTGAAAGTACCAGAAAATTGTAGCCAGTTAGTATTTGCTAATTTGCTTGAAAATAAACTGGGTGAAAGTGTACCACCTAGTGTTGGGGCTCTGCGTGATACAGTTTTAATGCCTTGTTTCAAAATGTCTTGATATACAGTATCATTATATAAAATAGGCAGGTATTTTTTAATAGTGTTTCTAATCTGGTTGAACTCTGGGCTGTAGGGTGTAAAGAAGACAGGTGTATTGCTGAAGGATGTAACCGGCTGTTCTCTAGCCGTGCTCCTATTGGTATGACATAACAGAGAGTCTCTGGATATGGTGTTGACTTTGGTTAAGGCTTTGTTAATGATTTTATTAGAGTAACCCCTGTCTTTGAATCTGTGTGACATGTCCAGAGCTTCCCTGGAAAAATCCTCTGGTGTACTGCATAGGCGCTTGAGCCTGAGAAACTGGCCATACGGTATGCTATTAATAGTAGGCTTGTGCAATTCGTTTCGTAACGAATTGAAATTCGTCCGAATTTAGCAACTTTCGGACATTCGGAAGCATTCGAATTTCCGAACAAAGCAATTACGAATAAGACCGAATCCGAAATAAATTATACCGCAAATAGCGAATGCCCGAATGTCTTCGGCATAATTCGTTATGAAAAAGTTACGAATGTACGAATCCATACGAAGCACAATAACACTCACTCTGCTCTGCTCTCTGCTTCTCCCACACCGTGCTGAACTCCCTCTCAAAATGGTGTACAGGGGCGGAGGTTATAGCCGCATGTAAAAAACGAAAGTAAAATACGAGATTTCGAATCCATTCGAAGCACAATAACACTCTGCTCTGCTCTCTGCTTCTCCCTCACCGTGCTGAACCCTCTCAAAATGGTGTACAGGGGCGGAGCCTATAGCCGCATGTAAAAAAACGAAAGTAAAATACGAGATTTCGAATCGTTACAAATAACCGCTATGTATTTAGAAAAGTACAAATCCATTCGAAGCACATTAGGCATAATAGGCAGCGTCGTTGTGAGAGAGACACGGAAAATTACGAATCAACGAACCCAAAAAAAGTTACGAAAGTAGGAGTTGTGTCCAGAATCAACGAAAAACAACGTACTCTACCGAAAGTACGAATTATAAAGCAACAAAAAATTCAACGAAAAATGTCGCTTGCAAAAATACGAATGAGTCCGAACACGAAAAATCCCGTCTAGCAAAATTACGAATGATTACGAATCAACAGGACCGGAAAGAAACGAACCGAAACGGAACAAATTTTTCCGTTGTGCACAAGTCTAATTAATAGTATGTTTAGGGTGTGCTGAATCAGCTCGTAAAAGCGCATTACCGGCTGTACTTTTTCTGTGTAGTCCCGTGACTACTGTGCCATTAATTCCAGAGAGTTTTACATCTAAAAATTCTATACTTGTGTTCTGCAAGTTGCCTGTGAATTTAAGATTTAGGATATTATCATTCAGATATGTTAACCAGGTGTCTAAACATACTGTACTGTCAGATGTTATGAATAATAAGTCATCGATATAACGACAATAGAAAGAGGTGTCCAGTCGGCGGGGGCTACTAGGTCCAAAGATGCGGGACATCTCCCACCAACCTATGTAAAGATTGGCAAGAGACGGGGAGAATTTGGCTCCCATGGAGGCACCGCATCTTTGGAGGTAGTAACCCCCGTCGAACATGAAATAGTTGTGAGTGAGAAGATATTCCAATGCTTGTAATAAGAATTCTTGAAGAATAAGGGAAAACCTGCCTGATTCTTTGAGGAAGCTGGCGACCGCCAATAACCCTAAATCATGTGGAATATGTGCCCCTGACTTTTACGTCTCAACAACATTGTCCCTTACTTGTTTGGAGAGTTCCTTTGGTCTTCATGGCAGTGTTTGGTTAGTGGTGCCTCTTGCTGAGGTGTTGCAGCCTATGGGGCCTTTGAAAAAGGTGTGTCTATGTAATGACAGATCATGTGACCCTTAGATTGCACACAGGTGGACATCATTTTGCTAATTATGTGACTTCTGAAGATAATTGGTTGCATCAGAGCTTTGTATGAGCATCATAACAAAGGGGGTGAATACATAGGCACATGCCAATTATCAGTTTTTTATTTCTGAAAATACGTTTTATGTATATATTTTTCTAATTTTACTTCACCAACTTAGACTATTGTGTTCTGATCCATCACATATAATTCAGATAAAAAAAAAAACATTGAACTAAAGGCTGTAATGTAACAAAACAGGTAAAAGCCAAGGGGGTGAATACTTTTGCAAGGCACTATCCTGCACACACTCACCCCTCCTTTATGACATCAAAAACCGAAAGCAAAAAGGATTTCATTTCTTCCGGTTTTGGTTTGTTGTTTACAGGCCATTGCGGCTCATAAAGCATCTGATAAAACCAATCTGCTTTTGAGGGCAGAGGAGAGATCTGGGATATAATAAAACCCAGATCTCTCAGTATAGGGTACCTCTCACTGCCCATGCCACCACAAAAGGATGTTATTTATTCTTTTGTGATAGCAATAAAGTAGATACAAAAAAAAAATTAAGAAAAAATGTCAATAAAGTAAATAATACAATTTTGAAAAATGTTGTAAGCGCCCCCGTTCCCTGTTCTCACGTGCAAATGTGAACGCATACATAGGTCTCGCACAGTTATGTAAACAATAATTGCGCCAGGCATGTGAGGTATCATCGTGAACGTCACAGTGAGAGCAATAATTTTAGTGCCAGACCTATTTAACTCCTAAAAATGGTAACCTGTAACGGCTAAATTTGTGTTGGTCTATCACATAAAATCTCAATGAATACATTTACTTTTTTGCTTGTAACATGACAAAATGTGGAACATTTCAAGGGGTATTAATACTTTTTCAAGGCACGGTATATTTACTCAGTGTAACATCATCTTGTATATTTTACCAAAAAAGTGGGTATTATATTGGGTTTGTGTGTCCAATCACATCTCATCACATGTAGACAAGGATATACCGGTTATCAGAACGTATCAGCGGATCAGCGGCATCTCCGCATAGGGGAGACATGTACAGATAATCAGGGCATTGATCATCAGTGCCCTGATTATCAGTGCAGCCCCAACAGTGCTCATTAGTGATGCCAGTTTTTTCCCATCACTGATGTCAATTTGTGCCCATCAGTGATGCCAGTCAGTGCTGCCTTTCAGTGCTCACCAGTGCCTGACCCTCATTTCCGCCTATATGTGCCGCCTATCATTGCCCATCAGTGCCACCTATTAGTGCTCATCAGTGCAGCATATCAGTGCCTCGTCATCAGTGCCACCTCATCAGTGCCAACTGATCAGCACACATCAGTGAAAGAGAAAAATCACTTATTTACAACATTTTCTGACAGAAACTAAAAACTTTTTTTTTTATTCCAAATTTTTGGTATTTTTTCCTTTTTTTAATAAAAAAAGAAAAAACCCAGCGGTGATTATATACCACCAAAAAAAGCTCTATTTATGTGAAAAAATGCAAAAAAAATTGTTTGGGTACAGTGTTGCATGACCGCGCAATTGTCATTAAAAGCGTGACAGTGCTGAAAGCTGAAAATTGTCCTGGGCAGGAATGGGTTAAAAGTGCCCTGTATTGAAGTGGTTAAACTACATTTTTACCCTGCAAATTTAAATTTTATGAAAGGCTGTGCAATTATCATGCAACATAAAACATTGCAGCAACTGGCATTTTATTCCCCATTTTATTTCAGAAAATATATAATGTTTAAGGATTCTAAGTAATTTTCCAGCAAAAAAAGCAGGTTTTGACATGTATGTGAGAAATGGCCCGGTTTTGAAGTGGTTGAAATACCTTGGGGTATTTACTTTCCAAAATGTGGTAATTTTGTGGGTGTTCCTACTGTCCTGGCACTCCACAAAGGCCTCCACAAATGTGATTGGTAGTCAGGAAATTAGATGCATTGTTTATGCCCCTACAATAGAAGGTGTTCTTTGGATTTTGGACTTCTCCTTTTTCAGCCAAAGTGAAAACAACATTTGTAACCCCTGATTGTATTCTAGTATTGAGGGATGACCTTGTGCTATAAAATTCTGCTGCAACATTTCAACAGGTGATGGAAAGGACACTGTGGTACCACCAAAAATATGCTGCTGCTGCTTACCTAGATTACATGATCATCCAGTACAGACTGGACCCCTCATATGCAGTGGCGGCTGGTGCTCAAATTTTTTTTTGGGGGGGGGGGGGCGCAAACAAACTGAAAGAAAAAATAATAAATTGCCGCCACTGGGCCCATTAAACGCAGCCACTGTGCCCAAACGCCACCAGTTTGCCCCCTCAAATGCAGCCAGTTTCCTCCCAAATACAGCCAGTTTGTCCCCAAATACAGCCAGGTTCCCCCCAAATACAGCCAGTTTCCCCCCAAATACAACCAGTTTGTCCCCAAATTCAGCCAGTTTGTCCCCAAATACAGTCAGTTTGTCCCCAAATACAGCCAGTTTCCCCCCCAAATACAGCCAGTTTCCCCCCAAATGCAGCCAGTTTGTCCCCAAATACAACCAAGTTCCCCCCAAATACAGCCAGTTTGTCCCAAAATACAGCCAGTTTGTCCCAAATGCAGCCAGTTTGTCCCCAAATGCAGCCAGTTTCCCCCCAAACACAACCAGTTTGTCCCCAAATACAGCCAGGTTCCCCCCAAATACAGCCAGTTTGTCCCCAAAAGCAGCCAGTTTGTCCCCAAATTCAGCCAGTTTCCTCCCAAATACAGACAGTTTGTCCCCAAATACAGCCAGGTTCCCCCCAAATACAGCCAGTTTGTCCCCAAATGCAGCCAGTTTCCCCCAAATGCAGCCAGTTTGTCCCCAAATGCAGCCAGTTTCCCCCCAAACACAACCAGTTTGTCCCCAAATACAGCCAGGTTCCCCCCAAATACAGCCAGTTTGTCCCCAAAAGCAGCCAGTTTGTCCCCAAATTCAGCCAGTTTCCCCCCAAATACAGCCAGTTTGTCCCCAAATACAGCCAGGTTCCCCCCAAATGCAGCCAGTTTGTCCCCACATGCAGACAGTTTCCCCCCAAATACAGCTAGTTTGTCCCCAAATACAGCCAGTTTGTCCCCAAATACAGCCATTTTGTCCCCATATACAGCCAGTTTTTCCTCATATACAGCCAGTTTGTTCCCAAATGCAGCCAGTTTCCCCCCAAATACAGCAAGTTTGTCCCCATATACAGCCAGTTTGTTCCCAAATGCAGCCAGTTTCCCCCCAAATACAGCAAGTTTGTCCCCATATACAGCCAGTTTCCCCCAAATACAGACGGTTTGTCCCCAAATGCAGCCAGTTTCCCCCCAAATGCAGCCAGTTTCCCCCCAGCCCTGCACTTACCTTCCTCGGGTCAGCGCTGCCCTTCTTCCGTCATTGATGTCTTCTCCCACCCTCAATGTCGCTTCAGCCAATCAGGTTACCGGTAACCAGACCCGGTGAACCTGATTGGGTGAGACGCCTGTCAGTGTTAACCAAGGAACGCACCCCCCGTGCATCCTCTGGTTAACTATTCAGAAGCCGATTACAGCCTTCAGGCTGTAATCGGGAAGCCTATCAGAGCCGCTGGCTCTGATAGGCACTTCCAAACACCAACCAGCCACTGTTATTCAGATGGCCGGCGCTCAACAGGGGGCCGGCCATCAGAATAGTGGGCGGCATTGGCGGCCACAATACATAGGTTCATGCAATGCATGAACCTATGTATTGTTGTGAGTGACGGGCGCAGGAGCGAGAGGGGGCGGCGCTCCTGCGCCCACTATGGACGCACCGCCACTGCTCATACAGTATGTTAAAGTTCAGGCCATATTAAACACTACACAGGAACCTACTTACTTTACAGATTCACGCCCTGCCCTAAAAAGTGTATCATTGGGCTAGAGGAGGCAAAATATCTAGGATATGGAGGAGTATAATAAAACCCCAGATAAACAAAGTTAAGGCCATTCAAAATTTGCCTCATACTAAAAAAAAAAAAAAAGAAGGTTTGAGCATTTCAAGGGATGACTTGCTATTTATTACTGTTGGTCCTTTAAGTATTTCTGACTTGAAATGTTAAATATCTTAGGGGGAGCACAGTTTGACATCTTAACCCTGGGCACTAGATGACCATTTCCCAAACACAGTTATATGTTAAAGTGGGGAGGCGCCTTAGGCCGAACTCTGGAGTTGGAGGAGTGAGATAACTCCAACAAAACGTTCATATACATGCTTTATAAGGAAAATCAATATACAATTTTGTTTCATTGGTACTTTACACCTGGAATTCTACATGCTGTTTGTGACAGGGGTCACGTTGGGCACAGGGTGAGCCAGGAAATAACGGACATTAAGAATGTCTTGGATTGCTTTAAATTGGGATAGTAATATTAATCCACAAAATGTACTGGTTGTTTGATTCTGAACTCAACAAGTTAATTAAGAGATGCTGATGTGTCACCTGTCTGCTTGTGTAATGTTAATGAATCTCAACTATGCTACAGATCCTTTCATTGTGAATAGTGATAATTAACCCTGTACTTGTACTTGTAAAGCAGACAGACAGTCTGGTGAATATAAAGGTCATGCATAGTCATTTAAGATGTAAAGGGATTAGCTAAGAGATGTCAGAATATGTGTATTGGGAGCTCGTTATGTAACCATTGTGTGATGTTGTGGGTGGAGTTGGACCATTGTTCATTTACTGTAGATTAATGCAGTATTATTTTGGTGTATAAAAAGAGCCTGCTCTCATTAAAGATTGTCAGTCTAGTTGGAAAGATACAAGAGCATTCGTCTCGTATGTTTGGAAGGATTAATCCTATGGGAAGCGGTCGCCTGACTGTGGAGGATCGGCAGTGGATGTGTGTCTAGAGAGGGAATATCTTAAACGGTGTTAACCCCTTTCATACTTGGGGTGCCGTTACATTGGTTGGCAGCGGTGGGATTTTCCCTCCAGTTACTGGGACACCCCAAACCACCACAATGAATGACCAGCTATGCAGCCTGCAGGAAAGCCACGTTGAAAGACTTACTTGAAAGCCGTGGAGGGACCGGTGGGACAAAGAACAAGGCCACCTTGATCAGGGAGCTAGCCGAGATGGATCAGAGGGATGGTGATGCAGGACCCCGGTCAGTTGAAGACTTGTTTCAGCAACGAGTTCGACAGCGGTTGGCATTATATGGTGCTAACCCATCAGAGACCGCCATACAAGAAGCCATTAAAGACATCCAGCTGCAGGATGAGCGACAAGAGAGAGAACTAGAGCGGCAACATGAGCGGAGAATGGGGGAAATACGGCAATCGGAGAAAACACCTAAAGATGCAGCGCCTTTCCGTAAGTTTCCCTTTCGGGCGTTCAAACTATTTAAGGAAGGAGAGGAGGAAATTGAAGCGTTCCTGCAGGACTTTGAGAGACTATGCCAGATACATGAAGTACTGCCTCAAGATTGGGTCACCTTACTGGCAAGTAATTTAATGGGCAGAGCGGCGGATGCGTATCGGGCCCTGGAGGATGAGGACGCTAAAGACTATGACCGGGTAAAAGAAGCTCTGCTAGCCCGATTTGCCATTACACCCAAAGCCAGCCAGATTAAGTTTCGAGAATCCAGGAAACAAACCCACATAACATACGTGGAGTGGGCACATCGTCTGCAGCGAAACCTTAAGGGCTGGTTCCAGGGAAGCCATGCTCATACCATAGAGGACATCACTCAGCTAGTACTCTTGGAACAGTTCTTTAACCACACCCCCCGGTACTACGGGATTGGGTGTGAGATAAGCAACCATGGACTGTACAGCAAGCGGCTACTTTGGCCGATGAATAGTGATGAGCCGAACACCCCCGGGTTCGGTTCGCACCAGAACCCGCGAACGGACCGAAAGTTCGTACGAACATTAGAACCCTATTAAATACAATGGATGCGAACGTTCGAATTCTAAAGTGCTAATTATAACGACTATTATGCATGTTATTGTCCTAAAAAGGGTTTGGGAACCCGGGTTCTGCACCAGGGGACATGTATCAATGCAAAAAGAAGTTTTAAAAACGGTCGTTTTTCGGGAGCAGTCATTTTAATGATGCATAAAGTGAAAAAAAAAAAGTCAAATATTCCTTTAAATATCGTACCTGGGGGGTGTCTAAAGTATGCCTGTGAAGTGCCACGTGTTTCCCGTGTTTAGAACTGTCCCTGCACAAAATGACACTTCTAAAGGAAAAAAAAGCCATTTAAAACTGCTTGCGGCTTTAATGTAATGTCTGGTCCCGGTAATATGGATGAAAATCTTTAAGAAAAATGGCATAGCTACCCCATGACCCCCCCCCTACCCCAGCCCATTACCAGCCCCTTTGGGTCTTGTATGGATATTAAGGGGAACCCCGCACATAAAATAAAAAAGGCCCTATATACTCTGAACAGCCGTATACAGGCGGTGCATACAAGACAGGGACTGTAGGTTTGTTCTTATGTAGAATCTGTTTGTAATTTTGAACAGGTACATTGTTTAAGTGTAGCTCCAGCCAAAAAATCTATTTTTAAGCTTTTTGGAAAACATAGGGTAGGGAAGGGTTATCACCCCTGTAACATTTGTTTTGCTGTCTGTGCAGTGTGCACCTGTTCAGAACATTTCACCTCACTTTCCGTCCCAATGACAACTATTTTTGAAATGTGGTGTTTTTCTTGAAACAAGGATTGCTGATAAAGCATCAGTACAGAGGAGACACCTTTCTCCCATATTAATTCTAACAGGAGAGAATTTTCCTTCCAAGGGGTAGATTTCCTCTCACTTCCTGTTGGCTTCTTTCTTTTGCAAGTAGGAGTCATTTGTAAGTTGGATGTTTGAAAGTAGGGACCTGCCGTATATACTCTGCAGAAATAGTCCCCTTAGTTGTTGGTGTTGGCACAACACTGTAAGCACTCACAGTTACTCTTGGTTGGTGCTGGAACGCCCTGCTGTCAACTATTATATCAGGAATTTTAATTACATATAATTGTTGAACAGTGGTAGTAAAAATTGGGCCTTTGATGGTGGTGCTGGTGCCACAACACTGTAAGCCCTGACAGTTACTCTTGGTGGGTGCAGCAATGGGCCCTGCTGTGAATTATTAGATCAAGAATTGTAATTACATGCCCCTTTTGAACAGGGGCTGAAAAATTGTGCCTTTCGTGGTGGTGGTGGTGGTGGCGTTGCCACAACACTGTAAGCCCTCAGAGTTACTCTTGGTGGGTGCAGCAATGGGCCCTGCTGTGAATTATTAGATCAAGAATTGTAATTACATGCCCCTGTTGAACAGGGGCTGAAAAATTGGGCCTTAGGCACTGGTGGCACAACACTACAACCCCTCACAGATACTGTACTTGGAGCACAGCAATGAGCCCTGTTGCAAAGTATTGCATCAAAAATTGTAATGACACGCCCCTGTTAAACAGGGGCTGAAAAATTGGGCCTTAGGCACTGGTGGCACAACACTCCAACCCCTCACAGATACTGTACTTGGAGCACAGCAATGAGCCCTATGGCAAATTATTGCTAAAAAAATTGTAATTACACGCCCCTGTAAAACAGGGGCTGAAAAATTGGGCCTTAGCCACTGGTGGCGGCACCCATTAACAAAAATGATCTTCCAAGCTATCATCATCAATCGTATCATTGAGGACTCGGAGGAGGAGGATAGCCAGTCAACATAACAGCACAGGCACTCAGCATCAGCATCAGTCTTGAAGGGATGTGACATGTTAAAATCAATTAGTCTGTTATATCAGCATCAGGTGTGTGGTAGCTGGTGGTGATCCAAGACTGGTTCATCTTGATGAAAGTCAGTCGATCAACCGAGTCGGTGGACAGGCGCACCCTGTGATCCGTGACAAATCCTCCAGCAGCACTGAATGTGCGTTCCGAAAGAACGCTGGATGCAGGACAGGCCAGTAGCTCAATTGCATACTGTGCAAGCTCTGGCCAGTGATCCATCCTCAAGACCCAGTAAGCCAGAGGATTTTCGGTGGGGAAGGTGTCCAAGTCTGACCTTGCCCCTAGATATTCCTGCACCATGTTTATCAGACGCTGGCGATGGTTTCTGGAACCGATCATACTTTGGGGCTGCGGACTAAAGAATTGCCTGAACGCATCGGTCAGACGGCCACCTTCCCCACCGCTCCTTCTTTGACTGGCCGAAGCCTCAGCAACTCGTTGTCCAGGACCAGGAGTTTGTAACCTCCCAGTCTCTGGGAACGCGTTGCACAGACCTTTCTGCAAGGCCTCCCGGAGTTGTCTCATCCTCTGCTCCCTCTGCGACGGTAACATAAGGTCCGCAACCTTACCCTTGTACCGTGGATCAAGGAGAGTGGCCAGCCAGTAATGGTCCCTCTCCTTGATCCGAAGAATACGAGGATCCTTCCGCAGACTTTGCAGGATCAGGGAGGCCATGCAGCGTAGGTTTGCTGAGGCATTCGGTCCGGAGTCCTCTGGGTCACTAAGGACGACATGATCCGCAGCCACCTCCTCCCAGCCACGTACAAGTCCACTGGTTTCTTGGGACTGTAAATCATCCCTAAAAGACTGCTGCTGATGATGCTGAGTGCCAGCCTCCACCTCCATACTGACACAATCCTCCTCCTCCTCCTCTTCCTGTGCGATGGGTGGGACAGAAGGAACACTGTCTGGGTAAAGGGGGCCTTGAGAGGCAAGGAAGTCCTCCTCTTCCTGCCTCTGTTCTGCCTCAAGTGCCCTGTCCATTATTCCACGCAGCGTGTGCTCCAACAGGTGGACAAGAGGTACAGTGTCACTGATGCATGCACTGTCACTGCTCACCATCCTCGTGGCCTCCTCAAATGGTGCCAGGACAGTGCATGCATCCCTGATCATGCCCCACTGGCGTGGAGAAAAAAAAACAAGCTCCCCTGACCCTGTCCTGGTGCCGTAGTCGCACAGGTACTCATTGATGGCCCTCTGCTGTGTGTGCAGCCGCTGCAGCATGGCCAACGTTGAGTTCCACCTGGTGGGCATGTCACATATAAGGCGGTTCTTGGGCAGGTTCAACTCCTTTTGCAGCTCAGCCAGGCGAGCACTGGCATTATAAGATCTGCAGAAATGCACACAGACTTTCCTGGCCTGCCTCAGGACATCCTGTAAGCCCGGGTACCTGCCCAAGAACCGCTGCACCACCAGGTTAAGGACGTGAGCCACACAGGGCACATGGGTCAGTTGTCCCTGTCGGAGGGCGGAGAGGAGGTTGGTGCCATTGTCGCAAACCACCATTCCTGGCTTAAGCTGGCGTGGCGTCAACCACCTCTCGGCCTGGCCCTGCAGAGCAGACAGGACCTCTGCCCCAGTGTGGCTTCTGTCCCCCAAACACACCAGCGCAAGCACGGCATGGCATCTTTTTGCCTGCGTACTTGCGTAGCCCCTTGAACGGCTACGGAGCACCGCTGGTTCAGAGGACAAACCACAGGAAGAGGCCATGGAGGAAGAAGAAGAGGAGGGGGTGGAGGAGAGAGGTGTGTCACAACCAGTAGTAGCATTTTGGAGGCGTGGCGGTGGAACAACCTCCAACACTACTGCACCTTGTCCTGCATCCTTCCCAGCTGCCAAAAGAGTGACCCAATGGGCCGTGAAAGAAAGGTAACATCCCTGTCCATGCCTGCTGGACCATGAGTCAGCGGTAATATGCACCTTACCGCTGACCGCCCTGTCCAGCGAGGCCAAGACATTGCCTTCCACATGCCGGTAGAGAGCCGGAATAGCCTTCCGTGAGAAAAAGTGGCGTTTGGGAACCTGCCACTGAGGAACCGCACATTGCACAAACTCACGGAAGGGGGCCGAGTCTACCAACTGAAAAGGCAGCAGTTGAAGCGCTAGCAATTTAGCCAAGCTAGCATTCAACCGCTGGGCATGTGGATGGCTGGGAGTGAACTTCTTTCGACGGTCCAGCAGCTGGGGCAGGGAAATTTGCCTGCTAGAATCGGACGTCGGTGTACTGCTAGCAGAGTGGCCGCAACTACTTGGCTGTGACACACCTAATTCTACACCTTCATTCCTCTCAGTGCATGTTTCAGACAGGACTGAAGTTATAGTGGGGTTGGAGATCCCAGCTGATGCGGTGCAAGGAGAGGTCCGCTTTGTTCTTTGGTGTGGGTCTTTGAGGTAGGCTTGCCAAAGAGCTGCATGGCAGGTCAACATATGTCTGGTCAGGCATGTGGTACCCAATAGACATGTGCACAACCAAAAAATTAGTTTCCTATCGTTTCGTTTCGTCTCGTTCCGTATGTTCGTAAAGATTCGTAATTTCGTAAGACGCGAGTTTTCCTATTCGGACTCGTTCGTATGTTCGTAACAGTTTAATTTTCGTTGATACTGAATGATTCGTAGTTCTGTCTAAGTTATTTTCGTTGATTTGAAATTCGTAATTTTGTTGATATTGAATGATTCGTATTTCTGTTTAAGTTATTTTCGTACTTTCGTAACAGTTTGATTTTCGTTGATACTGAACGATTCGTAATTCGGAATTTTGTTAGATAATAATTTTCGTTTTTCTGTACACTACTCTGCCGTTTCTGTTGATTCGTAACATTGTTTTGTTTTCCTTGATTCGTGTCTACTACCGTGCTTCGAATGGATTCGTAATTTTTTTATACTTTCGTAAATACATCTCGGCGCGGTCATTCGCAATCTCGCGTTACTAGTTATTTTTATTTTCAACACGCGGCTATAGCCGCGTGTTGAAAATGAAACTAAAATACGTCCACGTGCTTCGAATGCATTCGTACTCCCGTAAATACATCGCGGCCATTCGCAATCTCGTATTTTAGTTTCGTTTTCAACAAGCGGCTATAGCCTCCGCCCCTGTACGCCATTTTGAGAGGGTGTAAGTGGTGTGGTGAGGGAGGAGCAGAGAGCAGTGCAGAGAGCATAGTTGCCAACATTGCAAAAAAAAAATCCGTGACACTTTTTCGCATGTAGGCGGAGCCTTGGTATAATTAGGGGGTGGGGCATTCATTTGAAGGTGTGTTATACTTTAGGAGAAAAAAGTGGCGCACGAAGCGTGGGCGTGGTTTACACGGGTAGTGGGAGTGGCTTAAATGAGCGTGGCTCAAAGGGGTGTGGTTAAAGTCTGAGATGAATGAGGGATGAAGGGAGAAAGAAAGAGGGAGGGAAGGAAAGAGAAGGAAGGATGGAAGGACAGCAGGCCCAGATCCTACACCATAATAGAAATATGTGTATTCCAGAGTTTAACAATCAACAGATAAAGATAATCCAAACATCTGGTGTTAGCTCTTTAATCATCCCGGCACCATGGTTGTTAGGGTGTCAGGATGACTGAAGTGCATTATTTCTCTTATTACATTTTAATATAAAATGAAATCATTCAACTCACCAAAATGCCGAATCAGTGTTAGCCCCGAGTGTGTCACCTGCCACGTCGCCTGCCACCAGATGCCATCAGGTGTCCCCAGGGGAGTCCCTCCTTACATCAGGCGTCCCCAGAGGAGTCCCTCCTTACATCAGGCGTCCCCAGAGGAGTCCCTCCTTACATCAGGCGTACCCAGCGGAGTCCTTCCTTACATCAGGTGTACCCAGAGGAGTCCCCCCTTACATCAGGCGTCCCCAGCGGAGTCCCCCCTTACATCAGGCGTCCCCAGCGGAGTCCCCCCTTACATCAGGCGTCCCCAGCGGAGTCCCCTCTTACATCAGGCGTCCCCAGTGGAGTCCCCCCTTACATCAAGTGTCCCCAGAGGAGTCCCTCCTTACATCAGGCGTCCCCAGCGGAGTCCCTCCTTACATCAGGCGTCCCCAGCGGAATCCCCCCTTACATCAGGCGTACGCAGCGGAGTCCTTCCTTACATCAGGCGTCCCCAGAGGAGTCCCTCCTTACATCAGGCGTCCCCAGCGGAGTCCCTCCTTACATCAGGCGTCCCCAGAGGAGTCCCTCCTTACATCAGGCATACCCAGCGGAGTCCCCCCTTACATCAGGCGTCCCCAGCGGAGTCCCCCCTTACATCAGGCGTCCCCAGTGGAGTCCCCCTTACATCAAGTGTCCCCAGCGGAGTCCCCCCTTACCTCAGGCATCCCCAGCGGAGTCCCCCCTTACATCAGGCGTCCCCAGCGGAGTCCCCCCTTACATCAGGCGTCCCCAGCGGAGTCCCCCCTTACATCAGGCGTCCCCATCGGAGTCCCCCCTTACATCAGGCGTCCCCATCGGAGTCCCCCCTTACATCAGGCGTCCCCAGCGGTGTCCCCCCTTACATCAGGCGTCCCCAGCGGTGTCCCCCCTTACCTCAGCCGTCCCCATTGGAGTCCCCCCTTACATCAGGCGTCCCCAGCGGTGTCCCCCCTTACCTCAGCCGTCCCCAGCGGAGTCCTCCCTTACCACAGGCGTTCCCAGCGGAGTCCCCCCTTACCACAGGCATCCCCAGCGGAGTCCCCCCTTAACCACAGGCGTCTCCTGTCTCGGTCGCCATTATTGTTTCCCCTTCCCCGAAGGGGAACAAAATAGAGGCGGAGCCGACAGTGTGGCTGCAAAAAAATAAAAAATTAAGCTGTGGCGCTGCCGACCCCCGCCCCTTTCCATTACAGACAGACCTGCAGCGGGGCGGGGCGGGGCGGGGGGGGTGGACGACCGGCCAGCCAAAACACAGATGTAGTACAATAGAAGATAAAGCTGCTGCGGCGCCGCCCACCCCTGGGGAGGTGCGGGGTGTGGGCGGCGCCGCAGCGGCTTTATTTTCTATTGTACTACATCCGTGTTTTGGACTTCTTGAACATGGCGGCCGGCCGAGACATTGTCTCCGCCAGCCGTGGACCTCTAGCGGCGGCGGCCTGCGGCATCCAAATTCGGGGAAAACGGGAAAAATCGGATTGGCCGGGACATTGGCCGGGACAAAATAAATCCGGGAAAAGGGTTTGAATCCCGGGAACGTCCCGGCCAATCCGTGACTGTTGGCAACTATGAGAGAGTGATATTGTGGTTTTTGTAGTTGTTTTTGTGTGGTTTGGTGGTTTTATTGCAATTAGAATGTCTGGGAGTGAGAATGGACGTGTGAGTCTTGTAAGTGAGAATGTTGGTGTTAGTGAGTGTGTTGGTATGAGAGTTGGTGTTGGTGTGACTGAGAGTGGAGGGATTGAGGACTGGAGTATTCTTATTTTACCGGTCCATGAAAAAAAAAAATATATACTAATCTACTTCTCCTACCATGAATACGTAGTATATGCTGCCTGGGCTGGCCTAGTAGTGGCACTGGCTAACACAACAAAAAAAAATAGGTAGGGGCAGACAGACAGCAATATAATAAAACACAGTCCCAGAAAAGGGAAAAAAACTAACTTTAGAAAATCCTAGGAGTAATAGAAATAGTAAGAAATTTATCATTTCTATATCAATCTCTTTGAATGACTCACAAATCAAACACCACCCACACCCTGTCTAGAATGTAGTCTGACAAAGAAGAAAAATACAATATGTCAGAGATATTACATAAATAAAATTATAAATTAGAATGTAGACTCTAGAATCTAATATCCTTAAGAAACAAAGAATTTCTCTCTCCCAAGTAAAAAATTTACTCACAAAATCCAACAGAACAGTGCAACCTACCCAACCACACCCTATCTGGACTCTGGATGGAATGCACTGCAGTCTAACACAGAAAAACACACATACACACACATTATAGCACATGTCTATAAGAAACAAGCTCATTGGGGGAAGAGACGACCTCTTCAGGGGAAGGGACAAGCTTATTGGCCATTGGCCAAAGTCCAGAACTAATTCAGAACTAACAAAATAGAATTTAAGTTTTTACGAATTGTCGTTGTTTTCATTTCCGTTTTCCGAAGATTCGTAATTTTTTTTCCGTTCATTTTGATATTCGTTAATATGGATCTTTGTTCGTTATTCGTTGTTTTGTTTTTCGAATATTCGTAATATCTCGTTTTCGTTCATTTTTATTTTCGTTATTTTTTATCTTTTTTCTGTGTTTTCGTTGTTTTTATGTTTTCGTTTTTCACTTTTTCGTTTTTTGTTTGTTTCAAATTTACTAAATTCGTATTTTATTTGTTTTCCATATTCGTTCGTTTAGATTATTCGTTGTTCGTTTGTAATGTTATCGAACCGTTCGTTCATTCGTATGTTTACGAATCAACGAATATAACGAATTTTGACGGATAACGAATTCGTAACTAAACGAATTGCACATGTCTAGTACCCAAGCGGCTGATGTTTTGGCCACGCGATATACGCTTGAGACATATGTTGCAAACAGCAGCTGTGCGATCTGATGCACTAGCCTCAAAAAAGGCCCACACCAAAGAACTTTTTGAATGACGGGCAGAGGCAGCGCCCTGCACAGGCGGAGCTCTGTGGTGTGATTCCGTCGGTGTACTGCCCTTACGCTAGCCACCAAAGGGCATCCTGCCTCATTGGAGATGTGCCTCCTCCTCATCCTCCTCCTCCTCCTCTCTCCTATTAGGCACCCACGTGGAGTCAGTGACCTCATCATCCCCTCCCTCCTCATCACTGGAGCCAATCTGGCAGTATGCTGCAGCTGCTGGAACATGACTGCCAGATTGGTGTCCTTCTTGAGCATCCCCTCTGTCTGCTCTCACGCTACTGCCTTCCTGTAGCTGGGTTTCATCATCAGACCCTTTGAAACGCTGGGCATCCTCCTGGAGCATGTACCCAACACTGTGCTCAAACAGTTCGGGGGACTCCTCAGGAGGAGGACATGGTGGGTCTAGGGAAGGAGTGACTGATGATGAGTCTGACATTGATACCAGGGAAGAGGACGCTTTGGCAGCTGCTTTGCCAGTACCCTGAGCCTGGGTGAGAGAGGATGAGGAGGAGGAGGAGGGCTTGGTCATCCACTCTACCAAGTCTTCGGCATGATGTGGCTCAACATGTCCAGCTGCCGAAAAGAAGGACAAGCGTGTCCCATGGCCATGTGCTGATGACAATGCACCGCGTCCATGACCAGCACTGTTGCCCCCAGACACAGAGCCTGCTTTCCCTCTTTTATTGCCTCCTGACTGTCTGCCTCTCCTTGTTTGCCTTCCAGACATTCTAATAGATGGCCTGCAGGGAGATGGGAAAAAAGCAATAAGGGCTACCTTCAGGTGTCCTTCTCTGTCCCTTTACTTAAGGATTTCTAAATATGGTTGAGGATGATTGCTTTCGCACAGAATAGCACAACGACAACTTCCCTGACTGTCCAAAAAACAAGGATTTCAAAGATGGTTGATGAGGAATGCTTTAGCACAGTATAGCACAAGGAGAATTTCCCTCACTGTCCTTCCCTGTCCCTAGAAACAAGGATTATCACAGTGAAAGAAACTGACACTCTTCCTACCTATAGTTTTCTGTCCCTAGAAAAAATGTTTTTTTAAAGCTGATTGATGATCAATGCTTTAGCACACTATAGCACAAGTAGAATTTCCCTCACTGTCCTTCCCTGTCCCTAGAAACAAGGATTATCACAGTGAAAGAAACTGACACTCTTCCTACCTATAGTTTTCTGTCCCTAGAAAAAATGTTTTTTTAAAGACGGTTGATGATCAATGCTTTAGCATACTATAGCACAAGGAGAATTTCCCTCACTGTCCTTCCCTGTCCCTAGAAACAAGGATTACCACAGTGAAAGAAACTGACACTCTTCCTACCTATAGTTTTCTGTCCCTAGAAAAAATGTTTTTTTAAAGCTGATTGATGATCAATGCTTTAGCACACTATAGCACAAGGAGAATTTCCCTCACTGTCCTTCCCTGTCCCTAGAAACAAGGATTATCACAGTGAAAGAAACTGACACTCTTCCTACCTATAGTTTTCTGTCCCTAGAAAAAATGTTTTTTTAAAGCTGATTGATGATCAATGCTTTAGCACACTATAGCACAAGTAGAATTTCCCTCACTGTCCTTCCCTGTCCCTAGAAACAAGGATTATCACAGTGAAAGAAACTGACACTCTTCCTACCTATAGTTTTCTGTCCCTAGAAAAAATGTTTTTTTAAAGCTGATTGATGATCAATGCTTTAGCACACTATAGCACAAGTAGAATTTCCCTCACTGTCCTTTCCTGTCCCTAGAAACAAGGATTATCACAGTGAAAGAAACTGACACTCTTCCTACCTATAGTTTTCTGTCCCTAGAAAAAATGTTTTTTTAAAGACGGTTGATGATCAATGCTTTAGCACACTATAGCACAAGTAGAATTTCCCTCACTGTCCTTCCCTGTCCCTAGAAACAAGGATTATCACAGTGAAAGAAACTGACACTCTTCCTACCTATAGTTTTCTGTCCCTAGAAAAAATGTTTTTTTTAAAGACGGTTGATGATCAATGCTTTAGCACACTATAGCACAAGGAGAATTTCCCTCACTGTCCTTCCCTGTCCCTAGAAACAAGGATTATCACAGTGAAAGAAACTGACACTCTTCCTACCTATAGTTTTCTGTCCCTAGAAAAAATGTTTTTTTAAAGCTGATTGATGATCAATGCTTTAGCACACTATAGCACAGGTAGAATTTCCCTCACTGTCCTTCCCTGTCCCTAGAAACAAGGATTATCACAGTGAAAGAAACTGACACTCTTCCTACCTATAGTTTTCTGTCCCTAGAAAAAATGTTTTTTTAAAGACGGTTGATGATCAATGCTTTAGCACACTATAGCACAAGGAGAATTTCCCTCACTGTCCTTCCCTGTCCCTAGAAACAAGGATTATCACAGTGAAAGAAACTGACACTCTTCCTACCTATAGTTTTCTGTCCCTAGAAAAAATGTTTTTTTAAAGACGGTTGATGATCAATGCTTTAGCACACTATAGCACAAGGAGAATTTCCCTCACTGTCCTTCCCTGTCCCTAGAAACAAGGATTATCACAGTGAAAGAAACTGACACTCTTCCTACCTATAGTTTTCTGTCCCTAGAAAAAATGTTTTTTTAAAGCTGATTGATGATCAATGCTTTAGCACACTATAGCACAAGTAGAATTTCCCTCACTGTCCTTCCCTGTCCCTAGAAACAAGGATTATCACAGTGAAAGAAACTGACACTCTTCCTACCTATAGTTTTCTGTCCCTAGAAAAAATGTTTTTTTAAAGACGGTTGATGATCAATGCTTTAGCACACTATAGCACAAGTAGAATTTCCCTCACTGTCCTTCCCTGTCCCTAGAAACAAGGATTATCACAGTGAAAGAAACTGACACTCTTCCTACCTATAGTTTTCTGTCCCTAGAAAAAATGTTTTTTTAAAGACGGTTGATGATCAATGCTTTAGCACACTATAGCACAAGGAGAATTTCCCTCACTGTCCTTCCCTGTCCCTAGAAACAAGGATTATCACAGTGAAAGAAACTGACACTCTTCCTACCTATAGTTTTCTGTCCCTAGAAAAAATGTTTTTTTAAAGCTGATTGATGATCAATGCTTTAGCACACTATAGCACAAGTAGAATTTCCCTCACTGTCCTTCCCTGTCCCTAGAAACAAGGATTATCACAGTGAAAGAAACTGACACTCTTCCTACCTATAGTTTTCTGTCCCTAGAAAAAATGTTTTTTTAAAGATGGTTGATGATCAATGCTTTAGCACACTATAGCACAAGGAGAATTTCCCTCACTGTCCTTCCCTGTCCCTAGAAACAAGGATTCACACAGTAAAACACACTGACACTCTCCCTACCTATCCTTCTCTTTCCCTAAACTAAAGGAATCCAGGTTAAGCAAGAAAAAAAAATGTCACTGTCCCTGCCTATGCTTCTCTTTCCCTGCTCCGGAACACACTACACTAGGCCGCCGTGCTGGCGGCCTTTTATAGTGTGGGGCGTGTACTAAACACCCTCAGCAATAATTGGCCACAGGCATCCTGCCTGTGGCCAATCATTGCTCTCCTCGCTGCCGGCGCTGTGATTGGCCAAGCATGCGGGGTCACAGTGCATGCTTGGCCAATCACAGCGCCTGGATGACACTGCGATGGCGTAGTGCATTGTGGGCCGTTCGCGTCACTCGAATTAGGCGCGAACGGCCCAAATCGTTCCATCTTCGTCGAACGATCGAACAGCCGATGTTCGAGTCGAACGTATGTTCGACTCGAACACCGAGCTCATCCCTACCGATGAATATCTGGACTCTCGAAGGTCAGGCAGAGGCGAGCGCTATCCACTATCTCGACCCAGTTTATCAGCCGCTAACCCAACTTCAGCACCAACCCCAGCGGCCACTTATCCTCAGCCGCCCAGGTTCAAATCCCAGGACTACGCACAACCCGTCAGGTGTTTCGGATGTAAACAGCTAGGGCACAAAAAGCCAGACTGTCCGTTGAATGCAGCCATCCAGTCCCAGTCATGGAGACAGCCAGCAAGGGGGAGCCCCCGCACACCCATGCCTGCGGCCCACTGCGTTGAGGAGGAAGAACATTGGGGCGTCCTGCACGAGGCTGATCCAATACAAGCAGCTAACCGGGACAACCGGCAACAACACAGGCAGACTGTCCGGGTTAATGGAACGGTAGCCAATGGCTTACGTGATAGTGGCACTACCATGACCCTACTACAGAAGAACCTCATCCCAGAGAGCCAACACACCGGAGACACTGTAGCCGTAAGAGTAGCGGGAGGTACCATCTTCCGGCTACCCGCTGCCTGGGTTCACCTGGATTGGGGGGTTGTTTCGGGACACGTGAATGTGGGGGTGATGAAGGATTTGCCCGCGGATGTACTACTGGGGAATGATTTGGCCCCCCTCGTTTCTGCTTACGCCCCGATGGGTCCCGCTGAAGCCAACCCAGTGAATACCTGTGCCCAGACCCATGCTGCTGGAACCGGCCTGATTGCGGCTGAGAACGCGGTAAGATTATCTTCCCCGACATGTACCTTAGATCAGGCACAATATCACAGTCTAAAATTGGAATGTGACAAGTTGGCCAGTGAGAAATCAGAGATGCAACGACACTACGTCATGCATTATGAGATGTCCCATGGCTTGAACATTGAAATGCACAAACAGGCTGAAACTGTCAAAAGGTTAAATGGGATTTGCGCCCGGGTTTTGCCTTACCTTTCCCAAGAGCACCAGCAACAAGTTTTGGGAGCCATTGAGAGAGCAGAGCAAGTGACTGCTCCAGAACTGAATTCCATTATTCGTCCCGCAACCTTACAACTGCACCATCAGCTACTGACCCGGTAAGCAAAATGGCAATGCTGATGGGTTGTCCAGGCATTAGAGGAATGGAACTATGGACTAACCTCAGAGTCAACCCGTCTGGGGTCTCCTCCTGTGTTAGTCTCCTGCCGAAAGGGGAGATGTGTGACAGGGGTCACTTTGGGCACAGGGCGAGCCAGGAAATAATGGACATTAAGAATGTCTTGGATTGCTTTAAATTGGGATAGTAATATTAATCCACAAAATGTACTGTTTGTTTGATTCTGAACTCAACAAGTTAATTAAGAGATGCTGATGTGTCACCTGTCTGCTTGTGTAATGTTAATGAATCTCAACTATGCTACTGATCCTTTCATTGTGAATAGTGATAATTAACTCTGTACTTGTGTGTATTGTAAAGCAGACAGACAGTCTGGTGAATATAAAGGTCATGCATAGTCATTTAAGATGTAAAGGGATTAGCTAAGAGATGTCAGAATATGTGTATTGGGAGCTCGTTATGTAACCATTGTGTGATGTTGTGGGTGGAGTTGGACCATTGTTCATTTAGATTAATGCAGTATTATTTTGGTGTATAAAAAGAGCCTGCTCTCATTAAAGATTGTCAGTCTAGTTGGAAAGATACAAGAGCGTTCGTCTCGTATGTTTGGAAGGATTAATCCTATGGGAAGCGGTCGCCTGACTGTGGAGGATCGGCAGTGGATGTGTGTCCAGAGAGGGAATATCTTAAACAGCGTTAACCCCTTTCATACTTGGGGTGCCGTTACACTGTTAATCCAAAATTACCTTCTACTTGTTGGTAGTCCATAAAGTTTATAGGAACATTGTACCACATTTATTGGGAATGCTCTAAAATATGTTTGTTTTGGGAACCAACTTGTTCTCTTCTGGAATCCCTGTTTGGCTCTCCAATCCCCCTTGACCCATTACATTGTCTTTTAGGGCTTCCTCTGCTGAACATGGCTGCCAAATTGATTAACCATATCCTTACTGCAGCTAGATGTTTAAGAGCTTTAAAACGGAATCAGAAATTACCACCCTCTTCAACTGATCTGCAAAAACGTATTCATGATGTACACAATATGGATTAATTTACAGCTCGACTCCACAACACTATACCTAAATGTAATAAAATTTGGCATCCCTGGCATTTTATAGAATTTTAGTTTTGTAGGGGGGATTTCTCCCCGTGTTTTCTGTCCACTTGGAGGTATGCGAGATTGTCCATTGAGGTGCGTTACATACAGTAGTGTATTTAGGTTTTGTGCTGCCCTAGGCCTGACTAAACTCGTGCACCCCCTAATTTAAATATGACCCACCCCTTCCTGTCAAGGCCACACCCCTTTTTTGAGTGGGGACACTAGTTCTTAGTGCCTGGAGGGCAATGGATTCCCTTAATTTGCATAGATTTCCTCTCACTTCATGATTGGCAGGAAGTTAAGGGAAATCGCTGCAATGGGACAGAGATGATAAAAAATAAACTGACATAACCCTCCCTTACTACTTTAAGCACAAATTTCTGATAATTTTATGGAGAGGACTAAGAAGATATAACCATGCCAATGGTGCAGCAGAAAACATATAGCACAGTGAGGAAGGTTTGTGGTCCAAGCTGATAGGACAGTCAAAATTTGAAGCAGCTTATGTTACACTAACAGTGAAGAAAAGCCAGTGGGGACTCTTTCCGTGCTGCCCCCCTGCAAAGTGCTGCCCTAGGCCTGGGCCTTGTTGTTCTAGGCCAGGATACAGCATTGGTTACATACCCATCCCCTTCTTTTTGTCTTTCTTTTCTTTCTTTTTTTTTTTTCTTTCTTTTATACTTAAAAAGGCAACTCCTGATGTGGCGGACTATACGTCCTACCTTTCTATATGTTACTACAACATAGAAGTCAGGTTTTGATCTTTCTACATTTGCATTAGACTCAAAATGCATCCTATGTCTTCTTTTTTCATATTAATGATATGTGACTCGTTTGTCTGTATTGTCTGGTCCATTAATTAAAACGGTGCTGATATTCTTACGCTGGGTTTTTGGTTCTATACTATATGCTGCACGTGGATGACATTTTGCCTTTATATTGGATGATTATGCTCCACTGTTTTACATGTTTTCTCTTTTTTGTCTCCTTTAAAAAAAATGAATAAAAGAAAAACGTATTATTTAATTGTTAAATAACAAATTTAATGAAAAAAAGCTATAATTTAGGCTATAAGATATTAAAACAACCATGTGCACCATTCACATTTATTTCTTATACATGGAAGAATCATGTTGTAGCTTACATGTGCATTTTTGGAGACCATTGCAATTGTTGTTGCTTGTTGATTGGGATTTCTTTTAAAGAAAATGTGTATCTTTTTAATTGTTAAATTAACTTAAAAAGTAAAAAGTGTATATTTTTATAAAATTGAAAAGTATATTCAATCACTTACAAAAAAACTACTTGTACAAATAGCTTAAAGTATAAGGAAGATGCTGGCATTATACAGTACTGAGAACAATGACGCTGAACAGTATAAAGAGAGGGGAGAGGAGTCAGATCATTGTATTGTCACACAGATACACACACTGCAGTTGTGTCACGTATGACAAAAATCCAGTGATCATAGCTATGGTTTCTTCTCATCCTTACATCCTCCTGTTCTGTCTTATCCTCCAATGTATGACACCCTGGAGGTCAGAGACACAGAATCCAGCCTGTACGCTCAAGTTTACTGACACATTTGATGAATTCCAATATTTTCAGGATGGAGATGTCATCATTGGTGGAGTGCTCTCTGTAAAATCAAAACAATATTTTTTTTCCAAGCCTAAAGAAATTCTTTACAAGTATGTTTCATCGAAGAATTCAATGAATAACGGCTCTTGCGCTTGGGCTGTTTGAGCCCATTCAGCCTGTACTGTGAACCTGGGCTGTCTGGGTGGAGGAATTACTGCAGGTATGCCGAATGAGCTCAGCTGGCCTATGTATAAGAGCCTTAAAAACGTATTAAATTTGTATACAAATAAGGAATTTTTTCTAGTATTCCAAGCTCTGCGAGTCAATTAAAAAAGTCATAGAATTTATTGATAGCAGAAATTTGTTAAAACATATTGTGACAGTGCGAGGCCCTGCCATTGTGTAAAAATCCTCTCCCTGGGTTTTGGCATTCTTGAATTTGGTTCCAGAGTTTGGAGACTTCTAAGAGCTTAGGGGAAAGAAGTCTTCAGCCCAGTGTCAAGGTTTTGCCAAAGACCAGCTGGGTGAGCCTATAGCTACATACAGCCCTTTATAATGACAGGCTTGGGAATTGTTCTGGGCTCCCGTTGGGAGACAGGTGTGGTCTGCTCAGGAGACACTATTCAATGCTGGAGAAACAAGGTTCCTTGTCCAGAGGACTGATAGTAGCGGCTAAGTGAGTCTGGAGGAAAGAGAGAGTCGAGATGGCTAAGTGAGTCTGGAGGAAAGAGAGAGTCAAGACAGCTAAGTGAGTCTGGAGGAAAGAGAGAGTCGAGACGGCTAAGTGAGTCTGGAGGAAAGAGAGAGTCGAGGCGGCTAAGTGAGTCTGGAGGAAAGAGAGAGTCGAGACGGCTAAGTGAGTCCAGAGAACTGAGAGTACCTAAAGGTCCCAGAGCATAGGCCAGTACAGCAGGGAGCTGCAACTAAAAAGGCTGAGAGAGCCTGGAGAGCTGAGAGAGCTAGGAAAGCCGGTGGAGCTGAAAGAGGGACAAAGGAACACTGAGGTACTTGGCCAAAGATAGTTACATCCAGTTCAACCATAAAAAAATAAAAAAATAAAAATAAAAAATATCGCACAATCCCATATACCCAATTCTATACCCACAGTTGATCCAGAGGAAGGCAAAAAACCCCAGCGGAGCATGATCCAATTTGCTACAGCAGGGGAAAAAATTCCTTCCTGATCCCCCAAGAGGCAATCGGATTTTCCCTGGATCAACTTTACCTATAAATGTCAGTACCCAGTTATATTATGTACATTTAGGAAAGTATCCAGGCCTTTCTTAAAGCAATCTACTGAGCTGGCCAGAACCACCTCTGCAGGGAGTCTATTCCACATTTTCACAGCTCTTACTGTGAAGAAACCTTTCCGTATTTGGAGGTGAAATCTTTTTTCCTCTAGACGTAAAGAGTGCCCCCTTGTCCTTTGTGTTGACCTAAAGTGAATAACTCAACACCAAGTTCACTATATGGACCCCTTATATATTTGTACATGTTGATCATATCCCCACTTATTATCCTCTTCTCAAGAGTAAATAAATTCAGTTCCTCTAATCTCTCCTCATAGCTGAGCTCCTCCATGCCTCTTATCAGTTTGGTTGCCCTTCTCTGCACTTTCTCCAGTTCCCCAATATCCTTTTTGAGAACTGGGGCCCAAAACTGAACTGCTCATTCCAGATGAGGTCTTACTAATGATTTGAACAGGGGCAAATGATATCTCTCTCTCTGGAGTCCATACCTCTCTTAATACAAGAAAAGACTTTGCTCGCTTTGGAAACCGCAGCTTGGCAATGCATGCCATTATTGAGCTTATGATCTACCAAAACCCCCAGGGGATGTTTACATTCCTTGTAATAGGAATAAAAGTGATCAAAAAAAAAAAAAGTGTAAAAAAAAAAAGTAAAAAATAAATAAATAAATAAGTAAAATAAATAAAAAAAATAATATTTTTTTTTTTAAAACGCCCGTCCCCAATAGCTCACGCTTGGAAGCGAACACACACCCAAGTCCCGCCCGCATATGTAAACGCCATTCAAACCACAAATGTGATGTATCGCCGCGTGCGTTAGAGCGCGTGAAACAATTCCTGCACTAGACCTCCTCTGTAACTCTAACCTGGTAACCTGTAAACATTTTCAAAGCGTCGCCTATGGAGATTTTTAAGCACCGAAGTTTGGCGCCATTCCATGAGTGTGCGCAATTTTAAAGCGTGACATGTTGGGTATCTTTTTACTCGGCGTAACATAAGCTTTCATATTTTACAAAAAAATTGGGCTAACTTTACTGTTTTGTTATTTTTTAATTCATGAAACCATTTTTTTCCCCCAAAAAAAGGCGTTTGAAAAATGATTGCGCAAATACCGTGCAAGATAAAAAGTTGCAATGACTGTCATTTTATTCCCTAGGGTGTCTGCTAAAAAAAACATAGATATTGTTTGGGGGTTCTGAGTAATTTTCTAGCAAAAGAATGATGATTTGTACATGTAGGAGTGAAGTGCCAGAATAGGCCCGGTATGGAAGTGGTATAAAAAGCCCTGTATGGAAGTGGTTAATGTCATTTTCAAAAACAACGTTTTTCTCAACGTGATTTTTCTTGTTTCCTCTCAAGCCTGTCTTGCATACACACGTTCATTAAAAAAAAAACGCTCAAGCAAAGCGCAGTGACGTACAACACGTACGACGGCACTATAAAGTGGAAGTTCCGTTCGAATGGCGCCACCCTTTGGGACACTTTTGCTAATTTCATGTTACCGCGTGTTAGTAAATGTTTGGTGAGAGACGATTCACGCTTTTCAGTCTTCGCGCTTTCAGATTGTTTTCTGCTGTTCAGAATGCTGACGAATGTGCTATCTCCATTACGAACGCTAGTTTTACCTGAACGAGCGCTCCCGTCTCATACTTCATTCTGAGGATGCACGTTTTTTTTTCCCTTGGAAAAGCATACCCACTACCATTTTTCACGACGTTAAAAAAAAAAAACGTGAAAAACGGCGTGAAAAAATAGAGCAGGTTCTCATTTTTTGGAGGCCGTTTTTCACGTCGTTAAAAATGCTCTGGAGCCTACACACGATTGTTTTTAATGACCAATTTAAAAAATGGTATTTATAACGACGTGAAAAACGGTCGTGTGTACACGGCATTAGTTAACCCAAATCCGTCTTAGCTATTATTTGTCTACTGTTTTTTTCCTTCACCATTAATTTCGTTTTTAATTGCATTTGGGCTTTTTTTTTTTGTTACTTTTTCAGTGTCACATATCAAAAAAAGCGGAAAGTAAAAAAAACAAAAAACATTTTTGCTTTCCAAGTAGCTTTGCCATGCTTTGTGCAAGGAACATGATTTAAGTGTAATTTTAAATGGTACAATCGTGGAATAAAATGTATATATATTATATTAGTAAAACAACTAAACAACTTTTTTTTCAAAATATGTTTTCAAAACAGAAAAAAATGCATTTTATACATATTTGTATCTAATGCAAAACACGATTGCCAAGAGAAAGCCTAGTTCTTCACCCAAAAAACAATATATATTATTTTTTATATCTTAAGTAATGAAAAACTTAAGAAAAAAAAAAAGGTAAAAGCCAAATAAACACATCCATGGTGAAAATTTAAAAGTTGGTCTGGTCCACAAAGGGCATAGAAGTACGGGAACTGAGAGGGTTGAAGTATTTGTTAAACCCTTGCACAGCTTGTGACCCAAGACCATTACTATTCAAAAGTCTTTCAAACTTTATGTTTATGAAAGAAACAAAATATCACAATATTCAACATACTGTACCTGACCTACAGTATAGACGCAATAGCCCTTTAGCCCAGAACTCTTCACTATACTGTTCTATACAGAAAATGAATTTAAAAAAAATTATAGTTCAAACATTTTTTTACAATATTTATTGTACATGACATTTAAAAACCATGGTACATATGATAAAAACTCCTCTCATACAGGAACATTCCCCCTAAACATCCAGTCAGCAATTGAACTTGGCATACCCTCCAGGTTTCATATGTGTATATAGCCGCGCAATCCCCCTTTTGTCTGGGACTGAATCTGATTTTGGGGACACTATTTGACAGATACTATGGGTATACCTGTCAGGCACTATACTGTACTACTATTCTAATCTTTAAGTGAGAGATATTTTGTTTGACTTATGCCGTGTACACACGATCGGTTTTTCTGATGAAAATAGACCGATGGACTTTTTTCAGCGGAAAAACCGATCGTGTGTGGGCCCCATCGGTCTTTTTTCCATCGGTATAAAAAAATAGAAAATGTTTTAAATTTTACGGATGGAAAAAAAAAACAATAGCAAATTCCGATCTTCTGTGGGGAACTCCATCGGAGAAAAAACCCACGCATGCTCAGAATCAAGTCGACGCATGCTCAGAAGCATTGAACTTAATTTTTCTCGGCTCTTCGGAGTGTTTTACGTCACAGCGTTTGGGACGGTCGGATTTTTGACTGATGGTGTGTAAGCAAGACTGATGAAAGTCAGCTTCATCGGATTTCCGATGGAAAAATCCATTGGATTTTATTCCTTTGGAAATCCGATCGTGTGTACAGGGCATTAGGTTTACTCTAAATTCCTTATAAAGGACATATAATTGGGATATGCAGTACATACATGCAGTGGCGTAGCGTGGGTTGTCAGCGCCCGGGGCGAGGCAAGCAATTTGCGCCCCCCTGACCCGCAGACTTGCCTATTTTTAGCTAGCTTTAGTCTGGTCACATGATCCCCTGTGTGAGACAGCAGTAGCTGTAGGGGGAGAGGAGAGCGTGCTTGACAATGACTGATAAAGCCTGGAGTGGTGACATCATGCATAGGTTCCTATGTCCCATCTGTTGTTGGCGCTCCCTCCTCTCCCCTGCATACACCACTGGCTCACACAAGGGATAACATGACTGGACAGCCTGAAAATAGGTGTTTACATCTTTTCTACACAGGTTAGCCATCATAGGCATTAGGAGGGGGGATTTAATATTATTTCAGTTGTAGCTCACATATGTAATATTCACACTATAATACTTGTTGCAGCACTGTGCAGTTTGGGTCAATACCCAGTAGGGTTTTGCATGTAACCTTTTTGAATTTTTTCTATATATATTTTAGTATATATATAGATATATATCTATATCTATATATATATATATATATATATATATATATATATATATATATATATATATAAACCAAAATATATGGTCAGACTATCTGTCCCCGGCTCGGCCCCTCGCTGATCACCACCGTGAGGTGGATCCCCCAGCCACCTTAAGAATGGCCGCTGTTGCTGAACAACATGGACTCTCCGGCATCATAAGTTTAACAAGGGGATTTTAGCCCCGTGCTAAACGGTACACACTCGTGACAGCGCCCCTCTAAATTTTGCGCCCAGGGCGGTGGCCCCCCTTGCACACCCCACGCTACGCCACTGCATACATGAAACCTGGAAGGTCAATGGATGCCAAGTTCAATTGCTGGTTGGATGTTTAGAGGAATGTCCTGTTCAAAGGGATCGTTTTTATATTATGTACAGTGAATTTTAAATATCATGTACAATAAATGTTGCACAGAATTGTTTACTATAGTGTGGGAAGGAGATATTTGTGGTATATCATTTTTTTTGGGGTGTTTCGAATATTTTGAGGTGATATTTGTTAACCCTAACAATCAATTTATCTTATGTTCTCCTTTTTGGTCTACTAAAAATACCATTGAAAGTGTAATGCTGCCTCTGTTTTTGTTACAAGTACAAGAAATACTGGTTGATCCTGCCAAAAATCTTGTGAGCTGATAACATCCTGTGCCCCCCGGCTTTGCACAAAGAGAGGTTACAGAGATGAGGAGGTGGGGGTGAGGTTCAAACCACCAGAAATGAAGTAGGCAGTGCTGACACCACATGCTGTGGATATTTTAAAGTATTTGTAAAGTCAGCTATTTGTAAATTCAGCTGGGTTTCACCTATATTTTTCCTGACGGCTCCATGTCAGCACATCTGGGTGAGGCCCCGCCCACCCCCTACGTAATCAGGACTTAACTAAAACATTTTTGCTCACCTCAGCCTCAGCGTTCCTTTTTTTTCCTCCTAGGTCAGGACTAACGGTGTCTCCCCTCCTAGCTGGTATAAACTACTGGCGGTCCGTCCGGAAGTGTCTGCTGCCTGATGCAGTCCCTGCATTGTAAGGTACCAATGGTAACTTGGTCAGGAAACCCTGCTGCTGATCCCCGGGGTGGCTTCATGCGGCCTTAAACAGGTGGCTTGGGGGAGCTGGTGGTGTGCTGTGTCTCTCCTCTTGGATCGATTTGTGTGCCTGTTAAGGGGAGGCAAGCTCACTCTCTGCCTTTTATAGGCAGCCTACTCTGAACATGTGCATAGCCGCCCAGCCAATCAGGAGAGGAGGGGTGGAGCAAGCTTTCAGGAAGCCATTTTTTTTAAAGTGCTGATCATCAGTTTAACTTTGCTGTTGCAGTGGACGGCGCTCTGTGTGCTAAGCTGCCTGTGCTGTACACACCGTCTCCTCAGGTATGGCTTGTAAAGGGCAGGATTCACTCCTACACACCACCAGCATGAATATATATGCAGGACATAACATGTCTTATATTTTCTCTACAGAACCAAAATGCCTATCCCCTCTAAAGATCAGCGATCGCAAAGAAGGTAGGGGAGACACCGACGTTTACATCCATCTCTACAATGTTTTATCTAGCAGACTAATTTTTCTCACGCCTATCTGTGCTGCTCCAGCTCCTCAGGTCATGGTCATGGCTCTTCTCAATGATCAAAGGATGAAAACTCGGGAAGATATAGGAGACGTTCGTCCTCATGGGAAGATCAATTCTCTCACAGTAGAAGAGAAGTTTCACACTCTCGCTCTCCTTCAAGGCGTCGCCGCTCTCCGTCACGTCACCACCAGGATTCACATCATGATCAGCCCAGGCCAGGAGGTTGCTGGGCATGCCCCAAAAAGGCAATGGCCGGGAAGATGGCTTGTGCGGACTGCTTCAAAGAGGCGACAAAGGGCCATGAATCTGATAAAACTGAGCTAGTATCATTGATGAAAAAGGCATTTGAGGATACACTGCAGTCGTTTGCAACGCAGACGCAAGTGTCAACTGCCCCAGTTCCTTCTACCTCTCGCCCCCTGTCACCTCAAGAACGTCCAACTGTTCAGAATAGCCCAGAGACACAAGCTCAAGCACAAGCCTCAGATGCATCATCTGCGGAAGAGGAGGATGACCAGTATTATGGGTTTGATTTCACCTTAGTTCCATCTTTTGTGAAAGAAATTAGGCAGACCCTGCTGTGGCAAGATGCATCAGAAGAACAGCAGAATGAATGAGTGACTTGTATAGCGCTCACATGCGAACTGAATTGCCTCTAGGCGCTTTTTGCAGCCAGTGTCTGCTTGGCTGGTGCGGTAATTTATACCCCGTAGGATCTCAACGCACTTGGGACACACAGTCGTACACATATATACAGGGCCAATTTGGACAAGATCCAATTAACCTACCAGCATGTCTTTGGAGTGTGGGAGGAAACCGGAGTACCCGGAGAAAACCCACACAGACACAGGGAGAACATGCAAACTCCAGGCAGATGGTGTCATGGTCGGGATTTGAACCAGTGACCCTTTTGCTGCTAGGTGAAAGTGCTAACCACTACACCACTGTGCTGAAAGTTATTCGCTAACATGAAACGAGAGACAGTGAACTTTCCCTTTGTAGATGAAATCCAAGACATAATCTCTGACTAGTGGAAAAGCTTACAGAAGAAAGGGATTTTCAAAAATCGGTTAGCAAAAATGTACCCGTTTCAGACGTAGAAAGTGAAGGTTCTAGAGGAGCCCCCTGTAGTGGACGCGGCACTCATGCGACAACGACGTGGTGACCTTCAAAGACGTTCTAGACAGGAGGGTGGATATGGATCTTAAAAAGATCTACACATTGGCCGGTGGAGTATGTAGACCGACGATGGCTTTAGCCACCATCTCTATGGCCATGGACATCTGGGTGCAGAGAACCGAAGGGGCGGTGCAAAATGACCTGTGCAAAGCTGAGTTCTTAGCCCCGTTGGCAAATTTGAAGCTAACAGCTGCATTTATGGCTGAAGCATCCATCGACATAATCAAAATTCTGCCAAGAGTCATGCTAAATGCGGTGATGGCCAGAAGAGCCCTGTGGCTCAGGCCCTGTGTGGCGGATCCTGCGTCCAAGCAAGGTTGGTGCAAAATACCTTTCGAAGGTCACTCCCTGTTCGGGAATACGGCTATCACCAAATCGACTGGGGGAAAATCGGGATTCATCCCGCAGGATCAGATGCTGCTTCTTAAGAAAAAAGTGACTTTTCGAAGCACGGCGAGACCTAGAGGCAGAGCCACCAGGTCCTATAAGCCAGGAAGAGAGTTTTGCCGACAGTGGCCGAACTTGGCGACAAACCGCAAGTCTGGAAGACCAGCCCCCTCCAAGGGACAACAAGCCAGGAAGTCCTTTTGACTACACACCGGCTCACACTTGCCGGGTGGGAGCCAGGCTGTTCAGGTTCCGTCAAGTGTGGGCAGAAAAGATAAAGGAGCCGTGGGTGATATCGACCATCAGATATGGGCACAACTGGAAATTCCTAAACCGACCTCCACAAAAATTCCCCCAAAGGAGGAAAAACAGGAGGTCTTTTGGAATTACATTCAGACCCTCCTGGATCAAGTAGCAATAATCGCAGTACCTCAATGGGAGCGTTTTTCTGGAGTCTACTCACCTCTATTCTTGGTTCAAAAGAAGTCGGGGGCATGGAGGCCAGTAATAGATCTCCGAGATCTCAACAGATCCATCAAAAAGGATCGGTTCAGGATGGAGTCGCTCCAGACAATC
This sequence comes from Rana muscosa, assembly GCA_029206835.1. Classification (NCBI taxonomy): domain Eukaryota; kingdom Metazoa; phylum Chordata; class Amphibia; order Anura; family Ranidae; genus Rana; species Rana muscosa. The sequence goes on along the minus strand of CM055116.1, from coordinate 36,830,483 downwards.
CTAAAAATTGTCCAACCAGGGGATTGGCTACTATCAGTGGATCTCAGGGATGCATACTTCCATGTACCCGTGGCCCCGTACTACCAGAGATTCCTTCGGTTTCCGATTGGACAACTTCACTATCAATTTGTGTGCCTACCCTTCGGGCTGACCACATCCCCCAGAGTATTCGCAAAAGTCCTAGTGGCGCTGGTGGCACACCTACGACTGCAAGGTATCTGAATACACCATTACTTGGACGATATCTTCCTGCTGAGCCAAGACAGGAACACGCTCCTAATAGACCGGGACACAACTTTGTTGACACTAGAGAGCTTTGGATGGCTAATCAATCGAGAAAAGAGTCACCTTGTGCCGACTCAATCCCTGGTGTATTTAGGTGCGAAGATAGATACCCAAATGTTGTCAGTGACGTTGCCCAGGGACAAGATGTCCGGCATAATCAAAACAATGTCAATGGCTCGAAAAGGAAACATATATGCCAACAATAGAGTGCATGCGACTCCTAGGCATGATGATCTCAACTATTCCGATGGTCAAGTGGGCTCAATGGAATTCACGCCTCTTCCAAATGGGTCTCCTGGATCAATGGAAATCGGGAGATTTTGGTCAGAAAATCCAAATCACAGCCCAGATGAAGATCAATTTAGACTGGTGGGCAAGACAACAGAATCTTACCCGGTGCCATTCCTTACTCACGACGAAATGGCAAATCGTCCAATCGGATGCCAGCAGTATGGGCTGGGGAGCCCTATACAAAGACCAGTGGGCCCAGGGCCGTTGGACTTTCCAGGCGACCGACGTAGTCTCCAACATATTGGAGTTGAGAGCAGCTTTCCAGGCCCTCCTGGCCTTCAAGAATCAAATTCAGGGAGCGCCCATTCTTCTGAAACTAGACAATGTGACGGCAGTGGCTTACGTCCGCAGGCAAGGGGGCACTCGCAGCAGTACCCTCCTGAGGGAGGTGACCCCGATCATGGACTGGGCTCAGGCCAATTTACAATTGCTAACGGCAATATATGTGCCTGGACATCTGAACGCTCAAGCAGACTACCTGTCCAGAGCAGATTTGAACAACAACGAATGGGCCCTGTCTCCACAGATCTTCCGGAGCTTGGTGGCATGGGCCTTCCTTCCAGAAGTAGACCTATTTGCCTCTGCCATCAACACCAAACTACCACTGTTCTTCACCCAGTTGAGCCACTCACAGGCAGCAGGAGTGGATGCTCTAACACCAGAATGGAACAGCATATGCGTTCCCTCCGATCCCGGTGATCCTCCTCTTCCTGGGAAGACTACAACAAGAGAAGGTATCTGTCCTGGCAGTAATTCTAGACTGGCCAAAGAGACCTTGGTATTCTCTACTCCGCTCATTGAGCATCAGGAAGCCACTACCTCTACCAGTAACCTCAGACCTACTGAGACAGGGGCCAATCTGCCACCCGGCCCCAGAGAGCCTGAAATTGATGGCCTGGGTCTTGAGAGGCGTAGGCTAACTAGTCTGGGTTGCTCAACTAGAGTCATGAATACTCTTATGAAGGCGAGGAAAGGCAGTACCCACAATGCCTACAGCTGGACCTGGAACAAGTTTGTGGAATTTGCACACAGACATGATTTTCTGCCTGACTGACCAAAAGTCTGCTACATCCTGGAATTCCTCCAAGCGGGCTTGGAACTAGGTCTCTCCACAAGCACTTTGAAGACTCACGTGTCTGCTATCTCAGCTTTTACTGGTGTCCAATGGGCAACTGAAAGATTGGTGATTCAATTCTTCAGAGCATCCATCCGCCTAAAACCGCCAAAGTTGCCAAGATTTCCGAAATGGGACTTACCCTTAATCTTGGACTTCCTGTCGTCAGACACCTTTGCCTCTCCGGTCTCTCTGTGGCATCTCACATTGAAGACTGCCTTTCTCGTGGCAGTAACCTCAGCCATAAGGGTATCCAAGATGGCCATGCTGGGGTTTAAGGAGCCCTTCCTCTCCTTCTTTCCGGATAGAGCAGTACTCAGACCAATGCTGGGATTCGTCCCGAAAGTAGCCCCTACTTTCCATATGACACAGGAAATTACTCTCCCACTGTTTCTCGCAGAAAACTCTCAGGATCCAAATACGCTTGATGTAGGAGCTTCACTGAGAGCCTATGTGGACGCAACAGCCGAACTTAGGAAGTCGGACAATCTCTTCATCATCCCGAATGGTGCCCGCAAAGGCCTGAGGGCTTCTAGTAGAGTGATCGCCACATGGTTGGTTAAAACAATAGCTCTAGCCTACAGAGCAAGAGGGTTGCCTGTGACTAGGGTGCCCACGTATCCCGGATTGCCCGGGACATTCCCGCAATTAGCAGATCTGTCCCGGGTCCCGGACACCCTCATTGCGGGACAATATAGTATCCCGGAATGACTGATGCATTATGTCATCCGGCCGGGCCAGCCCAGTAGTGTAGCGTGGGGGTGGCCAGCCAAGCCAGTGCTCTCTCCCCTGCGTGTAGGCGGCCTTATTCCAATCCTGTGCTGCCATTGCTGTCCCAAGAGTGACTTCCTCCAGGCTTCAGCAGCCCCTGTTATCTTTAATGAGGCAGACTCCTCAGCAGTCAGCACCCGGGCCGCGCTTCCCCCCGCCCACCGGGACTCCATTGGTCCAGCCTGTCCTGTGCCCCATGATGCCTTGCCATGGGCGGTCCGTGTGTGTGAGTGGGAGGGGCGGTGCTCGGTGCAGACGAGCGTGCAGCGGCTGCTGGCGGAGTTCTCGGCCTGCGGGGGATATCAAGGAGCGACTGGGAGATAGCAGTTACCTATGGATGATCTTCATTGATGGGGTCCTGGCCTGGAGTGGTGAGTGAAATCCACCGATCTACCTTGTGTTTGTGTGGGGGAGTAGTCAGTAGTGTGAGTACTGCAAGAAGGAGTGTAGTGGTCAGGGGGTTCAGGTAGGTCAGTGTAGAGGGCAGGTAGGTTATAGTGGTCAGGTAGGTCAGTGCAGGGGTCAGTGTAGTGGACAGGTCATTTAGGGGTCAGGTAGGTCAGAGTAGTTGGCAGGTAGGTGGTATTTCACTCCTCTTCCTCCTCTCTCCACTAACTACCCCCCGCCATACACTCCGCACTCCTCTCCTGTACATATTACCCCCCGCCATACATTCCGCACTCCTCTCCTGTACATATTACCCCCCGCCATACACTCCGCACTCCTCCTGTACATATTACCCCCCGCCATACATTCCGCACTCCTCTCCTGTACATATTACCCCCCGCCATACATTCCGCACTCCTCTCCTGTACATACTACCCCCTCGCCATACACTCCGCACTCCTCTCCTGTATATATTACCCCCCCGCCATACATTCCGCACTCCTCTCCTGTACATATTACCCCCCGCCATACATTCCGCACTCCTCTCCTGTACATACTACCCCCTCGCCATACACTCCGCACTCCTCTCCTGTACATATTACCCCCCCGCCATACATTCCGCACTCCTCTCCTGTACATATTACCCCCCGCCATACATTCCGCACTCCTCTCCTGTACATATTACCCCCCGCCATACATTCCGCACTCCTCTCCTGTACATACTACCCCCCTCGCCATACACTCCGCACTCCTCTCCTGTACATATTACCCCCCCCCGCCATACATTCCGCACTCCTCTCCTGTACATATTACCCCCCGCCATACATTCCGCACTCCTCTCCTGTACATATTACCCCCCGCCATACATTCCGCACTCCTCTCCTGTACATATTACCCCCCGCCATACACTCCGCACTCCTCTCCTGTACATATTACCCCCCGCCATACACTCCGCACTCCTCTCCTGTACATATTACCCCCCGCCATACATTCCGCACTCCTCTCCTGTACATATTACCCCCCGCCATACATTCCGCACTCCTCTCCTGTACATATTACCCACCGCCATACATTCCGCACTCCTCTCCTGTACATATTACCCCCCGCCATACATTCCGCACTCCTCTCCTGTACATATTACCCCCCGCCATACATTCCGCACTCCTCTCCTGTACATATTACCCCCCCGCCATACATTCCGCACTCCTCTCCTGTACATATTACCCCCCGCCATACATTCCGCACTCCTCTCCTGTACATATTACCCCCCGCCATACATTCCGCACTCCTCTCCTGTACATATTACCCCCCGCCATACATTCCGCACTCCTCTCCTGTACATATTACCCCCGCCATACATTCCGCACTCCTCTCCTGTACATATTACCCCCCCGCCATACATTCCGCACTCCTCTCCTGTACATATTACCCCCGCCATACATTCCGCACTCCTCTCCTGTACATATTACCCCCCCGCCATACATTCCGCACTCCTCTCCTGTACATATTACCCCCGCCATACACTCTGCATTCCCTATTTAACATTATCACATTCTGCACTATATAAGTCATCTCAGACTCTCTTTAACAACACCCCCTCTAAGACACGCCCAATATTTAGCGCAATTTAAGACATGTCCACTGTTCACCATGACACTTTTGATCTCGCACACGGGCCCGCTGATTTCATGATACACCCCTGCCCCAAAAATGTGCATTTTTTTTTTTTGGTCAAAAATCATCATTTTTTGGGGGGGGGTGTCCCTGAATGGCAGTTTGGAAATGTGGTCACCCTACCTGTGACTGAGGGGGTCACAGCGCATTCCACGAGAGGAGTCTCTACCTCCTGGGCAGCGGTCGGACAAGTGTCCTTGGAGACGATCTGCAAGGCAGCCACATGGACGTCTATACATACCTTCATGACACACTACCGTGTGGAGCCAGCGGCTCTGACTACCATAGATTTTGGCAGGAGGGTGCTAGCTTCTGCCTCCTATATGGATCAAAAAAATTTCTCAAGCATGACCCTCCCGTGTGTGGCTAGTTAATTCCCAGCTGTGCTGACATGGAGCCGTCAGGAAAACGGAAAAATTAATTCAAATACTTACCGTAATTTTCCTTTCCTGATGAGCTCCATGTCAGCACAGAACCCGCCCAGTTAAGTAGTCATAGCTACGAAATGCTGAGGCTGTGGTGAGCAAAAAATGTATAGTTAAGTCCTGATTACGTAGGGGGTGGGCGGGGCCTCACCCAGCTGTGCTGACATGGAGCTCGTCAGGAAAGGAAAATTACAGTAAGTATTTTAATTCAATTTTTCGTTATGCAGACAGTACTCAATCAGCCCAATGGCGTACCAATGGAGGGGGGGCACACATTGGGTGGGTGTCAGGTGGGCCAAAGCATCACGGCCGGCGAGCAAGGCCGGAACAAGGAGGGGGGAGGTGGGTGCAGGGGGTTGCTCTGTGGCTCAGCTGGCTCTCTATATGTGTGCGAGTCGGCAGGTTCTGCTGCTCTGTGTCATTGAGCGCACTCCTCATGTGTGCTGCCTGTGCTGTATTGTGGACTGCAGTTCCTCTCGTGTTTTACAGGAACATGTAGAAGCAAGACCTGGGACTAGGAAGATCACCTCTACAAGAGGGGGCTGCAAATAAAAATGAAGGGAGGAGGCTGTTTGTGTACAGGGGGGGGCAGAGCAGTGTGCGTGTTTCCAGATGTGTGTGTGGGGGCCTGACACAGGGCTGGCCCTAGCATGGGTCCCAGTGGGTCCATGGGACCTGGGCGAGAAGTTGAGAGGGGCCGCAGAGCAGGGCCACAGCTACCTACACAATCCGCACCGAGTGCAGACTCAGTGAGAGTGTCGCTGGCTGCATGACACAGCGCTATCCCGCACAGCCGCGGCATTTTCACTGAGTCTGCACTCCGTGCTTCACTGACATCCGGAGCCTGGAGATGAGTGTGCGAGTGAGTCTCCTCCTTGCTCCGCCCATATCATAGAGTCGGGAGGAACTTTCTCACATGAGCTCCTGAGCTGTGAAGGCGGCAGGTGAGTGAGTCTGTATACACCCTAGCCTCTCTGTATACACCCTAGCCTCTCTGTATACACCCTAGCCTCTCTGTATACACCCTAGCCTCTCTGTATACACCCTAGCCTCTCTGTATACACCCCAGCCTCTCTGTATACACCCCTGTATACACCCTAGACCCTCTGTATGCACCCTAGCCTCTCTGTATACACCCTAGCCTCTCTGTATGCACCCTAGCCTCTCTGTATACTCACTAGCCTCTCTGTATACACCCTATCCTCTCTGTATACACCCTAGCCTCTCTGTATACACCCTAGCCTCTCTGTATACACCCTAGCCTCTCTGTATACACCCTAGCCTCTCTGTATACACACTAGCCTCTCTGTATACACACTAGCCTCTCTGTATACACCCTAGACCCTCTGTATGCACCCTAGCCTCTCTGTATGCACCCTAGCCTCTCTGTATGCACCCTAGCCTCTCTGTATGCACCCTAGCCTCTCTGTATGCACCCTAGCCTCTCTGTATACACACTAGCCTCTCTGTATACCCCTAGTCTCTCTGTATACACCCTAACCTCTATGTATACACCCTAGCCTCTCTGTATACACCCTAGCCTCTCTGTATACACACTAGCCTCTCTGTATACACCCCTGTATGCACCCTAGCCTCTCTGTATACACACTAGCCTCTCTGTATACACACTAGCCTCTCTGTATACACACTAGCCTCTCTGTATACACCCTAGCCTCTCTGTATACACCCCAGCCTCTCTGTATACACCCTAGACCCTCTGTATGCACCCTAGCCTCTCTGTATGCACCCTAGCCTCTCTGTATACACCCTAGCCTCTCTGTATACACCCTAGCCTCTCTGTATGCACCCTAGCCTCTCTGTATACACACTAGCCTCTCTGTATACACCCTAGCCTCTCTGTATACACCCTAGCCTCTCTGTATACACCCTAGCCTCTCTGTATACACCCTAGACCCTCTGTATGCACCCTAGCCTCTCTGTATACACACTAGCCTCTCTGTATACCCCTAGTCTCTCTGTATACACCCTAACCTCTATGTATACACCCTAGCCTCTCTGTATACACCCTAGCCTCTCTGTATACACCCTAGCCTCTCTGTATACACACTAGCCTCTCTGTATACACCCTAGACCCTCTGTATACATACTAGCCTCTCTGTATGCACCCTAGTCTCTCTGTATACACCCTAGCCTCTCTGTATACACACTAGCCTCTCTGTATACACACTAGCCTCTCTGTATACACACTAGCCTCTCTGTATACACACTAGCCTCTCTGTATACCCCTAGTCTCTCTGTATACACCCTAACCTCTATGTATACACCCTAGCCTCTCTGTATACACCCTAGCCTCTCTGTATACACACTAGCCTCTCTGTATACACCCTAGACCCTCTGTATACATACTAGCCTCTCTGTATGCACCCTAGCTTCTCTGTATACACCCTGGCCTCTCTGTATACACCCTGGCCTCTCTGTATACCCCCTAGCCTCTCTGTATACACCCTAACCTCTATGTATACCCCCTAGCCTCTCTGTATACACCCTAACCTCTCTGTATACACCCTAGCCTATCTGTATACACCCTAGCTTCTCTGTATACACCATAGCCTCTCTGTATATACCCTAGCCTCTCTGTATACTCCCTAGCCTCTCTGTATACACACTAGCCTCTCTGTATACACCCTAGACCCTCTGTATACATACTAGCCTCTCTGTATGCACCCTAGCTTCTCTGTATACACCCTAGCCTCTCTGTATACACCCTAACCTCTATGTATACACCCTAGCCTCTCTGTATACACCCTAGCCTCTCTGTATACACCCTAGCCTCTCTGTATACACCCTAGCCTCTCTGTATACACCATAGCCTCTCTGTATACACCATAGCCTTTCTGTATATACCCTAGCCTCTCTGTATACTCCCTAGCCTCTCTGTATACTCCCTAGCCTCTCTGTATACACACTAGCCTCTCTGTATACACACTAGCCTCTCTGTATACACACTAGCCTCTCTGTATACACACTAGCCTCTCTGTATATACCTTAGCCCCTCTGTATACACCCTAGCCTCTCTGTATACACCCTTGCCTCTCTGTATATACATTAACCTGTCTGTATATACCCTAGCCTCTCTGTATATACCCTAGCCTCTCTGTGTATATACCCTAGCCTCCCTGTATACACACTAGCCTCTCTGTATACACCCTAGCCTCTCTGTATACACCTAGCCTTTCTGTATACACACTAGCCTCTCTGTATATACACACTAGCCTCTCTGTATATACACACTAGCCTCTCTGTATATACCCTAGCCTCTCTGTATATACACACTAGCCTCTCTGTATATACATCCTAGCCTCTCTGTATATACCCTAGCCTCTCTGTACACACCCTTGCCTCTCGGTATATACCCTAGCCTCTCGGTATATACCCTAGCCTCTCGGTATATACCCTAGCCTCTCGGTATATACCATAGCCTCTCTGTGTACATACCCTAGCCTATCTTTATTAACCCTAGCCTCTCTGTATACCTCCTAGCCTCTCTGTATACCTCCTAGCCTGTCTGTATACTACACTAGCCTGTCTGCATACTACACTAACCTGTCTGTATATACCCTAGCCTGTCTGCATATACACTAGCATGCCTTTATACACTAGCCTGCCTTTATACCCTAGCCTGTCTGTATATACCCTAGCCTGTCTGTATATACCCTAGCCTGTCTGTATATACCCTAGCCTGTCTGTATACTACACTAGCCTCTCTGTATACACTCTAGCCTCTCTGTATATACCCTAGCCTCTCTGTATATAACTTAGCCTATCTGTATACTACACTAGCCCTTAACCTAGGTTCATACTTATGTGTTTACTGCAGAATCTGACTTCCTAATAAATTTAATTTTAGTTTTATTTATCATGATATAAAATAATGTCTGTTTGGGATTTTTGGTAGGTGTGATTTTTTTTTTTTTTGGAGGGGGGGGGGGGGGCAGCATTTCATTCTTGGACCCAGGCAGCACAATGTCTTGGGCCAGCCCTGGCCTGACATATATACAGATGAGAGGGGGGGCTGAGTGTATACAGGTGTGAGGGGGCAGATGAGTGTGTACAGTTGTAAGGGGGGCAGCTAAGTGTGTACAGATGATAGGGGGACAGCTGAGGGTGTACAGGTGTCAGGGGGGTAGTTGAGTGTGTACAGGTGTGAGGAGGGTAGTTGAGTGTGTAAAGGTGTGAGGGGGCAGCTGAGTGTGTACAGGTGTAAGGACAGCTGAGTGTGTACAGGTGTAAGGACAGCTGAGTGTGTACAGGTGTTAGGGGGGCTGAGTGTGTACAGGTGTTAGGGGGGCTGAGTGTGTAAAGGTGTAAGGGGGACAGCTGAGTGTGTATAGGTTTACGAGGGGCATCTGAGTGTGTACAGGTGTGAGGGGGCAGCTGAGTGTATACAGGTGTGAGGGGGCAGCTGAGTGTGTACAGGTGTGAGGGGGCAGCTGGACCCAGGCAGAACAATGTCTTGGGCCAGCCCTGGCCTGACATATATACAGATGAGAGGGGGGGTGAGTGTGTACAGGTGTGAGGGGGAAGCTGAGTGTGTACAGGTGTGGTGGGGCATCTGAGTGTCTACAGGTGTAAGGGAGGGGCACTGAGTGTCTCACGGTGTGAAAGGGGGGCAGTTGAGTGTGTACAGGTGTGGGGGGGGAGCTGAGTGTCTACAGGTGCGAGGGAGCAGCTGAGTGTGTATAGGTGTGTGGGGGGCAGCTGAGTGTGTACATGTGTGAACGGGCAGCTGAGTGTGTATGGTTGTGTGGGGGGGCTGAGTGTTTACAGGTGTGAGGGGGCAGCTGAGTGTGTACAGGTGTGAGGGGGGCTGAGTCTACAGATGGGAGAGGGGGGAACTGAGTTTCTGCAGGTGTGAGAGGGGGGCTAAGTGTGTACAGGTGTGAGGGGGGGCTGAGTGTCTACAGGTGTGAGGGGATCTGAATGTGTACAGGTGTGTGTGGACGGAGTGCATACAGGTGTGAGGAGAGCTGAGTGCATACATGTATGAGTGGGGCTGAGTGTGAACGTGTGGAAGGAAGGAGCTGAGTGAGCACAGGTATGAGGGAGGCTTAGTACGTAGAGGTGTGAGGGGGGTGGAGTGTGTACAGGTATGAAGGGGGCTTAGTGCGTAAGTGTGTACAGGTGTATGGGGATTTGGAAGGACAGCCAGTGAGTGAGCCCCGGGGAATGTTGCTGGTCAGGTCTGGGGGGGTCCAGGCTTAAAGCTGTGTAAGGGGACCCACAATTTCTGATGGATGCCCTGACAGGGGGTGTCTAACTTAGCGGACAAGACCAACAAGACATCACAGACAATCTGAATCCTGTCACACTGCTCCGCCACAATTATCTCCATAAAGTTATTTGGAAAACAGAGAAAAATCTGCCTTCAGTCACGACCCCTCATGGTGTTTGGGTGACGTATCGCATGAGGCGTATGTTTATACTCAAATATGTCAGAGGGGGCTTGGAGAGCCGGCCGTGCAGAAGATCCGAACTGAGAGAAATAGACTGGCAGAAGGAGCGGCGTGTACCGGGCTGGAGGAGGGGGGAGCACCGGCCGAGTGTATGACCAATGAGCCCGACCCTGTACGGTGAGTGTGAGAATACTTTGTATTAAGGAGGATTATAGAGGATGTGGGGGGAATAGGAGTGGATTTTTGAATATGGGGTGGATTATTGAAGATAGGGAGTGTAGAGAATGCCAGGTGTTGAACGGAGTGACTGTGTCTTCACCTAAGCCACCTTTACTCACCTTACCACCTCCATCTCTGTCACAGCTGGTGACAATACCCGGTAATTCCAGGTATAGTGGACCATGTAACGGTGCTCGGGTCTAGCAGCCAATTGTATTACCTTTACGCTGTCACATGATCAGTGAAGGGGGGTGCCAGATATAGGATCCGCCCTGGGTGCCAAACGCTCTAGGTACGCCCCTGAATCAGCCATCTAGTTTCAACCAATTTAGTTCCAAATCATTTTGATTACAAAGTTCTAACTAATGCAATGGACAGATCTTTTAGAAATGTGTGCAGGGACAAGAGGATGGTTTCCAACACAGTCCTTGTTATATGCAGAAAAAACAAAGAGAATTTTATACAATCACAATATATTATACATGTCAGGTAAGTTAGCCTTCATAAGAGATAGTGCCATGCCTTGGGCAAGAGACCTACTCCATGTTGCTTCCCAACTCTGACTTTCAGGTACACCAATGTCTGATGACCAGTTAGAAAGACAGCCTATCCCCTAGATGACATAGCAGGCAACTTGGGGGCCTTGTGAATGACCTCCAGTATTAAAGTGGTTGTAAACGCAATTTTTTTTAAAATTAAAACTAACAACCTGCAAGACAAAGCCATAATGAGCTAGTATGACTAGCATACTAGCTCATTATGCAGTACTTACCTTAGATCAAAGCCCCCGAAGCCGTCCACGTCTTCCCCTTCGGCCGCACTCATCTCTCCGGAAGGTTACTTCCGGGTATCGCCGCTCCAGCGCTGTGATTGGCTGGAGCGCCGAAGACGTCACTCCGCGCATGCGCGCGTGAGCCGTCAAAACCAGCGTTGCCGGTTTTATAATGGGAATTTCTCTGCGCCTGCACTATAGTCTACGGCACGCATGCGCTGTAGACAACGGTGTGTGCCTTTCGGCCAATATCTCCTAAACCGTGTAGGTTTAGGAGATATTGCAAATACCTACAGTTAAGCCTTAATCTAGGCTTACCTGTAGGTGTAACTTCCGGGGGAGGGTATAAAACCACTTTTATAACAAATCCAATACCTAGCTAACTTCATAGAGATCCAACAGCAACTGTCTAAGAGGGCATTTTCTTCACTTTGGAGAGATTTTCTCTCACTTCCTGTTGTGTTTACAGGACAGGAAGTGAAGGTAAATCCCCCAATGGCATACAGAGTAGAAGAAAAAAACTGACAGGGGTTTTAGCCAGGGGCGGCCCGTCCATTAAGGGCACACAGGCCCCCCCCCCCCCCCAGCCATGCATCCGGCCAATTTCAGGACATCGGCGTATGGATTCCAATGCGGAGGGGGCTGTTTTTTGAAGCACTGATTAGAGCCAGAGGCTATAAAAGGTGTCAATATAGGGTGGGCTCGCAGAGAGTGTGCTCTGATTCCACCTAGGTGTGTTACAACAGCGTATTAATATTTGCTGTTGTAAAACTGATCCTCCTCCCAGCCAATCAGGAAGCCGGTTTTGACACTAGTCACCCAATTGTCTGAAATGGCAGGCGATCCTATTGGACACCTAGGAGGAGGTTGGAAGCCGCCATGGAGGAGAAGACAAGGAGTCAACGCTGCCTGCCACCCGCTGCCGCTGACAATGGGGTAAGTTCCGGACCGACCAGCAAACCAAACAGCGGGGGGGGGGGGTTGGATGCTTGCACAGTAACTTTGTAAAGTAACTTGTGGTTGATTTGAGGGCAGAGGTCACTTTTAGCTGCTTTCCCGTAAACTGTTTTTTTCCCCATAGATTAATGCCTGGAGCTTACATATATGCTTTAATTTTCACCTCTGTTATTGAAGATATAAACCAGACTCTATTTACTCCAATCAATGTCTCATTGGGCTACCATCTATATGATTCTTGGTTTGATCCCAGGAAAGCTATGAGGAGTGTATTGAATATATTATCGGGGACCAGGGAAGACAATTCCTAATTATTCATGTAGAAAAGGTGGCAAGCTGGCTGGTGTTATTGGAGATCAGTATTCATCCACAACAATCCCAATAGCCCAAATCCTTGGACTGTACAGATACACACAGGTCAGTGCAAACTTCCTCAATCTCTGCAAGTATATTAAAAATGAAGAGCCGGGAGGAGTCGGCGGGAATGGGTTAACCCAGGGGTGCCCAACCTTTTGAAGAGTGAGGGCCACTTAAGCTACTTGGTAACCGGTCGTGGCCACAATGAGCGGAGTGAGTGGATGGCAGCCCACTCTACTCTATAAAGCCCACTCTACTGTTTTTTTTAGCGGATCAGATTGGAGGTAGGCGTTTGTAAACAGACGCAAGTCCATTTATATCTGCCACTCCTTAGAGGTGAATGGTGGGTCCAATTGGGTCAGACTGACTGTGTGAATGGGGCCTAAGACTGCTTTCACACTGATGCATGGTTGTTTACCCGCACCATAAATGCAGCACAGTTCACCTGTGGCTTTCCTGCCTGCACTTTGCCAAAAACTTCTATTAAATCCTGTAGGTGTGGTTCACATTCGGAAAGCACACCAAACTCACAGGTAATAGAAGTCTATGGCTCAGTGCAGGTAATCAGTTTAAAAGCAGCCCAGTAACCGCTGCAGATCAAATATGCCCATATATACACTGTGATTTTAGTAATAAATTTACCTTTAATAACAGTATTCTATTCTATTGTATTCCATCCCAGAGCAGGAGGTTGTGGGCCACATCAGAGGGCTCCGAGGGCCACATGTGGCCCCCCGGCCACTGGTTGGGCACCCCTGGGTTAACCACTTGCCAAATCTGACATTTCTCTTATAGATGTAAAAATCTGATTTTTTTTTTTTTGCTAGAAAATTACTTTGAACCCCCAAACATTATATATTAAGTGGAGGCCTTAGAGAATAAAATGGTGGGTGTTGCAATTTTTTATGTCACGCGGTATTTGCGCAGCGTTTTTTTAAAAGCAAATTTAAAAACAAAAAATACACTGTAATGAATTTTAGTGAACACAAACACAATATAATACCCATTTTTTGTTAAAATATAAACAATGATGTTACACAGAGTAAATAGACACCAAACATGTCATGCTTTAAAATTGCACATGCCTATGGAATGGCAGCAAACGACAGTACATTAAATTATCCATAGGCGACGCTTTAAAAGCATTTACACTTTACCAGTTTAAAGTTACACTGGAGGTCTGGCTCTAGAATTATTGTTTTCGCAACAATACATCACATGTGTGGTTCAATCACTATCTACAAATGCGTGCAGGACCTATGTGTGTGTTCGCATTTGCGCTTACGCCCGTATTGTATTATTTATTTTATTTGGATGCATTTTTTTTTAACACTGTACCTTTAACTTTTTTAATCAACTTTATTGCTATCACAAGGGAATAATAACATCCCCTGTATAAGCATGGGTCGTGACAGGTCCTCACTATGGAGATATTTGGGGTCTTTTAGACCCCAGGTCTCTCTTCTAGCCTCCAAAGCATCTGATCAAACTAAGAATAAGCAAAATTGCTTCCCCATTTGTTCAGCACCACGTGTTTAGACTCTGAGCTTACATGTAAGTAGGGGTATGATTACTCTCCTTCCTCCTGGCTCTTCTTGCTCTTTTTCTTCCTTTTTGTACTTTTCCCCATTCATTGGGGTTCAACGTTAGTTTATATTGGCCTTTTTATATATGTCCTTTCTACAGCTACGCCCTATGCATCTGCTCCTGATGAGGTGGAACAATCTCTGAAACGCGTCAAGCTTCTTCAGATGCATACATGTTTTTAACATACGTCTATTTATGTTATACGTATATTTTTTGCTCCTTTCAATGACCTTTCATATGGAGAAATTTGGCTCATGATACCACAAACTGTACAGTGTCATGTTTGTTATTTTGATATCTTGATATATACAGTGCCTTGCAAAAGTATTCACTCTCTTGACCTATTTTTTTTTTACATTACAGCCTTTAGTTCAATGTTTTTTTAATCTGAATTATATGTGATGGATCAGAACACAATAGTCTAATTGGTGAAGTAAAATTAGAAAAATATATACATAAAATTATTTTTCAGAAATAAAAAGCTGATAATTGGTATGTGCGTATGTATTCACCCCCTTTGTTATGAAGCCCATAAAAAGCTCTGGTGCAACCAATTACCTTCAGAAGTCACATAATTAGTGAAATAATGTCCACCTGTGTGCAATCTAAGTGTCACATGATCTGTCAGTACATATACACACCTTTTTTAAAGGCCCCAGAGGCTGCAACAAAGAGGCACCACTAACCAAACACTGCCATGAAGACCAAGGACCAAGGAACTCTCCAAACAAGTAAGAGACACTGTTGTTGAGAAGTACAAGTCGGGGTTAGGTTATAAAAAAATATCCAAATCTTTGATGATCCCTAGGAGCACCATCAAATCTTTCATAACCGAAGGGAAAGAACATGGCACAACAGCAAACCTGCCAAGAGATGGCCGCACACCAAAACTCATGGACCGGGCAAGGCGGGCATTAATCAGAGAGGCAGCACAGAGACCTAAGGTAACCCTGGAGGAGCTGCAGAGTTCCACAGCAGAGACTGGAGTATCTGTACATAGGACGACAATAAGCCATACGCTCCATAGTATTGGGCTTTATGGCAGAGTGGCCAGAAGAAAGCCATTGCTTTCACCAAAAAAAACAAATGGCACATTTTGAGTTTGCGAAAAGGCATGTGGAAGACTCCCAAAATGTATGGAGGAAGGTGCTCTGGTCTGATGAGACTAAAATTGAACATTTGACCATCAAAAGAAAACGCTGTGTGTGGCACAAACCCAACACATCACATCACCCAAAGAACACCATCCCCACAGTGAAACATGGTGGTGGCAGCATCATGCCGTGGGGGTGTTTTTCAGCAGTCGGGACTGGGAAACTGGTCAGAGTTGAGGGAAAGATGGATGGTTCTAAATACAGGGATATTCTTGAGCAAAACCTCTACCACTCTGTGTGTGATTTGAGGCTAGGACGGAGGTTCACCTTCCAGCAGGACAATGACCCCAAACACACTGCTAAAGCAACACTTGAGTGGTTTAAGGGGAAACATATAAATGTGTTGGAATGGCCTAGTCAAAGCCCAGACCTCAATCCAATAGAAAATCTGTGGTCAGACTTAAAGATTGCTGTTCACAAGTGCAAACCATCCAACTTGAAGGAGCTGGAGCAATTTTGTAAGGAGGAATGGGCAAAAATTCCAGTGGTAAGATGTGGCAAGCTCATAGAGACTTATCCAAAGCGACTTGGAGCTGTGATAGCCGCAAAAGGTGGCGCTACAAAGTATTGACTTTAGGGGGGTGAATAGTAATGCACATTGACTTTTTCTGTTATTTCATCCCGTTTGTTGTTTGCTTCACAATAAAAAAAAAATCTTCAAAGTTGTGGGCATGTTCTGTAAATTAAATGATGCAAATCCTCAAACAATCCACGTTAGTTCCAGGTTGTGAGGCACAAAAACACGAAAAATTCCAAGGGGGGTGAATACTTTTGCAAGGCACTGTAGATGTACTACATTAGGCCATGGGTGTGTATACCTACAAACCATTTACATTGATGTATGTACAAATTAGATGTGCTAGACCACATGTAAAGCTCTGTAAAGTTGCGCTAATAGATAAAACAAAAAAAGAGCATATAACAAAAGTCAATAAATATAATAGTCCGATAGTGAAATGATCCAGTGATCCCACTAAATCTTTACCACCATCCAACACCTTAAAGAGTGATCCTGTGAATTAACACCACCACCAGAAGTTGTGTTTTCAAGTTAAAATCTTTTTGCTAGAAAATTACTTAGAACCCCCAAATATTATATATATATATTTTTTAGTAGAGACCCTAGAGACTAAAATGGTGGTTGTTGCAATATTTTATGTCACACTGTATTTGCGCAGCGGTCTTTCAAATAAATTTTTTGTGAAAAATTACTTTAATGAATAAAAAAATAAAATAAAAAAATAACCAGTAAAGTTAGCCCAAATTTTTTTGCGCAGCGGTCTTTCAAATACATTTTTTTGTGAAAAATTACTTTAATGAATAAAAAAATAAAATAAAAAAATAACCAGTAAAGTTAGCCCAAATTTTTTTTTTTTTTGGATAATGTGAAAGATTTTACGCCGCGAGAATCATGAGAGAATCGTGATCTTTATTCTAAGTAAAAATATTGTGATTCTCATTTTGGCCAAAATTCTGCAGCTCTAGTCCATACCCAGCCAGGGCCTTTAACTCTTTAAGGCCCCTTTCAAACTGGGGCGGGCAGGTGCGGTGGCGGTATAGCGGCGTGATTTTCAGCGCCGCTATACCGTCGTTATTACCGCGGTATGCGACCGCTAGCGGGGTGAATTTAACCCCCGCTAGCGGCCGAAAAAGGGTTAATACCGCCCACAAACCGCGGCTATTGCCGCGGTTTGCGGGCGGTATTACCGCGGTGTCCAATTGATTTCAATGGGCAGCCGCGGTAAAGGAGCGGTGAACACACCGCTCCTTCGCCGCTGTAAAGATGCGGCTAGCAGGACTTTTGGAGCGGTCCTGCTAGCGCACCGCTTCAGTGTGAAAGCCTTCGGGCTTTCACATTGAAGACTACAGGGCACGATTTTTTCAGGCGGTATAACAGCGCTAATATTAGCGCTAAACCGCCTTGAAAAACGTGCCAGTGTGAAAGGGGCCTAACTCCAGTCATTTCACTATCGGACTATTATATTTATGGACTTTTGTTTTATGCTCTTTTTTTTGTTTTATCTATTAGCGCAACTTTACAGAGCTTTATTTTATTGGGACTGTGTTAATATCTCACAGAAAAGTTGCTGCTTAGTGACGGTTTATTCTATGCATTTTTTCCATGTTTGCTATACTACATGTACTTGTTCAATAAATATGATCTTGACCCTTATCCGGTTCTTCTCATGTGCCTCATTCAAAGTCCCAAAACTCTTCTCTTTATTATATTAAAGTAGAAATTGAAGGTAGAGACCCTAAACCCCAAATTCAATATAAGTTGCCATGAGAATCTATTGGTCCAGTTTCTGCCATTATACAAGAGTTTTTACAGCAAGGAATATTAACCACTTCAGCCCCGGAAGATTTTACCCCCTTCCTAACCAGAGCTCTTTTTACAATTTGGCACTGCATCTATTTAACTGACAATTGCGCACTCATGCAATGCTGTACCCAAACTAAATTTGCGTCCTTTTTTTCCCACAAATAGAGCTTTCTTTTGTTGGTATTTGATCACGTCTGCGGTTTTTATTTTTTGCGCTATAAACAAAAAAAAAAAGCGACAATTTTGAAAAAAAAAAAAAACAATATGTTTTACTTTTTGCTATAATAAACATCCCCAAAAATGTTTTTAAAACGAATTTCTTCATCAGTTTAGGCCAAAATATATTCTTCTACAAATTTTTGGTAAAAAAAAATCACAATAAGCGTATATTTGACTGGTTTGCGCAAAAGTTATAGCGTCTACAAACTATGGGAAAGATTTATGGCATTTGTATTATTTTTATCTCAGTTTTTTAGCAGTACTGCAATATTGCGGTGGACAGATCGGACACTTTTGACACCTTTTTGGGACCATTGACATTTATACAGCGATCGGGGCTATAAAAATGCAGTTATTAATGTGTAAATGTTCCTGGTAGGGAAAGGGATAACAATGGGGGGCGATCAAGGGGTTAAGTGTGTTCCCTAGTTAGTGTTTCTAACTGTATGGGGATAGGACTGACTGGGGGAGGAGACATACCGCTGTTCCTACTGACTAGGAACAAACAATCTGTCTCTTCTCCCCTGACAGAACAGGGATTTGTGCGTTTACACACACAAATCTCCGTTCTGAATCTTGTGCCCGTGATCGCGGGTGGCTGGTGGCGATCACGCCTGCCGGCCATGCGCATTGGGTCACCCCGCCGTGCAGTGGGCGTGCCTCCGTGCTCTTGAAGGGATCAACGTACCCATACATTGTTTTGTCCATCCGTGCCATTATGCCGATGTATATCGGCGTGAGCCAGTCGGCAAGTGGTTAAAGAAAGCACAATCAGTGGTATATAACTGTATTTGGCCTATCAAAAATGCTAATAATTCATATTCTTTATCAGTTGATTTAAGATCACTGAATAAATGTGTAGCAAACGGACCTTTTTCTCACCTGGCTCACTTGTGAGATAAGGCACACCATACTATATGCCCGTACCCTCTTGTTTGAAGAGGTTAAGCAGTGTTCACAATTTTTGGGTCCTGCAGCGAGTTACCTCCCTCCAGCTGGTTCTCACCCCTAGAGTGTAGGAAAGAGTCTATTGTAGGTGCACCAATAAGGCCAATATCCAGGCAAGGTTAAACCTTAATGAAGGAAGGTTTATTTTCTTTATGCTGAAAACTGGATAGGAAAGTTGAAGTTGAAGAATAAAGGAACAGGGAGGCAGGTTTAGGCACTTAATATCACCACTCAATCCCAAGTGGCTCTGCTTATCCGGATAGTCCCCTCTCACGGTCCTAGCAACTGGAATGACACTAGGGCGTTCGCTTAAGTTTCTTTGAAGATACGATCGGGAGATCCTCTGCCACAGAATCTCTGAGCCCCGAACTTCTCAGCGCTTGTAACTCAAGAACAGGTGCAAGTTGCTGCACATTAAAAGGCCTTGGATGAACAGTGGAATCCCTCCAGAAGTTTACCGGGCCTCTCTTTCACCGTGAACTCTCACCGGTCCATCAGAAAGGTCCTCCCCCGGTCTCCTCTTCTTAGAGCGGGTCCCCTCTCAGGGGCACCCTGGGATTCCTCCTCTTAGAGATGAGCCCCGGCTTAAGGTCCTGGGCCCAATGACGAAGCTGCAGCCCCAGGTTAAAGGTGCCTGGAACCGATGCACACGCGCACCCCTGGCCTGGAGGGCCAGGTCACGCGACCCGAATTCCAGAACTACTAACTTCAGGCGGTGTCTGCCCTTATGTATCCTCTCCCGGCATGCACAGCAGGTTGACCACGCCCACTGTACTACTGCCGAGAGAGGACACCCTAAGGCACAGCACTGTCACCAGTGGTTCAACCCTGACCTGTCATGGCAGTGCCACCTACAGGCCACAGGGAACTGCACACCAGTTCAACACCTGCAGAAACAAAGTAACAGAACCTATCAATAAAAGCGGTCTGAGCCTGGCTACTAGCTCAGACCAACCCCTAAATTTAGGCACATAGCACCCCTCAAAGTAGAGGGGCGCTACAAATGCATTACAAATAACAAACCTATTGTTCTTGATTTAAATTTAATGTCACACTTGGATGCCAAGGCCAAAGTATTCTCTGTGGAAATCTCTAACAGCAATTTTTTAGTACCATTAGCTAAAAGTTGTCAATATAAACTTGTCTTCAGCTTTAATAAAGAAACCTATGCATTTACTAGATTAATTCCAGGATTGGACATTAACGACAGTAAAGTTCATGAGTCTTTAGGAAAAATATTATCAAATTTTTCTAGACCAGAATATATTTTCCAGCATGTGGACAGGTTTTTGCTGACTACACAAAGTATACAGGAACATATCACTCTTTTGTCTGAATTATATACTTTGTTACAAACGGCAGGGCTGAAACTAAACACAGACAGTTCAGTTGATGAAAAGTCAGGTGGAATTCCTTCATATGCAAATTAGTCATGAACACAAACAATTGTTGCAAGAAAAAGTTAGAGCCATTTCTGCAATTCCAATTCCAACAACTCACAAGGCGTTACATAAATTTTTGAGCAAAGTAAATCATTGCAAAGAATTTGTACAGAAAATGTATGATAAAGTTAAACCACTATTTGATCTTTAGAGACAAAATTATGTTGTGTTTAGTCAATGGGGTCAAACCCAGAAAGATTCCTTTGAAATGTTCAAAAGGGATCTGCAGAATGCCCATTTATTAAATACTGTTGAATTATATTCTTCTATTCCTTTTGCATTGCAAACCGATGTTTCTTTATCGTACATCACAGGACACAGGACAGCCATAGTAATTACTATGTGGGTTATACCTTCGCCTCTTTTCGCCTCTCCAAGTTTATATAAGCTGTGATTTTTCATTGGTATGAATGGACACTGGTACACTCAAAGACAAGAAGTCCCCCTGTATATTACCCCTCTCATACAGGAAGTACCTCCAGTTTTTTTTTCGCCAGTGTCTCAAGTAGGGATAAGCCGAACACCCTCCAGTTCGGTTCGCACCAGAACTTGTGAACAGTAAATACATTTGTTCGAACATCTGAACACCGTTAAAGTCTATGGGACTTGAACATGACAAATCTAAAGTGCTAATTTTAAAGGCTTATATGCAAGTTATTGTCATAAAAAGTGTTTGGGGACCCGGGTTCTGCCCCAGGGGACATGTATCAATGCAAAAAAAAGTTTTAAAAACAGACGTTTTTTCGGGAGCAGTGATTTTAATAATGCTTAAAGTGAAACAATAAAAGTGAAATATTCCTTTAAATTTCGTACCTAGGGAGCGTGTATAGTATGCCTTTAAAGTAGCGCTTGTTTCCCATGCTTAGAACTGTCCCTGCACAAAGTATAATTTCTGAAGGGAAAAAAAGTAATTTAAAAGCACTCGCGGCTATAATGAATTGTCGGCTCCCGGCAATACAGAGAAAAGTCATTGATGGAAAAAAAAATGTGTGGGGGTCTCCCCAAATTCAATTACCAGGCCCTTCAGGTCTGGTATGGATATTAGGGGAATCCTGCGTCAAATTAAAAAAAAAAATGACGTGAGGTTCCCCCCAAATTCAATTACCAGGCCCTTCAGGTCTTGTATGGATTTTAAGGGGAACTCCACAGCAAATTTAAAAAAAAAATGGCATGGAGTTCCCCCCAAAAATACATACCAGACCCTTTATCCGAGCACGCAACCTGTCAGGCCGCAGGAAAAGAGGGGGGGACGAGAGAGCGCCCCCCCTGAACCGTACCAGGCCACATGCCCTCAACATGGGGAGGATGCTTTGGGGGTCTGTGACCCCTCAAAGCACCATGTCCCCATGTTGATGGGGACAAGGGCCTCATCCCCACAACCCTTGCCCGGTGGTTGTGGGGGTCTGCGGGCAGGGGGCTTATCGGAATCTGGAATACCCCTTTAACAAAGGGGACCCCCAGATCCCGGCCCCCCCTATGTGAATTGGTAAGGGGTACATTGTACCCCTACCATTTCACAAAGAAAGTGTAAATTTTTTAAAAAAAACACAGAGACACCGTTGGGAAAAGTCCTTTATTAAAAATGAAAAAAATTCAAAAAAGATTCCAGCAGTGGTAATCCACTCTCGGTATCCTGCGATGGATGCTCTCCTCTCCTGGGTCCAGCGTTGGATGATCTCCTCTCCATCCAGGTCCAGGCTCCAGCGATGAGATGTCCAGCGCAGCGCATCCTGTCTCCACCGGAGACACCCGGGAATCCCGGCAGCCTGACAGGTCTCTTATGTAGCTGAGGGTGGGGCCACCCATCACGTGACCCCGTCCCCCTCTGACGCAAAGGGACCCCCAAAGCATTCAGGACGTGTAGAGAGACGCCACTTTCACAAAACCAGAGGCTTTTTACTCCTAGCACTGGGATCTGTGCTTTTTATGTGAGTTGTTTTCCTATAATAAATGTGATTATTTTATATGAAACGGAGAGCACTATGTTTGTTCAATTGATTTTTGCATGACTGCGAATTGCCAAATACTGTATATGGGAGGAAATCATCACTACCACAAACGATAATCTGATGAATATACAGAGGTGATTTGGAGACAAGATTCATCCCTGGATATTGCCCCTGTGGGGAAGGTTTATTTGGTCTTCTGTTGACTCAGAGACCCAGGTATTGAGGTGAGCGGCCTGCATATTTGGTGATGGAAGCACTATAAGGATACACTATCAGCTTTTATAGACAAGCACTCTGATCACCTTTGAGGAATCTCTTCCTTTGTTGTGGCATTTTCTTCTCTCTGTCATCTGACTTCATTTTGGAATCAAGATTGATTGTGGAACTTTCTTCATGTTGTGTTTTAATTTTAGGGAGCAACATTGGACATTTATTTGATTTATTTAGATGTGTTTGAATTAGCGCTGCACTATTTATTTTATATGCCCCCTCGGGATCGCCTATCAGTGCCCAATAAAGTGCCAATCAGTGCCAATTAGTGCCCACCACAGTGCCAGTCAGTGCCCATCATATTGCCAATCAGTGCCCTACAGTAACACCTGTCAAAACCTCATAAGTACCTCATCATCAGTGCCAGTGCTGTCCATCAGTGCCACCTGCCAGTGCCACCTGTCAGTGCCAATCAGTACCGCCTATCAGTGTCGCCTGTCAGTGCCCATCACAGCCACCTGTCAGTGCCCATCAGTGCCGACTGTCAGTGCCCATCAGTGCCACCTATCAGTGTCCATCAGTGCCACCTATCAGTGCCCATCAGTGCTGCATATCAGTGACGCCTATTGGTGTCCATCAGTGCTGCATATCAGCAATGGCGTCCCTAGGGGGGGCAGAGGGGGCCCTGACCCCCCCCCAACATTATGCTGTGCCCCACCATGTGCCCCCCCAAAAAAATGTTTGTTTGTTTTTTTGCATTTTTTGTATTTTGCTCGGGCCTCTGCTGGAGTAACACAGTCTCTCCTGAGAGGAAGAGCATCCTCAGCTCCTGTGGGGGATTCCTCCCCCTCCCTCTGCTCGCTGACACTGCATATTGCGAGCGCTCACACAACCACAGCCACCCGATCTGCTCCATCCCCTGCATCCTCATTGCCAGAGAGACGAGCGAGTTGCAGGAAGGACTCCACAAGCACTGTGGGGGGGGGGAGGGGGACCCAAGCCATCATCTCGGTTACTGAAAAAAACAGACTGATTTCTCCTGTCCTTAGGACAGGAGAACTAGCCTGTAAATTCCGAGATTGGTGACTGCAAGCTGAGCCGAGTGTCAGTCTATGACACTCTTTCACAGCCCAGCGAGTCCAGCCACCCCCCCTCACTCTCCTCACATACGAGCAGGGAGGAATACAGCTCCTCCTCCTTCCAGTCCCGCCCACACTATCCCGGCATGCTGTATCTGAAGAGAGGGGATGTGTGGGCGGGAAATATGAAAATCAGCAGCATTCCTTGCTGTGTGTGAATGATGCCTGAGATTCTAGCCTGGACCGTGGGTAAGTGTGTGCACTGCAGACTGCAGTACACTGTAATCACTGAACTGCATTATCTCCATCCCTTCTCTCCCCCATATGCCTCCCTCCCCCTCTACTGTTCTTTTAAGACATTCACAATTTACTTTCACTTTCAGTTAGGTAGGTAATATATCCACAGATTGCAGGAAATAAACTTGCATGATAACCCCATCAACACAGACAGTGTTGACAGGGGAATATCCCTCCTGCCCAGCAATTGTATTCTCCCGACAAACAGTGATTATCACTAGTGGCTATAGCAACCACTAGTGATAATTATAAGAGAATCTGCTCATTAATTGTTCAAATCTCAGCCAGTTCCTGTTGAAACAGCTGAGATGTAAACTGTCTATGGCTGGTCTTAGCTCTTAGGCAGCCCATACATTGATCACTTTTTTTCATTCAACTATTAGGTTGAATGAAAAAAAAAAAAGAAATGATCCAATTCCCCCATCTACACATTATAGGTGGATGGGGGAATCCTCCCAGTGTGGACCAGTGCTGGAACAACCAGATTTACTGTCCTGTCCCGCTCTATTCACAGCGCTGGTCTCTGTCTCCATGGCAGTGGCGGCAGCACATTGGAACCCAGTGCTGGTTACTTTCTGGGGCTAATGTACAGGAGGGCCAGCACAATTTGTTGCTAGAGATGGGCTGGGTATGTTCAAAATTCCACATGCCAGAGCCTGCCAGGAAGCCCACACTGCACAGCGCTAATCACAGGCATTGAGACATTTCCCGGTCCGCAGCTGTACAGATCAGGAAATGTCTCACTGGCTGTGATTAGCACTGTGGAGTGTGTGAAGAAATATGACACCTCATGCAACCCAACATGTAGTTGCCATCATCCCGAGTAAATATTAAATGAAAAAACCTCTAGTATTTGGGATTTTGGAGGCAACACAAAAAAAAGGGGGGCTCAATTAAAAAAATAATTAAATATTTATTTATACAAAAAGCATAAGAAAAAAGCACATACACATAGAAATAACGTAATTGTACAAAAAAGCACATGTACATAGATATAACATAATTATACAATTTCTACATAAAATCTGTGACATATTTCAAATAATCAAGGAATACAATAGCCTGGATTGACCACTCCAGCCGGAGACAGATCAAGAAAGGCTTAACCAACGCGTTTCAAACTGTAAACGTCCTTCGTCAGGGATTTCAAATGTATTCGTTTATGACAGATCAAAGTTCTATTAAATACAAAAACAATGAAATACGTTTCCACCTTTGTTTCCACTGTTATATGCGAAGAAAAAAAAATGATAAAGAAAAACTTCCAGTTGCACTATATTGTGGATTCCCCAATGCTTTCGACTCCCAAGGACCTCTCCCATCAATGCATGTCCATATAAGGGGTAAGGACATATGAATAAAATAGTCCAAAATAGGTGCCTTAAACAAAGAAAAACATACATAGGTATGGATGTAAACCTATTAGGGAACAAGATAATATTCCCCAAAGGTTACAATGTAGTACCTGCAGATGGGAGATGCAAATCTGAGATTCAGATTCAACAAACAAAACTGACTCATATGTGAAGACAGAACCAATGGACAATTAAGTCCAAGTGCAGGTGCCCTAAAAAGGGGGAATTTATAAAGGACATTGTATCAACCAAATGAGAAAAAAATCAATGAGAGAAACAACTCCCCAAGGGCTTCAACATATTACCTGCCAGAAAAAACACACAAATCCCAATTGGCATCCCAAAAAGTCCCATACAGCAGAGTTCCATACAAGAGCATCCTCTGCCTGCCAGCAGAGGGAAAGAATGACACCATATAACTCCTTTGGCGTCCTATATATCCCTCTGCAGTGTCCGATTGGTCCGGGGAACTTTGATCTGTCATAAACGAATACATTTGAAATCCCTGACGAAGGACGTTTACAGTTTGAAACGCGTTGGAAAAGCCTTTCTTGATCTGTCTCCGGCTGGAGTGGTCAATCCAGGCTATTGTATTCCTTGATTATTTGAAATATGTCACAGATTTTATGTAGAAATTGTATAATTACGTTATATCTATGTATATGTGCTTTTTTGTACAATTACGTTATTTCTATGTGTATGTGCTTTTTTTCTTATGCTTTTTGTATAAATAAATATTTAATTAATTTTTTAATTGAGCCCCCCTTTTTTTTGTGTTGCCTCCAAAATCCCAAATACTAGAGGTTTTTACATTTAGCACTGTGGAGTGTTGGCTTCCTGGTGGGAGATTGCGCATGTGGGATTTAAAACACACCCGAGCCCATCTCTATTGGTTGTAGACAGTTGAGCTCCCTGCAGGTTGCTTAGCAGCAGTGGAGCCTTCTCTGACATGCTGATCGTGATGCAATCCAGGTGATGCTCCTAGTCTAATCCTAGTGTTAAATATCAGTGATTTTATTGATCAAAGCCCACACTTTACAGGCATAGAGCCCACATGTCTGCTGAACATACAGTTGATTATATATATGTGGTTGTACTCTTAAAGATAATAAATACTGTGTTTATTAGATCTGACTGGGAGCATCACCTGGATCACATCCTGCTCAGCATGTCAACAGAGAAGGTTATACAGCATTACTGCTGCTAGGTGACCAGCTGAGGGCTGGGCTCTCTATAACCAATAGTGCCAGCCTTCCCCTGCATGCACCCATAATGTCACCAGCACTAGGTCCTAATAGACTGCCGCTGCTGCCAAGGAGACAGATGCCAGACAGGTGCTGTCAATAGCAGGGACAGGACAGCTGGGGAACCCCACAGTGGCAGAACACCAGGGCCCGGTGGCAAGACAACCTTTGCAACCCTGATAGTTCTCCCACTGCTTTGGACCCTTATATTTTCTTGGTGTGCTGGTGACATATATATCTTGTTTTCTGCCACCCTGGGGGGCCCCAGTATAGTAGGAAGGGAGCTCACTGCAGAACATGTGAAAGGGTCCGTTGTGGGATTGTAGTAAAGGGCCCCAGGATATATATATATATATATATATATATATTATATATATATATTTGAATTTTATAGTTGGCCCCCCTACTTTTGTCCCTGTCCCCCCATGTGCCCCCCCTAAATTTTTAAATATGAAAGCTGGAGACGCCACTGCATATCAGTGCCGCCTATCAGTGCCCATCAATTCTACATATCAGTGCCTCCTCATCAGTGCCCATCAGTGCCACCTTATCAGTGCCAACTCATCAGTGCCCATAATTGCCGCCTCATTAGTGCTCATCAGTGCCGCCTCATCTGTGCCCATCAGTGAAGGAGAAAACAAAATGTTATAACCGAAACTAAGAAAAACTTTTTTGTTTCAAAAATTTCGGTCTTTTTTAGTTTGTTTAGCAAAAAATAAAAACCCCAGTGGTGATCATATACCACCAAAAGAAAACTCTATTTGTGGAAAGAAAATTATAAAAATGTAGTTTGGGTACAGTAATACATGACCGCGCAATTGTCATTCAAAGTGCGACAGCGTGAAAGCTGAAAATTGTCCTGGGCAGGAAGGGGCGAAAGTGCCTGGTATTGAAGTGGTTAATAAATGCTGCACCACCAAATTGAGGACATGTGCCAGGCATGGCACCTGTGTCAACTTTCCCTGTCAAAAAGAATGACAGAAGGTTAGTGCCATTATCGCACACCACCATTCCTAGCTCAAGCTTCAGTGGTGTGCGATGAAAGAATCTCTGTTCCAGTGTGGTGCTTGTCCTCTAGACAGACCAGCTGAAGCACTGCATGGCATTTTTTAGCCTGACTCATTAACCACTTGCTGACCGGCTAACACCTATATACATCGGCAGAATGGCACGTAATGGCAGAATTCAAAGGAGGTACGTTGCTTTGAATTTGCCACTTTGCGGGCGCTCGCACACCTGCCGTGAGCTCCCTGACCATGCCCCCGGAACCCGCGGACTCGATATCCGCCGGGTGCCCGCGATCGTGTCACGGAGCTGAAAATCGGGGAGATGTAAACACAACATCTCCCTGTTCTGCCTAGTGACTGATCATCTGCTCCCTGTCATAGGGAACAGCGATCAGTGTCGTGTCACTGGTAGCCCAGCCCCCTCACAGTTAGAATCACTCCCTAGGACACACTTAACCCCTTCCTTGCCCCCTAGTGGTTAACACCTTCACTGCCAGTGTCATTTACACAGTAATCAGTACATTTTTATAGCACTGATCACTGTATAAATGAAAATAGTCCCAAAATGGCGTCAAAAGTGCCTGATGTGTCCACCATAATGTCGCAGACACGATAAAAATCGCTGATCGCCGCCATTGTTCTGGTGGTTCACAGGACAATCCAGCAGAGGAGGGCATGGAGGAGGAGGAGGAGGAGGGGTGGAGCTTACTAATCTCGCATCACAACCAGCTGTATGCAGACATGTCAGCAAAACAAGTTCCAGAACTGAGCCCTGTCCTACATCCTTCCTAGTTGCAAGCAGAGTTACCTAGTGTGCTGTGAACAAAATATATCGTCCCTGACTATGCTTGCTGGACCACGTGTCATCAGTAAGGTGGACCTTGTGGCTGACTGCCTTGCCCAGCGAGGCCAAAACATTGCCTTCCACATTATGGTACAGAGCTGGAATGGCCTTACGTGAAAAGAAATAGCGACTGGGAACCTGCCATTGTGGTACAGCACATTCTGCAAATTCATAGAAGGGGGCAGAATCCACCAGATGGAAAGACAGGAGTTGTAAAGCCAGTTGTAACGGGAGGGCCCGGGGAACCCAGAATCTCTTAGAAAGTATGAGATACCCTTGCTTCAGCTTCCCCAATGCCTCTTATGTGTAAACTACCCTGTGTCCCTATTAGGGGCACAGGGTGAATGAAAACCCCACTATGATCTGTACTAATCAGATTCAATGCTGTATATACATTGTTGTGACAGGGGTCACGTTGGGCACAGGGTGAGCCAGGAAATAATGGACATTTAGAATATGTATTGGATTGTTTTAAAATGGGTCTGTAATATTATTCCCCAATATTTCCCAGGATCTGTAAATAACTATTTTGTTGATCCTGAACTCAACAAGTTAATTAAGAGATGCTGATGTGTCACCTGTCTGCTTGTGTAATGTTAATGAACCTCAATTATGCTACAGATCCTTTCATTGTGAGATGTGTATTGGGAGCTCGTTATGTATCTATTGTGTGAAGTCTTTTGAGAAATGGGAGACAGTACGGTTAGCCTAAAAGGTCATGCATAATCATTTAAACTGAAATGTGGCTTGGGAGACAAAAGCTAGCCTAAAAGGCCATATGTCTGAGTCATAAAGCTATAGTTAAATAGATCATGGAAATTAGCTCTGGTCAAAGATGTATGGTGAGAAGAAAATAAGAAACTCCCCTCTATGTGTATAAAAGTGGCAATGTTTTTTCAATAAAGAGAGTCTATCTTGGGAAGATACAGAGCATGTTGTCTCGTTCTTCTGGAAGGATTAATCCTATGGGAAGTGGTCGTCTGACTGTGGAGTATCAGTAGCGAATGTGTGTCCAGGAGAGGGAATATCTTTAAAATGGCGTTTAACCCCTTCCAGATTTGGGGTGCCGTTACATTGGTTGGCAGCAGTGGGATCTTCCCTCCAGTTACTGGGACACTTCAAACCACCACAGTGAAGGACCAGCTATGCAGCCTGCAGGAAAGTCACGCTGAAAGACCTACTGGAGAGCCGTGGAGGGACCAGTGGGACAAAGAACAAGGCCACTTTGATCAGGGAGCTAGCCGAGATGGATCAGAGGGATGGTGTTGCAGGACCCCGGTCAGTTGAAGATTTGTTTCAGCAACGAGTTCAACAGCGGTTGGCATTATATTGTGCTAACCCATCAGAGACCGCCATACAGGAAGCCAATAAAGACATCCAGCTGCAGGATGCGTGACAAGAGAGAGAACGACAGCGACAGGAGAGAGAACGACAGCGACAGGAGAGAGAACGACAGCGACAAGAGAGAGAATGACAACGACAAGAGAGAGAACGAGAGCGACAAGAGAGAGAACGAGAGCGGCAACATGAGCGGAGAATGGCGGAAATACAGCAATCGGAGATCGCCTACAGACAGCTGCTAGAATCTGCTCAGCAGCAGGGTGGTGCTACCTTTGCCTGGGACTATCAGGAAATACCAGTGGACAACTTTGAAATCCTGGCTGAAGAATCGGCAGTGGAAAAATCTGAAGATTGCCATCCCTAAAGCCGAAGTGAATGATATGGAGTTCCAGGGAGCTAGGGCAGTTGGCTCATCTCCCCAGCCACAGATTACAGAAGGTATGGACTTAAGGGACTGTTCAGAGGATGTTAGGGATTATGCATCGCCTGCTCAAGTACTGGCAGCAGGACAAAGTACTGCAGACCCCGGCTCTACACCCGTGGCAGTTTTGGAGGCCCGAGGTGAGAAGGTGATGGGTCCTCTTTCCCAGTGGATTTCAGAGATGCAGGAAGGAGAAGCAGCCCTTTTTCCTGCCAACAGTTAGCCAGAGCAGATGGTGTGGAGTCCCCAGCAGAAGTGCTGGCAACAGGGCAGAGTGCTACCAACCTCTGCCCAGCACCGGAAACTACTGTGGAGTTTCAGTGAGCCGGGGCAGTTGGCCCCTCTCTCCAGCAACAAGCTGAGGTGGTAAAGCTTTTACCCCCAGCCGAATCACTGGCAGCAGGGCAGAATACTACTGGCCGCTGCACACAACTGCAACTTGAGCTGATATCGGTGGGTGGGACTACGGTCTCCACTCACAGCAACCCAGCGGAACAGCTGGCAACAGAGCAGAGTGACTCTGCTCTCAACTAACAGAAGAGGGAGTTCCTGTGGGACTGGATGGGACTTCGGTCGTCACTGACACAACCCCAGAAAATGATGTGACACTGAGACAGGAGGATGTCAGCCTTGCTTTGCAAGTACTGGGGTATTTTCACCTACCACAAGTGGATGGGACTTCAGTCTCCACTTGTATATCCCAGGGATGCTGGGCAGTCGGCCCAGATCCCCAACAGCATGACGGACTGAGCCCAGTCACCCTGTCTTCTCTCCAGCAGCTGAAAGGACCCCAGGGAGAAGGGCCAGTCCAGGCCTCTCCCCAGCGGCGGGTATGTTCTCTGAGAGAGGCAGAGGTTGGCTGGGTAAGTAATGCTCTGTTTGGAGCAATTTATTTGGGGTACTGTGTGGATACCGGCATTAGAAGAATGGACCTATGGACTAACTTTGGAGTCAACCCATCTGGGGTCTCCTCCTGTGTTAGTCTCCTGCCAAAAGGGGAGAGATGTAACGGGAGGGCCCAGGAACCCAGAATCTCTTAGAAAGTATGAGATACCCTTGCTTCAGCTTCCCCAATGCCTTTTATGTGTAAACCACCCTGTGTCCCTATTAGGGGCACAGGGTGAATGAAAACCCCACTATGATCTGTACTAATCAGATTCAATGCTGTATATACATTGTTGTGACAGGAGTCACGTTGGGCACAGGGTGAGCCAAGAAATAATGGACATTGAGAATATGTATTGGATTGTTTTAAAATGGGCCTGTAATATTATTCCCCAATATTTCCCAGGATCTGTAAATAACTATTTTGTTGATCCTGAACTCAACAAGTTAATTAAGAGATGCTGATGTGTCACCTGTCTGCTTGTGTAATGTTAATGAACCTCAATTATGCTACAGATCCTTTCATTGTGAGATGTGTATTGGGAGCTCGTTATGTATCTATTGTGTGAAGTCTTTTGAGAAATGGGAGACAGTACGGCTAGCCTAAAAGGTCATGCATAATTATTTAAACTGAAATGTGGATTGGGAGACAAAAGCTAGCCTAAAAGGTCATATGTCTGAGTCATCAAGCTGTAGTTAAGTAGATCATGGAAATTAGCTCTGGTCAAAGATGTATGGTGAGAAGAAAATAAGAAACTACCCTCTATGTGTATAAAAGTGGCAATGTTTTTTCAATAAAGAGAGTCTATCTTGGGAAGATACAGAGCGTGTTGTCTCGTTCTTCCGGAAGGATTAATCCTATGGGAAGTGGTTGCCTGACTGTGGAGTATCGGTAGCGAATGTGTGTCCAAGAGAGGGAATCGCTTAAGCGGCGTTAACCCCCTTTCAGATTTGGGGTGCCGTTACACCAGTAATTTGGACAAACTGGAATTTAGATGCTGGGCATGTGGGTGGCAGGGAGTGTATTTTATTTTGTGTTGTAGCAGCTGGTGCAGAGAAATTTGCCTGCTATACTCTTTCTTCATTTTCAAAAATAAATGAGAGCTGTAAAATACTCACCATGCCTCTCAGCAAATAGCTTGGGGTGTCTACTTTCCAAAATGGGGTCATTTGGGAGGGGGTTGTGCTATTTTGGCATTGTATGGCCTTCAAAACTGTGATAGGTAGTGAGGAGTGAAATCAAAAATTTGCGCCCTTAGAAATCCTGAAGGCGGTGCTGCTTGGTTTTCGGGGCCCCGTACGCTGCTAGGCTCCTAAAAAGTCCCACACATGTGGTATCCTCATATTCAGGAGAAGCTGCAAAATGTATTTTGGGGTGTAATTCCACATATAACCATGGCATGTGTGAGCAATATATCATTTAGTGACAACTTTTTGTATTTTTTTTTTGTCATTATTCAATCACTTGGGACAAAAAAAAAAAAATTCAATGGGCTCAACATGCCTCTCAGCAATTTCATTGGGGTGTCTACTTTCCAAAATGGGGTAATTTGGGGGGGGGGTTTGTACTGCCCTGCCATTTTAGCACCTCAAGAAATGAGATAGGCAGTCATAAATTAAAAGCTGTGTAAATTCCAGAAAATGTACCCTAGTTTGTAGACGCTATAACTTTTGCGCAAACCAATAAATATACGCTTATTGACATTTTTTTTACTAAAGACATGTGGCTGAATACATTTTGGCCTAAATGTATGACTAAAATATAACTTTTTCGATTTTTCTTATAACAGAAAGTAGAAAATATAATTATTTTTCAAAATTTTCGGTCTTTTACCGTTTAAATCGCAAAAAAAAAATTGCAGAGGCAATCAAATACCATTAAAAGAAAGCTCTATTTGTGGGAAGAAAAGGACGCAGATTTTGTTTGGGTACAACATTGCATGTCCGCACAATTTCCAGTTAAAGCAGCGCAGTGCCAAATTGTAAAATCAGCTCTGGTCTTTATGCTGCGTATTGGTCCAGGGCTTAAGTGGTTAATCATATCTGAAAAAAACACAATTGCTCGTTTTAGGAATTTGAAGGCAACTTCTAACCAAAAATAAGGTATAATAACATTTATTTACTAAAAGGTTTGAACCACATTAATTACATCACATGTTGCATGGTATAAAATATTGTAGCAAATTGGTTTACAACATCAAGAAGTGTGATCCAAGTGGTATGCTCTACAGCTGATTACAGTGGAACCTTGGATTACGAGCATAATCCGTTCCAGGAGAATGCTCGTAATCCAAAGTACTCGCATCTCAAAGCTTTGTTCCCCATAGAAATCAATGGAAACGAAAATAATTAGTTCTACATTGACTTCAATGGCATGCAATACCGCATGTGGCCAGAGGTGGGGGGGGGGCACCGGAGAGCCTCGGAAACACTCAGAAAGGCTCGGGAATGGAGTATTTCCGTGTTTTTCCGAGCATTTCCGAACAGCTCCGATCGGCTCCGGCGCCTCCCCCACCTCAGGCCAAACGCGGTACTGCACACCGCTGTGGCTTGAATCCTGCTCGTTTTGCGAGACAACACTCGCAAACCGAGTCAGGATTTTAAAAAAAACAGTGCTTGTATTGCAAAAAGCTTGTTAACCGCTTTACTCGCAATCCGAGGTTCCACTGTATTTGCAGTTATTGGATTACTGGTTGGCCCACTCAGCGCATTTCAAAATATTTATTACAATTATGTTCTTCAGGGATTAGATACCACTCTGGAATATGAATTATATTTTACTATCCACATGTTATAATTCATACATAATAGTTCAGCCATCATAATACAAAAAGAAAACTTACATAATTTGTCGCACCAGTCCTGTATGGAAAAAGATGAAAGTCCGGATCCATGTAAGTAGACTCCCAAGTAAATATTGCAAGCTGTTAAGGCATATACAATAATAATAAATTATAATGTCTCCCATTTGATTTCCATGGCATAACAATGGTACTATATTATGGGGACCCAGGCCAACCCCTCTAGTTGAAATACTAAACCTTGTACTATAGAGTCATAATATTCCACATCTGAGTGCTGGGACTTAGATCTAATGTCCTATAAAGTCAGATGTAGATACCACATTGCATGTGCTCAAAATCTCTTCATTTAACCTCTTCACGCAAAATCACGTACCTGTGCGTCATTTAGCTGAATTGGTTGTAACGGGGTGATTCCTGCAGATCCAGGCATAACCCTGGTACTGTTTTTTAGAGCCAATGGTCGGCTTTCTTGTAATAACATCCGATGCAGCTAAGCAGCCACTTGGTTGTTATTACAAGGAGCGGGAGGGGACGACACTCCCTCCTGCCACCTTCCGCCACTCTGCCCGGGTCTCCCATCCCACTGGGAGGCACGAGCCCGGCTGGCTGGAGTCCCGAACAAAGCCGGATTCGGCTTTGATCAGGTCTCCAATGTATAAACCCTGGAAGTGACGTCACTTCCGGTTTGCTCAGCAGCCAACGGCGCCGGTTAAAAAAAGTCAGTATTCAAAAAAGCTGATCTTGGCATTTTGAATACTTTCAAGTTCAAAGGAGAGAGTTTATGGTGATCCCTCCATAAAGAGCATCTATCACTGCCTATTACTGTCACAAGGGACGTTTACATTCCTTGTGACAGCAATAAAAGTGATCAGATTTTTTTTTTAAGGGACAGTGTAAAAAAGAAATAAATAAAAATAAATGAGAAAAAAAAATCCCTCCATGCTCGCGCGCCAAAGAAAACACATATGTAAGTTGCACCCGCAAATGTAAACGCCACGATTGTTAGAGCGAGATCAATAGCTCTAGTGCAAGGCCTCCTCTGTAACTTTAAACAGGTAACTGTTAAAATTTTTTAAAGCGTCGCCTATTGAGATTTTTAAGTACCGTAGTTTGTTGCCATTCCACGAGTGTGCATAATTTTAAAGCATGACATGTTAGGTCTCTATTTACATCATCTTTCACATTATACAAAAGAAATTGGGCTAACTTTAATGTTTTTAGTTTTTCTTTAATTAATTGAAATGTATTTTTTACCCAAAAAATTGAATTTCAAGCCAGCTGCGCAAATACAGTGTGACATCAAATATTGCAACAAACTGGCAGGCCTCCAGCTGTTGCAAAACTACAAGTCCCATGAGGCATTGCAAGGCTGACAGTTACAAGCATTACTCCCACAGGCAGAGGCGTGATGGGACGTGTAGTTTCGCAATAGCTGGAGGGCCACCAGTTTGAGACCCCTGCTCTAGGGTCTCTGCTAAAATAACAAATATATAATGTTTCAGGATTCTAAGTAATATTCTAGAAAAAATACTGATTAGGCCTGGTCTTGAAGTTACTTAAATATACCATATTGTTTGCTCCATAAGGCGCACCTGACCATAAGACGCACCTAGGTTTTAGAGGAGGAAAACAAGAAAAAATAATTCTGAACCAAATGGTGTACTAAAATATTTAACAGTGCCCATGAAATGCAGCCTGACCTGTGCCAATGAAATGCAGCCTTACCAGGCCCATTAAATGCAGCCTTACCAGTGCTATAAATGCAACCCTAACCAGTGCCATAAATTAAGCCTTACCAGTGCCAGAATGCCGCCTTACCAGTGCCAGAATGCCGCCTTACCAGTGCCATAAATGCAGCCTTACCAGTGCCATAAATGCAGCCTTACCAGTGCCATAAATGCAGCCTTACCAGTGCCAGAATGCAGCCTTACCAGTGCCAGAATGCAGCCTTACCAGTGCCAGAAATGAAGCCTTACCAGTGCCAGAAATGCAGCATTACCAGTGCCAGAAATGCAGCATTACCAGTGCCAGAAATGCAACCTTACCAGTGCCAGAATTGCAGCCTTACCAATGCCAGAATGCAGCCTTTCCAGTGCCAGAATGCAGCCTTTCCAGTGCCAGAATGCAGCCTTTCCAGTGACAGAAATGCAGCCTTACCAGTGCCAGAATGCAGCCTTACCAGTGACAGAAATGCAGCCTTACCAGTGCCAGAATGCAACCTTACCAGTGCCAGAATTGCAGCCTTACCAGTGTTAGAATTGCAGCCTTACCAGTGCCAGAATGCAGCCTTACCAGTGACAGAAATGCAGCCTGATGTCATTACATCCACCTGACAGAAGACAGAGCAGCCATACTGAGAGAGAGATCTAAATAGAAATACAGATTAACCACTTAAGGACTGCCGCACGACGATGTACGTCAACAGAATGGCACGGACAGGCACAAGAGCGTACAGGTACGTCCCCTTTAAGATCCAAGCCATGGGTTCCGCATGCGCCGCCGGCGCCACGCTCACGACCCGGCCCTGAGCTCCATGACTGTGCTCG
This sequence comes from Rana muscosa, assembly GCA_029206835.1. NCBI lineage: Eukaryota > Metazoa > Chordata > Amphibia > Anura > Ranidae > Rana > Rana muscosa. Next base: position 36,794,162 of record CM055116.1, on the reverse strand, counting down.
CGGGACCCACGGACCCGATCGCTGTTGATGTCCCATGATCGGGTCACAGAGCTGAAGAACGGGGAGAGGTGAGTGTAAATAAACCTTTCCCCATTCTTCCTAGTGGCAGTTTCGGTGATCATCTGTTCCCTGTCATAGGGAACGACGATCAGTGATGTCACACGCCAAGCCACGCCCCTCTTCAGTTAGAATCACACATTAGGTCACACTTAACCCCTATAGCGCCACCTACAGGTTAACCCCTTCACTGTCAGTGTAATTTTCACAGTAATCAGTGCATATTTATAGCACTGATCGCTGTAAAAATGAAAATGGTGTCAAAAGTGTCCGATGTGTCCGCCATAATGTCGCAGTCATGATAAAAACCGCTGATCGCCGCCATAACTAGTAAAAAAAAAATATTAATAAAAATGCCCTAAAACTATCCCCTATGTTGTAGACGCTATAACTTTTGCGCAAACCAATCAATAAAGGCTTATTGCAATTTTTTTAACCAAAAATATGTAGAAGAATACGTATCGACCTAAACTGAGGAAAAAAAAAAGTTTTTTTTACATATTTTTTGGGGATATTTATTATAGCAAAAAGTAAAAAATATTGAATTTTTTTAAAAATTGTCGCTCTATTTTTGTTTATAGCGCAAAAAATTTAAACCGCAGAGATGATCAAATACCACCAAAAGAAAGCTCTATTTGTGGGAAAAAAAGGACGCCAATTTTGTTTGGGAGCCACGTTGCACGACCGCGCAATTGTCAGCGACGCAGTGCCGAATCGCAAAAAGTGGCCTGGTCCTTTAGCTACAAAATGGTCCGGGGCTTAAGTGGTTAAAAAAATTGTATTAGATAGGCAATGATTAGATTTTCCAATGCTGCTTACAAAAAAGCATGACATTCTGTGATTCTAGCATGGTTCCATCTGTATTGGACATCCATCCACCAGTATGATAGATAGATTTGTGGGATCCTGATCCAGGATAGTCATGGGAGTTTTTATAGAGAGCATAGTTAAGCTAATTAACTGCAATATATGTTGGCTGCAATATCTTAACCCCTCTTTTCTCAGACACCTGGGAAGGAGGAGATCTCAATCGCCATGTCCCCATAAGCTTAATGGGAAAATGATGTCCACTATATGGTCTCCGGCGTAACTATCATTGTGCATACATGGCTTTGAACCGCAGCCGCGCCACGTCCAGCTCCAGTTAAACGCCATCTCCGGCATCGGAAATGCATCACTTCCGGAGACCAGGCAGGCGCCATGTTAGAGGACGCCGCTAATGCGCTAATGCGAAAGTAAACCCACAACGTTTTTGACCTATCCAGGGGACAGGGGAACTCCCCTGTGTCTAGGGATGCCCAGTAGGAGGATTACTTACCACCGCTTGGATGGAGTGTGGATAAATGTAGCCCCCACAAACTTCTTTCTAAAAGGGCCCTTCTGCGTTGGGCATGCATGAAGGTGTCCCCTGACCCCAGAGTCTCTCCTGTTTCCGGACATCACATAATTCCCAAAAGGACAGTTTGACACATAATAAACAATTTATTTTTACAATGAACAATAATATTCAAATCCAGACAACGATACAAGTTTAAAGCAAATGTCAGTAGCAGTTATCCCCCAATTTGTGAGATCCTGAGATGGAATATCCCATTTGGGTTAGGAATGGTTTAGACAATCAGAGGAATGCCAAACAGCATTTTCCAAAAGTAAGGGGAAATAATCCAAATTAGAGTCATTTAGTCAGTTTTATTGGAGCTGAAGCCCTTTTAAGAAAGGGCCTGTAGCTCTCCGACTCATTAAGCCCAGGGGGTCGAGTTACATCAAGGCACCTGAGCCAGCGCATTTCACGCTGGAGCAGCACCCTGTCACAGTACCCCCCGTTGGAGTGTGTGTTCTCTCACGTGGTGAGAACACCACCAATGGCATTTTGTATTTATGAATTTCAGCTACATGCCTGTCTTATATGCTAATATACACGTCTCCATAGTTTCTGTCGTGTCTTTCTGACATAAAAAGAAACACTTTTACACTACATAAGATACACTATTCCCTTTGTCTTAGAAATTACAAAATGTTTGGCTACTTTCTCCAAGAGTCTTTCAATGTCTAAGGCCCCATACACACTATTATGCCACGTACACACGATAATTTTTCCCGTCGGGAAAAATTAAATTTTTTCTTTTAGACGAGAAAAACGACCGTGTGTGGGCTTTTTGTCATTTTTCCAGATGGGAAAAACTGCATTAATCACGACGAGAAAAATTAGAACATGCTCTAATTTTTCTCGTCGTGATTCCCATCATTTTTTTCCACGGCAGTTTTCCCATAGGGAAACACTGCCGGGGAGCCTACACACAGTCGTTTTTTTCAACCAAGAAAAAAAATGTAATTTAAAACGGCCGTGTGTAGGGGAACAAGCTGTTCCTCGTTTTTCACGTCGATTTTCTCGACTGTGTTTTCACCGTCGAAAAAATCGATCGTGTGTACACGGCATTAGATTTTCTGCAGATTTTCTTCAGATTTACCAAAACCTACTTAATATCAGGTCAAACCTTAAGGCCCCGTTCACACCTATGCGAAGTGGTTGCAGCTTACACCGCATCCAATTCGCATAACATTATAAAATACATTGATTTCAATGAGGCTGGTTCACATATGTGCGATTTATTCGCACTGCGCATTGCCGAAAAAACATGTGCGTTCTCTAGGCATTGCGGTGCGGCTCAGGTGCGAATTCAGGCCCATTATGTTCTATGGGCATGCATCTGATTCGCACATGTGTTGCGTTCTGAACAGGGATCTTGAAGGGGAACTCCACGCCAAATTTTAAATAAAAAACCAGCATGGGTTCCCCTCCAGGAACATAGCAGGCACTTAGGTCTGGTATGGACTTTAAAAGTGTCAAAAAGTAATGTAGCGGGTATGTGCTTTTCTATCATGTTTAAAACTGGTGAAGACACCGGGGGTGAAAAGTTCCCTGTGGCCCAGTAGGTGGCGTTGTCGCTTTGGGCCGGGGTTGAGCCATCGCTGGAGTGCCGTACCCTTTGTGGCCTCTCACGGCACCTGTACGGCGGGGCGGGGAACCCGCCGTGCTTGCTGGGAGAGGGTATAAAAGGGCCGGCCATCTTGGTCACGGGGGAGTCCCGGGCACCTTCAGCCTGAGGGCTGTGGTTCGTGGCAGGTGTCCAGGCGGCCTAGGTCTGGATGCCCGGAGCTCGTGTTCCATGCCTTCAGCCTGGGGTGAGGTACTCGGTTGGAGGCCTGGGGCCAAGTTTCCTTCGCTGGGTCCCGCGAGGGAAGGATTTCCTAGGGGGCCCCGGGAGTGGGGCACCCGAGTCCAGAGGCGTAATGGACCGGAGGAGGTACTTACCCGAAGATCTGGTGCAGCAGATTGCCGGTGCCGGGTGAGCCCCTGGAGACCGCCCGGAGGGATATCCTCTCCCGAACAGGGGCCAAGTCGAGAAGAGTAAGGTTGTTCACGTTTTATGACCGGTTGCAGCGGTCCAGCTATTCAGCTCAGGCCTGTGGCAGAGGCCTCAACAGTACACCCGGTCGGGTGGCAGCGTCCAAAACTCATGGTCAGTGGCAGTGACCGTGCACCAGGCCTATTCGCTATCAGAGGAATAGGAGAGTTCATTGTGCCTGGGCCTACTCGTATCCACACCCCCTGTCTGTTCGATGAGGGAGTCCAACTGATTGTGTTTCATCCTGACATTGGAAAATAAAGGAGTGTTGGACTTTTATTGGTGTGGGGCTCATTTACTGGCAGACACTGTTCCACAGAAGAAGCGGAGGCTCCGAACACCGAACACCGACCCGAAGGTAAAGAAACTTTGCTCACACCACACAAACATCTGGGGTGAAAGCTTGGCGTGGTGACCCCGCACTCTCTCCTCCAGAGTAACCCCTAGACAACAACGAGAATGCAGAGAGAGTGGAGGCCGCTACACGTGGGGGCTCCGGGTCCGGGATGATGTTCGTGTTACTATGGAGCTAGAATGGACGGAGTTTGAACGTGTCTGCCCGGAGGAGTTCCGAGTAGGTCGGCCATATTATTGGCCAAAGTGCAACTCTGCTCGAAGTCGTGGGCATGACCCTAAGAAGGGAAAGGACTACGCAGAGGAGCGAGAAGAGGGGGGAGTCCATCCGTGTGAAGTAGTACACGTGGGGGCTTCTATTGCACTGCGCCACGAGGCACACCCTCCCTGATCAGTTCGTGGGCGTGACCTAGGCCGGGAGAAAGAACTGGGGCGCAATGGGGAGGAGTCCAGCCGTGTGAAGGACTACACGTGGGGACTTTGGCGCCAACCTTGCAGTGCGCAATGGATCAGCAGCGAGTCACCTTTGTTCGGAAATACATTGTGGATTCCACTTCACCCTTCTACCATGACCTTGACTACTGCTGCTCCAGTGACCGATACAGGGATCCGGCTAAAGCCCCGGGGACGATTCGCCCTGTACTCGTGCATGGACGTTGAGGCCCTGGGTTTGATTTGTCCAGGCTGTTTGGGACTGGTGTGTCAGCTGAAGCCATTCGGGCGATGCGAGGCCTGCGGGGAGTTCTTATTTGAGGTGGACCCAGTTATCGAGAAGCCAAGAACCATCCACCTCAACCGCACTACAGGCAGCACCTCTCAAGTAGGAGGAATCACCCCCAAGTCTAGCGTAGCGTTATTGAGAGCGGAAAGTCTTCTTTACTGTGAAGGTAGAGAATATCTGAGATGGTGGATGGAGGAGTGGGTAAAAGACTTTAGGGACTTAAGTAATTCAGGTAACAATTAGCGCTCATTTATTGGTGGTGGGTTGTCCGTCAGGGGAGACTGCCACATTTCGGTATTAAGGTATGTCATGTCTGGGAGGCAAACAAAGAGAGGCAGACATTCCTGTGTCACTGTGAGGGGGCCAGCAGGGTCTGTGTCCACAAGAAAAGGTGGACTTGGTCCGTTCTCAGGCAGGGAACCATTTTCTCTGTTTAGAGGGGTTGCCCGTGCTATCCAGCCACAGCATGCAGAGGAGGTGGTCGCTTAGCTAACTAAACCATACTCATCCTCCTCATCCTCTATCACCCAAGCAGAGACTAGTGCGCAGTCCACTGCAGCTGCCAAAGCTGCTTATTCTGCCTCCTTGTCCACAGGAGGTGTGTGCCTGGGGGACTCTTGGAGTGGTCTTGCTTTGGATTCCCCAAAACACACAGACTGGATGACCCATATACATGTTTGGGGTCTCTAGGCCCAAATCAGCAATGACTGCTTTAGAATGTGATACTCAGAGCAGATATTAATATCATCAACTCAAAGCAAGCTGATTCTGAGGCCTTATGTTATAATCTGTTTAGGGTGTTCTGTGTTAAGTGTGTTTCGCCCATTGTGTGCATTCCCATTGTTAATTAGGTTAATTGAGCCACCTATTGTTTCTGTCTGTTAGCTAACTTGGCTAACGCTTGGAGGTATCTATGATGGGATTAGCCTTGTGTCAGCTCAACCTCATTATCTAAACCATTGTGTGATGTTATATGTTTGTTGATTAACTTACTGTTTAATTTGATTACTGTATAATTAAGATCACGGTTAGTTGTTAGCTGTTAATTGGATTGGTGTTTTAAGTTTGCATTGTCATGCTAATATCCTCAAGAGGGGAATGGCCTCCCGTGGGGTATAAAGTTTGTGTCTGAGTTTTAATAAACAGTCATTCCATTGGTTCTTATCCCCACATCTTGTCTGTGTATGATGCTTGGGGTAACAGGACTGGTATTATATCTTGGTCTGCTGGAACGGTTTGGAGAGCAAGAGGCACTGTTTGGCGGAAAGAAGCAAGTGGGGTGCAAAAGCGGTTCCGTCACACTAACCATGGGGCATCAGTGGCAACTGGCAATAGTCTGGCCCCCTATAAGGTCTGGAAGACAGAATACTGGCCCTTTGTTTAACCTCTTGCCGGCCGTCCGTCATACATTTACTGCGGGGCGGTGGCTCCTGTGGGCAGAATCACGTACAGATACGTGATTCTGCACTTCTGGGTCTGCGGCGCACACGCGCATCCACCAGTCGACCCGCCCCCACTGTGATTGGACACAGTGGGAGCCAATCAGCAAGTCTGGTGGACCCAATGTCTGCCGGGAGCCGCTGATCATTCCCGACCGAGGCAGAATGGCGGTCTGTCTATGTAAACTAGGCATATCGCCGATCTGTTAGTAGAGAAAACAGAGATCCTGTGTTTCTGCTAAGCAGGAACACGTATCTCTGTCTTCCCACAGTTAAAGCACATCCCCCACAGTTAGCAAGACCCCTCTAGGCACACACTTAACCCTTTGATCGCCCCTGATGTTAACCCTTTCCCTGCCAAAGGACATCGATTTTATTTGGGTACAGAGTCGCACGACCGCGCAATTCTCAGTTAAAATATGGCCTGGTCAGGAAGGGGGGTAAACCTTTCCAGAGCTAAAGCAGTTAAAAAGTCTGGGGGGAAAAAAATATCACAGAGGATGAGAAGGATGAGGACAAGCGTGCCCCACGACCACCTGCAGAGGATGCACCATGTCCACGACCAGCACTGTTGACTATAGACACAGAGCCTGGTTGCCCTCTTTTAGTGGCCTGTGAGCGTATGCCTCTCCTTGGTGGCCTTCCGGACATGATGTATATTTTGTTTTGCAACACCACACTACACTATATTAGATACTGTGTACACCACCAGAAAAGTAGTAGCAACTGTACTACGGCTGCACTGTATTTTGTACTGTGTACACCACCAGAAGTGTAGTAGCAACTGCACTACGGCTGCACTGTATTGTGTTCTCCACCAGAAGTGTAGTAGCAACTGCACTACGGCTGCACTGTTTTGTGTACTGTGTACACAACCAGAAAAGTAGTAGCAACTGTACTACGGCTGCACTGTATTTTGTACTGTGTACACCACCCGAAAAGTAGTAGCAACTGCACTACGGCTGCACTGTATTGTGTACACCACCAGAAAAGTAGTAACAACTGCACTACGGCTGCACTGTATTGTGTACTGTGTACACCACCAGAAAAGTAGTAGCAACTGCACTACGGCTGCACTGTATTGTGTACTGTGTACACCACCAGAAAAGTAGTAGCAACTGCATTACGACTTCACTGTATTGTGTACACCACCAGAAGTGTAGTAGCAACTGCACTACGGCTGCACTGTATTGTGTACTGTGTACACCACCGGAAGTGTAGTAGAAACTGCACTATGGCTGCACTGTATTGTGTAGACCACCAGAAGTGTAGTAGGACTACTAGTAGAAACAGTACACCACGGAATGCACTGTAGATATAGTCTACACTGGATGCAGAGTATATATTTAGATATATATATATATCTATATATATCTATATACGAGACTGTATATATATATGTAGCGACCTCTCCCCGTCCTCTTTAGCTAGGGGTATGTCACGCGACAGAGTGAGTTGCGCTACGGCCCATGTCCTCCCCATAACTGTGGGTGAGGTGAAGGCCAATATCTGATGTTTCCTCGGGCCGGTGTGTCTTGGGCATTGTTGTGGAATTTTAGGCTGCTGTTTGCAGAGCACACAGCCTAAAATTCCTGTGCTCTATAAGCACACACTTGAGATTCATCTTTTTGAATTAATGCTATCATTAAGTTTAGTTTGCTAAAGATCCACTCACCGTTCATTCCCATTCATTCAAGAAAGGCAGCACCACAAAAGCTTATCTTCTTATCAGGCCATTCCAGAAAAGACTGTTAAGCCGACGCCTACTCATAGGCTTTTATTAAACTCAAAAGATCTCAAGACAGGAGGTGATTGGCTGCAGCAACCAATCCCCTCCCCATGGGCGGGAACCTCATAGGATGTCCGTTCCACACAGGAGAATGACCATACAAGGACATCCTTCCAACAGGAAATAAAAGGATTCAATACAATAATACATACAGTGAATACAATAAACGTAGGATGGCTAAAGTCACCGCTGATAGAAATCCTTATTCTGCGCCATTCCATAGAATATCGCATATTCAGATTATACTATTATTGAATGGGGGAGGGAGGCTATCTGCAGACGCGCGCTACGAATTCCAACCAATGTTGATCAGACACAGCCGAGACAAGAGCGCGCATTTGCCCATAACCAATGATGTCATTGCAGAGCCAGGATATCCCCTCCTTAACGATCGTCCATGCTAATGCACAGAGGGCCCCCGTTGGCGGACATATCCGCACCCTGCAAACATCACACTCCAACCTCAAGACGTTTTCCCCTATCAGACGGGATTCAACCAGCCTCAGACTACCCCAATCAGCTCTTTTAGAGCGGGTTGCGGAAGTACTAACACTGGATGACACTATGACAATACATATTAAATACATCTCCATAAAAATCTCCACAACAGTCCTCCCTTTTTTGTCATATGCACCCTATGTGTCCCTCGATGAGAGTTGATCTGCTTCTTACACCTGGAAATCAATCAGTTATTAGTCCATAAAAAAGGAAAACACGGCTTGACATGTAGACTCTACTCTTCAGGGGCATGACTTATAAAGGAGGACACGACATGGTGAGCTCTAGTAATCGCTGATCCGTCTGTGATCCTCTGTGTCTTGTATGTGGGTCCGGCTTCGGGGCGTCTCATCAAGGAAACTCTGGTCACGCGTCAAATCAGGCAACAGGAGCACCTCGTCACGGCATAGAAAGAATAGAAATAAAAACGACATGAGTATATATATTCCTACTTCCTTTAACCACGATCCGCTGTAAAATAAAAATTAGATCCCCAAAGATTCCCAGACCCTTAAAAGGACTCCCAACCTTCACTTAGCTACAGCTCTGGCTTCAACAATTACATGAAGAACCCTATCCTTAACGGATGAGAATTGTTCAATTGTATCCCAAGCCCGAGCCACCCCCACCTTGTACATGCAGGACCCCATGCCCAGACCTGGTGGGGATTGGTGAACAAATCCCTACTAGCTGTCCCTGCCATTCTTAATTTCCTGCGCCATCAGATCCTCGCGATCGGCCGCGACCTAAAATGTTGGGACAGCTTCACCATCGCGCATGAACCTCTTGCTTTGGGGGAATTACCTTTATAAGCTGCAGATCCACATAAACACCAAACTAAAGTTCAAACACACTTGTGGGCTACCTAGATACCCAAACCGACAAGAGGCAGAGCCATTAAAACTAAAACCAATTTTACCCTCTAAAAATACATCGTTAGATTCCATTGACAAGTGTCTGTCTGGAGTCTTCACTAGTTTGTCAAAACTCCTCATACCCATAATAACATCATAAATGTCATGTACCACTGTCATCGCTGGGGACTAAAACTCCTCATACCCATAATAACATCATAAATGACATGTACCTCTGTCATCGCTGGGGACTAAAACTCGGTGAAGACTCAGAACAGACCATCGGTCCTGTTCGCTTTCTGAGCTAGTCAGGACATACACTTTAAATAATAACTTGGGATGCTTTTCACCGTTACCCTCGCTAAAATTTACTAAACAACAAAAATATAAATAAACAAAGATACTCCTCATTCTTTGGTGTGGTTGAGCCGCTTCTTGCAGTGGCTGGCGTGGTCTCATCCCTCAAGCTTCTTTACAACGACCCAGTCACCTGGTTGGAAAGAATGTAAACTGATTATTAAGTCAGGGTCCAGGAGGGACTCGTGAAAACCTTTTGGTGGACATTTTGAAGTTCATGTCACAACGATCGCACCCACCCCATCAGCCGAGAATATAAGTGACAGCTAATGAGGAGAGTACGACCCTGATTTTGATTGACCTCCAAACAACCCTCATATGACAATAACCCAGACATCGGGACTGTGGTCACTGCATAACCTGTGCGTGGCTTACAATACCCGAAACCATTGACAAGGTTCTTAGCCTCTGGGATGGGAACCTACTTCACCAGACTGCTGCTTGCCGATTCAAATTCTATTAAAGAAAGACAGTCTTGGCACAAACTTGGTTAGAATTACAGAGGTTATTATTAGTTTGACAGAAAAAAAAACTGTCACTCTTACATTTATCATTCTCCCCCCTTTTCTTCCTCATTACAGACTGAAGGAAGAAATGCGTGGTGCAGGAAAAAAGAAACAATGAAATAGCCTATGATACTTTTACCGCCTTAGACTCATATTTATCCATATGTACAGCTGTCTACATACACCTGTTCTCTGTGTACAAACTCCTTGGACCTGAAAAATACTTATAAGCAAAATCATTACTCTATCCTTCATATTTAACCTGCAAAGAATGGTAAAATAATAATGACATTCCTGTACATTGGTAAATTGTCAATGACATTCTTTCAAAACCGATTCAAACAAAACCCTTTGTAACCCTTACTTTTCCCGTTCCTACAAACATACAACAGCCGTGACGCATTGAAGGATCGCCGCGGTAAGTTCGAACATATTCACGTTACTACATACAAACATTCCGATACAAACGTGGGGTAAATACTTCCCAGTTTCCAAAACCACAAATGAAAAAAACAAAAACAGCCAGGATTCTACCTTCACTCTTTCAGCAATAGGAAAAAATACAATGGGAATATGAGAGCAACTCGAGAAGCTTGCATGGACCAGCCATACAAGGTTCAAAACAAACGGGCATGAGACAACACCTCCATCAACACTCATCATTACAGATTTCTGAAGCCGCAGCTCAACTACATCCATTCCAGAGGGATACCCAAAATAGTATCCTTGGACCACCTATGTTAATCTTTTTGGGGTTCAAAGGCCTTTGCCCCAAAACTAGGCTTCGTGCACTGTGTGACCGTCTGACTATGGGAAGCCTCCATTCCTTCCCTTTGCACAGACCTCCTTGTGTCCATGGTGATTCGAATCGGCTTATCGTCTTAAACCTGCGTCCAGGTTAAACCGTTGCACCCATTTTCGGAGATCACCGCCCGGTGTCTTCTTATACGGTGAATTGCAGAACTACAACCACTATATGGTCAAGTCCTCCAACTAGAAACCCTAACCGAGGCGTCAACACTATGGCTTGTTGTCCCAACACTTTTGGAACTACAGCAACAACCACAGATCAACCCCCGAATTAGGCCTCTACCCCTCACAGTGTATGCATACACAAGCGTTTTCCGCTATACACCCATACACTGCGTTGTCAGACTAAACCTCACAGAACAATTACGCCAGTTTACCACCTGCAGAACAATGTGGCTTCTCTCTGTATCTAGATGATAAAATAATGGTGCTACCCCCTGTTTTTCTCTCTACCCAAAACTGTATTTACAGTACAAAACTTCACAAAACTGGAACAAAATATAAAACACTTTTAAACGTCAAAATGCTTTCCATTTTCCTTCCAAACACAAATCTCATTTCTCACCTTTAAAAACCCCAAGCTCCTCCCACTAACTTTCTGCTGATATATAAATGCTGAAAAGAAACTTCCAGTTATGCTCAGCTCTTAAAAAAACCAAACTGGTTTATTTACATATCAATCAGGAAGAGGGAGGGGGAGGGGGGAGCCCAGCCACATTGCTGTGTCTATCAAGACTCCAAAAAAATCCATGGCTACACATTATATATTTCAACAATTTAAAACCTTGTCAAGAAGATGGTGGAATAAAACCCCCCTTTGCAAATGGGTGGGTCCTGACCCAAACATCCCCTGCAAGCAAAACCACAAGTTGACTCAAATGCAAAACTCCTGCAAAAAGAAGGTTCTAGGGGTTTCGACCAAAACCCCCACTCCTCCTCTACAGGCTATACAATACAAGCTTCAAAACATATGAATTGCCTTCTGGGAAGGAAATATTTAAACATAAAAACACATCATTGTACAAAAACTCTGTTAGTCTTACAATCCATCAAAATTCAGTGTAAAGTGAAGTTTTTCATATACTGCAAAGCCAGCCGACCCTGCAATAGCTCACATCTACTTAAATGAAAACAGAGAAATCCCCCCTCCTAACACCATGTGCATGGAGTTTGCATGTCCTCCCTGTGTCTGCGTTGGCCTCCTCCCACACTCCAACTGCTGGTAGGTCAGCCAGATCCTATCCATAAATAGGCCCCAGCATGTGCGTGTGTCCGCAAGCGCGTCGTGGCCCCTCAGGGTAAGACCGCGCTATTTTAAGATACCACTCAACTCAAAAGGCGATGCTAAGAAAAACAATTTAAACCAGAGACAAAACCATCCTCAGTATGTCACTCTGGCGTCCCAGCACTCTCCCCAGCAGTGCACAGGTCAAACTGCAAGCGCACAAAACAGGACAAAACTGCGCCAATCAACAAATGCCAATACAGCATATTCAGGGGCCGTGTTTGCTAAACTGGAACTTCCTATCTCAAACTGTAAACGTCTCTCAAAATGGCCGACAAGCCAGGACTACAAAATGGTGGATGACCCACCACAGCACCTCATGGACAACAAAAATTGCGCCATTGACGCATGCAATTTTTTTCCGCCAATAACCCGCATGGGGCGTCACAATGAACACCACATGGGTTCCCCCACACAAAGACAAACACAAATGGCCTCCAGCAGGTTAAAAAGGCCGCACTACCCAATTCGCACTAAACATCAAAAACTGAGAAATTCTATCAGCAACATAGCTGACGAATGCCACATAGTATAGTGCCCAAAAGAAAGGTGTCTAGCCTGTGAGTATCATATAAGGGGAGGTGCCAAGAAAAACTGTGCCTCAAAATGGCAGACAAACCTGCAAGGCTAACAAAAACCAAGAATGGCGCCATTGCTTTTTCCCGCCAAAACCAGCATCTCTTTAAAAGAAAATCAAAAATGTTTTTCTCCACAAAGACTGACTACACCATTGAAACTTTTCTAAATTATCATCAAAATCCACTGAAAAAGGTGTCAGCTACACTCTACAAGGACCACATGTACACTTACAAACTTAGCCTCCCTTTGGCCAACTAAACAGCACATTCAATAAATGTTAGTTACATGACAATATTAAAAACATATTCATTGCTCTAAGTTCATATACTCTGAGATATTCACCACGTCTCTACCTAAAGTTCACACACAGTGGCCTCAGCCTGGCCACTTGGCAGGAACTTTCAACTCAAAAACCAAACACTTAATATTTTTACACTTATGGGGACATGTGTCTTTGTCCCCTATAAAGGCAAAAATCACAATCTAACCATTTCTATTTTTCATAGAAATCACAAACACTACACACATACAGTATATTGTTGCTTGTAACATTTGCTTAGAGTGTCTTTCCCTCAGGGCACAGCCATTGCAACACAAAACAGTGGGCAAGCCCTTCCCCCATTCAAGCACATAGCAGCCAAGCAATCTACTTTACAAACTTCTCAGTGCACTAAATACCACATCTATACCTTCATTTCATACACAATATACAGTTTATATTTCTCGCTTAGTTACACTCTTACAGCCCACAGTTTCCATCAGATCATCTCTCAGGGCCCTCCCATTACAAAACTCCTGCATGCTATTTACAGAAAGTCACCAACTTTTACCATTGTAACTGAGATGCTTCCTGCCCCACCCCCACTAAACCTCATGGCTCAAGGACCAGAACAATGCAGCAGCCATTGCTGGCAGCCAACTGCTCAATAGATCGCACGATCTAATCACACAGGCACATGCAGGCATACCCACACACAATCAAATTCACAGGCATACGATCCATGACAAAATCACACACACACACATACGATTCGCAGACATACACACGCACACATACACACGCTGCAAACTTGAAACATTATTTCAAAAAGACAAATTTTTTTTTTTTTGTTCGTTTCAAAGTACAGCCTCTTTACACATCACATCGCAGGTCCACTCTCCCCCCTCTGCTGATCTGATGCTCAAAGAGGCCGCAATTGGTCCCAACCGTGAGGCGCCATTACTGTTGTGGAATTTTAGGCTGCTGTTTGCAGAGCACACAGCCTATAATTCCTGTGCTCTATAAGCACACACTTGAGATTCATCTTTTTGAATTAATGCTATCATTAAGTTTAGTTTGCTAAAGATCCACTCACCGTTCATTCCCATTCATTCAAGAAAGGCAGCACCACAAAAGCTTATCTTCTTATCAGGCCATTCCAGAAAAGACTGTTAAGCCGACGCCTACTCATAGGCTTTTATTAAACTCAAAAGATCTCAAGACAGGAGGTGATTGGCTGCAGCAACCAATCCCCTCCCCATGGGCGGGAACCTCATAGGATGTCCGTTCCACACAGGAGAATGACCATACAAGGACATCCTTCCAACAGGAAATAAAAGGATTCAATACAATAATACATACAGTGAATACAATAAACGTAGGATGGCTAAAGTCACCGCTGATAGAAATCCTTATTCTGCGCCATTCCATAGAATATCGCATATTCAGATTATACTATTATTGAATGGGGGAGGGAGGCTATCTGCAGACGCGCGCTACGAATTCCAACCAATGTTGATCAGACACAGCCGAGACAAGAGCGCGCATTTGCCCATAACCAATGATGTCATTGCAGAGCGAGGATATCCCCTCCTTAACGATCGTCCATGCTAATGCACAGAGGGCCCCCGTTGGCGGACATATCCACACCCTGCAAACATCACACTCCAACCTCAAGACGTTTTCCCCTATCAGACGGGATTCAACCAGCATCAGACTACCCCAATCAGCTCTTTTAGAGCGGGTTGCGGAAGTACTAACACTGGGTGACACTATGACAATACATATTAAATACATCTCCATAAAAATCTCCACAACAGCATGTACCGAGTCTGTTGTACAGAAACCACCAAACCACCCTTTGCTCCCCGTAACAGAGTCCATACACCGATCACAGTCCAACTGTTGGGTTTATTTCGTATCTCCACATACAGGCAATGCGATGGCAGGATACGGTGGGATGAGCAGGTCGAGGCACTATACTGATCTGGGTCCCTACACCCCCTGTGCTATGACCAAGGGTTGCAGGAGTCTGAATTCGAATACCTCCACTGCTTTGCAGCCCCTATCAGGGGAAGATGTCCTCCAAGAGAGTTACCGGAGGCCCATCCGTAACCGGGTTGACGCTGCACCGGAATCTTCGGACGGGTGACCTCCCCAGCCTCCTCACCTCAGATGCGGGTCCCCTCGCAAGGGGCACCCTGGAATCACTTCACCCTTGCGGGACCCAGTCGGAGTCACTGGGTCCCAGGCCTCCTCAATAGTACCTCATCCCAGGCTGAAGGTGCCTGGGATGGAATCCCAGCTTCATTCCGGCCAGGCCTAGGGCGCCTAGGCCGGAACCTTGAACCGCCCACACACAGGCCGAAGGTGCCTGGGTGCGTGACGAGATGATCCCCGAAGACCTCGTGGCGAGGGCGTCTCCCCCTTTTATCTCCTCCCATCAACACTATGGCGGGTTCCCCGCCCCAGCCGTACCATCTCCAGGAAGGGACAAAAAGGGTAGCACTGTGGTGATGATTCTACCTGAAGCCTGTAGGTACTCTGCCACCCACAGGCAAAGGAGAATATTACATCCCCCAATCCTCCACGAATAACAAAAAGGGGTCTAAACCCTGACATAATTACACACCTGGGTCACACTACCCCCAGGTGTATCCCACTAAATCTGAAGACCCCGCTACACACTCCCCCTTGTGATTTGACGCTGGTCCCCAGCGTCAGGTGCACACCCATGTCTCCCAAGGAGGGATGACATGGAGCAAGCCCCTGAGGCTGTCCCCAAATTTGTGAATACTAAGTGTGCCAAGACCTGCTCAAAAGGGAAAGGAAAAATATAAAACGATAAACTTTTGCATAAAACATCTATTCTGTACACATGTACAATCCCTCCCATCACTGTCTAAGAACCACCCCATACTCAGTAGTCTTGACCGATGAATCTCCTGCAGAAGGGAAACAAAAACAACATCCTAACAATCTGTGTTAACTTGGAATGAATAGGACTGTCAGCTGAGAGACCCACTCACTCCAATAAGCAAAGTGATGCATGTGTAAAATTTTCAAACAGTCGTTGCACAACACTGCCACCTGTTGACAGCGCCGCGGTCATGACACTTGCCGAGATCTTCCTTCTTCCTGCTTTTCTACGCTAACTTTTACCCCCAGAGTCTCTGCCTTTGGCACATGAAGAAGAGGGAGAAAAACAACAGCTCCCAAGTCTCCAGTGAGTGAAAGAAAAGCCCAAATCAAAACAAAAGTAGGGCGCAGTTCTGAGCGTCTGGGAATGTTCCTTCCAGAAAGTTCAACAGCAAACAAAATAGGAGCTCACTTCTCCTACAAGTAAAACCTTGGATCCGGCAAAAACAGGGGCTTCAGGTGCTTGTCAAACACTTCCACCGAATATTCGACATCCTCTCCTTCTTTCCTGCAGATGAGCACCTTATCGGCTTGAATATGGCGCCCCAGTCTCCAATCAGCTCTACAGTCTCTAAACTTTTTAGATACAGGCGGCGAACACGACAGGTATCGCCGGGCATGAGGCACTTTGAGCTTTTCCCATACAAACTCGTCGTACCACCTTTGTCGCAAAACTTCGACTTCATACAATAAGCCCCGAGGCAAGTAGGGGTACTCCCACCCATATTCACGGGCGACTCTTTGGGAGAAAAGTCTCTGCAATCTGGCTAGAGGTGGCATCACATCTCGCTCACCTTCTCCTGGCTGTACGATGGCCTCCGGGTGCCGAGGTACCTTCACCATCTCGAGTTGCTTTGCCTTTGGTGCCCGCAACGAAGCACGCTGCGTCCCCACTATCGGAGCGGGTGATGTGGTTGAAAGTGGAAGGTCGGTCGGAGGACTAGATTTCCTCGGGAACCCCGGGGCCTGCGCCCGGAGCGTACTGTCTTCTATGGACATGGGGGAATCCTGCGGTTTACACAGCACAGGTAGTGGGCGTCTGTCCCAGCCCTTCCGGTGAAACAGTTCGTCTATTTCACCGTCATCACCACAGTCCGACAACGACTCTAGGTCGGAGGTGTCATACATCTCAGCGGGAAGGTAGTCTCTAGTAGACGGAAGGCTACCCTCCCTTGCGGGCTCCACCGGCTGTGGACTCCCGACACCTCCAACCAACACCACAGTCCCAGCCCCTGGCTCACCTGGACCTTCTGAAGAACTGGGATGTCCGGGACTCTCTTCTCTACCGGCGCCATCTAGGCCAGGCAAGCGGCGGGGTGAAGCTCGACCACGACCATAGGATGCCTGTACCAGGCCGACTTTCCTCTTCAGCGGTGGCAGCAGGGAATCTGTGGTGACCGAAGCAGTGCCCTCGGATTTCTCTCTTTCCGTCTCTGGTTGGGCAGTCACGTCGTCCTGGTCAGCGCGTACGGGGACCTCCGCAAAGGCCTGGATCTCTCCCTTCGGAGTGGCGGTTCCTGTGATGCAGTGGAGGCGAAGGGCCCGGGGCCTTACTGTGGATGATTCGACCTCAAAAAGAAACTCTTTGCACACTTCACATCGCCCGAACGGCTTTAGTTGGACCACCAGTCCCGAGCATCTGGTACAGATCACACCGAGGGCCTCCGTGTCGCTGCATGAATACAGAGCCAACTGTCCTCGGGGCCTGAGCCTTATCCCCGTGTCTGTCAGGGAAGCAGCAAATGCAGTCATCTTCATAGGGTAAGATACCGGCATCCACGGAGAGCTTGAATTCATTCCGACCACTTGCTGCTCCATCACACGCTGACCACGCGCCGGAGTCTCCACGTGTATCTCCACACGTGGCCAGCATCCTCCCACGACTTGCACGTTTTCGCGGGCTTCCGCCAGCCTCCGCCCACAAATTGCGCAGTCATGGGGTGCCTCGTGGTGCAGTGCATTAACAGTCCCCACATGTAGTACTTCACACGGCTGGACCTCTCCCTTTTTTACGCTCCTCCACGTGGGCCTTTCCCGACTTAGGGTCATGTCCACAACTCCGAGCAGGGATGCACTTTGGCCAATCACATGGCCGACCTGCTCGGAACTCCTCCGGGCAGCAAAGTTCAAACACAGACGTTCTCAGTTCCATCGTTGAGACACACACCATCCCGGACGAGCCCCCACGTGTAGCGACCTCTCCCCGTCCTCTTTAGCTAGGGGTATGTCACGCGACAGAGTGAGGTGCGCTACGGCCCATGTCCTCCCCATAACTGTGGGTGAGGTGAAGGCCAATATCTGATGTTTCCTCGGGCCGGTGTGTCTTGGGCATGTACCGAGTCTGTTGTACAGAAACCACCAAACCACTCTTTGCTCCCATTAACAGAGTCCATACACCGATCACAGTCCAACTGTTGGGTTTATTTCGTATCTCCACATACAGGCAATGCGATGGCAGGATACGGTGGGATGAGCAGGTCGAGGCACTATACTGATCTGGGTCCCTACACCCCCTGTGCTATGACCAAGGGTTGCAGGAGTCTGAATTCGAATACCTCCGCTGCTTTGCAGCCCCTATCAGGGGAAGATGTCCTCCAAGAGAGTTACCGGAGGCCCATTCGTAACCGGGTTGACGCTGCACCGGAATCTTCGGACGGGTGACCTCCCCAGCCTCCTCACCTCAGATGCGGGTCCCCTCGCAAGGGGCACCCTGGAATCACTTCACCCTTGCGGGACCCAGTTGGAGTCACTGGGTCCCAGGCCTCCTCAATAGTACCTCATCCCAGGCTGAAGGTGCCTGGGATGGAATCCCAGCTTCATTCCGGCCAGGCCTAGGGCACCTAGGCTGGAACCTTGAACCGCCCGCACCCAGGCCGAAGGTGCCTGGGTGCGTGACGAGATGATCCCCGAAGACCTCGTGGCGAGGGCGTCTCCCCCTTTTATCTCCTCCCATCAACACCACGGCGGGTTCCCCGCCCCAGCCGTACCATCTCCAGGAAGGGACAAAAAGGGTAGCACTGTGGTGATGATTCTACCTAAAGCCTGTAGGTACTCTGCCACCCACAGGCAAAGGAGAATATTACATCCCCCAATCCTCCACGAATAACAAAAAGGGGTCTAAACCCTGACATAATTACACACCTGGGTCACACTACCCCCAGGTGTATCCCACTCTAAATCTGAAGACCCCGCTACATATATTAATACACTGCCTGAAGTATATTAGAAATAGTATACCACAGAGTGCACTGCAGATATAGGCTACACTGGATGCAGAGTATATATATATATATATATATATATATGTAGCTCCCTTACTCCCCCGGTACGCCCTACACCCGCAGACCCCGATTTGTTAATGGGATCTACTGGTTTCGTTACTTTGGGTCTGCAGCAAAATACCTCCCACGAGTGGATCCTTTAGCTCCGTTGTCTAGGCACACCAACAACTCCTTGGAATAAGGCCAATGTCCACACTTGAGTAAAACCTGATCAGCAAGGCTTTATTCTTTTTCTGCACTTTGAGTTAAACTTGAAGAAAAGCAAGAGTAGAAGAGTTGAAAGATGTGGGGAAAGGTTCAGGCATGCAACACTTAAGTCCAATATCTACACTCATCGCCACTCAAGCCTTAGTGGGTATTGCTCACCCGGATAGTCCCTATGAGAGCAATCCTAGCAGCCGGGATGGAGCACGGATGTCAAGTGGGAAAACACATGTGAGAGTCGACAATGCTGCATACCCCAAAAGCGTACAGAAGCATGGAAGAAATTTACCCCAGGGGGTTTTTAGCAGCAAAGTATTTATGAAAAATATGTTCAATTAAAAGTCTTTATTTTGTCATAAGATGAATTCAACGTACAAAAAATTACAAATATTAGCTCTGGTCTGTGACATAGATAACAACATATATCATCACCCATGGAAGACAATAAGCCAAGGAGACCTGGATTTCCATTACATTGCAAGATTGTAATTCATATGAATACCCCGATGCATTTCGACCTTATCATTGTCGGTCTCTTCAGGGGGTTTTTTAATTCTAGGAAAATGTTTATAAAATTCTAGTTTAGAACAAATATCAATAGTATAATATAATACAGTATACAAAACATCATCAGCATTGCACATGAACAAGAATTATTACGTCTCTACATATCTGGTAGTATATTTACCATTCCAGGGATGGAAGGGTGCAAATGTATCTCAGAACCAGAGTTGCCTCGTGGCAATTGCATTTGGTGGTCCCGAAATGTCCGCATGTCCCCTCCGCACCCTCAGATGGGCCCATAGTCCACGAGGCTTGCAAGGAGCCAGGCTCCTGGACCCCAAGAGGGAAGCATAGGGCGAGGCATCTGCAAAATAGTATTGAGGAGTATAGATAAGTAACCAAGGGTTTACTTTAGGTATTCGGTGCCGCCCCCTGGCCACCAGACTGATCCATGCTTCATCCAGAACCGAAAGTATACTATGTATGTTTTCATTTGTTATATATTCGTTAATTTAATTAATTTAATTTGTTTATAGGTTTATTTATTTTACAGTTAATGAAAATATTGATTTGCATAAACATATGATAATAAGTATACTACTTGTATGGAGATTAATGCCTATTTGATAATTTGTAAAAATAACTATGTATTGAATAAGGTGAAGTGTGCACGGGAGTGAAAACCATGTGATAAATAATCATAAATTATAGGTGAAATATATAATGTATGTTGTATGTGAATGTGCCCAACCATGTGTCAGAAGTGAGGGGATATAGGTGTTATTAACGTGATGAAGATTGTCTAATAAACATAAACATGTGTCACAAATGATAGGAATTACATGTCAAGTGAGATCAAAGTTATAGAGAGTTAGTATGTTAATTGTTTAAATGGATGCTTTCATGGAGTAAGAGTAATTAAATCAGATGTTCAATATGGAAGAAGCACCGACCAGTCAGGCGCGTCAAAAAGCTGCACTTACCGAGCATTCCCATCCTTTTATGTATATATTGAGCTGCATTCCAGAGATCACTGCGGATTCCCTCGGAAGATGCATATTTTATAGTGTTTGGGTTAAATACCCATTGGTTGCAGGTGCTTGACTCCTCGCCCAACCCCCCTCCACCCTGAGTCTCTGCCGCTGATATCGCGACACCCGCCTGGCCCCCTCGGCGTTCCGGAAGGCCAGTGCCCCGGATCTACCGTCATCGCCGACGCAATCGCGTAATGTCATGACGTCACGCGCATGCGCGGCATAGCCGCGACTGCACGCAACGTTACAACCCATCCGGCGGTGATCAAGGTACGCCGCCGGCACTAAAAGTGCCCCCTCCAGTGGCCCTTCAAGGGAGCTCAACTGTGGGAACATTCAAGGGGAGAAACGCAAAGATGCACGTCTCCCCACCGTGCCAGGAAGCCCAGTGGAAGAGCGCCCACCCGATGCTGGGTGAAAGGGGACATAGCGACACATCCCGGGTGGCCACCAAAAAACAAACATACATATTGTAAAGCATATATAAATGTGTACAATTAATTTATCTTTGTCTCATGTATCTTCATTAATTATGTTTAGAACTATGTTCAATATATAAAAGCTGAGAGTGTATAGTGTTCAACCAATTTAGAGAAAGAAGGGAGGGAAACATTTGTCTGTTTCGCCCAAGGAGTTTCCTCCTAGACTTGGCCATCTTGGCTCAGTCTATATTTGACCGAATACCGGTTCCCTTTAGTATTGGCTAGTTTAGCCTTATGCCAAAACCCTTTCATGGTCACCACCAGGTGACCGAAGGGAAGAAGCTACTAGGTCTTTCAAAAAATTGGGATATACATCAGCTCCTATATTTTTTCGACTCAAATGTGTTAGAGGGGAACGGGTGTTTAACCACCCCAATGAAATACAAGTGGGAAAACACATGTGAGAGTCGACAATGCTGCATACCCCAAAAGCGTACAGAAGCATGGAAGAAATTTACCCCAGGGGGTTTTTAGCAGCAAAGTATTTATGAAAAATATGTTCAATTAAAAGTCTTTATTTTGTCATAAGATGAATTCAACGTACAAAAAATTACAAATATTAGCTCTGGTCTGTGACATAGATAACAACATATATCATCACCCATGGAAGACAATAAGCCAAGGAGACCTGGATTTCCATTACATTGCAAGATTGTAATTCATATGAATACCCCGATGCATTTCGACCTTATCATTGTCGGTCTCTTCAGGGGGTTTTTTAATTCTAGGAAAATGTTTATAAAATTCTAGTTTAGAACAAATATCAATAGTATAATATAATACAGTATACAAAACATCATCAGCATTGCACATGAACAAGAATTATTACGTCTCTACATATCTGGTAGTATATTTACCATTCCAGGGATGGAAGGGTGCAAATGTATCTCAGAACCAGAGTTGCCTCGTGGCAATTGCATTTGGTGGTCCCGAAATGTCCGCATGTCCCCTCCGCACCCTCAGATGGGCCCATAGTCCACGAGGCTTGCAAGGAGCCAGGCTCCTGGACCCCAAGAGGGAAGCATAGGGCGAGGCATCTGCAAAATAGTATTGAGGAGTATAGATAAGTAACCAAGGGTTTACTTTAGGTATTCGGTGCCGCCCCCTGGCCACCAGACTGATCCATGCTTCATCCAGAACCGAAAGTATACTATGTATGTTTTCATTTGTTATATATTCGTTAATTTAATTAATTTAATTTGTTTATAGGTTTATTTATTTTACAGTTAATGAAAATATTGATTTGCATAAACATATGATAATAAGTATACTACTTGTATGGAGATTAATGCCTATTTGATAATTTGTAAAAATAACTATGTATTGAATAAGGTGAAGTGTGCACGGGAGTGAAAACCATGTGATAAATAATCATAAATTATAGGTGAAATATATAATGTATGTTGTATGTGAATGTGCCCAACCATGTGTCAGAAGTGAGGGGATATAGGTGTTATTAACGTGATGAAGATTGTCTAATAAACATAAACATGTGTCACAAATGATAGGAATTACATGTCAAGTGAGATCAAAGTTATAGAGAGTTAGTATGTTAATTGTTTAAATGGATGCTTTCATGGAGTAAGAGTAATTAAATCAGATGTTCAATATGGAAGAAGCACCGACCAGTCAGGCGCGTCAAAAAGCTGCACTTACCGAGCATTCCCATCCTTTTATGTATATATTGAGCTGCATTTCAGAGATCACTGCGGATTCCCTCGGAAGATGCATATTTTATAGTGTTTGGGTTAAATACCCATTGGTTGCAGGTGCTTGACTCCTCGCCCAACCCCCCTCCACCCTGAGTCTCTGCCGCTGATATCGCGACACCCGCCTGGCCCCCTCGGCGTTCCGGAAGGCCAGTGCCCCGGATCTACCGTCATCGCCGACGCAATCGCGTAATGTCATGACGTCACGCGCATGCGCGGCATAGCCGCGACTGCACGCAACGTTACAACCCATCCGGCGGTGATCAAGGTACGCCGCCGGCACTAAAAGTGCCCCCTCCAGTGGCCCTTCAAGGGAGCTCAACTGTGGGAACATTCAAGGGGAGAAACGCAAAGATGCACGTCTCCCCACCGTGCCAGGAAGCCCAGTGGAAGAGCGCCCACCCGATGCTGGGTGAAAGGGGACATAGCGACACATCCCGGGTGGCCACCAAAAAACAAACATACATATTGTAAAGCATATATAAATGTGTACAATTAATTTATCTTTGTCTCATGTATCTTCATTAATTATGTTTAGAACTATGTTCAATATATAAAAGCTGAGAGTGTATAGTGTTCAACCAATTTAGAGAAAGAAGGGAGGGAAACATTTGTCTGTTTCGCCCAAGGAGTTTCCTCCTAGACTTGGCCATCTTGGCTCAGTCTATATTTGACCGAATACCGGTTCCCTTTAGTATTGGCTAGTTTAGCCTTATGCCAAAACCCTTTCATGGTCACCACCAGGTGACCGAAGGGAAGAAGCTACTAGGTCTTTCAAAAAATTGGGATATACATCAGCTCCTATATTTTTTCGACTCAAATGTGTTAGAGGGGAACGGGTGTTTAACCACCCCAAAGAAATACAAGTGGGAAAACACATGTGAGAGTCGACAATGCTGCATACCCCAAAAGCGTACAGAAGCATGGAAGAAATTTACCCCAGGGGGTTTTTAGCAGCAAAGTGTTTATGAAAAATATGTTCAATTAAAAGTCTTTATTTTGTCATAAGATGAATTCAACGTACAAAAAATTACAAATATTAGCTCTGGTCTGTGACATAGATAACAACATATATCATCACCCATGGAAGACAATAAGCCAAGGAGACCTGGATTTCCATTACATTGCAAGATTGTAATTCATATGAATACCCCGATGCATTTCGACCTTATCATTGTCGGTCTCTTCAGGGGGTTTTTTAATTCTAGGAAAATGTTTATAAAATTCTAGTTTAGAACAAATATCAATAGTATAATATAATACAGTATACAAAACATCATCAGCATTGCACATGAACAAGAATTATTACGTCTCTACATATCTGGTAGTATATTTACCATTCCAGGGATGGAAGGGTGCAAATGTATCTCAGAACCAGAGTTGCCTCGTGGCAATTGCATTTGGTGGTCCCGAAATGTCCGCATGTCCCCTCCGCACCCTCAGATGGGCCCATAGTCCACGAGGCTTGCAAGGAGCCAGGCTCCTGGACCCCAAGAGGGAAGCATAGGGCGAGGCATCTGCAAAATAGTATTGAGGAGTATAGATAAGTAACCAAGGGTTTACTTTAGGTATTCGGTGCCGCCCCCTGGCCACCAGACTGATCCATGCTTCATCCAGAACCGAAAGTATACTATGTATGTTTTCATTTGTTATATATTCGTTAATTTAATTAATTTAATTTGTTTATAGGTTTATTTATTTTACAGTTAATGAAAATATTGATTTGCATAAACATATGATAATAAGTATACTACTTGTATGGAGATTAATGCCTATTTGATAATTTGTAAAAATAACTATGTATTGAATAAGGTGAAGTGTGCACGGGAGTGAAAACCATGTGATAAATAATCATAAATTATAGGTGAAATATATAATGTATGTTGTATGTGAATGTGCCCAACCATGTGTCAGAAGTGAGGGGATATAGGTGTTATTAACGTGATGAAGATTGTCTAATAAACATAAACATGTGTCACAAATGATAGGAATTACATGTCAAGTGAGATCAAAGTTATAGAGAGTTAGTATGTTAATTGTTTAAATGGATGCTTTCATGGAGTAAGAGTAATTAAATCAGATGTTCAATATGGAAGAAGCACCGACCAGTCAGGCGCGTCAAAAAGCTGCACTTACCGAGCATTCCCATCCTTTTATGTATATATTGAGCTGCATTCCAGAGATCACTGCGGATTCCCTCGGAAGATGCATATTTTATAGTGTTTGGGTTAAATACCCATTGGTTGCAGGTGCTTGACTCCTCGCCCAACCCCCCTCCACCCTGAGTCTCTGCCGCTGATATCGCGACACCCGCCTGGCCCCCTCGGCGTTCCGGAAGGCCAGTGCCCCGGATCTACCGTCATCGCCGACGCAATCGCGTAATGTCATGACGTCACGCGCATGCGCGGCATAGCCGCGACTGCACGCAACGTTACAACCCATCCGGCGGTGATCAAGGTACGCCGCCGGCACTAAAAGTGCCCCCTCCAGTGGCCCTTCAAGGGAGCTCAACTGTGGGAACATTCAAGGGGAGAAACGCAAAGATGCACGTCTCCCCACCGTGCCAGGAAGCCCAGTGGAAGAGCGCCCACCCGATGCTGGGTGAAAGGGGACATAGCGACACATCCCGGGTGGCCACCAAAAAACAAACATACATATTGTAAAGCATATATAAATGTGTACAATTAATTTATCTTTGTCTCATGTATCTTCATTAATTATGTTTAGAACTATGTTCAATATATAAAAGCTGAGAGTGTATAGTGTTCAACCAATTTAGAGAAAGAAGGGAGGGAAACATTTGTCTGTTTCGCCCAAGGAGTTTCCTCCTAGACTTGGCCATCTTGGCTCAGTCTATATTTGACCGAATACCGGTTCCCTTTAGTATTGGCTAGTTTAGCCTTATGCCAAAACCCTTTCATGGTCACCACCAGGTGACCGAAGGGAAGAAGCTACTAGGTCTTTCAAAAAATTGGGATATACATCAGCTCCTATATTTTTTCGACTCAAATGTGTTAGAGGGGAACGGGTGTTTAACCACCCCAAAGAAATACAAGTGGGAAAACACATGTGAGAGTCGACAATGCTGCATACCCCAAAAGCGTACAGAAGCATGGAAGAAATTTACCCCAGGGGGTTTTTAGCAGCAAAGTATTTATGAAAAATATGTTCAATTAAAAGTCTTTATTTTGTCATAAGATGAATTCAACGTACAAAAAATTACAAATATTAGCTCTGGTCTGTGACATAGATAACAACATATATCATCACCCATGGAAGACAATAAGCCAAGGAGACCTGGATTTCCATTACATTGCAAGATTGTAATTCATATGAATACCCCGATGCATTTCGACCTTATCATTGTCGGTCTCTTCAGGGGGTTTTTTAATTCTAGGAAAATGTTTATAAAATTCTAGTTTAGAACAAATATCAATAGTATAATATAATACAGTATACAAAACATCATCAGCATTGCACATGAACAAGAATTATTACGTCTCTACATATCTGGTAGTATATTTACCATTCCAGGGATGGAAGGGTGCAAATGTATCTCAGAACCAGAGTTGCCTCGTGGCAATTGCATTTGGTGGTCCCGAAATGTCCGCATGTCCCCTCCGCACCCTCAGATGGGCCCATAGTCCACGAGGCTTGCAAGGAGCCAGGCTCCTGGACCCCAAGAGGGAAGCATAGGGCGAGGCATCTGCAAAATAGTATTGAGGAGTATAGATAAGTAACCAAGGGTTTACTTTAGGTATTCGGTGCCGCCCCCTGGCCACCAGACTGATCCATGCTTCATCCAGAACCGAAAGTATACTATGTATGTTTTCATTTGTTATATATTCGTTAATTTAATTAATTTAATTTGTTTATAGGTTTATTTATTTTACAGTTAATGAAAATATTGATTTGCATAAACATATGATAATAAGTATACTACTTGTATGGAGATTAATGCCTATTTGATAATTTGTAAAAATAACTATGTATTGAATAAGGTGAAGTGTGCACGGGAGTGAAAACCATGTGATAAATAATCATAAATTATAGGTGAAATATATAATGTATGTTGTATGTGAATGTGCCCAACCATGTGTCAGAAGTGAGGGGATATAGGTGTTATTAACGTGATGAAGATTGTCTAATAAACATAAACATGTGTCACAAATGATAGGAATTACATGTCAAGTGAGATCAAAGTTATAGAGAGTTAGTATGTTAATTGTTTAAATGGATGCTTTCATGGAGTAAGAGTAATTAAATCAGATGTTCAATATGGAAGAAGCACCGACCAGTCAGGCGCGTCAAAAAGCTGCACTTACCGAGCATTCCCATCCTTTTATGTATATATTGAGCTGCATTTCAGAGATCACTGCGGATTCCCTCGGAAGATGCATATTTTATAGTGTTTGGGTTAAATACCCATTGGTTGCAGGTGCTTGACTCCTCGCCCAACCCCCCTCCACCCTGAGTCTCTGCCGCTGATATCGCGACACCCGCCTGGCCCCCTCGGCGTTCCGGAAGGCCAGTGCCCCGGATCTACCGTCATCGCCGACGCAATCGCGTAATGTCATGACGTCACGCGCATGCGCGGCATAGCCGCGACTGCACGCAACGTTACAACCCATCCGGCGGTGATCAAGGTACGCCGCCGGCACTAAAAGTGCCCCCTCCAGTGGCCCTTCAAGGGAGCTCAACTGTGGGAACATTCAAGGGGAGAAACGCAAAGATGCACGTCTCCCCACCGTGCCAGGAAGCCCAGTGGAAGAGCGCCCACCCGATGCTGGGTGAAAGGGGACATAGCGACACATCCCGGGTGGCCACCAAAAAACAAACATACATATTGTAAAGCATATATAAATGTGTACAATTAATTTATCTTTGTCTCATGTATCTTCATTAATTATGTTTAGAACTATGTTCAATATATAAAAGCTGAGAGTGTATAGTGTTCAACCAATTTAGAGAAAGAAGGGAGGGAAACATTTGTCTGTTTCGCCCAAGGAGTTTCCTCCTAGACTTGGCCATCTTGGCTCAGTCTATATTTGACCGAATACCGGTTCCCTTTAGTATTGGCTAGTTTAGCCTTATGCCAAAACCCTTTCATGGTCACCACCAGGTGACCGAAGGGAAGAAGCTACTAGGTCTTTCAAAAAATTGGGATATACATCAGCTCCTATATTTTTTCGACTCAAATGTGTTAGAGGGGATAGGGTGTTTAACCACCCCAAAGAAATACAAGTGGGAAAACACATGTGAGAGTCGACAATGCTGCATACCCCAAAAGCGTACAGAAGCATGAAAGAAATTTACCCCAGGGGGTTTTTAGCAGCAAAGTGTTTATGAAAAATATGTTCAATTAAAAGTCTTTATTTTGTCATAAGATGAATTCAACGTACAAAAAATTACAAATATTAGCTCTGGTCTGTGACATAGATAACAACATATATCATCACCCATGGAAGACAATAAGCCAAGGAGACCTGGATTTCCATTACATTGCAAGATTGTAATTCATATGAATACCCCGATGCATTTCGACCTTATCATTGTCGGTCTCTTCAGGGGGTTTTTTAATTCTAGGAAAATGTTTATAAAATTCTAGTTTAGAACAAATATCAATAGTATAATATAATACAGTATACAAAACATCATCAGCATTGCACATGAACAAGAATTATTACGTCTCTACATATCTGGTAGTATATTTACCATTCCAGGGATGGAAGGGTGCAAATGTATCTCAGAACCAGAGTTGCCTCGTGGCAATTGCATTTGGTGGTCCCGAAATGTCCGCATGTCCCCTCCGCACCCTCAGATGGGCCCATAGTCCACGAGGCTTGCAAGGAGCCAGGCTCCTGGACCCCAAGAGGGAAGCATAGGGCGAGGCATCTGCAAAATAGTATTGAGGAGTATAGATAAGTAACCAAGGGTTTACTTTAGGTATTCGGTGCCGCCCCCTGGCCACCAGACTGATCCATGCTTCATCCAGAACCGAAAGTATACTATGTATGTTTTCATTTGTTATATATTCGTTAATTTAATTAATTTAATTTGTTTATAGGTTTATTTATTTTACAGTTAATGAAAATATTGATTTGCATAAACATATGATAATAAGTATACTACTTGTATGGAGATTAATGCCTATTTGATAATTTGTAAAAATAACTATGTATTGAATAAGGTGAAGTGTGCACGGGAGTGAAAACCATGTGATAAATAATCATAAATTATAGGTGAAATATATAATGTATGTTGTATGTGAATGTGCCCAACCATGTGTCAGAAGTGAGGGGATATAGGTGTTATTAACGTGATGAAGATTGTCTAATAAACATAAACATGTGTCACAAATGATAGGAATTACATGTCAAGTGAGATCAAAGTTATAGAGAGTTAGTATGTTAATTGTTTAAATGGATGCTTTCATGGAGTAAGAGTAATTAAATCAGATGTTCAATATGGAAGAAGCACCGACCAGTCAGGCGCGTCAAAAAGCTGCACTTACCGAGCATTCCCATCCTTTTATGTATATATTGAGCTGCATTTCAGAGATCACTGCGGATTCCCTCGGAAGATGCATATTTTATAGTGTTTGGGTTAAATACCCATTGGTTGCAGGTGCTTGACTCCTCGCCCAACCCCCCTCCACCCTGAGTCTCTGCCGCTGATATCGCGACACCCGCCTGGCCCCCTCGGCGTTCCGGAAGGCCAGTGCCCCGGATCTACCGTCATCGCCGACGCAATCGCGTAATGTCATGACGTCACGCGCATGCGCGGCATAGCCGCGACTGCACGCAACGTTACAACCCATCCGGCGGTGATCAAGGTACGCCGCCGGCACTAAAAGTGACCCCTCCAGTGGCCCTTCAAGGGAGCTCAACTGTGGGAACATTCAAGGGGAGAAACGCAAAGATGCACGTCTCCCCACCGTGCCAGGAAGCCCAGTGGAAGAGCGCCCACCCGATGCTGGGTGAAAGGGGACATAGCGACACATCCCGGGTGGCCACCAAAAAACAAACATACATATTGTAAAGCATATATAAATGTGTACAATTAATTTATCTTTGTCTCATGTATCTTCATTAATTATGTTTAGAACTATGTTCAATATATAAAAGCTGAGAGTGTATAGTGTTCAACCAATTTAGAGAAAGAAGGGAGGGAAACATTTGTCTGTTTCCTCCTAGACTTGGCCATCTTGGCTCAGTCTATATTTGACCGAATACCGGTTCCCTTTAGTATTGGCTAGTTTAGCCTTATGCCAAAACCCTTTCATGGTCACCACCAGGTGACCGATGGGAAGAAGCTACTAGGTCTTTCAAAAAATTGGGATATACATCAGCTCCTATATTTTTTCGACTCAAATGTGTTAGAGGGGAACGGGTGTTTAACCACCCCAAAGAAATACAAGTGGGAAAACACATGTGAGAGTCGACAATGCTGCATACCCCAAAAGCGTACAGAAGCATGGAAGAAATTTACCCCAGGGGGTTTTTAGCAGCAAAGTATTTATGAAAAATATGTTCAATTAAAAGTCTTTATTTTGTCATAAGATGAATTCAACGTACAAAAAATTACAAATATTAGCTCTGGTCTGTGACATAGATAACAACATATATCATCACCCATGGAAGACAATAAGCCAAGGAGACCTGGATTTCCATTACATTGCAAGATTGTAATTCATATGAATACCCCGATGCATTTCGACCTTATCATTGTCGGTCTCTTCAGGGGGTTTTTTAATTCTAGGAAAATGTTTATAAAATTCTAGTTTAGAACAAATATCAATAGTATAATATAATACAGTATACAAAACATCATCAGCATTGCACATGAACAAGAATTATTACGTCTCTACATATCTGGTAGTATATTTACCATTCCAGGGATGGAAGGGTGCAAATGTATCTCAGAACCAGAGTTGCCTCGTGGCAATTGCATTTGGTGGTCCCGAAATGTCCGCATGTCCCCTCCGCACCCTCAGATGGGCCCATAGTCCACGAGGCTTGCAAGGAGCCAGGCTCCTGGACCCCAAGAGGGAAGCATAGGGCGAGGCATCTGCAAAATAGTATTGAGGAGTATAGATAAGTAACCAAGGGTTTACTTTAGGTATTCGGTGCCGCCCCCTGGCCACCAGACTGATCCATGCTTCATCCAGAACCGAAAGTATACTATGTATGTTTTCATTTGTTATATATTCGTTAATTTAATTAATTTAATTTGTTTATAGGTTTATTTATTTTACAGTTAATGAAAATATTGATTTGCATAAACATATGATAATAAGTATACTACTTGTATGGAGATTAATGCCTATTTGATAATTTGTAAAAATAACTATGTATTGAATAAGGTGAAGTGTGCACGGGAGTGAAAACCATGTGATAAATAATCATAAATTATAGGTGAAATATATAATGTATGTTGTATGTGAATGTGCCCAACCATGTGTCAGAAGTGAGGGGATATAGGTGTTATTAACGTGATGAAGATTGTCTAATAAACATAAACATGTGTCACAAATGATAGGAATTACATGTCAAGTGAGATCAAAGTTATAGAGAGTTAGTATGTTAATTGTTTAAATGGATGCTTTCATGGAGTAAGAGTAATTAAATCAGATGTTCAATATGGAAGAAGCACCGACCAGTCAGGCGCGTCAAAAAGCTGCACTTACCGAGCATTCCCATCCTTTTATGTATATATTGAGCTGCATTCCAGAGATCACTGCGGATTCCCTCGGAAGATGCATATTTTATAGTGTTTGGGTTAAATACCCATTGGTTGCAGGTGCTTGACTCCTCGCCCAACCCCCCTCCACCCTGAGTCTCTGCCGCTGATATCGCGACACCCGCCTGGCCCCCTCGGCGTTCCGGAAGGCCAGTGCCCCGGATCTACCGTCATCGCCGACGCAATCGCGTAATGTCATGACGTCACGCGCATGCGCGGCATAGCCGCGACTGCACGCAACGTTACAACCCATCCGGCGGTGATCAAGGTACGCCGCCGGCACTAAAAGTGCCCCCTCCAGTGGCCCTTCAAGGGAGCTCAACTGTGGGAACATTCAAGGGGAGAAACGCAAAGATGCACGTCTCCCCACCGTGCCAGGAAGCCCAGTGGAAGAGCGCCCACCCGATGCTGGGTGAAAGGGGACATAGCGACACATCCCGGGTGGCCACCAAAAAACAAACATACATATTGTAAAGCATATATAAATGTGTACAATTAATTTATCTTTGTCTCATGTATCTTCATTAATTATGTTTAGAACTATGTTCAATATATAAAAGCTGAGAGTGTATAGTGTTCAACCAATTTAGAGAAAGAAGGGAGGGAAACATTTGTCTGTTTCGCCCAAGGAGTTTCCTCCTAGACTTGGCCATCTTGGCTCAGTCTATATTTGACCGAATACCGGTTCCCTTTAGTATTGGCTAGTTTAGCCTTATGCCAAAACCCTTTCATGGTCACCACCAGGTGACCGAAGGGAAGAAGCTACTAGGTCTTTCAAAAAATTGGGATATACATCAGCTCCTATATTTTTTCGACTCAAATGTGTTAGAGGGGAACGGGTGTTTAACCACCCCAAAGAAATACAAGTGGGAAAACACATGTGAGAGTCGACAATGCTGCATACCCCAAAAGCGTACAGAAGCATGGAAGAAATTTACCCCAGGGGGTTTTTAGCAGCAAAGTATTTATGAAAAATATGTTCAATTAAAAGTCTTTATTTTGTACGGATGTCAGAGATGATGAATTCCCCTTTATGTAGGCCTCCAGACCTCTCCCCGAGACAGCAGTACCGTCGCTATCTCCGCCGGGACTGTTCTTCCCCTGGAACTCCTTCCCTAAAGATGGGCCCCCTACAAACGGGCAGTCTGGGAATCTTCTCTGAAGCGTAGGCTCTAGTCAGTGGAGCTGGGCCTACAATGCAGCAACAGGGCCTCGGGCTGAAGGTGCCCAAGGCCTAAGCACTCTAGCGCACCTCGTGCCAAGCGGGCCACGAGGCACACTCACTGGACCAGAGGTCCCCCTGTAAGCCCTGGGGTCCCCCTGGAATCGCCTCACGCAAAAATGTGTCTGCCCCTTTTGTACCCTCTCCTAGCATGCACAGTGGGTAGACCACGCCCACTGCACAGCTGCCGAGAGAGGACACCCAAGGTGCTGTGATACCCCCGTAATCCAGCCCATGACGGCGGTGACAGCGCCACCTGCAGGCAAAGGAGAATAACACTGCCGGGCAGTATCACAGCCCAAGCAGAACAACAACTTGAACACAATTGGCCTGAGCCCAATTACTGGCTCAGACTGCCCTTAAATTTCACATAGTGCCCCAAAACATTGTGGGGGGAGGCGCTACACACACCCCTCCTAAAAAAGACACTGTCCCCAGTGACTAAGGGAATCAAAATCCTTCAATCCTGAAGGCTGTTGATTCTATCTACAAACTACGAAATGTGAACAGTTGCCTGAACCAATATTGTAGGGAAGGGAGAAGAAAAGAAAAGAAGCACACAGATAACA
Source organism: Rana muscosa (assembly GCA_029206835.1). Taxonomy (NCBI): domain Eukaryota; kingdom Metazoa; phylum Chordata; class Amphibia; order Anura; family Ranidae; genus Rana; species Rana muscosa. The sequence continues at coordinate 36,760,581 of CM055116.1, read as the reverse complement.
TTACATCCAGATACTGACATTTCTTCTAAATAGAAAAATAATGCACAATAATACACATTCCACCCATCACTAGCTGTCTATCCCACCCCATTTTCTGGTGGTGTTGGTAGCCGTTCTCATACCTAAAAAAACAACAACATGCAAACAGGAAAAATACACAAAAATCCTATCCCTAATATTCTATACAGTTTAGAAGTAAACTGCCTCCCCTAAAGGAAGCAATTCCCTTCTCTAAAGTTACTTTACGCTAAGCCTAGCATAAAATAGCATAAAGAAAAAAGAAAAAATAATAAAAAAAAAAAACATCTAAGCCTAAATGTCTTTTTTTTTTTGCGAACCACTGCCACCTAGTGCTGGCATAACCTTAACACTCCATAATAGCTGCTCATGGGACTGTAACGCAGCACACATGAATATTTCACATCTTGATCACAGCGTCCCTTCACTATGACCTACTGACTAATCTACCCCAGAGTTCAATTCAGAGGAACTGTCCCTTTGTTCGGAGCAGGAGAGAGAGAAAAAAAAACACAACAGCTCTCCACTTTTCTTCCTCTTTAGGAGTAGACATTCCCCTTTTCAGCGGGACAAAGTCACTTGGATCCAGGGCACGTTTTTTCCGTGCAAAGACGGGATAAATGAAAAAAAAACACAACACAAGTTCCTGTCTAGAAGTTTCAAAGGTAGAAGCTAGGATCTGGCAGGGTAATGGGCTTCCATTGTTTGTCCAGGGTCTCTATAAAATAAACAGCATCCTCTTTTCCTGGACAACAGATCACCACACGATCAGCGTGAATATGCCGACCATAGCTCTACTCCTAACGACAACCCTTGAAACGGTCGGTCATGGCGGCCGAGCAAGCAAAGTACCTGTATGGCTTAGGCACTTCGAGACAGTCCCATATAGCCTCCGCATACCACCTTTCTTGATAAGCCTCTATCTCAAACAGCAGTTCTTTGGGCACATAGGGGTACTCCCAGCCATACTCACTAGCCACTCTTTTATTGATAATCCGCTGCAAGCGAGCAAGATGGGGCAGAGTTTGAGATCCCCGTTTCCATCATGCACATTAGCATCTGGCGATCTCCGGACTGTAGCCGTATCAGGCCCTGGTAAGGGTTTTCCACTTGGGGCAGATACAGTCTTCTCCTCTATGGCCGGGACCTCCACACGGGGTGTAGTGCTCCCCGAACTCATAGGCGATCCCACTCTAAGGCTGCGGGCCGGGGCAACAGTCTTTACATTGTCCCATCCCTTTTTAATAAAGATGTCGTCTATTTCAGCATCATCCCCCACATCGGACGAAGAGTCCAGGTCTGAGGTGTCATACTCCTCAGCAGGCAAGTATTTTTGGGGGGATGTGGACACATTTCTCCCAGCCTCCTTACCGTCACCTGTCGGGGACTTCTCGGGCTTCCTTCCGCTCTCGAGGTCCGGTTCTGGCAGGCGCTGGGGCAGGCTTCGACAGAGGCCGCAGGAGGCCTTAACATATCCCACTTTTCGCTTTGCTGGCGGGACATGAACTATCATTGTGGCAGAGTCCGCTGCGGTGTCTGCCAAAAGTTCCGTAGGCTCGGGGGCATCCTTCCCCAAGGTGCTAGCAGTAGGGGAGGCGATGCACGTGGGCTCGGCTGTGGAAGCATAGGCGTCTTCCTCCGAAGTTACGACGCCTGTGATGCAGTTCACCCAGTAGGCTCTGGGTAATTCAGTGGGCTGCTCCACCTCAAAAAGAACTCTCCACAAGCCAAGCATCTCCCGAGAGGGCGCAGTTGCACGGCCGGTCCGTGACATTTGGGACAGAGCATGCCCAGGGCCTCCGCATCTCTGCAGGTGTACAGGGCGAAGTGGCCCTGGGGCTTGAGCTGGATCCCTGTATCCATAAGTGGGGCGGTGAGCGGAGCAATGTCCATTGAGGAAGACATCGGGAACATCCGGGGTCCCGACAGGGCTGAAGTACCTCTCACTCGATCCAACTTTCTCTGTCTCTTGGTGCAAATTCACCCACGTGTAGCTCGCGGGGGGCGGGAACTCCTCCCCCTTTTTTTTCTGCATGTAGCTTGCGGGCTTTTCTTTCTTTCCTTAGACAAGCCCACAAACTACGCAGTTAGAAACAGTTCTGTGCCCCTTAACCCCCTTTTTCTTCACTCAAAGTTTGTAACACAGTCCAATGGCAGACTTTCCAATCACATAAGTTTCACTCCACTCGTCCAAGAGGCAGCCACAAATCCCAGACTTGAGCCCCCACGTGTAGCTCCCTACAAACGGGCAGCCTGGGAATCTTCTCTGAAGCGTAGGCCCTAGTCAGCGGAGCTGGGCCTACAATGCAGCAACAGGGACTCGGGCTGAAGGTGCCCAAGGCCTAAGCACTCTAGCGCACCTCGTGCCATGTGGGCCACGAGGCACACTCACTGGACCAGAGGTCCCCCTGAAAACCCTGGGATCCCCCTGGAATCGCCTCACGCAAAAAGGCCTGCCCCTTTTGTACCCTCTCCCAGCATGTACAGCGGGTAGACTACGCCCATTGCACGGCTGCCGAGAGAGGACACCCAAGGTGCTGTGATACCCCTGTAATCCAGCCCGTGCCGGCGGTGACAGCGCCACCTGCAAGCAAAGGAGAATAACACTGCCAGGCATTATCACACCCCGAGCAGAACAACAACTTGAACACAATTGGTCTGAGCTCAATTACTGGCTCAGACTGCCCTTAAATTTCACATAGAGCCCCCAAACATTGGGGGGGCGCTACATACATATATATATATATATATATATATATATATATATATATATATATATATAAAACTGTATATACTGGTATATATATTAATACACCGCCTGAAGTATATTAGAAAAAGTACACCAGGAATGCGCTATAGATATAGGCTACACTGGATGCAGAGTGTATATATATATATATATATATATATATATATTAATTAGACTAACTGTATATATATATCAAATACACTGCAGCTAACTGAATAACCTGCCTGCTTAATCTAAATCACGATATCTCTCCGTCCACACCTACCACACTACACAGGGCTGCCATGTAGGCAGCCTTATTAAGTGTGGGGCGTGGACTTAGTTCTCCCTGAGCCACCCTGCCTTTGGCCAATTATAGCTCTCTTAGCAGAGGGCGCTGGGATTGGCCAAAGCATGCAGGTCAGGTGCATGCTTTGGCCAATCATCATACAGCAATGCACTGCGATCTCGCAGTGCATTATGGGGCGTTATGCGGCGCTCAAATTTTCCGCAAATGCCCCATAATGTTCGTTCTTCTGCGAATGGGCGAACACCCGATGTTCGAGTCAAACTTATGTTCAACCCAAACATCGAGCTCATCCCTAGTGACCACGAGGACTTTGCTTCTCATGCCTCTGCAAACTTGCGGTATATGTACTCCCTTATTCATCAAAGCTTGCAAAAGGACCCGAGAATTTGTGGCATCAAGGATCACTGACTTTTTTTCTTAAACATTAATAGATATTTGGAAAGCACTTTCATTTATTTTCGGAACCACTTTATTTATTCATTTATTTTAGTGGAGGTCCACTGGATATTAATATAATCTGGATATTAATATAATTGTCCACATATTGGATCACTATAATTGTCTACATATTGGATCACTGTGCAATAATTAAGGTTGATGATAGCATTTTATTAACCCTTACTTTTATGATGTTTCCATCAGCTGTCGAGTGCTGCCTCCGCCATTGCGGGTAAGGGTACCCGGCAGTGTAGCCTTACGGCTTCACGCCGAGAACCCTACTGCGCATGCGCGAGGCCCCGCTCCTCTCTCCTACTGGCCTGGCCACAGGGATAGGAGGAGACGGGAGCCCCGCGGTGATGTCACGGGCCGCGGGGCTCCCTCCCAATTGTGGCACCGGAGGGGGAGAGGAGACAAATGAGCGGAAGTTCACACTGGGGGGCGGTGCGCTTGTGGGACGTTATGAAAAGTCCTGCAAGCAGCATCTTTGGGGCGGTTTGGGAGCGCTGTATTTAGCGCTCCAAAAATGCCCTGCCCATTGAAATGAATAGGCAGTGCTTTCAGAGCACCTGAAAATCTCTTTGAAAACTGGGCTTTTTACAATTTTTTGGGTAAAAAAGCACCCCGCTAGCAGCCGAAAAACGCAGCTAAAGCGCCACTAAAACTATCGGCGCCGTGTGAAAGCAGTCTTAATCACTGCTCATTTAAAAATGTTGTGTTTAATACCTTTTTTGCATTGAAACATTTCCCCCAGGGCAGTACCCGGACCCCCATACCCGTTGTATGCCAAATAACTTGCATATAAGCCTTGTAAATGGGCACTTTTTATTTTTCTAGTTTGGGTCCCATAGACTTTAATAGGGTTTGTTGTTCCGTTCCGAACTTTTGCGATGTTCGTAAGTTCTGGTCTGAACAAAAGAACAAAACCGGGGGGTGTTTGGCCCATCTCTACATCTCTATTTATCACAGTCAGATCAATAAAATATGCTTTATGTTAATATTTGTAAAGTGCTTGTTGTTAATATTTATTTTTGTAACCTAATTCTGCATAAAACATTTAACAGTTTAGTTTTATGGGATAATTTACGAGGACGTGTTTAGGGGCGGAATTGGGGCGGGGTTGGGGCAGGGGTAGTAGCTCAGGACTTAAAATTTTGAGCCCTGCTATTGACACTTACAAACCGCTGATCTCTCTACCATATCTACATAAGGCCCCTTTCACACTGGGGCGTCAGCGGCGCTTTACCGTCGTATTTGTGGGGGTATTGTCGTTAATATTTATTTTTGTAACCTAATTCTGCATAAAACATTTAACAGTTTAGTTTTATGGGATAATTTATGAGGACGTGTTTAGGGGCGGAATTGGGGCGGGGTAGGGCAGGGGTAGTAGCTCAGGACTTAAAATTTTGAGCCCTGCTATTGACACTTACAAACCGCTGATCTCTCTACCATATCTACATAAGGCCCCTGTCACACTGGGGCGTCGGCGCTTTACCGTCGTATTTGCGGGGGTATTCGGACACTAGTGGGGCGCTTTTAACCCCTGCTAGCGGCCGAAAAAGGGTTAAAACCACTCGCAAAGCGCTGCTGCAGCAGCGCTTTGCCGGCAGTATAGCCGCGCTGCCCTTTGATTTCAATGGTCAGGAGCGGTGGAGGAGCGGTATACACACCGCTCCTTCACTGCTCCAAAGATGCTGCTAGCAGGATTTATTTTTGCGTCCTGCCAGCGCACCGCTCCAGTGTGAAAGCCCTTAGGCTTTCACACTGGAGAGACAGGAGCGTCTCTTTCAGGGCGCTTTGCAGGCGCTATTTTTAGCGCTGTAGCGCCTGCAAAGCGCCCCAGTGTGAAAGGGGTCTAAAGAATTGACAGTTTTCTCCAATCTTTCAGGTTATAGTTTGAACGTAACAAAATCCGAAGCACTACCCAATAACCTACCTTCTCACACTGTTTCAGCCTTACAATCCTCTTTTATTTATAACTGGAAAGCAGAAAAGCCTAAATATCTTGAGATTTATCTAACACCTAGGATAACCCAACTTTATAGCATTAAATACTTTCCACTTATCAGGGAACTCGTTAACACTATGTAGAGTTGGAAATATTTTCAGCTTTCCTGGATAGGTAGAATCACTTGTTAAAATGTCCCTTCTTCCAAAATGACTTTACCTTTATGAAACTTTACCAATGAAAGTCTCCTTTGCTGACTTAAAAAAGCTACAACTTCTGGGCTTTTCCTGGGGCAATGGTAGACATGGGGTCTCTAGACAGGTACTGTTGGAATACAAGTCTCAGGGTGGCCTAAATTTTCCAGATCTTACAAAGTATTATTTAGCTGCCTTTTTTAGGCATTTGGCCTCCTGGTCTACGTTATGTCCACTAAAAAAATGGACAGAGATACAATGTCTTTGGATTTTCCTCATCAGTACTAACTCATTGTTGTGGCCTGGCAACTCGTATGTCATAAGAATGCCCAGCTATTGACTTCTATGCTTCACACTTAAAGTATATGGTCTTATTGTAACGCTCGCTTTCATCTTTCTGTAAAGGCTTCCAAGATGTTTTCGTTCTAGGCAAAAACCTAACTTCCTTCTAGCAATGAGAGTGAGGCCTCGTACACACGACCGAGTTTCTCGGCAAGAGCCAGCAAGAAACTTGCTGGCAGAGATGTCTTGCCGAGAAATTCGTTCGTGTGTATGGTTTCTCGTCGAGAAAACCGACAAGTAACCTCGACGAGAAAATAGAGAACCTGCTCTCTATTTTCTCGTCGAGATTCTCGTCGGCATGTTTCTCGACGAGAAAAGTGAGTGTGTGTACACTTACCTGTCCTCCGGGAAGCCCGCGCATGTTCGAAATGAATTCGACGCATGCGCGGTAGCTTCCTAGGCATACGTAGGGTATACCAAGATGGCGGTGACGGCATTGAATGTGACGAGCGCATGCTCGTCGTAGTCGATGACGTCACCGCGTACGCTCCATTCAAAGAACCGCGGGTTCTTTGAATCGAGCGTGTGTACACTCGGCCGGGACAATTTTCTTGTCCAAGAATCTCGTCGAAAAAAACGACATGTTTTTTTCGACGAGAATCTCGGCCGTGTGTACGAGGCCTCAGACAACCTGACCTTGGCTGTCCAAGGCCCTATTTCGTTTTAGAGACATTTTAAATTCTACAACTGGGAAATTATTATCTTTTGCTGAGATACAAACCCAAACACTTTGTGGCACCTAGAACATTATTCAACTATCTCCAAATCAAACAATATGCACAGTCATTTGCTGATAAGCTCACATTTCCTAAAACTATCCCCATTTGAGAGAATACTACGTCTTGAAGATCCTGCATGTCTACCCTTTATCACGGACATTTATAGACTCCTTAACACTGTTGATACTACTCCATTTCCCAAACACAGTTACTGTATATGTTAACGTGGGAAGGTGCCTTAGACTGGACTCTGGAGTTGGAGGAGTGGGAAGATATCTGGGATAACTCCAACAAAATGTTCATATACATGCTTTATAAGGAAAGTCAATATAAGATTTTGTTTCATTGGTACATTACACCTGATATTCTATATGCTGTTAATCCAAAAAAATTATTGTTTTGATTCATTATTTACATAAATTAGTTTAGTTAAATTCGTTTCATTTTTTTAATTTGTTTTCGGGATTTGTTTTGTTTATTCATTTTCGAATCAATTTCGAATTCGAAAAGTTTTCGAATTCGAATAGTTTTCCAATTTCCAAAAAGAATAAAATAGAATAGAAAATAAAGGAATAGAATAGATTAAAAAAAAAATTCTATTCTATTCCTTTATTTTCTATTCTATTTTATTCTCTTTGGAAATTGGAAAACCATTTGAATTCGAAAACTTTTCGAATTCTAATTTGAAAGCTATTCAAATTCGAAACATTTTCTAATTCGAATTTAAAAATTATTTGAATTAGAAAAGTATTCGAAAGGTATTCGAAAACTATTCAAATTTTGTCCGAATTTGAATTTTGTTATTTCGGATTTGTTTAAATTCGGTACTATTCTAATTCGGAAATTCGGATACATCCGAATTTCCGAATAATGAAAATTTGTCCGAATTTTAGTTTGGAACTAAACAAACCGCACGTGTCTACTGCCAAACACGGCAGCCAAACACGGCTTAGTTGGCTGCCAAATTGATCAGCCACATTCTTACTGCTGCTAGATGTTTAATAGCTTTAAAATGGAATCACAAAAACGGCATATAAACTCAGCCAGAGCGGCCCCTCGTAGCCATCCACCACACCCGGGTGCCCCCCTCACTCAGATGGACCGTTTTCTTGAAAAAAACGGTGCTCGTTCGTTCGCGGCCGCAGCGGCGCCGCCGGGCAGGCCGCAAATCGAGGCCCCGGCTTCGGCCTACTCCCGCGCAGCGGAGGAATCACAGCCGGCTGACATGGAGGTGAGCGGTCATCCCTCCCAGCAGACCAGTACACCCCCTGCACATACATCTCAGGGTCCCCCTCTGTTATTCACTCAGCCAGCCTCACCAGGGGATATTTCTAGCTCCCCACCCCCCGGGGATGCTGCTGATAACACGCACCAAATTGCTGCTGCTGTAGCAGCCCTTCTCTCTCCCATGATCTCTGCCTCGGTGGAAAAGGCAGTCAACGCAGGCATGCAACAAATTAAAGCCCAACTTGCTGAACACTCCACTAGGCTTAATGAAATGGAACACCGCCTCTCTGAGGTTGAAGATGAACTCTATCAAGCGCAAGCCACAGAACAGTCGCAGGACAAAACAAATCAGTACATCATTCAAAAATTAGAAGATTTGGAAAATAGGTCGAGAAGGAGCAACTTGCGATTTGTAGGTGTCCCCGAATCGCTTCCCTCAGCAGCTACGGCTGAATTCTGCTCAAAACGCATCCCGGAGGCTTTAGGCCTTTCAGGCCTGTTCACAGTGGAACGCGCACACCGTATGGGGTCCTTCAATCCCGAACGTAAAACACCCCGACCTATTATTGCCAAGTATCTCAATTATGCCGACAAATCCATCATTCTTCAGTCATTCAGACAGTCCCCTTCTCTCCAAATAGACGGGGTAAAAATCCTAATTTTTGCGGACTACTCGATTGAAGTCACCAAGAAAAGAAAAGCTTTTCAACCGATATGTACTGAACTCTTCAAGCAACACATAAAATTTACCCTGGCCTTTCCTGCAACTCTACGCCTCAAATCGCCGAAAGGGGATCAACTTTCCTTCCAGGATCCGGCGGAAGCAGAATCTTTTCTCCGCTCCCTAAGAGGTGAATCACACCCCCACACGCCCTCCAAGTCGAATTCCAGTCCACGAGCGTTGGAACAGAGAAGCCCCCGCAAGGACTCTCCAAAACGTTTTAGGCTTTCTGGTCCAGAACAGCGTTACCAAAACTCCCGTTGATGGACTGCCTTACACCGTCATGAACTTCCTTCCTCACCATTACAGGTCGTATGATCTTTTTTTTGTTCTGTCAACTCGAGTGTCGGGGATACACGATCTACTTATCGTGCTCTCCACCTATCCTCAATCAGGCACTGTCACCCGAGCGATCACCCAGTGATCTTTCCCACATCGGCTCTGAATCTGAGTGCCGTTCCATCCATTCCATCTTATTTTTATTTTTTTATTCTTTTTTCTCATCTTATGTGGTTCAATCAATATATTGTATCATATGTTATGCTTAAAACCATTCTTTTTTTCTCTTCTTCCCCCTTCCAGGGTGGTAATGCGTGCGCACATGCCTACAGGCCGCACTGCACACTAGTTCATTTGTGCTGTAATGGCTCTCCCTGACTCCGCTGTGTGATTTTTTTCTTTTAGGCTCCCTGCCATAACTCCAATTCCAGGGGTCCCTCGCACGTTATCGAGGTCCCCGGGGCGCTCAGGCACAATAACTGGTCTTTCTTTTCCGAGACGGGTCATGTATGGGAAGCTACCTTGCACAGCGAACTCATGCGGAAAAAAGCGAAGTTCTTTATGATGTTCATGTTAATTTGTTGCTTTGTTTTACTTTGTTCTCTTTTCCTTTACCCCCCCTCATCCCCCCTCCCCCCACTCCACATTTCAACAGGCACTCCTTACCCGAGGGCTCCACACACAGATGTTCACATCACTAACGCGCCTAAACTCTACCTCTTGATCCCTGCCTATAATCTTACAGCTACTAAAGCGCCGCCTCTACACCTTTTCACCCACGATATCTTAAGGTAATCTCATGGAATGTGAGGGGTCTCCGTTCTCCTAACAAGAGAATGAAGATTCTTCGCCACCTCAAAAGGCTAAAAGCGGACATAGCTTTACTTCAGGAAACCCACCTTTCGGCGTCTGACTTCAGTCGATTGCAGAAACTCTGGGTTGGGACAGTCTTGGGTTCAGACTCGGTTGGTCGGAAGGCTGGGGTCATCCTTCTTTTCAACAAAAACCTCCCCTGTACTGTTCTTTCCACGCATACAGACAACCAAGGACGCTTCATCTCCTCCAGGGTTAGAATTGGGCCAAAAGAAATAGTGATTTCCAATGTATACGCCCCCAACAGTCCCACAAAGACATTTTACTCTCAGCTCTCCACTTGGCTTCTCAACGCCTCTCACTTACCCCACCTAGTTGGGGGAGATTTTAATGACCTCATGCATCCTACAGACGATAGGTCCTCTCCAAAACAAACCACACCGGCGCCTGCTGGAATTGCTCCCACACTATTTGCCTCTACTATGGACTCCCTCCATCTTACAGACATCTGGCGCTTAACACATCCGGTAGACAGGGAATTCACCTTCTATTCTAATCCTCACAAGATCCTCACTAGGATCGACTATTTTTTTGGGACCGACAGTATCATCCCCCTGGTTTCAGACGCAGAGATCGGAGACATAGCCATTTCGGATCATGCCCCAATACTCCTTACCCTAGACAATCTAGACCTCCCCCCCCACCCCAACATCTGGCGCTTCCCTTCCTTCCTCCACAATAATGCTGATTTTCGCACTTACATGGAACGAGCATGGGAGGAGTTTTCCTCCGCGAATGCTCCACATGCAGGGGACCCGAACCTTCTCTGGGATGCTGGAAAAGCATACTTGAGGGGTCGGATCATCTCATATGCCACTTCCTTTAAAAGAAACGCACTATCGAAATTCAAGCTGGCCAGCGACAGACTTCACCTCGCACAACGCAATCTAGCCGCCTTGATGTCACCGGCAAACAAGGCGGAGTGGTCCGCGGCTAAAACTGCCTTTGACACCTGGGCGGACACCCTGGAACTCACAAAAAAATCTCTCCTAGATGCCTCCCTTCATAAATTTGGTAACAAAGCTGGCAAACTCCTATCCAGACTCTGTAAGGGGGCGCACCGCCCGACGCACATCACCTCACTGCGGGACCGCACGGGAACTACACACTCTACCCCACTTCGCATCAATAAAACCATGCTGGAATATTATACAGCCCTTTATGCACCCGATCCCATTGACCATAAAATAGCCCAAGCTTTCCTTGAAAAAATGAATCTACCAACTATCTCAACTGCCCTTCTAGATTCCCTGAATGCCCCTATCTCCCTCGTTGAAATAGAAGGCACTATACATGCTCTCCGCCCCTCTAAAGCCCCTGGCCCGGACGGCTTCACAAGTGAATTTTATAAAACTCTCCAAAATATTACTGCGCCCATGCTCCACTCGGTCTATTCCAACATCTGGGCGGGAGGTCCCTATCTACCGACAGGCAACCAGGCCATCATTAAGCTACTTTCTAAAAAGGGCAAAGATCCTCTGGATCCGGGCTCTTACAGGCCTATCTCACTACTCAACCTGGATGTCAAAATCCTCTCGAAGATTGTGGCCTCCAGACTAGCAGTCATCCTCCCGGACCTCATTCACCCGGCCCAATCAGGATTCGTGAAAGGGCGGACAGCCACCCTTAACATACGCAAGGTTCTCCTAGCCCTTGAACGAGCCAAACAGGACCCTACGGGAGATTATGCCATTATAACGTTAGACGCTGAAAAAGCTTTTGACAATGTAAGCTTTGACTGGCTTTCCCTCACTTTGTCTAAAATGGGATTCACAGGCCCTTTCTGTCATCTGATCAATGCCATGTATACAGCGCCCTCAGCTAGACTTGTTGCGGCTGGACTCCTCTCAGAGGATTTCCGCCTCCATAAAGGGACCAGACAGGGTTGTCCTCTCTCCCCCCTCCTGTTCAACTTGGCCTTGGAACCTCTGTCTAGATACCTTTCCCAGATAGCCCCTTTACGAGGCATCAAAATAGGCAAAGCGGAACTTCGCACCTCACTATTCGCCGATGACGTCCTCATATTCACGGGCAACCCCAGTAACGACATGTCGACCATTAAAACTACCTTTGACGATTTTCGACTGTGCTCCGGCCTCCGTATCAATTATTCCAAGAGCGAGATTCTCCCTATAGGGACACACTCCACACCCCCCTGGGCTCACCACTCTCTGTTTAAGGTTGCATCTTCTCACATCACCTACCTAGGTATAAAGATTGGGAAATTGCCCTCTTCCATCTATCACCTCAATTACCCCCCCCTCTTCACAAAACTCTATCAGGAACTGTCGAACTGGATGGATCTTCCCCTCTCGCTCCTAGGAAGGTGTCACCTTATCAAAATGATTAGCTTCGCCAGACTGCTTTATCCTTTGCAAACCATTCCCTTGCTTTTGAAACATAAAGATATCAAACTCCTAAACTCCAAAATTTCTCAGTTCATCTGGCACGGCAAAAGACCTCGGATAGCCTTTAAAAAACTACACCTTCCTAGAAGTGAAGGGGGTATCGGTCTACCTCATATTAGATTGTATAATTTAGCATGTCTGTTCAGGACCAGCCTGGATTGGATAGCTCAATCATCCCAATACTCTAATTACGTCCTGGAATCCGAAATGGCTCACCCGCACTCTCTGGTGGCCCTTCTACACTGCAGATGGAAAACTGTCCCCCCACCTTATCAACACAATCTCCTGCTAAGGGACACAGCTATAGCTTGGAGAGAAATCAGAAAAACACTCAAGTTATCTCCTTTCATCTCTCCCCATTTACCAATCCAAGGCAATCCTGACTTCATCCCTGGTCTCCACTACAAAGCCTTTTCGATTTGGCAGGCTCAAGGTCTGACACATTTCTCCTCACTGTGCGATGGCAACACTGGAAAACCACTGCCCTTTTCTACAATATCCTTGTTTTTTTCTCTGCCTCCCTCCCACGTATTTCATTATAACCAATGCATTAGCTTCTTATCTAACACGTGTAAAGACAACCTCCGGAGATTCGAAAACAGCTTTTCTGAACGTTTACTGCGAAGTGGACGTTATAAAATCGCGGACATCTACAGACCTCTCCTGCAAGAATCTTCCCCGTCTATGTCCTCCTCTTCTATTGCGAACTGGGCTAGGGATTTCCCAGTTCCAGGTATAACGAAAAAAAATCCTATCTGGCCTGCAGAAAACCCTTCGACTGACACCCAACGAAATTTGGAGAGAAACCCAACTCAAGATCGCACACCGGGCTTATATCCCATTTGTCTCTCCCAAATCCAATAGTGATGGCGCCTCCTGCCCTCTATGCAAGGCACCCAGACCTTCTCTCTCCCACCGCTTCTGGTCCTGCTCCTTCATTTCCTCATTTTGGGATCAAGTCCTATCCTATACATTCAAAATCACTCTGCTGAAAATCCCCAAAGACCCTTTACTTCTAATATTTGGTTATTGGGACCCTATATTGTTACCCTGGTCTCTTTCGCCGGCTGCAACGATCCCCTCAGGGACTACCAAACGTCCCTCCTCGAAAGACTGGATTTTACTTTGTTTGCTTCTCGCGAGGAGACTCATTCTTAGGCACTGGATCTCTCCCCAATGCCCTTCTCTCATCCAACTCGAAAAGGACTGCCTCAACCTCTTCTACAAAGAACGACTTCTTACGGACTTTAAAGAACCCAGATCTAGAGCCCGCTTTCTTTACAGATGGGAATCCTTCATCATAACAACCCTCTCGGCAGCGGATCAGGCAGCTCTGGAACAACTCTCTTTCTCATACGCTGACCCTTTCCCAATTGGGCTGTAAATCTTGATGACATTGCACGGTCTATATATTCCGGATGGCCCACCAGGGATGTCCTTTTCTCGGGACCATTTATGTAATGGAATGATCAGCACACCACTGTCTCTGGAGCTCTCTCCCCCTCCCCCCCCGTTTGTTTTGAGTTTTCCCCTATTCCTGATTCTAAACATAGGGGTGCGTAGACAGATCCATCCAGTATTCCACCTTCCGATTGCATTGCTTTTTAGGTATTTACTAGGGATGAGCTTCGAGTTCGAGTCGAACTCATGTTCGACTCGAACATTGCTTGTTCGCCCGTTCGCCGAACAGCGAACAAATTGGGGTGTTCGCGGCAAATTCGAAAAATCTATGGGAGAAATCTAAAGTGCTAATTATAAAGGCTTATATGCAAGTTATTGTCCTAAAAAGTGTTTGGGGACCGGGGTCCTGCCCCAGGGGACATGTATCAATGCAAAAAGAAGTTTTAAAAACGGCCGTTTTTTCGGGAGCAGTGATTTTAATAATGCTTAAAGTGAAACAATAAAAGTGAAATATTCCTTTAAATTTCGTACCTGGGGGGTGTGTATGATATGCATGTGAAGTGGCGCATGTTTCCTGTGCTTAGAACTGTCCCTGCAAAAAATGTCATTTTTGAAAGAAAAAAAGTCTTTTAAAACTGACTCGCGGCTATTAATGAATTGTCGGCTCCCGGCAATACATACAAAAGTCATTGATAAAAATAAAAAAAAAGCGTGGGGGTTCCCCAGAATTCAATTACCAGGCCCTTCAGGTCTGGAATGGATATTAAGGGGAACCCCGCCGCAAATTTAAAAAAAAATTGACGTGGGGTTCCCCCAAATATCCATTCCAGGCCCTTCAGATCTGGCATGGATTTTAAGGGGAACTCCACCCCAAATTTAAAAAAAAATGGCGTGGAGTCCCCCTAAAAATCCATACCAGACCCCTTATCCGAGCACGCAACCTGGCCGGCCGCAGGGGAAAAGGGGGGGACGAGAGAGCGGCCCCCCCTCCCTCCTGAACCGTACCAAGCCACATGCCCTCAACATGGGGAGGATGTCCCCATGTTGATGGGGACAAGGGCCTCATCCCCACAACCCTTGCCCGGTGGTTGTGGGGGTCTGCGGGCAGGGGGCTTATCGGAATCTGGAAGACCCCTTTAACAAAGGGGACCCCCAGATCCCGCCCCCCCCCCCTATGTGAATTGGTAAGGGGTACATTGTACCCCTACCATTTCACGAAGAAAGCGTAAAAAAATGTTTAAAAAAACACACAAACACCTTGAAAAAGTCCTTTATTTAAAAAAAAAAAAAAAAAAACAGCGGTGAAATCCAGTGTCCCGCGGCGATCCCGATGTCCAGCGCTGTCCTTCATTGGTTGTGCCTGAGCGGACCTGATGGGGAACTCCCTCTCAGTATTTTAAATGTATAGACCCGCCCCTTCTAAAGTTCCCCATCAGGTCCGCCAGCGGACCAGATGCGGAACATGAGAAGGGGCGGGTCTATACATGTATTACCACAGTGAGAGAAGTTCCCCATCAGGTCCGCCTCCTCGGTATGTCGGACCCGCCTACGTCATTGGCTTGAGCGGGGAACTTCCTTCACTATGTAAATTTAAATTACACAGTGAAGGAAGTTCCCCGCTCAAGCCAATGACGTAGGCGGGTCCGACATACCGAGGAGGCGGACCTGATGGGGAACTTCTCTCACTGTGGTAATACATGTATAGACCCGCCCCTTCTCATGTTCCGCATCTGGTCCGCTGGCGGACCTGATGGGGAACTTTAGAAGGGGCGGGTCTATACATTTAAAATACTGAGAGGGAGTTCCCCATCAGGTCCGCTCAGGCACAACCAATGAAGGACAGCGCTGGACATCGGGATCGCCGCGGGACACTGGATTTCACCGCTGGAATGTTTTTTTTTTTTTTTTTAATAAAGGACTTTTTCAAGGTGTTTGTGTGTTTTTTTAAACATTTTTTTACGCTTTCTTCGTGAAATGGTAGGGGTACAATGTACCCCTTACCAATTCACATAGGGGGGGGGCGGGATCTGGGGGTCCCCTTTGTTAAAGGGGTCTTCCAGATTCCGATAAGCCCCCCGCCCGCAGACCCCCACAACCACCGGGCAAGGGTTGTGGGGATGAGGCCCTTGTCCCCATCAACATGGGGACATCCTCCCCATGTTGAGGGCATGTGGCTTGGTACGGTTCAGGAGGGAGGGGGGGCCGCTCTCTCGTCCCCCCCTTTTCCCCTGCGGCCGGCCAGGTTGCGTGCTCGGATAAGGGGTCTGGTATGGATTTTTAGGGGGACTCCACGCCATTTTTTTTTAAATTTGGGGTGGAGTTCCCCTTAAATCCATGCCAGATCTGAAGGGCCTGGAATGGATATTTGGGGGAACCCCACGTCAATTTTTTTTTAAATTTGCGGCGGGGTTCCCCTTAATATCCATTCCAGACCTGAAGGGCCTGGTAATTGAATTCTGGGGAACCCCCACGCTTTTTTTTTATTTTTATCAATGACTTTTGTATGTATTGCCGGGAGCCGACAATTCATTAATAGCCGCGAGTCAGTTTTAAAAGACTTTTTTTCTTTCAAAAATGACACTTTTTGCAGGGACAGTTCTAAGCACGGGAAACATGCGCCACTTTACATGCATATCATACACACCCCCCAGGTCCGAAATTTAAAGGAATATTTCACTTTTATTTTTTCACTTTAAGCATTATTAAAATCACTGCTCCCGAAAAAACGGCCGTTTTTAAAACTTCTTTTTGCATTGATACATGTCCCCTGGGGCAGGACCCGGGTCCCCAAACCCTTTTTAGGACAATAACTTGCATATTAGCCTTTATAATTAACACTTTAGATTTCGAACGTTCGAGTCCATTGTATTTAATAGGGTTCTAAAGTTTACACGAACATTTTGTCTGTTCGCAGGTTCTGGTGCGAACCGAACAGGGGGGTGTTCGGCTCATCCCTGGTATTTACCTAGGATGACCTGTTGTACCCTCACTAGGTGAGAATTTTGTGTATACAGCACCCTCTCTTCATATCTTCATATATACATATCTTCACAACTTCATAACCCCATAAGGTTAGTCTTCAAGTGTGCTAGTGTCATGTGCTACATTTTGATTTGCCCTACCTGTTGTACCCATCTAGCTACACCGATATTCCTATGTACCATTGTTTTAAACCTGGCTAACAGCCTTATGTTCTCTTATGTCCTCTTTTGTACTTGTGTACTTATCTTTACACCTGCTCAAGTGTCTTTCATTATTCCAATAAAAACTTGTTAAAAAAAAAAAAATGGAATCAGAAATGACTGCCTTCTCAAACTGATCACCATAAACATATTTTTTCATAATAAAATTATTAAATAGAAATAAAATAAAATAAAAGCTATGATTGGGCAACCATATGCACCATTCACATTTATTTTTTATACATGGAAGAATCATGTTGTAGCTTACATGTGCATTTTTGTAGACCATTGCTATTGTTCCTTGTAGATTGGGATGTCTTTAAAAGAAAATATGTATCTATAAGAGTATATTTTTATAAAATTGAAAAGTATATTCAATCACTTACAAATAAACTACTTGTACAAACAGCTTAAAATAGGAGGAAGATGCTGGCATTATAGTGAGAACAATGACGCCGAATAGTATAAAGAGAGAGGAGAGGAGTCTTCGTATTATCACTGTGATACACACACTGCAGTTGTGTCACGTATGACGAAAATCCAGTGATCATAGCTATGGTTTCTTCTCGTCCTTACATCATTCTATTCTGTCTTATCCTCCAATGTATGACAACCTGGAGGTCAAAGACACAGAATCCAGCCTGTAAACTCAAGTTTACTGACACATTTGATGAATTCCAATATTTCCAGGATGGAGATGTCATCATTGGTGGAGTGATCTCTGTAAAATCAAAACAAGATTTTTTTTCCAAGCCTAATGAAATTCTTTACAAGTATGTTTGATCAAACAATTCAGTGCATAACGGCTCTTGTGCTTGGGCTGTTTGAGCCCATTCAGCCTGTACTGTGAACCTGGGCTGTCTGGTTGGCGGAATTACTGCAGGTATGCTGAATGAGCTCAGCTGACCCATGTATAAGAGCCTTCAAAAGGTATTAAAATTTGTATACAAATAAGGACATTTTTCTAGTACTCCAAGCTCTGAAAATTTAATAAAAGTCATAGAAATGTATTGATAGCAGAAATTTGTTGACACATATTGTGACAGTACGAGGCCCTACCATTGTGTAAAAATCCTCTCCCTGGCTTTTGGCATTCTTGAATTTGTTTCCAGAGTTTGGGGACTTCTAAGAGCTTAGGGGAAAGAAGTCTTCAGCCCAGTGTCAAGGTTTTGCCAAAGACCAGCTGGGTGAGCCTATAGCTACATACAGCCCTTTATAATGACAGGCTTGGGAATTGTTCTGGGCTCCCGTTGGGAGACAGATGTGGTCTGCTCAGGAGACACTATTCAATGCTGGAGAAACAAGGTTCCTTGTCCAGAGGACTGATAGTAGCGGCTAAGTGAGTCTGGAGGAAAGAGAGAGTCGAGATGGCTAAGTGAGTCTGGAGGAAAGAGAGAGTCAAGACAGCTAAGTGAGTCTGGAGGAAAGAGAGCGTTGAGACGGCTAAGTGAGTCTGGAGGAAAGAGAGAGTCGAGGCGGCTAAGTGAGTCTGGAGGAAAGATAGTTTCGAGACGGCTAAGTGAGTCTGGAGGAAAGAGAGAGTCGAGACGGCTAAGTGAGTCCAGAGAACTGAGAGTACCTAAAGGTCCCAGAGCATAGGCCAGTACAGCAGGGAGCTGCAACTAAAAAGGCTGAGAGAGCCTGGAGAGCTGAGAGAGCTAGGAAAGCCGGTGGAGCTGAAAGAGGGACAAAGGAACACTGAGGTACGTGGCCAAAGGTCAAGGTTTAAGGCTTAAGCAGCGGCAGGAAGCCAGGTGGCCTGGTCTTATTTTCGCAGTTACTGTTTTGAAGATGAAAAAACCCCTGTGTGGGCAAATACTTTTTGTTGGGCTTTAGGTTCATATAATAAAAGTGGGCAGACAATCCCTAAAACACAGTTCTGGCTGGCATGAACTAATAATGCTGCTACCACTGAGTTAGATTCATCAGAATATCACACCACATGACAAACATTCATATTAAATCATATGAATAGTTTGGTACATTTACTATACAATATACAGTCATTGACCATATCAACAAGTATATTAGATTGCCTTTAAACAATTATGAAATTTTCAAAATTCATACTGACATGTTTTGCTATTCCATTTTACCTCATGCAAAGGGACTAGAAGTTGTTGTGACTTTTTGAATGAATTATATGCAGGATGTTATGAATATACCATATATAATCGAGTATAAGCCGACCCGAATATAAGCCGAGGCACCTAATTTTACCACAAAAAACTGGGAAAACGTATTGACTCGAGTATAAGCCTAGGGTGTCCATCTGCATGCCTCACTTTGCCTCACTGTGTCCATGTGCATGCCTCACTGTGCCCATGCCTTACTGTGCCCATGCCTCACTGTGCCCATGCCTCACTGTGTCCATGACTAGACTTACGTTTAACATGGGAGTCTATGGAAGGGGTGCCCGGATTTGAAAAATCGGTGCTCCCCGGACCTAGGTCCCCCAGACAGCAAACTTTGCACATTTATAGAGGAGAACTGGGGCTACATGTGTGCCATGTTTCAGGTCCAGGAGACCTACGGCTGGCCAGTACTGGGTCCCCAAATTTACCAGCGAAATTACTGTTTAACATGGGAGTCTATGGAAGGGGTGCCCGGATTTGAAAAATTTGTGCTTCCCTGCCGTAGGTCTTTTGGACAACAAACTTTGCACACTTGTAGAGAAAGAGTGGGGCTACATGTGTGCCAAGTTTAGGATCCAGGGGACCTACGGACGGTCGGTACCGCGTCCCCAAAGTCCGGGAGTTTAGGCGCAAAAAGGTGACTCGAGTATAAGCCGAGGGGGGCATTTTCAGCACAAAAAAATGTGCTGAAAAACTCGGCTTATACTCGAGTATATACGGTAAACTCATTTATCCTAACACGTAGACATGTGCAAAAGGAAAAAATTTGTTTACTTTCATTTCGTTTTAATTCGTTAATTAATTAATTTAGTTTAGTTAGATTCGTTAAATTCATTCAATTTGTTTTCGGATTTCGTTCCGTTTTCGACCGAATTCGTAAAAACGTTCGGATTCGAAAATATTTCTACCGGATTCGAAAATATTTCTACCGGATTCAAAATTATTTCAACATGATTCGAAATCATTTCAACCGCATTCGAAAACAATTAGAATAGAATCGAAAATATTGGAAATAATCGAATAGAAAAACAATAGAACAGAATAGAATAAAATACAATATATATATTATATTTTATTCTATTCTGTTCTATTTTTTTCTAGTCTATTTTCTATTTCTATTCTAATCTTTTCTAATTGGAATTAGAAAAATCGGTCGCATTCGAAAATATTTCAACCAAATTCGAAAATATATCTACCGGAATCGATAATATTTCATACGCATTCGTTAATATTTCAACCAAATTCGATAATATTTCAACCGGATTTGAAATTATTTCAACCGAATAGAAAAGATTATAATAAAATAGAAAAACAGATAATAGACTAGAAAAACAATAGGACAGAATATATTATATTTTATTCTATTCTGTTCTATTTTTTTTCTAGTCTATTCTTTTATATTCTATTCAAATCTTTTCTATTAAAATCAAAATCATTATATACTGAATTAGAATTTCGGAAGATGGTTTTGATTGTTATTCAATATTTTCGATTCTATTCTAATTGTTTTCAAATTCGATTAGACTAGAATTATTTTCGAATTCGATTCGAATTTCGTCCGTGGTTTTTCGATTCGAAATGTTCGGATTCGGTTGAATTCGTTAACATTGTAATTCGTTCATTCGGATGCATCCGAACGTCCGAATAATGAAAATTCGTCCGAATTTCGATTCGGAACGAAACGAAATGCACATGCCTACTAGCACGTGATTTACATTCGATGGCTTCAAGGCATAGTGATGGGGACAGCTAGTTCCCCATCATGCATGAACCTTTACCTGAGGCCATGGGACCTTTTCTCTTGTGATGGCTCGTTGATGTGCTTGTACCATATTTTATCACGTGTAACATTGATATTCATTTTATACAATATGATTGTTTTTCTACATGTGTTTTGACAAATCTATGCTATCAATAAATTTCTATTACTTTTATAAGATTATCAGCAATTACTGTTTGTCATAATGACAGCCAGTAATTGTTTTGTATTACACAGCACTAGTGGCCATCAAAATGCAGCTGTTCCTATGTAAAATGACACGTGCAGATAGTCTACACGTGTCATTGAGTGCATACAATTATTCAATGTATTGTTTAATTGTATTTTCTATTTCATTCAAATGTAGATCAAAGGCATGATATTCGATATGCATATGACATCACTTAAAGAAAACTTCCAAGTTCATTATTTTTAATAAACTGTTTTGCTATTTAACCTCTTAATAACCCTGGACTTTTTTCATCGGAAATTCCGATAGTGTGTGGGCCTCATCGGATTTTTTTCCGTCGGTGTTTAGAAATAGAATATGTTTTATTTTTTTCCGATGGAAAAAAAAACACGATAGGAAATTCCTATCGTCTGTGTGGAACTCCGACGGAGAAAAAACCCACGCATGCTCAGAATCAAGTCGACACATGCTCGGAAGCATTGAACTTCCTTTTTCTCGGCTCGTCGTAGTGTTGTACGTCACCGCGTTTTGGACAGTTGGAATTTGGACTGACAGTGTGTAGGCAAGACTGATGGAAGACAGCTTGAACGGAATTCCGACGGAAAATCTAATCGGATTTTATCCCATCGGAAAATCCGATCGTGTGTACAGGGCATTAGTTAACCCAAATCAGTCTTAGCTATTATTTGTAGACAGTTTTTTTCCTTCACCATTAATTTAGTCTTTAATTGCATTTGGGCATTTTTTTTGTTACTTTTTCAGTGTCACATAAAAAAAAAGCGGAAAGTAAACAAAAGTAGTTTTGCCATGCTTTGTCCAAAGAACATGATTTAAGTGTAATTTTAAATGGAAAAAATCCTGGAATAAAATGTATATATGTTTTTATTTTATTAAAACAACGAAACAACTTTTTTTTTTTTAATAAGACTTCAAAACTGAGAAAAAATATATATATATATATATATACAGTCAGGTCCATAAATATTGGGACATCAACACAATTCTAATCTTTTGGGCACTATACACCACCACAATGGATTTGAAATGAAACAAACAATATGTGCTTTAACTGCAAACTTTCAGCTTTAATTTGAGGGTATTTACATCCAAATCAGGTGAACAGTGAAGAAATTACAACAGTTTGTATATGTGCCTCCCACTTTTTAAGGGACCAAAAGTAATGGGACAGATTATCAATCATAAATCAAACTTTCACTTTTTAATACTTGGTTGCAAGTCCTTTGCATTCAATTACAGCCTGAAGTCTGGAACACATAGACATCACCAGACGCTGGGTTTCATCCCTGGTGATGCTCTGCCAGGCCTCTACTGCAACTGTCTTCAGTTCCTGCTTGTTCTTGGGGCATTTTCCCTTCAGTTTTGTCTTCAGCAAGTGAAATGCATGTTCAATCGGATTCAGGTCAGGTGATTGACTTGGCCATTGCATAACATTCCACTTCTTTCCCTTAAAAAACTCTTTGGCTGCTTTCGCAGTATGCTTCGGGTCATTGTCCATCTGCACTGTGAAGCGCCGTCCAATGAGTTCTGAAGCATTTGGCTGAATACGAGCAGATAATAATATTGCCCCAAACATTTCAGAATTCATCCTGCTGCTTTTGTCAGCAGTCACATCATCAATAAATACAAGAGAACCAGTTTGATTGGCAGCCATACATGCCCACGCCATGACACTATCACCAACATTCTCCACTGATGAGGTGGTATGCTTTGGATCATGAGCAGTTCCTTTCCTTCTCCATACTCTTCTCTACCTATCACTCTGGTACAAGTTGATCTTGGTCTCATCTGTCCATAGGATGTTGTTCCAGAAATGTGAAGGCTTTTTTAGATGTTGTTTGGCAAACTCTAATCTGGCCTTCCTGTTTTTGAGGCTCACCAATGGTTTACATCTTGTGGTGAACCCTCTGTATTCACTCTGGTGAAGTCTTTCTTGATTGTTGACTTTGACACCCATACACCTACCTCCTGGAGGGTGTTCTTGATCTGGCCAACTGTTGTGAAGGATGTTTTCTTCACTAGGGAAAGAATTCTTCGGTCATCCACCACAGTTGTTTTCCGCGGTCTTCCGGGTCTTTTGGTGTTGCTGAGCTCACCAGTGTTTTCTTTCTTTTTAAGGATGTTCCAAACAGTTGATTTGGCCACACCTAATGTTTTTGCAATCCCTCTGATGGGTTTGTTTTGTTTTTTCAGCCTAATTATGGCTTGCTTCACTGATAGTGACAGCTCTTTGGATCTCATATTGAGAGTTGACAGCAACAGATTGCAAATGCAAATAGCACACTTGAAATGAACTCTGGACCATTTATCTGCTCCTTGTAAATGGGATAATGAGGGAATAACACACGGCCATGGAACAGCTGAGCAGCCAATTGTCCCATTACTTTTGGTCCCTTAAAAAGTGGGAGGCACATATACAAACTGTTGTAATTCTACACCATTCACCTGATTTGGATGTAAATACCCTCAAATTAAAGCTGAAAGTCTGCAGTTAAAGCACATCTTGTTCATTTCATTTCAAATCCATTGTGGTGGTGTATAGAGCCAAAAAGAATAGAATTGTGTCGTTGTCCCAATTATGGACCTGACTGTGTATATATATATATATATATATATATATATATATATATATATATGTAGATTTCGACCAGCACTAGTATATACCAATACCGATTCCAATATGCATGCGCATCTAGGGGCTCTGTCCCTAATGGTGGAGGTAATGTCAGCTTTGCTTTTATTGGATTTGAAGTGAGATGGTGGTCCTTCTTACGTGGCTACGCTGTTTGCTGAGAAGGTGCTTGTGTTGAACTTGCCGCAAAATGGCTTCTGGCATGGATCGGCCTCCTATAGGATTGCTGCTGTGTTCGCTGTAATACCATCAGCTTTATTTTAGCCTTGGTTTCTCCCAGCATGACAAGTGACAACATGTGGTTCCTTTGCAAGCGTATAGCATATGACTACCTCGGGTGAGTACAGTCCTTTGGACCTAACCCTGTGGGCGTTTCCCTCCAGTACTTCCACTTGCTAGTGTGGGAGGAGTCTTCCTGGCCCCGGGGTGGCCCACCCTCCACCTGTCTTGAGTTTCACATGTCCATATGCCTATAAATAGGGTGCTGTATAGGGTGGCTACACTTCTGGTCTCTGAGGAAGAAGCTCTGTGATTTGAAACGCGTAAGCCAGCAGTGGCCCTCTTTACATCCTCAGTGATCTTGTGGAGTGTGGTTTCGAGTACCTCTTACAGCTGCCATTTACAAGAAACTTTGTTGCAATGCGATTTTTTTTCTGCTACATTTGTGAGTAGTATTGATGTTTTCTTTTAAATAAAAATCTATCCTAATGATAATACACTAGGCTGGTGCACCCTTGTTTCTCTTCTTCTATTTGAATGCGTACAAGTATGGGGATTTGGTAGGACAGCCAGTGGGCGGGTCCTGGGGAATTTTGGTGGTCAGGCCTGGAGAGCCCAGGCATAAAGCTGTGTAAGGGGTCCCTCAATTTCTGATGGCTGCCCTGACTAGGGGTGTCTAACTTAGTGGACAAGACCAGCATCACATCAGATCACAGACAATCCAAATCCCGTCACACTGTTCCGCCACAAATATCTCCATAAAGTTATTTGGAAAACAGAAAAAACCTGCCTTCAGCTGCGTCCCCTCATGGTTATTGGGTGATGTATCGCATGAGGCGGATTGTTTTGTACTCAAATATGTCGGAAGGGGCGGGGAGAGGTGGCTGTGTGGGAGATTAGAACTGAGAGAAACAAACTGGCATTAGGAGTGGCGTGTACCGGGCTGGAGGAGGGGGAAGCACCGGCCGGATGTATGGCCACATAGCCTGACCCTGCATGGTGAGTGTGAGAATACTGAGTGTGTTAAGGGGGATTATAGGGGATGTGGGGGGTATAGGGGTGTATTATTGAAGATGGAGTGGATTATTGAAGATGGGGGGGGGTGTAGAGAATGCCGGGTGTTGAAGAGAGTGACTGTGTCTTCTCCTAAGCCACCTTTACTCACCTTACCACCTCTGTCACAGCTGGTGACAATACCTGGTACTTCCAGGTTTTAACCATTAAGGGCTCACAGGCGCCGCCGCCCTGTCCATCGCTGCCCCACCCATCAATGCGTCCGGCCCCTTTCAGGACACCGGCGCATGGATTTCAATGCAGAGGGGGCTGTTTTTTTTTTTTTGAAGCATTGATTAGAGCCAGAGACTCTAGTAGGCTTCAATATAGGGTGGTCTCGGGTCGCAGAGAGTGCGCTCTGATCCCACCAAGGTGTGTTATAGACATGTGCATTGTGTTTCGTTCCGAATCGAAATTCGGACAAATTTTTCATTATTCGGACGTTCGGATGCATCCGAATTACCGAATTACAATACTAACGAATTTAACCAAATCCGAAATAACGCTTTGAATCGAAAAACCACTGACGAAATTCGAATCGAATTCGAAAACAAATTCTATTCGAATCGAATTTGAAAACAATTTGAATCGAAAACAAATTCGAATCAAAATCGAAAAAATATAAATCGATTTCTAAAAAAGAATACAATAAAATAGAATATAAAATAATAGCACAATAGAATGAAAATAAAAGAATAGTAAAGAACAGAATAGAATGTAATAAAATACAATAGAAGAATATGACCTTCTTCTGAAATTCTGATTTCGAATAGTATAAATTCTAATTCGAGAATAGATTGGAAAATAACTCAAAACAATGGCAACTAAAATAATATATATTATATTTTATTATAGTCTATTCTTATATATATATATATATACCGTATATACTCGAGTATAAGCCGACTCGAGTATAAGCCGAGGTACCTAATGTTGCCCAAAAAACTGGGAAACCTCACTGACCCGAGTATAAGCCGATGCCCCACTGTTCCCTGTAAAAATAAATTTTTACATTGTAATTATTACCTGTAAAGAAGTTGCGGCTGCGGCGTCCATCATTCAAATTCCGCGGCGTCCATCGTTCAAATTCCGCGGCGTCCATCGTTCAAATTCCGCGGTCTCTTCCTGTTCCTTACTTGATAGGCGAGTCTCAGCAGACACTCTCCGCCTATCACGATCATTCTCTCATCCTTAGTTTTCCCAGCAGACACTGTGTTGGGTATTCCGCCAATCACAGACGTCTGCTGGAAAACTGAGGATGAGAGAACGTTCGTGATAGGCGGAGAGTGTCTGCTGAGACTCGCCTATCAAGGAAGGAACAGGAAGAGACCGCGGAATTTTGAACGATGGACGCCGCGGAATTCGAACGATGGACGCCACAGCCGCAACTTCTTTACAGGTAATATTTACAATGTAAAATTTATATGACTCGAGTATAAGCCGAGGGGGGGACTTTCAGCCCCAAAAAAAGGGCTGAAAATCTCGGCTTATACTCGAGTATATACGGTATATATTATATTACCATTATACTAAGATTTTTCTATTCGAATTTGAGTTCATTCTATATGAATTTCGAATTTCAGAAGACGGTTTTCTATATAAATTATATATATATATATATATATATATATATAGATATATAGATATATAGATATATATCTATATATCTATAACCATTTTCCGAAATTCGAATTTCATATAGAATTAAATCGAATTTGAATAGAAAATATTCAAAACTAATAGAAAAAAATATCATAAAAAAAACAATAGAACAAATCAGAAAAAAATATATATACATATATATATATAAAACCAAACCATGTTCCGACATTCAAATTTCGTATAGAATGAATTTGAATTCCAATTAGAAAAGATTAGAATAGAAATAGAAAATAGACTAGAAAAACAATAGAACAGAATAGAATAAAATATAATATATTATATTTAATTTTATTATGTTATATTGTTTTTCTAGTCTATTCTTTTCTATTCAAATCTTTTCTATTCTAATCTAAATCGTTCTATACTAAATTCGAATTTCGGAAGATGGACGGTTTTATATATGTAGCGCCCTCCTCACTCCCCTCTTTATCTTCAGCTCGTCTTTTCTCTTGTCTAGTGGTACCTTAGAGGGGAAGGGAGCGGGAACACCACGCCTGGCCTTCACCACAGGTGTCAGAGTGGTGTAAGCAAAGTTCTTTTTCCTTCGGGTCAGTGCTGTGCACCTGGAGCCTCCACTGAGAGTTACCTTGAACAATGTCTGTCAGGAAATGAGCCCCACACCATTAAAGTTCAACACTCCTTTATTCTTCTCGAATGAACACAATCAGTTGAACTCCCTTGTAGAAACAGAACAGGAAAGGAGGTGTGGATGCGAATAGGCCCAGACACAATGTATTCTCCACTTTCCTCCCTGAAAGTGGGTTGCGGTCTCCGAGCGAGGGTAGATTTCCCTCCAGGCGGTCTCCGACGAGAGGCTCACCCGTCACTGGCAATCTGCTGCACCAGGTTTTCAAGTGAGGAGCTCCCCCCGGTCCATTACGCCTTCCGGATTCAGGTACCCACTCCCGGGGTTCCCTAGGATCTCCTTCCCTCGCGAAACTCAGTGTTGGGCACTGAGCTCCAGACCTCCATCCAAGTACCTCACCTCAGGCCAAAGGTGCCTGGGATGGAACACGACCTCCGGCTGTCCTCTAGGCCTAGGCCCGCCTAGAGGACCAACACGAACCACCACCCACAGGCTGAAGGTGCCTGGGACTCGAACCCCGTGACAAAGATGGCCGGCCCCTTTATACCCTCCCCCGGCAAGCACGGCGGGTTCCCCGCCCCACCATACCGCTGCCGAGGGAGGACAAAAAGGAGGCACGACACACCGCAATGATTCAACCCCAGCCCAGGGCGACAGTGCCACCTGCTGGGCTGCATTGAATTACACATCACTGATGTCTCTGCCAAGTTCAAATTACAACCGGGAAAGTACATACCCGCTACACTCTCCCCCTGGGGGTTTGACACTGGTCCCCAGTGTCTGGAGTAAATCATGCCCTCAACGGCTGACATAATCCAATCCAGAAACCGACTAACAATTGTACAAAAATAACACTTTAGAAAAAAACTACCCAACTGAAACATTGTGTCTGAGCCCTGTAATAAAAAGGGAAGAAGGAAGGGAGAAAACAATAGCATTAAACCATAACTTTGAATCACATATTCACATTTTACTTTCCCCACCCATCCTGACTAAGACCCACCCCATACTCAGTGGTCTTGATGGGATGCTCTCCTGCAGAGGGAAAAGAAAAGGGATTAGCACACATAACCCTGACATGTATTCGTGTGAGAGAAAAGAAACTTTTCCTGGAAGAAATCCCCTTTCTCCAAAGAGTGAGTGCGTGAAAAGTGTTTAACGTTGCGCAACACTGCCACCTGGTGACAGCACCGCAGTAACTGCACTCGTGGAACTTTCCTCTTCTCTTTGACCCTATCTACCCCAGAGTCTATGATCTCTTGCAGGAAAGTGAAGAACAACAGGAACAGTCCTTCATTCCTTTGGGCACAAAAGCAACGGGCCCCAGGAAGTTCAGCAGCATAGCAAGAACGGAGTCTTTTCTCTCCTACAGGTAAAAGCGGGGATGCGGCAGAACAAGTGTTGATCCATGGTCTCCAGATGATACTCTACATCTTCTCCTTCCTTGCGCCGGATCAACACTTTGTCTGCATGGATGTGCCGTCCCAACATCCACTCTGCCTTGCAGTCTTTAAAACGTTGAGAGGCCTTTGGAGAGCATGCCAGGTACCTGCGGGCGTGTGGAATCTGAAGGTGGGGACAGACAAAGTCATTGTACTAGCGCTCCCGGCACACTTCAACCTCATAGAGCAGCTCCTTGAACAAGTACGGGTACTCCCATCCGCACTCTGCAGCAACCTTCTGGCCAAATAGGCGTCGTAGTCTCGCCAAAGGAGGCATGGTAGCTTTGTCCTCTTCGCCAGGTAAAACTATTGAGTCCGGGTGGCGAGGGACCTTGACCACATCTGGTCTGGGCATTGGTGCCCGCAACAGCAGTCTCTTTTCCCCGGTCTTGGGTACAGATGGTACCGGGGTTGTAGAGGCAGGCTGGGGATGGGACCCCTCTTCAGGCGCTGGTGCCTCCACCCGGGGTGTACTTTTCCCTGTAGACATGGGTGGATCCCTGGTTCTGTGGGATGAAGCGAGAGGTACTTTGTCCCAGCCCTTTTCGGCAAACAGTTTGTCTATAGCAACATCATTTCCCATGTCTGAGAGCGACTCCAGGTCAGAGGTGTCACACTCCTCCGCGGGCAGGTACCCTGTAGTGGAGACTGAGTTTTCACCTCTTCCCACACACCAAATCTCTTCGCCTGGCTTACCTCTGCCTTTTCTTGAAACGGGACGTCCGGAACTCCTGTCGACGGATCCATCCAGGCCGGGCGTAAGCGGGCAAGACGGTCCAGAGCAAACACTGGTCGGGGCTACCATGCTGGTCTTTCTCTTTGGCGGTGGACACTGCGAGACAGTGGTGACCGAGTCAGCATCCTCGGATTTCTCCCGTTGAGTTTTCACGACCTCCTCCGCGGTCGTTGCAGTGTGCGCAGGGATGGCTGTCACAGCAGTGATTCCTCCTCTCTGAGTGGTGTTGCCCGCAGCACGGCTGGGGTAGATGGTTCTCGGCTTCTCAACCGCCGGATCCACTTCGAACAGAAACTCCCCACAGGCCTCACATCGCCCGAATGGCTTCAGTTGGCACACCAGTCCCGAACAGCCGGGACAAATCACACCCAGGGCCTCAACGTCCATGCACGAATACAGGGCGAATCGACCCCTTGGCTTTAGCCGGATCTCTGTATCTGTTACCGGAGCAGCAGCAGTCAATGTCGTGGTGGAAGGGTGAACTGGAATCCACGATGTATGTCCGAACATAGCGACCTGTTGCTGATCCATCGCACACTGCAAAGTTTTTGCGCCAACGTCCCACGTGTAGTCCTTCATACGTATTGGACTCCTCCCCTTTGCTCCAGTTTGCGGGCTTTTGTTCTTTTTGCCTTTTTAAGTCACGCCCACGAACTAAGCGATGGGGGTGTGCCTGGTGGCGCAGTGCAAATAGAAACCCCCACGTGTAGTACTTCACATGGCTGAGCTTCCCCCTCTCCTCCCTCTTCTGCGCGGGCCTTTCGCTTCAATGGGTCATGTCCACGACTTCGAGCACAGGGATGCCCTTCGGCCAATGAAGGCCTGCCTACTCGCGTAACTCTTCCAGCAGACACGTTCAATTCCGTGGTGCACAAACACTATCCCGGACCCGAGCCCCCACGTGTAGCGCCCTCCTCACTCCCCTCTTTATCTTCAGCTCGTCTTTTCTCTTGTCTAGTGGTACCTTAGAGGGGAAGGGAGCAGGGACACCACGCCTGGCCTTCACCACAGGTGTCATTTTGGTGTAATCAAAGTTCTTTTACCTTCGGGTCAGTGCTGTGCACCTGGAGCCTCCAGCGAGAGTTACCTTGAACAATGTCTGTCAGGGAATGAACCCCACACCATTAAAGTTCAACACTCCTTTATTCTTCTCGAATGAACACAATCAGTTGAACTCCCTTGTAGAAACAGAACAGGAAAGGAGGTGTGGATGCGAATAGGCCCAGACACAATGTGTTCTCCACTTTCCTCCCTGAAAGTGGGTTGCGGTCTCCGAGCGAGGGGGGATTTCCCTCCAGGCGGTCTCCGATGAGAGGCTTACCCGTTACTGGCAATCTGCTGCACCAGTTCTTCAAGTGAGGAGCTCCCCCGGTCCATTACGCCTTCTGGATTCGGGTACCCACTCCCGGGGTTCCCTAGGATCTCCTTCCCTCGCGGAACTCAGTGTTGGGCACTGAGCTCCAGACCTCCATCCAAGTACCTCACCCCAGGCCAAAGGTGCCTTGGATGGAACACGACCTCCGGCTGTCCTCTAGGCCTAGGCCCGCCTAGAGGACCGACACGAACCACTGCCCACAGGCTGAAGGTGCATGGGACTCGAACCCCATGACAAAGATACCCTCTCCCGGCAAGCACGGCGAGTTCCCTGCCCCTCCATACCGCTGCCGAGGGAGGACAAAAAGGAAGCACGACACACCGCAATGATTCAACCCCAGCCCAGGGCGACAGCGCCACCTGCTGGGCTGCAGGGAATTACACATCACTGATGTCTCTGCCAAGTTCAAATTACACCCGGGAAAGTACATACCCGCTACATATATATATATTATTTTTTTCCTATTCTGTTCTATTGTACTCTATTATTTTTTTATTCTGTTCTTTTCTATTCTAATCTTTTCTATTCAAATTTGAATTCATTCTATACTAAATTCGAATTTAGGAACATGGATATATATATATATATATATATATATATATATATATATAACCATTTTCCTAAATTCGAATTTCATATAGAATTAAATCGAATTTGAATAGAAAATATTCAAAAATAATAGAAAACAATATTATAAAAAAAACAATAGAACAAATCAGAAAAAAAAATATATATAAAAAAATATATAAAACCAAACCATGTTCCGACATTCGAATTTCGTATAGAATGAATTTGAATTCCAATTAGAAAAGATCAGAATAGAAATAGAAAATAGACTAGAAAACAATAGAACAGAATAGAATAAAATATAATATATATATTGAATTTTATTCTATTCTGTTCTATTGTTTTTCTATTCGATTCTTTCCAATATTTTCGATTCTATTCTAATCTTTTTGATTCGAATTTGAATACATTCTATACAAAATTCTAATTTCGGAAGATGGTTTTATAAATATATAAATACAGTGTGATGTCATCACCTCCCCCCCTCCTCCATCTATAGAGACACAATTACCTCCATACACCATCCAACCAGAGCTCAGCATCTCCATCCATCCCCCACACTCACTAATACCCCACACATTATTTTAGCACATCTCCTGTAGTCTATTAATAGCTATTTCATGTTTTTTCTTTTATTTCTAGCAGATCTCCTGCAGACTATTAGCATCTATTTCATTTATGAATAGAGGAATGGTTTGAGGAAGAGACAACAAGAGAGACATCATCACAGCTTATATCTCTATACACAGGGAAATGGCTGCTAATAGTTTGCAGGAGACCTGCAAAAAAATATATGAAATAGATGCTTATAGTCTGCAGATCTGATGATAAAATGAAATAGATACTAATAGTCTGCAGGACATCTGCAAAAGATATATATAAATGCTAATAGTCTGCAGGAGCTCTGAAGGAAATAAATAGTAATCTGCAAAAAAAAATAATGAAATAGATGCTAATAAACTGCAGGAGATCTGCAGAAATAAAGGAAATGGCTGCTCTAATGCAAAAAAATAAAAATAAAAATAAAATGGATGCTAATAGTCTGCAGGAGATCTGCAAAAAAATGAAATAGATTTTAATATACTGCAGTAGATCTGATGGAAATAAATAGTAATCTGCAAAAAAATAAATGAAATAGATGCTAATAGTCTGAAGGAGATCTGCAAAAAAAAGACGTGAAATGGCTGCTAATAGTCTTCAGGAGATCTGCTAAAAAAATAAATGGATGCTAATAGTCTGCAGGAAATCTGGTGAGAAAACAAAATAGATATTAATAGTGTGCAGGAGATCTGCAAAAAAAAAATGAAATAGATGCTAATAGTCTGCAGGAGATCTTATGGAAACAAATAGTAATCTGCCCAAAAAATTCAAAATGAAATAGATAGTATCTATATTCTATTCTGTTCTATTGTTTTTCTAGTCTATTTTCTATTTCTATTCTAATCTTTTCTATTCAATTTCGAATTCATTCTATACGAAATTCGAATGTCGGAAAAAATAAATATATATATATATATATATATATATATATATATATATATAACCATCTTTCGAAATTCGAATTTAGTATGTAATGATTTTGATTTTAATAGAAAAGATTTGAATAGAATATAAAAGAATAGAACAGAATAGAATAAAATATAATATATTCTATTCTGTTCTATTGTTTTTCTAGTCTATTCTCTGTTTTTCTATTTTATTATAATCTTTTCTATTCGGTTGAAATAATTTAAAATAATTTTGAATTCGGTTGAAATATTAACGAATGCCGATGAAATATTATCTAATCCGGTAGAAATATTTTTGAATTTGGTTGAAATATTTTCGAATTCGGTCGAAAACTAAACAAATTCCGAAAACGAATTTAACAAATCCAACTAAACAAAATTAATTAACCACTTGCCGACCGCACCATGGACAAAAGACGTCCACAGCGCGGTCGAGTTATCCAGGGTGGACGTCCCAGGGACGTCCTCCCAGAATCTTGCTCCCGCGCGCCCCCTGGGGCGCGCTCCAGGATATGTCCGTGACCGCCGGGTCCGGAAGACCCGGCGCATCACGGATCACGGTAGATGGCCGCTAATCGCGGCCGTTTACCACGTGATCGCTCCGTCAAATGACGGAGCGATCACTTGTAAACAGACCGGCGTCATGTGATGACGCCGGTTTCCTCCCTCCCCTCTCTGTACCGATCGGTACAGTGTGAGAGGAGAGGGGAGGGAGCGGATCATGTCCGCTCTCTCCCCCATGTCAGATCATGTCAGCTGTGGGCTGGATCTGTGACAATTGCAGTCACAGATCCAGCCATCCATCCATCCCTGCTCAGCCATCCCTGTACAATACTCTGCAATACACCCTGCCAATACTCTGCAATACCCTGTACAATACCCTGTGCAATACTCTGCAATACCCTGTACAATACCCTGTGCAATACTCTGCAATACCCTGTGCAATACTCTGCAATACCCTGTGCAATACTCTGCAATACCCTGTGCAATACTGTGCAATACCCTGTACAATACCCTGTGCAATACTCTGCAATACCCTGTGCAATACTCTGCAATACCCTGTACAATACCCTGTGCAATACTCTGCAATACCCTGTACAATACCCTGTGCAATACTCTGCAATACCCTGTGCAATACTCTGCAATACCCTGTGCAATACTCTGCAATACCCTGTGCAATACTGTGCAATACCCTGCCCATACTGTGCAATACCCTGCCCATACTCTGCAATACCCTGCCATACTGTGCAATACTCTGCCATAATCCGCAATACCCTGCCATACTCCTCAATACTCCTCAATACCCTGCAATACTCCTCAATACTCCTCAATACCCTGCAATACTCCTCAATACCCTGCAATACTCCTCAATACCCGGCAATACCCCTCAATACCCGGCAATACCCCGCAATACTCGGCAATACCCGGCAATACTCGGCAATACCCGGCAATACTCGGCAATACCCGGCAATACTCCGCAATACCCGGCAATACTCCGCAATACCCGGCAATACTCCGCAATACCCGGCAATACTCCGCAATACCCGGCAATACTCCGCAATACCTGGCAATACCCGGCAATACTCCGCAATACCCGGCAATACTCCACAATACTCCACAATACCCCACAATACCCGGCAATACTCCGCAATACCCGGCAATACTCCGCAATACCCGGCAATACTCCGCAATACCCGGCAATACTCCGCAATACCTGGCAATACCCGGCAATACTCCGCAATACCCGGCAATACTCCACAATACTCCACAATACCCCACAATACCCGGCAATACTCCGCAATACCCGGCAATACTCCGCAATACCTGGCAATACCCGGCAATACTCCGCAATACCCGGCAATACTCCGCAATACCTGGCAATACTCCGCAATACCCGGCAATACTCCACAATACTCCACAATACTCCACAATACCCGGCAATACTCCACAATACCCGGCAATACTCCGCAATACCCGGCAATACTCCGCAATACTCGGCAATACCCGGCAATACTCCTCAATACCCGGCAATACTCCGCAATACCCGGCAATACTCCGCAATACCCGGCAATACTCCGCGATAACCACTTCCCGCCCGCCGGCCGTCATATGACGTCCTTAACTTTATGCAGGGATATCTGAATGATGGGAGCAGCTACAGGCATCATTCAGATATTTACTTTTTCAGCTGGCGATTCCCTACACCATAAGAACGATCATAGCGGCTGTTCCACCGCTTGATCGCTCTTACGGGAGGTGAGAGGGGATGCCCCCCCTCCCGCTGCCCTCCGGTGCTTCTACCGACTCACCGCTACGATCAAAGCCAAGATTGATTTTTTTTTTTTTTTTTTCAGCCTTCCCAGCCTAGAGGTGGGATGTGGGGTCTTATTGACCCCATATCTCACTGTAAAGAGGACCTGTCATGCCATATTCCTATTACAAGGGATGTTTACATTCCTTGTAATAGGAATAAAAGTGATCAAAAAAAAATTTGGGGCGGAAAAACATGTCAAACTAAAATAAATAAAGTAAAATGAACAATAAAATATATATATATTTTTAAAAGCGCCCCTGCCCCTGCGAGCTCGCATGCAGAAGTGAACGCATACGTAAGCCCCGCCCACATATGAAAACGGTGTTCAAACCACACGTGAGGTATCGTTGCGAACGTTAGAGCGAGAGCAATAATTTTGGCCCTAGACCTCCTCTGTAACTCAAAACATGTAACCAGTAAAAATATTTAAAAGCGTTGCCTATGGGGATTTTTAAGTAGCGAAGTTTCGCGCCATTCCACGAGCGTGTGCAATTTTGAAGGGTGACATGTTAGGTATCTATTTACTCGGCGTAACTTCATCTTTCACATTATGCAAAAACATTGGGCTAACTTTACTGTTTTTATTTCTTTTAAGCACAAAACATTTTTTTTCCGTAAAAAACGCGTTAGAAAAATTTCTGCGCAAATACCGTGCAAGATAAAAAGTTGCAACGACCACCATTGTATTCTTTAAGGTCTTTGCTAAAAAAATATATATAATGTTTTGGGGTTCTATGTAATTTTCTAGCAAACAAATGATGATTTTTACATGTAGGAGAGAAATGTCAGAATTGGCCTGGGTGCTCCAGAACGCCTGATGGTGCTCCCTGCATGTTGGGCCTCTGTATGTGGCCACGCTGTGTAAAAGTCTCACACATGTGGTATCGCCATACTCAGGAGTAATAGCAGAATGTGTTTTGGGGTGTAATTTGTGGTATGCATACGCTGGGTGTGAGAAATAACCTGCTAATATGACAATTTTGTGGAAAAAAAAAAAAATCTTGATTTTGCAAAGAATTGTGGGAAAAAATGACAACTTCAAAAAACTCACAATGACTCTTTCTAAATACCTTGGAATGTCTTCTTTCCAAAAAGGGGTCATTTGGGGGGTATTTGTACTTTTCTGGCATGTTAGGGTCTCAAGAAATGAGATAGGCCGTCAGTACATCAGGTGTGATCAATTTTTAGATATTGGCACCATAGCTTGTGGACTCTATAACTTTCACAAAGACCAAAAAATATGCACCAATTTGTACTTATTTTTACCAAAGATATGTAGCAGTATAAATTTTGGCCAAAATTTATGAAGAAAAAATACTAATTTGCAAAATTTTATAACGGAAACAAAGAAAAATTCATTTTTCTCTTATAGCGCAAAAAATAAAAAACCTAACAGTGATTAAATACCACCAAAAGAAAGCTCTATATGTGTGAAAAAAAGGACAAAAAATTCATATAGGTACAGTGTTGTATGACTGAGTAATTGTCATTCAAAATGTGAGAGCACCGAAAGCTGAAAATTCGTCTGGTTAGGAAGGGGGTTTAAGTGCCCAGTTGTCAAGTGGTTAATTAACGAATTAAAACTAAACAAAATGAAACAAATGTTTTCCTTTTGCACATGTCTAGTGTGTTACAACAGCAAATTAATATGTGCTTTTATAACACTGATACACTGATCCTCCTTCCAGCCAATCAGGAAGCCGGTTTTGACATCTTCACCCGATTGGCTGAAAGGACAGGCGATCCTATTGGATGCCTAGGAGAAGGCTGGAAGCCGCCATGGAGGAGAAGACATG
The DNA here is from genome assembly GCA_029206835.1 of Rana muscosa. Classification (NCBI taxonomy): domain Eukaryota; kingdom Metazoa; phylum Chordata; class Amphibia; order Anura; family Ranidae; genus Rana; species Rana muscosa. Next base: position 36,723,801 of record CM055116.1, on the reverse strand, counting down.
GAGCCATTGCACAACGCTGCCTGCCACCCGCTGCCACAGCCAATAGGGTAAGTTCCAGACCAACCAGTAAACAGCAGAGATGGGGGCAACTGGTTTTAACCATGACCTCTATCCAAAATGAAAAGAAAAAATTAGGCGTTGGCTTCAGGTATACTTTGGAAGGGAATTTCTTCATAGGTTTATGTATGAAATATATGCCATCATTTGAGAATGATGTTTGGATTTGTAAGCAGATGCACTGCATTGTCTTCTGTTGTCTGCAGGCACTGTACAGGCCAATGAGAGAAAGTTTGGATAAGCCATCCCTTCATTATAGAAGGTAACTCAGAACAATTAAAGGGACAGTGCATTAAAAGCTGCTTTAGGGAGATAATCAGGAGAGATAGTAAACTGCATAAAGAGAGATTAGGGTTATCAATCTGGCGCTTTACTTTGAACCCAGAAGTCATTATTAGTACCATTATATACTGTATGTCAGAAACTATTTTGATTGATAGCTCTTTTTTTTTTCAATCACACATTTGCTGTCTTTTTTGGGGGAGGGGGGTCTTATTCTTTTTTGTTTTTCTTTTACTTAAACGTACATTTTACTTAAACATACATTTTTTTCCCCCTTTTTATTGGTTGAACTGATTGGATGAGTCTTTTTTTTTTAACCAGACTAACTATGTACAGTAACTATGTAACTTGTGGTTGATTTGAGGGCAGAGGTCACTTTTAGCTGCTTTCCTGTAAACCGTTTTTTTCCCCCACAGATTAATGCCTGGAGCTTACATATATGCTTTAATTTTTACCTCTGTTATTGAAGATATAAACCAGACTCTATTTACTCCAATCAATGTCTCATTGGGCTACCATCTATATGATTCTTGGTTTGATCCCAGGAAAGCTATGAGGAGTGTATTGAATATTTTATCGGGACCAGGGAAGACAATCCCTAATTATTCATGTAGAAAAGGTGGCAAGCTGGTTGGTGTTATTGGAGATCAGTATTCATCCACAACAATCCCAATAGCCCAAATCCTCAGACTGTACAGATACACACAGGTCAGTGAAAACGTATTCGATCTCTGCAAGTATATTGAAAATTAACCAGTTCTCATTGGCCGTATGCATATATGTGACCTATCAGTGGGCTGGCTTTAATGCCAATAGGCTGCATATATGCATCCCAATGTAAACATCTTCCTGTGCTGAGAGCGTGCGCCAAGTGTTACCAGTGGGTACCGGAAAGCTCCTGATGTGGTCACATGATTGGAATGCCCACCTCCCAGCATTTAGAACCTCTTAAAGGGCCGGGAGGAGTTGGCAGGAAGTGGTTAACCACGTGCCAAATCTGACATTTCTCTTATATATGTAAAAATCCGCATTTTTTTTGCTAGAAAATTACTTAGAACCCCCAAACTTTATATATTAAGTGGAGGCCTTAGAGAATAAAATGGTGGGTGTTGCAATTTCTTATGTCACGCTGTATTTGTGCAGCGGTTTTTCAAATTCAAATTTAAAAAACAAAAAATACATTGTAATGAATCTTAGTGAGCACAAACACAATATAATACCCATTTTTGGGTAAAATATAAACAATGATGTCACACAGAGTAAATAGACACCAAACATGTAACGCTTTAAAATTGCACATGCCTATGGAATGGCGACAAGCTACAGTACATTGAATTTTCCATAGGCAATGCTTTAAAAGCATTTACACTTTACCAGTTTAAAGTTACACAGGAGGTCTGGCACTAGAATTATTGTTTTCACTCCGACGTTCACAGCAATACATCACAAATGTGGTGCAATCACTATTTACAAATGTGTGCGGGACGTATGTGTGTGTTCGCATTTGCGCTCACGCCTGTATTGTATTATTTATTTTATTTAGATGTATTTTTTTTTAACACTGTAACTTTTAACTTTTTAAATCAACTTTATTGCTATCACAAGGGATAAATTACATCCCTTGTGATAGCATGGGTCCTGACAGGTCCTCTCTATGGAGTGATATGGGGTCTAGTATCTGATCAAACTGAGAATAAGCAAAATTTCTGTGTACACCAATGTGCACTCACCGGCCAACCTATTAGGTACACCTTTTCAATTGCTTGATAAATTGCTAATCAGCCAATCACATAGCAGCAACTTAATACATTTAGGCATCTAGACGTGGTGAAGGCAACTTGCTGAAGTTCAAACTGAGTATCAGAATGGGGAAGAAAGGGGATTGGGGCCGCAAGATGGCGGAGTAGAGTAACACACACACACTCAGAGCTCACCCGGCAAATCTAGAGTAAGGAGAAGCCAGATTACGTGACCCATACCGAGCCCATACCATTTACAGGAGACTGTTGTTGGAGGCTTCTGGAGGCTCTCTGTCCTGGAATGAAGAGGAGGTAAGCCAAAGCTAAAGCCAAAGTCCTGAAAGTTACCAATCCGGCAGTACAATCATTGCAGCCTGAGATACGGAGATTTTTTTACCCTAACCAGAGTGGCAGGAGCTGTGCGGGATTGCGAGGCTGGGATCAAATCACGTGAAGCTGAGACGCACCGAGAGCAGTGTGCGTTGAGTGAGCAGAGTGAACCCGCAGTGACGCCCTCACATACCGCGATAGCTGGGAAGGCAGTGGAGACCGAGAACGAGAGCAATATGGACCCACAGAAGTCGCAGGAAAGCCCAAATATACTGCAGCTGTCCTGGAGAGCAGGAGATGGATTTGAGAGCACTGCTACAAGCCCTCCCGACCCGCGCCGATCTGCAGGCGCTCCCGACCCGCGCTGACATGGAAATGTTTGTCTCGCGGGTGGAAGAGGATATGGAAGCACTGGTCGCCCATGTAGAAGAGGTACATCAGAGAGACTATGAAATAACGTGGGAAGATATACAACAACTAACAGATAAGTTAAATAATGATGAGATACTGTTGGTTTCGTTAGAAAAACGCATTATACACTTAGAACAAGAGCAGATGCACCACCCTTCTCAGGCAAATGTTATACAATTAAGGCTGTAGGAAATCGAAGGCCGCAGCCGTCGTAAGAATTTGAGGTTCAGGGGGGTCCCAGAGACAATTGGAAGAGAGAGGCTACAAGAGACTATTCAGGTGATCTGTCTTCAGATAGTTACCCCTCCCCCTCAAGTCTTTGAATTTGAAGGACTTCATAGATCTCTGGGACCCCGCTCAGTGAATGTGAATAGACCCAGAGACGTAATCTGCTGTTTTCATCAATACGCTCATAAGGAGATGATAAGCCGTGAAGCTTGGGAGGCTGGGGAAATTTCATATGAGGGATCTCAGATAAAAATTCTCCCCGACCTCTCACGGGCTACCCTACAGCGGCGGGCAATGTTGTGCCCCTTATTAGACAAAATTAGAAAGTCTGGGGGGTCCTACCGTTGGGGATATCCAATCTCCCTAACAATAAAGAGAAATACGCAGTCTTTTTCCTTACAACAACCATCAGATTTACCTGAACTGTTTGAATTTTTGGAGACAGAAGCACTGGAAGTACCAGACTGGTTGCAATATATTCCAGGGCCGTTAAAGCGAACAACAAACTTAGTAGAAACAAAGGTCCTGTCAGCACAAAAGAAAGGAGAAGGGGAGACATTAGAGGGCCCCTTAAGGGAGTAAAGATGAGAACTGTAATGGCTTAGTAAATGCCTATCAGGACCTTGTTTCTTGGTTCCGGCCCCTCTTTATTGATTTCCCTTTTTGTTTTGTTTTTTGTTGTTTTTTGGGGCCCAGTTTTTTTTGGGGCTCTGATCACCCCCCCTTTGTTCTTGTTTTTCCCAGGGGGGGTTGCTCCCTTCCCCTTTTGTTCCCCTAAATAATTAACCTTTTATATCTGTATTCGTATTGGGATGATATAACTGGTTCCCATTTAACCCTTTTTAATTCCCCCCCCTTTTTCTCTTTGCACTTCCGCTCCCTTATTAAGGCACCTTAGATTATAACACGGTCTACACAACAGGGGAGAGGCTTTTGAGATTTTATAGCCTCAATCATTTTCATTCACTTTTTACCATTGAAATAACTATTATTTTTTTGACACTAAGAAAGCCTTAGGCACAATTCCTCCTTTTTTTTTTTTTAATCCCAAGAATAGTAGGGACAGGATAAACACTTCATTTTAGCACTGTTTAGTATATGGAGCGATGGGGGGAAGGTACGATGGGGGGAAGATTTGGGCCTGTGTTGGTAGTATGTAAGAGGGGAGAGATTTCTATCATATGCTAGACAAGATTAGTGCAATTCAGTCCATATTAAATCAGTCTGGGTTTTATGTGGAGAAAAAAAAAAAAACATACATAAAATATAAAGTTAAAAATAGATAGGAATTAGATAGAGAGTATAGTGATCTGGGACCCAGGGATATATAAGGTAGGGGGAGGAGATTTGGGTGAAAAAGAGGAGATTATATAGATAGGTCGCGGGGGGGAGAAAAGAAGAGGAGGGAAATTAATAGATGAAATTCAAAGATCTTATGAGAGATATGAAGGAGGGTGAAGAATGTGAAGAAGGAGAGGAGGATAGGCAGAGAACAGTGAGAAGTAAAGCGAGGTGGAAGAGAAGAGGTTTGCCTGAATAGATTATTTATAATCCCCTTGATATAAATTATTCAGCTTAGGAAATAGGTAGGAAATAAGGTATGAATACAATGTGTGGAATGATAATATAGATATATTTGAATCTGGAAGCTAATGTAAGATGTAAAATATTGCCCGGGGGGGGGGGGTCTGAGTTCCTCAGCCCTCTCGGACCAACCCCCAATTAGGTTCATACCCACTGGCGCCATAGGCGAATGACTCAGTAAAGGGTATATCCCCTTAGGGGCATTTAGGGAGAGGTGGGTAAGGGGAGGATAGTGGGAGTGGAGTGTTAGGGAGGTTACAGGTTTTTTTTTTCTTTTCCTTCAGGAAACAGATTGAGAGAGAGAAGATTACCTCCCTGAACGCCAAAGGACTTAATGTCCCAGAGAAAAGAAGGATGTTGTTGAATGACCTGAAGTGTTCAGGGACAGACGTGCATATATACAGGAGAGACACTATAGGGAAGGAGGGCTCCCATTTCTTCAAAATAGATTTTTTCCCTGTACGTATCATGCGCCGAATCAACAGGCAAAATCAAAGGGAGTCTCAATACAAATCTCCAACCGAGTCCCTTGGACCTTAGCAGACAAACGTGTAGACTAGTGATGAGCCGAACACCCCCGGGTTCGGTTCGCACCAGAACCCGCGAACGGACCGAAAGTTCGCACGAACATTAGAACCCTATTAAATACAATGGATGCGAACGTTCGGATTCTAAAGTGCTAATTATAACGACTATTATCCATGTTATTGTCCGAAACAGAGTTTGGGAACCCGGCTTCTGCACCAGGGGACATGTATCAATGCAAAAAGAAGTTTTAAAAACGGACGGTTTCCGGGAGCAGTCATTTTAATGATGCATAAAGTGAAAAAAAAAAGTCAAATATTCCTTTAAATATTGTACCTGGGGGGTGTCTAAAGTATGCCTGTGAAGTGCCACGTGTTTCCCGTGTTTAGAACTGTCCCTGCACAAAATAGCATTTCTAAAGGGAAAAAAGTAATTTAAAACTGCTTGCGGCTTTAATGCAATGTGTGGTCCCGGTAATATGGATGAAAATCTTTAGGAAAAATGGCATAGCTACCCCATCAACAACCCCCCCTACCCCAGCCCATTACCATCCCCTTTGGGTCTTGTATGGATATTAAGGGGAACCCCGCACACAAAATAAAAAAGGACCTATATACTCTGAACAGCCGTATACAGGCGGTGCATACAAGACAGGGACTGTAGGTTTGTTCTTATGTAGAATCTGTTTATAATTTTGAACAGCTGCATTGTTTAAGTGGAGCTCCATGGCAAATTCCTTTTTTTTTGTTTTTTGTAAAACATAGGGAACAGTTATCACCCCTGTCACATTTTTTTTGCTGTCTGTGCCCCTGTTCAGAACATTTCACCTCACTTTGCATCCCAATGACAACTGTTTTTGAAATGTGGTGTTTTTATTGAAACAAGGATTGGTGATAAAGCATCAGTAGAGAGGAGACACCTTTCTCCCATATTAATTCTTACAGGAGAGAATTTTCCTTCCAAGGGGTAGATTTGCTCTCACTTCCTGTTGTCTTCTTCCGTTTGCAAGTAGTAGTCGTTTGTAAGTTTGATGTTTGAAAGTAGGGACCTGCCGTATATACTCTGCAGAAATTGGCCCCTTAGGTGTTGGTGTTGGCACAACACTGTAAGCACTCACAGTTACTCTTGGTGGGTGCTGGAACGCCCTGCTGTCAACTATTATATCAGGAATTGTAATAACATATAATTGTTGATCAGTGGTAGTAAAAATTGGGCCTTTGATGGTGGTGCTGGTGCCCCAACACTGTAAGGCCTGACAGTTACTCTTGGTGGGCGCAGCAATGGGCCCTGCTGTGAATTATTAGATCAAGAATTGTAATTGCATGCCCCTGTTGAACAGGGGCTGAAAAATTAGGCCTTTGGTGGTGGTGGTGGTGGTGATGGTGGTGCTGGTGCCACAACACTGTAAGGCCTGACAGTTACTCTTGGTGGGCGCAGCAATGGGCCCTGCTGTGAATTATTAGATCAATAATTATAATTGCATGCCCCTGTTGAACAGGGGCTGAAAAATTGGGCCTTAGGCACTGGTGGCACAACACTGCAACCCCTCACAGATACTGTACTTGGAGCACAGCAATGAGGCCTGTTGCAAAGTATTGCATCAAAAATTTTAATTACACGCCCCTGTTAAACAGGGGCTGAAAAATTGGGCCTTAGCCACTGGTGGCGTCACCCATAAACCAAAATGATCTTCCAAGCTATCATCGTTAATCGTATCATTGAGGAGGAGGAGGAGGATAGCCAGTCAACATAACAGCACAGGCACTCAGCATCAGCATCAGTCTTGAAGGGATGTGACATTTTAAAATCAATTAGTCTGTTATATCAGCATCTGGTGTGTGGTAGCTGGTGGTGATCCAAGACTGGTTCATCTTGATGAAAGTCAGTCGATCAACCGAGTCGGTGGACAGGCGCACCCTGTGATCCGTGACAAATCCTCCAGCAGCACTGAATGTGCGTTCTGAAAGAACGCTGGATGCAGGACAGGCCAGTAGCTCAATTGCATACTGTGCAAGCTCTGGCCAGTGATCCATCCTCAAGACCCAGTAAGCCAGAGGATTTTCGGTGGGGAAGGTGTCCAAGTCTGACCTTGCCCCTAGGTATTCCTGCACCATGTATATCAGACGCTGGCGATGGTTGCTGGAACCGATCATACTTTGGGGCTGCGGACTAAAGAATTGTCTGAACGCATCGGTCAGACGGCCACCTTCCCCACTGCTCCTTCTTTGACTGCCCGAAGCCTCAGCAACTCGTTGTCCAGGACCAGGAGTTTGTAACCTCCCAGTCTCTGGGAACGCGTTGCACAGACCTTTCTGCAAGGCCTCCCGGAGTTGTCTCATCCTCTGCTCCCTCTGCGACGGTACGATAAGGTCCGCAACCTTACCCTTGTACCGTGGATCAAGGAGAGTGGCCAGCCAGTAATGGTCCCTCTCCTTGATCCGAAGAATACGAGGATCCTTCCGCAGACTTTGCAGGATCAGGGAGGCCATGCAGCGTAGGTTAGCTGAGGCATTCAGTCCGGAGTCCTCTGGGTCACTAAGGATGACATGATCCGCAGCCACCTCCTCCCAGCCACGTACAAGTCCACTGGTTTCTTGGGACTGTAAATCATCCCTAAAAGACTGCTGCTGATTATGCTGAGTGCCAGCCTCCACCTCCATGCTGACACAATCCTTCTCCTCCTCCTCCTCCTCCTCCTCTTCCTGTGCGATGGGTGGGACAGAAGGAACACTGTCTGGGTAAAGGGGGCCTTAAGAGGCAAGGAAGTCCTCCTCTTCCTGCCTCTGTTCTGCCTCAAGTGCCCTGTCCATTATTCCACACAGCGTGTGCTCCAACAGGTGGACAAGAGGTACAGTGTCACTGATGCATGCACTGTCACTGCTCACCATCCTCGTGGCCTCTTCAAATGGTGCCAGGACAGTGCATGCATCCCTGATCATGCCCCACTGGCGTGGTGAAAAAAAACCCGAGCTCCCCTGACCCTGTCCTGGTGCCGTAGTCGCACAGGTACTCATTGATGGCCCTCTGCTGCGTGTGCAGCCGCTGCAGCATGGCCAACGTTGAGTTCCACCTGGTGGGCATGTCACAGATTTGGCGGTTCTTGGGCAGGTTCAACTCCTTTTGAAGCTCAGCCAGGCGAGCACTGGCATTATAAGATCTGCGGAAATGCACACAGACTTTCCTGGCCTGCCTCAGGACATCCTGTAAGCCCGGGTACCTGCCCAAGAACCGCTGCACCACCAGGTTAAGGACGTGAGCCATACAGGGCACATGGGTCAGTTGTCCCTGTCGGAGGGCGGAGAGGAGATTGGTGCCATTGTCGCAAACCACCATTCCTGGCTTAAGCTGGCGTGGCGTCAACCACCTCTCGGCCTGCCCCTGCAGAGCAGACAGGACCTCTGCCCCAGTGTGGCTCCTGTCCCCCAAACACACCAGCGCTAGCACGGCATGGCATCTTTTTGCTTGCGTAGCCCCTTGAACGCCTACGGAGCACCGCTGGTTCCAAGGACAAACCACAGGAAGAGGCCATGGAGGAAGAAGAAGAGGAGGGGGTGGAGGAGAGAGGTGTGTCACAACCAGTAGTAGCATTTTGGAGGCGTGGCGGTGGAACAACCTCCAACACTACTGCACCTTGTCCTGCATCCTTCCCAGCTGCCAAAAGAGTGACCCAATGGGCCATGAAAGAAAGGTAACGTCCCTGTCCATGCCTGCTGGACCATGAGTCAGCGGTAATATGCACCTTACCGCTGACCGCCCTGTTCAGCGAGGCCAAGACATTGCCTTCCACATGCCTGTAGAGAGCCGGAATAGCCTTCCGTGCGAAAAAGTGTCGTTTGGGAACCTGCCACTGAGGAACCGCACATTGCACAAACTCACGGAAGGGGGCCGAGTCTACCAACTGAAAAGGCAGCAGTTGAAGCGCTAGCAATTTAGCCAAGCTAGCATTCAACCGCTGGGCATGTGGATGGCTGGGAGTGAACTTCTTTCGACGGTCCAGCAGCTGGGGCAGGGAAATTTGCCTGCTAGAATCGGACGTTGGTGTACTGCTAGCAGAGTGCCCGCAAGTACTTGCCTGTGACACACCTAATTCTACACCTTCATTCCTCTCAGAGCAGGTTTCAGAGAGGAGTGAAGGTATAGTGGGGTTGGAGATCCCATCTGATGCGGTGCAAGAAGAGGTCAGCTTTGTTCTTTGGTGTGGGTCTTTAAGGTAGGCTTGCCAACGAGCTGCATGGCAGGTCAACATATGTCTGATCAAGCATGTGGTGCCCAAGCGGCTGATGTTTTGGCCACGCGATATACGCTTGAGACATATGTTGAAAACAGCAGCTGTGCGATCTGATGCACTCGCCTCAAAAAAGGCCCACACCAAAGAACTTTTTGCATGACGGGCAGAGGCAGCGCCCTGCACAGGCGGAGCTCTGCGGTGTGATTCCGTCGGTGTGCTGCCCATACGCTGGCCACTCAAGGGCATCCTGCCTCGTTGGAGATGTGCCTCCTCCTCATCCTCCTCCTCCTCCTCTCTCCTATTAGGCACCCACGTGGAGTCAGTGACCTGATCATCCCCTCCCTCCTCATCACTGGAGCCAATCTGGCAATATGCTGCAGCTGCTGGAGCATGACTGCCAGATTGGTGTCCTTCTTGAGCATCCCCTCTCTCTGCTCTCACGCTGCTGCCTTCCTCTAGCTGGGTATCATCATCAGATCCTTCCAAACGCTGGGCATCCTCCTGGAACATGTACCCAACACTGTGCTCAAACAGTTCGGGGGACTCCTCAGGAGGAGGGCATGGTGGGTCTAGGGAAGGATTGACTAATGAAGATAATGATACCAGAGAAGAGGACGCTTTGGCAGCTGCTTTGCCAGTACCCTGAGCCTGGGTGAGAGAGGATGAGGAGGATGAGGTGGGCTTGGTCATCCACTCTACCAAGTCTTCGGCATGATGTGGCTCAACATGTCCAGCTGCCGAAAAGAAGGACAAGCGTGTCCCATGGCCATGTGCTGATGACAATGCACCGCGTCCACGACCAGCACTGTTGCCCCCAGACACAGAGCCTGCTTGCCCTCTTTTTTTGCCTCCTGACTGTCTGCCTCTCCTTGGTTGCCTTCCAGACATTTTAATGGATGGCCTGCAGGGAGATGGGAAAAACAGCAATAAGGGCTACCTTCAGGTGTATACTGTGCAGGAGGCTTAGCAACAATGACACTGACACTGTCCCCTGCCTATCCTTCTCTGTCCCTAAACACAAGGATTGAAAATATGGTTCAGCAAAATAGTTTTAGAACAGAATAGCACACTGACACTTTCCCTCACTGTCCTACTCTGTCCCTCCCTACAAACAAGATTTAGCACAGAATAGCACACTGATAATTTCTACGAGTGTCCTTCTCTGTCCCTAAACTCAAGGATTGAAAATATGGAACAGCAAATTTGCTTTAGAACAGAACAGCACACTGTCAGTTTCACTCACTGTACCTCTCTGTCCCTCAACTCAAGGATTGAAAATATGGTTCAGCAAAATAGTTTTAGAACAGAATAGCACACTGACACTTTCCCTCACTGTACCTCTCTGTCCCTCAACTCAAGGATTGAAAATATGAAACAGCAAATTTGGTTTAGAACAGAACAGCACACTGTCAGTTTCACTCACTGTACCTCTCTGTCCCTCAACTCAAGGATTGAAAATATGGTTCAGCAAAATAGTTTTAGAACAGAATAGCACACTGACACTTTCCCTCACTGTACCTCTCTGTCCCTCAACTCAAGGATTGAAAATATGGAACAGCAAATTTGGTTTAGAACAGAACAGCACACTGTCAGTTTCACTCACTGTACCTCTGTGTCCCTCAACTCAAGGATTGAAAATATGGTTCAGCAAAATAGTTTTAGAACAGAATAGCACACTGACACTTTCCCTCACTGTACCTCTCTGTCCCTCAACTCAAGGATTGAAAATATGGAACAGCAAATTTGGTTTAGAACAGAACAGCACACTGTCAGTTTCACTCACTGTACCTCTCTGTCCCTCAACTCAAGGATTGAAAATATGGTTCAGCAAAATAGTTTTAGAACAGAATAGCACACTGACACTTTCCCTCACTGTACCTCTCTGTCCCTCAACTCAAGGATTGAAAATATGGAACAGCAAATTTGGTTTAGAACAGAACAGCACACTGTCAGTTTCACTCACTGTACCTCTCTGTCCCTCAACTCAAGGATTGAAAATATGGTTCAGCAAAATAGTTTTAGAACAGAATAGCACACTGACACTTTCCCTCACTGTACCTCTCTGTCCCTCAACTCAAGGATTGAAAATATGGAACAGCAAATTTGGTTTAGAACAGAACAGCACACTGTCAGTTTCACTCACTGTACCTCTCTGTCCCTCAACTCAAGGATTGAAAATATGGTTCAGCAAAATAGTTTTAGAACAGAATAGCACACTGACACTTTCCCTCACTGTACCTCTCTGTCCCTCAACTCAAGGATTGAAAATATGGAACAGCAAATTTGGTTTAGAACAGAACAGCACACTGTCAGTTTCACTCACTGTACCTCTCTGTCCCTCAACTCAAGGATTGAAAATATGGTTCAGCAAAATAGTTTTAGAACAGAATAGCACACTGACACTTTCCCTCACTGTACCTCTCTGTCCCTCAACTCAAGGATTGAAAATATGGAACAGCAAATTTGGTTTAGAACAGAACAGCACTGTCATGGATATGCATTAATGTCTGTCTGCCATCTTACCTTCCTCCTCATGTGTTCATCTAGAGACCAGACCTCCTTCACCTGGCTTCCTTTATAATCTCCTCCCAGCCTGACTCCACCCCAGGCCCTATCACTGAACACTATATTAACCTGTGCACTGCAAGCCTGCTTTGCTGATCAACGTGTTTGTTAGGCATTGTGTGTTTGGGTTCCTGCCTGCCGTGTGCTACGTCTGTCTCTCTGTTACGTTATTGGCTTGTCCCCGACCATCCCTGTCTGCTCGTGACCCTTGACCTTCGGCTCGTTCTTCGTTATCCTTGTCTGCTTGTGGCCCCTGACCTTCGGCTTGTTATTCGGTTCTCTCTATCGTGTGCTGCTGCTTCCCCTTATCCTACGGGGCGTGAGCTAGGAAACTCCAGGGGCCGCGACCTGGTCCCAGCCTGCAGCGTAACATCCTCACCACTAGAGGCCCTGGAGAAGACCAGCTGGGTCTTAGACTCCGCGCCCTGGGGAATCTTGGCTCTCGCTTCCGTTGGGATCCCGGTTGTGCTCCTCTGGTCCCGCTTTCCACAACCACCCAGTTTCCTATCCACAGAAGCCAGCCATAGGGTTCACTACCTCGCGGTGCACTCCTGTCCCCCTACGGTGTGCATCTGTCACCTGGCCACAGGTGACCCTGACAGTTTGATCAGCCATGAACCCGGCTGACATCCCGCTTCCCGCGGATGATCCATTGCAGGGCATAGTTCGCAGACTTGAGACCCAGGAATCAAATCAGACCCAGGTGATGCGATTCCTCCAGGATCTGGCTTCTCGATTCGAGCAGCTTCAGGTCTCCTTGGGAACCCCGAATCCGCAACCCCAAGTACAACCAGCGGCTGTACCTATCGCACCAGTCGCAGCCTCACACTCACTAAGATTGCCAGCTCCGTTCCGTTTCTCTGGGGACTCCAAGGCCTGCAGGGGGTTTCTCAGCCAATGCACTATTCATTTTGAGCTTCAGCCTCAAAGCTTCCTATCTGACCGGGCTAAGGTAGCCTATATCATTTCCCTCCTCTCCGGTGAAGCTTTGGCCTGGGCTGCCCCCCTGTGGGAGAGGAACGATCCGGTGGTTTCCAGTCTGTCCGAATTCTTGAAGCTCTTTCGTAATATCTTCGAAGAGCCGGCTCGGGCTTCTTCAGCGGCTAGTGCTGTCTTACGTCTTCGCCAACAATCTAGTTCAGTGGGGCAATATGCTCTTCAGTTCCGTATCCACACAGCTGAATTGAGCTGGAATAATGAGGCCCTGGTCGCTACCTTTTTACATGGCCTCTCTGACCGAGTGAAAGACGAATTAGCGGGAAGAGCCATTCCCGTCGGTCTGGACGATGTAATTTCATTATGCAACCAGATCGACATTCGTTTTCAAGAGAGGTCCTTAGAAAAAAGACGCCAGCACTCTCTGGGTCCTAGCCAGTCTGAGCTCCCCTCCCTTCATTCCGTGGAGCATCCTCTACCTGCTGAAGAACCTATGCAGCTGGGCCGGACCAGACTAACCCCCGAAGAACGTGCTAGGCGCAGAACTCTGGGCTTGTGCCTCTATTGTGGGGGCAAGGGTCATTTTCGTGACTCCTGCTCGCTTCGTCCGGGAAACGCTCGGGTCTAATACATTTGGAAGGTGGAGTATTGGACCCAGAAACATCACCTTCTCGCCTGCTCTTGCCGGTGTCCCTTCATGTAGGCACTTCTCCTCAGTCAACCCTTGCATACCTGGATTCCGGGGCTGCCGGCAATTTCATGGATTGGAGAACTGCTTCTTCTATGAAGCTTACCCTTTCACCTCTCACTACCCCATTGGTAGTCTCGGCAATTGATGGCACTGTTCTCCCAGGGGGCCCTATTCGCTTCCAGACGCTACCCATTAGGATGTCGGTAGGGATTCTCCACCAGGAGTGGATATCCTTTCTTATTCTACCCAAGGCCTCTACCCCAGTTGTATTGGGCCTCCCTTGGCTACAGCTCCACTCTCCACATGTGGACTGGGTCTCTGGGCAGATCCTGGCCTGGGGTTCCTCATGTTTCTCGTCGTGTCTTCTCAAGGTGACCCCCAAGGAGAGTCTTCCGGTTGCTGCCACTTCTGTTTCTTCTGATCTTCCCGCCGCATACAGCGATTACCGGGATGTGTTCTGTAAAAAATCAGCTGAGGTGCTTCCTCCCCACAGGTCTTTTGACTGTGCTATTGATCTTGTCCCCGGAGCAACTCTACCCAGGGGTCGTACCTACCCTCTGTCCATCCCAGAGACCCAGGCCATGTCGGAGTATGTAGCAGAGAATCTGGAGAGAGGGTTCATCCGGAAATCCTCATCGCCTGCAGGGGCAGGGTTCTTTTTCGTTGCCAAAAAGGATGGTACCTTAAGACCCTGCATCGATTATCGGGGTTTAAATGCGGTTACTATTAAAAATCGATACCCCTTACCCTTAATATCTGAGCTATTCGATAGGTTGAAGGGTGCCTCCATTTTCACCAAGTTGGATCTCAGAGGCGCGTACAATCTCATTCGAATACGGGAGGGTGACGAATGGAAGACTGCATTTAACACTAGAGACGGGCATTACGAATATCTGGTGATGCCTTTTGGTCTGTGTAATGCTCCAGCCGTGTTTCAAAACTTTGTCAATGAAATCTTCAGAGATCTGCTGTACCAGTTTGTTGTCATCTATCTGGATGACATTCTGATCTTTTCTGAAAATCTGCTCGTCCACAGAAACCATGTCCGCACTGTACTTCAACGTCTTAGAGAGAACAATCTCTATGCCAAGCTGGAGAAATGTTCCTTTGAATGTTCTGAGGTCCTGTTTTTGGGGTGCTTTGTCTCATGTTCGGGGCTTCGTATGGACCCTGGGAAGGTCTTGGCTATCACCAACTGGCCTCTTCCTGCTAGCCTCAAGGCCACACAGCGCTTTCTTGGCTTCACTAATTATTATAGGCAGTTCATAAGGAATTACTCTTCCATTGCCGCACCTATTATCGCTTTGACCAAGAAGGGTGTGAATGCCAGAGACTGGCCTCCCGAAGCTGTCTCTGCATTTCACAACCTGAAACAGGCCTTTGTTTCTGGCCCCCTCTTGAGGAGACCAAATCCTGGGAATGCATTTTTTATTGAAGTGGACGCTTCCTCAATGGGGGTGGGAGCTGTGCTTCTTCAAATCTTTGAGAAGAGACGCCAACCATGTGCGTTCTTCTCCAAAAAATTTTCTCAGGCAGAGAGGAATTATGCCATCGGTGATCGGGAACTTCTCGCAATTAAATTGGCGTTAGAGGAGTGGCGTCATCTCTTGGAGGGTTCCCCTCACTCCATAACGATCTTTACCGATCACAAGAATTTACAGTATCTACAGAATGCTAAACGTCTGAATCCTAGACAGGCCAGGTGGAGTCTCTTCTTTGCCCGTTTTAATTTCACGATTACCTACAAACCTGGTTCCTGCAACGGTCGGGCTGATGCGCTCTCTAGGTCATTTGACACTTTGGACGAGGAGTCCGCCCCTGAACCTGAGCCGATCATTCCCACCTCATGCATTGTTGCCCACTCTACCACCCTGAAGTCTAAAATTCCGCCTGGTAAGACCTTTGTCCCCACTGGGCTAAGAGCTAAGATCCTTCGTTGGGGACATGATTCCAAGGTGGCAGGGCATTCTGGATTCCTCCGATCCTTCCTACTCATCAGTCGTCACTACTGGTGGCCTAATCTCCGCTCAGACGTCAAAGACTACGTTAAAGCTTGTCATGTCTGTGCTCAGTCCAAATCCTCCACACAAGCTCCTGCTGGTCTCCTCATGCCCTTGCCTATTCCTAAGGAACTCTGGGCCCATATTGCCATGGATTTTATCACCGATCTCCCACTGTCTGAGAATAATACAGTCATTTGGGTGGTAATCGATCGATTCTCCAAGATGGCTCATTTTGTTCCTCTTCCTGGTCTTCCTTCTGCCCCTGCCTTGGTTCCCATTTTCATTCGAGAAATTCTCCGCCTACATGGGGTCCCTTCTCATATTGTTTCCGACAGGGGAGTCCAATTCACGTCTCGTTTTTGGAGAGCCTTTTGCAAATCCCTCAATATTGTCTTGGATTTTTCTTCTTCTTACCATCCCCAATCCAATGGACAGACTGAGAGGGTTAATCAGGAGTTAGAGGTCTTTCTTCGCACCTTTGTGTCTTCTCACCATGACGATTGGTCCTCTCTACTCCCGTGGGCAGAATTCTCCCATAACAATCATGTGAATACCAGTTCGCAGAAGACACCCTTTTTCACAGTTTATGGAAAACACCCTCAACTTCCTCTTCCTATGATCTGTTCTCCAGACATTCCAGCTTTGGCTTCGGTTCAGGAGTCTCTCAATTCCGTTTGGGGTCACGTTCATGATTCCCTCCGGGCAGCTGCTGAAAAATTCAAAGGCTTTGCCGACCGCCGCAGGCGTAAACCGCCTTCTCTTCAGCCAGGGGACAAAGTCTGGCTCTCTACCAGGAACATCAAGCTCCGAGTTCCTTCTCTGAAGTTTGCTCCACGATTCATCGGTCCATACACGGTAACTGCTAAACTGAATCCGGTTTGTTTCAAACTCCAGATTCCTAAGAGCCTTAAAATCACTAACTCCTTTCATGTTGCTCTTCTAAAGCCTTTAGTCCTCAATAAATTCTCTCGTCCTCTTCCTACCGTGGCGCCTGTCTCTGAGGATAATCAGGAGTACGAGATCAGTCAAATTCTGGACTCCCGACTCTGTAAAGGCGTTCTTCAGTACCTCGTTCATTGGAAAGGGTTTGGTCCTGAGGAGAGGTCTTGGATCACTGCATCTGAGGTCTTTGCACCTCGTCTGTTAAAGGAGTTTCATCTGAAGTTTCCCTCTAAACCTGGGCCCAGGCGGGGAAGGGGGAGGCCTCGTAAGAGGGAGGGTACTGTCATGGATATGCATTAATGTCTGTCTGCCATCTTACCTTCCTCCTCATGTGTTCATCTAGAGACCAGACCTCCTTCACCTGGCTTCCTTTATAATCTCCTCCCAGCCTGACTCCACCCCAGGCCCTATCACTGAACACTATATTAACCTGTGCACTGCAAGCCTGCTTTGCTGATCAACGTGTTTGTTAGGCATTGTGTGTTTGGGTTCCTGCCTGCCGTGTGCTACGTCTGTCTCTCTGTTACGTTATTGGCTTGTCCCCGACCATCCCTGTCTGCTCGTGACCCTTGACCTTCGGCTCGTTCTTCGTTATCCTTGTCTGCTTGTGGCCCCTGACCTTCGGCTTGTTATTCGGTTCTCTCTATCGTGTGCTGCTGCTTCCCCTTATCCTACGGGGCGTGAGCTAGGAAACTCCAGGGGCCGCGACCTGGTCCCAGCCTGCAGCGTAACATCCTCACCACTAGAGGCCCTGGAGAAGACCAGCTGGGTCTTAGACTCCGCGCCCTGGGGAATCTTGGCTCTCGCTTCCGTTGGGATCCCGGTTGTGCTCCTCTGGTCCCGCTTTCCACAACCACCCAGTTTCCTATCCACAGAAGCCAGCCATAGGGTTCACTACCTCGCGGTGCACTCCTGTCCCCCTACGGTGTGCATCTGTCACCTGGCCACAGGTGACCCTGACAAGCACACTGTCAGTTTCACTCACTGTACCTCTCTGTCCCTCAACTCAAGGATTGAAAATATGGTTCAGCAAAATAGTTTTAGAATAGAATAGCACACTGACACTTTCCCTCACTGTACCTCTCTGTCCCTCAACTCAAGGACTGAAAATATGGAACAGCAAATTTGGTTTAGAACAGAACAGCACACTGTCAGTTTCACTCACTGTACCTCTCTGTCCCTCAACTCAAGGATTGAAAATATGGTTCAGCAAAATAGTTTTAGAACAGAATAGCACACTGACACTTTCCCTCACTGTACCTCTCTGTCCCTCAACTCAAGGATTGAAAATATGGAACAGCAAATTTGGTTTAGAACAGAACAGCACACTGTCAGTTTCACTCACTGTACCTCTCTGTCCCTCAACTCAAGGATTGAAAATATGGTTCAGCAAAATAGTTTTAGAACAGAATAGCACACTGACACTTTCCCTCACTGTACCTCTCTGTCCCTCAACTCAAGGATTGAAAATATGGAACAACAAATTTGGTTTAGATCAGAACAGCACACTGTCAGTTTCACTCACTGTACCTCTCTGTCCCTCAACTCAAGAATTGAAAATATGGTTCAGCAAAATAGTTTTAGAACAGAATAGCACACTGACACTTTCCCTCACTGTACCTCTCTGTCCCTCAACTCAAGGATTGAAAATATGGAACAGCAAATTTGGTTTAGAACAGAACAGCACACTGTCAGTTTCACTCACTGTACCTCTCTGTCCCTCAACTCAAGGATTGAAAATATGGTTCAGCAAAATAGTTTTAGAACAGAATAGCACACTGACACTTTCCCTCACTGTACCTCTCTGTCCCTCAACTCAAGGATTGAAAATATGGAACAGCAAATTTGGTTTAGAACAGAACAGCACACTGTCAGTTTCACTCACTGTACCTCTCTGTCCCTCAACTCAAGGATTGAAAATATGGTTCAGCAAAATAGTTTTAGAACAGAATAGCACACTGACACTTTCCCTCACTGTACCTCTCTGTCCCTCAACTCAAGGATTGAAAATATGGAACAGCAAATTTGGTTTAGAACAGAACAGCACACTGTCAGTTTCACTCACTGTACCTCTCTGTCCCTCAACTCAAGGATTGAAAATATGGTTCAGCAAAATAGTTTTAGAACAGAATAGCACACTGACACTTTCCCTCACTGTACCTCTCTGTCCCTCAACTCAAGGATTGAAAATATGGAACAGCAAATTTGGTTTAGAACAGAACAGCACACTGTCAGTTTCACTCACCGTACCTCTCTGTCCCTCAACTCAAGGATTGAAAATATGGTTCAGCAAAATAGTTTTAGAACAGAATAGCACACTGACACTTTCCCTCACTGTCCTACTCTGTCCCTCCCTACAAAAAAGATTTAGCACAGAATAGCACACTGATAATTTCTACGAGTGTCCTTCCCTGTCCCTAAACTCAAGGATTGAAAATATGGAACAGCAAAATTGGTTTCGAACAGAATAGCACACTGACACTTTCCCTCACTGTACCTCTCTGTCCCTACAAACAAGATTTAGCACAAAATAGCACACTGACACTTTCCCTCACTGTACCTCTCTGTCCCTACAAACAAGATTTAGCACAAAATAGCACACTGACACTTTCCCTCACTGTACCTCTCTGTCCCTAAACTCAAGGATTGAAAATATGGTTCAGCAAGATTGGTTTAGAACAGAATAGCACACTGACACTTTCCCTCACTGTACCTCTCTGTCCCTACAAACAAGGATTAGCACAGAATAGCACACTGTCACTGACACTCTCCCTACCTATCCTTATCTGTCCCTAAACACAAGGAATCCAGGATTATGTAAAGGAAAAATAATGACACTGTCCCTGCCTATGCTTCTCTTTCCCTACTCCGGTCCGGAACACACTACACAAGGCCGCCGCGCTGGCGGCCTTTTATAGTGTGGGGCATGTACTAAACCCCCTCAGCAATAATTGGCCACAGGCATCCTGACTGTGGCCAATCATTGCTCTCCTCGCTGCCGGCGCTGTGATTGGCCAAGCATGCGGGGTCACAGTGCATGCTTGGCCAATCACAGCGCCTGGATGACACTGCGATGGCGTAGTGCATTGTGGGCCGTTCGCGTCACTCGAATTTGGCGCGAACGGCCCAAATCGTTCGATCTTCGTCGAACGATTGAACAGCCGATGTTCGAGTCGAACGTATGTTCGACTCGAACACGAAGCTCATCCCTAGTGTAGACCCAAATGGGAGATTTATCTTCCTGAAGGGTTGTATTGGTAGCACCAAAGTTAAGTTGGCTACATTATTTGCACCAAATACACACCAAGATTTTTTTTTTAAGAAAACTCTTTTTGAGCTAGAAGAATTTGCAGAGGGTAAACTGATTCTTGGAGGAGATTTCAATATCTCCCTAGACCCTAGAATTGACACCTCCTTAGGGACAACATCAACCCCAGGAAGTATTAGAAGAGGTATATTGCGAAAGATGCATGAATTACAATTGGTGGATGTTTGGAGGATTTTACATACAGAAGAAAGGGATTATACCTTCTTCTCTAACCCCCACCAAGTGTATTCCCAAATAGACATATTTTTGATCCCACATTACCTGTTATCATCTGTCATAGAAACTAGTATTGGAAATATAACTTGGTAGGACCATGCTCCAGCCTCCTTGTGTCTCTCCCGGTCCAACACGGCTCTCCCATAAGATAGATGCTGACGATTGAATGAAAGTCTACTTCAGAATCCCGAAGTGAGGGAAGACGTAGCTAAAGAAATGATAGCGTACTTTCAAGTAAATGATACTTTGGAGAGTGATCCGTGTATGGTATGGGAGGCACACAAGACAGTGATTAGAGGGATTTTGATCAAACATGGATCAATTCTGAAGAATAAACGTGAGAAACAGACCAGGGACTTACTAGAGGAGAGCCAAGCAATAGAAATGCAGCATAAACAGACACAATTACCCTCTGCAGGCAGGGAATTAGGCCACCTGAGAAGACAGCTATCTGATATCCTACGTTACAAAGCTAAAGCTATAATACAATGGGGAAAAAAGGCAAATTACGAACTGGGAGACAAATGCAGTAGACTGTTAGCAGGGAAAATTAAAGAAAAAAGCAGATCAACATATATATCACAAATAAAAGGGAGGGAGGGACAATTAATACAAACACCAAAAGATATTGCCCAGACGTTCGGAAAATAATACTCCACCCTACATAACTTGACACAAGTACCTATTCCATTATCTACTATAGAAGAATATCTCGTCTCAGCAGGTCTCACTAGGCTGCCCTCTCTAACCCACCGTAACTTAGAAAAACCTATTTTCGTTGAGGAATTGAATGAAACATTAAAAGCGATTAAATATGGAAAGTCCCCGGGACCAGATGACTTCAGTATAAGATATAAGGAATTTTCTGAGATATTGAGTAAGCAAATGAAAGGTCTTTACCGCAGTGGGCCTGACTTCTGCATCCCCCCCCTGACACACTTAGGGCTCACATTACGGTAATCCCAAAAGAAGGGAAGGATCCGGCGGAATGTGGAAGTTACAGACCCATTTCATTACTTAATACTGACTTAAAACTTTTCACTAAAATACTGGCTGCCCGAATTTAACCTTGGCTCTCACATATAATCAACTTAGACCAAGTAGGTTTCATTCCTACAAGAGAGGGGAGAGACAATACAATAAAGGTCCTTAATTTGGATTATCATGCCAATGAGACAAACACACCTTGTGTGTTTTTGAATACCGATGCTGAGAAAGCATTCGATAGAGTTAACTGGCAGTTTTTCTTTGAGGTACTGAAACAGGTGGGCCTAGGGGAGCGTATGATCAGCTGGATTACAGGCGTCTATACGATCCCACAGGCGGCAGTAAAAGTAAATGGTGTCTTCTCAAAACCTTTTAACATCTCAAATGGTACTCGCCAGGTGTGCCCTCTTTCTCCCTTACTTTTTGCTTTGTCATTAGAACCCCTACTAAATAGAATTCATCAAAATTTAGACATACGGGGAGTGCGGGTGGGAGAGGGCACCCACAAGGTCTCGGCATATGCGGACAATTTGCTGTTCTCCATGTCACATCCACACACCTCCCTTCCTAATTTTGTGGGAGAGATTGAGAAATATGGTACTCTATCCCAGTGTTTCTCAACTCCAGTCCTTAAATGCGCCCCAACAGGTCATGTTTTCAGGATTTCCCTCAGATGAAACAGCTGTGGGAATTACTAAAGCAGTTAAACTGATCAAATAACCTGTGAAAAACAATGGAGAGCCTGAAAACATGACCTGTTGGGGCGCCTTGAGGACTGGAGTTGAGAAACACTGCTCTATCCAACCTAAAAATAAACCATACCAAATCTGAAGCTATGAGTGTGGCAATAACGCCTTTATTACGTAAACACTATACAAACAAATTTTGGCTTGAAATGGGAAACAGCACTTAAGTACTTGGGTACAAATATACCATCAAATTAAAAAGATACTTTTAAGATACATTTTCCACCAGTATACAATTTAATACGATCACTTATTGATAATTGGCAACATGGTCTACACTCATTGTTTGGCCGTGTTAACATAATTAAAATGACAATTCTCCCGAAAATGTTGTACTTGTTTCAAGCATTGCCAATTAGGATCCCTGCGATTTTCCAGCGCCAGATACGTACTCTCTTTATGAAATTTATATGGGCAGGGAAACGACCTAGGATCAAACGAGATCTGTTGACTTTACCCAAGTGCTTTGGTGGGATGGCAGTCCCCGACATAACTAAGTACTATCAAGCAGTGCATTTGTCGAGACTGGTAGACTGGTGTAGACATACCGATTTTAAAAGATGGATTGACATGGAACAGTAATCGAGTCCCGTTCCTCTGTGTAGAGCCCCATGGTGTTATACAGTCCTGCCGGTTTCTC
This sequence comes from Rana muscosa, assembly GCA_029206835.1. NCBI lineage: Eukaryota > Metazoa > Chordata > Amphibia > Anura > Ranidae > Rana > Rana muscosa. The sequence continues at coordinate 36,701,363 of CM055116.1, read as the reverse complement.
TTAAGAAACATCCTATAATCGGCACAACTTTACGAATCACAGCGAGGATTTGCCAAAATATGAAATTTTCATCAAGACAGTCACCCCTGTTTCCCATCCTGGGGAACCCAAGCTTTAGCCCAGGAATGGAAGCAGGAGCATTTAAAAACATTAAAGATAAGGGATTATACCAGGTATCACACTTTAAGTCTGGAGCATGGCCAACCATTAAATCATTGATGCAAGTAGGGGGACCATTTGAAACCAACTTTTGGCAAGCCCTTCAAATAAGCCATTTTATGAGATCCTTGGGACCGTCTATAAATTTCCAACGACAATTAACGACTTTCGAGTCATACTGTGATGAGAAAGAACCACTGTCACGGGGGATCTCTAAAATGTACAGATTATTAAACAAACCCTTGGACGATTTTGAGATGCCCTGCTTTAGTAAATGGGAGAAGGACCTAGATAGGCTTTTTACCCCACTTCAACGTAAACAGATCATTTACCTGACCCTAAATTCCTCAGTCTGTACGCGGACTCAGGAATCTAACTACAAACTCTTGGTGCAGTGGTATTATACCCCAGTACGACTTCAGAAATTTTCAATAGACAATTCAGATAGGTGTTGGAGATGTAGGGAAGAATGCGGGACATTGTTACATATACAGTCAGGTCCATAAATATTGGGACATCGACACAATTCTAATCTTTTTGGCTCTATATACCACCACAATGGATTTGAAATGAAACAAACAAGATGTGCTTTAACTGCAGACTTTCAGCTTTAATTTGAGGGTATTTACATCCAAATCAGGTGAATGGTATAGGAATTACAACAGTTTGTATATGTGCCTCCCACTTTTTAAGGGACCAAAAGTAATGGGACAATTGGCTGCTCAGCTGTTCCATGGCCATGTGTGTGTTATTCCCTCATTATCCCATTTACAAGGAGCAGATAAAAGGACCAGAGTTCATTTCAAGTGTGCTATTTGCATTTGGAATCTGTTGCTGTCAACTCTCAATATGAGATCCAAAGAGCTGTCACTATCAGTGAAGCAAGCCATCATTAGGCTGAAAAAACAAAACAAACCCATCAGAGAGATAGCAAAAACATTAGGTGTGGCCAAATCAACTGTTTGGAACATCCTTAAAAAGAAAGAACGCACTGGTGAGCTCAGCAACACCAAAAGACCCGGAAGACCTTGAAATACAACTGTGGTGGATGAGCGAAGAATTCTTTCCCTGGTGAAGAAAACACCCTTCACAACAGTTGGCCAGATGAAGAACACTCTCCAGGAGGTAGGTGTATGTGTGTCAAAGTCAACAATCAAGAGATGACTTCACCAGAGTGAATACAGAGGGTTCACCACAAGATGGAAACCAACAGGAAGGCCAGATTAGAGTTTGCCAAACAACATCTAAAAAAGCCTTCACAGTTCTGGAACAACATCCTATGGACAGATGAGACCAAGATCAACTTGTATAAGAGTGATGGGAAGAGAAGAGTATGGAGAAGGAAAGGAACTGCTCATGATCCAAAGCATACCACCTCATCAGTGGAGAATGGTGGTGGTAGTGTCATGGCGTGGGCATGTATGGCTGCCAATGGAACTGGTTCTCTTGTATTTATTGATGATGTGACTGCTGACAAAAGCAGCAGGATGAATTCTGAAGTGTTTGGGGCAATATTATCTGCTCATATTCAGCCAAATGCTTCAGAACTCATTGGACGGTGCTTCACAGTGCAGATGGACAATGACCCGAAGCATACTGCGAAAGCAACCAAAGAGTTTTTTAAGGGAAAGAAGTGGAATGTTATGCAATGGCCAAGTCAATCACCTGACCTGAATCTGATTGAGCATGCATTTCACTTGCTGAAGACAAAACTGAAGGGAAAATGCCCCAAGAACAAGCAGGAACTAAAGACAGTTGCAGTAGAGGCCTGGCAGAGCATCACCAGGGATGAAACCCAGCGTCATCACGTTCCACACTTCAGGCTGTAATTGACTGCAAAGGATTTGCAACCAAGTATTAAAAAGTGAAAGTTTGATTGATGATTGTTAATCTGTCCCATTACTTTTGGTCCCTTGAAAAGTGGGAGGCACATATACAAACTGTTGTAATTCCTACACCGTTCACCTGATTTGGATGTAAATTCCCTCAAATTAAAGCTGAAAGTCTGCAGTTAAAGCACATCTTGTTTGTTTCATTTAAAATCCATTGTGGTGGTGTATAGAGCCAAAAAGATTAGAATTGTGTCGATGTCTCAATATTTATGGACCTGACTGTATTTTGGACTTGTAAAAAATAAGACAATACTGGGTGGAGATCCAAAGAATTATACAAAAATTTACTGATTTTCAGGTACCTGGTGACCCTGCATTCTTTCTCCTCCACTGCTCACAGATTCCGGTTCAGATTTATAAGAAATCAGTACTGTGCCACATGGTTAACGCAGCTAAAGCAGGGATACCCCGGCATTGGAGAGATACCAGATTTCCATCGATCTTAGAATGGCTTAACAGGGTGAGAGAGATAGAGGCCATGGAATATTTAGTCCTTGCAGCTAAGAACAAGAGAGACCAATACGACCAAACATGGAGGAGCTGGAACTTATTTAGGAATTCGGAAGATGGAAAGAGATTATTGGAAGGGACAGTAGAAGGATGAGGAATACTTAAAGGGAGTCATATATATAGATAGCCGGAAAATGAGGTGTGGGAAAGATAGAATCTGACTCCCTCCGTCGCTTTGGGAGGAGAGGGGGTTGTCTTAGGGTTTTTTTTTTTTGGAAGATGAGTAGGTTAGGTCCCTCTCCCTACCTCTGTGAGATAGAGGGAAGGGGAAGGAAAGGGAAAATAGGGGATAAAGGGGAAAGATGGGCAGTCCACCAATTTATACCCCCGCTGGTTAGTAGCACAGGGTAATAAGGAAAACAATGGGAAATGTAAGTAATTAGATTTAAATGCATAGGTATAATTATCAGGGATTGTTAAGATGACTTAAAATGTATTAAAGCATGAGGGGGAAAGAGTAAATGTAAATTTATATAAACTTGATGAATTGTAAATGTGATAATAAGGCTATTGATATTTGCCCTTCTTTTCCTCTTTTCTTTTCTGGGGAAACAAAGAAAGGAGAGGAGAAAGAGAAAGAGAAGGGGGTGGAGGAAGAGGTGGAAGAAGAGGCGGGGGTGAGGGAAAGGGTAGGTAAAGGTTAGGAAATCAAATTTGACAATTTGTCAATGTGTATCCCTATGGAGTAGGGAAAATGTTTTTTTTTTTTTTTTTGTGTATGACAAATTGTGATAAAATAAAGAATATAAAAGAAAGGGGATTTAAGTGACTTTGAACGTGACATGGTAGTTGGTGCCAGACGGGCTGGTCTGACTATTTAAAAAAAAAGGGATTTCCATGCACAACCATCTTTCGGGTTTACAGAGAATGGTGGGGAAAAGAGAAAATATCCAGTGAGCGTCAGTTCTGTGGGGGAAAATGCCTTGTTGATGTCAGAGGAGAATGGGCAGACTGGTTCGAGTTAATGCAACAGTAACTCAAATAACCACTCGTTACAACTAAGGTATGCAGAATACCATCTCTGAATGCACATCACATCGAACCTTGAAGCAGATGGGCTACAGCAGCCAGAGGCCACACCGGGTGCCTCTTCTGTCAAGCTTAGAACAGGAAACTAAGGCTAGAATTTGCAGAGGCTTACCAGAATTGAACAATAGCATAAAATGTTGCTTGGTCTGGAGAGTCTCGATTTCAGCTGCGACATTCAGATGGCAGGGTCAGAATTTGGCATAAAGCACATTAAAGCATGGATCCATTCTGCCTTGTATCAACGGTTCAGGCTGGTGATGTAATTGGGTGGGGGATATTTTCTTGCCACACTTTGGGCCCCTTAGTACCAACTAAGCATCGTTTAAACACCACGGCCTGCCTGAGTATTGTTGCTGACCATGTCTATCCCTTTATGACTACAGTGTACCCATCTTCTGATGGCTCCTTCCAGCAGGATAATGCACCATGTCACAAAGCTCCAATCATCTCACCACTGGTTTCTTGAACATGACAATGAGGTCACTGTACTCCAATGGCTTCCACAGTCACTACATCTCATCCAATAGAGCACCTTTGGGATGTGGTGGAACAGGAGACCAAAATCTCTGAGGAATGTTTCCAACACCCTGTAGAATCTATGCCACGAAGAATGAAGGCAGTTCTGAAGGCAAAAGGGGGTCCAGCACAGTACTAGTGTCACGAGCCGGACTGACGGCTAGTGGGAATACAGGAGGTGGATCCTCTGTACCAGAGAGGGGATGGCACGGGTCGTACTGAGGGACCGGTTCTAAGCAGCTACCGGTTTTCACCAGAGCCCGCCGCAAAGCGGGATGGACTTTCTGCGGCGGTAGCAACCAGGTCGTGTCCTCCAGTAGCGACTCCACCTCTCTGGCGGCTGAGATAGGCGCGGTACAAAAGGACAAGGCAGAGGCAAGGTCAGACGTAGCAGAGGGTCAGGGCAGGCGGCAATGGTTCGTAGTCAGAGACAATGGCAGCAGGTCAGATACACAGGCAAGGCAACTCACAAAACACTTCCACAGGGTACTAGGACAACAAGATCCGGCAAGGACAGGAAGGGGAAGTGGGATTATATATGTTTTGGGTGTGCACACAGTAATTGGGCCAGGCACCAATCAATGGTGCACTGGCCCTTTAAATCTTAGGAGGCCGGCGCGCGTGCGCCCTAGAGCGCAGCGGGGCCGCGCGCGCCGGGAAGGAGCAGGAGGGGGAAGGTGAGTAGGATGGGATGCGATCCGCGGACGGAGATGTGCCGCCGTGTGGATCGCATCCCCGCCGGTGACAGAGCAGTGCCCACGGCCAGGAGGGCTGACCGGGGTGCTGCAGGGAGACCGACGCCGTGAGCGCTCCGGGAAGGATGGGACACCCGGAGCGCTCGGCGTTACAGTACCCCCCCCTTAGGTCTCCCCCTTTTCTTGGAACCCAAGAATCTACGGATGAGCTCCTTGTCTAAAATGTTGGTCTCAGGCTCCCAGGATCTCTCTTCAGGACCACAGTTCTCCCAATCAATTAAAAAAAAATATTTTACCTCGGATGACCTTGGAGGCGAGGATTTCTTTCACCGAGAAGACATCGGAAGAACCAGAGACAGGAGCAGGAGCAGTGACCTTGGGGGAAAATCGGTTAAGAATGAGGGGTTTGAGAAGAGACACATGAAAAGAATTGGGGATACGAAGAGAAGGAGGAAGATGGAGTTTGTAAGAGACAGAATTGATTTGGTTTTTGATTTTAAAAGGTCCGAGGTAACGAGGGCCCAGCTTGTAGCTAGGTACCCGAAACCGAACATATTTGGAGGAGAGCCACACTTTGTCACCCGGGACATAGACAGGAGGAATTCTTCTTTTTTTATCTGCATGTCTCTTCATGCGGGCAGAGGCCAGTGATAGCGACTTTTGAGTCTCTTTCCAGATAGAAGTGAAGTCTTGAGTTAATTCATCCACGGCAGGAACTCCAGAAGAAGTGGGGATGGGGAGGGGGGGCAATGGGTGACGGCCGTAGACCACAAAGAAAGGTGATTTGGAGGACGATTCAGAGTTCTTGAAATTGTATGAGAATTCTGTCCAGGGTAATAGGTCGACCCAATCGTCTTGACGGGTGGAGACAAAATGTCGTAAGTAGTCCCCAAGGACCTGGTTAACTCTCTCTACCTGTCCATTGGATTGCGGGTGATAAGCAGAAGAAAAATTCAACTTAATCTTTAGTTGAGTACAGAGAGCTCTCCAAAATTTTGAGATGAATTGAACGCCTCTATTAGAGACGATATGTGAGGGTAGCCCATGGAGGCGGAAAATTTGAAGAAAAAAATGCTTCGCGAACTGAGGTGCAGTAGGCAGACCAGGAAGCGGGACAAAATGAGCCATTTTCGAAAAGCGGTCAACGACCACCCAGATGACAGTGTTACTATGAGACAAAGGAAGGTCCGTGATGAAATCCATGGCAATGTGGGACCATGGTTGTTCAGGCACAGGTAGAGGAAGGAGAAGACCTGCAGGCTTCTGGCGTGGAGTCTTGTCACGTGCACAGATAGTGCAGGCCCGTACAAAGTGAGGCCTCGTACACACGGCCGAGATTCTCGTTGAAAAAAACATGTCGTTTTTTTCGATGAGATTCTTGGACAAGAAACTTGTCCCGGCCGAGTGTACACACGCTCGTTTCAAAGAACCCGCGGTTCTTTGAAAGGAGTGTACGCGGTGACGTCATCGACTACGTCGAGCATGCGCTCGTCACATTCGATGCCGGCGCCGCCATCTTGGTCTACCCTACGTATGCCTAGGAAGCTACCGCGCATGCGTCAAATTCATTTCGAACATGCGCGGGCTTCTGGGAGGACAGGTAAGTGTACACACACTCATTTTTCTCGTCGAGAAACATGCCGAGGAGAATCTCAACGAGAAAATAGAGAGCAGGTTCTCTATTTTCTCGTCGAGGTTTCTTGTCGGTTTTCTCGACGAGAAACCCGATAGCAGCGTACACACGACCGATTTACTCGGCAAGACCTCTCTGCCAGCAAGTTTCTTGCTGGTTCTTGCCGAGAAAATCAGTCGTGTGTACGAGGCCTCAGTCATATCTTTTTCCTGGGTAGGCAACCAATAGTGTCTGGCCATCAATTGTATGGATTTTTTGATCCCAGCGTGACCGGCTAGATGGGAGGAATGGCCCCACCTGAGTATCTGGAGACGAAGGCGTGGAGGAACGAAAGTTTTTCCTGGAGGAACTGGCATCAGAGACGCAGGAGCAGAGGAAATCAGACACTCAGGGGGTACGATGTGTTGAGGGGGAGTCCCGATTTCAGAGGCATCAGAGGAACGGGACAAGGCATCAGCCCTGACATTCTTGTCTGCGGGACGAAAATGGATCTGGAAATTGAACCGGGCAAAGAACACTGACCACCTGGCCTGGCGAGGATTTAAGCGCTGAGCGGACTGAAGGTAGGACAAATTTTTATGGTCAGTGTAGATGGAGATAGGGTGAAGGGATCCTTCCAGGAGATGTCTCCACTCTTCTAATGCCAGCTTGATGGCCAACAGTTCACGGTCACCTATGGAATAGTTTTTTTCAGGAGGGGAGAAGGTTTTAGAGAAAAAAACACACGTGACGTTTCTTCCTTTAGCGTTTTTTTGAAGAAGAACAGCTCCGGCTCCTACCGAGGAGGCGTCAACTTCAAGGAAGAACGGCTTTGTGGGGTCTGGTCGAGACAGGACAGGTGCAGAGGAGAAGGCGGTCTTAAGACGAGTATAGGCTTCTTCCGCTTGAGGCGGCCAGGACCTTGGATTTGCGTTTTTCTTAGTCAGTGCCCCTATAGGAGCAACGATGGTGGAGAAGTGGGGTATGAACTGACGATAGTAGTTGGCGAATCCAAGGAAGCGTTGGATAGCACGGAGTCCAGAGGGGCGTGGCCAATCCAAGACTGCGGAGAGCTTGTCAGGGTCCATTTGAAGGCCTTGTCCTGAGACCAGATAACCTAGGAAAGGAAGGCTGCTGCGCTCAAAAAGGCATTTTTCAAATTTAGCGTAAAGATGATTTACGCGGAGGCGCTGGAGCACTTGACGGACATGGAGCCGATGTTCCTCAAGGTTGGTAGAGAAGATTAGGATGTCGTCAAGATAGACAACCACACAGGTATACAGTAAGTCCCGAAAGATTTCATTGACAAAATCCTGAAAGACTGCAGGAGCGTTGCAAAGTCCGAAAGGCATGACGAGATATTCAAAGTGACCATCTCTGGTGTTAAATGCGGTTTTCCATTCATCTCCTTCACGGATTCTGATGAGGTTATAAGCGCCCCTGAGGTCCAATTTCGAAAAAACTTTTGCTCCGCGCAGACGGTCGAAGAGCTCCGAGATGAGAGGCAGAGGGTAGCGATTTTTAATAGTGATTTTATTGAGACCACGATAGTCTATGCAAGGGCGTAGTGATCCGTCCTTGTTGGCAACGAAGAAGAACCCCGCTCCGGCTGGAGAAGATGATTTCCTAATAAAACCTCTCTTGAGGTTCTCCTGTATGTAATCAGTCATGGCCTTGGTTTCAGGAGAGGAGAGAGGGTAAATTCTGCCACGGGGTGGTGTAGTACCTGGGAGCAAGTCAATGGGGCAGTCGTAGGGTCTATGTGGTGGTAAGACCTCCGCCTGTTTTTCGCAAAAGACATCAGAAAGTCCTGATAGGCCTTGGGAAGGCCGGGCAAAGGAGTAGCGATGGGAACTTGACTGGGGGTTACAGACTTAAGACAATGCTTGTGGCAGAAGTAGCCCCAGGATTTGATGTCCCCAGTGGTCCAGTCGAGGGTAGGAGAGTGGCGCTGGAGCCAGGGTAGGCCAAGAAGGATGTCAGAAGTACAGTTCGGCAAAACAAAGAATTCAATTTTTTCTTGGTGAACACCAACGGACATGAGCAGGGGTTCGGTGCGGTAACGCACGGTACAATCCAGATTCTCTCCATTTACAGAGGAAATGAAGAAGGGTTTGATGAGATGGATAACAGGAACGTTGAACCTGTTGATGAAAGAGGCTTCAATAAAGTTTCCTGCAGAACCAGAGTCCAGGAAGGCCACTGCAGAGAAGCAGGAGCCAGCAGAAGGGGAAATCCGCACAGGAATAGTCAGACGTGGAGAGGAAGAATTCACACCTAGTAACGCCTCTCCCACGTTCACTAGGTGCGGGCGTTTCCCTGACGTAGAGGACGAATAGGGCAGTCCTTTAGGAAATGTTCAGAGCTCGCACAATAAAGGCATAAGTTCTCATTCCTACGGCGAGTCCTCTCTTGTAGGGTCAGGCGAGATCGGTCCACCTGCATGGCCTCCTCGACGGAAGGCATAGTATCAGGATGCGTTGGATTCAGGAAGAGAGGAGCCAGGCGCGGATAACGCCTGGTGCAAACAAGATCTTTCTCCTGGCGAAGCTCTTGGCGTCTTTCAACGAAGCGTATGTCAATGCGGGTAGCTAAGTGGATGAGCTCCGTCAGGGAGGAGGGTATCTCTCGTGCGGCCAGACAATCCTTGATGTGGCTGGATAAACCTTTCTTGAAGGTCGCGCAGAGAGCCTCATTATTCCAGGCTAGCTCTGAGGCCAGTGTGCGGAACTGTATGGCATATTCGCCCACAGAGGAGTTTCCTTGGACAAGGTTAAGCAGGGCGGTTTCAGTGGATGATGTCAGGGAGATGCGCACCTGATCAGCGAGTCCGTTGGAGCAGAGTAAGGTCACCCGTACGGATCCGACTCACGGGCCCCTGGTAGTGCAGACAGGAGGCACGGGAGTGTGGAAGGGTAAGAGAGCCTGAGATTGGTTCCTGGAAGGCGGCTCCGGATGCTGGGTTCAGGAGGGTAGCTAAGCCAGGCAGGCTGCAGGCAGGTAGGTAGGCAGGCAGGTGTATAGAGCAGCGCAGCTGGGCGGATGCAGAAGGAGCGGTCAGACAGGCAGGGTTCGGCAACGTTCAGGCAATATGGTACAGCGGGGTAGGCAGGTTCAGGGTCAAAGACAGGCCGAGGTCGGGTGCAGGCGGATAGCAGGGAAAGTCCAGTAACAAGCCGGGTGGTCAGAAGGTCGGATTTCGGGCGAACAACAGGAGCAGGATACACAGGGGACTGCAGATCAGATAGCACCGGTCTGAAGTGTTCCAGGGGTTTAAATAGGCAAACCGGCGTGCTTCGGCGCGCGCAATGGCGCATGCGCGCGCGCCCGCATTGCGCGCACATGCACCCGCACGCACAGGCACACCAACGCGCACAGGCACGCGCGCCCGCGGTCTGGGAAGTGCACCAGCGCGGACGGGAACATGCCAAACATCAGCGCGCATCGGCGCACGCGAACGCACACCAAAGCGATCACCAACACGCCCGGCAAGGTACGTTCTCTGACAGTGCCCCCCCCCCTTTAGGGCAGCCTCCGGATGCCCAATTGAGCGATCTTCGCGGCGTGAGACCTCCTGAAAGCTTGCATGAGTTCCTCCGCATGTATGCCGCTTTCGGGTTCCCAGGAGTTATCCTCTGGGCCGTAACCCCTCCACTTAATCAGATATTGTACCTGGTTGTGTCTCTTCCTACAGTCCAGGATTGCCTCCACCTCAAACTCCTCCTCGTTGTCAATCAAAACAGGTTCCGTTGGGCCAGTGTTACGGCCAGCGAAGGGGTTAGGGACAACCAGCTTTAACAGGGTCACATGAAAGACTGGGTGGACCTTCAGGGAGTTAGGCAGGTCGAGCTCATATGCTACATTGTTGATCCTCCTCTTTACCGAGAAAGGTCCCATGAACTTAGGGCCCAATTTCCTGGACGGACAGGCCATCTTTAGGTTAATTGTGGATAACCACACCTGGTTGCCAGGCTCCAGAATGAGTTCCCCTCTCCTTTTCCTATCAAACATCCTCTTGTTGTACTCCTGGGTCTTGGACATGGTCTCCTGTAGAAGTTTGTTATTGGAGAAGAAGAAATCCATTGTTTCGGACACTGCAGGGATAGTGCATTCGGGTATGGTACTTGGCAAAAAGGAGGGATGGAATCCATAGTTGGCAAAGAATGGGGTTTGCTTAGTGGCAGAGTGCAGGGAGTTGTTGTAAGCAAATTCAGCGATGGGGAGTAGGGAGACCCAATTATCCTGGGAAAAGGAGGAAAAACAACGGAGGTACTGTTCTAATGTTTGGTTGGTTCTCTCTGTTTGACCATTCGTCTGAGGGTGGTATGCCGAAGAGAATGCCAACTCAATTTCCAGAGAACCACAAAGAGCCTTCCAAAATCTGGAGGTGAACTTGGCGCCTCGGTCTGAGACAATACTTGCCGGAACTCCATGGAGCCTCACTATCTCCCTGATAAAAACCCTCGCCGTCTACATGGCGGAAGGTGTACCTTTCATGGGCAAAAAATGAGCCATCTTGGACAGCCTGTCAACGACAACGAAGACCGTGGAGAATCCTTCGGACAGGGGGAGCTCCACTATGAAGTCCATCGACACCATCTTCCAGGGTCTTTCAGGGACAGGTAGAGGTTTTAATAGACCCCAGGCCCTCATCCGGCTATTCTTGTTCCGGGAGCAGGTGTTGCATGAGTCCACGTATCTCTTGCAGTCGCTACCCAGCTGCGGCCACCAGAACGTGCGCTTGATAAGCTCGGCCGTTTTCAAGGTACCGAAATGTCCGGCCAACTTGTGGTCATGGCAAAGCTCCAGAACAGCTATCCGAAGACCCTCGGGGACCAGAATTTTGCCCTTGTGCCTGATCAGACCATCTTGTGCCCTGACACAGTGCTCCGGAAGAGAGGTCAAGCCAGCAGACGCCCGCTTAATACGGGGCATGAGGTCTTCTTGAAGGAGCAGGAAGTTCCCGGGAGGGAGGATGGTGTCAACAGGTAAGTTCTCTTCAGGAGTGCTGAACATTCGGGACAGTGCGTCCGGTTTAATGTTTTTTGAGCCAGGCCTGTAGGTGATGTGGAACAGAAACCTTGAGAAAAAAAGTGCCCACCTTGCCTGCCTTGGCTTCAACCTCTTGGCTGTTCTCAGGTACTCGAGGTTCTTGTGGTCCGTGTAGACCAAAATGGGGTGTGCCGCCCCCTCGAGCAGGTAACGCCATTCTTCTAATGCGGCCTTGATAGCCAGGAGTTCCCGGTCACCCACGTCATAGTTACGTTCCGCCGTGGAAAGCTTGCGCGAGAAGAAGGCCACTGGAAAAAGTAAGGCTTTAGCCCCCTGACGCTGGGATAGCACAGCCCCCACTGCATTTTCGGAAGCGTCCACTTTCAGGACGAAAGGTAATGCAGGGTCAGGGTGCTTCAGGATGGAGGCAGAGACAAATAATTCCTTCAGTTTGTCAAAGGCAGCTTGAGCTCTGGGGGACCAATAGAATCGGTTTCCTTGTTTGGTCAGTTCGGTAAGAGGGGCGACAATTGCAGAGAAACTTCTGATGAACTTCCGGTAGAAGTTGGAAAATCCGATGAAGCGCTGGACCCCTTTTTTATCTGTGGGGGCAGGCCAGTCCAGGATAGCCGACACCTTCTGAGGGTCCATTTTAATGCCCTCAATCGAAATGATCAAACCGAGAAACTGGATGCTTTGCCGCTCAAACTCACATTTCTCTGGCTTGGCGTAAAGCCCATGTCGTCTGAGCCGAACAAGGACATTCCGGACATGCCTGCGATGGTCGTCTACAGAGGAGGAGAATATCAAGATATCGTCCAGGTATACTATGACGTACAAGTCCAGGTAATCACGGAAGATGTCATTGACAAAATGTTGAAAGGTAGCCGGAGCGTTACACAGTCCGAACGGCATAACTAGATATTCGTAGTGCCCGAACCGTGTGCGGAAGGCCGTCTTCCACTCATCCCCCTCTCGAATGCGGATCAGGTTGTACGCTCCTCGGAGGTCAAGCTTGGTGAATATGACCGCCGTTCCCAGCCTCTGGAAAAGTTCCGGCACGAGAGGTAAGGGATAACGGTTTTTAATGGTGATCTTGTTCAACTGCCGATAATCAATACAGGGGCGTAGGGAATGGTCCTTTTTTTTGACGAAAAAGATGCCCGCACCTGCAGGCGAGGTGGACGGGCGGATGAACCCTTTCTTTAGGTTGTCGTCGATGTAGACCTTCAGGGTGCCCAATTCCTGCTCGGTCAACGGGAAGATCCTCCCAAAAGGTACTTCGGTCCCAGGCAAAAGTTCTATAGGGCAATCATATGGTCTGTGAGGAGGAAGGGTTTCTGCTCCCTTCTTACTGAACACGTCCAGAAAGTCATGGTAGGGCTCAGGGATGGTTTTCTGAAGGTCAGGGTCTGTGCCCAGACAGAGCAGGTGAGGGTGGTCGGTAGAGGCTTGTTGCAGGCAGTGTTGCTGACAATAATCTGAGAGGAATTTAACCCTCCCTGTAGCCCAGTCAATGTTGGGGTTATGGGCTTGCAGCCAGGGCATCCCCAGGATGACGGGGAATAGCGGAGAGGAGATGGCATCCAGACTTAGGAACTCCTGATGGTGGGTTGCCACCAAGGCCAACAAGGGAACGGTTTCCTGAGTGACAGGGCCGGATTTGATAATGGAGCCATCAGCGAGGTGTACTGCAAGTCCCCGGGATTTCGGCTGCAGGGGAATGTGATGACTGGCAGCAAATGTCAAATCGATAAAGCAGCTGCATGCCCCCGAATCAATTATGGCGGGTACTAGGATTGCGGAAGTCCTTCTGGGGGGCTGTAAAGAGATGGAGAGAGCCAAGTGAGAAGTTGGGTTAGGTAACAAAGAGGCACAAGTAGAAGAAACAGGCAGGCACTTACGCATCTTGGCCGGGCAGGATCTCACGTAGTGTCCTGGTTCGCCACAGTACATGCACAGATTGTTGCTACGCCTATGCTGGCGTTCTTCGGGAGAGAGAGAAGGGGGCAGTAAGCCCAGTTGCATGGGTTCCGGGTCATCTAAGGCCGGAGACGGGGAAGCCGGAGGTGCAAGACGGACTGGGTTTGAGACCTTGGGGAGCAACCAGGTGGGTCGGAACTGACTGGAGGTCCTCTCAGAGCGGCGCTCTCTCAGGCGCCGGTCGATCTGAATTGACAGATCTATTAACTTGTCCAGGGTTTGAGGAACTTCGACACGTGCTAGCTCGTCCTTGAGCTGATCCGACAGGCCCATCCGGAATTGGTAGCGCAAAGCAGCGTCATTCCACTCTGTGTCGGAACTCCAACGTTTGAACTCTGCCGCATAGTCCTCGGCCGCTCTGCGGCCTTGCAGGAGAGAGTGAAGAACAGATTCTGCAGTAGCCGCTTGTTGCGGGTCCTCGTAGAGTTGGGACATAGCGGCAAAGAACGTGGCAAGGGTCTCCAAGGAGGCATATTTCTGCTCTAGAAGGCGGTGAGCCCAGGCCTGCGGCTCGTCGGTCAGCAGGGAGATGACGAAGCCCACCTTGGTTACTTCCAGGGAAAAGGTGCGGGGTTGTAGGGCGAAGAAAAGCTTGCAGGCGTTGCGGAACGCACGATATTTGCTGCGATCGCCCGCAAACTTCTCGGGTGTAGGGACCCTGGGTTCCGGAGGAAGCATGACGACGGAGGGTGTAGCCGGATATCCCGTGGATGTGGTGCCTTGCGGGCTGGCAGGCGAGGACAGGACTTGAACTCTTTCCTCCAACCTGGTATAGCCGGCTTGGAGGTCTTTCACGGCTTGCGTCAGCCCGTTCAGGTGTCGGCATAATTCCTCCATGGGATCCCTCCCCTGCTCGGACTCGGACATGGCTGTCTGATACTGTCAGGGAGATACGCACCTGATCAGCGAGTCCGTTGGAGCAGAGTAAGGTCACCCATACGGATCCGACTCACGGGCCCCTGGTAGTGCAGACAGGAGGCACGGGAGTGCGGAAGGGTAAGAGAGCCTGAGATTGGTTCCTGAAAGGCGGCTCCGGATCCTGGGTTCAGGAGGGTAGCTAAGCCAGGCAGGCGGCAGGCAGGTGTATAGAGCAGCGCAGCTGGGCGGATGCAGAAGGAGCGGTCAGACAGGCAGGGTTCGGCAACGTTCAGGCAATATGGTACAGCGGGGTAGGCAGGTTCAGGGTCAAAGACAGGCCGAGGTCGGGTGCAGGCGGATAGCAGGGAAAGTCCAGTAACAAGCCGGGTGGTCAGAAGGTCGGATTTCGGGTGAACAACAGGAGCAGGATACACAGGGGACTGCAGATCAGACAGCACCGGTCTGAAGTGTTCCAGGGGTTTAAATAGGCAAACCGGCGTGCGTCGGCACACGCAACGGCGCATGCGCGCGCATGCCCGCAATGCGCGCACATGCAACCGCACGCACAGGCACACCAACGCGCACAGGCACGCCCGCCCGCGGTCTGGGAAGTGCACCAGCGCGGACGGGAACATGCCAAACATCAGCTCGCATCGGCGCACGCGAACGCACACCAAAGCGATCACCAACACGCCCGGCAAGGTACGTTCTCTGACAGATGAGGCTCGGCCTGGTTCCTCAAAAACGCTACGAACCTCAGCGAGGAAGGACTGAACGGTGGCTGTAGCAGGGTCATTGCGGTCCCAGAGTGGCGTGGCCCAGGCCAAGGCCTTCCCAGACAACAGACAGACCACGAATGCCACCTTAGACCGTTCTGTGGAAAACTGGTCTGACATCATCTCAAGATGCAGGGAACATTGGGACAAGAATCCCTGGCACCTCCTAGGATCCCCGTCAAATTTCTTCGGAAGAGATAAGCGGATCTTCGAGGAGATAGCGGCAGCTCGGGAGGGGAAGATGCTGGAGCTTGTGGCGGCAGACGCTGCTGGATCATGGCGGTCAACTGCGACAGCTGCTGTCCTTGTTGGGCAATCAATTGCGACTGCTGGGCAACCACGGTAGTGAGATCAGCGAGACTAGGCAGCGGCACGTCAGCGGGATCCATGTTCGGATCTACTGTCACGAGCCGGACTGACGGCTAGTGGGAATACAGGAGGTGGATCCTCTGTACCAGAGAGGGGATGGCACAGGTCGTACTGAGGGACCGGTTCTAAGCAGCTACCGGTTTTCACCAGAGCCCGCCGCAAAGCGGGATGGACTTGCTGCGGCGGTAGCAACCAGGTCGTGTCCTCCAGTAGCGACTCCATCTCTCTGGCGGCTGAGATAGGCGCGGTACAAAAGGACTAGGCGGAGGCAAGGTCAGACGTAGCAGAGGGTCAGGGCAGGCGGCAGTGGTTCGTAGTCAGAGACAATGGCAGCAGGTCAGATACACAGGCAAGGCAACTCACAAAACACTTCCA
The DNA here is from genome assembly GCA_029206835.1 of Rana muscosa. Taxonomy (NCBI): domain Eukaryota; kingdom Metazoa; phylum Chordata; class Amphibia; order Anura; family Ranidae; genus Rana; species Rana muscosa. The sequence continues at coordinate 36,685,597 of CM055116.1, read as the reverse complement.
CAGGGTACTAGGACAACAAGATCCGGCAAGGACAGGAAGGGGAAGTGGGTTTATATATGTTTTGGGTGTGCACACAGTAATTTGGCCAGGCACCAATCAATGGTGCGCTGGCCCTTTAAATCTTAGAAGGCCGGCGCGAGCGTGCCCTAGAGCGCAGCGGGGCCGCGCGCGCCGGGAAGGAGCAGGAGGGGGAAGGTGAGTAGGATGGGATGCGATCCGCGGACGGAGATGTGCCGCCATGTGGATCGCATCCCCGCCGGTGACAGAGCAGCGCCCACGGCCAGGAGGGCTGACCGGGGCGCTGCAGAGAGACCGACGCCGTGAGCACTCCGGGAAGGATGGGGCACCCGGAGCGCTCGGCGTTACAACTAGCAAGGGGTACCTAATAAAGTGGCTGGTGAGTATATCTTAAAATAATAGCATATAAATGTATTTCAGACCTTATGTTATAAAGAGTAAAAAAACAAAAACAAACAACAGATGAGTGTACACAAAATGTGCCAAACCATACAGACACCTACACACCATCAATCAGCAAAGAGAGAACCTGTCAGAGAGAGCTACAATGTACTTGAACATGTTCCAAGGAAGTGTTTCCCAAACAGAATGGTTCTGATTCCATTCAAAACTCTTTGGGGTTAGATTGTAGTTGTATTACCAGGTATGAAGTAAAGAGGAGGGGAAAGAATGGGAAACACTGTAGTGGAAGGGAGGGGAAATGAAGGGGAGGGTAAAGAATCTCCTTCACAGAGAAAGAGATCGGGATCTCATGCCTCGTACACACGACCGGGATTCCCGGCGGTAAAAAGTCCGCCGGGAATCCCGGCGGGGGAAAACCGAGAACCTGCTCGGTAACTTTCCCCCTGTACACACCAGAGGGTTTCCCGTCTGGAAAACTGCGGTGAGAGCTTTGGCCGGGAATCCCGGCCGTGTGTATGCTCCACCGCAGTGTTTCCCATAGGAAAACTGCCGGGTTAAAAACAGCCGCGAATCACGGCGGGAAAAAAAAACATGTTCTAATTTTTCCCGCCGGGTTTCCCGGCAGTTTTCCTGTCGGGAAAACTGCGATGGAGCATACACACGGCCGGTTTTCCCGGCCAAAAGCTCTCATGGCAGTTTTCCCGACAAGGAAAACAGTCGTGTGTACGAGGCATAAGAGAAAGGTGTAAACAGAAATATAGGACGAGAGAACAGAAAATAGCTCGTCCGGGATTTTCTACGGCAGAAAAGTGTGAAAAAGTGTTGGAAACCCCCCCAGAGTTTGAACTTTATTCCCCTGTTAAGTTCCGTGGAGGTTGGCCATATTGAGGAGAAAGTGTCTGCGCCACGAGGAGAACCCATGCTGAGTTCATGGGCGTGTCTACAGAGAAAAGGCCCGTGAACATTGCAGAGAGATGGGAGGAGCCATGCCATGTGAGGAGTTGCACGTGGTGGCTTTGGCGCTAAAGGGACAGTGCGACATGGATCGGCAAGCGGGTAGCATGGCATCTGATGCTTCATGGGTTCCGGCTACTTCTACCATGAATGTGACCTTGTTTGCCACTTCTGTGACTGATACGGGGATTCGGCTGAAGCCTCGGGGTTGCTTCGCTCTTTATGTCTGCAAAGAGACGGAGGCCCTTGGAGTGGTTTGTCCCAGATGCCAGGGGCTGGTGGTGCATCTTAGGCCGTTCGGAAGATGTGAACAGTGCAAGGAGTTCCTGTTCGAGGTGGAGCAGCCTACGGAAAAACCTTGGGCCTTTCATTTGAACTGCCTTACAGGCGCCACCACTTTGGAAGAAGAAGAAACCAGAGCTTCTGCGGCCACCCCTACGCGCACTGTCGGGACTTCGGAGGAAGTCACAACCGTAAATGTTCCAGTGATTGAGGAACCAGAGTTGGAGAGACCGGAGGATGTTGCTTCGGTAGCCACTGGATCCTCGTTTCCACCGTCCAAGAGGAAGCTTGGCTTCGTAAAAGCTTCCTGCGGTCGTGGTGGAGTTACACCCCAGCGCTTGCTCGGATCGGATGCTTCCGTGGGAAAAAGTTCCGGACGTCCTGCTTCAGCAACAAGCTGAGGTAAGCCGGGGAAAGGGGCCTTGGACAAGGTCCGAAGTGTCGGGGATCCCAGAGTTATTGAACTTGTTCATGGCGGTGACTCGTCGTCTACCCGGAGTTACCTGCCAGCGGAGGAATGTGATATCTCCGACCTGGAGTCAGTCTCCGATGCGGGAGATGATGCTGCTATTGATGAGGTGTTTGAGAAGAAGGGTTGGGATAAGGTACCCCTGTCCTCGTCCCGTAGGAAAAGAGACTCACCCATGCTTACTGGGGATACCCCGAAGCCTGAGGAGGGATCTGTTTCACCGTCTGCCCTTCCACCCCTTGTTAAATCTGCACCTGCTAGTGTGACATCGAGAGTGTCATTGCGGGCCCCTGTGTCTAGCCCGGAGGAAGTGAAAGTGCCTCAACACCCGGATGCCATCGTTCTGCCAGGAGCGGAAGATCGAGCAAACCATACCACCATTGTCTCGGCTGCAACGGTTGTTCAATCAGAGAGTGGCCAGCGAATACGGGTGGGAATATCCGTACCTGCCCAAAGAACTTTTGTTTGAAGTGGAAGTTTATAGATTTCGGTGGTACGCGGACTTTGTCTGGACTCATTTGAAGGTACCCGAGACCCATAGGTACTACTCTTTTTCCATTTCTGCTACTAAGAGGTTTAAAGACTGTAAAGAATCCTGGATGCTAGGTAGACACATACATGCGGACAGAGTGGTCATTTGTAGGAAAGATACATGTTAAATACCACATAGACACCTTTGACAAACATTGGAAACCACTTGTGTTGCCAGATCCGCAGTACTACCTCTAAGAGACTGGACTTTTTTTTTTTTTGTTTGCTTTTATTCATTTCGGAGTGTACTCTCCTGGAGCCCAAGGACTTTGCCTTCACCAAAGAGGTAGTCTACTTTGCTACAAGCGGGAGCAGTTTTTTTTTTCTTTGCTCGCAGCACCTGAAAGACATTGACTTTTGGGGTAGAAGTAGTTCAGAGCAGGGCCAGAGAAGAAGAAGGAAGATTTACCCCTCAGGAAAAAAAATAAAAAATTGGGGGCGGCTGTCTTGACGGTAGCACTTCCACTAGGTGGCGGTGTTACGTAACTTTTACATTGCAGTTTGTTTGAATGTGTTTATTTTTTTAGAAGGAAGGGATTTTTCCCTCAGGGAAAATCTTTTCATTTTAGATGTTCCAAAGTTAGAATGTGCATATTGGGTGTGTTTTTCCTTCTCTACAGGTGGACATTGAGCAAGTCATTGAGAAAGGGTGGCTTAGCTATGGTAGTCGGGAGGGAAATGTAAATTATAAATGTGGTTTATTGTGTCATTGAGAATGTGATATACACATATGTTTCTCTACTCTTCTTTCATCTCTGCTTTTAACTCCCTTTTCCCCATGTTTAGGTTCCAGCACAAACAATTTTTTTTAAAAAAATTTTGTTTTTAGATAGTCTCTGGAGCAGGTCTATGTTGACTTGGGATCGAGAGGCATAGGTTTGATCCAGACACTGGGGACCAGTGTCCATTAGTAGGGGGAGTATGTAGCGGGGTCCTCAATTTAAGGGCAGTCTTTGAGAGGTAGTTAGCTCAAACACCCTAATTTGTCAGGGTTTTTACAAGAGTGTCGGTGTGTAGTTACTGTAGCCTACAGGTGGCACTGCCATAGTAGGCTGGTGTTGAACCACTGATACAGTGCTGTGCCTTGTGTGTCCCCTCTCGGCAGCCATACGGTGGGTGTGTTCTACCTGCTGGGCATGCTGGGAGAGGATATAAAAGGGGCAGACGCTGCCTGTTCGGGGTTCTTCTTCGGGGGGGTCCTATCCCAGGTGTTGTTCCTGTCTGCCCCGGGCACCTTTTGGCCTGGGGCCGGGTTGTCATTGGTTCGGTTGCCGGGAGTCCTACTCCCAGAGAGTGTTCCGGTTCCATCCTGGGCACCTTTAGCCCAGGGTGGGGTACTATCGTGATGTTCCTGTCCGCCCTGGGCATGTAAGCCCAGGAACCGCAGTGTAGGCCTGGGGCCCGTCACCTTCGGCTGGGGTCCGCCAGGGATCGAGGAATCTCAGGGTGCCGCCTTACGAGGGGACCCGTATCTAGAAGGAACTCTCCGAAGACCCAGTGCAGTGTCATGGTGACGATAGGGGCCCGGTAACTCTCCGGAGGGATGTCTTCTCCTAAACAAGGGCCATAGCTAAAGAAGGGAATCAGTTTTCACCAGGTCTGTGGCAGACACCAACCTCACAGTCTGTGGCAGAGACTGTGCGCCTAGTTAACTTTGCTCAATAAGCTGAGCGAACATCCGTAACGTTTGTGCCTGGACCTCATCCACACCTTGTGCTGTTCTGTTTCTTGCTCCAACCTTTCTTCTATCAGAGACTGTGTTATTCTAAGAGAAAATAAACTCTGAGTTGGAGTTTCAGCTTGTGTGGACATTCACTTTAATGGGAAGTCAAGGACTTGTCTCTAGTTAACATAGAGGTGAGCATCAGACTCTAGAGGTTTCCATGTTCTGTCCGTAGAAAGACCCAACAACAATACCGCTCAACCTCTTTGCACAGGAGGGTACGGGCTGTTAGTGCGGTGTGCCTCTCTTCCTGCGAGGAGCCAATGTTAATGCAGGTAAAGAAGGGGGTCTGTGCGATATATATATATATATATATATTGTGAGGGGGTTAGCTCGGCAGCGGGTGTGTGTGACCCCCGAGATGGGCTCCCCACACAAAAACAGGCCCAGCAAACGGAGGTTGTGGTTTTCAAAATCAAAAAGGTGCGGTTTATTTTCTATTTACAGTGACAAAACACAGCAAAGCAAAAGAAACATAAACAAAATAAATCCTGGTCAACTTGACCTCTGACTAAACATACAGGTTTCCTAACTAACAACTGGGATCAGCCTAGTGCTGTCCTAGTCCCTAAGTCCCTGGTTTTAAATGTCCAAGCAAATAGCCACACAGGCTTTGTCTCACCGCACAGGGGTTCACTCTCCCTAGACAGTCCACACAGGTCTGGGTCCAGGCATGAGCTAACATCTAATGAAGCTGGGAGTTCTTATAGAGGCCTAAATGAGCTGACAAGCTTCAGCTGGTCTCATCAACTCCCTGTCTGCACGACGCCCCACACTCTCCCTAGAGGTATGAGTCATCCATGAGCCCACTAGCCTCAGCTGGGCTTATACAACTCTCCACCTAGTTGTATAAGTCGGCGTAAAGCCTGAATCTGGGCGAAATATATCTACCCCCCTGGATGCAACCAGGTGACTTTACCTTCCTGCTGTCACATACCCCCCCTCTTGTTTTAACCTCGGGGTTGGAACACCAGCAATCAGGCATTCATGTACTCGAGACAAAGCATCCACATTCCCCATTTGAACGCCAGGGCGATGCTTTACTGTGAAGTTGAATTCCTGGAGGGCCAGGAACCACCTATTCACTCTTCTATTTGTTTCCTTGTTTTGAGCCATCCACTTTAACGGAGCGTGATCCGTAACCAAGTCAAAGTGCCTACCTAGCAGGTAGTACCGAAGGGAATCTAGAGCCCACTTCACCGCTAAACACTCCTTTTCAACGGTGGCGTAATTTACCTCATGGGACTTCAACTTCCTGCTGAGGTAAATGACTGGGTGCTCTTCCCCGTTCCAGACCTGGGACAATACTGCTCCTAACCCCACATCTGACGCATCACTTTGTACGACAAAGTCTTTAGAGAAGTCGGGTGAGTACAACACTGGCTGGCTACATAAGGCTTGTTTCAAGAATTGGAATGCTGCCTCAGCCTCGGGGGTCCATTTAATCATGACCGACCCTTTCCCCTTCGTCAGGTTGGTTAGGGGCACAGCCTTAGAAGCAAAGTGGGGAATGAATCGCCGATAATACCCAGCGATTCCCAGAAAGGCTCGTACCTGCTTCTTGCTGTTGGGACGTGGCCAACTCTGGATGGCCTCGACTTTGTTGAGTTGGGGTTTTATTACTCCCCTCCCAATGGTGTACCCAAGATATTTGGCCTCCTCCTGCCCAATGGTACACTTCTTGGGGTTAGCCGTAAACCCCGCTTCCCGAACAGAGTCCAGGACTGCTTGCACTTTTTGCTATGGACAATTACGTCATCCAGGTAAGCCGCAGCATACTTCCGATGGGGCCTCAGCATCTGGTCCATTTTCCGCTGGAATGTGGCCGGCGCATTCTGTAACCCGAACGGCATTCTTTTATATTGGAACGCCCCGTCTGGGGTTACAAATGTGGTTTTCTCTTTGGCCGACTTGGCCAGGGGGATTTGCCAATACCCTTTTGTGAGGTCAAGAGTCGTCATGTATCGGGCTGTTCCCAGCCGGTCGATCAACTCATCTATACGTGGCATGGGGTAGGTGTCAAATTTTGTAACTTTGTTCAACTGACGAAAATCGTTACAAAATCGCCAGCTCCCATCCGGTTTAGGCACCAACACAATGGGACTAGACCAATCACTTTGGGACTCCTCTATCACCCCTAAGTTCAGCATTTTCTGTACTTCCTCCCGTATTGCCTCCCGTCGGGCCTCTGGGATCCGATAGGGTTTTAACTTCACCCTTTCACCGGGCGGGGTAATGATGTCATGCTCTACCCCAGATGTTTGTCCCGGCAGCTCAGAGAATACCTCCTTGTTGCGAAGCACAAACTCCTTAACCTCCTGTTGTTGGGGTTGTGACAAGGTGGCTGCTATTCCAACCTCAGGAATCACGCAACCAGTTTGAGCTGGTGACCAAGTGTCTGCGACTAGGGACTCTCTATCCCTCCAGGCTTTCAACAGATTAACGTGATAGATCTGTTCGGGCTTTCGCCTTCCTGGTTGTCTGACCTTGTAATTCACTTCGCTCACTTTTTCCATTATCTCGTAGGGGCCTTGCCATTTGGCAAGGAATTTACTTTCAACCGTAGGGACAAGTACCAGTATCCTATCCCCCGGGTGAAAGGTACGGGTCTTGGCTCCACGGTTGTACACTCTCTGCTGTGCTAACTGCGCTTGGGCCAAATGTTCCTTCACGATGGGCATTACCTGTGCAATTCGGTCTTGCATCAGGGCGACATGCTCAATCACACTCCTGTGGGGAGAACTCTCACTTTCCCAAGTTTCCTTGGCAATATCCAACAGCCCTCTTGGGTGTCTCCCATACAGTAACTCAAAGGGGGAGAATCCCGTAGAGGATTGGGGCACCTCCCTAATAGCAAACATCAGATAAGGAAGTAGACAGTCCCAATCCTTTCCATCTCTATCCACCACTTTCTTCAACATTTGTTTTAGGGTTTTGTTGAATCTTTCAACCAGCCCATCGGTTTGGGGGTGATACACAGATGTACGTAATTGCGTCACTTTGAACAATTTACACAGCTCCTTCATAACCCGGGACATAAAGGGTGTACCTTGGTCCTTAAGCAGTTCTTTACAAATACCCACCCGGCTAAACACAAGAGATAGCTCTTTGGCTATGGTTTTGGCCGAGGTATTTCGGAGAGGGATCGCTTCTGGATAACGGGTGGCATAGTCCATTATAACTAATATGTACTGGTGCCCCCTAGCGGACTTGATTATAGGACCTACCAAATCCATGGCGATCCTCTCAAACGGGACCTCAATGATGGGTAGAGGGACCAGCGGGCTACGGAAATGTGGCATCGGGGCCGACCTCTGACACACAGGGCAGGAGGAACAATAATTTTCTATGTCCTTCATCACCCCCGGCCAATAGAATCTCTGTAATACCCTCTCTCGGGTTTTCTCTGTCCCCAGATGACCTCCAAGAATGTGCCCATGGGCCAACTCCAACACCAACTTCCTGTAAGGTTTGGGCACCACAAGCTGCTCAACGGTTTCTTCTGCCCTTTTTGCCACCCGATACAGTAGGTCCTTCTCTACGCTGAAGTATGGGTAAGTGCAGGTATTATCTGGGTTCACTAACTCGCCATCTATTTTCACTACGTTTTCCCGTGCCTTTATTAGGGCGGGGTCTTTCAACTGTTCTGTGGCAAAGTTTTCCCTGTGAACCTCAAGATCAGAAAACTCCACAGACGGTAGGTTTTCGTCTGAGGAGGTGGGCTCCTCTCCAGTTTCTTGAGTCTCCCCTGCCAATACTGATAAGGGAAATTCCGGAGAGTCCTCACCACTCTCAGGGGAGTTCTGGCTATCACATTCCTGGTACATAGGGGCACCAGTGGGGGGCTCAGGATCATCCCACAGTTCCCAGAACTTCGGAAAATCCCTTCCCACAATGGCGTCATGCGGTAACTGAGATACTAAGCCCACTGGATGAGAGAGGGTACCTTTGGGGGTCTCGAAACACACTGTAGTCACTGGATACTCTCGGGTGTCCCCATGCACACAAATAACAGCTACCTTGCTATTCCCAGAGACCTCTGTTTTAACTAACTCAGCCTTTATCAGGGTCACAAGGCTACCTGAATCCAGCAATACCACAACATTTCTACCATTAACACACATTTTGCATAAATGTTTCTCAGTTCCTCGACTGGCAGTGCATGCGACTGTCGCACACAGCGACTGACGTCTGCCCGTCAGAAAGTCACACTGCATGGGTTCCTCCACAACCGGGCAATTGGCTGCAATATGTCCCGCTTGCCGGCAGCGGTAGCAAACGATCCTTCTTGCGGCCTCTTGAGCCGCTGATTTCCCAGGCTGTTCTCGCCAAACTTGGGGTAGAGCTCCCACCCTCTCACTCTCTCCACCCTCACCCCTTGGAATCCTCTTATCCGCCCCTGGGGATGGTCTGGTCTTAGGGTGGAAAGTCCGAGTGTCTCTGGACGAGGCCGTCAGGTTCTCTGTAGCCAAGTATTTCTCCACACGATCCACAAGACCATCGGCCGTCTCTGGGTCTCCATGGCTTACCCACTTTTGGATGGCAGTAGGAAGAGCTCTCAAAAACCGATCCATTACAACACGTTCCACAATCTTTGGTGCGGACAAAGTCTCTGGCTGTAGCCACTTTCTGCTCAGGTGAATGAGATCATACATTTGAGACCTGGGGGGTTTTCCAAGCTGGAAAGTCCAGTTATGCACACGCTGAGCCCGGACAGCCTGGGTGACACCCAGCCTTGCCAATATTTCAGCTTTTAGCATCACATAGTCTTTTGCTTGGTTAGGCTCTAGGTCATAGTAAGCTTTCTGCGATTCACCAGTTAACAGAGGAGCCACCAGTCCAGCCCACTGCTCCTCAGGCCACTTTTCTCTTTCAGCGGTCCTTTCAAATGTGGTCAAAAATACCTCTGGATCATCCTCTCCAGTCATTTTTGTCAATAAACGACTCACCCCAAAGGACGCGGTATTAGTGGGACGGCTTTCCTCACTGGTCTGCGGACGTTGCTGCATTACTGCTTCCATCTGTTGTTGTAGTCTCTGCTCTTGCTTCTGCAACAGGTCTATGAAGCGGGCCTCAGATTGCTGCTGGGCTTGTTGCTGAGCCTCCAGACTCTGTTGCAAAGTTGCGTTTGTCTGCTGCTGGGCTGCAAGGCTCTGTTGATGAGCTTGCTGCTGGGCTGCAAAGTTCTGTTGTTGAGCTGCAAGGCTCTGTTGATGAGCTGCAAGGCTCTTTTGCAAACCTGCATTTGTCTGCTGTTCATTTGCTAGAGCCAGCTGCTTCAGTATCTCCTCCATGCTGGCTTAAAAAAAAACTGCCCACATTCTCCACCAATTGTGAGGGGGTTAGCTCGGCAGCGGGTGTGTGTGACCCCCGAGATGGGCTCCCCACACAAAAACAGGCCCAGCAAACGGAGGTTGTGGTTTTCAAAATCAAAAAGGTGCGGTTTATTTTCTATTTACAGTGACAAAACAGCAAAGCAAAAGAAACATAAACAAAATAAATCCTGGTCAACTTGACCTCTGACTAAACATACAGGTTTCCTAACTAACAACTGGGATCAGCCTAGTGCTGTCCTAGTCCCTAAGTCCCTGGTTTTAAATGTCCAAGCAAATAGCCACACAGGCTTTGTCTCACCGCACAGGGGTTCACTCTCCCTAGACAGTCCACACAGGTCTGGGTCCAGGCATGAGCTAACATCTAATGAAGCTGAGAGTTCTTATAGAGGCCTAAATGAGCTGACAAGCTTCAGCTGGTCTCATCAACTCCCTGTCTGCACGACGCCCCACACTCTCCCTAGAGGTATGAGTCATCCATGAGCCCACTAGCCTCAGCTGGGCTTATACAACTCTCCACCTAGTTGTATAAGTCGGCGTAAAGCCTGAATCTGGGCGAAATATATCTACCCCCCTGGATGCAACCAGGTGACTTTACCTTCCTGCTGTCACAATATATATATATATATATATATGTATATAGTTTATACCATATATACTCGAGTATAAGCCGACCCAAATATAAGCCGAGGCACCTAATTTTACTACAAAAAACTGGGAAAACATATTACTCGAGTATAAGCCTAGGGTGGGAAAATGCAGCAGCTACTGGGTAAACAATGCCCATCTGCAGCCTCACTGTGCCCATCTGCAGCCTCACTGTGCCCATTTGCAGTCTAATTGTGCCCAGTTGCAGTCTAATTGTGCCCAGTTGCAATCTCACTGTTCCCAGTTGCAGTCTCTCACTGTGCCCATATGCATTCTCTCACTGTGCCCATATGCAGTCTCATTGTGCCCACATATGCAGTCTCTCACTGCACCCACATATGCAGTCTCTCACTGCGCCCACATATGCAGTCTCTCACTGCGCCCACATATGCAGTCTCTCACTGTGCCCACATATGCAGTCTCTCACAGTCAGCAGTAAAACATCATGTCTGCCGCTGTGTAATCGATATGCAGCCGTGCCTTTCATTAGTAAAACAGCGTGTCTGCCGCTGCATAATCCAGTCTGTTCGCCCGTCCATTGTAAGAAAGCCCCGCCTCCTCCTCCTCATCCATCCGTGATAGAGGAACACTGATACGATGCTGGGAAACTGTATCAGTGTTTCGCCTATCACAGACGAGGAGGAGGAGGCGGGGCTGTCTTACAATGGACGGCCGAACAGACTGGATTATACAGCGGCAGACACATGCTGTTTTACTAATGAAAAGGTACGGCTGCATATGGATTACACCGTTTTACTGCTGACTCGAGTATAAGGGAGTCGTTTTTCAGCCTAAAAAATGGTCTGAAAAACTTGGCTTATACTCGAGTATATACGGTATATATATATATACACACACACACATACACATACACACACACACACACACACACAGAGTCTAGTATGTGTATATATATATATATGTGTAGCGATACCCTCACTTAAGAAGGCCGCAGATTTAGTTTGGGCCCTGAAGACAGCTCCGCCAACCCCCGGCAATATACTCGACCCCCTACTGGCACAGCTAGTTCTGACAGCAATATGTATGTCTTATACTGTATTAGTAATTAAACATCAAGACAATAATAGTATAAAATGGGTATAAGATTTACTTAAGCTTTTGATAAGAAAGGGGGTTAACATTTATCACAGTTCACAAAATATATATATAATGCAGAGCCCTGCAACACTAACACAGTATAAATATGGAGTTAACAGCAACAAGTGTGCCACGTGGGCGACCGTTAGCTAGGCGTCCTGTGGCGCAGCAACCAAACAAACTAGAAAACTGACCAGGCCTGGTTCTGATATCTACAACTTAGTCTATAGGGGATGATGTTCTTTTCTTCACCGGCAGGTCTTTAACGGTGGTGCACATTAACAGAGTATGATTTGTAATCCAATGGGAAAGGTAAAGATGGGGTAAACACTTTGCTATGCGAACTGAGTTTAGCTCTGATAAGGTTCTTCAGTGAAAGTATCAGGAACAACTTGTGGGCCACGGCAGTCTATAGGCCTATTAGCAGTAACAGTATATGGTTTGGACATACGCCCTCTCACCTGCCCGGACTGCGGTCCCAGTCTGGGAACTTCCACCAACTGTGTCACACACACACACAGTGTCCCCAGCGATCGGGCCCCCGATCCAACGAATGCTGTAGTTAAGCGAAGTCAGATGCCACCCCGGCTCGCAGAGGGGTGGAAGGCTCTTTGGTGCTGCGCAAGACCTCAGGCTTCAGGCCTTGCACTCCGACACATCCGCACAGGAGGATCAGTCTCTGAAGTCTCGTGTCCCAAAGAGACCGAGCCCAGCCTCGCCTCCTCCTCTTATAACCCCTCCCATGAGTCTCTGCGGTGGAAACATTGCCGAACGGGGTCCTGGGTAATGTAGTCTCTCTGCGTTAAAGGGGAACACCCCGCTACACACTCCTCCCACTTAAACTCTTTGGTCCCCAAAGATAAACCTTAACAAAGACTATGTACAACTCTAGTTAATTCTGCAAACGATGTTGGCATAGGGAATTCCCACCAAAACTGAGGGGTAGAATTCCCTTGCCCACAGGTCACATTATCATGGGTGGCCTGCCTAACTGTGCCAGAGAGTGAGTTGGGGTTGCCCTCCACTAAATGGACAGTGGAGGGATCCGGATTTTCAGCATTCCTCCTAGCGGTAACTACAGAGTCCTCTGAGCTATTCCCCATTTGTGGGTAGGTCAGCTTCCTAGGAGGCCGGATGACTCTTCGAGCCCTTTGCTCTCTTGGGATTTCTGGCTCTGGTGCCACAGGCTCCTCTTCCTCTGAGCAACTATCATGGGCATCTTCCCAGTAATCTGTTGAAGGACTAGATGGGATGAACTCTGTGGCTTCTGGGTTCAGTGTTCCATCTGGAGTGTCTTCAGTGGTTGGAAGATCTATAGTAGAAGTTCCCAGAGTTGGGGAAGGCCACAGCCAATCAAGTTCTCTTTCTTCACTTTCACTAAGTTGAGAGGCCTCTCCATCTTCGGTTCGGGAGGTCTGCGACTGAGTGTTTGGCCTAGGAGTATCCAGGATAGAGACCAGTTCAGGGGAGTCTCTCAGGGGAGGTATCCTGACTGCCTCAGCAAGTGGGAGCAGGTGGTTTCGATGCCACGTCTTCAGTGGTCCTACCTTTCCTTCTGGCTTCAACTTGTAGACAGGTAGGCCCGGCAGCTTCCTGCAGATGACATAGGGTTCAGATCTCCATCTGTCTGCAAGTTTGTGTTTTCCAGGTACCCCCAGATTGCGTATCAGTACTCGGTCCCCGGGCTGTAAGTCCTGCACCCGGACCTTCAAGTCGAAGTTTCTTTTGTTTCGAGCTCCCCTTTGGTCTGAGGCCGCTTGAGCTTGTTCATAGGCTACTTTCAGGCTGTGTCTGAGCCTGTCCACATATCCTTTGTGCGATGTGGCTGAGGAATGGTCCAGAGAGGTGCCAAAGGCCAAGTCTACAGGTAGTCTCGCCTCTCTCCCAAACATGAGTCGATATGGGGAGTAGCCTGTCGCATCACTAATGGTGCAGTTGTAAGCATGTACTAGGGCTGCTATGTGTTTGCTCCAATGTTGCTTTTTCTCACTTTCCAGAGTCCCCAACATGTTAAGCAAGGTTTGGTTAAACCTTTCCGGCTGAGCATCTCCCTATGGGTGGTAAGGTGTAGTTCGAGTCTTCTTGATTCCCAACGAATCCAGGAGTTTCCGGATCAGTTTACTCTCAAAGTCCCTTCCTTGATCTGAATGAAGTCGCTGGGGCAGCCCATAATGGACAAAGTACTTCTCCATAAGTACCTTGGCTACGGTGGAGGCCTTCTGATCTTTGGTTGGGAAAGCCTGGGCATACCGGGTGAAATGGATGGTTATCACCAGAACATTTCCTAGTCCACTCAGGTCGGGTTCGAGGCAGAGAAAATCAATGCATACCAGATCCATTGGGCCTTGACTTTGTAGATGGCCCATTGGGGCAGCTTGATGGGGTAAAGTCTTCCTCTGGATGCATTGTGCACATGAGTGGAAGTACTCTTCTACCTTTGCCCTCATGCAGGGCGAATAGAACTGACTTCTGATAAGTTGAAAGGTCCTTTCTGCCCCTAGGTGGCCATGATTGTCATGCAGGGCAACCAGAACAGTCTCTCGATGCTTCTCTGGGAGGAACAGTTGCCACTTATCTTCTGAGTCATCAGAGGGGCCCCTTCGGTAGACCACTCCCTGATGTACCTGCAACCTGTCCCATTCTTTCCTCAACAGGCGAGCTTCCTTTGAGGGATGACGCAGGAGTCTGTTTGGATCCTGATTCTCCAGGGCCTCCAGGACCAATCTCCCCATGGGGTCTTCCAATTGGTCACACCTCAACTCCTTCTTGGATAGTCTCGGCAGGTTGTCTTCTTCCAGTTGAGTCACTCCACAGTAGTGTTTGGGGACTCCCACCATGGTAACTCCTATTTCCTCTGCTCTGGAGTCTCCTCTGGCTTGGAATTCAGCTCCTTGACAAAGGGCCCGCACCCCGTCCGGTGCCACTTGGGTCCAATCTTCTACGTCACTGGTGAGGGCATGAGACCTCCTGGACAGAGCGTCTGCATCTCGATTCCCAGCCCCTGGCCTGTACTTTAGGCTGAAGTTGAACCCAGACAGTGCGGCCAGCCACCTGTGTCCAGTGGCATCCAGTTTGGCCGTGGTGAAAAGGTAGGTAAGGGGGTTGTTGTCAGTCTTCACAGTGAACTCCGTCCCATACAGGTAGTCTTTGAGCTTGTCCACTACCGCCCACTTGAGGGCCAGGAACTCCAGCTTGTGGGTGGGGTAGTTCTTCTCAGAGGTGGTCAGGCTCCTACTCACGTAGGCAACAGGCCGCAGTTGTCCCTCGTGCTCCTGATAAAGCACTCCTCCCAGACCGTCATGACTAGCATCTACGTGTAGTTCATAGGGCTTGGTTGGGTCTGCATAGGCCAAGACTGGAGCAGTGGTCAGGCTCTTCTTCAACGCCTGGAAGGCCTCTTCACACTTCTGATTCCACTGATCTCTGATGGACTCTCCCGGCTTCCTGGGCCCTGAGTCATCCTCTTCTCCCTCAGTCTTGAGCAGTTCATTCAATGGTCTAGCAATTCGGGCGAATCCCTCCACAAACCTCCTGTAATAGGAGCAGAACCCCAAGAAGGATCTGAGTTCTGTTACTGTGGTGGGTCGTGGCCAGGAGGTAACTGCCTCCAATTTCTCGGGGTCTGTGGCCACCCCTTCTTCAGACACTATGTGCCCCAGATAGTTCACAGAAGACTGGTAGAACCGACACTTCTCAGGCGAAAGTTTGAGTCCCTCCTCACTGAGTCTCCTCAAGACTTTTTCCAGCCTCTCCTCGTGCTCCTCCAGGGTTCTTCCAAAGACAATGACATCGTCCAGGTATACAAGGACTTCAATAAGGTTCATGTCTCCTACAGTTTTCTCCATGAGACATTGGAAGGTAGCTGGGGCTCCAGACAGACCTTGAGGCATCCGGTCGAATTCAAAGAACCCCACTGGGGTTATGAAAGCTGTCTTCTCCTTGTCTTCTGGGTGCATAGGGATCTGATAGTACCCACTCTTGAGATCCATAACGCTGAACCACTTGGCTCCAGACAAACTCTGTAGGGCATCCTCTATCCTTGGAGTGGTATACTGGTCGGGTATGGTTCTCCTGTTTAGAGTCCTGTAGTCGATACAGAGCCTCAATGACCCATTCTTCTTCCTGACCACCACTATCGGAGAGGCATAGGGGCTTCTAGACTCCCGTATCACACCAGTCCTCTTGAGTTTTGCAAGTTGTTCCCTTAGATCCTCCAGATCTGCTAGTGGGACCCGCCTGACCCTCTCTCTGAAGGGCTTATCTTCCTGGAGGCGGATCCGATGGGTGGCACTCCTTGCACACCCCACATCGAACTCATCTTTAGAGAAGATCTTCTCCCATCTGTTCAACTGGGCCTTGGCTCTCTCTTTCCAAGCCCTGGGCAGATTCGGGTTTTCCATGGATATCTTCTCCCAAGCATCTCCTCCTTCGCCCACCTCTGACAGATTGACAGGGGCAGCAGGGCTCACCTGGCCCAGCAGCATCCTGGCTTGGATTTCCATGGGGCCATCTGTATTGTTCCTAACACTCACTGGGACTCTACAATGGGCCTTCTTTGGGGCCTTCAGCGGAATCACTTCTGGTATCACTTCCAGACCGTGGGACCCTTCCCTTGGGTCAGATTCCAACATGACAAAGGGTCCGGGCTGCTCCCAAGTAAGCTTCACAGTGGCTCTGAGACAGGTTACTTCACCGGGCTGCAACACTATCCCTCCTCTTCCAAGTCTCCACACCTTCCCTATCCCCTCTCCTGGGGTCTTCTGCTCTAAGACCAGCCGTTGGTAAGCCGTCTTCAGCATGGGGTGGATCTTGGTGGCCGCTTCCCCTTCTTCTTTCACTATAGGGGTCAGAAGTCTTCGGACCAGATCCGTGTTTGTCCCTATTATAAGGGAACTCGTGTTGGCTCCCCGCGGCCGAGGGCACACAACCGCCAGGGTGTCAAACACTTCGGCTTTTCCAGCCACAGATGTGTCAAAGATCATCCTGACAGGCAGATAGCCATCGTAGGGGAAGTTCTGGGTTCCAATCCCACATATCTCTAGTCCCTCTATCTTCCGGATGGGTAGGTGACTCAAGTGCTTATCGTAGAAATCTCTGTATAGCAGGGTCACTTGCGCCCCAGTATCCAAGATTGCTCTGGTGTAAACTCCCTCCACTTGAATGGATACTAGGATAGGAGATGGGCATACCAGCTTCTCCGGGTATGGCCCGGCAGGGGTCGCCTTCTTCAGACTTTTTCTCTTTGAACCTTCTCTCGTCCAATCCCCTTTGGACCTCAGTCTTTCTTGAGTCTGGTATGCATTGACCTCCCTACTTTTACTGGGTGTAGGGACCCGCTGAGGGATACTATTATTTTTCTTAGGTGTGCACCCCCTCTGGGGAGTGCTGTGCCTCTTCTGAGGGGTCTTGCCCCCTTTCTCTGGGGTGTATCTCTGTTGAGGAATGTTGTGTTTCCCCCGAGGCGTTTTATCTCCTGTTATTTTCTGCTTTGCTTTCAGCTCGGAGCTCACTGAAGGTGATGGGCACCCGGTTGACTCTTTCACCGGGGCCCTCTGAAGTTTCCCGCCGGCTTGCGGTTGTCTTTTTTTCTTCTTCTTGGGACTGGAGCATGTAGCCGCAATATGTCCAATTCCTCCACAGTTAAAGCAGACTATATCTCCCCATTCTTGTAAAGATGCGGGTGCTGAGGCAATTGGGAATAATTCCTTCCTTGGTACTTCTCTCTTGGGACCCTCTCTCTCTTTTTCCATCAGAGAGGTCAACATCTCTAACACCTTGGACATTTGAGCTTTTAGGGTGTCTATCTCCGAATCTCTTTCAGGGGTCATCACTGGATTGACTTGCACCTGTGTGGGTACAACATTTGTCTTAATCATCTGCTGGTCCTGTTGCAGCGCCTCCTCATCTCTGATGATTTTTATCAAGTCAGCATAAGTCAGCAACGTTCCTCCTCCTGAGGTTTTCAGGTGCAGCCAGACTGGATCCGAGCGTAGCGCTCCCTTTAAGACTTGCTTCATTCTTGCCGCATCTGTATCTTGGGGCTTCATCCCCTTCTTCAACACAATCTTGCACAACAACCTGTTCAGTCTTCTAACATACTCGGAAAGTTTCTCCTCTGGTTGTTGGAAAGTATGTTCAAATTGGTAGACCATCTCTGTCACCTTTTCCAATTGACCAAACTCTTCTTGCAGCATAGCTAGACAGTCTTGAGCCGTGCAATCTGCATTCCCAAACCAAAAACTTTTCACTGCTTCTGCTGCTGCGCCTTTAAGGCTTTCCATCACTCGTTGCCTCTTCTGTGCTTCAGGCACCTCCCATGCCTCCCATGCCTGCAATGCCTGCTCCACCCAGGTGTCAAAATCTTCTTCCCCTGCGGGGACAGGGAGCTTCCCTGAGAATGTCTTTAGTCTCCGGTAGCTAGTCTCTACATGCACCGTGCTTGCCTTCTGACACTTGGTTAGCAGATCCCCTATCGCACCTATCAGTTCTGGTGATATAGCAGTGACAGGTGCAGGCGCCACCAGAGGCGTCGCCCTGTCTTCTTTTTCCGGTGGGGTACGGGCCGCAGCCTGCGGTGATCCCGTTGGTGATGGTTCCTTTTTTTCAGTTACTGCGTGCGCCAACCTATAGGTTCTGTTGTCTGGCGTCCGCACACACTTGCGCTTACAGGCCTCTGGCATCCCATCCCAGTACTCCACTAATGCATACTGATATGAGATGTCTGGGTCTGACTTTATCTCCGTCACCCACGGTGTGTGATCTGGGGACACTGACTTCATTAACTCCTCTTCCGTCTCAGTCGACCATTCCTCCCCAGGGAGGCTGATGACTATCGACTGGTTTGGCTCTGCGTTAGAGGCTTTGCACCATGCTTCTACTGTTTGTGGGTCCATGCCGGCACTTCTGGCGTTCACCTGCTGCATCAGGATCCCGGACGAGAACCCCCACGTGTAGCGATACCCTCACTTAAGAAGGCCGCAGATTTAGTTTGGGCCCTGAAGACAGCTCCGCCAACCCCCGGCAATATACTCGAACCCCTACTGGCACAGCTAGTTCTGACAGCAATATGTATGTCTTATACTGTATGAGTAATTAAACATCAAGACAATAATAGTATAAAATGGGTATAAGATTTACTTAAGCTTTTGATAAGAAAGGGGGTTAACATTTATCACAGTTCACAAAATATATAATGCAGAGCCCTGCAACACTAACACACTATGAATATGGAGTTAACAGCAACAAGTGCGCCACATGGGCGACCGTTAGCTAGGCGTCCTGTGGCGCAGCAACCAAACAAACTAGAAAACTGACCAGGCCTGGTTCTGATATCTACAACTTAGTCTATAGGGGATGATGTTCTTTTCTTCACCGGCAGGTCTTTAACGGTGGTGCACATTAACAGAGTATGATTTGTAATCCAATGGGAAAGGTAAAGATGGGGTAAACACTTTGATATGCGAACTGAGTTCAGCTCTGATAAGGTTCTTCAGTGAAAGTATCAGGAACAACTTGTGGGCCACGGCAG
Organism: Rana muscosa; assembly: GCA_029206835.1. Classification (NCBI taxonomy): domain Eukaryota; kingdom Metazoa; phylum Chordata; class Amphibia; order Anura; family Ranidae; genus Rana; species Rana muscosa. The sequence continues at coordinate 36,666,611 of CM055116.1, read as the reverse complement.
TCTATAGGCCTATTAGCAGTAACAGTATATGGTTTGGGCATACGCCCTCTCACCCGCCCGGACTGCGGTCACAGTCTGGGAACTTCCACCAACTGTGTCACACACACACACAGTGTCCCCAGCGATCGGGCCCCCGATCCAACGAATGCTGTAGTTAAGCGAAGTCAGATGCCACCCCGGCTCGCAGAGGGGTGGAAGGCTCTTTGGTGCTGCGCAAGACCTCAGGCTTCAGGCCTTGCACTCCGACACATCCGCACAGGAGGATCAGTCTCTGAAGTCTCGTGTCCCAAAGAGACCGAGCCCAGCCTCGCCTCCTCCTCTTATAACCCCTCCCATGAGTCTCTGCGGTGGAAACATTGCTGAACGGGGTTCTGGGTAATGTAGTCTCTCTGCGTTAAAGGGGAACACCCCGCTACATACATATATATATATATATATATATATATATATATATATATATATATATATTCAGTGTAGACTATATATACAGTGCATTCGGTTGTGTACAGTATATAATACAGTGCTGTCGGTTTTAAGAAAAATCCCCATCATGTCCAGAAGGCCACCAATGAGAGGCAGACGCTTACAGGTCACTAAGAGAGAGCAAGCAGCCTCTGTGTCTATAGTGAAAAGTGGTGGTCGCAGACATGGTGCATCCTCTGCAGGCAGGGCACACTTGTCCTTTTTTCTGCTGCTGGCCATATTATTGAGCCACAAAATGCAGACGAGTTGGTGGAGTGGGTAACAAAGCCGTCCTCATCCTCCTCATCCTCTGTCACCCAGGCTCATACTAGTTTGGCTCCTTGTCCACAGTTACGCCTTCCGTAGCCCCACCATCATGCACAAAGGAGTCACCAGAATTATTTGACCATAGTGTCGGTTACATGCTGCTGGAGGATGTGCAGCAATTTGAAGGCTCCGATGTTGCTTCCCAGGTTGAGGAAGGGAGTAGTGTGAGCTTAGAGAGAGGGGGTGCCACAGAAGGACAAGAAACAAGCAATCATGTTCCCCCAGCTGCAGCATACTGCCAAGTTTGCTCCAGTGACGAGAAGTGAGGGGATGATGAGGTCACTGACTGTACTTGGATGCCCGAGAGAAGAGAGGAGGAAAGTGAGGAGGAGGAGGATGCACAACTCCAACGAGGCAGGATGTCCTCCAGGGGCCAGCTTAAGGGCAGCCACCCTATTACATCACACCACAGAGCTCAACAGGTGCAGGCGCTGCTGACTCCACGCTGTATTCCAAAGTTTCATTGGTGTGGGTTTTTTTGACACGTGCAGTAGATCGCACCGTTGCTGTCGGGGAAGGTTCCATCCGCTAATGACACTGCCTAATATTTGGCGTGCAGTACTGTGGTCCACCAGCAGGTGTCTACTGGCCGTCTGGAACTGCCAGGGGAGCTTTCCCCTGGTGGTGATATTATGTGATCTTTGGGCCGCAGTACTGGCATCCACCAGCGGGTGGTTCCTGGCAGTGTGGGGCCAACATCATCTCCTGCAGTCAGGCATCACCTGAGTCTGATTGCAGGAGATGTGTATAAATACCCGACAGACACACTCATACTTTGCCTTGGTATCTCTCCTTGCGCCCTGACCTTGAACCTGAGAAGCTCTGCATCAGTACCTGTACCTGATCCTGTTCCTGTCTGTTACTAGGGATGAACTTTATGTTCGAGTCGAACATGAGTTCGACTCGAACATTGGCTGTTCGTTCGTTCGGCAGCAAATTCGAAAAGCCGCGGAACACCCTTTAAAAGTCTATGGGAGAAATCTAAAGTGCTAATTTTAAAGGTTAATATGCAAGTTATTGTCATAAAAACAGGATTTTTATAACAGCTTACCTGTAAAATCCTTTTCTTGGAGTACACCACGGGACACAGAGCCAGTCATTACATAATGGGTTAAGGGTCACCAGCGGTGATTGGACACTGGCACAACCAATAGAAGACAGTTCCCCTCCATATAACCCCTCCCATTAGGGGAGTACCTCCGTTTTTGTAGCAAAGCAGTAAGGTTCCCATAAGAAGGGGGGGACCTCTGTGTCCCGTGGTGTACTCCAAGAAAAGGATTTTACAGGTAAGCTGTTATAAAAATCCTGTTTTCTTTATCGTACACCACGGGACACAGAGCCAGTCATTACATAATGGGACGTCCCAGAGCAATGCTCAATATGAAGGGTGGGAGACCCAGATCCAGCAGGCCGCTTGCGGACAAGAAGCCCTATACTGCTGCCTGCAGCACACTTCGCCCGAAGGCGGAATCCTCATGTCCTTTCACATCTATTTGATAGAATTTGGAAAATGTGTGGACTGAAGACCAAGTTGCAGCTTTACAGATCTGAGCCATCGAAGCCTGGTGGTGCACTGCCCATGAAGCACTTATCGCCCTGGTAGAGTGCGCCTTGACAGAAAAAGGAGGAGTCCTGTTCTTTAAACCATAAGCTTGAACAATTACCTGTCTAATCCACCTGGAAATGGTGGATTTTGATGCCGCTTGGCCCTTCTTGGGACCATCTGGCAAAATAAACAAAACATCTGTTTTACGTATCTGAGAAGTTGCCTGCAGATACACCTTTACCGCTCTCACTAGATCTAGAGAGTGCAATAACTTTTCCGTCGCCGTCCGCGGGTTTGGAAAAAAAGAAGGCAGAACAATGTCTTGATTCAAGTGAAAAGCCGACACCACCTTCGGTAAAAAGGCAGGATGGGGTCGTAGTACAAATTAGTCCTTCTGACAATTTAGATAAGGCTCTTTACAAGAAAGAGCTGCCAGTTCTGATACCCTTCTAGCAGAAGCAATCACAATCAAAAAGGCCAATTTCCTACTTAATATAATTAAAGGAATATGGCGAACAGGTTCAAAAGGTTGCTTTTGCAACACTGACAACACCAAATTCAAATCCCATGGGCACAAGGGAGACCTGACTGGCGGATTTATCCTCAGTACCCCCTGAATGAATGCCCGAACTAGGGAATGAGATGCCAATGGTCTCTGAAAAAATACTGATAGAGCCGATATTTGACCCTTGATAGAACTAAGGGCTAATTTCATATCCACTCCTAACTGGCAAAAGGCAAGAATCCTGCTTATTTAATATTTCTGAGGGTTCCAACTTCTGGATTCACACCAGGAAACGTATGCTTTCCAGACTCTATGATAGATAAGTCTGGAGGCTGGCTTTCTAGCATTAATGAGCGTAGAAAGAGCTGGACCAGAGACCCCTAGTTTTTTCAAAATGTGGGTCTCAGCAGCCAGACCGTCAAATTTAGCCTTTGTAAGGAAGGGTGGAATACTGGACCCTGTGACAGCAGGTCGTGTCGAAGCGGAAGCTTCCAGGGCCTTCCTATCGCCATCTTTACGATCTCGGCGTACCAAGGCCTCCTGGGCCAATTTGGGGCCACTAGGATTACTGGTATTCCCTCCTCTTTGATCCTGCAAAGTAGTCTTTGTAAAAGAGGGATCGGGGGGAATGCATAGATCAGTGAGAACTGATTCCAGGGAATTATTAGAGCATCTGTTCCGTAGGCTAGAGGATCTCTCGTCCTGGACACAAAGTTGTCCAACTTCTTGTTGAACCTGGAAGCTAACAGGTCTACATCTGGGTTTCCCTATCTCAGACATATGGCCTGAAAGACCTCGGGGTGGAGAGACCACTCTCCTGGTGATAGCTGCTGACAACTCAGATAGTCTGCTTGCCAGTTTTCTATCCCTGGGATGAAGATTGCAGAAAGGCAAGGTACATGATCCTCTGCCCATGCCAAAATCCGATTCACCTCCTTTTGAGCACCCCGACTGCGGGTGCCTCCTTGGTGATTGATGTAAGCTACTGCAGTAGCATTGTCAGATTGAATCCGAACCGGGTGGCCCTGTAACCTGTATGTCCAGGTTTTGAGGGCTAGATATATTGCCCGGATCTCTAGTACGTTGATAGGCAGGATCTCTTGGGTCTTGGTCCAGGTTCCCTGGACAGAAGCCTCTTCGAATACTGCACCCCAGCCCGATAGGCTGGCATCCGTAGACACCACCTTCCAGGAGACCGGGAGAAAGGACCTTCCTTTCCGTAAGTTCTTGGTTTTTAACCACCAATTGAAGCTTTGGCGCACTTGTGAAGACAGGCGCATGGGTATATCCAGAGCTTGGCTCCTCCTGTTCCAGGCGGCTAAAATATTGCCTTGAAGCAGTCTCGAATGAAACAGGGCGTAAGGGACAGCCTCGAAGGAGGCTACCATCTTCCCCAATAGCGGAAGAAAGAAAGATTGCCGCTCCAGGTGGGTAGATTCCGCTGATCACTCAGTAGTCAAGAAATCGAGGGTGCTGGCGATGCACTAGGCAGTTGAAAAATCAGATAATGAAAAAATGGACTGCCGCACTCCAAAAACCTTTCGGTGGCTTTTATTTAAAATGACATCAAACAAATGGCACTACAAGTCACAGCAAAGCAAAGGAATAGCTGACGCGTTTCACACTTTTAAATAGTGCTTACTCATAGCCTCATGCAAAGGCGAATAGACGGCCTCTTGTTTGCTTTGACCTTGTGGATCAGGTCTTTCAGAGACTGTATCTTTGGCTCTGGCAGGAATACCCTGTTTTGGGCTGTGTCTATGATCATGCCCAAATACACTAATCTTCTTTGGGCCTGAAGAGAGGATTTTTGTAGGTTTACGATCCATCCTAAATGCTCCAGGTACCTTACTGTAGTGAACACAGCGTGATCTAACCCCTCCCTTGACTGATATATCACAAGTAGATTGTCTAGATAGGCTGTTACCGCTATGCCCTGTGTCCTCAGATTTGCCAACAGGGGAGCTAGCACCTTTGTGAATACTCTGGGCGCGGTAGCCACACCAAAGGGCAGGGCCACAAATTGAAAGTGGCGATGTTCTACCGCAAACCTTAGGAATCTTTGGTGAGCAGGGTGGATGGGTATATGTAAATATGCGTCCTTGATATCTATGGATGCCATGAATTCTCCGCCTTGTAAGGTGGCGACCACGGATCGGATCGTTTCCATTCGAAAATGGCGAATGTTCAGAAACCGATTTAGAGATCTTAGATCCAGGATGGGTCTGACGTCTCCATTTGGCTTTGGAATCACAAAGAGGTTTGAGTAGAAACCTTAACCCTGCTCTTTTAGGGGTACCTCTGTAACCACCCCTTGAGACAGTAAGTGATCCAAACCTTTGAAGAAGGATCCTCTTTTTTGTGGATCCCTGGAGAGTCTTGAACCTCGGAACTGAGAAGATGGGATCTCTTGAAATTCCAGTCTGTATCCTGAGGATATTGTGGATACAACCCACTTGTCCTGGGTTTCTGTCCGCCAAGTTGCTGAAAACTGACGAAGCCTTCCCCCCACTCGGCCGAGCGGGGGCGCCCCTTCACTGAGAGGCTTTGGGGTCTTGCTTATTAGCTCTTGCGCCCCATGGCTTCTTGTTCCTCTGAGCCTGATTTCCCTTGGCTTTTGTGGGTGGCTGAAAATGCCGTCGCCACTGGCTGGAGGCGGGTTTCCCTGGAGCTGGGGAAAGAGAGCGTTTAAAACAAGGCCTCTTGTTCTTCTTTCTCTCAGGTAAAAGAGTGGTTTTACCGCTTGATATCTTTTGGATATATTTTTCTAAATCCTCCCCGAATAGGCGTTCGCCATGGAAGGGGAAACTGGCCAAAAGTTTTTTGCATGGGGCTTCTGCTGACCAATGCTTTAACCAAAGAACTCTGCACATATGTACCAGCTGGAGTGTAAGACGTGATGCTTGTATAATAGAATCTCTCATGGCATCCACTGTAAAGCATAAGGCTTTAGGCAAATTCTCCCAATTTTTGGCTTGCTCCGGAGGCAGCTCCTTCAGCCCCTGCTTTACCTGTTGTTTGATGACCTGACACATACCGACTGCTGCTACAGCAAGTTGGGTAACTGAGCCGGCCAAAAGAAAAGAAGATTTAAGTAAAGATTCCAACTTCTTTTCAGAAGGATCCCTAAACACTTGCACATTGTCCACCGGACACGTCAGGTTCTTATTTGCACAAGAAATAGCTGCATCTACAGAAGGCAGGCTCCATTTCTTTAAAAAAATTTCCTCCATAGGATAAAGAATGTCAAACTTCTTTGGAGGTGAGAAACGCTTATCTGGGTGTTGCCAGTCTGCGTACTTTAGATCCTCTAGTAATGGATGAACCGGGAAAGAGCATGCACCTTGCAGGGATCTTAATGAACCTAGGGAGGAGACAGGTGATTCAGTTACCTCCGAAGAGGGTAACTTAAATGCAGATCGCACTGTTCCTGCATAACATTGCACCTGTGACTTCAAAATCTGGGATGCAGAGAAAGGCTCATCTGATATCCCTGATCCGTCTGACTCCTCATCCTCTGCTGGTGTAGCATCATCCTCATCCTCCTCATCCTCAGATCCTTCTGCAGGGAGGTCAACAACTGGAGGAGATCTGCTTCGCTTATTGTCCTTTTTAGAAGACTTAGCGATCAAAGTAGCAATTCTCTCTTCTAGGTTATTTAGGGCTGCTGACAAAGTGTCTTCAGTGACATACGCAGGCCCAGGCTTCACTGGGGAAGCCGCCATACCTGACAGAGGTAATGGCTCATCCTGTATAGCTGCGTCAGGTAATACAGGAGAGGAAGGTACCGAGTTAGCACGGCTAGGGCCTCCTGTCTCAGGCAGCGGTGCTTTCTTATCTTTTTTGTCAGAATTTCTTCCCCTGGAAGGCATACTGCTAAGAAAAAAACAAGGTACCAAAAATGCATATATTACTGTGCTAAGTTTAGCAATTTACATAAAGTATGCAACTTTAAAAAACACACAGTTCCATGCACAAAGTGGATGTCTGTCTAGGAAGTACCCAGCCCAACCACATGGAGTCTTACGTCCCTGTAATGCTGCTGTATCCCCACAGAGAGAGAAAGAGAGAGAGCGAGCTTGCTTGTCACTGCAGACGTTTTTGTCTTTCAAATTTTGCGCCGTTTTCACGTGCCTGCGTGCGCGTACGTGCCCGCGCACGTGTCAATTTGCGACCTCCCGCCGCCCCCCCCCCTGCCGATAAAGCGCGCTCCCGCGAGCGGCTCTAGCGCTAAATGGCGGTGGTAACGGTGAAAGGGAAGCTCCCTCTCACCAGCCCTTATATCCAACTTTACCTGCTTCTACAGGTGTCTGGTCGGCCATCCGAGAGGAGGAGGGAGATGTCCAAACAAGACTCAGCAGCAGAGGGACAGACAGTGTACTTGTCCAGGAAACAGACACTGAACAGAGCGAGGTGAGTTAACACTCAGCTCTTTACTCCCCCCAGTGGCGGCATAAGAGAAGACATCCACTGTATATCTTCTTGGAAAGGTCCTTAAACCTAGTTTAGGACGCTAACCTCTTACCTTTATCCTCGCCGCAGGTTTTTTCTGCTGAAATTTTCAGACAGATACCAAACTTCACCCCTCACGGCGGGCTATGTGTGCCAACCTTCAGGGATATGGGTTCCTATTTAAAGGATACCTCTCCCCTGGGCCTTGTAAAAGACTCTTACCAGGACTTTTAGCGAAGTAGCGAAAGTGCTGGATCTTAGAGCCCAGTCCTCCGAAGAGAGACATTACAGGCGACGCCTCATGGGTGAGGCCCAGATCCCATCCAGTTTTGGCTTACTTTAGGCGTCTTGGATGGATCCGGAGGCATAGCTCATTTTACCCCCAGAGGGTCTCTTTGGCAGAGCTTTCCTTTTTTTTTTTATAAATTGTATTTTTATTAAAGAAATTTTCACAAAATACAAAAGCAAACATAACTGACAAAGCATAGGGAATGTCTGAGGTACATCATACTAGGCAAATGGAATGACTTCGGGAAGGCTGACAATGGAAATAATAAGAATAACCAAACAAAATATTGAGAAAAGAAAAAAAAAAAAAAAAAAAAGGAGAGCCAGTGATCATCATACAATACATAATGTTGGACTTAGGGTATGAGTTTACAGATTCAGGGACATGACCAAGTGTGGACCGGAGGGGCACCTAGGGCACAGAGATAGAGGATAAGAAGTTGAGAGGGTATCGAATGGTTTCTAGGCCCAGGGCGGCAGCCCGTACGTCGAAACATCCCAGGCCGCCCAGATCTCGTCAAATCTATCAACTCCATCCTCCACCATAGCTGTCATATATTCCATCTGTCGTATGCCCCTGACGCTTTGTATCAACTGAGTTTGGGTAGGCACTAGGGTGGATAACCAGTTAGAGGGAATGGCTCTTCTGGCTGCAAGCAGAATAAAAGCGGCTAGTCTGTTTGCTGCCTTTCCTATCCCCGGGAAGGGAAGACCTAGGAGACAATGAATCGGGTCTAGGGGGATAGAGGCAGGGAGAACCTGTTGAAGCACTTGTGCCACCATGGACCAAAAGGGTACTATCCGATCGCATTGCCAAAAGATATGGAAATGTGATCCTTTTTCTTTCCCGCATCTCCAACACAGAGGAGAGAGAGAGGAGTCATACCGGTGAATAACCTCAGGGGTCTTGTACCAAAATAGTAGAACTTTGTATGCTGTCTCTCTCTGTGCCACACATCTTGAAATTGTAGAGGTCGAGGACCAAATTCTTGACCACTCCGAGACTGAAATTTGACGCTGGGTGAGCTGCGACCATTTGTACATGTAGGAGTGGGTGTTTTCAGAAATTAGTGTCTGTTCCTGGAGGATGTGGTATATACTTGAAATGAGCTGTGCTTGATAGGGACCTTGGGAGCAGAGAAGTTCAAAGGATGTTGGCTTGGTGAGGATGAGAGATGGGGAAAGTGTAGAGAAATAATGGACTATCTGGAGGTACGAATACCTCAAATATTCTGGGATTTGGCTCTCAGTCTGGAGGGTCGGGAAGGGTTTTACCTTACGTGTGACCGGATGTACGAAGTGTCGAAGTTGGAACAGTCCCTCTTTTGCCCAGGGAAACACACGTGTATGTGAGAGGCTATCAGGGATCAAGGGATTGAAGAGCACATTAGATAAGGGAGGGCAAATGGAAGATAATGCAAACTTGGAAAGGCATGAGCGCCACAATCTGAGCACAAATACCATGGGACTCAGGCAGAGATCGTGAAGTTTGGGGTCCCCCAATGTCCCAGGGGACCATACCAGGGAACAGGGGTGAGTTGGATAAAGGGAGCCCATTTCTATCTCCGACCAACGGTTAGGGGGCCTGAGGCTAGACCATGACACCAAGGTTCGCAAATGGGAGGCCAGGTAATATTTGTATATGTCCGGGGCTCCCATGCCCCCCTGATCTCTGGGGGAGAAAATAACCGAGCTTGCCACTCTATGGGCCCTGCCACTCCAAATGAACTTAAGAAACCACTGCTTAAGGATCTTAATCTGTGTCATCGGGATGGGGACTGGAAGGGTTTAAAAAAAGTACAATAATTTCGGCATTATTGACATTTTTAGCACATTTATCCTGCCTATCCAGGACAGGGGGAGGGAGGTCCAACGGGATAACATAGTTTTGATTGATTGAAATAGCGGGAGATAGTTGATGGAATAGAGGGACGAATAGGATGGCGTGATCTGGACCCCAAGGTATCTAAGGGACGAAGTGCACCAGCAATAAGAGAATGTACCTTTCAAGTTCAAGAGCTCATCCGAGGGTATGTGGAGGGGGAGAGCTTCTGTTTTCGCAGTATTAACCTTATAACCCGACAAGGAGCTAAATTGAGAAAGAAGGGCATGCAGGGAAGGGAGTGAGGTATGAGGTTTGGTTAGGGTAAGAAGGACATCATCGGCAAATAAGGATATTTTATATTCCCTCTGCCGCATGGGGACCCCCGCGATGTCAGGATGGGATCTGATAGCCTCCGCCAGGGGTTCTAAGCATAATATGAAAAGGAGCGGGGAGAGAGGGCATCCCTGCCTAGTGCCATTTGTCATAGGAAAAGATTGGGAAGTGAAAGATGCTAGACGTACCTGGGAGGAGGGAGTGGAGTATAGGGAGGCCAGGGCGGAAAGGAAGGGTCCGTGTATGCCAAATTTCGTAAGGGTTGCAAACATATAGGGCCAACTCAATCTGTCAAACGCCTTTTGGGCGTCTAAGCTAAGAATTAGGGCAGGGCGTTTGACTCTGTTCAACATGTCGATAAGGTCTATAGTCCGTCGAGTATTATCTCCAGCATGTCTGGTGGGAACAAAACCCACCTGGTCTCGGTCTATTAGTTTCGTCAGGAATTGGGAAAGACGATTGGCGAGGATTTTCGTGAATAGTTTGTAATCGGAGTTTAAAAGTGCTATGGGTCTGTAATTGTCCGGTAGGGTCGGGTCCTTGTCCTGTTTTGGAATTACTGTGATGTAGGAATGGAGAAATTGTTGGTGAGGGATGTTGCCCTGCAAGATCGAATTGTAGAGGGACACCAGATGGGGAGAGAGAATTGGGAGGAAATTCTTGTAGTAAGAATAAGAAAGTCCGTCTGGACCGGGGGCCTTATGAGAGGGTAGGGACTTGACAGTGTGGGTTATTTCCTCTCCCGTAATGGGCGCATTGAGCATTTGCACTTCCGAGTCTGAGAGCTTGGGGAGTTTCAAATCTGACATGAACTCCTCGAAGGTCTCCGAGTCAAATGAAGGGTGGTGAGTGGGGGCGAGACAGTTATAAAGTTTTTTATAGAATTCACCAAACACCTGAGTCATGGTCTGTGGGCAAAAGGTAGGGGACCCGTCGGGAAGTTTAAGATGTTCCGGGAAAGCGTGAAAGGGTCTTGGATTGAGTCTAGAGACCAGCATCTTGTGGGGCTTGTTTGAAAACTCGTAAAACTTCTGTTTAGCCCACAGGATCGATTTGTCTATGGAAGACATATCTAATGCTTTTATGCGATTTCTTAGCCCCGTGACCGTGCGCAGACGACCCACTGTGGGAGAGCGAAGCAAGGCTCTTTCTGCATCCAGTAGGTCTGATATTAGAGAGGACTTCAGAAAAGCTGCATCCTTCTTTTTTGTGAGCTGAGGGCAATACATTGTCCCCTAAAAAAGGCCTTGTGGGCCTCCCAGAGGGTGGACACGCTGGGCACTGAGCCCTCGTTTAGGAGGAAATATTCCGTCAGGGCTGCCTCTAATTTAGTGTTGGTCTCGGGGTGTGTAAGGAGAGATTCATTAAGTCTCCAGTGACACTTTCTGGGGAATGCGGCTGAGAAGCTTAAGTCCAGTGTCAAAGGAGCGTGGTCCGACCAGGTGATTGCCCCCAGTTCAGAGGCCACTGTGTGGGAAATCAAGGGGGCAGTGACAAAGAAGTAATCCAATCTGGAGAACATCTTGTGGGGAGGGGAGTAGAACGAAAATTGCCTACCTGAAGGATGTTTTATCCGCCAAGCATCAAAGAGATGATGCGTTCGGATCAGTTTTCGGAAGGAGGTAGCCAGGGAGTGTGAGGCCGGTGGGGGAGAGGTGGCGAACAAGGATTTCCTGTCACGTGTGGAAGAGAGCACAGCATTAAAGTCACCCCCTAGAACTGTAAAAGGAGAAGAGCACTTCTGTAGGCGCTCCAAAGCGTCTGTAATAAACTTAACCTGACCTGAGTTAGGAGCATAGATATTCATGACCGTTATAGGGTTGGACAAATATGTTCCCTGCAAAATTATATATCTACCCTGTGGGTCTAGGTGGGTCTTCTCAATTTGAATAGGACACGAGCGTCTTATCAAGATAGCTACTCCTGCTTTACCAGAGGGGTCAGATGATACGTAGGACATTGGGAAATGTTTAGAAGCAAACCTAAAGGAACCTCCGGCCCGGAAGTGCGTCTCCTGGACGAGAACCACATCCGCACCGGAGGCCCGGAACTCCCGAAGAGCAAGCCATCTCTTCTTTATAGAGTTCAATCCCTTAACATTATAGGAAACCAGTTTTAAAGCCATGTCACGTCCGAACAGTCAGGCCAATGGATATGCAATTCAAATGGCAGAGGTTCGGACACGACCCGGCCCAGGAGGGGCCCAAAGAGAGACCTAGACCCCGAAAACATACTAGCTATATGACAGTCAACAAAAGAGATGAGATTTAGCGTAATGTGAAATATACCATCTAGCAACCAATACAGACATAAAATATACATGAGAGCACCAGACTGTGAATTAGGAAGAAAAAAACCCCAGAGGAGTTGAAAAATAAAAATAAAAATAAAAGTAAAAATAGAACAAAAAAAGATGGAAAGGAAAATAGGGGAGATTTCAGCCCCCCAAAAAAACAAGGGTGTATGATGGACCAAAAGAGGGACCATTAGGTACCGCGTAGCAGCACAACCACAAGGCCTACCAGGCCTAAAAGAAAAAACAATATGTAATAATAAAAAAAAAACAACATGAAAAAACCTGAGGGTATCATACCACTCAGGGGTCCTTGGCCATAGCTCAAGGACTTGGTGGGGAGCATAGCAGTCACCAACATAGGGAGTGGTCCGTGACAACCCGCCACGACGATCCGGAAAGTCGATAGTGTTGTTGAAAAAGCTCCTCAGGACCCTCCCAACAAGTATAAATGGTGTGTGAGGGGACCATGTTCGTTGAGAGTGTTATATCTGAAACGTGAACTTTAACTGAGAGCACAAAAAAAAGAACATAGCTGCCAAACGTGGCCCAAAGCTAATTGAAAGACCAGCTCCATAAAAAACGGGGAGCTGATGTAAAGATCACAATCTCCTGCGAGGGAGAGCAAGGGAGAAACACAAGCCCGAGGGGGAATCCCTCAGGAAATCAAGTGGGTAGCCTGGCACGTTGAGAGCGTTGGGGTGTAGAGTAGGCCCTGGATCCTCTTCCTCTCACTGGGGTCCAGATTCTGGAGGGGGCTGATCCATGTCTCGGAGTGGCTGGTGGGCCTTGGTCCAACTCAGCAGGGAGCCGGGGCAGGCCCAACCGTTGTAGAAAAGCTTCACCTTCCTGGGGGTCCCGCAAAGTATGTTGGACCCCCTCCATGGTAACACTCAGGTGGAAGGGCAATCCCCAGTAGTAAGGAACCTTGTGTTCTTAAAGGTGGCATGTAACTGGTCTCAGAGAGCGACGTTTGGCCAGCGTAATAGGAGATAGGTCACTGAAGAGCTGTATTTTATCCCCCTTGTACTCAATGGCAGACCTGTTGCGTGTAGCCTTAGTCAGAGCCTCCTTACTTTCATAGTAGTGGAAACGTACCACTATGTCCCGGGGCCTGGCCCCCGAAGGGGGTTTGGGAGCCAGGGATCTGTGTGCCCTGTCAAGGCGCCAATCAATGTCCACTATTTCAGGTGCCAGGGTGTTGAAGAGGCCAAGAAGATAGGGCCTGATGTTATTGTCAGCTATTTGTTCAGAGACACCGCGCACTCTGAGGTTCTGGCGCCTTTCCCTATCTTCAAGGTCTTCCTGCTGTAGCTGTAATTGTGATACAGAGGATTTTAGGGTAGCGTTTTCCTCTTCAAGAGCCTGCACATATTGTATTGTGTCGTCAAATTTCGTCTCCAGGGTCGCTGTACGTTCCCCTAGAGCGTCAATCTCGCCCCTAAATTCCCTGGAGATCTTTCCCATCTCCTGGGCTATGTCTCTGGTGACTTGCAGGGCTAGGGCCTGGAGTTTAAGATCCATCAGCTCTGATGTGAGGATCTGCTGAGAGGGGAGAAGGACGGGAGGGTGGGGAGGCCGCTGTGAGGAATCCTCCGCCATCTGAGCGCTAATATTATCTTCCGGCTCCTCCTGTGTAATCGAGGCCGGGGATGTGGGCCTAGTGAGGAAGCGATCCATCATGGAGGAAGGCCGCGGAGGTTGTGGGGCACGATATATTGCTCGCTGGTCCCCAATTTTTCCCATGTAGTGCCTGGGAGGTGTGAGGAGGCTTTGAGGCTTACCCCTGTGATGATGTAAGCCCGCGTTAGCTCGTTAGGGGACTCGGATCGCGGGACGGGACCGGAGCTCACGGATCACACATCCGCCATCTTGGAAAGCCGCGCATGCGCCCCCGGCAGAGCTTTCCTTTTAGCATCCTATCGCGTCCAACACCTTTAGACACTGGCGAAAAAACTGAGGTACTCCCCTAATGGGAGGGGTTATATGGAGGGGAACTGTCTTCTATTGGTTGTGCCAGTGTCCAATCACCGCTGGTGACCCTTAACCCATTATGTAATGACTGGCTCTGTGTCCCGTGGTGTACGATAAAGAAAAGTGTTTGGGGACCCGGGTCCTGCCCCAGGGGACATGTATCAATGCAAAAAAAAGTTTTTAAAAAGGCATTTTTTTCGTGAGCAGTGATTTTAATAATGCTTAAAGTGAAACAATAAAAGTGAAATATTCCTTTAAATTTCATACCTGGGGGGTGTCTAAAGTATGCCTGTAAAGTAGCACATGTTTCCCGTGTTTATAACAGTCTCTGCACAAAATGTCATTTCTGAAGGAAAAAAAGTAATTTAAAACTACTCGCGGCTGTAATGAATTGTCGGGTCCCGGCAATACAGAGAAAAGTCATTGAAAGTCATTGAAAAATAAAAAATAAAATGCGTGTGGGTCTCCCAAAATTCCATTAACAGGCCCTTCAGGTCTGATATGGATTTTAAGGGGAACCTTGCACCAGAATTTAAAAAAAAAATATCGTGGGGTCCCCCCAAATATCCATACCAGACCCTTATCCGAGCACGCAACCTGGCAGGCCGCAGGAAAAGAGGGGGAACGAGAGAGCGCCCCCCCTCCTGAACCGTACCAGACCACATGCCCTCAACATGAGGGGGAAGTCCTCATGTTGATGGGGACAAGGGCCTCCAGGTGGTTGTGGGCGTCTGCAGGGGGGGCTTATCAGAATCTGGAAGCCCCCTTTAACAAAGGGGACCCCCAGATTCTAGCCCCCCCCCCAATGTGAATTGGTAACGAAGTACAGTGTACCCCTACCATTTCACAAAAGAAAGTGTCAAAAATTTTAAAAACCACACAGACACCGTTGTGAAAGGTCCTTTATTTTAAAAAAAAGCCATTCCAGCGTTGTAATGCAGTCTGTCCAGTGACAACCCATGAATCTCCAGCGATGCGGCGAGTCTCCAGCGATGAACGACGCACATCTTCCCTGCACCGGAGCCTCCCGTCTAATGACGCGCAAGCAGTGTTGACAGTTCTTTTATAACAGAGGTCAGAAACCCCCGTGACGTGACGGGTAACCCCGCCCCCTCTAACGTGTTATGGGAGTTTACCGTGATGCGTTAGAGGGGGGTGGGACGGGTAACCCCACCCCCTCTAACACGTTACGGGGGTTTCCGACCTCGGTTATAAAAGAACTGTCAACACTGCTTGCGCGTCATTAGCCGGGAGGCCCCTGTGCAGGGAAGATTTGCGTCGTTCATCGCTGGAGACTCGACACATCTCTGCAGATTCTTGTATCGTCGCTGGACAGACTGCATTACAACGATGGAATGGCTTTTTTATTTTTTTAACCACTTAAGCCCCAGACCATTTGGTAGCTAAAGGACCAGAGGTGAATTCAGAATTTTGCACTGCGCTGCTTTAACTGTAAATTGTGCGGACATGCAATGTTGTACCCAAACGAAATTTGCGTCCTTTTCTTCCCACAAATAGAGCTTTCTTTTAATGGTATTTGATTGCCTCTGCGATTTTTATTTTTTGCGATATAAACGGAAAAAGACCGAAAATTTTGAAAAAAAATGATATTTTCTACTTTTTGTTATAAGAAAAATCGAATAAACTCAATTTTAGTCATACATTTAGGCCAAAATGTATTCAGCCACATGTCTTTAGTAAAAAAAAATGTCAATAAGCGTATATTTATTGGTTTGCGCAAAAGTTATAGCGTTTACAAACTAGGGTACATTTTCTGGAATTTACACAGCTTTAAATTTATGACTGCCTATCTCATTTCTTGAGGTGCTAAAATGGCAGGGCAGTACAAAACCCCCCCAAATGACCCCATTTTAGAAAGTAGACACCCCAAGAAAATTGCTGAGAGGCATGTTGAGCCCATTGAATATTTTTTTTTTGTCCCAAGTGATTGAATAATGACAAAAAAAAAATTACAAAAAAGTTGTCACTAAATGATATATTGCTCACACATGCCATGGTTATTTGTGGAATTGCACCCCAAAATACATTCTGCTGCTTCTCCTGAGTACGGGGATACCACATGTGTGGGACTTTTTAGGAGCCTAGCCGCGTACGGGACCCCGAAAACCAATCACCGCCTTCAGGATTTCTAAGGGTGTAAATTTTTGATTTCACTCCTCACTACCTATCACAGTTTTGAAGGCCATAAAATGCCAAAATAGCACAAAACCCCCCCAAATGACCCCATTTTAGAAAGTAGACACCCCAAGGAAATTGCTGAGAGGCCTGTTGAGCCCATTGAATATTTTTTTTTTTTTTGTCCCAAGTGATTGAATAATGACAAAAAAAAAAAAATTACAAAAAGTTGTCACTAAATGATATATTGCTCACACATGCCATGGTTATATGTGGAATTGCACCCCAAAATAAATTTTGCTGCTTCTCCTGAGTACGGGGATACCACATGTGTGGGACTTTTTAGGAGCCTAGCCGCGTACGGGACCCCGAAAACCAATCACCGCCTTCAGGATTTCTAGGCACAAATTTTTGATTTGACTCCTCACTACCTATCACAGTTTCGAAGGCCATAAAATGCCAAAATAGCACAAAACCCCCCCAAATGACCCCATTTTGGAAAGTAGACACCCCAAGCTGTTTGCTGAGAGGCATGGTGAGTATTTTACAGCTCTCATTTGTTTTTGAAAATGAAGAAAGAACATTTATTTTTTTTTATTTTTTTTTTCAATTTTCAAAACTTTGTGACAAAAAGCGAGATCTGCAAAATACTCACAATACCTCTCAGCAAATAGCTTGGGGTGTCTACTTTCCAAAATGGGGTCATTTGGGGGGGTTTTGTGCCATCTGGGCATTCCATGGCCTCCGAAACTGTGATAGGCAGTGAGAAGTGAAATCAAAAATTTACACCCTTTAGAAAGCCTGAAGGCGGTGATTGGTTTTTGGGGTCCCGTACGCGGCTAGGCTCCCAAAAAGTCTCACACATGTGGTATCCCCGTACTCAGGAGAAGCAACAGAATATATTTTGGGGTGTAATTCCACATATGCCCATGGCATGTTTGAGCAATATATCATTTAGTGACAACTTTGTGCAAAAAAAAAAAAAAAAATTGTCTTTTTTCCGCAACTTGTGTCAACATATAAAATATTCCATGGACTCGACATGCCTCTCAGTATATAGCTTGGGGTGTCTACTTTCCAAAATGGGGTCATTTGGGGGGTTTTTGAACTGTTCTGGCATTTTATACACAACATTAGGAAGCTTACATCCACTCTTCTAACCACTTGAAGACAAAGCCCTTTTTGACACTTTTTGTTTACATGAAAACATATTTTTTTTTGCAAGAAAATTATGTTGAACCCCCAAACATTATATATATTTTTAAAGCAAAGGCCCTACAGAATAAAATGGTGGGTGTTGCATTTTTTTTTTCTACACAGTATTTGTGCAGCGATTTTTCAAACGCATTTTTTGGGGAAAAAATACACTTTTTTTAATTTTAATGCACTAAAACACACTATATTGCCCAAATGTTTGATGAAATAAAAAAAGATGATCTTAGGCCGAGTACATAGATACCAAACACGACATGCTTTAAAATTTCGCACAAACGCGCATTGGTGACAAACTACATACATTTTTAAAAGCCTTTAAAAGCCTTTACAGGTTACCCCGTTAGATTTACAGAGGAGGTCTACTGCTAAAATTACTGCCCTCAATCTGACCTTCGCGGTGATACCTCACATGCATGGTGCAATTGCTGTTTACATATGACGCCAGACCGACGCTTGCGTTCGCCATTGGGCAAGAGCAGGGCAGGACAGGGGTGCTTTTTTTATTTTTTTATTTTTTTTATTATTAATTTTGCTTTTTTCTTTTATTTTTAAACTGTTGCTTCCATATTTTTTTTTTATCATTTTTATTGTTATCTCAGGTAATGTAAATATCCCCTATGATAGCTATAGGTAATGACAGGTACTCTTTTTTGAAAAAACTGGGGTCTATTGGACCCTAGATCTTTCCTCTGCCCTCAAAGCATCTGACCACACCAAGATCGGTGTGATAAAATGCTTTCCCAATTTCCCAAGGGCGCTTTTTATATCCGGGGGGGGGGGTCATTCCTTCCCACTGCTTGTAAAAGCAGTCCAGAGGCTAATTAGCCACTAGGATTGCTTTTACATGAAAGCCGGCCGCTGGCTGAAAAGAATGATACCAAGATGATACCTAAACCCGCAGGCATCATTCTGGTATAAACATTCAAAGTCCAGCAACATACCAGTACGTTGCTGGTCCTTGTTGGACATGTATTGTAATCTTTTTTTTCATGCAGCCTGTTGGCTGAACGAAAAAAAAAGGATGATCGGTGGGTATGCCCACCATTAGAATACCGCCCTTCATCCACCCACTTCTAATGATGGGCATACATGCACCATTTATATATGCCGAAGCATGGGGGCATCTTCCCGCAAAAGTTATGCCGCGTACACATGGTCAGACTTTTCCACGGGCAAGCCTCCGTCGGAATTTCGACTGTATGTACGCGGCATTAGGAGCAAAATCGCTCCTCCGCCCCTGCTGCCCCAATGCTTCGGCATATATGCTTTTTTTTTTTTAACTGTGGTGGCAAAATCACCTCCTACAGCACTGGAGTCGCAGGGATCAGGCCTGTCTCTGTGAACGCTGCAGTTATGTGTGTTGTGTTTTGCAAGTGACAGTGATCGATCGATACTGCACTTGGGTGGCCTGGGCTGGACGGAGGGGCAAAACGCAGGTGCTAGCAGGTATCTGGGCTGATCCCGCTAACACTGCGTTTTTGGGAACCCTAAACTGCTGGGGACGCTAGTATAGATCTGATCAGATCAGATATTGATCTGTTCAGATACTATACCACTAAGGGGGGTGTATGCTTCACGCGTGGGTGTTAGTGTTACTGGCACTAACCTGACGCTGCCTGGGGTGTGATGCAGACCCTCTCTGACTCTAAAACCTAATTGATATCACCCGCCGGGCGATCAGGGGGTTAAACCTTTATTGGGTTATATACGGCGGGTGCCCTGACACTATAAAAAGCAAACTAACTAACCAGCGTCACCCGTAACACTTATATGGTGATTACTGGTGAAAGGGTTAACTAGGGGCAATTAGGGGGTTAAAACCTTTATTAGGTAATATATGGGGGTACCTGACGCTATATAAAAACCTGATGGCGAACCTAAAAAAAAAATACTGGCTACCGATCAGCATCGCCGACGCTAAAACATCGATCAGAAAAATTATCGCTTAGTGACAGTGGTGATAGGGGGTGAAAGGGTTACCTGGGGGGCGATCAGGGGGTTAAAACTTTATTAGATAATATATGGGGGTACCTGACGCTATAAAAACCTGCGGCGAACCTAAAAAAAATTACTGGCTACCCATCTGCATCACCGACGCTAAGACAGCGATCAGAAAAATGATCGCTTAGCGACAGTGGTGATAGGGGGTGAAAGGGTTACCTGGGGGGCGATCAAGGGGGTTAAACCTTTATTAGGTAATATATTGGGGTACCTGACGCTATAAAAACCTGCGGCGAACCTAAAAAAAATTACTGGCTACCGATCTGCATCACTGACGCTAAGACAGCGATCAGAAAAATTATCGCTTAGTGACAGTGGTGATAGGGGGTGAAAGGGTTACCTGGGGGGCGATCAAGGGGGTTAAACCTTTATTAGGTAATATATGGGGGTACCCGACGCTATAAAAACCTGCGGCGAACCTAAAAAAAAATACTGGCTACCGATCAGCATCACCGACGCTAAGACATCGATCAGAAAAATGATCGCTTAGTGACGGCGGTGCTAGGGGGTGAAAGGGTTACCTGGGGGGTGATCAAGGGGGTTAAACCTTTATTAGGTAATATATGGGGGTTCCCGACGCTATAAAAACCTGCGGCGAACCTAAAAAAAATTACTGGCTACCGATCAGCATCGCCGACGCTAAAACATCGATCAGAAAAATTATTGCTTAGTGACCGTGGTGATAGGGGGTGAAAGGGTTACCTGGGGGGCGATCAAGGGGGTTAAACCTTTATTAGGTAATATATGGGGGTACCCGACGCTATAAAAACCTGCGGCGAACCTAAAAAAAATTACTGGCTACCGATCAGCATCACCGACGCTAAGACATCGATCAGAAAAATGATCGCTTAGCGACGGCGGGTACTAGGGGGTGAAAGGGTTATCTGGGGGGTGATCAGGGGGTTAAACCTTTATTAGGGGGGGTTAGGGGGCTACACTGGACCTAAAACTAAATGTACTGACACTTTTACAGTCACAAATGTCACTGATTGCAGTGATCACTAAATAAATGGTCACTGCAATCAGTGACACTGTGACTGGGGGCTGGGGGGTGATCTGGGGGGGTCTGGGGGGGGCGATTTATGTGCCTATGTGTCCTGGTGTCAGTGTAGTGTTGTGTGCACTAACCTGCATCTTCTCCTGTACGGTGCTCGGTATATGTGAGCGCCGCAGGAGAGATGACATCACTTCCTCCTGTCTGTGTAAACAAGCACACAGGCAGGGGAAGCTCTCATTCGCCGGGAGCGATCGAGAGGGGGTGGCCGGAATCGAACGGCCGTCCCCTCATGCCGGATCGCTCCCGAAGGTAAAACGACCGCTCACTGTAAAGAAGGGGGGTCCGATCGGACCCCCCAACTATACAAAGGCAATCACATACATATACGTGATTCTGCCTGTCGGTGCCATTCTGCTGACGTATATTTACAGTGGGCGGTCGTTAAGTGGTTAATAAAGGACTTTTCACAACGGTGTCTGTGTGGTTTTTAAAAAATTTTACATTTTCTTTTGCGAAATGGTAGGGGTACAATATACCTTATTAAACAAAAATGATGTATCAAAAAACTGTATAGCAAGCAACAGTAAAAATTGCATCAAAGTAGCGCTAAAATCAGTTAATAAAAACCGACTTGTGAATATATATATAAAAATACATATGAAAATACATAGATAGGGAGAGCTTGATTGAAGCAAAAGGACACAATGACTAAGCATGAAAGGTCCGTAAAATATGAGAGTCTATGGGAAGTGGGAGAAGTAAATCAAAATCACTTTTCACGCGATGGGTGACCTCTCTCCAAAGATAACTTCACAGATATATTCCACACACCCCTTAGGGGTTTAAACTCACCACAATGATGAAAATATTATGCCTGAACGATATCCAAAGATTACACTATGTGGAGCCTTTGTCTTCCTATGTTCCTGGATGACGGAAGTTTGCTGATACACACCGACTGAGCAGTCCGCTTTGGATATCATTCAGGCATAATATTTTCATCATTGTGGTGAGTTTAAACCCCTAAGGGGTGTGTGGAATATATCTGTGAAGTTATCTTTGGAGAGAGGTCACCCATCGCGTGAAAAGTGATTTTGATTTACTTCTCCCACTTCCCATAGACTCTCATATTTTACGGACCTTTCATGCTTAGTCATTGTGTCCTTTTGCTTCAATCAAGCTCTCCCTATCTATGTATTTTCATATGTATTTTTATATATATATTCACAAATCGGTTTTTATTAACTGATTTTAGCGCTACTTTGATGCAATTTTTACTGTTGCTTGCTATACAGTTTTTTGATACATCATTTTTGTTTAATATTTTTATTGTTTTAAGTGGCTGCTGACGGACATCTTTTGTCCACCTATTCATTTATTAATTATTTTTCACCATATACCTGGATCTGTTAGACTGGTGTAGAGCTTATATTGCTCCTTAGCGCTGAGATTAGAGGAGTTGGGCAGGGCAATTCGGATTTTCCTCTTTTTTTTACATTTTGTACAATATACCTTGTTACCAATTCACATAGGGGGGCCGGAATCTGGGGGTCCCGTTTGTTAAAGGGGGCTTCCAGATTCCTATAAGCTCCCCGCAAGCAGACCCCCACAAGGCAAGGGTTGTGGGGATGAGGCCCTTGTCCCCATCAACATGGGGACATCCCCCCCATGTTGAGGGCATGTGGCCTGGAACAGTTCAGGCCACTTTTCCTGCGGCCTGCCAGGTTGCGTGCTCGGATAAGGGTCTGGTATGGATTTTTGGGGGAACCCCACGCCATTTTTTTTTACATTTTGGCACGGAGTTCCCCTTAATATCCATACCAGACCTGAAGGGCCTGTTAATGGAATTTTGGGGGACCCCTACACATTTTATTTTTTTATTTTTCAATCACTTTCAATGACTTTTCAGCCGCCAGTAGTTTTAAATGACTTTTTTTCCTTTAGAAATTACATTTTGTGTAGGGACAGTTCTTAGCACAGGAAACCTGCGCTACTTCACAGGCATACTATACACACACCCCAGGTACGAAATTTAAAGGAATATTTCACTTTTATTGTTTCACTTTAAGCATTATTAAAATCACTTCTCCCAAAAAACGGCAGTATTTAAAACCTTTTTTTGCATTGATACATGTCCCCTGGGGCAGGACCCGGGGTCCCCAAACACTTTTTATGACAATAACTTGCATATTAACCTTTAAAATTAGCAGTTTTGATTTTTCATGTTTGTGTCCCATAGACTTTAACGGTGTTCGCGTGTTCGAACAAATTTTTTGCCTGTTCGCATGTTCTGGTGCGAACCGAACCGGGGGGTGTTCGGCTCATCCCTGTTACCTGAACCCTGAGCCTTGTACCTGTACCCGTCCCTCCTGTGATCCATCCATCCTCTCCTTGTCCTGTTTGTTTTCCCTTTCCCCAGCTGCTGACCTCCCGTTGACGACCCTGGCCTGGCCTGGCCCTGTTTATGATTCTGGTTTTCCCCATTACTTGTATATATTTGTCTGTTACTGTTATTATTTGTGGGTTCTGTTTGGTATTGGTTGTTGTGCACTGTGTGGTATTGGAGGTGGTTGTATTTATATTATTTCACTTCTCTTTAATAAATCATTATATTTTACTTACACACGTTTGGGTTTCCTCTGTTGCAGTCCACACAGTTTTGGTCTTATCTGATACGTGACAGTTGCTGTTTGCAATCTATGTCTGAAAGATGATCAAGCATGGTCAGAACAGCACCTGCTTGACAAGACATATGACCACCTGCCATGCAGTCCGTTGGCAACAGCACCTAAAAGACCCACATAATAAAAAAGGGGGACGTCTCATTGCTCCTCATCTGTGATCTCAACCCTTACTATACCTCCAGTCCTCTCAAAAAAAACCTGAAAGGAATGAAGGTATAGCAATAGGTGCCACAAGTACTTGCAGCCAATCTTCTAGCAGTACACCACCAGTTGATAACAGCAGGCAAATTTCGCTACCCCAGTTGCTGAACCGTAAAAAAAATACTGTCCCAGCCATCCACATGCTCAGCGTCTAAATGCTAGCTTGGACAACTTGCTAGCACTGCAACTGCTGCCTTTTCAGCTGGTAGACTCTGCCTCCTTTCGTGAATTTGTGGAATGTGCTGTACCACAGTGGCAGGTTCCAAAACTATTTTTTTTCACGGCCATTCCAGCTCTCTACCGTCATGTGGAAGGCAATGTTGGCCTCGTTGGACAGGGTGGTCAGCAGCAAGGTTCATATTACCGCTGACTCATGGTCCAGCAGACATGGTCAAGGACATTACCTTTCCTTCATGGCGCACTGAGTAACTCTGCTGGCAGCTGGAAAGGATGCAGGACGGGGTTCAGTGTTGGAGCTTGTTCTGCCACCACGCTTCCTAAAATCTGGTGGTGATTCTGCCACATCTTTCTGCTCCACCCCCTTCTCTTCTTGTTCCTCTATGGCCTCTTCTGCAGAATTGTCCTCTGAACCAGCAGTGCTCCGTAAGCACTCAAGTGGCTACGCAAGCAGTCAGGCTAAAATATGCCATGCAGTGCTTCAGTTGGCCTGCCTAGGGGACACTGGGGCAGAGATTCTGTCAGCTCTGCAGGGGCAGGCTCAGAGGTGTTTGATGCCACAGCACCT
The DNA here is from genome assembly GCA_029206835.1 of Rana muscosa. Classification (NCBI taxonomy): domain Eukaryota; kingdom Metazoa; phylum Chordata; class Amphibia; order Anura; family Ranidae; genus Rana; species Rana muscosa. Next base: position 36,642,627 of record CM055116.1, on the reverse strand, counting down.
TGAGCAAGGAATGGTTGTATGCAACAATGGCACCAACCTTATCTCCGCCCTCGGACAGGGACACTTGACACATGTTCCATGCTTGGCACACATCCTGAATTTGGTGATGCAGTGTTTCTTGACCAGATACCCAGGCTTACAAGATCTCCTGAGGCAGGCCAGAAAAGTCTGTGGTCATTTTCTGACAGTCATACAATGCTAGTGCTCGGCTGGCTGACATTCAATGGGAATTCAACCTGCCCACCAACCGCCTCAGGACATGTCCACCAGGTGGAACTCAACATTGGCAATATATGAGTACCTGTGTGAGTATGGCACCAGGATAGGCTCAGGGGAGCTTGGCTTCTTTTTACCATGGCAGTGGCTAACTGATAAAGGATGCATGCACTGTTCTGTCACCATTTGAGGAGGCCACAAGGATGGTGAGCTGCGACAATGCATGCATCAGTGACACTGTCCCTCTAGCCTTCCTGCTGGAGCACACGCTTCGTGGAATCATGGACAGGGCACTTGAGGCAGAACAGCGGGAAGAAGAGGAGGACTTCCTTTCCTCTCAAGGGCCCCCTTTATGCAGATAGCATTCCTGCGGGCGGCCAAACACACAAGAAGAAGAGGAGGAGGAGGATTGTGTCAGCATGATGTAGAGGATAACACGCAGTAGTCTTCAAGGGATGGTGTTCAGTCCCCAGAAACCCAAGGAGTTGTACGTGGTGGGGAGGAGGTAGTTCCTGACAATGTGACCCAGAGGACTCAGAATCTAATGACTTTGCAAACTTACGCTACATGTGCTCCCTGATTCTGTAAAACGGGAAGAATTCTGATCGTAGCGGAAGAACCCAAGGTTTCCCCTCTGCCTATTCTCACGATCTCCACATACCAGGATTGTCTGAGCCAAGCCGGGGCTACCAGAATCACCGGCTTACCTTCTCTCTTGATTCTCTGGAGGAATCGTGGGAGAAGCAGGACTGGAGGGAACGCATAAATCAGAGAATACTGATCTTATGGAATTGTTTAAGGCATCCGACCCTTGTGCCAGCGGATCTCTTGTCCTTGACACAAAGTTGTCCAGTTTTGTGTTGAACCTGGAAGCCAACAGGTCTACATCTGGGGTACCCCCTCTTCTGACATATGGCCTGAAATATGTTGGGGTGTAGAGACCATTCTCCTGGACTCAGCTGCTGGCGGCTTAGAAAAAGTCTGTCTGCCTAATTTTCTTCCCCTGGAATGAAGATCGTAGACAGACAGGGAACCTGCCTTTCTGCCCAAGACAAATGTGATTCACCTCTTTTGGCATCTCGATTCCTGGAGCCCCCTTGGTGAATGATATAAGCCACTGCTGTGGCATTGTCGGACTGCATTCGGACAGGACAACCCTGCCACGTGTAAGTCCAGACCCTGAGGGCCAGAAGAATTGCCCAAATCTCCAGAATGTTGATGGGCAAGAGCTGCTTGGTTCTAGACCATTTTCCCTGAGCAGAAGTATCTTTCATAACTGCCCCTCAGCCCATAAGGCTGGCATCCGTGGTTACGATTTTCCAAGTAACTGGAATACAGGATCTTCCTTTCAGCAGATTCTAGGGCAGCAACCACCAATTAAGGCTCTGCTGAACCCGCCGTGACAGGACCACTGGAAGGTCCAAGACTTGAACTCTTTTGTTCCAGGCAAACAGGATGCTGCTCTGCAAGGCACTGAGTGAAACCTGGGCGTAAGGAACGGCTTCTAATGAGGCTACCATCTTTCATAATAACCTCATGCATAGACAAATGGAAGGATTTTTCCTTGCTTTGACCATTCGGACCAAATCCTTTATGGCTTTGGCCTTTGATCTGGGTTAGAATGCCCTGGTTTGGATCATGTCTATGATCATGCCCAAATACTCCAGCCTTCTTCGAGGCTGTAAGGAGAATCTTTGTAGTTTGAGGACCCAGCCTAGGTACTCTAAATACTCCACTGTATTGCGCACATTGCAGTCTAGGCATGGTACGGACTGATCTATGGGCAGCAGATCGTCCAAATAAGCTGGTACTGCTATGCCCCGCTCCCTTAGCTTCGCCAGGGGCGGTGCTAGTACCTTTGAGAACACTTGAGGTGCGGTAGCCAGACCAAACGGTAGGGCCATGTAACGAGCCCCTTGCTCGCTCGGTTCCACTCTCCCGACACTCCTCTGCTACTATTGGATCATATTGCAGATCGCAACGTCTGATGGTTCGGTCATCCGATGCTCCAGAATTCAAACTACAGCTATGTGACATTCTAATCCATTTGTTATAGCTCAGAACAAACACCAGGCAGGCTGTATGTAAGTTCAAACAGGAATCTCATTTTATTGGATGCACACACACACTCTTATACAGCAGTTTTGAACACCCTGCCCCCAACAACCACTTTCCTATTGGTCAATTGTAAAGTACATTGTAGTTTTTCAATTAGGTTCTCTTGGCCATGCAAATGAGGACTTGAAACAGGGTCAGCAGGGATTGGTCCGATAGCATGAATAGGAGAACTGAGATGTGTATTGACACAGAAGCCCCAGGAGGTAATTAAAGTACATAAACAAACAGTCAAACACAGAACAATGCTTTTCTTACAGACCATGGAGCCGTCTGGAGGGGGGGTTAGCCTTAAGACAGGGCAGAAGACCCCCCACTGTTTTAATAGATTCAAAGGAGAAATACTTCAGTATTCAAAGGTTCATGACAATACTCCCTCCTGGGAAATAGTCCAACAGCCACAGTGGGACCCCGAACGGGTCAACTCAAGGATGTTGGAAAAGTAGTCTTAAGCTTTCAGGTCTGTCTGCCGGGATAACCCCTCCGCATTCCTGTCTTGAGGCCCTGGCCCATAATCGGAAGGCAGGAGGCTAGCATTCAGTCCTCTCCAAAAGCCTCTGTCCCGGCTAGATCTGTCAAAGGCCACAACTGAAAGTGGCGCTGTCAGGGAAATCCGTCCAACGGCGCCAATCAGCGCCCAATGCGCACGCGCGGCGGAATGATGCTTCGGCGCATGCGCGTGCGCGGGACGGCGCTTCTACGTCCTCGGGTGCGCGCGCCGACGCAGCGGCGCGCGCGCATGCGCGGCGGCGCACCAATAGGAATCCAGGCGGGCCTATTTAAAGAGATCCAGTTGCACTGACAAGTTGCTGGTTTGTCAGCTTTCCTGTATACCCAAGACTCTGGAAAACTATCTTGAAAATCTCCTTGTGACCCGGACTGGCTTGACTCCTCTGATCTCTCTCCTGGACCTGACCCTCGGCTTGCTATACGGACTTCTGCCTTCTCCTGTGTTTGACCCTCGGCCTGTGACTCGGATCCGCTGCTTGTCTACAATCCTTGACCTCCTGTTTGTACCTTTTGGACTTCCGCGTTTCCTTTGAACTCCTGCCTGGTTCCCGGTATTCTCTGGACTTGTTGCCTTTTACTGTGCTAGACCCCCAGCCGGGACTGTTACCTTGCAATTGCAACCCGGACTCAACCTGCACCGGCTTCCATTATCTCCTGCTGTTTGAACTTTACCAATCCGACTAGTTCCCGCTTGAAGCCTGTTTCTTCAGTCTACTCAACACTACCGGACCGTCTAAAAGTACCCACCACCTGCCGGTAGCCGGTGCTGCTTCTCGCCATCCAATCCCTGTCTCAACTCCAGGGGGTGGAGTGCGTCAAGTCGCAAAGGTGAACCACTCTCGGCATCTCGGCCTCGGTAAGTACATACCTTTACAGTACAAACCAGCCAGATGTCTGAGGCCGACAGGGTGCGTTCACCGTTCGAGACCCTATGTCAGCAAGTCACCGCACTAACCGATGCGGTTCAGAAATTACAAGAAGGTTATGTCCAAATGGATGGCCGCTTTCAGCTACTTACTGGAGCTACAGGACCAGCATCACCAGCTGCTACCGTTGCCAATGTTGCCTCCACGTCTCAAAATCAGGCAAATCCCACCGTAGTAATGGCTACCCCTGAACCCAGGGTCCCCCTGCCTGAGCGATTTTCTGGCGTCCGTAAGAAATATCGGGCTTTCAAAAATGCATGTTCTCTTTACTTCGCCCTTCAACCCAGGACTTTCTCTTCAGAAGTGGTAAAGGTGGGGTTCGTCATCTCCCTTCTAACCGACGAACCCCAGGCCTGGGCCCATGGCCTGATGGAGCAAAGCAGCCCCATACTAGATTCCGTGGACACCTTCTTCGAGAGTATGGCGCAGCTGTATGACGATCCTCAGCGATCAGCTACAGCTGAGTCTGTTCTCCACAGTTTAACCCAGGGGAGAAGGCCGGTGGAGGACTACACGGCCGAATTCCGGAAATGGTCAGCTGACACTGGCTGGAATGAGACGGCCCTTAAATACCAATATCGCCAAGGACTGTCTGAGGCTCTTAAAGACGAGCTGGCCAGGATTGGCGTTCCAACTACTCTGGAAGATTTGATCCAGTCTGTCACTCAGCTTGACAGACGCCTGCGGGAGCGGCGTTCCGAGCGTTTCCAGACTACCCGTCCAAACTGGACTTTGCCCCGATCAGCTCCTGCCTACCCACCCATCCAAGTTCCTACAGCATCTTCTCCTCCCGAGCCTGAACCCATGCAGCTTGGTCTGGTTCGTCCTCCCCTTTCTCCTGAGGAAAAACAGCGCAGACGTCAGGCCAATCTGTGCCTTTACTGCGGGGGTACTGGCCATTTCCTTCGGAGCTGCCCAGTGAGACCTAGTAAGTGTACCCTCAAAGACACTTTGAACTACCAAGTTTCTGGCTTACCACAGACTTATGTTGTTCTTTCCATTTCTCTACAGCTACCAACAGGAGCAACCCGCCTACCGGCGATTATTGATTCAGGAGCCTGCAGCTGCTTTCTGGACTCTTCACTTGCTTCCCAACTTCACTTTCCTCTGCAAACCAAGGACCGTTATCTTCAGGTTCGTCTGGCGGATGGATCCCTGCCTCGTTCAGGGGTAATTACGCAAGAAACAAAACCCATCCTTGCTATCACGGATTCAGGCCACCAAGAATACCTTCGATTTGACCTCATCCCATCTCCCATGTTTCCCATCATCCTGGGCCTCCCCTGGTTACAAGCACATGAGCCTCATATAAACTGGGCCAAAAGGGAAGTTAACTTCACTTCTTCATATTGTTCCCAACACTGTCTTCCCGCACTTCCCACTGTCTGTGCTACTTTAACCCCTCAACCGGATAACCTACCACATGTTCCATCAGCATACTTAGAATTCCAGGACGTCTTCGACAAACAGCAGGCCGACCGCCTACCTCCACATCGTCCCTACGATTGTCCCATTGACCTTCTGCCTGGCTCCAAAATTCCATTCGGCCGCATCTTTCCCTTGTCCGAATCTGAGTTGAAGGCCCTCAAGTCTTACATTGAGGAAAATCTGGAAAAGAAATTCATTCGCCCCTCTTCTTCCCCAGCCGGTGCCGGTATCTTTTTCGTTGAAAAAAAAGACGGGACTCTGAGGCCCTGCATTGACTATAGGGAATTAAATAAAATTACTATTAAAAATAGATACCCGCTTCCTCTCATCCCGGAGTTGTTCCAACGATTCCGATCAGCTCGGATCTTCTCTAAACTGGACCTTCGAGGGGCCTACAACCTCATCCGGATCAGGGCTGGAGACGAATGGAAGACGGCTTTTAGATCTAGGTTCGGTCATTTTGAATACTTGGTCATGCCATTCGGGCTTTGCAACGCCCCAGCTACTTTCCAGCACCTGGTCAATGACATTTTCCGTGAACACTTGGACGACTTCCTAGTAGTCTACTTAGATGATATTCTTATTTTTTCGTCCTCCCTTGAACTGCACCGAATCCATGTCATCAAGGTCCTCACTATTCTCCGAGAACATAGACTTTACCTCAAGGCCGAGAAATGTGACTTTGAGAAAACCACTGTGCAATTTTTGGGATTTATTATTTCTACCAATGGGGTCGCAATGGACCCGCAGAAAGTCAAAGCTATCCAGGAATGGCCAGCCCCAACAGACAAGAAAGGGGTACAACGGTTTATAGGTTTCGCCAACTTCTACAGGAGGTTCATTGTGGGGTTCTCCTCTATTGTGGCACCTATAACCCAACTGACACGCCAGGGCTACCGCTTTCACTGGTCACCGGAAGCTCAGGATGCCTTCGATAAACTAAAAAATGCATTCACATCGGCACCTGTATTGAAGCATCCAGATCCGCTACTGCCATTTACTCTGGAAGTAGATGCTTCAGAGTCAGCCACTGGGGCCATCCTCTCTCAAAGGCAGGGCCCCAAATCCCTTCTTCATCCAGTAGCCTTTGCCTCTCGTAAATTAACTTCTCCAGAACGTAATTATGACGTCGGAGACCGGGAACTATTAGCTATCAAATTCGCCCTGGAAGAATGGCGATACCTTCTGGAGGGAGCCCCTCACCCTGTCATGATATTCACGGATCATAAGAATCTAGAATATCTGAGAACAGCAAAACGTCTTCGACCCAGACAAGCCCGATGGGCCCTCTTCTTCACCAGGTTTAACTTTCATATCTCTTATAGGCCCGGTTCCAAGAACGTTAAGGCGGATGCACTCTCTAGGATGTTTCCCGAGACCCCTCAAGCAGAGGAACCAAGTACCATCCTATCAGCACAAAACTTTCTGCTCATTCCACAGGCTGATCTACTAACTTCCATAAAAGCCGCCTCTAAGCATTGTCCTGACCAAGTAACCTCTTCCCTAGAGAAGCATAATGACTTGCTCTGGTCCCAAGGTAAAGTCTTCGTCCCTCTGGAAACAAGGCAACTGATTCTGAAAACTTTCCACGACCACAAACTAGCTGGTCACTTTGGAACCAAAAAAACCATGGAACTAATCTCTCGCTCCTTCTGGTGGCCTGGTTGGAGACAAGATTGCAAGTCCTATGTTGCCTCCTGTACCCGTTGCCAACGGTATAAGGGACCCAAAACCAAGAGTTGGGGACTACTCAAACCTTTGCCTATCCCTGAACGTCCGTGGGCAGATGTGTCCATGGACTTCATTGTAGATCTACCGCCCTCTGGAGGTTTTACCACGATTCTGGTCGTAATTGACCGCCTCTCCAAAATGGCACACTTCGTGCCCATGATCGGTACCCCCTCTGCTGCAGATACAGCCAAAGCCTTCTTTCAGGAGATAATCAGGCTCCATGGGGTGCCTAAGAGCATCACCTCTGACAGAGGCGTTCAATTCACGTCGAAATTCTGGAAGGAACTTTGCAAATCTTTAGAAGTCAAGATTTGCCTATCATCGGCATATCACCCCCAGAGCAACGGACAGACAGAGAGAACCAATCAAACCCTAGAACAATATCTCCGTTGTTTTTGCTCAGCCTCACAAGACGATTGGTCCTCCCTATTATCCTACGCTGAATTTGCATATAACAACTCGGTGCATTCAGCCACCAGTCAAACTCCTTTTTGGGCCAACTTTGGCTTCCATCCTTCCTTCCTCCCTGATGACATTCCAGAGAGCTCTGTTCCTGCTGTTCAAGATCGGATAGCCTTTGTTCAATCTAATTTTCTGAGACTCCAGGAAATGATGCAAAACGCCCAGGAGTCTTACAAGAGATACTATGACAAGGGTAGGAAGGAAAATCCAGTCTTCAAAGTTGGGGAGGAAGTATGGCTCTCCGCCACCAACCTCAAATTACCGATCCCTTCACGGAAATTGGGACCAAGATTTATAGGCCCTTTTAAAATCAAGCGAGTAATCAACCCTGTGGCCTTTGAATTGGCACTGCCCGACTCCTACAGGATACACCCGGTCTTCCACGCGTCTCTGTTGAAACCAGTAGTCTCCAGCTCCTTCCCGGGAAGGGATGAGCCACCTCCTCCACCTGTGGAGGTTGATGGTGAAGATGAGTATGTGGTGGAATCTATCTTGGGCTGCAGGAAAAGAGGCAGGCAGTTGCAGTATTTAATCAAATGGAAGGGGTATCCCCCAGAGGACAACTCTTGGGAACCATCTAGGAACCTACATGCTCCCCGCCTAATTAGAGTCTTTCACCAGGAACATCCCGAGTTGATGTCTAGTCTGGGCGTCCGGAGTCCGCCCCTAGGAGGGGGGCACTGTCAGGGAAATCCGTCCAACGGCGCCAATCAGCGCCCAATGCGCACGCGCGGCGGAATGATGCTTCGGCGCGTGCGCGGGACGGCGCTTCTACGTCCTCGGGTGCGCGCGCCGACGCAGCGGCGCGCGCGCATGCGCGGCGGCGCACCAATAGGAATCCAGGCGGGCCTATTTAAAGAGATCCAGTTGCACTGACAAGTTGCTGGTTTGTCAGCTTTCCTGTATACCCAAGACTCTGGAAAACTATCTTGAAAATCTCCTTGTGACCCGGACTGGCTTGACTCCTCTGATCTCTCTCCTGGACCTGACCCTCGGCTTGCTATACGGACTTCTGCCTTCTCCTGTGTTTGACCCTCGGCCTGTGACTCGGATCCGCTGCTTGTCTACAATCCTTGACCTCCTGTTTGTACCTTTTGGACTTCCGCGTTTCCTTTGAACTCCTGCCTGGTTCCCGGTATTCTCTGGACTTGTTGCCTTTTACTGTGCTAGACCCCCAGCCGGGACTGTTACCTTGCAATTGCAACCCGGACTCAACCTGCACCGGCTTCCATTATCTCCTGCTGTTTGAACTTTACCAATCCGACTAGTTCCCGCTTGAAGCCTGTTTCTTCAGTCTACTCAACACTACCGGACCGTCTAAAAGTACCCACCACCTGCCGGTAGCCGGTGCCGCTTCTCGCCATCCAATCCCTGTCTCAACTCCAGGGGGTGGAGTGCGTCAAGTCGCAAAGGTGAACCACTCTCGGCATCTCGGCCTCGGTAAGTACATACCTTTACAGGCGCTGATCAACCGCAAACCTTAGAATTTTTGGTGAGCGGGGAATATTGGCACATGTAGATATGCATCTCTGCTGTCTATTGATGCCAGGATTTCTCCTCCATGAAGGATGGAGACCACTGAACGGACAGACTCCATGCGCAAAGAGCGAATGTTCAGAAACTGACTCGGGTCTTTCAGATCTAGAATAGGTCTGACATCCTCATTTGGTTTTGGAACCGTAAAGAGGTTTGAGTAGAACCCTGAGCCCTGTTCTTCTGGAGCTACTTCTATTATTACCCCTTGGGCCAGCAGGCGTTCCAGGGCCAATAGCAAGGCCTCCTCTTTTCTGGATTCTTGGAGATTCTTGATCTCAGAAAAAAAACGGGATGGCGGAAGTTCTCCTAGAGATACCGTGGAGATGACCCATTTGTCCTGAAGCTCTTCTCACCAGGTGTCTGCAAAGCGCAGCAACCTTCCCCCCACTCGGCCGAGGGGAGTGCCCCTTCATAGGGAAGTTTTGGGGTTCTGCTTAGCAGACCTTGAACCCCAAGATCTTTTCTACCCTTGGGCTCGGCCCTGGGCCTTTCCCCTAGTATTAGACTGGGGAGGTCGTCCCCACTCCCTGGAAGTCGAAGTTCCAGGGGCTGAGGAAGAGAACATTTAAATGAGGGACGTTTACTCTTTTTTAACCAATAACATTGTAGATTTGCTTCCGGTAATCTTTGGATAAATTTGTCCAAATCATACCCAAACAGGCGTTCCCCATAAAAAATGGGAGCGCCGCCAAGTATCTTTTGCAAGAAACTTTAGCTTCCCAATGCTTCAGCCAAAGGGGATCTGCGATGTGTACCAGCAAGAGATTTAGGCGGGATGCTTGCTGAACAGAGTCCATAATCACATCAACCTCAAAATACAGGACCTTAGGAACCTCAACTTCCTCTGCAGGGAGGTGGTTGACCACCTGTCTCATCTGTTCCTTAAGGAACTGGCAGAAGACAAATTGCTGCATATGCAGGTTGAACTACAGCATCAGCCATAGAGAAGGAGGCTTTAAGCAAAGATTCCAGCTTTTATCCGTTGGATCTTTTAAGCCCTGAGCGTTCTCCACGGGACCGGTCAGGCTTTTAATTCGCACAAGAAATAGCCACGTTTATAGCTGGCACCCCCCATTTCTTGGTGAATTCTACCTCCACTGGGTAAGGAGGGAAAACTTCTTAGGAGGAGAAAACAGTCTATGTGGGTGAGCCCAGTCATCATACAGGAATTTCTCCAACAAGGGATGAATTGGGAAGGTATATGCAGCCTGTGGGAATTTCCGGGATCCCAAGGAGGAAACAGAGGCATGGCAGCTTCAGCAGAAAGCAAATTGTATGTGGTACGCACCATCTCTGTATAATATTGCACCTGCATCTTAAGCGCCTGAGAGGTAGAAGAGATCTTTTCCTCATACTCTGAATCCTCAGACCACTTCTGATTCCCATCCCCAGATAGGGATATCTCATATCTCATCATCCGAATGTTCATCTGATAAGGAATCCAGAGCAGAGGGAATATACCCCACTTTCTGCCATTTTTTAAGGAAGTTGCGATTAATGTAACAATCCTTCCTTTCAAGTCATCCAAAGCAGCTTTCATAGTGTCCTTAGTGACATACACAGGAGCTGCAACATTAGGAGAGGCTGAAAGCCTGACAGGGGTACAGACTCATCTTGTGAGGTAGTTACCAGTCTGTCGAGGGGGATGGTAATCTGCAGGCATGTCCAGAATCCTTAGCTCTTAGGTGGAGATTTCTTAGTGCCTCTTTTGCTGCCCCTGAAACCCTCTAGGGGCCCTTTCACACAGGCGGATCCCGTAATGATCCACCCCGTGAACATTCGCTTGCTCAGCGGGGATCGCTCCCTTGATCCCCGCTGAGCCGGCAGATGACAGGGCGGTCCCTGCACACTGTGCAGGGACCGCCCTGTCAGATCTTCGCTCTCCTCTATGGGGGGATTGGATGAACACGGACCGTCTGTACATGTTCATCCGATCCGCTCTGCAGACGGATGGAAAAAAAGGATTTTCCTCCGTCTGCAGAAACGGAGCATAGCAGGCACGGATGAGATCACCCGCTATCCCATAGGGATACATGTATGTCCCTTTTCATCCGTAAATGGATGGATGAAAAAGCGGACATACGGTCCGCATGTGTGAAAGGGCCCTTACTGGGAGACATAGCCCTAAGTTATAAGCAGAGGTACTAGTACAAGTGCAACCACTGTGCTCTAGTCTTACAATACATACATATATTAGCTTACTGCACAACCTAATGCCGAGTAGTAGACTTGTGCACAACGGAAAAATTCGTTCCGTTTCGGTTCGTTTCTTTCCGGTCCTGTTGATTCGTAATCATTCGTAATTTTGCTAGACGGGATTTTTCGTGTTCGGACTCATTCGTATTTTTGCAAGCGACATTTTTCGTTGAATTTTTTGTTGCTTTATAATTCGTACTTTCGGTAGAGTACGTTGTTTTTCGTTGATTCTGGACACAACTCCTACTTTCGTAACTTTTTTTGGGTTCGTTGATTCGTAATTTTCCGTGTCTCTCTCACAACGACGCTGCCTATTATGCCTAATGTGCTTCGAATGGATTTGTACTTTTCTAAATACATAGCGGTTATTTGTAACGATTCGAAATCTCGTATTTTACTTTCGTTTTTTACATGCGGCTATAGGCTCCGCCCCTGTACACCATTTTGAGAGGGTTCAGCACGGTGAGGGAGAAGCAGAGAGCAGAGCAGAGTGAGTGTTATTGTGCTTCGAATGGATTTGAAATCTCGTATTTTACTTTAGTTTTTTCATGCGGCTATAGCCTCCGCCCCTGTACACCATTTTGAGAGGGAGTTCAGCATGGTGAGGGAGAAGCAGAGAGCAGAGTGAGTGTTATTGTGCTTCGAATGGATTCGTACATTCGTAACTTTTTTCATAACGAATTATGCCGAAGACCTTCGGGCATTCGCTATTTTGCGGTATAATTTATTTCGGATTCGGTTTTATTCGTAATTGCTCTGTTCGGAAATTCGAATGCTTCCGAATGTCCGAAAGTTGCTAAATTCGGACGAATTTCGATTCGTTACGAAACGAATTGCACAAGCCTACCGAGTAGGTGTCTTAAGTATGCCTGGATCCGATCCACTGAGATGCTTACAGCCCACAGCTCTGTGTCCCACCGCTTACAAAAGGCTCTGGCGTCTGTGCACTGATGCGCCGTGTGTGCGCAACCACGTCTTCCCCCTGCATTTTCCTGCACACCTGAACAGTCAAAAAGCGCGCGCACGTGCGACTGTCATGACGGTGGCCAGGAGTGAGGGGGGAGAGAGAAGACCACTGGAAGACTTCATGGAACCTGTGGACTACATGAAACTACTCATAGAAGATAATATTTAAAAAATTATCTTCACTTACCTTATCCCCGCCGCAGGAAAACTGCAGAGAACAACAGATCCAGCCTTCACCCATCACGGCGGGTAATGTTGTGCCAACCTTTAGGGTTCTGGGTCCCTACTTAAAGGAACCTCTTCCCTGGACCTGTAGAAGACTCTGCCAGGAGCTTTTTGTACCACTTAGATTAGTACACCAAAGACTGGATCCCAGAGCCCAGACCTCCGAAGAGAAACATTACAGGCAAACCTTGTTTCTTCTTTACACAAGGCCCGGGTACCATCCATCTTAGGCGTGTAGTATAGGCCCGAGGTATGGATTCGGTTGTATAGCTCTTAAGCCTCCGCAGACTCGCAGAGACCATCAAACAGAGCTTTCTTCTTAGCACATGTTCAACGTGACCAACTACCTTAGACACTGGCGAAATAAATGAGGAGCTCTCCATATGGGAGGGGTTATATAGGGGAGTAACTCGCCTTGTAATTAGAGTTGCCAGTGTCCAATCACCTGATAGATAATTACTTAGTGGGTTAGATAGTCTCTAAGTCTCTTTTCTTTGTCCTGTGATGTATGAACAAGAAAAATACCATTCACCCACTTGGTTTTGATAAATAAATAGACATGGTCAATTTTTTTTCTTTAATTACTTATCCATTTATTTATTTATTTACCTATCTGTTCATTTATTCATCTTCACGTTATTTAACCCTTCTACTTACTCACTAATTAAATATTCACACATTCAATACATTCACTTTTACATGGACATATAAAGGCTCATGTATATATATATATATATATATATATATATATATATATATATATATATATATATATATTGTGATATTGGGGTGTTTTAGCTCAAGTGGATAGATGTGTTTTTATGCAGTGAGTCCATATCAGACAGGCATTCTAGTTAAGGGCCTGGTAGCCCACGTTTATTTAAACAGAAAAACAAAAGCAAACTGTCCCTTCAGGATTCCCACGCAGGGGTTTAACTTCATTTAGCAGTCCAAAAATAAGAAAAACATACCAAGCCACCTGGCTCTCTTGTTAGCAGTTCCTCTGCTTGCTTTAGGTACTGATACCTTTAAACCACCAGATCTTCCAGTCTCACAGTCTTGGATGCACACAGCTTTGGGCTTCTTAAACGCACACAGCTTGAAGTCCCTTCATGCACACAGCTTCTGTCTCCTTGGACGCACACAGCTTAAAGCCCTACAACGCACACAGCGTTTGTCCTCACACAGAGACACTCACTAGCAGCCACTGCAGTAAGCAAGCTGCTCACCATCCTCCACCATCCTTCCCCCTTCTGCTCTCACCAGCCCCTCATTATATTGGTTGTGTGCACCTGAGCACACACCATGCTGGCTGTCCACAAGACCCGGACACAGGGTTGGAGATCCCATCCCACCCAAGTCTCTGCGGGATCTCCAAACTACACAGCCCCATCCGAACTTAGCAAAACCCGGAGAAAGCTGCCAAAACAGTTTTCTCAATTTCCAAGCTATGCTCTGTAGTTCTGCAGTCTGCTGACATGCAGACTCTGTGTCCGTTTTTGCTCCCTTTCCATAGGGACAGGGACTTTCACTATCACAATATATATATATATATATATATACTGTATATATAGTAAGATTGGGGGTTGTTAGCTCTTGTGGTGGATGCGTATTTCCAGTGATGCAAGCCAGTCAGCAACTCTGTTTAAGGGCATGGTAGCCCATTTTTATTTAAAAGCACGAAAGTTCACAAACACATCTGTAGTATTCACAGGGGGGTTCCACCATTTTTGTATCTTTCATACTAACAGTAGCCTCGTAGCTTTACCTTCTAGCGATCCAGGCCTTTAGCCTAGGCCTGACGGTCTGTTCCTCAGACCCACACAGTGTCCAAAAGTTTCAGCTTTCTCCTAGCTTCGTCTGGTCAGCACCTTTTGTTGCTGTATCACTAACGGTGTCTGCCTCCTGCAGACATGCACCGCCTTTGACTCCACTTCAGAGGATGAGAGCCCACTCAGCTCTCAGGCACACAGACTTCCTCTCTGTTGGGTGGAGCCCTGTTCCATAATCATCTCTGACTCCACTTCAGAGGATGAGAGCCCACCTGGCTCTCATGCACACAGACTTCCTCTCTGTTGGGTGGAGCCCTGATCCATAATCACCTCTGAACTAAATAGCCCAAGACACAGCTGTTCCATCAGCGTGTCTTTCTTTACCAAATCTGGCATAAACCAACCCTCTTGAAGGTCGCACAAAGTCGCACAAAGTCGCACCCTCACAATATATATATATATATATATATATATATACACATATATACACACACACATATACACATATACACACACTACACATTTATACCACATTATATTTTCCTTTTCACGATTTAGATCTATTCATTTAGATCTATTATATATTTCACATATATTTTCACACATAGAATCAATTATGGCACATTATATAATCACTTTTGCTGTTTAAGACTGGTTTGTGTTCACAGAATGCTTTGAGATTTCAGGTGATCAATTGAATCCATGATTAATTAAGCACATTTTCTGGTGACATGGTCCAAAAGGAAATAGTATTTAAACACTATTAATTTCTGTGATTATTAGCTATCACTAAGCACTGTTTGTTAGTGTGAAACACGTCAACTCTTCTGTCTGTTCTGATCTGCTGTGGCATGTATTTTTAAATCCATTTTTTTAATAAAGGCAAAAACTTTTTTTGGAGTGTGGCTGTCCAGAATTTCTTCCCATTTGCATTGTTACATGCATTGCCAGCACCTGGGGCTTCTAATCTGGAGGAGAGGCTTTTAACTTCGTTTGACCTGCCTAGAGCAGTAACATCCCTTTCTCTATTTTGATTCCTGGACTTTGCACCACCATCACCCATGACCCAATTTGTCTGCACCTGTTTGACTGGGGCATGTAATTACAATTTTTTTAAATAATATTTAACAGCAGGGCCCATTCCTGCACCCAAGTAGAGTAACTGTGAGGGGCTAAAGTGTTCTGGCACCACCAACACCTAAGGCCCAATTTTTCTGCAGAGTATATAGTGCAGTCTGTATAGTATATATACTGCAGTTCAGAGTATATAGTGCAGTCCGTATAGTATATATAATACAGTGCAGGGTATATAGTGGTTAAGGGGAACCCTATGACAGAATTAAGAAAAAAAATGGCATGGGACCCCCCAAAATCCATACCAGGCCCTTCGGGTCTGGCATAGATTTTAAGGGGAACTCCACGGCAAAATGTAAAAAAAAATTGTTATAGGGTCCCCCCAAAATCCATACCAGACCCTTATTTGAGCAAGCAGCCTGGCAGGTCAGGAAAAGGGGGGCTAGCGAGTGCCCCCCTTCCTGAACCATACCAGGCCGCTTGCCCTCAACATGAGTAGGGATGAGCCGAACACCCCCCTGTTCGGTTCTCAACAGAACCTGCGAACAGACCTAAAGTTCGCGTGAACTTTAGAACCCTATTAAATACAATGGACTCGAACGTTCGAAATCTAAAGTGCTAATTATAAAGGCTACTATGCAAGTTATTGTCCTAAAAAGGGTTTGGGGGCCCGGGTCCTGCCCAAGGGGACATGTATCCCGTTTTAATAACGGCCGTTTTTTCGGGAGCAGTGATTTTAATAATGCATAAAGTGAAACAATAACTAGTGAAATCTTCCTTTAAATTTCGTACCTGGGGGGGGGGGGGGGGGTGTAAAGTATGCCTGTAAAGCAGTGCTTGTTTCTCTTGCTTAGAACTGTCCCTGCACAAAATGTAATTTCTGAAGGAAAAAAAGCCATTTAAAACCACTCGGGGCTATAATGAATTGTCGGCTCCCGGCAATACAGAGAAAAGTCATTGATAAAAAAATAAAAAAAATGCGTGGGGGTCCCCCCAAATTCAATTACCAGGCCCTTCAGGTCTGGTATGGATATTAAGGGGAACCCTGCATCAAATGTAAAAAAAAAATATGTGGGGTTCCCCCCAAATATCCATACTAGGCCCTTCAGGTCTGGTATGGATTTTAAGGGGAACTCCACCCCCAAATAAATAAAAAAAATGGAGTGGAGTTCCCCCAAAAATCCATACCAGACCCTTTATCCGAGCATGTAACCTGGCAGGCCGCAGGAAAAGAGGGGGGGACGAGAGAGCGCCCCCTCCTCCTGAACCGTACCAGGCCACATGCCCTCAACATGGGGAGGATGTCCCCATGTTGATGGGGAACGTGAGAAGGGGCGGGTCTATTAATTTTTTTACACTGAAGAGGAAGTTCCCCATCAGGTCCACTCAGCCAATGACGTAGGCAGGGTCTGAGATACAAGGGCGCCCCGCCCCCTCGTACCTCAGACCCCGCCTACGTCATTGGCTGAGCGGATCTGATGGGGAACTTCCTCCACAGTGTAGGTCCGCTCAGCCAATGACGTTTCGAGTGGAGACTGCAGCGCTGGACATCGGATCGCCGCGGGACATTGGATTACATCGCTGGAATGTGTTTTTTTATTTTTTATTTTTAATAAATGACAATTCCAAGGCGTCTGTGTTTTTTTTTTGTTTTTTTTACACTTTCTTCGTGAAATGGTAGGGTTACAATGTACCCCTTACCAATTCACATAGGAGGGGGGCCGGGATCTGGGGGTCCCCTTTGTTAAAGGGGTCTTCCAGATTCCTATAAGCCCCCTGCCCGCAGACCCCCACAACCACCAGACAAGGGTTGTGGGGATGAGGCCCTTGTCCCCATCAACATGGGGACATCCTCCCCATGTGGATGAGGGCATGTGGCCTGGTACGGTTCAGGAGGGGGGCGCTCTCTCACCCCCCCTCTTTTCCTGCGGATTGCCAGGTTGCGTGCTCGGATAAAGGGTCTGGTATGGATTTTTGGGGGAACTCCACACCTTTTAAAAAAAAAATTTGGAGTGGAGTTCCCCTTAATATCCATACCAGACCTGAAGGGCCTGGTAATTGAATTTGGGGGGACCCCCACGCATTTTTTTTTTTTATCAATGACTTTTCTATGTATTGCCGGGAGCCAACAATTCATTATAGCCGCGAGTGAGTTTTAAATGACTTTTTTTCCTTCAGAAATGACACTTTGTGCAGGGACAGTTCTAAGCACGGGAAACAAGCGCTACTTTACATGCATATTATACACACCCCCCCCAGGTATGAAATTTAAAGGAATATTTCACTTTTATTGTTTCACTTTAAGCATTATTAAAATCACTGCTCCCGAAAAAACGTTAGTTTTTAAACCTTTTTTTTGCATTGATACATGTCCCCTGGGGCAGGACCCGGGTCCCCAAACACTTTTTATAACAATAACTTGTATATAAGCCTTTAAAATTAGCACTTTAGATTTCTCCCATAGACTTTTACAGGGTGTTCCGCGGCTTTTCGAATTTGCCGCGAACACCCTAAATTGTTCGCTGTTCGGCGAACATGCGAATAGGCAATGTTCGAGTCTAACATGTGTTCGACTCGAACTCGAAGCTCATCCCTAATGAGGAGATGTGCTAAAAAGCATTTGTTTTTTTGTTTGTTTTTTTACAAAGGCGCACTTATCCTTTAACCACTTGCTTACTGGGCACTTAAACCCCCTTCCTGCCCAGACCAATTTTCAGCTTTTAGCGCTGTCACTCTTTGAATGACAATTGCAACATTGTACCCATATGACATTTTTATGATTTTTGTCCCATAAATAGAGCTTTCTTTTGGTGTTATTTGATCACCACTGCGTTTTTTTTATTTTTTGTTAAAAAAAAGAAAAAAAATGAACATTTTGAAAAAAAATTTTTTTTTTATTTTGTTATAAAATTTTGCAAACAGGTAATTTTCTCCTTCATTGATGTACGCTGATGCGGCTGCACTGGTGGGCACTAATAGGCTGCACTGAATGGCATTAATAGGTGGCACTGATGGGCACCGATAGGACACTGATGGGCACTAATAAGGCGACACTGATGGGCACCGATAGGTGGCACTGTGGGCACTGATTAGGCGGCACTGAGAGGTGGCACTGATGGGTGGCACTGATGGGCATTGATAGGTGGCACTGAAGGGCATTGATAGGTGGCACTGAAGAGCACTGAAAGGTGGCACTGATAGCTGGCATTGATAGCTGACACTGATGGGCACTGGTGGGTGGCAGTGATGGGCACTGATGGGCACTGATGGGCACTGGTAGGTTACACTGATATGCAGCACTGCTAGGTGGCACAGATGAGGCACTAATTGGCACCACTGGTGGGCATTGATAGGTGGCACTGGTGGGCATTGATAGGTGGCACTGATTGGTGGCACTGATGTGCACTGGCAGGTGGCACTGATATGCACTGGTGCGCACTGGCATGTGGCACTGACAGGCGGCACTGGTGGGCACAGTGCTGCACCTCTTCCTCTTTGGGACAGATGTCCCTTTCACAGAAGCTGGTGATCTTTTTTTTCTCCTCACGCTGTCAAAGGGAAGGATGTCTATTGACAGCTTCCCAGCAATGTAGGTTCGCGTTGTTGCCATCATTCGGCTATAGCGTGGACGGGAAGGGGTTAAGCACAGTCAAAATCGTATGCCCTGATGAAGGGGGAGTGTATTTTTGGCCTCCAAACTATGTTGTTTTTTTTCTATTATGAATCAATTTTATCCTCAAAAAACCTTGAATTCTTGAACCTTTGTTTGGAGCTCTCATTGGACTTTTCCTTTTAAATCCCAACCGACTTTCTGACCATTCCCTACTCTATCCAAAAGCAAAACAAGATTCTGGTTTTGTATAAAATTTAACCCAGATAACAAATAAACCAAAAATTAAGCAGTTCATATTTTATTTGCTTGCTCTTATCTTCCATGGTGAAAATAAATCCAGTGTAAAATACTTTCGCAATGCCGCTTCTACAGAATCTATTCCTGACAGCTCACTTTGTATTCAACCACAAAATTAAATAATATGTTTCTCCCCTTGTCTTCAGATCAGCTATGGATCCACAGACTACGCATTAACTGACAGACGGCTTTACCCTCATGTGTTCAAAACCATTCAGAATGATCACGTCAATTATTTAGCAATTGCCAATCTAGTGAAACATTTTGGCTGGACGTGGGTTGGAATATTTTTATCAGATAACGATACGGGAGAGAATGAGGCACAAATTCTAAAGAGATATCTGAGTGACCAGGGGATTTGTGTGGCTTTTGAAACAAGAATTATTGTAAATCATGCTAAATATACAGAGTGGCAAAAAAATATTAGAGATGTGCATTGCAATATTGTGATTATTTGTGGGTCCTTCACAAACCACATTTATAATTATCTACAATTTTACTATAAGATCAACCCAAACACTGTGATTATTCTCCCACCCACTTGGGCTTATACTGATTTACATTTAAGTAGCTTACTCCCACATTTTAATGCAGGTTTGACGTTGGGTATTACAGAAGTAAAATTTCAGAGAGTTCGAGCTGTGATTGATAACTCACTATTTTTAAGACCTCCACTATCTAAGCTGCTAAATTATGAACTGTCTATTACATTATACAATATATCAACAAATCAAAATGGGAATAATGTTCATTTACAAAACGCTACTCTTATTGGTAATAATGTCTCGTTACTGGATGTTATATCATGCGTTAAGGAGTATTTGTTTCGAGGGAGCTCTGTGCGGATGTATTTAGCAGTGGAAGCTTTGGCCAAAGCTACATTTCTGCAATGCAGATTAAATGCTGAATTTAACATTAACCGGTTTGATCAGGTAAAATTATACAATTCCGATTTTCTTTGGGGCATTCTTGATTTAAAAAATAAATAAATTAGAATACCTTTTAAAATATAAAGAGAGAAGGGCTTTCCCTATAATTTTTCATTATCTGGAGAAGGAACCTCTTCTCTCCTTTTTAGTATTTAACTCCTTTTTTCTCACCCCAATGGGTTGTGTGTAAAGTAATGTGATCAAGTTCCCTAACCACATGACATTTCTAAAAACACAATCCAATTATGAGAAGCTTGATGATGTCATCACATTGCCACTAGGAAGTGTTGTGAGTGATATATACCTATAATCATCAATGTGGGAGATAGACCTGAATTGAAAATCATTAACCTATCTTCCTATGACCTCACTGACTCAAATAAACAATTGCTATCCAAAGGCCTAAGTTTCTGCCCTCATGTCCGCATTGATCACTTTGAAGTCATTAAGGATGTTAACATTTTTGTTTGTAGCTGGCTGTTGAAACTGATGTACTCTAAACAAAGTTCTAATGATAACACAGTGTCATTTTCAGACAACTATAGCAAAACGGACTTTTGAATGGTGGCATTGCCCCTTTTGACATCACCGACTGGAGCATGCTGGGCATGTGATGTCAGAAGGGGGCAGTGCCCCCCAGGGGACTATGCCAGGTGGTCCCGCCCTTTGCCTTTATAAGGAATATCAAAGCGCAGAGCAAGCATTTGGCAGGAGGCTTCCCAGGAGGTGGGAGAGTTTTTTGTTTTTTTCTGGTCCGTGGGCGGTGTGATTGACTATTTTTTTTTATTTTTTAATAAAGAACTTTTAAAGAAACTTGTCTCTTGTGTAGTTTACTATTTGACACTTTTTTTTCGAAAATAATTTTCATTGGGTTATAAACATATATCAAGTACAGATCCATAGAGTACAGTTTCCACATATTGTTAAACATGGTAATGCAATTGACATATCAGTAAAGTTATTCCTGTTTTCAACTACAGATTTAATCAATGCCGTTGATCAAAACTAATCGTATTTTACGTAGCCGATCAAGTTACATTGTATTCAAAAACGTTATATAACTGTCCCTCTTTAAGATATAGCTGAGGTATTATATTCTGATTAAACATTTGTTAACTTTGATAAACATTGACCAGTTTCTGTTCTGCTGTCTTTCAAAAGAAAATAGAAAATTAGAAGTAAGAGTACCTACATGGTACTAAGCGTAGCTCTGCAGTCATATTTGTTTTGCATTATCTATCAGACTTGTAACTTCCCCATATGTGCCAGTTATTCGTGAAATCTGTTAGTTTCCCTTCTCTAAATGCAATGGATTTCTCGTATGAATAGGAGTCATCTACTAATTTCAGTACTTCCCCTACTGTGGGAGGGTCCGATGATTTCCATTTACGGGCCAGCACCAGCCTAGCAGCATATAGTATTTGCATTACTAATGATCGGTAAGGTGTTGGGTATATATCCATATTAACACTCAGTAAAGCTTGTTCCACTCTCAATTTGTTGAGTATTCCTGTCAAAGTAGCTATCAGCCGAGCTATTGCAGCCCAGAAACTACGTAGAGATACACAGAACCACAGCATATGAGCCAAGGTGCCTACCTGACCACACTCCCTCCAGCATAGGTTGGACGGGTGTCCTTGAAATTTTGATAATATATAGGGGGTTCTATACCATCTCAAGTGTATCTTCTGTGCTATTTCCCTGTAGTTTGAACATTTAGTATGAGTATAGTTTGTTGTAACTGCTCGCTTCCACTGTGCCTGGGAAATAGATATATCTAAATCTGTTTCCCATTTCAGGAGTTGTTTCGGAACTACAAAATGGAGTTTACTGTGTAAGAGATTGTAAAATTCCGTTATACCTTTTTTGGGCTTGGGAAAAGAGTGCCATACTTCGTAAATGGTTTCAGGGATTTCTATGTGTTGTGTCTTAAGGGTAGAAATGATATTGGTTATCCTAGCATAAGTCATAAATTCCCTCTCAGGGACAGAGTGTTTACTCTGTAGTTCCGAGAAGGGTTTGATACGGCCTTGATTTAACATATCTGGTATATGTTTGATATCATATCGCTCCCAATGTCATGCTATTTGACACTTTTTTGATTAATGGGTAGGGGTACTATTTACCCGATACCCATTTACATAGAGGGGGGCAGCATCTTGGTGCCCCCTTGGTAAAGGGGCTTCCAGATTCCAATAAGTCCCCTGCCCGCAGACCCCCACAACCACTGGCCACGGTTGTGGGGATAAGGCCTTTGTCCCCATAAACATGTCCCCTGATCTGCCAGGCTGCATGCCCGGATAAGGGTCTGGTACGAATTTTTGGGGGACCCCACGCCATTTTTTTTAATTTTGGCATGGGGTCTCCTCCAAATCTATACCAAATCTGAAGGGCCGGTATGGACTGGTGGGGGACCCTCATGCCATTTTTTTCTTAATTTTTTTAATGGCACTTTTTTTTTTATTGTTCAGCTGCCAGCAGGAAAACCCATTGACAGCTGATAACTCATTGGTTGTTAAGGATGCCGCGGCCGGCTTAACGACCATCTTATGCTGCACCCTGATTGGGCAAAACTTTGCTCAATCAGGGCACAGAATGCACTGTACAGCGCTTACTGCATTGCAGGGTGTTCATCGGGGCAAACACGCTGCAAATTCAGGTGTTCGGCCTGAACTCATTCTCAGGCTGAACCGTCTCACCCATTTCTAGTCAATAATAGTAACTACCAAGTGCTGCAGTGCTAAATTTTCAAAACAATAGTTTCATATATATATATATATATATATATATATATATATATATACACACTTATATACACACACATACACACACACACATATTGCCTGATTGTACAGATGACACTTTTGATGCCTTTTTTTTTAATAAAAATATGTTTTTGTGCAGCAATCCCATTAAATTTTCTCTATATCGAAGCCGGTGGGAAGGCTTGATTGCTATGCACTACCTGCTGTGACTGACGTGCACCTCACCCTTTGGACTTTTTACAATTTCGCACTGTGCTGTTTTAATTGGTAATTGCACGGTCATGCAATTTTGTACCCAAACGAAATTTGCATCCTTTCTTTCCCCACAAATAGAGCTTTCTTTTGATGGTATTTGATTGCCTCTGCGATTTAAATTTTTTGCGATATAAACGGAAAAAGACTGAAAATTTTGAAAATAAATACATTTTTCTACTTTTTGTTAAAAATCCAATAAACTCAATTTTAGTCATACATTTAGGCCAAATGTATTCAGCCCCATGTCTTTGGTAAAAAAAAATGTCAATAAGCGTATATTTATTGGTTTGCGCAAAAGATATAGCGTCTACAAACTAGGGTGCATTTTCTGGAATTTACACGGCTTTTAGTTTATGACTGCCTATCTCATTTCTTGAGGTGCTAAAAGGGCAGGGCAGTACAACCCCCCCCCCAAATGACCCCATTTTGGAAAGTAGACACCCAAAGGAAATTGCTGAGAGGCATGTTGAGCCCATTGAATATTACATTTTTTTGTCCCAAGTGATTGAATAATGACAGAAAAAAATGCCAAGATAGCACAAAACCCCCCCAAAATGACCCCATTTTGGAAAGTAGACACCCCAAGCTATTTGCTGAGAGGCATGGTGAGTATCTTGCAGCTCTCATTTGTTTTTGAAAATGAAGAAAGACATTTTTTTTTTTCAATTTTCAAAACTTTGTGACAAAAAGCGAGATCTGCAAAATACTCACCATACCTCTCAGAAAATAGCTTGGGGTGTCTACTTTCCAAAATGGGGTCATTTGGGAGGGTTTTGTGCCATCTGGGCATTCCATGGCCTTCGAAACTGTGATAGGCAGTGAGGAGTGTAATCAAAAATTTACACCATTAGAAAGCCTGAAGGCAGTGCTTGGTTTTCGGGGTCCTGTACACGGCTAGGCTCCCAAAAAGTCTCACACATGTGATATCCCCATACTCAGGAGAAGCAGCAGAATGTATTTTGGGGTGTAATTCCACATATGCCCATGGAATGAGCAATATATAATTTAGTGACAACTTTGTGCAACTTTGTGCAAAACAAATGAAAAAAATTGTCTTTTTCCAGCAACTTGTGTCAAAATATAAAATATTCCATGGACTCGACAGTCCTCTCAGCAAATAGCTTGGGGTGTCTACTTTCCAAAATTAGGTAATTTGGGGGGGTTTTGAACTGTCCTGGCATTTTATGCACAAAATTTAGAAGCTTATGTCACACATCACCCACTCTTCTAACCACTTGAAGACAAAGGCCTCGTACACACGGCCGAGATTCTCGTCGAAAAAAAACATGTTGTTTTTTTCGACAAGAATCTTGGACAAGAAACTTGTCCCGGCCGAGTGTACACACGCTCGATTCAAAGAACCCGCGGTTCTTTGAATGGAGCGAACGCGGTGACGTCATCGACTACGACGAGCATGCGCTCGTCACATTCGATGCCGTCGCCGCCATCTTGGTATACCCTACCTATGCCTAGGAAGCTACCGCGCATGCGTCAAATTCATTTCGAACATGCGCGGGCTTCCGGGAGGACAGGTAAGTGTACACACACTCACTTTTCTCGTCGAGAAACATGCCGGCGAGAATCTCGACGAGAAAATAGAGAGCAGGTTCTCTATTTTCTCGTCGAGATTACTTGTCGGTTTTCTTGACGAGAAACCATACACACGAACGAGTTTCTCGGCAAGACATCTCTGCCAGCAAGTTTCTTGCTGGTTCTTGGCGAGAAACTCGGTCGTGTGTACGAGGCCAAAGCCCTTTCTGACACTTTTTGTTTACATAAAAAAATATAAATTTTTTGCAAGAAAATCACTTTGAACCCTCAAACATTATAATTTTTTTTTAAAGTAAAGGTCCTACGGATTAAAATGGTGGGTGCATTTTTTTTACACAGTATTTGCGCAGTGATTTTTGAAACACATTTTTGGGGGAAAAAACACACTTTTTTTTATTTTAATGCACTAAAGCACACTATATTGCCCAAATGTTTGATGAAATAAAAAGATGATCTTAGGCTGAGTACATGGATACCAAACACAACATGCTTTAAAATTGAGCACAAACGTGCAGCGGCGACAAACTACATACATTTTTAAAAGCCTTTACAGGCCACTTTAGATTTACAGAGGAGGTCTACTGCTAAAATTATTGCCCTCGATCTGACCTTTGCGGTGATGCATGGTGGAAGTGCTGTTTACATATGATGCCAGACCGACGCTTGCGTTCTCCTTTGCGCGAGAGCAGGGGGGGACAGGGGTGATTTTTTTTCTATTATTATTTATTTTACTTTTTTATTTTATTTTTAAACTGTTCCTTTAATTATTTTTTTTTCATAATTTTTATTGTTATCTCAGGGAATGTAAATATCCCCTATGATAGCAATAGGTAGTGACAGGTACTCTTTTAAAAAAAAATGGGGTCTATTAGACCTTAGATCTCTCCTCTTCCCTCAAAGCATCTGACCACACCAAGATCGGTGTGATAAAATGCTTTCCCAATTTCCCAATGGCGCTGTTTATATCCGGCAAAATCTAAGTCATGAAATGCTCTTAGCTACCGGTCTCTTAGACCATAGAGATGATTGGAGCCATTCTGGTAACTGATCATCTCTATGGTCAGCTGGCGGAACCACCGGCTGCATTCTCAGGTTCCCTGTTGGGACAAGAGAGCCAGAGAAAACCATGGAAGACGGTGGGAGGGGGGGACATTCCCTCCCACTGCTTGTAAAAGCAGTCTAGAGGCTAATTAACCCGCTAGGATTGCTTTTACATGAAAGCCGACCGCTGGCTGAAAAGATGATACCTAAACCTGCAGGCATCATTCTGGTATAACCACTCAAAGTCCAGCAACATACCAATACTTTGCTGGTCCTTGTTGGGCATATATTGTAATCTTTTTTTTCATGCAGCCTGTGGGCTGAATGAAAAAAAAGAGATTGATCGGTGGGTATGCCCACCATTAGAATACCTCCCTTCATCCACACACTTCTAATGATTGGTATACATGCACCATTTTGTTTTTAACTGTGGTGGGGAAATCACCTTCTACAGCGCTGGAGTCGCTAATTTACGTATCGTCGGAGCAAACACTGTTGCTGTCAAGATAAATAAACCAGTGCTGCAGCTGAATGGTGTACCTGCTAAGCAAATGATGGTTAACAATAAAGCAAAGTAACATTACAGTATAACAGTAAGTCATACCATACCTACAAAGCAAATACAAAAAAAACATAGTAAAAAATAAAACATTTTTTAACGCAATCTGTGCCTAAAATATACATATGCCGAAGCATGGGGGCAATCCGCCCCAAAAGTTAGGAGCAAATTGCTCCTCCACCCCTGCCCCATGCTTCGGCATATATGCTCTTTTTTTTAACTGTGGTGGTGAAATCACCTCCTACAGCGCTGGGGTCACGGCTTTTTGTATCGTGGGAGCAAATGCTGTTGCTGTCAAGATAAATAAATCTGCACTGCAGCTGAATGGCGTACATGAAAACAAAAAATATGGTTAACAATAAAACACAGTAAACAGTAAAGTATAAAAAAAATTACATACCTGAAAAGCAAACATGATAAAACATAACAATAAAACATTGCAGTTAAGCATAGAATACAGTAAAAAAATAATAGCAGAACAATAGAGAGAGAATAGAGAGAGAGAGAGAGAACAATAAAATTACAACTATTTATTTTATTTTTTAATAATTTTTTTGTGTTTTTTTTTTTTTTTACACTTTTATTTGTAACGGTAACTGTAACGGTTTGGTTCCAGGTTCGGGTCTCTCAAAATGTGATGGAATCTTGGGAGACCCTGTGAAAGTGTGTCCTATTCTGTGCAGTGCTGTACCCTATGCAAAAACTCCACTAGTGTATGATAGCATTCAAAACATTCACCAATGCAAATACCAGGATTGTCAGGACAGTGTGGACAATAATAACGGGTGTCACGCCTATATCCGCGCTTGCTACAGACACAACATCTTCTTTGGGGGGCTCGTTGGGTAAGGGTACCAGGGAGGACATGTGGAAAATGCCTCTCATGCAGCCAGCTTACTGCGTTTGGATTGGGATGGTGAGGTGGAGCACCGTCTGGAAACAGAAGGGCTCGGACGATCTCTTCCTGGAATTTAAGGAAGGATCCAATCCGTCCTGAAGCTCTGTATAGCACATGAGCATTCAGCAAAGCCAATTGAAATAAGTATACAGACACTTTTTTGTACCAGCGTCTGGACTTAGGGGCAACTAGGTACGGCGCCAACAACTGGTCATTGAGGTCCACCCCTCCCATATTTTGGTTATATTCGTGGACACAGAGGGGTTTCTCCACAACACCAGTCGCCGTAGAAATTTGGACCGTCGTGTCTGCATGAAGGGATGACAGAACAAAAACATTCTTATTATCCCTCCACTTCACAGCGAGCAAATTATTACACTTCAAGCAGGCTCTCTCTCCCAGCCTAAGACAGGAATCTACAAGCCGCTGGGGTAAGCCCCGGCGATTAGATCGCACAGTGCCACATGCGCCAATCTGATGATAAAACATGTGACTAAAAATTGGCACGCTCATGTAATAATTGTCCACATACAAGTGGTACCCCTTTTCAAATAAGGGTGACACCAAGTTCCACACAATCTTGCCAGCACTCCCTATGTAGTCTGGGCAGTTCTCCGGCTCTACGTGACTATCTCTTCCCTCGTAAACCATAAAACTATATGTATAGCCTGTTGCCCTGTCACAGAGCTTATACATCTGGCGCTCTTGCTCGGAAGATACTGTTTGAAAGACAAGCGGCCAGAAAATTTAATCAGGGACTCATCAACGCAGACAACTTGATCGGGAGTTAACAAGGCTGCAAAATGTTTGTTGAAGTGGTTTACGAGGGGCCGAATTTTGTAGAGCCGATCGTATCCAGGGTCTCCCTGAGGATGACAGCGTTTATTGTCATTGAAGTGCATGAACCGCAAGATCTGCTCATATCGTGCCCTGGCCATGGAGGCAGAGAACAGGGGCATATGGTAAATTGGGTCAGTGGACCAAAATGACTGCAACTTATTCTTTTTATTTATGCCCATGAGGAGGGATAGGCCCAGAAAGGTCCTAAATTCGGAAACCGTATTTGGTTTCCAGTCTCTGGCAAGGAAGGACAACTGGGGATTAGCGGCAATGGATTGACCAGCATACAAATTGCTTTGGTCCACAAAAGATCTTTTTCCAGCAACTTGTGTCAAAATATAAAATATTCCATGGACTCGACATGCCTCTCAGCAAATAACTTGGGGTGTCTACTTTCCAAAATTAGGTCATTTGGGGGGGTTTTGAACTGTCCTGGGATTTTATGCACAAAATTTAGAAGCTTATGTCACACATCACCCACTCTTCTAACCACTTGAAGACAAAGCCCTTTCTGATACTTTTTGTTTACATAAAAAAAAAAAACATTTTTTGCAAGAAAATCACTTTGAACCATCAAACATTATAATTTTTTTTTTTAAAGTAAAGGTCCTACGGATTAAAATGGTGGGTGCATTTTTTTTACACAGTATTTGAGCAGTGATTTTTCAAACGCATTTTTGGGGGAAAAAACACACTTTTTTTATTTTAATGCACTAAAACACACTATATTGCCCAAATGTTTGATGAAATAAAAAGATGATCTTAGGCCGAGTACATGGATACCAAACACAACATGCTTTAAAATTGCGCACAAACGTGCAGCGGCGACAAACTACATACATTTTTAAAAGCTTTTAAAAGCCTTTACAGGCCACTTTAGATTTACAGAGGAGGTCTACTGCGAAAATTACTGCCCTCGATCTGACCTTTGCGGTGATGCATGGTGGGAGTGCTGTTTACATATGATGCCAGACCGACGCTTGCGTTCTCCTTTGCGCGAGAGCAGGGGGGGACAGGGGTGATTTATTTTACTTTTTTATTTTATTTTTAAACTGTTCCTTTAATTACTTTTTTTCATAATTTTTATTGTTATCTCAGGGAATGTAAATATCCCCTATGATAGCAATAGGTAGTGACAGGTACTCTTTTAAAAAAAAAATTGGGGTCTATTAGACCCTAGATCTCTCCTCTGCCCTCAAAGCATCTGACCACACCAAGATCGGTGTGATAAAATGCTTTCCCAATTTCCCAATGGCACTGTTTATATCCGGCAAAATCTAAGTCATGAAATGCACTTAGCTTCCAGTTTCTTAGACCATAGAGATGATTGGAGCCATTCTGGTAACTGATCAGCTCTATGGTCAGCTGGCGGAACCACCGGCTGCATTCTCAGGTTCCCTGTTGGGACAAGAGAGCCAGAGAAAACCATGGAAGACGATGGGAGGGGGGGGACATTCCCTCCCACTGCTTGTAAAAGCAGTCTAGAGGCTAATTAACCCGCTAGGATTGCTTTTACATGAAAGCCGACTGCTGGCTGAAAAGATGATACCTAAACCTGCAGGCATCATTCTGGTATAACCACTCAAAGTCCAGCAACATACCAATACTTTGCTGGTCCTTGTTGGGCATATATTGTAATCTTTTTTTCATGCAGCCTGTGGGCTGAATGAAAAAAAAGAGATTGATCGGTGGGTATGCCCACCATTAGAATACCTCCCTTCATCCACACACTTCTAATGATTGGTATACATGCACCATTTTGTTTTTAACTGTGGTGGGGAAATCACTTTCTACAGCGCTGGAGTCGCTAATTTATGTATCGTCGGAGCAAACACTGTTGCTGTCAAGATAAATAAACCAGTGCTGCAGCTGAATGGTGTACCTGCTAAGCAAATGATGGTTAACAATAAAGCAAAGTAACATTACAGTATAACAGTAAGTCATACCATACCTACAAAGCAAATACAAAAAAAACATAGTAAAAAATAAAACATTTTTTAACGCAATCTGTGCCTAAAATATACATATGCCGAAGCATGGGGGCAATCCGCCCCAAAAGTTAGGAGCAAATTGCTCCTCCACCCCTGCCCCATGCTTCGGCATATATGCTCTTTTTTTTTAACTGTGGTGGTGAAATCACCTCCTACAGCGCTGGGGTCACGGCTTTATGTATCGTGGGAGCAAATGCTGTTGCTGTCAAGATAAATAAATCTGCACTGCAGCTGAATGGCGTACATGAAAACAAAAAATATGGTTAACAATAAAACACAGTAAACAGTAAAGTATAAAAAAAATTACATACCTGAAAAGCAAACATGATAAAACATAACAATAAAACATTGCAGTTAAGCATAGAATACAGTAAAATAAATAGCAGAACAATAGAGAGAGAATAGAGAGAGAGAGAACAATAAAATTACAACTATTTATTTTATTTTTTAATAATTTTTTTTGTGTTTTTTTTTTTTTTTTTACACTTTTATTTGTAACGGTAACTGTAACGGTTTGGTTCCAGGTTCGGGTCTCTCAAAATGCGATGGAATCTTGGGAGACCCTGTGAAAGTGTGTCCTATTCTGTGTAGTGCTGTACCCTATGCAAAAACTCCACTAGTGTATGATAGCATTCAAAACATTCACCAATGCAAATACCAGGATTGTCAGGACAGCGTGGACAATAATTACGGGTGTCACGCCTATATCCGCGCTTGCTACAGTCACAACATCTTCTTTGGGGGGCTCGTTGGGTAGGGGTACCAGGGAGGACATGTGGAAAATGCCTCTCATGCAGCCGGCTTACTGCGTTTGGATTGGGATGGTGAGCTGGAGCACCGTCTGGAAACAGAAGGGCTCGGTCGATCTCTTCCTGGAATTTAAGGAAGGATCCAGTCCGTCCTGAAGCTCTGTATAGCACATGAGCGTTCAGCAAAGCCAATTGAAATAAGTATACAGACACTTTTTTGTACCAGCGTCTGGACTTAGGGGCAACTAGGTACGGCGCCAACAACTGGTCATTGAAGTCCACCCCTCCCATATTTTGGTTATATTCGTGGACACAGAGGGGTTTCTCCACAACACCAGTCGCCATAGAAATTCGGACCGTCGTGTCTGCATGAAGGGATGACAGAACAAAAACATTCTTATCATCCCTCCACTTCACAGCGAGCAAATTATTACACTTCAAGCAGGCTCTCTCTCCCAGCCTAAGACAGGAATCTACAAGCCGCTGGGGTAAGCCCCGGCGATTAGATCGCACAGTGCCACATGCGCCAATCTGATGATAAAACATGTGACTAAAAATTGGCACGCTCATGTAATAATTGTCCACATACAAGTGGCACCCCTTTTCAAATAAGGGTGACACCAAGTTCCACACAATCTTGCCAGCACTCCCTATGTAGTCTAGGCAGTTCTCCGGCTCTACGTGACTATCTCTTCCCTCGTAAACCATAAAACTATATGTATAGCCTGTTGCCCTGTCACAGAGCTTATACATCTGGCGCTCTTGCTCGGAAGATACTGTTTGAAAGACAAGCGGCCAGAAAATTTAATCAGGGACTCATCAACGCAGACAACTTGATCGGGAGTTAACAAGGCTGCAAAATGTTTGTTGAAGTGGTTTACGAGGGGCCGAATTTTGTAGAGCCGATCGTATCCAGGGTCTCCCTGAGGATGACAGTTTATTGTCATTGAAGTGCATGAACCGCAAGATCTGCTCATATCGTGCCCTGGCCATGGAGGCAGAGAACAGGGGCATATGGTAAATTGGGTCAGTGGACCAAAATGACCGCAACTTATTCTTTTTATTTATGCCCATGAGGAGGGATAGGCCCAGAAAGTCCTAAATTCGGAAACCGTATTTGGTTTCCAGTCTCTGGCAAGGAAGGACAACTGGGGATTAGCGGCAATGAATTGACCAGCATACAAATTGCTTTGGTCCACAATAGATCTATAGAGATCTTCTGTGAAAAACAACAAATAAAAATCAACTGTTTCCACCTGAATTCCGGGTTGACCAGTGAATGGGGGAAGTACAGGTGCTGCAGAAGTGGTGGGCTCCCAATTAGGATTGGCAAATGCAGTAGGAAGGACACTATGGGCATTACGGGCCTGTCTTTGTCTTCTTGGTGACAGCGGGACACTCCTCATGCTTGCCACCTCGCCAGCTTGAACTGCACTTATGGGACTCGCCAAATCACCACGTGATACTGCAGTGCTGGATATACGACCAGGGTGTACTAGGCCGCTTGTGCTTGCCAGTTCAACAGAAGGATGAGCGGCACTAGTACTGCTCTGCTCCATACGAGAGCCCTGCGGTTCTTGCACCTCAACAACAGCAGGAGAAGAACGGGGTCAGGTACGCCTGACCTTGGCAGGGACCACAACTTGGTTGTCAGAGCTATCTGTCAGGGAGCCGCTGCTGTCTACAGGATCGTATTCTGAGCTTGAATCTGACAGATGAGTGACTTCCTCTTCACTATCTGTCATGCTGAGAAACGTGCAGGCTTCTTTACTAGTGTACCTTCGATTTGCCATTTTGGGCTCTAAATTTACTGGTACACTAGTGAAACTCACAGGAAAAAAAGCTCCTAGACTGTCAGCAACTGTATCAAACGCTACAAAAAAAAACTGTTAGCGATCGCAGGGATCATGCCTGACTCTGCGAATGCTGCAGTTATGTGTTTAGTGTTTTGTAAGTGACAGTGATCGATCGATACTGCACTTAGGTGGGCTGGGCTGGGCGGAGGGGGCACTGGCAGGGGACACTGGCAGGGGGCACTGGTGAGGCAGATGTGCCTCTTCCACTGGGGAACAATGTCCCTTACACAAAAGCTGGTGATCATCTTTTTTTTCTCCTCACGCTGTCAGCATAAGGAGAAAAAAAAAAACATTACCAAGCTTTGTTTACATTGCGTGATCAGCTGTCATTGGCTGACAGCTGATCACATGGTAAGGGGACGGGACCGGCCCCTACTCGGATCTGTGATCACCCGAGTCTCAGTGACTCGGTGATCACAGCGGAAATTCAGGTCCGCGCTGTAGCCGTCATTCGGCTATACCGTGGACGTCAAGTGGTTAAAGGCATAACATAATTCATATACTTTGTGACAGCAGGAAGGTAAAGTCACCTGGTTGCATCCAGGGGGGTAGATATATTTCGCCCAGATTCAGGCTTTACGCCGACTTATACAACTAGGTGGAGAGTTGTATAAGCCCAGCTGAGGCTAGTGGGCTCATGGATGACTCATACCTCTAGGGAGAGTGTGGGGCGTCGTGCAGACAGGGAGTTGATGAGACCAGCTGAAGCTTGTCAGCTAATTTAGGCCTCTATAAGAACTCCCAGCTTCATTAGATGTTAGCTCATGCCTGGAACCAGACCTGTGTGGACTGTCTAGGGAGAGTGAACCCCTGTGCGGTGAGACAAAGCCTGTGTGGCTATTTGCTTGGACATTTAAAACCAGGGACTTAGGGACTAGGACAGCACTAGGCTGATCCCAGTTGTTAGTTAGGAAACCTGTATGTTTAGTCAGAGGTCAAGTTGACCAGGATTTATTTTGTTTATGTTTCTTTTGCTTTGCTGTGTTTTGTCACTGTAAATAGAAAATAAACCGCACCTTTTTGATTTTGAAAACCACAACCTCCATTTGCTGGGCCTGTTTTTGTGTGGGGAGCCCATCTCGGGGGTCACACACACCCGCTGCCGAGCTAACCCCCTCACAGTTGGTGGAGAACCAGTGGCAGTTTTTTTTTAAGCCAGCATGGAGGAGATACTGAAGCAGCTGGCTCTAGCAAATGCCAATCAACAGCAGACAAATGCAGGTTTGCAAAAGAGCCTTGCAGCTCAACAACAGAACTTCGCAGCCCAGCAGCAAGCTCATCAACAGAGCCTTGCAGCCCAGCAGCAGACAAACGCAACTTTGCAACAGAGTCTGGAGGCTCAGCAACAAGCCCAGCAGCAATCTGAGGCCCACTTCATAGACCTGTTGCAGAAGCAAGAGCAGAGACTACAACAACAGATGGAAGCAGCAATGCAGCAACGTCCGCAGACCAGTGAGGAAAGCCGTCCCACTAATACCGCGTCCTTTGGGGTGAGTCGTTTATTGACAAAAATGACTGGAGAGGATGATCCAGAGGTATTTTTGACCACATTTGAAAGGACCGCTGAAAGAGAAAAGTGGCCTGAGGAGCAGTGGGCTGGACTGGTGGCTCCTCTGTTAACTGGTGAATCGCAGAAAGCTTACTATGACCTAGAGCCTAACCAAGCAAAAGACTATGCGATGCTAAAAGCTGAAATATTGGCAAGGCTGGGTGTCACCCAGGCTGTCCGGGCTCAGCGTGTGCATAACTGGACTTTCCAGCTTGGAAAACCCCCCAGGTCTCAAATGTATGATCTCATTCACCTGAGCAGAAAGTGGCTACAGCCAGAGACTTTGTCCGCACCAAAGATTGTGGAACGTGTTGTAATGGATCGGTTTTTGAGAGCTCTTCCTACTGCCATCCAAAAGTGGGTAAGCCATGGAGACCCAGAGACGGCCGATGGTCTTGTGGATCGTGTGGAGAAATACTTGGCTACAGAGAACCGGACGGCCTCTTCCAGAGACACTCGGACTTTCCACCCTAAGACCAGACCATCCCCAGGGGTGGATAAGAGGATTCCAAGGGGTGAGGGTGGAGAGAGTGAGAGGGTGGGAGCTCTACCCCAAGTTTGGCGAGAACAGCCTGGGAAATCAGCGGCTCAAGAGGCCGCAAGAAGGATCGTTTGCTACCGCTGCCGGCAAGCGGGACATATTGCAGCCAATTGCCCGGTTGTGGAGGAACCCATGCAGTGTGACTTTCTGACGGGCAGACGTCAGTCGCTGTGTGCGACAGTCGCATGCACTGCCATTCGAGGAACTGAGAAACATTTATGCAAAATGTGTGTTAATGGTAGAAATGTTGTGGTATTGCTGGATTCAGGTAGCCTTGTGACCCTGATAAAGGCTGAGTTAGTTAAAACAGAGGTCTCTGGGAATAGCAAGGTAGCTGTTATTTGTGTGCATGGGGACACCCGAGAGTATCCAGTGACTACAGTGTGTTTCGAGACCCCCAAAGGTACCCTCTCTCATCCAGTGGGCTTAGTATCTCAGTTACCGCATGACGCCATTGTGGGAAGGGATTTTCCGAAGTTCTGGGAACTGTGGGATGATCCTGAGCCCCCCACTGGTGCCCCTATGTACCAGGAATGTGATAGCCAGAACTCCCCTGAGAGTGGTGAGGACTCTCCGGAATTTCCCTTATCAGTATTGGCAGGGGAGACTCAAGAAACTGGAGAGGAGCCCACCTCCTCAGACGAAAACCTACCGTCTGTGGAGTTTTCTGATCTTGAGGTTCACAGGGAAAACTTTGCCACAGAACAGTTGAAAGACCCCGCCCTAATAAAGGCACGGGAAAACGTAGTGGAAATAGATGGCGAGTTAGTGAACCCAGATAATACCTGCACTTACCCATACTTCAGCGTAGAGAAGGACCTACTGTATCGGGTGGCAAAAAGGGCAGAAGAAACCGTTGAGCAGCTTGTGGTGCCCAAACCTTACAGGAAGTTGGTGTTGGAGTTGGCCCATGGGCACATTCTTGGAGGTCATCTGGGGACAGAGAAAACCCGAGAGAGGGTATTACAGAGATTCTATTGGCCGGGGGTGATGAAGGACATAGAAAATTATTGTTCCTCCTGCCCTGTGTGTCAGAGGTCGGCCCCGATGCCACATTTCCGTAGCCCGCTGGTCCCTCTACCCATCATTGAGGTCCCGTTTGAGAGGATCGCCATGGATTTGGTAGGTCCTATAATCAAGTCCGCTAGGGGGCACCAGTACATATTAGTTATAATGGACTATGCCACCCGTTATCCAGAAGCGATCCCTCTCCGAAATACCTCGGCCAAAACCATAGCCAAAGAGCTATCTCTTGTGTTTAGCCGGGTGGGTATTTGTAAAGAACTGCTTACGGACCAAGGTACACCCTTTATGTCCCGGGTTATGAAGGAGCTGTGTAAATTGTTCAAAGTGACGCAATTACGTACATCTGTGTATCACCCCCAAACCGATGGGCTGGTTGAAAGGTTCAACAAAACCCTAAAACAAATGTTGAAGAAAGTGGTGGATAGAGATGGAAAGGATTGGGACTGTCTACTTCCTTATCTGATGTTTGCTATTAGGGAGGTGCCCCAATCCTCTACGGGATTCTCCCCCTTTGAGTTACTGTATGGGAGACACCCAAGAGGGCTGTTGGATATTGCCAAGGAAACTTGGGAAAGTGAGAGTTCTCCCCACAGGAGTGTGATTGAGCATGTCGCCCTGATGCAAGACCGAATTGCACAGGTAATGCCCATCGTGAAGGAACATTTGGCCCAAGCGCAGTTAGCACAGCAGAGAGTGTACAACCGTGGAGCCAAGACCCGTACCTTTTCCCCGGGGGATAGGATACTGGTACTTGTCCCTACGGTTGAAAGTAAATTCCTTGCCAAATGGCAAGGCCCCTACGAGATAATGGAAAAAGTGAGCGAAGTGAATTACAAGGTCAGACAACCAGGAAGGCGAAAGCCCGAACAGATCTATCACGTTAATCTGTTGAAAGCCTGGAGGGATAGAGAGTCCCTAGTCGCAGACACTTGGTCACCAGCTCAAACTGGTTGCGTGATTCCTGAGGTTGGAATAGCAGCCACCTTGTCACAACCCCAACAACAGGAGGTTAAGGAGTTTGTGCTTCGCAACAAGGAGGTATTCTCTGAGCTGCCGGGACAAACATCTGGGGTAGAGCATGACATCATTACCCCGCCCGGTGAAAGGGTGAAGTTAAAACCCTATCGGATCCCAGAGGCCCGACGGGAGGCAATACGGGAGGAAGTACAGAAAATGCTGAACTTAGGGGTGATAGAGGAGTCCCAAAGTGATTGGTCTAGTCCCATTGTGTTGGTGCCTAAACCGGATGGGAGCTGGCGATTTTGTAACGATTTTCGTCAGTTGAACAAAGTTACAAAATTTGACACCTACCCCATGCCACGTATAGATGAGTTGATCGACCGGCTGGGAACAGCCCGATACATGACGACTCTTGACCTCACAAAAGGGTATTGGCAAATCCCCCTGGCCAAGTCGGCCAAAGAGAAAACCGCATTTGTAACCCCAGACGGGGCGTTCCAATATAAAAGAATGCCGTTCGGGTTACAGAATGCGCCGGCCACATTCCAGCGGAAAATGGACCAGATGCTGAGGCCCCATCGGAAGTATGCTGCGGCTTACCTGGATGACATAATTGTCCATAGCACAGATTGGGCCTCACATCTGCCAAAAGTGCAAGCAGTCCTGGACTCTGTTCGGGAAGCGGGGTTTACGGCTAACCCCAAGAAGTGTACCATTGGGCAGGAGGAGGCCAAATATCTTGGGTACACCATTGGGAGGGGAGTAATAAAACCCCAACTCAACAAAGTCGAGGCCATCCAGAGTTGGCCACGTCCCAACAGCAAGAAGCAGGTACGAGCCTTTCTGGGAATCGCTGGGTATTATCGGCGATTCATTCCCCACTTTGCTTCTAAGGCTGTGCCCCTAACCAACCTGACGAAGGGAAAAGGGTCGGTCATGATTAAATGGACCCCCGAGGCTGAGGCAGCATTCCAATTCTTGAAACAAGCCTTATGTAGCCAGCCAGTGTTGTACTCACCCGACTTCTCTAAAGACTTTGTCGTACAAAGTGATGCGTCAGATGTGGGGTTAGGAGCAGTATTGTCCCAGGTCTGGAACGGGGAAGAGCACCCAGTCATTTACCTCAGCAGGAAGTTGAAGTCCCATGAGGTAAATTACGCCACCGTTGAAAAGGAGTGTTTAGCGGTGAAGTGGGCTCTAGATTCCCTTCGGTACTACCTGCTAGGTAGGCACTTTGACATGGTTACGGATCACGCTCCGTTAAAGTGGATGGCTCAATACAAGGAAACAAATAGAAGAGTGAATAGGTGGTTCCTGGCCCTCCAGGAATTCAACTTCACAGTAAAGCATCGCCCTGGCGTTCAAATGGGGAATGTGGATGCTTTGTCTCGAGTACATGAATGCCTGATTGCTGGTGTTCCAACCCCGAGGTTAAAACAAGAGGGGGGGTATGTGACAGCAGGAAGGTAAAGTCACCTGGTTGCATCCAGGGGGGTAGATATATTTCGCCCAGATTCAGGCTTTACGCCGACTTATACAACTAGGTGGAGAGTTGTATAAGCCCAGCTGAGGCTAGTGGGCTCATGGATGACTCATACCTCTAGGGAGAGTGTGGGGCGTCGTGCAGACAGGGAGTTGATGAGACCAGCTGAAGCTTGTCAGCTCATTTAGGCCTCTATAAGAACTCCCAGCTTCATTAGATGTTAGCTCATGCCTGGAACCAGACCTGTGTGGACTGTCTAGGGAGAGTGAACCCCTGTGCGGTGAGACAAAGCCTGTGTGGCTATTTGCTTGGACATTTAAAACCAGGGACTTAGGGACTAGGACAGCACTAGGCTGATCCCAGTTGTTAGTTAGGAAACCTGTATGTTTAGTCAGAGGTCAAGTTGACCAGGATTTATTTTGTTTATGTTTCTTTTGCTTTGCTGTGTTTTGTCACTGTAAATAGAAAATAAACCGCACCTTTTTGATTTTGAAAACCACAACCTCCGTTTGCTGGGCCTGTTTTTGTGTGGGGAGCCCATCTCGGGGGTCACACACACCCGCTGCCGAGCTAACCCCCTCACAACTTTTACTCAGGAGGGGACAGGAATATCCTAAACAGAGGTACTACTCTCCTTTTACCATTTATCTGAGCCCACTGTGGGATGAGACTCTCTGTATATAATATCATTAAAATAAGAAAACCCTACATACATCTTTTTTTTTTGTATCTCAAGATCTTAGCCTCCTGCATGCATAGTCAGAGCAGTGAGTATAAGTACGGTATGTTTTCTGTTTTTCAACATTGTTTTTATTTGCCAAAGGCAATCATCAGCACCAGTTTATGAGATTATTAATTACAGCTTTTCTGTGTATCTACATGCTTGCAACACAGTAATACTGGCGTGGTCAGAATTGACATGACTTTTCATAAGCACCAGCTGATTTATGTCATGTACTGTATATTCTTAACAACATTTAACCAGAGGAGAAAATACCATCAGAATATTCAATTTTGCCCAAATCTCAAAATAGCTGGTTAACTTGCACAGAAAGACTGTACATGCAATTTCGCTGGACATTTTTTTTTATATATATATAAAAATAGACCCCTTTAACTTATTGGTAAGATATTTAACAATTTCAAAGTTACTTTAATTATATGAATATTAATATTTTGAATTTTTGTCATTTAGTTACAAAAATGTGTAAAACGACTCAGAGACCCAATGAGTGTTTACAAAAATAAAACTTTATTTGATAAAAATGGGGATTTTGACAATTATTTTGAAGTAGTAGATTTTAAACAGCCTGACAAATATAGAGTGGTTGCTACTCCTGTTGGATTTAGCTTCCCATGGAAAAAAGATGACCATTGCCAATATTTCAAATTGAACTACAGTGCCATAAGGTGGAACAGACACAGCAATAAGGTGAGGAGGTAACACATGTAGCGTTCACTTTGCAGTGAACTGGTCAGCTATTGTGTAAGAACTTTCATGCTGCAAATGGAAGAATTTTTTGCACTCTCCTTATACACAAATCCACATAAATTAAATCAGAACTTTACCTGGAACAAAATATTGCAGAAGAGGAATACTATCATGATTGAAGATGCAAATAGGATGTTCAGTTTCCAAGGGAATTTTCACTTTGCAAGGACATTTTCCATTAGCTTAGTGAATGTTGTGGAAATTCACTTTGCAAAGAATTTAATTAGAAATAATGTTTTGCTAGAGCTACTAATTAGAAACAACACAGAAACAGAAAACGTTTCTAAGCTGCGCTCTATCCTACATGATATTAAATGGGATCAAATTCTAGAAACAAAGAACACTGAGAATAAAATGGAAGTGTTAAGGAAATATTACATAATGGCATTAGCTAGTGCATTCTAGGGGCAACACATATAAAAGAACTAAAGATAAACCTAGGTGGCTAAATACTAGTGTAAAAAGGCAAAATAATACAAAATAAACTATCCTTTAAAAAATATAAAGCTAGGGGGCGCATGCGCGGCGCGATGCGGAGCAGACGCACTTGCTGAGAGCTCCGTCTGACCGGCTCTGCTAGGCTCGATTCCCAGGGCTAATCACCGCTCAAAACCACCTAATATTCCTCCAGCACCCCTGGGAAACAATGCGGTGCATGATTCCGAACAAAAACAAGGGCAAACGCTGCTACAATTACTCCCTCACAAACTACCTGGCCTGGAAAAACACAGTGGGAAGATGTCCCAAAATGGCGCCGGCGCGAAGGGGGCCTCACACGGCTCCACAAAGAAACATCTTCAGCCTGCAGGAGACAGTGAGTACACCTCCCCTTTATCCAAGGCAGATTTTGACGCAAGCCTCTCTGCTATCTATGACAAGTTGGTAGATAAAATTCAGCTTGAACTGCATAAATCTACTAGTGCTTTAACACAGGAGATTGCTAACATAGGGGGCCGCACAGATGTTTTGGAGACAAAGCATGATGAACTCTCTCTGGCACACAGTGACCTCAGAAGGGATTATGAGACCTTGGCTTATAGATTCTCCTATATGCAGGTGTAGAACGTGTACCGGGCTGGGCTCCCCAGGATACAGCGAAGTTACGAACAAGGAAAACCACTCCACCACCAGCTCTTGTTAAAACTGAGTTTTACTTAGACGGGGTGTTGAACCCAACCGCCAATTCTGGGAACATACAATATATTTACAGACACCCAGCCCGAAGGCTGAGAGCCTTATGCTGCACAGCGCGGCGCCCTACGTAGGATGCAGGAGTAATTTGCCTACTGGTGGGCACAACCAAACCGCCACACCTTACCTGTTAATACCCTAAAAACAACACAAGAATAACTGTATGGGTGTGTGGTGCAGGCTAGCCTGCAGTGCAGCAAAACAGTTTACAAACTTACAAAGCTATACCGTATTCCCCCCCCTTAACTGGTGTTGTATCATGCATCTGCGTGTTCCTCCTGAGCACAACGCCATTCTATCTTGAGTTTGTAGAAAGTTCAACAGCTCTCCAATTGTGAAGTGTCACTTTAGGTTATGGAGTCCCTGTAGTGAACAATAGCAACACTTGTGGCCTGACACAAACAGAGACCCTACTAACTATCTACAGGCCTGGTCTCAGTCTCTAGGCGCCAACAAAGTAATGGGGTGTGTGCACGATCTTACCGACCCCGGTCTGCTCTGCATCCGCTGGTGACTCTGACCGGAACAAAATGGCTCTCTAACAAGTATATGGTCCTGCAGTGTATATTGTTTTGTTCCTCAGGTCTCATCCGTCTTCCTGCAAGCAATTCCTCGTTCCTCTGGACAGGATCAGGATCTTAGACACAAGTAACTTCACTCAGCTGCAGTTCTGTTTCCACACCTGGATGTTGTAGGATTCTCTGCACACAGTCCTCAGAACAAACTCCTTCTCAAAATGGCTGCCTGCTTGCTATACACTTTCTCTCTCTTTCTTGAATCTCTGTCCAAAACAGCCCGTTATACTACAGTTCTCCTCTCACTTTCTTTCCTGTGTGTCACAGCACTGATTTGTGTACAGCGTCTCCATGGCTACAGCCCATTATCTGTGTCAGGAAAAAACAGCGGCATCTTGTGGCCAAACAGCAGAATGACAGTTAAATATTTAATTGTAAACAAACAGTGTTCAGACAATGAGAGCTGCTTCCCATCTTACATGCCACCCCACTAGAGGTTGTCGTCCTCGGCAACCCTCCCATACAAACTCATTCTGGACATAGCGCTGTGGGGGCACACCAGCACTGGGCCTGGTTGACCTTCGAAGAGGGATAGGTTCAGAAGCACTGGGGACGTCAGACACATCTAATGGGGGAGGGGCTGCTGACTGCTCAATACTTTCCCGAGGTGGCAAACTTGCCACGGCTGGAGCCTCTGTGGGTACCGGGGCAGGGACAACCCACCATTCCTCCTCCTCCTCCTCCTCCAAGGGTATTTGCTCTGTACCCTGAGCAGAAGGAGGCATCACCTCCACGCACACAGGCTTATCAAAATGACAACGTCTCAACATGTTACGGTGCAAGTTTTGTGAAGGCCCCCCAGTCCCTATTGGCTCTACCTCATAGACCGGGATGTCAGGGTCTATCCTCCTCTTCACCGTGTAAGGGACCACCTCCCACCGCCCATCCAACTTTCCAGACGGCCGCTTAGCTTTGACCATCACTCGATCACCCTGGGCAGACCCATCCCTCTGCACTGGTCTTGGGTTAGGATGTACCACTTGTCCCAGGCGCTCCCCCACAACCTTGTAGATTGCTCTCAGCCGGCGGCAGTGCTCTTGCACCCATGCAGTGGTATTTCTTGGTGATGGCTCCATCGGATCGGGCAGGTGGAGATCTTCAATCTCCCGTCCGGCTCTCCCAAACATGAGCATATGTGGGGAGTAACCAGTGGTACTGTGTACCCTGTTGTTATAGGCCCACATAAGTTCAGGTAGGTACTTGGGCCATCGAGCCTTCTGGTTGTCCTCCAGAGTCCGCAGCATCTGGAGTAAGGTGCGGTTGAACCGCTCGCACGCCCCGTTTCCCTGGGGGTGATACGGGGTGGTGCGGGAATGTTCGATGCCATACAGTTGATACAGCTCATTCATCAGAGTACCCTGAAAACATGCCCCCTGGTCCGAATGTATCCTCCGAGGACACCCAAACACCTGTATAAAGTGTTTACAGACCGCATCCGCGGCCGACTCTGCCGTCTGGTCTCTGGTGGGTACAACCACCGCATACTTGGTGAAATGATCTGTCATGACTAGACAGTAAGAGTGTCCCGAGGTAGAGTACCCAATCTGTACATAATTGATCATAAGAAGCTCTAGGGGCGCTGAGGTCCGGATGGCCTGAACAGGAGCCCGTTGTTCAGTACTTTTGCTCAACCCACAGAGTCGACACTTAAGAAATGCCTCAGCCACCATGTCTGCCAGATCGGGACAGTATACCAGCCGTTGAAGCCACAGGAAAGTTTTCTCACTCCCGAAATGGGCTCCCCTTTCATGAGCTTCCCGGGCGGCCTCCGGTCCCCATGACATGGGGATGACAATCTGTTGCCGGTACTGCAACTCTGACTGTAAGTATATGGTCCGACACAGGAGGCCCTGGGTAACAGTCAGCTTATCCCGCTGCCTCAACAACTTTTGGCCCATTCTCTCACTTTCCACAGGTCTGGGCAGCCATTCTGGACTCTCTCCCAATCAGCCAACGTCTTGCCTAACAACATGTGCATCCCGGACCCCACCCCACTTGAATGTGCCATGTTCTGGAACATGGGTACTCGACCAAGGTCAGTGTCCTCTAACTCCTCATCAGCATTCCGATCAGATAACCCAACAGGGACTCGGGAGAGTGCATCAGCGTTGCCGTTCTCCCTTCCTGACCTAAACTTGATGCGGTATTGGTACTTAGAAAGTCAAGCTAACCACCTCTGCTCCAGCGCACCAAGCTTGGCATTCTCCAGATGTGCTAACGTGTTGTTGTCTGTCATCACGGTCACCTCTGCACCTGTCAGGTACTCTGCGAACCTTTCGGTCATGGCCCACACCAGTGCCAGTAGATCCAATTTAAAGGAGCTATAGTTGTCAGGGTTGCGCTCCGACTCTCTCAGAGACCGGCTGCCATAGGCAATGACTCTTTCAAGTCCATCCTGAGCTTGTGATAACACGGCCCCCAAGCCATGTAGGCTCCCGTCAGTGTACAGCAGGA
Organism: Rana muscosa; assembly: GCA_029206835.1. Classification (NCBI taxonomy): domain Eukaryota; kingdom Metazoa; phylum Chordata; class Amphibia; order Anura; family Ranidae; genus Rana; species Rana muscosa. Next base: position 36,598,855 of record CM055116.1, on the reverse strand, counting down.
ATGGGGTGTCGAACCGCGCATAAACCAGAATCGGGGCACTGGTCAGCACCTGCTTCACTGCCTCGAAGGCCTCTTGTTCCCGGGGTCCCCACTCGATGGGACGATTCTTTGGGCCTCCCGCAGTGCCTCTTGTTAACTCATTTAATGGGCCCACAAAATGAGCAAATTTGGGTATAAACCTCCTGTAGTAGCCGGCCAATCCCACAAATGCCAGCACCTCTCGTAGTGTATGTGGTTGGGGCCAGTTCTGTATGGCTTCCACCTTGCTGGGGGCCGGCTTTACTCCCTCCTGGGTGACCACATGTCCTAAATACTCTATTTGCTGTTTAAACAGTTGGCACTTCTTGGGCTTGATCTTGAGCCCATGATCTCGCACCCGTCCTAGGACCTGTCGCAGCTTCTGGAGGTGATCTTCAAAAGAGGCCCCAAATACTACTATGTCGTCCAGGTAGATCAATACCGACTCGAAGTTGAGATCCCCCAGACAGTGCTCCATCAACCGCTGGAATGTTCCTGGGGCATTGGACAGGCCAAACGGCATCCGGTTAAACTCATAGAGTCCCATAGGTAGGATGAAGGCCGTCTTCGCTTTGTCCTTCTTGGCCATTGGTACCTGCCAATACCCACTGGCCAGGTCAAGAGTCGAGAAAAACTTTGCATGGCTCAGGGCGGATAATGACTCCTCAATCCGCGGAAGGGGGTAGGCATCCCGGACGGTCTGGGCATTCAGCTTCCGATAATCCACGCAGAACCGGAGACTCCCATCTTTCTTCCGCACCAAGACTACCGGAGAAGCCCACGGACTTTGACTCTCCTGGATCACTCGGTTTTCCAACATGCTGGCCACCATATCTTTCACCTCCTGGTACATTTTAGGTAGGATTTGCCGGTGACGTTCCCTGATTGGTGCAGCATCGCCGGTGGGGATTTCGTGTTCAATGGCGGAAGCACACCCGAAGTCCTCATCATGTCTCAAGAATGCCTCCTGAAATTCCCAAATGGTGTCTTCCAGCAACTTCTGTTGTCCTGGAGTCAGGGTCTTGCAGTCCACCCCCATCCGAGCCATGATCACTCGACTGTTCCACTCCGCTGTTGGGGTTTCCCGTTGATGGAACTCTACAGCATAGGTCCAGGCTGACCTCCTATCTGGCTGTAGCGTGAAGCTCGTTCGTTGAGGCATATCCCCTTCAGACACATAAACTTTGGCCAGCAAGGTATTCCCAGGCACGGTTAATTCACAGTCTTCAACATTGAGGCAGCGTACAGGCACACATCCATCCTTCACAATTGCGAGGGCCCGGGCTACCAGTGGGCGAGTCTGCGTCTCCTCTTGGTAAGCCGGCTCAATCAGGACCTCCAGTCCATTCAGTTGTCATCCCGCCCCCACCGGCAGCATCAATATTTGTTCTTGACGAGGTGGGACCTTCACTGGGGTCCTCCGCGGCACCCTCACGTGTCCAATGGGCCGACCGGACATGTTGCTCTTTTGCAGACTACAGCTCCTCACCATCTGCTGTAAAACCTTCTGGGTCGGCTGGTGTGTGGTGGCCCATTGCCAATACTTCAGCCCTTCTTTGGCATAGAGTTGATGGTCTAGGTCTCTCAGCACATTCATACCTAGCGTCACGTCCATGCCTCTCCGGGAGGAATGGTCCACCAGCATGACCCCTTTCTTGCCAACGTCTTGCCCAAACAGTTGGACCCGCATCCAGACTATGCCTCGGACGTCCATCTCCCTGTTATTGGCAGCTGTCAGCCTGATGACGCTCCCGTCTTCCGGCTCCATCATATGTCCAAAGCGCCTTTCGAAGAACTCCAGAGGCATAAGGGTGCACTCCGACCCTGTATCAACTAGGCAGCGTACCTTCTGGCCTTCCAACTAAGCTTCCATAACGGGGCTGCTGGCATACAGGTCATGCTCATCACACATAGGGCTTATCTTCTGGCGTACCGCCGCAGGATGCCCAGCTACCGTGGCGGTCGGAAGTTTAACGTCGGCTCAGACTTCATCTGTTTTGGGCACTCTAGGGCCATATGGCCGTACTGTCGACAAGCCCAGCAGAAGGGCCCCCTTTTAACTAACCCTTGCACCTGAGTAATCCTGGGTGGGGTAGCGCGGGGCACCGGGGTCATTTCCAGTGACCGGGGTCATTCTGCCTTCATCTGAGACACTTCCAGCCGGAGTTCTCCCAACTCCGTCTGCAGGCCCTGAACCACATCTCTTAAGGACTCTGAGTCTTCCGATGCAGACCACCCTCCTGTAGCATGGATGCCACTGACTACTCTCTCTGCCACAGGCATGTGCTCTTCCTCTCTCTCAACGGTGGCTAGGTAGACATTATAGAACGTCATGTCGGGCGACATCCGGGTCATCTCTTGCAATTTGTCTCGTAAGAACTTGTTGGAGAGCCCCACTATGAACTGGTCTCGTAGTAGCCGGTCCACCCCCCGGAAGGCTCCCATGGCCTCGGGGTCTCGCCACTGCATTTCACTTAACATCTCCTGTAGGGCATTGGAGTACTGCATCAGGGTCTCACCCTCTCGCTGCGGTCTGTTGAAGAAGTGACTCCGCAACTGTACCACTTTGGTACGCCCCCCCTGGGTTTTCTCCAGAAGGGAGAATATTTTCTCTAGGGTGTCTCTCTCGGATTCGGGCCTCACCATCACTGTCCGTCTTACGTCACCCTCTAGAGCCCCCAACGCAACCTCTGCCTGTAGCTCGGGGTTCAGGTTACACATCCTAACTGCACTTTGCACCCTTTCAGTCCAGTCCTGCAACGTCCTGTTTTTACCGTCAAATTTTGGCAGATGACGCAACAGCGCCTCCACGGGGATATACCCTACTGGGACAGACATGGCGGGGGCAAGTTGGCCTTGCACTGGCGCACCCTGAGCTGGGTCCTGGACCGGCGCCATTGGCGCCGGGGGAGGGTCTCCAGCCTCGTTCCCGTCCATAACGGTCGATGTATCCTGCCGACTACGCCAAGATGTAGAACGTGTACCGGCGGGGTGGGCTCCCCAGGATACAGCGAAGTTATGAACAAGGAAAACCACTCCACCACCAGCTCTTGTTAAAACTGAATTTTACTTAGACGGAATATTGAACCCAACCGCCAATTCTGGGAACATACAATATATTTACAGACACCCAGCCCGAAGGCTGAGACCCTTATGCTGCACAGCGCGGCGCCCTACGTAGGATGCAGGAGTAATTTGCCTACTGGTGGGCACAACCAAACCGCCACACCTTACCTGTTAATACCCTAAAAACAACACAAGAATAACTGTATGGGTGTGTGGTGCGGGCTAGCCTGCGGTGCAGCACAACAGTTTACAAACTTACAAAGCTCTACCGTAGTTCCCCCCCCCCTTAACTGGTGTTGTATCATGCGTCTGCGTGTTCCTCCTGAGCACAACGCCAGTCTATCTTGAGTTTGTAGAAAGTTCATCAGCTCTCCAATTGTGAAGTGTCACTTTAGGTTATGGAGTCCCTGTAGTGAACAATAGCAACACTTGTGGCCTGACACAAATAGAGACCCTACTAACTATCTACAGGCCTGCTCTCAGTCTCTAGGCGCCAACAAAGTAATGGAATGCGTGCACGATCTTACCGACCCCGGTCTGCTCTGCATCTGCTGGTGACTCTGACCGGAACAAAATGTCTCTCTAACAAGTATATGGTCCTGCAGTGTATATTGTTTTGTTCCTCAGGTCTCATCCGTCTTCCTGCAAGCAATTCCTCGTTCCTCTTGACAGGATCAGGATCTTAGACACAAGTAACTTCACTCAGCTGCAGTTCTGTTTCCACACCTGGATGTTGTAGGATTCTCTGCACACAGTCCTCAGAACAAACTCCTTCTCAAAATGGCTGCCTGCTCGCTACACACTTTCTCTCTCTTTCTTGAATCTCTGTCCAAAACAGTCCGTTATACTACAGTTCTCCTCTCACTTTCTTTCCTGTGTGTCACAGCACTGATTTGTGTTCAGCGTCTCCATGGCTACAGCACGTTATCTGTGTCAGGAGAAACCAGCGGCATCTTGTGGCCAAACAGCAGAATGACAGTTAAATATTTAATTGTAAACAAACAGTGTTCAGACAATGAGAGCTGCTTCCCATCTTACACAGGCACACATAGAAGATTTGGACAATAGAAATCGCAGGAACAATATAAGATTGCGTGGCATTCCTGAGTCCATCACAGAGCTATTTCCTGCAGTTACTAAAGTATTCCATATGCTCCTGCCTGATAAACCTACCTCAGCATTTGCCTGCGATAGAATACACTGAGCACTTCGCCCTAAACCACCTCCTGACAAGCCTCCACGCGACATAATTATGTGCATGAAGGATTTCCTCACTAAAGAGGACATAATGAGGGCCTCCAGAAACACGTCTATCATTGAACTAGATGGCTTCAAGCTACAAATCTACCCTGACATCTCCCCTGCCACCCTGGATCGCAGACGCAGGATGAAAGAAGTCACCACAATCCTCCAGACGGCCAGAATTAAATACCGCTGGGGCTTTCCCTTCAAATTGTCTGTGATGCATAATGGAACCACACACACAATATATAAGGTCATTGAAGGAAAGGAACTACTGGTCAAGCTAGGCCTGTTAGAACCTGAACCCCCAAATCGTCTTCCTGTGACTCCTCGCTCTTCACCCATCTGGACCACACCTTCTACCCAACGTAATCCGAGAGACCATAGAAGATGGCGACATTCCCTCCAAGATCAAGACTAAAAGAAGATTCCTCTTCTTTTCCTCATGCGATTTCCCATTTTTATTTTTCTCTCAATTTTTTTTTTTGCCCCTATTTTTACCTCCCTGCCCTAACATCTTTGTTATGAGCACTGATTTTGTTTCCATGATCACAGGACTCTCTGATAATATTCCTATACTTTGAACATCGTTACTCCCCCCTCCCCCCTTTTTTTTTTTTGGAGGTGGGCGTTTTTGGTGGGTGCAGTACTGGTCATATTATTTTGTTTACACTTATGTTCCAGTTTATTCCCCCCTCGAGATGCCTCACCTCCCCTCTCCCACCACAGATCTCGATTGCTCATAACTCCTGCTTCTCCCTACTCCACATCAATTCATTCCACCCATATCGCAGAACCCTATAGGTGCTATCTCCTATCAAAAACGTGATCAGCGGGAGTTGAGAGGACCGGGATCTTTCTCCCCCCCCCCCTTATGGGAAATTGACTTCTGACAAATTTTTTGTTTTTGCTTCTCTCTCTCCGCTCCCTTTTCCAAGGGATTGGAGACAGAGAATATAAATATAAGGTAGGGATGTTCACAAAGTAACACTTACCCAACTCCCATTCCACCCCTGTAGTTTGGGAACAGATTACGGGTAAAAGAGTATTTCTACCACCCTGAATGGTTCTATGCCTGTATAACCATACTGTTTATTCACTTTTTGTTCTGTTTAAACTGTTATGTTCGCCCTTATGTTCTCACCCCTAACATGCACACAGCGGTTATAGTCAACTTACATACCCTGGCACATCCGCCGCTGCTGGTTTGACCCCACACTCTCATCCGCATCCCAGCATGGCTTCCCCCTTGTTTTGGTGGCCGTGCTGGGCCTTGGTTGTGAGTTTTGGACTTTATTGTCCCTCTTTACAATTTTTTAGGTCAGTGGACTCCCAGTCCTCTGACCCCCTTTTATTTTTACTCTATCTATTATTTGTTACTTATTTCGTTTTCTATATGACTGATAAATATTACGGAAGATTAAATCATAAATGGTCAGTAGACTTTTTGCTACCTGACCCCACCTCGATACATTACAAAATATTTCTTGTTGCCCTTATGGTAGTTTCTCTCACTAGAATTCTCTTTGAAATTCTCTACAGTTATGTTTATATTATTACACTCTTGAGGATACTCAAACTACTATTTAATGAATACCATCCTATTATAAGTCATTACTGTAATTTTCACGATACTACTTTTTACTCTTGGTACTTTGTTGAATACAATTATGGCACACAACTCCCTACTGTACCTATTGCCACGATCCAAATATCATACAGAATTCTCGCTATCCTATTCCAATAATTAGCGTATGCATCCCCTTTATTAATGGGTCTTAAAATTCTCTCCCACAACATCCATGGGTTTAACTCTCCACACAATGGCAAAAAAGCATTCAGACACTACAAGAGGCTTGGCGCTGATATCATTCTCCTCCAAGAAACCCATTTTTCCTCAGGAAACCACCCAAATTACTTTGATAAAACATATAACCAACACTACTTTACCACCTTTTCTAATAAATCAAGAGGGGTTGCAATCTTCATTCGTAACTCTATCATCTTCGACATACAAATCATCTATAGAGACACAGAAAGCCGCTTCATTATCCTAAAAGGCACAATGAACAAACGATCGATTATGATTGCCTCCATCTACGCACCCAATGAAGCACAATCTACATTCTTTAACACTCTTTTTGACACTCTTGACCTATATAGCTCCCCCCATATTGTGTTAGGTGGTGACTTTAACTTAGCCGCACACCCCTCCCTAGATAGGAGCAAAGTTACTCTCTCCTCAAAGGCCTTCTCTAGATCAATGAGCCGCACACTCAACAAATTCCAACTGATTGATTCATAGAGATCCCACAACATTGGCATAAAGGCCTATACCCATTACTCCCATCCACATGACTGCTATGCCAGACTAGAATATATATATTTTGCACCCCCATCCTCCTAGCGAACTCCTCTAGAGCTCGAATTCACCCTTGTCCCTGGTCTGACCATGACATGGTTGAATTTGACACCTCTCATGTGGGGCTCGCCCCCACTACATTCAACTGGCGTCTTAATGACTCCCTTTTATCTGACCCACACACACTACAAGACATAAACTCTCACATTGTAGACTATTTTGCTAACAACTCTACTGACGATATTGCTCCTACTTCACTCTGGTCTGCACACAAAGCAGTCCTAAGAGGACACCTGATTAGCATTGCTGCAGCCAAAAATAGGGCTAAACTTACAGAAATCAAAGCTCTCACTAAAGACTTAGACCTTTTATACAACAAACTTGGCCAATCTCCATCTCCAGAAATTACAAAACAAATCCATTCTAAACGCCAATCCCTAGACACGATCCTCTTAGCCGACACTGAGAAGTCCCTTAGATTTTCCAAAGGCAAATTTATGTTACATAGCAACACCACCTCTAAAATGTTCGCACGAAAACTCAATCAGGAACATAACCCCCCCCACACATACAAACTACGTAACCATAAGGGTAACTTGGTCACACACCCCCGAGATGTTCTGGACATCTTCTCCACTTTCTATAAAGATCTTCTCTCAGGGCCCCAGACTCACCCCTCTACCTCCTCACTCAGTTGGCTAGATAATATACGCCTCCCCACCCTTAATGACCAACAAACTCCCATTCTCAATGATCCCTGCACAGAGCTAGAAATTACAAATATTATTAAATCACTTAAAACTTCGACTGCGCCAGGCCCTCGTGGCTTCTCCACATTATACTCCAAAAAATTTGCACCCCTACTAGTACCTAGATTAACTAAACTATTTAATCATATCCTCACAGGTGGCCATTTCCCTGAAGATATGCTCCTTGCAAATTTGTCTCTTATTCCTAAACCTCTTAAAGACCACTCCCTTCCCCAAAATTTTCACCCAATCTCAGTTCTTAATAACGATGTGAAAATCTTTGGCAGACTCCTTGCAGATAGACTAGCATCAGTTATCACCTCCCTCATTCACATTGACCAATCAGGGTTCATTCCTGGCCATCAAATCACAGATAATATCAGACTTGTCACCAACATCATTCAAGATGCTAATCTTTCCTCCCACCCACTTTGCCTCCTTAGCCTCGATATTCATAAGGCTTTTGATAGTGTCAATTGGTCCTATGTTAACCATCTTCTCCCTAAATTTGGCATCACAGATAAATTTATTCATGGATTTAATGCCCTATATCACTGGGCCTTTGCCACTGGTGGCGGCACCCAGAAACAAAAAAGTTCTTCCAAGCTATCATTAAGAATCGGATCATTGAGGAGGAGGAGGATAGTCAGTCAACATAACAGGAAAGTCACTCAGCATCAGCATCAGTATTGAAGGGATGTGACATTTGAAAATAAATTATTCTGCTATATCAGCTTCAGGTGCTTGGTAGCTGGTGGTGATCCAAGACTGGTTCATCTTTATGAAGGTCAGTCGATCAACCGAGTCGGTGGACAGGCGCACCCTGTGATCTGTGACAAAGCCTCCAGCAGCACTGAATGTGCGTTCCGAAAGAACGCTGGATGCAGGACAGGCCAGTAGCTCAATTGCATACTGTGCAAGCTCTGGCCAGTGATCCATCCTCAACACCCAGTAAGCCAGAGGATTTTCGGTGGGAAAGGTGTCCAAGTCTGACCTTGCCCCTAGGTTTTCCTGCACCATGTATATTAGACGCTGGCGATGGTTGCTGGAACCGATCATACCTTGGGGCTGCAGACTAAAAAATTGTCTAAACGCATCGGTCAGACGGCCACCTTCTCCACCGCTTCTTCTGCTACTGACAGAAGCCTCAGCAACTCGTTGTCCAGGACCAGGAGTTTGTAACCTCCCAGTCTCTGGGAACGCGTTGCACAGACCTTTCTGCAAGGCCTCCCGGAAATGTCTCATCCTCTGCTCCCTCTGCGACGGCAAGATAAGGTCCGCAACCTTACCCTTGTACTGTGGATCAAGAAGAGTGGCCAGCCAGCAATGGTCCCTCTCCTTGATCCGAAGAATACGAGGATCCTTCCGCAGACTTTGCAGGATCAGGGAGGCCATGCAGCCTAGGTTAGCTGAGGCATTCGGTCCGGAGTCCTCTGGGTCGCTCAGAACGACATGATCCACAGCCACCTCCTCCCAGCCACGTACAAGTCCACAGGTTTGTTGGGACTGTAAATCATCCCTACAAGACTGCTGCTGTTGATGCTGAGTGCCATGCTCCACCTCCATGCTGACACAATCCTCCTCCTCCTCGCCTTCTTCCTGTGTGATGGGTGGGACAGAAGGAACACTGTCTGCGTAAAGGGGGCCTTGAGAGGCAAGGAAGTCCTCCTATTCCTGCCTCTGTTCTGCCTCAAGTGCCCTGTCCATTATTCCACGCAGCCTATGCTCCAATAGGTGGACAAGAGGTACAGTGTCACTGATGCATGCACTGTCACTGCTCACCATCCTCGTGGCCTCCTCAAATGGTGCCAGGACAGTGCATGCATCCCTGATCATGCCCCACTGGCGTGGTGAAAAAAACTGAGCTCCCCTGACCCTGTCCTGGTGCCGTAGTCGCACAGGTACTCATTGATGGCCCTCTGCTGCGTGTGCTGCAGCTGCAGCATGGCCAACGTTGAGTTCCACCTGGTGGGCATGTCACATATAAGGCGGTTCTTGGGCAGGTTCAACTCCTTTTGCAGCTCAGCCAGCTGAGCACTGGCATTATATGATCTGCGGTAATGCACACAGACTTTCCTGGCCTGCCTCAGGACATCCTGTAAGCCCGGGTACCTGCCCAAGAACCGCGGCATCACCAGGTTAAGGACGTGAGCCACACAGGGCACATGGGTCAGTTGTCCCTGTCGGAGGGTGGAGAGGAGGTTGGTGCCATTGTCGCAAACCACCATTCCTGGCTTAAGCTGGCGTGGCGTCAACCACCTCTCGGCCTGCCCCTGCAGAGCAGACAGAACCTCTGCCCCAGTGTGGCTCCTGTCCCCCAAACACACCAGCGCAAGCACGGCATGGCATCTTTTTGCCTGCGTACTTGCGTAGCCCCTTGAACGCCTACGGAGCACCGCTGGTTTCCGAGGACAAAACACAGGAAGAGGCCATGGAGGAAGAAGAAGAGGAGGGGGTGGAGGAGAGAGTTGTGTCATAACAACCAGTAGTAGCATTTTGGATGCGTGGCGGCGGAACAACCTCCAACACTACTGCACCTTGTCCTGCATCCTTCCCAGCTGCCAAAAGAGTGACCCAATGGGCCGTGAAAGAAAGGTAACGTCCCTGTCAATGCCTGCTGGACCATGAGTCAGCGGTAATATGCACCTTACCGCTGACTGCCCTGTCCAGCGAGGCATGGACATTGCCTTCCACATGCCGGTAGAGAGCCGGAATCGCCTTCCGTGAGAAAAAGTGGCGTTTGGGAACCTGCCACTGAGGAACCGCACATTGCACAAACTCACGGAAGGGGGCCGAGTCTACCAACTGAAAAGTCAGCAGTTGAATTGCTAGAAATTTAGCCAAGCTAGCATTCAACTGCTGGGCATGTGGATGGCTGGGAGTGAACTTCTTTCAACGGTCCAGCAGCTGGGGCAGGAAAATTTGCCTGCTAGTATCGGACATCTGTGTACTGCTAGCAGAGTGCCCGCAAGTACTTGGCTGTGACACACCTAATTCTACACCTTCATTCCTCTCAGTGCAGGTTTCAGAGAGAACTGAAGGTACAGTGGGGTTGGAGATCCCAGCTGATGAGGAGCAAGGAGAGGTCCGCTTTGTTCTTTGGTGTGGGTCTTTAAGATACGCTTGCCAACGAGCTGCATGGCAGGTCAACATATGTCTGGTCAAGCATGTGGTGCCCAAGCGGCTGATGTTTTGGCCACGCGAGATACGCTTGAGACATATGTTGCAAACAGCAGCGGTGCGATCTGATGCACTTGACTCAAAAAAGGCCCACACCAAAGAACTTTTGGAATAACGGGCAGAGGCAGCGCCCTGCACAGGCGGAGCTCTGCGGTGTGATTCAGTCGGTGTGCTGCCCTTACGCTGGCCCCCCGAGGGCATCCTGCCTCGTTGGAGATGTGCCTCCTCCTCGTCCTCCTCCTCCTCCTCTCTCCTATCAGGTACCCACGTGGAGTCAATGTCCTCATCATCCCCTCCCTCCTCATCACTGGAGCCAATCTGGCAGTATGCTGCAGCTGCTGGAACATGACTGCCAGATTGCTGTCCTTCTTGAGCATCCCCTCTCTCTGCTCTCACGCTACTGCCTTCCTCTAGCTGGGTATCATCATCAGACCCTTCGAAACGCTGGGCATCCTCCTGGAGCATGTACCCAACACTGTGCTCAAACAGTTCGGGGGACTCCTCAGGAGGACACGGTGGGTCTAGGGAAGGAGTGACTGATGATGACATTGACACGAGGGAAGAGGACGCTTTGGCAGCTGCTTTGCCAGTACCCTGAGCCTGGGTGAGAGAGGATGAGGAGGATGAAGAGGGCTTGGTCATCCACTCTACCAAGTCTACCAACCGCATGATGCGGCTCAACACGTCCAGCTTCCGAAAATAAGGACAAGCGTGTCCCATGGCCACGTGCTGATGACGATGCACCGCGTCCACGACCAACACTGTTGTCTCTAGACACAGAGCCTGCTTGCCCTCTTTTTTTGGCTCCTGACTGTCTGCCTCTCCTTGTTTGCCTTCCAGACATTTTAATGGCCTGCATGGAGATGGGAAAACCAGCAATAAGGGGTAGCTTCAGGTGTATAATGTGCAGGAGGCACACTACGCCCGCTGTAAGTGCTGCAGATGCCTGCCTGTGTTACACAACAGGAAAACACAGCAATAAGGGCTAGCTTCAGGTGTATATTTTGCAGGAAGCACACTACGCCCGCTGTAATTGCTGCAGATGCCTGCCTGTGTTACACAACAGGAAAACACAGCAATAAGGGCTAGCTTCAGGTGTATATTTTGCAGGAAGCACACTACGCCCGCTGTAAGTGCTGCAGATGCCTGTTAGTGTAACACAAAAGAAAAAAAAACGAGCAATAAGGGCTAGCTTGAGGTGTATAATGTGCAGGAGGCACACTACGCCCGCTGTAAGTGCTGCAGATGCCTGCCTGTGTTACACAACAGGAAAACACAGCAATAAGGGCTAGCTTCAGGTGTATATTTTGCAGGAAGCACACTATGCCCGCTGTAAGTGCTGCACATGCCTGTTAGTGTAACACAAAAGAAAAAAACCACGAGCAATAAGGGCTAGCTTCAGGTGTATAATGTGCAGGAGGCACACTACGCCCGCTGTAAGTGCTGCAGATGCCTGCCTGTGTTACACAACAGGAAAACACAGCAATAAGGGCTAGCTTCAGGTGTATATTTTGCAGGAAGCACACTACGCCCGCTGTAATTGCTGCAGATGCCTGCCTGTGTTACACAACAGGAAAACACAGCAATAAGGGCTAGCTTCAGGTGTATATCTTGCAGGAAGCACACTACGCCCGCTGTAAGTGCTGCAGATGCCTGTTAGTGTAACACAAAACAAAAAAAACGAGCAATAAGGGCTAGCTTGAGGTGTATAATGTGCAGGAGGCACACTACACCCGCTGTAAGTGCTGCAGATGCCTGCCTGTGTTACACAACAGGAAAACACAGCAATAAGGGCTAGCTTCAGGTGTATATTTTGCAGGAAGCACACTATGCCCGCTGTAAGTGCTGCAGATGCCTGTTAGTGTAACACAAAAGAAAAAAACCACGAGCAATAAGGGCTAGCTTCAGGTGTATAATGTGTGCACTTGTGGGTGAGACAGAGGGTCTTGAAAGTGACCCGATCCTTTACGGTTAGCCAATGAAGGGTCCTCAGTGAAGGGGCGATGGGTTCCCATGGTTTTTTTCCTGTTATCAGTCTGGCTGCCGTGTTCTGGACAACTTGTAGGCGCGAAATCTGGTATTTGGGTAGTCCAAGGTAGAGGGCATTTGCGTAGTCGAGTCGGGAGTAGGGATGAGCTCGGTGTTGGAGTCGAACATACGTTCGACTCGAACATCAGCTGTTCGATCGTTCGACGAAGATCGAACAATTTGGGCTGTTCGCGCCAAATTCGAGTGACGCGAACGGCCCACAATGCACTACGCCATCGCAGTGCAATCCAGGTGCTGTGATTGGCCAAGCATGCACTGTGACCCCGCATGCTTGGCCAATCACAGCGCCGGCAGCGAGGAGAGCCATAATTGGCCACAGGCAGGATGCCTGTGGCCAATTATAGCTCAGGGGGATTTAGTACACACCCCACACTATAAAAGGCCGCCAGCGTGGCGGCCTTGTGCAGTGTGTTCCGGTTCAGGGAGAGAGAAGGATAGGCAGGGACAGTGTCAGTGCTATTTGTTCATTTAACTTGTGTGCAGGGAGAGAGAAGGATAGGCAGGGACAGTGTCAGTGATATTCTTTGCTAAACCTTGTGTGCAGGGAGAGAGAAGGATAGGCAGGGACAGTGTCAGTGATATTCTTTGCTAAACCTTGTGTGCAGGGAGAGAGAAGGATAGGCAGGGGACAGTGTCAGTGTCATTTTTGCTAAGCCTCCTGCACAGTATACACCTGAAGCTAGCACTTATTGCTGTGTTTTCCTGTTGTGTAACACAGGCAGGCATCTGCAGCACTTACAGCGGGCGTAGTGTGCCTCCTGCACATTATACACCTGAAACTAGCCCTTATTGCTCGTGTTTTTTTTCTTTTGTGTTACACTAACAGGCATCTGCAGCACTTACAGCGGGCGTAGTGTGCTTCCTGCAAAATATACACCTGAAGCTAGCCCTTATTGCTGTGTTTTCCTGTTGTGTAACACAGGCAGGCATCTGCAGCACTTACAGCGGGCGTAGTGTGCCTCCTGCACAGTATACACCTGAAGCTAGCCCTTATTGCTCGTGGTTTTTTTCTTTTGTGTTACACTAACAGGCATCTGCTGCACTTACAGCGGGCATAGTGTGCTTCCTGCAAAATATACACCTGAAGCTAGCCTTTATTGCTGTGTTTTCCTGTTGTGTAACACAGGCAGGCATCTGCAGCACTTACAGCGGGCGTAGTGTGCCTCCTGCACATTATACACCTGAAGCTAGCCCTTATTGCTCGTGGTTTTTTTCTTTTGTGTTACACTAACAGGCATCTGCAGCACTTACAGCGGGCTTAGTGTGCTTCCTGCAAAATATACACCTGAAGCTAGCCCTTATTGCTGTGTTTTCCTGTTGTGTAACACAGGCAGGCATCTGCAGCACTTACAGCGGGCGTAGTGTGCCTCCTGCACATTATACACCTCAAGCTAGCCCTTATTGCTCGTTTTTTTTCTTTTGTGTTACACTAACAGGCATCTGCAGCACTTACAGCGGGCGTAGTGTGCTTCCTGCAAAATATACACCTGAAGCTAGCCCTTATTGCTGTGTTTTCCTGTTGTGTAACACAGGCAGGCATCTGCAGCAATTACAGCGGGCGTAGTGTGCTTCCTGCAAAATATACACCTGAAGCTAGCCATTATTGCTGTGTTTTCCTGTTGTGTAACACAGGCAGGCATCTGCAGCACTTACAGCGGGCGTAGTGTGCCTCCTGCACATTATACACCTGAAGCTAGCCCTTATTGCTCGTGGTTTTTTTCTTTTGTGTTACACTAACAGGCATCTGCAGCACTTACAGCGGGCATAGTGTGCTTCCTGCAAAATATACACCTGAAGCTAGCCCTTATTGCTGTGTTTTCCTGTTGTGTAACACAGGCAGGCATCTGCAGCACTTACAGCGGGCGTAGTGTAAGCCTGGAATACCCTGACTTAATCCGAGTGGTCAGAGAGGAAGAAGCTATGCTGGAGGAAAAGAAGAGGAATCAACCAATTGAGCCAGCTAATCCTCCTCCAGTGATGGTCAGGACAGCCATGACCCTGGAGAGAGACTCAGAGGTGGATGCCTTGAAGTCATAGATGTCCCAAGTATTGGAGATGCTGACCTCTCTGATGGAAAAGGATCCAAGGGTACCAGAGAGGGAAGGACCAAGGAAGGAACTGTTCCCAAACACCTCAGCGCCCGCGTCCCGACAAGATTGGGGGGACATGACTTGTTTCAACTATGGAGGGGTTGGCCATGTCGCCAAAGTGTGTTCCAGTCCCAAGAAAAAGAGACTGAATAACCGCAAGCCGGCGGAAAACTCCAGAGGGCCCCGGTGAAGAAGTCAACCGGGTGCCCATCATCTCCAGTGAGCTCCAAACTGAATGAGAAGCACAGGAAAAGAGTGGACAAAACCCCTCAGAAGAAGCATAGGGTTCCTCAGTGGGAACGTACACCCAAGAAAGAGAATAATGTCCCTCAGCGGGTAGTTACACCCAATAAAAGGAGGGAGATCAATGCATACCAAGCCCAAGAGGGACTTAAGTCCAAAGGAAAATGCAAAGATCCAAAGAAAAAGACCCCTTCGAAGTGGTATCCAGAGAAGCTGGTAGGCCCCTCCCCGATAGTACCTGTCTAAGTGGAGGGAGTCTACACTAGAGCCATATTGGATACTGGGGCACAAGTGACCCTGTTGGACAGGGACTTTTATGACAAGCATCTAAGTCACTTACCCATCCAGAAGATTGAGGAGCTGGAAATATGGGGGATTGGGACCGAGAGTTTCCCTTATGATGGCTATCTGCCTATAAAACTGACCTTTGACCCGTCCATAGTCGGGAAGGCCGAAGTGTTCGATACCTTGGCTGTGGTATGTCCCCGACTGCCTGGAGCTAACAAGAGTTCCTTAATAATAGGGACCAACACAGATCTGGTCCGAAGACTCTTGGCCCCTCTAACAAGAAGAAAAGGGCTCACAGTCACCAAGATCCACCCAATGCTGAAGACAGCCTACCAGCGATTGATCTTGGAGCAGAAGGCCCCGGAAGAGGGGGTAGGAAAGGTCTGGAGGCTGGGAAGAAGAGGAATAGTACTGCAACCCGGTGAAGTAGCCTGTCTAAAAGCCACTGTGAAACTCACTTGGGAGCAGCCAGGGCCCTTTGTCATGTTGGAACCCGACCCAAAGGGGGAACACTTGGGCTTGGAAGTAGTCCCAGAAGTGGTCCCATTGAGGGCCCTGAAGAAAGCACATTGTAAAGTACCTGTGAGTGTCAGGAATACTACGGATGGCCCCATGGAGATCCCAGCCAGGATGTTGCTGGGCCAGGTGAGCCCTGCTACCCCAGTTGCTTTATCGGATGTGGAAAAGACAGAGGGAGAAAGGACTGTGTGGGAGAAGCTTTCCATGGAGAACCCAAACCTGCCCAGGGCTTGGAAAGAGAGAGCAAAGGCCCTGTTGACCAGGTGGGAAATTTTTTTCCCCCAAGATGAGTTCGATGTGGGGTGTGCAAGGAGTGCCACCCATCGAAACCGCCTCCAGGAAGATAAGCCCTTCAGGGAGAGGGTCAGGCGAGTCCCACTAGCAGACATGGAAGATCTGAGGGAACAACTCGGAGAACTCAAGATCGGGAGTCTAGAAGTCCCTATGCCTCTCTGATAGTAGTAGTCAGAAAGAAGAATGGATGGTTGAGGTTGTGTATAGACTACAGGACAGTCAACAGGAGAACCATCCCTGACCAGTACACCACTCCGAGGATAGAGGATGCCCTACAGAGCTTGTCTGGAGCCAAGTGGTTCAGCGTGATGGACCTCAAGAGTGGATACTATCAGATCCCTATGCATCCGGAAGACAAGGAGAAGACAGCTTTCATAACCCCAGTGGGGTTTTTTGAATTCGACTGAATGCCCCAGGGACTGTCAGGAGCCCCAGCCACCTTCCAACGTCTCATGGAAAAGACTGTAGGAGACATGAACCTTATCGAGGTCCTTGTGTACTTAGACAATGTCATTGTCTTCGGGAGGACCTTGGAAGAACACTAAGAGAGACTGGAGAAGGTTTTGAGAAGACTCAGTGAGGAGGGACTCAAGCTTTCGCCAGAGAAGTGAAGGTCTACCAATCTTCCGTTAACTATCTGGGACACATAGTGTCTGAAGAAGGAGTGGCCACAGACCCCAAGAAGTTGGAGGCAGTTACTTCCTGGCCACGGCCTACCATGGTAACAGAACTCAGATCCTTCCTGGGGTTCTGTTCCTATTATAGAAGGTTCGTGTAGGGGTTTGCCCGAATTGCCAGACCCCTGAATGAGCTACTCAAGACGGAAGGGGAAGAGGATGACTCGGATCCCAGGAAGCCGGGAGAGTTAGTCCAAGACCAGTGGAACCAAAAGTGTAAAGAGGCCTTTCAGATGTTAAAAAAAAGCCTAACCACTGCCCCTGTCTTGGCCTATGCAGACCCAAAGAGACCTTATGAACTCCACGTAGATGCCAGTCATGATGGTCTGGGAGGAGTGCTCTATCAGGAGCATGAAAGACAACTGCGACCCATTGCCTATGTGAGCAGAAGTCTGACTCCCTCTGAAAAGAACTACCCCACTCATAAGTTGGAGTTCCTGGCCCTCAAGTGGGCGTTAGTTGACAAACTTAAAGACTACTTGTATGGGGCAGAATTCACTGTGAAAACCGAGAACAACCCCCTTACTTATCTCTTCACCACAGCAAAGCTGGATGCCACAGGACATAGATGGCTGGCTGCACTGTCTGGGTTCAATTTCAGCCTGAGATACAGGCCTGGGGCTGGGAATCGAGACACAGATGCCCTATCTAGAAGATCTCACGCCCCCACCGGTGATACAGAAGACTGGACCCAAGTGGCACCTGACGGGGTGCGGGCCCTTTGCCAAGGGGCTGAACTTCAAGCCAGAGGAGGCTCAAGGGCAGAAGAGATAGGAGTTACCATGGTAGGAGTTCCCAAGCAATACTGTGGGATAACCCAGTTGGAAGAAGATAATCTGCCAAAACTGTCAAAGAAGGAGCTGAGATGTGACCAATTGGAAGACCCCATGGGGAGATTGGTCCTGGAGGCCCTGGAGAATCAGGATCCAAGTAGACTCCTGCGCCATCCTTCAAAGGAAGCTCACCTGTTAAGGAAAGAGTTAGACAGGTTGCAGGTGCATCAGGGAGTGGTCTACCGAAGGGGCCCCTCTGATGACCTGGAAGACAAATGGCAACTGTTTCTTCCCGAGAAACAACGAGAGACTGTCTTGGTTGCCCTACATGACAATCATGGACACCTAGGGGCTGAAAGAACCTTCCAACTTGTTGAGAGCCGGTTCTATTGGCCCTGCATGAGGGCTGAAGTAGAGGAGTACTGCCATTCATGTGCACGCTGCATCCAGCGGAAGACTTTACCCCATCAAGCTGCCCCAATGTGCCATCTGCAAAGTCAAGGCCCGCTGGATTTGGTATGCATTGATTTTCTTTGCCTCAAACCCGACCTGAGTGGACTAGGAAATGTTCTGGTGATAACCGATCATTTCACCGGGTATGCCCAGGCTTTCCCAACCAAAGATCAGAAGGCCTCTACGGTGGCCAAGGTACTTGTGGAGAAGTATTTCGTCCATTATGGGCTACCACAGCGACTTCACTCAGACCAAGGGAGAGACTTTGAGAGTCGGCTGATCCGGAAGCTCCTGGATTCCTTAGGGATCAAGAAGACCCGAACCTCTCCTTACCATCCACAAGGGGATGCTCAACCGGAGAGGTTCAACCGAACTCTGCTCAATATGTTGGGGACCTTGAATAGCGAGAAGAAACAGCATTGGAGCAATCACATAGTGGCTATACTACACGCTTACAATAGTACCACCAGTGATGCTACAGGCTACTCCCCCTATCGTCTCATGTTCAGAAGAGAAGCAAGGTTACCTGTAGACCTGGCCTTTGGCACCTCCCTAGACCATTCCTCAGCCACATTCCACAAGGGATATGTGGACAGACTCAGACACAGTTTGAAGTTGGCTTATGAACAGGCCCAGGCGGCTTCAGACCAAAGGGGGCCCGCAACAAGAGGAACTTCGACCTGAAGGTTTGGATCCAGGACCTGCAACCTGGAGACTGAGTTCTTCTACAAAACCTGGGAGTCCCTGGGAAGCACAAGCTTGCAGACAGATGGAGACCTGAACCCTATGTCATTTGTAAAAAGCTGCCGGGCCTACCTGTTTATAAGTTGAAGCCAGAAGGGAAGGTGGGCCCATTGAAGACCTGGCACCGAAATCACTTACTCCCACTTGCTGAGGCAGTTCGGATACCCCCTGCGAGGGATTCCCCAAGCCCAGACTCTATTCTGGATACCCCTAGGCCAAGTACTCGGTCTCAGTCTTCTCAAAATCAAGATGTAGAGACCTCTGAACAAAGTGAAGATGAGGGACAGGAACTTGGTTGGTTATGGCCTTCCCCAACTCCAGGAACTTCTGCTATAGATCTCCCCCCTACCAGAGACACTATAGACAGAACACTGAATGCGGAAGCTACTGAGTTCATTCCATCCAGTCCTTTGTCAGATTACTGGGAAGATGCCTGTGACACAAACTCAGAGGAGGACCAAAGAGACTCTATGTACCTCCCGGCTCCTGAACCAAGTGTTTCAGAACCAACAGAATTCCTCAAATCTCTTCCAGAAGGGGAGCCTACAGTGTCCCATTCAGAAGTCCCAAGAGAGCAAAGAACCAGAAGAGTTATAAGGCCTCCTAAGAAGCTGACTTACTCACAAATGGGGAAGAGTTCAGAAGAAACAGTGGTCACTGCAAGGAGGAGTACAGAGCATCCAGTTCCCTCCACTGTTCATTTGGTGGAGGGCAACCCCAACTCGTCCTCTGGCACAGTTAGGCAGGCCACTCATGATAGTGTGACCTGTGGGCAAGGGAATTCAACCTCTCAGTTTTGGTGGGAGTTCCCTTTGCCGACATCGTACCCAGCATTGTCTAGATTTGTACGTAGTGTATGTTAAAAATTATCAAAGAGTTGACCAAAGAGTTCAAGTGGGGGGAGTGTGTAGCGGGGTCTCCTTTAAGACTTCCCGGGACTACATTTCCCAGAGTCACGTTTGGCACCCAGGGTGCAATGTTGCCACCGCAGAGACTTGTGGGAGGGAGATAAAAGGAGGAGGCGTGAACAGCTCGACCTCTTTTGGACACCGCGTGGCTGCTGACTGGTCTTCCTGTGCGGATCTGCTGGAGTGCAGGGCCTGAAGCCTGGGGCCTTGCGCAACTTCCGAAGAGCCTTCCATCCCACTGCATATCCTGGGTGGCATCTGACTTTGTTTACTGCGGACATCAGTTGGATCGGGGACCCGATCGTTGCAGACGCTGTGTGCGGAGACACAGCAGGTGGAAGTCCCGGACTGGGATCGCGTCCGGAGTGGTGAGCGAGCACCTGCTCAATTCAATAGGCTGTACTGTGCTTAGGCCTATAGACTGCCTTGGCCCACCGATCATTTGTTTGCTGTTCCGCTGGAGACCGGTAGCAGGACAGAGTTAAAGGGTCTCCAGCATAGTGTTCCTTGTGATTACCTACTTTGTGGATTACAATATTGTTCCTGAACGTGCACCACCATTTCAAGTTTGCATGCGAATAAATTCTAATTCAAAAGACTGAGTTTAATTCTGTGTCAGGCCTGACCAGGGAGGGGGTAGAATATTATTTAGTGCGCCACAGGGCGCGTAGATAATAATAGCTGCGCGTGGTGGATTACCACGCTGTGCTATTACTGTACACTATATCTATTGCTGCAGGGCTCTGTAGGCAAGTTGTATGTTATGTTTTGACCTATGTCTTTTAGCCTAAAGTAAAGCCGTTACCTTACCACATGCTAGCACTGGGTTATTATTGCTCATAAGTGCTTATATAAAAGAGAAGTTGGGGTGTGTGTATGATCAGGTATAGATTGTGATAGATAACATCCCTAGACTAACTATGCCATAAGAGACTAGACAAGATTGCCAGGGGTTGGTGGAGCTGTACTCAGGGCCCGAAATCAAACCAGCGGCTCTCTTAACTGGGGGTAGCGCTACATTAATATGAGATTAATTTGCACTAACTTTATTCACATAGCACTTTGTTAAATAGTAATTAGCGCTACTTCATTATATTTAAAACTTTAACTCCTGGTGCACAACATTGGGCAGACCATTAAAGCAGATTTCTTCTATCCTGGAATTCCTGCAAGAAGGAGCGGACAAGGGAATAGCGGTCAGTACCCTTTAAAGTTCAGGTTGCCGCACTGGGGGAATTCTTGGAGAAATCTATTTCATCAGAACCCCTAGTAACCAGATTCTTTAAAGCCCTCACTCGGGCTAGACCGGTAATGATCAAAAACTGTCCGTCATGGGACTTATCAGTTGTTCTACAGGTCCTGACCAGGGAACCTTTCGAACCCCTTAATTTAACCTCTCTGAAATTAATTACTCTGAAAACTATTTTTCTAGTGGCTATTACAACAGCTCGAAGAATCAGTGAGCTGCAAGCTTTATCAATCAGGGAGCCATTTTTTTCTATTTTTTCAAACAGAATTGTTCTGAAAACGGATCCTAATTTTTTACCAAAGGTTGCTTAAGTTCAAAATAGAACCCAGGAGATAATACTTCCTACACTTTGTTGTAATCCATGGGTAAGAATGAAGAAGAATTCCATACCCTGGATGTTAAAAGAGCAGTCTTAAGTTACCTGGAAGCCACCAAAGACTTTAGGCGTTCAGATGCACTATTCATTTTATTTGCTGGTAATAAAAAAGAAAAACAAGCCTCCAGAGGAACTATTGCCAGATGGTTGAGAATGGCTATCTCAGACGCCTATTCCCTTACAGGCCAGGAGAGTCCAGTAAGTATCTGGGCTCATTCTACTAGAGCTTCGGCGGTGAGTTCGGCAGAAAAAGCTGGTGCCACCCCCGAACAAATCTGTAAGGCAGCTACATGGACAAGTCTGACGACCTTTGCCCTTCATTATAGGTTAGACCTCATGACAGCTGTGGACCAGGCTTTCGGAAGGAAAGTCTTACAGGCTGTTGTCCCACCCTAAATGGGGTAAGTCTCGATTATCCTCTCGGGTGCTGTCCTAAAAGACGTTTTGAAAAAATGCAAGTTAGACTTACCGGTAACTTGTTTTCCAATAGGCTTTTAGGACAGCAGGATCCCGCCCTTTTTTATGCTGTTGCTGTAATACTATGTAATAACTGTCGCTTATGTGTTGCAGCTTGGGCTGGAGGTTCTCTACAAACAACTGAGGAAGCAATGTGGAGACCTCCAATAAAAGACTTAATTGATGAGGTGTTTCCTGTAGGAGGAGGAGCCATTATCTCTGGGGTGCTGTCCTGAAAGCCTATTGGAAAACAAGTTACCGGTAAGTCTAACTTGCTTTTTTTCAAAATGTCTTTTAGGACAGCACCCGAGAGGATAATCGAGAATCCCAAAAAGTTGCATTTAAAACACTGCTGCACAAATACCGTGTGATATAAAATATTGCAACAATCGCCATTTTATTCTCTGGATTCTCTGCTAAAAAATATATATGTTTGGGGGTTCTAAGTAATTTTCTAGCAAAAAATATGGATTTTAACTTGTACACACCAAATGTCAGAAATAGGCTTAGTCATGAAAGGGTTAAAATCACTGCTCCCGAAAAAACTGCAGTTTTTAAAACTTTTTTTTGCATTGATACATGTCCCCTGGGGCAGGACCCGGGTCCCCAAACCCTTTTTAGGACAATAACTTGCATATTAGCCTTTAAAATTCGCACTTTTGATTTCTCACGTTCGAGTCCCATAGACTTTAACAGTGTTTGAATGTTCGTGCAAACTTTCGGTCCGTTCGCATGTTCTGGATGCGAACCGAACCGGGGGGGTGTTCGGCTCATCCCTAATCAGGGCACTGGTATGGTGTATAGTGGTGATCGGGGCGCTGATACGGTGTATGTTGGTGATCAGGAATCTGGTACACTATATTTTCAAAAGTATTGGTATGCCTGCCTTTACATGCACATTAAAGCGGAGCTCCGCCGTTAAAAAAATATTAAAAGCCAGCAGCTACAAATACTGCAGCTGCTGACTTTTAATATATGGACACTTACCTGTCCTGGATTCCAGCGACGTCTGCAGCAGAAGACGAGCAATCGCTCATCTATCTGCTGCCCCCACCGCCATCCTCGGTGAGGGAATCAGGAAGTGAAGCGTTCCGGCTTCACTGCCCGGTTCCCTACGGCGCATGCGCGAGTCGCGCAGCGCCATCCTCACTGGTCCCCGCTGTGTTCTGGGAGCCGAGTGTTTCCCAGAACACAACGGGCGGGAGCAGGAATTGACGCACTACCCGCAGAATACCCGCAGAGAGGACTCCCGGAAGTGGGCGCAAATACCTGTCTTAGACAGGTATCTGCACCCCACTCCCCCCTGAAAGGTGACAAATGTGACACCGGAGGGGGGAGGGTTCCGATGAGCGGAATTTCCACTTTAGGATGGAGCTCCACTTTAAGTTTAATGGCATCCCAGTCTTAGTCCGTAGGGTTCAATATTGAGTTGGCCCACCCTTTGCAGCTATAACAGCTTCAACTCTTCTGGGAAGGCTGTCCACAAGGTTTAGGAGTGTGCCTATCGGAAGGTTTGACTATTCTTCAAAAGAGCGCATTTGTGAGGTCAGGCACTGATGTTGGACGAGAAGGCCTGGCTCTCAGTCTCCGCTCTAATTCATCACAAAGGTGTTCTATTGGGTTGAGGTCAGGGCTCTGTTCAGGCCAGTCAAGTTCCTCCACCCCAAACTCGCTCATCTACAGTATCTCACAAAACTGAGTACACCCCTCACATTTTTGTAAATATTTTATTATAACTTTTCATGTGACAACACTAAAGAGATAATGCTTTGCTACAATGTAGAGTAGTGAGTGTACAGCTTGTATAACAGTGTAAATTTGCTGTCCCCTCAAAATAACTCAACACACAGCCATTAATGTCTAAACTGCTGGCAACAAAAGTGAGTACACTCCTAAGTGAAAATGTCCAATTTGGGCCCAATTAGCCATTTTTCCTCCCCGGTGTCATGTGGCTCGTTAGTGTTACAAGGTCTCAGGTGTGAATGGGAAGCAGGTGTGTTAAATTTGGTGTTATCGCTCTCACTCTCTCATACTGGTCACTGGAAGTTCAACATGGCACCTCATGGCAAACAACTCTGAGGATCTGAAAAAAATAATTGTTGCTCTACATAAAGATGGCCTAGGCTATGAGAAGATTGCCAAGACCCTGAAACTGAGTTGCATCATGGTGGCCAAGACCATACAGCGGTTTAATAGGACAGGTTCCACTCAGAACAGACCTCGCCATGGTTGACCAAAGAAGTTAAGTGCACATGCTCAGCGTCACATCCAGAGGTTGTCTTCGGGAAATAGACGTATGAGTGCTGCCAGCATTGCTGCAGAGGTTGAAGGGGTGAGGGGTCAGTCTGTCAGTATGTTGCACACTGCATCAAATTGGTCTGCATGGCTGTCTTCACAGAAGGAAGCCTCTTCTAAAGATGATGCACAAGAAAGCCCGCAAACAGTTTGATGAAGACAGATCAGACTAAGGACATGGATTACTGGAACCATGTCCTGTGGTCTGATGAGACCAAGATAAACGTATTAGGTTCAGATGGTGTCAAGCGTGTGTGGCGGCAACCAGGTCAGGAGTACAAAGACAAGTGTATCCTGCATACAGTCAAGCATGGTGATGGGAGTGTCATGGTCTGGGGCTGCATGAGTGCTGCCGGCACTGGGGAGCTACAGTTCATTCAGGGAACCATGAATGTCAACATACTGTTCCCAAGAAGGTTAAGACAGTGCTGGAAAATAATGGTGGGCACACAAAATATTGACACTTTGGCCCCAATTTGGACATTTTCAC
The DNA here is from genome assembly GCA_029206835.1 of Rana muscosa. Classification (NCBI taxonomy): domain Eukaryota; kingdom Metazoa; phylum Chordata; class Amphibia; order Anura; family Ranidae; genus Rana; species Rana muscosa. The sequence goes on along the minus strand of CM055116.1, from coordinate 36,574,334 downwards.
TTAGGGGTGTACTCACTTTTGTTGCCAGCGGTTTAGACATTAATGGCTGTGTGTTGAGTTATTTTGAGGGGACAGCAAATTTACACTGTTATACAAGCTGTACACTCACTACTTTACATTGTAGCAAAGTGTCATTTCTTCAGTGTTGTCACATGAAAAGATAGAAGAAAATATTTACAAAAATGTGAGGGGTATACTCACTTTTGTGAGATACTGTATGTCTTTGGGATATTACTTTGTGTACTGGTCCAAATCATTTGATGGAGGGGGGATTATGGTGTGGGGTTGTTTTTCAGGGGTTGAGCTTGGCCCCTTAGTTCCAGTGAAGAGAAGTCTTAAGGCGTCAGCATACCAAGACATTTTGGACAATTTCGTGCAGTTTGGGGATGGCCCCTTTCTGTTCCAACATGACTGTGCACCTGTGCAAAAAGCAAGGTCCATAGAGACATGGATGAGTGAGTTTGGGGTGGAGGAACTTGGGTGACCCGCCTGACCTCAACCTGATAGAACACCTTTGGGATGAATTAGAGCGGAGACTGCGAGCCAGGCCTTCTCATCCAACATCAGTGCCTCAACTCACAAATGCACTTCTAGAAGAGTGGGCAACCATTCCCATAGACACACTCCTAAATCTTGTGGCCAGCCTTCTCAGAAGAGTTGAAGCTGTTATAGCCATGAAGGGTGGGCAAACTTATTATTGAACCCTACAAACTAAGACTGGGATGCCATTAAAGTTCACATGCATGTAAAGGCAGGTGTCCCAATACTTTTGACAATATAATGTATGTTGTGGTGGTGAGCAGTGCACTGGTGTGGAGTAAGGCTGTCATCAGGGTGCTAATATGGCCTATGGTGGGGATCATGGTGCTGGTATGAGGTTTGGTGATGATCCGGGTGCTGGTATGGTGAATGGGAGTGAACATGATGCTGGTATGGGGTATTGTGGTGATCAGGATGCTGGTATGAGGTATGGCTGTGATTTCTAGTATGGAGTATGGTGGTGATCAGGACACTGGTATGGCAATGATCAGGACACTGGTAAGGGGTATGGTGGTGATCAGGACGCTGCTTTGGAATATGGTGGTGATCATGATGCTGGTATGATGTATGGCGGTGATCAGGGTGCTGGTATGGTAAATGGTGGTGATCAGGACACTGGTATGGGGTATGGTTGTGATCAGGACGCTGCTTTGGAATATGATGGTAATCATGATGCTGGTATGGGGTATGGTGGTGATCAGGATGCTGGTATGGGCTATGGCAGTGATTAGGATGGTGGTATGGGGTATGGCAGTGATCAGGATGCTTGTATGGCATATGGCAATGATCAGGACACTAGTATGTGGTATGGCAAGGATCAGGATGCTGGTATGGCATATGGTAGTGATCAGGATGCTGGAATGGCATATGGTGGTGATCAAGACGCTGGTATGTTGTGGTGGTGATCAGGGGGCTGGTATGGTGTATAGCTGTGATCAGGGTGCTAATATGGTGTATGTGGTGATCAGGGCACTAGTATGGCGAATTGCGGTGACCATGATGCTGGTATGGGGTATTGTGGTAAACAGGATGCTGGTATGAGGTATGGTGGTGATTGTGGTGCTGGTATGGAGTATGGCAGTTATTAGGATGCTGGTATGGTGAATAGCGCTGATCAGGGCACTGATATGGCATATGGCGGTGATGAGGGTGCTGGTATGAGTTATGGCGGTGATCAGGGTCCTGGTATGGCGAATGGTGGTGACCATGGTGCTGGTTTGGGGTATTGTGGTGATCAGGATGCTGGTATGAAGTATGGCAATGATCGTGGTGCTGGTATAGAGTATGGCGGTGATCAGGACGCTGGTATGGCGGTGATTAGAACGTTGGTAGAGTGTATGGCGTGAGCACTGATGACAATGGGACAGGTGACAGAGGCTGGCTACACTCTTTATTGTTGTTATACTGGGGATACTGGGGCAGTGATCAGGGACACTGGGGCAGGCTGGCAATGCAGTCTGTGAGGGTACATGCAGCCTGACAGGCTGCTGCATACTCACAGGCTGCTGAATCGGTTCTTTATGCCCTCAGAGCTGATCTGTGTGAGAGCAGAGAGAACCAATGTTTACATCTGGTTCCCGATAAGTACTATGTGACTGCTGTGATTGGACACAGCAATCACATGGTACAAGACTATGTGATCACCCGGACACGGCGGCAATGTGATCCGCTGTGTCCAAGGAACACTCAGATCACGGGGCTCCCGAGTGCGTGCGCTGTGAGCCGTGCAGGAGCCGCTGATGCAAGGTGACATACAGGTACGTTAACCCGTAACGGTGCTGCTTCCCGTCTATAGGCTATGGGTGGACAGGAAGCGGTAGAAGTCAAAATCTTTCCCCAACCTGGCTATAGCCCGCTGTCAGCTTAAAACAGGTAACAGGAATGCAGAAGGAAGTCCCCTCCTGTAATCCACAAGAAAAGTAGAGCCAAACGAGCTTTGGCTACACCTTTCTTTTATATTTCACCACATTCACTAAATTTTGGGGAAATTCTCTTGCAATGTGCAACTTCCCTTGCAGAGTGAACATTTATTTTTTAGACAACCCCTATTATCTCAGTTTTTCTGAAAGCAGTGAAGAATACAGTTGAATGAAGTTTTAAACCAATTTTTTTCTTTTACTGATGTTTAGAAACCAGAATCTCAATGCTCAGTCAATTGTCAACCAGGAACCAGAAAAATGGCGGGAAAATCTATCCACCCTTGTTGCTACAACTGTGTCCCATGTTCAGAAGGAGAGATATCCAATACCACTGGTATATTGAATTCTCATTCTCATGTATATCTACTGTATTTATACAGTATATAATATCTGTTTACATTACAGTATATATATATATATATATATATATATATATATATATACACATTTATATATATATATATATATATTCAATAAGGTAGAGGAAAGCCGCACCCGGTCTGTAATTAGTGCTAGCAATCAGGTCTTCCCACCGACCCGGAATATACGAAAAAGTCCAAACTGCTGGCTGCACTTAAAAAACTGCTTTTATTTGTTACATATTCAAGTGTTCCAAAAGAGATTTCCGTTTCGGGCTTACATGCTCACACCCTTCTTCAGATCAGTCAGAACACATATAACAATTTCAGTCATGTGGTTTTAAACAATTCTAAAAATAATCACATATGGAATCAATTACATGGTTAATTGTTCATTAGTACAATTATATTCCTGCATTCGTTACTTGTTTCACCCCATTGATACAGAAATGGCTAATCAAGTTGATATCAATCCCATTATTCCCTCAGGAACCATCCTATTGTCAATCTGAAAAACATATACCGTATATACTCGAGTATAAGCCGGCCCGAGTATAAGCCGAGGTACCTACTTTTACCACAAAAAACTGGGAAAACGTATTGACTCGAGTATAAGCCTAGGGGGGGGAAATGTGCCCATTGCCACATCACTGTGCCAATTGCCCAACCTTACTGTGCCAATTGCCCAAACTTACTGTGCCAATTGCCCAACCTTACTGTGCCCATTGCCATCTTACTGTGCCCATTGCCACCTCACTGTGCCCATTGCCACCTTACTGTGTCCATTGCAGCCTCCCTGTGCCCGAGTCATTCAGTGTACCTGAAAATCTTCTTATTCCGCGGCCGGCGTCCATTGTTTAAATCTTGCGGCTTTCTTCTGGTCCCTTCCGTGATAGGCGTTTCCAGAAAACACTGTGTTGAGTGTTGCGCCTATCACGGAGATCCTCTCATTCTCGGACTCCAAAATAGTGTTAAGAAAGTTTATCCAGTGTACTTCACGTTTCCTTAAAACAAGTTCACGATCACCTTCTTCTATATTTGTGTCTGGCTATTCGATCCTTAACCTCTTGAGTGATTTCTCCAATATATAATAATCCACATGGACATTTTACAGCGTAAACCGCGTACGATGACTGGCAAGTGTAGTGTCCCTTGATTGGGATATTAAAACCTCTATGCAGATGTGAGATGAATTTATCTTTTATCATTGAATTACACTGGATACACGACAAACATGGAAAAGATCCCATGTTCTTCGGTTCCAAAAAGGTTGTTTTGGAAATGGAAGGAAAGAATTGGTCTGACCTTACTAGTCGATCTCTTAATGTCCTGCCTTTTCTATATGAGGGCAGGGGTAAATTCCAAAATTCTTCTTCTTCTGTGAAAATGGATGATATTGTGTAACAAAAGCGATCATCCTAGTAAATCTATTGCTTGTTCTAGTGTTACTTATATTTGAATGTTCCTTTTTGACTAATGCTTCTGGATATTTTCTATTTATTCATTTTTTCTCCATTTCATTTAATCTTTTTCACAACGTTGCGGATCACTAACTATTCTCTGGACTCTGGCGAAATTTTGAGTGTAGCCTCATATAAAAATTGAATACAAATTTAGCAAAAGAGTACCATCATCCAATTTGAGTACAGAACAGTTAAACCAAGTGAACATTTGGTGGCAGTTGCTGATGCTGCCTAAACCAGTGTATGATCACCTAGAGGGGGAATTAGTTGGACTTTCTCAGTACTGATAACATTGACATATATGGTATCATAAAAAATATATATTTATTACATATAAAATAATTTTTTAACATATAAACTAAAAACACAAGCCAGCCCCACCCACAAAAAAAAAAAACAAAACAGGTTACTACTAACGGGTGACCCCGTGAAGTTTTGTGTTGCGGTGGAGTGTGGCAAAATCCTGTACCAGTTTCACGGGCTCAGCCGCTTCTTCAGGAGGAAACAATCTGTGTAGCAGATAATACAATGAACTAACAAAATAATAATAAACAGCGTACATACAAAATTACATAATATACAAAAGTTAAATTCAATCATAGTCTGTAACAAAAAGATCTGCTCACCCGTTTAGGGCCGTAGACCAGCGATGGCTCATAAGTAATGGAGAGGATTTCCTCACACGCACATATGCCGATTGCGGCACTAGGGGGGTCATTTACCTGATGGTCTGCAATTGCAACGCCTTTTATGTAGGCAAGACCATCAGGGAATTTAGGCAGCGAATTGGGGACCACCTCAGTTATTCCGGTAGTGGGAAACTTACCACTATCGGTAGACATATTGGGTTGCACCAACGGTACCACACCTCAGTGGTCCGCTTTATGGTCCTAGAAGTGATTAAAGCTAACCTTAGGGGGGGGTGACTGGGATAAGGTGATCTTGCAGAGGGAAACCCTTTGGATAGAACACCTTAATGCCACCACCCTGCCGGGCCTTAATGAAATGGTTTTATATAAACCATTCTTGTAGAATTGGGCCCCCCTCCTCTTCCTCTCGGCATCCCCCCTCCCCCTTCTCTCTCTTTCTTCCTTCTTATCTCATCCCATTCCTGCTTCTCCTTCTCCCCCCCCACTTTCCCTCCCTATCTCTTCCCCCTCCTTTTCTTCCCCCCCCTTTTTACCCCCCCCAGTCCACCCCCTTTTTTTCTCTTCCCCCCTTTCCCAATAACCCCTTCCCCCCTCCCCACCTCTTTCCCTCCCCCCTTCCCCCCCCCCCATATCATGCCCCACCTGCTCAACCATCAATCCCTTTCTCCCCCCTTCCCTTAGCATTCCCCCTGTCCATACTATCCTTACCTTCTCCATCATTACGCCTATCAATCCCCCCAGGGTGACTGTTGGGTGTATTAATTGCTTGCTGTTACCCCTGTTGGGAGAGCAATATGCATGCCCATTTTAGTGCCATCGCTGGGACCCATTGTCCTGACATCCCTGTGGGGTACATGAAACTCCAGATAATTTTATGGTGGTGCTCCTCTAGAGTGTTTACTAGAGTAGTTATGTATACAACTCTATGCTGTTCAATGTATTCTTGCTTCTTTGTTATTTTGCATTGCAATGCGTGTCCTTGTCTGTGAGGGATCTGCTCCCCCTAGTGGGCCATGTGACTGCTAAAGGCTCTCTGAATGGTTTCCCCCTCTGGCGGACGTATGCTCATCCTGGCAGGGATGCTTCTTTAGCCAATCCCTGCTTGCACCAGCAGACCTGGCTCCAGCCTATGGGGTCTGAGGGTGCGCACATGCGCAGTATCGCTCGCCGCGCGTCTCCGCTGTGTGGATGAGCTGACCCCGTGACGTCAGACGCTGCCTTCGGGCAGCGTCACCTGACGGCGAGGTTGGGGAGCTCATTTAACGGCCCACACCGGGACCGTTAGTGTGAGCCGTTTGCGACTCCCCACAGGGCAGAGGCGTTTGGACGAACTATTGCAGGTAAGCCTTGGCTGCTTTTCCTATTTTTGCATAGGATTACTCGCCTATGCAACCCTATTTAGAGTATACTAACCGCCTTAATCCTTGTGTTTCCCTCTCCCCCTCCCTCCCTTTTATCCCTTGCCCTCCCTCCTAGCTCTTCCGTTTCAGCAGCTCATGATCTGACTTACACTGTTCGGTCTAACTGTGTACCTATTGTGTGGTCTCAGTACCTGCTTGCTTATACATACTGCCTGACACAGAGTCATTCGTCCCTGCAATCATGCTGCCCTGTGTTATTCAGCCTCTCATGTGAATCGGTAAGCCTCATACAGCCTCTCCTCTTATTCCTTATGGTGCTGGGTGACTGTCCCAATTCACGCTTTTGCTCCACAATTAATCATTCATCCCAACCACTAGGCTTGTGCAATTCGTTTCGTAACGAATCGAAATTCGTCCGAATTTAGCAACTTTCGGACGTTCGGAAGCATTCGAATTTCCGAACAAAGCAATTACGAATAAAACTGAATCCAAAATAAATTATATAGTAAATAGCGAAATCCCGAATGTCTTCGGCATAATTCGTTATGAAAAAAGTTACGAATGTACGAATCCATTCGAAGCACAATAATGGCGCGTACACACGACCGCTTTTAATGTCATTGAAAAAAACTGTGTTTTTCTCGACGTGATTCTTCTCAAGCCTGCCTTGCCTACACACTATCGTGAAAAAAAATGCTTGAGCAAAGCGCGATGATGTACAACACGTACGACGGCACTATATATGTGTCCAGAATCAACGAAAAACAATGTACTCTACTGAAAGTACGAATTATAAATCAACTAAAAATAAGGCTTACATTAATATGAATCATTCCAATTCAACTAAAAATGTCGCTTGCGAAAATACGAATTAGTCCGAACGCAAAAAATCCCGACTAGCAAAATTACGAACGATTACGAATCAACAGGACCGAAAAGAAACGAACCGAAACGAAACAAATTTTTCCGTTGTGCACAAGAAACGAACCGAAACTAAACAAATTTTTCCGTTGTGCACAAGTCTACCAACCACCTCCTCCTCACTTCCCCACCCTTTACACTCCTTCCTCCCCCAATCTCACTCCCAACACCTTACACACACTTCACCACCCCTTACCCCTTTCCTCCCCCCTCCCTCTTCCCCTCTTCCCCCCTTTCTTAACCCCCCCCTTCCCCATCCTTTTTCCCCCTCCCCCCTCACGCGTCACTTACCTCCCCTTCACTACTCTTCACATCCTCCCCCCTCCCCCCTTTACCCTTCCTTCCCTTTTCCCCCCTCCCTCTTCCCTCCCCCTCTCTTTTCTTTCTCCCTCTTTTTTATCCTCTCCCACCCCCTTACCTATCCCCCCACCACCCACAAACCCTCCCCCCCTTAATTCTCCATTCTTGCCTCATTAATTCACTTGGTGGTCCTGCTTCCTTTGGGTTACCATCATGTATTAATAGTATAAATATCATATCACCTTACTAGAGAGTGGCACCCAGATTCCCCCTCGTCCGCGGGGGGTTACTCATGAGCCATCGCAGGTCTACGGCCCTAACCGGGTGAGCAGATCTTCTTGTTACAGACTATGATTGCATAAAATTTTTGTATATTATGTAATTTTGTATGTATGCTGTTTATTATTATTTTGTTAGTTCATTGTATTATCTGATACACAGATTGTTTCCTCCTGAAGAAGCGGCTGAGCCTGCGAAACCGGTAGAGGATTTTGACACACTCCACCGCAACACAAAACTTCACGGGGTCACCCGTTAGTAGTAACCTGTTTTTTGTTTTTTGTGGGTGGGGCTGGCTTGTGTTTTTAATTTATATGTTAAAAAATTATTTTATATGTAATAAATATATATATTTTTATGATACCATATATGTCAATGTTATCAGTACTGAGAAAGTCCAACTAATCCCCCCTCTAGGCGATCATACACTGGTTTAGGCAGCATCAGCAACTGCCACCAAATGTTCACTTGGTTTAACTGTTCTATACTCAAATTGGAAGATGGTACTCTTTTGCCAAATTTGTATTCAATTTTTATATGAGGCTACACTCAAAATTTCGCCAGAGTCTAGAGAATAGTTAGTGATCCGCAACGTTGTGAAAAAGATTAAATGAAATGGAGAAAAAAATTATAAATAGAAAATATCCAGAAGCATTATGCCCCATACACACGATCGTTTTTCCTGTCATTTTTTTTCTTGCCGTTTTTCACGTCGTTTTTTTTCATGTTTCCTCTCAAGCCTGTCTTGCGTACACACGATCATTTTAAAAAACGATCAAGCAAAGCGCAGTGACGTGTACGACGGCACTATAAAGGGGAAGTTCCGCTCGAATGGTGCCACCCTTCATGTTAGTAAAGTTTGTTGAGCAACGATTCGCGCTTTTCAGCCTCGTGCTTTTCAGTCCGTTACTGCGTGACGAATGTGCTATCTCCATTACGAACGCTAGTTTTACCAGAACGAGCGCTCCCGTCTCATACTTGATTCTGAGCATGAGCGTTTTTTTTCACGTCGTTAAAGCATACACACTATCGTTTTTCACGTCGTTAAAAAAAACGACATGAAAAACGACGTGAAAAAAGAGAGCATGTTTGAAATTTTTAATGGCCGTTTTTCACGTCGTTAAAAATGCTCTGGAGCATACACACGATCATTTTTAATGGCCATTTTTAAAAATGGCATTTTTAACGGCATGAAAAACGATCGTGTGTATGTCAGAAAGGAACATTCAAATATAAGTAACACTAGAACAAGCAATAGATTTACTAGGAGGATCCCTTTTGTTACACAATATCATCCAGTTTCACAGAAGAAGAAGAAGAATTTTGGAATTTACCCCTGCCCTCATATAGAAAAGGCAGGACATTAAGAGATCGACTAGTAAGGTCAGACCAATTCTTTCCTTCCATTTCCAAAACAACCTTTTTGGAACCGAAGAACATGGGATCTTTTCCATGTTTGTTGTGTATCCAGTGTAATTCAATGATAAAAGATATATTCATCTCACATCCGCATAGAGGTTTTAATATCCCATTCAAGGGACACTACACTTGTCAGTCATCGTACACGGTTTACGCTGTAAAATGTCCATGTGGATAATTATATATTGGAGAATTCACTCAAAAGGTTAAGGATCGAATAGCCAGACACAAATATTCGATCAGAGATGAATTAGTACAATTACCACTGGCTCGACACTTTGTAGAGAATGGATATACAGTTTCCAAGTTGAAATACTGTATATTGTGTTAGAAGGCATAGATAAAAATAGGAGAGAAGGTGATCGTGAACTTGTTTTAAGGAAACGTGAAGTACACTGGATAAACTTTCTTAACACTATTTTTCCAAATGGATTAAACACAGATCTTGATCTTTATTTATTTATATGATTAGTGATATGTTTAGATTGGTCCTCTTGTATAATTAAATTACAGTATTAAATTATATGTGTGTAGCGGGGTCCTCAATTTAGTGGGGTACACTTGGGGAGTAGTGTGACCCAAGTGTGTAATTATGTTAGGGTTCAGACCCCTTTTTCTTATTCGTGGAGGATTGGGTGGTGTAATATTCTCTTCGACCAGTAGGTGTCAGTGTACCTACTGGCTCGGGGTAGAATCACTACCAGAGTGCTACCCTTCTTTGTCCCTTCCTGGAGATGGTACGGCCGGGGCGGGGAACCCGCCGTGGTGTCGACGGGAGGAGATAAAAGGGGGAGACGCCCTCGCCACGAGGTCTGTCTTCGGAGATCATCTCTTCACGCACCCAGGCACCTTCAGCCTGGGTGCGGGCGGTTCAAGGTTCCGGCCTAGGCGCCCTAGGCCTGGCCGGGATGAAGATGGAGTCCATCCCAGGCACCTTCAGCCTGGGATGAGGTACTATTGAGGAGGCCTGGGACCCGGTGACTCCGACTGGGTCCCGCGAGGGTGGAGTTGCTCCAGGGCGCCCCTCGCGAGGGGACCCGCATCTGAGGTGAGGAGACTGGGGAGGTCACTCGTTCGAAGACCCGGTGTAGTGTCAACCCGGTGACGGATGGGCCTTCAGTAACTCCCTTGGAGGACATCTTCCCCTGATAGAGGCCTGCAGCGCAACGGAGGTATTCATGTCGAGACTCCTACAACCCTTGGTCATAGTATAGGGGGTGTAGGGACCCAGATCAGTATAGTGCCTCGACCTGCTCATTTCACCGTATCATGCCATCGCATTGCCTTGTAACTGAAGATACAAAATAAATCTAACCGTTGGACTGTGATCGGTGTATGGACTCTGTTAATGGGAGCAAAGGGAGGTTTTCTGCACGACAGACTCGGTACATGTTCAGGACACCGGCCCGAGGAAACATTAGGTATTGGCCTTCACCTCGCCTGCAAGTAGTGGGGAGGACATGGGCCGTAGCGCACCCTCACCCCCTGTCGCGTGACATGCCCCTAGGCTAATGAGGACGGGGTGTGGGGGTGGGCGCTACACGTGGGGGCTCGTCCGGGATATCGTGTGTCTTGGCGATGGAACTGAGAGCGTCTGTGTTTGAACTTTGCTGCCCGGAGGAGTTCCGAGCGGGTCGGCCATGTGATTGGCCAGAGTGCATCCCTGCTCGGAGTTGTGGACATGACCCTAAGTTGGGAAAGGCCCACGCAGAGGAGCGTAGAAAGGGAAAGGTCCAGCCGTGTGAAGTACTACATGTGGGGACTGTTAATGCACTGCGACACGAGGCACCCCATGACTGTACAATTCGTGGGCGGAGACTGGCGGAAGCCCGCAAAAACGTACAAGTTGTGGGAGGAGTCTGGCTACGTGTGGAGATACACGTGGAGACTCCGGCGCGTGGTCAGTGCGTGATGGAACAGCAAGTGGTCGGGATGGCCTCAAGCTCCCCGTGGATACCGGTACCTTACCCCACGAAGATGACTGCATTTGCTGCTCCCCTGACAGACACGGGGATAAGACTTAGGCCCCGAGGACAGTTGGCTCTGTATTCATGCAGAGACACGGAGGCTCTCGGTGTGATCTGTCCCGGATGCTCGGGACTGGTGGTCCAACTAAAGCCATTCGGGCGATGTGAGGCCTGCAAGGAATTCCTTTTTGAGGTTGAACCATACACGGAAAGGCCCCGGGCCCTACGCCTCAACTGCATCACAGGAACCGCCACTCCGGAGGGAGAGATCCAGGCCTCTGCGAAGGTCCCCGTACGCGCTGACCAGGGCGAAGTGACTGCCCAACCAGAGATTGAGAGAGAAAAATCCGAAGACACTGCTTCGGTCACCACAGACTCCCTGCTACCACCCCCGAAGAGGAAGATAGGCCTGGTGCAGGCCTCCTGTGGTCATGGTCGAGCTTCACCCCGCCGCTTGCCTGGCCTGGATGGCGCCGGTAGAGAAGAGAGTCCCGGACATCCCAGTTCTTCAGTAGGTCCAGGTGAGCTAGGGGCTGGGACTGCGGTGTTGGTTGGAGGTGTCGGGGGTTCACAGTCGGTGGAGCCCGAGAGGGAGGGTAGTCTTCCGTCTACTAGAGACTACCTTCCCGCCGAGATGTATGACACCTCCGACTTAGAGTCGTTGTCAGACTGTGGGGATGACGGGGAAATAGACGAGCTGTTTCAATGGAAGGGCTGGGACAGACGCCCGCTACCTGTGCTGAGTAAACCACAGGATTCCCCTATGTCCATAGAAGATAATACGCTCCGGGCGCAGACCCCAGAGTTTCAGAGGAAATCTAACCCTTCGACCAACTTTCCTCACTCAACTACATCATCCGCTTTGATGGTGAGGACGCAGCGTGCTTCGTTGCGGGCACCAAAAACCAAGCAACCTGAGATGGTGAAGGTACCTCGGCACCCGGAGGCCATCGTACAGCCAGGAGAAGGTGAGCGAGATGTGATGCCGCCTCTAGCCAGATTGCAGAGACTTTTCTCCCAGAGAGTCGCCCGTGAATATGGGTGGGAGTACCCCTACTTCCCCCGGGACTTATTGTATGAAGTTGAGGTCCTGCGACCAAGGTGGTATGACGAGTTTGTATGGGAAAAGCTTAAAGTACCCCATGCCAGGCGATACCTGTCATGTTCGCCGCCTGTGTCTAAAAAGTTCAAGGACTGCAGAGCTGATTGGAGACTTGTGCGCCATATTCATGCTGATAAGGTGCTCATCTGTAGGAAAGAAGGAGAGGATGTCGAGTACTCAGTGGAAGTGTTTGACGGGCACCTGAAGCCTCTGTTTCTGCCGGATCCAAGGTTCTACTTATAGGAGGAGTGAGCTCCTATCTTGTTGCTGTTGAAACTTTCTGGATGAGACATTCCCAGACGCCTAGAACTGTGCCCTACTTTTGTTTTGATTTGGGCTTTTCTTTTACTCACTGGAGACTTGGGAGCTGTTGTTTTTTTTTTTTTTCTCCCTCTTCTTCATGTGCCAAAGGCAGAGACTTTTGGGGTAGAGTCAGAGTAGGAAAGCAGGAAGAATGAAGATCTCACCAAGTGTCATTACCGCGGCTCTGTCACCAGGTGGCAGTGTTGCGCAACGAATGTTTGAAAATTTTACATATGCATTACTTACTTATTGGAGTGAGCGGGTCTCTCGGCTGACGGACCCACTCATGCCAAGTTAACAAAGAGTGTTAGGATGTGTTTTTTTTTTTGTGTTGTTTCCCTTCTGCAGGAGATTCATCGGTCAAGACTACTGAGACTGGGGTGGTTCTTAGACAGCGATGGGAGGGATTGTACATGTGTACAGAGCAGATGTTTTATACAAATGTTTATCGTTTTATATTTCCCCTTTTCCTTTTGAGCAGGTCTTGGCACTTTTAGTATCCAGAAATTTGAGGGATAGCCTCTGGGGCCCACTTCATGTCACCACTTTTCGGGAGACATGGGTGTGCACCTGACGCTGGGGACCAGCGTCAAACCACAGGGGGGAGTGTGTAGCGGGGTCCTCAATTTAGTGGGGTACACTTGGGGAGTAGTGTGACCCAAGTGTGTAATTATGTTAGGGTTCAAACCCCTTTTTCTTATTCGTGGAGGATTGGGTGGTGTAATATTCTCTTCGACCAGTAGGTGTCAGTGTACCTACTGGCTCGGGGTAGAATCACTACCAGAGTGCTACCCTTCTTTGTCCCTTCCTGGAGATGGTACGGCCGGGGCGGGGAACCCGCCGTGGTGTCGACGGGAGGAGATAAAAGGGGGAGACGCCCTCGCCACGAGGTCTGTCTTCGGAGATCATCTCTTCACGCACCCAGGCACCTTCAGCCTGGGTGCGGGCGGTTCAAGGTTCCGGCCTAGGCGCCCTAGGCCTGGCCGGGATGAAGATGGAGTCCATCCCAGGCACCTTCAGCCTGGGATGAGGTACTATTGAGGAGGCCTGGGACCCGGTGACTCCGACTGGGTCCCGCGAGGGTGGAGTTGCTCCAGGGCGCCCCTCGCGAGGGGACCCGCATCTGAGGTGAGGAGGCTGGGGAGGTCACTCGTTCGAAGACCCGGTGTAGTGTCAACCCGGTGACGGGATGGGCCTTCAGTAACTCCCTTGGAGGACATCTCCCCCTGATAGAGGCCTGCAGCGCAACGGAGGTATTCATGTCGAGACTCCTACAACCCTTGGTCATAGTATAGGGGGTGTAGGGACCCAGATCAGTATAGTGCCTCGACCTGCTCATTTCACCGTATCATGCCATCGCATTGCCTTGTAACTGAAGATACGAAATAAATCTAACCGTTGGACTGTGATCGGTGTATGGACTCTGTTAATGGGAGCAAAGGGAGGTTTTCTGCACGACAGACTCGGTACATGTTCAGGACACCGGCCCGAGGAAACATTAGGTATTGGCCTTCACCTCGCCTGCAAGTAGTGGGGAGGACATGGGCCGTAGCGCACCCTCACCCCCTGTCGCGTGACATACCCCTAGGCTAAAGAGGACGGGGTGTGGGGGTGGCCGCTACATATATATATTTTTTTGACATACCCTATATACTCGTGTAGCGGCCTCACCCCTCTCCCTTGCTTTATCGGTTATATGGCTGTTGTCTAGGGGTACCTGGGAGAGAGAGATAAAACACACCACGGCCCATGTCCTCCGTAACTGAGAGGTGAAGGCCAGAAGATTGGGCTTTTGTGCAGGTGTCCTAGAGTCAAGTCCAGTCCTTCGTCCCTGACTCCTTTGCTTTAGTAACCCAATTTCCACACAGTGAATAGGTACAACTCTGTTTTATTGCTTGGCAAGAAGAATAAAACTATCTTTCTCCTTTGGAAAATGGGGACAGATCGAGGCACAATCCTTTCCCTTCTTGTTGCTGCCCACTGTGCTGCCACCAGTGGTGAATAGTCACTGCCACTGACTAGGTAATAAAGAACGTGAATTACCTTTGCTCACTTTGCCCCTGTCAGAGGAAGAAATCCGTCCAAGGGAGAAATGGAGGCCTCTCCGTCACCAGCGATGCTGCGCCAGGCTCTTCTGAGAAGTTACTGCGCACCAGCCCTCACGAACTCAGACACGGGCACCCAAGGAGTTAGGGTCCCCTCGGATTCCTCCACCCTCGCGGAACTCAGTCGAAGGTACAGAGCCCCAGGCATCCACCATAGTACCTCACTCCAGGCTAAAGGTGCCTGAGATGGACTCCATCCCCGCTCCAGCTAGGCTGGATCACCGGAACGCCAGCACCCAAGCTGAAGGTGCCTGGGTGCGGCCGCGTCCTCCAACTCTCTGCCCCAAAATCAGGGCATCCGCCCCTTTTATGACCTCTCCCTTTGCATCACAGCGGGTTCCCCGCCCCGCTGTACCAGCTCCAGGGGAGGACAAAAATGCACAGTTTGCGGTGTGACTTCAGCTCCGGCCCAAGGCAACAACGCCACCTGTAGGCCCCAAGGAACCCCACACCACCAGAGTCCTCACATAATTTGAAACACCCGCTACACTCGAGTATAATCCAAGTTTTTCAGCCCTTTTTTTAGGGCTGAAAGTATACCCCTCGGCTTATACTCGAGTCAGTACCTGAAAATCTTCTTATTCCGCGGCCAGCGTCCATTGTTTAAATCTCGCGGCTTTCTTCTGGTCCCTTCCGCGATAGGCGTTTCCAGCAAACACTGTGTTGAGTGTTGCGCCGATCATGGACGTTCTCTTGTCCGACGTCCTGTATTATCTGCTACACAGATTGTTTCCTCCTGAAGAATCGGCTGAGCCCGCGAAACCGGTAGAGGATTTTGCCACACTCCACCGCAACACAAAACTTCACGGGGTCACCCGTTAGTAGTAACCTGTTGTTGTTTTTTTGGGTGGGGCTGGCTTGTGTTTTTAGTTTGTATGTTCAGAAATTATTGTATATGTAATAAATATATATTTTTTATGATACCATATGTGTCAATGTTATCAGTACCGAGAAAGTCCAACTAATCCCCCCTTTAGGTGATCATACACTGGTTTACGCAGCATCAGCAACTGCCACCAAATGTTCACTTGGTTTAACTGTTCTATTCTCTGGACTCTCATTATTTGGCTCTTCAGAATGGAATTAAACACCCCTTGTGGATGAAAACTATCAAAGTGTAGCAATTGATTATGATCAGTGCTTTTAACCTAAAGATCGCTTTCGATCTTCATCTAATCAATTTTCATCATGGTGTCCAGAAAGGGAATCTCAGTCTCACTGAACTCCATGTTGAACTTTAGACCAGGAACGAGATAATTGAGGTAACGATCAAATAATGATAAGATTCAAATGTCGCCACCCCACACAGCAAACACATCGTCCACAAATCTATACCATCCCTGGCAGTATTCCATGAACATTTTGTTAGCATATATAAAAGAAGTTTCAATCATATTCATGAAGGTGTTTGCGTATGGGGGTGCGACATTGGAACCCATCGCTGCCCCTCTCAATTGTAAATAATGGATATCTTTAAAGAGAAAATAATTACCACTGGCTTGACACTTTGTATAGAATGGACATACAGTTTCCCAGTTGAAATATATGGTGTTAGAAGGCATAGATAAAAATAGGAGGAGTTGATTGTGAACTTGTTTTAAGGAAATGTGAAGTACACTGGATAAACTTTCTTAACACTATTTTTTAAAATGGATTAAACACTTGATCTTCATTTATTTATATGATTAGTGATATGTTTTAGATTGGTCCTCTTGTATAATTAAATTACAGTATTGAATTTTATATATATATATATATATATATATATATATATATATTATTTTTTTACATGTATAATTTTTTTGACATATATGTTTTTCAGATTGACAATAGGATGGTTCCTGAGGGAATAATGGGATTGATATCAGCTTGATTAGCCATTTCTGTATCAATGGGGTGAGGCCGGGTTCACACTTGGGCGACAAACGCTCCGACATTGAGAGCTCATGTCGCATGACGTGTGAAAATCAATAGCAGAGGAGGGGACGAGAGAGCCCCCCCCCTCCCTCCTGAACCGTACCAGGCCACATGCCCTCAACATGGGGGGTTTGGTGCTCTGGGGCAGGGGGGCGACCTGCGGCCCCCCCACCCCAAAGCACCCTGCATCCATGTTGATGAGGACAGGGCCTCTTCCCGACAACCCTGGCCGTTGGTTGTCGGGGTCTGCGGGCGGGGGGCTTATCGGAATCCGGGAACCCCCTTTAATAAGGGGGCCCCCAGATCCTGGCCCCCCACCCTATGTGAATGAGTATGGGGTACATCGTACCCCTACCCATTCACCTGGTGGAAAAAATGGCAATAAAAACACAACACAGCTTTTTAAATTAATTTATTGCACAGCTCCGGGGGTCTTCTTCTGACTTCAGGGGTCTCCGGTTTTTTCTTCTGCCGGGCCTCCGCTATCTTCTCCCAGCTCTTTTGCTAGCGGGGCCCGGTCTTCTCCGTCGCCTTCTTCTTCTCCCGCTCTCCGGTTCTTCTCCCGCTCTCCGGTTTTTTCTTCCGCCGGGCCTCCGCTATCTTCTCCAGCTCTTTTGCTAGCGGAGAGGCCTGGTCTTCCAGTCGTCTCATCCGGCTCTCCGTTGTCCTTCTGCCGGCCCCTCCACTATCTTCTTCCAGCTCTTTTGCTAGTGGAGGGGCCGGTCAGACCCCAACAACCGACAACCAACGGCCAGGGTTGTTGGGAAGAGGCCCTGTCCTCATCAACATGGGGGCAGGGTGCTTTGTGGTGGGGGGCCGCAGGTCGCCCCACTGCCCCAGAGCACCAAACCCCCCATGTTGAGGGCATGCGGCCTGGTACGGTTCAGGAGGGAGGGGGGGCGCTCTCTCATCCCCCCCTCTTCCCCTGCGGCCTGCCAGGTTGCGTGCTCGGATAAGGGTCTGGTTTGGATTTTGGGGGGGACCCCCACGCCGTTTTTTTGGCGTAGGGGTTCCCCTTTAAATCCAGACCAGACCCAAGGGCCTGGTATGCCCCTGGAGGGGGAACCTATGCCGGTTTTTTATTTAAAATTTGGCCTGCAGTTCCCCCTCAAGATTCATACCAAACACAGTGCCTGCTATTGGCAGGGATCCAAGTCGGATCCCCGATCATTGAAAGTCGGACATATGTCGGCTTCATGTTGCGGGTCAAAGTCGGATCCAAAGTAGGACGGCTGTCGTGTCGCACTAGTGTGAACCCAGCCTGAAACAAGTAACGAATGCAGGAGAATAATTGTACTAATGAACAATTAACCTGGCGGTATGATTCTGTCAGATTTTAGGTGCTGAAAGCGGTACAATTATTTTGCATGGAAATTTGGCATTTTATATTGTAGGCTTGCAATTCTTAGAAATAACTCACTTAAATCTGTCCAAACAAGAGTCTAGTAGACATCCCGGGTATGATAAAGTTAAAAAAACAAAATCATAAATTATAATTTAATAAATAACTATAAAATAATTTAGGGCTGTTACTGATTAAAAAATTTGTGTTCGATTAATCTTTTTTTAAAAAAAATCGATTAATCGACTAATTTTGATTAATTATAACGCACATACAGATCCAACTACTTTTAGCTGATCTCCTTGCAGGCTGATTCCCAGTGCAGCTGCCAACCACTGGAAAAATGGATAGCAGGATACAAAAAACACACAAAGGCAGGACTCGATGGGAATCGCATTAAAACTTTTATAGTCTTCAAGTAGGTAACAAAATAAATATTGCACTGCAGATAAAATCTAAAAAGTCTAAAAAAGCGAGGAATAACTAACGGTAGCAAAAGCAGTCATAAAAACATGTAGCTAAGTATGATACTGGTATAAAAATGTGTACAATGATACCACTGCTGAATCCAGATGAGGAGGGGTTACCATCAGTCCGTTGGCATGTAAATGTCCCGTGAAAGGAACTATCACAAATCCCAGTGGTTGGCTGTAGAATCCCAGGTTGATAGAGGGAAGTGTAACAGCCCTTGCGTGTGGCAGATAGTAAGGTCCCGCCAGCATGCAGATATGAAGGCACAGCAAAGGAGCCCTTCAGATGGACACGGCAAGCCCCGCCGGTGTCCGTGATGTCACCGGATCTCCGATGGAACTCCCTGAAGACCCGGAAGCCAGCGATTAATCAAGGAATTAATAGTTAATTTCCACAGCCCTAAAATAGTTATAACAAATAATAATATAATAATAATAAAAGTGTTTTTCAGTGTTTGATGATGAATTTCCCCACAAATCGCTATCGCTCAATTCTGCGAGTGATTCTAATTTATTATCGCCGTTTTCTAGCTGGTCTAAAACCACGTTTGACATAAAGGGACACTTTTCGGTTGCTATGGACAATCTCCAGTTTCCAGGCAGAAAGAACAGTTTTTATAATATAAAAGTGCATGCAGGACACTGGACAAACCACTGGGGACAAAGGGGATGTGTTATTATTTGATACAGTACTGTAATCTGTAAGATTACAGTATACTGTATGTACTGTGTGTTTCACTTTTTAAATTTGGCGCTGATGTCCGCCCGTGTGCACCGCAGGGAACGAAGCTCAGCGGCACTCGACAGTGTGAATCGAGCGAGGAGACAGTTCGCACACACTGCGGGGACACATCGTAGGATCCAGGGAACAAGGTAAGTAACTTCCCCTGTATCCTGCAATGCGATCCCGAGTCTGGCTCGGGGTTACCGCTTTAGGTACTGAAATTCCACCCCGAGCCAGACTCGGGAATACCGCTAGACGGGTTAACCATGTAATTGATTCCATATGTGATTATGTTTAGAATTGTTTAAAACCACATGAATTTAATTAAATTGTTCGATGTGTTCTGACTGATCTGAAGAAGGGCGTAAGCATGTAAGCCCGAAACGGAAATCTCTTTTTGAACACTTGAATATGTAACTCTTTTGAATTTTCAACAAATAAAAACAGTTTTTTTTAAGTGCAGCAACGAGAGAGAAAGAGAGAGAAAGAGAGAAAAAGAAAGAGAAATGTATGTTAAACACAAACAGAATGGAATGTAAACCCAAATGGAATAGGCGGACCCACCTGAACAATCTATTCAATTTGTATGAAATCATGCAGACCCTTGTACTACATAGCTGATAGGTAGAACTAAAGGAGAATATACAGTCAAATTATACAGAAAGTGAGTGGAAATAAAAGAAGAGGTGGTATATTAATGAGGGAGGTGTGGTCCAGAGCAGTGAACACGCCCTACCAAGCCCTATTCTGTGATGAAGCAAGGCAGTGCATGATGGGAGGTGATCTACAGGAAGTGATGAAATCAAAAAACATAAACAAAAAAAAAATCAAATATACAGATGAAAATGAAAAGTTTCTATAGATGAGGTAAGAGAAAGTTAAGCACATTGGAATGATTTGGTCAAAAATGACTTTTGAAATTTATATTTATTATGAAAAGTGAAATTCTGGTGAACTTGGCCTTCAAAATAAATGGAAGAAAGAGATTCTGTGGACAGGTGTCTTTTATACATGTGCAATGTGTTCCCAGAGACTGGGAGGTTACAAACTCCTGGTCCTGGACAACGAGTTGCTGAGGCTTCGGTCAGTCAAAGAAGGAGCGGTGGGGAAGGTGGCCGTCTGACCGATGCGTTCAGACAATTCTTTAGTCCGCAGCCCCAAGGTATGATCGGTTCCAGCAACCATCGCCAGCGTCTGATATACATGGTGCAGGAATACCTAGGGGCAAGGTCAGACTTGGACACCTTCCCCACCGAAAATCCTCTGGCTTACTGGGTCTTGAGGATGAATCACTGGCCAGAGCTTGCACAGTATGCAATTGAGCTACTGGCCTGTCCTGCATCCAGCGTTCTTTCAGAACGCACATTCAGTGCTGCTGGAGGATTTGTCACAGATCACAGGGTGCGCCTGTCCACCGACTCTGTTGATCGACTGACCTTCATAAAGATGAACCAGTCTTGGATCACCACCAGCTACCAAACACCTGAAGCTGATATAACAGACTAATTTATTTTCAAATGTCACATCCCTTCAAGACTGATGCTGATGCTGAGAGACTGTCCTGTTATGTTGACTGACTATCCTCCTCCTCCTCAATGATCCGATTGACGATGATAGCTTGGAAGAACATTTTTGTTTCTGGGTGCCGCCACCAGTGGCTAAGGCCCAATTTTTCAGCCCCTGTTTAACAGGGGTGTGTTATTACAATTTTTTATGCAATGCTTTGCAGCAGGGCTCATTCCTGCACTCCAACTAGAGTATCTGGGAGTGGTTGCAGTGTCGTGCCACCAGCACCAGTGGCTAAGGCCCAATTTTTCAGCCCCTGTTTAACAGGGGCGTGTAATTAAAATTTTTGATGCAATACTTTGCAACAGGGCTCATTACTGTGCTCCAAGTACAGTATCTGTGAGGGGTTGCAGTGTTGTGGCACCAGTGGCTAAGGCCCAATTTTTCAGCCCCTGTTTAACAGGGGCATGTAATTACAATTTTTTATGCAATGCTTTGCAGCAGGGCTCATTCCTGCACTCCAACTAGAGTATCTGGGAGAGGTTGCAGTGTCGTGGCACCAGCACCAGTGGCTAAGGCCCAATTTTTCAGCCCCTGTTTAACAGGGGCATGTAATTACAATTTTTTATGCAATGCTTTGCAGCAGGGCTCATTCCTGCACTCCAACTAGAGTATCTGGGAGAGGTTGCAGTGTCGTGGCACCAGCACCAGTGGCTAAGGCCCAATTTTTCAGCCCCTGTTTAACAGGGGCATGTAATTACAATTTTTTATGCAATGCTTTGCAGCAGGGCTCATTCCTGCACTCCAACTAGAGTATCTGGGAGAGGTTGCAGTGTCGTGGCACCAGCACCAGTGGCTAAGGCCCAATTTTTCAGCCCCTGTTTAACAGGGGCGTGTAATTACAATTTTTGATGCAATACTTTGCAACAGGGCTCATTGCTGTGCTCCAAGTACAGTATCTGTGAGGGGTTGCAGTGTTGTGGCACCAGTGCCCAAGGCCCAATTTTTATGCCCCTGTTTAACAAGGGCATGTAATTACAATTCTTGATCTAATAATTCACAGCAGGGCCCATTCCTGCGCCCACCAAGACTAACTGTGAGGCCTTACAGTGTTGTGTCAACACCACCACCACCACCACAGGCCCAATTTTTCAGCCCCTGTTCAACAGGGGCATGCAATTACAATTCTTGATCTAATAATTCACAGCAGGGTCCATTCATGTGCCCACCAAGAGTAACTGTGAGGGCTCACAGTGTTGTGGCAACACCAACATGTAAGCGGCAAATTTCAGCTGAGTATATACAGCAGGCCCCAACTTTCAAACATCCAACTTACAAACAACTCTCCTTCCAAACGGAAGGATACAACAGGAAGTGAGAGGAAATCTACCCCTAGGAAGGCAAATTCTCTCCTGTAAGAGGTAATATGGGAAAAAAAGTGTCTCCTCTCCACTGATGCTTTATCACCAATTCTTGTTTCAATAAAAACCCCAAATTTTCAAAAAACATTTGTCATTAGGACGGAAAGTGAGGTGAACTGTTCTGAACAGGTGCACACTGCACAGACAGCAAAACAAATGTTACAGGGGTGATAACCCTTCCCTATGTTTTCCAAAAAGCTTAAAAATAGATTTTTTGCCTGGATCTACACTTAAACAATGTACCTGTTCAAAATTACAAACAGATTCTACATAAGAACAAACCTACAGTCCCTGTCTTGTATGCACCGCCTGTATACGGCTGTTCAGAGTATATAGGGCCTTTTTTATTTTGTGTGCGGGGTTCCCCTTAATATCCATACAAGACCCAAAGGGGCTGGTAATGGGCTGGGGTAGGGGGGGGTGTGATGGGGTAGCTATGCCATTTTTCTTTAATATTTTCATCCATATTACCGGGACCAGACATTACATTAAAGCTGCAAGCAGTTTTAAATGGCTTTTTTT
The DNA here is from genome assembly GCA_029206835.1 of Rana muscosa. NCBI lineage: Eukaryota > Metazoa > Chordata > Amphibia > Anura > Ranidae > Rana > Rana muscosa. Next base: position 36,551,744 of record CM055116.1, on the reverse strand, counting down.
CCTTTAGAAATGTAATTTTGTGCAGGGACAGTTCTAAACACGGGAAAAACGTGGCAATTCACAGGCATAATTTAGACACCCCCCAGGTACGATATTTAAAAGGAATATTTGACTTATTTTTTTCACTTTATGCATCATTAAAATGACTGCTCCAGAAAAATGGCCGTTTTTAAAACTTCTTTTTGCATTGATACATGTCCCCTGGTGCAGAACCCGGGTTCCCAAACCCTTTTTAGGACAATAACATGCATAATAGTCGTTATAATTAGCACTTTAGATTTCGAACGTTCGCATCCATTGTATTTAATAGGGTTCTAAAGTTCGTGCGAACTTTCGGTCCATTCGCGGGTTCTGGTGCGAACCGAACCCGGGGGTGTTCGGCTCATCACTAATCACAATTAGGGAAACTTCCGTTAAGCTATTTGCCAGGTAGTATTATACTCCAGCCAAACTCCATTCTATATTTCCCACAGTTCCCAATACCTGCTTTAGAGATTACACCTCAATAGGCTCCTTCCCTCACATTTTCAAAAGACAGGGGGGAATGTGTAGCGGGTACTTACTTTCCTTTGCATTTTTTTGAATCTAGCTGTGACATCAGTGCTATGTTCCCGGCGGTCCACGAGGTGGCGCTGCCGCCGTGGCCGGAGGGACGAATATCACTGTGTGTCGAGTCTCCTTTTTGTCCTCTTTCGGTAGCGGTATGGTGGGGCGGGGAACCCGCCGTGCTTGCTGGGAGAGGGGATAAAAGGGCCGGCCATTTTGGTCACGGGGTCTTCGTCCCAAGCACCTTCAGCTTGCGGACGTGGGTTCGTGCTCGTCCTCTAGGAGGCCTCGGCCTAGAGGACCAACGGAGATCGTGTTCCACCCCAGGCACCTTCAGCCCTGGGGTGAGGTACTTGCAAGAAGGTCCGGAGCTCAGTGCCCAACACTGAGTTCCGCGAGGGAAGGGTCCTAAGGCACTTCGGGGATGGAGGCCTGAATCTGAGTAAGACGCAATGGACCGGGGAGAGCTCCTCACTCGAAGACCCGGTGCAGCAGACTGCCAGTGACGGGTGAGTCTCTTGTCGGAGACCGTCCAGAAGGATCCCCTTCCTCTCGTGCGGAGACCATATCCCACTCTCCAGGAGGAGAGTGGAGGAGCGAATTTGTGTCTGGGTCTTTTCACACTCACACCTCCTTTTCTGTCCTAACTGTCAAGGAAGTCCCTGTATGGTGTGTTCTAATAAAGGAGTGTTGGACTTTAATAGTGTGAGGCTCACTTCCTGGCGGACGAAGTTCACGGTGACTCTTGGAGGGAGGATCCGGGTGCACGGCACAGACCCGAAGGTAAACAGGACATTGCTGATACCACAGGCATTCCCATGTGGTGGAGGCTAGGCGTAGCCCACCCGCTCTCTCTCTCTCCACCCTACCAGATACCCCTAGACGAGAGACAGTGCGAGACGCATGGAGAGAAGAGAGGGGCAGGCGCTACATATATATATATATATATATATATATATATACACATACACTGCATTTAGTTTAGCTAGATCCATTCCTGTTATTCTCTTCCTAATATACTGACAGGCAGGCAGGCAGTTGATTGTGGTAGCTGCAGTATTTTCAGTCAGTGTACTGTATCCTGTGTACAGTGTGCAACTAAATCTAACTGTAGACAATTCCTGGTGTTCTCTTCCTAATATACTGACAGGCAGGCAGCTGCAGTATTTTCAGTCAGTGTACTTTATCCTGTGCACAGTGTGCAACTAAAGCTAACTGCAGCCAATTGCTGGTGTTCTCTTCCTAATAATACAACAGGCAGGCAGCTGCATTATTTTCAGTCAGTGTACTGTATCCTGTGCACAGTGTGCAACTAAAGCTAACTGCAGACAATTGCTGGTGTTCTCTTACTAATAATACCACAGGCAGGCAGCTGCAGTATTTTCAGTCAGTGTACTGTATCCTGTGCACAGTGTGCAACTAAAGCTAACTGCAGACAATTGCTGGTGTTCTCTTCCTAATAATACCACAGGCAGGCAGCTGCAGTATTTTCAGTCAGTGTACTGTATACTGGCCACAGTGTGCAGCTAAAGCAGACTGCAGAAAATTCCTTGTGTACCTACCTATTCCAATACATCAAATAAAGTATGTCTGGAAGGCCAACAAGGAGAGGCAGACACACACAGGCCTATAAAAGAGGGCAAACAGGCTCTGTGTCTAGAGGCAACAGTGCTGGTCTTGGACACGGTGCATCCTCATCAGCACATGGCCGTGGGGCACGCTTGTCCTTTTTATATCGGCAGCTGGCTGTGTTGAGCCGCAACATGCTGAAGAGTTGGTAGAGTGGATGACCAAGCCGTCCTCATCCTCCTCATCCTCTCTCACCCAGCCTCAGGGTAATTTGTCAGCCAAAGCGGCCTCTTGCCTCGGCTCAATGGCATCAGTCACTCCTTCCCTAGCCCCACCATGTCCTCCTGAGGAGTCCCCCGAACTGTTTGACCATAGTGTTGGGTACATGCTGCAGGAGGATGTGCAGCGTTTTGAAGGCTCCGATGATTGTACCCAGCTTGAGGAAGGCAGTAACATGAGCCCAGAGAGAGGGGGTGCCCAAGAAGGACAGCAAACTGGCAGTCATGTTCTCCCAGTGATGAGGAGGGAGGGGATGATGAGGTCACTGACTCTACGTGGGTGCCTGATAGGAGAGAGGAGGACGAGGAGAAGGAGGCACCTCTCCAACGAGGCAGGATGCCCTCCAGGGGCCAGCTTAAGGGCAGCACACCGACTGCATCACACCGCAGAGCTCCGCATGTGCAGGGCGCTGCTGTCTCTGTGCGTTATTCCAAAAGTTCTTTGGTGTGGGCCTTTTTTGAGACGTGTACAGCAGATCGCACCTTTGCTATTTGCAACATATGTCTGAAGCGTATCTCGCGTGGCCAAAACAGCATCCGCTTGGGCACCACATGCTTGACTAGACATATGTCGACCTGCCATGCAGTCCGTTGGCAAGCGTACATAAAAAACCTACAACAAAGAACAAAGTGGACCTCTCCTTGCTCCTCCTCAGCTGGGATCTCCAACCCCACTATACCTTCAATCCTCTCAGAAACCGTCACTGAGAGGAATGAAGATGTAGAATTAGGTATGTCACTGCCAAGTACTTGCCGGCAATCTGCTATCGGTACACCAACGTCAGATTGTACCAGGCAAATTTCCCTGCCCCAGCTGCTGCACTGCCGAAAGAAGTTTGCTCCCAGCCATCCACATGCCCAGCGGTTGAATGCTAGCTTGGCTAAATTGCTAGCACTTCAACAGCTGCCTTTTCAGTTGGTAGACTCTGCCCCCTTCCGTGAGTTTGTGGAATGTGCGGTTCCTCAGTGGCAGGTTCCCAAACGCCACTTTTTCTTACGGAAGGCGATTAAAGCTCTCGCATGTGGAAGGCAATGTCTTGGCCTCGCTGGAAGGGGCGGTCAGCGGTAAGGTGCATATTACCGCTGACTCATGGTCCAGCAGGCATGGACAGGGACGTTACCTATCTTTCACAGCCCACTGGGTGACTCTGCTGGCAGCTGGGAAGGATACAGGACAGGGTGCAGTAGTGTTGGAGGTTGTTCCGCCACCACACCTCCAAAATGCTACTAGTGGTGATTCTGACACACCTCTCTCCTCCACCCCCTCCTCTTCTTCTTCCTCCATGGCCTCTTCCTTTGCTGATTTGTCCTCGGATCCAACGGTGCTCCGTAGGCTTTCAGGGGGCTATGCAAGTACGCTGGCAAAAAGATGCCATGCGGTGCTTGAGCTGGTGTGCTTGGGGGACAGGAGCCACAATGGGGCAGAGATTCTGTCAGCTCTGCAGAGGCAGGCTCAGAGGTGGTTGATGCCACGTCAGCTTCAGCCAGGAATGGTGGTTTGCGACAATGTCACCAACCTCCTCTCCCCCCTCCGACAGGGACACCTGACTCATGTGCCCTGTTTGTCTCACGTCCTTAACTTGGTGGTGCAGCAGTTTTTGGGCAGGTACCCGGGCTTACAGGATCTCCTGAGGCAGGCCAGGAAACTGTGTGCATTTACGCCGGTCATATAATGCCAGTGCTCGGCTGGCTGACCTCCTAAAGGAATTTAACCTGCCCAAGAGCTGCCTAATCTGTGACATGCCCACCAGGTGGAACTCAACGTTGGCCATGCTGCAGCGGCTGCACATGCAGCAGAGGGCCAACAATGAGTACCTGTGCGACTCTGGCACCAGGACAGGGTCAGGGGAGCTTGTTTTTTTTTCCCCACGCCAGTGGGTCATGATCAGGGATGCATGCACTGTCCTGTCACAATTGGAGGAGGCCACGAGGATGGTGAGCAATGACAGTGCATGCATCAGTGACACTGTCCCTCTTGTCCACCTGTTGGAGCACACGCTGTGTGGAATAATGGACAGGGCACTTGGGACAGAACAGAGGGAGAAAGAGGAGGACTTCCATACCTCTCAAGGCCCCCTTTATCCAGACAGTGTTCCTGCTGGCCCGCCTATCACACAGGAAGAGGACGAGGAGGAGGATTGTGTCAGCATGGAGGTGGAGCCTAGCACTCAGCATCAGCAGCAGTCTTCAAGGGAGCAATTACAGTCCCAAGAAACCCATGGACTTGTATGTGGCTGGAAGGAGGTGGCTGTGGATCATGTCGTCCTTAGTGACCCAGAGGATTCCAGACTGAATGCCTCAGCAAACCCACGCTGCATGGCCATCATTAATGGCTGGCAACCCTCCTTCATCCACATTACAAGGGTAAGGTTGCGGACCTTATCTTGCCGTCACAGAGGAAGCAGAGGATGAAACATCTTCGGGAGGCATTGCCGAAAGGTTTGTGCAAAGCGCTCCCAGAGCCTGGGAGGTTACAAATTCCTGGTCCTGGACAACGTGTTGCTAAGGCTTCGGTCAGTCACAGAAAGAGGAGTGGAGAAGGTGGCCGCCTGACCGATGCAATCAGACAATTTTTTAGTCCGCAGCCCCAAGGTATGATCGGTTCCAGCAACCATCGCCAGCGTCTGTTTTACATGGTTTTACATGGTGCAGGAATACCTAGGTACAAGATCAGACTTGGACACCATTCCCACCGAAAATCCTCTGGGTTACTGGGTCTTGAGGATGGATCACTGGCCAGAGCTTGCACAGTATGCAATGGAACTACTGGCTTGTCCTGCATCCAGCGTTCTTTCAGAACGCACATTCAGTGCTGCTGGAGGCTTCGTAACCGATCACAGGATGTGCCTGTCCACCGACTCGGGCGATCGGCTGACCTTCATAAAAATGAATCAGTGTTGGATCACCACCAGCTACCAAGCACCTGATGCTGATGTAACTGAATATTTTTTTTTTTGAATGTCAGATCCCTCCAAGACTACCTATACTGATGCTGAGTGACTATCCTGTTATGCTGAGTGACTATCCTCTTCCTCCTCAATGATCATGCTGATAGCTTGTAAGAACATTTTTGGTTCTGGGCACCGCCACCAGTGGCTAAGGCCCAATCTTTCTGCCCCTGTTTAACAGGGGCGTGTAATTACAATTTTTGATGCAATACTTTGCAGCAGGGCTCATTCCTGCGCTCCAATTAGAGTTTCTGTGAGGGGTTGCAGTGTTGTGGCACCGCCACCAGTGGCTAAGGCCCAATTTTTCTGCCCCTGTTTAACAGGGGCATGTAATTACAATTTTTGATGCAATACTTTGCAGCAGGGCTCATTCCTGCGCTCCAACTAGAGTATCTGTGAGGGGTTGCAGTGTTGTGGCACCAGCACCAGTGCCTAAGGCCCAATTTTTCAGCCCATGTTTAACAGGGGCATGTAATTACAATTCTTGATCTAATATTTCACAGCAGGGCCCGTTCCTGCGCCCACCAAGAGTAACTGTGAGGGCTTACAGTGTTGTGGCAACACCAACACCTAAGGCCCAAATTTCTGCAGAGTATATAGGGCAGGCCCCTACTTTCAAACATCCAACTTACAAACGACTCCTACTTGCAAACGGAAGGAGACAACAGGAAGTGAGTGGAAATCTTCCCCTAGGAAGGGAAATTCTCTCCTGTAAGAGTTCCTTGTTTCACTAAAATCCCCAAATTTTCAAAATCCAATTGTCATTGGGACAGAAAGTGAGATGAAATCTTCTGAACAGGTGCACAGACAGCAAAACAAATGTTACAGGGGGGATAACACTTCCCTATGTTTTCCAAAAAGCTTAAAAATAGATTTTTTGGCTGGAGCTACACTTTAAAAATGTACCAGTTCAAAATTACAAACAGATTCTACTTAAGAACAAACCTATAGTCCCTGTCTTGTTTGCACCGCCTGTATACTGCTGTTCAGAGTATATAGGGCCTTTTTTTAATTTGGGTGCAGGGTTCCCCTTAATATCCATACAAAACCCAAAGGGCCTGGTAATGGGCTGGGGGGGGGGCGTACCCATGCCATTTTTCTCAATGATTTTCATCCATATTGCCGGGACCAGACATTACATTAAAGCCGCAAGCAGTTTTAAAAGACTTTTATTCCTTTAGAATTGTCATTTTGTGCAGGGACTGTTCTAAACACTGGAAACATGCGCCACTTCACAGGCATACTATAGACACCCCTCAGGTACGATATTTAAAGGAATATTTTACTTTTATTTTTTCACTTTAAGCATCATTAAAATCACTGCTCCCGAAAAAACAGCAGTTTTTAAAACTTTTTTTTGCATTGATACATGTACCCTGGGGCAGGACCCAGGTCCCCAAACCCTTTTTTTGGACAATAACTTGCATATTAGCCTTTAGAATTCGTACTTTTGATTTCTCACGTTCCCGTCCCATATACTTTAATGGGGTTCGAAAGTTTGCGCAAGCTTTCGGTCCGTTCACAGGTACTGGTGCGAACCGAACCGGGGGGGTGTTTGGCTCATCCCTAATTGATAAGTACAGGGAGCTGACCTGTTTGTGGCATAGAAAACACCCCTTACATAAAAACAAACAAGCTAGGAAGGCAGCGATGGAGAAATTGCTGGAATTTGTAAAGCCGCAGATCCCCAACGCAGACATCCCCTATTTGAAAACCAAAATTGGTTGGCTTGAGGAGCAATTATAATAGGGAGCGAAATAATGTCCTGGCTTCCCAAAGATCAGGAGCAGCAGCAGAAGACATATATATGTCCCCAGCCTTTGGTACTATGACAGAATGCGTTTTCTGTCAGACCAGACTGAAATCATGCCATCACTTTCCACTCTTCCTTCCACCCTTCCGTCCACCCCAGCTGAGGCTGTGGAAAGTGGCAGCCAGGAGGTGGCAGGGCTAAGTGGCAGCCAGGGGGTGACAGGGGTAAGTGGCAGCTAGGAGGTGGCCGGGCCCAGTAGCCTGACAGAATCACAGGTGCGTCCCCTCCGCCTTCCACCCAAAAAGCCCAGGAAGGGGGGGAACGTGGAGGAGACAGCACTCAGCCTCATTCGGGAGGCTAATGCGGCCCTCAGAACCCCCCCCCCCCCAACCTTCAAGAGGCCTATGCCTGCATGGCAGCATGTAAAATGCAGGAAATGGAGGAGGGCCAACGCCTCATCTGTGAGGAATTCATTTATATGGCCCTAAATAAGGGGTTGAGGGGCGAACTCACAAGAAAAAGCCACATTTGTGAGCTTGACCATCCCCCTCTTCCTCATCCTCCTCCTCCTCCACCTCCTGCCACAGCCTGGAAGCAAGCCTGGAGGGAAGCGTGGAAGGAAGACAAGAAAGTGATGGCCTGGGTTCAGTCTGGTCTGACAAGACGCAGGCTGTTGTATGACCACAGATTGGGGACATACTGTATATGTCATCTGCTGCTCTTCCTGATCTCTCTGAGTCCTGGACCAGATTGTGCTCCCTATTATATGGACTCCTCAGGCTACCAATTTTGATTTTCAAATAGTTGATGTGTGCCCTGGGGTCCAAAGGCTTCGCAAATTTCACCAGTTTCTCCAGCGTTGCCTTCCTCTTTCTTTTGTTATGACCCAGAATAAATGGATATTTTTTTTATGCAAATACTTGCCTATGTGTTTCTCTTAAAAAAGGACAGTTTGTTTGTGAGTAGGCAGGTACATTTCAAAAATACAATGTCAAATTAACAAGGGACACCAACACCAATCAACCTCCTTGAGGTTAAAAAATACAAGATAATAATGTTGTTGTGGTAACCTGACACACAAAAAATAGATAAATATGGAGATCACTAGAAAATAATCTTAAAATAATAAAACAAACAGGAGATTTTGATTAAAATAAAAAAAGGAAAAAAGATCACTATAAAAAAAGTTCTAAACATTATTATGGAGATCTGGCTTTAAAAAATAAAAAGATTATTCAGGAGATCACGAGAAATAATAAAGAAATAAGTTTGTCAGAACTCTGTGTGAATATCAGCAGCAAAACAACTTTATTATTCTAGCATTATAAAGAAGAAAAGAATGCGCTGCATTAAAAGATCAAAAAATTTGCAGCGTGACGAATGTGCTATCTCCATTACGAGCGCTAGTTTTACCAGACCGATCGCTTCCGTCTCGTACTTGATTCAGAGCATGCGTGGAATTTTGTGCATCTGAATTGCATACACACAATCGGAATTTCCGACAAGAACTTTTGTTGTCTGAAAAATTGAGAACCAGCTCTCAAACATTTGTTGTCGGAAATTCCGACAGCAAATGTCCGATGGAGCCTGCACACGGTCAGAATATCCGACCAAAAGCTCACATCGAACATTTGTTGTCGGAAATTCCGATTGTGTGTACGTGGCATTAGGCTTCACAACCACTTTAATCCAATGTGCACTATAATTATAATGTGCCACCATGTGTTTTTATATCAAAAGTAAATTAAATAAACAGTTTTTCATCTAATAAAAGGTCTCTTTTGAGAAAACTTGCTGTACGTTTTTTATTTTTTTTTATTTTGCCACCACAGTTTGTGCACACCACCACTCCTCCCCAACTTAGTGCTTCCCTTCCACCAGATGTGCTCTCACCTGATGTATATGACCTACATACAAAGACAAGGTTTCAGGGATCTCGTATAGCAGATGATCATTTCCATGCAGCAGGTACTCATTCTTTTTGGCATGTGCAGGATTGTGAGAATGGAAGCCTAACCAGATATGCAAGGACTAGAATGCTCATGTGCATAAGCATTAATGCATACGTGTGGGCACATGCATGTATATGTAAGCCTATGTGTGCACACACATACACAGATCGTGGTGTTCATTAGCCTATTTTAACTGAAAGTCTGCCTGGCCTCAGTGCTGTATTGCCTTAAACTTTGGTTCCTGTGTTCCTAGTTCTTGAAAGTCTGATAACCTTGTTTCTTACCCAGGTATGTCTGACACCTCTCTTGGATCACCCCTGTCTGTTATGTCTTCTGCTTGCTTGTGTTACCAACCTTGGCTTGGATTTCTCACTACGTGTCTGCCTCTTTACATGGAATCTTGCTGCCTGTTTCTGACCTTCAACTTGATGCTGACCCTGCACCTGTCTGTCCGGGTACTGCTGCTGAACAAGGCTTGTGACCAGACTTCATACTACCACTGGAAGTACTCCTGTGTTTCCAAGCTTAAGCTCACTACAACAGATTCCTGGCACCTGTGCCCTTCCACTGCCCTAGCAGTCCCTATCCCTACTACCAGGGGTGCTTGGATGGGAATTGCACAAGAGGCCATACTTGTCATCCCAGGCTTCACAGTCAGGTATGTGAAACAAGGTCATATAAAGCCTGTGTCCCCTTTAAATCGGATCTTTATACACTCCATGCTACCATCATCAGCAAAACTTCCAGGGCTATTCACTGTCTTTGAATCTCCACTCAGCCACCTCCCCTTGTCACGTACCTGGTTCGTGAGCCTGACGTGTAGAAGACAGCCTCTCTTACCACAACGGATTGTGGGTCCCTGGGGTTGAGACAGCAGCCACAGAAGCACGGTGACGTAGGAGTGCCTAGGATCAGTCAAGTATTTGGTATGGCTGGTTTGTCCGTGGCTGGATATGCAGCAGGTAGACCGGCAGGGCTAGGCAGACCAGAACTGTGGCAGGCTGGGATCGCAGCAGGAGCAGGAACTGGATGGGATTTGCAGAGCAGAGCCGTAGCAGGCTGAAGGTGCAGATGCAGGGTCAGGCAGGCTGGGCCGGTAACGTTCGGGCAGATCAGCAGAGCAGCAGGCAGAAGAGAAGTCCAAAACAAGCCGGAGTCAGGGTATCAAGCAGACAGGGTTAGTGATAACAAGCCGGATCAAGATCAGAGGTCAGCGCAGATAACAGGTCAGACACACAGAAGCTGCAGACCAAACAGCAAAGAGGTGCACTCACTTTACATAGCCCCTTTGGCGCCAACGTTGAAAACAGGCGCCGTGAATATGTGTGTCTGCCGTGCAATTCCTGCTGCACGGCTATGCCTTTCCTGACACCCCTGCTGCCAATACCAGCAATGTCTCCTCTCTACTTCCTCCTGTTACTGTTTCTAATCTCCTTCTTACCTATCCTCACCTTATCACCTAGATTCTTCCAACCACCTTCTCGCACAGGCATAAAATGTTGACTCAGAGTGTTTTTATGTGTTTCCTCTTGTTATCTACAGGTTTGGCACAGAAATGCATAACCAAATGATAACGTGGACATTTTAAGCATCACCTCACTGAGCAATAGGGAAACTTTGACTGCATTGTACCAAGAATATCCAACTGAACTGAACGACACTGAAAGAACTGAAAGATCAGAGTGTGAAATGTGAAGTAAACTACATAAAGACCAAAGACTAAGCACAACTTGAGAATTTCTATATCTAGATATGTACATTAAAACACTGCTGTGTATCAAAATAAATACAGTACCTTGAATGATTAATGGCAAACCACCGAGGTAGTCCACCTACTGTAAATAATAATAGTAATACTAGTACTACTACTACTACAGTTTGCTACTACTACTAATACTGCTATTACTACTACTACTAATAATATGGTCACCCTGCTCTAAGAGGTGACTGAACAAATTCAGTTATGGCAATCTACCCAGGCTAGTTTGTAGCATCTCACTTGGTTTCTCCCCAAACTCACTGTTGCTGCAGTTCCTAACTGCTGTCAGTGGGTGTCACTGGCACCTTTGACAAAAGACAGGGGAGCTGCAGTAATGCCGGGTCATAAATAAGTATGCCCCACCCTGTTAGTCAACCACTAGGAGGTTTAATGCCTGTAGTGCACTCTGTAGAGGGCATTCATATTTGGGGACTAGCCCGGTGGAGTATCTTTTTTCCCAGGCTTAGGCCTGGGGAACTATGTGTAATAGAATGTGGTGGCTAAGCTGGAAACCTGTATTGAGCCTAGCTTGGAATCCTGAAGCTGTCCTTACTGAGGCGGACACAGCATCCAAGATAGAGAGCCAGGAGAAAATGTTTTGCTGGAGGAGGATGAGTTAGACCCTAAGAGGAACCAGGTTCTGATGGTGTTTTTTTGATAGTCCTATTTGCCTTACTTCATGGCACTTTTCTTTAAATTGACTGTGACAGCAGGAGTGGGATTGGAGCCTGCAAATGTTACTGGAAGTGTCTAGGGCCCTAATCCTCTCTCCTACACTTTGAGAAATAAACATCTTTGCCAAAGATAAGAAGGTGACTGGCACCCAATGTTATTTCAATCCTTCTTTCCAGCCATGGACTCTACCCTGGGGTAATGTTGGCTACTCCAGCGCTGGGTGCTCTCTTTGCTGATGGGGGTGCTGCCTAAATAATAAATGATAATACAAATATTATAGAATATGCATTAATGTTATTCTTCTTAAATGTTCTCCTTTAGGCACAAATAAATCTTTAGTTTAAATCAGCTAAATATATTGCTGGGGTACCAATAAAAAAGGTGTGCACATTCTTACAGTGTGTTTTCTTTAAAAGTCAGTCGCAGCCTCAGTAGAAAAACCTGTGGAAGCTGTGATCTCTCTGCAGAGGTCCGACACACCTCCTAAGTAAGCAAAGCTTTTTCTCGTTGATAATTGGAGAGCTCACAGGGAGCAAATAAAATCTCTGTAGAGAAACCCTCTACAGCAAGGGTTGTTCTCAGCAGCATGCTGGTAGGGGACTCTGTGGATGTTTTCCAAAGAAAACTGACTGTCAAGCCTCGAACACACGGTCGATTTTCTCGTCGTTAGAAACACGTCGTTTTTTCGACGAGATTCTTGTTAACCTTGAGGATTTTCTCGTCAAGCTTTCCATGCGTACACACTGACATTTCCCAATTTCCTCGTTGTTCTCCGCGGTCACGTCCAGCACGTACGACGGCACTATAAAGGGGAAGATCGATTTCCCTGGCGCCACCCCTTGGGCTGCTTTTGCTGATCTTGTGTTACCGCGTGTGAAGTAAAAGTTTGGGAAGAGACGATTCGCGCTTTTCAGTCTTTGTGCTTTTCAGTTCGTTTTCTGAGGTTCAGTTTGTGCTTGTGGGTTCGTATCTTGTCTTTCAGGGCGTCTAGGCAGGTTGTATCTGTTTTACAGTGCGTTCTTGCCCGTTCGTTTCTGATTTTCAGTTCGTTATTCATAGGCCTTGCTGTTCTAAAGTGCGTTCTGTTCTGTACGTTCTGATCAGACGACCGTTTCCTAGCCATGTCGCCTGGACGTTCTCGTCGTCGAGTTCATGCTGTGCGTGCGCTTAGTGTTGGTCTGCTTGTTTTGGACCAAGACCAGTCCATGAACGGTGTGAGGAGGAGTTCATGGACCAAGAATTGGTTGCTCCAGCGGGACCAATTCTGCCATATGCCTCTGCTGCGGGAGATCGTCGAAAATAATCCTGAGGACTACAGGAATTTTCTGCGGATGTCTGACCCCGTTTTTCAGGAACTGTTGGCTTTGGTGTCCCCCTATATTATCAGGCAGGACACCGTTATGCGGGAAGTCATCAGTGCTGAGCAGAGGTTCATCGCCACGTTACGTTACCTGGCGACAGGGAGAAGTCTTCAGGATTTGAAGTTCACGACAGGCATCTCCCCCCAGGCTCTGGGCCTCATAATCCCAGACACCTGTTCTGCCATTATACAAGTCCTGCAGGAGGACTATATTAGGGTAAGTTTTCTCCATTAACATCACATTTTATGTATTTAATGTATGATAATGTATTGTATTTCTTTCATCCTTCCCTAATTACCATGATTGTAATATGCTGAGAATGTCCCCTTTGTCCCCATGCATGTTGGAAGCTTTTAAATGCCCCTTTTTTCTCCTCCATGCATATTTCCCTTCACTAAGCTTTCCAGCAGGGGCGTCTGTTGCTCCAAATGTTTGGGGGTCCACCCCCAATTTTAGGAACTAAACTTCCTCCTTTTTAGCGACTGTGCCTATTAAACGCCACCAGTTGCCCCTTCCAATGCAGCCATTTTGTCCCCTCCAATGCAGCCAGTTTGCCTCCTCCAATGCAGCCATTTTGTCCCCTCCAATGCAGCCATTTTGTCCCCTCCAATGCAGCCATTTTGTCCCCTCCAATGCAGCCATTTTGCCCCCTCCAATGCAGCCATTTTGTCCCCTCCAATGCAGCCATTTTGTCCCCTCCAATGCAGCCATTTTGTCCCCTCCAATGCAGCCATTTTGTCCCCTCCAATGCAGCCAGTTTGCCCCCTCCAATGCAGCCATTGTGTCCCCTCCAATGCAGCCATTTTGTCCCCTCTAATGCAGCCAGTTTGCCCCCAGCCCTGCACTTACCTTCTTCTGGTCAGCGCCATCCTTCTTCTGTCCTTGATGTCTTTTCCTGCCCTCGATGTTGCATCAGCCAATCATGTAACCATAAAACAGACTTGGTGAACATGATTGGCAGAGCAGACTGTCAGTGTTTACCCAAGGAATGTCCCCCCCCCCCCCTGCGTCCCCAATTTTACTTTTATCAAGCCAATTACATCCCTCAGGCTGGATTTTGCAAGCCTATTTGCCCCCCTGTTTCTGATATGCAATTTTGACCCCATAAATGCCGCAGTTCTTCATATGTCGGTCGCTTAACAGGGGGCCACCCACCTGAATATTGTGCGGCATTGACAATACATAGGTTACTGCAACGCATGAACCTATGTATTGTTCTGAGTGACGGGCGCAGGATAGAGGGGGCAGTGCTCCAGCGCCCACTCTGGACGCACCGCCACTGCAATGCTATCCTGTGGCCAAACACATCTACCCCCCCCAAAAAATATTGTAAGAATGGACCATGAGAGGGGGTGATGAATATGAAACATGAGCCTTCCATTATACTTCTTAAAAACACCTTAAACTGAGATTTTTATTGATGTTGGCCTCTAATGTATTTTCTTATAATCTGCTTGTAATGTTCTATTTTTAAATTCTATTTTTTTTTCATCTTGTTTGATTCCCCAGCTTCCTTCCACGCCACAGGAATGGCAGACTGTGGCATCGGAGTTTGCCACACGGTGGGACTTCCCCAACTGCGGTGGTGCCATAGACGGGAAGCACGTCCGCATCATGCCGCCACCCCGTTCTGGGTCCTACTACTTCAACTACAAGGGGTTTCATAGCATTGTCCTGATGGCGGTGGTGTCAGCACGGTATGAATTCCTCTATGTTGATGTAGGGAAGAATGGCCGGATGTCCGATGGGGGATCCTTCATCCAGACGGAGTTTGCCCTCCGTCTCCAGAGTGACGACCTTGCATTGCCACTGGATGCAGGGAATGTTGAAGGACTCCCTTTTGTTTTTTTGGCTGATGAAGCCTTCGGACTTGGACCGCACCTCATGAGGCCATTTCCACAGAGGACCTTGACCCAAGAGAAGAGGGTTTTCAACTACCGGCTGGCCAGGGCACGAAGAGTCGTTGAAAATGCCTTTGGGATAATGGCCAGCCGGTTCCGCCTTTTTATGACTCCTATCCACTTGGCGGACTACAAAATAAACTATGTAGTTTTATGCTGCTGTGTGCTCCATATCTTTCTCAGCAGAAAATCAACTTCTTATATGGCCTCAGTATTGCCGGAGGCAGGACTTTCCTCTGGCAATCGGCTGCCGGGCCTCGAATCTGCCCGTCCTGGCTTGCCCCCCCAAAATTCCCGTGAGGTTCGTGAGAAGTATCTGGAATATTTCACGGGTAGGGGGGCAATTCCTATGCCAGGCCATGTGTAAAGATGCATGGAGAACGAACTCAATAAAAATCTGATATAATCTTTTAACTTTTGTTTTTTCATGTCTCCTAGTTTGTCTTAGTGCATTTGTAGTGCCAAGTGTATTTTCCTTTAGTAAATACCAACCATTTCACTATGTAACCCCACAAAAAAATAAAAATAAGGTTAGAGCGTATTTGAAAAAGAAGCTACACGTTGTTTGTGTTCAAACATTTTACTCTGTGCACATTCACACACATGGTAATATTATTTTTTTGGGGATTTTGGCTGGCCACAAACCGGCAATTTTTTTGAAAATGAAAATAGAAAACCATCAGTTGCATTGCAAAAAGTACAACATTGGATAACTCTGAGCAATATGAGGCATTCACGTACACAAACTATGTCTCTATGTGCATGTCCTAATATGGGGTATTGCCACCCCTTGCCCAGCCAAAAATTGAATATGCACACATTTAGTAGTATTTTCCAATAGGGAATTTAAACTCCTGATCCCTATTGTCAACAGGTGCTATCTGCCATCAGGGGTAATCAATGGACGTGTTTTGTGGGTGCAACCCCTTCTTCAGTTCACCTACTTGAGATACAAGGAAGGGGTTGCACCCACAAAAGCCGTACATGGATATCCCCTGATGGCAGATGGCACATGTTGACACACTGTGTGCATATTCAATTTTTGGCTGGTTTGATTGTCAAAAAGATAAAAAAAAGGGGGAAGAACAATCATTAAACAAAAATTGGGGTTTTGATGCCTTATTCAATTCTCCCCAAAACATTGAGAATGTCTTTAAATGTATGATCCATCACATGAATTCTTTGTTTAATTCTGACCAGTTCTGTGCTACATTCCATCACTTGCTGTATGATTCGGAGGGCACTGTCAGCAGAGAAACGTGTACTATCCTTCACCACAACATTTACATCCCCTAAAAACAAAATACAAAAGGTATTATAACTCTGCAGGCCTACATCTCTTACCTGAAGCTGTGGTGACAGATACTGACCTGTTGTGGTGACCAGTTCCACCACGTCATCCACCTCTCCTTCTTGCACTTCTCCTTCCTCCACCTCTTCAACTTCCTTAACACCCTCAGGTTGTGGGTCTTTGGGAGTTTGGGGTTGTTTCGAAGCTGTGGGGTTCCTGTGCTCCCTGGAGTGTTCTCCTCCCAGTCTTCTCTCCCCTATGAGAAGCAAACCAAAGGTCTATTTATCACACAGAAATTCTCTATGAAAAATGAAAACAGGCTAAATTGCTTGAAAGTGGGGTACAAGTGTGTGTCTGTGCGGAATTTAAACATGAATGCATTATATATGTCCAAGAATCGGTTTAGTATTCACCTTTGGCTGTCAATTTTCAGACATGGAGGCAGCACAAAAATTCACTGATGCACCTGTGTGGGACACCCCAAAAAGGCGGTTTTAGTGGCCCACACTATAGTGCTCAAAAGTACAGATGTGGAAGCAGCTGCTGAGTGTCCTCTCCTTTACACTGATTAAAGTTTGCATTTCATTCTCTTTACAAACACATCATCTAGCCAACAATTTAAAGAAATCCGGCAGATGTCTAATTACATTTGAGGCTGAAAAATAACCCAAAAAAGAGGAGAGTGGCCGAACGATGTTTCTGTAACGAACGATTACTGTGCCAAACCAAGTTCAAACTATGACATTTTGGAAGGGAGTACAATAGGAAATAAAAAAAAATGGAGCAACATGGAAGTTGAGAAATAAATTAATAGCATAAAAGTGAAAAATGTACTTACTTTTTGCTAGCATTCTCTTAATGCTCCTTAACTGCTCCGGCTCCCTCAGTTTGAGGTCTGACCACCTCTTTCTGAGCTGCTAATTTCAGCGTTTCACCCCAAAATTCTTCTTTAGACTCTTCACGACTTTCTTCATGATTTTGGCCTTCCTTCTATTTGGTTTGCTATACGGCCCATGCTTTGCATCATAATCCGACTTTAGCAATATGTCCACCATCTCCGCCATCTCCGCATAAGACATATTAGATGCCTTGAATCTCCTCCTTGATCGTGACGTTTCCTCAGTCTCCGGGCTTGTCTCCTCCTCGTTATTTGAGGAATTATCAGACACCTGCTGTAAATCCGCCATATCTGTCTGCGTGCCGAAAGAGAAGGGGCGGGGAAAAGATGTTAGTTAGAACGTCATGGGCGGGCGACGTGTGCGGAGCGACGTGTGCGTAGTTTCACGCATGCGTGGTGTATATATAGCAAACACACATGTGACTATACTACGTTCGGTGTGCGGAGAGAGGAGTTCAAGTGATGGACGTGCGAACGAAGGTATGTGATTTCGTGACTTTGAACAATTGTTGGCCTATACTGTCTTGAGAATGTTGGAGGATATATATGGTGAATAAGATTTTAAGGAGGTTAGACTGTGTGCCTCACATTAGTTATTTTTTTTTTTTAGCAGAGACAATATGAATGTCTTTATTAGCAACAAAGAATTCCTGGCGGAATTTATAGACCGGGTAAGGGAGCTGCCCGCTCTGTGGGAGACCAAAAACCCCATCCATAAAAAAAAGGGGTACGAAAAGCAGCGCTGGAGAGCCTGCTCCCATTTGTGCAGACCAAGGTGCCCACAGCCACAGCAAAACAGGTGGACACTAAAATTGGGAGCTTGAGAGGCACATACAGGACTGAACGCTCTAAGGTCCTGGCTTCTCAGAGGTTAGGAGCAGCAGCAGATGATGTTTATGTCCCGAATTTGTGGTACTACAGCAGGATGTCCTTTCTGGATGACCACATTGAGGCAAGGCCATCACTCTCCACTCTTCCCCCCAGACATCCCTGCAGCCAACCTGAGCCTTCTCTGGAGCAAGAGGAGGCAGCCATCCTGGATGAACCTGATTTGGCCATCTGGAGCCAGGTATAGTATTTATAGAAAATGTATTGTGATAAACCTAATGTTTGACAAATATGTCAAGATGACAAACATAAACTATTTTGGGTTCCACAAGTGAAATCAAGATCTCTAGACATTAGTCTGGCCTAAATTGGGTGCAAAATAGTCAATCTGATGTAGTTGTAAATTGGTAAAAAAAAATCTGGATTTACATTCTAATTGCTTCAAACATGAGCTGAAAGTTGGATGAAAACAATAAAACAAAAAATTAAACTATGTCCCTTTTTCATACACAGGATGAAATCAGCCAGGAGGAGGGTCAGGAAACTGTCAGGCAGGAGGAGGCAGGGCCCAGTGGCAGCCAGGAGGTGGCAGGGCCCAGTGGCAGGCAGAAGGTGGCAGGGCCCTGTGGCAGGCAGGAGGTGGCCGGCCAAAGGAGAAGCACAACATCATAGGTGCCTCCCATCCGACTTCCCAAAAGAAGCAGGAGGGACAGGACCACCAGTGAGGCAGCAATGGCCCTTATTCGAGAGGCCCATGCCACCCTCAAGGAGCCCACATCCCCTGAAGAGACCATTGGCGGCCTAGTGGAGGCAAAGTTCAAGGTGATGAGCATGGAGCAACGCCTCCTATGCGAGCCCCTGCTCATCACCTTGCTGAACAAGGGGGTGATGGAGAAAATTACGCCCAATACCACAATTTGTGAGGTGGCACAACTCTCACAACCTCAACCTCCTCCTCCACCTCCACCTTGTTCTTCTGCCCCACCCCCTTCTCCTCCACCTTTTTCTTCTGCCCCACCCCCTTCTCCTCCACCTCCACCTTGTTCTTCTGCGCCACCCCCTTCTCCTCCACCTCCTCCTCCACCTCCACCTTGTTCTTCTGCCCCACCCCCTTCTCCTCCACCTCCTCCACCTCCTTCTTCTGCGCCACCCCCTTCTCCTCCACCTCCTCCTCCTCCTGACAGGAGTACCCCTCCAGTGGCCCAGCCTCCAGCCACACGAAGAAGGAAGGCTGCAGGGAAGGCTGCAGGGAAGGCTGCCAAGAAGATGAGGAAGTGAAGGCCTTGCTTCATTGTGGTCGGACAGAAGGCAGCCTGTTGTAGTACCACACACTTGGGACATATATATCACCTGCTGCTGTTCCTGACCTCTGGGAGGCCAGGATCAGATTGTGCTCAGAACTGTTGGCCTTCTCAAGCTCCCAATTTTAGTGTCCACACAGGGTTGATGTGTGGTCTGGGGTCCCTGGGATGCACAAATGGCAGCAGGTTCTCCAGTGCTGCCTTCTCTTTATTTTGTTTCAAACATGAATAAATGTTATTTTTGTTTAAGTTCATACTTGGCTATGTTTATTTTTACAATTTTTTAATTTAGCTTTGGAGTAAGCAGATACATTTGACAGCCAAAAAAAGGGACAGATAACAACCCCCAAAAAAAGAATTAAAATATATTTTTGAAAATAGAGGGTGTAAAAGTTACCAAAAATATATTAAAATATTCAATGGGAGATCACTATCAAAACATTGGCAAATTACTATTAACATCTGTTTGAAAAATATAAAACAGTAAAATATTCAGAAGATCTTGCACAATATAATACACATATATCTTCTGAAGAGCAGCATGAAAAAGGTTAAAAAAAGATAGTCATAACTCTGTGTGAATATCAGCAGCAAAAGAAGTTCATTCGTTTTGATTAATGTAACATTCTAAAGAAGATTTCAATGCACAAAATTTAAACGATGCAATAACTTAGAGCGTGACGAATGTGCTATCTCCATTACGAAGGCTTGATTTAGCAGAAGATGAGCTCCAATCTCATACTTGCTTCTGAGCATGCACGCTTTTGAAAGAGTCGCAAAAGCATACACACGAACCATTTTCTCGTCACAAAACAGGCCGACGAGAAACACGACGAGGAAATCTTGAATCCTGACGAGAAAATAGAGAGCAGGTTCTCTATTTTCTCGTCGAGATTCACGGCAGTTTTCTCGTCGTAAAACCATACACACGAACGGTTTTCTCGAGAAAAAAGCTCTCGCGGCACTTTTCTTGCCGGTTTTGGACGAGAAATTTGGTCGTGTGTACGAGGCTTCAGACTTTGTACACCTTTTGTTTTGATGCACCTAGAATGTATTTAGTTGATTTAAACTTCACGTTCACTTGGACTTGAAAGCATTTATTCAATATTTCAATAAGTAGGCATGTACTGCACATTAAATGGGCCCCACAACATTTATACATTTTTGAAATACTGTAAATTGCACATTTCTTTTAAACAACCAAATAATGCTCCCTTTTATATATCCCTTACAGCCTATATTTTGGGGCAGCATGGTGGCTAAGCAGTTAATACTTCTGCCTAGAAGCACTACCTGCCTGGAGGTTGCATGTTCTCCCTTTGCCTGCGTGGGTTTCCTCCCACACTCCAAAGACATGCTGATAGGTTAATTGGCTCTTGTACAAATTGGCCCTAGTATGTGTATGTATGTATTAAGCACTTAATAGAAATGCTAGGTCCCTACAGTTTTGGGGAGTAGACAGGGTTTTAACATATTAGAAAGTGATATATATTGCTAGGAAAATCTCAGAAAAAAAGAGACCAAAAGGATATTTTATATGAATTACTTACATCCAAATGGTTTAAATATTGAACTAGACATTAATTGTTTTATTATTGATTATTAGATGTTTTTTATCTATTTATTTTTGGGACGGAATTAATATATATATTGTGAGGGGGTTAGCTCGGCAGCGGGTGTGTGTGACCCCCGGGATGGGCTCCCCCACACAAAAACAGGCCCAGCAAACGGAGGTTGTGGTTTTCAAAATCAAAAAAGGTGCGGTTTATTTTCTATTTACAGTGACAAAACACAGCAAAGCCAAAAGAAACATAAACAAAATAAATCCTGGTCAACTTGACCTCTGACTAAACATACAGGTTTCCTAACTAACAACTGGGATCAGCCTAGTGCTGTCCTAGTCCCTAAGTCCCTGGTTTTAAATGTCCAAGCAAATAGCCACACAGGCTTTGTCTCACCGCACAGGGGTTCACTCTCCCTAGACAGTCCACACAGGTCTGGGTCCAGGCATGAGCTAACATCTAATGAAGCTGGGAGTTCTTATAGAGGCCTAAATGAGCTGACAAGCTTCAGCTGGTCTCATCAACTCCCTGTCTGCACGACGCCCCACACTCTCCCTAGAGGTATGAGTCATCCATGAGCCCACTAGCCTTAGCTGGGCTTATACAACTCTCCACCTAGTTGTATAAGTCGGCGTAAAGCCTGAATCTGGGCGAAATATATCTACCCCCCTGGATGCAACCAGGTGACTTTACCTTCCTGCTGTCACAATATATATATATATATATATATATATATATATATATATATATATATATATTTCTTTTTTTGGCACCTATTATTTATTTTGGTTGATTATATGTATTCTGAGGACTTTATACTGTATATAGGCATAGTTAAAATTACACCTCAAAACACATTTTGCTCTTCCTCCTGAGTATGGCAATACCACATGTGTGAAACTTTTTCACAGCCTGGCCCCATAGAGAGGCCTCACATCCAATGAGCACCTTCAGGCATACTAGGGGCATAAACTACACATCTAATTTCTTGACTACCTATCACATTTTTGGAGGCCCTGGTCCACATTTTGGAAAGCAGACACTGCAGCGTATTTTCTATGGGGCATTAAGAGCAGTTGCCGCCTGTTAATAGGGGGCGCACGGGCTCTGCCCCCCAATCCATGCATCTGGCCCCCTTATCTACATGCAGGGCGCCGGACGCATGGTTTCCAATCAGAGTTTTTTTTTTTTTTTAAGCACGTGATTAGAGCCAGAGGCTCTAAAAGGTTTTAAAAAAAGGGTGGGCTATGGGCGCAGAGCTCTGAGCCCGAAGCTCACCCAGTTGTGTGACAATAGCGAATTAATATTCGCTATTGTAACACTGATTCTCCTCCCAGCCAATCAGGAAGTGGGTCCTGAGACCCATCACCCGATTGGCTGAAAGGAGATCCATTCTGATTGAGTGCCAGGAGGAAGAGGGAGGAGACGCAGGGGAAGCAAGGAAGCAGCAGCCCACAGCTCGGATAGAAGCCGCTCGCCGCCCACAAGATGGGGTAAGTGTGGGGCCATGACTGACTGACTGACCTGGGGGGTGTCGCCCCCCTCCTCAAAAAAAAAACTCCAGCCACCACTGATTAGGAGTCTTTTGGAAATGTTATTTTTTTGCCACAAAATTTTGGAAAATGTGGAAAAAAAAGGGGGGGCGTGGCCTGACTCTGGACGAAGATGGACGCTTAATCCCACTGCTCCAGCGCTCAGGTGTAGCTAACATAATACAGAAAAAACAATAGGGTGGAGGCGCCAACAGTGTAAATCCTACTTGATAAAACATGTAAGTGTAGTCTGTCCACTTACTGGTTTACTTGGCAATGCACTGTGACCCTGCATGCTTGGCCAATCACAGCGCCGGCAGCGAGGAGAGCAATGATTGGCCACAGGCAGGATGCCTGTGGCCAATTATAGCTGAGGGGGTTTAGTACACACCCCACACTATAAAAGGCCGCCAGCGCGGCGGCCTCGTGTAGTGTGTTTCGGAGCAGGGAAAGTGAAGGATAGGCAGGGACAGTGTCAAATCTTGTCAAATCTATTCTTTGCTAAACCTTGTGTGTAGGGACAGAGAAGGATAGGCAGGGAGAGTGTCAGTGTCATATTCTTTGCTAAACCTTGTGTGTAGGGAGAGAGAAGGATAGGCAGGGAGAGTGTCAGTGTCATATACTTTGATAAACCTTGTGTGCAGGGAGAGAGAAGGATAGGCAGGGGACAGTGTCAGTGTCATATTCTTTGCTAAACCTTGTGTGCAGGGAGAGAGAAGGATAGGCAGGGAGAGTGTCAGTGTCATATACTTTAATAAACCTTGTGTGCAGGGAGAGAGAAGGATAGGCAGGGGACAGTGTCAGTGTCATTGTTGCTAAGCCTCCTGCACATTATACACCTGAACTTAGCCTGTATTGCTGCTTTTTCCTGGTGTGTTACACCAACAGGATTTTGCGGCACTTACAGCGGGCGGAGTGTGCCTCCTGACCATATTACACCTTAACTTAGCCTGTATTACTGCTTTTTTCTGGTGTGTTACACCAACAGGATTTTGCGGCACTTACAGCGGGCGGAGTGTGCCTCCTGACCATATTACACCTGAACTTAGCCTGTATTGCTGCTTTTTCCTGATGTGTTACACCAACAGGATTTTGCGGCACTTACAGCGGGTGGAGTGTGCCTCCTGACCATATTACACCTTAACTTAGCCTGTATTGCTGCTTTTTCCTGGTGTGTTACACCAACAGGATTTTGCGGCACTTACAGCGGGCGGAGTGTGCTTCCTGACCATATTACACCTGAACTTAGCCTGTATTGCTGCTTTTCCCATTTCCCTGCAGGCCATTAGAATGTCTGGAAGGCAAACAAGGAGAGGCAGACAGTCAGGAGCCAATAAAAGAGGGCAAGCAGGCTCTGTGTCTAGAGACAACAGTGCTGGTCGTGGACGCGGTGCATCGCCATCAGCACGTGGCCATGGGACACGCTTGTCCTTCTTTTCGGCAGCTGGACGTGTTGAGCCGCATCATGCCGAAGACTTGGTAGAGTGGATGACCAAGCCCTCCTCATCCTCCTAATCCTCTCTCACCCAGGCTCAGGGTACTGGCAAAGCAGCTGCCAAAGCGTCCTCTTCCCTGGTATCAATGCTGCCAATGTCATCATCAGTCACTCCTTCTCTAGACCAACCATGTCCTCCTGAGGAGTCCCCCGAACTGTTTGAGCACAGTGTTGGGTACATGCTCCAGGAGGATGCCCAGCGTTTCGAAGGGTCTGATGATGATACCCAGCTAGAGGAAGACAGTAGCGTGAGAGCAGAGAGAGGGGATGCTCAAGAAGGACACCAATCTGGCAGTCATGTTCCAGCAGCTGCAGCATACTGCCAGATTGGCTCCAGTGATGAGGAGGGAGGGGATGATGAGGTCACTGACTCCACGTGGGTGCCTAATAGGAGAGAGGAGGAGGAGGAGGAGGATGAGGAGGAGGCACATCTCCAACGAGGCAGGATGCCCTCGGGGGGCCAGCGTAAGGGCAGCACACCGACGGAATCATAGCGCAGAGCTCCGTCTGTGCAGGGCGCTGCCTCTGCCCGTTATTCAAAAAGTTCTTTGGTGTGGGCCTTTTTTGAGTCGATTGCATCAGATCGCACAGCTGCTGTTTGCAACATATGTCTCAAGCGTATATCGCGTGGCCAAAACATCACTCGCTTGGGCACCACATGCTTGACCAGACATATGTTGACCTGCCATGCAGCTCGTTGGCAAGCCTACCTTAAAGACCCACACCAAAGAACAAAGCTGACCTCTTCTTGCACCGCATCAGCTGGGATCTCCAACCCCACTATACCTTCAGTCCTCTCTGAAACCTGCTCTGAGAGGAATGAAGGTGTAGAATTAGGTGTGTCACAGCCAAGTACTTGCGGGCACTCTGCTAGCAGTACACCGACGTCCGATTCTAGCAGGCAAATTTCCCTGCCCCAGCTGCTGGACCATCGAAAGAAGTTCACTCCCAGCCATCCACAAGCCCAGCGGTTGAATGCTAGCTTGGCTAAATTGCTAGCGCTTCAACTGCTGCCTTTTCAGTTGGTAGACTCGGCCCCCTTCCGTGAGTTTGTGCAATGTGCGGTTCCTCAGTGGCAGGTTCCCAAACGCCACTTTTTCTCACGGAAGGCGATTCCGGCTCTCTACCGGCATGTGGAAGGCAATGTCTTGGCCTCGCTGGACAGGGCGGTCAGCGGTAAGGTGCATATTACCGCTGACACATGGTCCAGCAGGCATGGACAGGGACGTTACCTTTCTTTCACGGCCCATTGGGTCACTCTTTTGACAGCTGGGAAGGATGCAGGACAAGGTGCAGTAGTGTTGGAGGTTGTTCCACCGCCACGCCTCCAAAATGCTACTACTGGTTGTGACACACCTCTGTCCTCCACCCCCTCCTCTTCTTCTTCCTCCGTGGCCTCTTCCTGTGCTTTGTCCTCGGAACCAGCGGTGCTCCGTAGGCGTTCAAGGGGCTACGCAAGTACGCAGGCAAAAAGATGCCATGGCGTGCTTGCGCTGGTGTGTTTGGGGGACAGGAGCCACACTGGGGCAGAGGTTCTGTCTGCTCTGCAGGGGCAGGCCGAGAGGTGGTTGACGCCACACCGGCTTAAGCCAGGAATGGTAGTTTGCGACAATGGCACCAACCTCCTCTCCGCTCTCCGACAGGGACAACTGACCCATGTGCCCTGTGTGGCTCACGTCCTTAACCTGGTGGTGCAGCGGTTCTTGGGCAGGTACCCGGGCTTACAGGATGTCCTGAGGCAGGCCAGGAAAGTCTGTGTGCATTTCCGCAGATCTTATAATGCCAGTGCTCGCCTGGCTGAGCTGCAAAAGGAGTTGAACCTGCCGAAGAACCGCCTTATATGTGACATGCCCACCAGGTGGAACTCAACGTTGGCCATGCTGCAGCTGCTGCACACGCAGCAGAGGGCCATCAATGAGTACCTGTGCGACTACGGCACCAGGACAGGGTCAGGGGAGCTCGGGTTTTTTTCACCACGCCAGTGGGGCATGATCAGGGATGCATGCACTGTCCTGGCACCATTTGAGGAGGCCACGAGGATGGTGAGCAGTGACAGTGCATGCATCAGTGACACTGTACCTCTTGTCCACCTGTTGGAACATACGCTGCGTGGAATAATGGACAGGGCACTTGAGGCAGAACAGAGGCAGGAAGAGGAGGACTTCCTTGCCTCTCAAGGCCCCCTTTACCCAGACAGTGTTCCTTCTGTCCCACCCATCGCACACGAAGAGGAGGAGGAGGAGGAGGATTGTGTCAGCATGGAGGTGGAGCCTGGCACTCAGCATCATCAGCAGCAGTCTTTTAGGGATGATTTACAGTCCCAAGAAACCAGTGGACTTGTACGTGGCTGGGAGGAGGTGGCTGCGGATCATGTCGTCCTTAGTGACCCAGAGGACTCCGGACCGAATGCCTCAGCTAACCTACGCTGCATGGCCTCCCTGATCCTGCAAAGTCTGCGGAAGGATCCTCATATTCTTCGGATCAAGGAGAGGGACCATTACTGGCTGGCCACTCTCCTTGATCCACGGTACAAGGCTAAGGTTGCGGACCTTATCTTACCGTCGCAGAGGGAGCAGAGGATGAGACAACTCCGGGAGGCCTTGCAGAAAGGTCTGTGCAATGTGTTCCCAGAGACTGGGAGGTTACAAACTCCTGGTCCTGGACAACGAGTTGCTGAGGCTTCGGTCAGTCAAAGAAGGAGCGGTGGGGAAGGTGGCCGTCTGACTGATGCGTTCAGACAAATCTTTAGTCCGCAGCCCCAAGGTATGATCGGTTCCAGCAACCATCGCCAGCGTCTGATATACATGGTGCAGGAATACCTAGGGGCAAGGTCAGACTTGGACACCTTCCCCACCGAAAATCCTCTGGCTTACTGGGTCTTGAGGATGGATCACTGGCCAGAGCTTGCACAGTATGCAATTGAGCTACTGGCCTGTCCTGCATCCAGCGTTCTTTCAGAACGCACATTCAGTGCTGCTGGAGGATTTGTCACGGATCACAGGGTGCGCCTGTCCACCGACTCTGTTGATCGACTGACCTTCATAAAGATGAACCAGTCTTGGATCACCACCAGCTACCAAACACCTGAAGCTGATATAACAGACTAATTTATTTTCAAATGTCACATCCCTTCAAGACTGATGCTGATGCTGAGAGACTGTCCTGTTATGTTGACTGACTATCCTCCTCCTCTTCAATGATCCGATTGATGATGATAGCTTGGAAGAACATTTTTGTTTCTGGGTGCCGCCACCAGTGGCTAAGGCCCAATTTTTCAGCCCCTGTTTAACAGGGGCGTGTTATTACAATTTTTTATGCAATGCTTTACAGCAGGGCTCATTCCTGCACTCCAACTAGAGTATCTGAGAGTGGTTGCAGTGTCGTGGCACCAGCACCAGTGGCTAAGGCCCAATTTTTCAGCCCGTGTTTAACAGGGGCGTGTAATTACAATTTTTGATGCAATACTTTGCAACAGGGCTCATTGCTGTGCTCCAAGTACAGTATCTGTGAGGGGTTGCAGTGTTGTGGCACCAGTGCCTAAGGCCCAATTTTTATGCCCCTGTTTAACAGGGGCATGTAATTACAATTTTTTATGCAATGCTTTGCAGCAGGGCTCATTCCTGCACTCCAACTAGAGTATCTGGGAGAGGTTGCAGTGTCGTGGCACCAGCATCAGTGGCTAAGGCCCAATTTTTCAGCCCCTGTTTAACAGGGGCGTGTAATTACAATTTTTGATGCAATACTTTGCAACAGGGCTCATTGCTGTGCTCCAAGTACAGTATCTGTGAGGGGTTGCAGTGTTGTGGCACAGTGCCTAAGGCCCAATTTTTCTGCCCCTGTTTAACAGGGGCATGTAATTACAATTATTGATCTAATAATTCACA
Organism: Rana muscosa; assembly: GCA_029206835.1. Classification (NCBI taxonomy): domain Eukaryota; kingdom Metazoa; phylum Chordata; class Amphibia; order Anura; family Ranidae; genus Rana; species Rana muscosa. The sequence goes on along the minus strand of CM055116.1, from coordinate 36,524,211 downwards.
GCAGGGACCCTTCCTGCGCCCACCAAGACTAACTGTGAGGCCTTACAGTGTTGTGTCAACACCAACACCACCAAAGGCCCAATTTTTCAGCCCCTGTTCAACAGGGGCATGCAATTACAATTCTTGATTTAATAATTCACAGCAAGGCCCATTCATGCGCCCACCAAGAGTAACTGTGAGGGCTCACAGTGTTGTGGCAACACCAACATGTAAGGGGCAAATTTCAGCTGAGTATATACGGCAGGCCCCTACTTTCAAACATCCAACTTACAAATGACTCCTCCTTGCAAACGGAAGGATACAACAGGAAGTGAGAGGAAATCTACCCCTAGGAAGGCAAATTTTCTCCTGTAAGAGTTAATATGGGAAAAAAGTGTCTCCTCTCCACTGATGCTTTATCACCAATTCTTGTTTCAATAAAACCCCCAAATTTTCAAAAAACATTTGTCATTAGGACGGAAAGTGAGGTGAACTGTTCTGAACAGGTGCACACTGCACAGACAGCAAAACAAATGTTACAGGGGTGATAACCCATCCCTATGTTTTCCAAAAAGCTTAAAAATAGATGTTTCGCCTGGAGCTACACTTAAACAATGTATCTGTTCAAAATTACAAACAGATTCTACATAAGAACAAACCTACAGTCCCTGTCTTGTATGCACCGCCTGTATACGGCTGTTCAGAGTATATAGGGCCTTTTTTATTTTGTGTGCGGGGTTCCCCTTAATATCCATACAAGACCCAAAGGGGCTGGTAATGGGCTGGGGTAGGGGGGGGTGTGATGGGGTAGCTATGCCATTTTTCTTAAAGATTTTCATCCATATTACCGGGACCAGACATTACATTAAAGCCGCAAGCAGTTTTAAATGGCTTTTTTTCCTTTAGAAATGTAATTTTGTGCAGGGACAGTTCTAAACACGGGAAACACGTGGCACTTCACAGGCATACTTTAGACACCCCCCAGGTACGATATTTAAAGGAATATTTGACTTTTTTTTTTCACTTTATGCATCATTAAAATGACTGCTCCAGAAAAACGGCCGTTTTTAAAACTTCTTTTTGCATTGATACATGTCCCCTGGTGCAGAACCTGGGTTCCCAAACCCTTTTTAGGACAATAACATGCATAATAGTTGTTATAATTAGCACTTTAGATTTCGAACGTTCGCATCCATTGTATTTAATAGGGTTCTAAAGTTCGTACGAACTTTCGGTCCGTTCGCGGGTTCTGGTGCGAACCGAACCCGGGGGTGTTCGGCTCATCACTAGCGGTGACGTCACACAGCAGAGCTGGCAATCAAAGATGGGGTGGAGAGTGTCGCAGGCTACGCGCTCGGGGCTCACAGCTCCTTCTACTGGCCAGCTCTGCTGTGTGACATCACAGCCACTTCCGCGTTCCGGACTGGACAGCGTGCGCTTCCTGTCACGTGACACCGCTGGGAACCTGTGACACGAATTTCAAAACATCCATCACACTATCCGGCTGAGTCATACATCATCAGAGCCTGCAGAGCGGCAACTTCAGACCCCAGGATACTACCATCCCAGATGGACCACATTGCCAAGTGAACCAGTAAGTGGACAGACTACACTTACATGTTTTATCAAGTAGGATTTACACTGTTGGCGCCTCCACCCTCTTGTTTTTTCTGTATACTTCTTCTGACAGAGGTAATGGTCACCCTTTGAGGATGGCTGCCTTCTTTTGTTTTTATACCAACCAACTATTTTAGAAGTGCCACAAGTGCCACCATTATATTTGTTTTTTAAAGGCATCACACCGCTAGGAGCGCCGGAATTCTCCCCCCTTTTTATAGAAGCTAACATAAGCTACTGGACAAATTAAGCCTCACAAGGGCATGGGAAAGGGTGACCGGAGCTCTACATCATCCCGGGATCCAAAGGAGCCAAGCCAACAACCGATTGCTAACATCCCAGCAATGTTCCGGACATCGCTGGGAGAAGGCCTCAAAGCCGCGGCCTCGCCTAAGCTATCCATACCGCTCAGCGGCTCCATGCCCATAACGGACAGCGCGAGTGGCGCGAGAGGCACGAACTGCGCGAACGGCACACAGATTCCGGGGACATCTCCCCCCCAACATGTACAAGCCCTTAGCCTGGCAGATTTACAGGCCAACCTACAAGCAATGTCGATGGACATAAAAGCATCCTTCACGGCAGCCATCACAGAAATCCGCGCAGATATACAGGGGATCGCAGCAAAGACAGGAGTGGTGGAGCAGGCCACAGCGCGCCAAGCTGATGCAATCAAGCAAGTACAAAAAAACGCAGACATGCATCTTAGTCACATAATGGAAATAAACCCCCACCTAGAAGATTTGGACAATAGAGGCAGGAGCCATAACTTAAGAATTAGAGGGGTCCCTGAAATGCCCGATCAAAACCCAGTAGAACATACTGCTGCAGCCATATTTAACGAGATTTTGGACAGACCGCCAGACTCTTCTATAGAATTCGAGAGAATTCACAGAGCCCTCAGACCCAGAGGAAGAGATAATGATCCCCCTAGAGACATAATTTGTTGTCTAGTAAACTTCCCTCTTAAGGAAGAAATTCTCAAAAAAGCAAGAGAAAAGAACAGAGTGATATTCAACGGAAATTAAATCAAATTGTACCAAGATCTTTCCAACATTACGTTGCAGCAACGTAGAGCCCTACGCCCGATCACAGAACAACTACATACTAGGGGAATTCTATACAGATGGAAATTTCCTTTTTGCCTTTCAGCCACGTGAAGAGGACACACTGCACTACTCCGTACCCCTGAGGACCTCCAAGCCTTTTGCGAATCTTTGAATATCTTTATGACTGAGGTCCCCGATTGGTACAATTCTTATATGCTGAACGAATCTTGGATCACAGTTTCTAATAACTACACTCTAAGAACCCAAAGAAATAGAGATCGTCGCCACAGATCACCATCACCACACCACAGCAGAAGAGAGATATTTCAAGGAAGCCCTAGAATCTCACCAGCCAGACGCAGGGACCTCGTAGATCGACAAGATCAGATGGACACTTGAAAATTGAGCATCTAGAAAAAGACCGGATGACTAAAAGCTCTTGCAAAAGGAAAAAGAGAAGAAAAAAAATATAGACACTGACTATTTAACACTTTATTTCTGAAAAACAACCAAAGAATCAACCAATCACAAAAAAAAAAAAAAAAAAACAACAAAAAAAAAAAAAAAAGATAGGTTCCACTTAGTCGTTAAACTAAGAAAATGTAGTAAGAGGTATCTGTTTTTCTATACCCCTACCCTTATTCTTTCTTCTTTTTGTGCCTTTTCTCTTTTATTTTTTTTCTATTCAATTACAGAGGTACTACACTCTTAAACCAAGGCAAATCCACTAGGGGCCTCAAACCAAATACGGAACAACAGAAGAAAACTAGAACCCTTAGGTATGAAAATTGTACCTGACTGAGTGGGACGTATTTAAGTACCAAACACACTTGCTAAGTTTTCAGATTCACTGAGAAATAATTGGATTCTGAACCAGCTTTTACACCCACGTTTCTCTAAGATTAGATTTGTCTTTTCTGTCAGATCCTTCAAGACCCACAAACTCTTATTTGAATAGGGCACTTTCTTTACCAAGACTATGGTTACCCTATGAAGATTACGAAGGACTCCCTTTATAAACCTATAGAAATAGATTGAATTAGTTAATCTGTTATATGACATACTTGTTTAATCCCATTTCAGAACGCATCATTTTTTAGTGACCAGGGACAAAGTTCATATACCCACGAAACTGAAATTTTTGTATGGTTATAACAATTTAGTGAAATGTTGATAACGGTTGAGGTTATTTTCTGGTTAATATTTGTTTAGTCTTAAATATTATAACAGTAAGACGAGTTGACGATACTTTTATTAAGCTATCTACCATTCCAATAACCCATAGAAGAGATGTATAGCTTTGTTAAAAGACAACTATATCATCAAATGAAGTGTTTATGGCACATTAAGCATATAATGACCTATAGTCCTCACTTAACAGATTGGCTTGCACAATTAACATATAGGCATGTGCATTTCGTTTCATTCCGAATCAAAATTCGGACGAATTTTCATTATTCAGACGTTCGGATGCATCCAAATTAACGAATTCCAATGCTAACGAATTCAACCGAATCCGAACGTTCTAATCGAAAAAACACGGACGAAATTCGAATCGAATTCGAAAAGAATTCTAGTCGAATCGAATTTGAAAACAGTTAGAATAGAATCGAAAATATTGGAAATAATCAAATAGAAAAACAATAGAACAGAATAGAATAAAATACAATATATATTGTGACAGCAGGAAGGTAAAGTCACCTGGTTGCATCCAGGGGGGTAGATATATTTCGCCCAGATTCAGGCTTTACGCCGACTTATACAACTAGGTGGAGAGTTGTATAAGCCCAGCTGGGGCTAGTGGGCTCATGGATGACTCATACCTCTAGGGAGAGTGTGGGGCGTCGTGCAGACAGGGAGTTGATGAGACCAGCTGAAGCTTGTCAGCTCATTTAGGCCTCTATAAGAACTCCCAGCTTCATTAGATGTTAGCTCATGCCTGGACCCAGACCTGTGTGGACTATCTAGGGAGAGTGAACCCCTGTGCGGTGAGACAAAGCCTGTGTGGCTATTTGCTTGGACATTTAAAACCAGGGACTTAGGGACTAGGACAGCACTAGGCTGATCCCAGTTGTTAGTTAGGAAACCTGTATGTTTAGTCAGAGGTCAAGTTGACCAGGATTTATTTTGTTTATGTTTCTTTTGCTTTGCTGTGTTTTGTCACTGTAAATAGAAAATAAACCGCACCTTTTTGATTTTGAAAACCACAACCTCCGTTTGCTGGGCCTGTTTTTGTGTGGGGAGCCCATCCCGGGGGTCACACACACCCGCTGCCGAGCTAACCCCCTCACAGTTGGTGGAGAACCAGTGGCAGTTTTTTTTAAGCCAGCATGGAGGAGATACTGAAACAGCTGGCTCTAGCAAATGCCAATCAACAGCAGACAAATGCAGGTTTGCAAAAGAGCCTTGCAGCTCATCAACAGAGCCTTGCAGCTCAACAACAGAACTTCGCAGCCCAGCAGCAAGCTCATCAACAGAGCCTTGCAGCCCAGCAGCAAGCTCATCAACAGAGCCTTGCAGCCCAGCAGCAGACAAACGCAACTTTGCAACAGAGTCTGGAGGCTCAGCAACAAGCCCAGCAGCAATCTGAGGCCCGCTTCATAGACCTGTTGCAGAAGCAAGAGCAGAGACTACAACAACAGATGGAAGCAGTAATGCAGCAACGTCCGCAGACCAGTGAGGAAAGCCGTCCCACTAATACCGCGTCCTTTGGGGTGAGTCGTTTATTGACAAAAATGACTGGAGAGGATGATCCAGAGGTATTTTTGACCACATTTGAAAGGACCGCTGAAAGAGAAAAGTGGCCTGAGGAGCAGTGGGCTGGACTGGTGGCTCCTCTGTTAACTGGTGAATCGCAGAAAGCTTACTATGACCTAGAGCCTAACCAAGCAAAAGACTATGTGATGCTAAAAGCTGAAATATTGGCAAGGCTGGGTGTCACCCTGGCTGTCCGGGCTCAGCGTGTGCATAACTGGACTTTCCAGCTTGGAAAACCCCCCAGGTCTCAAATGTATGATCTCATTCACCTGAGCAGAAAGTGGCTACAGCCAGAGACTTTGTCCGCACCAAAGATTGTGGAACGTGTTGTAATGGATCGGTTTTTGAGAGCTCTTCCTACTGCCATCCAAAAGTGGGTAAGCCATGGAGACCCAGAGACGGCCGATGGTCTTGTGGATCGTGTGGAGAGATACTTGGCTACAGAGAACCTGACGGCCTCTTCCAGAGACACTCGGACTTTCCACCCTAAGACCAGACCATCCCCAGGGGCGGATAAGAGGATTCCAAGGGGTGAGGGTGGAGAGAGTGAGAGGGTGGGAGCTCTACCCCAAGTTTGGCGAGAACAGCCTGGGAAATCAGCGGCTCAAGAGGCGGCAAGAAGGATCGTTTGCTACCGCTGCCGGCAAGCGGGACATATTGCAGCCAATTGCCCGGTTGTGGATGAACCCATGCAGTGTGACTTTCTGACGGGCAGACGTCAGTCGCTGTGTGCGACAGTCGCATGCACTGCCATTCGAGGAACTGAGAAACATTTATGCAAAATGTGTGTTAATGGTAGAAATTTTGTGGTATTGCTGGATTCAGGTAGCCTTGTGACCCTGATAAAGGCTGAGTTAGTTAAAACAGAGGTCTCTGGGAATAGCAAGGTAGCTGTTATTTGTGTGCATGGGGACACCCGAGAGTATCCAGTGACTACAGTGTGTTTCGAGACCCCCAAAGGTACCCTCTTTCATCCAGTGGGCTTAGTATCTCAGTTACCGCATGACGCCATTGTGGGAAGGGATTTTCCGAAGTTCTGGGAACTGTGGGATGATCCTGAGCCCCCCACTGGTGCCCCTATGTACCAGGAATGTGATAGCCAGAACTCCCCTGAGAGTGGTGAGGACTCTCCGGAATTTCCCTTATCAGTATTGGCAGGGGAGACTCAAGAAACTGGAGAGGAGCCCACCTCCTCAGACGAAAACCTACCGTCTGTGGAGTTTTCTGATCTTGAGGTTCACAGGGAAAACTTTGCCACAGAACAGTTGAAAGACCCCGCCCTAATAAAGGCACGGGAAAACGTAGTGAAAATAGATGGCGAGTTAGTGAACCCAGATAATACCTGCACTTACCCATACTTCAGCGTAGAGAAGGACCTACTGTATCGGGTGGCAAAAAGGGCAGAAGAAACCGTTGAGCAGCTTGTGGTGCCCAAACCTTACAGGAAGTTGGTGTTGGAGTTGGCCCATGGGCACATTCTTGGAGGTCATCTGGGGACAGAGAAAACCCGAGAGAGGGTATTACAGAGATTCTATTGGCCGGGGGTGATGAAGGACATAGAAAATTATTGTTCCTCCTGCCCTGTGTGTCAGAGGTCGGCCCCGATGCCACATTTCCGTAGCCCGCTGGTCCCTCTACCCATCATTGAGGTCCCGTTTGAGAGGATCGCCATGGATTTGGTAGGTCCTATAATCAAGTCCGCTAGGGGGCACCAGTACATATTAGTTATAATGGACTATGCCACCCGTTATCCAGAAGCGATCCCTCTCCGAAATACCTCGGCCAAAACCATAGCCAAAGAGCTATCTCTTGTGTTTAGCCGGGTGGGTATTTGTAAAGAACTGCTTACGGACCAAGGTACACCCTTTATGTCCCGGGTTATGAAGGAGCTGTGTAAATTGTTCAAAGTGACGCAATTACGTACATCTGTGTATCACCCCCAAACCGATGGGCTGGTTGAAAGATTCAACAAAACCCTAAAACAAATGTTGAAGAAAGTGGTGGATAGAGATGGAAAGGATTGGGACTGTCTACTTCCTTATCTGATGTTTGCTATTAGGGAGGTGCCCCAATCCTCTACGGGATTCTCCCCCTTTGAGTTACTGTATGGGAGACACCCAAGAGGGCTGTTGGATATTGCCAAGGAAACTTGGGAAAGTGAGAGTTCTCCCCACAGGAGTGTGATTGAGCATGTCGCCCTGATGCAAGACCGAATTGCACAGGTAATGCCCATCGTGAAGGAACATTTGGCCCAAGCGCAGTTAGCACAGCAGAGAGTGTACAACCGTGGAGCCAAGACCCGTACCTTTTCCCCGGGGGATAGGATACTGGTACTTGTCCCTACGGTTGAAAGTAAATTCCTTGCCAAATGGCAAGGCCCCTACGAGATAATGGAAAAAGTGAGCGAAGTGAATTACAAGGTCAGACAACCAGGAAGGCGAAAGCCCGAACAGATCTATCACGTTAATCTGTTGAAAGCCTGGAGGGATAGAGAGTCCCTAGTCGCAGACACTTGGTCACCAGCTCAAACTGGTTGCGTGATTCCTGAGGTTGGAATAGCAGCCACCTTGTCACAACCCCAACAACAGGAGGTTAAGGAGTTTGTGCTTCGCAACAAGGAGGTATTCTCTGAGCTGCCGGGACAAACATCTGGGGTAGAGCATGACATCATTACCCCGCCCGGTGAAAGGGTGAAGTTAAAACCCTATCGGATCCCAGAGGCCCGACGGGAGGCAATACGGGAGGAAGTACAGAAAATGCTGAACTTAGGGGTGATAGAGGAGTCCCAAAGTGATTGGTCTAGTCCCATTGTGTTGGTGCCTAAACCGGATGGGAGCTGGCGATTTTGTAACGATTTTCGTCAGTTGAACAAAGTTACAAAATTTGACACCTACCCCATGCCACGTATAGATGAGTTGATCGACCGGCTGGGAACAGCCCGATACATGACGACTCTTGACCTCACAAAAGGGTATTGGCAAATCCCCCTGGCCAAGTCGGCCAAAGAGAAAACCGCATTTGTAACCCCAGACGGGGCGTTCCAATATAAAAGAATGCCGTTCGGGTTACAGAATGCGCCGGCCACATTCCAGCGGAAAATGGACCAGATGCTGAGGCCCCATCGGAAGTATGCTGCGGCTTACCTGGATGACGTAATTGTCCATAGCACAGATTGGGCCTCACATCTGCCAAAAGTGCAAGCAGTCCTGGACTCTGTTCGGGAAGCGGGGTTTACGGCTAACCCCAAGAAGTGTACCATTGGGCAGGAAGAGGCCAAATATCTTGGGTACACCATTGGGAGGGGAGTAATAAAACCCCAACTCAACAAAGTCGAGGCCATCCAGAGTTGGCCACGTCCCAACAGCAAGAAGCAGGTACGAGCCTTTCTGGGAATCGCTGGGTATTATCGGCGATTCATTCCCCACTTTGCTTCTAAGGCTGTGCCCCTAACCAACCTGACGAAGGGGAAAGGGTCGGTCATGATTAAATGGACCCCCGAGGCTGAGGCAGCATTCCAATTCTTGAAACAAGCCTTATGTAGCCAGCCAGTGTTGTACTCACCCGACTTCTCTAAAGACTTTGTCGTACAAAGTGATGCGTCAGATGTGGGGTTAGGAGCAGTATTGTCCCAGGTCTGGAACGGGGAAGAGCACCCAGTCATTTACCTCAGCAGGAAGTTGAAGTCCCATGAGGTAAATTACGCCACCGTTGAAAAGGAGTGTTTAGCGGTGAAGTGGGCTCTAGATTCCCTTCGGTACTACCTGCTAGGTAGGCACTTTGACTTGGTTACGGATCACGCTCCGTTAAAGTGGATGGCTCAAAACAAGGAAACAAATAGAAGAGTGAATAGGTGGTTCCTGGCCCTCCAGGAATTCAACTTCACAGTAAAGCATCGCCCTGGCGTTCAAATGGGGAATGTGGATGCTTTGTCTCGAGTACATGAATGCCTGATTGCTGGTGTTCCAACCCCGAGGTTAAAACAAGAGGGGGGGGGGTATGTGACAGCAGGAAGGTAAAGTCACCTGGTTGCATCCAGGGGGGTAGATATATTTCGCCCAGATTCAGGCTTTACGCCGACTTATACAACTAGGTGGAGAGTTGTATAAGCCCAGCTGGGGCTAGTGGGCTCATGGATGACTCATACCTCTAGGGAGAGTGTGGGGCGTCGTGCAGACAGGGAGTTGATGAGACCAGCTGAAGCTTGTCAGCTCATTTAGGCCTCTATAAGAACTCCCAGCTTCATTAGATGTTAGCTCATGCCTGGACCCAGACCTGTGTGGACTGTCTAGGGAGAGTGAACCCCTGTGCGGTGAGACAAAGCCTGTGTGGCTATTTGCTTGGACATTTAAAACCAGGGACTTAGGGACTAGGACAGCACTAGGCTGATCCCAGTTGTTAGTTAGGAAACCTGTATGTTTAGTCAGAGGTCAAGTTGACCAGGATTTATTTTGTTTATGTTTCTTTTGCTTTGCTGTGTTTTGTCACTGTAAATAGAAAATAAACCGCACCTTTTTGATTTTGAAAACCACAACCTCCGTTTGCTGGGCCTGTTTTTGTGTGGGGAGCCCATCCCGGGGGTCACACACACCCGCTGCCGAGCTAACCCCCTCACAATATATTATATTTTATTCTATTCTGTACTATTTTTTTTCTAGTCTATTTTCTATTTCTATTCTAATCTTTTCTAATTGGAATTCGAAAAAACGGTCGCATTCGAAAATATTTCAACCAAATTCGAAAATATATCTACCGGATTCGATAATATTTTATCCGCATTCGTTAATATTTCAATCAGATTCGATAATATTTCAACCAGGTTTGAAATTATTTCAACCGAATAGAAAAGATTATAATAAAATAGATAAACAGATAATAGACTAGAAAAACAATAGGACGGAATATATTATATTTTATTCTATTCTGTTCTATTCTTTTTCTAGTCTATTCTTTTATATTCTATTCAAATCTTTTCTATCAAAATCATTATATACTAAATTCGAATTTCGGAAGATGGTTATATATACTGTATATACTCAAGTATAAGCCGAGTTTTTCAGCACATTTTTTGTGTGCTGAAAATGCCCCCTCGGCTTATACTCAAGTCACCTTTTTGCGCCTGATCTCCCGAAATTTGCAGACCCGGTACCGGCCAGCCGTAGGTCCCCTGGACCCCAAACTTGGCACACATATAGCCCCACTCTTCCTCTACAAGTGACCTACGGCCGGGGAGCACCGATTTTTCAAAGACGGGCACCCCTTCCATAGACTCCCATGTTAAACGGTAATTTCTCTGGTGAATTTGGGGACCCGGTACTGGCCGGTCCTAGGTCCCCTGGACCCGAAACTTGGCACACATGTAGCCCCATGTCTCCTCTACAAGTGTGCAAAGCTTGTTATCTGGGGGACCAACAGTCGGGGAGCACCAATTTCTCCCATGTTAAACGTCAGTCTAGTCGTGGACACAGTGAGGCATGGGCACAGTGAGGCATGGGCACCGTGAGGCATGGGCACCGTGAGGCATGGACACAGTGAGGCATGGACACAGCGAGGCATGGACACAGCGAGGCATGGGCACAGTGAGGCATGGACACAGTGAGGCATGGACACAGTGAGGCATGGACATGGACACAGTGAGGCAAAGTGAGGCACAGTGAGGCATGCAGATGGACACACTAGGCTTATACTCGAGTCAATACGTTTTCCCATTTTTTTGTGGTAAAATTAGGTGCCTCGGCTTATATTCGGGTCGGCTTATACTCGAGTATATACGGTATATATAAAAAATTTCGACATTCGAATTTCGTATAGAATGAATTCTAATTTGAATAGAAAAGATTAGAATAGAAATAGAAAATAGACTAGAAAAACAATAGAACAGAATAGAGTATAGATACTATCTATTAAATTTTTATTTTTTTTGCAGATTACTATTTGTTTCCATAAGATCTCCTGCAGACTATTAGCATCTATATAATTTTTTATTTATTTTTTTGCAGATTACTAATAGTCTGCAGGAGATCTGAAAAAATAAATAAATAAATGCTAATAGTCTGCAGGAGATCTTATGGAAACAAATAGTAATCTGCAAAAAAAAATAAAAATTAAATAGATAGTATCTATACTCTATTCTGTTCTATTGTTTTTCTAGTCTATTTTCTATTTCTATTCTAATCTTTTCTATTAAAATTAGAATTCATTCTATACGAAATTCGAATGTCAGAATTTTATATATATATATATATATATATATATATATATAACCATCTTCCGAAATTCGAATTCAGTATATAATGATTTAGATTTTATTAGAAAAGATTTGAATAGAATATAAAATAATAGACTAGAAAAAAAATAGAACAGAATAGAATAAAATATAATATATTCTGTCCTATTGTTTTTCTAGTCTATTATCTGTTTTTCTATTTTATTATAATCTTTTCTATTCGGTTGAAATAATTTCAAATCCGGTTAAAATATTATCGAATTTGGTTGAAATATTAACGAATGCGGATGAAATATTATCGAATCCGGTAGATATATTTTCGAATTTGGTTGAAATATTTTCGAATGCGACCGTTTTTTTTGACCGTTTTTTCGAATTCCAATTAGAAAAGATTAGAATAGAAATAGAAAATAGACTAGAAAAAAAAAAGAACAGAATAGAATAAAATATAATATATATATTGTATTTTATTCTATTCTGTTCTATTGTTTTTCTATTCGATTATTTCCAATATTTTCAATTCTATTCTAATTGTTTTCGAATGCGGTTGAAATGATTTAGAATCATGTTGAAATAATTTCGAATCCGAAAGTTTTTACGAATTCGGTCGAAAACGGAATCCGAAAACGAATTTAACGGATTTAAGTAATCTAACTAAACTAAATTAATTAATTAACTAATTAAAACGAAACAAAACTAAACGATTTTTTTCCTTTTGCACATGTCTATTAACATATAGACTTATAGAAAATTTAAATACGAGACTTCATACAGTAGATATTTCAGATTTTAATCATAAGATTTTAATCATAAGCTAGAACAATTACCTATTGGTTACGGTATATATAACTTTGCTTATCTCCATGTTATATGCATCAAAATTTATGGTTATATGAGCATCATATATTACATCAACACATTGGCTCCCTCTAGTGGCCAAAATATCAAATTGCATGAGCAATATATATTGCTTTAATGTTTAATATGCCTCACCTGTCTTATAATGCGAGAGATGCTTTACTATTACATGCGTCAATACAATAGTGCGCTGATACATACATACAGTGTAGATGCAGACTGATTCACATGACATACAAAAGGTTATACATCAAAGCATTCATACACCCTCTTCAGGCCCATTAAATCATTCTAAAATCCTGAAACATTAGAATATTTTGTTTAGCTAGCTTCACCTGAGCAGGGTTGCCAACTTTCAGTAAATTTACAAACAGTTTGTAAAATCCATAATTGTTTCATCTGTCCATGAATGTCAGTTACGGACATGCAGCCTACATGTCCGCAATGGACATTCAAGGACAGATGCAAAAAGTACAGATTTTACAAACTGTTTGTATATTTACTGAACGTTGGCAACCCTGCACCTGAGTGCTAGAAAACATAGAGAGAGAAAAAGAGAAAAAAAAAAAACACAAAAAAAAAAACAAGAGAAGAACTGATATAAACAATTTATTTTCTGCTTAAAATTCCCTTACTGCTTGCAATAGTATTTGAGAAAGAATTAATAAAAATAAGATTCCATCTAGTCCTACTTAGACCTCGTTCCCACACAAGGGAAGAGAAGGAGAAAAGGGTGGGGGGTATGCACATTCATGATCCAGGACTGGCAAGTTAACAGTTTTTCTAATACTTGTGTGAGCAATTGTCTTTAGAAGTGTAATCTGTTACTGCTTGATAATTTGTTTGTAAGATTGAGAATTTTTGAAAGCTATCCAACCGTGCCAAATGGTGGAAACCCTACGCGTTTCGTCATCAAAGACGTGGTCACGAAACGCGTAGGGAGGAGCTACGTTCTGACATCATCGCGCCCACGCTACCCGGAGACATACGGGCTGCTATACACATAGAGCCGGCCGGCCTATTTTTCGATTGCTTTTATCTGCATACATGTAAGTGTGCACCTGTTTTCTTTTTAATAAACGTGTAAAAGGTTTTACACTAGTATATCCCTTCTCTTTTTTTTTAGGGGGACCATGGTTTCTACCGTCGAGAGCTGCTGACCTTCTGGTTAAGAGACGCTGCTTGTCCCATACCCTTGGCTGGGGAATAGCCACAGGCTTTCTTTGATCCCCTGTGACAAGGGATCCATCTCCTTCGGTAAGAGGCAGTATTTGTATTCTTGGAGGCTGTCCTATTCTACACTAGCTCTGGGTGCAGGATGTATGGATCATAATCAGCACGGTGGAGGATCAACATTTACACGTGTATATGAACTTTTGTGTTTGGACTTTTTTGCTTGTTCAAAGTCATTTTTTGATGGTATATGGATCTCTCATCACTAGTGATTCCTTATTACGTGTTTTGCATCACAATTTTTTTTGTGTTATTTATTCACTGTGTGAGCCGCTGTGCTCATTCATATATGTTTAGGTGTTTCATATTTAAAAGTTCATATTTATGTCACACAAGTGTCACTCAGGTGTCACGTTTAATATAGCGCAACTTTTTTCTTTTTTATTACTTGTTTGGTGTTGTATAACACACATTGTTGCAGCTTTATTTTTCATGCATTAGCGCAGTTTTTTTCTTTCCATTGAAGTATAATATAACTCAATTAACATTGTCAACAAATTTAGATGTTCATCCTTGCACTCCGATGTAATGTGCTATCTTTTTCACCGAATAAAATCTTGTAAAACAAAAAAAAAAATGTCAATTTATTTTTCATGCAAAGTTGTCAATTAATATGATTTTTTTTCACACATACAGCATAGGCATACTTTGAACACCTCAAAGCACATTCTGCTACTCTTCCTGAGTATGGGGATACCACATGTGTAAGACCTATTCAATGCTTTGACTGATAATGTAACAAAAAAGAAAGAATGAGGGCGCACCGACTTTGTGCATTACCAATGGTAGAGTTTTATTAAAAGCATAAAAACAATGATTATACTCACAAACGAGCATGTAAGAAAGGCTTGTCAATTGGTGAGACTGCGTCTCTGGACACCTGCCACCTGGACCTGATGTCGAGGGGTCAGATGACATCCCAAATGGCTAATGCATTTCAAGGGCGAACCCTTGAAATGCGTCAGGCATTTGGGTAAAAAAACACAATAAGTGTATATTGATTGGTTTGCGCAGAAGTTATCACGTCTCGAAAATAGTGGATAGATTTATGGCATTTTTATGATTATTTTTTTTTTTTTTAACTAGTAAAATTTGCGGTTTCTAGTGGGACTGCGACATTGCGGCGGACAGATCAGACACTTTTGACACTTTTTTGGGACCAGTGACATTTATACAGCGATTAGAGCTAAAAATAGCCAATGATTACTGTATAAATGTCACTGGCAGGGAAGGGGTTAATACTAGGGGGCGATCAAGTGGTTAACTGTGTTCCCCAGGTGTGTTCTAACTGTAGGGGGGGGGGGCTACCTAGGACATGACAGAGATCACTGTTCCTGATGACTGGGAACCGAAGATCTCTGACATGTCACTAGGCAGAACGGGGAATTGCCTTGTTTACATAGGCAGTTCCCCGTTCTGCCTCTGTACACCACGATCGCTGGTTGCTGGCAGACATCGAGTCCATGGGAACCACGGGCACACTCCTGCGGTGCACGTACGCCCGCTAGCCTCCGTGCACAGACCTACGTACACCTACGTTTTGAAAAAAATTTAAATTCGGAAAAACATAAGTCTGCATCAGTTTTTCATCCGATTTTCTAACAAAAAAAAAGTGGCGGAACGGATGAAGAAAATGGAACGTTTGTGGCCATAAAAATATGCACATACAAGTGTTTTTTAATTACAGATCTTAATGCAGCTGCATAGTTTTTAAGTGAAACATTCACACAGGTATATTAACATGAGCTGCTTTCAGATGTGTAACATGCATGTATATGCATTTATAAGCACATAAATTAGGTCGAAACAAAGGGGAAAAATAAATTATAAAAACAAAATATGTACGTGTACGCTTTTTTAAGCGCCTTTACGCATTTAAACGCATCTATACACAAATATTTTACTGATTATTATGAAGGAACTTTTCTCTTAACCACTTGAGACCCAAGGACGTCCATGGACGTCCTTGAGTTTGAGCCGGGATATCTGAATGATGCCTGCAGCTACAGGCATCATTCAGATATCGTTTTTTAGAGCCGGCGATTCTCTGTACCGTAAGGATGATCATAGCGGCTGTTCCACCGCTTGATCGTTCTTACAGGCGGCGAGAGGGGACGTCCCCCCCCCTCCCGGCGCCCTCCGTTGCTTCTACCGACTCACCTGAGCGATCGGTGAGTCGGTGACAGGATCCGCCGGCCCCGGCTTCTTACAATAGAGATTTCCGGCGGACCAGATGGTCGCCGGAGTCTCTATGATCGTTCGGAGGCCGGGCGCGATGTTATGACGTCACGCCCGGCCTCTGCATTCAAAAAAACGGCGCCGCTTCAGCTAGGAAGCGGTGATCTTTTTTTTTTTATTATTATTTCAGGCTTCTCAGCCTAGAGGTGAGATGTGGGGTCTTATTGACCCCATATCTCACTGTAAAGAGGACCTGTCATGCTTGTTCCTATTACAAGGGATGTTTACATTCCTTGTAATAGGAATAAAAGTGATCTTTTTTATTTTTTTTTAAGTCTCAAAGTAAAAAGGTTAAAGTAAAATAAACAATAAATAAAAAAAAAAAATGTAAAGCACCCCTGTCCCTGGTAGCTCGTACGCAGAAGCGAACGCATACGTAAGTCCCGCCCACATATGAAAACGGTGTTCAGAACACACATGTGAGGTATCACAGCGAACGTTAGAGCGAGAGCAATAATTCTAGCCCTAGACCTCCTCTGTAACTCAAAACATGTGACCAGTAAAAAAATTTAAAGCGTCGCCCATGAGGATGTTTAAGTACCGAAGTTTGGCGCCATTCCATGAGCGTGTGCAATTTTGAAGGGTGACATGTTAGGTATCTATTTACTCGGCGTAACTTCATCTTTCACATTATGCAAAAAAATTGGCCTAACTTTAATGTTTTAATATTTTTTAATTCATGAAACCGTTTTTTTTCCCAAAAAAATGCGTTTGAAAAATTATTGCGCAAATACCGTGTGAGATAAAAAGTTGCAATGACCGCCATTGTATTCTCTAGGGTCTTTGCTAAAAAAACATATATATTGTTTGGGGGTTATATGTAATTTTCTAGCAAAAAAATGAGGCTTTTTACATGTAGGAGCGAAGTGTCAGAATTGGCCCGGATGCGAAGTGGCTAGAAAACACGTGTAATAACATCAATAACATTTGAATGAGGCCTTAACCACTTAAAGGGGTTGTAAAGATTTGTTTTTTATTTTCTAAATAGGTTCCTTTAAGCTAGTGCATTGTTGGTTCACTTACCTTTTCCTTCTATTTATCTTCTAAATGTTTTTTCTTTGTTTTCTTTGTCTGAATTTCTCACTTCCTGTTCCTCCTCAGTAAGCTGTTCAGTAAGCTGTTCTGGCTGACTCCACACCACTCGGATGATGGTGTGAAGTTTAGTGAGGAGAAACAGGAAGTGAGAAATTCAGACAAAGAAAAAAAACATTTAGAAAGTAAATCAAAGAAAAAGGTAAGTGAACCAACAATGCACTAGCTTAAAGGAACCTATTTAGAAAATAAAAAACGAACCTTTACAACCCCTTTAACCACTTAACGACCGCCCACTGTAAATATACGTCGGCAGAATGGCACAGACAGGCAGAATCACGTATATGTACGCGATTGCCTTTGTATAGTTGGGGGGTCCGATCGGACCCCCCTTCTTTACAGTGAGCGGTCGTTTTACCTTCGGGAGCGATCCGGCATGAGGGGACGGCCGTTCGATTCCGGCCACCCCCTCTCGATCGCTCCCGGCGAATGAGAGCATCCCCTGCCTGTGTACTGTTTACACAGGCTGGAGGAAGTGATGTCATCTCTCCTGCGGCGCTCACATATACCGAGCGCCGTACAGGAGAAGATGCAGGTTAGTGCACACAACACTACACTGACACCAGGACACATAGGTACATAAATCGCCCCCCCCAGGCCCCCCCAAACACCCCCAGATCACCCCCCAGATCACCCCCCAGCCCCCAGTCACAGTGTCACTGATTGCAGTGACCATTTATTTAGTGATCACTGCAATCAGTGACATTTGTGACTGTAAAAGTGTCACTACATTTAGTTTTAGGTCCAGTGTAGCCCCCTAACCCCCCCTAATAAAGGTTTAACCCCCTGATCACCCCCCAGATAACCCTTTCACCCCCTAGTACCGCCGTCACTAAGCGATCAGTTTTCTGATCGATATCTTAGCGTCGGTGATGCTGATCGGTAGCCAGTAATTTTTTTTAGGTTCGCCGCAGGTTTTTATAGCGTCGGGTACCCCCATATATTACCTAATAAAGGTTTAACCCCCTTGATCGCCCCCCAGGTAACCCTTTCACCCCCTATCACCACGGTCACTAAGCGATAATTTTTCTGATCGATGTTTTAGCGTCGGCGAAGCTGATCGGTAGCCAGTAATTTTTTTTAGGTTCGCCGCAGGTTTTTATAGCGTCAGGTACCCCAATATATTACCTAATAAAGGTTTAACCCCCTTGATCGCCCCCCAGGTAACCCTTTCACCCCCTATCACCACTGTCGCTAAGCGATCATTTTTCTGATCGCTGTCTTAGCGTCGGTGATGCAGATCGGTAGCCAGTATTTTTTTTAGGTTTGCCGCAGGTTTTTATAGCGTCAGGTACCCCCATATATTATCTAATAAAGGTTTAACCCCCTTGATCGCCCCCCAGGTAACCCTTTCACCCCCTATCACCACTGTCACTAAGCGATAATTTTTCTGATCGCTGTCTTAGCGTCGGTGATGCAGATCGGTAGCCAGTAAATTTTTTTTAGGTTCGTCAGGTTTTTATATAGCGTCAGGTACCCCCATATATTACCTAATAAAGGTTTTAACCCCCTAATTGCCCCTAGTTAACCCTTTCACCAGTGATCATCATATAAGTGTTACGGGTGACGCTGGTTAGTTAGTTTGCTTTTTATAGTGTCAGGGCACCCGCCGTATATAACCCAATAAAGGTTTAACGCCCTGATCGCCCGGCGGGTGATATCAATTAGGTTTTAGCGTCAGAGAGGGTCTGCGTCACACCCCAGGCAGCGTCAGGTTAGTGCCAATAACGCTAACACCCACGCGTGAAGCATACACCCCCCTTAGTGGTATAGTATCTGAACAGATCAATATCTGATCTGATCAGATCTATACTAGCGTCCCCAGCAGTTTAGGGTTCCCAAAAACGCAGTGTTAGCGGGATCAGCCCAGATACCTGCTAGCACCTGCGTTTTGCCCCTCCATCCAGCCCAGGCCACCCAAGTGCAGTATCGATCGATCACTGTCACTTGCAAAACACAACACACATAACTGCAGCGTTCGCAGAGACAGGCCTGATCCCTGTGACTCCAGTGCTGTAGGAGGTGATTTCGCCACCACAGTTAAAAAAAAAAGCATATATGCCGAAGCATTGGGGCAGCAGGGGCGGAGGAGCGATTTTGCTCCCAATGCCGCGTACATACAGTCAAAATTCCGACGGAGGCTTGCCCGTGGAAAAGTCTGACCATGTGTACGCGGCATAACTTTTGCGGGAAGATGCCCCCATGCTTCGGCATATATAAATGGTGCATGTATGCCCATCATTAGTAGTGGGTGGATGAAGGGCGGTATTCTAATGGTGGGCATACCCACCGATCAATCTTTTTTTTTCGTTCAGCCAACAGGCTGCATTAAAAAAAGATTACAATACATGTCCAACAAGGACCAGCAACGTACTGGTATGTTGCTGGACTTTGAATGTTTATACCAGAATGATGCCTGCGGCTTTAGGTATCATCTTGGTATCATTCTTTTCAGCCAGCGGCCGGCTTTCATGTAAAAGCAATCCTAGTGGCTAATTAGCCTCTAGACTGCTTTTACAAGCAGTGGGACGGAATGACCCCCCCCGGATATAAAAAGCGCCATTGGGAAATTGGGAAAGCATTTTATCACACCGATCTTGGTGTGGTCAGATGCTTTGAGGGCAGAGGAAAGATCTAGGGTCCAATAGACCCCAGTTTTTTCAAAAAAGAGTACCTGTCATTACCTATAGCTATCATAGGGGATATTTACATTCCCTGAGATAACAATAAAAATGATAAAAAAATAAATAAATATGGAAGCAACAGTTTAAAAATAAAATAAAAAAGCAAAATTAATAATAAAAAAAAATAAAATAAAAAAAGCGCCCCTGTCCTGCCCTGCTCTTGCCCAATGGCGAACGCAAGCGTCGGTCTGGCGTCATATGTAAACAGCAATTGCACCATGCATGTGAGGTATCACCGCGAAGGTCAGATTGAGGGCAGTAATTTTAGCAGTAGACCCCCTCTGTAAATCTAACGGGGTAACCTGTAAAGGCTTTTAAAGGCTTTTAAAAATGTATGTAGTTTGTCGCCAATGCGCGTTTGTGCGAAATTTTAAAGCATGTCGTGTTTGGTATCTATGTACTCGGCCTAAGATCATCTTTTTTATTTCATCAAACATTTGGGCAATATAGTGTGTTTTAGTGCATTAAAATTAAAAAAAGTGTATTTTTTCCCAAAAAAATGCGTTTGAAAAATCGCTGCGCAAATACTGTGTAGAAAAAAAAAATGCAACACCCAGCATTTTATTCTGTAGGGCCTTTGCTTTAAAAATATATATAATGTTTGGGGGTTCAACATAATTTTCTTGCAAAAAAAAATATGTTTTCATGTAAACAAAAAGTGTCAAAAAGGGCTTTGTCTTCAAGTGGTTAGAAGAGTGGATGTAAGCTTCCTAATGTTGTGTATAAAATGCCAGAACAGTTCAAAACCCCCCCAAATGACCCCATTTTGGAAAGTAGACACCCCAAGCTATATACTGAGAGGCATGTCGAGTCCATGGAATATTTTTTATAATTGTAATTTTTATTGGGTTTTAAAGAACAAACAAGATATTGTTACATTATGCACAATATACAGATATCAAACACAGAATGATATCAAAGAAAGAAAAAGAAAAAGAAAATTAAAAGTAGGGGGAATTCGTCAAGCAATGCCCATAAGTACAGAGCACAGGCGTGCTCGGTACACCAGATCAAAAATATATAAACAACAACTTATAGGTTTACAATAGGGATTAATAACCAAAATGAAACCTTAGGCATCAAAGACAAGGGTATCTATGAAGTACGTATATGGTAGGCAGCAAGAAATGCGAGGCTAGTAAATATCAAGCTAGTATATGTCAAGGTGTAGCAGGTGGTGCGAGGGTTCCATAATCCGATCGATCCCAGGGTTCCCACACTTTATCAAATTGGGGAATTTTATCATGCACAGAGGCCGTTAGGTATTCCATCCTCCGAATCTCAGCCACTATATGGAGAAACCTAGGCCATGGAGGAGGCATATTAGATAGCCAACATAATGGGATGAGCCTTTTGGCAGCTAGTAAAATGTAGGAGACAAGCCTATTTACCTTCTTGGGTATGCCCGGAAAGGGGAGACCCAATAAGTAATTTAAGGGATCGAGCGGTAGGGACACACCCACCACCCTCTGTATCAGCAGCCTCACATCATGCCAAAAGGGTTGGATCATAGAACACTGCCAAAAGATATGGAATAGGGAACCCGTATCAGTCCCGCATCGCCAACAGCGCGGCGAGACTGAGGGATCATATTTGTGAATTACATTAGGCGTTCTATACCAAAACATAAGAATCTTAATGGACGTTTCCCTTTGGGACACACATTGAGAAGATTTGAATGTAGAGGACCATATCCTATCCCACATCTGGACCGTAATAGGTCTATCCAACAAAAGAGACCATCTTTTCATGTATTGGTGGGTTGTCTCAGCCAATGGAGTAGACTCATGAAGGAGACGGTGTATAGAAGATATTAAATGTAGTTGGTATGGACCCTGAGCGCATATGTATTCAAAGGTAGTCGGTTTGTCAAGAATCAGAGTTGGGGACTTGGAGTGGAAAAAATGTCTAACCTGCAGGTAGAAATGGAAAAGTTGGGTGGGTATATTAAACTTCTTACTCAGAGTTTCAAAAGTATGCAGATGTCGCGTGATAGGATGTACTAAATTCCGGAGTTGAAAGAGGGGGGGATCAAGCCATGAGAAAACCCTGCCCAGGGACAGACTGTCTGGTAAATTTGGGTTAAACAATACATTTACAAGGGGAGAGCATGTTGAAGCAAGGTGATGAGTCTTAAGGCATTTACGCCAAATGGTTAAGGTGAAAGCCATCGGAGCAGTACATTGGCGTTTGAAAATGGAATCCAAGGATGAGACATTGTCCCAGACCAAGGAACATGGGTGGACCGGGTATAGTACCCCCTTTTCAATGGCAGACCATTGATTTGGTGCATGTAGGGAGGACCACGAAACAATAACCCTCAAGTGTGAGGCGTGGTAATATTTAAAAATGTCCGGGGCACCCAATCCCCCCCTGGACCTTGGGGCGAATACCACTGAATAAGCTATACGATGTGCTCTATCGCCCCATATGAATTTTAGAAAATTCCTCTGAATCGCTTTTAGTTGAGAGGAAGGCAGGGCAACTGGTAATGTTTCAAAGTGATAAAGTAGTCTGGGTAATATAGACATTTTTAGGACGTTAATCCTACCCAACAGAGACAGAGGATATTTTGTCCAAGCCAGCAGGGATTTGTTAATGTCTAAGACGAGAGGGGGGAAGTTGGCTTGATAGAGAGAAGAGTAAGAGGGGGTAAGAAGGACACCCAAGTATTTATTGGAGGTGGTGCACCATTTATAAGGATATGACCCTTTAAGCTGAGATAACAATAATGCTGGAATGTGTATAGGGAGTGCTTCAGTTTTGGAAGTGTTAACCTTGTAACCGGAGATGGCACCAAAGGAGGCTAGTAATTTATGTAACGAAGGAAGCGATATCAACGGATTAGTTACAGTGAGCAGAATGTCATCCGCAAAAAGCGACAGTTTATATTCTCCCTGCCGCATCACCACCCCATTGATATCTGGATGGGTGCGGATGGACTCAGCCAGGGGCTCCAGACATAAAATGAAAAGTAACGGTGATATAGGACATCCCTGCCGAGTTCCATTTGTCATGGGGAAGGCAGGCGACAGGAAAGAAGACATCTGAACCTGGGCTGTGACCGTGGAGTACAGGGCCTCTAGGGCTTTTAAAAAGGGACCAGTGAATCCAAACGTTTTGAGGACAGCGAACATATAAGGCCAACTCAGCCTATCAAAAGCCTTTTGGGCATCTAGACTCAAAATTAGCGCCGAACGGGATGACCTATCCAAAAGATCTATCAGATCTATTGTACGGCGGGTGTTGTCCCCCGCATGCCTGCCAGGGACAAAGCCCACCTGGTCTCTATGGATCAGTTTAGGAATGAGCTTAGACAATCTGGATGCAAGAATTTTGGTGAAAATTTTATAATCTGAATTCAAAAGGGCTATGGGCCTATAATTATCTGGGATCGAGGGGTCTTTACCAGGCTTTGGGATGACTGAGATGTAAGAGTGGGAGAAGTGTGGATGTGGAGATGTGCCCTTAAGCAGTGAGTCGTATAAAGTCAGCATATGAGGAGACAAAATGTTGAAAAAAGTTTTATAGTAAAAGTAGGGCAAACCATCAGGGCCAGGCGATTTGTGAAGAGGTATCTCTTTGATTATAGCCAACAACTCCTCAGCTGATATAGCCACATTCAAACTGGCCAAATCCGCTGAGGATAGTCTTGGAAGGTTTATGTTAGAGAAGAAAGTCTCAAATTTTTCCTGAGTAAAGTTAAAGTGGTTCTCTGGAGTCAGGCAATTATACAATCTGTGGTAGAATTTGCCAAAAATATTTGACATTTCGCGGGGACATTATGCTCTAGAGCCGTCTGCCTTCGTAAGAAAATCGGGAAAGGAATTGAATGGGCGTGGTCGTAATTTATGAACCAGCATCCTATGGGGCTTATTCGAAAATTCATAGAATTTTTGTTTTGTCCATAGTAGGGATTTAGACGCCCTGTCGAGCTGGTAAGACTTTATTTGTTCCCTAAGGGAAATGACCTTTTGGAGTTTCAACACCATGGGACCACACAGCAGTCTCCGCTCCGCAGTTACCAGAGCAGATGTAAGGGACTGCAGTAGGCCATTTCTATCCTTTTTTAACCGGGCGCCTTCAGCTATGCAAACACCTCGGAAAACTGCCTTGTGTGCCTCCCACAGTGTGGAAAACTCGGAAACTGAGCCCATGTTAAGCTGGAAAAATTCCTCCAAGCTTTTGGCTAGGGTAGAACGTGAAACTTCGGACTGTAGGAGATGGTCATTCAGACGCCAGTGACAGGATTTGGTATAGGCCTGAGAAAGCATGAGGTCTATCACAATGGGAGCGTGATCTGACCATGTGATAGGCAATATGTCCGACTCTATCACATAAGGAATGAGTGGGGCTGTGATAAAAAAATGGTCAAGGCGTGATTACATTCTATGAGCTGGGGAATAAAATGTAAACTGCTTAGCAGAAGGGTGCCTGATCCTCCATGTGTCGAAAAATTGACGGGACCTAATACATTTGCGGAAGGAATTGGCATGCAATATAACCTGTTTTGAAGGTGTAGAACTAAGGAGAGACTGTCTATCTCTAGTGGGTGACATGACCTGGTTAAAATCCCCACCAATAATCTGAAAAGGTTGAGAACGAAATTGAGGGGAGTCAAAAAGTTTGTTGAGAAAGTCAATCTGACCTGTATTGGGGGCATAGAGATTCACAAGAGAGAAAGAAGTATTCACATATTCACATTCCAATATGAGGAATCTCCCATGTGGATCAGCATGTGAGCTTTTAACCTTGATAGGACAGGATTTCTTGATCAAAATCGCCACTCCCGCCTTGCCCGTGGAATCAGAGGCAAGGAAGGAGGTGGGGAAGAACTTCGAGGCAAATTTGAGTGAACCACCAGCCCTGAAGTGAGTTTCCTGAATCATCACCACATCTGCGCCTGAGGCCCTGAAATCCTTAAGGGTCATCAAGCGTTTGCGGATAGAACCCAGACCCTTCACATTATACGACATGATCTTTAAAGCCATAGTAAGACATTCAAATAGGCTTGTGTAAGAACTTTGAATCTAAAAAATAACAAAATATAGGAAACAGAGACATAAAAGCAAAAATGCGTGTAAAAGCAATGATGTGAATAGACATTGCAGACAAGGGCATCCCTTCGGGGCCCAAATAGTAACAGATAAACCCTGTAAGAAAATGACATTCGGTTAGGAAAAAAAAAACATTGCACTTTCAACCTACAAAGCTGACTTATAACCATGGACATAAGAAAAATAAAAAAAATAAAAATCAACAGAAAAAAAAAAGAAAATAGAACTTAAGTTCTTGAAAGCCTGAGAGCCACTTGCGTCTCAGGGGACCTTGGAAGTAAGCCAAGGCCAAATAGGGACATACACGAACTTCCATCAGAAAACTCTAGCAAGAGAGATGGGGAGGATCGGCTGCTCTCCTTATGAACTCGGTAACCTTTAAAATAAGTCTGACAGTAGAGGACCTGTTGACGACGGTTAGAAAGTCAGCAAATAAACAGGAGTAACTGCCAATTAGGGTACGGTGACCAAGAAGGAAAACACTGTCAACAATATTTGTAGTGATTTTCACCCCATGGGTTGGAGAAGAACTCTACCCTGAACAGGAACCAGGGTAGACTGAAAACTTTTGTAAACCAGAGCAACAATCTTCATATCTGTTTTAGAATCGAGGAGAAACGGAGATGCAGAGAGCATCAAATTTTGGATCCAGAGAGGAACGTACGGGTGAATCAAGGAGGTTGGTTGGAGGCACGCAGACGTTGGGGTGTTGAGAATTGTTTCCTTGATTTGCCCCTCACGGGGGTCCAGATGCGGTTAGGAGTGGCGGGATGTTGACGGACCTGGGCAGCTGGAGGAATCAAATCATCTTCTGGCAAAGGGGGGAGGCCAAGATGTTTCAGGAAGCTTCGCCTTCCTGCAGTTCACGCAGGGTAACCTGAACACCATCCCTGGATACAATAAGGCGAAAAGGGAAACCCCAGTAGTAGGGGATCTTATGATGTTGTAGATGGGAGGTGATTGGGCGTAGATTTCTACGTTTAGCAAGGGTAATTGGAGAGAGGTCGCTAAAGATCTGCAATTTTGCTCCTTTGTACTGAAGTTGGGATTTATTGCGCGTGGCCAGGGTCAGAGCCTCCTTACTTTCAAAAAAATGGAATCGGACTATAACATCCCTGGGTCTAGCTCCAGCCGGAGGTTTTGGGCCCAGGGATCAGTGGGCCCTATCAAGGCGCCAGTCTATATCCACCACTGTGGGGGCCAGGGTATTGAAAAGACCAAAAAGATAGGTGCGTAAGTCAGGGTCTCCTACCGTTTCCGGGATACCTCTGAAGCGCAGGTTCTGCCTCCTTTCCCTGTTCTCCAGGTCCTCCTGCTGCAATTGCAGTTGAGAAACCGAAATATGTAGGTTATGATTGTCCTCCTCAACAGCCTGAACATAGCTTATCAACTCATCAAATTTATTTTCAAGAGTGTCCGTACGTTCCCCAATTTGGTTGATTTCCCCCCTCAGTTCTGCAGCTAACTTGCTCACTTCTGCCGAGACATTGCACGTGATTTGTTGAAGCAGGAGCTGTAGCTTAGCGTCCAACTTGGCATCCAGAATGTCTGGGGTAAGTATCTCCTGAGGAGAGGATGAGGTGGAATCTGTACCCTGGGTGGGAGCTAATGGAGGGTACTCAGCATTCTCCGTTCCCAGTAGTGGGTCTATTGAAGTGTGCGGAACTGTGGGGGAGTGCGAGGTCGCAGATTGCGACCTGGTAACATAGCGTTCCATATCTGATTCTGCACGTGATCCAAATAAAGGCTTATAATATCGCTGCTGCTGGCCGACTTTTCCCATGTGATGCCCAAGGGGCTTAGAGAATAAACAGGCTTATCCCCGGGGCTATAATATGGCTAAGGTAACAACTTGGGGATCTTGGAGAGCAGCCGGGATCCTGAACTCACTTAAATGGCATCCCCTGTGTCAGCTGGAACGACCATCATTCTATTTGTCATGTGTACCAGTCAGGTACAGCAGTGACTGATGCAGTGGCTGTAGAAAGGGGGATCCACAGACCCACAGATGTCCAGTGGAGAACCCAGGCTCAGAAGTGAAGGTGCCGGGCCCCAGATGCAGTGTCACTGTAAATATGAGGTGTACCCGGAGTAGCAATATGGCCTCCGACCTCCGTGAGTAGGCCGGAGCCGGGGGCTTTCCTGATAGCGTGTGCCGCCCGGGTGAGTTCCGCTCCGTTCAGGCCAAAATCTCCCCACCAGGACCAGCGTTCAGGGCCCCCCGGGCATACAGTCTCACCCTAGCGTGTCCCAATTGGAGGGGGCAAGATACTACCCCACTACTCACTGTGTCCAGGGTTGGAAGAAGGCAGATCGACAGGCCGCAAGATGGCGTCGGATCGCGGTATAGGTAAGTGGATAGCAGGGTCCTCCGGGCGACTCCTCCGATGCTTAGTTGTTTTCCAGGGGTGAGGCAGCTGTCGGCCCGCGGAGGGACACTCGTTTTACCCCCGGATTGCACAGGGTAGATGCGGAAGAGTGCCCGCGGATCCGTAGGCCCCAAGATGGCGGCGGGCCTCAGCAATGCGGGAACACCCTCAGGCCTAGAGCAGGTACAGTCGGCCAAAAACCTCCACTAATCAGCCAGGGCCGTAGGAGACGAGGCCCAGGGGCTGATGGCACTGAAATTGGGCCCCCCCGGGGTGAGATAGGGCAGAGATGGCCATGGATTTACACTGCCTGTGGAGAGCTCAGTATCCACACGTCCTCCCTGGTTCACGTCCAGACACGCCCCCCTAAAATCGAGTCCATGGAATATTTTATATGTTGACACAAGTTGCGGAAAAAAAGACAATTTTTTTTTTTTTTTTGCACAAAGTTGTCACTAAATGATATATTGCTCAGACATGCCATGGGCATATGTGGAATTACACCCCAAAATAAATTCTGTTGCTTCTCCTGAGTACGGGGATACCACATGTGTGAGACTTTTTGGGAGCCTAGCCGCGTACTGGACCCCAAAAACCAATCACCGCCTTCAGGCTTTCTAAGGGTGTAAATTTTTGATTTCACTTCTCACTGCCTATCACAGTTTCGGAGGCCATGGAATGCCCAGATGGCACAAAACCCCACCAAATGACCCCATTTTGGAAAGTAGACACCCCAAGCTATTTGCTGAGAGGTATTGTGAGTAGTGATGAGCCGAACACCCCCGGGTTCGGTTCGCACCAGAACCCGCGAACGGACCGAAAGTTCGAACGAACATTAGAACCCTATTAAATACAATGGATGCGAACGTTCGAATTCTAAAGTGCTAATTATAACAACTATTATGCATGTTATTGTCCTAAAAAGGGTTTGGGAACCCGGGTTCTGCACCAGGGGACATGTATCAATGCAAAAAGAAGTTTTAAAAACGGTCGTTTTTCGGGAGCAGTCATTTTAATGATGCATAAAGTGAAAAAAAAAAAGTCAAATATTCCTTTAAATATCGTACCTGGGGGGTGTCTAAAGTATGCCTGTGAAGTGCCACGTGTTTCCCGTGTTTAGAACTGTCCCTGCACAAAATGACACTTCTAAAGGAAAAAAAAGCCATTTAAAACTGCTTGCGGCTTTAATGTAATGTCTGGTCCCGGTAATATGGATGAAATTCTTTAAGAAAAATGGCATAGCTACCCCATGACCCCCCCCCTACCCCAGCCCATTACCAGCCCCTTTGGGTCTTGTATGGATATTAAGGGGAACCCCGCACATAAAATAAAAAAGGCCCTATATACTCTGAACAGCCCTATACAGGCGGTGCATACAAGACAGGGACTGTAGGTTTGTTCTTATGTAGAGTCTGTTTGTAATTTTGAACAGGTACATTGTTGAAGTGTAGCTCCAGACCAAAAATCTATTTTTAAACTTTTTGGAAAACATAGGTAAGGGTTATCACCCCTGTAACATTTGTTTTGCTGTCTGTGCCCCTGTTCAGAACATTTCACCTCACTTTCCGTCCCAATGACAACTGTTTTTGAAATGTGGTGTTTTTCTTGAAACAAGGATTGCTGATAAAGCATCAGTACAGAGGAGACACCTTTCTCCCATATTTATTCTTACAGGAGAGAATTTTCCTTCCTAGTGGTAGATTTCCTCTCACTTCCTGTTGTCTTCTTGCGTTTGCAAGTAGGAGTCGTTTGTAAGTTGGATGTTTGAAAGTAGGGACCTGCCGTATATACTCTGCAGAAATAGGCCCCTTAGTTGTTGGTGTTGGCACAACACTGTAAGCACTCACAGTTACTCTTGGTTGGTGCTGGAACGCCCTGCTGTCAACTATTATATCAGGAATTTTAATTACATATAATTGTTGAACAGTGGTAGTAAAAATTGGGCCTTTGATGGTGGTGCTGGTGCCACAACACTGTAAGCCCTGACAGTTACTCTTGGTGGGTGCAGCAATGGGCCCTGCTGTGAATTATTAGATCAAGAATTGTAATTACATGCCCCTGTTGAACAGGGGCTGAAAAATTGGGCCTTAGGCACTGGTGGCACAACACTGCAACCCCTCACAGCAACTGTACTTGGAGCACAGCAATGAGCCCTGTTGCAAAGTATTGCTTCAAAAATTGTAATGACACGCCCCTGTTAAACAGGGGCTGAAAAATTGGGCCTTAGGCACTGGTGGCACAACACTGCAACTCCTCACAGATACTGTACTTGGAGCACACCAATGAGCCCTGTTGCAAAGTATTGCTTCAAAAATTGTAATGACACGCCCCTGTTAAACAGGGGCTGAAAAATTGGGCCTTAGGCACTGGTGGCACAACACTGCAACTCCTCACAGATACTGTACTTGGAGCACAGCAATGAGCCCTGTTGCAAAGTATTGCTTCAAAAATTGTAATTACACGCCCCTGTTAAACAGGGGCTGAAAAATTGGGCGTTAGGCACTGGTGGCACAACACTGCAACTCCTCACAGATACTGTACTTGGAGCACAGCAATGAGCCCTGTTGCAAAGTATTGCTTCAAAAATTGTAATTACACGCCCCTGTTAAACAGGGGCTGAAAAATTGGGCGTTAGGCACTGGTGGCGGCACCCATAAACAAAAATGATCTTACAAGCTATCATCATCAATCGTATCATTGAGGACTCGGAGGAGGAGGATAGCCAGTCAACATAACAGCACAGGCACTCAGCATCAGCATCAGTCTTGAAGGGATGTGACATGTTAAAATCAATTAGTCTGTTATATCAGCATCAGGTGTGTGGTAGCTGGTGGTGATCCAAGACTGGTTCATCTTGATGAAAGTCAGTCGATCAACCGAGTCGGTGGACAGGCGCACCCTGTGATCCGTGACAAATCCTCCAGCAGCACTGAATGTGCGTTCCGAAAGAACGCTGGATGCAGGACAGGCCAGTAGCTCAATTGCATACTGTGCAAGCTCTGGCCAGTGATCCATCCTCAAGACCCAGTAAGCCAGAGGATTTTCGGTGGGGAAGGTGTCCAAGTCTGACCTTGCCCCTAGATATTCCTGCACCATGTTTATCAGACGCTGGCGATGGTTGCTGGAACCGATCATACTTTGGGGCTGCGGACTAAAGAATTGTCTGAACGCATCGGTCAGACGGCCACCTTCCCCACCGCTCCTTCTTTGACTGGCCGAAGCCTCAGCAACTCGTTGTCCAGGACCAGGAGTTTGCAACCTCCCAGTCTCTGGGAACGCGTTGCACAGACCTTTCTGCAAGGCCTCCCGGAGTTGTCTCATCCTCTGCTCCCTCTGCGACGGTAACATAAGGTCCGCAACCTTACCCTTGTACCGTGGATCAAGGAGAGTGGCCAGCCAGTAATGGTCCCTCTCCTTGATCCGAAGAATACGAGGATCCTTCCGCAGACTTTGCAGGATCAGGGAGGCCATGCAGCGTAGGTTTGCTGAGGCATTCGCTCCGGAGTCCTCTGGGTCACTAAGGACGACATGATCCGCAGCCACCTCCTCCCAGCCACGTACAAGTCCACTGGTTTCTTGGGACTGTAAATCATCCCTAAAAGACTGCTGCTGATGATGCTGAGTGCCAGCCTCCACCTCCATGCTGACACAATCCTCCTCCTCCTCCTCCTCCTCCTCCTCCTCCTCCTCCTCCTCTTCCTGTGCGATGGGTGGGACAGAAGGAACACTGTCTGGGTAAAGGGGGCCTTGAGAGGCAAGGAAGTCCTCCTCTTCCTGCCTCTGTTCTGCCTCAAGTGCCCTGTCCATTATTCCACGCAGCGTGTGCTCCAACAGGTGGACAAGAGGTACAGTGTCACTGATGCATGCACTGTCACTGCTCACCATCCTCGTGGCCTCCTCAAATGGTGCCAGGACAGTGCATGCATCCCTGATCATGCCCCACTGGCGTGGAGAAAAAAAACCAAGCTCCCCTGACCCTGTCCTGGTGCCGTAGTCGCACAGGTACTCATTGATGGCCCTCTGCTGCGTGTGCAGCCGCTGCAGCATGGCCAACGTTGAGTTCCACCTGGTGGGCATGTCACATATAAGGCGGTTCTTGGGCAGGTTCAACTCCTTTTGCAGCTCAGCCAGGCGAGCACTGGCATTATAAGATCTGCGGAAATGCACACAGACTTTCCTGGCCTGCCTCAGGACATCCTGTAAGCCCGGGTACCTGCCCAAGAAGCGCTGCACCACCAGGTTAAGGACTTGAGCCACACAGGGCACATGGGTCAGTTGTCCCTGTCGGAGGGCGGAGAGGAGGTTGGTGCCATTGTCGCAAACCACCATTCCTGGCTTAAGCTGGCGTGGCGTCAACCACCTCTCGGCCTGGCCCTGCAGAGCAGACAGGACCTCTGCCCCAGTGTGGCTTCTGTCCCCCAAACACACCAGCGCAAGCACGGCATGGCATCTTTTTGCCTGCGTACTTGCGTAGCCCCGTGAACGGCTACGGAGCACCGCTGGTTCATAGGACAAACCACAGGAAGAGGCCATGGAGGAAGAAGAAGAGGAGGGGGTGGAGGAGAGAGGTGTGTCACAACCAGTAGTAGCATTTTGGAGGCGTGGCGGTGGGACAACCTCCAACACTACTGCACCTTGTCCTGAATCCTTCCCAGCTGCCAAAAGAGTGACCCAATGGGCCGTGAAAGAAAGGTAACGTCCCTGTCCATGCCTGCTGGACCATGAGTCAGCGGTAATATGCACCTTACCGCTGACCGCCCTGTCCAGCGAGGCCAAGACATTGCCTTCCACATGCCGGTAGAGAGCCGGAATAGCCTTCCGTGAGAAAAAGTGGCGTTTGGGAACCTGCCACTGAGGAACTGCACATTGCACAAACTCACGGAAGGGGGCCGAGTCTACCAACTGAAAAGGCAGCAGTTGAAGCGCTAGCAATTTAGCCAAGCTAGCATTCAACCGCTGGGCATGTGGATGGCTGGGAGTGAACTTCTTTCGACGGTCCAGCAGCTGGGGCAGGGAAATTTGCCTGCTAGAATCGGACGTCGGTGTACTGCTAGCAGAGTGGGCGCAAGTACTTGGCTGTGACACACCTAATTCTACACCTTCATTCCTCTCAGTGCATGTTTCAGAGAGGACTGAAGTTATAGTGGGGTTGGAGATCCCAGCTGATGCGGTGCAAGGAGAGGTCCGCTTTGTTCTTTGGTGTGGGTCTTTGAGGTAGGCTTGCCAACGAGCTGCATGGCAGGTCAACATATGTCTGGTCAGGCATGTGGTACCCAAGCGGCTGATGTTTTGGCCACGCGATATACGCTTGAGACATATGTTGCAAACAGCAGCTGTGCGATCTGATGCACTAGCCTCAAAAAAGGCCCACACCAAAGAACTTTTTGAATGACGGGCAGAGGCAGCGCCCTGCACAGGCGGAGCTCTGCGGTGTGATTCCGTCGGTGTACTGCCCTTACGCTGGCCACCAAAGGGCATCCTGCCTCGTTGGAGATGTGCCTCCTCCTCATCCTCCTCCTCCTCCTCTCTCCTATTAGGCTCCCACGTGGAGTCAGTGACCTCATCATCCCCTCCCTCCTCATCACTGGAGCCAATCTGGCAGTATGCTGCAGCTGCTGGAACATGACTGCCAGATTGGTGTCCTTCTTGAGCATCCCCTCTGTCTGCTCTCACGCTACTGCCTTCCTCTAGCTGGGTTTCATCATCAGACCCTTCGAAACGCTGGGCATCCTCCTGGAGCATGTACCCAACACTGTGCTGAAACAGTTCGGGGGACTCCTCAGGAGGAGGACATGGTGGGTCTAGGGAAGGAGTGACTGATGATTTGTCTGACATTGATACCAGGGAAGACGACGCTTTGGCAGCTGCTTTTCCAGTACCCTGAGCCTGGGTGAGAGAGGATGAGGAGGAGGAGGAGGGCTTGGTCATCCACTCTACCAAGTCTTCGGCATGATGTGGCTCAACATGTCCAGCTGCCGAAAAGAAGGACAAGCGTGTCCCATGGCCATGTGCTGATGACAATGCACCGCGTCCACGACCAGCACTGTTGCCCCCAGACACAGAGCCTGCTTGCCCTCTTTTATTGCCTCCTGACTGTCTGCCTCTCCTTGTTTGCCTTCCAGACATTCTAATAGATGGCCTGCAGGGAGATGGGAAAAAAGCAATAAGGGCTACCTTCAGGTGTCCTTCTCTGTCCCTTGAAACAAGGACTTGCAGAGTGAAATAAACTGACACTCTCCCTACCTACAGTTTTCTGTCCCTAGAATAAATGTTTTTTTTAATCACAATATAGCACAAGGACAATTCAGTCACTGTCCTTCCAGGTCCCTGGAAACAAGGACTTGCAGAGTGAAATAAACTGACACTCTCCCTACCTACAGTTTTCTGTCCCTAGAATAAATGTTTTTTTTAAGCACAATATAGCACAAGGACAATTCACTCACTGTCCTTACAGGTCCCTGGAAACAAGGACTTGCAGAGTGAAAGAAAAAAAACACTCTCCCTACCTACAGTTTTCTGTCCCTAGAAAAAATGTTTTTTTTAATCACAATATAACACAAGGACAATTCACTCACTGTCCTTCCAGGTCCCTGGAAACAAGGACTTGCAGAGTGAAATAAACTGACACTCTCCCTACCTACAGTTTTCTGTCCCTAGAATAAATGTTTTTTTTAAGCACAATATAGCACAAGGACAATTCACTCACTGTCCTTACAGGTCCCTGGAAACAAGGACTTGCAGAGTGAAAGAAAAAAAACACTCTCCCTACCTACAGTTTTCTGTCCCTAGAATAAATGTTTTTTTTAATCACAATATAGCACAAGGACAATTCAGTCACTGTCCTTCCAGGTCCCTGGAAACAAGGACTTGCAGAGTGAAAGAAAAAAAACACTCTCCCTACCTACAGTTTTCTGTCCCTAGAAAAAATGTTTTTTTTAATCACAATATAACACAAGGACAATTCACTCACTGTCCTTCCAGGTCCCTGGAAACAAGGACTTGCAGAGTGAAATAAACTGACACTCTCCCTACCTACAGTTTTCTGTCCCTAGAATAAATGTTTTTTTTAATCACAATATAGCACAAGGACAATTCAGTCACTGTCCTTCCAGGTCCCTGGAAACAAGGACTTGCAGAGTGAAATAAACTGACACTCTCCCTACCTACAGTTTTCTGTCCCTAGAATAAATGTTTTTTTTAAGCACAATATAGCACAAGGACAATTCACTCACTGTCCTTACAGGTCCCTGGAAACAAGGACTTGCAGAGTGAAATAAACTGACACTCTCCCTACCTACAGTTTTCTGTCCCTAGAATAAATGTTTTTTTTTAAGCACAATATAGCACAAGGACAATTCACTCACTGTCCTTACAGGTCCCTGGAAACAAGGACTTGCAGAGTGAAAGAAAAAAAACACTCTCCCTACCTACAGTTTTCTGTCCCTAGAAAAAATGTTTTTTTTAATCACAATATAACACAAGGACAATTCACTCACTGTCCTTCCAGGTCCCTGGAAACAAGGACTTGCAGAGTGAAATAAACTGACACTCTCCCTACCTACAGTTTTCTGTCCCTAGAATAAATGTTTTTTTTAATCACAATATAGCACAAGGACAATTCAGTCACTGTCCTTCCAGGTCCCTGGAAACAAGGACTTGCAGAGTGAAATAAACTGACACTCTCCCTACCTACAGTTTTCTGTCCCTAGAATAAATGTTTTTTTTAATCACAATATAGCACAAGGACAATTCAGTCACTGTCCTTCCAGGTCCCTGGAAACAAGGACTTGCAGAGTGAAATAAACTGACACTCTCCCTACCTACAGTTTTCTGTCCCTAGAATAAATGTTTTTTTTAATCACAATATAGCACAAGGACAATTCACTCACTGTCCTTACAGGTCCCTGGAAACAAGGACTTGCAGAGTGAAATAAACTGACACTCTCCCTACCTACAGTTTTCTGTCCCTAGAATAAATGTTTTTTTTAAGCACAATATAGCACAAGGAGAATTCACTCACTGTCCTTCCAGGTCCCTGGAAACAAGGACTTGCAGAGTGAAAGAAAAAAAACACTCTCCCTACCTACAGTTTTCTGTCCCTAGAAAAAATGTTTTTTTTAATCACAATATAACACAAGGACAATTCACTCACTGTCCTTCCAGGTCCCTGGAAACAAGGACTTGCAGAGTGAAATAAACTGACAGTCTCCCTACCTACAGTTTTCTGTCCCTAGAATAAATGTTTTTTTTAATCACAATATAGCACAAGGACAATTCAGTCACTGTCCTTCCAGGTCCCTGGAAACAAGGACTTGCAGAGTGAAATAAACTGACACTCTCCCTACCTACAGTTTTCTGTCCCTAGAATAAATGTTTTTTTTAATCACAATATAGCACAAGGACAATTCAGTCACTGTCCTTCCAGGTCCCTGGAAACAAGGACTTGCAGAGTGAAATAAACTGACACTCTCCCTACCTACAGTTTTCTGTCCCTAGAATAAATGTTTTTTTTAATCACAATATAGCACAAGGACAATTCACTCACTGTCCTTACAGGTCCCTGGAAACAAGGACTTGCAGAGTGAAATAAACTGACACTCTCCCTACCTACAGTTTTCTGTCCCTAGAATAAATGTTTTTTTTAAGCACAATATAGCACAAGGAGAATTCACTCACTGTCCTTCCAGGTCCCTGGAAACAAGGACTTGCAGAGTGAAAGAAAAAAAACACTCTCCCTACCTACAGTTTTCTGTCCCTAGAAAAAATGTTTTTTTTAATCACAATATAACACAAGGACAATTCACTCACTGTCCTTCCAGGTCCCTGGAAACAAGGACTTGCAGAGTGAAATAAACTGACACTCTCCCTACCTACAGTTTTCTGTCCCTAGAATAAATGTTTTTTTTAATCACAATATAGCACAAGGACAATTCAGTCACTGTCCTTCCAGGTCCCTGGAAACAAGGACTTGCAGAGTGAAATAAACTGACACTCTCCCTACCTACAGTTTTCTGTCCCTAGAATAAATGTTTTTTTTAAGCACAATATAGCACAAGGACAATTCACTCACTGTCCTTACAGGTCCCTGGAAACAAGGACTTGCAGAGTGAAAGAAACTGACACTCTCCCTACCTACAGTTTTCTGTCCCTAGAATAAATGTTTTTTTAAGCACAATATAGCACAAGGACAATTCACTCACTGTCCTTCCAGGTCCCTGGAAACAAGGACTTGCAGAGTGAAAGAAACTGACACTGTCCCTACCTACAGTTTTCTGTCCCTAGAATAAATGTTTTTTTTTAAGCACACTATAGCACAAGCACAAAACACACTGACACTCTCCCTACCTATCCTTCTCTTTCCCTAAACTAAAGGAATCCAGGTTAAGCAAGAAAGAAATAACAGTCACTGTCCCTGCCTATGCTGCTCTATCCCTGCTCCGGAACACACTACACTAGGCCGCCGTGCTGGCGGCCTTTTATAGTGTGGGGCGTGTACTAAACACCCTCAGCAATAATTGGCCACAGGCATCCTGCCTGTGGCCAATCATTGCTCTCCTCGCTGCCGGCGCTGTGATTGGCCAAGCATGCGGGGTCACAGTGCATGCTTGGCCAATCACAGCGCCTGGATGACACTGCGATGGCGTAGTGCATTGTGGGCCGTTCGCGTCACTCGAATTTGGCGCGAACGGCCCAAATCGTTCGATCTTCGTCGAACGATCGAACAGCCGATGTTCGAGTCGAACGTATGTTCGACTCGAACACGAAGCTCATCCCTAATTGTGAGTATTTTGCAGATCTCGCTTTTTGTCACAAAGTTTTGAAAATTGAAAAAAAAAAAAGAAAAAAAAAATGTTCTTTCTTCATTTTCAAAAACAAATGAGAGCTGTAAAATACTCACCATGCCTCTCAGCAAACAGCTTGGGGTGTCTACTTTCCAAAATGGGGTCGTTTGGGGGGGTTTTGTGCTATTTTGGCATTTTATGGCCTTCGAAACTGTGATAGGTAGTGAGGAGTCAAATCAAAAATTTGTGCCTAGAAATCCTGAAGGCGGTGCTTGGTTTTCGGGGTCCCGTACGTGGCTAGGCTCCTAAAAAGTCCCACACATGTGGTATCCCTGTACTCAGGAGAAGCAGCAGAATGTATTTTGGGGTGCAATTCCACATATAACCATGGCATGTGTGAGCAATATATCATTTAGTGACAACTTTTTGTAATTTTTTATTTTTTTTGTCATTATTCAATCACTTGGGACAAAAAAAAAAACATTCAATGGGCTCAACATGCCTCTCAGCAATTTCCTTGGGGTGTCTACTTTCTAAAATGGGGTCATTTGGGGGGGTTTTGTACTGCCCTGCCATTTTAGCACCTCAAGAAATGAGATAGGCAGTCATAAATTTAAAGCTGTGTAAATTCCAGAAAATGTACCCTAGTTTGTAAACGCTATAACTTTTGCGCAAACCAATAAATATACGCTTATTGACATTTTTTTTACTAAAGACATGTGGCTGAATACATTTTGGCCTAAATGTATGACTAAAATTGAGTTTATTCGATTTTTCTTATAACAAAAAGTAGAAAATATCATTTTTTTTCAAAATTTTCGGTCTTTTTCCATTTATATCGCAAAAAATTAAAATCGCAGAGGCAATCAAATACCATTAAAAGAAAGCTCTATTTGTGGGAAGAAAAGGACACAAATTTCGTTTGGGTACAACATTGCATGTCCGCACAATTTACAGTTAAAGCAGCGCAGTGCAAAATTCTGAATCCACCTCTGGTCCTTTAGCTACCAAATGGTCCGGGGCTTAAGTGGTTAAGGACCCGCTCATGTACATATACGTCGGCACTTTAACCACTTAACGACCGCTCACTGTATATATACGTCGGCAGAATGGCACCGACAGGCAAAGTCACGTACCTGTACGTGACTGCCTTTGTATAGTTGGGGGGTCCCATCGGACCCCCCTTCTATACAGTGAGCGGTCGTTAGTTGTTCGGGAGCGATCCGGGATGAGGGGACGGCCGTTCGATTCCGGCCACCCCCTCGCGATCGCTCCCGGCGAATGAGAAAGCTTCCTCTGCCTGTGTAATGTAAACACAGGCAGAGGAAGTGATGTCATCTCTCATGCGGCGCTCACATATACCGAGCGCCGTACAAGAGAAGACACACAGGTTAGTGCACAAACACTACACTAACACCAGGACACATAGGAACATAAATGGCCCCCCAGGCCCCCCCAGATCACCCCCCAGCCCCCAGTCACAGTGTCACTGATTGCAGTGACCATTTATTTACTGATCACTGCAATCAGTGACATTTGTGACTGTAAAAGTGTCACTACAGTTAGTTTTAGGTCCAGTGTAGCCCCCTAACACCCCCCTAATAAAGGTTTAACCCCCTGATCGCCCCCCAGATAATCCTTTCACCCCCTATCACCACTGTCGCTAAGCGATCGTTTTTCTGATCGCTGTATTAGTGTCGGTGATGCTGATCGGTAGCCAGTTATTTTTTTTAGGTTCACCGCAGGTTTTTATAGCGTCAGGTACCCCCATATATTACCTAATAAAGGTTTAACCCCTTGATTGCCCCCCCCCCAGGTAACCCTTTCACCCCCTTTTGCCAGTGTCACTAAGCAATCGTTTTTCTGATCGCTGTCTTAGTGTCGGTGATGCCGATGGGTAGCCAGATATTTTTTTTAGGTTCGCCGCAGGTTTTTATAGCATCAGGTACCCCCATATATTACCTAATAAAGGTTTAACCCCTTGATCGCCCCCCAGGTAACCCTTTCACCCCCTATCACCAGTGTCGCTAAGCGATCATTTTTCTGATCGCTGTCTTAGTGTCGGTGATGCCGATAGGTAGCCAGTTATTTTTTTTAGGTTCACCGCAGGTTTTTATAGCGTCAGGTACCCCCATATATTACCTAATAAAGGTTTAACCCCTTGATCGCCCCCCCCCAGGTAACCCTTTCACCCCCTTTTGCCAGTGTCACTAAGCAACTGTTTTTCTGATAGCTGTCTTAGTGTCGGTGATGCCGATGGGTAGCCAGATATTTTTTTTAGGTTCGCCGCAGGTTTTTATAGCATCAGGTACCCCCATATATTACCTAATAAAGGTTTAACCCCTTGATCGCCCCCCAGGTAACCCTTTCACCCCCTATCACCAGTGTCGCTAAGCGATCATTTTTCTGATCGCTGTCTTAGTGTCGGTGATGCCGATAGGTAGCCATTTATTTTTTTTAGGTTCGCCGCAGGTTTTTATAGCGTCAGCTACCCCCATATATTACCTAATAATGGTTTAACCCCTTTATCGCCCCCCAGGTAACCCTTTCACCCCCTTTTGCCAGTGTCACTAAGAGATCGTTTTTCTGATCGCTGTATTAGTTATGCTGGTGCCGATAGGTAGCTAGTTATTTTTTTTAGGTTCGCCGCAGGTTTTTATAGCGTCAGGTACCCCCATATATTATCTAATAAAGGTTTTAACCCCCTAATTGCCCATAGTTAACCCTTTCACCAGTGATCACCGTATAGGTGTTACTGGTGACACTGGTTAGCCAGTTAGTTATTTTGTTATTTAGGTTCCCCGTCAGGTTTTTATATAGCGTCAGGTACCCCCGTATATTACCTAATAAAGGTTTAACCCCCTGATTGCCCCTAGTTAACCCTTTCACCAGTGATCACCATATAAGTGTTACGGGTGACGCTGGTTAGTTAGTTTGCTTTTTATAGTGTCAGGACACCCGCCGTATATAACCCAATAAAGGTTTAACCCCCTGATCGCCCGGCGGGTGATATCAATTAGGTTTTAGCGTCAGAGAGGGTCTGCGTCACACCCCAGGCAGCGTCAGGTTAGTGCCAGTAACGCTAACACCCACGCGTGAAGCATACACCTCCCTTACTGGTATAGTATCTGAACAGATCAATCTGATCTGATCAGATCTATACTAGCGTCCCCAGCAGTTTTGGGTTCCCAAAAATGCAGTGTTAGCGGGATCAGCCCAGATACCTGCTAGCACCTGCGTTTTGCCCCTCCGTCCAGCCCAGGCCACCCAAGTGCAGTATCGATCGATCACTGTCACTTACAAAACACAACACACATAACTGCAGCGTTCGCAGAGACAGGCCTGATCCCTGCGACTCCAGTGCTGTAGGAGGTAATTTCACCACCACAGTTAAAAAAAAAAGCATATATGCCGAAGCATTGGGGCAGCAGGGGCAGAGGAGCGGAGGAGCGATTTTGCTCCTAATGCCGCGTACATACTGGTTAAATTCCGATGGAGGCTTGCCCGTGGAAAAGTCTGACCATGTGTACGCGGCATAACTTTTGCGGGAGGATGCCCCCATGCTTCGGCATATATAAATGGTGCATGTATGCCCATTATTAGAAGTGGGTGGATGAAGGGCGTTATTCTAATGGTGGGCATACCCACCGATCAATCTTTTTTTTCGTTCAGCCAACAGGCTGCATGAAAAAAAAAGATTACAATACATGTCCAACAAGGACCAGCAACGTACTGGTATGTTGCTGGACTTTGAATGTTTATACCAGATTGATGCCTGCAGGTTTAGGTATCATCTTGGTATCATTCTTTTCAGCCAGCGGCCGGCTTTCATTTAAAAGCAATCCTAGTGGCTAATTAGCCTCTGGACTGCTTTTACAAGCAGTGGGAGGGAATGTCCCCCCGGATATAAAAAGCGCCATTGGGAAATTGGGAAAGCATTTTATCACACCGATCTTGGTGTGGTCAGATGCTTTGAGGGCAGAGGAAAGATCTAGGGTCTAATAGACCCCAGTTTTTTTCAAAAAAAGAGTACCTGTCACTACCTATTGCTATCATAGGGGATATTTACATTCCCTGAGATAACAATAAAAATTATAAAAAAAAAAAAAAAAATATGGAAGGAACAGTTTAAAAATAAAATAGCAAAATTAATAATAAAAAAAAAAAAAAAAAAGCATCCCTGTCCTGCCCTGCGCTTGCGCAATGGCGAACGCAAGCGTCGGTCTGGCGTCATATGTAAACAGCAATTGCATCATGCATGTGAGGTATCACCGCAAAGGTCAGATCAAGGGCAGTCATTTTAGCAGTAGACCTCCTCTGTAAATCTAACGTGGTAACCTGTAAAGGCTTTTAAAGGCTTTTAAAAATGTTTGGAGTTTGTCGCCAATGCGCGTTTGTGCGAAATTTTAAAGCATGTCGTGTTTGGTATCTATGTACTCGGCCTAAGATCATCTTTTTTATTTCATCAAACATTTGGGCAATATAGTGTGTTTTAGTGCAATAAAATTAAAAAAAGTGTATTTTTTCCCCAAAAAATGCGTTTGAAAAATCGCTGCGCAAATACTGTGTGGGAAAAAAAATGCAACACCCACCATTTTAATTTGTAGGGCCTTTGCTTTAAAAAAATATATAATGTTTGTGGTTTAACATAATTTTCTAGCAAAAAAAAAATGTTTTCATGTAAACAAAAAGTGTCAGAAAGGGCTTTGTCTTCAAGTGGTTAGAAGAGTGGATGTAAGCTTCCTAATGTTGTGTATAAAATGCCAGAACAGTTCAAAACCCCCCCAAATGACCCCATTTTGGAAAGTAGACACCCCCAGCTATATACTGAGAGGCATGTCGAGTCCATGGAATATTTTATATGTTGACACAAGTTGCGGAAAAAAGACAATTTATTTTTTATTTTTATTTTTTTTGCACAAAGTTGTCACTAAATGATATATTGCTCAAACATGCCATGGGCATATGTGGAATTACACCCCAAAATACATTCTGTTGCTTCTCCTGTGTACGGGGATACCACATGTGTGAGACTTTTTGGGAGCCTAGCCGCGTACGGGACCCCAAAAACCAAGCACCGCCTTCAGGCTTTCTAAGGGTGTCAATTTTTGATTTCACTTCTCACTGCCTATCACAGTTTCAGAGGCCATGAAATGCCCAGATGGCACAAAGCCCCCCAAATGACCCCATTTTAGAAAGTAGACACCCCAAGCTATTTGGGTATACAAAATAGTGTAGCGCTGGAAAAAAAAACTGTGTATGTCTATACAGTGAATTAAATAAGTGAAAAAAGTATCAAAAACACAAGTAAACAGCACAAATAAACAAATAAAGTTCATAAATGCACGTGAAGAGCGAATAATTGAATGTGTAGTGGGTCTTCCCTCTAATTGGATGATGAAAGTTCCACAGAGAAAATATCCAATAAAACTGGTAGATATTATTCCAACAATAAGTGAAGATCCCGCCACCAAAGTGAGAAATGAAGGCTTACCAAACAGCCTGTGACCGCCCTTCTCAGGGGGGTCAAAACAAGCTTAGCAGAGCGATGTTCACTCCATGGGAGGCAGGAAGACTGCAGTGGGAACACTCCATTCACAGTAGGCGAGTCTCCAGAGACGTGTCTGCACAGCTGATCCAATCCAGAAATGGGAAACACTCTTGATGAATCAGAGTGAATAATCCTCAGCAGATAAAACGAAATCCAAAAAAGAAAAAAGAACTTTCCATAGTGCACAGTTCATCAAGGAAGTTTTAATTTGATTTAAAAAAATGTACAAGAGAAAGTACAGTTCTCCTATATGCATAAAATAATAAAAGAGAAAATCCTTGCAAGGAAGTAAATTGCTCCGAGTTTCTGTCAAAGACCATTTGCGCGTGCGCAGTGCATGTGCGTGTCGCCCTACGCCGTTTCGTCACATCTGACATCATCAGGTGCCCCTTAGCTCTGCTAAGCTTGTTTTGACCCCCCTGAGAAGGGCGGTCACAGGCTGTTTGGTAAGCCTTCATTTCTCACTTTGGTGGCGGGATCTTCACTTATTGTTGGAATAATATCTACCAGTTTTATTGGATATTTTCTCTGTGGAACTTTCATCATCCAATTAGAGGGAAGACCCACTACACATTCAATTATTCGCTCTTCACGTGCATTTATGAACTTTATTTGTTTATTTGTGCTGTTTACTTGTGTTTTTGATACTTTTTTCACTTATTTAATTCACTGTATAGACATACACAGTTTTTTTTCCAGCGCTACACTATTTTGTATACCCATTTTTGTTTGTACCTTATATCAAGGTTTTTTTTTGGTGTTAGCAGCAGGTTTCCTTAAGGGACTTATTCATTTATTTATTACTTCACATTATTTTGCACCTAGCGCAAATTTTTCTTTTTATAATCACCCCAAGCTATTTTCTGAGAGGTATGGTGAGTATTTTGCAGATCTCGCTTTTTGTCACAAAGTTTTGAAAATTGAAAAAATAAATAAATATATATTTCCTTTCTTTATTTTCAAAAACAAATGAGAGCTGTAAAATACTCACCATGCCTCTCAGCAAATAGCTTGGGGTGTCTACTTTCCAAAATTGGGTCATTTGGGGGGGTTTTGTGCTATTTTGGCATTTTATGGCCCTCGAAACTGTGATAGGTAGTGAGGAGTGAAATCAAAAATTTGTGCCCTTAGAAATCCTGAAGGCGGTGCTTGGTTTTCGGGGCCCTGTACGCGGCTAGGCTCCTAAAAAGTCCCACACCTGTGGTATCCCCGTACTCAGGAGAAGCAGCAAAATGTATTTTGGGGTGCAATTCCACATATAACCATGGCATGTGTGAGCAATATATCATTCAGTGACAACTTTTTGTAATTTTTTTTTTGTCATTATTCAATCACTTGGGACAAAAAAAAAATATTCAATGGGCTCAACATGCCTCTCAGCAATTTCCTTGGGGTGTCTACTTTCCAAAATGGGGTCATTTGGGGGGGGGGGGGGTTTGTACTGCCCTGCCATTTTAGCACCTCAAGAAATGAGATAGGCAGTCATAAAATAAAAGCTGTGTAAATTCCAGAAAATGTACCCTAGTTTGTAGACGCTATAACTTTTGCGCAAACCAATAAATATACGCTTATTGACATTTTTTTTACTAAAGACATGTGGCTGAATACATTTTGGCCTAAATGTATGACTAAAATTGAGTTTATTCGATTTTTCTTATAACAAAAAGTAGAAAATATCATTTTTTTTTCAAAATTTTCTGTATTTTTCCGTTTATATCGCAAAAAATAAAAATTGCAGAGGCAATCAAATACCATTAAGAGAAAGCTCTATTTGTGGGAAGAAAAGGACGCAAATTTTGTTTGGGTACAACATTGCATGTCTGCACAATTTCCAGTTAAAGCAGCGCAGTGCCAAA
The DNA here is from genome assembly GCA_029206835.1 of Rana muscosa. Taxonomy (NCBI): domain Eukaryota; kingdom Metazoa; phylum Chordata; class Amphibia; order Anura; family Ranidae; genus Rana; species Rana muscosa. Next base: position 36,479,866 of record CM055116.1, on the reverse strand, counting down.
TTCTGAAAAACACCTCTGGTCCTTTAGCTACAAAATGGTCCGGGGCTTAAGTGGTTAAAGATGGATATCTCGGTAACGGCAACAGCTGCTGCCACAACCGAGATATCCATATTTTCAGTGAGCGGTCCTGTAAACGATAATGGTGGTCTCTGCAGCGTATTCGCCATGAGATCACCGTTATCGGCGGTGAGAGAGGGCCCCCCTTCCCGCCGCTCTCCTGCGCCCTCTGCCACTTACCGGAGCAGTCGGTAGCGACGGAGGCGATCGGGTCCTTCTCCCTCTGTGGTATGGATACGAGTGAGCGGAAGATGGCCCCCACCCATCTCCATACCATAGCAGGGCGGAAGCGACGTCAAAACGTCACTTCCGCCCATACTGTACATCTTAAAGGCACATTTTTTTGTTGTCATTTTTTCTAATGACAATTTTTTTTTTTTTTTACTGAATTTTAGTCTAAATATGAGATCTGAAGTCTTTTTGACCCCAGATCTCATATTTAAGAGGACCTGTCATGCTTTTTTTTCTATTACAAGGGATGTTAACATTCCTTGTAACAGGAATAAAAGTGACCCATTTTTTTTTTTAAAACAGTGTAAAAGTAAATAAAATCAAGTAAAATAATTGCGATTTTTTTTTTTAAGCTCCCCATCCCAACAAGTTTGCACGCAGAGGCGAACGCATACGTAAGTAGCGCCCGCATATGAAAACGGTGTTAAAACCACACAAGTGAGGTATAACTACAATCGTTACAGCGAGAGCAATAATTCTAGCCCTAGACCTCCTCTCTAACTCAAAAGATGCAACCTATAGAGTTTTTGAAACGTTGCCGATGGAGATTTTTAAGGGTAAAAGTTTGACGCCATTTCACGAGCGAGCGCAATTTTTAAGCCTAACATGTCAGGTATCAATTTACTCGGCGTAACATTATCTTTCACAATATAAAAAAAAATTGGGCTAACTTTACTGTTGTCTTATTTGTTAATTCAAAAAAGTGATTTTTTTCCAAAAAAAGTGCGCTTGTAAGACCGCTGCGCAAATACAGTGTGACAAAAAGTATTGAAATGACCACCATTTTATTCTCTAGGGTGTTAGAAAAAAACAATATATAATGTTTGGGGGTTTTAAGTCATTTTCTAGCAAAAAAAAAACAGTTTTAAACTTGTAAGCACCGAGTCTGAAAAACAGGCTTGGTCCTTAAAGCCCTGTACACACAATCGGATTTCCTATGGATTCTAATCCGATGGATTTTTCCATTTGAAATCCAATTAAGCTGACTTCCATCAGTCTTGCCTACACACCATCAGTCAAAAATCCGACCGTCCCAAACGCCGTGGCTTAAAACACTCCGACAAGCCGAGAAAAATTAAGTTCAATGCTTCTGAGCATGCGTCGACTTGATTCTGAGCATGTGTGGGTTTTTTGTCCGATGGAGTTCCACACAGACGATCGGAATTTGCTATCGTTTTTTTCCCATCGGATAAATTTAAAACATGTTCTATTTTTTTTCACCGATGGAAAAAAGACCGATGGGGCCCATACACGATCGGTTTGTCCGATGAGAAAAGTCCATCTGACTGTTTTCATCGGTAAAACCGATCGTGTGTACACGGCATAAGTGGTTAAGATAGTTATACAAGGAAATAATTTTCTATATGAACCTTTGTCAAAACTTGTCAGTACATTTAATACTACCATCAGAAACTTGACAAATGTCACTCAAAAGTATTTTAAAATTGTATTTTCTTTTAACATATGATTTTGAAAATGAATACCACAATCACTGTTGGAATTTTGTTTGTTTGAAAAATATGTCCATCCTGCTCATTTGATTTTTTTATTTTTTTTATTGCTACAGTTAAAAACAAACATCGATTTGAACCCATTAACTACTAGCACATTGAATGAACATTCCAAAATCTTTTTTTTTTAAAGAAAATACACTTTGTATGGGCATATACTGTACACTGTAGCAAGGGCAACAGCAGTAAGGAGAGGCTGCCATAAGGAGAACAATGACAGAAGGACACTAGGAAGTTTGTTCAAAAATCTTAATCTGGATATTTAAATGCTACACTAAATAGTCTGAGTCTTAAATTAGGTTTATTTCAAATAATAACTGTGTAAAACAGGCAATGCATTTCAGGGCTCCAACATCAGCCCCTTCACCAAGGATTAACCAAATATAGGGTTCACAATCTGGTGACTGGTGATTTCATTTTGTAAAACACATTGGTATGGCTCTCCAATTTCTAGATCAGAGTTTTGAATACACAAACCAGGGTGATTGTAGTAACTACTTGGCTTGCAGAAGCTGCCTACCTACTAATCAAATGCCCTACAGGGAATACACCAACATAACAATGACATCCATTTGAACACAAAACCATCATCCACTTCCAGCCCCAGAATTCATTGACATCTACCTACCTGAGTATTTAAATAAAAAAAATCGGACAAGATTCACACAACTTTCATCCGGGATTAACAAAATTTTCCATTTGACTCTCAGTAGATTTGGGTGAAAGCAATGTGAATCTTGTGTAAAAACATATTGTGGCAGAGCGTTGCCCTGCCAGGGTCTAGAAGGAGGTTGTGACCCAGAATTCTCAACCAGACGGGTTGAGGGGCTCCAGGGAGCTTGTAACATGAAGAGGAAACTGGCTTTTCAGTTTCCTCCTTTCTTAGACAGGTCCACTTTGGGACCTGGAGCCAGGGGATTTCTGACAGATCTGGGTGGGATGAAATCCCCAGTACTGGGTCCTGATTTTGAGAACAGCCAGCATACTGATTGGTCAGGTGTGTGCTGGGCTTTTAGTAGTAACCTGACCATAGTTCTGGGCTCCACCCCAGCAGACAGGAAGTCTGAGTACCAGGAGTCAGGAGGGTTCCACGGGGGAGCCAGTGCAGCAAGAGGCTGTTAGCTATATGCACCAAGGTGGTCGGTGAAACAGTCTGTACGAGACAGACAAGGGCCTGGAGTGTAAGGCCAGAGCAGCAGTACTGCAAGCGAGAGCCAACTAGGCTGAATGTCATTTTGTTGATGAAAAGGAATGCTGAAATCCCTGTGAGGGAAACCTATCTTTGTTTGTTGAACGTTCTTTTAATAAAAATGGGCAAACAAAGCCCTTAAAAAGAAGAACCAGCGAGTGGGGGTGTCCTTCAAGCTCTACATTTTATGCTAGTCCTTTACAATATATAAACAGATCCTTAAGAGACGTTACTCATGTCTATTTTTGCTATCACGTAAACTTGATTGTGTATTCAATTCCGGTTTAAATAAGATAAGGAAACATTTTGGAAAAAATATACAGCTTAGAAGTCCAGCACTTGAGGCCAATATGGCAAATATCTCCACAGCCACCATGTATTTCCCTTTGGTGCTGAGATAGGCCGGAATCATGACAATCCAGACACTGCAGAACACCAGCATACTGAAGGTGATGTATTTGGCCTCATTAAAACTGTCCGGTAATGTCCTCACCATGAAAGCCAGAACAAAACTCACAGCTGCCAGAAACCCCATATAACCCAACACAGAGTAGAACCCGATAACTGACCCTTCATTACACTGAATGATAATCTTGTCCTGATAAGAATGAGTGTCCATTTCCTGAAAAGGGTGGGAAGAGGACAACCAAATAAGACATATTATTACTTGAATGGATGTACACACTGATACTATGGAACTGGCCAGTTTGCTTCCCATCCATTTCCTCCAGTAGCTGCCAGGTTTGGTGGCTTTGAAAGCAATGTAAACCATGATTGTTTTAGCAAGAAGAGAGGAGACGGCTATGGAGAAGATGACTCCAAATGTCATGACACGCAGTATACAGGTTATATCCAGTGGCTGGCCAAGGAACAAGAACACACAGAGGAAGCTCAACAACATGCAGACAAGAAGAACGGAACTCAGGTATCTGTTATTAGCTTTGACAATGGGGGTATTCATATAGGAAATAAAAATCCCCTTTATTAAAACAGTCACGATGCAAAGTAAAATAGAAACTGTTGTGAATACTTTAGAAATGCCATCAGTGTAGGAAAGGAATTCAAGGAGTTTTGGAATACACCGATCTTTCTTCTCATTAGGCCATTCTTCCCCTGGGCAATTCATACAGTTCTCACTGTCTGCCAAAAGCAATAAATATAACACAGATTAATGTTTATTTTATTTACTTAAACAGTCATTTGTAGAGGAGAAGTGGGAATGTAATTTGTAGATACATTTATTGATGTTTTTCAGCACTGGTAACTTCTGGGTAAACCAATTATTCTCGTTGCACCAGAACAACCAATATGGCTCTAGGGCAGTAGGCACAGTATCATTAATAACTATGATGTTAGCAGCCAGCCTGCCTGCAAAAGTGGCAACTCATGATGCTAATCTAGGGCAGGCAGCATGCAAATCCACAAAAAAAATTAAGAAAAGAGGGCACATCGGCCTTGTGCATTATCCCAAGTAAATTTATTGATAAAAACAAAATAAAACTATTTACAAACATGTGGAGAAATAACACCCGTAAAAGCCACCTAATGGTGGCGATCAGTCCTGAAAGCGACAGTCACCAGATAGCAAAGGAAAGGACATCAGGGCCATTGCTGGCTGACGTGTTTTGAAGGAGTGCCTTCTTCCTCAGAGCCTAGCAGTAGTGGCTCCTTCTGCTTATTATATACATATGCACAGGGCCGTCTTTAGGGCAGGGCAAAAGGGGCAGCTGCCCTGGGCCCTGTCATTGTTGTGGGGCCCTAAGTAGTTGCATCATACTTGCCAACTATCCCAGTTTAAATTCCCTTGTCCCTTGAAGTTTTAGTCCTTTTCTGTGTCCTGATATCTCAGTGTGAAGTGCTGCTACTAATGCTGCCCAGCTCTGCCCTATTGTTGTGTACAGATGACTCACCTGCAGACCCTGTGTTTACATGTAAATAGTCGTCATTCATATGTAAATAATGGGATCATTCATATGCAATAAGCGGCGGCATTCATATGTAAATAGCTTAGGCCAGCGGCATTCATATGTATATCATGCCCCTCTGCAGTGTGCTGTATGATGTGCTGTAACCTCTAGCAACCAATTAGTGAGCAGTATTACTGTACAGTAATCTCTAGCAACCAATCAACAAGAAGAAATAATGTGCTGTAAACTCTAGCAACTAATCAGTGAGCGGTAATGTGTGGTGTAACCTCTAGCATCCAGTCAGTAAGTGGTAATGATATGCTGTAACCTCTGGCAACCGATCGCAATTACTGCCTGATCTGATACAGTAAACTGATTTTAAGTCTAGCTGATATTTATTGTATGTCTCAGAGCAGGTGGAGAGCAAAATTGCAAGAAATTTTTTGCCCAGGGTCCAAACAACATTAAAGACGGCCCTGCATATGCACACTCATTAGATACATCCCAAGAAAGCTCAGGGCCCCCACCCACTGTGGGGATGGTCCAACAGAGGAGTGGGGCTAAACTGACAGGTGGAGATTGACACTTTACCTCCACTACATTGCATAGCAATGATTAAAGCATTTAAAACATTGTTGGCAGTGCAAGTTCCGACCAGATGGGGTAAGGATACTCCATACACGAACATGCATTGATGGGGTGTAATAACCTATAGTCCATATCTTAGCGTATTGATGTACCAATCACTGTCTCTGTATTTGGCTGGTGTATGATTGGTACTGTAAAGATGACATCCATCTCACCTCTGGGTACCTCGATCGTGGCAATCATGCTGGCGCCTGTAACGCACACTGTAATGTTTGTGTTGCGGGAGTTACACCCGGAAATGCGCTCCAGATGTAATTTCCTGCTCGCCTGTCGCAGTGTGAAGATGATATAATCGTCGGAGCCTAACAACCGCCATCTTTGTGTAGACATCCAAAAATTATTATTCATAGGATTACATGCCTATACTTGCGTGTGGAGGCATGCGTGCCCATGTGCATCACATGGGCACGCATGCCTCCACATGCAAGTATAAGCATGGAAAACATGCGTAAAATACATGCGTAAGCCACAGAGCCCCGTCAAGGCACCCTGGTATCTGTGGTCCTATCACTAGCTTATAAGTGACTCCACAATGGAAGCACATGCATTCTGATGGATAGATGGAGGGCAGGTGGACTAAAGGGAGCCCACCCCATCTTAAAGGAACAGCTCCAGAACATCCAGGGGACTCCACCCAAACGACGATCGTATAGTCAGATCCAAATAAAACATAAAACGCAGGATAGTGTAAAACCTCTTAAGGGTTGCATTTAATACAAAGTATTGCATTTACACGTATGCATAGTAAAACAGCATTGCATGGTAAAAAAGGAAGGCGGCCGCCACAGAACTTCCAAATATGTAAAATGCACGATAGCAGGAACATGCAGCTCAGCCTGACTGGTTTTGTTGACTAAAGAACTTCTTCCAGGGCAATCATGATCCCCGGAAGAAGTCCTTTTGTCAATGAAACCGGTCAGGTAGAGCTGTATGTTCCTGCTATCGCAAATTTTACAAGTTTGGATGTTCTGTGATGGCCGTCTTCCTTTTTTACCATGCAATACTGTTTTTACTATGTATATGTGTAAGTGCAATACTTTATATTAGATGCAACCCTTTTGAGGTTTTACACTATCCAGCATTTTATGTTTTATTTGGATCTGACTATACGATCGTCGTTTGGGTGGAGTCTCCTGAATGCTCTGGAGCTGTTCCTGATGTGGTTCCTTTGTACATCCCCTGCTGATGACCCCTACCGGGACCTATTCATCAAGCCTGTTTGACCCTTCATTATAAAGGGTCCAGGCTCTCTGGTAAGCGTCCAACCTATTGTGGTGGTGGCATGTTCACTTGGTGAAGGGATTGGATAACCTTATCCATAGTTGAATCACAGAGTTTGCCATTTGACCATTATGGTCCATTTGAGAGACTGATTTTTTTGGACGGTTTATTTATTTATATATTTTTTTTGTATTTTTAATATCAATCACTGTAGCTCAACGCACCTTTATTTTGTTTAGTAATATTATATACTGAGTTAAAAAGGGAAGTATTGTACTGATCATAGCAATGGATATTGTTTGTGAATGATAGGATACACATGGAGGTATCAAAGAATATAGAACTGTAACAAGCATCAATCTTTTTTTTTTTTTGCTTTTATTATGGTCTGATAATATACCTGTAAGTCACACTTGTCTGTACCTATAAAGTCCCATATGCTTTTTTTTTTTTCGTTTTCATTTTAATTACTCAATATACTAGTGATGTTGGTACCCCCATGAGGGAAAATCTATAGATTCCATGCATAATTAACGTCTTTGTAATCTCAAAAAGTACACTTTAATGTTTATTTTAAGATAATGCCTGCCTCACCTCTCCTTCTATATAGTAAGCCTTACAAAGTTTCTTACATACTGTCCAGCCACTGTACAATATTTTTTACTATTGTCTCTCAAATAGTACCCTCAATTTTTTTCATGGTAAACCCTGCCCTGCCTCTCCCTTTTTACATTGCAGCCTAACCAAGCTCTTTACATATTGCCCAGTAACTGTACACTATTTGTAGATGTTGTCTTTCAAATAATAATCTCTGATGTTCATTTTAAGATAAAGCCACCTCTCCTTCTTACATTACCTTAATATGCTGCTTTTTACAGTCCAGCCACTGAACAATATTTGTGGCTATTGTCTCTCAAATAATACACTCCAATGTTTCTTTCTGTGAATCAAACCTGGGCAGATTTGCTCAACGCTAATGAACAATCCCTCTAATGCCGCGTACACACGATCATTTTTCCCGTCGGGAAAAATGACATTTTTTTTTTTCGCTGAGAAAAACGATCGTCTGTGGGCTTTATGCCGTTTTTCTCGTTGAGAAAAACGGCAGGAAAAACGACGAGAAAAATTAGAACATGTTCTAAATTTTCTCATCGTTTTTTCCATCATTTTTTTCCGCGGCAGTTTTCCCATAGGGAGACACTGCCGCGGAGCCCACAGACGGTCGTTTTTCTCGTCAAAGAAAAAAATGACAGGAAAAACGGTCGTGTGTGGGGGAACATGCCGTTCCCTCGTTTCTCATTTTTTTTCATGCCGTGATTCACGGCGGTGTTTTCACCGCCGTGAATCACGATCGTGTGTACGCGACATAAGAGAATGACATTAGGGAGCCTGTGCTCATAGTAATCCATTGTTATGAGATCATTTTGGTCCCTGTGGATGAACCACCCACAACTTTGCTGAAGAAGAAGAGGAGGTGAAATCGCCAGACCAGCCTGAGGACTGCAGCAAGAAAGTCAAGTATAAAGTCTTTAAAAATCCTGGGGGGGGGGGGACTTTGTGGGGAGGGGCAGATGATTTTCTTTTTTTGGAAACTACATTTCAACTTTAAAAGATATCGTACGTGTAGTGTTTGGACTTTACCGAACTTTCTAAATCTCAGTGCTAGAATCTTAACCTGATAAGAGCCCAGTGAACTGCCTGAAGTTAGTTTGAAGTCTACCTCCATCCCTCAATAGTCCAAAAAAAGTTACAGCTTTTCCACACTGAATTTCAGTGTAAATTTAAAAACATTAATAAATAAATTGTATATAGAAAAATAAGTATACAGTACCTGTCTTATTGGATATCTGGCCTTTTGAACATGGGATGCAGTCATAGCAGCAAGAGTGGATTGAAGATCCTGGCTTTTTTCTGTATCCAGGCAAACAAGCATCTACACATCGAGACTCCAGCTTCTAAAATGAAGTGAAAAAATAAAAATAAAGTTTGCTTGTCCAATATCCAACACTGGATATTCAATAGGAGTGTGTTGCAAAATATTACTGTATATTCGTATCCATTACACTTTAAACTGCATACAAACCCAAAATCTATGTTTCAGTAGGGCTGCCAAAATGTCTCACTGTGTACAGTCTGGAGATCCTGTCAGGAACAACACTTATTTTTTTAAGAAGACAACACTAAGCCACTGCCTCACACTGAAGTAGGACTCATGGCCTGTTTACCCGAATTTGCATGGCGTGGCACAGTGCAGTCTAAGCCCTGATTGAGCAAAGCAAAGGGGGGGGTGACACAGGGGGACACTGTGGGAGAGCACACATGGGGACACTGTGGGGGAGCACACAGGGGGACACTGTGGGGGAGCACACAGGGGGACACTGGGGGGAAGACAGGGGGACATTGTGGGGGGGAACACCGTGGGAGGGGATCAGGAGAGTATCATGGGGCCCCCTGCAGTCCTGTTGGGGCCCGGGCCCCCGAAATCTGTACTGGCTGCCCCCCTGATTGCATCCCTGGTGTCTCTTGACACCTGATGCCTATAATAATACCGCTCATGGCACACTGCCCTCCGCCGCCCCCTTTGTTCTTCTCGTCCCTCCCAGGTGATGTCATGTACAAGCACCTGCGGTGGGCGGGAGGGAAGGAGGGGCCGGCGGGGAGCAGCACGCAGTGAGCGGTGATATTACAGCCTCTTCAAGTGGTAGAATGCATGTGTTACAGAGCCTCTCATGGGGGCCCCTAACAGCCGGGCCCTCGGGCAGTGCCCAAGTGTCTGATGGGTCAGTCCGCTACTGGTCTAGAATGATCCCTGTGGTTTTCATTGTGCTTGGAAAGCAGCAGACGAGATATACAAGCTTATTTTGACCCCCCGTAATAGGAGGTCTACTCTCTCTGGTAAGAGCACATTCATATATGTTGTGGCGGTGAATTCACAAGGTGGAGGGAATCAAATTCAATTTGGTTCAAGGTGCTTTGGGGTGGGGGGATAGAGCCCCCCTGTCCTAAAGCACCACCCCATATTGAAGACTTGTGGTCAGGTATGGTTCAGGAGGGGGGGGCGCTTGCTCTTCCACCCCCCTTTCCTGACCTGCCGGGCTGTATGCTCGGATAAGGGCTTGGTATAGATTTGGGGGGACCCCACACTTTAATTTTGGCATGGGGTTCCCCTTAAAACTCATACCAGACCCAAATGGCCTGGTATGGATTGGGGAGGACCACTGCACCATGTTTTAAAATTTTTCTATTGCCGGCAATGGTATTATATTTCCGGAAATTTAAATGTAATTCATTTTTCTTTATAAATGTCAGTTTTGCTGCAGCAGGTTCTATACATGGTACAGATGCACCACTTTATAGGCAGACTAAGGGTACCCCCCAGGCACTAAAAATAAAGGTATTTTAAAATTTTGTTGTTTCACTTTAAGTATCATTAAAATCACTGTTCCTTTAACCACCTTCCACCCGGCCACTGCACATGTACGGCCGGATGGATGCTTCTTCCTTCTGAGTGGACGTTCAGGAATGTCCCTCAGAAGGATGGGGATCACACGTGTGCGCGCGTGCCCACGCAGCGGCGTGATCCCGCTGCGCGCATGTCACCCAGACACAGCGCATCTCTGATCGGCAGGAGGGCTCTGTGATTGGCCCTCCTGATCTCATGACGGCTGTGTCCAATCACAGCCATCATATGATGTAAATAGAGAGCCGGTTGTCAGGCAATCGTCTCTCCTCTCCTCACACAGAAGTTGTCAGTGAGGAGAGGAGAGCGGATCTCTGCAGCCGGCCGGTAATCAGTGAGTATGAGCTGTTTTTTACAGCTTTTTACACACTGATTACCAGCCTAGTGTCCCCACACATGTCCCCACACAATGTCCCCCAAAATAGTGTCCCCAAAACACTGTCCCCCCCACACACATGTCCCCACACATGTCCGCACACATGTCCCCACAGTAAAAACATACGTACCAATGATCACTTGCACACATATGTCTGTGATCATCTGCGCACATCTGTACATGATCATCTGTGTACATCTGTCCATGATCACACAAACCAATTTTTAAACCCTTAGGACTCTTTCACACGGGGCGGATCAGTCATGATCCGCCCCGTGAAGCTCCGCTTGCTCAGCGGGGATCGCTCCGTTGATCCCCGCTGAGCCGGCGGATGACTGGGCGGTCCCCGCACACTGTGCAGGGACCACCCTGTCAGAGCGCCGCTCTCCCCTATGGGAAGTCAGATGACGACGGACCGTAGAGTCCGTTGTCATCCGATCCGCTCCGCCGACGGAAGGAAAAATAGGGTTTTCCTCCGTCACACTTTGGCGGAGCGGAGCGGATGTCAGCGGACATGTCACCGCTGACATCCGTGCCTCCATAGGGCTACATGGAGCGTCCGTGCAGGTCCGCCTAAAAAACTGACAGGCGGACCTGAACGGACCCTCCATGTGAAAGGGGCCTTAACCTCCCTGGCGGTATGATTATGTCAGATTTTAGATGCAGAAAGCGGTACAATTATTTTGCATGGAAATTTGGCGTTTTATATTGTAGGCCTGAAATTCTTAGGAATAACACACTTAAAACTGTCCAAAAAAGAGTCTAGTAGACATCCTGGGTATGATAAAGTTTGAAACAAGAAATCATTAATTATAATATAATAAATAACTATAAATAATTATAACAAATAATAATATAATAATAATAAAAAATATTTAATAATGTAATCAAATCAAAAACACTGAAATTTGCTCAGTTGCAGAATTGTCGCTGTCATTACTTTTAGAGTTTGATGATGAATTTCCCTACAAATCACTATCGCTCAATTTTACAAGTGATTCTAATTTATTATCGCTGTTTTCTAGCTGGTCTAAAACAATTTTTGATGTAAAGGGACACTTTTTGGTTGCTATGGACAATCTCCAGTTTCCAGGCAGAAAGAACAGTATTTATAATATAAAACTGCATGCAGGGCACTGGACAGACCACTAGGGAGTCGACAAAGGGGATGTGTAATTATTTGATACAGTACTGTAATCTGTAAGATTACAGTGTACTGTATCTATACTGTGTTTTTTACTTTTTGAATTTGGCGCCGAACTCCGTCCCTGGGCGTCGCAACGCTCGCTCGGCACTGTGAATCGAGCGAGACACGGTGCTCATCAGTGCCGCCTATCAGTACCCATCAGTGCCGCCTATCAGTGCCGCCTATCAATGCCCATCATCAGTGCTTATCAGTGCCACCTCATCAGTGCCACCTCATCAGTGCCCATCAGTGCCGCCTTATCAGTGCCAGTCAGTACAGCCATATCAGTGCCCGTCATTGAAGAAGAAAACATATTTATTTACAAAAAAAATTAACAGAAACAAATAAAAACGTTTTTTTAAAAAAAAAAAATCGGTCTTTTTTTATTCGTTGCTCAAAAAATAGAGGTGATCAAATATCACCAAAAGAAAGCTCTATTTGTGGGAACAAAATGATAAAAAATTTGTTTGGGTACAGTGTTGCATGACCGCGCAATTGTCATTCAAATTGCGACGGCGCTGAAAGCTCAAAATTGGCTTGGGCAGGAAGGTGCGTAAGTGCCTGGTATTGAAGTGGTTAAGAGGTTAATAGGGCTTGCATTTTGGGTCCGAACTTTTTCCATGTTTGGCAGCTCTGGTGTGAACCGAAACGGGGGTTGTTTAGCACAACTCTATGGAGGAGTACTCATGGCAGACTAACAATGCTGCTGCAAATTTTTAGTAGGCAGTTGTTTAGCATTGTCAGTCTGCTACAGGAAATGCTGCTACTGGCGTGATCTCCAGTTAGAAATGAAAAAGGATTCACAAAAAATGAATTTCTTAAACTGAATACAGCAGGACATGAAGCCTAACATACTGAAGAAAAATAGATTTTGGGTTTAAATGCACTATGGTTGCCACCTGTCCAGGATTTACCTGGACAGTTCGGTTTTTGACTCATGCGTCCGGGTTTCAGTCCACCTGAAACCCGAGCACATTCTTCAGACCGGTCTGTGGCTCCCCAAGTAACCGAGATAGTCATACACAAATCTGTTGCCGCTGTGGGCGGCTCTTTGGGGGCAGGTTTGGCATCACTGAAGGGTGGGGTGATGATGTCAGCAAGAGCAATTTGGCCACACCCACTGGCACGCTCTGTGCGCTACATTACTACTTTCCTTGGGGCACCCAAATGTGCCCCAGGTCTTTTATAATTCTATAGTGTTTACTGCAAAAAAATAAAAATAAAACATTGCCCTGTGCCGCAAAATTGTTCGGGCTTGATTTGAAGAAAAGGTGGCAACCCTAACATGCAGTTCAAAGTGTAGTACATTTTTTTTATAAACTGAATGGTGTCAGCCTTGCCCATTTTTTTTATTTTTTTTTATTTTGAACAGGTATGACAAGATACCTTTGATTATATATTTAAAAGAGCAAACAGGAGGAACTAAGAGAAGTTCACTCTTTTAAAAATATCCCTTAAATCATTTTAACCTGGGGGGGGGGGGGGGGCAGAAGTAGTTCCCCATGGAGAACCCCATAGTCCATGAGTATGAGTAAGAAATAATCCCTAAAAGTATTTAACTTTCTTGTTAAATTTCTGCATTATTTATACTTATATGTGAAGGGCAGATAGAGATAATATAATATTTAAAGCAATAAAATGTATGGGTAACGCTAAAATGTCATTGCTTGACTATAATGCCGCGTACACACGACCATTTTTAATGTCATTGAAAAAAACTGCATTTTTCTCGACGTGATTCTTCTCAAGCCTGCCTTGCCTACACACTATCGTGGAAAAAAATGCTTGAGTAAAGCGCGGTGATGTCCAACACGTACGACGGCACTATAAAGGGGAAGATCCGTTCGAATGGCGCCACCCTTCATGTTAGTAAAGTTTGTTGAGCGACGATTCGCGCTTTTCAGCCTTGTGCTTTTCAGTCCGTTACAGTGTGACGAATGTGCTATCTCCATTACGAACGCTAGTTTTACCAGAACGAGCACTCCCGTCTCATACTTGATTCTGAGCATGCGCATTTTTTTTCACGTCGTTAAAGCCCACACGGCTGTTTTTTATGACGAGAAAAACGATAAAGTAAAAAACGACGTGAAAAATTAGAGCATGTTCCAATTTTCTCATGCCCGTTTTTCACGTCGTGAAAAATGCTCTGAAGCCCACACACGATCATTTTTAATGACCATTTTAAAAAATGACATTTTTCTCGTCATTAAAAATGGTCGTGTGTACACGGCATTATTGTTATACATCTGTAGTGAAAACTGTACAATGGGTTGCCAATGTCGTGAAAAGTGATAGCCACAAGTGCTCCTCCTCACCGTATTATTGTCTTCATCCCATGTTATATTTTTGGGGTCAATGTAAAGTTGGTCTTCCTCTTTAGCCCATGGTGTGTACAAACCAACATCAGTATCTCTTGTTCTAATGTGGCGGTTAGACTTCACCCAATTTGCTATTTTGTAGTGGAAAGGAAATTCACCGTTTTCATCAAAGAAGGTCATTCTGTCTTCCGGGTTATATGGATTTTTTATTTGTTTGACATATTTATGCAACTGGAGGATAGAAAAACCTCAAACAAGTTAAACTGATATTTAAACTTTTTATATCATTGGTGTCATCAGTGGGTATCTGTGCCTCCCAATGTAATGCATGCAGATCATGGCTAGTGGGGGGGGGGGGGCAGGATGTTGTACATAGCTTTCCTAAATCATCACAGCACCCTGCCTCTGTACTCCTCTCAAGAGCCTTCAGTCCTGATGCAAGCAGCGGTCTGGATCTTGGGAGGAGTTATGCAAAAATCAGAATGCCCTCATGAGTGGATGTCAGACTGAAGGATTGGGCATTCCTTGTAGGCTGTATTCAGGGCTGGTGCAAGGATTTTTGACACCCCTTTGCCATGCCCATGTATACGGTGGAGGTGGCAGGGATGGAGTTTTCTTGCAGCGCCTCTCCACCTATTCACCTGATCAGCTTTATTTAATAATGTAAAACTTTAATCCCAAAACGAACAAAAAAAAAACCTGTTTTCTGTAACTGATTATAAAGTATTAGCTGGAGTTTGGCTTCAACTTGTTAGAGCATATCTCAATCTGCTAGTCTATTTAACCTCCCCCCCCCCAGACTGACAAAGCTGCTGCCCAAAGGTGCCCCGTAAGCTCTTTCATCCAGAGCAGGGGCACTCAAATACAGGAGGCTTGTTATTGGCCAGGTGAAAACAGAGGGAAAAGGCCTAAAAATAGAAAACTAATGCAGCCACCACATCTGATGATTGGTAAACTGCAATTTATAAAATTTTTGGTTTTAGGTTTAATACCGTTTAATGTTTTCAAATGACCACAGATATTTATTACATATGTAGGGTTTTGCTTCTTTCCGCTGTTAGCTGCTAATGTCACAGTGTTATTATGTATAATTATTAGTGATGAGCCGAACAACCCCGGGTTCGGTTCGCACCAGAACCCGCGAACGGACCGAAAGTTCGCACAAACATTAGAACCCTATTAAATACAATGGATGCGAACGTTCGGATTCTAAAGTGCTAATTATAACGACTATTATCCATGTTATTGTCCGAAACAGAGTTTGGGAACCCGGGTTCTGCACCAGGGGACATGTATCAATGCAAAAAGAAGTTTTAAAAACTGACGTTTTCCGGGAGCAGTCATTTTAATGATGCATAAAGTGAAAAAAAAAAGTCAAATATTCCTTTAAATATTGTACCTGGGGGGTGTCTAAAGTATGCCTGTGAAGTGCCACGTGTTTCCCGTGTTTAGAACTGTCCCTGCACAAAATAACATTTCTAAAGGAAAAAAAGCCATTTAAAACTGCTTGCGGCTTTAATGCAATGTCTGGTCCCGGTAATATGGATGAAAATCTTTAGGAAAAATGGCATAGCTACCCCATCAACCCCCCCCCCCCCACCCCAGCCCATTACCAGCCCCTTTGGGTCTTGTATGGATATTAAGGGGAACCCCGCACACAAAATAAAAAAGGCCCTATATACTCTGAACAGCCGTATACAGGCGGTGCATACAAGACAGGGACTGTAGGTTTGTTCTTATGTAGAATCTGTTTGTAATTTTGAACAGCTGCATTGTTTAAGTGTAGCTCCATGCCAAATTCCTTTTTTTTAGCTTTTTGGAAAACATAGGGAACGGTTATCACCCCTGTCACATTTTTTTTGCTGTCTGTGCCCCTGTTCAGAACATTTCACCTCACTTTGCGTCCCAATGACAACTGTTTTTGAAATGTGGTGTTTTTATTGAAACAAGGATTGGTGATAAAGCATCAGTAGAGAGGAGACACCTTTCTCCCATATTAATTCTTGCAGGAGAGAATTTTCCTTCCAAGGGGTAGATTTCCTCTCACTTCCTGTTGTCTTCTTCCGTTTGCAAGTAGTAGTCATTTGTAAGTTGGATGTTTGAAAGTAGGGACCTGGCGTATATACTCTGCAGAAATTGGCCCCTTAGGTGTTGGTGTTGGCACAACACTGAAAGCACTCACAGTTATTCTTGGTGGGTGCTGGAACGCCCTGCTGTCAACTATTATATCAGGAATTGTAATAACATATAATTGTTGATCAGTGGTAGTAAAAATTGGGCCTTTGATGGTGGTGCTGGTGCCACAACACTGTAAGGCCTGACAGTTACTCTTGGTGGGCGCAGCAATGGGCCCTGCTGTGAATTATTAGATCAATAATTATAATTGCATGCCCCTGTTGAATAGGGGCTGAAAAATTGGGCCTTTGGTGGTGGTGGTGGTGGTGTTGACACAACAGTGTAAGGCCTGACAGTTACTCTTGGTGGGCGCAGCAATGGGCCCTGCTGTGAATTATTAGATCAATAATTATAATTGCATGCCCCTGTTGAACAGGGGCTGAAAAATTGGGCCTTTGGTGGTGGTGGTGTTGGTGGTGGTGGTGTTGACACAACACTGTAAGGCCTGACAGTTACTCTTGGTGGGCGCAGCAATGGGCCCTGCTGTGAATTATTAGATCAATAACTATAATTGCATGCCCCTGTTGAACAGGGGCTGAAAAATTGGGCCTTAGGCACTGGTGGCACAACACTGCAACCCCTCACAGATACTGTACTTGGAGCACAGCAATGAGGCCTGTTGCAAAGTATTGCATCAAAAATTTTAATTACACGCCCCTGTTAAACAGGGGCTGAAAAATTGGGCCTTAGCCACTGGTGGCGTCACCCATAAACCAAAATGATCTTCCAAGCTATCATCATTAATCGTATCATTGAGGAGGAGGAGGAGGATAGCCAGTCAACATAACAGCACAGGCACTCAGCATCAGCATCAGTCTTGAAGGGGTGGTGACATTTTAAAATCAATTAGTCTGTTATATCAGCATCAGGTGTGTTAAACAGGGGCTGAAAAATTGGGCCTTAGCCACTGGTGCTGGTGCCACGACACTGCAACTTCTCCCAGATACTCTAGTTGGAGTGCAGGAATGAGCCCTGCTGCAAAGCATTGCATAAAAAATTGTAATTACATGCCCCTGTTAAACAGGGGCTGAAAAATTGGGCCTTAGCCACTGGTGCCACAACACTGCAACCCCTCACAGATACTGTACTTGGAGCACAGTAATGAGCCCTGTTGCAAAGTATTGCATCAAAAATTGTAATTACACGCCCCTGTTAAACAGGGGCTGAAAAATTGGGCCTTAGCCACTGGTGCTGGTGCCACGACACTGCAACCACTCCCAGATACTCTAGTTGGAGTGCAGGAATGAGCCCTGCTGCAAAGCATTGCATAAAAAATTGTAATAACACACCCCTGTTAAACAGGGGCTGAAAAATTGGGCCTTAGCCACTGGTGGCGGCACCCAGAAACAAAAATGTTCTTCCAAGCTATCATCGTCAATCGGATCATTGAGGAGGAGGAGGATAGTCAGTCAACATAACAGGACAGTCTCTCAGCATCAGCATCAGTCTTGAAGGGATGTGACATTTGAAAATAAATTAGTCTGTTATATCAGCTTCAGGTGTTTGGTAGCTGGTGGTGATCCAAGACTGGTTCATCTTTATGAAGGTCAGTCGATCAACAGAGTCGGTGGACAGGCGCACCCTGTGATCTGTGACAAATCCTCCAGCAGCACTGAATGTGCGTTCTGAAAGAACGCTGGATGCAGGACAGGCCAGTAGCTCAATTGCATACTGTGCAAGCTCTGGCCAGTGATCCATCCTCAAGACCCAGTAAGCCAGAGGATTTTCGGTGGGGAAGGTGTCCAAGTCTGACCTTGCCCCTAGGTATTCCTGCACCATGTATATCAGACGCTGGCGATGGTTGCTGGAACCGATCATACCTTGGGGCTGCGGACTAAAGAATTGTCTGAACGCATCGGTCAGACGGCCACCTTCCCCACCGCTCCTTCTTTGATTGCCCGAAGCCTCAGCAACTCGTTGTCCAGGACCAGGAGTTTGTAACCTCCCAGTCTCTGGGAACGCGTTGCACAGACCTTTCTGCAAGGCCTCCCGGAGTTGTCTCATCCTCTGCTCCCTCTGCGACGGTAGGATAAGGTCCGCAACCTTACCCGTGTACCGTGGATCAAGGAGAGTGGCCAGCCAGTAATGGTCCCTCTCCTTGATCCGAAGAATACGAGGATCCTTCCGCAGACTTTGCAGGATCAGGGAGGCCATGCAGCGTAGGTTAGCTGAGGCATTCAGTCCGGAATCCTCTGGGTCACTAAGGACGACATGATCCGCAGCCACCTCCTCCCAGCCACGTACAAGTCCACTGGTTTCTTGGGACTGTAAATCATCCCTAAAAGACTGCTGCTGATGATGCTGAGTGCCAGCCTCCACCTCCATGCTGACACAATCCTCCTCCTCCTCCTCCTCCTCTTCCTGTGCGATGGGTGGGACAGAAGGAACACTGTCTGGGTAAAGGGGGCCTTGAGAGGCAAGGAAGTCCTCCTCTTCCTGCCTCTGTTCTGCCTCAAGTGCCCTGTCCATTATTCCATGCAGCGTGTGCTCCAACAGGTGGACAAGAGGTACAGTGTCACTGATGCATGCACTGTCACTGCTCACCATCCTCGTGGCCTCCTCAAATGGTGCCAGGACAGTGCATGCATCCCTGATCATGCCCCACTGGCGTGGTGAAAAAAACCCGAGCTCCCCTGACCCTGTCCTGGTGCCGTAGTCACACAGGTACTCATTGATGGCCCTCTGCTGCGTGTGCAGCCGCTGCAGCATGGCCAACGTTGAGTTCCACCTGGTGGGCATGTCACATATAAGGCGGTTCTTGGGCAGGTTCAACTCCTTTTGCAGCTCAGCCAGGCGAGCACTGGCATTATAAGATCTGCAGAAATGCACACAGACTTTCCTGGCCTGCCTCAGGACATCCTGTAAGCCCGGGTACCTGCCCAAGAACCGCTGCACCACCAGGTTAAGGACGTGAGCCATACAGGGCACATGGGTCAGTTGTCCCTGTCGGAGGGCGGAGAGGAGGTTGGTGCCATTGTCGCAAACCACCATTCCTGGCTTAAGCTGGTGTGGCGTCAACCACCTCTCGGCCTGCCCCTGCAGAGCAGACAGGACCTCTGCCCCAGTGTGGCTCCTGTCCCCCAAACACACCAGCGCAAGCACGGCATGGCATCTTTTTGCCTGCGTACTTGCGTAGCCCCTTGAACGCCTACGGAGCACCGCTGGTTCCGAGGACAAACCACAGGAAGAGGCCATGGAGGAAGAAGAAGAGGAGGGGGTGGAGGAGAGAGGTGTGTCACAACCAGTAGTAGCATTTTGGAGGCGTGGCGGTGGAACAACCTCCAACACTACTGCACCTTGTCCTGCATCCTTCCCAGCTGCCAAAAGAGTGACCCAATGGGCCGTGAAAGAAAGGTAACGTCCCTGTCCATGCCTGCTGGACCATGAGTCAGCGGTAATATGCACCTTACCGCTGACCGCCCTGTCCAGCGAGGCCAAGACATTGCCTTCCACATGCCTGTAGAGAGCCGGAATCGCCTTCCGTGCGAAAAAGTGGCGTTTGGGAACCTGCCACTGAGGAACCGCACATTGCACAAACTCACGGAAGGGGGCCGAGTCTACCAACTGAAAAGGCAGCAGTTGAAGCGCTAGCAATTTAGCCAAGCTAGCATTCAACCGCTGGGCATGTGGATGGCTGGGACTGAACTTCTTTTGACGGTCCAGCAGCTGGGGCAGGGAAATTTGCCTGCTAGAATCGGACGTTGGTGTACTGCTAGCAGAGTGCCCGCAAGTACTTGGCTGTGACACACCTAATTCTACACCTTCATTCCTCTCAGAGCAGGTTTCAGAGAGGACTGAAGGTATAGTGGGGTTGGAGATCCCAGCTGATGCGGTGCAAGAAGAGGTCAGCTTTGTTCTTTGGTGTGGGTCTTTAAGGTAGGCTTGCCAACGAGCTGCATGGCAGGTCAACATATGTCTGATCAAGCATGTGGTGCCCAAGCGGCTGATGTTTTGGCCACGCGATATACGCTTGAGACATATGTTGCAAACAGCAGCTGTGCGATCTGATGCACTCGCCTCAAAAAAGGCCCACACCAAAGAACTTTTTGAATGACGGGCAGAGGCAGCGCCCTGCACAGGCGGAGCTCTGCGGTGTGATTCCGACGGTGTGCTGCCCATACGCTGGCCACTCAAGGGCATCCTGCCTCGTTGGAGATGTGCCTCCTCCTCATCCTCCTCCTCCTCCTCTCTCCTATTAGGTACCCACGTGGAGTCAGTGACCTCATCATCCCCTCCCTCCTCATCACTGGAGCCAATCTGGCAGTATGCTGCAGCTGCTGGAGCATGACTGCCAGATTGGTGTCCTTCTTGAGCATCCCCTCTCTCTGCTCTCACGCTACTGCCTTCCTCTAGCTGGGTATCATCATCAGATCCTTCGAAACGCTGGGCATCCTCCTGGAGCATGTACCCAACACTGTGCTCAAACAGTTCGGGGGACTCCTCAGGAGGAGGACATGGTGGGTCTAGGGAAGGATTGACTAATGAAGATAATGATAACAGAGAAGAGGACGCTTTGGCAGCTGCTTTGCCAGTACCCTGAGCCTGGGTGAGAGAGGATGAGGAGGATGAGGTGGGCTTGGTCATCCACTCTACCAAGTCTTCGGCATGATGTGGCTCAACATGTCCAGCTGCCGAAAAGAAGGACAAGCGTGTCCCATGGCCATGTGCTGATGACAATGCACCGCGTCCACGACCAGCACTGTTGCCCCCAGACACAGAGCCTGCTTGCCCTCTTTTTTTGCCTCCTGACTGTCTGCCTCTCCTTGTTTGCCTTCCAGACATTTTAATGGATGGCCTGCAGGGAGATGGGAAAAAGAGCAATAAGGGCTACCTTCAGGTGTATACTGTGCAGGAGGCTTAGCAACAATGACACTGACACTGTCCCCTGCCTATCCTTCTCTGTCCCTAAACTCAAGGATTTCAAATATGGTTCAGCAAGATTGGTTTAGAACAGAATAGCACACTGACACTTTCCCTCACTGTCCTACTCTGTCCCTACAAACAAGATTTAGCACAGAATAGCACACTGATAGTTTCCACGAGTGTCCTTCTCTGTCCCTAAACTCAAGGATTTCAAATATGGTTCAGCAAGATTGGTTTAGAACAGAATAACACACTGACACTTTCCCTCACTGTCCTACTCTGTCCCTACAAACAAGATTTAGCACAGAATAGCACACTGATAATTTCCACGAGTGTCCTTCTCTGTCCCTAAACTCAAGGATTTCAAATATGGTTCAGCAAAATTGGTTTAGAACAGAATAGCACACTGTCAGTTTCACTGACTGTACCTCTCTGTCCCTAAACTCAAGGATTTCAAATATGGTTCAGCAAAATTGCTTTAGAACAGAATAGCACACTGTCAGTTTCACTCACTGTACCTCTCTGTCCCTACAAACAAGATTTAGCACAGAATAGCACACTGATAGTTTCCACGAGTGTCCTTCTCTGTCCCTAAACTCAAGGATTTCAAATATGGTTCAGCAAAATTGGTTTAGAACAGAATAGCACACTGACACTTCCCCTCACTGTCCTACTCTGTCCCTCCCTACAAACAAGATTTAGCACAGAATAGCACACTGATAGTTTCCACGAGTGTCCTTCTCTGTCCCTAAACTCAAGGATTTCAAATATGGTTCAGCAAAATTGGTTTAGAACAGAATAGCACACTGTCAGTTTCACTCACTGTACCTCTCTGTCCCTAAACTCAAGGATTTCAAATATGGTTCAGCAAAATTGCTTTAGAACAGAATAGCACACTGTCAGTTTCACTCACTGTACCTCTCTGTCCCTACAAACAAGATTTAGCACAGAATAGCACACTGATAGTTTCCACGAGTGTCCTTCTCTGTCCCTAAACTCAAGGATTTCAAATATGGTTCAGCAAGATTGGTTTAGAACAGAATAGCACACTGACATTTTCCCTCACTGTCCTACTCTGTCCCTACAAACAAGATTTAGCACAGAATAGCACACTGATAGTTTCCACGAGTGTCCTTCTCTGTCCCTAAACTCAAGGATTTCAAATATGGTTCAGCAAAATTGGTTTAGAACAGAATAGCACACTGTCAGTTTCACTGACTGTACCTCTCTGTCCCTAAACTCAAGGATTTCAAATATGGTTCAGCAAAATTGGTTTAGAACACAAATAGCACACTGACACTTTCCCTCACTGTCCTACTCTGTCCCTCCCTACAAACAAGATTTAGCACAGAATAGCACACTGATAGTTTCCACGAGTGTCCTTCTCTGTCCCTAAACTCAAGGATTTCAAATATGGTTCAGCAAAATTGGTTTAGAACAGAATAGCACACTGTCAGTTTCACTCACTGTACCTCTCTGTCCCTACAAACAAGATTTAGCACAGAATAGCACACTGATAGTTTCCACGAGTGTCCTTCTCAGTCCCTAAACTCAAGGATTTCAAATATGGTTCAGCAAGATTGGTTTAGAACAGAATAGCACACTGACACTTTCCCTCACTGTCCTACTCTGTCCCTACAAACAAGATTTAGCACAGAATAGCACACTGATAGTTTCCACGAGTGTCCTTCTCAGTCCCTAAACTCAAGGATTTCAAATATGGTTCAGCAAGATTGGTTTAGAACAGAATAGCACACTGACACTTTCCCTCACTGTCCTACTCTGTCCCTACAAACAAGATTTAGCACAGAATAGCACACTGACACTTTCCCTCACTGTACCTCTCTGTCCCTAAACTCAAGGATTGAAAATATGGTTCAGCAAGATTGGTTTAGAACAGAATAGCACACTGACACTTTCCCTCACTGTACCTCTATGTCCCTACAAACAAGATTTAGCACAGAATAACACACTGACACTCTCCCTACCTATCCTTATTTGTCCCTAAACACAAGGAATCCAGGATTAGTAAAGGAAAAAAAATGACACTGTCCCTGCCTATGCTTCTCTTTCCCTGCTCCGGTACACACTACACAAGGCCGCCGCGCTGGCGGCCTTTTATAGTGTGGGGCGTGTACTAAACCCCCTCAGCAATAATTGGCCACAGGCATCCTGCCTGTGGCCAATCATTGCTCTCCTCGCTGCCGGCGCTGTGATTGGCCAAGCATGCGGGGTCACAGTGGATGACACTGCGATGGCGTAGTGCATTGTGGGCCGTTCGCGTCACTCGAATTTGGCGCGAACGGCCCAAATCGTTCGATCTTCGTCGAACGATCGAACAGCCGATGTTCGAGTCGAACATATGTTCGACTCGAACACGAAGCTCATCCCTAATAATTATATATTAGCACTTCCTATCTATGGGAGGTTGGCTTTGAAAAAACCCAGAATGAGGAAATGATGAGAGAGAGAGAGAGAGTCTCAGATGCATCTCCTGTCCATGCTGCCAAACCCAGACCAGAAGGGATTATTGGATTATTAGGCAAGTGCTCCTATGTTTGATAGCCATGTTGCAGCTTGCAAGTGGTTTACCAGGAATGTGGCAGAAGCTATCAGCCATAACTCTGATATTTTTTTTCAGCCAGCGACTCTCTTTCTCATGAAAGGGGTTAGAGTGGCTAATTAGCTGCTGGATCGCTTTCAGAAGCAGCAGGAAGCCGGAAAGCCTGGGAAACGATCCAACGATTTGTCCGGCTGGCCATAGAGATGAACAGATACCAGATCATCTCTAATTACCTGTATTAAGTAGGCAGACTGGAGCAACGTCATGATGTCACGTACGGTCTAGGGCAGAAATCATTATTTTTTAAAGCAAAAGTTAATTTTTTTTGGTTTGGATTCTAAGGGGAACCCCATCCAAAAGTGTAAAAAAAACGGCGTGGCCCCCCCCCAAAAAAAATCCATACCAGACCCTTATCAGAGCATGCAGCCCGGCAGACCAGGAGAGAGGGGATGAGCTAGCGGCCCCCTTCCTGAACCATACCAGGTCGCATGCCCTCAACATGGGTGGGGTGCTTGGGGGCGGGGGGGCTCCGCCCCCCCACCCCAAGCACCTTGCCCCCATGTAGCTGGGGACAAGGGACTTCCCAACAATCCTGAGCTGTGGTTGTGGGGGTCAGCGGGCGGGGGGCTTATCAGAATATGGAAGCCCCCTTTAACAAGGGGGCCCCCAGATCCTGTCCCCCTGTGTGAATGAGTATGGGGTACATAGTACCCCTACTCTCTCACCAAAAAAGTGTCAAAAAGTAATAAAAAAACAAAGACAGCTTTTGAGAATTCCTTTAATAAAAAATAAATAAAAAATGTCCCCCCAATGTAGATCCATTATAAGGGAAGGCATGTCCGTGGTGATGATGGTATCTCTGAGAGCACACATATGCACATGCTCAGACTGGAAAATGCCTGGGAAGATGTGCCGTGGGCAAAGATGCGTGCGCATGTGCACTCGCACATCTATTCAAGCATCTGTCATTAATGGTGGTGCCAAGTGGGCTATTTAAACAGGCTTTAGTATGGGCTCGTTGCTGTTTGGTCTGCAGTGTCTGTGTGTTGTTCCTGATTCTGTGTGACCTCTAATCTTGATCCGGCTTACCTCTGACCTGTGTTTGTCTGCTACCTGCCCTGACCCTGGCTCGTCTTTGGATTATTCTTCTGTCTCCTGTTTCTACTTGATTGATCTCCCATGCTGACTTGGCTTGTTACTTGACCATCCTGCTGTCTGCCATCCATGCCTGATCTGCCCAAACATTACCGACCCGGCTTGTCTGACCTTGCACCTTGCTCATCCAGCCTGCTACAGCTTCCAGTCCAGCAAGCTCCTATCTGGTTCCTGCTTCCAGCTGCTTACTACAGCCAAGCATCGTGCCAGCTCATCTACTACCAGCCTGTTTTGCTGCTGCTTCTTCTACCCCGCTGACTGATGCCATGCAGACTACTGGACTGATTACAGGCACTCATACCTCGCGTGCTCCTGTGGCTGTTGTCTCACTACCAGTGGCCCTCGAGCCAGAGCTATACGAGAGGCCTTCCCCTACACGTCAGGCTCACTGTCCAGGTACATGACAGTACCAAACAGGCATGTCTGAGCCTGCAAGAAGACCCTCTCCATTGGATGAGATCTGCTAGCACCTTGCTGCTCTTACACAAACAGTTAAGACCCTGCAGGAGGAGTAGGTTCACCTAGAGGAATGTGTTCAGTCCCTGGCAACAACAGCACCTGCCTCTGCTTCCGCCTCCACCACTGCCACAGCAACTGTTCAAACAGAGACTCCTCCAAACCCTGCAATAATGATGCTACCACCTGAACCTCAAGTACCAACCCCTGAGAGGTTCTCCGGTGACCGGAGTAAGTTTAGAGTGTTCCGTAACACATGTCAACTCTACTTTACATTACAGCCACAGACTTTTTCCTCGGAATCCACCAAAGTGGGTTCATCATTTCCTTACTTCAAGATAAACCACAGACCTGGGCTCACCAACTGTTGGAAAAGAACAAACATCTGAATATCATGCCTTTGTTCTCCAATGCTATGTCTCAGCTTTATGATGATCCGCAGTGAACCACCACTGCTGAGGCAGCTCTACATGCACTCCAGCAGGGCCGCAGAGTGGTCGAGGACTATGTCCCTGACTCCAGACGCTGGAGTACAGATACTAGCTGGAACGATACAGCCTTGCGTCATTAGTCACATTTGGGTCTCTCAGAAGGCCTCAAAGATGAACTTGCTTGGGTTGGTGTGCCAAGCTCTTTGGAAGCCTTAATCACTCTTTCAATCCAGATTTATCACCACCTATGCGAACACAGATTTGAAAGATCCATGCAGCAGCGCCGTCCTGTATGGATGTTGCCTAAGATTCCTGTTCTTCCTAACTCGGTGCCTGGAAATTCCGCTATATCTGCTTCGGAGGTATCCGAGCCAATGCAGCTTGTCCTAATCTGTCCTTCATTGACTCCAGAGGAACCCCAACACCGATGGCTGAACAACCTCTGCCTATACTGTGGAGAAGCTGGTCATTACGTGCGCACCTGTTCAGCTAAACTGCGTAAGTGTTTCTCCCTATCTTCGGCTAACCAGTCACCCTTGTCTAGGGCCGCTGATAGGGGGGAACCACCAGTCCTTCTGTACGGGGCCCGCACACACACAGGGGCCCAGACCGGGAGGCAGATCGGTGCGGTATGACAAATACAGAAACGATCCATCTAGCAAGCTGATTTCTCTCCCTCCTGTCGGTTTTCAGCTGCTAGATGCATCTGAAAGCAGTGATGCCTGTTTTCCTCTGGTGGAACATAGAGAGATGTGTTACTGTTAGGACACTGAGAGCGGGGGAAGTGCTGGTGGATATGTCATTTACGGCCCCTTCCTAACCCTGTCTTAATACACAGGCACCTCTTAGAACTGCCCAGGGGTCCTTGGTGCTTGGGGGGGGGGCTAGAAGTTTCCTCCCACTGCTCCCAGCAGTACTCTGGTAACAAGTTCCTCTCACTTTGGCCGGCTCTTTTCGTACAGGTCAGTTCTGTAATGTATCTTGTGTCCAGCTTCATAATGTCTGTCTCTCTGTCTCTCTCCCTCCCCGGCATCTTCCTCCCGCCTCAGCCCTTATCTCCTCCTGCTTTCCTTTCATCCTCACACAGGTCACCCATCAGTCTCTGCCTGTCACACTGCTCTTCTCCCAGATGTTAACCCTCGCTGCTCACTCCCTGATAATTTCCAGCCTCTTCTCCAGCCGTCCAGACATTCTTTTCCTGACACTTCACAAACAATAGTCCCTCACTCCCCTCCCAGTCTTCTCTGCAGACACTTCACCTTCACACAGGTGTCTGCCCCCCCCCATACACAAACACTGCAACTGGCTGGAATCCCCCACCCTGCACACTGAATCTTTACTAGTTAATGGAATCTCCCCCTCTCCCCCTCCCTGACAGAAAGCCTATTTGCTTCCCACTTCCCTCATTCTATCACAAATCCTCCTCTTTTTTTTTTATCCCGATACAGACCAGAATTCCCCCAGTCTCACTCCAGTTCTTCTCTACCCATCCCCCATTTCCTACCCACCTCCACCCCCTCCTCCTTATCCCTTACCCCATGGTTCCCATCTCCATCCCACCCCCCCATTTTTTTCAGGGTTAAGGAAGAACCCCAAAGTGGAGCATCCTATTACTGCTGCTGCTTGTGTGGGTGGGATGTGTACTGCGCCAATCCCTGCTGACCCTCCTCTCCTATTCATCCCATGTGATTGGCGCAGTACACATCCCAGCCACACAAGCAGCAGCAGTAATAACATGTTCTGCATGGGTTAAGGAAGAACCCCAAGGCGAAGTGCCAGAAGAGACCCAGAAACTCTGGAAGGGAAGGTAGAGGGGGAGTTGTTCTTCCATTTGTATATTTAGCCCAGTGGCAGCCTGCCAAAATCTGTGATGTCAGCTTCCCTGCACAGCTCTTCTTCAGGAGACCATATCTGTATAATATGTTATTGCCCCTACACTGTACCCTATACTGTACCCTCCTGCCCCCTGTACTGTGTCCACTTACCCTCCCCTGTACTGTACCCTCCTAAGCACTGCACTGTGCCCTCCTCCCTACTCATACTGTGCCCTCCTCCCCCCCGTACTGTACCTTCCTGTCCCCCTTCTGTGGCCCCCTGTACTGTACCCTCCTAACTGCTGTACCGTGCCATCCTTCCCCCCCTGACTGTACCCTCCTGTCCCCCCCCCCCCCATAAGTTTGTAAGTTATGTTGTGTTTGTGTCCACTAATGATGATTTTTGTGTATTTTTGCAAAAATATTGTTTTGATATTTTTTAGGGGGGCCCTGTCAGGTAAGCTGTACGGGGCCGAATGATTTCTAACAGCAGCCCTGCCCTTGTCTGCCAGCTCAGCTCACATAGCTCTCCCTGTCTCCTTCCAGCTTCCGGGAAGAGTTGTGTTGGTGACCGCAATTGTTGATTTGGGAGATGGTAGCTGCTTCATTGACCTGTCCTTCTCAGCCCAGCAGTGCATCCCAGTACAATCTAAAGAACAAGGACTTACTGTATTCCTGGCTGATGGGTCTCACATGAAATCAGGACTTGTGAATAAAGAGACCCCGCCACTTCTGACCATCACCTCAACCAACCATCATTAACTGCTACCCTGGTTACAGGCTCACAACCGACAGATTGACTGGAGTTCTGGAAGTATTAAGTTCCCGTCACCATACTGTCAGAAACACTGCATGACAGCATCACCTTCACCACCCACTACCTTGTTGTGTATGGACTCAGACACAGAACTACAGTGCCTTGAAAAAGTATTCATACCCTGTGATATTTTCCACATTTTGTCATGTTACAACCAAAAACATAAATGTATTTTATTGTGATTTTATGTGATAGACCAACACAAAGTGGTACATAATTGTGAAGTGGAAAGAAAATGATACAGTAAATGGTTTTCAACACTTTTTACAAATAAATATCTGAAAAGTTTGGTGTGCATTTGTATTTAGCACTCTTTACTCTGATACCCCTAACTAAAATCTAGTGGAACCAATTGCCTTCATAAGTCACCTGATTAGTAAATAGAGTCCACCTGTATGTAATTTAATCTCAGTATAAAAACAGCTGTTCTGTAAAGCCCTCAGAGGTTTGTTAGAGAACCTTAGTGAACAAACAGCATCATGAAGGCCAAGGAACACACCAGACAGGTCAGGGATAAAGTTTTGGAGAAGTTTAAAGCAGGGTTAGGTTATACAAAAATATCTAAGCTTTGAACATCTCACGGAGCTCTGTTCAATCCAACATCCAAAAATGGAAAAAGTATGGCAGAACTGCATGCCTAACCAAGACATGGCCGTCCACCTAAAATGTCAGGCCGGGCAAGGAGAGCATTAATCAGAGAAGCAGCCAAGAGGCCCATGGTAACTCTGGAGGAGCTGCAAAGATCCACAGCTCAGGTTGGAGAATCTGTCTACAGGACAACTATTAGTCGTGCACTCCACAAATCTGCCCTTTATGGAAAAAAAGCCATAAGAAGTTCCGTTTGAAGTTTTCGAGAAGCCATGTGGGGGACACAGCAAACATGTGGAAGAAGGTGCTCTGGTCAGATGAGACCAATATTGAACATTTTGGCTTAAAAGCAAAACGCTATGTGTGGTGGAAAACTAACACTGCACATCACTCTGAACACACCATCTCCACCGTGAAACATGGTGGTGGCAGCATCATGTTGAGGGGATGGTTTTCTTCAGCAGGGACAGGGAAGCTGGTCAGAGTTGATGGAAAGATGGATGGAGCCAGATACAGGGCAATCTTAGAAAAAAATCTGTTATGCCGCGTACACACGATCGGAAATTCCGACAAGAAAACCATGGATTTTTTTTCGACGGAATTTCGGCTCAAACTTGTGTTGCATACACACGGTCACACAAATCTTGTTGAAAATTCCGAAGGTCAAGAACGCGGAGACGTACAAGACGTACGATGAGCCAATATCAATGAAGTTCAATAGGCAGTTTGTCTCTTCGGCTTGATTCTAAGCATGCATGTTTTTTTGTGCGTCAGAATTGCATACAGACGGATTTTCCGATAGGAACTTTTTCAGTTGGAAAAATAGAGAACCTGCTCTTAATCTTTTTTTGGCGGAAATTCCGACATTAAAAGTCCGATGGAGCCTACACACGGTCGGAATTTCCGACCAAAAGCTCACATCAGACTTTTCTTGTCGGAATTTCCGATCGTGTGTACGCGGCATTAGAGTCTGAAAAAGACTTGAGACTGGGGCGGAGGTTCACTTTCCAGTAAGACAACGACCGTAAACATACAGCCAGAGCTACAATGGAATGGTTTAGATCACAGCAGGGGGGTGGTTTAGGTCATTGGGCCCTTTCACTATCGCCATTCATTCTTGTTTTTTCCCATTATGTGCAATTTTAAATACTCAGCGGACACCCTCCACAGGCTAAGGTATACCGCCTCAACACAACCAACCTCCACCCAAAAAATACTACGGAAAGAACAACTGCTAAGGATCAATCGGCAATCAACCATCAAAAACACGAAGAGACTACAACACATATCATGCGCCCTGATCAACACAAGATCTGCAGTCAAACACAGAAAGGAAATCCACGACTTCATCACCCAAAACAACATAGATTGCCTCTTTATCACGGAAAGCTG
This sequence comes from Rana muscosa, assembly GCA_029206835.1. NCBI lineage: Eukaryota > Metazoa > Chordata > Amphibia > Anura > Ranidae > Rana > Rana muscosa. The sequence continues at coordinate 36,449,508 of CM055116.1, read as the reverse complement.
GCTAACACCCGACTGTAACACCATCCTAACAGAACTGGTGCCTGAAAACTACTGCATCCTAACCGAGCACAGAATAGGACAAAGAGGAGGAGGCCTAGCAGTGATCTTCAAATCTCACCTCTCGCTCATCAAACCGAAGCTACAGACCCCATTGCCTTTCATGGAGACACTCACTCTGCATATTCAAACAACACTTCAAGACACCGTTCACATACTACTATGCTACAGACCACCAGGACCAAAGACAAATCTCCTCACACCTTTTACCGAATTCATATCGACATACACCTTGAAGTCCAAAAACTTTTTATTACTCGGGGACTTCAACCTCTGGGCTAACTCCGCCCAGGACCCCATTGCCACCTCCTGCATCAACCATCTGGAAGAACTAGGTCTGCAGCAACTGATAAATGCCCCCACGCATGGATCGGGTCACATTCTTGACCTCATCTTCAAACAAAATATGGACGTCAACACACTGGACAACATGCCGTTACCATGGACGGACCACCACACTATCAAATTTAAAATCACCACCAACACCATCTCCCAAAAAGCGAAGCACTCAATAACAACATACTGGACAAGATCTCAGAAGAAACTACACTCTGAACTCTTCAAAACTACACTATCAAAAAAAATAGGAACACTAAATCAAAACCACTCAACGGAACAAACACTCAGCTCCTTAAACACAGCATTACTACAAACAGCAGACACAGTCGCGCCGAGACGTAGAGCACTCATCCGCAGAAACAATTCGGGATGGTTTAATGACACTCTGACTCTACTGAAGCAAGAACGCAGAAGAGCTGAAGGAGCCTGGAGAAGAAACCCAACAAAGGAAAACCACTCTAACTATAAAGCACTCACTAATATATACCATAAAGCGATCTTCAAAGCAAAAAAAGAACATTTCTCAAATGCCCTAAACCGACCTCGCGAACTTTTCAAACTTGTCGCGCAAACTATGAACCCCGCCTGTTTGGACCCCCCAGCAAACGAAACTCAAGAATTCTGCAATGAGCTATCAGATTTTTTTATCGACAAAATCGAAAACATTCGAGAAATTATTCAAAAGAAAAAAACATCCAACCTCACTCAGGTTAAACAAGAAGAGGAAATCAACATACAAATCGATTACATTTTCGCTGGTCCCGATCACCATCGACATCACCAAAAACATCATCAGAAGTCTCAGAGACAGCACATCACCAAATGACATAATTTCTACAAAACTCCTGAAAGAATGTACCGACATTCTGGCCCCCTCCATAACACACCTCATAAATCAATCGTTCAAAGAAGGCATTGTGCCGATCTCCCTCAAGCAAGGCAAAGTCAAACCCCTCCTAAAGAAGCCCAACCTCGACCCTGAAGACCCAAGCTACCGCAGGCCGATAACAAGTCAACACCATCTCAAAGATCATGGAGAAAGCAGTAGTACAACAACTACAACTCCATTTGGACACCCACAAACTCTTGGACCCACTACAATCAGGCTTCCGCCCAGGCCATGGCACAGAAACGGCACTAATCTCCAAGCAGACCTCGTTTCAGATTCTAAACACCTTATCGGACCCTGATGGAAGATATCTCTTCCTAAAAGGGAAAATAGGCCAGTATCCCGTAACAATAGCAAACATATATGCCCCTAATTCGAAGCATGTAATCTTCTTTCGCAAAATAAAGGACCTATTAACGACCTTTGCAACAGGTATCCTTATACTGGGTGGGGACTTCAATGTCCCACTCAACCCCATCATAGACACCTCGAGTGGAGCCTCGAGCCTTCCATACAGAGCACTCAAACAAATCAAACTTCAATTGCAAGAACTGACGCTACACGACACCTGGAGAACTCTTAATCCTCAAACTAAAGACTATACGTTCTTCTCGAGTCTTCATCAAAAATACTTGAGAATTGACTACTTTTTTATATCACAGCCCGACCTAACCCTTCTAACAAATTCAACAATAGAACCCTTAATTATATCTGATCATAACCCAATCATCATGACGCTGACATTCCCAGAGAAAAACACTGTTACCAAAACATGGAGACTCAACACGACCGTTCTAAAAAACCCTATTGACGTACTAGAGTTCAGAGACACATTAAAAGACTACTTTTTGAGAAATGAAAACGAAGAGACCACATCACTTACGCAATGGGAGGCACACAAATGCGTCATCAGAGGTGAATTTATTAAAAGATTAGCCAAAATTAAGAAAGAACAACAATCTAAAATAAAGACATTAATTGAACACATTCACAAACTGGAAATAGCTCACAAACAAACTCTTGCGGTCTCAGCATTTGAGGATCTAACAAAAACCAGAAAATTGCTCTCGGAAGAGTTAAACATGAAAACCAAAAGACAATACATATTGAGGCACAAGATTTATTATGAACAAGGAAATAAAAGCGGAAAACTGCTTGCAAAAGCGGTCCAGAGCAAAAAAGTCAATGCAACTATTCACCAAATAAGTGACTAACAAGGCAAACTACAGTCCTCGAATGAGGAGATCGCAAAGCAGTTTGAAATGTATTACCAATCCTTATATAGCATTCCATCCAATCCCAAATGCCCGCATGATTCAGACAAAAGAGCGAAGCTCATTCAGGAGTACCTAGGGAAATATAGCTCACCCCAAGTTCCAATGAATATAGCAAAAGAACTAGAAGAACCGATCTCAAGCCTAGAATTTGACAAAGCATTAAAAGAAATGAAATTAGGGAAAGCCCCTGGCCCAGATGGTCTACCCTTACAATATTACAAAACTTTCACTGACATACTAAAACCAAGATTCTTGAAAACATTTAGGTCACTACACTCTGATAAACGACCCCCTAAACAATTGCTAGAAGCCCATATCACTGTAATACCCAAGGAGGGAAAAGATACTACTCAGGTTACAAATTACAGACCAATCTCTTTAATTAACGTAGACGTGAAGATCTATGCCAAAATCCTAGCAAATAGATTACTTCTCTTATTGACCTCCCTGATAGCCCTCGATCAAGTGGGATTCATACCAGGCAGAGAGGGACGAGACAATACAATTAAAGCGCTGAACATTAATCATTGGCTAACAACAAAAAGGCAACAAGGTTTTTTTCTGTCCCTAGATGCCGAAAAGGCGTTCGACAGAGTGGCATGGGATTTCATTGACGCGGTACTGGAACATATAGGCATTTTGCCATTGATGAGATCTTACATCAAAGCACTGTATTCTAATCCAACAGCTCGAGTGCGTGTCAATGGTCATCTGTCGAACGCCTTCAATTTACGAAACGGCACAAGACAGGGATGCCCCTTGTCCCCATTATTATTTGTTCTAACTCTAGAACCACTATTAAACAGGATCAGAGATAACAATGATATCAGGGGGATTGAGATTCACAGCAAAACATATAAAATCGCAGCGTTCGCAGATGATATGCTTCTTTTTCTCTCGGAACCTCATATATCACTGCCAAATCTCTTGAAAGACTTAGAACATTTCCAATTTCTCTCAAATTTAAAAATCAACCATTCCAAATCTAATGCCCTAAATGTCACGCTACCCACAAGCTCAGTAGAACTATGCAAAAAAAATTCCCATTTACTTGGGCAAATCAAAACATCACATACCTAGGAATTGAAATCCCCTCTAACCTAAACAATTTATACCAATTAAATTACACCCCCATACTAAAAGAAGCACATGCAGACCTGAAGAGGTGGAATTGTTTAAATATATCCTGGTTTGGGAGGGCCTCACTGATAAAGATGACAATCCTACCCAAATTCCTATATGTCATGCAAACAATTCCCATCAAATTACCATCATCTTTCTTCTCATCCTTTCGTAAGGCATGTTCCCTCTTTGTCTGGAGGGGCAAACCTCCCAGAATAAAATTCACTAGATTAAACCTACCCAAAAACAGGGGGGGAATTGCTCTACCCGATCTCAAAAAGTACCATCAAGCAACACTTCTAACACGAATAGTGGACTGGAACATACACCAAAAAGTTAAAGATTGGGTCACTCTGGAACACATTCAGTTCCCACAAGAATTAAAGTCCCTATCTTGGATCCACCCCAAATTTTACTCAAAACACATTGAATCACATCCTCTTATAGGTCCCACTCTTGAGACATTTCACAACACTTTTAAAACGATGAATCCATCGCCGTGGCTGAGCCCACTCACGCCACTAAGAAATAATCCAGACTTCCCCCCTGGTCTAGAAAAAAACTTTTTATCAGACTGTTGGCCTCACAAAGACATATTGGTCAATCATTTCCTAAAAGACGGAAAAATTCTATCCAGGGATGATCTAAATAAAGTCATTAAACCATTCTCAATCACACAATGGACATACAACCAAATAAGACACTTCCTGACTAAACGAGACATGACTCAATTCTGGATAAGACCTCTTACAACATTAGAAGACCTTTGTACAAAAAAATCCCCCCACAGACATATCATTTCAACCATTTATAACTCGCTCTTTGAGGGACTGACGGATTTCTCCAGTGTGTCGTGTCAAAAATGGGAAAGTGATCAAGGTATCACTCTGACGAAAGAAAACTGGGAAAAAATATTCATGTACGCACATAAAGGGTCACTAAATGTAGCCACCCAGGAGAGTGGTTTTAAAATTCTCACCAGGTGGTACAGAACTCCCAATATCATACACAAATTTTATCCCCAAAGCTCTGACAAATGTTGGAGATGCAAACAAGAGAAGGGCTCGATGCTCCATATTTGGTGGCCCTGCCCCTTAATTCAAAGCTTCTGGAAATTGGTACATGAAACCATTATCTTAATCAAGTCAGAACACCTATTATTTGGCCCTGCGCAATATTTGTTGCATTTTAATTCCATTCCCAGAAAAGTTTACCTGAAGCCATTACCTATGTTTATGATTAATGCTGCACGTCACTGTATCCCCTGTCACTGGCGATCTAACAAAATACCGACAAAAATAGAATGGTTTCGGAGAATAAACAATATAGAACAAATTGAAGAACTCATTAGTATCTCTCAAGAAAATATTATTAAATTCTCGACAACCTGGCACGATTGGATTGCTTTCAAAAACTCTCAGGCATACAAACAAGTAATGGAGTAGAAACTGTATTCTTTCCTAAGGAGCTTAACCCATATATGTCTTTAAGGGAAAATCCTATATTGGAGAAATCCTAACTCACTGTTCAGCTGTCCCTACCCCCCCTTTTTTTTCCCCTCCTTCTCTGCTCCCCTCCCCCTCCCCAGAGAGGTGGAGAGGGGAAAAAGGAAAGATAATTATTGAATAGACAAATAAAATGTGCCTTATTGACTAGAATATTCTTCTAGAACAAAGCAGGAAAATCAACTGGTGTAATATGTTGACTACTAACATTCATGGATACCTTTAGATGTAACTGTATGTGAACCATATGTTTTTACAAGACATGATTTGTCCTATTTTCCTATGTTAAGAATTTTTGATGTTCATACGTATAAACTGATATCTTATGTTATCATATCTCACTCAATAAAAATTTCTGAAACAAAAAAAAAGAAACGGCACTTCTCAAAATATGGGATGACGCCCTCGAAGCAGCAGATGACGGAGAATCATGTCTTCTGGTGCTGCTGGATCTCAGTGCAGCGTTCGACACAGTAGATCACGAAACTTTACTTATCCGCCTTAAAGAAGTAGCAGGAGTAGCAGACCCTGACCTACACTGGTTCGCATCCTTCTTAGGAAATCGCTCCCAGACAGTGAAACCTCTTCAGTCTTCACCTCTGAAACTCGCGCAATTTCTTGCGGAGTCCCTCAAGGATCACCCCTTTCACCCGTGCTCTTCAACATCTACCTCCGCCCACTACTTAAAATCATCAGGAGACAGGATCTGTGCTACCACTCATATGCCGACGACACCCAAATCTACATTCGTATCACCGGAAAAAAAGACCAATATCGCGGACTGGAAGAGTGCCTCACATTGATCGATGACTGGATGATGGAGAGTTCCCTCAAACTAAATGGATCCAAAACAGAACTTCTTCTACTCCACGCAAACCAAAAGACAAAAACAAAGACGTCTTGGACACCACCCACCATTCTTGGAAAGACCGTTACCCCGAGCACCAAAGTCAAAAGTCTCGGAGTCATCCTTGACTCGGAGATGTCGATGGATGCACAAATAGGATCAGTAGTAAGCGGATCGCACCATCTTCTCCGTCTGTTACGGAGACTCATCCCCTTCATCCCGGAAGAGGACACAGCAGTAGTAGTTGGAACAATCATCAACTCCCGACTCGACTATGCAAACTCCCTCTATATAGGACTACCTAAATATCAGATCTCGCGCCTACAAGTCATCCAGAACACGGCAGCCAGTCTGGTAACAGGGAAAAAACCTTGGGAACCGATCACCCCTTCACTGAGGACCCTGCATTGGCTAACCGTAAAGGATCGGGTCACTTTCAAGACCCTCTGCCTCACCCACAAGTGCACACAAGGAAACGCACCTCAATATTTATGCGAGAAAATAAAACACTACTCCCCCAAACACATTCTCCGATCAACCAATCAGAACCTCCTTCACATCCCCAAATCCCGCTACAAATGGAAGGGAGAACGAAGATTTGCAGTCCAAGGACCACGGCTATGGAACGCTCTTCCCACGGACATCCGCATGGAAGAAAACCTTTGGGCTTTCAGGAAAAAACTTAAGACCCACCTCTTCTGATGGATCAGGACGTCACTGGATGCAAAGCGCCTTGAGGCGATTCAGTTCGCATTTGTAGCGCTATATAAGTTATTCACTCACTCACTCACTGCATATTCATGTCTAAGAATGGTCCAGTCAAAGTCCAGACCTCAATCCAATTGAGGATCTGTGGCATGACTTGAAAATTGCTGTTCACAGACGCTCTCCATCCAATCTGACAGAGCTTGAGCTATATTGTAAAGAAGAATGGGCAAAAATTTCACTCTCTATATGTGCAAAGCTGGTAGAGACATCCCAAAAAGACTTGCCGCTGTAATTGCAGCGAAAGGTGGTTCTACAAAGTATTGTTGGGAGGCTGAATATAAATGTACGCCACACTTTTCACATAGCTATTTGTAAAACGATTTGAAAACCATTTATCGATTTCCTTCCACTTCACAATTATGTGCCACTTTGTGTTGGTCTATCACAAAAAATAAAAATAAAATACATTTACGTTTTTGGTTGTAACATGACAAAATGTGGAAAATTTCAAGGGGTATGAATACTTTTTCAAGGCACTGTATGCCAAGTAGTTCCAAAGCCCTACCATGAGTACCGGAACGGTTTCAGTAAATGGGGGGCAGATACTCTCCCCCCGTACAGACCTTATGATTGCCCCATTGAGCTTCTCCCTGTAGCCAAAATTCCCTTATTTTTCCCTTGTCCGAACGGGCACTTGGGGCCTTAAAAGACTACAGTGAAAAAAAACTGCAGAAAGGATTCATCCGTCCTTCTACCTCACAGGCTGGTGCAGGCATATTGTTTGTGGAGAAGGATCATTCTCTACGGCCATGTGTGGACTATCATGACATAAATAAGACTAAAGCCCTGTAAACACGATCGGATTTCCTATGGTTTTTTAACCGATGGATTTTTCCATCGGAAAACCGATGAAGCTGACTTTCATCAGTCATGCCTACACACTATCAGTCAAAAAAACGACCGTTCCAAACGCGGTGACGTAAAACACTCCGATGAGCCGAGAAAAATTAAGTTCAATGCTTCTGAGCATGCGTCGACTTGATTCTGGGCATGCGTGGGTTTTTTATCCGATGAAGTTCCCCACAGACGATAGTAATTTGCTATCGTTTTTTAACCATCGGATAAATTTAAAACATGTTCTATTTTTAAACACCGATGGAAAAAAGACCGATGGGGCCCATACACGATCGGTTTGTCCGATGAAAAAAGTCCATCGGACTGTTTTCATTGGTTAAACCTATCGTGTGTACAGGGCTTAAAGTGAAAAACCGCTACCCTCTGCCCTTGGTACCTGAACTTATCCAGAGACTTAAATCTTCAATGATTTTTACAAAATTGGACTTGAGATGGGCCTATAACCTGGTCAATATCCAGGAGGGTGATGAATGAAAGACTGCTGATTTGGCCATTTTGAGTACTAAGTCATGCCATTCGGACTATGCAATGCACCAGCCACCTTCAAGCACTTCATTAACAATATCTTCAGAGACTTTCTAGATATCTTTGTCATTGTCTATTTGATATATTTTCAGTATCACTAGAGGTACACTGGGGACATATGAGAAGTGTGCTGTGTCGGCTCCGACAGCATGAATTCTATGCCAATTCCAAAAAATGTGACTTCGAACAATTAAGCTTCAGTTTCTAGGCCTGATTATTTCTACTGACGGAATTGAGATTGACCCACAGAAGGTGTTAGCAATCCTGGACTGGCCGGCCCCCACAGATAAAAAGGCAATCCAACGGTTTGTGGGCTTCGCCAACATTTACTGCAAATTTATTAAAAACTTCTTGCCCATCATCACTCCTATTACACAACTCACCAAGCAAGATATTCCCTTTCTGCTGGACTGACGATGTTGCTTTCGAGACCTAAAGTTATTTACCGCTGCTCCTGTCCTGAGTCACCCAGATTCCAAGTAGTACCTGTGTATTGTGAGTACCTGAGTGTTGTCTGAGTAGTGTGTGTGGATCCTTAGTACTTGTGTATTGTGTGTACTTGTGTATTGTGTGTGCACATGGTCTGCGAGTGCACATGGGTCTGTGAGTGCACGTGGGTCTGTGAGTGCACGTGGGTCTGTGAATGCACGTGGTCTGCGAGTGCACGTGGGTCTGCGAGTGCACGTGGGTCTGCGAGTGCACGTGGGTCTGCGAGTGCACGTTGGTCTGCGAGTGCACGTTGGTCTGCGAGTGCACATTGGTCTGCGAGTGCATGTGGGTCTGCGAGTACCTGTGTATTGTTTTGCTGAGTACCTGTGTATTGTCTTGTTGAGTACCTGTGTATTGTCTTGTTGAGTACCTGTGTATTGTCTTGTTGAGTATTAGTGTTAGGAAGCTAGTTGTAAGGTAATTTGGACAAGGTATAATCCCCAATCCTCATTAAATTAGTATGTACGATGCCTGGCGGGTGTGAAGATGCGATTCGGTGTACATCTTGCGGCATGTATGCATTCCTTGATCATCCGATCGAGGGCGAATACTGCTGTGCAAAATGTAAGCACATTGTTTCCCTGGAAGCCCAGGTTCTGAATCTGGGGAAGCAACTGTTAGCACTGAGAAGACCCTCCATACTAAAGGAGAGCCGGGAATGTACCCAGCAGGTGTGGGCAGGGGCCAGCACAGAGGCGGGTGGAGACAAAGTGGTGCAGGCACTATAAAAGAGTAGATGGGTGACAGTCAGGGTAGAGGGGGAAGTGCCAGGGAGGCCAATCCAGGGCTGGAGCATCCCAATAAGTACGCTCCATTGAGTGACATTGTTGAAACCAGTCAGGGACCAGCACTGCTGGAGCTGAGGGACTCCCCTAGCTTCCAGGGGAAGAACTCCTCCAGTGAGAGTGAAGGGGAAGCCAAGGGAAAGGAAAGACAGATTCTGGTGGTAGGGGACTCAATTCTTAGGACAGAAAGGGCAATCTGTGACAAAGACCTGCAGCTCCGAACAGTAAGTTGTCTACCGGGCGCTCGGGTTCCGAACATCACGGATCTGGTGGACAGATTACTGGGAGGGGCTGGGGAAGACCCGGCTGTCATGGTGCACGTTGGAACCAATGATAAAGTCAGAGGCAGATGGAGTGTCCTAAAGAACGATTTTAGGGACTTGGGAGCTAAATTGAAGAAAGGAACCTTCAAGGTAGTATTCTCAGGAATAATACTGGTACATCGAGCAACACCAGAAAGGCAGAGGGAGATTAGGGAAGTAAACAAGTGGCTGAGAAGCTGGTATAGTAAGGAGGGGTTTGGGCTCCTGGAAGACTGGGCCAACTTCTCAGTCGATCACCAGGGGGCGTGCGCACACGTCCGGCGCACCCACGGCAATCAGATTCATTTCAGAACCGATCAGTCTCAAGGCCCAGTCCAATGATTCCTGGACCGGACCTGGTGATCGGTTCTGGCGAATGAAAGACTGTCCTCTGCCTGTGTAATGTAAACACAGACAGAGGAAGTGATGTCACCTCCCCTCATGGAGCCCTTTTCAGTTCTAGAGAGAGGAGAGAGGACATATAAACGTGAGATGCACCAACACTACACTGACACAGTATACACAGGCACACTTGTCACCCCCTGATCACCCCTCGATTGCCCCCCCCCCCTGTTAACCCCTTCACTTTCTGTCACAGTGTCACCAAGTGCAGTTTTCTTGTTTTTCACTGATCACTGTACTGGTGTCACTTTTGACACTAATCAGCTTTAGGGTAGTTAGTAGTAGGCCCAGGTAGGTCTGGGGTACCCTCCATTAACCCCCTAATAAAGGCTTAACCCTCTGATTACCCCCCAGTTAAACCTTTCACCCCCTGTCAATAGTGTCACTAATATAGTGTACAGATCTTTTTTCCGATCACTGTATTTAGTTTCACGGGAGACGCTATTTAGCCAGCTAGCTAGTTACTGTCACCGCCAGTTTTTTATAGCGTCAGGGTACCCACCATATAATACCGAATAAAGGTTTAACCCCCTGCTCGCCCCCAGTACAGGTTTTAGTGTCAGTTAGGGTCAGCGTCAATCCCAGGCAGCATCAGATTAGTGGCATTAGCGCTAACACCCAAGCACACACCATACACCTCCCTTACTAGCATAGTGTTTGAACGGATCAATATCTTTGATCTGATCAAAACTATACTAGCGTCCAATAGTTTAGTGTTCCCAAAAATGCAGCATTAGTGGGATCAGCTCAGACACCTGCCAGCACTTGCGTTTATCCCCTCTGTCCAGCCCATCCACCCAAAGTGCAGTATCAATTGATTACTGTCACTTACAAAACACAACACACATAACTGCAGCATTAGCAGAGTCATGCCTGATCCCTGGGATTCAAGCAGTCGCTGACAACCAGGTGCTCTTTTTCCTGTGAGTCGCACTAGTTGTACCTGTAAATTTTAAGGCAAAAATGTCCAAACAGAGGTACAGTAGTGAAGAGGCCTACACTTTACTGAGCATGATGGATAAGAGCGCAGGGGAAGCCTCACTGTCAGATTCAGGCTCAGTATACAAACCGGTAGAGAGCAGCAGCACCCTAACAGATAGCTCTGACGACAGAGTAGTGGTCCCTGCTAAGGTCAGGCGTACCCGACCCTGTTCTTCTGTTGTTGAGGTGCAACAATCGCAGGCCTCTCGTATGGAGCAGAGAGCCAGAACTAGTGCCGCTCATCCTTCTGGTGAACTGGCAAGCACTAGCGGCCTAGTACATCCTGGTCATAGACAAACCAGCACTGCAGTAACACTTGGTGACATGGCGAGTCCCATAAGTGCAGTTCAAGCTGGTGCGGTGACTAGCACAAGTAGTGTCCCGCAGCCACTAAGAGTTCGAACACAGGCCTGTAGAGCACATAGTGCCCTACCCACTGCATATGCCAATCCTAATTGGGAGCCCGCCACTTCTGCAGCACCCGTACTTCCCCCATTCACTAGCCAACTCGGAATTCAGGTGGAAACAGTTTTACGTCACTTGATTTTTATTCACTGTTTTTCACAGAAGACCTCTATAGATCTATTGTGGACCAAAGCAATTTGTATGCTGGTCAATTCATCGTCGCTAATCCCCATTTAACCCTTGCCAGAGAATGGAAACCTATTACAGTTTCCGAATTTAAGACCTTTCTGGGTCTATCCCTCCTCATGGGCGTTACTAAAAAGAGTGCGTTGCGGTCTTATTGGTCCACTGACCCAATTCACCATGTGCCCGTGGTTCTCTGCTTCCATGACCAGGACGCGATACGAGCAGATCTTGCGGTTCATGCATTTCAATTACAATGAACTCTGTCATCCTCGGGGTGACCCTGGATACGATCGGCTACACAAAATTCTGCTCGTAAACCACTTCAACCAACAGTTTGCAGCCTTGTTTACTCCTGTTTAAGTTGTCTGCGTTGATGAGTTCCTGATTACATTTTCTGGCTGCTTGTCTTTCAAACAGTATCTCCCCAGCAAGCGTGCCAGATATGGGTTCAAGATGTAAAAGCTCTGTGACAGGGCAACAGGCTACACATATAGTTTTAGGGTTTACGAGGGAAAAGACAGTCACGTGGAGCCCTCCAACTGCCCAGACTACATAGGGGAGCGCTGGCAAGATTGTTTATGACTTGGTGTCACCCTTATTCGGAAAGGGGTATCACTTGTACGTGGAAAATTGTTTCACAAGCGTGACACTTTTTAGTCACCTTTTTGATTGTGGAATTGGCGCATGTGGCCCTGTGCGATCTAATCGCCGGTGCTTCCCCCAACGGCTTGTAGAATCCCGACATAGATGGGGGGGGGGGGGAGAGCCTGCTTGAAATGTAATAATTTTATCACAATGAAGTGGAGGAATACACAGAATGTCTCTGTGTCCACGAATACAACCTTAACATGGAAGGGGTGTAATTTAACGACCAGATGATGGCGCTGTACATAATTGCCCATAAGGCCAGACTCTGGTATAAAAAAGTGTCTGTATATTTATTCCAATTTTCTCTGCTGAACTCTTATGTGCTATACACAGTGTCCAGACGAACTGGATCCTTCCTAACATTCCAGGAAAAGATCATCACAGCCCTTCTGTTTCCAAAAATTGCTGCGCAAAAACTGATGTAACGCAGGTTTAGTTGCATCAGAGGGGGGCGGGGTCACCCGCACGTCACTGGGTAAGCCCGGGTTTCCTCTTGCGTCAGAGGGAGACGGGGTCACGTGACAGGTGGCCCCGTCCTCAGCTACATAAAAGAGACCTGTCGGGCTGCCGGGATTCCCGGGGTGTCTCCGGTGGAGACAGGATGCTTGCTGTTCCTCGCTGCGCTGGACATCATCGTTGGAGCCTGGACCTGGAGGATACCGAGAGTGGATTACCACCGCGGGACTGCTAGGGGGATCGGGCGGGTGCCCACAGCGCATCAGTGCCACTAACCGCCCCCTCATTTGACGTCATGGATTGATGTTGTGAGGCGTTGCGGTATCTCCATCGCAACCGACTCAGCTGGACGTTGTGGCACAGGCTGTGGGCGGGTTTGTATACCGCCTAGGCTATGTTCCCACCCTATGCAGTGTTCGGCCAGCGTGACACTGGTGGTGATCCACGGTACTTGTGAGACGCATATAAGGCATCCTCCCGGGAGCAGCAATTCACCTCCACACACGTTTAGACGCCATAGCTCTGAAAGGTCCATGTACAAGGAACAACTAAGGTAACTACTCTGGGACCAAAGCATATAGGTTTTTGTACTCCTTCACTCACCTTTTGATGTTCCTTGACTATCTTAATGGACCTACTCATCCATTTTAGATAATTATCCACTACCTCAATCAATCATTGACCACACTGTGGAGATGGCGGTCTGCGGCTGCTTGCTTTCTGGGAGAGATACCGGAGCTTTCTTGCTGTTGCTGTTCTTTTTGCTACCTCAGCTCCTGGGATGGACACCTCTTTGGGCTAAGCTCCCACTCACACCACAATCCGGTATATTGTAAGTACCCAGAATTGACACTTGGTGTCTGCTGGTTGCACATTAATAAATTCTTACGGCATAATACTCTGTTATTTCACATGTCCTTCAACATCTGCCCCTGATGAAGTGGTATTCACAGAAACGCGTCAGGCACCTAGGATGTAGCTACCTGCTTATAGGACTCCATTTACTCTCATGATTTACATCCATTTTTATCCAATTTATTTGTATACCCTATTGCTATGTGTTGTCCAGTCCATACAATGCTATTGTCACCACTAACTTTGCCAAGTTTATCATATTGACTGTTATGTACATACAAATTGTAGGTTATGTCATGTGCACTTGCTCATGCTACCATTTACACTGTGATGCAATAGTACTATATATACACATGTTATAAGTTTGACTTGTTTTGTTTTCAACCCCTACCTGTCAACTGTCTCATTCAAAGTCCCAATATTCCCCCCTCTTTTTTGTTTCTGGATGTCAAGCCCCAGACGCCACCAGAAGATTACTATTGTTAATTTACGACCTAGAAACCCCCAAAAAAACACCTTCTCTGCTTCTGTCACTAGATGCAGAGAAGCCATTTGATAAAGTACGTTGGGGCTTTTTGCAAGCAGTACTACAAAAATTTGGCATCAAAGGCTGGATACAGAATGCCATAATGTCACTTTACTCCTCCCTCTCTGCTAAAGTGTTAACCGACACAGTACTCTCTAAACCATTTGATATTACCAACGGTACCAGACAGGGGTGCCCTCTGTCTCCCATTATATTTGCACTCCTTATCGAAACCCCTAGCTGCTAAAATCAGATCAGAGCCCCTACACAAGATCAGTCTCTTTGCAGACAATATAATTCTAACCCTTCTCAATCCCTCCACTCCATTCGATCTAAACTAACCCAGTTCGCTGAAGTCTCCTACTACAAACTAAACAAATTGAAATCCTTGATCTTAAACCTCCATATGCCTTCCAAAACACAGGCCACTCTAAGCAAAATGTTTCCATTTGTTTGGGCAAAAAACTCCATCCCCTACATGGGCATCAACCTAACCCCTTCCACTACACAATTGTTCGAGTACGACAATAAACCACTCCTACTATCTCTACCTAAAGATCTATTATCGTTCCGTACCTTTGGTATGTCAAAACTGGGTCGCAGCTGTTAAAATGTTTGTACTTCCCAGACTACTGTACCTGTTTAGAACCCTACCCATACCCCTGACAATTTTTCCATAATGTTCAGAGTCAACTAACCCAATATATCTGGGAATTCAAACACCCTAGATGTTCCTTCCGCGTCCTAATAAACCCACATAAAAAGGGGAGCTGGTCTTCCAAATATACACCACTACTACAGAGCCACCTTGCTTGACCAGATCTATTTCTGGCTACATCCTACTGAGGAAAAAACGTGGACCTTGATAGAATCTTCCCTATTTCACCAATTTACGCCATGCTATTTTTTTAACCTGAGCTCGGTATACCCCAAACCCTATACCCCAAAACATCCCTGTATTAAAGCATCCCTCAAGGCTTGGACCTCACTACTGACTTATAAAAGTCCAGAGGTCAGGTCTTTACCGCTACCTATTGACACCCTTAGTGCTTTAATACATAATTTAAATGTATCACCTTGGAAGCACTGTGGGCTTCATTTAGTACAGGACCTCTACGAGGAAGATAATACCCTTTTATATCTTACAAAAGAATTACACCTCCCGCTGATATGTATACATATCTAAGAACTCGTAACTGTCTACGGGCATGTAAGATCCCTTCCAGCACTACCCTACCATCCTCTATCCTACAATTTTATGATAATCCTAAATATTTGGGGCATGGGATCTCTAACTTCAACGCCTACCTTATTAACGTAGAATTCCCCAAGAGAACCCCCTCCTTACATAAATGGGAAACGCTATTCAGAGATATTATTTCGGACCTTAGCTGGCAGAAAACCTTTACATACACCATCAACGCCTCCCGTTGCACAAATCATTGGGACTCTTATTTGAAAGTCCTCCATCACTGGTACTTGACTCCTTTGAGACTTTCAAAAATTTGCAACAAACTTTTCTGAGCAATGCTGGCGCCAATGCGGGGAAAAGGGCTCACTACTACACACCTTATGGTCATGCCAGTCCCTTCTGTCAAATTGGAATAGAATCTTTAAATTAATATCATCAATAATTGACAAACCGATCACTCCAGACCCAAAATATTGGAATAGCTAACTTCCCCTGTAAATCCAGAACTATTATCATTCACTTACTTTATGCAGCAAAACTAACCATCACTAAATTGTGAAAATCACCTAATATACCATCTCTTTCTGAAACAATCAAGGGTCTTAACCATCAATGTGACAAGAGGCGGTGATTTGCCCTGAAAATCCTTACTTACCCCAAATTTGGATACCTATAGTCTACTCTACTTGGTTGCTTAATCCAAACTGTACAGTGTCCTTCTTATAGCTCATCGATTAATGGAGTATGCCATGTTTGCATTATACTATGACTGGTACTTTAATTCTCTTCTCTTTTTCCCTGTCCTCCCTTTCCCCTCCTTGTCCCTTCCTCCCTTTCTTGCCCTTCTTATTGAGTTCACGCTTCCACCGTTAGTCTGACATACCATCTTATTAATTTATGGAATAATTACCAATGTTGTTTAAATATCGTTTGTTTATTGTTATTTTTGTTCCTATTATAAAATCTCAATAAAGACTACTTTGTTAAAAAAGCATACATGCGGGAGCCGACTGAGGAGGACGTGCAGACATTGAGCTCTGCAACTGCACCATCAATCCATAGCCATCCTCGCTACTACCTAACTGGAAATTACTCCAACTCTACCCCTATTGTTCCTGAGGATCCCCTACCTGCAACCCGGTCTAAATTGTGACTCCGGGCCGGCCGTTCAAAACCTACTAGGCCCGTTTCACGCAGCCCAGGCCCAACGCCATCTTGGGGCCCACGAAGCCTCCAACGCCTCCCGGGGGGTCTACGGATACCCAACGGAGACCCTGCGTCTTCATCCAGGCTTGGATGGAGGTGTTTGTGCAGTAGGGAACCCCCTCGGTTTTTTTCCCGGCCCGTGGTCGGCTCCGAAGCCTGGCAGCCATCTTGCGGCCTGCAGGAACATCAGCATCCTCCGGCCTAAAGTACTGCGGTCGGCGGGGTATACGGCGAGAGGCTCGGCTGCACCTGTGCCTGCATTGGACTGATCTCTGTACCTGAGGCATCCCGGAACGTTCGGCCTTACACACCCGCGGCGGCCAGCCTTAGGAAAGTCCGCGGCTTCGGCCTACCCCTGGAAGTCGGCGGCCATCTTGCTGCTCCCAATACACCCAGCGCAGCATCCAGCACAGAGGACCATCTCACACAGGGTAAGCGGGGCAGGGGCAAAGTACAAGGCACCAGAAATAAGCTAATCCCTCCCCGGCTGGCAGACAGATAGGAGTACTCGGTGGGAGCCCTGATCCCATAGGCTTGAGGGGCGGCCATCTTGCTACACCCGACCATAGTGCTGCTGGGTCCCCCCCCTGCCCACTTGAAACTGCTTCGCCCTATACATCAAGACCTGGCTATTCTGGTCTACGGGGCAGCTGAGCCTCTACCTCATCCATCTCGCCCTCCCCACACCCCTCCAGTCACGTACTGGCAAGAAGTGTAGCGGCCATCTTGCTCCACCCGGACTCAGTGCCAACTCTTACCACTAGCCTCAATCCACCCCCTCCTCGGCCACCAGTACTGCCCAGGCTGCCGTATCACTGTCCTGCAGCACATACACCGGCACTCCCCTGAGCTTGCTCCAAAAAGGACAGTAGCATCACAGCAAGCGCTTATTCCCATTTGCAACACGGGTCGCATTCTCTGCTCTTCCACTCCACCTATGAAGATGCGTGGCTGAGGATGGATGGCTGAAGACATGTCCCGCTGAGCTCTGTGCTCTCCCGACGACCGCAGGCTGCGTTCCCAACCAATCACGCCCAACCTGCTGATGGCGGCTTCCAGCTCTACCTCTGCTGACTCTGCTGAACTGCAACAAGGTACTATTCAACGGTACCTGCTACGCACAGCCTCACAGGACTCCCGTACAGGGAAGGACAAACCTTCGTCAACCCGAACCCCAGGCAGACCAAAACCTCCTCCCCCGACTGCAGCAGCTTTCTCTGCCGGTGGGACCGGCCCGGGTATACACCCGACTCCTCCGATGGATCCCACTACCTTTAGCGTAGACACTGTCTCGGCAGAGATGCTTTCCCCAGGCACTGCCTTACTATCTGCCTTCCGAGCTGACTTTGATTCCTGGGCTTCCAAAATGGAAACTTCTCTCCATGTTGAACTAAATGCCCTTAAACAACGGGTTTCAGCGTCGGAGGTCGCGGTTTCTGCTATGGTCACCACCCAAGAAGACCACTCAGCCCGCATAACGGCGCTTGAAAATGCATCTACGGCTCATCTCTCCCGTCTACGGCAACACCAGCTCCGGATAGAAGATAGTGAGAACCGGAGTCGCAGGAACAACATCCGGCTGCAGGGGGTCCCGGAGGCAACCTCAGGTACCGATCTCAAACCCACTGTCATTGCTATCCTTAATCAGGTCCTGGGTAGGGAAGTTACATCTCCCATTGAATTGGACAGAGTACATAGAGTGGGAGGCATGGGGGGAGATCGCAGGGACCGCCCTCGTGACGTCCTCTGCCGGGTGCACTACTATACCCTGAAGGAAGAGATTTTGCACAAGGCCTGGCGCCTGGGGCCACTAGACTTTCACGGATCATCTATACACCTCTACCCGGACCTTTCCCACAACACGCTGTACATGCGGCGAGTGGTCCGCCCTCTGCTGGAATTGATTCGCCAAGTAGGCGCTACATACACTTGGGGCCACCCCTTCAGCATCAAAGTGACCCGGGAAGATAACCACAAATTTGTCCTGTCAGACCCAGACCAGCTTCCTGCCTTCTTCCTGTTCCTGGACCGGGACCCTATTGTCGTCCCGAACTGGTTGGACCCCCCAGATGACCATCAGCGGCTACCGGGCCCTCCTCTACAACGTCGTGGACGCCCACAGTCTAGATCGGTACCTTCTGGTCCGAGAGAGCGGCGAGCCACGTCACCAGAAGACTGATCCGGACTCTGTCGTCTGAGACCTGAAATGGTTCTTTTTGCTATGTCCTTTTATCCACTAGGTGGATACAGTTCTTTTATGAGACTCCGGCCAGGTTCACCTTCTGTTTTCCCTGTTTTGTTATGTCTTCACGGTTGTACTTGCATTTCCACCCCACTGACTCTTGCTCACGTTGTTATCTAAATGCTGCTAACAGCTTAATTGTCTCACTTGGCTCGGAGAGCACTTCACTGCCCTCGGCTGGTACGGTTGTACTTGCTGGGGCTCTGGAAAGGCGGCCAGTAATGTTGATATGTTCTCTCACGGCACTGGCTCTGCGGGTTGGCTTGGGGTTTCCCAGACATAGCCCTTTGGCTTGTCCGGGGACCTCCGGGTCTTCCCTCAGGTTCTGGGCATCTATGTCCCTGGGGCTTGGAACTGGCTGACCTTAGCACTGACACCTTCTGTGCGTTTACACAGATATCTGAGCTAAGCCATGATGACAATCATAGTTAATGCTGCTATAAATGTAGTAATTGGTGCTTCCAACCCCCGCATGATCACGCGGGAATACCTGTGCCTTTATTTTGTCACCAGTTTGTGTACACCTTGTTCTTCACTGATGTTATTTTTCTATGTAATTTTAGATTGTTTATTATACTCAAGCGTACCAATGGTATTTAATCTGACACTCTGCTCTTTAGTGACTAGGCAGGTGAGCATTAGATGCCACGGTCATTGGGTGTGTTACATTTACAGTTATGTTATTTATGCCTGCTAGGTTGTCGGGATCACAACTCAGCTGTTCTAACCCCGTTCTCTCCCCCTAAATAGGATTGGCACAGTTCATGCCTACTACGTGATATTTCACGAAGTGTTACGTTTTTGCGCACACTTTAGTATTTTTGAGCCACCTTCCCCAGGTGCTCTCTCTGTTCAATCTCTTCCCCACCTCGCTCTACCTCCTCTCTTCCTCCCTTGTTGTGTTCTCCCTTTTTTTTTTCCTTATTTCTCTCTCACCTCCCCCCGCTCCCCCCTATTACTCCATCATGGCCCACACAGTGATCTCTCACCCTAGGCTACAATTCTGTTCCTACAATGTCAATGGGCTCAATATTGCCACCAAAAGAGGACAAATCCTGTATCAAATGCACAAACGCCAAGTCAATGTGCTTCTTCTCCAAGAGACACATTTTCACTCTGCCTCCACCCCTTCCTGTTCCAGCAGATACTTCAACAGGTGGTTCCACAGCACTAGCCCAACCCAGAAAGCCAAGGGAGTGTCTGTGGCCTTTCATAAGACGCTCCCTATAGAGGTGCTTGATCATCTCTCGGACCCCCAGGGGAGGTATGTTTTTGTGAAATTCATGTTATGGGGTACCAAATTTACGGTAGCCAACATTTACCTTCCTAATATTAACCAAGTATCGGCCGCGTTACAATACTTGAGGATTCTGTCAGGATTCACGGAGGGTAAGCTCATATTGAGGGGAGATTTTAGCACCCCTCTTGAACCACTTTTAGATTCCTCCACCTCGCGATCGTGTATCTCCTTCCCCAAACTGAGGGCTCTAAAACGGGCATTTTACGATCTGCGTCTAGTAGACGTTTGGAGGGTGTTGCACCCCACGGCCCGCAACTATACCCACTTTTCCCATGTTCATCACACCTATAGTCGCATAGACTACCTAATGAGTGACCATAGCTGTCTGGATTGGTCCCCGGACTGCACCATAGACCCAATGGTCTGGTCTGACCACTCTCCTATACACATGACGTTCTCGCTCCCCTCCACTCTGATTAGGGAGTGGTCATGGCGCTTGAGCGATTCGTTGCTTACGAATCCAGAATGTGTGACAAGGGTTTCGGATACAATATCTAACTTTTTTGCGGACCACGCTTCGGATACAACATCGTTGCCTTTTCAGTGGGAGGCACTAAAGGCAGTTCTACGTGGTACCTTTATCCAAATGGGTACGCGTCTTAAAAATGAGCGCTTAGCCGCCATAGAGGCAGCAAATCGAACGCTTAGGAACTTAGAAACTGAACACATTGGTCCCCGACAGTGACAACGCTGGCGGACGTTTCTAGGGCGTGATCACAACTCAGAGAACTTTATGAAGCCTCTGCACGCACATATGCAGATAAGCTCGCTTTCCATCAATATAAGTTTCGAGATAAATGTGGTAGGCCATTGGCTCGCTCCCTGCACCCAAAAGCGACTTCCACCTTTGTGCCCCATATTCGGGGGGCGCAGGGAGAATTGGTCTCCTCACCCACTAGGATGGCAGAGGAATTCAGGGACTTCTACCAGTCCCTGTACAATATCCCTAAGACTCAAGGGACAGGTTCCCCTTCTTCCGGGGTGGAAGACCAGTTGTCATATGTCTCGGAAACCGCGCTCCCCACATTAGATGATGACATCATCGCCGATCTGGAAACCTCAATCACAGAAGTCGAGGTTGCCAAAGCCATAGCGGGTACGCCGAGTGGAAAGAGCCCGGGCCCAGACGGCTTCACTCCTAAGTTTTACAAACTTTTTGCCGCCCTCCTCACACCCTTTCTAACTAAGATGTTCAACTCTTTGTCGGAGGGCTCAATGTTCCCCCCACAAACACTTGAGGCCCACATATCCCTCATCCCAAAGCCAGGCAAAGACCCTACTCTATGTGCAAGCTACAGGCCGATCTCTTTGATTGGGGTCGATCTGAAAGTCTTTGCTAAAATCCTAGCCAATAGACTACAACCATTGTTGCCTGGGATAATACACTTAGACCAGGTTGGCTTTGTGAGTGGCCGTGAGGCTAGAGACAATACCCTGAAGACCCTTCTTCTAACCAACTATGCCCGGTCCCACGATATCCCATTATGCCTCTTAACAGTCGATGCTGAGAAGGCATTCGACCGAGTCGACTGGCAGTTCCTTCGACTATCCCTGCAACAAATAGGCGTGGGAACTAATATGATGGCGAGAATAATGTCCCTTTACTCCTCTCTGTATGCTAGGATTAGACTGAATCCTATCGCTATCTCCAGCCTTCTCTGTATCGAACGGGACGCGACAGGGATGCCCACTGTCCCCCCTCCTTTATGTTCTCACTATGGAACATCTGGCTACTGCTCTACGTAACAATCCCTCTATCTAAGGCATAACAGTCGGGCCCACACATACAAAACTCGCCCTCTTTGCAGATGATCTGCTCCTGTTCGTGACACACCCACACACATCTTTGCCCTCGGTATTACAGGAGTTTCAGAAATTTGGAGAAGTTAGCAACTTCAAGGTTAACTACAATAAATCGGAAATCCTTAACATATCCCTGCCCACGTCGGTCCTACGAAGACTAACGTCTACTTTCTCCTTCAAAACTGGTTCCCCCTCCATAAGGTATCTCGGAATTCAAATACCGGCGGATGCTTCCCAACTTTTTTCCCTGAACTTTGCCCCCCTACTCCTTAGGACCCAAGCAGATTTAATCAATTATACGTCCAAACAGCTCTCATGGCTAGGTAGAGTGAATGCCCTGAAAATGGACGTTCTCCCTAGGTTCCTGTATTTGTTTCAGACCATCCCTATTCACAAACCCAACTCGTACTTCAAGAAAATACGCCAGCTGTTTTCCAAATTTATTTGGAATGTGGCCCGTCCCAGGATACGATATGAAACACTGTCTCTTCCAAAGGCTCGGGGGGGGGGGCTGGAGCCCCAGATGCCTCCCTATACCATAAAGCAGCGGTGCTCACCCGCATACTAGATTGGTTTCACCACTCTTCAACCAAGCTTTGGGTTCAGTTGGAAGGCCACATAAACCCAATTAAACTCTCCGCTCTCCCATGGACCTTGCCCACGGTCCGGGGGGGTTCAGGCCCTCTCAATGACCTTACCCATCAAACGATCCGGATCTGGGACCGCATGTTGTCCAGAAGGGGCTTATCAAACCACATGGGGCCTATGACTCCCTTCTTTGGGACCCCAGCCTTTCCGCCAGCTATGTCTGTAACAGGATTCGGACCATGGCGAAAAGAGGATCATAGGCGACTTGCCCAGGTCCTTCGTGCAGACCCCACTTTAAGGTCAGATACCCCTGCCGGCCCGACCTCCCGTCACCCCATGCAGTGGCTTCAGAGGCAACAGACTACCTCCTACATCCGGACTTTCCCATCTATTACAGACATCCTTGCTGAACCGACGAGATTCGAGGAACTGCTCATTCAGGTGGAACCTCCAACACATGTTGTATCTCAACTTTACTCCATTCTGCTCAATATCTACTCCCCTGACCTCCCACCGTATACGGTGGCCTGGGAGACAGACCTACATCACCCTATCTCCCCTATTGACTGGCAAAAATGTTTTACCCTGACACACAAATTGTCCCTAGCCACTAAGACTCAGGAGAAGGGGTTTAAACTGACAACAAGATGGTACAGATGTCCATCATCTATTAATCACTTCAATCCGGAAGTGTCAGATGCCTGCTGGCGGTGTCTCAGCTCCCGGGGAACCATGCTCCACATTTGGTGGGAGTGCCCTCCTGTCCGGAGGTACTGGCAGCGGATTTTCACACTTTACTGCAAACTGATGGCGACTTCTATCCACCCTTCACCTGAGGTGACCCTCTTGTCTATACTCCCGGGGTCATTTAAATCCATCAGAAATGATGTATTGCGACACTTCCTGGCGGCGGCCAGAGTAGTGATTCCCCATCATTGGAGATCAGCAACCATGCCTTCCCTGGGAGATTGGGCTATTGAAGTGGACCGCATTAGGGACCTGGAACGCTTGCTGGCGGAGGAAAATAGTAAAAGTGAACAGTTCTCTCTCACATGGACTTCGTGGTCTGTGTTCCGATACTCCTCTGAGTTCATCTCCTGGGCGGAGTGTGACCTGGATGAGTCCACCCTAGGACCGTGATGGAGTGATTCTGATTCCTGTCCCCTATCTGTTTGTCCCCTCCTATCTGCCCCTGTGTCAGGGACGTGCTGGGCTTGAACCTGGGACCTCTTCTGTGTCTGGCATTGACTCTACCAGCGGAGCTATCTGAGATGCTGGACAGTTCCCTGCCTGATCTGCTGGATAACCTATCTGATCCATTAGACTACTCTGCTTGGTGTCTGATTACTGTTGAACTCTGAACCCCTTGCTCCTCCCATGTACTTCCTATAAAAGACATTCCAGAGATGTTGCCCCTTGCGGTTTGATCTGCTTCTGTTCCCTGAGTTCCTGATTCTGTGCTTGTATCCTGTTCCTGTGTTTGACCCGGCTTCCTGACCACGCTTCTGTCCCCAGTCCTGACCTCGGCTCGTTTGACCCTGCTCAGTTATCTGCCAGTCTGCCTGTTGCCAAGATTCGGCCTGGACTTTGACTACTCTCTGCCTGCCACTTGTGATGTTTACCTTGATGTGTATGACCCGGCTTGTCTGACTCTGCAAACCTGCACCAGCTTACCTGCATCCTCTGCTCTGCAAGCTGCACACGCTGACCTGCATCCTTTGCAATGCAAACCTGCACCTGCTGACCTGCATCCCTGCTCTGCAAACCTGCACCTGCTGACCTGCATCCCTGCTCTGCAAACCTGCACCTGCTGACCTGCATCCCTGCTCTGCAAACCTGCACCTGCTGACCTGCATCCCTGCTCTGCAAACCTGCACCTGCTGACCTGCATCCCTGCTCTGCAAACCTGCACCTGCTGACCTGCATCCCTGCTCTTCAAACCTGCACCTGCTGACCTGCATCCCTGCTCTGCAAACCTGCACCTGCTGACCTGCATCCCTGCTCTGCAAACCGGCACCTGCTGACCTGCATCCCTGCTCTGCAAACCGGCACCTGCTGACCTGCATCCTCTGCTCTGCAAGCTGAACCTGCTGACCTGCATCCGCTGCTTCCGGAACCAGCCGTTCCAGTCTCCACTCGGCTCCACCACTCCAAGCAGTGAGGATCAGACAGGCACCCTTACCTCACCGTGCTCTTACCACCACTGTCCCCACTCCAGTGGTCTCCGAGCCGGGGTTGTACGGGAGGTCCCTCTCCGCACGTCAGGCTCACACCTAAGGTACGTTACAGTATCAAACCGCCATGCCTGAGCCTGCAGGAGATACCTTGCCTATGGACAATGTCTATCAACACCTTACAGCTCTCACTCAGATCGTGAAGTCTCTGCAGGGCAGCCATGTCCGAATGGATAAGCAGACACAAACTCAAGCCACCTCTGCAGATTCACCTCCAACCCCAACTTCCTCTATTGGAATGTTACCATCTCCTGAGCCCAGGGTCCCTGTTCCTGAGAAGTTTTTCGGGGATCGGAGTAAATTCCGTGCGTTTCGCAACGCATGTGAACTTTACTTTTCTTTGCTACCTCTGACTTTTTCATCTGAAGCCACCAAGGTGGGCTTCGTTATCACTTTGCTGCAGGGGGAACCTCAAGCTTGGGCCCATCACCTACTTGAAGTCCGCCATGTAGTTCTAGACTCTCTGCCCTCTTTTCTTGATGCCATGGCCCGACTTTATGACGATCCACAGCGGACTTCTACTGCCGAGGCTGCTCTCCATGCGCTCCAGCAAGGCCGCCGAGCGGTCGAGGACTATGTGACTGATTTCAGACGCTGGAGCGCGGATACCCAGTGGAATGAGGCGGCTCTGCGGCATCAGTTCCGTCTTGGTCTCTCTGAAAGCCTGAAGGATGAGTTAGCACGGGTCGGTGTTCCTGATGTTCTAGAGACTTTAATTAATTTGTCTATCCAGATAGACCGACGACTCCGGGAGCGCAGAGCAGAAAGGTCTACCCAAAAGCTCCGCCCAGCTTGGATGCTACCCCGGATACGAGCCCCTGTGTACCCTGCCAGTGCCAGTACGGTTCCAACTGAACCCTCATCCCTCAACCAGACCATCAAGCCAGGGCAGCTTGGACTAATGAAACATTCCCTATCGGCCAAGGAACGACTTCGTCGGCTGCAGAATTATCTATGCCTGTATTGCGGTGAACCCGGTCATTATGTCTCTTCTTGTCCTGCTAAGCTGCGCAAGGTCCTGGCTACCTCTTCTCCCAACTACTCACCTCCATCTACCAATGCTACTCACCTGGCTCTTCCTATCTCTTTCCAACTACCAGGGAGGACAATACCAGTAACTGCAATAATCGACTCAGGGGCATGTAGTTGTTTTGTCGATCTAGACTTTGCAGCACAACAACACATCCCACTCCAACCTAAGACTCAGGGACTTTCCATTTTCCTGGCAGATGGGTCTCGCATCAAGTCCGGAGTAGTGACCCAGGAGACCCCTCCTTTGCCTGTGATCACCTCCATGGACCATAAGGAACTATTGACTTTGGATGCTATTGCATCTCCCATGTTTCCAGTTATCCTGGGTCTACCCTGGCTTCAGGCACACAATCCACAGATTGATTGGGGAACCGGAAGTATTAAGTTCCAGTCACCATACTGTCAACGCCACTGCATGCTTCCATGTTCCAGCACCTTGGGGCCTCTGTTATGCCTGGATTCAGATCCAGAGATACGAGCTTCTGTACCCAAACAATATCATGAGTTCCTGGACGTCTTCAGCAAACGAGGGGCCGAAGTCCTCCCGCCTCATCGTCCTTACGATTGTCCAATTGAGCTTCTTCCCGGTGCTGAGATTCCTTTCGGACGGATCTTCCCCCTATCTGAACGGGAGCTTGAGGTACTGAAAGAATATGTTGATGAGAACCTTAAGAGGGGTTTCATCCGTCCTTCCACTTCTCCAGCAGGGGCAGGAATCTTCTTTGTGGAGAAAAAAGACCATTCTCTTCGGCCCTGTGTAGATTACCGGGAATTAAATAAAATCACGGTCAAGAACCGGTACCCTCTGCCTCTGGTACCTGAACTTTTTCAAAGACTCAGGACTTCCTCTGTGTTTACCAAATTAGACCTGCGGGGGGCGTACAACCTGGTACGCATCCGAGCAGGGGATGAATGGAAGACTGCCTTTCGTACCAGGTTCGGCCATTACGAATACCTAGTAATGCCCTTCGGCCTATGTAACGCCCCTGCCACCTTTCAGCATCTAGTCAATGATGTTTTCAGAGACTGTCTGGACATTTATGTAGTTGTCTATCTTGATGATATTTTGATTTTTTCCTCCTCTCTTGAGCAGCACCGGAAACACGTCAAGAGTGTACTCTGTCGTCTCCGCCAGCATGGACTGTACGCAAAACCAGAAAAGTGTGAATTCGAGCGACAGAGTATCCAGTTCCTTGGCCTAGTGATCTCTACAGAGGGATTCAAGATGGACCCACAGAAGGTTTCAGCCATTCTGGATTGGCCTGCACCTTCAGATAAAAAGGGGGTGCAGCGCTTCGTTGGCCTTGCCAATTTTTATCGGAGGTTTATCAAGGGATTTTCTGCTATTATTTCCCCGATTACGCAGCTAACGAAGCAAAATGCTCGATTCCAGTGGACATCTGAAGCACAGGCTGCTTTCACAAACCTAAAAATACTTTTTACGTCTGCTCCTATCCTAAGTCATCCCGATCCTGCCCTACCGTATCTACTTGAGGTAGATGCCTCAGAGACAGCGGTTGGAGCTGTTATCTCCCAGCGCCAAGGTCTCAAGGACTTGATACACCCGGTAGCCTTCTTCTCCCGTAAGCTTACCCCATCCGAGAGGAATTATGATGTTGGAGACCGGGAGCTCCTGGCCATTAAATCTGCCCTTGAGGAGTGGAGGTACTTGTTGGAGGGAGCAGCGCATCCTATACTCATTTACACAGACCACAAGAACCTAGAGTATCTGAGAGCTGCCAAACGTCTGAGACCACGCCAGGCACGTTGGGCACTATTTTTCTCTAGGTTCTCGTTCCACATAACTTACCGGCCAGGCTCCAAGAACACCAAACCAGACGCTCTTTCCCGCATGTTTGATGATCCAAAAGAGGTGTCAGCTCCAGATACCATTCTATCGGAAGGCAACTTCTTACTTTTACAAACTAGCCTGATGTCTGTCTTGAAGCAAGCTTCTACAGGTGTGTCTGGTCCCTCTGAAATCACTCTGGTACCCAAGGACGGGTTACTTTGGAAGAATGACAAAATCTTTGTGCCAGAAGAAGTTCGAGTCACAGTGTTAAACTTGTGTCATGATCATCCCCTGGCAGGCCATTTCGGAATGCATAAAACCCTTGAACTGATTCAACGCACGTTTTGGTGGCCGGATCTTGAAAAAGACTGCAGGGAATATGTAGGTTCATGTGCCACCTGTATCCGTAGCAAGACCACTAGAAGCAAGGCCTGGGGTCTGCTCAGACCCTTACCAGTCCCTGACCGTCCCTGGAAAATGATTGCCATGGACTTCATAGTGGAACTCCCCCCATCTGAAGGTTGCACAGCCATCTTTGTAGTGGTTGACCGTCTATCCAAGATGGCCCACTTCGTGCCTCTCAAAGGCACGCCCTCTGCCATGGAAACTGCCCAGGTCTTCATTAGGGAAGTAGTAAGGCTACATGGGGTCCCTGCGGACATCGTTTCGGATAGAGGGGTGCAGTTCACCTCTCGCTTTTGGAAGGCTTTGTGCAAGGTCCTGAAGATTGAGTTGTCCATGTCCTCGGCCTATCACCCCCAAACTAACGGGCAAACCGAAAGAACGAATCAGACGCTCGAACAGTACCTCAGATGCTTCACCACCTTCGTTCAAGACGACTGGGTAGCTTTACTACCGTTGGCAGAGTTTGCCTTTAACAACGCCAGTCATTCGGCTACAGGTCAATCGCCATTTTTTGCCAACTACGGGTTT
Source organism: Rana muscosa (assembly GCA_029206835.1). Lineage (NCBI taxonomy): Eukaryota > Metazoa > Chordata > Amphibia > Anura > Ranidae > Rana > Rana muscosa. The sequence goes on along the minus strand of CM055116.1, from coordinate 36,420,967 downwards.
CACCCGACCTTCTTACCTGATCTCATCCCTGATTCAACAGTCCCAGCGGTCCAGAGTATTGTTGATTTCCTGACCCGTAACAGCAGGATATTGCAGGAAGCCATGACTAGGGCACAAGCAGCCAATAAAAGGATCTTTGACAGGAAAAGGAGAGGGGAATTATGCCTGCAACAGGGTGACCAAGTATGGTTATCGACCACCAACCTTAAGATGGCTTGCCCCACAAGGAAACTGGCACCCAAGTTCATCGGTCCTTTCCCAGTAAAACGGAAATTAAACGAGGTCTCCTATGAACTTGCCTTACCGGAGTCATTGAAGATTCACCCAGTCTTTCACGTTTCCTTGCTGAAACCCGCAGTGCCCGACCCGTTCCCAGACAGGGGTTCGGGACCACCAAAGCCTGTAATCATTGACGGTGATGAGGAGTTCGAGGTGGAGGCCGTCTTGGACTGCCGAAGAAGAGGGAACCAGCTTCAATTCCTGATCAAGTGGAAGGGGTACGGTCTGGAGGAGAACTCCTGGGAACCCCAACAGAACATTCACGCCCGAGAGTTAATCCAGGCTTTTTTTCGCAGTCACCCCCAGAAAAGAGCTCTATTGGGCACCCGGAGGTTGCCCTTAAGGGGGGGGCACTGTCAGGGACGTGCTGGGCTTGAACCTGGGACCTCTTCTGTGTCTGGCATTGACTCTACCAGCGGAGCTATCTGAGATGCTGGACAGTTCCCTGCCTGATCTGCTGGATAACCTATCTGATCCATTAGACTACTCTGCTTGGTGTCTGATTACTGTTGAACTCTGAACCCCTTGCTCCTCCCATGTACTTCCTATAAAAGACATTCCAGAGATGTTGCCCCTTGTGGTTTGATCTGCTTCTGTTCCCTGAGTTCCTGATTCTGTGCTTGTATCCTGTTCCTGTGTTTGACCCGGCTTCCTGACCACGCTTCTGTCCCCAGTCCTGACCTCGGCTCGTTTGACCCTGCTCAGTTATCTGCCAGTCTGCCTGTTGCCAAGATTCGGCCTGGACTTTGACTACTCTCTGCCTGCCACTTGTGATGTTTACCTTGATGTGTATGACCCGGCTTGTCTGACTCTGCAAACCTGCACCAGCTTACCTGCATCCTCTGCTCTGCAAGCTGCACACGCTGACCTGCATCCTTTGCAATGCAAACCTGCACCTGCTGACCTGCATCCCTGCTCTGCAAACCTGCACCTGCTGACCTGCATCCCTGCTCTGCAAACCTGCACCTGCTGACCTGCATCCCTGCTCTGCAAACCTGCACCTGCTGACCTGCATCCCTGCTCTGCAAACCTGCACCTGCTGACCTGCATCCCTGCTCTGCAAACCTGCACCTGCTGACCTGCATCCCTGCTCTGCAAACCGGCACCTGCTGACCTGCATCCTCTGCTCTGCAAGCTGAACCTGCTGACCTGCATCCGCTGCTTCCGGAACCAGCCGTTCCAGTCTCCACTCGGCTCCACCACTCCAAGCAGTGAGGATCAGACAGGCACCCTTACCTCACCGTGCTCTTACCACCACTGTCCCCACTCCAGTGGTCTCCGAGCCGGGGTTGTACGGGAGGTCCCTCTCCGCACGTCAGGCTCACACCTAAGGTACGTTACACCCTGACTCTGACTCTTTTTCTTTTCTCTATATCTAATTACACCTCTAGGAATCCAGTGAGACAACGTACCAGGGCTTCGATCTACCTACTGCCAATAACCCATTGAGTGACCCTACGTCATATTCTCCAAACAGATTTGTGTATAATCTCATCTGATATGTTACATACGGGGGACCTATGATCCCCACCACAGAAATACAGATAAAGGTTGCCTTACCTCATTTTTTCTACAGGGACTGATATCACAAAAATCCCACGGGGGTCCTCTTACACGGGTGCCCAACCCATATATGTGTAACTTAGCCCTGCTTTGTCCTGACACACATGATGCCTGTTGATGGTGTATCCTATCACTGTTTGTAATGTTTAAGACAAAGTATGTCTTTTTCTGTCTTTTTCTTGCATATAATAAAATAAGATTGAATTAAAAAAGCATACATATATAAATTTGCACAAGTAGCACATCATTAATTACAAGAGACATTATTTTTTTTAGGATGCAGTCACTGTTCAGCCTACAATTTTCCACCCACCTCCTTTAACCACTTAAGCCCCGGACCATTTGGCTGGCCAAAGACCAGGCCACTTTTTGCGATTCGGTACTGCGTCGCTTTAACTGACAATTGCGCGGTCGTGCGACGTGGCTCCCAAACAAAATTGACGTCCCTTTTTTCCCACAAATAGAGCTTTCTTTTGGTGGTATTTGATCACCTAGAGCGACAATTTTGAAAAATAAACAATATTTTTTGAATTTTGCTATAATAAATATCCCAAAAAAAATATATAAAAAAAACAATTTTTTTCCTCAGTTTAGGCCGATACATATTCTCCTACAGATTTTTGGTAAAACAAAATCGCAATAAGCGTTTATTAATTGGTTTGCCCAAAAGTTATAGCTTCTACAAAATAGGGGATAGTTTTATGGCATTTTTATTATTTTTTTACTAGTAATGGCGGCGATTTACGATTCTTATCGTGACTGCGACTTTATGGCGGACACATCGGACACTTTTAACACTATTTTGGGACCATTGTCATTCTTACAGCGATCAGTGCTATAAAATGCACTGATTACTGTAAAAATGACACTGGCAGTGAAGGGGTTAAACACTAGGGACACTGAAGGGGTTAAGTATGTCCTAGGGATGTGTTCTAACTGTAGGGGGATGGGCTATGTGTGACATGACACTGATCACCGCTCCCGATTACAGGGAGCGGTGATCAGTGTCCTGTCACTAGGGATGAGCTTCGTGTTCGAGTCGAACATACGTTCGACTCGAACATCGGCTGTTCGATCGTTCGACGAAGATCGAACGATTTGGGCCGTTCGCGCCAAATTCGAGTGACGCGAACGGCCCACAATGCACTACGCCATCGCAGTGTCATCCAGGCGCTGTGATTGGCCAAGCATGCACTGTGACCCCGCATGCTTGGCCAATCACAGCGCCGGCAGCGAGGAGAGCAATGATTGGCCACAGGCAGGATGCCTGTGGCCAATTATTGCTGAGGGTGTTTAGTACACGCCCCACACTATAAAAGGCCGCCAGCACGGCGGCCTAGTGTAGTGTGTTCCGGAGCAGGGATAGAGCAGCATAGGCAGGGACAGTGACTGTTATTTCTTTCTTGCTTAACCTGGATTCCTTTAGTTTAGGGAAAGAGAAGGATAGGTAGGGAGAGTGTCAGTGTGTTTTGTGCTTGTGCTATAGTGTGCTTAAAAAAAACATTTATTCTAGGGACAGAAAACTGTAGGTAGGGACAGTGTCAGTTTCTTTCACTCTGCAAGTCCTTGTTTCCAGGGACCTGTAAGGACAGTGAGTGAATTGTCCTTGTGCTATAGTGTGCTTAAAAAAAACATTTATTCTAGGGACAGAAAACTGTAGGTAGGGACAGTGTCAGTTTCTTTCACTCTGCAAGTCCTTGTTTCCAGGGACCTGGAAGGACAGTGAGTGAATTGTCCTTGTGCTATAGTGTGCTTAAAAAAAACATTTATTCTAGGGACAGAAAACTGTAGGTAGGGAGAGTGTCAGTTTCTTTCACTCTGCAAGTCCTTGTTTCAAGGGACAGAGAAGGACACCTGAAGGTAGCCCTTATTGCTTTTTTCCCATCTCCCTGCAGGCCATCTATTAGAATGTCTGGAAGGCAAACAAGGAGAGGCAGACAGTCAGGAGGCAATAAAAGAGGGCAAGCAGGCTCTGTGTCTGGGGGCAACAGTGCTGGTCGTGGACGCGGTGCATTGTCATCAGCACATGGCCATGGGACACGCTTGTCCTTCTTTTCGGCAGCTGGACATGTTGAGCCACATCATGCCGAAGACTTGGTAGAGTGGATGACCAAGCCCTCCTCCTCCTCCTCATCCTCTCTCACCCAGGCTCAGGGTACTGGAAAAGCAGCTGCCAAAGCGTCGTCTTCCCTGGTATCAATGTCAGACAAATCATCAGTCACTCCTTCCCTAGACCCACCATGTCCTCCTCCTGAGGAGTCCCCCGAACTGTTTCAGCACAGTGTTGGGTACATGCTCCAGGAGGATGCCCAGCGTTTCGAAGGGTCTGATGATGAAACCCAGCTAGAGGAAGGCAGTAGCGTGAGAGCAGACAGAGGGGATGCTCAAGAAGGACACCAATCTGGCAGTCATGTTCCAGCAGCTGCAGCATACTGCCAGATTGGCTCCAGTGATGAGGAGGGAGGGGATGATGAGGTCACTGACTCCACGTGGGTGCCTAATAGGAGAGAGGAGGAGGAGGAGGATGAGGAGGAGGCACATCTCCAACGAGGCAGGATGCCCTTTGGTGGCCAGCGTAAGGGCAGTACACCGACGGAATCACACCGCAGAGCTCCGCCTGTGCAGGGCGCTGCCTCTGCCCGTCATTCAAAAAGTTCTTTGGTGTGGGCCTTTTTTGAGGCTAGTGCATCAGATCGCACAGCTGCTGTTTGCAACATATGTCTCAAGCGTATATCGCGTGGCCAAAACATCAGCCGCTTGGGTACCACATGCCTGACCAGACATATGTTGACCTGCCATGCAGCTCGTTGGCAAGCCTACCTCAAAGACCCACACCAAAGAACAAAGCGGACCTCTCCTTGCACCGCATCAGCTGGGATCTCCAACCCCACTATAACTTCAGTCCTCTCTGAAACATGCACTGAGAGGAATGAAGGTGTAGAATTAGGTGTGTCACAGCCAAGTACTTGCGCCCACTCTGCTAGCAGTACACCGACGTCCGATTCTAGCAGGCAAATTTCCCTGCCCCAGCTGCTGGACCGTCGAAAGAAGTTCACTCCCAGCCATCCACATGCCCAGCGGTTGAATGCTAGCTTGGCTAAATTGCTAGCGCTTCAACTGCTGCCTTTTCAGTTGGTAGACTCGGCCCCCTTCCGTGAGTTTGTGCAATGTGCGGTTCCTCAGTGGCAGGTTCCCAAACGCCACTTTTTCTCACGGAAGGCTATTCCGGCTCTCTACCGGCATGTGGAAGGCAATGTCTTGGCCTCGCTGGACAGGGCGGTCAGCGGTAAGGTGCATATTACCGCTGACTCATGGTCCAGCAGGCATGGACAGGGACGTTACCTTTCTTTCACGGCCCATTGGGTCACTCTTTTGGCAGCTGGGAAGGATTCAGGACAAGGTGCAGTAGTGTTGGAGGTTGTCCCACCGCCACGCCTCCAAAATGCTACTACTGGTTGTGACACACCTCTCTCCTCCACCCCCTCCTCTTCTTCTTCCTCCATGGCCTCTTCCTGTGGTTTGTCCTATGAACCAGCGGTGCTCCGTAGCCGTTCACGGGGCTACGCAAGTACGCAGGCAAAAAGATGCCATGCCGTGCTTGCGCTGGTGTGTTTGGGGGACAGAAGCCACACTGGGGCAGAGGTCCTGTCTGCTCTGCAGGGCCAGGCCGAGAGGTGGTTGACGCCACGCCAGCTTAAGCCAGGAATGGTGGTTTGCGACAATGGCACCAACCTCCTCTCCGCCCTCCGACAGGGACAACTGACCCATGTGCCCTGTGTGGCTCACGTCCTTAACCTGGTGGTGCAGCGCTTCTTGGGCAGGTACCCGGGCTTACAGGATGTCCTGAGGCAGGCCAGGAAAGTCTGTGTGCATTTCCGCAGATCTTATAATGCCAGTGCTCGCCTGGCTGAGCTGCAAAAGGAGTTGAACCTGCCCAAGAACCGCCTTATATGTGACATGCCCACCAGGTGGAACTCAACGTTGGCCATGCTGCAGCGGCTGCACACGCAGCAGAGGGCCATCAATGAGTACCTGTGCGACTACGGCACCAGGACAGAGTCAGGGGAGCTTGGTTTTTTTTCTCCACGCCAGTGGGGCATGATCAGGGATGCATGCACTGTCCTGGCACCATTTGAGGAGGCCACGAGGATGGTGAGCAGTGACAGTGCATGCATCAGTGACACTGTACCTCTTGTCCACCTGTTGGAGCACACGCTGCGTGGAATAATGGACAGGGCACTTGAGGCAGAACAGAGGCAGGAAGAGGAGGACTTCCTTGCCTCTCAAGGCCCCCTTTACCCACCCAGACAGTGTTCCTTCTGTCCCACCCATCGCACAGGAAGAGGAGGAGGAGGAGGAGGAGGAGGAGGAGGAGGATTGTGTCAGCATGGAGGTGGAGGCTGGCACTCAGCATCATCAGCAGCAGTCTTTTAGGGATGATTTACAGTCCCAAGAAACCAGTGGACTTGTACGTGGCTGGGAGGAGGTGGCTGCGGATCATGTCGTCCTTAGTGACCCAGAGGACTCCGGAGCGAATGCCTCAGCAAACCTACGCTGCATGGCCTCCCTGATCCTGCAAAGTCTGCGGAAGGATCCTCGTATTCTTCGGATCAAGGAGAGGGACCATTACTGGCTGGCCACTCTCCTTGATCCACGGTACAAGGGTAAGGTTGCGGACCTTATGTTACCGTCGCAGAGGGAGCAGAGGATGAGACAACTCCGGGAGGCCTTGCAGAAAGGTCTGTGCAACGCGTTCCCAGAGACTGGGAGGTTGCAAACTCCTGGTCCTGGACAACGAGTTGCTGAGGCTTCGGCCAGTCAAAGGAGCGGTGGGGAAGGTGGCCGTCTGACCGATGCGTTCAGACAATTCTTTAGTCCGCAGCCCCAAAGTATGATCGGTTCCAGCAACCATCGCCAGCGTCTGATAAACATGGTGCAGGAATATCTAGGGGCAAGGTCAGACTTGGACACCTTCCCCACCGAAAATCCTCTGGCTTACTGGGTCTTGAGGATGGATCACTGGCCAGAGCTTGCACAGTATGCAATTGAGCTACTGGCCTGTCCTGCATCCAGCGTTCTTTCGGAACACACATTCAGTGCTGCTGGAGGATTTGTCACGGATCACAGGGTGCGCCTGTCCACCGACTCGGTTGATCGACTGACTTTCATCAAGATGAACCAGTCTTGGATCACCACCAGCTACCACACACCTGATGCTGATATAACAGACTAATTGATTTTAACATGTCACATCCCTTCAAGACTGATGCTGATGCTGAGTGCCTGTGCTGTTATGTTGACTGGCTATCCTCCTCCTCCGAGTCCTCAATGATACGATTGATGATGATAGCTTGGAAGATCATTTTTGTTTATGGGTGCCGCCACCAGTGCCTAACGCCCAATTTTTCAGCCCCTGTTTAACAGGGGCGTGTAATTACAATTTTTGAAGCAATACTTTGCAACAGGGCTCATTGCTGTGCTCCAAGTACAGTATCTGTGAGGAGTTGCAGTGTTGTGCCACCAGTGCCTAAGGCCCAATTTTTCAGCCCCTGTTTAACAGGGGCGTGTCATTACAATTTTTGAAGCAATACTTTGCAACAGGGCTCATTGCTGTGCTCCAAGTACAGTATCTGTGAGGAGTTGCAGTGTTGTGCCACCAGTGCCTAAGGCCCAATTTTTCAGCCCCTGTTTAACAGGGGCGTGTCATTACAATTTTTGAAGCAATACTTTGCAACAGGGCTCATTGCTGTGCTCCAAGTACAGTATCTGTGAGGGGTTGTAGTGTTGTGCCACCAGTGCCTAAGGCCCAATTTTTCAGCCCCTGTTCAACAGGGGCATGCAATTACAATTCTTGATCTAATAATTCACAGCAGGGCCCATTGCTGCACCCACCAAGAGTAACTCTGAGGGCTTACAGTGTTGTGGCAACGCCACCACCACCACCACCACGAAAGGCCCAATTTTTCAGCCCCTGTTCAAAAGGGGCATGTAATTACAATTCTTGATCTAATAATTCACAGCAGGGCCCATTGCTGCACCCACCAAGAGTAACTCTGAGGGCTTACAGTGTTGTGGCAACGCCACCACCACCACCACGAAAGGCCCAATTTTTCAGCCCCTGTTCAACAGGGGCATGCAATTACAATTCTTGATCTAATAATTCACAGCAGGGCCCATTGCTGCACCCACCAAGAGTAACTCTGAGGGCTTACAGTGTTGTGGCAACGCCACCACCACCACCACCACGAAAGGCCCAATTTTTCAGCCCCTGTTCAAAAGGGGCATGTAATTACAATTCTTGATCTAATAATTCACAGCAGGGCCCATTGCTGCACCCACCAAGAGTAACTGTCAGGGCTTACAGTGTTGTGGCACCAGCACCACCACCAAAGGCCCAATTTTTACTACCACTGTTCAACAATTATATGTAATTAAAATTCCTGATATAATAGTTGACAGCAGGGCCCATTCCAGCACCAACCAAGAGTAACTGTGAGTGCTTACAGTGTTGTGCCAACACCAACAACTAAGGGGCCTATTTCTGCAGAGTATATACGGCAGGTCCCTACTTTCAAACATCCAACTTACAAACGACTCCTACTTGCAAACGCAAGAAGACAACAGGAAGTGAGAGGAAATCTACCACTAGGAAGGAAAATTCTCTCCTGTAAGAATAAATATGGGAGAAAGGTGTCTCCTCTGTACTGATGCTTTATCAGCAATCCTTGTTTCAAGAAAAAGACCACATTTCAAAAAGAGTTGTCATTGGGACGGAAAGTGAGGTGAAATGTTCTGAACAGGGGCACAGACAGCAAAACAAATGTTACAGGGGTGATAACCCTTACCTATGTTTTCCAAAAAGTTTAAAAATAGATTTTTGGTCTGGAGCTACACTTCAACAATGTACCTGTTCAAAATTACAAACAGACTCTACATAAGAACAAACCTACAGTCCCTGTCTTGTATGCACCGCCTGTATAGGGCTGTTCAGAGTATATAGGGCCTTTTTTATTTTATGTGCGGGGTTCCCCTTAATATCCATACAAGACCCAAAGGGGCTGGTAATGGGCTGGGGTAGGGGGGGGGGTCATGGGGTAGCTATGCCATTTTTCTTAAAGAATTTCATCCATATTACCGGGACCAGACATTACATTAAAGCCGCAAGCAGTTTTAAATGGCTTTTTTTTCCTTTAGAAGTGTCATTTTGTGCAGGGACAGTTCTAAACACGGGAAACACGTGGCACTTCACAGGCATACTTTAGACACCCCCCAGGTACGATATTTAAAGGAATATTTGACTTTTTTTTTTTCACTTTATGCATCATTAAAATGACTGCTCCCGAAAAACGACCGTTTTTAAAACTTCTTTTTGCATTGATACATGTCCCCTGGTGCAGAACCCGGGTTCCCAAACCCTTTTTAGGACAATAACATGCATAATAGTTGTTATAATTAGCACTTTAGAATTCGAACGTTCGCATCCATTGTATTTAATAGGGTTCTAATGTTCGTTCGAACTTTCGGTCCGTTCGCGGGTTCTGGTGCGAACCGAACCCGGGGGTGTTCGGCTCATCACTACCTGTCACTAGGAAGACATCGAATCTGCGGGACCCGCAGTCGGACTCACGGAGTTTGCAGTGGAAGCGCCCGCCCACAATGCCGCTCTTAAGGGGCCAACGTATATATTCGTTGATCTGCCCAGCCGTGCCATTCTGCCAACGTATATCGGCGTGACACGGTCATTAAGCGGTTAATTTTCCAATGTAGTTTATTGGGCCAGGTTATGCTGACAGGGTCACCCACTGCTCGAATTTCAATCTATTCCTGCTCTCATGTATAGCCAGCTTAACTCTTCTACTAAAAAGATATTTTTGGTTGGTGTCCCTCAGTGGAGCTACAATTCAGACATTGGCCAGGGTGAGACCTGCACTTTGTGACATATAATGAAAATTATACCTTTTCCCTGTTCAGACATTAGAGCGCAAAATCTGGGAAGTCTCAGAACCAATTCCATTTGCAGCCTTGAGATATGGTCAAAAACTGCAAAAAAAACAAACATATTTCCTTCCCCCATGTCCCCTCCCCTGACTTTTTCTTCAAGATAAATAACACAGTTATAAGTCCATCCCCTCATGTCAGCATAGTAGGTCTAATTCTGGACTCTGAACTCTCCTTTTGAGCCTAAAGTCAATCACTGTCCAACTCTTGCTGCCTTAACTGCCATAACATCTATAAAATACACCCTTTCTTACCAATAACACCACCAAGCTACTTATTCACTTTCTTGTTATCCCACGCCTCGACTATAACAACTCCCCCCTCATTGACCTACCACTACACAGGTTATCCCAGCTATAGTGCTGATGCTAGACTCCTCCACCTTACCAACAGCTCATTAATCACCAACCCTCTTTGCAAATGTATACACTGACTTGGGCTCGCCCATTAAATAAAATTCAACTACTAACAACAACAACCTTGCCCTGAGGAGCTCCATTGCCAACATCTCAAAATATCATTCAAACCATCCTCTCAGCTCCCCCAAGACCTCCTGCTATCTAGCTTCCTCAACACCTTCTACTCTTGGAAGTCTTCAGAGACTGTCATCCTTTGGAACTTGCTAATGCAATTTGTCTGGCTATCAACTGCTATGTCTGCCTTCAGGCAATCACTGAACACTGATCTATTCAGGGAAGCCTATACTGTCACTAACTAAAAACTATGTTTTTTTTTTTTTTTTTTTTCTCCATTAGCTTATCTAACGCAGTTGTAACATTTTGCATTACTTACAGCTCGCTTTTTGATTGTGAGCTCCCATGAGCAGGGCTCTCCTAACCTTCTTGCATTGAGTTGTATTGTAACTTCACTGTTTCCCTTTATTTTGTAAAGCACCGTGCAAACAGTTGGCAGTATATAAATCCTCTATAATATTTGTAATAAAGCCCAAGTACTCTTAAAAAACTTGTTATGTTTCTATAAAAAAGTTAATATAATTTTTAAATAACCATAATAATTGACAAACTTTTGCACTATACTGTTTTACCTGCTCAAATCTGTTAAAATTAAAACTGTGATTACATTTGTTGAAATAATGTATAGCTTCAGCCATCGCTTCTACTGCAATAAACACTCGTAGAGATTCTCCCCAAAGCAAACGTATGTCAAGTTGTGGAAAAAAAAGTCTTAATAAACTCTTACTAAAAATAGTAACATTTTGGAAATGAATACTTTTTCCATTTTGATTTGATGTTATATTGTAAAATGTAATGATCAGATCATCCATTAGCTGCCCAGTTTGTGAATGTCTTGACAATAGATTGTCATCAAACAGACTTTCATCTATAAGAATTTGTGGATCAAAAAAATCTAAAGACAAACTTGTTATATAACTTATGAAAGTAGTTAATAACATGATTTCACCTGAAGTCCAGCTTGGGGGAAGGATAAGCATAGTGTTTATATTGATCTGTGAGTATGCATAAAGGTATTCTACGGCACTGCTTGTGGAGGAACCACAAAGTATTAAAACTTTACAAGGTACTTTACTAAGTGTGTCTTTCCACTGGTTCAGTGCAGCAGAATTCATAGTCATTCTTTTTTCAAAAGCCACACAAATCTCCTGGGAAGCCAAATGTCTCTTCAGAATTTGTGCTTCTTTCTCTCCGGTATCATCATCTGATAAAAGTATTCCAACCCAATTCCAGCCAAAATATTTCACTAGTTTGCTAATTGCTAAATAATAGACATAATCATTCTGAACGGTCCTGAAAACATGCGGGTAAAGAAGTCTGTCACTTAAAGAGTAATCGGTGGCTCCATAGCTGATCTGAAAAAAGAAGGATTAACTATTAACTATGGGACTACATTTTCTGATTATATTCATGTTCAGCTGCCACTGTAATTATCATTAGAGATTGCACTGTACAAATATTAAAAAATACAATTGATATTTCAGATTAAATCAGCTAAATACATTCCAGGTGCATTAAAGAGGTTCAAAGTTTTAAATTTTTTTCTATATTGAATGCAGCCAGAGTAGAAAATCCTGCCCCCTGCCAGCATGCTGTAAAGAAGGATCCTTGCTCACATGGCTGAAACAGTGGTCTACCTGCAGAGGTACAATACGACCCCAGTTGTGTCTATAAAGCCGCGTACACACGATCGGTTTTACCGACGAAAACAAACCGATCGTGTATGTGCCCCTTTGGTCTTTTTTCCATCGGTGTCAAAAAATAGAACATGTTTTAAATTTTTCCGATGGATAAAAAACCGATAGCAAATTCCGATCGTCTATGGGCAAGTCCATCGGTTAAAAAAACCCACGCATGCTCAGAATCAAGTCGACGCATGCTCAGAAGCATTGACCTTCCTTTTTCTCGGCTCATCTGAGTGTTTTACGTCACCGCGTTTGGAACGGTCGGTTTTTTGACTGATGGTGTGTAGGCAAGACTGATGGAAGTCAGCTTCACCGGTTTTCCGATGGAAAAATCCATTGGTTTAAAAACCATAGGAAATCCGATCGTGTGTACAGGGCTTAACTCTCCAATCAGCAAGGGTTAAATGTATTATTCAATATAGGAAGGGAGTTACCGCTCAGGTGTGATTGATGAAACTTTACACTGGATCCAAAGCCACAGGTGCCGGCAATGCATATGGTGATGCAGAAAATGGAGAAAGTTTGGACAGCCGCACTCCAAAAATGTTCCTTTTATTGTACAATCAAATCACAAAAATACATGCCACAGCAAAACCAGATGCAGCCTGACGCGTTTCACACTGTAGCTCAGTGCTTAATCATAGCTAACAAACATGACAAATTGATATCAAATATATACTCTTATCCATGTGACTAGTGGAGTAGTGATTGGAGATCCGATTAATTAATTAATAGGTATCTCCTGTGAACACAACTGTATCCAACATGCGATTGAAAAACACACATACACCCATAAAAAGACCTGCATATATTGTGTGTGTGTGTATATATATATATATATATATATATATATATTGTGTATATTGCTAGTGAAAATTAAAGTGAATGAAATATAAAATATATAATGAAATAAGAGGTGAAAGAAGAAACAAAAGAAAGAATAGAGACTTGCTGTGTTATGTAAAAAACCCACCCTATGTGAAAACCTTATATGTAGCGGAGGAATGGTGTGTACATAAAACAAAAAATTCTTCTTGTTTCTATAACAAATCTCTCTTTCTAAATGTGTAATATGAAATGTGTAGGTCACTGGTAAATTCCAGTAAACTTTAGATACGTGATGAATGGTGATGAAAGGGGGAAACAACCTTTGTATAGGTCTCTAAATGAACCACGTGATGTGAAAGCTGGTAAAATAATGTAATACAGTGATATTGAAAATTTGTTGCCTAATAAATATGGTTGATCGTGAACCCCTAAAGTCAATTGGTAGAAATAGTGAGTGATGAGTGAGTACACTTTGATCCAGTGTAAAGGTTCATAAAATCACACCTGAGTGGTAAGTCCCTTCCTCTACTTGCTTTGGATTTTGCATATCCTGTCTACCAGCTCGAGGATTGTTTGAACTCCCGATCTACTTTTCAAAAGGTTATCATGACCTATAGACTAATTCCAAAGCCAGTTCCTGAAATGAATACCATCACACCTACATTGCCAACAGCAGAAGCCAGCTATAGCAGAACTCTTACAGCACCATCCGATGATCCATCTCACAGACACAGACGCTTCAATCTGCAGATGATGGTGAGATATCATTGATCTGGATGTTCAGAAAACTGGAGCATTTAATGGCCAGAGAAATAAGATAATTTTGGGACATACATTTTCTCACCGAATATCTGACGTTAACACAGATTCCGAGAGGCCTGAGATTTAAAAAGTTCCCTACCTCAGAACTTTTTGATGAGGATATGAAAAAAGAGTGGACTGATCCCTCAATACTTGCTCATTCAAGCTCATAGACATTCTCATAAAATGCAACAAAAAGGTGGTGGAAAAGTTACAAACTGAAATGTCGCTCATACAAACAGATCTGACGGCGTTACAGACACATGATGATTTTGCAGAACTAGACGGCCGACTCAACAAAAAATTAGATAAAATGGAGAAGTTTGTGATCGAGCCCAAAAAAGGTAAAATGAATCGTGATCGGATTGATTACGAAAGTAACAACATTTACACATGGAAGAAACCTCAATTCTTCCCAGGACAGTCACGCAAACACTCAGGAAAACAAGTGAGTTTCTCTGATCAAGAAAGCGACATGGCTAATGACACAATGGCCACTTCAGCCACAGAATCATCACCTGATTAACCATATACCTCCTTGAGTCGAGCAGATGGGGGTCGTCCCTCCAGAAACCCCCGTGGAGCCAACACAAAGGCGTAGAAGAAACCCGCCATAAGAAAACACAAAGAGGCGGACAAAGACACAAGAAATCAAAAGAATGCCCCATACACGTTACGAGGGAAGAGGAAGTAACCAACGTAATGAACATTTCTGACAGAATCTTGAGTGTTGAAGTCAAGTTACTTTCCAAAGGACTCAACTTCTGTCCTACCAGACATTTTGATTTATTTGGAACACTTCTAGATGTCAACAAATTTTCTCGCAGCCTCACCGAAAAAAAAAATTATTTTGAGTTTCCAGTTGATACAAGTGATACTCCTTCTGGCGAAGTGCATGTGGGTGAGTCACCTCCCTCTCCTATCTTATTTAAATAATTTTTTGCTTTGCAAGATTTAACTGAACTGGCTTGTGAGTCTGATCTGTGCTCCGTCGATCCCACTGATGCATTTAACACTGTCTTTTAAACTAAGGTCAGATTTTTACCCGGTGGGGTCCAGGAGCAGTGATTTAGACTTATTCCAGAAGATGGTGGAGAGGGCTCTCACCCACCTAGCTCGCAATTGTCATAGGGGACCCACTCATCATAGCAACTTGACAGTTATGGAGAGACAAGCATTTAAAAATCTAGAATCAGACAAGAACATAGTCATTAAGAATGCAGATAAAGGAGGGACTGTTGTTTTCTTAAATTCTGCTACATACAGAGATGAGGCAGTACGCCAATTATCTGATGTTGACACTTATCAAACACTTAGAACAGATCCCACCATCCCCTTTAAAAAAGATTTACTTTCTCTTCTAGATAGGGCTACACTTGTTGGCATTTTTTCTGATAAGGAGAAGGATATTTTTATCCCTGAGTGTCCAATTATGCCGGTCTTCTACCACCTGCCCAAGGTGCACAAGGGGTTAAATCCCCTTGTAGGTAGACCTATCGTTGCAGGGATTGGTTCCCTCAACGAACGCCTTGGCGAGTGGTTGGAGGGCCAGCTACAGCCCCTGGTGGTTGATTTACCAGGCTATTTAACCACATCAATACTGGGCACTTAAACCCCCTTCCTTCCCAGACCAATTTTCAGCTTTCAGTGCTCTCGCACTTTGAATGACAATTATTCAGTCATGCTACACTGTACCCAAATGAAATTTTTATCATTTTGTTCACACAAATAGAGCTTTCTTTTGGTGGTATTTGTTCACAATTTCATTTTAAATTTTTTGCGATAAAAGCGAAAAAAGAGCGAATATTTTGAAAAAAAACAACATTTTCTACATTCTGTTTTAAAAGAAATCCAAACAAATCAAATTTCGGCAAAAATTTAGGCCAAAATGTATTCTGCTACATGTCTTTGGTAAAAAAAATCCTGATAAGTGTATGATAATTGGTTTGTGTGAAAGTTATAGAGTCTACAAACTAAGCTACGCATTATTGCAAATTGATCAATCCTAATGCACTGATGGCCTATCTCATTTCTTGAGGCCCTAAAATGTCAGGACAGTACAAATACCCCCCAAATGACCACTTTTTGGAAAGAAGACAGTCGGAGGTATTTAGTAAGAGGCATCGTGAATTTTTTGAAGTTGCAATTTTTTTCCCACAATGCCTTGGAAAATTAAGAAATATATATATATATATATATATATATATATATATATATATATATATATTTTTTTTTTTTCTTCACAAAGTTGTCAATTTAGAAGATCATTCTAACACATAGTATGTACATAGCAAAAATAACACCCCGAAATACATTCTGCTACTCGTCCTGAGTATGGCGATACCCAGTGTGTGAGACTTTTCCACATCCTGGCCACATACGGAGGCCAAACATCCAAGTAGCACCATCAGGCGCTCTAAAGGCATAAATTACACATTTCATTTCCTGAGTACCTATCACATTTTTGAAGGCCCTGGAGAACAAGGACAATGGAATTACCCACAAAATGACCCCATTTTGGAAAGAAAACAACCCAATGTATCTTCTATGAGGCATAATAAGTCTTTTGAACATGTCATTTCTTTCCAAAAGTTTTGGGAAAATGTGGGAAAAAAATTAAAACATATTTTTTTTTTTTCACAAAGTTGTCAATTTAGAAGATCTTTCTAACACATAGTATGTACACAGCAAAAATAACACCCCGAAATACATTCTTCTACTCGTCCTGAGTATAGTGATACCCCATGTGTGAGACTTTTCCACAGCCTGGCCACATACAGAGGCCCAACATGCAAGTAGCACCTTCAGGCTTCTAACACATAGCATGTACACACCAAGAATTACACCCCAAAATACATTCTGCTGAGCAAAAGGTAATAAAAAAAAGGCTCACCTATGGTTTTAGCAGGCAGGAATACCGTTCCAGAGCAGTCAAAGCATTGGTCCAGACAGCCATAGGAAATGTCCAGGAATTGTCCAGCAGGGAAACAGAGATATGGAAACCTATGAACATGGTCCATGGTTTAGCAGGCAGTTCAGGTGGCAGGCAGAGGCATGGCCAGTTCAGGTGGCAGGCAGAGGCATGGCCAGTTCAGGTGGCAGGCAGAGGCATGGCCAGTTCAGGTGGCAGGCAGAGGCATGGCCAGTTCAGGTGGCAGGCAGAGGAATGGCCAGTTCAGGTGGCAGGCAGAGGCACGGCCAGTTCAGGTGGCAGGCAGAGGCACGGCCAGTTCAGGTGGCAGCACTATAACATTTAGGCCTTGGTCAGGAAAGACCTAAGAACAGGGGTAGAGGCTTCTTCCCACCCAAATCTCTACGAAGCCTCCGAGTCTCCAGACCCTAATCCGAGAAAAACAAAACCTGGAGAAAAACATTTTCTCCACTCGGAAACTCTTTTCTGGAGCCCCTCAAATATGTGAGACCCCTGTGCTGTACTCAAATGATCAGTTTAGGAGGCAGGCAAAAAGCATGGTCATTTAACAGGCCGAGGTCAATTCACGTTGAAGGCAGAAACATGGTTGGCAGAGGCATAGTCGAAAACAGTCCGGGTCATTCACAGAAATGGCAGATGGTGGAAACTGGAAAAAAAATCATCTTCACTTTACTAATAGTTTAGTAAAGTATGATAGCTCTGAAAGCACTTTCCAATACAAAGGCCTGGCTGGGAGGGACATTGGGGACAGTAGTATTGGGTGTCACGACGAATTCCTCTACTTGAACACACACAACATTTTTTTGGGGGTTTGCGACCTGTTTCGGTAAGAGGGAGGATTTCGGAGAAGTGCCTTTCGTGGAGTCTGGCTACTGCATCGGAGCGAATTAGTTGAGGGGCTTGGCCATGGGGATAGAGAAGGGCTTCGATCAAGTCTTCTTGGAATTTTAGATAGGTTAGGGAACTTTGGGTGCACTTAGAAAAAATGATATAAGAATTGAAAAGGGCTAGTTGCATCAAATAAATGGCAACTTTTTTGTACCAAAACAGTGATTTCCTGGTGGCCAAGTAGGGCTGCATCATCTGGTCATTCATATCCACCCCCCCATGTAAAGATTATAGTCATGCACACATTTTGGCTTCTGGACGGGGCCTCTTCTCTGCAGTTCCACCAAGGTGTCATCATGCATTGTGGAAAGGATGTAGACATCTCTTTTTTTATCTCTCCACTTCAATGCTAGGACCTCTTCAGTCCGCATACTGGCCATTTCCCCCTGTTTCAGTTTCTTGGCAACCAATCTCTGTGGGAAGCCTTTACGGTTGGTCTGTGCTGTCCCACAGGCCACAGTTTTCTTTTGGTACAGATGGCGAAAAAGTGGGAGACTTGTATAGAAATTGTCTACGTATAGGTGGTAACCTTTCCCAAGCAATGGTTCAATCAGCTGCCAGACAATTTTGTCACTTGTTCCCATGTAGGTAGGGCATCCAGGGGGGTTTAGCTGTCTGTCTTTTTCCCTCATAAATTATAAAATCATATGTGTAACCCGTGGCCCTGTCACATGCCTTATAAAATTTTACCCCACGTCTGGCTCTTTTACTGGGGAGGTATTGCTTTATTCCAAGTCTTCCTGTGAAGTGTACTAATGATTCATCTACACATATATTTACATCAGGGGTAAACATCTGCTTGAAGCTGGCGCAAAAAAAATTGATTAGGGGCCGAATTTTAAATAATTTATCATAATAGGGATGATTTCGAGGGAGGCATTGGGCATTGTCGTTGAAGTGTAGAAACCTCATTATCATCTCGTAACGGGTTCTTTTCATAAAAGATGAATAGATTGGCATGTGGTAGATAGGTCGGGTAGACCAGTAGGAATGGAGTTCATTTTTTTTTGTCAGCCCCATGTTGAGGGTTAGGCCAAGGAAAATTTTAAATTCTTCCACGGTGAGGGGTTTCCAAACAAAAGGACGGGCATAGGAAGAATTTGGATTGTTGGCTATATATTGACTGGCGTATAGATTACACTGCTCCACAATGTAGGTTAGGATATCATCAGTAAAAAATAATTCAAAATAATAAATCGGGGTAGCATTTTCCGACTGTATCTGAGGGCCTGGCTGGGCTGTAAAAGGGGGAATGATAGGTTCTACTGACGTATCGGGCAGCCATGTTGGATACAGTAGAAGATCGGGGAGGCTAGTATGGGCCCTGCCTCGTTGTTGATGGGACGCCCCATTGCTAGCATTTGGCCTATCCTCTAGAAAAGTTGCAGAACTGCTGGCGGATGCCTGCCTATCCTGGCGTGATGCGCTGCTGGCGGATGCCTGCCTATCCTGGCGTGATGCGCTGCTGGCGGATGCCTGCCTATCCTGGCATGATGCGCTGCTGGCGGATGCCTGCCTATCCTGGCGTGATGCGCTGCTGGCGGATGCCTGCCTATCCTGGCGTGATGCGCTGCTGGCGGATGCCTGCCTATCCTGGCGTGATGCGCTGCTGGCGGATGCCTGCCTATCCTGGCATGATGCGCTGCTGGCGGATGCCTGCCTATCCTGGCGTGATGCGCTGCTGGCGGATGCCTGCCTATCCTGGCGTGATGCGCTGCTGGCGGATGCCTGCCTATCCTGGCGTGATGCGCTGCTGGTGGATGCCTGCATATCATCATGGAGTCCTGCTGTTGGGAGTCAGGTGTGCCAGATGTTGGCAGGGTAGATGTTGGCGGGCAGATGTGCCAGCTGTTGGCGGGCAGCTGTTGGTGGTCAGATGCTGGCGATCAGATGTTGGCGGGCAGCTGTGCCAGATGTTGGCGGGCAGCTGTTGGTGGGCAGATGGCGGGCAGATGTGGCAGCTGTTGGCGGGCAGATGTGGCAGCTGTTGGCGGGCAGATGTGGCAGCTGTTGGCGGGCAGATGTTTACTGCCAGATGTTGGGAGTCAGATGTGCCAGATGTTGGCGGGCAGATGTGCCAGCTGTTGGCGGGCAGCTGTTGGCGGTCAGATGCTGGCGATCAGATGTTGGCGGGCAGATGTGCCAAATGTTGGCGGGCAGCTGTGCCAGATGTTGGCAACATGTTGGCAGCCAGATGTTGGCGGGCAGCTGTGCCAGATGTTGGCGGGCAGATGCGCAAGATGTTGGCGGGCAGATGCGCCAGATGTTGGCGGGCAGATGTTGGTGGGCAGCTGTTGGGGGGCAGCTGTGCCAAATGTTGGCGGGCAGCTGTGCCAGATGTTGGCGGGCAGATGTTTTCACTGTTTTATGGACACTGTGTTTTATGGACACTGTGTTTTGGGGACACTGTGTTTTGGGGACACTGTTTTGGGGACACTAGCTGGGTGATCAGTGGGTAAACAGTAGGGATGAGCTTCGTGTTCGAGTCGAACATACGTTCGACTCGAACATCGGCTGTTCGATCGTTCGACGAAGATCGAACGATTTGGGCCGTTCGCGCCAAATTCGAGTGACGCGAACGGCCCACAATGCACTACGCCATCGCAGTGTCATCCAGGCGCTGTGATTGGCCAAGCATGCACTGTGACCCCGCATGCTTGGCCAATCACAGCGCCGGCAGCGAGGAGAGCAATGATTGGCCACAGGCAGGATGCCTGTGGCCAATTATTGCTGAGGGTGTTTAGTACACGCCCCACACTATAAAAGGCCGCCAGCACGGCGGCCTAGTGTAGTGTGTTCCGGAGCAGGGAAAGACAAGCATAGGCAGGGACAGTGACATTTATTTCTTTCTTGCTTAACCTGGATTCCTTTAGTTTAGGGAAAGAGAAGGATAGGTAGGGAGAGTGTCAGTTTCTTTCACTGTGCCAGTCCTTGTTTCTAGGGACAAAGAAGGAAAGTGAGGGGATTTCTCCTTGTGCTATAGTGTGCCAAAGCATTCCTCATCAACCATCTTTGAAATCCTTGTTTTTTGGACAGTCAGGGAAATTGTCGTTGTGCTATTCTGTGCAAAAGCAATAATCCTCAACCATATTTAGAAATCCTTAAGTAAAGGGACAGAGAAGGACACCTGAAGGTAGCCCTTATTGCTTTTTTCCCATCTCCCTGCAGGCCATCTATTAGAATGTCTGGAAGGCAAACAAGGAGAGGCAGACAGTCAGGAGGCAATAAAAGAGGGCAAGCAGGCTCTGTGTCTGGGGGCAACAGTGCTGGTCGTGGACGCGGTGCATTTTCATCAGCACATGGCCATGGGACACGCTCGTCCTTCTTTTCGGCAGCTGGACATGTTGAGCCACATCATGCCGAAGACTTGGTAGAGTGGATGACCAAGCCCTCCTCCTCCTCCTCATCCTCTCTCACCCAGGCTCAGGGTACTGGCAAAGCAGCTGCCAAAGCGTCCTCTTCCCTGGTATCAATGTCAGACTCATCATCAGTCACTCCTTCCCTAGACCCACCATGTCCTCCTCCTGAGGAGTCCCCCGAACTGTTTGAGCACAGTGTTGGGTACATGCTCCAGGAGGATGCCCAGCGTTTCGAAGGGTCTGATGATGAAACCCAGCTACAGGAAGGCAGTAGCGTGAGAGCAGACAGAGGGGATGCTCAAGAAGGACACCAATCTGGCAGTCATGTTCCAGCAGCTGCAGCATACTGCCAGATTGGCTCCAGTGATGAGGAGGGAGGGGATGATGAGGTTACTGACTCCACGTGGGTGCCTAATAGGAGAGAGGAGGAGGAGGATGAGGAGGAGGCACATCTCCAACGAGGCAGGATGCCCTTTGGTGGCCAGCGTAAGGGCAGTACACCGACGGAATCACACCGCAGAGCTCCGCCTGTGCAGGGCGCTGCCTCTGCCCGTCATTCAAAAAAGTTCCTTGGTGTGGGCCTTTTTTGAGGCTAGTGCATCAGATCGCACAGCTGCTGTTTGCAACATATGTCTCAAGCGTATATCGCGTGGCCAAAACATCAGCCGCTTGGGTACCACATGCCTGACCAGACATATGTTGACCTGCCATGCAGCTCGTTGGCAAGCCTACCTCAAAGACCCACACCAAAGAACAAAGCGGACCTCTCCTTGCACCGCATCAGCTGGGATCTCCAACCCCACTATAACTTCAGTCCTCTCTGAAACATGCACTGAGAGGAATGAAGGTGTAGAATTAGGTGTGTCACAGCCAAGTACTTGCGGCCACTCTGCTAGCAGTACACCGACGTCTGATTCTAGCAGGCAAATTTCCCTGCCCCAGCTGCTGGACCGTCGAAAGAAGTTCACTCCCAGCCATCCACATGCCCAGCGGTTGAATGCTAGCTTGGCTAAATTGCTAGCACTTCAACTGCTGCCTTTTCAGTTGGTAGACTCGGCCCCCTTCCGTGAGTTTGTGCAATGTGCGGTTCCTCAGTGGCAGGTTCCCAAACGCCACTTTTTCTCACGGAAGGCTATTCCGGCTCTCTACTGGCATGTGGAAGGCAATGTCTTGGCCTCGCTGGACAGGGCGGTCAGCGGTAAGGTGCATATTACCGCTGACTCATGGTCCAGCAGGCATGGACAGGGACGTTGCCTTTCTTTCACGGCCCATTGGGTCACTCATTTGGCAGCTGGGAAGGATGCAGGACAAGGTGCAGTAGTGTTGGAGGTTGTTCCACCGCCACGCCTCCAAAATGCTACTACTGGTTGTGACACACCTCTCTCCTCCACCCCCTCCTCTTCTTCCTCCATGGCCTCTTCCTGTGGTTTGTCCTATGAACCAGCGGTGCTCCGTAGCCGTTCACGGGGCTACGCAAGTACGCAGGCAAAAAGATGCCATGCCGTGCTTGCGCTGGTGTGTTTGGGGGACAGAAGCCACACTGGGGCAGAGGTCCTGTCTGCTCTGCAGGGCCAGGCCGAGAGGTGGTTGACGCCACGCCAGCTTAAGCCAGGAATGGTGGTTTGCGACAATGGCACCAACCTCCTCTCCGCCCTCCGACAGGGACAACTGACCCATGTGCCCTGTGTGGCTCACGTCCTTAACCTGGTGGTGCAGCGGTTCTTGGCCAGGTACCCGGGCTTACAGGATGTCCTGAGGCAGGCCAGGAAAGTCTGTGTGCATTTCCGCAGATCTTATAATGCCAGTGCTCACCTGGCTGAGCTGCAAAAGGAGTTGAACCTGCCCAAGAACCGCCTTATATGTGACATGCCCACCAGGTGGAACTCAACGTTGGCCATGCTGCAGCGGCTGCACACGCAGCAGAGGGCCATCAATGAGTACCTGTGCGACTACGGCACCAGGACAGGGTCAGGGGAGCTTGGTTTTTTTTCTCCACGCCAGTGGGGCATGATCAGGGATGCATGCACTGTCCTGGCACCATTTGAGGAGGCCACGAGGATGGTGAGCAGTGACAGTGCATGCATCAGTGACACTGTACCTCTTGTCCACCTGTTGGAGCACACGCTGCGTGGAATAATGGACAGGGCACTTGAGGCAGAACAGAGGCAGGAAGAGGAGGACTTCCTTGCCTCTCAAGGCCCCCTTTACCCACCCAGACAGTGTTCCTTCTGTCCCACCCATCGCACAGGAAGAGGAGGAGGAGGAGGAGGAGGAGGAGGAGGAGGATTGTGTCAGCATGGAGGTGGAGGCTGGCACTCAGCATCATCAGCAGCAGTCTTTTAGGGATGATTTACAGTCCCAAGAAACCAGTGGACTTGTACGTGGCTGGGAGGAGGTGGCTGCGGATCATGTCGTCCTTAGTGACCCAGAGGACTCCGGAGCGAATGCCTCAGCAAACCTACGCTGCATGGCCTCCCTGATCCTGCAAAGTCTGCGGAAGGATCCTCGTATTCTTCGGATCAAGGAGAGGGACCATTACTGGCTGGCCACTCTCCTTGATCCACGGTACAAGGGTAAGGTTGCGGACCTTATGTTACCGTCGCAGAGGGAGCAGAGGATGAGACAACTCCGGGAGGCCTTGCAGAAAGGTCTGTGCAACGCGTTCCCAGAGACTGGGAGGTTGCAAACTCCTGGTCCTGGACAACGAGTTGCTGAGGCTTCGGCCAGTCAAAGGAGCGGTGGGGAAGGTGGCCGTCTGACCGATGCGTTCAGACAATTCTTTAGTCCGCAGCCCCAAAGTATGATCGGTTCCAGCAACCATCGCCAGCGTCTGATAAACATGGTGCAGGAATATCTAGGGGCAAGGTCAGACTTGGACACCTTCCCCACCGAAAATCCTCTGGCTTACTGGGTCTTGAGGATGGATCACTGGCCAGAGCTTGCACAGTATGCAATTGAGCTACTGGCCTGTCCTGCATCCAGCGTTCTTTCGGAACACACATTCAGTGCTGCTGGAGGATTTGTCACGGATCACAGGGTGCGCCTGTCCACCGACTCGGTTGATCGACTGACTTTCATCAAGATGAACCAGTCTTGGATCACCACCAGCTACCACACACCTGATGCTGATATAACAGACTAATTGATTTTAACATGTCACATCCCTTCAAGACTGATGCTGATGCTGAGTGCCTGTGCTGTTATGTTGACTGGCTATCCTCCTCCTCCGAGTCCTCAATGATACGATTGATGATGATAGCTTGGAAGATCATTTTTGTTTATGGGTGCCGCCACCAGTGCCTAACGCCCAATTTTTCAGCCCCTGTTTAACAGGGGCGTGTAATTACAATTTTTGAAGCAATACTTTGCAACAGGGCTCATTGCTGTGCTCCAAGTACAGTATCTGTGAGGAGTTGCAGTGTTGTGCCACCAGTGCCTAAGGCCCAATTTTTCAGCCCCTGTTTAACAGGGGCGTGTCATTACAATTTTTGAAGCAATACTTTGCAACAGGGCTCATTGCTGTGCTCCAAGTACAGTATCTGTGAGGAGTTGCAGTGTTGTGCCACCAGTGCCTAAGGCCCAATTTTTCAGCCCCTGTTTAACAGGGGCGTGTCATTACAATTTTTGAAGCAATACTTTGCAACAGGGCTCATTGCTGTGCTCCAAGTACAGTATCTGTGAGGGGTTGTAGTGTTGTGCCACCAGTGCCTAAGGCCCAATTTTTCAGCCCCTGTTCAACAGGGGCATGCAATTACAATTCTTGATCTAATAATTCACAGCAGGGCCCATTGCTGCACCCACCAAGAGTAACTCTGAGGGCTTACAGTGTTGTGGCAACGCCACCACCACCACCACCACGAAAGGCCCAATTTTTCAGCCCCTGTTCAAAAGGGGCATGTAATTACAATTCTTGATCTAATAATTCACAGCAGGGCCCATTGCTGCACCCACCAAGAGTAACTCTGAGGGCTTACAGTGTTGTGGCAACGCCACCACCACCACCACGAAAGGCCCAATTTTTCAGCCCCTGTTCAACAGGGGCATGCAATTACAATTCTTGATCTAATAATTCACAGCAGGGCCCATTGCTGCACCCACCAAGAGTAACTCTGAGGGCTTACAGTGTTGTGGCAACGCCACCACCACCACCACCACGAAAGGCCCAATTTTTCAGCCCCTGTTCAAAAGGGGCATGTAATTACAATTCTTGATCTAATAATTCACAGCAGGGCCCATTGCTGCACCCACCAAGAGTAACTGTCAGGGCTTACAGTGTTGTGGCACCAGCACCACCACCAAAGGCCCAATTTTTACTACCACTGTTCAACAATTATATGTAATTAAAATTCCTGATATAATAGTTGACAGCAGGGCCCATTCCAGCACCAACCAAGAGTAACTGTGAGTGCTTACAGTGTTGTGCCAACACCAACAACTAAGGGGCCTATTTCTGCAGAGTATATACGGCAGGTCCCTACTTTCAAACATCCAACTTACAAACGACTCCTACTTGCAAACGCAAGAAGACAACAGGAAGTGAGAGGAAATCTACCACTAGGAAGGAAAATTCTCTCCTGTAAGAATAAATATGGGAGAAAGGTGTCTCCTCTGTACTGATGCTTTATCAGCAATCCTTGTTTCAAGAAAAAGACCACATTTCAAAAAGAGTTGTCATTGGGACGGAAAGTGAGGTGAAATGTTCTGAACAGGGGCACAGACAGCAAAACAAATGTTACAGGGGTGATAACCCTTACCTATGTTTTCCAAAAAGTTTAAAAATAGATTTTTGGTCTGGAGCTACACTTCAACAATGTACCTGTTCAAAATTACAAACAGACTCTACATAAGAACAAACCTACAGTCCCTGTCTTGTATGCACCGCCTGTATAGGGCTGTTCAGAGTATATAGGGCCTTTTTTATTTTATGTGCGGGGTTCCCCTTAATATCCATACAAGACCCAAAGGGGCTGGTAATGGGCTGGGGTAGGGGGGGGGTCATGGGGTAGCTATGCCATTTTTCTTAAAGAATTTCATCCATATTACCGGGACCAGACATTACATTAAAGCCGCAAGCAGTTTTAAATGGCTTTTTTTTCCTTTAGAAGTGTCATTTTGTGCAGGGACAGTTCTAAACACGGGAAACACGTGGCACTTCACAGGCATACTTTAGACACCCCCCAGGTACGATATTTAAAGGAATATTTGACTTTTTTTTTTTCACTTTATGCATCATTAAAATGACTGCTCCCGAAAAACGACCGTTTTTAAAACTTCTTTTTGCATTGATACATGTCCCCTGGTGCAGAACCCGGGTTCCCAAACCCTTTTTAGGACAATAACATGCATAATAGTTGTTATAATTAGCACTTTAGAATTCGAACGTTCGCATCCATTGTATTTAATAGGGTTCTAATGTTCGTTCGAACTTTCGGTCCGTTCGCGGGTTCTGGTGCGAACCGAACCCGGGGGTGTTCGGCTCATCACTACCTGTCACTAGGAAGACATCGAATCTGCGGGACCCGCAGTCGGACTCACGGAGTTTGCAGTGGAAGCGCCCGCCCACAATGCCGCTCTTAAGGGGCCAACGTATATATTCGTTGATCTGCCCAGCCGTGCCATTCTGCCAACGTATATCGGCGTGACACGGTCATTAAGCGGTTAATTTTCCAATGTAGTTTATTGGGCCAGGTTATGCTGACAGGGTCACCCACTGCTCGAATTTCAATCTATTCCTGCTCTCATGTATAGCCAGCTTAACTCTTCTACTAAAAAGATATTTTTGGTTGGTGTCCCTCAGTGGAGCTACAATTCAGACATTGGCCAGGGTGAGACCTGCACTTTGTGACATATAATGAAAATTATACCTTTTCCCTGTTCAGACATTAGAGCGCAAAATCTGGGAAGTCTCAGAACCAATTCCATTTGCAGCCTTGAGATATGGTCAAAAACTGCAAAAAAAACAAACATATTTCCTTCCCCCATGTCCCCTCCCCTGACTTTTTCTTCAAGATAAATAACACAGTTATAAGTCCATCCCCTCATGTCAGCATAGTAGGTCTAATTCTGGACTCTGAACTCTCCTTTTGAGCCTAAAGTCAATCACTGTCCAACTCTTGCTGCCTTAACTGCCATAACATCTATAAAATACACCCTTTCTTACCAATAACACCACCAAGCTACTTATTCACTTTCTTGTTATCCCACGCCTCGACTATAACAACTCCCCCCTCATTGACCTACCACTACACAGGTTATCCCAGCTATAGTGCTGATGCTAGACTCCTCCACCTTACCAACAGCTCATTAATCACCAACCCTCTTTGCAAATGTATACACTGACTTGGGCTCGCCCATTAAATAAAATTCAACTACTAACAACAACAACCTTGCCCTGAGGAGCTCCATTGCCAACATCTCAAAATATCATTCAAACCATCCTCTCAGCTCCCCCAAGACCTCCTGCTATCTAGCTTCCTCAACACCTTCTACTCTTGGAAGTCTTCAGAGACTGTCATCCTTTGGAACTTGCTAATGCAATTTGTCTGGCTATCAACTGCTATGTCTGCCTTCAGGCAATCACTGAACACTGATCTATTCAGGGAAGCCTATACTGTCACTAACTAAAAACGATGTTTTTTTTTTTTTTTTTTTTCTCCATTAGCTTATCTAACGCAGTTGTAACATTTTGCATTACTTACAGCTCGCTTTTTGATTGTG
Source organism: Rana muscosa (assembly GCA_029206835.1). NCBI lineage: Eukaryota > Metazoa > Chordata > Amphibia > Anura > Ranidae > Rana > Rana muscosa. The sequence continues at coordinate 36,393,444 of CM055116.1, read as the reverse complement.
AGCTCCCATGAGCAGGGCTCTCCTAACCTTCTTGCATTGAGTTGTATTGTAACTTCACTGTTTCCCTTTATTTTGTAAAGCACCGTGCAAACAGTTGGCAGTATATAAATCCTCTATAATATTTGTAATAAAGCCCAAGTACTCTTAAAAAACTTGTTATGTTTCTATAAAAAAGTTAATATAATTTTTAAATAACCATAATAATTGACAAACTTTTGCACTATACTGTTTTACCTGCTCAAATCTGTTAAAATTAAAACTGTGATTACATTTGTTGAAATAATGTATAGCTTCAGCCATCGCTTCTACTGCAATAAACACTCGTAGAGATTCTCCCCAAAGCAAACGTATGTCAAGTTGTGGAAAAAAAAGTCTTAATAAACTCTTACTAAAAATAGTAACATTTTGGAAATGAATACTTTTTCCATTTTGATTTGATGTTATATTGTAAAATGTAATGATCAGATCATCCATTAGCTGCCCAGTTTGTGAATGTCTTGACAATAGATTGTCATCAAACAGACTTTCATCTATAAGAATTTGTGGATCAAAAAAATCTAAAGACAAACTTGTTATATAACTTATGAAAGTAGTTAATAACATGATTTCACCTGAAGTCCAGCTTGGGGGAAGGATAAGCATAGTGTTTATATTGATCTGTGAGTATGCATAAAGGTATTCTACGGCACTGCTTGTGGAGGAACCACAAAGTATTAAAACTTTACAAGGTACTTTACTAAGTGTGTCTTTCCACTGGTTCAGTGCAGCAGAATTCATAGTCATTCTTTTTTCAAAAGCCACACAAATCTCCTGGGAAGCCAAATGTCTCTTCAGAATTTGTGCTTCTTTCTCTCCGGTATCATCATCTGATAAAAGTATTCCAACCCAATTCCAGCCAAAATATTTCACTAGTTTGCTAATTGCTAAATAATAGACATAATCATTCTGAACGGTCCTGAAAACATGCGGGTAAAGAAGTCTGTCACTTAAAGAGTAATCGGTGGCTCCATAGCTGATCTGAAAAAAGAAGGATTAACTATTAACTATGGGACTACATTTTCTGATTATATTCATGTTCAGCTGCCACTGTAATTATCATTAGAGATTGCACTGTACAAATATTAAAAAATACAATTGATATTTCAGATTAAATCAGCTAAATACATTCCAGGTGCATTAAAGAGGTTCAAAGTTTTAAATTTTTTTCTATATTGAATGCAGCCAGAGTAGAAAATCCTGCCCCCTGCCAGCATGCTGTAAAGAAGGATCCTTGCTCACATGGCTGAAACAGTGGTCTACCTGCAGAGGTACAATACGACCCCAGTTGTGTCTATAAAGCCGCGTACACACGATCGGTTTTACCGACGAAAACAAACCGATCGTGTATGTGCCCCTTTGGTCTTTTTTCCATCGGTGTCAAAAAATAGAACATGTTTTAAATTTTTCCGATGGATAAAAAACCGATAGCAAATTCCGATCGTCTATGGGCAAGTCCATCGGTTAAAAAAACCCACGCATGCTCAGAATCAAGTCGACGCATGCTCAGAAGCATTGACCTTCCTTTTTCTCGGCTCATCTGAGTGTTTTACGTCACCGCGTTTGGAACGGTCGGTTTTTTGACTGATGGTGTGTAGGCAAGACTGATGGAAGTCAGCTTCACCGGTTTTCCGATGGAAAAATCCATTGGTTTAAAAACCATAGGAAATCCGATCGTGTGTACAGGGCTTAACTCTCCAATCAGCAAGGGTTAAATGTATTATTCAATATAGGAAGGGAGTTACCGCTCAGGTGTGATTGATGAAACTTTACACTGGATCCAAAGCCACAGGTGCCGGCAATGCATATGGTGATGCAGAAAATGGAGAAAGTTTGGACAGCCGCACTCCAAAAATGTTCCTTTTATTGTACAATCAAATCACAAAAATACATGCCACAGCAAAACCAGATGCAGCCTGACGCGTTTCACACTGTAGCTCAGTGCTTAATCATAGCTAACAAACATGACAAATTGATATCAAATATATACTCTTATCCATGTGACTAGTGGAGTAGTGATTGGAGATCCGATTAATTAATTAATAGGTATCTCCTGTGAACACAACTGTATCCAACATGCGATTGAAAAACACACATACACCCATAAAAAGACCTGCATATATTGTGTGTGTGTGTATATATATATATATATATATATATATATTGTGTATATTGCTAGTGAAAATTAAAGTGAATGAAATATAAAATATATAATGAAATAAGAGGTGAAAGAAGAAACAAAAGAAAGAATAGAGACTTGCTGTGTTATGTAAAAAACCCACCCTATGTGAAAACCTTATATGTAGCGGAGGAATGGTGTGTACATAAAACAAAAAATTCTTCTTGTTTCTATAACAAATCTCTCTTTCTAAATGTGTAATATGAAATGTGTAGGTCACTGGTAAATTCCAGTAAACTTTAGATACGTGATGAATGGTGATGAAAGGGGGAAACAACCTTTGTATAGGTCTCTAAATGAACCACGTGATGTGAAAGCTGGTAAAATAATGTAATACAGTGATATTGAAAATTTGTTGCCTAATAAATATGGTTGATCGTGAACCCCTAAAGTCAATTGGTAGAAATAGTGAGTGATGAGTGAGTACACTTTGATCCAGTGTAAAGGTTCATAAAATCACACCTGAGTGGTAAGTCCCTTCCTCTACTTGCTTTGGATTTTGCATATCCTGTCTACCAGCTCGAGGATTGTTTGAACTCCCGATCTACTTTTCAAAAGGTTATCATGACCTATAGACTAATTCCAAAGCCAGTTCCTGAAATGAATACCATCACACCTACATTGCCAACAGCAGAAGCCAGCTATAGCAGAACTCTTACAGCACCATCCGATGATCCATCTCACAGACACAGACGCTTCAATCTGCAGATGATGGTGAGATATCATTGATCTGGATGTTCAGAAAACTGGAGCATTTAATGGCCAGAGAAATAAGATAATTTTGGGACATACATTTTCTCACCGAATATCTGACGTTAACACAGATTCCGAGAGGCCTGAGATTTAAAAAGTTCCCTACCTCAGAACTTTTTGATGAGGATATGAAAAAAGAGTGGACTGATCCCTCAATACTTGCTCATTCAAGCTCATAGACATTCTCATAAAATGCAACAAAAAGGTGGTGGAAAAGTTACAAACTGAAATGTCGCTCATACAAACAGATCTGACGGCGTTACAGACACATGATGATTTTGCAGAACTAGACGGCCGACTCAACAAAAAATTAGATAAAATGGAGAAGTTTGTGATCGAGCCCAAAAAAGGTAAAATGAATCGTGATCGGATTGATTACGAAAGTAACAACATTTACACATGGAAGAAACCTCAATTCTTCCCAGGACAGTCACGCAAACACTCAGGAAAACAAGTGAGTTTCTCTGATCAAGAAAGCGACATGGCTAATGACACAATGGCCACTTCAGCCACAGAATCATCACCTGATTAACCATATACCTCCTTGAGTCGAGCAGATGGGGGTCGTCCCTCCAGAAACCCCCGTGGAGCCAACACAAAGGCGTAGAAGAAACCCGCCATAAGAAAACACAAAGAGGCGGACAAAGACACAAGAAATCAAAAGAATGCCCCATACACGTTACGAGGGAAGAGGAAGTAACCAACGTAATGAACATTTCTGACAGAATCTTGAGTGTTGAAGTCAAGTTACTTTCCAAAGGACTCAACTTCTGTCCTACCAGACATTTTGATTTATTTGGAACACTTCTAGATGTCAACAAATTTTCTCGCAGCCTCACCGAAAAAAAAAATTATTTTGAGTTTCCAGTTGATACAAGTGATACTCCTTCTGGCGAAGTGCATGTGGGTGAGTCACCTCCCTCTCCTATCTTATTTAAATAATTTTTTGCTTTGCAAGATTTAACTGAACTGGCTTGTGAGTCTGATCTGTGCTCCGTCGATCCCACTGATGCATTTAACACTGTCTTTTAAACTAAGGTCAGATTTTTACCCGGTGGGGTCCAGGAGCAGTGATTTAGACTTATTCCAGAAGATGGTGGAGAGGGCTCTCACCCACCTAGCTCGCAATTGTCATAGGGGACCCACTCATCATAGCAACTTGACAGTTATGGAGAGACAAGCATTTAAAAATCTAGAATCAGACAAGAACATAGTCATTAAGAATGCAGATAAAGGAGGGACTGTTGTTTTCTTAAATTCTGCTACATACAGAGATGAGGCAGTACGCCAATTATCTGATGTTGACACTTATCAAACACTTAGAACAGATCCCACCATCCCCTTTAAAAAAGATTTACTTTCTCTTCTAGATAGGGCTACACTTGTTGGCATTTTTTCTGATAAGGAGAAGGATATTTTTATCCCTGAGTGTCCAATTATGCCGGTCTTCTACCACCTGCCCAAGGTGCACAAGGGGTTAAATCCCCTTGTAGGTAGACCTATCGTTGCAGGGATTGGTTCCCTCAACGAACGCCTTGGCGAGTGGTTGGAGGGCCAGCTACAGCCCCTGGTGGTTGATTTACCAGGCTATTTAACCACATCAATACTGGGCACTTAAACCCCCTTCCTTCCCAGACCAATTTTCAGCTTTCAGTGCTCTCGCACTTTGAATGACAATTATTCAGTCATGCTACACTGTACCCAAATGAAATTTTTATCATTTTGTTCACACAAATAGAGCTTTCTTTTGGTGGTATTTGTTCACAATTTCATTTTAAATTTTTTGCGATAAAAGCGAAAAAAGAGCGAATATTTTGAAAAAAAACAACATTTTCTACATTCTGTTTTAAAAGAAATCCAAACAAATCAAATTTCGGCAAAAATTTAGGCCAAAATGTATTCTGCTACATGTCTTTGGTAAAAAAAATCCTGATAAGTGTATGATAATTGGTTTGTGTGAAAGTTATAGAGTCTACAAACTAAGCTACGCATTATTGCAAATTGATCAATCCTAATGCACTGATGGCCTATCTCATTTCTTGAGGCCCTAAAATGTCAGGACAGTACAAATACCCCCCAAATGACCACTTTTTGGAAAGAAGACAGTCGGAGGTATTTAGTAAGAGGCATCGTGAATTTTTTGAAGTTGCAATTTTTTTCCCACAATGCCTTGGAAAATTAAGAAATATATATATATATATATATATATATATATATATATATATATATATTTTTTTTTTTTCTTCACAAAGTTGTCAATTTAGAAGATCATTCTAACACATAGTATGTACATAGCAAAAATAACACCCCGAAATACATTCTGCTACTCGTCCTGAGTATGGCGATACCCAGTGTGTGAGACTTTTCCACATCCTGGCCACATACGGAGGCCAAACATCCAAGTAGCACCATCAGGCGCTCTAAAGGCATAAATTACACATTTCATTTCCTGAGTACCTATCACATTTTTGAAGGCCCTGGAGAACAAGGACAATGGAATTACCCACAAAATGACCCCATTTTGGAAAGAAAACAACCCAATGTATCTTCTATGAGGCATAATAAGTCTTTTGAACATGTCATTTCTTTCCAAAAGTTTTGGGAAAATGTGGGAAAAAAATTAAAACATATTTTTTTTTTTTCACAAAGTTGTCAATTTAGAAGATCTTTCTAACACATAGTATGTACATAGCAAAAATAACACCCCGAAATACATTCTGCTACTCGTCCTGAGTATGGCGATACCACATGTGTGAGACTTTTCCACATCCTGGCCACATACGGAGGCCAAACATCCAAGTAGCACCATCAGGCGCTCTAAATGCATAAATTACACATTTCATTTCCTGAGTACCTATCACATTTTTGAAGGCCCTGGAGAACAAGGACAATGGAATTACCCACAAAATGACCCCATTTTGGAAAGAAAACAACCCAATGTATCTTCTATGAGGCATAATAAGTCTTTTGAACATGTAATTTCTTTCCAAAAGTTTTTGGAAAGTGTGGAAAAAAAATTAAAACATTTTTTTTTCACAAAGTTGTCAATTCAGAAGATCTTTCTAACACATAGTATGTACACAGCAAAAATAACACCCCAAAATACATTCTTCTACTCGTCCTGAGTATAGTGATACCCCATGTGTGAGACTTTTCCACAGCCTGGCCACATACAGAGGCCCAACATGCAAGTAGCACCTTCAGGCTTCTAACACATAGCATGTACACACCAAGAATTACACCCCAAAATACATTCTGCTGAGCAAAAGGTAATAAAAAAAAGGCTCACCTATGGTTTTAGCAGGCAGGAATACCGTTCCAGAGCAGTCAAAGCATTGGTCCAGACAGCCATAGGAAATGTCCAGGAATTGTCCAGCAGGGAAACAGAGATATGGAAACCTATGAACATGGTCCATGGTTTAGCAGGCAGTTCAGGTGGCAGGCAGAGGCATGGCCAGTTCAGGTGGCAGGCAGAGGCATGGCCAGTTCAGGTGGCAGGCAGAGGCATGGCCAGTTCAGGTGGCAGGCAGAGGCATGGCCAGTTCAGGTGGCAGGCAGAGGAATGGCCAGTTCAGGTGGCAGGCAGAGGCACGGCCAGTTCAGGTGGCAGGCAGAGGCACGGCCAGTTCAGGTGGCAGCACTATAACATTTAGGCCTTGGTCAGGAAAGACCTAAGAACAGGGGTAGAGGCTTCTTCCCACCCAAATCTCTACGAAGCCTCCGAGTCTCCAGACCCTAATCCGAGAAAAACAAAACCTGGAGAAAAACATTTTCTCCACTCGGAAACTCTTTTCTGGAGCCCCTCAAATATGTGAGACCCCTGTGCTGTACTCAAATGATCAGTTTAGGAGGCAGGCAAAAAGCATGGTCATTTAACAGGCCGAGGTCAATTCACGTTGAAGGCAGAAACATGGTTGGCAGAGGCATAGTCGAAAACAGTCCGGGTCATTCACAGAAATGGCAGATGGTGGAAACTGGAAAAAAAATCATCTTCACTTTACTAATAGTTTAGTAAAGTATGATAGCTCTGAAAGCACTTTCCAATACAAAGGCCTGGCTGGGAGGGACATTGGGGACAGTAGTATTGGGTGTCACGACGAATTCCTCTACTTGAACACACACAACATTTTTTTGGGGGTTTGCGACCTGTTTCGGTAAGAGGGAGGATTTCGGAGAAGTGCCTTTCGTGGAGTCTGGCTACTGCATCGGAGCGAATTAGTTGAGGGGCTTGGCCATGGGGATAGAGAAGGGCTTCGATCAAGTCTTCTTGGAATTTTAGATAGGTTAGGGAACTTTGGGTGCACTTAGAAAAAATGATATAAGAATTGAAAAGGGCTAGTTGCATCAAATAAATGGCAACTTTTTTGTACCAAAACAGTGATTTCCTGGTGGCCAAGTAGGGCTGCATCATCTGGTCATTCATATCCACCCCCCCATGTAAAGATTATAGTCATGCACACATTTTGGCTTCTGGACGGGGCCTCTTCTCTGCAGTTCCACCAAGGTGTCATCATGCATTGTGGAAAGGATGTAGACATCTCTTTTTTTATCTCTCCACTTCAATGCTAGGACCTCTTCAGTCCGCATACTGGCCATTTCCCCCTGTTTCAGTTTCTTGGCAACCAATCTCTGTGGGAAGCCTTTACGGTTGGTCTGTGCTGTCCCACAGGCCACAGTTTTCTTTTGGTACAGATGGCGAAAAAGTGGGAGACTTGTATAGAAATTGTCTACGTATAGGTGGTAACCTTTCCCAAGCAATGGTTCAATCAGCTGCCAGACAATTTTGTCACTTGTTCCCATGTAGGTAGGGCATCCAGGGGGGTTTAGCTGTCTGTCTTTTTCCCTCATAAATTATAAAATCATATGTGTAACCCGTGGCCCTGTCACATGCCTTATAAAATTTTACCCCACGTCTGGCTCTTTTACTGGGGAGGTATTGCTTTATTCCAAGTCTTCCTGTGAAGTGTACTAATGATTCATCTACACATATATTTACATCAGGGGTAAACATCTGCTTGAAGCTGGCGCAAAAAAAATTGATTAGGGGCCGAATTTTAAATAATTTATCATAATAGGGATGATTTCGAGGGAGGCATTGGGCATTGTCGTTGAAGTGTAGAAACCTCATTATCATCTCGTAACGGGTTCTTTTCATAAAAGATGAATAGATTGGCATGTGGTAGATAGGTCGGGTAGACCAGTAGGAATGGAGTTCATTTTTTTTTGTCAGCCCCATGTTGAGGGTTAGGCCAAGGAAAATTTTAAATTCTTCCACGGTGAGGGGTTTCCAAACAAAAGGACGGGCATAGGAAGAATTTGGATTGTTGGCTATATATTGACTGGCGTATAGATTACACTGCTCCACAATGTAGGTTAGGATATCATCAGTAAAAAATAATTCAAAATAATAAATCGGGGTAGCATTTTCCGACTGTATCTGAGGGCCTGGCTGGGCTGTAAAAGGGGGAATGATAGGTTCTACTGACGTATCGGGCAGCCATGTTGGATACAGTAGAAGATCGGGGAGGCTAGTATGGGCCCTGCCTCGTTGTTGATGGGACGCCCCATTGCTAGCATTTGGCCTATCCTCTAGAAAAGTTGCAGAACTGCTGGCGGATGCCTGCCTATCCTGGCGTGATGCGCTGCTGGCGGATGCCTGCCTATCCTGGCGTGATGCGCTGCTGGCGGATGCCTGCCTATCCTGGCATGATGCGCTGCTGGCGGATGCCTGCCTATCCTGGCGTGATGCGCTGCTGGCGGATGCCTGCCTATCCTGGCGTGATGCGCTGCTGGCGGATGCCTGCCTATCCTGGCGTGATGCGCTGCTGGCGGATGCCTGCCTATCCTGGCATGATGCGCTGCTGGCGGATGCCTGCCTATCCTGGCGTGATGCGCTGCTGGCGGATGCCTGCCTATCCTGGCGTGATGCGCTGCTGGCGGATGCCTGCCTATCCTGGCGTGATGCGCTGCTGGTGGATGCCTGCATATCATCATGGAGTCCTGCTGTTGGGAGTCAGGTGTGCCAGATGTTGGCAGGGTAGATGTTGGCGGGCAGATGTGCCAGCTGTTGGTGGGCAGCTGTTGGTGGTCAGATGCTGGCGATCAGATGTTGGCGGGCAGCTGTGCCAGATGTTGGCGGGCAGCTGTTGGTGGGCAGATGGCGGGCAGATGTGGCAGCTGTTGGCGGGCAGATGTGGCAGCTGTTGGCGGGCAGATGTGGCAGCTGTTGGCGGGCAGATGTTTACTGCCAGATGTTGGGAGTCAGATGTGCCAGATGTTGGCGGGCAGATGTGCCAGCTGTTGGCGGGCAGCTGTTGGCGGTCAGATGTTGGCGGGCAGATGTGCCAAATGTTGGCGGGCAGCTGTGCCAGATGTTGGCAACATGTTGGCAGCCAGATGTTGGCGGGCAGCTGTGCCAGATGTTGGCGGGCAGATGCGCAAGATGTTGGCGGGCAGATGCGCCAGATGTTGGCGGGCAGATGTTGGTGGGCAGCTGTTGGGGGGCAGCTGTGCCAAATGTTGGCGGGCAGCTGTGCCAGATGTTGGCGGGCAGATGTTTTCACTGTTTTATGGACACTGTGTTTTATGGACACTGTGTTTTGGGGACACTGTGTTTTGGGGACACTGTTTTGGGGACACTAGCTGGGTGATCAGTGGGTAAACAGTAGGGATGAGCTTCGTGTTCGAGTCGAACATACGTTCGACTCGAACATCGGCTGTTCGATCGTTCGACGAAGATCGAACGATTTGGGCCGTTCGCGCCAAATTCGAGTGACGCGAACGGCCCACAATGCACTACGCCATCGCAGTGTCATCCAGGCGCTGTGATTGGCCAAGCATGCACTGTGACCCCGCATGCTTGGCCAATCACAGCGCCGGCAGCGAGGAGAGCAATGATTGGCCACAGGCAGGATGCCTGTGGCCAATTATTGCTGAGGGTGTTTAGTACACGCCCCACACTATAAAAGGCCGCCAGCACGGCGGCCTAGTGTAGTGTGTTCCGGAGCAGGGAAAGACAAGCATAGGCAGGGACAGTGACATTTATTTCTTTCTTGCTTAACCTGGATTCCTTTAGTTTAGGGAAAGAGAAGGATAGGTAGGGAGAGTGTCAGTTTCTTTCACTGTGCCAGTCCTTGTTTCTAGGGACAAAGAAGGAAAGTGAGGGGATTTCTCCTTGTGCTATAGTGTGCCAAAGCATTCCTCATCAACCATCTTTGAAATCCTTGTTTTTTGGACAGTCAGGGAAATTGTCGTTGTGCTATTCTGTGCAAAAGCAATAATCCTCAACCATATTTAGAAATCCTTAAGTAAAGGGACAGAGAAGGACACCTGAAGGTAGCCCTTATTGCTTTTTTCCCATCTCCCTGCAGGCCATCTATTAGAATGTCTGGAAGGCAAACAAGGAGAGGCAGACAGTCAGGAGGCAATAAAAGAGGGCAAGCAGGCTCTGTGTCTGGGGGCAACAGTGCTGGTCGTGGACGCGGTGCATTTTCATCAGCACATGGCCATGGGACACGCTCGTCCTTCTTTTCGGCAGCTGGACATGTTGAGCCACATCATGCCGAAGACTTGGTAGAGTGGATGACCAAGCCCTCCTCCTCCTCCTCATCCTCTCTCACCCAGGCTCAGGGTACTGGCAAAGCAGCTGCCAAAGCGTCCTCTTCCCTGGTATCAATGTCAGACTCATCATCAGTCACTCCTTCCCTAGACCCACCATGTCCTCCTCCTGAGGAGTCCCCCGAACTGTTTGAGCACAGTGTTGGGTACATGCTCCAGGAGGATGCCCAGCGTTTCGAAGGGTCTGATGATGAAACCCAGCTACAGGAAGGCAGTAGCGTGAGAGCAGACAGAGGGGATGCTCAAGAAGGACACCAATCTGGCAGTCATGTTCCAGCAGCTGCAGCATACTGCCAGATTGGCTCCAGTGATGAGGAGGGAGGGGATGATGAGGTTACTGACTCCACGTGGGTGCCTAATAGGAGAGAGGAGGAGGAGGATGAGGAGGAGGCACATCTCCAACGAGGCAGGATGCCCTTTGGTGGCCAGCGTAAGGGCAGTACACCGACGGAATCACACCGCAGAGCTCCGCCTGTGCAGGGCGCTGCCTCTGCCCGTCATTCAAAAAAGTTCCTTGGTGTGGGCCTTTTTTGAGGCTAGTGCATCAGATCGCACAGCTGCTGTTTGCAACATATGTCTCAAGCGTATATCGCGTGGCCAAAACATCAGCCGCTTGGGTACCACATGCCTGACCAGACATATGTTGACCTGCCATGCAGCTCGTTGGCAAGCCTACCTCAAAGACCCACACCAAAGAACAAAGCGGACCTCTCCTTGCACCGCATCAGCTGGGATCTCCAACCCCACTATAACTTCAGTCCTCTCTGAAACATGCACTGAGAGGAATGAAGGTGTAGAATTAGGTGTGTCACAGCCAAGTACTTGCGGCCACTCTGCTAGCAGTACACCGACGTCTGATTCTAGCAGGCAAATTTCCCTGCCCCAGCTGCTGGACCGTCGAAAGAAGTTCACTCCCAGCCATCCACATGCCCAGCGGTTGAATGCTAGCTTGGCTAAATTGCTAGCACTTCAACTGCTGCCTTTTCAGTTGGTAGACTCGGCCCCCTTCCGTGAGTTTGTGCAATGTGCGGTTCCTCAGTGGCAGGTTCCCAAACGCCACTTTTTCTCACGGAAGGCTATTCCGGCTCTCTACTGGCATGTGGAAGGCAATGTCTTGGCCTCGCTGGACAGGGCGGTCAGCGGTAAGGTGCATATTACCGCTGACTCATGGTCCAGCAGGCATGGACAGGGACGTTGCCTTTCTTTCACGGCCCATTGGGTCACTCATTTGGCAGCTGGGAAGGATGCAGGACAAGGTGCAGTAGTGTTGGAGGTTGTTCCACCGCCACGCCTCCAAAATGCTACTACTGGTTGTGACACACCTCTCTCCTCCACCCCCTCCTCTTCTTCCTCCATGGCCTCTTCCTGTGGTTTGTCCTATGAACCAGCGGTGCTCCGTAGCCGTTCACGGGGCTACGCAAGTACGCAGGCAAAAAGATGCCATGCCGTGCTTGCGCTGGTGTGTTTGGGGGACAGAAGCCACACTGGGGCAGAGGTCCTGTCTGCTCTGCAGGGCCAGGCCGAGAGGTGGTTGACGCCACGCCAGCTTAAGCCAGGAATGGTGGTTTGCGACAATGGCACCAACCTCCTCTCCGCCCTCCGACAGGGACAACTGACCCATGTGCCCTGTGTGGCTCACGTCCTTAACCTGGTGGTGCAGCGGTTCTTGGCCAGGTACCCGGGCTTACAGGATGTCCTGAGGCAGGCCAGGAAAGTCTGTGTGCATTTCCGCAGATCTTATAATGCCAGTGCTCACCTGGCTGAGCTGCAAAAGGAGTTGAACCTGCCCAAGAACCGCCTTATATGTGACATGCCCACCAGGTGGAACTCAACGTTGGCCATGCTGCAGCGGCTGCACACGCAGCAGAGGGCCATCAATGAGTACCTGTGCGACTACGGCACCAGGACAGGGTCAGGGGAGCTTGGTTTTTTTTCTCCACGCCAGTGGGGCATGATCAGGGATGCATGCACTGTCCTGGCACCATTTGAGGAGGCCACGAGGATGGTGAGCAGTGACAGTGCATGCATCAGTGACACTGTACCTCTTGTCCACCTGTTGGAGCACACGCTGCGTGGAATAATGGACAGGGCACTTGAGGCAGAACAGAGGCAGGAAGAGGAGGACTTCCTTGCCTCTCAAGGCCCCCTTTACCCAGACAGTGTTCCTTCTGTCCCACCCATCGCACAGGAAGAGGAAGAGGAGGAGGAGGAGGAGGATTGTGTCAGCATGGAGGTGGAGGCTGGCACTCAGCATCATCAGCAGCAGTCTTTTAGGGATGATTTACAGTCCCAAGAAACCAGTGGACTTGTACGTGGCTGGGAGGAGGTGGCTGCGGATCATGTCGTCCTTAGTGACCCAGAGGACTCCGGAGCGAATGCCTCAGCAAACCTACGCTGCATGGCCTCCCTGATCCTGCAAAGTCTGCGGAAGGATCCTCGTATTCTTCGGATCAAGGAGAGGGACCATTACTGGCTGGCCACTCTCCTTGATCCACGGTACAAGGGTAAGGTTGCGGACCTTATGTTACCTTCGCAGAGGGAGCAGAGGATGAGACAACTCCGGGAGGCCTTGCAGAAAGGTCTGTGCAACGCGTTCCCAGAGACTGGGAGGTTACAAACTCCTGGTCCTGGACAACGAGTTGCTGAGGCTTCCGCCAGTCAAAGAAGGAGCGGTGGGGAAGGTGGCCGTCTGACCGATGCGTTCAGACAATTCTTTAGTCCGCAGCCCCAAAGTATGATCGGTTCCAGCAACCATCGCCAGCGTCTGATAAACATGGTGCAGGAATATCTAGGGGCAAGGTCAGACTTGGACACCTTCCCCACCGAAAATCCTCTGGCTTACTGGGTCTTGAGGATGGATCACTGGCCAGAGCTTGCACAGTATGCAATTGAGCTACTGGCCTGTCCTGCATCCAGCGTTCTTTCGGAACGCACATTCAGTGCTGCTGGAGGATTTGTCACGGATCACAGGGTGCGCCTGTCCACCGACTCGGTTGATCGACTGACTTTCATCAAGATGAACCAGTCTTGGATCACCACCAGCTACCACACACCTGATGCTGATATAACAGACTAATTGATTTTAACATGTCACATCCCTTCAAGACTGATGCTGATGCTGAGTGCCTGTGCTGTTATGTTGACTGGCTATCCTCCTCCTCCGAGTCCTCAATGATACGATTGATGATGATAGCTTGGAAGATCATTTTTGTTTATGGGTGCCGCCACCAGTGGCTAAGGCCCAATTTTTCAGCCCCTGTTTTACAGGGGCGTGTAATTACAATTTTTTTAGCAATAATTTGCCATAGGGCTCATTGCTGTGCTCCAAGTACAGTATCTGTGAGGGGTTGGAGTGTTGTGGCACCAGTGCCTAAGGCCCAATTTTTCAGCCCCTGTTTAACAGGGGCGTGTCATTACAATTTTTGAAGCAATACTTTGCAACAGGGCTCATTGCTGTGCTCCAAGTACAGTATCTGTGAGGGGTTGTAGTGTTGTGCCACCAGTGCCTAAGGCCCAATTTTTCAGCCCCTGTTCAACAGGGGCATGCAATTACAATTCTTGATCTAATAATTCACAGCAGGGCCCATTGCTGCACCCACCAAGAGTAACTCTGAGGGCTTACAGTGTTGTGGCAACGCCACCACCACCACCACCACGAAAGGCCCAATTTTTCAGCCCCTGTTCAAAAGGGGCATGTAATTACAATTCTTGATCTAATAATTCACAGCAGGGCCCATTGCTGCACCCACCAAGAGTAACTCTGAGGGCTTACAGTGTTGTGGCAACACCACCACCACCACCACCACCACCACGAAAGGCCCAATTTTTCAGCCCCTGTTCAACAGGGGCATGCAATTACAATTCTTGATCTAATAATTCACAGCAGGGCCCATTGCTGCACCCACCAAGAGTAACTCTGAGGGCTTACAGTGTTGTGGCAACGCCACCACCACCACCACCACGAAAGGCCCAATTTTTCAGCCCCTGTTCAAAAGGGGCATGTAATTACAATTCTTGATCTAATAATTCACAGCAGGGCCCATTGCTGCACCCACCAAGAGTAACTCTGAGGGCTTACAGTGTTGTGGCAACACCACCACCACCACCACCACCACCACGAAAGGCCCAATTTTTCAGCCCCTGTTCAACAGGGGCATGCAATTACAATTCTTGATCTAATAATTCACAGCAGGGCCCATTGCTGCACCCACCAAGAGTAACTGTCAGGGCTTACAGTGTTGTGGCACCAGCACCACCATCAAAGGCCCAATTTTTACTACCACTGTTCAACAATTATATGTAATTAAAATTCCTGATATAATAGTTGACAGCAGGGCGTTCCAGCACCAACCAAGAGTAACTGTGAGTGCTTACAGTGTTGTGCCAACACCAACAACTAAGGGGCCTATTTCTGCAGAGTATATACGGCAGGTCCCTACTTTCAAACATCCAACTTACAAACGACTCCTACTTGCAAACGCAAGAAGACAACAGGAAGTGAGAGGAAATCTACCACTAGGAAGGAAAATTCTCTCCTGTAAGAATAAATAATGGGAGAAAGGTGTCTCCTCTGTACTGATGCTTTATCAGCAATCCTTGTTTCAAGAAAAACACCACATTTCAAAAACAGTTGTCATTGGGACGGAAAGTGAGGTGAAATGTTCTGAACAGGGGCACAGACAGCAAAACAAATGTTACAGGGGTGATAACCCTTACCTATGTTTTCCAAAAAGTTTAAAAATAGATTTTTGGGCTGGAGCTACACTTCAACAATGTACCTGTTCAAAATTACAAACAGATTCTACATAAGAACAAACCTACAGTCCCTGTCTTGTATGCACCGCCTGTATACGGCTGTTCAGAGTATATAGGGCCTTTTTTATTTTATGTGCGGGGTTCCCCTTAATATCCATACAAGACCCAAAGGGGCTGGTAATGGGCTGGGGTAGGGGGGGGGTCATGGGGTAGCTATGCCATTTTTCTTAAATAATTTCATCCATATTACCAGGACCAGACATTACATTAAAGCCGCAAGCAGTTTTAAATGGCTTTTTTTTCCTTTAGAAGTGTCATTTTGTGCAGGGACAGTTCTAAACACGGGAAACACGTGGCACTTCACAGGCATACTTTAGACACCCCCCAGGTACGATATTTAAAGGAATATTTGACTTATTTTTTTTCACTTTATGCATCATTAAAATGACTGCTCCCGAAAAACGGCCGTTTTTAAAACTTCTTTTTGCATTGATACATGTCCCCTGGTGCAGAACCCGGGTTCCCAAACCCTTTTTAGGACAATAACATGCATAATAGTCATTATAATTAGCACTTTAGAATTCGAACGTTCGCATCCATTGTATTTAATAGGGTTCTAATGTTCGTACGAACTTTCGGTCCGTTCGGGGGTTCTGGTGCGAACCGAACCCGGGGGTGTTCGGCTCATCACTAGTAAACAGCAGACAAACAGCTAAAAACTCACTGATCTCCCTGCTGCAGCACAGATTGTCTCTTCCTCTCCTCACTGACAGGCTCTGTGTGAGGAGAGGAAGAGATCAGAGCAGTTACAACTGCTCTGTGTTTACATTACATGACGGCTGTCATTGGACAGCCGTCATGTCATCAGGAGGGCCAATCACATGGCCCTCCTGTTTGCACACACCTTCTATCTCTGGGGGGTACAGGCAGATCGGGATCACGCCGCTGCGCGTGCACATGGCGGCGCGATCCCCTCACAAGTGCCAGCCCCCCCTCTCTGTGTTTACATCACGATGGCTGTGATTACACACAGCCATCGTGCCGATCAGGAGGGAGAATCACAGTGCCCTCCTGCTGTTCCGAGATGCGGCGTGTCCGCGGGACACGCGCGCATCGGGATCGCGCGGGTGCGCGCGCGCGTTCGCGATCACGCTCCTTCTGAAGGACGTTCAGTAACGTCCATTTAGAAGGAGAGAGCACCCACCCGGCCGTATATATACAGTGGCCGGGTGGGAAGTGGTTAAAAGACACTAAACAGCTCCTCATTAAATTGAACCATTTTCAATGGAACGAAAATTACAGATGGATTAGCTGTGATGTTGCCAGTCTGTATTCAAGTATTCCCCATAGTTTAGGCATACGAGCGGTAGCCACATTTTTACAGGAATCGGGCAAATTTTCTTTAGTCCTTCAGGATTTCATTTTACAGGCTTTGGAATACTTATTAACTCCCAATGTCTTCATGTTCGATGGGGTCTATTATCTTCAGAGATGCGGGGCCTCTATGGGAGCAAAATTTTCTCCCTCCCTTGCCAACCTTTTCAAGGGTTGGTGGGAGAGGTCCCGCATCTTTGTACATGATAGCCCCCGTCATCTGGACACAGTTTTTTTACTGTCGGTACATAGACGACCTCCTATTTGTTACATCTGATCGTGAGGCTGACCTAAACAACTGGCTCACATATTTTAATGATAATTCCATTAATTTAAAATTCACTGGCAATCTCTGCACTAGCACCATTAATTTTCTGGATGTTAAATTAACGGGTATGGGAAGCACGATAGCAACCAGTCTGTATAGGAAACCTACGGCTGGCAATGCCTTTCTGAGAGCCGATTCGGCACATCCAGGACATACCATCAAAGGGGTGCCCTATGGGCAATTTCTTAGACTTAAACGCCTTTGCAGTGGATCGGACAGTTTTGAGAAAGAAGCTCAAGAAATGGCAATACGTTTTAAAAACAGGGGATACCCAAATAAAATTATTGATAGAGCCCTTTCAGCCGCCAGTGTCATTTCAAGGGATAGTTTGCTGATAGATTCTAATATAAACAGTAACATCAAAATGACACCCAGATCTTTTAGTAATATACCGGTATTCTCCACCCCCTATAGCTCAGAGTTTTCTAAAATTAAAAACACGGTGACAAAGTATCTCCCCATACTATTTAACGATCCAATTTATAGTGAGATACTATCTAAGGGTATAAAATCGGTGTCTCATCGGGCGCCCACATTGGGAGGTTCTCTCTCACCCAGTCTTTTTTCCAGCAGACCAATGGGCCATAATTGGCTGAAATTTAAGGGTACATTTAAATGTGGCATCAAAAGCTGTGATTGACGCTTTATTAAAAAGGGCAATTATGTCAAGTCTTGTACCAACGGAAGGAGTTTCGAGATCACACAATTTATAAATTGCAATACCAGATATGTAGTTTATGTCATCACATGCGAAGAATGTAACATACAATATGTAGGGCGCACTATTCATAGACTCATAGACCGTCTACGAGATCATTTGTATGACATTAAAATCAACAAAAAAAATAACGTGGCCCAACACTGGAACTCTGTACATTGAAAAGAAACTTCCTGCCTCCTGATACAAAGTATAGATAATGTCAAGACCCCTATCAGAGGAGGGGACAAGTTCAGTATGTTGTGCAAACGTGAGGTATTTATGATTTTTTCTTTACACACGAGGATACCACTGGGATTAAATTTAGAGTGGGACGTGTCTCATTATTATGATTAATTTACTCAAAAACTTTTTTGTTTATACCAACTACCCTCACGTTTTTGCACACATCCTAGAGCAGTGATGACAAACCTTTTTGAGCCTGAGTGCCCAAACTGCGACACAAAACCAATTTATTTATTTCAAAGTGCCAACACAGAATTAAACCTACCAGCGGCTCTGTACAGACGATGGGATTAATCATCCCTCTGAATGAGCCCCAAGGGACCAAAAACATACAATTCTGCCAGATTCGCTCAGAATGCATGGTTCAGGAATGCATTGTGCTCAGAATACACTGTGCAACATACACTGACCTACCTGACACATGCACTGACCATTACACTCACCTACCTGACACATGCCACTCTCCTACCTGACCATTACACTCACCTACCTGACACATGCCACTCACCTACCCAACACATGCACTCACCTACCTGACCATTACACTCGCCTACCTGAATTTATTTTATTTTTTACAAAAACAATCAATTTAATCCAAATTTTGGGGGTCAATCTGGATCCTGATCTAGAGACAGGGCCAGGATAAAGCAAGTGAAACTGGACAGGAAGGAGTTGAAAGGGGAAGGTACTCTGCCTCTAAGAAGCGGGACACCATGGACTGATAAGATACTCAAGGTAGCTGGATGGCCGCACACCGAATTAACACCTTTATTGTGCAAAATTTAGTAAAATCCAAAACAGTCAATCCATGTACAGAAGAGGTACAAAAAGAACAGCTAGCTTTTTGTACATGGATTGACCGTTTTGGATTTTAATTAATCGTGCACAATAAAAGGTGTTAATTCATCCAGCTACCTTTGATTGTCTGCAGTGCACATTTGCAGAGCTATCACCTGATGTCAGAGTGGGGCAGAGTGGTTTATGCATGGGATAACATTCCTGGAGCGATGTGAACCCTTTTTGCTTCGGACTGATAACTGTACTTGTCCACTCCACATCTCTCACCTGTCTCCAATCTCTCCAGCAGTTCATCCTGCCCGCAAGTCTCCCAAAAGCCTCCTCTGATCCCAGTCGTGTGTTGTCTCTGTCATGCCCAGCATGCCACCACTGACCCCAGAGATTTGTGGGAGATACAGTTTGATGGTGGGTGCAGTGTGGATGAGATAGCTTCCATGATTGGAATTCTGCCCGCATATCACCCCTGGCTGCTTCAACTTGGTCACGCCCACCTCTGACACATCATTGCTGTCCTACAGACCTGTCGGAGATGTAGTTTGCGATGGGGGGTTTGCGGTGCGGACGATTGGATGTCAGTGTTTCAGTGTGTTTTCTATGTTTTCCTGGCGTGCCTACAGAGAGGGCTCGGTGTGCCGCGGCAGTGGCACCCGTGCCATAGATTCGCCATCACTGTCCAAGAGTGTCTGCAATGTTTAATGTTAAAGGAGGTAGTTAGCTATCCCTTTATATGATTTTCTACTCTTTATATCTCACATAATCTTTTACACACATCTTTATCATGGGGACACCTTCTGCATTTATAATAATGACATCGATACTACTTGCATTTGTCTGATTGGTAATTACTAGCATTGAAACATTGGTTTGCAGATTTAACATTCATGTTTTCCAGCATATATTTGCATTTGGTTATTATCTCCTTTCCATATAGTCCAGTCTCAGTGCACACATATTCCCATACAATAGGCAGGCATCTAGTGTTGAGCACTTCACATATGACTTGAGGTATTCCACCATCACTGGTGGACTTCATTGTCACTTGTGGAGATGGGTGAATGGGGCCACACACTTGCCGATGTGCACCGTTTCATGGTCGGTCCAAATTTCATGCTATATATATTATACTTTACTTTGGATATTCCGGCCATGGGGTGCATACTAGGCTTGTGCAATTCGTTTCGTAACGAATCAAAATTCGTCCGAATTTAGCAACTTTCGGACATTCGGAAGCATTCGAATTTCCGAACAGAACAATTACGAATAAAACCGAATCCGAAATAAATTATACCGCAAAATAGCGAATGCCCGAAGGTCTTCGGCATAATTCGTTATGAAAAAAGTTACGAATGTACGAATCCATTCGAAGCACAATAACACTCACTCTGCTCTCTGCTTCTCCCTCACCATGCTGAACTCCCTCTCAAAATGGTGTACAGGGGCGGAGGCTATAGCCGCATGAAAAAAACGAAAGTAAAATACGAGATTTCAAATCCATTCGAAGCACAATAACACTCACTCTGCTCTGCTCTCTGCTTCTCCCTCACCGTGCTGAACCCTCTCAAAATGGTGTACAGGGGCGGAGCCTATAGCCGCATGTAAAAAACGAAAGTAAAATACGAGATTTCGAATCGTTACAAATAACCGCTATGTATTTAGAAAAGTACAAATCCATTCGAAGCACATTAGGCATAATAGGCAGCGTCGTTGTGAGAGAGACACGGAAAATTACGAATCAACGAACCCAAAAAAAGTTACGAAAGTAGGAGTTGTGTCCAGAATCAACGAAAAACAACGTACTCTACCGAAAGTACGAATTATAAAGCAACAAAAAATTCAACGAAAAATGTCGCTTGCAAAAATACGAATGAGTCCGAACACGAAAAATCCCGTCTAGCAAAATTACGAATGATTACGAATCAACAGGACCGGAAAGAAACGAACCGAAACGGAACGAATTTTTCCGTTGTGCACAAGGCTAGTGCATACCCACTTATATCTGCGAGTTTGCGGCTCATTTTAATACATCTTTATGCATAAGAGTTCTGCTTGTTTTTATGTATCATTTTATGTACCATCGTATTAATTTCTTTTCCATATATTAGTCTCTATAATTTAATACAATTTAATATAATTAGGTTTTTTCCTTCCTTTTTTTTTTTGGGATATTTTACTGAGATGGGAAATGGATTAATAGGATGTGTACATCACAGCACACTCACCACAATGTGTGGGGTTTTTTCCATTGTTTTTTTTTTAGTTTTAGTTTTTATTGGGAAACAAAAGATAATTGTACAGAAAAAAACATCAGTCAATGTCAAACAATGTTTCACATAGACAAAGATTTAATAAGTTGCATAGATCAAAGAGAACAAAAACAAAAGATAAATCTGACATTATGGGGTTGTGTAGAGCGTTGTATAGACATGAATCTCTTTTTGGCTTTGATGTATAGGTGTTATCTGTTGCCATATACATAGTGAATACCATATATGATACGATTTGTCTGTTATTTTACTAAAAGCTAATGCATAGCAAGTTTTATATGACAGTTTTTATGTCTGAATTGCATATAGTGATTTAGTGGTCTTGGGTTATTGGAGTTAGTTTGTGTATATATGTGTAGCGGGGGTCGTAAATTTAGGGATTGCTATGCTAAATTTAGGGGTGATTTGAGTGGTAGTTGGCTCGAATCTTTCAATTTGCTGGACTCTGCCTTGCTGCTGTTTTACCTGGTGTGCAGTTCCCCTTAGAAGTATGGGTGGAGCTGTCACTTGTACTCAGGGTTGAACCGCAGGGGATGGGGCAGCGGTTTGGTGTCCTCTCTCAGCAGCCGTGCGGTGGGTGTGGTCGGCCTGCTGTGCGTGCCGGGAGAGGATACATAAGGGGTAGACGCCGCCTGGGAGAGGTCGGTTCGTCTTGGTTCCAGAGTCGGAGTCCTGGTACGTGGCGTGTGACTCTCCAGGCCATGGGGCCACGTGCTCTTCAGTCCCAGGCACCTTTAGTCCTGGGACTGCAACTTCAGCCCTGGGCCCAGCACCTTTAGCTGGAGCCCACTTCGGGAGGAGGAATCCCAGGGTGCCGCCTAGCGAGGGGACCCGTTTCTTGAAGAGGAGGCTGGGGGAGGACCGTTCCGAAGGACTGGTGAGAGATCACAGTGAAGGGAGGGGCCCAGTAACTCTCTGGAGGGATGTCATCCATTAGAAGGTTTGGGACACTATAGATTCTGTGGCAGAGGATCTCCTGAACGCATCTATTAGGGACTCTAATAGACTGTTCGAGTTACACGCTGGCTGCTAGTGCCTTTGGGTGACTATCCGGGTGAGCTATACCCACTCGGGATCGAGTGGCGAAGAAACAACAGTGCCTGAATTGATCTGTCTTCCTAACACCTTTCTCTTCTCCTCAACTTTGTGGATGTTCGTGCATAAAGAAATAAACTCTATGTTGGAGTTGACGCTGGTGTGGACCTTGGAGTTACTTGGGGTATAGAGACTTTGTCCTTACATTCTAGGGACGGAAACCAACTTCGAGGGCAACCCTGCTGCAAGACCTGTAAGTGAAAAATAAGTGTTAACCTCTGCAACCCAGGGGGTACGGGCATGGTGGAGACTGTGTGCCCTTTTCTCCTGTGAGCGAGCCAAGGACGGTGGAGAAAGAGGGTCGGTTGCTACATATGGATCTAGAAGCAAGCAGGTCACCAATGAGAAAATATGGATATATTCATTAATGTATGAGCGCATATTTAACATCGTAGTTTGTCAGACGATGTCCCTGTTGAGCCCATCCGATGCATGCGGTTGGGAATCAATCTTACACATAGCAGTAGGGCTTCTTCACATATATATATATATATACACCATCATAATCGAGATGATATGCTCTTTTTTGGTTCATTACCTCATCTGCATCTTTATACAATATCTATTAATACATATTAATCTACTTTATATTTGTTTTAAGTTTTAAACATAATATTGATTTTAATATTAATTCAAATCCTACTATCGAAAAACAAAATAGTGCAAACCAAGATATTTACATACTAACAACTATATAAACCTCCATAATATGTACATTATTATGGACATGTTTTCTCGTTCATCACTCACTATTTCTTCCAATTGACTTTAGGGGTTCATGATCAACCATATTTATTAGGTAACAAATTTTCAATATCACTGTATTACATTATTTTACCAGTTTTCACATCAAGTGGTTCATTTAGAGACCTATACAAAAGTTTTTTTTCACCTTTCATCACCATTCATCACTTATCTAAAGTTTACTGGAATTTACCAGTGACCTACACATTTCATATTACACATTTAGAAAGAGAGATTTGTTATTTCGCTATAGAAACGAGAGAGAATTTTTTTTTATGTACACACCATTCCTCCGCTACATATAAGGTTTTCACATAGGGTGGGTTTTTTACATAACACAGCAAGTCTCTATTCTTTCTTTTGTTTCTTCTTTCACCTCTTATTTAATTATATATTTTATATTTCATTCACTTTAATTTTCACTAGCAATATACACAATATATGCAGGTCTTTTTATGGGTGTGTGTGTTTTTCAATCGCATGTTGGATTCAGTTGTGTTCACAGGAGATACCAATTAATTAATTAATCGGATCTCCAATCACTACTCCACTAGTCACGTGGATAAGAGTATATATTTGATATCCATTTGTCATGTTTGTTAGCTATGATTAAGCACTGAGCTACAGTGTGAAACGCGTCAGCTTGCATCTGGTTTTGCTGTGGCATGTACTTTTGTGATTTGATTGTACAATAAAAGGAATTTTTTTTGGAGTGTGGCTGTCCAAACTTTCTCCATTTTCTGCATTATTCAATATAGCTTGGACTTATCAGTGGGCAGATTGGACCTCTGCAGAGACCACTGCTTTCATACAGAGAACATTGACTCTTCTCTACAACAGGCTGGCAGGGGACAGGCTTTCCTACTCAGGCTAAATTTTAAATAACCAGAAAAATTATGCAAATTAGGAGACCCGACATCACAAAGGAAAAGGGGGATATAGTAACCAAGACTGTAATATTAATAATGCACCACAGAATGTACTCTGGTGGCTAACAGAAGCCATTTTCAGAAATAGACTTAACATAAACTTAACATAAGCAAATCACCAGGACCAGATGGCTTACACCCAAGAGATCATAAGGAACTCAGTTACATGATAGCTAGACGGTTGGTCCTAATTTTTATGGACAGTTTACTGACTGAAATGGTACCAGCTGATTGGTGAAAAGCCAATGTGGTACCAATATTTAAAAAAGGGCCAAGGTATATCCCTGGCTAGTCAGCCTAACATTAATAGTTTGTAAATTAATAGAGGGAATGTTAAGGGACTATATTCAAAAATTTGCTAATGAAAATAGTATCATTAGTAGTTATCAGCATGGATTCATGAAGGATCATTCTTGCCAGACCAATCTGTTCCTTCACTGTGATCTCTCACCAGTCCTTTGGAACGATCCTCCCCCAGCCTCCTCTTCCAGAAACGGGTCCCCTCGCAAGGCGGCACCCTGGGATTCCTCCTCCCGAAGCGGGCTCCAGCTAAAGGTGCTGGGTCCAGGGCTGAAGTTGCAGTCTCAGGACTAAAGGTGCTTGGGACTGGAGTGCACGTGGCCCCATGGCCTGGAGGGCCACGCGCCACGCACCAGGACTACCGCTCTGGAGCCAGGAATGAACAGGAAACCAGAAGACCCTCCCAAGTGGCGTCTGCCCCTTATTTATCCTCTCCCGGCATGCCCAGCGGGTCCACCACTGTACGGCTGCCGAGAGGAGACACCAAATCGCTGCTCTTTTACCTGTGGTTCAACCCCGAGCATAGGTGACAGTGCCACCCACACTTCTAAGGGGAACTGCACACCAGATGTTGGTGGAAGACCGGTGGCGCGAAAATCTTCCTGTGGACACAGCAATGTTTGCTCTTTTAGGGATGTTTGTTTTATGCCTTGCCAAGGGACTGGCCACTTCTTGGCGTTGCCATTAAATGACTCCGAGCGGACAGATCTGTGTCCACGAGAACTATAGCATAACTATACGACAATTGTGGCCCAATGAGCCAGAATTTTCATATGGTTCCCTTCATTGGAAGCGGTGCACGTCACTGCTAGTCTATTTGAATGTATACATGTCTGTGATTGGTTCTTTTATTGTATTGTATTGTATTGTATCGTATCGTATCAGACATCCTGTTAGAGGGACGCCCTTATATGGACATTTCCTGTGTGAAGGGGACATCCTGTGATGACCACTCCCATGGGGGAGGTGATTATCTGCTGGTGAGATCTTTTGATAATAAAAAGGAGCGGTGAGGCTCTGGGTGAGCAGTGTGATGCTGGGATGCTGAGATGAACCTAACAGTGCGGTGATGTTGCTTGATTTGAATGGATGGGAAAGCGAGTGAATGGTGAGTGAATTTTAGCCTAAGATGCATTATTACATTGAGACAAAATGTGTTACTATTGGAGACATGATATCTGGCTGTGTGCTCTGCATATAGCCTGATTTCGCTGACAATAATTGATTGGTGTAGGCATACAGAATATAAACGTTGGATTACTATAGAACAACAAATAAGCCCAGTCCCGCTAAATAGAGCTATATGGTGCTACACAACCTTATCCCCCTCATTGAGAACGCATCCTACGATAGGACCTACATTACAAATAGGCTTCAAGGCCAGTCAGAACCCCAGAATATCTAGCAAATGTTCACCTTTGGTTCCTATTCTGGGAAATCCAGCATTTCCCCCTGGCCTAGAATCGCAAGGGTTCGGGGGACTTAGGGAGAAAGGTCGTTTTCAAGTCTCACATTTTATAAACTCAGAGAATTGGCCAAAGATAGATTCATTGGCGCGGCAAGGAGCACAGTTTGAAATACCCATTTGGCAGGCACGGCAGGTCCGTCATTTTTTAGAAACACTAGGCCCCATAGAGATACCAAAGACCACGCACAAAATTTGAGACATACTGTGAAGAGAAGGAGCCTCTCCCTCATGTTTTTTCTAAAATGTATTCCCTGTTAGTTACACCTCCAGAGAAATATAAAATAATAAGCCTGACTAAATGGGAGAGAGATCTTAACCAAACTTTTACACCGGCTCAGTGCCGGAATATCATAGATTTGGCATTAAGCTCATCTAGGTGCACCAAGACACAAGAGTCTAACTATAAAGTATTAATGCGTTGGTATTATACCCCATCAATTTTGAATAAATTCTCTACGGAGGCAACAGATCACTGCTGGAGAGGCTGCGGGGAGTATGGGACTATGTTACACATCTTTTGGCAATGTCCAATGATTAGACAGTTCTGGCAGGAAGTCCAGAGAATTACGGAATATCAAGTCCCTGATGAACCAGCTTTTTTCTTGTTACAATGTTCCCCAATTCTGATTAAGAGATACAAGAACTCAATTTTATGTCATTCGGTGAATGCAACAAAAAGTTGTATTTCTATGGGGCTGATTTACCAAACGTTTGCGCCATGAGTATTGGCGCATCTGCGTGCGCAATGGCTGTTTTGGTATTTACAAAACATTAGCGCCGGTAGCGCAGCCCTATTTCCCATTTACTATAGTGTTCTCTGTGCCCGGGAGGAGGCGCTCAGTGCGCCACTATGGACCTGGCGCAGGGCATGTTAAAATCTAAATATAAAGAAGCTGGAAGTGAAAAAATATTGGGGGTGACATGGGGTGATGTGAGGAAGTGTAGGGACACCGGCCCAAATAACAAACATTGCCAAAATAGAGAGAGAAAGTAACTTTTTCAAAACCAGCCCGCTGTGCCGGCAAGTATGATTCGAGCTGCGGGAGTTTTTTTTGAGCTCAGCGCGGGAATTTCAATGGTTCAAATGCGCCGGGACACTGCGCCGGCAAAATCTTAGTAAATGTCAAGTCACATAACTCAATTTGCATAAGTTGAACAGGCGCAGCTCTGAAATTGCCAGTGCGCCAGCAAAATGACATTTCTAAAGGAAAAAAAAGCATTTAAAAGCAGCCGCGGCTATAATGAATTGTCGGCTCCCGGCAATATAGAGAAAAGTCTTTGAAAGTGTTTGCTAACCAAAATAAAAAAGCATGGGGGTTCCCCCAAATTCCATAACCAGGCCCTTCAGGTCTGGAATGGATATTAAGGGGAACCCCGCTGCAAATTTTTTAAAAAAATGGCGTGCGGGTTCCCAGCAAATATCCATACCAGGCCCTTCAGATCTGGCATGGATTTTAAGGGGAACTCCACCCCAAATTTTATAAAAAAATGGCGTGGAGTCCCCCCAAAAATCCACACCAGACCCTTATCCGAGCACATAACCTGGCCGGCCGCAGGGGAAGAGGGGGGGACGAGAGCGGCCCCCCCTCCCTCCTGAACCGTACCAGGCCACATGCCCTCAACATGGGGAGGATGTCCCCATGTTGATGGGGACAAGGGCCTAATCCCCACAACCCTTGCCTGGTGGTTGTGGGGGTCTGCGGGCGGGGGGGCTTATCGGAATCTGGAAGACCCCTTTAACAAAGGGGACCCCCAGATCCCGGCCCCCCCGTGTGAAATGGTAATGGGGTACAAATGTACCCCTACCATTTCACAAAGAAAGTGTCAAAAATGTAAAAAATGACAAGAGCCGGTTTTTGACAATTCCTTTATTAATGTATTTTCTTTTCTTCCATCTTCTTCTTCCTTCTTCTTCCATCTTCTTCTTTTCTCCATTCGGGTTTCTTCCTCCATCTTCATCTTTATCTTCATCCTCATCTTCATCTTCCTTCTTCCTTCGGTGTTCTCGTCCAGCATCTTGCTCCGGCGTCTCCCCTTC
This sequence comes from Rana muscosa, assembly GCA_029206835.1. Lineage (NCBI taxonomy): Eukaryota > Metazoa > Chordata > Amphibia > Anura > Ranidae > Rana > Rana muscosa. The sequence goes on along the minus strand of CM055116.1, from coordinate 36,365,823 downwards.
TTCTTTCTTCTCCGGCCGCTCCATTTGAATTGGAGGTTCCCGCTGTGCGACGCTTCAGTTCTCCACTTGGTCCGCTTACACCCGGTGGCTCCGCCCCCTCTGTCACCACGGGGAAAGTCCCCGTGAAATCCATGTGCGTCAGAGGGGGGCGGGGTCACCGGGTGTAAGCGGACCCAGAGGCGAACTGAAGCGTCGCACAGCGGGAACCTCCAATTCAAACGGAGCGGCCAGAGAAGAAAGAAGAAGGGAAGATGCCGGAGCAAGATGCTGGACGAGAACACCGAAGGAAGAAGGAAGATAAAGATGAAGAGGGAGGAAGAAACCCGAATGGAGAAAAGAAGAAGAAGAAGATGGAAGAAGGAAGAAGATGAAAGAAAAGAAAAGACATTAATAAAAGGAATTGTCAAAAACCGGCTCTTGTAATTTTTTACATTTTTGACACTTTCCTTGTGAAATGGTAGGGGTACATTTGTACCCCATTACCATTTCACACAGGGGGGGCGGGATCTGGTGGTCCCCTTTGTTAAAGGGGTCTTCCAGATTCCGATAAGCCCCCCGCTCGCAGACCCCCACAACCACCGGGCAAGGGTTGTGGGGATGAGGCCCTTGTCCCCATCAACATGGGGACATCCTCCCCATGTTGAGGGCATGTGGCCTGGTACGGTTCAGGAGGTAGGGGGGCCGCTCTCGTCCCCCCCTTTTCCCCTGCGGCTGGCCAGGTTGCGTGCTCGGATAAAGGGTCTGGTGTGGATTTTTAGGGGGACTCCACGCCATTTTTTTTTTAAATTTGGGGTGGAGTTCCCCTTAAAATCCATGTCAGATCTGAAGGGCCTGGTTTGGATATTTGGGGGGAACCCCACATCATTTTTTTTTTTAAATTTGCAGCGGGGTTCCCCTTAATATCCATTCCAGACCTGAAGGGCCCACGCATTTTTTTTGGGTTTTCAATGACTTTTATCTGTATTGACAGGAACCAGCAATTCATTACAGCCGCAAGGACTTTTAAATGACTATTATTTTACTTTAGAAATGTCATTTTGCTCTCCAACTGTTATAAACATGGAAAACATGTGCTACTTTACAGGCATACTATAGACACCCCCCGGGGATGATATTTAAGGCCAGTTCACACCGGATGCAGTGCAGTGCATTTTTTTGATGCCTGAAAAACGCAAAGAAAGTTGATCACATTAATGCCAATGGCATAGTTCACACCACTGCAGTCCGTTCCAGTGCATTTCAGAAAGCCAAAAAATAATTGGTCATGCTGCATTTTTTTGGTACAAAACTGTACTGGACCCCAGTAAAACACATCAAAAACGCAACGGAACGTACCAAAAATGCACTGGAATGCACCGCAACGCACCTAAATGCACCAAAGACGCACTGCAACACACTTGTCCTAAGTGAAAAGAGGGGGAAAAAACACTGGACTGCATCAAAAACGCATCAAAAATGCACTGGAATGTGTCAAAAACGCGCATGCAGAAAAGCACCTGGAACGCACCCAGACTGCGTTTCTATAGTGTGAACTAGGGCCAGTTCACACATAGAAACGCAATCCGGATGTGTTCCAGGTGCTTTTCTGCATGCACTTTTTTCATGCGTTCCGGTGCATTTTTGGTAAGTTTTTGATGCAGTCCAGTGCTTTTTTTTCACCCCTCTTTTTTATTAACCAAAGAGAAGGACAAGTGTGTTCCAGTGCGTTTTTGGTGCATTTAGGTGTGTTCCTGTGCGTTCCTGTGCGTTTAGATGCGTTCCAGTACAGTCCAGTGCTGGTAAAATGCAGCATGTTCTACTTTTTTGGTGGAACTGGAACGCACTGGAACAAACACTGCCATTTAGAACCATATAGCCAACTTTCCATGCATTTTGGATGCATAAAAAACGCAATGCACTGCATGTGGTGTGAAATGGCCCTTAAGCAATTTGGCATATTTAAAGGCACTTCTCCTTGTTTTGTTTTTGGTGTTTTCCAAATTGGTGACATTGATATATGTCCCCTAGGGTGGGACCTGGGCCCCCATTTTAAGGCCAATAACTAGAAGATAAACCAGCCAAGTGGGGACTAGCAAAATTAACAAGTCAGTTCCCATAGACTGCAATGGTATTTGTTGGTGGGGGGGAGGGGTGATTGTCCCATCTCTAATTTTGTAGCATGCTGGATGATGTGCTTAATTTTGGACGGGGGGAGGGGGGGGGGGTTATTTTTTACTAGCTGCATTGGTGTTGTTCTGCACATGCCCAGCCAGTTATTATTTTTTTGGCGTGCTTTTTGTGTGTGAGCAGTGCCTGGATATTTCTGGGCATGCTCACCTAGAGAGTGTTTTTATGGGTTAGAAATTGAAGGACATCCTTAACAGGTGTACCCACTTCGAATTTCAGTCTCTACATTGGGAGAACTTGCATTTTGGGTGTTTCATGGACTGTGCATGTGTTTTCAATTGCCTCATTAGCACACAAACATATGTTATATAAAGCTCACAGAGCATTCGGTCGCTTGCCTTGAGAAGAGGCAAGTGTGTGTGGGGGGCAAAATGTACATGTTGGTGTCCTTATCAAGTTTGTAACACATGTATTTTATTTGTTATGTCTTTGCAAAACAAGTGATTGGTTAACTTTTGTTGATTGTATATTTTTGGTGTGGGGGAGATATGTTCCCCTGAAATAATTCTGATGTTGTTAATGTGTGTTGTTTGTTCACTTTGATTTAATTGTCTGCTGTATTTTTTTGGCCAAAAATTGCTCAAGATGTTGAGTCTGTAACTGTTTCAAATTGACCATGTTTTTTATTTTGCCTTCCCTTTTGTTGAACAATAAAATTAGATGGAAAGTTTTGATGTTTGTTTTGTGTTTTCTTTGCAACAAATGTGACAGCTGATTGGCATTTCAAAACAAAACAGGTGTGATTTGTCTACCCTGGTGCCTTCGTGGTAGCATATGCATGGATTGTATTGTGTGTTGCCATGGAAAGTCACCAGGAAAAGGAAAAATACAGAGCGGTAAGTATTCAATTTTCCCTTTTTACTGCAGTGGTTCTCAGCCTCAGTCCTCAAGTACCCCCAACAGGACATGTTTTGTGAATTTAGCTTATTGAGAATTGCTGTCCAAAAATCAAAACCATTGACTGTGATTTAAAGCACATGTGCAAGATGAAGGAAAACCTGCAAACATGGCCTGTTGGGGGTACTTGAGAAGCACTGATTTAGAGCACTGCACTTAAAAATGGCTCAAGGCCATACAATTCTAATTGTGGGCATTTTGAGGGAAACAAAGTAAGTGTTAGAACCCCTGCGTGTGTTTTTTTTTTTTTAGATATTTTTTTTTTGTAGTTTGGCCTTTGTCTCCTTTTCTTAACATTGGCTTCACTTCCTGTCACACAGCTAAACAGGAAGTGAAGGTAAAACCCTACCAATGGCTTTTCTTGGGGACACACAGATCAATCTAACTAGTGTCCCCATTAAGCAAATTGCACTCTAGCACTTTGTTGTGTACACCCCAAATCATTGGGTAGTTTGGGGTTTAGTAAAGACAAATCCACTCTGCAGTAAAAGTGTAGCTGCTGAAAATCTGAGGGAAAGTACTGGTGATTGGATGTTACAATCATGTAAAAGCAAAGATGTTGTTTTTTTTGGCTTGCATGTCCCCCTTAGCTATACAGCAAGTGCACTTGTAGTGCAAAGTAGATTTGCCTTTAGTAAATAAACCCCACAGTCCAAACTACCTAATAATAATTTGTGGTGTACCCCGCAATATGCCCCGTCCCCCCCCTTTTGCCCTGCGGCCTGCCAGGTTGCGTGCTCGGATAAGGGTCTGGTTTGGATTTTGGGGGGACCCCCACGCTGTTTTTCGGCTTAGGGGGTTCACCTTAGAATCCAGACCAGACCTAAGGGCCTGGTATGCTCCTGAAGGGGAACCCATGCCGTTTTTTTCATTAAAATTTGGCCTGGAGTTCCCCTTCATGATTCATACCAAACATGGGACAGCGAGGCTGCCGAGGACCAGCGCGATGACATCGCGCTGGACACATTCTCGGCCAGCTAGTCGCCTCTAGGACATGACTTGAGCGGCTGCTGCACGCTCAGGTCGTGTCCAGATCGCCTCGCAAAGTCGCGCTGTCCCTGTGTCAGCCGGCACACGAGTCGCCCGCAAGTCGGATCCGACTTCCCGGGCGACCTCTATTCAAATCAATGGGCTCCCATAGGGAACCATTCATTTTCAATAGAGCGCCGCTGACATTTCTATTTACTATAACAGTGCGCCGCTGCTTCCTGCGCCCAGTGAAAGAGTTATCCGGCGCAGCAATTAAGGTTAGAACCAGCGCAGCGCACTGTTATTAGTAAATTAGCCCCTATGTGTTGGAAAAAAACATCTCTATGTGGCTTAACAAAATTAGAAGAGTGTGGATAATGGAAAATCTATTGCCCATGACAGTAGACAGAAAGGAACAAGTTATGGAATTATGGGCCCCATGGGAGGAATTCGTAAAATCGAAGGAAGGGAAGAAGCTACTGGGAGAGGATAGAGAAGAGTAGAGCCACTAGAGGTGGAAATAAAGGAGTCAGCAGTGGATGAACTCCCTATCTGGGGGGAGTGGCAGGCAGCGCGGGGGGGACACTTCCTCTCTTCTCATGAGGAGGGGGAAGGAGGGGGAGGAGGAGAAGAATGGGGAGGGAAACTTCTCCCCCCCTTTTTTTTCTTTGAGGGGGTTATTGGGGTGGGGAGGGTACATAGGTACTAAAGAAATATTATAAAATAACAGGAACAAAGATATTAAATTATGTAGATAAGAGGTGAGAATAAGAATCACCCGGGATTAGGTAGAATGGAGGAGATCATGCAGTATTGTCCTCCTTTTTTGTTCACCTTTCCTTTGGGTGTGTATTTATGTCTGCATGTCTGATTTGCTTACACATATTGTAATACTTTTTATGAAGTCCTGTAGAGAAATAAAGAATTAAAAAAAACAAAATTGTGCCCGCTCGTGGAATGGCGTCAAACTTTTACCCTTAATCTCCATAGGCGACGTTTAAAAAAATCTGCAGGTTGCATGTTTTAAGTTACAGAGGAGGTCTAGGGCTAGAATTATTGTTCTCTTTCTAACGATTGCGGCGATACCTCACATGTGTGGTTTGAACACTGTTTTCATATGCGGGAGCTGCTCACATATGCGTTCGCTTCTGCGCGCGAGTTTGCTGGGACGGGGTGCTTTAAAAAAAAAAAAAAAAAAAAAAAAAAAAAAAATCGTATTTATTTTACTTGTATTTATTTATTTTTACACTGTTTTATAAAGAAAAAAAAATGGGTCACTTTTATTCCTATTACAAGGAATGTAAACATCCCTTGTAATAGAAAAAAGCATGAACAGGTCCTCTTAAATATGAGATCTGGGGTCAAAAAGACCTCAGATTTAGACTAAAGTTCAATTAAAAAAAATGAAAAAATTACCAAAAAAAATGGTCCTTTAAGAGGTATAGGAGGAAGTGACGATTTGACGTCGCTTCCGCCCTGCTATGGTATGGAGACTGGAGACGTGTGGGGGCCATCTTGCCTTCACTCATATCCATACCCAGCAGGAGACAGGACTCGATCGCCTCTGCTACCGACGGATCCGGTAAGCGGGAGAGCGGCGGGGGGGGTTCTCTTCCGCCGCCGATAACGGTGATCTTGCGGTGATTCTGCCACTGAGACCACCATTATCGTTAACCGGACCGCCGCCTGAAGAGATGGATACCTCCGTTATGGCAGCTGTTGCCATTACTGAGATATCCCTCTTCAAAGTGCCGACGCATATAGTCGTGCGGCGGTCGGTAAGTGGTTAATACATGCTAATATTCTATTGGCTTTGCTTGCAGCAGCCTGGCATTGCATGCCATTGCTGAGCCTGCCATCTACTAGGATACCCAGGTCCTTATCCATCCTAGATTCCCCCAGAGGTTCTCCCCCTAGCCAGTAACTTGTGTTCGTATTTTTGGCACCCAAATGCATTACCTTACATTTTTCAACATTAAACCTCATTTGCCATGTATTTGCCCACCCCATTATTTTGTTTGGGTCTTCCTGCAAGGTTTCCACATCATGCGCAGAACTTATTGCCCTGCTTAACTTGGTACCGTCCGCAAATATTGAGCTTGAGCTGTTTGTCTCATTCTCTAGCTCGTTTATGAATAAATTAAACAGGTTTGCTCCAAGGACAAATCCCTGGGGGACCCCACTTTCCCCACCAGACCATTCCGAGTACTCCCCATTTATCACCACCCTTTGGACATGCCGATAGACCTTAGTTTGTACAGTAACCACTTATGGGGAACTGTATCAAATGCCTTTGCAAAATTCAGATACATCACATCCACAGCCCTTCTTTTATCTAGATGGCAGCTCACTTCTTTATAAAAGATTAATAGATTGGTTTGGCAAGAACGATCCTTCATGAATTCCTTGCTGATTACCACTAATGATACCATTATCATTACTAAAAATTTGTATATAATCCCTTAACATCCCATCCCCTCCAATAGCTTGCAGACTACTGATGTTAGACTAACCGGCCTGTAGTTCCCAGGGATATGTCTCGACCCTTTTTTAAATATTGGTGCTATGTTGGCTTTTCTCCAATGAGCTGGTATAATTCAGTCAGTAAACTGTCCATAAAAATTGGGAACAATGGTCTAGTTATCACCTGACTGAGTTCCTTAAGGACCCTCGGGTGTAAGCCATCTGGTCCCGGTGTTCTAACAGTATGGGTCCCCTATCAGATAGTGCCCAGGTTGGACTGCGCATGCGCAATCAGAGATCACGTAAATCTCCTCAGTTTAGGCCGATATGTATTTTTGGTAAAAAAAATCAATAAAAAAAAAAAATCGCAATAAGCATATATTGATTGGTTTGCACAAAAGTTATTGCGTCTACAAAATAGGTGATAGAATTATGACATTTTTATTATTATTATTTTTTTTAATAGTAATGGCGGCGATCTGCGATTTTTATCAGGACTGCAACATTATGGCGGACAGATCGGACACTTTTGACACATTTCTGGGACCATTGACAATTTTACAGCGATCACTGCTATAAAAATGCACTGATTACTGTAAAAATGTCACTGGCAGGGAAGGGGGTTAACACTAGGGAGCGATCAAAGGGTTAACTGTGTCCCCTCACTGTATTCTAACTGAAGGGGGGATGGGACGGGGATGGGACTTACTAGGGGAAATGACAGATCGCTGTTCATACTTTGTATGAACAGACGATCAGTCATTTCTCCCCTGAGAGAACCGGGATCTGTGTGTTTACACACACAGATCCCGGTTCTCGCTGTGTCACAAGTGATCGCAGGTGCCCAGTGGTCATCGCGCCCGCTGGGCACTCGCATCGGCTCCGGGAGCGAGCAGCGGCCATGCGCGGGGCCTCCAGCGGTGTAATTTCGCCCAGCCGAGCCATGCTGCCACAGTAAAACTGCAGCGGCTGGTCGGCAAGTGGTTAATCTCCCAGTGTTTCTCTGGTGTGGCTCGGGGTACCAGTAGTATTTTTGAGAATACTACCTTGGAGGTCGTAATCCTCAATTTAGTTCCTAAGTTCCTGAAATCGTTTTTTAGGACTCTGCATCTTCCCCTGACTTTGTTATTGGTGCCGACGTGTACCATGACAGCTGGGTCCTCCCCAGCCCCACCCAACAATCTGTCCACCTGATCCGTGATGTGCCGAACCCGAGCGTACGACACTTACGGTCTTTGTGACAGATTGCCCGCTCTGTCCTTCTAATAATTGAGTCCCCTACCACCAGAATCTGTCTTTCCTTCCCCTTAGCCTCGCTCACGGTTGGAGTTTTTTCCCCTGGCACCTAGGGGCGTCACTCTGCTTCAGCAATGCTGGTCCCCGACTGGTTTTTCCAACATCATGCAACATGGCGTACTTATTGGGATGTTCCAGCCCAGGACCGGCCTCCCTGACACTTTCCCCTTTACCCTTTCTGACTGTCACCCATCTACTCTGCTCTGGTGCCTGCACCTCTTTGTCTCCACCGGCCCCTGCCGGCACCTGCCGGGTACGTTCCCAGCTAAGTTAAAGAACTGTAAAGAGGGGTAAAAAAAAAAGAGTGATAGAGGTGATAATTGTTAATATATGTATTTTACAGGCATTTGAAAAACCGTAATTGCCATTAAATCTATTATATTTAGTGTCAACTAGAATTATTATTGTACTAAATCCATGGAGGCAAATATTTGTCACCTTAGGATGCAAGATTTGTTGGGACTACAGAACACCCCCTTCTACTCATTTTTAAAACACAGGGGAGTGTGGTGATAGTGAGGTGTGAAGAACCACAATGAGGTCTGGGACAATATATCATTTAAACTCGGTGGGTCTCATTCATTTTTTTTTACCAAAAAGCTTTTATTGAACAAAAAGAAAAAAAAATACATACAGTAAGCAGCCATGACAGACATTGGACATGTTAAAGAATACCTCTCAATATGAATATGTGACATAATTTCCCGTCACTGCATGCAATAGTACGAGACATAACAATAGGTACCAGTTACACTCTTGTCGCTGGTGTGCACTGTGCGTAGAGCGGTGCGGTGAACTCCCCGCTTCCCTGGTGTTTATGTTCCAAGGGGATATCCTGCATGTCCGTGGGCTAGACCACAACGAGTGTTGTCAGGTGCAGGTTGCAGGAACCTGGAGGCACCGGTCCCATATTTTATCATACTTTGAGGGAAAACCCCTATGAGAGTACACCAGTTTCTTATAAGGTAGGACTGCATTAACCTCTGCCATCCAATGGGACAGCTCAGGCGGGTTGGGCGTCATCCAAACTCTGGCTATGACCTTCCGTGCCCAAAAGAGTGTTTCATGTAGGAATATTTTAATAAATTTGTTAATCTCTGGGTCTGGGAAGATACCTAGCAGGCACAGCTTTGGCTGTAGCGTTATGGGGGAGCCCATCGTATCGTGCAAGAACCAAACCACCTGTCACCAAAAACGCTTGGATTTTGGGACATTGCCACAGCAAGTGAAAAAAGGTGCCCAGAACTTGGCCACACATGGAGCAGGTGGCAGGGTGATCGCTCTTGTACCTGGAGACTGAGCAGCGTGAGGTATGCTCTTTGAGTGATAAAAATTTGCGTGAGGCGGTCTGACAATTTAGGGGATACTAATTTACAGGTGTCAAAAGCATCGCTCCACTCGTCGTCTGCTAATGGGCCCACGTCCCCCTCCCACCTCGTTTTTAAGGCATACGCAGACTTAGTCGCTTCTGGGAGTGTCAGCATAGTATGAAAGCTGGAAATCAGCTTCTTAGGGTCAGGGTATTTTATCGCTGCCATTAAGGGGTTGTCAGTTAAGACGAGATCGTCCTGGGGAAATTGGGCGTGGAAGGCGTGTCGGAGTTGGAGGTTTTTAAAGTTTGTTTGGTAGTTCAAAATCAGTTTGAAGGCTGTCATAGGACTTCAGTTTCCCGTCGTGTGTGATGTGGGACAAAAAGTATACCCCTCTAGAGCTCCACATTTCTCTATCCTGAAGGAGGCTGAATTCAGGTAGGTCTGTGTTGTGCCACAAGGAGGTAAATTTATGGGTTAAAGCGATACGTAACCTGTCTGAGGCCATACTCCACACTAGGGATGAGCCAAACACCCCCCTGTTCGGTTCGCACCAGAACCTGCGAACAGACCTAAAGTTCGCGTGAACTTTAGAACCCTATTAAATACAATGGACTTGAACGTTCGAAATCTAAAGTGCTAATTATAAAGGCTAATATGCAAGTTATGGTCCTAAAAACGGTTTGGGGACCCGGGTCCTGCCCCAGGGGACACGTATCAATGCAAAAAAAAAGTGTTAAAAACTGCAGTTTTTTCGGGAGCAGTGATTTTAATAATGCATAAAGTGAAACAATAAAAAGTGAAATATTCCTTTAAATTTCATACCTGGTGGCGGGGGGGTGTATAGTATGCCTGTAAAGCAGCACTTGTTTCCCTTGCTTAGAACTCTCCCTGCACAAAATGTCATTTCTGAAGGAAAAAAAAAGCCATTTAAAACCACTCACGGCTATAATGAATTGTCGGCTCCTGGCAATACAGAGAAAAGTCATTGATAAAGAAAAAAAAAAAAAATTGCGTGGGGGTCCCCCCAAATTCAATTACCAGGCCCTTCAGGTCTGGTATGGATATTAAGGGGAACCCTGCCACAAATTTTAAAAATAAAATGTGTGGGGTTCCCCGCAAATATCCGTACCAGGCCCTTCAGGTCTGGTATGGATTTTAAGGGGAACTCCACCCCAAATTTTAAAGAAAAATGGCGTGGAGTTCCCCCAAAAATCCATACCAGACCCTTTATCCAAGCACGCAACCTGGCAGGCCGCAGGAAAAGAGGGGGGCGAGAGAGCAGCCCCTCCCCCCTCCTGAACCGTACCAGGCCACATGCCCTCAACATGGGGAGGATGTCCTCATGTTGATGGGGACAAGGGCCTCATCCACACAACCCTTGCCCGGTGGTTGTGGGGGTCTGCGGGCAGGGGGCTTATCAGAATCTGGAAGACCCCTTTAACAAAGGGGACCCCTCAGATCCCACTCCCCCCCTATGTGAATTGGTAATGGGGTACATTGTACCCCTAACATTTCACCAAGAAAGTGTAAAAAAAAAAAAAATGTAAATATAAACACACAGACACCATGGAAAATTCCTTTATTAAAAATAAAAAGCACATTCCAGCGATGTAATCCAATGTCCCGCGGCGATCTGATGTCCAGCGCTGCAGTCTCCACTCCTAACGTCATTGGCTGAGCAGACCTACACTGCGGAGGAAGTTTCCCATCAGGTCCGGTCAGCCAATGACGTAGGCGGGGTCTGAGGTACGAGGGGGCGGGGACGCCCTCGTATCTCAGACCCCGCCTACATCTTGGCTGAGCGGACCGGATGGGGAACTTCCTCTTCAGTGTAAATTTTTTTATAGACCCGCCCCTTTTCACGTTCCACATCAGGTCCGCTTCTGATGGGGAACGTGAGAAGGGGCGGGTCTATTCATTTTTTTTACACTGAAGAGGAAGTTCCCCATCAGGTTCGCTTAGCCAATGACGTAGGCGGGGTCTGAAATACGAGGGCGCCCCCGCCCCCTCGTACCTTAGACCCCGCCTACATCATTGGCTGAGCGGACCTGATGGGGAACTTCCTCCGCAGTGTAGGTCCGCTCAGCCAATGACGTTTCGAGTGGAGACTGCAGCGCTGGACATCGGATCGCCCGCGGGACATTGGCTTACATCGCTGGAATGTGTTTATTTTTCATTTTTAATAAATGGACTTTTCGAAGGTGTCTGTTTTTTTACACTTTGTGTGAAATGGTAGGGGTACAATGTACCTTTTGTTAAAGGGGTCTTCCAGATTCCGACAAGCCCCCTGCCCGCAGACCCCCACAACCACTGGGCAAGGGTTGTGGGGGTGAGGCCCTTGTCCCCATCAACATGGAGACATCCTCCCCATGTTGAGGGCATGTGGCCTGGTACGGTTCAGGAGGGGGGGCGCTCTCTCGTCCCCCCTCTTTTCCTGCAGCCTGCCAGGTTGCGTTCATCACCTGAAGGGCCTGGTAATTGAATTTGGGGGGACCCCACGCATTTTTTTTTTTTATCAATGACTTTTCTATGTATTGCCGGGAGCCGACAATTCATTGTAGTTATATTTTGTTATTGAAAGGGAGAAAGAAACATCTCACATTACATCTACTTGAGAAGACATAACATAACTGGTTTCACATAGATAGGTACAGAGTATCCTAGGAGTTGATTAACCAACAATTATATGGAGCATCTGGGAAATAAAGGCTAACCATAAGTGAGCCCAGGTGAGTATCTGAGCAATGGGAGCTGATCCAGGCAGCTCCAGTCCAGTGCAAGCAGAAAATACCTGGAGCCTGGACATTATAAAATAGAATACACATCAGTAATATCTAATAAAGGCAGTACATCACAATAAAAATAAGAAAGAGATAAGTTCCACAAGAATAACAAAGTTAACCTCCCAAAACTGATTGAGATGAGATTAGACCATACTCATAACGGTCCTAAGCATGCCAAATTTTGTTAAAATGTAGTAAGCATCTCTTGACTGAGTTGTAAGGTACTCCATTCACCTAGCATCTTCAATGGTACTTAGTAATTGAGAAAGTGAAGGTGCCGTAGGGGAGAGCCAGCGTGAAGAAATAACTCTTCTAGTTGCCACTAAAATATGTATACCGGCTCCTTCCTGTGCTCTCGTGACAGATCTGGGGCGAGGGAGAGATAAGAAGAGGACCCGGAGAGCCAGAGGAGGACCCTAAGGAGGATACCAAGAGCCAGAGGTGGACCCGGGGAGCAAGAGGAGGACATCGGGAGCCAGAAGAGTACCTGGGGAGCTAGAGGAGAACACAGGGGACAGTCAGAGATGATCGGAGCAGTGGTGAGGGCAGTTATAAGCCCAATCTCCCTGTATAGCTTTCAATAAAGCAGCTGACAGCTGCCGGAGGGAGAGAAGGAGAAGTGTCTGTCAGCTGCTTTATTGAAAGCTATACAGGAAGATTGGTGTTTATAACTGCCCCCACCACCGCACCAATCATCTTTTTGTCTGCCTGGCCCCCCTTCTACTCTAAGGACACCGGGCCCAGTGTCGGGAGGTATCGGATTAAGCATCTGAGGATTTGCATGAGTAAAAGGTACTCGTGCAAATGCTTGATATCGGCACCGATACCAATACTAGTATCGATATCGGTGCAATCCTAGTCACGAGAATGGGGTATCTTATGAGTTTCATACCAGAACATCAGTATTTTGTAAGTCTCTCTCTGCACCACACAACAGGACAATTTGGATGTGGCATCCCAGATTTTTTCCAATTGTTTAAGGGAAAAAGCACAGTTTTTGAATAACTAGATGTACAAGGTGGTGGAGTTTGAATATGTTGGCCTGCGCTCAGGGCATCATACATCCATTAGGTAAACTATCTGGTAATTCTGGGTTAAAGAATATTGGAGAGAGGCAAGCATGGTAGCAATCAATTTTTTTTTTATAAATTGTTTATTTATAATTTTTCAAAGTATACAGAATAAGCCTGTAGTCCAGACTCTAGCATACAGTCAGACATGGTAAAACGTAAAAAGACATGAAAGACAATGTATCAAAAATCTTGGGTATACACTTCTAGGTACAGGACATAAAGTATTACAATCATAACAAACTCCAAAAGAACAAGTGGCGGGTAGGAGGTCTGATGTGTCCAGTAAATCATGGGTGTGCTCGCTGAGAGTGAACAAACATGGACGGGTCTTATGTAACAGGGATATAACTCTCCCTGTCGTATAATCATAGGGAACCCAGGGATAATATCCTGGAATCAGCAAGGGTTTGGATCCGGTTCAGCACTGTATGTCGAGGAGTCCCAGCTGTCCCAAATGCAATCGAACTTGGGAAGGTTGTCAGCGACCACAGTGGTGAGGCGTTCCATCCTCCTAATGTCAGCCACAGCTACTAGAAAGTGAGCAAAAGTGGGAGGGGCAGTATCCCGCCAACGTTGGGGGATAACTTGCTTGGCTGCTAACAAGAGAAAAGCCATCAACTTATGATGATGTTTGGGCAATCTCGGGAGGGGAAGACCTAACAGCATATGTAGGGGTTGGAAAGGTACAGAGATCCCAAGAACCTCTTCCAGACATACATGGACTTGCGTCCAAAAGGGGACTAATATCGAACAGTCCCAAAAAATGTGGATATGCGTGCCTATTGAGGAACCGCACCTCCAGCACTGGCTGTGGGGGGTCAACTTTTGAGCTGCAAGGAACTCGGGGGTCCTATACCAAAACATAAGTATCTTATACGTGGTTTCTTTGTGGGCAACACATCTGGAGACCTTGGATGCCGCGACCCATATCTTCCCCCAATCTAATAGTGATATAGGCCTAGCCAGAATGTCAGACCATTTTTTCATATATGAATGTAGTTGCCCGGTGATCGGGGGGGCTGAGTGTAAGATTTGGTAAATAGTAGATATTTGATGGGGCTCATAGGGTCCTTGGGAACACAGCCTTTCAAATGCAGTGGGGGGTTCTAATGTCAGATTGGGGGCCTTGGAGGCAAAAAAATGTCTAATTTGGAGAAATGAGGAAAAAAAAAAAAAAGGGATTTCGGGACTTGGTGTTTGGACTGTATGTCAGCGAACGAGAGTAGCTTACGTGTTACCGGGTGTACAAGATGGCGGAGTTGAAAAATAACTGCCTGAGTCCATGGCAGCATAGATTCATATGAGAGGCTATCGGGAATGTCTGGATTAAAAAGCACATTTGTAAGGGGGGGACATGAAGACAGGGAGTACCCACTAGAACATCTCTTCCAAATGGTGAGGGTAAAAAGCATGGGATTCAAACATATTTTGCGCAATTGAGGGGTATATTTATCAGAGGAAGGCCATAACATGGAGCATGGGTGAGCAGGGACTGTAATTCCCATCTCAATCTCCGACCACCTATTCGGAGCTTTTCTAGACGTCCAAGAGGTTATAGCTCTCAGATGAGTGGCATAATAGTACATTATGACATCTGGGGCCCCCAGACCGCCACGAAAGCGTGGAGCCAAAAGGACTGTGCTAGCTATTCTGTGAGAAGCATCATTCCAAATAAAATTGAGAAAATGTCTGAATGGTTTTCAGCTGTGTCATCGGGATCGGGATGGGGAGAGTCTAAGAAATAATAATTTAGGGAGTATGGACATTTTGAGAACGTTTATCCTCCCAAGCAGAGACAAGGGTAGTTTCGCCCAGGACTTTAGCAATCTATGTATTTCTGAGAACAATGTGGGGAAATTCACCTGATATAAGGTAGAGTATGAGGGAGATATGTGTACACCTAAGTATTTAAGGGATTGAGTGCACCAGCGGTATCTAAAAGGTATTTTGTAGGTGGGTAAGCGTATCAGGTGGGATATTTATTGGTAAGGCTTCTGTTTTGGATGGATTTACTTTAAAGCCCGAGAGGTTGCCAAATAGATCAAGAAGTTTGTGGAGAGAGGGTAAAGATATGTGTAGGCGTGTGATGGTCAACAGAATATCATCTGCAAAGAGGGACAGCTTGTACTCCCTGTGTCTCAACGCCACCCCCCCCTATATCGGGGTGAAGTCTAATGGCAGCAGCTAAAGGTTCTAGGCTAAGGATAAACAAAGGGGACAAGGGGCAACCCTGTCAAGTCCCATTGCTAAGGGGGAATGGCGAAGAGACAGAAGAAGACAGCTAGACCTGGGAAGTGGGGGCAGAGTATAATGCGGTAAGAGCGTGGATAAATGGACCCGAAAAACCATAGGTTGACAGGGTAGCAAACATGAAGGACCAATTTAAACGATCGAACGCTTTTTGAGCATCTAAGCTCAATATCAGAGCCGGCTTACCAGTCTTGGTTAACAGGTCAATGAGATCTATAGTCCGCCTGGTGTTATCCCCAGCATGTCTAGAAGGAACAAATCCAACCTGATCTTTGTGTATTAAAGTAGGGAGGAGAAGTTATAACCTATTTGCCAATACCTTAGTGAATATTTTATAATCGGAATTTAAAAGGGCTATTGGGTGATAGTTATCTGGTAAAGAGGGGTCCTTACCCGGCTTCGGGATAACCGTAATGTAGGCATGCAAAAATTGGGGGTGGGGAACTGTTCCGGCCATCAGAGATTCAAAAAGGGTCAGCATATGTGGGGGTAAAATTGGGAGAAACTTCTTGTAGTAGGAGTAGGGGAGACCATCAGGGCCCGGGGCCTTGTGTGTTGGGAGGTGTTTAATTATCTGGGAGACCTCTTCAGCTGTGATAGGTGAATTAAGTCCTTCACGGTCTGCTTGGGACAATTTAGGTAAATTTAGAGATTCAACAAAGGAATTATAATTCTCTTGGGCGAACTGGGATCCTGATTCTGAGGAGATACAATTATAAAGTTTCCTATAGTATTACTCAAAGACCCTGGTCATGGTTTTAGGGCAGTAAGTAGGTTTCCCGTCTGGCTGAGTTATAAAATCCGGTATGGAATTGTTGGGACGGGGTTTAAGGCGATTGACCAGGATACTGTGGGGCTTATTGGCAAACTCATAATATTTTTGCTTTGACCAAAGCATGGATTTAGTGGTTGCACTCATGTCTATAGATTTGATACGGTTTCTTAAAGATACCACTTTACGGAGATGCCCCACCGTGGGATGTATAAGAAGGTCTTTCTCAGCCCTCACCAGGTCGGTTAAGAGGGTCGAACGCTGTAGAGCACGATCCCTCTTAAGGCAGGATCCAGAGGCTATACATTCACCTCTGAAGACCGCCTTGTGAGCCTCCCAAAGGGTGGAGGTCTGTGATACTGAACCTGCATTGAGTTGGAAAAATTCGGTCAGGCAGCGTTCCAGGTGTGAGTGGGTTTCAGGAATATTCAGGAGAGATTCATTAAGACGCCAGTGGCAGGTCCTAGGCGTGGGTGTGGACAGTATGAGATTCAGGGTAATAGGCGCATGGTCAGACCATGTGATCGGGTGAATATTAGAATCAATCAGATGTGGCACAAGTGGTGGTGAAATAAAGAAATGATCTAACCTCGTGTATAGCCTGTGTGGAGGGGAGAAAAAAGTGAATTGCTTAGCTATCGGATGTTTCACTCTCCAAGAGTCTAGCAACTTGTGGGTTCTAAGTAGTCTACGAAATGCTGTGGAGGATTTTTGTACCTGTGTTGAGGGTGGGTTTTTAAGCAGGGAGAACCTATCTTTGGTTGGGGACATACACAAATTAAAGTCTCCACCTATTATCATGAAGGGTTGGGAGAAAGTCTGGAGCTTCTCCAAAAAAACTTCAAGGAACCCAAGCTGTTTTGAGTTGGGAGCATACACGTTTGCAAGTGTGAAGGATGTGTTCATGTGGTCACAGTCCAGGAGAATAAAACGGCTATGTGGGTCCAGAAATGAAGATTTGACCTGGATGGCTGAGTTCTTCCTAAACAGGATGGCTACCCCTGCTTTACCAGAGGGGTCAGAGGCCACAAAAGTAGTGGGGAAGTGTTTAGATGCGAATTTAAATGAACCATAAGCCTTAAAATGGGTCTCCTGGACCATGACCACATCCGCATCAGAAGATCTAAACTCCTTCAACGCCATTCAGCGTTTGGAAATGGAGCCCAGGCCCTTAACATTGTAAGATAATACATTGATGGCCATTCAGAAATATGAACAGGAAAGCGTGTGTCATCGTTAAATACCATATTGAGAGCACTAACCATGATGCAATAGAACTAGAATCTGGGTCAGTACTTTCGTATATTAGAAAATAATGAAATGTAGTGGAAACACATCCGTGTTTCTTGGAAAGGTCAAAAATGGACCTATAGGCAATTAAGTAATACCAAGAACATAAACATTTAGATCTAAACAGTATAGGTAGGATCCAACAACATTGAAGGAGGTAGTCAGAGTCTAAAAAAAGATGGACAAAAAATAGAGCGTTTGTGGGGTCCATGTAAAAATTGGACCAAGAGAAAATAGAAGCATAAACAACAAAAAAAAGAAAAAAAAAAAAAAAAAAAAGAAAACCAGCAACAACAAAAAAAACAAAACACAAAAAGGTATAGTGCCTGAAGGGGGGGGTCCCCCTGGGGGCCATGATTGCAGTCAAGGATCATGAGAAATAGGGAGGGCACGGCAGCCCGCAGGGACCATCTCACCAGCCCCAATCCCCCTCAAAACATCATTGTCAGCATTAAAGGGAACTAAACGGGAGTTTGTCACCCTAGGACAGTACAGGGACTGCCAGCTGAGTGGAAGAAGAAGTAATCGAACGTTCAAGCCAGAGGCCGCAGGTAGCAAAAACTGAAAACATTGAAGTGATGACAAGGAAAGAATCCAGATATGGATCGGAACCTCTATTCAAGAGGATATACAACTGCAGTTCAGCGTAGGCAAGGTCAGAATGGGCCTTTCAGTGAAGGAGCTCTCTGAGGGGTGAAAGTATTATTGCGAGGTCTCCGGCGTGCAGGGGTCCAAATCTTCCCGGGGGTGGAGAGAGGCCTGGATAGCGTTGATTGCGGTAGCAAATTCTCTTCAGGAATGGGGGGGAAGACCTAGGCTTCTGATGAAAGGGTCACATTCCTGTAAATCTCTCAGAGAGTGTTGTGAGCCATCCATAATAACAGTGAGACGGAATGGGAAACCCCAGCGATAGGGAACTTGGTGATTTTGTAGATGAGCTGTGACAGGTTTCAAAGCACGGCGTTTAGCCAGAGTGATAGGGGATAAAACACTAAACAACTGAATCTTTGCTCCCTTAAAATCAATTCTTGATCTGTTGCGAGTGGCGATGGTCAGAGCTCCTTTGCTTTCATAAAAATGGAAGCGCACTATTATATCTCTAGGGTTCGCACCCTGGGGAGGTTTTGGAGCCAGAGACCTGTGTGCCCTGTCAAGCCGCCAGTCTATATCTGGTATGTCAGGGGTAGGGATGAGCTTCGTGTTCGAGTCGAACATACGTTCGACTCGAACATCGGCTGTTCGATGAAGATCGAACGATTTGGGCCGTTCGCGCCAAATTCGAGTGACGCGAACGGCCCACAATGCACTACGCCATCGCAGTGTCATCCAGGCGCTGTGATTGGCCAAGCATGCACTGTGACCCCGCATGCTTGGCCAATCACAGCGCCGGCAGCGAGGAGAGCAATGATTGGCCACAGGCAGGATGCCTGTGACCAATTATTGCTGAGGGTGTTTAGTACACGCCCCACACTATAAAAGGCCGCCAGCACGGAAAGAGAAGCATAGGCAGGGACAGTGACATTTATTTTTTCTTGCTTAACCTGGATTCCTTTAGTTTAGGGAAAGAGAAGGATAGGTAGGGAGAGTGTCAGTGTGTTTTACTGTGCGAATCCTTGTTTCTAGGGACAGGGAAGGACAGTGAGGGAATTCTCCTTGTGCTATAGTGTGCTTTAAAAAAACATTTTTTCTAGGGACAGAAAACTATAGGTAGGGAGAGTGTCAGTGTGTTTTACTGTGCGAATCCTTGTTTCTAGGGACAGGGAAGGACAGTGAGGGAAATTCTCCTTGTGCTATAGTGTGCTTTAAAAAAACATTTTTCTTTCTCGTACATCACGGGACACAGAGCGACATAGTCATTACTAATGGGTTATATAGATACCGTCAGGTGCTGGCACTGGCAACTTCCAAAACCGGAAGTACCCTCCCCTATATAAGCCCCTCCCATCCGGGAGCACCTCAGTTTTTTGCCAGTGTCTAAGGTGTTGGCCAAGAAGAAACATGTGTTTTTCACTGAGCTTGCGTACAGGTTCTTTTGGGCCTCAGTAAGCTATTCCGGATCCGACCAAAAAAGCTTCATAGCTAAACGGTCGGTACCCGGGCCTTGCAGAGAAGAGCAAGGTTTTGCCTGTAATGCTTCTCTTAGGAGAGCTGGACCCTGGGATCCAGAGCTCTGGTCATACCCACGACCAAGATGTTTTCTGTGCAGGGTGCTATACAGGTCCAGGGGAGTGGAATCCTTGGGAACCCGGTCCCTGAAGGTTTGATTACAATGCCTGCCGTGATAGGTGAAGTTTGGGCTTTTGTGGACCAAACAAAGTCCTGCGGCGGGGAACAGGTAAGTGGGGGCCCCCAGGAACTTGGTTCTATTGGGGGACCCCCAAGCCTAATTTGTCTTTCTGTCTGTTACCTAACGGTATTCCCGCTAATATTCTGTGTATGCCTGTTACTACTGAGAAAATGTAAAAATTTTAATAGTAGGCAAGAAAAAAAAATAAAAATAAAATGTAAGACCGCGGTACCTGTGTTAGACACTAGAGGCCGCTATGGTTCTTTTCTTGTAATGTGGATTTTTTTCTTCCAGAATCAAATCCAGGCAGTTGGTATGTTCTCTACTGGAAAGCTGTCTCCTCTGCCCTGTTGCTGCGCTCATCCATCCCCGGGCCCTGCGGCAAAGGGACCCTGGCTCCCATCTAGCTCCTTGTTGTTTTCAAAAAAGGCGCCGAAGGCGCACGTGCCCGCGCCTCTATTCATAGAGGCGATCTGGAAAAAGGGGCGGAGCGGGTGGATGACGCTCAGGTGTGCGCCGCGGCGCTACTGCGCATGTGCGGGCGTCCAGCGTGTTTTGAAGCACATTATAGCTGGCTGTTGAAGTGCACAGACAGAGCTAGCAACAATATAAAGGCACATAGAGGCGGTTGATGCAGGCATCCCCTAGAAAGGCACTTTAGTAGACACCAACTGTGATATAGCAGCAATTGTGCTAGACTATTCTCAGTAAAAGTGGTGTATTACGGCTGGAATACCTCAGCTTTAGGCTTAGGAATATGCCGTCCAGAAGCTCCGGAACTGAATCTTCCAGGAAGCGAAGGGGGTCTCATCGGGCTCTGAGGATCTTGGGCATACTTCTGCTGCACCAGTCTCCCCTGAAGTTCAGAGGTAAGTGACCGTAGAGACCCCGCAGGGGTACTTGGTACTGTGGCTGTCCTCAGTTCACCTGCTCCTGTGTATGTAACAGAGGAGGTTTTTTCCTCAGCTCTGGGAGGATTAGAGAGAGATTGTCAACATTGATCGCTGCCTCCCTGTCAGGGAAAGCACGCCGATCTCCATCTCCTCCTTCAAAGTGCCTGTTAGCAGAGCAACAGTCCCATACAGGGATCGACCTGCCTGAAGGGGATCAGGATAAGGTTGATTCTGTTATAGAGGAGTCAACAGTGGGGAAACCTTTTCTCAGCATCTCAAGCTGAAAGATTATGGGTTCAGTCTCTGACTAACATGGTCCGATCAGCATTTAAAAATGCACCTTGCGGAACCATCAACCACTACTGTATCCTCGTTGGGGTCGCTAGAAGCCCCCAGACTGTCTGTTCTTTTCCACTTCACCCTTTACTGAAAGGGCTTATTTACCAGGATTGGGAACGTCCTGAGAAAATATTTATTCCCCCAAGAGATTTCCGGTGGTCTATCCCATGGAGGATAAGTTCATCAAAAAAAAAAAAAAATGGAAGGTCCCTACAGTGGACGCAGCCATCTCTTGTATGTATAAATCACTGACATGTCCAGTGGATAATGTCCAAATGTTCAAGAACCCAATAAATAAAAGATTGGAGTCCTTATGAAAGTCTGCTTCTTTCTACAGCAAGCTTGGTGACACAACCAGCAGTAGC
Source organism: Rana muscosa (assembly GCA_029206835.1). Classification (NCBI taxonomy): domain Eukaryota; kingdom Metazoa; phylum Chordata; class Amphibia; order Anura; family Ranidae; genus Rana; species Rana muscosa. The sequence goes on along the minus strand of CM055116.1, from coordinate 36,344,667 downwards.
AGCTATTGGGGTCTGCTAAGCAGTGAAGGATCAGTTGAAACAGGTCTTGAGGGACTTGACAGATCAGCAGGCTTTGCCCTAGCTGATCTACCTAGAGCCTTAGGCTTTGCGGTTGACGCCATAAGGATTCAGTCCATCAGGCCTCCCGCCTTACGCTGTCTATAGTACATATGCGTAGGCTTCTATGGCTCAAAAACTGGTCTGCTGAAGCTCCCTGTAAAGAATGGCTGGTTAGCGTCCCATTTCATGGTGAACGCTTATTCAGGGAAAACCTGGACAAATATATCCAGAAAATTTCCAGCGGTAAAAATACGCTCTTGCCGGTTAAAAACAGAGTTAGAGGTCCCTCTTTAAAGAGGCCTGCTTCTCCAGTCCCTGGGGCATCGGCTGTGTAACAGTTCCGACGGCCTCCTCGGTCAATTCCCGGGGGTAAAAAACAGGGACAATAGCAGGGTAATGAGAAACCCTGGGTCAGGGGAGGTACAAAACCTCCCCCAAAGTTAAATTCATTGAAGGGTTGCCCCCACTCAGTCGGGTGGGGGGAGGACTCCAGTTGTTCGCAAGAGACCTGGCGGGACACGATCAAGACAGATAGGTGCTCTCCGCAGTATGTTTGGGATACAGTTTGGAGTTAAAAGACTCTCCTCCTTCTTCCCATTTTTGAGGTCAAATGTGCCAAGGGATCCCCGGAAGATAGAGTCCCTCTTGTTGGCACTAGAAAAACTATTGCTCCAAGGAGTAATTATGGAGGTTCCCCTGTAAGAATGAGGGTTTGGGTTTTACTCAAACCTCTTTACAGTCCCGAAGCAAACGCGGACGGGAGGCCCATATTAATTCTAAAAAGGGCTATACAAATTCCTGTATATCAGGACTTTCCGATGGAGTCGATCCGATCGGTGGCCACTGCCCTACAAGGGGAGGATTGGTTAGCCGCGATCGACATCAAAGATGCTTATTTGCACATTCCCATCTTTCCAGTCCACCAAAAATTTCTACGCTTTGCAGTAGAAGGGCGCCATTTTCAGTTCAGAGCCTTACCCTTCGGTTTGGCCACAGCACCACGAGTGTTTACAAAAATTCTGGCCCTTTATTGGCCAATCTAAGAACACAAGGTGTAATGATAATGGCACATCTAGATGACTTGTTGCTGATAGACCACTCAGTGAAAAAACTAGACGTGGTCGTTCACAAGACAATCAAGTATCTGGAATCTCACGGTTGGATTATCAACCGAGACAAGTTAGCCCTAAAAACCAGTCAAAAGTCTGGAATACTTGGGGCTAAGGTTGGATTCAGGCCAGAGAAAAATATTCTTGCCTCGAGGAAAGGTGTTGTCTTTGAAAGATTTGATCCACTTAGTGGGTACAAAAAAGACAGCCGTCCATACGCCTGTGCATAAGGCTGCTGGGAAAAATGGTGGCATCATTCGAAGCAGTACCCTACGGTCAATTCCATTCAAGGAATTTGCAGGGGGCCATACTGTCAGCCTGGAACAAAAAAGTTCAGGCCCTAGACTTACAATGTCCTTGTCCCCTTCCGTTCGCAAGAGCCTCCGTTAGTGGTTGGTTCCCCAGAATCTGGAAAAAGGGAAATCCTTCAGTCTGATTTCTTGGAAGGTGGTCACTACAGATGCCAGCCTTATAGGCTGGGGAGCAGTACTGGAGCAATAGTCTCTCCAGGGCAGATGGTCGGATGCAGAAAAGGCCCTGCCCATCAATCTCTTAGAGATACGAGCAGCCCGGTATGCCCTAGTAGCATGGACATCCAAACTCCAAGGGTCCCCTGTCAGAATTCAATCATCAGGGGGGCACCAGGAGTCGTGCAGCCCAGAGGGAAGTAAATTACATCCTGAAATGGGCAGAAAAATATGTCCCAGCCATATCTGTGGTATTCATTCCAGGAGTGGAGAAATGGAAGGCGGACTTTCTAAGTCGCCAGCAATTAGGCCCAGAGGAAGGGTCCCTTCACCCTGAGGTTTTCTGGACAATATGTCAGCGGTGGGGAACATCGGATGTAGATCTTCTAGCATCCAGATTCAACGCAAAGGGAGACAGGTTTGTCTCTCGGACAAGGGATCCCCTAGCTTGCGGCTCGGATGCCCTAGTGTTCCCTTGGGATCAGTTCAAGCTGATATATGCATTCACACCGCCACAATGGTTACCTCGATTACTCCGCAGAATCAGGGTAGAAAAGAAACCAGTGATTCCGGTGGCTCCAGCGTGGCCCCGAAGAGCGTGGTACGCGGAGATTGTAAAATTTCAGTGGGGAGTCCTTGGACTCTCCCACGTCGTCTGGACCTGCTTTCGCAAGGACCGATATACCACCCTTCCTTACCAGCCCTAGGTTTGACGGCCTGGCTATGGAAGCCCACATTCTAAAAAAGAGAGGGCTCTCTAATCCTGTGGTATCTACCATGATCAATGCCAGGAAGCCGGTATCCAGGCAGATCTAATATAGAATCTGGAAGGCGTACATCGCGTGGTGTGAGGCCAAGAAATGGCATCCACATAAGTACGTTATAGGTAGGATTCTGGACTTCCTACAATGGGCTGTAGATAGGAAGCTTGCCTTGAGTACTATCAAGGGTCAGATTTCGGCCTTGTCAATATTTTTTCAAAGGCCCTTGGCTTCGCATTCACTAGTCAAAGCCTTTATACAAGGAGTGATGCGTATTAGTCCTCCGGTTAATATTCCCATATGTCCATGGGATCTAAACTTGGTTCTGTCGGTTCTACAGAAACAACCATTTGAACCATTACAGCATATTTCTTTGGTGCTTCTCACCAGGAAATTGATTTTTCTAGTAGCCATTTGTTCGGCTAAAAGAGTGTCGGAATTAGCAGCTATGTCCTGTAAGGAGCCATATCTGGTTATCCATAAGGATAGAGTAGTATTACGTCCTCATCCAGCCTTTCTTCCTAGGGTGGTACCGAGGTTTCATTTGAACCAAGATGTGGTTCTTCCTTCTTTTTTCCCCAAACCTACTTCGGTAGAGGAAAAGTTATTGCATTCTTTGGATGTAGTAAGAGCAGTTAAAGCTTATCTAAAAGCCACTGCTCAGATTCGCAGAACGGATACTTTGTTTATTCTGCCGGAAGGCCCCAGAAAGGGTCAGGCAGCGTCAAAATCTACTTTAGCCAAGTGGATTCGACAGGTCATAATACAAGCCTATGGCTTGAGAAGGAGACCGCCTCCGTTCAAAGTTAGAGCGCACTCCACGAGAGCAGTTGGAACTTCATGGGCAGTGCATCACCAGGCCTCCCTGGCTCAAATCTGTAAGGCCGCAACATGGTCTTCAGTTCACACGTTTACTAGGTTCTACCAGGTGGACGTTAGAAGTCAGGAGGATGTCGCCTTTGGGCGCAGTGTGTTGCAGGCCGCAAAAGATCCTCATGTCTGATAGCGCTCAGCTTATATATGGTGTATCCCCCCCCCTCATTGGGCATTGCTTTAGGACATCCCATTAGTAATGACTATGTCGCTCTGTGTCCCGTGATGTACGAGAAAGAAAATAGGATTTTTATAACAGCTTACCTGTAAAATCCTTTTCTTAGGAGTACATCACGGGACACAGAGCTCCCGCCCCTCTTTGGGGACACTTATTGCTTTGCTACAAAACTGAGGTGCTCCCGGATGGGAGGGGCTTATATAGGGGAGGGTACTTCCGGTTTTGGAAGTTGCCAGTGCCAGCACCTGACGGTATCTATATAACCCATTAGTAATGACTATGTCGCTCTGTGTCCCGTGATGTACTCCTAAGAAAAGGATTTTACAGGTAAGCTGTTATAAAAATCCTATTTTTCTAGGGACAGAAAACTATAGGTAAGGAGAGTGTCAGTGTGTTTTACTGTGATAATCCTTGTTTCTAGGGACAGGGAAGGACAGTGAGGGAAATTCTCCTTGTGCTATAGTGTGCTAAAGCATTCCTCATCAACCATCTTTGAAATCCTTGTTTTTTGGACAGTCAGGGAAATTGTCGTTGTGCTATTCTGTGCAAAAGCAATCATCCTCAACCATATTTAGAAATCCTTAAGTAAAGGGACAGAGAAGGACACCTGAAGGTAGCCCTTATTGCTTTTTTCCCCATCTCCCTGCAGGCCATCTATTAGAATGTCTGGAAGGCAAACAAGGAGAGGCAGACAGTCAGGAGGCAATAAAAGAGGGCAAGCAGGCTCTGTGTCTGGGGGCAACAGTGCTGGTCGTGGACGCGGTGCATTGTCATCAGCACATGGCCATGGGACACGCTTGTCCTTCTTTTCGGCAGCTGGAGATGTTGAGCCACATCATGCCGAAGACTTGGTAGAGTGGATGACCAAGCCCTCCTCCCCCTCCTCATCCTCTCTCACCCAGGCTCAGGGTACTGGCAAAGCAGCTGCCAAAGCGTCCTCTTCCCTGGTATCAATGTCAGACTCATCATCAGTCACTCCTTCCCTAGACCCACCATGTCCTCCTCCTGAGGAGTCCCCCAAACTGTTTGAGCACAGTGTTGGGTACATGCTCCAGGAGGATGCCCAGCGTTTCGAAGGGTCTGATGATGAAACCCAGCTACAGGAAGGCAGTAGCGTGAGAGCAGACAGAGGGGATGCTCAAGAAGGACACCAATCTGGCAGTCATGTTCCAGCAGCTGCAGCATACTGCCAGATTGGCTCCAGTGATGAGGAGGGAGGGGATGATGAGGTCACTGACTCCACGTGGGTGCCTAATAGGAGAGAGGAGGAGGAGGAGGATGAGGAGGAGGCACATCTCCAACGAGGCAGGATGCCCTTTGGTGGCCAGCGTAAGGGCAGTACACCGACGGAATCACACCGCAGAGCTCCGCCTGTGCAGGGCGCTGCCTCTGCCCATCATTCAAAAAGTTCTTTGGTGTGGGCCTTTTTTGAGGCTAGTGCATCAGATCGCACAGCTGCTGTTTGCAACATATGTCTCAAGCGTATATCGCGTGGCCAAAACATCAGCCGCTTGGGTACCACATGCCTGACCAGACATATGTTGACCTGCCATGCAGCTCGTTGGCAAGCCTACCTCAAAGACCCACACCAAAGAACAAAGCGGACCTCTCCTTGCACCGCATCAGCTGGGATCTCCAACCCCACTATAACTTCAGTCCTCTCTGAAACATGCACTGAGAGGAATGAAGGTGTAGAATTAGGTGTGTCACAGCCAAGTACTTGCGGCCACTCTGCTAGCAGTACACCGACGTCCGATTCTAGCAGGCAAATTTCCCTGCCCCAGCTGCTGGACCGTCGAAAGAAGTTCACTCCCAGCCATCCACATGCCCAGCGGTTGAATGCTAGCTTGGCTAAATTGCTAGCGCTTCAACTGCTGCCTTTTCAGTTGGTAGACTCGGCCCCCTTCCGTGAGTTTGTGCAATGTGCGGTTCCTCAGTGGCAGGTTCCCAAACGCCACTTTTTCTCACGGAAGGCTATTCCGGCTCTCTACCGGCATGTGGAAGGCAATGTCTTGGCCTCGCTGGACAGGGCGGTCAGTGGTAAGGTGCATATTACCGCTGACTCATGGTCCAGCAGGCATGGACAGGGACGTTACCTTTCTTTCACGGCCCATTGGGTCACTCTTTTGGCAGCTGGGAAGGATGCAGGACAAGGTGCAGTAGTGTTGGAGGTTGTTCCACCGCCACGCCTCCAAAATGCTACTACTGGTTGTGACACACCTCTCTCCTCCACCCCCTCCTCTTCTTCTTCCTCCATGGCCTCTTCCTGTGGTTTGTCCTCGGAACCAGCGGTGCTCCGTAGGCGTTCAAGGGGCTACGCAAGTACGCAGGCAAAAAGATGCCATGCCGTGCTTGCGCTGGTGTGTTTGGGGGACAGAAGCCACACTGGGGCAGAGGTCCTGTCTGCTCTGCAGGGCCAGGCCGAGAGGTGGTTGACGCCACGCCAGCTTAAGCCAGGAATGGTGGTTTGCAACAATGGCACCAACCTCCTCTCCGCCCTCCGACAGGGACAACTGACCCATGTGCCCTGTGTGGCTCACGTCCTTAACCTGGTGGTGCAGCGGTTCTTGGGCAGGTACCCGGGCTTACAGGATGTCCTGAGGCAGGCCAGGAAAGTCTGTGTGCATTTCCGCAGATCTTATAATGCCAGTGCTCGCCTGGCTGTGCTGCAAAAGGAGTTGAACCTGCCCAAGAACCGCCTTATATGTGACATGCCCACCAGGTGGAACTCAACGTTGGCCATGCTGCAGCGGCTGCACACGCAGCAGAGGGCCATCAATGAGTACCTGTGCGACTACGGCACCAGGACAGGGTCAGGGGAGCTTGGTTTTTTTTCTCCACGCCAGTGGGGCATGATCAGGGATGCATGCACTGTCCTGGCACCATTTGAGGAGGCCACGAGGATGGTGAGCAGTGACAGTGCATGCATCAGTGACACTGTACCTCTTGTCCACCTGTTGGAGCACACGCTGCGTGGAATAATGGACAGGGCACTTGAGGCAGAACAGAGGCAGGAAGAGGAGGACTTCCTTGCCTCTCAAGGCCCCCTTTACCCAGACAGTGTTCCTTCTGTCCCACCCATCGCACAGGAAGAGGAGGAGGAGGAGGAGGAGGAGGAGGAGGAGGAGGAGGAGGATTGTGTCAGCATGGAGGTGGAGGCTGGCACTCAGCATCATCAGCAGCCTTTTAGGGATGATTTACAGTCCCAAGAAACCAGTGGACTTGTACGTGGCTGGGAGGAGGTGGCTGCGGATCATGTCGTCCTTAGTGACCCAGAGGACTCCGGAGCGAATGCCTCAGCAAACCTACGCTGCATGGCCTCCCTGATCCTGCAAAGTCTGCGGAAGGATCCTCGTATTCTTCGGATCAAGGAGAGGGACCATTACTGGCTGGCCACTCTCCTTGATCCACGGTACAAGGGTAAGGTTGCGGACCTTACGTTACCGTCGCAGAGGGAGCAGAGGATGAGACAACTCCGGGAGGCCTTGCAGAAAGGTCTGTGCAACGCGTTCCCAGAGACTGGGAGGTTACAAACTCCTGGTCCTGGACAACGAATTGCTGAGGCTTCGGCCAGTCAAAGAAGGAGCGGTGGGGAAGGTGGCCGTCTGACCGATGCGTTCAGACAATTCTTTAGTCCGCAGCCCCAAAGTATGATCGGTTCCAGCAACCATCGCCAGCGTCTGATAAACATGGTGCAGGAATATCTAGGGGCAAGGTCAGACTTGGACACCTTCCCCACCGAAAATCCTCTGGCTTACTGGGTCTTGAGGATGGATCACTGGCCAGAGCTTGCACAGTATGCAATTGAGCTACTGGCCTGTCCTGCATCCAGCGTTCTTTCGGAACGCACATTCAGTGCTGCTGGAGGATTTGTCACGGATCACAGGGTGCGCCTGTCCACCGACTCGGTTGATCGACTGACTTTCATCAAGATGAACCAGTCTTGGATCACCACCAGCTACCACACACCTGATGCTGATATAACAGACTAATTGATTTTAACATGTCACATCCCTTCAAGACTGATGCTGATGCTGAGTGCCTGTGCTGTTATGTTGACTGGCTATCCTCCTCCTCCGAGTCCTCAATGATACGATTGATGATGATAGCTTGGAAGATCATTTTTGTTTATGGGTGCCGCCACCAGTGGCTAAGGCCTGTATACGGCTGTTCAGAGTATATAGGGCCTTTTTTATTTTATGTGCGGGGTTCCCCTTAATATCCATACAATACCCAAAGGGGCTGGTAATGGGCTGGGGTAGGGGGGGGTGGTCATGGGGTAGCTATGCCATTTTTCTTAAAGATTTTCATCCATATTACCGGGACCAGACATTACATTAAAGCCGCAAGCAGTTTTAAATGGCTTTTTTTTCCCTTTAGAAGTGTCATTTTGTGCAGGGACAGTTCTAAACACGGGAAACACGTGGCACTTCACAGGCATACTTTAGACACCCCCCAGGTACGATATTTAAAGGAATATTTGACTTTTTTTTTCACTTTATGCATCATTAAAATGACTGCTCCCGAAAAACGACCGTTTTTAAAACTTCTTTTTGCATTGATACATGTCCCCTGGTGCAGAACCCGGGTTCCCAAACCCTTTTTAGGACAATAACATGCATAATAGTTGTTATAATTAGCACTTTAGAATTCGAACGTTCGCATCCATTGTATTTAATAGGGTTCTAATGTTCGTACGAACTTTCGGTCCGTTCGCGGGTTCTGGTGCGAACCGAACCCGGGGGTGTTCGGCTAATCACTAGTCAGGGGCTAGATTGATGAACTAGGCTAGCAAATATGAACGAATGTCTTTGTCAGTAACTGCTTCCGGGACCCCACGTATTCTCAGGTTCTGTCTCCGTTCCCTGTTCTCGAGATCTTCCTGTTGTAATTGTAACTGCGTCACTGCATTTTTCAGGGAAGCATTCTCGTCTTCTATGACATGAACATAGTTGATCATATCAAACTTCTCTAGAGTGTCTGTACGTTCCCCCTAGGTGATCTATCTCCCCTCTGAGCTCATGGGCTAGTTTGCTTACCGCCTTAGTAATGTTGTCTGTGAGGCCTTGGAGCAGGGCCTGGAGCCGGAGAGCGAGTACTTCTACAGTCACCAGGGCTGTCATCGGGGGCTGTGATGAGGTCTGCGGGTGTTGCTGCTCGGGCAGGGCAGGGGAGAGCTCTCCCAATGGAGTTGCGTCCGGAATTTCCTCCGCGGTCGTCAGATTACCTGAGGCTGGGGATTGAGGCCTATACGCAAAGCGATCCATGAGGAGGGAAAGATGGGATGCGGCCTGCGGCGCGGTCGTCTTATAGAAGCGTCGCTGATCTCCAATCTTACCCATAAATGGGTTCAGTCAATGACTGAGTAGTTCCCGGAGCTATTGAGACTGCTCCCGGAGCGAACGGCGCGGATGTAGCGGAGCGGGAGTCGTTTCAGGACGGGATGAGGCCGGAGCTCTGGTCCTACACGTCCACCATCTTCACGAGCCGCGCATGCGCCCCCGTAGCAATCACTTTTTAGCAGCAAGAGCTTAGAAAAGCAGAGACAAAAGTGGAATGCACAGGAAGTGACTACATTTGTCCTCACAGGGTAAACACCCCCCAGTTCAGTTCGCACCAGAACCTGCGAACGGACCGAAAGTTTGCGCAAACTTTAGAACCCTATTAAACACATGGGACGTGAACGTTCAAAATCAAAAGTGCTAATTATAACGGCTAATATGCAAGTTATTGTCCTAAAAATGGTTTGGGGACCCGGGTCCTGCCCCAGGGGACATGTATCAATGCAAAAATAAGTTTTAAAAACTGACGTTTTTTCGGGAGCAGTGATTTTAACCACTTGCTTACTGGGCACATATACCCCCTTCCTGCCCAGGCGAAATTTCAGCTTTCGGCACTGCGTTACTTTGAATGCCAATTGCGCGGTCGTGCGACGTGGCTCCCAAACAAAATTGACGTCCTTTTTTCCCACAAATAGAGCTTTCTTTTGGTGGTATTTGATCATCTCTGCGGTTATTTTTTTGCGCTATAAACAAAAAAAGAGCGACAATTGTGAAAAAAAAAAAAACACAATATCTTTTACTTTTTGCTATAATAAATATCCCAATTTAAAAAAAAAAAAAAAAAAAAAAAATCGCAATAAGCGTTTAGTGATTGGTTTGCGCAAAAGTTATAGCGCCTACAAAATAGGGGATAGAATTATGACTTTTTTTTATTACTTTATTTTTTACTAGTAATGGCGGCGATATGTGTTTTTTATTGGGACTGCGACATTATGGCGGACACATCGGACACTTTTGACACATTTTTGGGACCATTCACATTTATACAGCGAACAGTGCTATAAATATGCACTTATTACTGTATAAATGTGACTGGCAGGGAAGGGGTTAACACTAAGGGGGGAGGAAGGGGTTAAATGTGTTCTCTATTAGTGATTCTTACTGTGGGGGGGAGGGGAGTGACTGGGGGTGGTGACCAATCTGTGTCCCTATGTACAAGGGACACAGCATCGGTCTCCTCTCCCTGACAGGACAAGGATCTGTGTGTTTACACACACAGATACACATCCTTGTCTGTGTAACGGACGATCGCGGGTACCTGGCGGACATCGCGGCCGCCAGGCACACGCATCGGCACCTCAGTGATGCGGCGCCCAGTGGCCGTAGGAGCCGAGGACGTCAATAGACGTCCTCCCGGCATTGTAGAGCCATCTTGTGGCCGTCAAATTACAATGGCCCGGGCTCCAAGTGGTTAATGATGCATAAAGTGAAAAAATAAAAATATTCCTTTAAATATCGTACATGGGGGGGTGTCTAAAGTATGCCTGTGAAGTGGCACGTGTTTCCCGTGTTTATAACTGTCCCTGCACAAAATTACATTTCTAAAAGGAAAAAAAGTCATTTAAAACTGCTTGCGGCTTTAATGTAATGTATGGTCCCGGCAATATGAATGAAAATCATTGAGAAAAATGGCATAGCTACCCCATCACCCCCCCCCCCCCACCCCAGCCCATTACCAGCCCATTACCAGCCCATTTGGGTCTTGTATGGATATTAAGGGGAACCCCGCACCCAAAGTAAAAAAAGGCCCTATATATTCTGAACAGCAGTATACAGGCAGTGCAAACAAACCAGGGACTGTAGGTTTGTTCTTATGTAGAATCTGTTTGTAATTTAGAACAGGTACATTTTTTAAGTGTAGCTCCAGCCAAAAAATCTATTTTTAAGCTTTTTGGAAAACATAGGGAAGGGTTATCACCCCTGTAACATTTGTTTTGCTGTCTGTGCACCTGCTTAGAAGATTTCATCTAACTTTCCGTCCCAACGACAAATGTTTTTTGAAAATTTGGGGTTTTTAGTGAAACAAGGATTGGTGATAAAGCATCAGTGGAGAGGAGACACCCTTTTCCCATATTAACTCTTACAGGAGAGAATTTCCCTTCCTAGGGGTAGATTTCCTCTCACTTCCTGTTGTCTCCTTCCGTTTGCAAGTAGGAGTTGTTTGCAAGTTGGATGTTTGAAAGTAGGGGCCTGCCGTTTATACTCTGCAGAAATTTGGCCCTTAGGTGTTGGTGCTGCCACAACACTATAAGCCCTCACAGTTACTCTTGGTGGGCGCTGGAACGCCCTGCTGTGAACTATTATATCAAGAATTGTAATTACATGCCATTGTTGAACAGGGGCAGAAAAATTGGGCCTTTGATGGTGGTGTTGCCACAACACTGTAAGCCCTCACAGTTACTCTTGGTGGGCGCAGGAATGGGCCCTGCTGTGAATTATTAGATCAAGAATTGTAATTACACGCCACAGTTAAACAGGGGCAGAAAAATTGGGCCTTAGCCACTGGTGCCACAACACTGCAACCCCTCACAGATACTGTAGTTGGAGCACAGCAATGAGCCCTGCTGCAAAGCATAGCATCAAAAATTGTAAATACACACCCCTGTTAAACAGGGGCTGGAAAATTGGGCCTTAGCCACTGGTGGCTGTGCCAGGAACCAAAAATGTTCTTTCAAGCTATCAGCATGATTATTGAGGAGGAACAGGATAGTCACTCAGCATCAGCATAGGCAGTCTTGAAGGGATCTGACATTTCCAAAAAAAAAATTTGGTTACATCAGCAAGACTGATTAATTTTTATGAAGGTCAGTCGATCGACCGAGTCGCTGGAAAGGCGCACCCTGTGATCGGTTACAAAGCCTCCAGAAGCACTAAATGTGCGTTCCGAAAGAACGTTGGATGCAGGACAGGCCAGTAGCTCAATTGCATACTGTGCAAGCTCTGGCCAGTGATCCATCCTCAAGACCCAGTAACCCAGAGGATTTTCGGTGGGAAAGGTGTCCAAGTCTGATCTTGCCCCTAGGTATTCCTGCACCATGTAAACCAGACGCTGGCGATGGTTGCTGGAAGCGATCATACCTTGGGGCTGCGTACTAAAAAATTGTCTGAACGCATCGGTCAGACGGCCACCTCCTCCACCGCTCCTTTGACTGACCGGAGCCTCAGCAACACGTTGTCCAGGACCAGAAATTTGTAACCTCCCAGTCTCTGGGAACGCGTTGCACAGACCTTTCTGCAATTGATGGCACAGTGCCGGAAATAGATGGGCCCAGTGACTGCGTTTGATGGGCCCAGTGGCTGCGTTTGATGGGCCCAGTGGCTGCAATTTATGTTTGTTTTTTTCAGTTTGTTTGCGCCCCCCCAAAAATTTTGAGCACCAGCCGCCACTGCTGCTCACCCACCCCATAAAATAGTGCTGTTGGTAAAGTAGGCAAATGGGAGCCTATCGGGGATGAGCAAAAGTGTAGGATTACAGTGGCTCTTCCTACCTCATGTCCCATATCCTCACCACTGTGATTGGCAGCCGCTCTCAAAGGTCTTTTGCAGTCTCTGCCCCTAGGACTCCAAGCAACAGGAGAAGAGGGGACCAAGCAGTCACATGACCATAGATAAAAGCCCTAAAAAAATTGTAATTATATATTGTTGTCTCTGTTGACTAGAATAGTATTACAAATACACACCGTTTTTAACTCACCTGTGTATATCTATACAATCCGAGGATTTGGGCTATTGGGATTGTGGTAGATGAATAGTGATCTCCAATAACACCAGCCAGCTTGCCTTGTCCTTTACAGGAATAATTAGGAATTGTCCCATTTGATCCAGATAAGATCTGCAGAACACTCTGTATAGCCTTCCTGGGTTCCAGCATTGAATCATATAGATGGAATCCAAGAGTGATATTGGGTAAGATGTCTGGATCCTGGTTAATATTATCAATTGCGGAAAGGAAAGCTAGGAGGTTCTTGAAATATCGGAAAGATGATCTACAAAAAGTTTTTGTTTTTCAAAAACAGTACGTTAATGTCTATATATATGTAAAATGTTTTTAAACTATTTAAAACATGTAATCAGCTTAACTTTAAATACAGAGGGTTAAGGCTAAGTTTTTTACAGCAGGTTTGTAAATTGAATTCTCACCACTAGATGTGTGCACCAATTATGTGGCCTTTGTAGATCCAGAACACCTACTTGTGCACTGTTTTGGGATATTCTGCATAGGTCTGGCAGGTAGTGATCACCCAAACTTCCCTAGGTTCAGCGAGGTAGGAATTTGTTGAACAAGGCAGTGTCAAAAAAGGGAGCTGGCATTGCCGTGGGGGACCCCCCCCCAAAAAAAAAAAAAGAGGATCCTGCTCCTTCAAAGCATGTTATATGACAGTGCTTGTGCTGTGTCATTTGGCCGCCTGTAACACCTAAAAAACCTGGCTCATCCAGCCAGTTTCAGCCCTCCCCTATGTAAACTGACCATGGTTTATAATGGCTGCTGAGCCCTGACACCGTGGTCAGTTTACGTGCCTCCATCATCCACAGCCCTACTCTCTGTCTCCTCTCTGCTTCTGTGTCCTCCTCCCCCTCCCTTCCCTGCCTGTCAGCTCGTGACAGTGCCACCCCCCTCCTGCTGCATGAATAACACTAATCTGTATGCACCATCCGCGCTGCCTCCTATTGTAGTGTCCCCCTCTGTGTATGATTTATAAAAGTAAATGCTGCAAATACCTCATTTCAGATCGGAGATCGCGATCACATGACCGGACAGATCTCTCCTCCTCTCCCCCCCTCCTCCCCTCCCAACTGATGTCAGCGGGGGAATCTCGGCCCCGCCCGCTGCATCTCTCAGTGGAGGAAAGGAGAGATCCAGCTGGTCATTTGATCGTGATCTCGGCTTTGAAAAGAGGTATTTGCAGCATTTATTTTTTATAAATCATACACAGAGGGGGACACTACAATAGGAGGCAGTGCTGATGGTGCAAACAGGTTAGAGTGGCTTACAAACAACTTTAAAGTGAATCCTTATGAGTCATATATAGAATTTATGGGGGGGTACTTTATGGAAATAAAAAAAAAAAAAAAAAGTACTGGATTAGTTTCCCCATGACATTTATGGCAGTCCATTTGGTTCCGCTAAAGTTTTAATTGGGACTCCATGCAAGAAAAAAAAAGTGAGGTCCCCTTAAAAATTCATACCAGACCCTTAATCCAAGCATGCAGCCTGGCTGGATAAGGAAAGGATGGACGAGTATGCACCTCTGCTCCTGAAAAATATCAAGCCATGTGTGCCTTGCAAGGGGAGGGAAGCCTGGCAAAGCATCTTGTGTCCTTGTTAATGAGATTAAGGGCTTCTACCGCACAACCCGTGCCTGGTGGTCTACAGGATCTTAGTGGAATCTGAAAGCCCCCCTTTAATAATAAAGGGAAAACTGAGATACCATCCCCAATGTAAATGAGTAGGGGGTAACCCTGCTCATTCACCAAAAAAAAAAAAAAGTTGAACCCTAGAAATAACCAGCACATTTGGCAGGTCCTTTATTAAAAAAACATAAATACCCTTAAAAATGTTAATCATTGTAAATCCATCATCAATCCCGTAGAATGGGTTAAAGTCCAGGAGTTCATCCAAGCTCCTGAACAGCCAAAGTTTGGTTCAAATATGTGTATAGACCAAACCATCACCTCATGTTTGTTTAGAACAGGGCAGGATCAAATGGGACATTCCCCTTCATTTCTTGTCCTGGAGATACCACAGAAAGTGAGAGGAAATCTCCCTAAATATTTCTTCACTGGGAGATTTAACCCTGCCACTTCTTCTGGTAACAAATGTTATGGATTTCCTGTGACTTTTCGTTCTCAGTGACACTGGTCACCATCACAGACCGAGATGATGAATTAATGCAGCCTAAAGAAAAGGAACCTGACAAGGGTTCTGCTCATTCTCGATCCAAAACTAACACGCATTCACTTTAAGTGAGACATTCACTCGTGGCTTGCAATGCCAAAAACACAACATTATCCAGAGTTTTCTTTTTTTTCTTACATATAGCGTATAGTTTATTAGGTTGAAAAAAGACACAGGTACATCCAGTTCAATTTATGTGTGTGTGATATTTATTCTCTAACAATTCCCATAGCCTTGTATAGTCTGCTTTCTAAGGAGACATCTACAGTACAAGTTTTTTTTTAAGTTGTCACCCTGAGCTGGTACCATTTCCCGGGAAAAGGAGTTCCGCATTCTCACTGCTCTAACAGTAAAGAACGCTTTACTCAATTTAATCTTAAACTTTTTCTTCAGATCATAGTCGCAGGTTCTCTTCAGGGACCTTAGAGTAAACAATTTATTACAGGTATAATGCCGCGTACACACGATCATTATTCACGGCAGTTAAAAAACCGCCGTGAATAATGACAGGAAAAACGAGGGAGCCGCTTGGTTCCCTACACACGGTCGTTTTTCCCGTCATTTTTTCTCTTGACGAGAAAAACGACCGTCTGTGGGCTCCGCGGCAGTGTTTCCCTATGGGAAAACTGCCGCGGAAAAAAAACGATGAGAAAATTTAGAACATGTTCTAAATTTTCTCGTCGTTTATGCCGTTTTTCTAGACGAGAAAAACGTCATAAAGCCCACAGACGATCGTTTTTCTCGGCGAAAAAAAAAAATGCAGTTTTTCTCGTCGAGAAAAGCGGTCGTGTGTACGCGGCATTAGAGCCACCTTTGACATGTGTACATGGTAATCTTCAAAAACATATGTAGCGGGGTGTCATATTTAGGGGGAGCATCTGAGTGGTAATTAGTCTCAGATGCACTAATTGTTAGGTTTAATGGACCATTTTAGCTCGTGGAGGATATCAATGGTGTCCAGTTCCCTGTGGCCTACAGGTGGCACTGTCACCATAGGCCAGGGTTGAACCACCATTGGAGGGCTGTTCCTTTTGTGTCCCCTCGCGGCAGTAGTACAGCGGGGCGGGGAACCTGTTGTGCCTGTTGGGAGAGGGTATAAAAGAGGCAGACATCTTCCATTCGGGGTCCACTACCCCGCCCATGGGGGTGCTGCGTCCACGCCCAGGCACCTTCGGCCTGGGTGTGAGTGAGGATCGTCTCTGGGTGCCCTTGGCCCGGGGACGGAGCTGCTGTTCCATCTCAGACACCTTCAGTCTGGGGTGAGGAACTTCAAAGAAGGCCCGGGGCCCAGCAACCTTCTGCTGGGGTCCGCTAGGGATCAAGAGCTCCCAGGGATCCGCCTTGTGAGGGGACCCGTATCCAGGATCGAGGAGGCCAGGGAGGTGGCCCTTTCTGAAGACCCAGCGCTGAGTCGTGGTGACAGAGGGGGCCTCTGGTAACTCTCCAGAGGGATGTTTTTCTCCTTGACATGGGCCAAGTTACTCTAAGGAGGGAAGTGCATGTTCTCCAGGTCAGTGGCAGTGACCAACCTCACGGTCTGTGGCAGAGACCGTGCGCCAAGCCTGTTTGTGCTAATCAGAACAGGAGAGAAACAGAATTTAGTTTGTGCCTGGACCTCCTCCCACCTTATCTGACCTGTGCTTGTCTCAACCTGTCTGCTCTCAAAGAGACTATTTATTGCCCTTAAGAATAAATAAGAAGTTGGACTTTTCAGTTGGTGTGGACAGTTGCTTACTGGGGAAAACTAAGGACTTGTCTCTGGAAACTCCAGAGACGAGATCAGCTGCGGGAGGATTTGAACACTTGCTGCAGGCAGGCCCGAGAAACTAACACCGCTCAACCTCCTCATCCGGGAGGGTACGGGCTTGTGGTGCGGTGTGGCTCAGTCTTTTCCTGCGGAGGAGCCAAGTAAGAAAAGAAGGTAAAGGCTGGGATGGATGCGCTACACATACTTGGGGGGCACACCCTAAAATTCTTTACATTCAAGATGGTGCTGCTATAAGACCAAAAAAAAAACAGTACAAAACAGATTACAGCGCGCACATGCAAAAATTACATTTATCGTGCAAGGCTAGTTAAAAACACCTGAACATTCAAAAATACAGGGGTTTGGTCACACTATATGGTCATATAGTGCTATGCCCACTTACTGCGACAAAGTACCCCGATTAGTGGGTCCTACCCTAGTAATAGAATGAAAGAACCTGCGTCTCAACCATGGGAGACAAACTCCTCTATATGGGAGAACTGAAGACCCACTAATCGGGGTACTTTGTCACAGTAAGGGTCCTTTCACACGGGGCGGATCCGTGAAGATCCGCCCCGTGAAGCTCCGCTTGCTCAGCGGGGATCGCTCCGTTGATCCCCGCTGAGCCGACGGATGACTGGGCGGTCCCCGCACACTGTGCAGTAAGCCGCCCTGTCAGAGCGCCGCTCTCCCCTATGGGGAATCGGATGACGATGGACCGTAGAGTCCTTTGTCATCCGATCCGCTCCGCCGACGGAAGGAAAAATAGGGTTTTCCTCCGTCACACTTTGGCGGAGTGGAGCGGAGGTCAGCGGACATGTCTCCGCTGACATCCGTGCTTCCATAGGGGTACATGGAGGATCCGTTTCAGGTCCGCCTAAAAAACTGACAGGCGGACCTGAACGGACTTCCGTGTGAAAGAGCCCTAAGTGGGCTTAGCACTATATGACCATATAGTGTGACCAAACCCGCTTATTTTTGAATACAGCAGTGTGAGCAAGTGGCAGGTACTGCAGCGATGTTGTGCTGTGTCAAGTGTCATGGTCTGAGGACACTGTCCCCGGACCAAGTCTGTCCCCGATTTTGTCCCCAGATTGGATTTGAACAGGGGCTGGGGCAATTTCAAAGACAGTCAGTGCAGAATTAAAAAAAAATATATTAAAAAAAACGAATTACACCCCCCCCCCCGCTCCACCGCACCTACTAGCTTAGGGTAGGGTATTTAATTTTTCTCCATTATCTGTGCCCCTTTCTGATGATCATGTGCTGGTCAGAGCGGAGGGAATATTTCTTCAGTTTCGGGTGCATGCCCATTCAGCTCCGCTTGCATGTTCTTCTGCCTTGGTTCAAGTCCCGGCCAGCCATCTGCCTGTTTAAATCCTTGCCTTACCTGGCTGAGTGATCTTCCTCCACTCCCCACCCAGTAGTAGCCGGGGCTACTACTTGACTTGATAGGCTGTGAGGCGGGCGGCGGTGGCGACGGGCAATGCCGCCATTACTAGTAAAAAAAAAAATATGTCATTTAAAAAACTGGTCACCTTACCCTATGTACAAGGGACACACCATCGGTCTCCTCTCCCTGACAGGACGTGGATCTGTGTGTTTACACACAGATCCACGGTCCTGCTCGGTTACTGGGCACGCGCATCGGGTCCCCAGTGACTTTGGAAGGCGCAACGTCATATGATGTCCGTCCAGAACAACAGGGTCTTCCGCCCGCCATCATTTGATGGGGGGCGATTGACAAGTGGTAAAGAACATGTAAGTGCGTTTTTACTGAAAATACATGTTTGATACACCGCTGCACAAATATGATGCAACATAAAGCTTTACAATTATAATTTTTTATTCTACAGGTTCTCTGCTTTCAGAAATATACTGTATAATGTTCGGGGAGCGTAAAGTCATTTTCAGGCCTAAAATGTGCATTTTACCATGTGTGCAAAAACTGGAAAAAAAATAAGAAAAAACTGCTCTGGTGGAGAAAGCGTTAAAGTCAAATTTCAGGCAGATAATGAAATACACAAATGAAAAGCATACATGGGAGATTTGTATTTCTGTGCATCTAGTTCTGATATTTGCACAGCTCTGTCTGACAGGACAGGAGACCTGATTTTTCTCTGCTGCTGTTCAGAAACGTGAATGCCCTGTACACACGACCGGATTGTCCGTCGTAATAAAGTCCGATGGTTTGTCCGACGGAGTTCCGATGGAATTCCGCTCAAGCTGTCTTACATACACACGGTCACACTAAAATCCGACCGTCAAAAACACGGTGACGTACAACACTAGGACGAGCCTAGAACATGTTCTCTATCTAAGTCCGTCTGAGTTTCCGAAGGAAAAAGTCCGATGGGGCACACACACACGGTCGGAATATCCGATGAAAAGAGCCCGTCTGACTTTTTCCATTGGAAAATCCGGTCGTGTGTACAAGGCATTATAGGTCTTGTCTCTCCCCCAGTCTGTGGCTGATACCAAGTAAAATGTTGGCACTTGCACCAATGTCGTGATGTGCTATTGAATACATTCATTTGTAACTTTTATGCTGCGTACACACGACCATTTTTCTCGTTGGGAAAAATAAAAAAAAATTCTCTTGGAGAAAAACGACCGTGTGTGGGCTTTTCATCATTTTTCCAGACGAGAAAAACGGCATGAATCACGATGAGAAAAATTAGAACATGCTCTAAGTTTTCTCGTCGTGATTCACAGCATTTTTCTCCGAGGCAGTTTTCCCATAGGGAAACACTGCCGGGGAGCCTACACACGGTCGTTTTTCTCGACCAAGAGAAAAAATGTCAGGAAAACCGGCCGTGTGTGTAGGGGAACAAGCCATTCCTCGTTTTTCCCGTCGATTTTCTCGACAGTGTTTTCACCGTCGAGAAAATCGATCGTGTGTACACGGCATTAAATCTGATCTTTAAAACATGCATAAACGATATGAAAACAATCTGGGTGGGCAATACACAGCAGGGTTTTAGTATAGGAACCCCCCCCCCCCCCCAGTATGCCCTGTGTTGGAGGTTGTAAAAAAATAAATAATAGATTGCATGTATGGTGCTATAAAGAATAATGACAGAACAAATGGGATTAAAGTGTCAGTGCAAATTACACTTTCCCTGAAAACTTCCCCCTGGGTTTAACCATGCCCTCTCTAAAGCATTTTTTATTTTTTTGCACACATGTTAATATCTGCATTTTTGGTTACCTAATAACAAATTTACCTAAATTACCTATCCCCCCCCCCCAGAATATAATATATTTTCTAAAAGCAGAGGCCTTGTAGAACATAAATCAGTATATTCTAACAGCGGAGAGTCCCTCTGTCACTATACAATGTCTCGGTGTGGAGGATTCCTCCATCTACCTGACTGAACAAAAAAATAAAATCATCTATGGACGGATTTAAAGTGATCACTTTTACAAAAAAAAAATAAAAAAAAATAAAAAGGGAACAGGTCGCTCAATCCACACAAACAGAGCAGATGGAGGAATCCCCATATTTTCAGAAAATAATTTTCCAGCAGCTTCTCCAACACCCTGACACTGTTATAGTTTGTCACAAGTTTTGTCACCAAAAACATCCCCTGTCCCGGTCACACAACCCCCTGTCACCGTCACCCACCTCCTGTCATTTTCTGGACAGCTTGGCTTGCATGTAAATGAGGAGACATTCTATATACATTCTTATAAAATTTCCATCACATGTATTTCTTCCAATCATTTTGCAAAGTCCTATTATTTGTTCTGTCACCCTGATCACATTTTTCCTCTTCCTAGTGAGTAAATAGCATACCTGTACGTCTTTTCTTCAGCAGAATATAGATTTTGTTTTTTTGACCTCACAGTGATCACTCCTCCAATGATCAAATCTCCATCCTGAAAATATTGGAATTCATCAAATACATCAGTAAAATTAAGAGTACAGGCCGGACTCTGCATTCCTGATCTCCAGAGTGTCATACATTGCAGGATCACACAGAACTGGAAGATGAAGGTATAGGATATGACCATAGCTCTGATCACTGGGTTCTTCTTTAGTTAAAGCATATAATTCTCTATTGTGACACAGACCTCTGCAGCATGGGTGTCACAATGACAATACAATAAGATGGCTTCTCTCCCCTCCTTTTATACAGTTCAGTACCATACATCTCTCATTGTTCTCAATATACTCACATCATCTTCTATCTAATTTTAGATGTTTGTGCAGGTAGTTTATTTGTGTCCTCTATTATTCATATTATTTTAGTAACTCTAAACCAAGACACAGAATCTCTTTAAAATAAATCAATGCTAAATATTCTGTATGCCAAATAAATCATAGAATTGGAAAACACAGGTAGTACCAGATATATCACAACCATTCTTCCACTTACAATAACAATGCACATAACTTTTCTATATGACTGTTTTATTATCTTAAAATGACCCTGTAAACTAACAATTTCCCCCTTGTATTGAGAAGGGGTGACACATCTCCCTTGAAACTTCGCACTATATTTCCTGATGTTGCCAGAACTCCAACACTTCTCCTCCTAACCTTCAGCACCCAACACTTCTCCTAACCTTCAGCGCCTCAAAACTTTTCCTCCTAATCTTCAGCACCTTAACACTTCTCCTAAACTTCATCACCCAACAGTTCTCCTAAGCTTTGGCGCCCCAACACTTCTCCTCCTAACCTTCATCACCCAACAATTATCCTAACCTTTAGCGCCCCAACACTTCTCCTAACCATCATCACCCAACAATTATCCTAACCTTTAGCGCCCCAACACTTCTCCTCCTAACCTTCAGCACCCCAACACTTCTCCTCCTAACCTTCAGCACCCCAACACTTCTCCTCCTAACCTTCAGCACCCCAACACTTCTCCTCCTAACCTTCAGCACCCCAACACTTCTCCTCCTAACCTTCAGCACCCCAACACTTCTCCTCCTAACCTTCAGCACCCCAACACTTCTCCTCCTAACCTTCAGCACCCCAACACTTCTCCTCCTAACCTTCAGCACCCCAACACTTCTCCTCCTAACCTTCAGCACCCCAACACTTCTCCTCCTAACCTTCAGCGCTGCAACACTCTTCCTATTCATATTCCACCTTTACCTCCTGCTTCTTTATGGCATTCTACATTTTGATAGAGGACAGGGAATGGCCTTTTGTGCAAAATAATGGCACTGGCTTGAACTTTGAGTAATCCCAAAAATTATTTATATGTATTCTTGTGGAGGAGGAAAACAGTTAATTAGTAGTCCCAAGTACTTATTGATATGTGTCCTTAACAGAGAAGTTTGTGGGCCCAGATGCAAAAGTTAACTTTGCCCCCCCCCCACATTACCACCCGCTGCTTCCCCAATGACCAAGATTCTCCCACCGATTCCCATTAGGGATGAGCTTCGAGTTCGAGTTGAACTAATGTTCGACTCGAACATTGCCTGTTCGCCAAACAGCGAACAATTTGGGGTGTTCGCGGCAAATTCGAAAAGTCTGTGGGAGAAATCTAAAGTGCTAATTTTAAAGGCTTATATGCAAGTTATTGTCATAAAAAGTGTTTGGGGACCCAGGTCCTGCCCCAGGGGACATGTATCAATGCAAAAAAAAGTTTTAAAAACGGCCATTTTTTCGGGAGCAGTGATTTTAATAATGCTTAAAGTGAAACAATAAAAAAGTGAAATATTCCTTTAAATTTCATACCTATTGTGTGTATAGCAGTGTTTCTCAACTCCAGTCCTCAAGGCGCCCCAACAGGTCAGGTTTTCAGGCTTTCCATTATTTTGCACAGGTGATTTGATCAGTTTCACTGCCTTAGTAATTACCAAAACCGTTTGAGGGAAATCCTGAAAAACCTGACCTGTTGGGGCGCCTTGAGGACTGGAGTTGAGAAACACTGGTGTATAGTATGCATGTGAAGTGGCACTTGTTTCCCGTGCTTAGAACTGTCCCTGCACAAAATGTAATTTCTGAAGGAAAAAAAGTCATTTAAAACTCACTCGCGGCTATAATGAATTGTCGGCTTCCGGCAATACATAGAAAAGTCATTGATAAAAAAAAAGAAAAGAAAATGCGTGTGGGTTCCCCCAAATTCAATTACCAGGCCCTTCAGGTCTGGAATGGATATTAAGGGGAAACCTGCCGCAAATTTAAAAAAAAAAATGCGTGCGGTTCCCCCCAAATATCCATACCAGGCCCTTCAGGTCTGGTATGGATTTTAAGGGGAACTCCACCCCAAATTAAAAAAAAAACATGGTGTGGAGTTCCCCCCAAAAATCCAGACCAGACTCTGAGCACGCAACCTGGCAGGCTGCAGGAAAAGAGGGGGGGGACGAGAGAGCGCCCCCACCCTGCTGAACCGTACCAGGCCACATGCCCTCAACATGGGGAGGCTGTCCCCATGTTGATGGGGACAAGGGCCTCATCCCCACAACCCTTGCCCGGTGGTTATGGGGGTCTGCGGGCAGGGGGCTTATCGGAATCTGGAAGACCCCTTTAACAAAGGGGACCCCCAGATCCCGGCCCCCCCCATGTGAATTGGTAATGGGGTACATTGTACCCCTACCATTTCACAAAGAAAGTGTAAAAAATTGTAAAAATAATACACAGACACCGTTGGGAAAGTCCTTTATTAAAAATAAAAAAATAAAAAAAAACATTCCAGCGATGAAATCCAGTGTCCCACGGCGATCCGATGTCCAGCGCTGTCCACACGAAACGTCATTGGCTGAGCCTGAGCGGACCTGATGGGGAACTTCCTCCGCAGTGTAATAAATTAATAGACCCGCCCCTTCTCACGTTCCGCATCAGGTCCTCAGCCTTACACATGATGCAGACCTGATGGGGAACTTTAGAAAGGGCAGGTGTATTCATTTATTACTAATAAATGAATACACCCGCCCCTTCTAAAGTTCCCCATCAGGTCCGCTCAGCCAATGACGTAGGTGTAAGGCTGAGGACCTGATGCGGAACGTGAGAAAGGGCGGGTCTATTCATGTATTACACTGGAGGAAGTTCCCCATCAGGTCCGCCCCCTCGTATGTCAGAGCCCGCCTACATCATTGGATGAGCAGACCTGATGGGGAACTTCCTCTGCAGTATAATAAATTAATAGACCCGCCCCTTCTCATGTTCCGCATCAGGTCCTCAGCCTTACACCTATGTCATTGGCTGAGCGGACCTGATGGGGAACTGATGGGGAACTTTAGAAGGGGGGGTCTATTCATTTATCACACTGCGGAGAAAGTTCCCCATCAGGTCCGCTCAGGCTCAGCCAATGACGTTTCGTGTGGACAGCGCTGGACATCGGATCGCCGTGGGACACTGGATTTCATCGCTGGAATGTTTTTTTTTTATTTTTTTATTTTTAATAAAGGACTTTCCCAACGGTGTCTGTGTATTATTTTTACAATTTTTTACACTTTCTTTGTGAAATGGTAGGGGTACAATGTACCCCATTACCAATTCACATAGGGGGGGTGGGATCTGGGGGTCCCTTTGTTAAAGGGGTCTTCCAGATTCCAGATTCCGATAAGCCCCCTGCTCGCAGACTCCCACAACCACCGGGCAAGGGATGTGGGGATGAGGCCCTTGTCCCCATCAACATGGGGACATCCTCCCCATGTTGAGGGCATGTGGCCTGGTACGGTTCAGGAGGGGGGGGTGCTTTCTCGTCCCCCCCTCTTTTCCTGCGGCCTGCCAGGTTGCGTGCTCGGATAAAGGGTCTGGTCTGGATTTTTGGGGGGAAGTCCACGCCATATTTTTTTTTAATTTGGGGTGGAGTTCCCCTTAAAATCCATACCAGACCTGAAGGGCCTGGTAATTGAATTTGGGGGAACCCCCGCGCATTTTTTTTTTTTTTTTTTTAATCAATTACTTTTCTATGTATTGCCGGGAGCCGACAATTCATTATAGCCGCGAGTGAGTTTTAAATGACTTTTTTTCCCCTCAGAAATGAAATTTTGTGCAGGGACAGTTCTAAGCACGGGAAACAAGTGCCACTTCACATGCATACTATACACACACCCTAGGTATGAAATTTAAAAAGGAATATTTCACTTTTGTTTCACTTTAAGCATTATTAAAATCACTGCTCCCGAAAAAACGGACGTTTTTAAAACATTTTTTTGCATTGATACATGGCCCCTGGGGCAGGACCCGGGTCCCCAAACACTTTTTATGACAATAACTTGCATTTTAGCCTTCATAATTAGCACTTTTGATTTCGAACGTTCGAGTCCATTGTATTTCTGGTGCGAACCGAACAGGGGGGTGTTCGGCTCATCCCTAATTGCCATGATACTGCATGTGGCAAAATAAATAGTTATTTCATATTTTAATCTACATATTGGGAGGGTAAGTCAAAAGATTTTGGAATAACTGTCCACATTTTGACATATCTCTAAAAAAATGTATTGTATACCTGTACACAGAGTTTTCAGGGGCCTGGAGTATCAGGTAAGAAAGTGCTGGAGGCCAATGGAGAGAGGGCTTCCCTTGCAGCTTAGTTCCAAACTCCCCTGGAGGTGAGACAGGAGAAGTCAGGCCCAAAGTCGCACAGGTCGCCTGCAGAGTTGCTTGCAGAATAGGCTCAGAAACACTGCTTTTGTGCTGAGGGGCTGCTGCAGGCATGTTGCACTTGTGAGATGCAGGAAAGGTAACCAGGGTCACTGAGACAGAGGGTAGTCGATACAAGCCAAGGTTCGGTGCCAGGTGGATAGCAGAGGAGATGAGATTAGGTGGGAGCCGAGGTCAAGACAGGTAGCAGGCTGAGGAGATCCATTTAACGAGCCGAAGTAAAGGTCAGGAGACAGGTCTGGAACAAGCCGGGTCGGTAATCAAGAATCACAGCAAACAGGAATGTCAGTAACAGCTGAGATTAAACAGCACTTCAGCCAAGGGCTGATTTCCTTATAAAGGCCCATGTGATGTGCTGGCAAAGGTGCTGGGTCCTAGAGCCCTTCTTGTGCTCTGATAGATGCTGGGTCCTAGAGACCTTCTGCTATTGGTACCCTGACATGGAGAGATAATCCATCTTAGGATAGAGAGATCTCTTTTTTTCTTGAATACTAGACATGTGCACACTGAAATATTTCGTTTCGGAATTTCGTTTTCGTCCGAAAAATAAATAAATTTAGTTACTCCCAAAATTCGTTTTTATTTATTTTGTTTTTCGTTAGAAATTGCATTCATCCGAAAATCTGAATTAATTAAGGTCGAATCTGTCATTGAAGGCTTATGGTGTCTGTCGAATGTTCAAAGAAGATTTGACAGAGCAGCGAAACTGTAGGGCGCTGCAATCATACATTTCCGGTCGAATGTTCCGCCTACAAGCTATAGTAGCATTCTAATGTTGTATGACTAGTAATAATTATATTTATTAATTACTATTACTAGTCAACCAACATTAGAATTCTTCTATAGCCTATGGGCGGATGCATTTGACCAGAAATGTACGATTGCAGCGTCGTACAGTTTAGCTGCACCGTCAAATCTTCTAACTTTCGACAGACACCATAAGCCTTCAATGACAGATTCGACGTTTGTATGTTTTTCGATGCTTTGTCGAATCTTCGTTGTTCATGTTGAATTGTCAAGTTAGTTCTAGCTGTTTTACTGCTCCTCCTCTTTGGTTACAATCAGCCAATAACATTCATCATCATCATTATTTTTATTTTACTTCCCCCACCCAATTCCAGCAGCGATGATCGTTTCTCTCTATGTCAAATCTTTTCTCCCTATAATGTTGAATCTTTTCTCTCTATGTCAAATCTTTTCTCTCTATGTAGAATAATCTGGGACTAATAGAGTTAAGGTTAGGCACATTCGACCACAGGTTCGATAGACACAGATTGTTATTGTCAGCGTCACGTCGAATCTCCTATCTATATCGAACTGTTGTTGCAACGAAAACGAAAATAAAGCATTTGTTTATGTCGGATCTTTCAGTTTTCGGATTCTGTGCTTTCGTTTTCGTTTGTTAAAACGATAACGAAAATACCTGAAATTCGGACGAAAATGCATTCGGACGAAAACGAATGCACATGTCTATTGAATACTACATACTGAGAGGTTTGCTACTTACACAAGGATACTGTGTGACTGCATGGGGGCTGTCTCTATGTCTCTCTTCCTCCTCTCTCCTGCTGTTGGTTGCACAGGCACACAATTTGGGGGCAGGCAGGCCACACTCTAAGCCAGTGGTTCTCAAATCCTGTCCTCAGGACCCACTAACAGGCCAGATTTTAAGTATTACCTTGGTGAGATGCAGACTAGAATACTGCAATCCCTGAGCAGCAAATGATATCACCTGTGATGCATTTCAGTTATCTTGCAAACCTGGCCTGTTGGTGGGCCCTGAGGACTGGAGTTGAGAACCACTGCTCTAAGTGGCCAGGTGAAAACAGTGGGCTTGTATGTAAAGGAAAAAAAACGAAGAGGGCCTGGCATTGGCTACGCCCAGGGTGGAAGGGCCCTCTGACTTTCAGATTCACATACAATCACACTGCTTTCTCCCGGCAGCTCAGAGTGTGCCTTGCCTGCCCCCACCTTGAATGCATGGTTGAGCAAGGTGGGGAGGTGCTGTACTGGGCTGTTTTAAGGGGTAGAGGCGGTATATTTACTGTATTCCTCACTCTGGCACTCTCCTCCTCTCTCTGAAGCCCTCAGTTTTGAGCAGTCCCTCAGCATCATCATGTACAATGAAGGACTAATATTACTGCATTTTATTTGAGGAGGCATGTGCATGACCACAGACTGGAGAACATTAGAGAAGAGGCTGTGGAGAAATGGTTGCACAGATGGAAGGAGCCTGCTGGAGGGAGGAGAGAGGTATTACACCTTATTAATCCACCCTTACACTTAATGAGCATTTAATAAGAGGGAGGGTGCCACTGAAAGGGGGCAAAAGAAAAAAAATACCAAGTTTGGCTCTAGGATCATCCTATACCTAGAAATCTGTAAAGCGTATTTCAGATGTTGGAAATATATATTGTATTGACTTATACAGGATCTATGCCAAAGGTTTTCAGCATGGAGCTGCACAGATTATAAGTTAATTATAATGCCCCAGATACTCTACAGCTTGGGGTTGTATATGTATGTGTAGCGGCCACCTCCACTCCCCTCTCTCTCTTGTCTCGTCTTTCTCTTGTCTAGGGGTACCTTAGAGGGGAGGGAGCGGGGACACTACGCCAGGCCTCCACCACAGGTGTCAGTGCGGTATAAGCAATGGTTTTGTATTACCTTCGGGTCAGTGTTGTGCACCTGGATCCTCTCTCCGAGAGTCACCTTGAACAATGTCCGTTAGGAAATGAGCTCCACACCGTTAAAGTTCAACACTGATTTATTCTCTTGAGAATGAACACAAACAGTTGAACTCCCTTGGTAGAGAACAGGAAAGGAGGTGTGGATGCGAACAGGCCCAGACACAATGCGTTCTCCACTTTCCTCCCTGAAAGTGGGCTATGGTCTCCGCACGAGGTGGAATTTCCTTCCAGGCGGTCTCAGACGAGAGGCTCACCCCTCACCGGCACTATGCTGCACCTGGTCTTCGAGTGAGGAGCTCCCCCCGGTCCATTGCGCCTTCCGGATTCGGGTACCCACTCCCGGAGTACCCTAGGATCTCCTTCCCTCGCGGAATTCAGTGTTGGGCACTGAGCTCCGGACCTCCATCCAAGTACCTCACCCCAGGCTAAAGGTGCCTGGGATGGAACACGATCTCTGGCTGTCCTCTAGGCCTAGGCCGCCTAGAGGACAGACACGAACCACCGTCCGCAAGCTGAAGGTGCTTGGGACTTCGACCCCGTGACAAAGATGGCCAGCCCCCTTTATACCCTCTCCCAGCAAGCATGGCGGGTTCCCCGCCCCACCATACTGCTGCCGAGGGAGGACAAAAAGGGTCACGGCACAGCAATGATTCAACCCCAACCCATGGCGACAGCGCCACCCAATGGGCTGCGGGGAATTGCAAATCACTAATGTCTTTGCCAAATTCAAATTTTGACCCTTGAAAGTACATACCCGCTATACTCTCCCCCCGATCAATTGACACTGGTCCCCAGTGTCTGGAACAAATCATGCCCTCAACGGCTGACATAATCCAATCCAGAAACTGACCAATAGAAAAAAAACTTTAGAGAACTATCCAACTAAAACATTGTGTCTGAGCCCTGTAAAGAAAGGGAAATAAGACAAACAAGAAACAACCATTTTTGACTCAAGACTTTGAATCACATGACACATTTAACTTTTCCCACCCATCCTGACTAAGACTCACCCCATTCTCAGTGGACTTGATGGGATGTTCTCCTGCAGAGGGAAAAGAAAGGATTAACACATATAACCCTGACACCTGTATTCGTGTAAGAAGAAAAGAAACTTCTCCGAGAAGAAATCCCTTTCCTCCAAAGAGTGAGTGCATGAAAAGTGTTTAAAAAAAAACGTTGCGCAACACTGCCACCTGGTGACAGCATCACGGAACTGCACTCGTGGAGCTTTTTCCTGGCTTTCTTTTGGCCCTATCTAATCCCAGAGTCAATAATCTCTTGCGGAAAAATGAAGAACAAACAGGAATAGTTCCTCATTCCTTTTGGCACAAAAACAACTGCCCCCAGAAAGTTCAGCAGCATGATAAGAACAGAGTCTTTCTCTCTCCTACAGGTAAAAGCGGGGATGCGGCAGAATCAATGGTTTCAAGTGCTGATCCATGGTTTCCAGATGATACTCCACATCTTCTCCTTCCTTGCGTCGGATCAACACTTTATCTGCATGGATGTGTCGTCCCAACATCCACTCTGCCTTTCAGTCTTTAAAACATTGAGAGGCCTTTGGAGAGCATGCCAAGTACCTGCGAGCGTGGGGAACCTTTAGGTGAGTCCACACAAAGTCATCGTACCAGCGCTCCCGGCACACTTCCACCTAATAGAGTAAGTCCTTCGATAAGTATCGATACTCCCATCCGTACTCCGCAGCAACCTTCTGCCCAAATAGGCGTTGTAGTCTCGCCAAAGGAGGCATGGTAGCTTTGTCCCCTTCGCCAGGCAAAACTATTGAGTCCAGGTGGCGAGGGACCTTGATCACATCTGATCGGGGCATAGGTGCCCGCAGCACTAGTCTCTTTTCCCCGGCCTTCGGTACAGATGGCACCGGGGATGTAGAAGCAGGCTGGGGACAGGACCTCTCTTCAGGCGCTGATACCTCCACCCGGGGTGTGCTTTCCCCTGTTGACATGGGTGGATCTCTCATCCTCCGAGATGAAGCGAGAGGTACTTTGTCCCAGCCCTTCTCGGCAAACAAATCGTCTCTATGGCAACATCGTCTCCCATGTCCAAGAGCGACTCCAGGTTGGAGGTGTCACACTCCATCGCGGGTATGTAGCCGGTTGTAGAAGCGGAAACACCACCTCCCACGGACTTGCTAGGCCATGACTTCCCGACACCTCCGCCCAAATCTCTCCGCCTGACTTACCTCGGCCTTTACTTGAATCGGGACGTCTGGAACACTTGTCGACGGATTCATCCGGGCCGGGCGTAAGCGGGCGAGACGGTCCACCACAACCGCTGGTCGGGGCTACCATGCCGGTCTTTCTCTTTGGTGGCAGACGCTGCAAGACAGTGGTGACCGAGTCAGCATCTTCGGATTTCTCCCGTTGGGGTTTTACGACCTCCTCCGTGGTCGTTGCAGTGTGCGCAGGGATGACTCTCACAGCAGTGATTTCTCCTCTCTGAGTGGCGTTGCCTGAAGCTCGGCTGGGGTAAATGGTTCTCAGCCTCTCGACCGCCGGATCCACTTCAAACAGGAACTCCCCACAGGCCTCACAGCGTCCGAACGGCTTCAACAGGCACACCAGTCCCGAACACCCGGGACAAATCACACCCAGGGCCTCAACGTCCATGCACGAGTACAGGGCGAATCGACCCCTTGGCTTCAGTCGAATCCCTGTATCTATTATTGGAGCAGCAGTAGTCAATGTCGTGGTGGAAGGGTGAACTGGAATCCAAGAGGTGTGTCCAAACATGGCGACCTGTTGCTGATCCATCGCACACTGCAAAGTTTTTGCGCCAACGTCCCACGTGTAGTCCTTCACACGTATTGGACTCCTCCCCTTTGCTCCAGTTCGCGGGCTTTTCTTCTTTTCTGTTACTGAGTCACGCCCACAAACTAAGCGGTGGGGGTGTGTCTGGTGGTGCAGTGCAATAGAAGCCCCCACGTGTAGTACTTCACACGGCTGAACTTCCCCCTCTTTCCACTCTTCTGCGCGGGCCTTTCCCTTCATTGGGTCATGTCCACGACTTCGAGCAGGGATGCACTTCGGCCAATGAAGGCCTGCCTGTTCGCTTAACTCTTCCAACAGACACGTTCAATACTGTGGTGCACAAACACTATACCGGACCCGAGCCCCCACATGTAGCGGCCACCTCCACTCCCCTGTCTCTCTCGTCTCGTCTTTCTCTTGTCTAGGGGTACCTTAGAGGGGAGGGAGCGGGGACACTACGCCAGGCTTCCACCACAGGTGTCAGTGCGGTATAAGCAATGGTTTTGTATTACCTTCGGGTCAGTGTTGTGCACCTGGATCCTCCCTCCGAGAGTCACCTTGAACAATGTCCGTTAGGAAATGAGCTCCACACCGTTAAAGTTCAACACTCCTTTATTTTCTTGAGAATGAACACAAACAGTTGAACTACCTTGGTAGAAACAGAACAGGAAAGGAGGTGTGGATGCGAACAGGCCCAGACACAATGTATTCTCCACTTTCCTCCCTGAAAGTGGGCTATGGTCTCCGCACGAGGTGGAATTTCCTTCCAGGCAGTCTCCGACGAGAGGCTCACCCCTCACCGGCACTATGCTGCATCGGGTCTTCGAGTGAGGAGCTCCCCCCGGTCAATTGCGCCTTCCGGATTCGGGTACCCACTCCCAGAGTACCCTAGGATCTCCTTCCCTCACGGAACTCAGTGTTGGGCACTGAGCTCCGGACCTCCATCCAAGTACCTCACCCCAGGCTAAAGGTGCCTGGGATGGAACACAATCTCCGGCTGTCCTCTAGGCCTAGGCCGCCTAGAGGACCGACACGAACCACCGTCCGCAAGCTGAAGGTGCTTGGGACTTCGACCCCATGACAAAGATGGCCAGCCCCCTTTATACGCTCTCCCAGCAAGCACGGCGGGTTCCCCGCCCCACCATACTGCTGCCGAGGGAGGACAAAAAGGGTCACGGCACAGCAATGATTCAACCCCAACCCATGGCGACAGCGCCACCCAATGGGCTGCGGGGAATTGCACATCACTAATGTCTTTGCCAAATTCAAATTTAGACCCAGGAAAGTACATACCCGCTACATATGCTCTACCACAGCTAGCATTCTGGTGTGCTGCTCCTTTTAATATATGTGACAATCAACTGTGAATTAATGAATCAAAAAAACAAACAAACAGAGCAATATAGTGACATAGTGCACTGTTCCTTTAAATTGACCTCACATACTGTATATTCGACCTTATGTGAATTATGACATATAAAGGCTCAATAAAGTGCAAGTGTTGAATTACTGTGCAAAAGTGCAATATGAATCCACATATTATTATGATGGATATAAAGTTCAGCAAAGTGACAACAAAGTAAAGTGATGGGTGCTCCACAACGTACAAACACTTCAAAAGGTGCTCCAATGTGGCAAGAGGTGCTCCTAAACAAAAGCCTCTTACCCAAATGAGTGGATCTCAGTTACAGAGATCATAGAGAGCCTGCACTCAATATCCAAGGCGTATGATTCAGTGCTCATGCCGGACACAGATAGAAGTCACAAGACTGCTATGTACTGCTAATGGGAAAAGTTATTTAGTAATTTATATTTACTAAAATATTTGCTTGTCCATGTTCTGTGTACTGTGGGAGACCAGATATAGTGAAAGCAGGCTCCTGGGTTTAGTAACAATTTAACGCCTGTACCCACCAGGGTGCCTACCCACTACCTTGGGTAGAATATTTGCTTATGGCAAAGGGTCAGGCTTGCTACAGTATTTCTGCACCCTGGACCTGGCTAGTGAGTACTGGCAAGTACCAGTAAGAGAGCAAGACCAGGAAAAAACAGCATTCATTACCCCCACTAGGACTGTATGACTTTAATCACATGCTGTTTGAGCTAACCAATGCCCCCAGGCTTTTCAAAGAGTGATGGAGCGGTGCTTAGGAGTCTTTAACCACTTCAGCCCCGGAAGATTTGGCTGCCCAATGACTAGAGCACTTTTTGCAATACGGCGCTGCGTCAGTTTAACTGACAATTGCACGGTCGTGCGATGTTGTACCCACAAATAGAGCTTTCTTTTGGTGGTATTTTATCACCTCTGTGGTTTTTATTTTTTGCGCTATAAACAAAAAAAGAGCGACAAAGCAATATTTTTAACTTTTTGCTATAATAAATATCCCCAAAAATATATAAAAAAAATCATTTTTAGGCTTTATGTATTCTTCCACATATTTTTGGTAGAAAAAATTGCAATAAGCGTATATTGATTGGTTTGCGCAAAAGTTATAGCTTCTACAAAAATACAGTAGGGGATAGTTTTATGGAATTTTATTATTATTTTTTTTTCTATTAGTAATGGCGGCGATCTGCGATTTTTATCGTGACTGCGACATTATGGCGGACACTCGGACACTTTTGACGCTATTTTGGGACCATTGTTATTCATACAGCGATCAGTGCTATAAAAATGCACTGATTACTGTGTAAATGACACTGGCAGGGAAGGGGTTAACCACTAGGGTGCAAGGAAGGGGTTAAGTGTGTCCTAGGGAGTGATTCTAACTGTGTGGGGGCTGGGCTACGAGTGACACAACAGTGATCACTGCTCCCGATCGCAATGGCATCTCCCTGTTCTGAGGATCCGTGACACGATCACGGGCACCCGGCGGACATCGAGTCCGCGGGACCCACGGTCACACTCATGGAGCTTGTGGCGGGCGTGCGAGAGTGCCGCGCGCGCCTGCAATGCTGCACTTTAAAGGGGACATACGGGTACATCCATATGCACAGCCGTGCCATTCTGCCGACGAAAATAGTTGTGTAGCAGTCTGCAAGTGGTTAAATTTGAATCTGTATTGATCTATCTATATGATATTATCTTTTCCAGGACTTTTGAAAACCACATTCAGCATCTAGACTGGGTGTTATTGAAAAATACACAATGAAAAGTAAGTTGGAGCCTTGATGGGAGACCACCCCGTATCAAGTGAAAAAACAACCTTTCACAACATCTCCTGTATGTGACCCGTGTACACAGGCAGGGCCGATCCTAGGTGCGCGGGGTGCAGTTCACCCAGGCGCCACGTAGGTGGGGGCGCTGAAGCACCAGAGTACTCTTGTCCATCCTCCTACTCCTCTCCCTGCCGGTCGCCGCCGCCGCTGTGTTTCCCAAGCCCGCCCCCCCTCCCTCCTCCTGTCAGAGGAGGAGAGCGAAGCAGCCGGAGATCGAAGCGTCTGTCTCTGTTGGAGAGGCTAGCCATGCAGTGATGTCGCTGGGGGGGGGGGCAGTCCGTGGCTGACATGTGTTCTCCTCTTTGTGTCTAACTCCTGCCTGCTGCGATCTGTTCTTCACCCGGGTGGCGCAGATGCACACTGTCCTCTCCTCTCCAGCTGCCGCCGGGTGTTTTTATGTACCCTAATGGAGGGGGGTTTGTCCTGGGGGGTCTGTACTAAGGGGGGTTTGTCCTGGGGGGTCTGTACTAATCGAGGTGGGGTTTGCCCTAGGGGGTCTGTACTAATTGAGGGGGGTTTGTCCTGGGGGGTCTGTACTAATGGGGGGGGTTTGTCCTGGGGGGTCTGTACTAAGGAGGGGTTTGTCCTGGGGGGTCTGTACTAATGGAGGGGGGGTCTGTAGGCCCTTTACAAAATAATCTAGAGTGGGTGACTGGGGACAAAGAGAAGGCTTGTGTTTTTTTTTTTACATTTGTTTTACACTTTCTTCGTGAAATGGTAGGGGTACAATGTACCCCATTAGCAATTCACATAGGGGGGGCGGGATCTGGGGGTCACCTTTGTTAAAGGGGTCTTCCAGATTCCAATAAGCCCCC
Organism: Rana muscosa; assembly: GCA_029206835.1. Lineage (NCBI taxonomy): Eukaryota > Metazoa > Chordata > Amphibia > Anura > Ranidae > Rana > Rana muscosa. The sequence continues at coordinate 36,310,173 of CM055116.1, read as the reverse complement.
TGCCCGCAGACCCCCACAACCACCGGGCAAGGGTTGTGGGGATGAGGCCCTTGTCCCCATCAACATGGGGACATCCTCCCCATGTTGAGGGCATGTGGCCTGGTACGGTTCAGGAGGGGAAGGGGGCGCTCTCTCATCCCCCCCTCTTTTCCTGCGGCCTGCCAGGTTGCGTGCTCGGATATGGATTTTTGGGGGGACTCCACGCCGTTTTTTTTCAAATTTGGGGTGGAGTTCCCCTTAAAATCCATGCCAGATCTGAAGGGCCTGGTATGGATATTTGGGGGAACCCCCACGCTTTTTAAAAAAAAAATTGCGGCGGGGTTCCCCTTAATATCCATTAGAGACCTGAAGGGCCTGGTAATTGAATTCTGGGGGAACCCCCACGCTTTTTTTTTTTTTATCAATGACTTTTCTATGTATTGATAAAAGCCGACAATTCATTAATAGCCGTGAGTGAGTTTTAGAGCAGGGACAGTTCTAAGCACGGGAAACATGCGCGACTTTACATGCATATCATTCACACCCCCCAGGTTTCGAAATTTAAAGGAGAATTTCACTTTTATTGTTTTACTTTAAGCATTATTAAAAACACTGCTCCCGAAAAAACGGCCGTTTTTAAAACTTTTTTTTGCGTTGATACATGTCCCCTGGGGCAGGACCCAGGTCCCCAAACACTTTTTAGGACAATAACTTGCATATAAGCCTTTATAATTAGCACTTTAGATTTCTCCCATAGACTTTTTGAATTTGCCGCAAACACCCCAAATTGTTCGCTGTTCGGCGAACGGGCGAACAGGCAATGTTCGAGTTGAACATGAGTTCGACTCGAACTCGAAGCTCATCCCTAGCTCTGTGTATACAAAGGAGCATGGAGGAGCTCATGTCCATAATGGGGGTGGTAGTGACACAGCCCCAAATCCACAATGGCTCAAAAGTGATATGGTCCAGAAATATTTAGACAGAATAAAGGTGGATAAAGCACCTGGACCAGATGGCATACACCCACGGATCCTAAAAGAATTGAGCTCTGTAATTTAAAAGCCATTGTATCTAATTTTTAGGGACTCATTAATGATGGGAATAGGGCCAATGTGGTGCCTATATTTAAAAACGGAACAAAGTCTTTACCAAGTAACTATAGACCTGTTAGTTTAACTTCTATAGTTGGGAAGATACTGAAGCCAGTGGTGTATTTAGGTTTTGTGCTGCCCTAGGCCTGATGGAACTCACGCACCCCCTACTTTATATATGACGCACCCCTTCCCTTTTAAGACCCGCCCTGTCATTTTCATGGGAGGAGGAGAAAGGGACAGGGTGGGATGAGGACAGAGGGACAGGGTGGGATGAGGACAGAGGGACAGGGTGGGATGAGGACAAAGGGACAGCGTGGGATAGGGACAGAGGGACAGAGTGGGATAAGGACAGAGGGACAGGGTGGGATGAGGACAGAGGGACAGAGTGGGATAGGGACAGAGGGACAGAGTGGGATGAGGACAGAGGGACAGGGTGGGATGAGGACAGAGGGACAGGGTGGGATGAGGACAGAGGGACAGAGTGGGATGAGGACAGAGGGACAGGGTGGGATGAGGACAGGGTGGGGAGGGGCAGAGCATCTTTTATTTTGGGGGGAGAGGGGGGTATTGGGGATATGTGCTGGGGAGTGATTTAAGAGGAAAGAAGATATGTGCTAGTGGGGGGGGTCTGATCCCCCCCCCCACTAGCACATATCTTCTTTCCTCTCAAATCACTCCTCAGCACATATCCCCAATACCCCCTCTCCCCTCCCAACACTTCAGTTCACCTCTTATCTTCCCCCCTGCCTGTGTCATCTCTCACAAGTTGTCTCACATACCAGCAGCACGGCTCTCGGCTCTCTCACTGACTGAAGTTCTGTCTCTTCTCGGCTCCTCCTCCTGGCTGTGTACACAGGAACATTGAGCCGAGAGGGGGGGAGGAGCCGGAGACTGACTGTGCGATGTGGAGAGAGAGAGAGGGACGGCTGCTCTGTACAGCTGATCGACGCTGCGGGACCCCGGGCGGCAGATGTCCCGGGTGACCGCGGCAGCGCATCCAGCTAGCGTGACCAATTACCGGAGCTCAGTGCCGAAACTTGTCATGGCACTGAGCTCCAGGATTCAGCTGTGCGGCTCTCCGTGCGGGAGGAGGGGGGGGGTTCGCACGGGGGGGGCGCTTTTCGGCCGCCCCCCGCAAAGTGCCGCCCTAGGCCTGGGCCTTGTCGGCCTAGGCCATAATACAGCACTGTCTGGAGCGTTTAATAAAAGACCACATAGACAAGTTCTTGCTGGAAAAAAATATTTTAAGCAACAGACAGCATGGATTCATGAAAGACAGAAGTTGTCAGACAAACCTGATTTCTTTTTATGAAGAGGTAAGTAAAACCTTGGACAGAGGGGTGGCGGTGGACGTGGTACACTTGGATTTTGCAAAATCGTTTGATACAGTTCGGCACACACGGCTCATGATTAAGGTAAAGTCTACAGGATTGGAAATATCAGTTTGTAAATGGATAGAAAACTGGCTAAAAGACAGAATTCAGAGAGTAGTGGTTAATGATTCTTACTCTGAATGGTCCAAGGTTATCAGTGGTGTACCCCAAGGTTCACTGTTGGGACCTTTACTTTTTAGCATCCTTATAAATTATATTGGGTCTGAGATCAAAAGTACCATTTCAGTGTTTGCAGATGACACTAAGCTATGCAGTGGAATAACGTCCTTACAGGATGGGCGACTATGTGGCAGATGAGGTTTAATGTTGATAAATGTAAAGTTATGCACTTGGGGCTAAGAATATGAATGCATCATACATACTAGGGGGAGTACAACTGGGGGGATCCATAGTGGAGATGGATCTGGGGGTTTTGATAGATCATAAGCTCAATAATGGCATGCAATGCCAAGCTGCGGTTTCCAAAGCGAGCAAAGTCATTTTTTGTATTAAGAGAGGTATGGACTCCAGAGAGAGAGAGAGATCATTTTGCCCCTGTACAAATAATTAGTAAGACCTCATCTGGAATATGCAGTCCAGTTTTGGGCACCGGTTCTCAAAAAGGATATTGGGGAACTGGAGAAAGTGCAGAGAAGGGCAACCAAACTGATAAGAGGCATGGAGGAGCTCAGCTATGAGGAAAGATTAGGGGAACTGAATTGATTTACTCTTGAGAAGAGGAGATTAAGGGGGGATATGATCAACATGTAAAAAATACATAAGGGGTCCATATAGTGAACTTGGTGTTGAGTTATTCACTTTATGGTCAACACAAAGGACAAGGGGGCACTCTTTATGTCTAGAGCAAAAGAGATTTCATCTCCAAATACGGAAAGGTTTCTTCACAGTAAGAGCTGTGAAAATGTGGAATAGACTCCCTGCAGAGGTGGTTCTTGCCAGCTCAGTAGATTGCTTTAAGAAAGGCCTGTATTCTTTCCTAAATGTACATAATATAACTGGGTACTGACATTTATAGGTAAAGCTGATCCGGGGAAAATCTGATTGCCTCTCGGGGGATCAGGAAGGATTTTTTTCCCCTGCTGTAGCAAATTGGATCATGCTCTGCTGGGGTTTTTCACCTTCCTCTGGATCAACTGCGGGTATATGGGATTATATGATATTATATATTTTAGTTTATTTTTATTTTTTTATGGTTGAACTGGATGGACTTGTGTCTTTTTTCGACCTGGCTAACTATGTAACTATGTACTAATGGAGGGGTGGTTTGTCTTGGGGGGTCTGTACTAAGGGAGGGGGGTGGGTTGTCCTGGGGGGTCTGTACTAATGGAGGGGGGTCTGTAATAATGAAGGGGGATTGGTTTGTCCTGGGGGGGTCTGTACTAATGGAGGGGGTGGTTTGTCCTGATGGGGGGTCTGTACTAATGGAGGGGGGTGGTTTGTCCTGGGAGGAGCTGTACTAATGGAGGGGGGTGTTTTGTCCTGGGGGGTCTGTACTAATGGAGGGGGGTGGTTTGTCCTGAGGGGTTTTGTACTAATGGAGGGGGGGTTTGTACTGGGGGATCTGCACTAATGGAGGGGGGTCTGTACTAATGGAGGTGTTGGTTTGTCCTGGGGGGTCTGTACTAATGGAGGGGGGGTTTGTCCTGGGGGGTCTGTACTAATGGAGAGGGTGTTTGTCCTGGGAGGTCTGTACTAATGAAGGGGGGTTGCCCTGGGGGGGTCTGTACTAATGGAGGGGGGTTTGCCCTGGGGGTCTTTACTAATGGAGGGGGGGTTTGTCCTGGGGGGTCTGTACTAATGGAGGGGGGTCTGTACTAACGGAGGAGGGGTGTCTTTTCCTGGGGGGTCTGTACTAATGGAGGAGGGTGGTTTGTCCTTGGGGGGTCTGTACTAATGGAGGGGGGTGGTTTGTCCTGGGGGGTCTGTACTAATGGCGAGGGGGTGGTTTGTCCTGGGGGGTCTGTACTAATGGATGGGGGTGGTTTGTCCTGGGGGTCTGTACAAATGGAGGGGTGTCTGTACTAATGGAGGGGGGTGGTCAGTACTAATGAAGGGGGTGGTTTGTCCTGGGGGGTCTGTACTAATGTAGGGGGGTCTGTACTAATGGAGGGGGGTGGTCTGTACTAATGGAGGGGGATGTTTGTCCTGGGGGGTCTGTACTAATGGAGGGGGGTTTGTCCTGGGGGGTCTGTACTAATGGAGAGGGTTAGTTTGTCCTGAGGGGGGTCTGTACTAATAGAGGGGGGGTGGTTTGTCCTGAGGGGGGTTTGTATTAATAGAGGGGGTCTGTACTAATGGATGGGGGGTGGTTTGTCCTGGGGGTCTGTACTAATGGAGGGGGGTCTGTACTAAAAGAGGGGTTTTTTTTTTCCTGGGGGGTCTGTACTAATGGAGGGGGTGGTTTGTCCTTAGGGGGGTCTGTACTAATGGAGGGGGGTTTGTCCTGGGGGGTCTGTACTAATGACGAGGGGGTGGTTTGTCCTGGAGGGTCTGTACTAATGGAGGGGGGTCTGTACTAATGGGGGGGTGGTCAGTACTAAGGAGGGGTGGTTTGTCCTGGGGGGTCTGTACCAATGGAGAGGGGTCTGTACTAATGGAGAGGGGTGGTCTGTGCTAATGGAGGGGGTGGTTTGTCCTGGGGGTCTGTACTAATGGAGGGGGGTCTGTACTAATGGAGGGGGTTTTGTCCCCTCCCACACCCCTTCCCTGCCAGTGTCATTTTTACAGTAACCAGTAGAGATGGCATTGCGGTTCGCGGCAAATTTTGCGCATTCGCGGTTCGCGAAACCGGCGGACATATGGCGCTATTCGCGGCCGGTTCGTGGCCGCCATATTCTTTTACATTGTGGAACTTTGACCTATGACACATCCATCATGTGGTACAGGACAGCTAATTGAGACATTTCAGCAGATGGACATACCCCCTACCTTATAAATAGACCTGATCTGGCTGCCATTTTACATTCTGTTATTTGTCAGCGTAGGGACAGGTTGCTGTGTGGAGCAGGGACAGACTGTAATCCTAGCTATTAGGTCCACAAAAGTCCTTTTAAGGACTGGTATAGGTGTACAATTGTTTTGTGTGCAGTATATAGGGGTGTAATACATTTTTAGTTCATTTCAATTGTGCAGCATTGGGACTGCAGTGCTGAGCGGTTCTGCAGCTGTCTTTAGTCAGTGTAGGAAGGTTGCTGTGTGTGTACTAGCAGGGACAGACTCTACTAAAACAAAAGTCCTTCTAAGGACTGGTATAGGTGTACAGTCCACAAAAGTCCTTTTAACCACTTCAACCATACATCCCAACATTTTGAGATGGGAATGAGGGACACCTACCAACAAACATATGTAGGCATAGGACATGCCCCTGCCACGCCCCCTTAAAGAAGAATTAACCAAAAAAAAGGTTAATTAAATCCACAAGGACTTTTTTTTAACCACTGCTATTCCTTTATATTGGCTTTTAAAATGTACAAATGCAGCAATTTAGAATTTGAATGAAAAGTTTAGCACTGGGAAACACCTTTTGAAAGAAAATAAAGTGCATTTTATATACATTTATATAGATCAGACCAACATGAGGGACAAATGAGGGGTGTCGTGGAAGAATTCCCTTGGGCTTTGTACGCAAATCCACACCGCGCCTAAATGTGGACTTCCAGCGTCTAAATGCACACAAAGCACAAAACAATTCCTTCGTGCTTAAAAGCACGTTTGTATCAAGCTCTTTGGTACAAGGAATTTGAATTACTTCAATGGCACCAGGTAGAATCAGAAACGATGCTGCTTCAAGCTGGAGTCTCAAGCGTCTGGGCAGAGCTCAGCCACCCGGATTCTTTTATTCATTGGAAACAAAAAGATAACAAAACAGGAAGTGATGGCCCCAACAGTCAATCACTTCCCTTAATACAAAATGACATCACAGGAAATGACAAACAGTAAAGGGGAGGGCACTCACAGGAGGGAAACGGGAGGAAGTGCACACCCCCCATCTTAATCAGCATGGAGCCCACACAATACTGTTCAAAGTAAACAGTATCTAGTGAGATCATTCTACTTGTTCTTATAGTTTTGGGACAATCTGCAGGGACATTGCTACTGCTGTTGTCAATATACGGTACAAGTACACCGACAAGGCAGATATCAATGTCCTCTTATAAATACAGATATGTATCCATAAAGCGGATAACGAAGTCCGCAAGAGAGAATTAATAGGTTTCTCTCATTATGCGGACTTCGCTTCTCTAAAGTGTATAGCCATTGGAAAGCATGCAGTCCAGCACATTGCGCTTGATATCTACAAACCAACAAACGCCCACACACGCAGAGAACACGTTTCAATCCCATAAGAAGGTTTTCATACTGACCGTTTTTACCGCTGGTCTCGATTCAACCCAAGTGCGCTCTGCTAGAGCGCTCCTCGATTAAACATCAGACACAGGGAGACAGATGACAATCTATAAAACGCACATCCTAGAATAAAATGTCCACATAAATCTTATATAATAAAATTTCCACAACAGGGGGGAAGAGGGACAGAGGGACATTGCTCCAAATCAGGGACAGTCCCTCAAAATCAGGGACAGTTGGGAGCTATGACTTCAACCCCGGGCTTTTTTTACCACATCAGTACCGGGCCTATTCTGGCACTTCTTTCCTACATGTACAAATCATCATTCTTTTGCTAGAAAATTACTCAGAACCCCATAACATTATATATGTTTTTTTAGCAGACACCCTAGGGAATAAAATGACGGTCATTGCAACTTTTTTTTCTTGCACGGTATTTGCGCAATAATTTTTCAAACGCCTTTTTTGGGGAAAAAAATGGTTTCATGAATTAAAAAATAACAAAACAGTAAAGTTAGCCCAATTTTTTTGTAAAATATGAAAGATGATGTTACGCTGAGTAAATAGATACCTAACATGTCACGCTTTAAAATTGCAAACACTCATGGAATGGCGCCAAACTTCGGTATTTAAAAATCTCCATAGGCGACGCTTTAATTTTTTTTACAGGTTACCAGGTTAGAGTTACAGAGGAGGTCTAGTGCTAGAATTGTTGCACGCGCTCTAACGCACGCGCCAATACCTCACTGATCTCATACTTACAGCCACAATGGCGGCTTTGTTTACATCTGAGGACCCGGGCGTGACGTCATCACATCGCGCCCGGTCCTCCGACGATCATAGAGATGACTGGTGACCATCTGGTCACCAGTCATCTCTATGCTCATCACGTGACCCACCACCAGCGCCGAACGATTCTCTCCGGGTCCCCGATCGCACGGGAGAGCGTGGAGAAGCACCGGATGGCGACGGGAGGGGGGATGTCCCCTCCTGCCGCCTATAAGAACGATCAAGCTGCGGAACCGCCGCTATGATCGTTCTTATGGTGCGCAGAATCGCCGGCACAAGAAAAGGATATCTGAATGATGCCTCTAGCTGCAGGCATCATTCAGATATCCCCCCACAAAGCCGAGGACGTCATATGACGTCCACCCAGGATGGGAGATCCCATCTGTGGACGTCATATGACTATGGGCGGTGGGGAAGTGGTTAAGGACTGGTATAGGTGTACTATATTTTGTGTGCAGTAAATAAGGGTGTACTACACGCATAAAATACTCTAGGAAGAATAGTATAGTGCATTTCTACTGTGCAGCTTCTGAGCGGTTCTGCAGATCTTTTCTCGGTTTAGGTAGAAGTTGCCGCTGTGTGTCGCAGGCACAGACTAGCGACTAAAATCGCTAACCAATAAAGCTCCAGAAAAGTTATTTTAAGGACTGGTATAGGTGTACTATTTTGTGTGCAGTAAATAGGGGTGTACTACACGCATAAAATACTTTCACATATAGGAAGAATAGTATAGTGCATTTCTACTGTACAGCTTCTGAGCGGTTCTGCAGCTCTTTTCTCGGTTTAGGTAGAAGTTGCCGCTGTGTGTCGCAGGCACAGACTAGCGACTAAAATCGCTAACCAATAAAGCTCCAGAAAAGTTATTTTAAGGACTGGTATAGGTGTACTATTTGGTGTGCAGTATATAGGGGTCTAATACACGCATAAAAAACTTTCAAACATACTATATAATATATACTATATACTATACTATATAATATATAGTGCATTTCAACTGTGCAGCATTTCTACTGTGCAGCTTCTGAGCGGTTCTGCAGCTCTTTCTTGGTTTAGGTAGAAGTTGCTGCTGTGTGTCGCAGGCACAGACTAGCGACTAAAATCGCTAACCAATAAAGCTCCAGAAAAGTTATTTTAAGGACTGGTATAGGTGTACTATTTGGTGTGCAGTAAATAGGGGTGTACTACACGCATAAAATACTTTCACATATAGGAAGAATAGTATAGTGCATTTCTACTGTGCAGCTTCTGAGCGGTTCTGCAGCTCTTTTCTCAGTTTAGGTAGAAATTGCCACTGTGTGTCGCAGGCACAGACTAGCGACTAAAATCGCTAACCAATAAAGCTCCAGAAAAGTTATTTTAAGGACTGGTATAGGTGTACTATTTGATGTGCAGTACATACGGGTCTAATACACGCATAAAAAACTTTCAAACATACTATATAATATATACTATATACTATACTATATAATATATGGTGCATTTCAACTGTGCAGCATTTCTACTGTGCAGCTTCTGAGCGGTTCTGCTGCAGCTCTTTTCTCGGTTTAGGTAGATGTTGCCGCTGTATGTCGCAGGCACAGACTAGCGACTAAAATCGCTAACCAATAAAGCTCCACAAAAGTTCATTTTAAGGGCTGGTATAGGTGTACTATTTGGTGTGCAGTATATAGGGGTGTACTACACGCATAAAATACTTTCACATATAGGAAGAATAGTATAGTGCATTTCTACTGTGCAGCATTGTGACTGCTGAGAGGTTCTGCAGCGATACTACAAAGAGTGACAAACGCAATTAGAAAAAAGTATTAGGAGACAGTGGGCGGGGACTCCTGTGATGGAGGCTTAGGACCGGAGCTCCGCTCAGCACCAGCTAAACAGCGCTAATAGCGGCGGAAAAAGAAGCCACATTGCGGTTAAAAACTACAGGGAAAGGCAGCGAATAGTGCCAGGCACCTACCTATGCCAGGTAAGGCATATAAAAAAGCGCAGAAACAGAACTACAAGCTCTCTGAAAAACGGGAGAAATCCAAAATGGCTTCCGCACCTCAGAATAAGATACAGACTGCTAATGATGTCTCCTCAACTAGCAGGCAAGTTATTCAGCCTGCAACTCTCTCATTTAGCTCACAGTCATTGAGCTTAGACTCCTCTGCTACCTTACAACCTTCTGAGCTTAAATTAAACCTAAAGGAGAACTATGTGGGATCTGAGGGTCATCCACCTCATGAAGTGAATTTACCTCACATAGGCTCTCTCAATACACATCCTGAACAGGCTCCTGATATGTCTTTTAATATGACTGAACTTTTTAACAGGATTTCTGATATGCTGGACAAAAGGTTAGCTTTAAATGCTGACAGGATCACAGGAGAAATTAAAGCAGACTTTCAGAACCTGGGAAGCAGAATAGAGCATATTGAACATAAGTTGGATTTTACTATAACTAAGACAAACCAAAATTCTGAGCACTTGCAATTCTTGCAGGATCAGCTTGATACCGCTCAAGCCAGAATAGACGACCTCGAGAATCGTTCAAGAAGGGAAAACTTTCGCATTAGAGGACTGCCTGAATCAATCACTGATGTTCATACAACTGTGAAAGATTTTATTAAAAATTTACTCCCTTCGATTCCAGCTAATAAACTGGAATTGGATAGAGCGCATAGATCCTTGGGACCCCTCAGGAAAGATGGCTCTCCACGGGACATTATAGTAAAACCCCACTTTTTTTCTGTCAAGGAAGAAGTGATGAAAATATCCCGCCAACAAGATCAGATACAGTTCCAAGGTGCTTCTATTCAAATCTTTTCTGACATATCCCCATACACCATCCAAAAGAGGAGATCTTTGAAACCCCTCCTTGCAGCCCTGACCAAAAAGGATATTAAATACCGGTGGGCATTCCCTTTTGCCCTGAAATTTACGTACAATGGGAAGCAACATGTTTTTCACAATTTCCCAGAAGGAGAACGCCTGTTACTTGACTTGAGACTCATTACGCTGGATTCAAATATGGATACCTCTCCCTCTATGCAGGGGTCATCTAAACGCCAATCGCCTCCGAGCCCGACTGCGCCACTTTGGGAGATGTCCAAAATTAAGAGAGTAAAGGATAACATCCCCCCATGAAGAGGATTTACATGACTTTACTGTATTTCATCTTTTTCTTCCCCCCTGTAGGTTCCTTGGGAGGAAACACAATTCATTACATTGACTCTTGGATTTCCTGTGCAACTCTTTTTGACACATAGTTCTGTTGCTAAACTGTCCAATAGACAATGGGGGTTAATTTTTTTATTTTATTTTATTAATTTTTTTATTTATTTTTTTCCACACATAGTTCTGTTGCTAAATTTTCAATAGATAATGTTTTTTTTTTTTTTTTTTTCCCCCACACATAGTTCTGTTGCTAAATTTTCAATAGATAATGGGGGTTTTTTTTTTCTTCTTCTTCTCTCTTGTTTAGAAAAAATCTAATAGTTAAACTATTCTTAATTGCTACTATATTGGAAATCCAGGGATGTTTGGTTCCGTTCATTTAATATTACATCGTTAGTTTGAGTGCTGTCACTGGCTGGTGCTGCTGCATTGTGCCTCCACCTACCGCTCAGTTTGGTTGCAAACCATGCTGAGGGGTAGGTATATAGCCCTACATCTGGGCTATACTACTTATTTTTTTCTGAATGAGGGGAGGGAGCCATACCCCTCCTCCCATTCTGGGCCGCTTATAGGCCTTTCGTTACACTGCGTTTTACAACTGATATTATTTTTATTTGAATATTTTTTTTACTCTTTTTCTTTCATTCTAACTTTTTTTTATTTTTCAGCCTACATGTCATTGAGATTTACCTGTGAAGTGATGCTATGTATATACTCCCCTAACATAGTGAAAGACCTTTCATTATATGCCCTTGGTTCTTCCTGGAGGAAGGTAGGTGGCTGTGGGTTATTTGGAGTTCTCCCCCTTTTGCTCCATGGCCGGCACTAACACTAACTCTTTACCCCTTCGTGTTGTGTCTCACAACACCCAGGGATTAAATTCCCCAGTCAAAAGAAGGAAAGCCCTCCAAGCCTATAGATCCCGTCATATTGATGTAGTACTCTTACAAGAGACCCATTTCCCTCAGCGGTACACCCCATTGTTTCTTCATGCCCATTTTCCAGTTTTTTACTTGTCTAAGGCTGAAGATAAGACCAAGGGAGTGGCAATATTGTTTTCTAAGAATTGCAAATTCAATCTTGAGTTGGAACTCAGAGACCAGGAGGGAAGGTTCCTATTGGTCAAGGGAACTATCGATAATAAGCTATATACCTTTATATCTTACTACGCCCCTAACAGAGGACAAAAAACGTTTTTTAAAAAATTGTTCCAGTCACTTGGACCGTCTATGGAGGGGATCATAGTTATGGGGGGGGGGACTCTAACACAGCTTTTGATTCTAGTCTGGACAAATCCAAACCCTTAAGATCACAAGTTGTTAGGCCCAATAAAACAAGTGTTCAAATTGCTCGATTAATCTTTCAATCTAGATTGACGGATATATGGAGGGAACTCCATCCAAAAAAACGAGATTTTACACACTACTCTAATCCGCACCAGTCCTATTCCCGTATTGACCACATTTGGATCTCTACTCACCATATTCCACTAGCTCTTTCTTCTTCTATAGTGGAAGCTGCTTGGTCAGACCATTCAATGATTCTATTGGCTATTAGAAGGGATATCCCTAGTACACAGACCTCACATTGGACTCTCAATCAGTCTTTATTGAAGGATCCCGCAGTAGTGGCGGAAATTCAGGGAGATTTGAGGGATTATTTTTACTTTAATGATGGAGGGGAGGTCTCTCCAGAAACTTTATGGGCAGCTCATAAGGTTACTATTAGAGGCAAGTTGATCCAAATAGCGGCCAGAAAGAAGAGAGAGAGGGTGGTCGAGATTGAGAGATTGGAGAAAGAGTTCGCTGAGTTGTGCAAAAAACATAAGAGAAGTCCTTCTAGTGTATCTATATCCACACTGGATGCAGCACGAGTAGCTCTTAACTTGGCTCTAACAGCGAAGGCTGAAAAATCCATTAAATGGTCTGGGGCAAAATTTTACCAGATGAGAGACAAGTTGGGTCCTATGTTGGCACGTAAACTTTCACCCAGATTCTGTTCACAAGCTCTCCCAAAGATTAAACAGGCAGATGGCTCTTTTACCATGAATTCTCAACATATTATTAAGGCATTCCAGGATTTTTATTCTAAGTTATATATGGCTGAAAATCTCTCTGTCTCTACCGAGGAATTCTTGGATAAATTACATATTCCGAAATTAACAGAAACTCATAAAGAGGAATTGGATGCTCCTATTTCAAATGAAGAGGTTTCAGATGTCATAAAAGCTTTAAAGGGGGGAACAGCTCCTGGACCTGATGGTTTTTCCACACCATATTACAAAACATTTTCAGAGATCCTAACTCCTTACCTAACTAGACTTTTTAATTTTATGTCTAAAGGTTCCCCGATAGATAATCAACTAAATATGGCTTATATTTCTGTGATCCCAAAACCGGATAAAGATACTAGTCAAATAGAAAACTACAGACCAATCTCCTTAATCAATAATGATCTTAAAATATTAACCAAGATATTAGCGAACAGACTTGCTTCTTTTATAGGATCTTATATTCACAAAGACCAGGTCGGTTTTATACTAGGTAGGCAAGGTCCTGATCAGGTGCGAAGAGCGGTTGACCTAGTATCAATCCTACAATCTAATTGGGAGGGAGGTCATAAACAGGAGGGTATGTTACTGTCACTGGACCTCCAGAAGGCATTCGATTCGGTGTCGTGGACATATCTATTCGCTGTACTTAAACGCTGGGGATTTGGACAGAATATGTTAGGAATTTTAGAAGCCCTTTATTCTAATCCTAAGGCCAGAATCAGAATGCAAGGAATTTTTTCCGACCCTATTCAGATTGGAAGAGGTACACGTCAGGGTTGCCCCCTATCCCCCCTGATATTCGCTATTATGATCGAAGCTTTAGCCATTGCCATTCGTAGTAATCCAAATATCGGGGGGGTGCAATGTGGTCAAGATACCCATAAATGTGCCTTATTCGCAGATGACCTTTTACTTTTTGTCACTTCTCCACGGTCTTCTTTACCGGAGGTTTGCTCATTGCTTAATAGGTTTTCGACTCTTTCAGGTCTCAGAATTAATATGTCTAAATCTCAAGCTCTTAACGTGTCTCTCCCAGATTCTATAGTGTCCGATTTACAGATAACTTACCAATTCAAGTGGAGCAGCTCATTCATTAAGTACTTAGGAATTAATGTTACATCTAAATTTGAAAATCTATACCAAGCTAACTACCCTCCTATGTACAAGAAACTCAAACTCGATCTCAAAGACTGGGAGTCGCACAGTATTTCTTGGATTGGCAGGATTAACTCAGTCAAGATGACCCTTTTGCCCAGGCTTTTATATTTATTTCGTTCACTTCCTATTCCAATCAAAAGAGATCATTTGAAATCTTTTCAAAGTAAGCTCACTAAATTCATTTGGAACAATAAAGGTCCACGACTCTCAAACAGATGCTTATTCAACCTTCCCAAACAGGGTGGGTTAGGTCTTACGAATCTCTTATGGTACTACCAAGCAGCACGATTGGCACAACTATCTGCTTTATATTTTAACACAGAACTTCCTGATTGGATATCAATTGAAAATCAAGCTGTTCCATCCTCATCACTAATACACCTGTTGTGGTGACCTCCCAGAAATAGACCTCCCATCTTATCACCATCACTCTCACAATCCTTATCTTTATGGGATTCACTTCGGAAACTTCCCTCGCTGGTCTCTAAAGCTCAACCTTTGACCCCGGTGTTCAAAAACCCCTTTTTTCATCAAGGTTTGGACCTTCAAACCTTTAAATGGTGGTACGACAAGGGGTTGTACCGCATTGGTCAATTTTTTTCCTCTATAGGCCCTTTACCTATTGAATATTTTATGAACAAATTAGATCTCCCTTTATCCGAAAAACCGAGATTTCATCAAATCGCTAATTTAATTCATTCTAAGTGTAAAACTGGATATTCATCCCGAGACTTTACAGATTATGAAAATTGGTGTGGACAGACAGTGGAGCGAAGGGGGGGGGGATCTCTGTGATCTACAAGTCACTGGCATCCAATTTAGTGAAACTACCATACATGTTGGCCTGGGAGAAGGAACTCCTAATTGATAGAAATATTGTAGACTGGCATGCAAGCTACTCTCGCTCGACTTCAGGCCTCTGCAATACTTCGCTCATAGAGGCCAATATAAAACTTTTTACAAGATGGTATCTAGTTCCCACGAGATTGACTGTTATGTACCCCTCTGTTTCACCTCTTTGTTATACGGGATGTCAGGGACTGGGTACTATGATCCACATATGGTGGGAGTGCCCAAGAATTCGTGGATTTTGGAATAAGGTATTTCACATTTTACGCAATATTACAGGTTGCCCAATACATCAATCTCCCACAATTGCTTTACTCAATGGACATTTACCTCATATTCCTAAAGCCACTCGTAAACTAATTTTGTTTATTTTAACGGGAGCAAAACTAACTATTGCACGGGCATGGAAGAAACCTTCGGTATCTATATTATCCATGAAACGAAAAGTTTCCTGGATTATGGAACAAGAAAAACTGGTTAGCTTCTTGTTAGACGAGACCTCAAATTTTGAAGCCATATGGGAACCTTGGGTGCGATTTATGGGAATCTCTTTGTCACATAACTTGGTCATCAACACCAATCACTGATCTTTAGAATGTATATTTGGTTTGTAGGCATTCTATAATCTTTTCACTTCATATCTTTGAATTTTTTTTTTTTTTCTCTTTCTCTCTCCTCTTTTTCTTTCTCTTCTTTATTTTTATCCTATACTTTATTCTCTCGGTTTTGGCTTTTATTATTTCATAGTATGTTTATTGTTTTATTACATCAGATAAAATATAATAGTTTCAGGCTCAGATTCCTTTTTTTACTGTTTGAGGCTTGGACTGTTGAACTTAGCTCTAACAAGTCTGAGAACAACTCTTAATTTTCATACTTAGGTCGAGTATTGTGGGTTTTTTTTGCATGTACAAATGAAATTTTTTCTATTATATCTCTCCAGTTGTCTCTACCGACGATTGTTGGTGGTGGCAGGAAGGCCGGGCAGGGGACGTTCTCTCCTTCCCAGTCACAGTGTGTTCCCGTTAGGGGTGGCTGGGGAGGGGAGTAGGAGCCCTTCATATTTTCGGTTTATTTTTGTGGGAACTAGATTTTCTTAATATAAGTTATTATCAGTTTATAAGATTACTTGATTATATACTTGACCAAGATGAGGCTAGATATTATTACTTTTTGTTTAAACATTGTCAGTATTGGTTTTTACGATAATAATTTGTCTAAGTTTCTATGGTAATAATACCTGAGATTTTTGTTGAGTCAATTGTAATCATCTTTAATATATATGATTCTGTAATGATTTTTTTCTGATGAAAAATAAAAAACTTAAATGACAGAAAAAAGTATTATAACTGGTGTGATAGACCAGTGGCCCCCGAAAACGATAGTTTAAAGTGGGGTGTTATATACCTTCTTCCACATATACTGCCCTTCTCTACAGGGTCATTTAAAAAGATGACAGGCAGAGGAAGAGGCAGGCCCTTCCGCAGGGGTGGTAGGGGTAGGGCAGGAGCACCAGGCCAGAGCCAAAGTGGGAAGTTGCAGAAGGTGCATTCGATTACGTCAAAGGACGCACCAGACTTGGTTGAGTGGCTCACTCAGCCTTACTCTTCTGCACCCTCCTCATCCTCTCTATCTGCACCCTCTTTACTCTCTGCTGTGTGCACCCCCAAAGACACTACCACCAAAACCACCGCCACCATATACCCTCTGCTTGAGTCACAGAAATTATTTTCTGATCCATCACAAGACTTCTCTGATGCGCAGGCATTCTTGACATTGGATCAGGAAGAGGAGGTAGCAACAACCGCCACTCAGCAGTCTGACGACAGTACCCAGATCAGCCCAAGGATGTTGGTCCCCGCTGTTGCTGCCTACTCCGAGATTTCTAATATTAGTGGTGGGGAAGGTGACGTAGATGATGATGTGTCTATGGACGTCACGTGGGTGCCCACAAGAGAGGACCAGGAGGGGAGTTCAGAGGGAGAGATGGACCAGCAGATAGGGAGGAGAGGCAGGCGGAACTTACATTGCACAGGAGGGACAAACCAGACTGCTAATGTATCAGGACTCAGTGCGAGCCATCAACCATGTACGGTCACATCTGGCGCTCCCAGGACGCAGGCACATGGCTCCGCAGTGTGGGCTTTTTTTAACGTGTCCGCTGCTGACAATAGTGTTGCCATCTGCAGCCTTTGCAGTCAACGCATAAGTCGCGGTAAGCCCAACACTCACCTACGGACGACCGCCTTAAGAAGGCACATGAACTCCCATCACCGAGCCCAGTGGGAGCAACGCCGTCAGAACCCACAAAGCCAAACTCCAGGCTCTCACCGTCCAGCCTCTTCTACTACTTCTCCTCTCTCTTCACAGTTGTCCTCCACTCCACCTTCCATCATCCCGTCCCCAAGTTTATCTGGAAAAAGGCAGGCTTCCGTGGGCCAAATGTTCGAGTGTAAAAGAATGATGACGCCGGATAACCCTCTTGCCCAACGGTTGACCACTGGCTTGTCAGAACTCCTAGCCCGCCAACTACTGCCATATAAACTGGTGGACACAGAAGCCTTTTGAAATTTGTGGCCATTGGAACACCACAATGGAAGGTCCCAGGAAGGAAATATTTCTCCCAGAAGGGCATCCCAGAGCTATATGGCCATGTTCAGCGGCAAGTGAATGTATCTCTGGCACACAGTGTCGGTGCCAAGATACATCTGACCACAGACACGTGGTCTAGCAAACACGGGCAGGGAAGGTATATTACTTTTACTGCCCACTGGGTGAACCTTCTGACGGCCGTCAAGCATGTAACCCGTGGCACCCGTGTAGATTTGGTTTTACCGCCATGGATTGCATGCAGGCCTGCCTCTTCTTCTCCTCCTCCCCCTACTCCATCCTCCCTCTCCTCCTCGGCTGACTCCTCCTCTTCCGCTGCTACCGTCTCTTCCGCTGCGCCGCCCAAGATCCCCAGAACCTATTCGACATGCCAGGTGAGACGTTGCCATGCTGTGCTGCGTCTGTTGTGCCTGGAAGCCAAGAGCCACACTGGCCCTGTACTCCTTTCAGCTTTGCGTTCACAGGCAGATCAGTGGCTAACACCGCTCAATTTGACAGTTGGTAAAGTGGTGTGCGACAATGGTGCCAATCTGCTGAGCGCGTTGAAACAGGGCAAAATTACACACGTGCCATGCATGGCACACATCTTGAACTTGGTCGTGCAGCGATTCGTTGTCAAATACCCTGGGGTCCAGGACGTCTTGCGGCAGGCAAGGAAAATCTCGGCCCATTTCAGAAGATCTTACACGGCCATGGCTCGCCTTGCTGACATTCAGCGGCGACACAATCTGCCGGTCAGACGTCTTATTTGTGACTGCCCGACGTGATGGAACTCAACCTTGTATATGCTTGATAGGCTGCTCCAGCAGAAACGTGCAGTTAACGACTACCTGTACGAACTCTGCGCCAGAACAGGTTCTGGGGATCTTGTTTTTTTTTCATTGCGTCAGTGGCTGCTCATGCAGACTTTTGCGGCCATTTGATGAGATCACCAAACTGGTCAGTCGCAGCCATGGCGCCATCAGTGACATCGTACCTTATGCCTTCTTTATGGAGCGTGCATTGCGTCGTGTCATTGATTAAGCCGTCGAGGAGCAGGAGCAGGAAGATGAGGAAGTCGCAATGCTGGATGAATTCCCAGGGGGGGCTACTCTATCTGAGATAAGTCAACAACAGGAGTCTGAAGAGGAGTCAGAGGAGGATGGTGCCGGGGCGGATGAGGAGGAGCTAGAAGAGCATGCTTTAAACCTTTCTGGGATCCCTGCTGTTGTTGTTCGTGAATGGGGGGGAGGAGATCGAGGACAACATTATCCTGGATGATGACGAGCAGGAGCCAGGCCACCACACTGCTTCCAGTTTAGTGCAAATGGGGGCCTTCATGCTCCAGTGTTTTAAGAGGGACCCCTGTATAAAAAGCATAAAGGGCAAGGACCATTACTGGGTGGCAATGTACTTGGACCCCCGGTACAAACAAAAAATGGCAGAAATGTTACCACCATCACAGAGGGCTGTCAGAATGGAGCACTTCCAGGCCTTGCTTCTAGAAATGCTGCATTCTGCTTTTGTGTGCGCTGGCAGAGGAATTTCCACTCCCAGAGCAACAGTTGTGGATACCAATCCAACAGCGCCTGCAAGAAGAGGGCGGTTTGAAGATGTCTTGGTCACTTCTGATATGAGATAATTCTTTCAGCCGACCCATCGACAGGTCTCATCCTGGTCCAGCATCAGGGAACGCCTAGACCGACAGGTGTCCGACTACATCGGATTACCGGCCGATGTGGACGCTCTGAGAAGTGATGAACCCCTGGAATACTGGGTGGGCAGGCTTGACCTCTGGCCAGAGCTTGCACAATTTGCAATGGAACTGTTGGCTTGCCCCTCGTCCAGTGTCCTGTCCGAAAAGACGTTCAGCGCAGCAGGGGGGATCGTGACCGATAAGAGCACTCGCCTAGCTCACGACAGTGTTGACTACCTCACATTTATAAAAATTAATGAGGCATGGATCTCTGAGGAATTCAACACATGTGACCAGTAGACCATGTTTCATTCAAATTCCTCATGACAGGCCACAAATATCCACCACCACCTATAACAATTATTCATGGTCCTTGTCTTCTTGGGTAAATACAGCGGCATAAAAGGCCTTTTATGTCCGTTGAATGCCTAATTTTTGGGGCCTGTAGTGCCTGAAACTTATTTATCCTGTGAATGCCTAATGTACCTCCAGCCACAGAATACAAAGTTCTTTGCTGTCAGATGAATGCCTGTTGGCTAATTTTTGGGGCCTGTACTGGCCGACACTTATTTCTTTATCCAGGCTGTGAATGCCTAATTTTTCAGACTGGAATTGAAAATCAATTCCGCTAAATTGTGGAATGGATGCAGACCCATTTTACAGACGTGTGAATGGACCCTATATGTATTTGACATGTATTTACCAGCTGCTGTCAGTTCTGGCTGATTTAGGCCGAGCTATTACAATAAAACCGAGCAATATTACAAAAAACGAAATAAGCGTTATAACTGTATAAACGATTTATATAACTTATAAAAAACTAAAATAATTTATGGCAACTTTTCTAATAGCAGGATCATCTCATGCACCCCCTTCATAGCCTGGCCTTGCGTCTCTTCCATGGCCTTCATGCGCTCCTGAATTGACAAAAATTTTCAGATAAAAAAAGAATGCTTGTCGTTGTCGATCACAAATTTGCTTAATACTTCTGTTATGTCATTGTCCATGTTGTGGGACTATGTGTGCACAGCTAGTAATTATTTTGTGGCTGCAAATATGACCTGGAGGTTTTTAATGTTCGCCTCCCATTGAAATGAATGGGGCCCGCCGCGAACCCGCGGTTCGCGAACATTTACCCGCGTTCGCAGGATCGCGTTCGCGAACCGTCCCGGGAGATGTTCGTCCATCCCTAGTAACCAGTGCATTTTTATAGCACTGGTCGCTGTAAAAATGACAATGGTCTCAAAATGGTGTCAAAAGTGTCCGATGTGTCCGCCATTATGTCGCAGTCACAATAAAAATCGCTGATCGCCGCCATTACTAGTAAAATAAAAATTATTAATAAAAATGCTATAAAACTATGCCCTATTTTGTAAATGCTATAACTTTTGCGCAAACCAATCAATAAACGCTTATTGGGATTTTTTTTACCATAAATATGTAGAAGAATACGTATCGGACTAAACTGAGGAAATGTATTTTATTTTTTTTAAATTGGGATATTTATTATAGCAAAAAGTAAAAAATATTGTGTTTTTTTCAAAATTGTTGCTCTATTTTTGTTATTAGCGCAAAAAATAAAAACCGTAGAGATGATAAAATACCCCCAAAAGAAAGCTCTATTTGTGGGAAAAAAAGGACATCAATTTTGTTTGGGAGCCACGTCGTACGTCATTCCAAGCGTGACAGCGCTGAAAGCTGAAAATTGGCCTGGGCAGGAAGGGGGTTTAAGTGCCCAGTAAGCAAGTAGTTAATTGGGATACTGTATATGTACTTATAAGTTTATCCACTAGAGGTCCCCATGGTCCTTTCCTTATTTATTTTATTTTATTATCTGTATTTTTGTTTGAACTTAATTTTGTAATATGTTCCTGATGGCGTATTTTTATAAGTATGCCTTTTTATTAGTATTACCGTATATACTCGAGTATAAGCCGAGTTTTTCAGCACATTTTTTTGTGCTGAAAATGCCCCCTCGGCTTATTCTCGAGTCACCTTTTTGCGCCTGATCTCCTGGACTTTGGGGACCCGGTACCCCTGGACCCCAAACTTGGCACACATGTAGCCGCATTTCTCCTCTACAAGTGTGCAAAGTTTCTTGTCTGGGGGACCTACGGCCAGGAAGCACCGATTTTTCAAAGCCGGGCACCCCTTCCTTAGACTCCCATGTTAAACGTCAGTCTAGTCATGGGCACAGTGAGGTATGGGCACAGTGAGGCATGGGCACAGTGAGGCATGCACATGGACACAGTGAGGCAAAGTGAGGCACAGTGAGGCATGCAGATGGACACCCTAGGCTTATACTCGATTCAATACGTTTTCCTAGTTTTTTGTGGTAAAATTAGGTGCCTCACCTTTTATTTGGGTCGGCTTATACTCGAGTATATACGGTAGTATACTGCAACTAAGCATTTATCATATGGTCTGGTATACGCATCGTTCTCCCCAATCATGATGTGGTTAATTCTGAGAAGAATGGGAAGGAGGCTTGAACACAATTTGGCCGTCGTGTGAGAATGAGTGTCAGGGATCGGATGGGAGACTGAATTGATGAGGTTGGCCTCTTTTATATCTCCTGTCCTGGCTCTGCTGAAGGTGAAACAGAGGAAGCCGAAGGCCAAGAGGGACACGAGTGCCTGGAGCAGGAGATCCCGGAGAACAGTTTGGCAGGGTTCAGCGGACTGGAGTAGCCTGTGATGTGCTGAGCAGGAACAGGTAACAGTCAGGCAGGTAGCCGGGGGTTAACAGCAACCAGGAACAAGGACAGGAGCAAGGTCTCAAGAATATCCGGGTTCGTCAGCATGCGGGCAGCGAGGCACAAAATCATAGACAGAGCCAGAGTCGGTAACGGAGCCGGGTCAGAGATTGACATCAGTACAGGAACAAGGTCAAGAGCAAGCCAGGGTTAAAATACTGGGAAGACACACAGGAAGAGCAGGATTCAGGAACACAGCTGAGATCAGTCAGCAAAGCATAAGAGCCTAGACTCCCTTTACATAGGCTGTCTGGCGCCAAAGGAGAATTAGGCTTGTGCGCACGCTCGTGCATGTGCGCACACGCATGTGCACCCGCGATTGCGGGCTCTGGCACGCATGCGCGCGCCTGTTTGCCATTTTATGGCAAAGACTATGTGCTTGTGCACGTCTATGTGCAAAACGGCTCACAGGAATTCCCTGACATCCCCCCCCCCCTTAGGGGCAGCCTCCGGATGCCCACAAGAGACCGTTTTTCGGGGTGAAGATGGAGGTAGGCCTGTATCAACCGGGGAGCATGAACATTAGAGGCTGGTTCCCAGGAATTGTCCTCAGGGCCATAACCCTTCCATTTAATGAGGAACTGAGTCTGACCTCCCCTCTTCCTACAGTCCAGAACAGCCTCAACCTCGTATTATTCACTTCCTTCAACCAGTAGTGGGGCAGGGGCTTCAGTGCCACGATTTGGGAAGGGGTTAGAGACCATAGGCTTGAGCAGTGAAATGTGGAACACAGGATGAATCCTTAAACTGCTTGGCAAGGATAGTTCAAAAGCCACAGGATTGATCCGTTTTTTAATTGAAAAAGGACCCAAGAATTTTGGGCCAAGTTTCTTCAATTTTAAGTTTAAAAAACAAGGAGTGCCTTTGCTCTAAACATCTACAACGAGCCCGCTCAGAAACGCGTCGCATGTTTATGACGTCATAGCTGTGTACTGTTAGGCTGCCCAAGTGCTGCTCAAGCCTCGTTCTGAATCAGATCACATGGTCGGGCTCCTCCATCCACCAGGAAGTGCAGTGAGCACCTGCGACCTCAGCACAGCGCTGCCAGCCATCCGGCTTAGATGTCTCCCCTCCTGTCCACTGTGTTTGGAACCTTAGACTGAATGAAAACCACTCTGTTTTTACTCACTTTGCCTTTTTAATAAACTCTGTTTTTGCTGTGGCAATATAAAGATCTGTCCAGAAGGAAATCCTCCTGCTTGCTTACCATCACCAGCTTCCCTGACAGGATTCTCTGTGATGACAGCTCCATGGACCCTCTGTGACCTGTAGTTCATCTACTCCTCTGCCCAGCTGAATGCAACTGGTTCATCTTCAATGTGAGTGAATATTGCTACCAATAAATGTTGTTTTGATATCTATCTCAGAGGCGCCCCTCTCCTTGTTTTTTCTGTTTTAGCTCACTGGAAAGTAGCTTCTGGTTCTGCTGGTGGCTGCCCTGACTGTCCTTTCTTTATGTATACACCTGAGAGTTATCTCTCAATATATTGACCACAGACTATTGGTACTCTACATCATAAACTGAGGTACTTGTACAATGCGCCTTTATTACTTGTTTTATTTCAATTTTAAGTTAGCTGTGGACAGAAAAACTCTGTCTCCTGGCTTCAAGTTCAGGTTCCCTCTTCTCTTCCTATCAAAACATTTCTTGTTAGCCGCCTGTGACTTTAGGATAGTCTCTCGCAAGAGCAGATTATTGGTGTTGAAAAAGTCCATTCTTTCTTGCACAGCTGGTACAGAAGACTCAGTGGGTACATCGGGTAGAAAGGAAGGGTGATACCCATAGTTAACATAGAAAGGTGACTGTTTGATTGCTGAATGAACAGAATTATTATATGCAAATTCTGCCAAGGGGAGTAGAGACACCCAATCATCCTGAGAGAAGGATGAGAAACATCTTAAGTATTACTCCAAGGACTGATTTGTCCTTTCGGTCTGACCGTTGGTCTGCAAGTGATAAGCAGACGAAAGACATAGTTCAATCCTCAAAGCTTTACATAGGGCCCTCCAATATTTGGAGGTAAACTGTACTCCACGATCTGAGGTTATGCTTGCTGGAATGCCATGCAATCTTACAATCTCCTTAATAAATACAGAAGCGGTTTCAGAGGCAGAGGGGGTTCCTTTCAAAGGTCCAAAATGAGCCATTTTTGAAAAACGATTCACTATAACAAAGATGGTAGTGAATCCTTCAGATGGGGGGAGTTCCACAATAGAATCCAAGGAAATCATGTTCCAAGTTTTTTCAGGTACAGGAAGAGATTCTAACAACCCCCAGGTCTTCAGACTTGTTTCTGAGACATACGGAGCGGGACCTGACATAATCTCTACAATCCTTCAATAAATCAGGCCACCAAAAGGAATGGAACACTAGGTCAGAGGTCTTGTGAATTCCAAAGTGCCCGGTAAGGGGGTGGTCATGGCATTTCTTGAGGATGTGGACCCTAAACTGCTCAGGAAAAAAAATTTGCTCCTTGTGAAAGAAGAGTTCATCTCTTGGTTGAAGGTGCAGATCCAGAGGAGGAGGGTGATTAGCAACTGCCTTCTTGATTTGGGACATCACATCTGCCTGTAGGAGTAGAAAGTTCTTGGCAGGTAAGATAGTGTCAGGTTCAGGAAGTGGGGTTGATTCAGAGAACATGCGTGAGAGCGCATCGGGTTTACTGTTCTTGGATCCGGGGCGGAAGGTAAGATGAAAAGTGAAACGTGAAAAGAATAGTGCCCATCTGGCTTGTCGAGGGTCTTAGGCGCTTGGCAGTTCTTAAATATTCCAAGTTTTTATGATCAGTGAAAATAAGGATAGGATGCACAGCCCCTTTCAACAGATAGCGCCATTCCTCTAGGGCGGCTTTGATAGCTAATAGTTCACAATCCCCCACGTCATAATTCTTTTCAGAAGAGTTCAGTTTCCTAGAGAAGAAGGCAATTGGATGAAGTAAGGATTTAGCCCCTGTCTTTGAGATAGTATAGCCCCAACTGCCGTTTCAGAAGCGTCTACCTCGAGTACGTAGGCCAGAGCAGGGTCAGGGTGTCTTAGAATGGGGGCAGAGGTGAACAAGGTCTTTAATTTTTCAAAAGCATTCTGAGCCTCAGGGGTCCATTTGAAAGAAACATGCTGTTTAGTTAACTGGGTGACAGACAGGAGCAATGATGCCGGAAAAGTTTTTTATAAATTTTCTGTAAAAATTGGCAAAGCCTACAAAACGTTGAATGGCTTTCTTATCTTCAGGAGCAGGCCAATCATTGCAGAGGCCAAATGGCATGACAAGATATTCATAGTGCCCAAAGCGTGTTCGGAATGCGGTCTTCCATTCGTCCCCATTACGAATTCTGACTAAGTTGTATGCACCCCTCAGATCTAGTTTAGAAAACACTTGTGCCCCTCGCAATCTCTGGAAAAGTTCTGGGATCAGAGGAAGTGGATACCGATTCTTAACCGTTTACCTTATTAAGATCTCGATAATCCACACAGGGTCTGAGAGTATGATCCTTCTTTTCGACGAAGAAGATCCCTGCCCCTGCAGAAGATGTGGAGTGTCGGATGAAGCCTTTCTCCAAATTTTTGTCAATGTAGTGACGGAGGGCTTCTAATTTGGGCTCAGAAAGAGGGTAGATACGACCAAACGGAATCTCAGCTCTGGGCAACAGTTCTATGGGGCAATCATAGGCCCGGTGAGGAGGGAGAGAGTCCGCATTCTTTTTGTTGAAAACATCGACAAAGTCGTGGTAAACTGCAGGAACAAGTTTTGAGGTTTCCGGATCAGACTGGATGGCCAGGAGAGGTGTAGTGGTGCGTACCTTGTGCGGAACACAGTGTACCAGGCAGTAAGGTGAAGAGAAAAGGACCTCTCCTGTAAGCCAATTGATGCTGGGATTGTGTGCCTTCAGCCAGGGCATACCCAAGATGATGGGGAACATGGGTGACGAGATGACGTCTAGACGTAGGTACTCTCGATGACTGGCAGAAGAAAGGCAGAGGATGGAGACCGTTTCTTGTGTTACTGGGCCAGACTTGATACTGGAGCCATCAGCAAGGTGTACCATGAACCCTTGTTTCTTGGTACAAAGAGGGAGGTCGTGCCGGGCTGAGAAACCAGAGTCCACAAAGCAGCTGCAGGCACCAGAGTCTATGATTGCAGAGACAGAAATGGTTTTCTCATCAAGCTGTAGGTGGCAAGGAAGGGTTAGGTGAACCCGATCAGGTTCAGGTGGATGCATTGTGTGGATCCAGTTGGTAGGAGATTTGTGTGGTCGTACAGGACAACTTCGCAGATAGTGACCGGCATCACCACAGTAGAGGCAAAGGTTAGAGTGCTGGCGATGAAGGCGTTTGGCTGCAGACAGAGGGGACCTCAAAAAACTTTTCCGAGAAGGAGCTCGGGGTGAGCTAGTCGTGTCACTGGAAAGACAGGTAATGGCATTCTTGGCTCTGTGATGAGGAGAGTCTCTGTGGGTCCTCTCTGACTGGCGTTCCCGTAACCGTCGGTCAATTAAAATGACAAGATTAATCAGGTCCTCCAGAACCAAGGTTACCTCCACTCTGGCAAGTTCATCTTTAATAGAGTCAGATAGACCAAGACGGAACTGGTAATGAAGGGCTGCTTGATTCCACTCTGTATCAATACTCCAGAGGCAAAAATCGGTTACGTAATCCTCCACAGGTCTCTGACCCTGCCGTAGTTTGCTGAGTTCTTGTTCAGCAGTCTGTCTACAGAAGGGGTCAGCATACAGCTGGGACATGGCAGAGAAAAAGGAGTCCATAGAGGCTAGGGCTGGGTCAAGCTGCTCACGAAGCTGAAAGGCCCAGGATTGGGGCTCATCCAGAAGGAGGGAGATAACAAATCCCACCCTGACATCTTGCATGGAGAAAGTTCGTGGGAGAAGTGAAAAATAAAGTTTGCATGCATTACGAAAAGTCCAAAATTTCCTGCGATCTCCTGAAAAGCGTTCGGGGATAGGCACTCAGGGCTCAAGGATAGGGTAGGTTCCACTGGGTGTGTGGGCCTCTGTCTGAGTGGCTACATCTGTAGCAGCAGAGGAATCTAAAAGTGGTAAAGTCACTGTGTCGGTTGATAATTGATCTTCCATGCGACTTAGATCTGCTTGCAACTTTTGCACGATGTGTGTTAGTGCAGAGATTGATTGTGAAAAGTCCTTAGGTGGAGAGGCCTCCCTTTCAGACTCCATTATTGGCTGACTGATACTGTCAGGGATCGGATGGGAGACTGAATTGACAAGGTCGGCCTCTCTTATATCTCCTGTCCTGGCTCCGCTGAAGGTGAAACAGAGGAAGCCGAAGGACAAGAGGGACACGAGTGCCTGGAGCAGGAGGTCCCGGGAGAACAGTTTGGCAGGGTTCAGCGGACTGGAGTAGCCTGTGATGTGCTGAGCAGGAACAGGTAACAGCCAGGCAGGTAGCCGGGGGTTAACAGCAACCAGGAACAAGGACAGGAGCAAGGTCTCAGGAATAGCCAGGTTCGTCAGCAGGCGGGCAGCGAGGCACAAAATCATAGACAGAGCCAGATTCGGTAACGGAGCCGGGTCAGAGATGGACATCAGTACAGGAACAAGGTCAAGAGCAAGCCGAGTCAAAATACTGGAAAGACACACAGAAAGAGTAGGATTCAGGAACATAGCTGAGACCAGTCAGCAAAGCACAAGAGCCTAGACTCCCTTTAAATAGGCTGTCTGGCAAAATGGGAGGAGTAGACGTGTGAGGAGAGCGCTCTCACACACCCAGGCCACGCAAAGCAACGTATCGCATCGCCCCATGAGGTGAACGCCTGTCAGCTGGGAGAAGCGAGAGAGAGGCGAGTTGTGAGGAGAGGAGGCATACGGCTAAATAATCTACTGCCGTGGACAGCACAGCCCACCGGCAGACCGGCAAACTAAATTCTCGCTGCGGGTCCCACTGAGGGTCGGATGGCAACACGGAGACGAGCCGCACTACAGCCTGTAGGAGGAGGCGGCAGAAGCCCGATAGGCGGGATCAGATCGTACCTCACAGCGCCGGCAATGGAGAATGGAGGCCGTGACGGGGGGAGCCAGCTGAGAGCAGGTCGGGGTACACAGAATGGAAGCCCATACATCAGCAGGCCTGGACGGAGCCCCCCCGGGGGGGGGGCGCGGAAGCTGGACCTCAGGAGGAGGAGGAGAGCAGATGGTCGGAAGGGGACTGCGGAGGTCAGAGAAGGACCTGAGGACATCAAAAGGTACAGAGGCAAAGCGGGGAAGCGGGGACAGAAGAAGTACATCAGCAGAGACATTGTATGCCCCACACATACCCCATGCCCCGTGTAACCTAGAGAATGTAATAGTAGAAGGGGGGAGTCAGGTGGTGAACAGTGGAGGGGAGACGCAAGGACTGCAGCAAAGGACTACTAAGGAAGTAATAACCCCCACTAACCACACTTATCCCACCATAACTTCAATGGAGATAGTAGCCCCCGCAGCTCCCATAGGCCTTCTGGACTCAGGCACAAAGCAGGAATTGGAAATAGGTGATGCAGCTGGGCCAAATGCTGGGCTGAATGCTGAGGCTGATATTGTGATGTGCATGGGGGAGGAAGGTGAGGAGGAAGGAAGGAAAGAGGATATAGGAGCAGCAGGAGCATTGGAGAAAAAGTGGGATGATCGGGACATTAGGGATCTCATAAAAGAGCTCATAGAAACCCTACCCTCAAAAACAGATATACAGCAGCTCATATCTACAGTAGAGAGATCCTGCAAACAAGCAGTAGAGGAGCTGAGGGAAGAGGTCACGGCAAAGGAAACAGAGTAGAAAGCCTGGAGTATAATCAAGAAGAGATAATACATGCAGTAAAAAATATGCAGGACACAGTAAAACATCAGGAGGAAATGATGAACACATATAGAGATCAATTGGATGATCATGAAAATAGGGACCGCCGCCAAAATATAAAGATACGTGACCTTCCCGAGAAATATCAGGGAGGGGAGCTGTTAATATCAGTACAAAATTTATTTCAACAAATTAGAGGATCAAAGGAATCAGAACCGGTGGAAATAGAGCGAGTGCATCGTATCACCCCACCACCATCCAGCCAAAATAAAAACAGGCCAAGAGATGTGATATGCAGATTACACAAATATTCAGTGAAAGAGGGAATAATGAGGGCAGCGCGAGATATACCGAAGATTGAGTATGAAGGAGATCAAATTGCAATATTTCCCGACATAACACGACGAACATTGATGCAGCGAAGAACGGTGTGCCCACTGTTAGAAAGTATGCGGAGGCTAAACATCAGATATCGTTGGGGGTTTTTCCATTTAAATTGATAGCGACACATGAAAGGAAGACTGCAACATTACGAACCAAGGATGATTTAAAATCATTTGTGGATACTTTGAATCTGCCTACCATGCCCCCCATGGATTTCCCTAATTGGAGAACATTTAAGGAGAATCCCCCACTGAAAAATATGGAACCATGGTCCCGCATCCCAGAGAGAGATCAACAATGGCCAGAGTACAATAGAGCTGGGGAACATCTATAAAAAATTGAGAGGGTGGGGGGGATAAAATGAAATATTTCCCTCTCACGGACCTCTCTGTATAAGAGATAATTATATATATATATATAGACTGAGTCCCAATATCTCTCACCTCCCCCCCCCCTTCCCTCTCCCCTTTTCCTCTTCCCCCTAGATTTTCCCCCTCCCCCACTTCCCCTTTCCCACTCCATAGGTTTTTCCCCTTTTTTTTTTTTTATGTGATTTTCCTGTGTTATATTACTATATTGCTATATTGCTATATTGTTGGGCTGGGTATTTTGGCGTTGGTTGGGGGGGGGGGGGGTACGTATGGAGAGATTATACAGATAATATAGAAAACTAGGCCCGGGGACATAGAGGTTAAACACTCCCAAGTACTCTTGAGAGTAAGTAGGTAGGTCCCGATAGGGACTGTTTAAACTGCAGAATGCAGTTAGGAGGGAGGGCTTGGGAGGGTCGGGTAATACCCATATGGGCTCAACCACCTAGTAGATGGTACACTCTAACAATAACAGGAGTGATATATTGTATTTATGATGTGATGTATGATGTATGTTGTAAGTGGCATGTTGTAGCAGGTTGTGGAATATTCAGAAATAGGTTAACCTTAATTTGTCCCCCTGAGGAGGAGGATATCAAAGGAAACGGAGATGGCTAATGCATTAAAAATAATCACATATAACGTAAGGGGCCTAAGCTCCCCAAATAAGAGGGGGAGGTTATGGCAGGAACTGAAACATTATGCAGTGGATGTTGTGTTTATGCAGGAGACGCATTTCCTGTCAGAGAAGATACCTAGACTGCCACAGGAACTATTTAACCAATGGTTCCATGCAGTATCACCAGTGGCAAGGTCTAGGGGGGTAACCATAGCCCTGGGGAAGGGGTGTCCTTTAAACCCAATAGCAACACAGATAGACCCAGAGGGAAGGTATCTCTTTATCAAGGGTATGCTATATGGATGCTGTCATACGTTGGCAGCCATCTATGCCCCTAATGTAGGCACAGTGGAATTTATAGAGAAAACTATGAAAAAATTGAATCTGTTTAAGGAGGGATGTGTAATAGTAGGAGGAGATTTCAATGTAATACTGGATCCTGAATTAGATACAACAGCAGGAAAATCAGCACTATCATTCAGAGCCCTCAGACAATTAAAAAAAAACCTTCAATCTTATCATATGGTTGATAGCTGGAGGGCTTTAAATGCGGGGATAAGGGACTACAGCTATTACTCTAAACACACAAAGTATACTCAAGGCTAGACCTATTCCTGGTGGATCAGTATTACCTTGAAAAAGTAAAAACAGTTCGGATAGGACAAATAACAATATCTGATCATGCCCCAGTGATGTTGATATTTACCCCAGTAAAGGCAGGCTACCAGGAAAGAACATGGAGATTAAATGAGTCCCTGCTTGATGATAAATGGATAGTGGAGGACATTGAAAAGAAATTGAAAGAATATTTTGAGATAAATACAGTAGGGGATGTCCCAGAAAAAACTATATGGGAAGCCCACAAAGCAGTCATCAGAGGGGGAGCTAATAGCCCATGGATCTCGAATTTAAAAAACAAAAAAAGAAGGAGATGGATGATCTATTGGGAGAGATACGGGACTGGGAGGATAAACATAAGAGGGGCTATGACCCAGAGGTAGACATAAGGTTGGGACTATTGAGGGATAAACTTTCCACCTGCTTAGATAGGAAAGCCAAGGATAAATACAGATTTATGGCACACCACTTTTATGAACATGGGAATAAATGCAGTAAATTATTGGCGAGGCAGTTGAAAAAGCAACAAGAGCTATCCCATGTCCATGAAATAAGAATTAATAACAACCAGATAATGGATACAAAACTAATAGCTGAGGAATTTAAACAATTCTATACAAGCTTATATAATATTGAACCAACAGAAACAATAGAAACAATAACCGAAAGAGAGAAACAAATAGAGGAAATAAAAGAATATATAAAAAATTCTGAATTACCATCTCTTTCCTTGGAGGTGGTGGAAAGACTGGAGAAAAATATCACCATAGATGAAATAAAAAAGGCAATAGGGGAACTACCAAAGGGAAAAAGCCCAGGACCAGATGGTATAACAAATGCATACTATAAAAAATTCTCGGAAATACTGATAACACCTCTATGTAACTATCCTAATAAAATTAGAATAAATAACCCTCCACATCCCGAAGCATTACTGGCACATGTGGCTGTCATCCCAAAACCTGGGAAGGATCCCCAGTACTGCGCAAACTACAGGCCTATTTCCCTCTTGAATACAGACATCAAAATACTAGCAAAAATAATAGCAAAAAGACTACAGGACAAAATAATAAAACTGATTCATTTAGATCAGACGGGCTTTGTGATGGGCCGGGAGACTAAGGATAGTACCACCCGGGCTCTGCATCTACTTCATTGGATGCAGAAGGGGCCCAATATAGAACCAAAAGTAGCCCTATCAATGGATGCCGAAAAGGCATTCGATCGGGTGAATTGGACATATATGATGGAAGTACTGAGGGAGATAGGCCTGAAGGAGCGGATGATGGGATGGATAACTGCATTGTACACAAACCCGAAAGCCAAGGTCAAGGTAAACGGAACCCCGTCGAGGAGCTTTGATATTAGCAACGGCACATGACAGGGATGCCCTCTGTCACCAATACTGTTTGCCCTGACCCTGGAACCACTCCTTTGCAGAGTAAGGGCAAATAGAAGAATAATAGCAGTGAAAATAGGCCAAAGAGAACACAAAGTGTCAGCATGAGCGGACGATTTAGTATTTTTTTCTAGCAAACCCACAGGAATCCATATCGGTATTGATGAAAGAAATAGAGAGATATGGGAAATTATCCAATTTCAAAGTACCGTATATACTCGAGTATAAGCCGACTCGAGTATAAGCCGAGGTATCTACTTTTACCACAAAAAACTTGGAAAATGTATTGACTCGAGTATAAGCCGGGGGGGGGGGGAATGTGCCCATTGCCCAACCTTACTGTGCCCATTGCCATCTCACTCTGCCACCTCACTGCCCATTGTCACCTCACTGTGCCCATTGTCGTCTCACTGTGCCCCCTTACTGTGCCCATTGCCATCTCACTGCCCATTGTCACCTCACTGTGCCCCCTTACTGTGTCCATTGCAGCCTCCCTGTGCCCGAGTCAGTGTACCTCAAAATCTTGTAATTCCGCGGCCGGCGTCCATTGTTCAAATCTCGCGCCGTTCTCCCTGTCCCTTCCGTGATAGGCATTTACAGCAAACACTGTGTTGAGTGTTTGCGCCTATCACGGAGGTCCTCTCATTCGCCGACTCCGTTTCCCAGCAGGCACTGTGTTCAGTGCTCGGCCAATCACGGACGTCGGACAAGAGGACCTCCGTGATAGGCGCAAACACTCATCACAGTGTTTTCTGGAAACGCCTATCGCGGAAGGGACAGGGAGAACGGCGCGAGATTTGAACAATGGACGCCGGCCGCGGAATTTTACGATTTTGAGGTACTGACTCGAGTATAAGCCAAGGGGTATACTTTCAGCCCTAAAAAAAGGGCTGAAAAACTCGGCTTATACTCGAGTATATACGGTAAATATAGAGAAATCTATAATACTCCCTAGTCATGTACCCTCATTGACAATAAAAAAGCTACGAGAAATCTATCCAATGGTCTGGAAAAAAGACTCGTTATACTATCTAGGAGTACATATAACAGCCGTTAAAAAATTGATGTACGAACTTAATTACGAAAACTTAGCTACCGAAATTATAGAGGATCTACATAGATGGAGAGACCATACATTAAATTTGGTTTGTCAGGATGAGCACCTTGAAGATGAATGTGCTACCAAGACTAATATACATTTTGAGTACGGTACCCATGGCATTGCCCCAAACTTTCTTTAAAAAAATTCGTAGAGCGTTTATCTCCTTTATTTGGAAGGATGGGAACACGAGAATAGCATATAATATACTGTGCAAAAAGAGAGGAGAAGGGGGAATGGGACTCCCAGATATATTCAATTACTACAAAGCGATGGCACTAGTCCGAATAACGAACTGGTGCCACGATGCCCCCACTAGGGAATGGGTTTCGATGGAGGGAAGTATGGCCGGTAGGAAACTAGCCGGGGCACCATGGATACCCATGAAGTCGAGGGGGCTGTCAAAATGGACATCACCTTTGACATTAAATACGTTAGCAGTATGGGATAGAATGAATAAAACTGGTAAATATGCACCTAGAACATCTCCCTTAGCTCCATTAGGAGGGTATCCATGGTTCCCACCTGGGCAGGAGAGGGGGGCCTTGGGACCCTGGGAATCGAACGATAATACAATGTGCGCACGGTATGCCCCGAGCGGCCATCTGATGTCACAATCAGAGTTGATAGCATCACAGGGAAATATGGTGATGGCAGGATGGAGATATGGCCAAATAAACAACTTCCTTAATAAACTAGAACCTAAGATTAGGGCACTGGACTCATTGACTACGTACGAGGCAGTATGTGTGAGGAGAGGGGAGCCTCAGAACATGCTGTCACGGATGTATAAATTAGTTCTGAGCGAAAAAAAAAGCATAACCCCTTATTTCATCAGGGAATGGGAAAAGGAATTGGGACAAACATTTACCACAATACAAAAAAAAAGATTTATGGAAATGACACACTCGTCTTCAATTTGCTCTTCCACCAAAGAAATGTCATACAAGTTTATGACCAGATGGTACCGAACACCGATGAGAATAGCACAAATCTACCCAACAGCAGATGCCCAATGCTGGAGGGGGTGTAAGGAGCAGGGTACCCTATTTCATATTTGGTGGTCCTGCCCAAAGATAAGGAAATTTTGGGATGAGGTAATCCCGTGGATCAGGAAAATAGCTAAAATATCTATAGACCCAACACCCATGCATATCTTGTTTCATGGAACTACCGGCCCAGTAAAAGAATATAAAAATAGCATAACACCACATCTACTGAATGCAGCCAAAAAATTAATCCCCAAGTACTGGAAAAAAGAAGAGTCTCCCACCATTAAAGAATGGAAGAGGGAAGTGGAGATAATAATGGAAGCAGAAAGGTGGATACATAAAATACGAGACCAACAAAGGAAATATAGAGAAATATGGAAGGGCTGGAGAACCTTTGCACCAGAGATAGAAAGAGCTTAGGTCTTCTATTCCCTTCTATCCTCCGAAAGGTGAGGGTAGGACATATGATATAGATATTGGGTAAACCACAACAGTTTTAAAATGTATTGATAAGTATGGTAGAATTGGAGGGGTTGGAATCTCCCCCTCTGCCACCTCACCACTAGTTCCCTAAATTTTTTTTTTTTTTGGAAGTATTCTACACGGAGAGGGTGCAGCACGGTATCAAATTAGGACACTTTAACCAAAGAGGGAAATACATGACACACTAAACACAAAGGAAATAGAACGGAATATACCAAAGAAGAATAGGTAATAATGTTGAGCACATTAAAAGTACAGGAGGGTGGAACACACTTAAGAAGAATGGGTAATAATCTTAAGCACATTAAACTCACAGGAGGGGGGTTTCCTCTTGAAGGGAAAGAGAAGGGAAAAAGAAAGGGAAAGAAAAAGAAAATATTTTTTTTTCTCCCCCCTCGTGGAGAATGGGGTTGGGAAAGAGCGGTGAGGTAAAATGGCAGCGGGGGAGTGACCAAAGGGAAACTGAATGTATGAAGTATGATAAGGAAGGTGGAATGTTGTTAAATGTTCTTATTGTTATGTAAACAAAATCTTTAATAAAAGTTGAATTATAAAAAAAAAAATAGGCTGTCTGGCGCCAAAGGAGAATTAGGCTTGTGCGTGCGAGCTCGTGATCGTGCATGTGCGCACACGCGAGAGCATGCGCACCCGCGATTGCGGGCTCTGCCGCGCATGCACGCGCCTGTTTGCCATTCTATGGCAAAGACTATGTGCTTGTGCACATCTATGTGCAAAACGGCTCACAGGAATTCCCTGACAACAAGGCTTGGTTGCTCTATTTATAGCAATGGCTCAGTGCTTCACCCGTGCCCCAGGAAGATGTCACGGGTGACAAAACATGTCGGGCGGAGCTACGGGCTGGCGCTATCGCGCCCCATGTGACCCGGAAGTGCGGGAGATTGCTTTTAGAATTTGCCGGCAGATCTGTTTTATCCATGCGAGATTACATTTCACTTATTGTAAGTAGCCAATTGGCTCTTCCTTGTTCAATAAATAATTTAAATGGTATCAGACTATTGGAGTTTTCTTTGTATGATCCATATCTGGACGTATCGATTCTGCTGTGATCCCGCTGTAAGTGTGACTACTAGGGATGAGCCGAACACCCCCCGTTTCGGTTCGCACCAGAACCTGCGAACGGACCGAAAGTTCGAGCAAACTTTAGAACCCTATTAAATACAATGGACGCG
This sequence comes from Rana muscosa, assembly GCA_029206835.1. Classification (NCBI taxonomy): domain Eukaryota; kingdom Metazoa; phylum Chordata; class Amphibia; order Anura; family Ranidae; genus Rana; species Rana muscosa. The sequence goes on along the minus strand of CM055116.1, from coordinate 36,274,354 downwards.
AACGTTCGAAATCTAAAGTGCTAATTATAATGGCTAATATGCAAGTTATTGTCCTAAAAAGGGTTTGGGGACCCGGGTTCTGCCCCAGGGGCATGTATCAATGCATAAAGAGGTTTTAAAAACGGCCATTATAATAATAAATAAGGGAAATATTCCTTTAAATATCATACCTGGGGGTGTCTAAAGTATGCCTGTGAAGTGGCACGTTTTTCACGTGTTTAGAACTGTCCCTGCACAAAATGACATTTCTAAAGGAAAAAAAGTAGTTTAAAACTGCTTGCGGCTTTAAAGTAATGTCTGGTCTCGGCAATATGGATGAATATCATTGAGAAAAATGGCATGGGAACCCCCCACCCCCAGCCCACTACCAGCCCCTTTGGGTCTTGTACGGATATTAAGGGGAACCCTGCACCCAAATTAAAAAAAGGCCCTATATACTCTGAACAGCAGAATACAGGCGGTGCAAACAAGACAGGGACTGTAGGTTTGTTCTTAAGTAGAATCTGTTTGTAATTTAGAACAGGTACATTTTTTAAATGTAGCTCCAGCCAAACAAATCTATTTTTAAGCTTTTTGGAAAATATAGGGAAGGGTTATCACACCTGTAACATTTGTTTTTTCCCAATGACAAATGTTTTTAGAAAATTTGGTGTTTTTATTGAAACAAGGATTGGTGATAAAGCATCAGTGGAGAGGAGACACCTTTTTCCCATATTAACTCTTACAGGAGAGAATTTCCCTTCCTAGGGGTAGATTTCCTCTCACTTCCTGTTGTCTCCTTCCGTTTGCAAGTAGGAGTCATTTGTATGTTGGATGTTTGAAAGTAGGGGCCTGCCGTATATACTCTGCAGAAATTTGGCCCTTAGGTGTTGGTGTTGCCACAACAATGTAAGCCCTCAGTTACTCTTGGTGGGCGCTGGAACGCTCTGCTGTGAACTATTATATGAAGAATTGTAATTATATGCCGTTGTTGAACAGTGGTAGGAAAAATTGGGCCTTTGGTGGTGGTGCTGGTGCCACAACACTGTAACCCCTCACAGTTACTCTTGGTGGGTGCATGAATGGGCCCTGCTGTGAATTATTAGATCAAGAATTGTAATTGCATGCCCCTGTTGAACAGGAGCTGAAAAATTGAGCCTTTGGTGGTGGTGGTGGTAATGGTGCCACAAGACTGTAAGTCCTCACAGTTACTCTTGGTGGGCACAGGAATGGACCCAGCTGTGAAATATTAGATCAAGAATTGTAATTACATGCCCCTATTGAACAGGTGCAGAAAAATTGGGCCTTTGTTGGTGGCGGTGGTGCTGGTGCCACAAGACTGTAAGTCCTCACAGTTACTCTTGGTGGGCACAGGAATGGGCCCAGCTGTGAAATATTAGATCAAGAATTGGAATTACATGTCCCTGTTGAACAGGGGCAGAAAATTTGGGCCTTTGGTGGTGGTGGTGGTGGTGGTGGTGTTGCCACAACACTGTAAGCCCTCACAGTTACTCTTGGTGGGCGCAGGAATGGGCCCTGCTGTGAATTATTAGATCAAGAATTGTAATTGCATGCCCCTGTTAAACAGGGGCTGAAAAATTGGGCCTTTGGTGGTGGCGGGGGTGCTGGTGCCACAACACTGTAAGTCCTCACAGTTACTCTTGGTGGGCGTAGGAAGGGGCCCAGCTGTGAAATATTAGATCAAGAATTGTAATTACATGCCCCTGTTGAACAGAGGCAGAAAAATTGGGCCTTAGGCACTGGTGCTGGTGCCACAACACTGCAACCCCTCACAGATACTTTACTTGGAGCTCAGCAATGAGCCCTGTTGCACAGTATTTCATCAAAAAATGTAATTACACGCCCCTGTTAAACAGGGGCTGAAAAATTGGGCCTTAGGCACTGGTGCTGGTGCCACAACACTGCAACCCCTCACAGATACTGTACTTGGAGCGCAGCAATGAGCCCTGCTACAAAGAATTGCATCAAAAATTGTAAATACACGCCCCTGTTAAACAGGGGCTGAAAAATTGGGCCTTAGCCACTGGTGGCCAGAACCAAAAAAAGGGATTTTTATAACAGCTTACCTGTAAAATCCTTTTCTTGGAGTACATCACGGGACACAGAGCGACTTAGTCATTACTAATGGGTTATATAGATTACCTTCAGGTGCTGGCACTGGCAACTTCCAAACCGGAAGTACCCTCCCCTAGATAAGCCCCTCCCATCCGGGAGCACCTCAGTTTTGTAGCAAAGCAATAAGTGTCCCCAAAAGAGGGGTGGGAGCTCTGTGTCCCGTGATGTACTCCAAGAAAAGGATTTTACAGGTAAGCTGTTATAAAAATCCCTTTTTCTTTTTCGTACATCACGGGACACAGAGCGACTTAGTCATTACTAATGGGACGTCCCAAAGCAATGCCAAATGAGGGGGGGGATACACTATACATAAGCTGGGCGCCATCAGGCATGAGGATCTTTTGCGGCCTACAACACACTGCGCCCAAAGGCGACATCCTCCTGACTTCTAACGTCCACCTGGTAGAACCTAGTAAACGTGTGTACTGAAGACCATGTTGCGGCCTTACAGATTTGAGCCAGGGAGGCCTGGTGATGCACTGCCCATGAAGTTCCAACTGCTCTTGTGGAGTGCGCCCTAACTTTGAACGGAGGCGGTCTCTTTTTCAAGCCATAGGCTTGTATTATGACCTGTCGAATCCACTTTGCTAAAGTAGATTTTGATGCTGCCTGACCCTTTCTGGGGCCTTCCGGCAGAACAAACAAAGTATCCGTTCTACGAATCTGAGCAGTGGCTTTTAGATAAGCTTTAACTGCTCTTACTACATCCAAAGAATGCAATAACTTTTCCTCTACCGGGTTGGTTTGGGAAAAAAAGAAGGAAGAACCACATCTTGGTTCAAATGAAACCTCGATACCACCTTAGGAAGAAAGGCTGGATGAGGACGTAACACTACTCTGTCCTTATGGACAACCAGATATGGCTCCTTACAGGACATGGCGGCTAATTCCGATACTCTTTTAGCCGAACAAATGGCTACTAAGAAAATCAATTTCCTGGTGAGAAGAACCAAGGAAATGTGCTGCAATGGTTCAAATGGTTGTTTCTGTAGAACCGACAGAACTAGGTTTAAGTCCCATGGACATATGGGAATACTAACCGGAGGGCTAATACGCATCACTCCTTGTATGAAAGCTTTGACTAATGAATGCAAAGCCAAGGGCCTTTGAAAAAATATTGACAAGGCCGAAATCTGACCCTTGATAGTACTCAAGGCAAGCTTCCTATCCACAGCCCACTGTAGGAAGTCCAGAATCCTACCTATTACGTACTTACGCGGATGCCATTTCTTGGCCTCACACCACGCGATGTACGCCTTCCAGATCCTATAATAGATCTGCCTGGATACCGGCTTCCTGGCATTGATCATGGTAGATACCACCGGATTAGAGAGACCTCTCTTTTTTAGAATGTGGGCTTCAATAGCCAGGCCGTCAAACCTAGGGCTGGTAAGGAAGGGTGGTATATCGGTCCCTGCGAAAGCAGGTCCGGACGATGTGGGAGGGTCCAAGGACTCCCCACTGACATCTTTACGATCTCCGCGTACCATGCTCTTCGGGGCCACGCTGGAGCCACCAGAATCACCGGTTTCTTTTCTACCCGGATTCTGCGGATTAATCGCGGTAACAATTGTGGCGGTGGGAATGCATATATCAGCTTGAACTGATCCCAAGGGAACACTAGGGCATCCGAGCCGCAAGCTAGGGGATCCCTTGTGCGAGACACAAATCTGTTCACCTTTGCGTTGAATCTGGATGCTAGCAGATCTACATCCGGTGTTCCCCACCGCTGGCATATTGCCTGGAAAACCTCGGGGTGAAGAGACCATTCCCCCGGGAATAATTGCTGGCGACTTAGAAAGTCCGCTCTCCAATTTTCCACTCCTGGGATGAAAACCGCGGATATGGCTGGGACATATCTTTCTGCCCATTTCAGGATGTAATTTGCTTCCCTCTGGGCTGCACGACTCCTGGTGCCACCCTGGTGATTGATATATGCCACTGCTGTGGCATTGTCTGATTGAATTCTGACAGGGGACCCTTGGAGTTTGGATGTCCATGCTACTAGGGCATACCGGGCTGCTCGTATCTCTAAGAGATTGATGGGCAGGGCCTTCTCTGCTTCTGACCACTTGCCCTGTAGAGACCATTGCTCCAGTACTGCCCCCCAGCCTATGAGGCTGGCACCTGTAGTGACCACCTTCCAAGAAACCGGACTGAAGGGTTTCCCTTTTTCCAGATTCTGGGGCACCAACCACCAATGGAGGCTCTTGCGAACGGAAGGGGGCAGGGACATTGGTAAGTCTAAAGCCTGAACTTTTTTGTTCCAGGCTGACAGTATGGCCCTCTGCAAGTTCCTTGAATGGAATTGACCGTAGGGTACTGCTTCGAATGAAGCCACCATTTTTCCCAGCAGCCTCATGCACAGGCGTATGGATGGTTTTTCTTTTTGTACCCACTAAGTGGGTCAAATCTTTCAAAGACGACACCTTCTCTGGAGGTAAGAAAATCTTTCTCTGATTTGAATCCAGCCTTAGCCCCAAGTATTCCAGACTTTTGACTGGTCTTAGAGCTGACTTGTCTCGGTTGATAATCCAACCGTGATATTCCAGATACTTGATTGTCTCGTGAATAGCTACTTCCAGTTTTTCCACTGAGTGGTCTACTAGTAGCAGGTCGTCTAAATATGCCATTATCGTTACACCCCGTGTTCTTAGATTGGTCAATAGTGGGGCCAGAATTTTTGTGAACACTCGTGGTGCTGTGGCCAGACCGAAAGGTAAGGCTCTGAACTGAAAATGGCGCCCTTCTACTGCAAAGCGTAGAAATTTCTGGTGGGCCGGAAAGATGGGAATATGCAGATAAGCATCCTTTATGTCGATCGAGGCTAACCATTCCTGCCCTTGTAGGGATCGACTCCATCCAAAAAGTCCTGATATGTAGGAATTTGTTTAGCCCTTTTAGATTTAATATGGGCCTCACGTCCCCATTTGGTTTTGGGACTGTGAAGAGGTTTGAGTAAAACCCGAACCCGCATTCTTCCAAGGGAACCTTCATGATTACACCTTGGAGCAATAGTTGTTCTAGTGCCAGAAGGAGGGATCCTCTCTTCTGGGGATCGCTTGGCACGTTTGACCTCATAAAATGGGCAGGAGGAGTGTCTTTTAACTCCAGCTTGTATCCCAGACTTACTGCGGAGATCACCCATCTGTCTCTGATGGTGTCCTGCCAGGTCTCTGTGAACAACTGAAGTCTTCCCCCCACCCGATTGAGTGGGGGCAACCCTTCATGACTTGGGGGGAGGTTTCGTACCTCTCTTGGCCCAGGGTTTCTTGTTACCCTGTGATTGTCCCTGATTTCTGCCCCCAGAATTTGACCGCGGAGGCCGTCGGAACTGTTTCACAGCCGATGTGCCAGGGACTGGAGAAGTAGGCCTCTTAAAAGAAGGACTTCTAACTTTGTTCTTAACCGGCAAGAGTGTACTTTTACCGGCAGAAATTTTCTGGATATACTTGTCCAGATCTTCTCCGAATAAGCGTTCTCCATGAAATGGGAAGCTAATCAGCAATTTCTTACAGGGAGCCTCAGCAGACCAGTTTTTGAGCCATAGAAGCCTACGCATATGTACTACAGACAGCGTAAAGCGGGAGGCCTGTTGGATTGTATCCTTTATGGCGTCCACCGCAAAACACAAGGCTCTAGGTAGGTCAGCTAAGGCAAGAGCCTGCTGATCTGGTAAGTCCCTTAAGACTTGTTTTAACTGATCCTTCACTGCTTGGCAGACCCCAATAGCTGCTACTGCAGGTTGTGTCACCATGCTTGCTGTAGAGAAAGCAGATTTTAGTAAAGACTCCAATTTTTTATCTATTGGGTCTTTGAACATTGGAACATTATCTACTGGACATGTCAGTGATTTATTCACATAAGAGATGGCTGCGTCCACTGTGGGCACCTTCCATTTTTGTATGAACTTATCCTCCATGGGATAGATCACCGGAAATCTCTTGGGGGGAGTAAATATTTTATCAGGATGCTCCCAATCCTGGTAAATAAGCCCTTCCAATAAGGGGTGGATTGGGAAGGAACAGACAGTCTGGGGAGCTTTTAGCGACCCCAGCGAGGAGACAGTAGTGGTTGATGGCTCCGCAAGAGGCATTTTAAATGCTGATCGGACCATGTTAGTCAGAGACTGAACCCATAATCTTTCAGCCTGAGATGCTGAGAAGGGTTCTTCCACTGTTGATTCCTCTATAACCGAATCAACCTCATCCTGATCCCCTTCAGGCAGGTCGATCTCTGTGTGGGGCTGTTCCTCCACTAACAGGTACTCTGAAGGAGGAGACGGAGATCGGACGCGCTTTCCCTGTGACAGGGAAGCAGCGATCAATGCTGTTAATCTCTCTTCCAATCCTCCCAGAGCTGAGGAAAAAACCTCCTCTGTTATATATACAGGAGCAGGTGGACTGGGGACAGCCGCAGCACCAGGCACTCCTGCGGGGTTCCTACGGCTACTAACCTCTGAAATTTCAGGGGAGATTGGTGCAGTACAAGCATGCCCAAAATCCTCAGAGCCCGATGGAGACCCCTTTCGCTTCTTGGAAGACTTATTTCCAGAGCGTCTGGACGACATATCCTTTAAGCACAAAGCTGAGGTATTCCCGTCGTCATACACCACTTTTACTGGGAATAGTCTAGCACAGTTGCTGCTATATACCAGCTGGTGTCCACTAAAGTGCCTTTCTATGGGGATGCCTGCATCAACCGCCTCTGTGTGCCACCGTTTTGTTGCTAGCTCTGTTTGCATCCAGCTGACACTTGTACTGTGTCTTTTATCCATGCTGGGACGCCTGCACATGCGCAGAAGCGCCGCGGCACGCATCGAGCGTCATCCACCAGCCCCGCCCCTTTTTTTCGCTCATCTCTACATAGGAGGCGCGTGCACGCGCACGCGCGCGTGTCCGTGCACCTTCGGCACTTTTTAAAAAAAAATAAGCAGGGACTAGGAGCCAGGGCCCTTTTTGCCGGAGGGCCTGTGCGGTGGATGAGTGCAGCAACAGGGCAGAGGAAGTGGATTCCCACAGAGAACTTACCAACTGCCTGGATCTTTTGACTTGAAAAGACAAAGATCCACATGACAAGAAAAAATGGACCACAGCGGCCTCTAGTGGTTTAACACAGGTACCGCGGTCTCCCTTTTTTTTTTTTTTTTCTTGACTACTATTAAAATTTTACATTTTCCAGTAGTTACAGGCATGCACAGATATTTAGCGGGAATACCGTTAGGTAACAGACAGAAAGACAAATTAGGCTTGGGGATCCCCCAATAGAACCAAGTTCATGGGGGCCCCCACTTACCTCTTCCCCGCCGCAGGACTCTGTTTGGTCCACAGAAGCCCAAACTTCACCTATCACGGCAGGCATTGTAATTAAACCTTCAGGGACCGGGTTCCCAAGGATTCCACTCCCCTGGACCTGTATAGCACCCTGCACAGAAAACATCTTGGTCGTGGGTATGACCAGAGCTCTGGATCCCAGGGTCCAGCCCTCCTAAGAGAGGCATTACAGGCAAAACCTTGCTCTTCTGTTGCAAGGCCCGGGTACCGACCGTTTAGCTATGAAGCTTTTTTGGTCAGATCCGGAACAGCTTACTGAGGCCCATAAAAGAACCTGTACGCAAGCCCAGTGAAAACACATGTTACTCTTTGGCCAACACCTTAGACACTGGCAAAAAACTGAGGTGCTCCTGGATGGGAGGGGCTTATATAGGGGAGGGTACTTCCGGTTTGGAAGTTGCCAGTGCCAGCACCTGAAGGTAATCTAAATAACCCATTAGTAATGACTAAGTCGCTCTGTGTCCCGTGATGTACGATAAAGAAATGTTCTTTCATGCTATCAGCATGATTACTGAGGAGGAAGAGGATAGTCACTCAGCATAACAGGATAGTCACTCTGCATCAGCATAGGCAGTCTTGAAGGGATCTGACATTTCAAAGAAAATTATTCTGTTACATCAGCATCAGGTGCTTGGTAGCTGGTGGTGATCCAAGACTGATTCATTTTTATGAAGGTCAGTCGATCGACCGAGTCAGTTGACAAGCGCACCCTGTGATCGGTTACAAAGCCTCCAGCAGTACTGAATGTGCGTTCCGAAAGAACGCTGGATGCAGGACGGACCAGTATCTCAATTGCATACTGTGCAAGCTCTGGCCAGTGATCCATCCTCAAGACCCAGTAACTCAGAGGATTTTCGGTGGGAAAGGTGTCCAAGTCTGATCTCGCCCCTAGGTATTCCTGCACCATGTAAACCAGACGCTGGCGATGGTTGCTGGAATCGATCATACCTTGGGGCTGAGGACTAAAAAATTGTCTGAACGCATCGGTTAGAAGGCCACCTTCTCCACCGTTCCTTCTTTGACTGACCGAAGCCTCAGCAACATAATGTCCAGGACCAGGAATTTGTAACCTCCCAGTCTCTGGGAACGCGTTGCACAGACCTTTCTGCAAGGCCTCTCGAAGATGCCTCATCCTCTGCTCCCTCTGTGACGGCAAGATAAGGTCCGCAACCTTACCCTTGTAACGTGGATCAAGGAGGGTTGCCAGCCAGTAATGATCCCTCTCCTTGATCGCACGAATACGAGGATCCTTACGCAGGCTTTGCAGGATCAGGGAGGCCATGCAGCGTAGGTTTGTTGAGGCATTTGGTGTGGAGTCCTCTAGGTCACTGAGGACGACATGATCCGCAGCCATCTCCTCCCTGCCACGTACAAGTCCATGGGTGTCTTGGGGACTGTAATTGATCCCTTGAAGGCTGCTGCTGATGCTGAGTGCTAGTCTCCACATCCATGCTGACACAATCCTCCTCCTCCTCCTTCTCGTCCTCTTCTTGTGTGATAGCTGGGCCAGCAGGAACACTGTCTGGATAAAGGGGGCCTTGAGAGGTAAGGAAGTCCTCCTCTTCCTGCCTCTGTTCTGCCTCAAGTGCCCTGTCCATTATTCCACGCAGCGTGTGCTCCAACAGGTGGACAAGAGGGACAATGTCACGGATGCATGCACTGTCACTGCTCACTAGACTTGTGCACAACGGAAAAATTCGTTCCGTTTCGGTTTGTTTCTTTCCGGTCCTGTTGATTCGTAATCATTCGTAATTTTGCTAGACGGGATTTTTCGTGTTCGGACTCATTCGTATTTTTGCAAGCGACATTTTTCGTTGAATTTTTTGTTGCTTTATAATTCGTACTTTCGGTAGAGTACGTTGTTTTTCGTTGATTCTGGACACAACTCCTACTTTCGTAACTTTTTTTGGGTTCGTTGATTCGTAATTTTCCGTGTCTCTCTCACAACGACGCTGCCTATTATGCCTAATGTGCTTCGAATGGATTTGTACTTTTCTAAATACATAGCGGTTATTTGTAACGATTCGAAATCTCGTATTTTACTTTCGTTTTTTCATGCGGCTATAGCCTCCGCCCCTGTACACCATTTTGAGAGGGTTCAGCACGGTGAGGGAGAAGCAGAGAGCAGAGCAGAGTGAGTGTTATTGTGCTTCGAATGGATTTGAAATCTCGTATTTTACTTTCGTTTTTTCATGCGGCTATAGCCTCCGCCCCTGTACACCATTTTGAGAGGGAGTTCAGCATGGTGAGGGAGAAGCAGAGAGCAGAGTGAGTGTTATTGTGCTTCGAATGGATTCGTACATTCGTAACTTTTTTCATAACGAATTATGCCGAAGACCTTCGGGCATTCGCTATTTTGCGGTATAATTTATTTCGGATTCGGTTTTATTCGTAATTGCTCTGTTCGGAAATTCGAATGCTTCCGAATGTCCGAAAGTTGCTAAATTCGGATGAATTTTGATTCGTTACGAAACGAATTGCACAAGCCTACTGCTCACCATCCTCGTGGGCTCCTCAAATGGTGCCAGGACAGTGCATGCATCCCTGATCATGGCCCACTGGCGTGGAGAAAAAAATCCAAGCTCCCCTGACCCTGTCCTGGTGCCATATTGCAACAGATACTCATTGATGGCCCTCTGCTGCATGTGCAGCCGCTGCAGCATGGCCAACGTAGAGTTCCACCTGGTGGGCATGTCACAGAATAGGCGGTTCTTGGGCAGGTTGTAAACCTTTTGCAGCTCAGCCAGCCGAGCACTGGCATTATATGACCGGCGGAAATGCCCACAGAGTTTCCTGGCCTGCTTCAGGACCTCCTGTAAGCCCGGGTACCTGCCCAAGAACCGCTGCACCACCAAGTTAAGGACATGAGCCAAACAGGGCACATGGGTCAGTTGTCCCTGTCGGAGGGTGGAGAGGAGGTTGGTGCCATTGTCGGAAACCACCTTTCCTGGCTTAAGCTGGCGTGGCGTCAACCACCTCTGAGCCTGCCCCTGCAGAGCTGACAGAATCTCTGTCCCAGTGTGGCTCCTGTCCCCCAAGCACACCAGCTCAAGTACCCCATAGCATCTTTTTGCCTTCGTACTGTAGGAGCCCCTTGAACGCCTACGGAGCACCGCTGGTTTCCGTGGACAAACCAGCACAGGAAGAGGCCATGGAGGAAGAAAAAGAGGAGGGGGTGGAGGAGAGAGGTGTGTCAGAATCACTAGTAGTAACATTTTGGAGGCGTGGTGATGGAACAACCTCCAACACTACTGCACCTTGTCCTGCATCCTTCCCAGCTGCCAGCAGAGTCACCCAATGCGCCGTGAAAGATAGCTAACGACCCTGTCCATGCCTTCTGGACCATGAGTCAGCGGTAATATGCACCTTACCGCTGACTGCTTTGCCGGTACAGATTCGGAATCACCTTCTATGAGAAAAAGTGGCGTTTGGGAACCTGCCACTGAGGAACCGCACATTTCACAAACTCATGGAAGGGGGCAGAGTTTACCAACTGAAAAGGCAGCAGTTGAAGTGCTAGCAATTTAGCCAAGCTAGCATTCAACCGCTGGGCATGTGGATGGCTGGGAGCGAACTTCTTTCTTCGGTGCAGCAGCTGGGGCAGGGAAATTTGCCTGGTACAATCTGACGTTGGTGTACCAATAGCAGATTGCCCGCAAGTACTTGGCTGTGACACACCTAATTCTACACCTGCATTCCTCTCAGTGCAGGTTTCAGAGAGGACTGAAGGTATAGTGGGGTTGGAGATCCCAGCTGATGAGGAGCAAGGAGAGGTCCGCTTTGTTCTTTGGTGTGGGTCTTTTATGTATGCTTGCCAACGAACTGCATGGCAGGTCGACATATGTCTGGTCAAGCACGTGATGCCCAAGCGGCTGATGTTTTGGCCACGCAAGATACGCTTGAGACATATGTTGCAAATGGCAACGGTGCAATCTGCTGCACACGTCTGAAAAAAGGCCCACACCAAAGAACTTTTGGAATAACGCACAGAGACAGCAGCGCCCTGCACATGCAGAGCTCTGCGGTGTGATGCAGTCGGTGTGCTGCCCTTAAGCTGGCCCCAGGAGGGCATCCTGCCTCATTGGAGATGTGCCTCCTCCTCTCTCCTATCAGGCACCCACGTGGAGTCAGTGACCTCATCATCCCCTCCCTCCTCATCACTGGAGCAAATCTGGCAGTATGCTGCAGCTGGGGGACATGACTGCCAGATAGCTGTCCTTGTTGGGCACCCCCTCTCTCTGGGCTCACGTTACTACCCCCTCTCTCTGGGCTCACGTTACTGCCTTCCTCTAGCTGGGTTTCATCATCGGAGCCTTCAAAATGCTGGGCATCCTCCTGGAGCATGTACCCAACACTGTGGTCAAACAGTTCGAGGGACTCCTCAGGAGGACATGGTGGGGCTAGGGAAAGAGTGACTGATGCCATTGAGCCGAGGGAAGAGGCCGCTTGGCAGACAAAGTGCCCTGAGCCTGGGTGATAGAGGATGAGGAGGATGAGGATGGCTTGGTCATCCACTCTACCAAGTCTTCGGCATGTTGCGGATCAACATGGCCAGCTGCCGAAAAGAATGACAAGCGTGTCCCGCGGCCACGTGCTGATGAGGATGCACCGTGTCCACAACCAGCACTGTTGCCTCTAGACACAGAGCCTGCTTGCCCTCTTTTATTGTCTCGTGACTGTCTGCCTCTCCTTGTTTGCTTTACAGACATACTAATGGCCTGCAGTGAGATGTAGCTGCACAAAGGTGGGATGTATATATATATACATACATATATATACGTATATATATATCTATATATATATATATAGATATATATATATATATATATCTATATATGTAGCGCATCAACCCAAGACTTTACCTGCTTTTCTTCTGCTTGGCTCCTCCGCAGGAAAAGAATGAGGCACACCGCACCACAAGCCCGTACCCTCGTGAATAGGGAGGTTGAGCGGTGTTAGTTTCTCTGGCCTGCTTGGAGCCGGTGTCAAAAAGCCTCCAGTGCATACCTCGTTTCTGCAGTAGTCAGAAACAAGTCTTTAATTCTCCCCAGTAAGCAACTGTCCTCACCAACTGAAAGGTCCAACACTTATTTATTCCTTCTTGCACAATAAACAGTCTCTTTGAGAGCAGACGGGTTGGGACAAGACACAGGTCAGATAAGGTGGGAGGAGGTCCAGGCACAAACTTGAATTTGGGTTTCTCCTGCTCTGATCAGCATGAACAGGCTTGGCGCACGGTCTCTGCCACAGACCATGAGATTGGTCACTGCAACTGAACGGGTGAAAAAGGTGAAAGTCACTGCTACTGACCTTGGGAGCGTAGTATCACTGCCACTGTGATTTAAAGAACACGCACTTCCTTCCGTTAGTGAACTAGCCCTTATAGGACAAGAACATCCCTCCGGAGAGTTACCAGAGGCCCCATCTGTCACCACGACTCTGTGCTGGGTCTTCAGAAAGGGTCACCTCCCTGGCCTCCTCGATCCTGGATACGGGTCCCCTCGTAAGGCAGATCCCTGGGAGTCTCGGTCCCTGGTGGATCCCAGCCGAAGGATGCTGGGCTCCGGGCCTTTCTCCAAAGGTGTCTGAGATAGAACAGCAGCTCTGTCTCTGGGCCTAGGGCACCCAGAGACAACCCGACCAGGCCTCTGGGCCTAGGGCACCCGGAGGCGACACACACGCACCCAGGCCTAAGGTGCCTGAGCGCGGAACCGATGACCCCTCTGGAAGATGGCCGCCCCCTTTTATATCCTCTCCCGACAGGCACAGCAGGTTCCCGCCCCGCCGTACTGCTGCCGAGAGGGGACAAAAAGGACACAACCTCATACTGTGGTTCAATCCGGGCCCATGGTAACAGCGCCACCCATAGGCCCCAGTGAACTTACACACCAGTACTATCTCCCAGGTATAGAAATGGTCCATGAGACCTAACAACTAGTGCATCTGAGCCTAGTTACCACTCAAATGCTTCCCCTAAATGTAACCACCCGCTACATATATATATATATATATATATATATATATATATACTGATTATAATGCAGCTATCAGAATAAACTGCCTGCTGTGGTATTAGTATGAGAAAAGCAGCAATTGTCTTCAGTTAGTTTTAGGTGCACACTGTGCAGAGGACACAGTACACTAACTGAAAATACTTGCAGCTCTCTGCCTGTGGTTTTATTATGAGAACACCACCAATTGTATTCAGGTTCCTTTAAGTGAACGCTGTGCAAAGGACAGAAGTACACTAAATGAAATTAATGCAGCTCCCTGCCTGTGGTTTTATTATGAGAACACCAATAATTGTATTCAGGTAAGCTTTAGGTGAACGCTATGCAAAGGACACAGTACACTAAGTGAAACACTGCAGCTAGCACAATCACCTGTCTGCCTGACACAGTATAGAGAATAAAATGTGAAATAAATATTGCGCTAGTTTCAAAAAATAAATGGTAAAATAATATAGTGAAGCAGCTACATGAAATATGACTAATATTTTAACGTATGTGAATGAAGATGTAGCGCTAACAATGAAAAAGAGGCCAAGAAGTTGGTCTCTAAATGAAATAATGTGAATAAAAAACAACGCTAAAGTGAGTCCACAAAGTGTCCATAAACATATCCGCGATGAAGACAAATAATATTTGAAGCAACACGTGGAACAATATGGATCATCACAACTTCTGAAGGTGAAGAGAGGTAAAATACCCTTACCGGAACAGGTGGATCTGCGGGTTAAGGCAGATCAAATAGGCGTTGAAATGGTGGTTTCCCTCTACTTGTCTGTAGGCTGGATCCTATGAATCTCGGACGAAGACTTCCCGGCAGGTTCCCCGACTTGGAAGCAGACTCAAGACTGGAACACGATCTCCATGGACATCAGATGGGACAAAAAACACCTTGAATCCAGGAAAACAGATTCTTCCCGGAATAACAATTACACATAAGGAGAGAGCTTCAGCTCGAACAACCGACCATAGGAAAAATGAGAAAAGTGCTCCAATAGTGCAGGTCAATGCGAATTTATTAAAACCAACAGAGTAAAAGTGATCACAAAAGTATAAAAAACATTATAAGGGCAGTGAGTAGAGTGGTGAGCCCTTTTACTGCGCTTCAGTATAGAACCCGTTTCTATTTGGAATTGTTGTTTACTTTATACTGCCAAGTAGTGATGAGCCGAACACCCCCGGGTTCGGTTCGCACCAGAACCCGCGAACGGACCGAAAGTTCGTACGAACATTAGAACCCTATTAAATACAATGGATGCGAATGTTCGAATTCTAAAGTGCTAATTATAACAACTATTATGCATGTTATTGTCCTAAAAAGGGTTTGGGAACCCGGGTTCTGCACCAGGGGACATGTATCAATGCAAAAAGAAGTTTTAAAAACGGTCATTTTTCGGGAGCAGTCATTTTAATGATGCATAAAGTGAAAAAAAAAAAGTCAAATATTCCTTTAAATATCGTACCTGGGGGGTGTCTAAAGTATGCCTGTGAAGTGCCACGTGTTTCCCGTGTTTAGAACTGTCCCTGCACAAAATGACACTTCTAAAGGAAAAAAAAGCCATTTAAAACTGCTTGCGGCTTTAATGTAATGTCTGGTCCCGGTAATATGGATGAAAATCTTTAAGAAAAATGGCATAGCTACCCCATGACCCCCCCCCCTACCCCAGCCCATTACCAGCCCCTTTGGGTCTTGTATGGATATTAAGGGGAACCCCGCACATAAAATAAAAAAGGCCCTATATACTCTGAACAGCCGTATACAGGCGGTGCATACAAGACAGGGACTGTAGGTTTGTTCTTATGTAGAATCTGTTTGTAATTTTGAACAGGTACATTGTTGAAGTGTAGCTCCAGCCCAAAAATCTATTTTTAAACTTTTTGGAAAACATAGGTAAGGGTTATCACCCCTGTAACATTTGTTTTGCTGTCTGTGCCCCTGTTCAGAACATTTCACCTCACTTTCCGTCCCAATGACAACTGTTTTTGAAATGTGGTGTTTTTCTTGAAACAAGGATTGCTGATAAAGCATCAGTACAGAGGAAACACCTTTCTCCCATATTTATTCTTACAGGAGAGAATTTTCCTTCCTAGGGGTAGATTTCCTCTCACTTCCTGTTGTCTTCTTGCGTTTGCAAGTAGGAGTCGTTTGTAAGTTGGATGTTTGAAAGTAGGGACCTGCCGTATATACTCTGCAGAAATAGGCCCCTTAGTTGTTGGTGTTGGCACAACACTGTAAGCACTCACAGTTACTCTTGGTTGGTGCTGGAACGCCCTGCTGTCAACTATTATATCAGGAATTTTAATTACATATAATTGTTGAACAGTGGTAGTAAAAATTGGGGCTTTGATGGTGGTGCTGGTGCCACAACACTGTAAGCCCTGACAGTTACTCTTGGTGGGTGCAGCAATGGGCCCTGCTGTGAATTATTAGATCAAGAATTGTAATTGCATGCCCCTGTTGAACAGGGGCTGAAAAATTGGGCCTTTCGTGGTGGTGGTGGTGGTGGCGTTGCCACAACACTGTAAGCCCTCAGACTTACTCTTGGTGGGTGCAGGAATGGGCCCTGCTGTGAATTATTAGATCAAGAATTGTAATTACATGCCCCTTTTGAACAGGGGCTGAAAAATTGGGCCTTTCGTGGTGGTGGTGGTGGTGGCGTAGCCACAACACTGTAAGCCCTCAGACTTACTCTTGGTGGGTGCAGGAATGGGCCCTGCTGTGAATTATTAGATCAAGAATTGTAATTACATGCCCCTTTTGAACAGGGGCTGAAAAATTGGGCCTTTCGTGGTGGTGGTGGTGGTGGCGTTGCCACAACACTGTAAGCCCTCAGAGTTACTCTTGGTGGGTGCAGGAATGGGCCCTGCTGTGAATTATTAGATCAAGAATTGTAATTACATGCCCCTTTTGAACAGGGGCTGAAAAATTGGGCCTTTCGTGGTGGTGGTGGTGGTGGCGTTGCCACAACACTGTAAGCCCTCAGACTTACTCTTGGTGGGTGCAGGAATGGGCCCTGCTGTGAATTATTAGATCAAGAATTGTAATTACATGCCCCTTTTGAACAGGGGCTGAAAAATTGGGCCTTTCATGGTGGTGGTGGTGGTGGCGTTGCCACAACACTGTAAGCCCTCAGAGTTACTCTTGGTGGGTGCAGCAATGGGCCCTGCTGTGAATTATTAGATCAAGAATTGTAATTACATGCCCCTTTTGAACAGGGGCTGAAAAATTGGGCCTTTCGTGGTGGTGGTGGTGGTGGCGTTGCCACAACACTGTAAGCCCTCAGAGTTACTCTTGGTGGGTGCAGCAATGGGCCCTGCTGTGAATTATTAGATCAAGAATTGTAATTACATGCCCCTTTTGAACAGGGGCTGAAAAATTGGGCCTTTCGTGGTGGTGGTGGTGGTGGTGGTGGCGTTGCCACAACACTGTAAGCCCTCAGAGTTACTCTTGGTGGGTGCAGCAATGGGCCCTGCTGTGAATTATTAGATCAAGAATTGTAATTACATGCCCCTTTTGAACAGGGGCTGAAAAATTGGACCTTTCGTGGTGGTGGTGGTGGTGGTGGTGGCGTTGCCACAACACTGTAAGCCCTCAGAGTTACTCTTGGTGGGTGCAGCAATGGGCCCTGCTGTGAATTATTACATCAAGAATTGTAATTGCATGCCCCTGTTGAACAGGGGCTGAAAAATTGGGCCTTAGGCACTGGTGGCACAACACTACAACCCCTCACAGATACTGTACTTGGAGCACAGCAATGAGCCCTGTTGCAAAGTATTGCTTCAAAAATTTTAATGACACGCCCCTGTTAAACAGGGGCTGAAAAATTGGGCCTTAGGCACTGGTGCCACAACACTCCAACCCCTCACAGATACTGTACTTGGAGCACAGCAATGAGCCCTATGGCAAATTATTGCTAAAAAAATTGTAATTACACGCCCCTGTAAAACAGGGGCTGAAAAATTGGGCCTTAGCCACTGGTGGCGGCACCCATAAACAAAAATGATCTTCCAAGCTATCATCATCAATCGTATCATTGAGGACTCGGAGGAGGAGGATAGCCAGTCAACATAACAGCACAGGCACTCAGCATCAGCATCAGTCTTGAAGGGATGTGACATGTTAAAATCAATTAGTCTGTTATATCAGCATCAGGTGTGTGGTAGCTGGTGGTGATCCAAGACTGGTTCATCTTGATGAAAGTCAGTCGATCAACCGAGTCGGTGGACAGGCGCACCCTGTGATCCGTGACAAATCCTCCAGCAGCACTGAATGTGCGTTCCGAAAGAACGCTGGATGCAGGACAGGCCAGTAGCTCAATTGCATACTGTGCAAGCTCTGGCCAGTGATCCATCCTCAAGACCCAGTAAGCCAGAGGATTTTCGGTGGGGAAGGTGTCCAAGTCTGACCTTGCCCCTAGATATTCCTGCACCATGTTTATCAGACGCTGGCGATGGTTGCTGGAACCGATCATACTTTGGGGCTGTGGACTAAAGAATTGTCTGAACGCATCGGTCAGACGGCCACCTTCCCCACCGCTCCTTCTTTGACTGGCCAAAGCCTCAGCAACTCGTTGTCCAGGACCAGGAGTTTGTAACCTCCCAGTCTCTGGGAACGCGTTGCACAGACCTTTCTGCAAGGCCTCCCGGAGTTGTCTCATCCTCTGCTCCCTCTGCGACGGTAACATAAGGTCCGCAACCTTACCCTTGTACCGTGGATTAAGGAGAGTGGCCAACCAGTAATGGTCCCTCTCCTTGATCCGAAGAATACGAGGATCCTTCCGCAGACTTTGCAGGATCAGGGAGGCCATGCAGCGTAGGTTTGCTGAGGCATTCGCTCCGGAGTCCTCTGGGTCACTAAGGACGACATGATCCGCAGTCACCTCCTCCCAGTCACGTACAAGTCCACTGGTTTCTTGGGACTGTAAATCATCCCTAAAAGACTGCTGCTGATGATGCTGAGTGCCAGCCTCCACCTCCATGCTGACACAATCCTCCTCCTCCTCCTCCTCCTCTTCCTGTGCGATGGGTGGAACAGAAGGAACACTGTCTGGGTAAAGGGGGCCTTGAGAGGCAAGGAAGTCCTCCTCTTCCTGCCTCTGTTCTGCCTCAAGTGCCCTGTCCATTATTCCACGCAGCGTGTGCTCCAACAGGTGGACAAGAGGTACAGTGTCACTGATGCATGCACTGTCACTGCTCACCATCCTCGTGGCCTCCTCAAATGGTGCCAGGACAGTGCATGCATCCCTGATCATGCCCCACTGGCGTGGAGAAAAAAAACCAAGCTCCCCTGACCCTGTCCTGGTGCCGTAGTCGCACAGGTACTCATTGATGGCCCTCTGCTGCGTGTGCAGCCGCTGCAGCATAGCCAACGTTGAGTTCCACCTGGTGGGCATGTCACATATAAGGCGGTTCTTGGGCAGGTTCAACTCCTTTTGCAGCTCAGCCAGGCGAGCACTGGCATTATAAGATCTGCGGAAATGCACACAGACTTTCCTGGCCTGCCTCAGGACATCCTGTAAGCCCGGGTACCTGCCCAAGAACCGCTGCACCACCAGGTTAAGGACGTGAGCCACACAGGGCACATGGGTCAGTTGTCCCTGTCGAAGGGCGGAGAGGAGGTTGGTGCCATTGTCGCAAACCACCATTCCTGGCTTAAGCTGGCGTGGCGTCAACCACCTCTCGGCCTGGCCCTGCAGAGCAGACAGGACCTCTGCCCCAGTGTGGCTTCTGTCCCCCAAACACACCAGCGCAAGCACGGCATGGCATCTTTTTGCCTGCGTACTTGCGTAGCCCCGTGAACGGCTACGGAGCACCGCTGGTTCATAGGACAAACCACAGGAAGAGGCCATGGAGGAAGAAGAAGAGGAGGGGGTGGAGGAGAGAGGTGTGTCACAACCAGTAGTAGCATTTTGGAGGCGTGGCGGTGGGACAACCTCCAACACTACTGCACCTTGTCCTGCATCCTTCCCAGCTGCCAAAAGAGTGACCCAATGGGCCGTGAAAGAAAGGTAACGTCCCTGTCCATGCCTGCTGGACCATGAGTCAGCGGTAATATGCACCTTACCGCTGACCGCCCTGTCCAGCGAGGCCAAGACATTGCCTTCCACATGCCGGTAGAGAGCCGGAATAGCCTTCCGTGAGAAAAAGTGGCGTTTGGGAACCTGCCACTGAGGAACCGCACATTGCACAAACTCACGGAAGGGGGCCGAGTCTACCAACTGAAAAGGCAGCAGTTGAAGCGCTAGCAATTTAGCCAAGCTAGCATTCAACCGCTGGGCATGTGGATGGCTGGGAGTGAACTTCTTTCGACGGTCCAGCAGCTGGGGCAGGGAAATTTGCCTGCTGGAATCGGACGTCGGTGTACTGCTAGCAGAGTGGCCGCAAGTACTTGGCTGTGACACACCTAATTCTACACCTTCATTCCTCTCAGTGCATGTTTCAGAGAGGACTGAAGTTATAGTGGGGTTGGAGATCCCAGCTGATGCGGTGCAAGGAGAGGTCCGCTTTGTTCTTTGGTGTGGGTCTTTGAGGTAGGCTTGCCAACGAGCTGCATGGCAGGTCAACATATGTCTGGTCAGGCATGTGGTACCCAAGCGGCTGATGTTTTGGCCACGCGATATACGCTTGAGACATATGTTGCAAACAGCAGCTGTGCGATCTGATGCACTAGCCTCAAAAAAGGCCCACACCAAGGAACTTTTTGAATGACGGGCAGAGGCAGCGCCCTGCACAGGCGGAGCTCTGCGGTGTGATTCCGTCGGTGTACTGCCCTTATGCTGGCCACCAAAGGGCATCCTGCCTCGTTGGAGATGTGCCTCCTCCTCATCCTCCTCCTCCTCCTCTCTCCTATTAGGCACCCACGTGGAGTCAGTGACCTCATCATCCCCTCCCTCCTCATCACTGGAGCCAATCTGGCAGTATGCTGCAGCTGCTGGAACATGACTGCCAGATTGGTGTCCTTCTTGAGCATCCCCTCTGTCTGCTCTCACCCTACTGCCTTCCTGTAGCTGGGTTTCATCATCAGACCCTTCGAAACGCTGGGCATCCTCCAGGAGCATGTACCCAACACTGTGCTCAAACAGTTCGGGGGACTCCTCAGGAGGAGGACATGGTGGGTCTAGGGAAGGAGTGACTGATGATGAGTCTGACATTGATACCAGGGAAGAGGACGCTTTGGCAGCTGCTTTGCCAGTACCCTGAGCCTGGGTGAGAGAGGATGAGGAGGAGGAGGAGGGCTTGGTCATCCACTCTACCAAGTCTTCGGCATGATGTGGCTCAACATGTCCAGCTGCCGAAAAGAAGGACAAGCGTGTCCCATGGCCATGTGCTGATGACAATGCACCGCGTCCACGACCAGCACTGTTGCCCCCAGACACAGAGCCTGCTTGCCCTCTTTTATTGCCTCCTGACTGTCTGCCTCTCCTTGTTTGCCTTCCAGACATTCTAATAGATGGCCTGCAGGGAGATGGGAAAAAAGCAATAAGGGCTACCTTCAGGTGTCCTTCTCTGTCCCTTTACTTAAGGATTTCTAAATATGGTTGAGGATGATTGCTTTTGCACAGAATAGCACAACGACAATTTCCCTGACTGTCCAAAAAACAAGGATTTCAAAGATGGTTGATGAGGAATGCTTTAGCACACTATAGCACAAGGAGAATTCCCCTCACTTTCCTTCTTTGTCCCTAGAAACAAGGACTCGCACAGTGAAAGAAACTGACACTCTCCCTACCTAGAGTTTTCTGTCCCTAGAAAAAATGTTTTTTTAAAGCACACTATAGCACAAGGAGAATTCACTCACTGTCCTTCCCTGTCCCGAGAAACAAGGACTTGCACAGTGAAAGAAACTGACACTCTCCCTACCTAGAGTTTTCTGTCCCTAGAAAAAATGTTTTTTTAAAGCACACTATAGCACAAGGAGAATTCACTCACTGTCCTTCCCTGTCCCTAGAAACAAGGACTTGCACAGTGAAAGAAACTGACACTCTCCCTACCTAGAGTTTTCTGTCCCTAGAAAAAATGTTTTTTTAAAGCACACTATAGCACAAGGAGAATTCACTCACTGTCCTTCCCTGTCCCTAGAAACAAAGACTTGCACAGTGAAAGAAACTGACACTCTCCCTCCCTAGAGTTTTCTGTCCCTAGAAAAAATGTTTTTTTAACCTCCCTAGCGGTAATCCCGAGCGTGACTCGGGGTTGTTTTTTTATGCTAGGATCGGTAACCCCGAGTCACGCTCGGGGTAGACATTGCAGAGCTCGCAGCGGAGTTTCCCTACCTTCTCCTGGCGATCCAGCGATGATGTCCTCTGCTGTGATCGCCAGCGAGACCTCCGGCGAGTGTCGGCACTTTCGACCCCATCTGACTTCCTAGTTCCGTTCCCTGCGAGCCGCAGCGGCGCATGGGAGCGGAACTGGGCGGCAAATTCAAAAAGGTAAACACATAGTATACATACAGTATACTGTAATCTTACTGATTACAGTACTGTATGTAATAATTACACACCCCCTTTGTCCCTAGTGGTCTGCCCAGTGCCCTGCATGCAGTTTTATATAATAAAAATCGTTCTTTCTGCCTGTAAACTGGGGATTGTCCATAGCAACTAAAAAGTGTCCCTTTATGTCAAAAGTGGTTTTAGACCAACTAGAAAGCAGCGATAATAAATTAGAATCACTCGCAGAATTGAGCGATAGCGATTTGTGGGGAAATTCGCCATCAAACACTAAATCTAATGACAGCGACAATTCTGAAACTGAGCAAATTTCAGTGTTTTTGATTTGATTACATTATTGAATAATTTTTATTATAATTAGATTACTATTTTTTATAATTATTTATAGTTATTTATTATATTATAATTTATAATTTTGTGTTTCATATTTATCATACCCGGGATGTTTACTAGACTCTGATTTGCTCAGGTTTAAGTAAGTAATTACTAAGAATCGCAGGCCTATAATACATAACACCAAATTTTCATGCAAAATAATTGTACCGCTTTTGGTACATAATTCCAGAAAGAATCATACCGCCAGGGAGGTTAAAGCACATCAAAAGGAGAACACAAGGAGAATTCACTCACTCACTTTAAAGCACACTATAGCACAAGGAGAATTCACTCACTGTCCTTCCCTGTCCCTAGAAACAAGGACTTGCACAGTGAAAGAAACTGACACTCTCCCTACCTAGAGTTTTCTGTTCCTAGAAAAAATGTTTTTTTTAAAGCACACTATAGCACAAGGAGAATTCACTCACTGTCCTTCCCTGTCCCGAGAAACAAGGACTTGCACAGTGAAAGAAACTGACACTCTCCCTACCTAGAGTTTTCTGTCCCTAGAAAAAATGTTTTTTTAAAGCACACTATAGCACAAGGAGAATTCACTCACTGTCCTTCCCTGTCCCTAGAAACAAGGACTTGCACAGTGAAAGAAACTGACACTCTCCCTACCTAGAGTTTTCTGTCCCTAGAAAAAATGTTTTTTTAAAGCACACTATAGCACAAGGAGAATTCACTCACTGTCCTTCCCTGTCCCTAGAAACAAGGACTTGCACAGTGAAAGAAACTGACACTCTCCCTACCTAGAGTTTTCTGTCCCTAGAAAAAATGTTTTTTTAAAGCACACTATAGCACAAGGAGAATTCACTCACTGTCCTTCCCTGTCCCTAGAAACAAGGACTTGCACAGTGAAAGAAACTGACACTCTCCCTACCTAGAGTTTTCTGTCCCTAGAAAAAATGTTTTTTTAAAGCACACTATAGCACAAGGAGAATTCACTCATTGTCCTTCCCTGTCCCTAGAAACAAGGACTTGCACAGTGAAAGAAACGGACACTCTCCCTACCTAGAGTTTTCTGTCCCTAGAAAAAATGTTTTTTTAAAGCACACTATAGCACAAGGAGAATTCACTCACTGTCCTTCCCTGTCCCGAGAAACAAGGACTTGCACAGTGAAAGAAACGGACACTCTCCCTACCTAGAGTTTTCTGTCCCTAGAAAAAATGTTTTTTTAAAGCACACTATAGCACAAGGAGAATTCACTCACTGTCCTTCCCTGTCCCTAGAAACAAGGACTTGCACAGTGAAAGAAACTGATACTCTCCCTACCTAGAGTTTTCTGTCCCTAGAAAAAATGTTTTTTTAAAGCACACTATAGCACAAGGAGAATTCACTCACTGTCCTTCCCTGTCCCGAGAAACAAGGACTTGCACAGTGAAAGAAACTGACACTCTCCCTACCTAGAGTTTTCTGTCCCTAGAAAAAATGTTTTTTTAAAGCACACTATAGCACAAGGAGATTTCACTCACTGTCCTTCCCTGTCCCGAGAAACAAGGACTTGCACAGTGAAAGAAACTGACACTCTCCCTACCTAGAGTTTTCTGTCCCTAGAAAAAAAGTTTTTTTAAAGCACACTATAGCACAAGGAGAATTCACTCACTGTCCTTCCCTGTCCCGAGAAACAAGGACTTGCACAGTGAAAGAAACTGACACTCTCCCTACCTAGAGTTTTCTGTCCCTAGAAAAAAAGTTTTTTTAAAGCACACTATAGCACAAGGAGAATTCACTCACTGTCCTTCCCTGTCCCTAGAAACAAGGACTTGCACAGTGAAAGAAACTGACACTCTCCCTACCTAGAGTTTTCTGTCCCTAGAAAAAATGTTTTTTTAAAGCACACTATAGCACAAGGAGAATTCACTCACTGTCCTTCCCTGTCCCTAGAAACAAGGACTTGCACAGTGAAAGAAACTGACACTCTCCCTACCTAGAGTTTTCTGTCCCTAGAAAAAATGTTTTTTTAAAGCACACTATAGCACAAGGAGAATTTACTCACTGTCCTTCCCTGTCCCTAGAAACAAGGACTTGCACAGTGAAAGAAACTGACACTCTCCCTACCTAGAGTTTTCTGTCCCTAGAAAAAATGTTTTTTTAAAGCACACTATAGCACAAGGAGAATTCACTCACTGTCCTTCCCTGTCCCTAGAAACAAGGACTTGCACAGTGAAAGAAACTGACACTCTCCCTACCTAGAGTTTTCTGTCCCTAGAAAAAATGTTTTTTTAAAGCACACTATAGCACAAGGAGAATTCACTCACTGTCCTTCCCTGTCCCTAGAAACAAGGACTTGCACAGTGAAAGAAACTGACACTCTCCCTACCTAGAGTTTTCTGTCCCTAGAAAAAATGTTTTTTTAAAGCACACTATAGCACAAGGAGAATTCACTCACTGTCCTTCCCTGTCCCGAGAAACAAGGACTTGCACAGTGAAAGAAACTGACACTCTCCCTACCTAGAGTTTTCTGTCCCTAGAAAAAATGTTTTTTTAAAGCACACTATAGCACAAGGAGAATTCACTCACTGTCCTTCCCTGTCCCGAGAAACAAGGACTTGCACAGTGAAAGAAACTGACACTCTCCCTACCTAGAGTTTTCTGTCCCTAGAAAAAATGTTTTTTTAAAGCACACTATAGCACAAGGAGAATTCACTCCCTGTCCTTCCCTGTCCCGAGAAACAAGGACTTGCACAGTGAAAGAAACTGACACTCTCCCTACCTAGAGTTTTCTGTCCCTAGAAAAAAAGTTTTTTTAAAGCACACTATAGCACAAGGAGAATTCACTCACTGTCCTTCCCTGTCCCTAGAAACAAGGACTTGCACAGTGAAAGAAACTGACACTCTCCCTACCTAGAGTTTTCTGTCCCTAGAAAAAATGTTTTTTTAAAGCACACTATAGCACAAGGAGAATTCACTCACTGTCCTTCCCTGTCCCTAGAAACAAGGACTTGCACAGTGAAAGAAACTGACACTCTCCCTACCTAGAGTTTTCTGTCCCTAGAAAAAATGTTTTTTTAAAGCACACTATAGCACAAGGAGAATTCACTCAGTGTCCTTCCCTGTCCCTAGAAACAAGGACTTGCACAGTGAAAGAAACTGACACTCTCCCTACCTAGAGTTTTCTGTCCCTAGAAAAAATGTTTTTTTAAAGCACACTATAGCACAAGGAGAATTCACTCAGTGTCCTTCCCTGTCCCTAGAAACAAGGACTTGCACAGTGAAATAAACTGACACTCTCCCTACCTAGAGTTTTCTGTCCCTAGAAAAAAAGTTTTTTTAAAGCACACTATAGCACAAGGAGAATTCACTCACTGTCCTTCCCTGTCCCGAGAAACAAGGACTTGCACAGTGAAAGAAACTGACACTCTCCCTACCTAGAGTTTTCTGTCCCTAGAAAAAAAGTTTTTTTAAAGCACACTATAGCACAAGGAGAATTCACTCACTGTCCTTCCCTGTCCCGAGAAACAAGGACTTGCACAGTGAAAGAAACTGACACTCTCCCTACCTAGAGTTTTCTGTCCCTAGAAAAAATGTTTTTTTAAAGCACACTATAGCACAAGCACAAAACACACTGACACTCTCCCTACCTATCCTTCTCTTTCCCTAAACTAAAGGAATCCAGGTTAAGCAAGAAAGAAATAAATGTCACTGTCCCTGCCTATGCTGCTCTTTCCCTGCTCCGGAACACACTACACTAGGCCGCCGTGCTGGCGGCCTTTTATAGTGTGGGGCGTGTACTAAACACCCTCAGCAATAATTGGCCACAGGCATCCTGCCTGTGGCCAATCATTGCTCTCCTCGCTGCCGGCGCTGTGATTGGCCAAGCATGCGGGGTCACAGTGCATGCTTGGCCAATCACAGCGCCTGGATGACACTGCGATGGCGTAGTGCATTGTGGGCCGTTCGCGTCACTCGAATTTGGCGCGAACGGCCCAAATCGTTCGATCTTCGTCGAACGATCGAACAGCCGATGTTCGAGTCGAACGTATGTTCGACTCGAACACGAAGCTCATCACTACTGCCAAGGTAATATGTTTACATTCATTAAGTTAGCACCATATCACCATTTAAAAAAATATATATAGTTGCGCTAGTTATGATATTAATCATAAACACACCACTGGATGATTTAAAACAACTTGTGTAAATACAACAGTGGCAGATATAATTCTAAAGTGCTCAGTGAAGAACCAATTTATAAATCAATATACACATTATTGATAATTAAAGTAATAAACTAAAAATTAATTTGGAATATATGGAATGTGAATAGTCCACTAATCCTTTGTGAAAAAAACAATCAAAAGTTCATATGTTGTAAGCCAAACAAAAACACCCGTGCAGATATCCAAAATATGAGGGAAGAAAACCAGTCTTCTTTAAAGGAATATACAAAGTGAAATCCACCACCATCAGTAAGTAGTCCTTCTTACCAGATAGCAATGGTCCCCTATGACGGAGGACCCCAAACAGCATATGATAAGATTCAGTTGAAACCACCAGACCTCAGCGTGTAGTAGATCTCAGTTGATACTCCTGGGAGGGTTGTCATCACCACCACCTCTGCATAAACATCATGAAACAGCTCCGTCTCCTCCATCAAGATCTGTCCAACACCAGAGAAGAGGTGAATAGGAAGAGGACCCCATGCATCATCTGACTGACATGTATGATATAACCAGATGACCTAGTAAAAACATGTCTATCCAGTGATCGAATGAATTGAAATATTAGAAATAACTGAGATCATTAAGTCCCTAAAAACTTCCACAGCTCCAGGTCCAGATGGATATTCTACCCTCTATTATAAAAAAAAATTCCCATATCCTGGCCACACACTTATCCAAATTATACAATTTACAAGGCAATAAGTTCCCAGAGGAAATGCTTCTAGCCAACATGTGTCTACTACCTAAGCCCCATAAAGATCACACCTCCCCACAGAACTACCGCCCAATATCAGTTATAAATAATGACCTCAAAATTTTCGTCCGTCTGCTAGCAGACAGAATGGCGGCGGTCATCACATCATTAATCCACCCGGACCAAACGGGGTTTATTCCAGGCAGACAGATCACAGATAACTTAAGACTGGTCACAAATATAATACAGGACGCAAACTTACATGCAAACCCATTAGATATTCACAAGGCCTTTGATAGTGTCAGCTGGTCATACCTGGAACATTTACTCCCCAAATACGGTCTTTGCAATGAATTCATGCACGGCTTTAAGGCTTTATACCAGAACCCTCAAACCAGAATTAGACTCCCTGGGGAAAACTCAGAGTTCTTTTCCTTGGGTAGAGGTACTAGACAAGGATGCCCCCTTTCCCCTCTCCTTTTTGCCCTCGCTATAGAACCCCTTGCATGTGCCATACATAATAATGTCAATATTAAGGGGTATTCCAAAGGCCTAATGGACTTCAAATTGAGACTCTACGCCGATGACGTGTTGCTATTCCTTTCAGACCCCTTAGTTTCCCTTCCTAACCTTATCAAAGTACGAGACACATTTCGGGATCTCACCGGCCTAGGGGTGAATTTATCCAAATGTACTGCAATGCCTATAAACATTCCACCTCTGTTATCGACATCTCTACAGGAAAGATTCTCCTTCACCTGGACCTCACATTCGTTTAAGTATTTGGGCATCCTCCTTACCCCATTGTATAATACTCTGTATCAAACCAATTACCCACCACTATTCACAAGCATTAAAACACTTCTAAAATTATGGTCAAACAATCACATCTCCTTTTTGGGGAGAATAAATGCTGTCAAAATGGCGATCCTACCTAAATTTCAGTTTTATTTTAGAACCCTTCCCATACAGATCCCTAAAAATACACTAGACTCCCTACAGAGAGAAATTAACAAGTTTATATGGCTCAACAAAAAACCGAGGTTCGGTTACTCTCTTATGCACAGATCCCAATCCAATGGTGGCTTGAGCCTTCCCAACTTATGGTATTATTACCTAGCAGCTAGATTTACACAATTGGCTCAATGGTTTGCTCCTTCTAATCAAGTTGCTTGGTTACACTTTGAAGAACAATCAATTATACCATTCCATCTTCAAGGATTATTATGATCCAGGTCCATTTATCTCAGAGAGATCTTTCCCTTTAATAAGGTGGTGGCATACTCATATCAGTTATGGCATCGTTACAAAGACAAATTTGACTTGATTTCTACCACCCCCACCACTAGCATCATTCATAGGAGACCCACGATTCCCTCCGGCCTTTAGAAATAATAGTACTTTCAGTATGTGGAAACTTTGCAACCTCACTACTTTGAAATCCTTATCCAGAAATAACAAATGTCTCCCATTTTCAGAACTATGTGAACAATATAATCTCCCATGTTCAGAATTATCCAATTATACTCAAATTGAAAAATTCTACCAAAAATTCTTCTCTCTAACATTACATACCCCTTATTCTCAATTCTAACAAATCTGCATTTCCTCACCAAGAGATAAGGGCTTGATCTCTCGTATTTATCGCTGTTTGAATTAATTTTCTCTCTCAGGAAAATCAAAACCAATACTACAGTGGGAAATAGACCTGGACCAATCATTTACACCACCAGAATGGACCTCTATCATACAAAACTTTCTAAAATGTTCTCGCTCAATCTCGGCAAGAGAATCAGCAATAAAAATCCACACCAGATGGTACCTAACTCCCTTCAAAATAAACAAATTTTATCCCTCGGTATCCTCCACTTGCTTTAGGGGATGTCCAGATCAAGGCACCATCTTACATACTTTCTGGAACTGCAAATTTTTGAACCCTATATGGTCACAAGCAGCAGCCAAGATTGAACATATCATAGGTAATAAAAGTTCCCTCACTCCTAGAGTGTGTTTATTTCATCTATACCAAATATACCCACACAACATATGAGATTGATTCACACACTCTTTAATTCAATCCACTCAGTGGTGGAATTATGAGGGTCGCTGCAGTCGCACTTGCGACTGGGCCCTGTAGTTCAATTCAGGGGGGGCCCGCCGCCCGCCCACTCGCCAGTGTGAGGTGCCCGCCCGTCCACGCTGGCTGCTGTTGTGAGGGCGGCATGTGTCGGTTTGTTCCGCCGCGGGGAGGGGGGCTTTCGCTCGCTGAGGGGAGAGAGAGAAGGCAGAGGCAGCGCTGAGACTGTGGACCGCCCCGCCCCCGCCTATCCAGAGACAGAGAGAATGTAGGGAGGCGGGGCGGACACTGCTGGCACCAAGTAAGAGAAGACAGGGAGGAGCTGCAGGAGGTCGCGGCCGCTGTGTAAGGAGTAGATACAGTGACACGTGGAGCGGAGGGAGCAGAGAGAGATACGGAGCAATGCAGGGGAAACAGAGTGGAAACTGACAGCAAATAAGTGTCTCTTATCCCGGCACCCAGTGCTGCCAATGAACGCAGTCCCCACCACCACCACCGCTGATTCCATCCCACCACAGCCACTCATCCCTTCCCCCCAGCACTGACACTCATCCCCCCAGCACTGACACTCATTCCATCCCCCCACCAGCACAGCCACTCATCCCTACCCCTCCCCACCACTGACACTCATCCCCCCCACCACTGACACTCATCCCATCCCCCCAGCACTGACACTCATCCCACCCACCCACCACTGCCACTCACCCCCCCCAGCACTGCCACTCATCCCATTCCCCTCAGCACTGCCACTCATCCCACCCCCCCAGCAATCCCACTCATCCCACGCCCCCAGCAAACCCACTCATCCCATCCCCCCAACACTGTCAGTCATCCCATCCCCCCAGCAGGGGTGTATGTACAGGAGTTGGTTGGGTCACAATTGCATGCTCCAGGGTTCCCGTGCAGCCCCCTGTACACCTGGATAGGAGGGGTGGCATATATAGGACCTAATCCCCTTCATATGAAGGGAAACGGTTCCTCTATATGCCCCCCCCTGCTATCCACCACCTGCTGCCCCAAGCTCCTGTGTACTCTTTGGCCCCCCTCATCCCCCACAGTGCTGTCGGGTTCCCCCCTCTCCTCTCCTTCCCGGCTGCTGCGGGGATGCTTTCTGGATGGAGAGTAGGGAAGGGACCAGTAAATGTGTAATTTACTGTAATTTACCGGCTCCTCCCTTGTCTTAATGAATAGAGTCAGTGATCCGCAGGGATCACTGACCCAGTTCATTTATAACTGAGGCATAATAAACAGTGTTTACTATGCTTTAGCTTGTGAATAAAAAGGAAGCTCTGTATGGAGCTATTTCTGTCCATTCATTCTGTGCAGCTGGGGCTGCAGAGATGGAGATTGTGGGCTGTGTCCTCAATCTCATTTCTCTGTTTCAAAGATGAAACATCAGAGGTCTGTTTAGACCCCTGATATCTCACCCACAGTCCATATTCTCATCGTACACATTCCTGCAATGAGCTCTTAAGGTATTGGATGCTGTAGCGACCGCCAGCTGGCGTTCCGGAGCCATGTAGGACCGCTTTGTCAGGCATGTCTTATCACATGCCTGACAAAGGGGTCCTGCGTGGCTCCAAAAAGTTGCACTACATTGTTTTGTGATGTGAGCTTTCTTGAATAAAGACGATTGGACGAAATTGACAATCCTTGGTGTGCTGGCGAATATCCACATATGATATCTCACCCACCCCCACCCCCAACAGGCTCCTAAAAAAATAAATCTGAAAAAATAAATAAATAAAATGGTAGCGAATAAAATAACTAAAATAAAAAAATACTGACACCAGTGTCGGTACTACCAGGGTCCCAAAGGTCGCACTTGTGACCACGCTCTGGCTTTCTGCCACCATGGGTGCGCCCCGGCTGGTGGTCAGGGGGGCCCTCTATGGTCTCTTGCACCGGGGCCCTGAAGGTTCTAGTTACGCCTCTGAATCCACTGGATGATAGCGTTCAACTGGCAGTCCTCAACAGTCCCTTGGTCCCAAGTTTTGAGTAGAATGGAACAAATCAAACTCTCAGAGCGAATCCATCATACTCTATTTGACACAATGCATATTTTCAAAAAGAAATGGTCCCGTTGGGATATACCGCATCCTTGAATATCTCCTAACATAGACCAATAATAAAATAAAACTATAATGAAACTGAAATAACCTCGTATGAATAACGAATTCTTTGATATCATCACTATTGTTGCTGTGTTGTAGAACTTAGCTCATCTTTATATGTAACATTTATCTCATGTTAAGTACATTCTTTATAAGATTTAAATATACCTAAGGTTCTGTTATAAATTTGTATCAAATTATGACCTTTTTGATATAATAAAAATCGCAAACAAAAAACAATAGTCTCTTTTTATGCTCCCAACAAAAATCCACTGTCATTTCTTTTCCATTTGTTTTTTATGGTGGCAAATCATAAACGAGTCACTCTCATCCTAGGTGGAGATTCAAATCAAATAATATACCCATTTCCAGACAAATCCCTAATGCTCACCGTTGCTCATACCAACAACTTCTTAATCAATATTCCCTTCTTGACACATGGAGAGAACAAGACCCAGCTAGACGACAATATACCCATTATTCCCATCCCCATAAACAATTCTCCCACATTTTTGGATTCACTCATTTTACCATGTACATGGTCTGACCATAATATGGTCATGACATCTGTTTTCTCACTCATCCCATGACAGAACCACAGAACATGGTACATAAATGATGGTGTATTGGCAAATTCCTCATATAGACAGATAATTGAAAAAAGCTGTAAAAGATTATCTTGCAAATAACAATACTAATGATACAAACCCCCTGACTCGCTGGGGAGTTCTTAAAGGGGTTGTAAAGATAAACGTTTTTTGGGAAACATGTGCTCTATATTATATATAGATCGTGTATATCAATGTTTTTTGAGCATAAAATATTTAATTACCTGTAATATAAGTATGCTTTTTCACTACTTCCTCCTTTCCTCTCTTGATTCTCTCCTACACTTCCGGGTTTTCAAGCGTGTTCACTTCAACTACATCACGGCATCAAAGGAACTACAGTTCCCTTGAGGCTTAGCGGCATCGTGCATGTGCAGTGCCGCTTTTTCGCCTTGTGACAGAACGAGAATGAGCCTAATTCTAATTTCTAATTCTGCCTTCGGTGAACACACGTCGCCCAGATAACACGCCCATTCCCGCCTCCCCAGCATGTTAATAGTATTAAAAAAAACTAAGATGAGATGCACATTCAATACAATAACAAGGCATTGGAGGTGGAGCTACAGCATCTTAGACATGCCCGCGGCTCCCCTTCCTCCCATGCCTAAGAACATACACAGCATGTCCCTGCAGGGATGTAGTCCCAAGGGAGGAGGCGAGCACGCATACTAACCCCCAGCCAGAACAGCTCAGATGATGGGGGCAAGCTTTCAGAGGAGGAGCAGGAAGTGAGAAATTCACACCAAAAAAAAAAGCATTTTCAAAGCAAAACAAAGGAAAAGGTAGGTGAACCAAGAATACACTAGCTTAACCACTTAAGCCCCGGAACATTTTGTAGCTAAAGGACCAGAGGTGTTTTCAGAATTTGGCACTGCGCTGCTTTAACTGGAAATTGTGCGGACATGCAATGTTGTACCCAAATTAAATTTGCGTCCTTTTCTTCCCACAAATAGAGCTTTCTTTTAATGGTATTTGATTGCCTCTGCGATTATTTTTTTTGCGATATAAACGGAAAAAGACTGAAAATTTTGAAAAAAAATGATATTTTCTAATTTTTGTTATAAAAATATTGAATAAACTCAATTTTAGTCATACATTTAGGCCAAAATGTATTCAGCCACATGTCTTTAGTAAAAAAAAATGTCAATAAGCGTATATTTATTGGTTTGCGGAAAAGTTATAGCGTCTACAAACTAGGGTACATTTTCTGGAATTTACACAGCTTTTAATTTATGACTGCCTATCTCATGCTAAAATGGCAGAGCAGTACAAAACCCCCCCAAATGACCCCATTTTGGAAAGTAGACACCCCAAGGAAATTGCTGAGAGGCATGTTGAACTCATTGAATATTTTTTTTTTTGTTCCAAGTGATTGAATAATGACTGAAAAAAAAAAAAAAAGTTGTCACTAAATGATATATTGCTCACACATGCCATGGGAATATGTGAAATTACACCCCAAAATACATTCTGCTGCTTCTCCTGAGCACGGTGATACCACATGTGTGGGAC
This sequence comes from Rana muscosa, assembly GCA_029206835.1. Lineage (NCBI taxonomy): Eukaryota > Metazoa > Chordata > Amphibia > Anura > Ranidae > Rana > Rana muscosa. The sequence goes on along the minus strand of CM055116.1, from coordinate 36,240,904 downwards.
TTTTTGGGAGCCTAGCCGCGTACGGGGCCCCAAAAACCAAGCACCGCCTTCAAGATTTCTAAGGGCATAAATTTTTGATTTCACTCCTCACTACCTATCACTACCTATCACAGTTTTGAAGGCCATAAAATGCCAAGATGGCACAAAACCCCCCCAAATGACTCCATTTAGGAAAGTAGACACCCCAAGCTATTTGCTGAGAGGCATGTTGAGCCCATTGAATATTTTTTTTTTGTCCCAAATGATTTAATAATGACAAAAAGAAAAAAAAATGTACAAAAAGTTGTCACTAAATAATATATTGCTCAAACATGCCATAGTTATATGTGAAATTGCACCCCAAAATACAATTTGCTGCTTCTCCTGAGTATGGGGATACCACATGTGTGGGACTTTTTGAGAGCCTAGCTGCGTATGGGGCCCCAAAAATCAAGCACCCCCTTCAAGATTTCTAAGGGCGCAAATTTAGATTTCACTCCTCACAACCTATCACAGTTTCGAAGGCCATAAAATGCCAAAATAGCACAAAACCCCCACAAATGACCCCATTTTGGAAAGTAGACACCCCAAGCTATTTACTGAGAGGCATGTTAAGTCCATGGAATATTTTATATTTTGCCACAAGTTGCGGGAATATGACAAACTTTTTTTTTTGCACAAAGTTGTCACTAAATGATATTTCTTTTTCGTACATCACGGGACACAGAGCGACATAGTCATTACTAATGGGTTATATAGATACCGTCAGGTGCTGGCACTGGCAACTTCCAAAACTGGAAGTACCCTCCCCTATATAAGCCCCTCCCATCCGGGAGCACCTCAGTTTTTTGCCAGTGTCTAAGGTGTTGGCCAAGAAGAAACATGTGTTTTTCGCTGAGCTTGCGTACAGGTTCTTTTGGGCCTCAGTAAGCTATTCCGGATCCGACCAAAAAAGCTTCATAGCTAAACGGTCGGTACCCGGGCCTTGCAGAGAAGAGCAAGGTTTTGCCTGTAATGCTTCTCTTAGGAGAGCTGGACCCTGGGATCCAGAGCTCTGGTCATACCCACGACCAAGATGTTTTCTGTGCAGGGTGCTATACAGGTCCAGGGGAGTGGAATCCTTGGGAACCCGGTCCCTGAAGGTTTGATTACAATGCCTGCCGTGATAGGTGAAGTTTGGGCTTTTGTGGACCAAACAAAGTCCTGCGGCGGGGAACAGGTAAGTGGGGGCCCCCAGGAACTTGGTTCTATTGGGGGACCCCCAAGCCTAATTTGTCTTTCTGTCTGTTACCTAATGGTATTCCCGCAAAATTCTGTGCATGCCTGTAACTACTAAAAAAATGTAATAATTTTTAATGGTGGTCAAGAAAAAAAAAAAAAAAATTATATATATATTTAATATATTAGACTGCGGTACCTGTGTTTGTCCACTAGAGGCCGCTGTGGAATGTTTTCTTGTCATGTGGACTAGCTTCTTCTCAGCAGAGCAAAGTCCAGGCAGATGGTGAGTTCTCTTATAGGAAACTGCTTCCTCTGCCATGTTGCAGTGCTCGTCCATCCCCCGGCCTGCGGCAAAGAGGGGCCCTGGCTCCTGTCCCTTGTTACCATATTTGAAATTAGCGCCGAAGGCGCACGTGCCCGCGCGCGTGCGCGTGCACGCGCCTCTATATATAGAGGTGAGCCGGGAAAGGGGGCGGAGCCTGGGGGATGACACTCTGTGCGCGCCGCAGCGCTTCTGCGCATGTGCGGGCGTCCCAGCAGTTTTAAAAAAAAAAAAAAAACACAATATTGTAGTGAGCTGGCTATGAAGTACAGAGACAGAGCTGGCAACATTTAAAGGCATACAGCAAGCAGTTGATACAGGCATCCCCTAGAAAGGCACATTAGTAGACACCAACTGTGATATAGCAGCAATTGTGCTAGACTATTCTCAGTAAAAGTGGTGTATTACGGCTGGAATACCTCAGCTTTAGGCTTAGGAATATGCCGTCCAGAAGCTCCGGAACTGAATCTTCCAGGAAGCGAAGGGGGTCTCATCGGGCTCGGAGGATCTTGGGCATACTCCTGCTGCACCAGTCTCCCCTGAAGTTCAGAGGTAAGTGACCGTAGAGACCCCGCAGGGGTACTTGGTACTGTGGCTGTCCTCAGTTCACCTGCTCCTGTGTATGTAACAGAGGAGGTTTTTTCCTCAGCTCTGGGAGGATTAGAGAGAGATTGTCAACATTTATCGCTGCCTCCCTGTCAGGGAAAGCACGCCCGATCTCCGTCTCCTCCTTCAGAGTGCCTGTTAGCAGAGCAACAGTCCCATACAGGGATCGACCTGCCTGAAGGGGATCAGGATGAGGTTGATTCTGTTATAGAGGAATCAACAGTGAGGGAACCTTTTCTCAGCATCTCAAGCTGAAAGATTATGGGTTCAGTCTCTGACTAACATGGTCCGATCAGCATTTAAAAATGCACCTTGCGGAACCATCAACCACTACTGTATCCTCGTTGGGGTCGCTAGAAGTCCCCAGACTGTTTGTTCTTTTCCACTTCACCCTTTACTGAAAGGGCTCATTTACCAGGATTGGGAACGTCCTGAGAAAAGATTTATTCCCCCAAGAGATTTCCGGTGGTCTATCCCATGGAGGATAAGTTCATCAAAAAAAAAAAAAAAATGGAAGGTCCCTACAGTGGACGCAGCCATCTCTTGTATGTATAAATCACTGACATGTCCAGTGGATAATGTCCAAATGTTCAAGAACCCAATAAATAAAAGATTGGAGTCCTTATGAAAATCTGCTTGGTGATACAACCAGCAGTAGCAGCTATTGGGGTCTGCTAAGCAGTGAAGGATCAGTTGAAACAGGTCTTGAGGGACTTGACAGATCAGCAGGCTTTGCCCTAGCTGATCTACCTAGAGCCTTAGGCTTTGCGGTTGACGCCATAGAGGATTCAGTCCATCAGGCCTCCCGCCTTACGCTGTCTATAGTACATATGCGTAGGCTCCTATGGCTCAAAAACTGGTCTGCTGAAGCTCCCTGTAAAGAATGGCTGGTTAGCGTCCCATTTCATGGTGAACGCTTATTCAGGGAAAACCTGGACAAATATATCCAGAAAATTTCCAGCGGTAAAAATACGCTCTTGCTGGTTAAAAGCAGAGTTAGAGGTCCCTCTTTAAAAGGCCTGCTTCTCCAGTCCCTGGGGCATCGGCTGTGTAACAGTTCTGACGGCCTCCTCGGTCAAATCCCGGGGGTAAAAAACAGAGACAGTAGCAGGGTAATGAGAAACCCTGGGTCAGGGGAGGTACAAAACCTCCCCCAAAGTTAAATTCATTGAAGCCCCCACTCAGTCGGGTGGGGGGAGGACTCCAGTTGTTCGCAAGAGACCTGGCGGGACACGATCAAGACAGATAGGTGCTCTCCGCAGTAGGTTTGGGATACAGTTTGGAGTTAAAAGACTCTCCTCCTTCCCATTTTTGAGGTCAAACATGCCAAGGGATCCCCGGAAGAGAGAGTCCCTCCTGTTGGCACTAGAACAACTATTGCTCCAAGGAGTAATTATGGAGGTTCCCCTGGAAGAATGAGGGTTCGGGTTTTACTCAAACCTCTTTACAGTCCCGAAGCAAACGCGGACGGGAGGCCCATATTAATTCTAAAAGGGCTATACAAATTCCTGTATATCAGGACTTTCCGATGGAGTCGATCCGATCGGTGGCCACTGCCCTACAAGGGGAGGATTGGTTAGCCACGATCGACATCAAAGATGCTTATTTGCATATTCCCATCTTTCCAGTCCACCAAAAATTTCTACGCTTTGCAGTAGAAGGGCGCCATTTCAGTTCAGAGCCTTACCCTTCGGTTTGGCCACAGCACCACAATCTAAGAACACAAGGTGTAATGATAATGGCATATCTGGATGACTTGTTGCTGATAGACCACTCAGTGAAAAAACTAGACGTGGTCGTTCACAAGACGATCAAGTATCTGGAATCTCACGGTTGGATTATCAACCGAGACAAGTCAGCCCTAAAAACCAGTCAAAAGTCTGGAATACTTGGGGCTAAGGTTGGATTCAGGCCAGAGAAAAATATTCTTGCCTCGAGGAAAGGTGTTGTCTTTGAAAGATTTGATCCACTTAGTGGGTACAAAAAAGACAGCCGTCCATACGCCTGTATATGAGGCTGCTGGGAAAAATGGTGGCATCATTCGAAGCAGTACCCTACGGTCAATTCCATTCAAGGAATTTGCAAGGGGCCATACTGTCAGCCTGGAACAAAAAAATTCAGGCCCTAGACTTACAATGTCCTTGTCCCCTTCCGTTCGCAAGAGCCTCCGTTGGGGGTTGGTTCCCCAGAATCTGGAAAAAAGGAAATCCTTCAGTCCGATTTCTTGGAAGGTGGTCACTACAGATGCCAGCCTTATAGGCTGGGGAGCAGTACTGGAGCAATAGTCTCTCCAGGGCAGATGGTCGGATGCAGAAAAGGCCCTGCCCATCAATCTCTTAGAGATACGAGCAGCCCGGTATGCCCTAGTAGCATGGACATCCAAACTCCAAGGGTCCCCTGTCAGAATTCAATCAGACAATGCCACAGCAGTGGCATATATCAATCATCAGGGGGGCACCAGGAGTCGTGCAGCCCAGAGGGAAGTAAATTACATCCTGAAATGGGCAGAAAAAATATGTCCCAGCCATATCTGCGGTATTCATTCCAGGAGTGGAGAATTGGAAGGCGGACTTTCTAAGTCGCCAGCAATTAGGCCCAGAGGAAGGGTCCCTTCACCCCGAGGTTTTCTGGACAATATGTCAGCGGTGGGGAACATCGGATGTAGATCTTCTAGCATCCAGATTCAACGCAAAGGGGGACAGGTTTGTCTCTCGGACAAGGGATCCCCTAGCTTGCGGCTCGGATGCCCTAGTGTTCCCTTGGGATCAGTTCAAGCTGATATATGCATTCACACCGCCACAATGGTTACCTCGATTACTCCGCAGAATCAGGGTAGAAAAGAAACCAGTGATTCTGGTGGCTCCAGCGTGGCCCCGAAGAGCGTGGTACGTGGAGATTGTAAAATGTCAGTGGGGAGTCCTTGGACTCTCCCACATCGTCCGGACCTGCTTTCGCAAGGACCGATATACCATCCTTCCTTACCAGCCCTAGGTTTGACGGCCTGGCTATTGAAGCCCACATTCTAAAAAAGAGAGGGCTCTCTAATTCTGTGGTATCTACCATGATCAATGCCAGGAAGCCGGTATCCAGGCAGATCTACTATAGAATCTGGAAGGCGTACATCGCCTGGTGTGAAGCCAAGAAATGGCATCCACGTAAGTACATAATAGGTAGGAGTCTGGACTTCCTACAATGGGCTGTAGATAGGAAGCTTGCCTTGAGTACTATCAAGGGTCAGATTTCGGCCTTGTCAATATTTTTTCAAAGGCCCTTGGCTTCGCATTCACTAGTCAAAGCCTTTATACAAGGAGTGATGCGTATTAGTCCTCCGGTTAATATTCCCATATGTCCATGGGATCTAAACTTGGTTCTGTCAGTTCTACAGAAACAACCATTTGAACCATTACAGCATATTTCCTTGGTGCTTCTCACCAGGAAATTGATTTTTCTAGTAGCCATTTGTTCGGCTAAAAGAGTGTCGGAATTAGCAGCTATGTCCTGTAGGGAGCCATATCTGGTTATCCATAAGGACAGAGTAGTGTTACGTCCTCATCCAGCCTTTCTTCCTAAGGTGGTATCGAGGTTTCATTTGAACCAAGATGTGGTTCTTCCTTCTTTTTTCCCCAAGCCTACTTCGGTAGAGGAAAAGTTATTGCATTCTTTGGATGTAGTAAGAGCAGTTAAAGCTTACCTAAAAGCCACTGCTCAGATTCGCTGAACGGATACTTTGTTTATTCTGCCGGAAGGCCCCAGAAGGGGTCAGGCAGCGTCAAAATCTACTTTAGCCAAGTGGATTCGACAGGTCATAATACAAGCCTATGGCTTGAGAAGTAGACCGCCTCCGTTCAAAGTTAGGGCGCACTCCACGAGAGCAGTTGGAACTTCATGGGCAGTGCATCACCAGGCCTCCCTGGCTCAAATCTGTAAGGCCGCAACATGGTCTTCAGTACACACGTTTACTAGGTTCTACCAGGTGGACGTTAGAAGTCAGGAGGATGTCGCCTTTGGGCGCAGTGTGTTGCAGGCCGCAAAAGATCCTCATGTCTGATAGCGCTCAGCTTATATATGGTGTATCCCCCCCCCTCATTTGGCATTGCTTTAGGACATCCCATTAGTAATGACTATGTCGCTCTGTGTCCCGTGATGTACGAAAAAGAAAATAGGATTTTTATAACAGCTTACCTGTAAAATCCTTTTCTTGGAGTACATCACGGGACACAGAGCTCCCACCCCTCTTTGGGGACACTTATTGCTTTGCTACAAAACTGAGGTGCTCCCGGATGGGAGGGGCTTATATAGGGGAGGGTACTTCCGGTTTTGGAAGTTGCCAGTGCCAGCACCTGACGGTATCTATATAACCCATTAGTAATGACTATGTCGCTCTGTGTCCCGTGATGTACTCCAAGAAAAGGATTTTACAGGTAAGCTGTTATAAAAATCCTATTATTGCTCACACATGCCGTGGGCATATGTGAAATTACACCACAAAATACATTCTGTTGCTTCTCCTGAGTATGGGGATACCACATGTGTGGGATTTTTTGGGAGCCTAGCCGCGTACGGGACCACAAAAACCAAGCACCGCCTTCAAGATTTCTAAGGGCATACATTTTTGATTTCACTCCTCACTACCTATCACAGTTTTGAAGGCCATAAAATGCCAAGATAGCACAAAACACCCCCAAATGACCCCATTTTGGAAAGTAGACACCCCAAGCTATTTGCTGAGAGGCATGTTGAGCCCATTGAATATTTTTTTTGTCCCAAGTGATTGAATAATGACAAAAAGAAAAAAAAAAGTACAAAAAGTTGTCACTAAATTATATATTGCTCACACATGCCATGGGCATATGTGAAATTACACCCCAAAATACATTCTGTTGCTTCTCCTGAGTACGGGGATACCACATGTGTGGGACTTTTTGGGAGCCTAGCTGCGTACGGGGCCCCAAAAACCAAGCACCACCTTCAGGATTTCTAAGGGCGTAAATTTTTGATTTCACTCCTCACTACCTATCACAGTTTTGAAGGCCATAAAATGCCAAGATAGCACAAAACCCCCACAAATGACCCCATTTTGGAAAGTAGACACCCCAAGCTATTTGCTGAGAGGCATGGTGAGTATTTTACAGCTCTCATTTGTTTTTGAAAATGAAGAAAGAACATTTTTTTTTTTTTTACATTTTCAAAACTTTGTGACAAAAAGCGAGATCTGCAAAATACTCAACATACCTCTCAGAAAATAGCTTGGGGTGTCTACTTTCCAAAATGGGGTCATTTGGGCTGGTTTTGTGCCATCTGGGCATTCCATGGCCTCCGAAACTGTGATAGGCAGCGAGAAGTGAAATCAAAAATGTACACCCTTAGAAATCCTGAAGGCGGTGCTTGGTTTTCGGGGTCCTGTACGCGGCTAGGCTCCCAAAATGTCTCACCCATGTGGTATCCCCGTACTCAGGAGAAGCAACAGAATGTATTTTGGGGTGCAATTCCACATATAACCATGGAATGTTTGAGCAATATATCATTTAGTGACAACTTTTTGTAATTTTTTTTTTCTTTTTGTCATTATTCAATCACTTGGGACAAAAAAAAAAAATATTCAATGGGCTCAACATGCCTCTCAGCAAATAGCTTGGGGTGTCTACTTTCCAAAATGGGGTCATTTGGGGGGGTTTTGAACTGTCCTGGCATTTTATGCACAACATTAGAAAGCTTATGTCACACATCATCCACTCTTCTAACCACTTGAAGACAAAGCCCTTTCTGACACTTTTTGTTTACATGAAAACATATTACTCTTTCGTCCATGGACCGTCACAGCTTCTCTATTGACAAAGTGGGTATTATCCGTTAATTAGGAGTGACTAGGCAGAAAAACTTGTAAAAAGTGTTGCATCACACCTTCTACAGTACCGCCCAGGGGGTGGACCTTCTGGGTATAACCTCTCAGTCTGCATCTTCGCAGATCAGTTTTTTTCTGTCTAGCAAGGAGTAGGACATGGCTCCCTTCGGGCCCATTGGTCCGGGGGAAAAAAAAATAGATATATTTTTTTTCATTTGTTGTTCCCTGCGATCTTCGATCAACTGCCGACTGGGTGACAGGCTGGATACTCGATCCTTGTAGTCTCCCCAGTTTCGGCCATCGAGCGTGTGCCGACCCTAGCTACGCGCTGGGTTTTCCACAACATGCCCGTCGCTCCACGGGTGGCCGGTGAGCCTACGCTCCAGGGCCTGCATCGGACCTCTCAGCTTCGGCTGACCTTACGGCTGAGTCGCAGCAGCCTGGCCGGTGAGCTTACGCTCCAAGGCTTGCATCGGATCGCTCAGCTTCGGCTGACCTTACGGCCGAGTCGCAGCAGCCTGTCCGGTGAGCGTCACGCTCCAGGGCATACATATGATCGTCCCTTTTGGGTCCAATCACAGCATGCCTGGCCAACAGTCACCTTCCGTGCGCGGACGATGACCTGTTTGGAATGTCTTCCAGCATAATACATGCAGGATAGGTAAGTAAAACTCCCCTGCCTCGGCTGGGTGATTTAGCTAGACATTCCTGGAGAGATCAAGTAAGTGGTTGTGGCCCCTTTCTTCCCTCTCTCCCTGCCTTTCCCTCCTCCCTGGGCTTCTAGCTAAAGGTTGCTGGGTGCTGGGGGTCACCTAGGGGGTTCCACTGGAGCGGGCTGGCTGTACTAACATTTAAAAGAAATGTCATTTCTGCTTACCTGATTTTGTGTGCTTCCTCCTCCATGCTGTCGGCGGCCATTTTGAGGTGGTCCATGCCGAGTTCGGCCTCTTGTGACTGCCCGGCGGCCATCTTCCTGTGGTTCGGCCACACCCACTGGCCCCTATCAGCTGATCGGCTGCCATGTTTGTCCACCCTGTATGCATATATTGCCGTTCGGCGGACATCTTTTTGTGGGCTATGGCTGCTTGACCTCTATCTTCGGTCGGCGGCCATTTTCTTAGGGCCCACATTATCTTCCATACAGACGTTTTTGGCAACCATTTTGCGAGAGCCTTCGGCCTCTAGGGTGCGTTACACTGGTGCTAAAATTCACACAGGAAATGCTGATAAAAGAAGCAGACTGACACAGCAGCAGTGTGACAGCATCACAGGCACAGCACACGGCAGCATAGCAGTACCGGTCCAGGGTGGTGAGTCCTCTGGGTGACCCAGCATCTCTGCAGCGCAGGAGGGTGGCCTATTGATATCTTGCCTGGAGCCCTGTGAGTGTCAGCGTGTGGTCAGCATGGCATCTGAGCCAGATGTCTTCTCCCCTGAAACACCAGATTTAGCAGCTGGTGCCCCTGAGGTGTCTATGAACGCTATGACGGCAATCCTAGAGGCGTTTGCTGCCAGGGTGGAAGCAGCACACGGGAATACAGGGGGTAGTAAACGCCCCGTCCCCTGCAAGCTTCTGGGGATAATTCTGGTGCAGAACCAGGTCCAGCTATGGCTCGGGGCCCAGATTCTGACGCATCAGAGACTGCAGACCGTGACAGGACAGTGAGGATGACTCAAAGTCCAGGTCAGTACGCGAGATGGCTTTGGTATCTGACCTTATTACTGCAGTGCGGGATATGCTAAAATTGGAAAATACTGCAGAAGCAGCAGAGACTCCGGTCCACTTGGGTTTCATAGACCTGCCCGCACTGCTAAGGTGTTCCCTTGTGTGTCTTTTGATAAACTCTTATACAAGGAATGGGAGAACCCACTGAGGGTCTTTACAGCCCAAAGAGGTTTGCGGTACGGTACCCCTTTGAGGAGAGTTTTCTGAAGAAATGGACCTCTCCCCCCTATAGTGGACCCTCCGGTGTCCAGACTTAATAGAGCCACCACAATTCCTGTAGAAGGGGCTCCTGTTTTCAAGGACCCTGTGGATAAGAAGGCTGAAGCACTCGCTTGCTACCTATACTCAGTGGTAGGCTCGGCAGTACGCCCGGCATTGGCGGGGGCCCTAGTGTCTCACACACTTACTGAATGGGCAAGATTGCTACTCCAGGGGTTAAGGAGCAAAATGCTCCTCCTGATGAGATAACATTGGCCGACCAGTTGGTCCAGGGCCTTAGGTTTGTCTGCGAGTCAGACATGAATACTATTCCCCTGCTGTCTAAAACTTCGGTTTATGCAGTAGCAATACGCCGCCTGATCTGGCTAAAAGGCTGGTCTGCGGACCAGACTTCCAAGAAGGCCCTGTTGGATCTGCCTTTTAAGGGCGACAGACTTTTTGGGGCTCTCTGGATGACATCATCAAGGATGCCACAGGAGGTAAAGGCACTTTGCTTCCCCAAAATAGCAAGGGTAAGGGGCCATGCCAAGGGCAAGGGCCCTCCTTTACTGCACGCAAGCGTTTTTTTTTGTCCCCCTAGGGCGACAGGGAAAAGACCCCAGGCCGATAAAGCGCCTGCCCAAGGACAAAAGCGTCCTAGGTCCCGCAGACCCAACAAGCCTGCGGACAAATCTGCGCCCACATGAAGGTCCGCCCCCACCCAGCTCTCGGGTGGGGGGACGTCTTCGCAAATTCGCGACTCAGTGGACTGCTCTATTCTCCGACAGGTGGGTTTGCGAAGTAATCTCCTCAGGCTACAAGATAGAATTTCTCTCTTGTCCACCGGACAGATTCATCACCTCCAATCTCCAGCTACTACCGACCCGTCGGGAGGCCCTGTATGGGGCAGTCCAGGGTCTACTGGAACGCGGGGTAGTTATTCCAGTTCCAGAACAGGAACGGGGTCAGGGTTTTTACTCAAATCTGTTCATTGTGCCGAAGAAGGAGGGGGTTCGGCCAATCTTGGATCTCAGGGCCCTCAAATGCTTTGTGAAAGTACAAAGATTTTGGATGGAGTCGGTTCGATCTGTAGTCACGGCTCTCCATCCAGGGGACTTTCTGGCCTCCTTGGACATCAAGGACGCATACCTGCATGTCCCCATATACTCCAGACACCAGAGGTTTCTGCGATTTGCTATTGGGAAGGACCACTACCAGTTTGTGGCCCTCCCGTTGGGCCTTGCCTCAGCACCCAGGACGTTCACCAAGGTGATCGCTCTGATTCTGGCACTTCTAGCGGGGTATCGCTATCACAGGCTACTTATACGACCTTCTGCTGAAGGCCCCTTCAAGCTCAGAATTAGAGGTAAGCGTGTCCATTACCTGTCAGACTCTTCGAGACTGTGGTTGGATACTAAACACGCAAAAGTCAGTATTGGTGCCCACTGTGCCTAGTGTACCTGGGGTTGATTCTGGGGTTGATTCTGGATTCTTCAGAGGCAAAGGTATTCCTCCCTGTGGAGAATTTTCAGACCCTCCGGGCTGCAGTACGGCAGCTGACTTCCAGTAATTGGTCGTCACTCCGGTTTTTGCATGCGAGTGTTGGGCCTCATGGTAGCCTCCTTCGAGGCGGTCCCATATGCTCAATACCACACTCGAGTGTTACAGAAGGAAGTTCTGTCCAGATGGAACAGATGTCCATCATCTCTGGATTATCAAATCCGAGTGAGCCACCTAGTCAGGAGATCCCTGGTATGGTGGCTGACAGCACCGGCTCTAATGGCCGGGAAGTCATTTCTTCCGGTTTACTGGATAGTGATCACGACCGACGCCAGCCTTACAGGTTGGGGGGGAGTCTGGGGTGTTCAGTCGGCGCAAGGTCGCTGGACCCCAGAGGAAGCCCTCCTGCCGATCAATGTCCTGGTAACCTGGGCGATCAGGCTGTGCCTCTTCAAATGGTCTCAGAGGCTGCAAGGGCGTCCAGTCAGGATCCAGTCAGACAACGCCACAGCAGTGGCATATGCCAATCATCAAGGAGGAACAAGAAGCTCAGCTGCAGCATCGGAGATCGCTCGCATCCTGAAGTGGGCAGAGAGGAGCGTACCGGCACTGTCGGCAGTGTACATTCCGGGTGTGGAAAACTGGCAGGTGGACTACCTGAGCCGCCAGATGCTGGACCAGGGAGAATGGTCCTTACACCCGGAGGTGTTCCAACTCCTCTGCCAAAGATGGGGCACACCAGACATAGATCTTCTGGCTTCCCGACTCAATCGGAAGGTATTGAGGTTTGTGGCCCGGTCAAGAGACACATGGGCAGACACAACGGACGCGTTGGTAGCATCGTGGGGTCAGTATCGGCTAATCTATGCCTTCCCTCCCTTAAGGCTTCTTCCTCTTCTGCTCCGCAGAGTGGAGGCAGAGGGAATTCCAATGATCCTAATCGCTCCAGATTGGCCTCAGCGTCCTTGGTACGCCGATCTAGTACGTCTGGTAGCAGACGTCCCCTGGCACCTACTACTACGGAAGGACCTGCTATCGCAAGGTCCCATACTCCATCCTGCTTTACAGTCATTGGCTTTAACGGCATGGCTGTTGAGAACCAGGTACTGAGAGACCAGAGCCTGTCAGACTCAGTAATCTCTACTATGAGAAGTGCTCGAAAACCGTCCTCTAGGAAGGTTTATCACCGCACTTGGAAGGCCTACATCTCCATGTGTGAGGAAATTAAATGGCATCCGCGTACCTACAGTATTTGGTTTCCAGAATCCTGCTGTTTTTACAGCATGGGGTGGACCAAAGGCTTGCCCTAAGTACGATTAAGGGACAGATATCTGCCCTGGCTGTCTTTTTTCAGCGACCCCTGGCGGCTCACTCTCTCGTGAGTACATTTGTGCAGGGGGTTCGACATGTGGCCCCTCCGGTCCGTCCCCCGTTACCTCCGTGGGACTTGAACCTGGTCCTCTCGGTGCTTCAGAAGGCACCGTTTGAGAATATTAGAGATATTCCCCTGTTGACACTTTCTCAGAAAGTGGTCTTTTGGGTGGCTGTTACGTCAGTTAGACGAGTCTCTGAGCTGGCAGCATTGTCCTGCAAGGCTCCCTATTTGATTTTCCACAAGGATAAGGTGGTGCTGCGGCCGCAGCCTTCCTTTCAAAAGTCGTTTCGGCTTTTTATCTCAATGAAGACATTGTACTTCCATCCTTGTGTCTTCAGCCGTCGAATCCTAAGGAGTCGGCGTTGCATTCCTTGGACGTTGTCCGAGCTTTGAGAGTATACCTATCTGCTACTTCCCTATTCCGGAAGTCAGACTCACTGTTTGTTTCAGTGGCTGGTCCCAAGAAGGGCCAAGCAGTCTCATCGGCCACCATCTCTAGGTGGATCCGACAGATAGTAATCCAGGCTTACGCCTTAAAGGGTCAATCGCCCCCCTTCCCGGTCGCGGCGCATTCGACCAGGGCAATAGGTGCCTCTTGGGCTTTCCGACATCAAGCGTCTGTCTCCCAATTATGTAGAGCGGCGACTTGGTCGTCCGCTCACACTTTCACAAAATTCTACAAAATTGAGGTAGGTGCATCTTCGGATGCCTCTTTCGGCCGCAAGGTTTTACAATCGGCTGTTTAGAGTTGCAGCTCCTCCGTTGGAGGAGTGCTGTTTTGTGTTTGGGGTGAAGTTTATTTTTATGCTGTTACCACCCCTCGTTTTTTTCTCTGACACTGCTTTGGGACGTCCCACTTTGTCAATAGAGAAGCTGTGTCGGTCCATGGACGAAAGAGTAAATAGGATTTTTTACTCACCGTAAAATCCTTTTCTCTGAGTCCATGGACCGACACAGCACACACCCCTCCTTTTTAAGTTTGTACTGCTTTTTGACAAACTGATCTGCGAAGATGCAGACTGAAAGGTTATACCCAGAGGGTCCGCCACCTGGGCGGTACTGTAGAAGGTGTGATGCAACACTTTTTACAAGTTTTTCTGCCTAGTCACTCCTAATTAACGGATAATACCCACTTTGTCAAAAGAGAAGCTGTGTCGGTCCATGGACTCAGAGAAAAGGATTTTACGGTGAGTAAAAAATCCTATATTTTTTTTTTGCAAGAAAATTACGTTGAACCCCCAAACATTATATCTTTTTTAAAGCAAAGGCCCTACAGATTAAAATAGTGTCGCATTTTTTTTTCCACACAGTATTTGTGCAGCGATTTTTCAAACGCATTTTTTGGGGAAAAAACACACTTTTTTTTATTTTTAATGCACTAAAACACAATATATTGCCCAAATGTTTGATGAAATAAAAAAGATGATCTTAGGCCGAGTACATGGATGCAAAACACAACATGCTTTAAAATTGCGCACAAACGCGCAGCGGCGACAAACTACATACATTTTTAAACGCCTTTAAAAGCCTTTACAGGTTACCACATTAGATTTACAGAGGAGGTCTACTGGTAAAATTACTGCACTCGATCTGACCTTCGCGGTGATACCTCACATGCATGGTGCAATTGCTGTTTACATATGACGCTAGACCGATGCTTGCGTTCGCCTTTGCGCAAGAGCAGGGGGGGACAGGGGTGCTTTTTTTTTTTTTTTTATTATTTATTTTGCTTTTTTATTTTATTTTTAAACTGTTCCTTCCATTTTTTTTTATTTTTTTTTACCATTTTTATTGTTATCTTAGGGAATGTAAATATCCCCTATGATAGCAATAGGTAGTGACAGGTACTCTTTTTTTGAAAAAAATTGGGGGGTTAGACCCTAGATCTTTCCTCTGCCCTCAAAGCATCTGACCACACCAAGATCGGTGTGATAAAATGCTTTTCCAATTTCCCATTGGCGCCGTTTATATCCGGGGGGGTTCATTCCCTCCCACTGCTTGTAAAAGCAGTCTAGAGGCTAATTATCTGCTAGGATTGCTTTTACATGAAAGCCAGCTGCTGGCTGAAAAGAATGATACCAAGATGATACCTAAACCCGCAGGCATCATTCTGGTATAAACATTCAAAGTCCAGCAACATACCAGTACGTTGCTGGTCCTTGTTGGACATGTATTGTAATCTTTTTTTTCATGCAGCCTATTGGCTGAACGAAAAAAAGAGATTGATCGTTGGGTATGCCCACCTTTAGAATATCTCCCTTCATCCACCCACTTGTAATGATGGGCATACATGCACCATTTATATATGCCGAAGCATGGGGGCATCCTCCCGCAAAAAAGTTATGCCGCGTACACACGGTCGGACTTTTCCACGGGCAAGCCTCCGTAGGAATTCCGACCATATGTACGCGGTATTAGGAGCAAAATCACTCCTCCGCCCCTGCTGCCCCCAGGCTTCGGCATATATGCTCTTTTTTTAACTGTGGTGGTGAAATCACCTCCTACAGCACTGGAGTCACGGCTTTATGTATCGTGGGAGCAAACGCTGTTGCTGTCAAGATAAATAATTCCGCGCTGCAGCTGAATGGCGCACCTGAAAACAAAAAATGACATACCTGAAAAGGAAGCATGATAAAACATTGAAGAATAGAATACAGTAAAAAAGAGAAGAACAATAGAGTGAAAATAGAGAGCGAGAGAGAGAGAGAGAGAGAGAACAATAAAACGACAACTATTTATTTTTTTTGTGTTTTTTTTTTTTACGTTTTATTTTATTTTTTACACTTTTGTTTGTAACTTTAACAACTGTAATGGTTCGGGTCTCTCAAAATGCGATGGCATCTTGGGAGACCCTGTGTAAGTGTGTCCTAGTCTGTGAAATGCTGTACCCTACGCTAAAACTTCACTTTTGAGTGGAAGCGTTCAAAACATTCACCAATGCAAAGACCAGGATTGTCAGGACAGCGTGGACAATAATGACGGGTGTCATGCCTAAATCCGCGCTTGCTACAGACACAACATCTTTTTTGGGGGGTTCGTTGGGTAGGGGTACTCTGGAGGACATACGGATAATGCCTCTCATGCAGCCGGCTTACTGCATTTGGTTGGGGATGGTGAGGTGCAGAACCGCCTGGATACAGGAGTTCTGTGACTATCTCATCCTGGAATTTTAGGAAAGCCAATTGGAATAAGGATAGAGACACTTTTTTGTACCAGCGTCTCGCCTTACGGTCAATTAGATACGGCGCCAACAACTGGTCGTTGAGGTCCACCCCTCCCATATTTTGGTTATATTCGTGGACACAGATGGGTTTCTCCACAACACCAGTCGCCGTACGAATTTGGACTGTCGTGTCTGCATGAAGGGAGGTAAGAAGGAAAACATTCTTATTGTCCCTCCACTTCATAGTGAGCAAGTTATTACACTTCAAGCATGCTCTCTCCCCCAGCCTAAGATGGAAATCTACAAGCCTCTGGGGAAAGCCCCGGCGATTAGGTCGCACGGTGCCACATGCTCCAATCTGATGATCAAACAAGTGACTAAACAGTGGCACGCTCGTGTAATAATTGTCCACATTCAAGTGGTACCCCTTTCCGAATAAGGGTGACACCAAGTTCCACACTATCTTGCCAGCGCTCCCTATGTAATCTGGGCAGTTGACCGGCTCAACCTGTCTATCTTTTCCCTCATAAACCGTAAAGCTCCATACATAGCCTGTTGCCCTGTCACAGAACTTATAGAGCTTGACCCCGTATCTGGCACACTTGCTGGGAAGGTACTGCTTGAAAGACAAGCGGCCAGAAAATTTAATCAGGGACTCATCAACGCAGACAACTTGATCGGGAATAAACAAGGCTGCAAAACGTTTGAAGTGGTTTATGAGGGGCCGAATTTTGTAGAGCCGGTCGTATTCAGGGTCTCCACGTGAACGACAAAGTTCATTGTCGTTGAAGTGCATGAACTGCAAAATCTGCTCGTATCGTGTTCTGGGCATGGAGGCAGAGAACACGGGCATGTGGTCGATTGGGTGTGTGGACCAATAAACAAGCAATGACGGGAATTTATGTGTGCCCATGTTGAGGGAAAGGCCCAGAATGGTTTTAAATTCGAAAACCGTAATTGGTTTCCAATCTTTGGCAATGGAAGGCAACTGGGGATTAGCGGCGATGAATTGACCAGCATATAAATTACTCTGGTCTACAATAGATCTATAGAGATCTTCCGTGAAAAACAGCAAATAAAGATCAATTGCCATAAAATCAGCTGTTTCCACCTGAATTCCGGGTTGGGCAGTGAATGGGGGAAGTACGGGTTCTGCAGAAGTGGTGGGGATCCAATCAGGATAGGCAAATTCTGCAGGAAGGGCACTATGGGCACGACGGGCCTGCCTTTGTCTTCTTCTTGGTGGCAGCGGGACACTACTTGTGCTTGCCAGCTTGAACTGCACTTATGGGACTCGCCACGTCACCACGTGATACTGCAGTGCTGGATGTATGCCCAGGCTGTACTAGGCCGCTGGTGCTTGCCAATTCCCCAGAAGGAATAGCGGCGCTAGTACTACTCTGCTCCATGATACGAGAGACCTGCGGTTCTTGCTCCTCAACAACCTCAGAAGATCAGGATCGGGTACGCCTGACCTTAGCAGGGACCTCATCTTCGTCGTCAGAGCTATCTGACATGGAGCCGTTGACTTCACTGTCTTCCACGGGAAGATATTCTGAGCCTGAATCTGACAGATGCGTGACCTCCTCTTCACTATCTGTCATGCTCAGAATCTCATAGGCCTCTTTACTAGTGTACCTTCGATTTGCCATTTTGGGCTCTAAATTTAGGGGTACACTAGTAGGATTCACAGGTAAAAAAGCACCTGACTGTCAACAAATGTATCAAACGCTTAAAAAAAAAAAATTGTTAGCGATTGAAGGGATCAGGACTGTCTCTGCGAATGCTGCAGTTATGTGTGTTGTGTTTGGTAAGTGACAGTGATCGATCGATACTGCACTTGGGTGGGCTAGGCTGGGCTGGACGGAGGGGCTAAACGCAGGTGCTAGCAGGTATCTGGGCTGATCCCGCTAACACTGCATTTTTGGGAACCCTAAACCGCTGGGGACGCTAGTATAGACCTGATAAGATCAGATATTGATCTGTTCAGATACTATACCACTAAGGGAGATGTATGCTTTGCGCGTGGGTGTTAGCGTTACTGCCACTAACCTAACACTGCCTGGGGCGACGCAGACCCTCTCTGGCACTAAAACCTAATTGATATCACCCGCCGGGCGATCAGGGGGTTACAATTTTATTGGGTTATATACGGCAGGTGCCCTGATGCTATAAAAAGCAAACTAACCAACCAGCATCACCCGGAACACTTATATGGTGATCACTGGTGAAAGGGTTAACTAGGGGCAATCAGGGGGTTAAAACCTTTATTAGGTTATATATGGGGGTACCTCACGCTATATAAAAACCTGACGGGTAACCTAAATAACTAAATAAATAACTGGCTAACCAGTGTCACCAGTGACACTTATACGGTGATCACTGGTGAAAGGGTTAACTCTAGGGGCAATCAGGGGGTTAAAACATTTTTTATGGGGGTACCTGACGCTATAAAAACCTGTGGCGAACCTAAAAATAAATAACTGGCTATCTAGGGCACCACCGGCACTAATACAGCGATCGGAAAAACGATCGCTTAGTGACGCTGGCGTTAGGGGTGAAAGGGTTACCTGGGGGGGCGATCAAGGGGTTAAACCTTTATTAGGGGGGGTTAGGGGGCTACCCTTGACCTAAAGGGGCCTAAACCTAACTGCCCTGCAACTTTTTACTGTCACAAATGACACTGATTGCAGTGATCAGTAAAAAAATGAACACTGCAAACGGTGCACTGTGACTGGGGGTACTGGAGGGTGATCTGGGGGGTGATCTGGGGGTGACTGGGGGGTGTAAGTGTGCCTACTAGTGATGAGCCGAACACCCCCGGGTTCGGTTTGCACCAGAACCCGCGAACGGACCGAAAGTTCGCACGAACGTTAGAACCCTAATAAATACAATGGATGCAAACGTTCGAAATCTAAAGTGCTAATTATAACGACTATTATGCATGTTATTGTCCTAAAAAGGGTTTGGGAACCCGGGTTCTACACCAGGGGACATGTATCAATGCAAAAATAAGTTTTAAAAACGGCAGTTTTTCTGGAGCAGTCATTTTAATGATGCATAAAGTGAAAAAAAAAGTCAAATATTCCTTTAAATATCGTACCTGGGGGGTGTCTAAAGTATGCCTGTGAAGTGCCACGTGTTTCCCGTGTTTAGAACTGTCCCTGCACAAAATTACATTTCTAAAGGAAAAAAAGCCATTTAAAACTGCTTGCGGTTTTAATGTAATGTCTGGTACCGGTAATATGGATGAAAATCTTTAAGAAAAATGGCATAGCTACCCCATCACACACCCCCCCCCCCCCCCCACCCCAGCCCATTACCAGCCCCTTTGGGTCTTGTATGGATATTAAGGGGAACCCCGCACACAAAATAAAAAAGGCCCTATATACTCTGAACAGCCGTATACAGGCGGTGCATACAAGACAGGGATTGTAGGTTTGTTCTTATGTAGAATCTGTTTGTAATTTTGAACAGGTACATTGTTTAAGTGTAGCTCCAGCCAAAAAATATATTTTTAAGCTTTTTGGAAAACATAGGGAAGGGTTATCACCCCTGTAACATTTGTTTTGCTGTCTGTGCAGTGTGCACCTGTTCAGAACAGTTCACCTCACTTTCCGTCCTAATGACAAATGTTTTTTGAAAATTTGGGGTTTTTATTGAAACAAGAATTGGTGATAAAGAATCAGTGGAGAGGAGACACTTTTTTTCCCATATTAACTCTTACAGGAGAGAATTTGCCTTCCTAGGGGTAGATTTCCTCTCACTTCCTGTTGTATCCTTCCGTTTGCAAGGAGGAGTCGTTTGTAAGTTGGATGTTTGAAAGGAGGGGCCTGCCGTATATACTCAGCTGAAATTTGCCCCTTACATGTTGGTGTTGCCAAAACACTGTGAGCCCTCACAGTTACTCTTGGTGGGCGCATGAATGGGCCCTGCTGTGAACTATTAGATCAAGAATTGTAATTGCATGCCCCTGTTGAACAGGGGCTGAAAAATTGGGCCTTTGGTGGTGGTGGTGGTGGTGGTGTTGACACAACACTGTAAGGCCTCACAGTTAGTCTTGGTGGGCGCAGGAATGGGCCCTGCTGTGAATTATTAGATCAAGAATTGTAATTACATGCCCCTGTTAAACAGGGGCAGAAAAATTGAGCCTTAGGCACTGGTGCCACAACACTGCAACCCCTCACAGATACTGTACTTGGAGCACAGCAATGAGCCCTGTTGCAAAGTATTGCATCAAAAATTGTAATTACACGCCCCTGTAAAACAGGGGCTGAAAAATTGGGCCTTAGCCACTGGTGCTGGTGCCACGACACTGCAACCACTCCCAGATACTCTAGTTGGAGTGCAGGAATGAGCCCTGCTGCAAAGCATTGCATAAAAAATTGTAATAACACACCCCTGTTAAACAGGGGCTGAAAAATTGGGCCTTAGCCACTGGTGGCGGCACCCAGAAACAAAAATGTTCTTCCAAGCTATCATCGTCAATCGGATCATTGAGGAGGAGGAGGATAGTCAGTCAACATAACAGGACAAACTCTCAGCATCAGCATCAGTCTTGAAGGGATGTGACATTTGAAAATAAATTAGTCTGTTATATCAGCTTCAGGTGTTTGGTAGCTGGTGGTGATCCAAGACTGGTTCATCTTTATGAAGGTCAGTCGATCAACAGAGTCGGTGGACAGGCGCACCCTGTGATCCGTGACAAATTCTCCAGCAGCACTGAATGTGCGTTCTGAAAGAACGCTGGATGCAGGACAGGCCAGTAGCTCAATTGCATACTGTGCAAGCTCTGGCCAGTGATCCATCCGCAAGACCCAGTAAGCCAGAGGATTTTCGGTGGGGAAGGTGTCCAAGTCTGACCTTGCCCCTAGGTATTCCTGCACCATGTATATCAGACGCTGGCGATGGTTGCTGGAATCGATCATACCTTGGGGCTGCGGACTAAAGAATTGTCTGAACGCTTCGGTCAGACGGCCACCTTCCCCACCGCTCCTTCTTTGACTGACCGAAGCCTCAGCAACTCGTTGTCCAAGACCAGGAGTTTGTAACCTCCCAGTCTCTAGGAACGCGTTGCACAGACCTTTCTGCAAGGCCTCCCGGAGTTGTCTCATCCTCTGCTCCCTCTGCGACGGTAAGATAAGGTCCGCAACCTTACCCTTGTACCGTGGATCAAGGAGAGTGGCCAGCCAGTAATGGTCCCTCTCCTTGATCCGAAGAATACGAGGATCCTTCCACAGACTTTGCAGGATCAGGGAGGCCATGCAGCGTAGGTTAGCTGAGGCATTCAGTCCGGAGTCCTCTGGGTCACTAAGGACGACATGATCCGCAGCCACCTCCTCCCAGCCACGTACAAGTCCACTGGTTTCTTGGGACTGTAAATCATCCCTAAAAGACTGCTGCTGATGATGCTGAGTGCCAGGCTCCACCTCCATGCTGACACAATCCTCCTCCTCCTCCTTCTCCTCCTCTTCTTCCTGTGCGATGGGTGGGACAGAAGGAACACTGTCTGGGTAAAGGGGGCCTTGAGAGGCAAGGACGTCCTCCTCTTCCTGCCTCTGTTCTGCCTCAAGTGCCCTGTCCATTATTCCACGCAGCGTATGTTCCAACAGGTGGACAAGAGGTACAGTGTCACTGATGCATGCACTGTCACTGCTCACCATCCTCGTGGCCTCCTCAAATGGTGCCAGGACAGTGCATGCATCCCTGATTATGCCCCACTGGCGTGGTGAAAAAAAAACGAGCTCCCCTGACCCTGTCCTGGTGCCGTAGTCGCACAGGTACTCATTGATGGCCCTCTGCTGCATGTGCAGCCGCTGCAGCATGGCCAACGTTGAGTTCCACCTGGTGGGCATGTCACATATAAGGCGGTTCTTGGGCAGGTTCAACTCCTTTTGCAGCTCAGCCAGGCGAGCACTGGCATTATAAGATCTGCGTAAATGCACACAGACTTTCCTAGCCTGCCTCAGGACATCCTGTAAGCCCGGGTACCTGCCCAAAAACCGCTGCACCACCAGGTTAAGGACGTGAGCCACACAGGGCACATGGGTCAGATGTCCCTGTCGGAGAGCAGAGAGGAGGTTGGTGCCATTGTCGCAAACTACCATTCCTGGCTTAAGCTGGCGTGGCGTCAACCACCTCTCGGCCTGCCCAAGACAAACAGAAAAGCAGAGCAGACAGAACCTCTGCCCCAGTGTGGCTCCTGTCCCCCAAACACACCAGCGCAAGCACGGCATGGCATCTTTTTGCCTGCGTACTTGCGTAGCCCCTTGAACGCCTACGGAGCACCGCTGGTTCCGAGGACAAAGCACAGGAAGAGGCCACGGAGGAAGAAGAAGAGGAGGGGGTGGAGAACAGAGGTGTGTCACAACCAGTAGTAGCATTTTGGAGGCGTGGCAGTGGAACAACCTCCAACACTACTGCACCTTGTCCTGCATCCTTCCCAGCTGCCAAAAGAGTGACCCAATGGGCCGTGAAAGAAAGGTAACGTCCCTGTCCATGCCTGCTGGACCATGAGTCAGCGGTAATATGCACCTTACCACTGACCGCCCTGTCTAGCGAGGCCAAGACATTGCCTTCCACATGCCGGTAGAGAGCCGGAATCGCCTTCCGTGAGAAAAAGTGGCGTTTGGAAACCTGCCACTGAGGAACCGCACATTGCACAAACTCACGGAAGGGGGCCGAGTCTACCAACTGAAAAGGCAGCAGTTGAAGCGCTAGCAATTTAGCCAAGCTAGCATTCAACCGCTGGGCATGTGGATGGCTGGGAGTGAACTTCTTTCGACGGTCCAGCAGCTGGGGCAGGGAAATTTGCCTGCTAGAATCGGACGTTGGTGTACTGCTAGCAGAGCGCCCGCAAGTACTTGCCTGTGACACACCTAATTCTACACCTTCATTCCTCTCAGAGCAGGTTTCAGAGAGGACTGAAGGCATAGTGGGGTTGGAGATCCCAGCTGATGCGGTGCAAGAAGAGGTCAGCTTTGTTCTTTGGTGTGGGTCTTTAAGGTAGGCTTGCCAACGAGCTGCATGGCAGGTCAACATATGTCTGGTCAAGCATGTGGTGCCCAAGCGGGTGATGTTTTGGCCATGCGATATATGCTTGAGACATATGTTGCAAACAGCAGCTGTGCGATCTGATGCACTCGACTCAAAAAAGGCCCACACCAAAGAACTTTTTGAATAACGGGCAGAGGCAGCGCCTTGCACAGGCGGAGCTCTGCGGTGTGATTCCGTCGGTGTGCTGCCCTTACGCTGGCCCCCCGAGGGCATCCTGCCTCGTTGGAGATGTGCCTCCTCCTCATCCTCCTCCTCCTCCTCCTCCTCCTCTCTCCTATTAGGCACCCACGTGGAGTCAGTGACCACATCATCCCCTCCCTCCTCATCACTGGAGCCAATCTGGCAGTATGCTGCAGCTGCTGGAACATGACTGCCAGATTGGTGTCCTTCTTGAGCATCCCCTCTCTCTGCTCTCACGCTACTGCCTTCCTCTAGCTGGGTATCATCATCAGACCCTTCGAAACGCTGGGCATCCTCCTGGAGCATGTACCCAACACTGTGCTCAAACAGTTCGGGGGACTCCTCAGGAGGACATGGTTGGTCTAGGGAAGGAGTGACTGATGATGACATTGATACCAGGGAAGAGGACGCTTTGGCAGCTGCTTTGCCAGTACCCTGAGCCTGGGTGAGAGAGGATGAGGAGGATGAGGAGGGCTTGGTCATCCACTCTACCAAGTCTTCGGCATGATGCGGCTCAACGCGTCCAGCTGCCGAAAAGAAGGACAAGCGTGTCCCATGGCCACGTGCTGATGGCGATGCACCGTGTCCACGACCAGCACTGTTGTCTCTAGACACAGAGCCTGCTTGCCTCCTTTTTTTGGCTCCTGACTGTCTGCCTCTCCTTGTTTGCCTTCCAGACATTCTAATGGCCTGCAGGGAAATGGGAAAAGCAGCAATACAGGCTAAGTTAAGGTGTAATTTGGTCAGGAGGCACACTCCGCCCGCTGTAAGTGCTGCAAAATCCTGTTTGTGTAACACACCAGGAAAAAGCAGCAATACAGGCTAAGTTAAGGTGTAATATGGTCAGGAGGCACACTCCGCCCGCTGTAAGTGCAGCAAAATCCTGTTTGTGTAACACACCAGGAAAAAGCAGCAATACAGGCTAAGTTAAGGTGTAATATGGTCAGGAGACACACTCTGCCCGCTGTAAGTGCCGCAAAATCCTGTTTGTGTAACACACCAGGAAAAAGCAGCAATACAGGCTAAATTAAGGTGTAATATGGTCAGGAGGCACACTCCGCCCGCTGTAAGTGCCGCAAAATCCTGTTTGTGTAACACACCAGGAAAAAGCAGCAATACAGGCTAAGTTAAGGTGTAATATGGTCAGGAGGCACACTCCGCCCGCTGTAAGTGCCGCAAAATCCTGTTTGTTTAACACACCAGGAAAAAGCAGCAATACAGGCTAAGTTAAGGTGTAATATGGTCAGGAGGTACACTCCGCCCGCTGTAAGTGCCGCAAAATCCTGTTGGTGTAACACACCAGGAAAAAGCAGCAATACGGGCTAACTTCAGGTGTATAATGTGCAGGAGGCTTAGCAACAATGACACTGACACTGTCCCCTGCCTATCCTTCTCTCTCCCTGCACACAAGGTTTATCAAAGTATATGACACTGACACTCTCCCTGCCTATCCTTCTCTCTCCCTGCTCACAAGGTTTAGCAAAGAATATGACACTGACACTGTCCCCTGCCTATCTTTCTCTCTCCCTGTACACAAGGTTTATCAAAGTATATGACACTGACACTCTCCCTGCCTATCCTTCTCTCTCCCTGCACACAAGGTTTAGCAAAGAGTATGACACTGACACTGTCCCCTGCCTATCCTTCTCTCTCCCTGTGCACAAGGTTTATCAAAGTATATGACACTGACACTCTCCCTGCCTATCCTTCTCTCTCCCTACACACAAGGTTTAGCAACGAATATGACACTGACACTCTCCCTGCCTATCCTTCTCTGTCCCTACACACAAGGTTTAGCAAAGAATAGATTTGACAAGATTTGACACTGTCCCTGCCTATCCTTCACTTTCCCTGCTCCGGAACACACTACACAAGGCCGCCGCGCAGGCGGCCTTTTATAGTGTGGGGCGTGTACTAAACCCCCTCAGCTATAATTGGCCACAGGCATCCTGCCTGTGGCCAATCATTGCTCTCCTCGCTGCCGGCGCTGTGATTGGCCAAGCATGCAGGGTCACAGTGCATGCTTGGCCAATCACAGCGCCGGGATTACACTGCGATGGCGCAGTGTATTGTAGGCCGTTCGCGTCACTCGAATTTGGCGCGAACGGCCCAAATCGTTCGTTGTTCGCCGAACGCGTGAACAGCCGATGTTCGAGTCGAACCTATGTTCGACTCGAACACCGAGCTCATCCCTAGTGCCTAAGTGTACTGGTGCTAGTGTAGTGTTGGTGCACTTACTGTGAGATGTCTTCTCTCCTCGCGATGGATCGAAAAGACCGCCGCATGGAGAGATGACATCACTTCCTCTGCCTGTGTTTACATTACACAGGCAGAGGAAGGTTTTCATTCGCCAGAGCGATCGCGAGGGGGTGGCCGGAATCGAACGGCCGTCCCCTCATCACGGATCGCTCCCGAACAAATAACTACCGCTCACTGTATAGAAGGGGGGTCCAGCAGGACCCCCCAACTATACGAAGGCAGTCACGTACCGGCACGTGATTGTGCCTGTCCGTGCCATTCTGCCGACGTATATTTACAGTGGGCGGTCGTTAAGTGGTTAAAGGAGCCTATGGAGAAAATGAAAAAACAAACCTTTAGTATCACTTTAAATCATGTATCAGAGGGGTTTGTATAAGGCAAGCATCTCACTTTCACAAACAGAAGCGACAGCTTCACAAACGGTTAGAAAATGCATTACATTAAGCTTCAGAGAATTTCCAAAACGCTCCGTCAACAAAACTACAATATGACAAAGCACGCTTGGAACTTGATCTATTCTTGACGGAATTGGCAGAAAAGATTCTTCGTAAATCTAAACACACTTTTTATATGAAAGCTAATAAACCTCCAATGCAGTACTCCCAACGCACACGTTCCTGCACAAACGGCTGTATCTTAAATTGGGTGCTGAAATGACCAACGGCTGGAACCGACTGCAATCATGAGAAGGAAGTGTCACCAGCACACCAGAATCTCCAAAATTGGGTCCTAAACTTTAATCACATAGTATCAAAAAATAAAAGCAACGTTTCGGAGCCACACAGGACCCCTTCATCAGGCACGTCAGCTGATAAACCTGACACACCTTCTTAGCCCTCGCATTACGAAAGACAACCTATAACCCGAAACCCATTTGATTAAAACTGACCAAAGATATTTATACCAGCAACCCACTAAAAATCTTGCATGAATTTCACAGAAAACTATCCAAACTTTATAGAGATTCCCATGAATTTTACCAATCTCGATTAAATACACTTCTGTCCTCCATTCACCTCCCCTCCCTCTCCATTTCCCAACAAGAAACCCTAGACAGGCCTATCACGGAAATAGAAATACAGATGCAATAAAATCTTTAAAACAACGTAAACTCCCAGGCATAGATGGCTTCCCAGCCACCTATAATACAAGATTTGTTACACTATTGTCCCCACTCATGGTTAAAGCCTTCAACTCCCTTTTCACAGGTAACTCCTTCCGTTCAGAATACCTTGTTGCCTCCATTTCCATGATTCCAAAACCGAACACAGACGATACATCTTGGTCTAATTACAGGCCAATATCTACTGTATACTCAATATAGATATTGGCTAAGATCCTCTCTACCCAACTCAACCCTATTATAGGTATCCTAATTCATCAAGGCCAAACTGGGTTTATCCCTTCTAGACAAGTAGGAGACAGTATACATCGAGCTACACTTTTAGCTCATACAGCACAAGTCCGTTTCTTCCTTTCACTGGACATAAGAAAGGCATTTGATTCATTATCTTGGCCCTATTTAATCTCAATCCTCCTTCGATAGGGATTCGGTACACACTTCCTGAGATGGATTGCCATCTTATATCAGCATCCAAAAGCATTTATATCCTATTCGGGATACTGTTCTGACTCCTTTACTATTGAAAGAAGAACATGCCAGGGATGTCCCTTATCCCCGCTCCTTTTTGCCCTAGCAATTGAGCCCTTAGCCCAACTAATTTGATCCAATACGAACATCAGAGGTCTTGAACTTGGAGGTCACCATCATAAAATATGTCTGTTTGCAGATGATGTCCTGATATTTCTTACATCCTCACAGAATTTGGACATTTATCTGGCCTCATAATAAACCCTCATAAATCCAAAGCTCCTAATATTTCACTATCATCTGAACTTCAATCACAACTACACAACTCTCTCCCATTTACCTGGTCAACGACTCATATCACATATCTAGGTATTAATTTTACAGCTAATCCGAGAGATCTCTATATGACTAATTATCATCCAATGCTGACACAACTCACCAAATTACTTACAAGAACATGGTCATCCCTGCCTCTGGCATGGATGGGCCGAATAACAGTTATTAAAATGTCCATCCTTCCTAAGATCCTTTATCTTTTTAGAGTACTTCCCATAACGGCCCCTTCACATTTTCTACGCATTCTCCAACTTAAAACTATTCAATACATCTGGAAAAAACTTAGACCTCGATTACCAAAACATACCCTATATTCCCCCAAAATCAGAGGAGGTCTCAGTGTACCTGATTTCACAAAATATTATTACACAGCCCAATTGGCTCAATTGACCAAATACCATGCCACCAAAGAAATACCACTATGGGTAGCATTAGAGTCTGTAGCCTGTGACCCCCCTCTCCACCGAAAATCTCTTGTGGCTTACCCACGCTCAGCGAAGAACTATCACCAATCCCTACACCAAGCATAGCCTTTCCATCTGGGATAGATTGAAAACTCGCTTCGGATTCCAGTCTCAACATAACCCTCTTCTTTCCTTCCTCTATAACCCCTCATTCTACCTGGCTTGGTCACCCCCAACATCCTTTTCAGCATGGTCTAAAGCATATTTGACACTAATCCACCAGCTATTTCAATCCTCTAATATAGTACCCTTCCCAACCTTATGCGAACAACATTATCTTCCACATACAGAAACCTTCCGATACCTTCAAATCAATTTTGAAACCTCTTGACACCACACTCCCTAAATTCTCTGTTTTTTTTTAACAAAGCTGAAAATCTGACCCACACAGACGTGGAATTATTTCAGAGCTGTATGCCCAATTACTTTTGTATACAACTTTTACTCCCCCATCCTACACTTATAAATGGGAGAAAGATCTTCACCTCCATTCAGACGAATTAGATTGGGCTCAGATCTGGCAAGCCACCAAATCAGCCACACCAAACATAGTAGCCCTTGAAACCAATTATAAAATGCCCACCAGATGGTATTTGGTTCCTGCCAGAATTTCTAAATTTAGCCACCAATACCCCCCCAACTGCTTTCG
Source organism: Rana muscosa (assembly GCA_029206835.1). NCBI lineage: Eukaryota > Metazoa > Chordata > Amphibia > Anura > Ranidae > Rana > Rana muscosa. Next base: position 36,212,437 of record CM055116.1, on the reverse strand, counting down.
AGGATGCACAACATCAGGCACACACATGCACATTTGGTGGGATTCTCCTAAAGCCAACTCATTTTGGATAAAAGTATTCACAATCCTTTCTACTCTGTTCCATGTTACTTTACCTCCTGATCCTACCGTAGCACTACTGAATAGTAAACCACGAATCTTAAACCTTTGCCAATTTAAACTCTTGCTCTTCATAACCACAGCGGCTAAACAAACCATAGAAAAAGCATGGAGAAACAACTCCTTTTGCATACAATCTGTTAAACAAAGAGTGACACAAGCTATGATTCTTGCCAAAATACCCACATTCAAATCTCTATTGAAACCGTTGTAGAAATGTTGTTATTACTGTAATAATAATTGATATTCAATAATTATATTGATGAGGAAAGTTCTAAGAATATCCGTTTAGTTCTCGTGTAAAAACTCAAAAATTGATTTAATAAAATAGCAAAATAAAAAATATCAGTAATGTAATAATATGTAATAATATTCTTTAAAAAAAAAATTGAATAAGATGTGTCTGTGTGTGAGAAGTTTCCTTGAGTATCAGCGTGTCTGCCTTCAAAAGCTTCTGAGTCTAGCTTTTACTCCACAACTCAAACCCATGAAAACAGCCCCCATCTTCCTAAAAAGGCTGGTTTAAAGTTCCGCTGAGTCTTATTGTTCTACAGAAAACCCGCAAACTTCAACCATTTCCCTATTCACACAAGAGTGGGGGTTGTTCAGTCTCTATACATTAACATTCCTGAAGGTTGGGTTATAAGCTATGTGTGAAAGTATTTAACTTGTATAATATATGTTTCCTTTAACATCTAAATCAAATACTACATAAATATATACATTATATTCATTAAAAACCGAATGTTCTTATTAATATTCTAATCAAGAAGTATTTGTAATATAAAGAACTCATATTCTTAACTGAACAAACTTTTTGTATCTTCGGAGAAGAATGTAACCTTATCTATTTACGATGGGACGATGGTAGGAGAAACCAACTCAAGATTCCTAATTACTAACACATGTTTGAGCTCTTTAGAAAAGCATATGAAGCTTAGAACAAAATGTATACTTTTACAAGTATAGGAATCTATAGAATTTCACCTTTTCCATATCTAGAAGATATAACAATATATATATATATATATATATATATATATATATATATATATATATATATATATATATAGGTCAATTATTCTAAAGACCCATCTCAAAATGATTAATGAAACAATCTTAATCATTTTCTTATCTAAACAAATTTCCAACCATGTCTCATTCGTATCCATACATGCTTTTAGATCTTAAGATAATTGACTTGAAAACATTTTCAATTTTAATTCCATATAAGGAAAGTGAATTTAATAAACCGTTTGCTTAATATACCACAAAAATATTTTTCTTTTACCATATAATCATTGTTGTACAATACTTTGAAGTATGGATGTCACTTCAGAAATATGTTTCATATTTTCCCTCCGAATTGTGTTTAGCATAAATCTATAATTCATACAAATTTTCAAAAAATCTTGTCAAAATGTAAACTTAAAATATGTTTCTTAACTTAAATTCATTCGTATATGGGAGATGATTTTAAAAATAAATACATATTACAATGTAAAGTTATTCCTAACTTGTTTATATGTACTTTATAAAAAATGTACTCCATCTTAATTAACACCAGATGTTCCTCCTAACTAAAGTGATCTATTGTAAAGTAGTTTAACCCTTTCAAATCTGAAAATACATTACATGTGTTTGTAAAAATTGATGTGTAAAAAATATCTCATCTTAATATGATAAACATATCACGTCACATAAAAATGTTGATATATAAAAATAGCAATATAACTGATGGGTAAAATTATTTTGTCAAAAATAAAAAATCAATTGTTTTTATATGTTTCTCTCTCATTAGAGGTATTGAGTTTTTTTTCTTCTTTTTTCTTCCTGCATTCTGTAAAATTGGAAAAACGTTATTGAACATAACGGACAACAATAATTATAACAAATGAATCTCTTGTGTCCAATCTTCTCCCAGAACTGATATTCTTAAACTTCAAGGGTTTTCTTTCACCTGGAAGGTCTAGAAATATTGAATTTCTCTTCTTTTGGTGACTTTTAAGTCAGATTCTGAAATAGAATGCAGCATCATTATTTTGAAATTTACTAATGCAAAATATATATCACAATCCTAATATTTTATCATGACATGAAAGACAAATTTTGGTAATAATATTTCTAATTACCTTACTTTACTTTATTTTTCTTAAACTAGCCTATACTCCTTATTCTATTATTCTGTGTATTTTAAATATAATCGGACGCAATTTCTCTTTTTCGTCATGATTCAAAACCTTGTTTTCACAAACAAAGAAAGGTTTCCAATCAACCCAGAAGACTGAAGACTGAAGTAAACTGTATCCATTCACTTCTCATCTGTAAAGCCCTGTACACACGATCAGATTTCCTATGGATTCTAATCCGATGGATTTTTCCATCGGAAATCCGATGAAGCTGACTTCCATCAGTCCGACAAGCCGAGAAAAATTAAGTTCAATGCTTCTGAGCATGCGTTGACTTGATTCTGAGCATGCGTGAGTTTTTTGTCCGATGGAGTTCCACACAGACGATCGGAATGTGCTATTGTTTTTTTTTCCCCATCGGATAAATTTAAAACATGTTCTATTTTCTTGTTCATACATCACGGGACACAGAGCAGCATAGTCATTACTATGTGGGTTATATAGAATTACCTTCAGGTGCTGGCACTGGCAACTTCCAAAACAGGAAGTACCCTCCCCTATATAAGCCCCTCCCATCCGGGAGTACCTCAGTTTTTTGCCAGTGTCTAAGGTGTTGGCCAAGGTTAACATGTATTCATCTGGGCTTGTGTACAGGTTCTCTGGGCCTTAGCAAGCTATTCCGGATCCGACCAAAAAAGCTTCATAGCTAAACGGTCGGTACCCGGGCCTTGCAGAGAAGAGCAGGGTTTTGCCTGTAATGCCTCTCTTAGGAGGGCTGGACCCTGGGATCCAGAGCTCTGGTCATACCCAAAACCAAGAGGCTATCTGTGCAGGGTGCTATACAGGTCCAGGGGAGTGGAATCCTTGGGAACCCGGTCCCTGAAGGTCTAGTACAATGCCTGCCGTGAGAGGTGAAGTTTGGGCTTCTGTGGACCAAACAAAGTCCTGCGGCGGGGAAAAGGTAAGTGGGGGCCCCTCAGGAACTTGGTTCTATTGAGGGGACCCCCAAGCCTAATATGTCTTTCTGCCTGTTACCTAAAGGGTATTCCCGCTAATAGCTGTATATGCCTAAGAAATCCTAGAAATGTTTTTTCATAAGGGAAGTTTTAAAAAAAACTGTAAACCTGGAAATGTTTTTCATAAAGGAGGTTTTAAAAAAAAAAAAGACAAAAGTGCGGTACCTGTGTTTGTCCACTAGAGGCCGCTGTGGAACGTCTTTTTTCTTGGGACTATTCCTTCCATGGTGAAAGTCCAGGCAGATGAGTGAGCTCTCTATCAGGGAAGCTGCATTCCTCTGTCATGCTGCCAAGTAGTTTCCTTCCATCCCCGAGTCCTGGTAAAACAGGGACCCTGGCTCCTCTCCCTACATGGCGCCAAGAGCGCACATGTGCACGCGCGCGCGCGCACACATGCTTTCTTTTTATAAGGTTTAGCTTCAAAAAAGGGGGCGGAGCCTGGCGGATGACGTGCTCTGTGCGCCCAGCGCTTCTGCGCATGCGCGGGCGTCCCAGCAAGATAAAAGGACTCAGTCCACGCTGCTTGCTATGGACACAGAGCATGAAAAGGAGCTGGTAGCATGGTATAGGGGCTTACAGCGGGCGGTTGATACAGGCATCCCCAGAAAGACGCATTAGTAGACACCCACTGATGTACATAGCAGCAAATTGCATTAGACTATTTCAGTAAGGGGTGTATTGCGGCTGGAATACCTCAGCTTTGAACTAAGGAATATGCCGCCTAAAAAACTCCGAGATATACCTCTCAGGAAGTGTAGGGGGTCTCCATCGGGCTCTGAGGATCTGGAGCAGTCATCTGCACCCTCCTCCCCTGAGAAATCAGAGGTTAATACCCATAAGGAACCCCCGGGAGTGCCAGGTACTGCGGCTGTCCTCAGTCCACCTGCTCCTGCATATATAACAGAGGAGGTTTTTTCCTCAACTCTGGAGGGATTGGAGCAGAGATTGGCTGCATTGATCGCTTCTTCTCTACAGGAAAGAAAGCGCGCCAGATCTCCATCACCTCCATTAGAGTGCCTGTTGGCAGAGCAACAGTCCCAGGAAGGGACCGACCTACCTGAAGGGGATCAGGAGGAGGTTAGCTCTGTTTTTGAGGAATCGACAGTAGATGAACCATTTTCAGCATCACAGACTGAAAGATTGTGGGTCCAGACCCTAACTGACATGGTTCGATCTGCATTTAAAATGCCTCTTGTTGAACCATCAACTACTGCTGTCTCCTCATTGGGGTCGCTAAAAGCTCCCCAGGTTAATTGCTCCTTTCCAATACATCCATTATTGGAAGGACTTATATACCAGGACTGGGAACATCCTGATAAACTATTTGTTCCGCCTAAAAGGTTTCCGGTGATCTATCCCATGGAGGAAAAGTTCACCCAGAGATGGAATGTTCCTACGGTGGATGCAGCCATCTCTTCTGTGAACAAATCACTGACATGTCCAGTAGATAATGTTCAAATGTTCAAAGATCCAGTGGATAAAAAATTGGAATCTTTATTAAAATCTGCTTTTTCCACAGCAGGGGCTGTTACACAGCCAGCAGTGGCAGCTATTGGGGTCTGCCAAGCTTTAAAGGATCAAATGAAAATGGTCCTGAGGGATTTGCCAGACCAACAGGCCCAGGCTCTGGCTGATCTGCCTAGAGCATTATGCTTTGCGGTTGACGCCATCAAGGATTCTATCCATCAGGCCTCCCGCCTCACGCTGTCTTTGGTACATATACGTAGGCTTCTGTGGCTCAAAAACTGGTCTGCTGAAGCTCCCTGTAAGAAGCTCTTAGTTAGCTTCCCATTTCATGGGGAACGCCTTTTTGGCGAAGACCTGGATAAGTATATCCAGAAGATTTCCAGTGATAAAAGTACTCTCTTACCGAGTAAGAAGAGGTCTAGGGGTCCATCTTTTAAGAGGACTACCTCTCCTATCCCTGCGACGTCTGCTACTAAGCAGTTCCGACGGCCTCCTCGGTCAAACTCAGGAGGTAAAAATCAGGGACAGCCACAGGGTAATAAAAAGCCCTGGATCCGAAGAGGTACTAAACCAGCCTCCAAGTCAAGCCTATGAAGGGCTGCCCCCACTCAAACGGGTGGGGGGAAGACTTCAGTTGTTCGCAGAGACCTGGCGGGAGACGATCAAAGACAGATGGGTGCTCTCCGCAGTAACTCTGGGATACAAGTTGGAGTTAAAAGAGTCTCCTCCGTCCCATTTTATGTGGTCAGGCATGCCAAGAGACCCTCTGAAAAGACGGTCTCTCCTATTGGCGTTAGAACAACTATTGCTCCAAGGAGTAATTATGGAGGTTCCTATGGAAGAGTGGGGGTTGGGTTTCTACTCAAACCTTTTCACAGTCCCGAAGCCAAACGGGGACATAAGACCCATATTGGACCTAAAGAGTCTAAAAAAATTTCTAAACGTCCGGTCTTTCCGGATGGAGTCGATCCGATCGGTCACCGCTGCCCTACAAGGGGAGGAATGGTTAGCCTCGATCGACATCAAAGATGCTTACTTGCATGTTCCCATCTTTCCAGGTCATCAAAAATTCCTACGCTTTGCAGTAGAAGGGCGCCATTTTCAGTTCAGAGCCTTACCATTCGGTCTGGCCACAGCACCACGAGTGTTCACAAAAATTCTGGCCCCACTGTTGGCCGATCTAAGAACACGGGGTGTAACGATAATGGCATACCTAGACGACCTGTTGTTGATGGACCACTCAGTTGCCAAGCTAGAAGTGGTAATTATCGATACAATCAAGTATCTAGAATCTCACGGTTGGGTCATCAACCTGGACAAGTCAGCCCTACAGCCAGTGAAAAACCTGGTATATCTAGGGCTACGGCTGGATTCAGACCAGAGGAAGATTTTCTTACCTCTAGACAAGGTATCCTCTTTGAGGGGCTTGGTCCATCTTCTTTGTGCAAAAAGACAGCCGTCCATATGCCTGTGCATGAGGCTGCTAGGAAAGATGGTAGCATCATTCGAAGCTGTGCCATACGCCCAATTCCACTCAAGGAATTTACAAAGGGCCATATTGTCAGCCTGGAACGGAAAAGTTCAGGCTCTAGACTTACCGATGGCTTTGTCCCCTTCCGTTCGGAAGAGTCTCTGCTGGTGGTTGATCCCCCAGAATCTCCAGAAGGTAAAACCCTTCAGCCCGATATCTTGGAAGGTGGTCACTACAGATGCCAGCCTTAAAGGCTGGGGGGCAGTACTGGAGCAATGGTCTCTCCAGGGCAGATGGTCAAATGTAGTAAAAACCCTGCCCATCAATCTCTTAGAGATACGAGCAGCCCGGTACGCCCTAGTAGCCTGGACATCCAGACTCCAAGGGTCCCCTGTCAGAATTCAATCAGACAATGCCACAGCAGTGGAATATATCAATCATCAGGGAGGCACCAGGAGTCGTGCAGCCCAGAGGGAAGTAAGTCACATCCTGGAATGGGCAGAAAAGCATGTCCCATGTATATCAGCTGTCTTCATTCCAGGGGTGGAGAATTGGAAGGCGGACTTTCTGAGTCGCCAACAGTTATGCCCAGGGGAATGGTCCCTTCATCCCGAGGTCTTCCGAGCAATATGTCAGCGGTGGGGAACACCGGATGTAGATCTGCTAGCATCCAGATTCAACGCAAAGGTGGACAGGTTTGTCTCCCGGACAAGGGATCCCCTCGCTTGCGGCTCGGATGCTCTGGTGTTCCCTTGGGATCAGTTCAGACTGATATATGCATTCCCTCCGCTACAATTGTTGCCTCGACTCCTTCGCAGAGTCAGGTTGGAGAAGAAGCCGGTGATCCTGGTGGCTCCAGCGTGGCCCCGAAGGGCCTGGTACGCGAAGATCATCAAAATGTCTGTGGGGAGTCCTTGGACCCTTCCACGTCGTCCGGACCTGCTTTCGCAAGGACCGATATACCACCCTTCCTTACTAACTCTAAGTTTAACGGCCTGGCTATTGAGTCCCACATCCTAAAGAAGAGAGGTCTCTCTAACTCTGTGGTATCAACTATAATCAATGCCAGGAAGCCTGTATCCAGGCAGATCTACTATAGAGTTTGGAAGGCGTACATCACTTGGTGCGAGGCCAGAAAATGGCATCCACGTAAGTACGTTATAGGCAGAATTCTGGACTTCCTGCAGTGGGCTGTAGACAGGAAGTTTGCCTTAAGTACTATCAAGGGCCAGGTTTCGGCCTTGTCAATACTATTTCAAAGGCCCCTGGCTATGCATTCACTTGTCAAATCCTTTATGCAAGGTGTGACTCGTATTATTCCACCGATTAAGGCTCCCATATGCCCATGGGATCTAAATTTGGTTCTGTCGGTTCTGCAGAAGCAGCCATTTGAACCTTTGCGGCACATTTCCTTGGTTCTACTCACCAGGAAATTGATATTTTTAGTAGCCATATGCTCGGCTAGAAGAGTGTCGGAATTAGCCGCCATGTCCTGTAAAGAGCCATATCTGGTTATCCATAAAGACAGAGTAGTATTACGTCCTCACCCAGCCTTTCTTCCTAAGGTGGTATCGAGGTTTCACTTGAACCAGGATGTGGTTCTTCCTTCTTTTTTCCCCAAACCAAGCTCGGTAGAGGAAAAGTTATTGCATTCTTTGGATGTAGTAAGAGCAGTTAAAGCTTATCTAAAAGCCACTGCTCAGATTCGTAGAACGGATTCTCTGTTTGTTCTGCCGGAAGGCCCCAGAAAGGGTCAGGCAGCATCAAAATCTACTTTAGCCAAGTGGATTCGACAGGTCATAATACAAGCCTATGGCTTGAAAAGTAGACCGCCTCCGTTCAAAGTTAGGGCGCACTCCACGAGAGCAGTTGGAACTTCATGGGCAGTGCATCACCAGGCCTCCCTGGCGCAAATTTGTAAGGCCGCAACATGGTCTTCAGTACACACGTTTACTAGGTTCTACCAGGTGGACGTGAGAAGTCAGGAGGATGTCGCCTTTGGGCGCAGTGTGTTGCAGGCCGCAAAAGATCCTCATGCCTGATGGCGCCCAGCTTATGTATGGTGTATCCCCCCCCTCATGTGGCATTGCTTTGAGGCCGTCCCACATAGTAATGACTATGCTGCTCTGTGTCCCGTGATGTATGAACAAGAAAGTAGGATTTTTAAAACAGCTTACCTGTAAAATCCTTTTCTTGGAGTACATCACGGGACACAGAGCTCCCACCCCTCTTTTGGGGACACGTATTGCTTTGCTACAAAACTGAGGTACTCCCGGATGGGAGGGGCTTATATAGGGGAGGGTACTTCCTGTTTTGGAAGTTGCCAGTGCCAGCACCTGAAGGTAATTCTATATAACCCACATAGTAATGACTATGCTGCTCTGTGTCCCGTGATGTACTCCAAGAAAAGGATTTTACAGGTAAGCTGTTTTAAAAATCCTACTTTTTCTCACCGATGGAAAAAAGACCGATGGGGCCCATACACGATCGGTTTGTCCGATGAGAAAAATCCATCGGACCGTTTTCATCGGTAAAACCGATCGTATGTACACGGCATAAGATTTAGAGTCATGCGTGCTGTACTGTAATTATTGCCATCTTCCAATTTAGCATTTTTTGTAGAATTTTTGCTGAATAACATAACCATTCTTTGGATAACACATAGAAAAACCTGCTGAACGACCCTTAATAGTGTTAACAAATACTGGCTTAAAGCCTCTCTCAGCACTTGTTCTAAAAACACCACTTTGTACACATTTCTGAGAATGTTCTGTTACCAAATCTGTTGGTTTTTGATTTATTTATACTGCTGCAGCCGGTTAATAGTTTTAATGCTCACTTTCAAGTATCTCACATTCTCTAAAGATGGATGTATTTGAATAGAGAGCAACACACACTTTTTACACCGAGGGCGTGTTTACCATTACGGCTAGCGACACTGAAATAGGCGGTCTCTTATTGAGACTTAAAAACGCTATGGTTTCAGAGTTGCATCTCCAATGGGATATTGTCTTTTATCTAGTGTATTGTACCGCAAAGAAACGGCGGTAAATACAATCTTACATGCGACTAGCTTTCACCCTGCACTGTTGAAGTCCATTCCTTACACACAATACCTACGGATTTTTAGGAATTGTTCCAAAGAAAGCACGTTTCAAAGTGAAGCTAACAAACAACAAACAAGACTTCTCCAACGAGGGTACTCACCCACGGGCCTAAAAAAGGCCTTTAGAAGGGCAAAAGAAAAAACTAGACACAATTTGCTCTTTGATATCCCCAAGAAAGGTCCCAACCTACCTCAAGAGCGTGCACAAACAAGGATCATCACTACTCTTAACAAACAACATAAAGCGTTCAAAAGGATCTTGGAATGACATTGGCATATCCTTCGGATTGATCCAATATTAAATAAATTAATACCCATAGATCCTTTAAACACTTATAAACGCACATGATCTCTTAAGGATAGATTGGTCACCAGCGAATACACTGGAGGATTCAGGGGGAACCCCTGCAAACGATGGGGTACTTTCAAATGTGGGGTATGCCTCCATTGCCAATTCATTAACACTGAGAAGGACTTTGTGCTACCCAACGGACTTAAACACAAACCATCCCACTATGCGAATTGTCGCACACATGAAGTAGTTTATCTTTTAACCTGTCCATGTGGGTGCTTTTATGTAGGGAAAACAAAGTTGGAGGTACACAAAAAGAATGAGTAGATATGTACACAGTATGCGTACATGCAACCCAGACCTCCCACTTGGGAGACATGCTCATGATGTACATCAGGGCAATTTCCCGAAGATCAAATTTCTTGTGCTAGATCGGGTGCACCCCAATAGCACGGGGGGTAACTGGGACAAAACCCTCCTGCAAAGAGAGACACAGTGGATAGTGGCTCTATGAGCCACTTCACCACCAGGCTTGAATGACTGCATTAGTTATCGCCCATTATTGGGAGGTTTTACATCTGGTGTTTGGGAAGGAGTGGTTTAAATCATTGTCCATAATTCTGTTATATGTTTCCCCCCCCCGTTTTGTTGCTTTGATGTCCCTGCATCTTTTGTGACCATAGATATCAATGACCTATTTATGGGCTCATCACTTTGGAGTCTCTTAGATATAAATAGGGCACTTCATTCCTGGTTCCCAGAACTGGTTGCTATTTACATTGGTTCCTTAGCATTGCAAGCTTTAACAGGAGATTTGCAGTTAGATGATTCCATGTGTGACATGTTTTGACTGCTATACTATTGTATGTCCACTAGATGGCAGTCTGCCAACGGAGAAGCTTATGGACACCAATACCAGCACCCATTAATAACGTAGGAGCGGCCTCTTACTATCCAGTGGCACTTGACATTTGGGACACTTGTCTGTGAATACTTATGGGACACCTTTACTTCATTCGCCCCATATGGGGTTGATCGGGGAACCAGCGCCACAGAGCACAACCTCCGTGGGCTGTCCCCCTGTGCGGTGCATGCGCCGCATTCCAGGCGCGCTATAGGAGGCAGGGTGAACCGCACGTACGCCCGTGGATCAGCGAATTGCGCATGCGGGCCAGGCGCAAGCACCGGCATTCGGCAACATTAGATAAATAGATGTACTGCATAAACAACCAGCAGGGCAGGCACTGCAAGGAGGCGAGACGCCACATATCTGAACTTACCAACATACACTTGTAAGTACAGTGTCACTCTGGGCTCTGATCCTTATTGATCAGGGCCACTGTTTAAATAGCTAGATACATTCATTCATTATACAGTATGCTTTTGTTTAATGGTGCATTTACTTTGTACAGGGTTTACACATGAAGACAGGGACCATTGGGCGTTACCCACTGACTTTGGAGCTTCATTGAGGGCTTCAGCTAACCCCCGCTCAGATCTTATGTAGCAACATTGGTGAATAAATGTTTTATTTTTAATATTTTAGGCACCTCTATTGTCTCTGTCCTATCCACATCAGTATTCCCCTCTACAATTTTAAGATTAGCCACATAGAACTGGATTCGGATCAATGCTATCATTATCCATCTTGTTTCGCTCTCAACTTTTTTGCCTATCTTTTATTATACTATTTTTGACTGGCTACCGAAAAACGTTTTACACTGTGTCCCTCTTGTCACCAGTTTGCATTCAACCACTGGAATTCAAATTGCTGCTTTTCACGGGTCTACACATACCTGGGAATCGTTAAGCTTTAAACCCATAGTGATATTGGGCTGGCGTCCATTTGAACCCCCCCCTGACATTTGCCTCAATTATCCTTTTTTCCATGGAATCACTCTAGCCGGTATGTAGTGTCTGTGTTAGCCTGTTCTGTTCAGGTTTGATGGCTGTGATGCATATCCCATGTCTTGTCTGCATTTATGTCTGATATGTCTCTCTGTTGTATCATTTTAGAGTAAAACAATTTATGGTTACACTGTTCCCTATCCTATACCACTGACGAAGGTGTGAAACTGGAAACGCGTCGGGTATTGGGGACCATCACCTATCGGAGAGTAACTTTATCATTTCACATGAATTGTTATATTTTGTATTTTGTTTTATGTACATCCTACTGAACATTTGATGTTTTTTAACATAGATCACTTCTCTGGATCTTTTATGTAATACAATATTTTTGATACATACCAGTGTCTGTGGCTTTAAAAGTCCCATTCAATGGGGGTCTTTTCTTGTTCTTAAAAACGCTATGGTTTCGGAGTTGCGCCTCCAATGGAATATTGTCTTCTTGGAGCAATACATATCAGAGCATATGGTCCCAAAAAGTTTGAGATGGGATGTCCATCCTCAACAGGGTGATCCAGACCTCGAGTCTTGGTACAAGTATTTTAACGAGGCAGGTACCAAATTTCTTGGGTTTCTTAATTCCAAGAAGAAAAGTAGACTTCAGGTTCTAGATAGGGAGATAAAGGAACTAAAAGATAAACTTTTACTGTTTAAAAACTCCCCAGAATACAATTCCCTCTCCTCTAATCTTCAATCTTTTCTCAAGAAATAAGATAGAGATCAAAAAAATAAGAAACACAAAAAATACTCCCGTGATGCAGGGGTTTACAAATCAGGGATGGTTTTTGGATGGCAAAAATCAATGTTGGCCACCACCACACCTGAGGTCTCTGTTATGGTTGATACAAATGGTTCACATACTGTTAATAGTTTGGTTAACACCAACCATTCTAACCATGTACAATCAAGGCCCTAAAGGGAATACACATGAATCTAGAAACTATCCAGTTCCACAGAGAGGTAGACATCCTAGTTACCATACCCCTCCACAGTCATATAGGGGAGGGGGTAACAATCGGAACAAAAGAGGTGGAAGAGGGCGTTCTAGGGGTAATCAATGTGACTCTAGGCCCCCTTACTATGCTGAGCATAAGAACTATGGATACAATGGCTCCCCTGGGAGAACCAGAGACTATCCAACATCTTATGATATTGATCCATGTTATTATGACCATCCGTTGGTCCCTGTTTAAAATAGATTTTCTTCACTTTAAAAAACTCATAATGGAGACGATCATGCATATGGTGGGAATAGGTATGACCAACCCTTATTGAGTCAGAGTCGACATGACCATAATTCCTATGGAAATCAGAATTTTCATCAGGATACACAGGGAAGAAAAAGGTCTTTGGACCCAAGAGAGGTTCCAGAGGGGGGAGAAGAACCCAGAGAAGAACAAAGAAGAAGGACTTTATAGGCAAAGGAGTATACAATTTAAGTACTAAAGAATTAACCGCTCAAGAATTGATGATCCTGGACAAAGGCTTAAATTTGCCCCTCAGAAAAAATTTGATAAATTACACACATTTATAGATATTCACAAATTTGTTAGAAAGATTAATATTCAACGGTATATCGCTTCCAACACTTCACATCATTTTCAAAGAGCTGCCACTTCAGATACGGTACACTCTGGGCTGTCCAACCCTTCTCTGCTCAGTCCTCCAATACCAGCAGCTCCAGATGATTCTATTTTTAGAGATCTGGTTTTGAAATACTTAGCTGAACTTCCCTCTAAAAAAATATACAATCAGTCCTTTCCTGTGACAGGGTTTAAATCCCTGTGCGAAAGGAAGGACCTTGTAATTCGTCCTGCCGACAAGGGCGGCGGCATTGTCATACAGGACAGACTAGATTATGTTAATGAAATGTACAGGATACTTAGAGACCAGGATACGTATGAGAACTTCCCAGTAATCCTACTGCCCAATTTAAAAGAGACCTGGATAAATTGGTTTTAAAGGGATTTAATGAACAGATCCTGAACAAGAAAGAAAGAGCCTATTTGGTACCGATTGCACCTAAAATTCCGATTATGTATCATTTGCCCAAAATCCACAAGGATTCCGCTCATCCCCCTGGCCGACCAATTATAAGTGGAATAGATTCAGTTACATCCCGTATTGGTAGATACATAGACTTTTAACTTCAACCACTTGTAAAACACACTCCATCATACCTTAAAGACACCACTGATACCATCAAATTACTGGAAAATGTGTAGATAAAGGGTGACCTTCTAATGGCCACTGCAGATGTGGCATCTCTGTACACCTGTATTCTCCCCACGAGGGGTATCAAGGCAGTCACACATTTTCTTAACAGGGAAGACTTTGCAGTGTGATAAAAGACTATTGTTGTATTTAGAATGAACCCAGCTCCCTCCGGAGTCTCTTTATGTTATATACAAAAAATATTTGCGCAGCTAACACATGTGAGCAGCTACAATACCTATGAAGAGAGGTAAATACAAACAATAAACAAAAAATGTAGCGCTATACGTGATAAGTGAGAAATAAAACAAGATATAATAAATAACACCCAAGTGCTTGAGGTAAAAAATAAATGTGAATGGGATCCAAAAATAAAAAACAATGTAAGTGAATCCAAAATTCAATATGAATGAATCCAAAAATAAAAGTCAATGTAGGTGAATCCAAAAATCTATCAATATTGGAAGGCGTGTGGATAAAGTCTCTAGCAGTATTCAAAAGTTAGTAGACCATTCAAAGTGAGCTGGTGACTTCAAAAAAACAAGTGACTGTAAAAATGACCACCACCGCATGGAAAGGGGGCTTACCGAAGTGAGTGGACCCGATAGACGTACGTCTATGGGGTCAACTCAGGCTTGATGTGTATGTCTCCGTGGGGGTAGGATCCCAGCTGGCAAATCACAAACATATATCTACGATCCAGGATGGGTTGATAACACCGAATCTCCAAGCCCAGTTAAACAGTAACAGTGGCTCGCATCATAACCATGTCAAAAGGAAGAAAGGAGAGGGCACATAGCGTAATACAGTTGGAGAATTTTAATAAATGTAGGTAGGAACACTTACATTCATCTGAAGAAAAAAGCGCTTTGCAATAAACTCAGTGGCAGCAGTAGAGTCTCCCGACATGTTTCGCAATACGTTGCATGGTCTGGGGTATGTTTATGACATTGCAGCAACTGGCTTACGGTTTTGGGCGCCATTTTGTTGTGGCCCCACGACGCAACATATTTATATATTATTGGTTTTCAGCTTGGAAGTTTAGTGTTGATCGACATACGTATCAGTTGTTGGTCTCCCCTGGACTTTTTATGGATAATTCACATATCTTCTTTTTTCGAGTCAGAGGGATCTGGCTAGATTACACATATTGTAACTTCTAATTTTTTGAGATCGAGGCTTGAGCCACACATCAGAGTGAGGCTTGAGGTGCAAGCCACAGGCGCCATCTTTAGAAACCAGAAGTGGATTGTTTACGGTTTTTGACAGTCGTGGAATTGGCCCTCATTTGGGGCACCCCTTTATCTATAAATACACAGTGGATGTAGTGGACAAGCACCCCAGATGATGCCTTATTAGGACGAAACGCGTCGGGAAGGGCACTGCTGATGCCACTGCGTTATTTGATTTATATGCTTTTACATGTCTTCTCAAATGTGAGTGACCATTTTATATTTATCAATAAATGTTCCCAGTGGGCATCATCAGCAAGATGGTGACTGAAACTGACTATAAACTAAGCCTCGTCCTGGCTGTATCTGTGACTCCCGGGTGTATTAAAACCTGGAAATACACCAATGGACGAAAATTGAAATGAATAAACTCAAAAAGAAAATAAAATAAAATTGAATTTAGACGATAAGCTATAGTATAATAAACTAAGGGGAGCCTGAGGGCAAGAATCTGCTATGAGGCTACAACAAAATGGCGTCCGTAGTCAAAACCGCGTTCCTCTAGTGGGCGTCATCAACAAGATGGTGACTGAAACTAACTATAAACCAATTTAGAAGGAAATTGTTAAATTGTGCATCACCACAGGGTGACACTGTGGATGCACCTAGTATAAATGTGCCAACGTCCCGATATTCAATGGGAGAATGTGTATTTAAACTAAAGGTGGACTTTAAACGGCACACAGATAGATATTGTAAAAATTCTAAGGGTTTTATTGTTGGTAGAAAAATATGATTGAATTTAGGTAAAAAGTACATTAATATAAGACACTGACATTATGTAACAGTTATCAATAGTTGATAGAGGGTCCCATTTACAAGACTCGACACATCTCCCAGGAATTACATTGACATGTAAAATACACAAGGTAGAATGGAATAATGTATAGTCAACAAACACAAATGAGGAGTTGGACGGTATGCACGAGAGATGGCTGGTCTTGTTGATGGGTCCAGTAAATTCAAAGATAAAGATCTTGCTTTCGCTCGACTAGTTTCGCGTTCCAAAGCGCTTCGTCGGGAGCATAATATTCGTGGTAAACACTCATGCGTAATTTAAGTAAAAAAATAATAACTATGCACAGGCTACTGGTAGGTAGGGAACGTAAATCCAGGTATAGCAGGCCAAACAACACTGTAGAGGTGTGTGTCAGTCAGGAGCAATTGCTCGAGCCACACAATGGTAATCTGTTAGGGTGACCCCTAATGATAGACTGACCCAGCTTATGACTTGTCAGAGATTATATGCCGGTAGACCTGGATGGAACCTCTCCTGTCCACAGGAGAGGTTCCATCCAGGTCTACCGGCATATAATCTCTGACAAGTCATAAGCTGGGTCAGTCTATCATTAGGGGTCACCCTAACAGATTACCATTGTGTGGCTCGAGCAATTGCTCCTGACTGACACACACCTCTACAGTGTTGTTTGGCCTGCTATACCTGGATTTACGTTCCCTACCTACCAGTAGCCTGTGCATAGTTATTATTTTTTTACTTAAATCACGCATGAATGTTTACCACAAATATTATGCTCCCGACGAAGCGTTTTGGAACGCGAAACTAGTCGAGCGAAAGCAAGATCTTTATCTTTGAATTTACTGGACCCATCAACAAGACCAGCCATCTCTCGTGCATACCGTCCAACTCCTCATTTGTGTTTGTTGACTATACATTATTCCATTCTACCTTGTGTATTTTACATGTCAATGTAATTCCTGGGAGATGTGTCGAGTCTTGTAAATGGGACCCTCTATCAACTATTGATAACTGTTACATAATGTCAGTGTCTTATATTAATGTACTTTTTACCTAAATTCAATCATATTTTTCTACCAACAATAAAACCCTTAGAATTTTTACAATATCTATCTGTGTGCCGTTTAAAGTCCACCTTTAGTTTAAATACACATTCTCCCATTAACTATAAACCAAGCCTCGTCCTGGCTGTATCCGTGACCCCCGGGTGTATTAAAACCCCGGAAATACACCGATAGGACGAAAATTATAAATTGAAGTAAATAAACTCAAAAGTAAAATTGAATGTGAATTTGAGCTATAATACACCCAAAACTAATATAGGTGGTACAAGGGTATGAAATAAACCACCCATATATAGTCTCCCCATATATATGCCATCCATTAAACTCAATTTGTCACCATATTGATGTTCACTGAGCCAATAATGAAAATATGGTGTTAGCGCAGAGCTGACCCCCACGACGGGATAATGTACAATAAAATAAAATTACAAAATATACATGCACATAATAATGATATATATGTAGCTAAGCATATTGGAAGAATTATAAAAAATTAATATAAAATGTATAAATAGTGATCATGGACATGAAAAAATATATGTATTGTTAACCTCCCTGGCGGTATGATTCTGTCTGGAATTTTGTACCAAAAGCGGTACAATTATTTTGCATTGAAATTTGGTGTTATGTATTGTAGGCCTGCAATTCTTAGTAATTACCTACTTAAACCTGACCAAACAAGAGTCTAGTAGACATCCCAGGTATGGTAAAGTTTGAAACACAAAATCATAAATTATATCATAATAAATAACTATAAATAATTATAACAAATAGTAATGTAATTATAATAAAAATTATTCACTAATGTAATCAAATCAAAAACACTGAAATTTGCTCAGTTGCAGAATTGACGCTGTCATTAGATTTAGTGTTTGATGACGAATTTCCCCACAAATCGCTATCGCTCAATTCTGCAAGTGATTCTAATTTATTATCGTTGTTTTCTAGCTGGTCTAAAACCACTTTTGACATAAAGGGACACTTTTTGGTTGCTATGGACAATCTCCAATTTCCAGGCAGAAAGAACAGTTTTTTATAATATAAAAGTGCATGCAGGACACTGGGCAGACCACTAGGGACAAAGGGGGTGTGTAATCATTTGATACAGTACTGTAATCTGTAAGATAACAGTATACTGTATCTATACTGTCTTTTTAACTTTTTGAATTTGGCGCAATGTCGCAGGGAACAGAACTCGAGACATGGCTCGCACACACTGCGGGGAGACATCGCAGGATCCAGGGAAAAAGGTAAGTAACTCTCCCTGGATACTGCGATGCAGCCCGAGTCAGGCTCGGGGTTACCGCTTTTGGTATGAAAAACTCACCCCGAGCCCGACTCGGGAATACCACTAAGGGGGTTTAGACAAATAATTACCCAAATAGAATCCTCTCCTAAATGTAGAATATTAATATTGGACAAAAGGGCTAGGCCTTGTTCCTAAAAAGCATTGACATCCCACTCAACATTCATACCCCACGGTTGGTAAGATTGGAGAACGTATATCCAATACGTCTCCAATGTGATACGCCCAGGGTAGGGGCACCACCTCTCCATGGGGGAATGTAACTTTCTATCACCAAGAACTAGTTTCAGTGAGGCTTGAGGTGCAAGCCACAGGCGCCATCTTTAGAAACCGGAAGTGGCTTGTTTCCGGTTTTTGACAGTCGTGGAGCTGGCCCTCATTTGGGGCACCCCTTTATCTATAAATACACAGTGGATGTAGTGGACAAGCACCCCAGATGATGCCTTATTAGGACGAAACGCGTCGGGAAGGGCTCTGCTGATGCCACTGCGTTATTTGATTTATATGCTTTTACATGTCTTCTCAAATGTGAGTGACCATTTTATATTTTATCAATAAATGTTCCCAGTTTAAACTGAATTATGCTATGTGGCCCAATTTCTCTCTTTTTACCACATGATACATTGGGAGGATTTGTATAAGAAGTACCGTTACCTAACCTATGGTGGATACTCATTGATGTCAATGTTATGAAATACCCCTGCCAGGTTTACATTGGAAGCTGTGCTTGCTGTACCTCTCCCTGGGTGTGTTACACCAATAAGTTCGTTTGACTCACCAGGCATAAGCCTTGCTGGGTCCAACTCGTCTGGTAAGCCTTTGATCTTCACGGTGGTGGATTACCTGCAGACAACTAATTATACAGTCACTTTTGTCACTTTGGAATATTTGGACTTTATATTCACATATTCACTAGCACAGCTGATTTATTGCCATTTATGGTGTTCTGTCATATATATCATTGTATATATATCATTGGTCATTAATTTATGTATATATTTTTTCAACATTTTTTGTAAACTTTAAACCAACACATATTGGTTATATTCATTTTTTGGTTCAACATGGATGTTGTTACACCCTTTTTTTCATTTACTTTGAAATTTTGATCATATCAAACGTCACTTTGAGCGCTGCACTTTACCACTTCCATCTGCTTCCACTATTGCAACCTCAGAGTTGCTCGATCTACAATGCGACTTTGCAATGCGATTTTTTTATGCAATGTCATGCAATCAGTGAAAACCATGTGAGAACAAGCAGCACCGAAGTCGGAACAAAGTAGAGCAAGAACCTTTTTTTGGAGTCGCTGCGACTTGAGTCACACCAATTAAAACGGGGACCATTGTAATGCATGGGTTTTGACTTGTCATGCGACTTCACATGTGTCAAGTCGCACAGCAACCTGCAGTAGTGGAAACCGAGCCTTAAAGTCTGACTTTGGGGACTGTTTTAATTGTGTAATTGCCTATCCTTACGTTATTGAAGTTAAAAGGTGTTTTTTTTCAGTATCAACAAATGTGCTATTGTTCGGATTCATATAATTGCCCTGGGCTCCGCGGTGTTCAGTAAATGGCATTATAGTTTTGTTGATTTAAAAAATAAATAAATAAAAGGGAACTTTTGCATTGTATAAGGACAGCCTGTTACAAGACAAGGGAATGGTTATATGTGCAAAAAGTTTTAATTGTGTTTAGGCTGTATTAACAATGATTGGGGATTTTAAAATGTTTGATTTTATCTTTTTTTTTTGGTTAAGTACAAGTTTAGGGCTGGGTTCACACATATGCGGTACGAATTTGAGCTCTGTTTTCTTTTTTACAGCTAATTGACAAAGTAGTTGTTCAGCGTTTCATGTCAGTTTTTGATCAGGAAAGGATTGCATCAGTATCAGGTCAGGATTTTATACTGTTCACAACTGAATGACATGTGCGATTCAGAAGCGTTCCCATAGAAGTCAATGGGCCTGAATTTGCACCTAAGCCAGACCACACTGCTTAGAAAACGCACACGTTTTTTGGGCAGTGCGGAGTGCGAATGCACCGCAGGTGTGTGAACAGGCCTCATTCAAGGAAGATATGTATTTCAGGCGCTACACCAGAAGAATTGTGGTTGGTAAAGAAAAAGGAAGTAACTTAACCACTTAAGGACCGCAGCACGACGATGTACGTCGACAGAATGGCATAGCTGGGCACAAGGGCGTATAGGTACATCCCCTTTAAGATCCCAGCCGTGGGTGGTGCGCACGCTCGCGACCTGGTCCTGAGCTCTGTGACCACGCCCGCGGGACCCGCGGACCCGATCGTCGCCGGTGTCCCGCTATCGGGTCACAGAGCTGAAGAACAGGGAGAGGTGAGTGTAAACAAACCTTTCCCCATTCTTCCTAGTGGCAATGTCAGTGATCATCTGTTCCCTGTCATAGGGAACGACGATCAGTGACATCACAGGCTAAGCCACGCCCCTTCAGTTAGAATCACACATTAGGTCACACTTAGCCCCTACAGCGCCACCTACAGGTTAACCCCTTCACTGTCAGTGTCATTTTTACAGTAATCAGTGCATATTTATAAAAGTGTCCGATGTGATCACCGCCATTACTAGTAAAAAAATAATTATTAGTGTAGCACCCAGCCCAATTTTGGGGCGCTGTGTACGGAAATTTAGGGGTGGTCTGAGCTGGTAGTTTAGCTCAGACCTGTTAATTGTATACGGATTTGCTTCTGCCTGGGTGTGATGCTGCCTTGCAGTACAGTTCCCTGTGGCCTGTGGGTGGCACTGTCACCTCAGTCCCAGGTTGAACCACAGGTAGCGTTACAGCACCATTGGGTGTCCTCTCTCGGCGGCTGTGCAGTGGGCGTGGTCTGCCCGCTGTGCACGCTGGGAGAGGGTACAAAAGGGGCAGACGCCATTATTCGGGGAGCAGTCTCCAGGCCAGGGGTGTGTGTACCAGCCCCAGGCACCTTTAGCCTGAGGCTGCATCGCTGTAAGTAGGCCCAGCACTTTAGCTGAGGCCTACACCCGAAGAGGAATCCCAGGGTGCCCAAGTGAGGGGTGACCAACTCTGAAGGAGAGGAAGCCAGGGGAGGATCAGTCCCAAGGAGATTAGTAGAAGGTTTGCTGTCTTGGGAAAGGCCTGGCTACCTGTCGGAGGGAAGGATTCCTATCTGCCAAAAGCCTAGTAACGTGCCCTAATGGCACCTATGGATTTAAATGTTATGTATTGATGTATTGATTGGTTTGCGCAAAAGTTATAGCGTCTACAAAATAGGGGACAGTTTTATGGCATTTTTATTAATATTTTTTTTTTACTATTTATGGCAGCGATCAGTGATTTTTATCGTGACTGCGACATTATGGCGGACACATCGGACACTTTTGACACTATTTTGGGACCGTTGTCATTTTTACAGCGACCAGTGCTATAAAAATGCACTGATTACTGTGAAAATGATACTGGCAGTTTAGGGGTTAACCTGTAGGGGGCGCTAAAGGGGTTAAGTGTGACCTAATGTGTGATTCTTACTGTAGGGGGTGTGGCTTGGCATGTGACGTTACTGATCGTTGTTCCCTATGACAGGGAACAGACGATCAGTGACAGGCTCACTAGGAAGCACAGGGAGAGGTTTGTTTACACTTACCTCTCCCCATTCTTCAGCTCTTTGACCCGATTGCGGTGATCGGGTCTGCGGGTCCCGCGGGCACGGTCACGGAATACCCGACCGGGTCGCGAGCGCGACCCACGGCTGTGCATTTTAAAGGGGACGTACCTGTACGTCAATATGCCCAGCCGTGCCATTCTGCCGACGTACATCGGCGTGCGGCGGTCGGCAAGCGGTTAAAATGTACACAAAGAGTTGTCTCATATTGTGTTTTCTTGTTTTAGGAGTAGAGGTTATTAGGCCCATGTTCCTGATAATATATTTCCCTAAAAGTTTGGGGTTAAATTAAAATTGACAATGGGATTTTAATAAAAAAGGGTGAAACTAAAAAGAAAATGTTTTAAGAGTTACTGAAATTAAGTAACCAGGATCTAAATAAATTGCTGCATATATTGAGTCCATGAGGTACTAAAATATGATGGGAAAGTTTGTTTGAATAACAGTCAGAGTGACTATTCTGGATATATTTACCTTTTGAATTCCCAGAGTTTCAACCGTAGAGTGTTAAAGCGGAGCTCCACCCTAAAGTGGAACTTCCACTCATCGGATTCCTCCCCCCTCCGGTGCCACAATTGCACAATTGGCACCTTTCAGGGGGGAGGGGGGTGCAGATACCTGTCTAAGACAGGTATTTGCACCCACTTCCAGGCATAGATTCTGCTGCGACCTGCGGGCACTACGTCAGTTCCCCCCCCCCCCAGTTTTGTTCTGGGAAACACATGGCTCCCAGAACACAGCGGGGAACAGTGAGGACGGTGCAGAGTTACTTGCTCGTCTTCTGCTGTCGACGTCGCTGGACTCCAGGACAGGTAAGTGTCCATTTATTAAAAGTCAGCAGCTGCAGTATTTGTAGCTGCTGGCTTTTAATATTTTTTTTACGGCGGAGCTCCGCTTTAATGATGTAATATTGTTTATCCATCAATGTTTTGTTTGTTGCTGATGATCAGATATATTTTCAAAGTTGGGAGGCTGACTTCTGAGTCAGAATATATGTTTGGGTAAAATGTTTTGTTCTGAGTTCCTCGGGTCCACTTGGGTCCCGGGGATAGAAGAAACTAAAGTTGTTTAAGTTTTGTTGAAGTCCTGCTGTAATACTGGATTTGAAAAAAAGTTTAGTTATTGAATCTATGTAATGAAGACTGTTGCTGAGAAACATTTTTATTTCTGCATGCTTTACTGAGTTAATGAGGAACATGTTTTTTAATACCTCCAAATGGTTAAGGCCAGAATTGATTGGGTAGATTCTGTGATTTTTCATGTTGGATGAGGAGTATCTTCCCCAGCCAGCCAGTATTCAACCCCAGCCCCATGCACATGAAGAAATGCCCACCCCATTCATACCCTGCCCTACACCCTATCCGGATGAAGAGATGACTACAGCTTTTACATGGAAATCTCTGTTGTTCATCTTTGTTGTTCAAATGCCATGGGAGGTGCTGAGATGAGTAAAGGCTGGAAAATGTTCCTGGGAATGACACATTGAGGGCTAGCCAAATGACGCACGCCCAAGGTCTACAAAATTCCTAGTGAACATCACTAGGGAGAGATCCAGATACTCCAGCCCGAAGACCCAAGTCTAGCCCAATGCATTAGTTCCAGTCTGTCTGTGTTCTATCCTTACAAAGAGGCAGGGTTTTGGGGTAGATGATCTCTGTAAAATATGGATGAACACCGAATCGAACCAAAAGTTTTGGGAAAAGTTTAGGAGAATGAGAATTATAATGTGTACATTTCCTTTTCCTTCCCTTTTATGAATTTAATGAACATTCAGAAGCCATACAAAAGACTTATTTGTGCTTTTTCTTTGGGACAATTTTTTTTTTGTCCTAAAGGCTGTCATGCCCCTCTCACTTGCTTTTATGGACTGTTATGCCCCTTCCCATTTGTATTTCATGGGCAATTGTTATGCAGCTAAGATTATGTGTTTATTGTTCTCTATTTTTACATGCTTGGGATAATGATACATTTATGAGAAAGTAGTCCAGGTGAATGTCGGGGGCTTCAGGGTTTGTGATTGTCACGTTTGTGACAAAAGAGGGGATTGTAATATACTGTATAAATAACTAAGTCCATTTTGTTTAAGTAGAAATTAACTTTTGAATATGTGTTTTGACACAATTAGTTTAACTAACAGTTTGCATAGAAACACACCCTGCAAGTCATTTGTGATTAAGCTGATTCACGGAGCAGCCTGTTGTGTAAGCAAAATTTTCAGCTCGTTCGTGTTAACCAAAGTAAGCATGTTTAAATCATGATAAGAAAAGTACTGAGTTTGTATAACTTCTAAAAACATATGCATTAAAACACAACCCCTCCCTTCTTTCTTTTGCATATAAGCCACTGTGGTACTGAATAAAGACCAGAGATCTTATAAACACACTCAAATCTGTTTCCCCATGTCTCATTAGTCTCTCACGGAATCCGGGGTCACTGAAAGTTATCTTGCATTACCTGATGTACACCTGGGTGGCGGTATTACCTGCTTCACTTTCTTTAATTGAGGCAAAGTTACTGAAATCAAATTCTCAGATACATCAGTTTGCAATTTCAAAGGGAATTGAATAACCAACAACTTCAATTATATTCAATGAAAAAGCATTCTGCAGATCCCTTTTCAATATTTCAAAGGCATCTGTCTGGGTTTGAGCCCATTGATCAAACACACCATTTTTTTGGCGCAAAAATCTAATAATGGTTTAACTTTATTATCACATTTCTGTAAAAACTCTTTGCAACAATTTACTTCACTCGAAAAATTGATGTAATGCCTTGTAAGATGTTGGAATTGGAATAGCAGACATTTTTCCCTGAGATAATTGTCTCTGTCCATGACTAATTTGGATATGAAGGAATGCTACCTGACTTTTCATCAACTGAACTGACTGTGTTCAGTTTCAGCCCTGCTGTTTGTAACAGAGTAAATAACTCAGACAAAAGAGTGACATGTTCTTCTATGCTCTGTGTAGACAACAAAAACTTGTCCATATGCTGAAAAAAACATTCTGGTCTAGATAATTTTGATAATACTTTCACTAAACATTCGTGTACCATACCATCACTAATGTCCAATCCTGGAATTATTCTAGTGAATGCATAGGTTTCTTTATTAAAGCTGAAGGCAAGTTTATATTGACAGCTTTTAGTTAATGGTACTGAAAAATTACTATTGGCGATTTCCATTACAGAAAATACTTTGACCTTGACATCCAGGTGTGACATTAAATTTAAATCAGGAATAATAGGTTTGCTATTTGTAATGCATTTATTCAGTGATCTTAAATCAACTGATAAAGAATACAAATCATCAGCATTATTGATAGGCCAAATACAATTATTTACCAATGATTATGCTTTCTTTAATATTCCTTGTTGTAAAAATTATTGTACAATGTCAGAAACTGGACCTATTGATTCTTGTGGCAACTTATATTGAATTTGGGGCTTAGGGTCTTTTCCTTCAATTTTGATTTCAATATCTTTAAACAAACCTGTATCAATTTTGGTCTGACTCCAAAGACTTTTATGTGATCGAACCAATTGTTCCAATACGAGATTGGTTCCTGTATGTGGCCAATTATAATCTGAAGACGTGTAAGCGGCTGCTGTACAAATATTTCCAACATTGCTGTACATGCAAGGATCTATTAACAGATTTGGGCCTAGATGAATCTTTGCCTATAGTAGAATTACTTAAATCTTTACTTCAGTTAATTTACTTATCACATCCATGCCTGGGGTATTCTCTACATTTTGACAACACCATATGTCAATATTAGTTTTCAAAAGTCCTGGAATTTGAAAAGTCACATCAGAAAATTTAGTTGCAACTGCATTTTCTTTTCCACTGAAACCAATTAAATTACATTTTGGAGAATTAATATTCACAGGTAATTTTTGTTTAGTTAAAGCTCCTAAATCTATTAACCATTTCCTTTTCCTTCCATTTACCAAACCATGTAACCATGGCATTCCATCATCTAATACAATTGGAGCAACATAACTTAATGTTGGAGAAGTCAACACTTTTTTTTTCCTTGATTTAGGCAACGGAAGTAATCCATTTATCTCATTGTCAGCATTGTTTGTCATATTGATTGAATATGTCATTAACAGTCAGTATACAGATCTGTTTGACTTCTGAGGCATAAGGCAAATCAATCAACCTATTGTTTGGACAAGGATGAATAAATTGCTCAGAAATTTCCTCATTTTCTAATTCCAAAGTTTTTCTTTGTGAATCTAATTTATATTTTAAACATTCTTCCTGTACATTTCCATGTTCTTTCTTACAATGGAAGCAAGTAACATTTCCTGTCTGCTCTGAAACTTTGATTCTGCCTGTGACATGTATCTCACCATATCTGGGTGTGGCCATACACGTGGCAACTCTCTGTTCACCATTTTGCTTTTGTCTGTTCATACTGCAACTTTATTCATTAATTTTGTTTTAAGCAAAACTTCATGGTCATGGTCATGGTCATCTATTCCTATAGACCACATATCTGGTACAAAAGTATTCTGCTTAGAGTCTGCACTAACATTATCTCTAAACTCTTGCTTGACTCTGCTTTAGACTTTACACAAATCCTTTTTACAGCATTCTGTAATTCAGACAACTGAATATCTTTTATTTGAATTGCACTTTCCAAATCATCGATCTGTTCAGACAAAATCGTACAATTAGTACATATACTGTAATCCTGCTGAGTCTCTGTTTTCCCTTTTGTACAAACAACATTCCTTTTCGGAACTTCGAATATCATTGTGTCAAAAACTTGAAATAACTTCATCATATTTCTAACCTGTTTGCTGAATTTTTTAAAAGTCAATTTAGATTTTTGTATCTCAATATTAGCTTGTAAGCATTCATTGAACATGTAACAGCATAATTCATCATCTTTACCAAATTTTGACAGATTTTTGAATTCTAATTTACTCTCACTAGATAATTCCTTCATGTAACATGCTTTCCCTCTCTTGGCGGGAAATTACATCATCAAGAAACAGAGTTTTCTTGCACGTGTGCAAATGTCTCACCAATACTGATAATTCTATGTTTCCAGATTCATTCAATGATGCCGAAAGTTAATTTGTTGTTTCTACTTCTCCTGGAAGCCTGACTGCATAATCAATGCTTGTTTTCACTCTCAGCAAGCAGAAGGAGAAATAATTAAAACATTTTCGATATTCGGACAAAACAAAATGGCTATGGCTCGCCAATGTAGAAATGACGTTATTACTGTATTAATAATCAATATTCAATAATTCATATTGACGAGGAAAGTTCCAAGAAAATCTGTTCAGCTATTGTGTAAAAAATGTATTTAATAACAAAATAGCTAAATATTACAAGTATCAAAATGTAAAATGTAAAAATAGCATCAATAAGTTTCTTATTCTTGAAATAAAGATTGTATAAATGTATCTTTGTGTGTTTGTTTGTGTGTAGCTTTCTCGTGGTGTGTGTGAGAGAGTCTGCCAAAAGTCCACACAAAAGCTTCTGTCTCTAGCTTTTCACTCCTAAAATCTGACCCTCACTTTATCTTTCAAAGGGCTGGTTTAAGTTCCCAATTGTAAAAGGGGAGAAGAGCACGCATACATTAAATTAAACTACACACAAAAATTCCAATGAATCAATATGTGCAATAATGGGACATTCAATAAAGATATATTCTAAAATAATTTCTGTGAAAAAATCTATATATTTAAAAATTGTCCATGTGTAAATCATGAAGTGTTCAGCTTCCTAAAAAAACACAGTATGTGCAAAAGTGTACCCAATAAAGAATATATCATTCAAATAAATTCAGTGAAAAAATCTCTGTATATTTAAAAAAAGTCCAAATGTGAGTAGTGGAGTATTCAGCTTCCAAAAAGCACACAGGATCTTCAATCAATGAGATGTTCCAGCATATGGTATCACAAAATGCTCCAGCTTATAGTATAACAAACTGCTTACCAAATTTGTAGGATCTCATTAGGTAGAGATCATAAGCGCTTTTGCATCAGCCTGCCAGCATGAGAGGAATCCACCTGCAGTCTTCTAACGAGAGGTGATGTGTTCCCGGCTATCAAAGCAGACCACTCCAAGAGGCTTTGTATCCAAAATCTCTCCTTGGTTAAAAAGTGTCTAACACCTTCCTAGATGTGACGGGGGTATCAGCCTACCGCATATTAGATTGTACAATTTAGCATGTTTGTTCAGGACCAGCTTAGATTGGATAGCCCACTCATCCCAATACTCTAACTATGTCCTGGAATCCGAAATGGCTCACACTTACTCTCTGGTGGCTCTCCTACACTGCAGATGGAAAACTGTCCCCCCCCTTATCAACACAATCTCCTGCTGAGGGACACTGCTCTAGCTTGGAGAGAAATCAGGAAAACACTCAAGCTATCTCCCTTTATCTCTCCCCATCTGCCAATCCAAGGTAATCCCAACTTCGTCCCTGGTCTTCATTGCAAAGCCTTTTCGGTCTGGCAGGCTCAAGGACTGTCGAATTTCTCCTCATTGTGCGATGGCAAAACTGGAAAACCACTTCCTTTTTCCACAATATCCTTGTCATTTTCTTTGCCCCCCTCTCACGTATTCCATTACAACCAATGCATTAGCTTCTTATCCAACACTTGCAAAGACAATCTCAGGAGATTCGAAAACAGCTTTTCTGAACTTCTACTGCGAGGTGGACGCTATAACATTTCGGACATCTACAAACCTCTCCTGCAAGAATCATCACCGACCTTGTCCTCCTCATCCATTGCTAACTGGGCCGTGGATTTCCCAGTACCAGATATAACTGACAAAATCCTATCCGGTCTACAGAAAACTCTCCGTCTGACACCCAACGAAATTTGGAGAGAAACCCAACTCAAGATCGCACACCGGGCTTATATCCCTTTTCTCTCCCCAAAATCCAATAAAGATGGGGCCTCTTGCCGTTTATGCAAGGTACCCAGACCTTCTCTCTCCCACCGTTTCTGGTCCTGTTCCTTCATTTCCTCATTTTGGGAGCAAGTCATGTCTTACATATTCAAAACCACATTATTGAAACTCCCCAAAGACCCTTTACTTCTAATATTCGGATACTGGGACCCTCTATTGCTACCCTGGTCTCTGTCCCCAGCTGCATCAATCTTCTCTGGGACCACCAAACATCCCCCCTCCAAAGACTGGATTTTGCTCTGTTTGCTTGTCGCCAGGAGACTCATTCTCAGGCACTGGATCTCTCCCCAGGGCCCTTCTCTCGTCCAACTCGAAAAGGAATGCCTCAACCTATTCTATAAAGAACGACTTCTTACAGACTTCAAAGAACCCAGATCTAGAGCTCGCTTTTACAACAGATGGGAATCCTTCATCATATCAACCCTCTCGTCAGCTGATCAGGCGGCTCTGGAACAACTCTCCTTCTCGTACGCTAACCCGATCTTAAAAGGGTTGTAAAAAATTGATGACACTGCATAGACTATACTTTCCGTATGGCCCACCATGGCTGTGTCACTCTCGGGACCATTCACATTTTGGAACGGACAGCATGCCATTGCTTCTGGAGCTCCGTGATTGGCAGAACACTGAACACAGTGCCTGCTGGGAAACGGAGTCCAAGAATGAGAGGACCTCCATGATAGGCGGAACATTCAACACAGTGTTTGCTGGAAATGCCTATCACAGAAGGGACCAGGAGAAAGTCACAATATTTAAACAATGGACGCCGCTCGCAGTCTAAGCAGATATTCAGGTACACTGACTCGGGCACAGGGAGGTTGCAATGGATACAGTGAGGTTGGGCACAGTGAGGTGGCAATGGGCACAGTGAGCTGGCAATGGGCACAGTAAGCTGGCAATGGGCACAGTAAGGTTGGTCACAGTGAGGTGGCAATGGGCACAGTGAGGTTGCAATGGACACAGTGAGGTGGCAATGGGCACAGTAAGCTGGCAATGGGCACAGTGAGGTTGCAATGGGCACAGTAAGTTTGGGCACAGTGAGGTGGCAATGGGCACAGTGAGGTTGCAATGGGCACAGTGAAGTGGCAATGGGCACAGTAAGCTGGCAATGGGCACAGTGAGGTTGCAATGGGCACAGTGAGGCATGCAAATGGGCATTGTTGACCCTCTTTTTCACTTACAGTAGCTGCTGCATTTCCCCCCCTAGGCTTATACTCGAGTCAATACGTTTTCACAGTTTATTGGGGTAATATTAGGTACCTCGGCTTATACTGGGTCGGTTTATACTCAAGTATATACGGTATACAGAGATTTTTTCACTGAATTTATTTGAATGATATATTCTTTATTGGTTACACTTTTGCACATACTGTGTTTTTTTAGGAAGCTGAACACTTCATGATTTACACATGGACAATTTTTAAATATATAGATTTTTTCACAGAAATTATTTTAGAATATATCTTTATTGAATGCACCATTATTGCACATATTGATTCATTGGCATTTTTGTGTGTAGTTTAATTTAATGTATGCGCGCTCTTCTCCCCTATTACATTTATCTTGAACTTTAGTATTTAAGTTTTCAGAGCTGCAGCACACATCCTTTTTTTTGGTTAGCGCAAATTCATCCCTTTTTTGTATACATTAAGTTCCCATTTGTCTTATAGTTCCACAGAAAACCCGGGAACTCACACAAGGGTGGAGGTTTCTCAGTCTCTATGCATTAACATTCCTGAGGGCTGGTCAAGAGTGATGTGAAACTATTTTAAGTATAGGATATAACTTCTTTAACATCTAAATCAAATACTACATACTAATATATATATTATATTCATTGAAAACCGAATGTTCTTATTAATATCCTAATCAAGAAATAATGTACCGTATATACTCGAGTATAAGCCGAGTTTTATAGTAAATTTTTTTGTGCTGAAAATTCCCCCCTCGGCTTATACTCGAGTCACCTTTTTGTGCCTGATCTCCCGAAATTTGAGGACCCGGTACCGGCCGGCCGTAGGTCCCCTTGCCCCCAAACTTGGCACACATGTAGCCCCACTCTTCCTCTACAAGGCTGCCGGGGAGCACCGATTTTTCAAACCCAGGCACCCCTTCCATAGACTCCCATGTTAAACGGTAATTTCATCAGTGATTTTGGGGACCCGGTACCGGCCAGGCGTAGGTCCACTGGACCCGAACCTTGGCACACATGTAGCCCTATTTCTCCTCTATAAGTGTACAAAGTTTGTTGTCTGGGAGACCTACAGCCGGGGAGCACCGATTTTTCAAAGCCAGGCACCCCTTCCATAGACTCCCATGTTAAACGTCAGTCTAGTCATGGACACAGTGAGGCATGGGCACAGTGAGGCATGGGCACAGTGAGGCATGCACATGGACACAGTGAGGCAAAGTGAGGCACAGTGAG
Source organism: Rana muscosa (assembly GCA_029206835.1). Taxonomy (NCBI): domain Eukaryota; kingdom Metazoa; phylum Chordata; class Amphibia; order Anura; family Ranidae; genus Rana; species Rana muscosa. The sequence goes on along the minus strand of CM055116.1, from coordinate 36,181,331 downwards.
ACATGCAGATGGACACCCTAGGCTTATATTCGAGTCAATATGTTTTCCCAGTTTTTTGTGGTAAAATTATCTGCCTCGGCTTATATTCGGGTCGGCTTATATTCAAGCATATACGGTAGTTTAAAGAACTCATATTCTTAACTAAAACATAAACTTTTACATTTTAAGAAATATGAGATCTTTCTTCTCATCTATTTACGATGGGAGGATGGTAGGAGAAATCAACTCAAGATTCCTAACACATGTTTGAGCTCTTTAGAAAAGCATATGAAGCTTATAACAAAATGTATACTTTATATATAAGTGTAGCGGCCTCACCCCGCCCTCTTTAGCTAGGGGTATGTCACGCCACAGAGTGAGGTGCGCTACGGCCCATGTCCTCCCCATAACTGTGGGTGAGGTGAAGGCCAATATCTGATGTTTCCTCGGGCCGGTGTGTCTTGGGCATGTACCGAGTCTGTTGTGCAGAAACCACCAAACCACCCTTTGCTCCCATTAACAGAGTCCATACACCGATCACAGTCCAACTGTTGGTTTTATTTCGTATCTCCACATACAGGCAATGCGATGGCAGGATACGGTGGGATGAGCAGGTCGAGGCACTATACTGATCTGGGTCCCTACACCCCCTGTGCTATGACCAAGGGTTGCAGGAGTCTTAATTCGAATACCTCCGCTGCGTTGCAGCCCCTATCAGGGGAAGATGTCCTCCAAGAGAGTTACCGGAGGCCCATCCGTCACCGGGTTGACGCTGCACCGGAATCTTCGGACGGGTGACCTCCCCAGCCTCCTCACCTCAGATGCGGGTCCCCTCGCAAGGGGCACCCTGGAATCACTTCACCCTTGCGGGACCCAGTCGGAGTCACTGGGTCCCAGGCCTCCTCAATAGTACCTCATCCCAGGCTGAAGGTGCCTGGGATGGAATCCCAGCTTCATTCCGGCCAGGCCTAGGGCGCCTAGGCCGGAACCTTTAACCGCCTGCACTCAGGCCGAAGGTGCCTGGGTGCGTGACGAGATGATCCCCGAAGACCTCGTGGCGAGGGCGTCTCCCCCTTTTATCTCCTCCCATCAACACCACGGCGGGTTCCCCGCCCCAGCCGTACCATCTCCAGGAAGGGACAAAAAGGGTAGCACTGTGGTGGCGATTCTACCTGAAGCCTGTAGGTACTCCACCACCCACAGGCAAAGGAGAATATTACATCCCCCAATCCTCCACGAATAACAAAAAGGGGTCTAAACCCTGACATAATTACACACCTGGGTCACACTACCCCCAGGTGTATCCCACTAAATCTGAAGACCCCGCTACACACTCCCCCCTGTGATTTGACGCTGGTCCCCAGCGTCAGGTGCACACCCATGTCTCCCAAGGAGTGGTGACATGGAGCAAGCCCCAGAGGCTGTCCCCAAATTTGTGAATACTAAGTGTGCCAAGAGTAAGCGTCAATTCGTGACGTGAAACACGTTAGCCACCCTTCCCTGCATGCACACTATCTGCATTTGTTGTTTTGGATTTATGGATTTATTTTGAATTTGGATTTTTTACTTGAAGTTTTGGAATAAATAACTGTCTATACAGAGTGCGGCAGTCCAGGGTTTCTTTTTCTCCCATGTAAGTGTGCCAAGACCTGCTCAAAAGGGAAAGGGAAAATATAAAACGATAAACTTTTGCATAAAACATCTATTCTGTACACATGTACAATCCCTCCCATCACTGTCTAAGAACCACCCCATACTCAGTAGTCTTGACCGATGAATCTCCTGCAGAAGGGAAACAAAAACAACATCCTAACAATCTGTGTTAACTTGGAATGAATAGGTCTGTCAGCCGAGAGACCCACTCTCTCCAATAAGCAAAGTGATGCATGTGTAAATATTTCAAACAGTCGTTGCACAACACTGCCACCTGGTGACAGCGCCGCGGTCATGACACTTGCCGAGATCTTCCTTCTTCCTGCTTTTCTACGCTAACTTTTACCCCCAGAGTCTCTGCAATCTGGCTAGAGGTGGCATCACATCTCGCTTGCCCTCTCCTGGCTGTACGATGGCCTCCGGGTGCCGAGGTACCTTCACCATCTCGAGTTGCTTTGCCTTTGGTGCCCGCAACGAAGCACGCTGCGTCCCCACTATCGGAGCGGCTGATGTGGTTGAAAGTGGAAGGTCGGTCGGAGGACTAGATTTCCTCGGGAACTCCAGGGCCTGCGCCCGGAGTGTACTGTCTTCTATGGACATGGGGGAATCCTGCGGTTTACACAGCACAGGTAGTGGGCGTCTGTCCCAGCCCTTCCGGTGAAACAGTTTGTCTATTTCTCCGTCATCACCACAGTCTGACAACGACTCTAGGTCGGAGGTGTCATACATCTCGGCGGGAAGGTAGTCTCTAGTAGACAGAAGGCTACCCTCCCTTGCGGGCTCCACCAGCTGTGGACTCCCGACACCTCCAACCAACACCACAGTCCCAGCCCCTAGCTCACCTGGACCTTCTGAAGAACTGGGATGTCCGGGACTCTCTTCTCTACCGGCGCCATCTAGGCCAGGCAAGCGGCGGGGTGAAGCTCGACCACGACCATAGGATGCCTGTACCAGGCCGACTTTCCTCTTCGGAGGTGGCAGCAGGGAATCTGTGGTGACCGAAGCAGTGTCCTCGGATTTCTCTCTTTCCGTCTCTGGTTGGGCAGTCACGTCGCCCTGGTCAGCGCGTACGGGGACCTCCGCAAAGGCCTGGATCTCTCCCTTTTTACGCTCCTCCGCGTGGGCCTTTCCCGACTTAGGGTCATGTCCACAACTCCGAGCAGGGATGCACTTTGGCCAATCACATGGCCGACCTGCTCGGAACTCCTCCGGGCAGCAAAGTTCAAACACAGACGTTCTCAGTTCCATCGTTAAGACACACACAATCCCGGACGAGAACCCCACGTGTAGCGGCCTCACCCCGCCCTCTTTAGCTAGGGGTATGTCACGCGAAAGAGTGAGGTGCGCTACGGCCCATGTCCTCCCCATAACTGTGGGTGAGGTGAAGGCCAATATCTGATGTTTCCTCGGGCCGGTGTGTCTTGGGCATGTACCGAGTCTGTTGTGCAGAAACCACCAAACCACCCTTTGCTCCCATTAACAGAGTCCATACACCGATCACAGTCCAACTGTTGGTTTTATTTCGTATCTCCACATACAGGCAATGCGATGGCAGGATACGGTGGGATGAGCAGGTCGAGGCACTATACTGATCTGGGTCCCTACACCCCCTGTGCTATGACCAAGGGTTGCAGGAGTCTTAATTCGAATACCTCCGCTGCGTTGCAGCCCCTATCAGGGGAAGATGTCCTCCAAGAGAGTTACCGGAGGCCCATCCGTCACCGGGTTGACGCTGCACCGGAATCTTCGGACGGGTGACCTCCCCAGCCTCCTCACCTCAGATGCGGGTCCCCTCGCAAGGGGCACCCTGGAATCACTTCACCCTTGCGGGACCCAGTCAGAGTCACTGGGTCCCAGGCCTCCTCAATAGTACCTCATCCCAGGCTGAAGGTGCCTGGGATGGAATCCCAGCTTCATTCCGGCCAGGCCTAGGGCGCCTAGGCCGGAACCTTGAACCGCCCGCACCCAGGCCGAAGGTGCCTGGGTGCGTGACGAGATGATCCCCGAAGACCTCGTGGCGAGGGCGTCTCCCCCTTTTATCTCCTCCCATCAACACCACGGCGGGTTCCCCGCCCCAGCCGTACCATCTCCAGGAAGGGACAAAAAGGGTAGCACTGTGGTGGCGATTCTACCTGAAGCCTGTAGGTACTCCGCCACCCACAGGCAAAGGAGAAGATTACATCCCCCAATCCTCCACGAATAACAAAAAGGGGTCTAAACCCTGTCATAATTACACACCTGGGTCACACTACCCCCAGGTGTATCCCACTAAATCTGAAGACCCCGCTACACAAGAATCTATATAATTTCACTTTTTCCATATCTAGAAGATAATGATATATATATATATATATATATATATATATATATATATATACGTCAATTATTCTAAAGACCCATCCATTCATTCATTTGTTAATATTTGTTAATTGATGTATATTAGATATTAAATTAAAGAAAGTTTCTAACACTGGGTAAGGCACACACCTGTGACTCCAGACAGTCCTTCTGAATGGCCTTTCCACGGTCCAACATTTACACAAAAAGCTCACGTGCTTATTCGGCTAAAGAAAAAAAAAACATTACAAACAACAAAAACATACCAGAAGTAATTTCCTAATATACAGGTTGCCTCTCGCTAACAGGGGAACACACACACACAAACACCTGACAGCTGTTCTACTCCCTCTACACTCCATGTCAGAAAAGAAACAATACTTGCCACTCCATATAATGGCAAGAACAGATGTCAGATATTTCTTAGTGTCAGGGTCCATGTCATGGAGAGATTTCAATGTGTTTTTCCATAAAAATTCGCAACCAGGTATTATTACTTACATGTAAAGAATTATGCTGATCAGCTAAGCTTGAGTAGCCAATCCTGCCTCAGTACTCGCCCTTCTAGTGACTGCCAGCTGACAGACCTCGGGCTCCCTATCCTCAGAAAGCTCCCAGGATTAATTTCTTAACAAGCATATGTTGTGTAAAACACAGCAGGCAAGAATGATCCTGGCAGCCTCCTGAGGAGAGTACAGGATTTCTCCCCCAGGCTTGGCCAGGCACATCAATTTGCTTTTCAGCAGGCCAAATATGGTCTCCACAATGCTACGTGTTTTTTTATGTGCCTTATTGCACTCTGTCTGTCTCTATGGGTACCTAACTGGAGCCATCAGCCACACCAGCTGCGGGTAACTGGAATCCCCTGCCAAAAGAAAAAAAAATCATTAGTAAATATCATGTTTGCAATGTAGCTTCCTCACTACATCACCCTGAAAAAGTCAACTTCAATGGTTAGGTTTTTTCCTAATAAAGTTCAAAGCTTACACTATACATGTACCTAAAGGTACTTTGTTAAAAAGGTTGGTCAAAGTCAGACAAGATTTGATATGCTAGGTTGACCTAAAACCTGGAAGCTGATTGGTTTCTATGTAGAAGTGAGACTTATTTTGCACTCTCCAGCTTTTGGAAATTAAGGGGTTAATTTACAGAAGCTGGGGAGTGCAAAATCAGGCTCACGTCTGCATAGAAACCAATCCGCTTCCAGGTTTTATTGCCAACCCTAATAGAACAAGCTGAGGTGAGAAGCTGATTGGCTACTATGCCCAGCTGCACCAGATTCTGAGTGCACCCGTTTTAGTTAATCTACCCCTAGGCCATTCATGTCAACCTAGCAGAACAAAATGATGCACAATACTCCTTGTTCTTTGATGTGCCTTGTTGTACAGGTGCTCTGCCTGGCTCTGGGGGTACCTGTAATTGAAACTAACCCTGGAACAGACAGATAGGGGTTTATTTACTAAAGCTGGGCCAGGGTTACTTCCATTTTAATGTTGTTATGTGATCTGTTCTCCAAATAACATGCACATCTCATTTAAATTTCAGCAAACAAATATGCCTCAACATTATATTTTACTAAGGAGCCATCCTGAGTGCATTTGGCTACTCTCAAACTTGTCTGGCGGAGAATGAATGCTTCATGACATGACCCTGGAAAACCGATCTGTGCACTCATGATACGCTGTCTGGCGTCACACACAACTTGCACATTGAGAGAGTGGTACTGCTTATGGTTACTATAGTCCACTTCTGATCTCCGGGGGGGCCTGATTGCAACATGAGTACAATCAATGGCCCTTAAGATCTGTGTAAATTGTGCACGCTGGTAGAAAGCCACCTTCACATTGGTCCACTCATCTTCAGTTTGTGGCCAGTGGATAAATTGTGGCACAAGGTCAAGAATGGCATTAATCACCTGCATAAACACCCTGGGGATTAGCTGAATCCCAATTCCCAATCCCAATCCCAATTCAAGAGCAGAGGTGGTTTGTAAACTGCCACGGCCCAAAATATAAAGTGTGGTCAGCAACTTGACCATCCCAGGCACTGCATGGCTTTGGGATGTAGATGACTTCAGTTTATCCTCTAGGAGCCCATAATTGTATGGAATTGCTCCTCTGGTTAACCAGATTCTGGTCCAGACATCTGAGTCCCACATGTGTCCCAAAAAGGCCCATCGCATAAATAGCTGTGGTTGGCGAAGGCGGGGTGGAAGAGCCACAGCATGGTCTGGGTGTTTATCCCATTAGGGCATGAATGGTGTGGGGGATCTGGGAGAATGTCCCATGAACGTAGCAATGTTAGGCCCTCATCAAAAGTTGTGATCACAGAGGTAACATCATTGTGAGTTATAGTGAGCTTCATAAGGTATCCCCAGCGATATATGATGTTATGATTACGTAGTGCTTTTGTAATCATCAAGAGCGATTTCCTACCTTGTAACATGTACTGAGAGAGGTTTGCATAGAGTTTAATTGTGTTGCTGTGTGGAAGTTGGTCATAAGTTGGTCCTTCACATGGTAAATGTGTACCCTCATAATGACATCTCTAAGAATATTATCAGGGAGGTACGAGGGTTTGGGCAGGTGGTGGATCCTGTCAATTATTATTTCAGAGATTGGAACAGAGGGTAGAACTTCTCAAATTAAATCGCAGGCATATTTATTCAGTCGTACGTTTAAAATGGATTCAGGGAAACCCTGAGTTTGTCATTGTTCCGCCTTGAGCGGTCTTCAAGGTCTGCGATTTTGGCTTTGAGCTTTACCATCTCCTCGTATTGATCATTATGGGCATCAATGAGGGTATTGTAGGATGTTGCAAACTCCCCCATTTTATGCTTAATTTGATCCACCTTCCCCTCAGCTCCTGCACTTCTGATTTGAAGTTGGTAACACATTCCGTGAGGTCAGCATGTAAGAAAGCTCTAAAGCCTCATACACACGTTCGGACTTCAAACAAATTTTCCGTGGATTGTTGTCCGAAGGGCTTTGGCTGTGACTTGTGTAGCGCTATCCCCAGTTAAGAGAGCCACTGGTTTGATTTCGGGCCCTGTGTACAGCACCACCAACCCCCGGCAATCTTACTCGACCCACTCTGGCATCTCCTTATAGTAAGGCAACACACTGAGGCGAGAGATTAAATATAACAGTTTTACTTTCATCAATTTGGCATAGGAAGAACAGAACACATGCAACTTGCTCACAGAGCCCTGCAGCAATAAATGTAGCACACGACAATGGCTCCACGCGGTAACCCACAGCGCGCAGCTATTATGGTGTGCGCACCCTATGGCGCATTAAACAATACTCTAACACCCCCTCCCTAGTCAGGCCTGAGTTAAAAGAAATCTCAGTCTTTTCCCCTAGGACTTCTTCGCATGCAAGTTTCGGTGGTGCACTTGATGAAATAATATTTGTAATCCACAGGTAGGTAGTCTCATTTAAACTCTATCCTGGAGACCCTTCAACTCTGTCCTGCTACTGGTCTCCTAATGGAACAACAAACTAACGATCGGTGGGCCAAGGCAGTCTATAGGCCTAAAACGGTAAAGTCTACTTGATTGAGCAAGTGCTCGCTCACCACTCCGGACGCGATCCCAGTCCGGGACTTCCACCTGCTGTGTCTCCGCACACAGCGTCTGCAATGATCGGTACCCCGATCCAACTGATGTCCTCACTCGACCAGTCTGGTGCCACCCAGGCTCCGCAGTGGGGTGGAAGGCTCTTCGGAAGTAGCGCAAGGCCCCAGGCTTCAGGCCTTGCACTGCCGTGGATCCGCACAGGAAGAAGCTGTTGCTTGAAGCGCGGTGTCCCCCAAAGAGAAAGAGCTCCGCCTCGTCTCCCTCTTAAATAGCCCCTCCCATGAGTCTCTGCGGTGGCAGTTTGCACCCTGGGTGCCGAACGGGGTTCTGGGTAACGTAGTCCTGGGCCTTAAAGGAGACCCCGCTACACACTCCCCCCACTTAAACTCTTTGGTCCCCAAAGATAACATAACATTAAATTACAGAACGTACAACATCAATCAAAGTCTTGTATGATGTTGGCAGGGGAAATTCCCACCAAAAACGAGGCGGTGAACTCCCTTGTCCACAGGTTACACTATCATTAGTGTCCTGCCTAATTGTGCCAGAGAGTGAATTGGGGTTGCCTCCTACCAAATGGACAGTGGGAGGGTCAGGGTCTTCCATACTCCTTCTCGCAGTAACTAGGGATGAGCCGAACACCCCCGGGTTCGGTTCGCACCAGAACCCGCGAACGGACTGAAAGTTCGCACGAACGTTAGAACCCTATTAAATACAATGGATGCGAACGTTTGAAATCTAAAGTGCTAATTATAACAACTATTATGCATGTTATTGTCCTAAAAAGGGTTTGGGAACCCGGGTTCTTCACAAGGGGACATGTATCAATGCAAAAATAAGTTTTAAAAACGTCAGTTTTTCGGGAGCAGTCATTTTAATGATGCATAAAGTGAAAAAAATAAAAGTCAAATATTCCTTTAAATATCGTACCTGGGAGGTGTCTAAAGTATGCCTGTGAAGTGCCATGTGTTTCCCGTGTTTAGAACTGTCCCTGCACAAAATGACATTTCTAAAGGAAAAAAAAGCCATTTAAAACTGCTTGCGGCTTTAATGTAATGTCTGGTCCCGGTAATATGGATGAAAATCTTTCAAAAAAATGGCATAGCTACCCCATCACCCCCCCCCACCCCAGCTAATTACCAGCCCCTTTGGGTCTTGTATGGATATTAAGGGGAACCCCGCACACAAAATAAAAAAGGCCCTATATACTCTGAACAGCCGTATACAGGCGGTGCATACAAGACAGGGACTGTAGGTTTGTTCTTATGTAGAATCTGTTTGTAATTTTGAACAGGTACATTATTTAAGTGTAGCTCCAGCCAAAAAATCAATTTTTAAGCTTTTTGGAAAACATAGGGAAGGGTTATCACCCCTGTAACATTTGTTTTGCTGTCTGTGCCCCTGTTCAGAACATTTCACCTCACTTTCCGTCCCAATGACAAATGTTTTTGAAAAGTGGGGTTTTTATTGAAACAAGGATTGGTGATTAAGCATCAGTAGAGAGGAGACACCTTTTTTCCCATATTAACTCTTTCAGGAGAGAATTTCCCTTCCTAGGGGTAGATTTCCTCTCACTTCCTGTTGTCTCCTTCCATTTGCAAGTAGGAGTCGTTTGTAAGTTGGATGTTTGAAAGTAGGGGCCTGCCCTATATACTCTGCTGAAATTTGCCCCTTACATGCTGGTGTTGCCACAACACTGTAAGCCCTCACAGTTACTCTTGGTGGGTGCATGAATTGGCCCTGCTGTGAATTATTAGATCAAGAATTGTAATTGCATGCCCCTGTTGAACAGGGGCTGAAAAATTGGGCCTTTGGTGGTGGTGGTGTTGACACAACACTGTAAGGCCTCACAGTTACTCTTGGTGGGCTCATGAATGGGCCCTGCTGTGAATTATTAGATCAAGAATTGTAATTGCATGCCCCTGTTGAACAGGGGCTGAAAAATTGGGCCTTTGGTGGTGATGGTGGTGGTGTTGACACAACACTGTAAGCCCTCACAGTTACTCTTGGTGGGCGCAGGAATGGGCCCTGCTGTGAATTATTAGATCAAGAATTGTAATTACATGCCCCTGTTAAACAGGGGCAGAAAAATTGGGCCTTAGGCACTGGTGCCACAACACTGCAACCCCTCACAGATACTGTACTTGGAGCACAGCAATGAGCCCTGTTGCAAAGTATTGCATCAAAAAAATTGTAATTACACGCCCCTGTTATACAGGGGCTGAAAAATTGGGCCTTAGGCACTGGTGCTGGACCCACGACACTGCAACCTCTCCCAGATACTCTAGTTGGAGTGCAGGAATGAGCCCTGCTGCAAAGCATTGCATAAAAAATTGTAATTACATGCCCCTGTTAAACAGGGGCTGAAAAATTGTGCCTTAGGCACTGGTGCCACGACACTGCAACCTCTCCCAGATACTCTAGTTGGAGTGCAGGAATGAGCCCTGCTGCAAACATTGCATAAAAAATTGTAATTACATGCCCCTGTTAAACAGGGGCTGAAAAATTGGGCCTTAGGCACTGATGGTGGCACCCAGAAATAAAAATGTTCTTCCAAGCTATCATCATCAATCGGATCATTGAGGAGGAGGAGGATAGTCAGTCAACATAACAGGACAGTCACTCAGCATCAGCATCAGTCTTGAAGGGATGTGACATTTGAAAATAAATTAGTCTGTTATATCAGCTTCAGGTGTTTGGTAGCTGGTGGTGATCCAAGACTGGTTCATCTTTATGAAGGTCAGTCGATCAACCGAGTCGGTGGACAGGCGCACCCTGTGATCCATGACAAATCCTCCAGCAGCACTGAATGTGCGTTCTGAAAGAACGCTGGATGCAGGACAGGCCAGTAGCTCAATTGCATACTGTGCAAGCTCTGGCCAGTGATCCATCCTCAAGACCCAGTAAGCCAGAGGATTTTCGGTGGGGAAGGTGTCCAAGTCTGACCTTGCCCCTAGGTATTCCTGCACCATGTATATCAGACGCTGGCGATGGTTGCTGGAACCGATCATACCTTGGGGCTGCGGACTAAAGAATTGTCTGAACGCATCGGTCAGACGGCCACCTTCCCCACCGCTCCTTCTTTGACTGACCAAAGCCTCAGCAACTCGTTGTCCAGGACCAGGAGTTTGTAACCTCCCAGTCTCTGGGAACGCGTTGCACAGACCTTTCTGCAAGGCCTCCCGGAGTTGTCTCATCCTCTGCTCCCTCTGCGACGGTAAGATAAGGTCCGCAACCTTACTCTTGTACCGTGGATCAAGGAGAGTGGCCAGCCAGTAATGGTCCCTCTCCTAGATCCGAAGAATACGAGGATCCTTCCGCAGATTTTGCAGGATCAGGGAGGCCATGCAGTGTAGGTTAGCTGAGGCATTGGGTCCGGAGTCCTCTGGGTCACTAAGGACGACATGATCCGCAGCCACCTCCTCCCAGCCACGTACAAGTCCACGGGTTTCATGGGACTGTAAATCCTCCCTAAAAGACTGCTGCTGATGATGCTGAGTGCCAGGCTCCACCTCCATGCTGACACAATCCTCCCCCTCCTCCTCCTCCTCCTCCTCTTCCTGTGCGATGGGTGGGACAAAAGGAACACTGTCTGGGTAAAGGGGGCCTTGAGAGGCAAGGAAGTCCTCCTCTTCCTGCCTCTGTTCTGCCTCAAGTGCCCTGTCCATTATTCCACGCAGCGTATGTTCCAACAGGTGGACAAGAGGTACAGTGTCACTGATGCATGCACTGTCACTGCTCACCATCCTCGTGGCCTCCTCAAATGGTGCCAGTACAGTGCATGCATCCCTGATCATGCCCCACTGGCGTGGTGAAAAAAACCCAAGCTCCCCTGACCCTGTCCTGGTGCCGTAGTCGCACAGGTACTCATTGATGGCCCTCTGCTGCGTGTGCAGCCGCTGCAGCATGGCCAATGTTGAGTTCCACCTGGTAGGCATGTCACATATAAGGCGGTTCTTGGGCAGGTTCAACTCCTTTTGCAGCTCAGCCAGGCGAGCACTGGCATTATAAGATCTGCGGAAATGCACACAGACTTTCCTGGCCTGCCTCAGGACATCCTGTAAGCCCGGGTACCTGCCCAAGAACTGCTGCACCACCAGGTTAAGGACGTGAGCCACACAGGGCACATGGGTCAGTTGTCCCTGTCGGAGGGCGGAGAGGAGGTTGGTGCCATTGTCGCAAACCACCTTTCCTGGCTTAAGCTGGTGTGGCGTCAACCACCTCTCGGCCTGCCCCTGCAGAGCAGACAGAACCTCTGCCCCAGTGTGGCTCCTGTCCCCCAAACACACCAGCGCAAGCACGGCATGGCATCTTTTTGCCTGCGTACTTGCGTAGCCCCTTGAACGCCTACGGAGCACCGCTGGTTCCGAGGACAAAGCACAGGAAGAGGCCACGGAGGAAGAAGAAGAGGAGGGGGTGGAGGACAGAGGTGTGTCACAACCAGTAGTAGCATTTTGGAGGCGTGGCGGCAGAACAACCTCCAACACTACTGCACCTTGTCCTGCATCCTTCCCAGCTGCCAAAAGAGTGACCCAATGAGCCATGAAAGAAAGGTAACGTCCCTGTCTATGCCTGCTGGACCATGATTCAGCGGTAATATGCACCTTACCGCTGACAGTCCTGTCCAGCGAGGCCAAGACATTGCCTTCCACATGCCGGTAGAGAGCTGGAATCGCCTTCCGTGAGAAAAAGTGGCGTTTGGGAACCTGCCACTGAGGAACCGCACATTGCACAAACTCACGGAAGGGGGCCGAGTCTACCAACTGAAAAGGCAGCAGTAGAAGCGCTAGCAATTTAGCCAAGCTAGCATTCAACCGCTGGGCATGTGGATGGCTGGGAGTGAACTTCCACTGAGGAACCGCACATTGCACAAACTCACGGAAGGGGGCCAAGTCTACCAACTGAAAAGGCAGCAGTTGAAGCGCTAGCAATTTAGCCAAGCTAGCATTCAACCGCTGGGCATGTGGATGGCTGGGAGTGAACTTCTTTCGACGGTCCAGCAGCTGGGGCAGGGAAATTTGCCTGCTAGAATCGGACGTCGGTGTACTGCTAGCAGAGTGCCTGCAAGTACTTGGCTGTGACACACCTAATTCTACACCTTGATTCCTCTCAGTGCAGGTTTCAGAGAGGACTGAAGGTATAGTGGGGTTGGAGATCCCAGCTGATGCGGTGCAAGGAGAGGTCCGCTTTGTTCTTTGGTGTGGGTCTTTAAGGTAGGCTTGCCAACGAGCTGCATGGCAGGTCAACATATGTCTGGTCAAGCATGTTGTGCCCAAGCTGCTGATGTTTTGGCCACGCGATATACGCTTGAGACATATGTTGCAAACAGCAGCTGTGCGATCTGATGCACTCGACTCAAAAAAGGCCCACACCAAAGAACTTTTTGAATAACGGGCAGAGGCAGCGCCCTGCACAGGCGGAGCTCTGCGGTGTGATTCAGTCGGTGTGCTGCCCTTACGCTGGTCCCCCGAGGGCATCCTGCCTCGTTGGAGATGTGCCTCCTCCTCATCCTCCTCCTCTCTCCTATTAGGCACCCACATGGAGTCAGTGACCTCATCATCCCCTCCCTCCTCATCACTGGAGCCAATCTGGCAGTATGCTGCAGCTGCTGGAACATGACTGCCAGATTGGTGTCCTTCTTGAGCATCCCCTCTCTCTGCTCTCACACTACTGCCTTCCTCTAGCTGGGTATCATCATCAGACCCTTCAAAACGCTGGGCATCCTCCTGGAGCATGTACCCAACACTGTGCTCAAACAGTTCGGGGGGACTCCTCAGGAGGACATGGTGGGTCTAGAGAAGGAGTGACTGATGATGACATTGATACCAGGGAAGAGGACGCTTTGGCAGCTGCTTTGCCAGTACCCTGAGCCTGGGTGAGAGAGGATGAGGAGGATGAGGAGGGCTTGGTCATCCACTCTACCAAGTCTTCGGCATGATGCGGCTCAACACGTCCAGCTGCCGAAAAGAAGGACAAGCGTGTCCCATGGCCATGTGCTGATGACGATGCACCGCGTCCACGACCAGCACTGTTGTCTCTAGACACAGAGCCTGCTTGCCATCTTTTATTGGCTCCTGACTGTCTGCCTCTCCTTGTTTGCTTTTCAGACATTCTAATGGTCTGCAGGGAGATGGGAAAACCAGCAATAAGGGGCAGCTTCAGGTGTATATATTGAAGGAATCACACTACGCCTGCTGTAAGTGCTGCAAATGCCTGTTAGTGTAACAAACCAGGAAAACACAGCAATACGGGCTAGCTTCAGTTGTATAATGTGCAGGAGGCACACTCCGCCTGCTGTAAGTGCTGCAAATGCCTGTTAGTGTAACACACTAGGAAAACACAGCAATAAGGTCTAGCTTCAGGAGTATATTTCGCAGGAATCACACTACGCCTGCTGTAAGTGCTGCAAATGCCTGTTAGTGTAACACACCAGGAAAACACAGCAATACGGGCTAGCTTCAGGTGTATAATGTGCAGGAGGCACACTCTGGCCGCTGTATGTGCTGCAAATGCCTGTCAGTGTAACACACTAGGAAAACACAGCAATAAGGCCTAGCTTCAGGAGTATATTTTGCAGGAATCACACTACGCCTGCTGTAAGTGCTGCAAATGTCTGTTGGTGTAACACACTAGGAAAACACAGCAATACGGGCTAGCTTCAGAAGTATATTTTGCAGGAATCACACTACGCCTGCTGTAAGTGCTGCAAATGCCTGTTGGAGTAACATACTAGGAAAAGACAGCAATAAGGGCTAGCTTCAGGAGTATATTTTGCAGGAATCACACTACGCCTGCTGTAAGTGCTGCAAATGCCTGTTGGTGTAACACACTAGGAAAACACAGCAATACGGGCTAGCTTCAGGAGTATATTTTGCAGGAATCACACTACGCCTGTTGTAAGTGCTGCAAATGCCTGTTGGTGTAACACACTAGGAAAACACAGCAATACGGGCTAGCTTCAGGAGTATATTTTGCAGGAATCACACTACGCCTGCTGTAAGTGCTGCAAATGCCTGTTGGTGTAACACACTAGGAAAAGACAGCAATACGGGCTAGTTTCAGGAGTATATTTTGCAGGAATCACACTACGCCCGCTGTAAGTGCTGCAAATGCCTGTTGGTGTAACACACTAGGAAAACACAGCAATACGGGCTAGCTTCAGGAGTATATTTTGCAGGAATCCCACTACGCCTGTTGTAAGTGCTGCAAATGCCTGTTGGTGTAACACACTAGGAAAACACAGCAATACGGGCTAGCTTCAGGAGTATATTTTGCAGGAATCACACTACGCCTGCTGTAAGTGCTGCAAATGCCTGTTGGTGCAACACACTAGGAAAACACAGCAATACGGGCTAGCTTCAGGAGTATATTTTGCAGGAATCACACTACGCCTGCTGTAAGTGCTGCAAATGCCTGTTAGAGTAACACACTAGGAAAACACAGCAATAAGGCCTAGATTTAGGAGTATATTTCGCAGGAATCACACTACGCCTGCTGTAAGTGCTGCAAATGCCTGTTGGTGTAACACACCAGGAAAACACAGCAATACGGGCTAGCTTCAGGTGTATAATGTGCAGGAGGCACACTCCGCCCACTGTAAGTGCTGCAAATGCCTGTTAGTGTAACACACCAGGAAAACACACTAATAAGGGCTAGCTTCAGGTGTATACTGTGCAGGAGGCTTAGCAACAATGACACTGACACTGTCCCCTGCCTATCCTTCTCTCTCCCTGCACACAAGGTTTATCAAAGAATATGACACTGACACTCTCCCTGCCTATCCTTCTCTCTCCCTGCACACAAGGTTTAGCAAAGAATATGACACTGACACTGTCCCCTGCCTAGCCTTCTCTCTCCCTGCACACAAGGTTTAGCAAAGAATATGGCACTGACACTTTCCCTGCCTATCCTTCTCTTTCCCTGCACACAAGGTTTAGCAAAGAATATGACACTGACACTCTCCCTGCCTATCCTTCTCTCTCCCTGCACACAAGGTTTAGCAAAGAATATGACACTGACACTGTCCCCTGCCTATCCTTCTCTCTCCCTGCACACAAGGTTTAGCAAAGAATATGACACTGACACTTTCCCTGCCTATCCTTCTCTCTCCCTGCACACAAGGTTTAGCAAAGAATATGACACTGACACTCTCCCTGCCTATCCTTCTCTCTCCCTACACACAAGTTTGAGGTACAAATAGCACTGACACTGTCCCTGCCTATGTAACTCTTTCCCTGCGCCGGAACACACTACACAAGGCCGCCGTGCTGGCGGCCTTTTATAGTGTGGGGCGTGTGCTAAACCCCCTGAGCTATAATTGGCCACAGGCAACCTGCCTGTGGCCAATTATGGCTCTCCTAGCTGCCGGCGCTATGATTGGCCAAGCATGCGGGATCACAGTGCATGCTTGGCCAATCACAGCGCCGGGATTGCACTGCGATGGCGCAGTGTATTGTGGGCCGTTCGCGTCACTCGAATTTGGCGCGAACGGCCAAATTGTTCGATGTTCGCCGAACGATCGAACAGCCGATGTTCGAGTCGAACACCGAGCTCATCCCTAGCAGTAACCACAGTGTCTTCCACACTCCTCCCCATCTGTGGGTAAGTTAATCTTCTGGGAGGCTTTATGGCCCTTCTCTTCCTCTGTCCTCTTGGGCTTTCTGTTGGAACAGGCTCCTCTTCTGGAGTCGACTTAGGGATTTCCTCTGGTTCGGGAACGTTTGACTCTGGAGCAGGGAGATACATGGATTCCCTTGGATCTTCCTCTGGGAGTAGGTCACAGGCACTCTCCCAAGCATCAGACCAAGGACTGGACGGGATGAACTCAGTAGCTTCTAAATTCAGTATGGAGCTCACTGGAGATGATGGGCACCCGGTTGACTCCTTCACCGGGGCCCGCTGAAGTTTTCCGGCGGCTTGCGGTTATTCATCTTTTTTTTCTTTGGACTGGCACACACTTTGGCGAGATGGCCAGTTCCTCCACAATTGAAACAAATCACATCCCCCCAATCTTCCAGGGATGCGGGCGCTGAGGTATTTGGAAACAGTTCCTTCCTCGGATTTTCCCTCTCTGGTTCCCTTGACTTCTTTTCCATCAGGGAGGTCAACATCCCCAATACTTGGGACATCTGCGACTTCAAGGTATCCACCTCTGAGTCTCTTTCCAGGGTCATGGCCATCCTGACCATCACCGGAGGAGGATTTACCGACTCAACTGGTTGGTTCCTCTTCTTCTCTTCCAGCATAGCTTCTTCTTCTCTGACTATTCGGATCAAGTCAGGGTACTCCAGGCTCTTCCCGTCCTGTCTGGTGCGTAGCGCCAGTGCGATGGGGTCCAGGGGCTGAGATCCTCTCATCACCTGCTGAACACGGGCCTCATCCACCTTCCGCGGGTCAATCCCTTTCTTCAGGATCATCTTATGCAGGATCTTATCCAGGCGCCTCATGAACAGTTTCTCTCCTGTCTTTTGGTAACAATGCTCTAGCTGGTAAGTGAGCTCAGTGATTTTCTCTGTTCCACCAAACACATTCTGCAGAATGTCCAGATAGTCCTGTGCATCACAGTCTGTCTTGCTCATCTTGAGGTTGCGTATGGCCTCTAGGGCAGGTCCCTTCAAGCTCTCCGCAATTCTCTGCTTCTTTCTGTGGTCTGGGACTTCCCATTCTTCTAAGGCCTGAGTGGCACTGTCTAACCACTCCTCAAACCCCTCTTCACCCGAAGGTACAGGTTTCCTCAGTGAAAACATTCTGAGTTTTCTGTATCCTGACATTTGGTAATCTGTAGGATCTTTCTTACACTGGGCTAAAATCTCCCCTAGGACCGTGAATAATTCTGCGCTGAGGGTGGCCTGCGTCGACCCGGGACTCTCTTTCTTCTCCCGTTTTTCTGCTTTTAGGGTGGGTGTTGGAGATAGTTTCGGTGTCTGAAGCCGTCCTCCAGGCTTGGACGGCAGCGCGTGTATTAGGCTATAAGTCTGATCATCTATTGTTTCTATACTTGGATTCTTGAAGTTCTCAGGGACTCCATCCTTCCACTCTATTAGTGCGTGGGTCAGTGAAGAATTCGACCTGACATCCACCACCCACACCTTCTGGTGCGGGGACAGTGACATCACTAGCTGCTTCAGCGCTTCTTCTTGCCAGATCCCTGGGAGTTCTATGACTACTACCCCGGCTGGATCTGTGCCGACCACCTTGCACCACTGTTCTACTTCTAGTGGATCCATGCTGGTACTCTTTGGCGTGTTACTTGCTGCAACAGGATCCCGGACTCGAGAGCCCCCACGTGCAGCGCTACCCCCAGTTAAGAGAGCCGCTGGTTTGATTTCGGGCCCTGTGTACAGCACCGCCAACCCCCGGCAATCTTACTCGACCCACTCTGGCACAGTTAGTCTAGGATTAAACTTATATCATAAGCAATGGTATTGCACGGGTTCATCTCCTTATAGTAAGGCAACACACTGGGGCGAGAGATTAAATATAACAGTTTTACTTTCATCAATTTGGCATAGGAAGAACAGAACACATGCAACTTGCTCACAGAGCCCTGCAGCAATAAATGTAGCACACGACAATGGCTCCACACGGTAACCCACTGCGCGCAGCTATTATGGTGTGCGCGCCCTATGGCGCATTAAACAATACTCTAACACCCCCTCCCTAGTCAGGCCTGACTTAAAAGAAATCTCAGTCTTTTCCCCTAGGACTTCTTCGCATGTAACTTTCGGTGGTGCACTTGATGAAATAATATTTGTAATCCACAGGTAGGTAGTCTCATTTAAACTCTATCCTGGAGACCCTTCAACTCTGTCCTGCTACTGGTCTCCTAATGGAACAACAAACTAACGATCGGTGGGCCAAGGCAGTCTATAGGCCTAAAACGGTAAAGTCTACTTGATTGAGCAAGTGCTCGGTCACCACTCCAGACACGATCCCAGTCCGGGACTTCCACCTGCTGTGTCTCCGCACACAGCGTCTGCAACGTTTGGGTCCCCGATCCAACTGATGTCCTCACTCGACCAGTCTGGTGCCACCCAGGCTCCGCAGTGGGGTGGAAGGCTCTTCGGAAGTAGCGCAAGGCCCCAGGCTTCAGGCCTTGCACTGCCGCGGATCCGCACAGGAAGAAGCTGTTGCTTGATGCGCGGTGTCCCCCAAAGAGAAAGAGCTCCGCCTCGCCTCCCTCTTAAATAGCCCCTCCGATGAGTCTCTAGGGTGGCAGTTTGCACCCTGGGTGCCGAACGGGGTTCTGGGTAACGTAGTCCCGGGGCCTTAAAGGAGACCCCGCTACACTTGTATAGCATACACACGGCAGGACTTTTTAGGCAACAAACACGAACATAGTGATGTTTCAATGTACTGACGACACTTCAAAAGAGAAAGTTCAATTCTCCGGCGTCACCCTTTGGGCTCCTTCTGCTAATCGCGAGTTAGTAGTTGTTTGTTCAGTGTTGATTTGCGCTTTTCAGTTTCGTGCTATTTTGTTCGTTTCTGAACGGGCGTTCGTTATTACTCCGTCAGTACCAACAGCAAAGCAGCTTTATTTCTATCCCATTATAAAGAAGAAGAGAATGTGCGCTGAATTTCTAGATTTCATAACTTGCCGTGTCACGAATGTGATATCTCCATTACGAACGCTAGTTTTACAAGACAGAACGCTTCCGGCTGGTCCTTGCTTCTGAGCATGCGTGTTTGTACTTTGGACTAAAGTCCGATGGATTTCTGTACACATGGCAGGACTTTGCACTGTAGGACTTTTGTTGCCAAAAAGTTTGTCCGTTTTCAGAGCGAACTTTTGTCCGATGAAAACCGAAAAAGTTTGTCCGATAGCGCATACACACGCTCTGATTTTTTGGAAAACCTGCTCATTTTGAAGTTTGTTGTCAAAAAGTCTGACCATGTGTATGGGGCTTTAGGGACACTAGCATGTCTTTCAGAGTTGCTTCTGACACAGGCTGGTTTGTAGCGGGGGAAGAGCTTGTTGGTTGGAGGCTAGACAGCGGAGACCTTGAGTGGAGAGTGTGAACATGTTTTGCTTTCGACTGCTGGGTTGCATTTTAGGTTCTTTTGGGGTCTTTTTCCTTGCAGCTTTTTAACACCTTTTTCTGGCACTTTTTAAACAAACTTTTTTTTTTCTTTTTTTCCTTCAGCCAACTAATTAAGGGGGGTGGTTAATTGGTCACAGGTGCTTGAGACCTATATCAATTTCTCTAGAACTCATTTTGAGCCTGCTCATCTTGAGTTTGCTGGAACTCTGTCCAAGTGGAACTGGACTAAGTGGTGAGTTAAAATCAAGAGTTAGTGGAACTGGACTAAGTGGTGAGTTAAAATCAAGAAATTAAAACAGGAGGTTATAACAGCAGTCATAGTACCTGTGTAGTGTGAGTAGTGTGTGTGGATCGTTAGTTCTTGTGTGTATTGTGAGTGCACGCTGGTCTGCGAGTGCACGCAGGTCTGTTGGTCTGCGAGTGCACGCTGATCTGCGAGTGCACGCTGATCTGCGAGTGCACGCAGGTCTGTTGGTCTGCGACTGCACGCAGGTCTGTTGGTCTGCGAGTGCACGCTGGTCTGCGAGTTTACGCTGGTCTGCGAGTTTACGCTGGTCTGCGAGTTTACGCTGGTCTGTGAGTGCACGCTGGTCTGCGAGTGGATGCAGGTCTGTTGGTCTGCGAGTGCACGTAGGTCTGCGAGTACCTGTGTATTGTCTTGTTGAGTACCTGTGTATTGTCTTGTTGAGTAGAAGTGTGCGCTGGTTTGTGAGTGCATGCAGGTCTGTTGGTCTGCGAGTGCACGCTGGTCTGCGAGGGCACGCTGGTCTGTGAGTGCACTCAGGTCTGTTGGTCTGCAAGTGCATGCTGGTTTGCGAGTGCACGCAGGTCTGTTGGTCTGTGAGTGCACGCTGGTCTGTGAGTGCACGCAGGTCTGTTGGTCTGCGAGTGCATGCTGGTCTGCGAGTGCACGCTGGTTTGCGAGTACCTGTGTATTGTCTTGTTGAGTACCTGTGTATTGTCTTGTGTTGAGTAGAAGTGTGCGCTGGTTTGCAAGTGCACGCAGGTCTGTTGGTCTGCGAGTTCACGCTGGTCTGCGAGTTTACGCTGGTCTGTGAGTGCACGTAGGTCTGTTGGTCTGTGAGTGTACGCTGGTCTGCGAGTGGACGCAGGTCTGTTGGTCTGCGAGTGCACGTAGGTCCGCGAGTACCTGTGAATTGTCTTGTTGAGTACCTGTAAATTGTCTTGTTGAGTACCTGTGAATTGTCTTGTTGAGTACCTGTGAATTGTCTTGTTGAGTACCTGTGAATTGTCTTGTTGAGTACCTGTGAATTGTCTTGTTGAGTACCTGTGAATTGTCTTGTTGAGTACCTGTGTATTGTCTTGTTGAGTACCTGTGTATTGTCTTGTTGAGTACCTGTGTATTGTCTTGTTGAGTAGAAGTGTGCGCTGGTTTGTAAGTGCATGCAGGTCTGTTGGTCTGCGAGTGCACGCTGGTCTGCCAGTGCACGCTGGTCTGTGAGTGCACTCAGGTCTGTTGGTCTGCGAGTGCATGCTGGTTTGCGAGTGCACGCAGGTCTGTTGGTCTGTGAGTGCACGCTGGTCTGCGATTGCACGCTGGTCTGTGAGTGCACGCAGGTCTGTTGGTCTGCGAGTGCATGCTGGTCTGCGAGTGCACGCTGGTTTGCGAGTACCTGTGTATTGTCTTGTTGAGCACCTGTGTATTGTCTTGTTGAGTAGAAGTGTGCGCTGGTTTGCGAATGCACGCAGGTCTGTTGGTCTGCGAGTTTACGCTGGTCTGCGAGTTTACGCTGGTCTGTGAGTGCACGCAGGTCTGTTGGTCTGTGAGTGCACGCTGGTCTGCGAGTGGATGCAGGTCTGTTGGTCTGCGAGTGCATGTAGGTCTGCGAGTACCTGTGACAATCCATTATTTGTTGGATGATTCTTTGTGCACTATCACTGGAGAATCGAGGACTTCCTTCAACATGTTCATCCCCTAAAAAAAAAAAAATTGTGAAATCTGCATGCCTACATCTCTTACCTGAAGCTGTGGTGACAGACACTGACCTGTTGTAGTGAAAAGTTCCACCACGTCATCCACCTCTCCTTCCTCCACTTCTCCTTCCTCCACCTCTCCTTTATCCACTTCTACTTCCTCCACATCCTCAGGTTGGCCTTGTTGGTGAGGTTGGGGTTCTTTATGAGGTATGGGTTTCCTGGCCTCCGAGGAGTGGTGTCCTCCCACTCTTCTCTCCCCTATGAGAATGAATCAAATGATACACTTAGCACACACATATTTGAAGTCATAAATAGGAATATGATACATTGCTTGCAAGTGGGGTACAATTGTCTGTTTTGGCACAGTTCCAAGCTGAAGACATGAATTTTCAAATTAACAAAGCAGGACAAATTACCTTTTTGTGACAATTTTTGCACAATGCCCCCCCCCCCCCCCAGTACCCACTGTAGCACCTGTGTGGGACACCCTAAAAAGGTTGTTATGGTGGCACACACTAGTGCTCCTGTGAGTGCAGATGTGTAAACACTTGCTGAGTGTCCTCTCCTTTACATTGATACATTGATTCAAGTTTGCATTTCATTCTAGTTACAAACACATCATCTAGACAACAATGTGATAACATTGTTGGAATATAAACAGACATTTTATGAAAAACGAAAAAAACATGGATATTGAGAAATCATCGTATGTAGTGGGCAAACGATGTGTCTGTATCGACCGATTACTGTGCCCACTAAATTTGTAAAGATTACATTTTGTAATGTACTATAGTAAAAAGCAACAACATGGAGCAACATGCAAGTTGTGAAATACAAGAATAGGGACACAGGAGAAGTACTTACTTTTTTCTAGCATTCTCTTAATGCTCCTTAACTGCTCCGGAAGGACATATTAGATGCCTTGTATCTCCTCCTTGTTCGTGACATTTCACGCTCCGGGCTTGGCTCCTCGTTATTAGAGGATTTCTCAGACACCTGCTGTGACTCCGCCATGTCGTCTGCGCGCCGAAAGAGAAGGGACGGGGACTCATCGTGAAAGAACGTCATGGGCGGGCAACGTGTGTCACATATGCGTAGTGTATATAAAGCTAACACACGTGTCGTACCTACGTTCTGTGTGCGGAGGAAGGAGTAAGAGCGCCGAACGTTAGACCGAAGGTAAGATTTGAACTTGGTACATCAGTGGCCTATACTGCATATAGATTGAAGAGGCATATATGGGCATAAAGATTACTATAGTTTAGACTGTGATTGACATTTGTATTTTTGTCTTGTGTTTTGTCTTGCAGAAAGAATGAATGCTTTTCAGGAAAAATAATTTCTGGGAGAATTTATTGATAGATTAAGGGAGCTGCCTGCTCTGTGGGAGACCAAAAATCCTATACACAAAAAAAAGGGGTAAGGAAAGCAGCGCTGGAGACCCTGCTCCCATTTGTGCACACCAGGATGCCCCACGCGACAATTGAACACCTGGATACAAAAATTGGGACCTTGAGAGGCACATACAGAAATGAGCGCAATAGGGTCCTGGCTTCTCAGAGGTCAGGAGCAGCAGCAGGGAAGGTATATGTCCCACATTTGTGGTACTATAGAAGATTGGCCTTTCTGAATAAGCATATTACAGCAATGGAATCACTTTTGAGCCTTCCCTCCAGCCTTCCATCCAGCCTTCCCTCCAGCCTTCCCTCCAGCCAAGATGTTCCTTCTCAGGATCAAGAGGAGCCTTCCATCTTGGATGAAGACCCAGATCTGTCCGTCTGGAGTCAGGTATAGTCTTTTCTAAACATTTATTGTGATAAAATTAATGCTGAAAAATAGATGTTAAGATGGGAACAAATTTATTCAATCACAAAAATGTGTTTTACATAGCAATAGACAGTAGTGGGCCCAAATTTTTATGAGATGAATGAAAAATTATGGGGTCATAATGAGAGTGTTTAAAATTTATTATAATTATATTTGCAACAGTCATGAGCTGAACATTGTGTGTGATTGATGAAACCAAACTCTAAGGCCTCGTACACACGGCCGAGATTCTCGTAGAAAAAAACATGTCGTTTTTTTCGACGGGATTCCTGGACAAGAAAATTGTCCCGGCCGAGTGTACACACGCTCGTTTCAAATAACCCGCGGTTCTTTGAATGGAGCGTACGCGGTGACGTCATCGACTACGACGAGCATGCGCTCGTCACATTCGATGCCGTCGCCGCCATCTTGGTATACCCTACGTATGCCTAGGAAGCTACCGCGCATGCGTCAAATTCATTTCGAACATGCGCGGGCTTCCCGGCGGACAGGTAAGTGTACACACACTCACTTTTGTCGTCGAGAAACAGGCTGACGAGAATCTCGACGAGAAAATAAAGAGCAGGTTCTCTATTTTCTCGTCGAGGTTACTTGTCGGTTTTCTCGACGAGAAACCCGATAGCCGCGTACACACGACCGATTTACTCGGCAAGACATCTCTGCCAGCAAGTTTCTTGCTGGTTCTTGCCGAGAAAATCGGTTGTGTGTACGAGGCCTAAATATGTCCATTTTTTACACAGGAGGAGGTCAGCCAGAATGAGAGGCAGGAAAATGTCAGGCAGGAGGAGGCTGGGGTGAGTGCCAGAGAGGAGGTGGCAGGGGTGAGTGGCAGAGAGGAGGTGGCTGGGCCTAGTGGCAGAGAGGAGGTGGCTGGGCCTAGTGGCAGAGAGGAGGTGGCTGGGCCTAGTGGCAGAGAGGAGGTGGCTGGGCCAAGTGGCAGAGAGGAGGTGGCTGGGCCAAGTGGCAGAGAGGAGGTGGCTGGGCCAAGTGGCAGAGAGGAGGTGGCTGGGCCAAGTGGCAGAGAGGAGGTGGCTGGGCCAAGTGGCAGAACTAGGTGTCAAGTGCCTCCCATCCGCCTTCCACCAAGAAGGGCCAGGAGGGATAGGTCTGTGAGTCTGGCACCACTGGCCCTGATTAAAGAGGCACATTCCACCCTCCAGCAGCCACCAATCCCTGATGAGGGCTATGCGGCCTTAGTTGGCGTCAAAATTAGCCAGATGCCAATGGAACAACGACTAATATGTGAGCCCCTGCTCATTAGCCTGTTAAATAAGGGGTTGATGGGGATCCTCAGTGCCACAACTATGATTTGCGACCACAGCCATCCTCCTGCACCTCCTTCTCCAGCTCCACCTCCTTCTTCTCCACCTCCACCTCCTTCTTCTCCTCCACCTCCTTCTCCTCCTCCTGACATGAGTACACCTCCAGAGGCACAGCCTTCAGTCAGGCGGACAAGGAGGGCTACAGAGAAGGCTGCAGGGAAGCCTGCAGGGAAGCCTACCAAGAAGGCTGCAGGGAAGGCTACCAGGAAGACCAGGAAGTGATTTCCTTGCTTCAATGTGATCTGACAGAAGGTAGTCTGTTGTAGTTCCACAGACTTGGGACATGTATCTAACCTGCTGCTGTTCCTGACTAGGGATGAGCTTTGTGTTCGAGTCGAACACACGTTCGACTCGAACATCAGCTGTTCGATCGTTCGACGAAGATCGAACGTTATGGGCCGTTTGCGCCAAATTCGAGTGACGCGAACGGCCCACAATACACTGCGCCATCGCAGTGCAATCCCGGCGCTGTGATTGGCCAAGCATGCACTGTGACCCCGCATGCTTGGCCAATCACAGCGCCGGTAGCGAGGAGAGCCATAATTGGTCACAGGCAGGATGCCTGTGGCCAATCATAGCTCAGGGGGGTTTAGTACACGCCCCACACTATAAAAGGCTGCCAGCGCGGCGGCCTTGTGCAGTGTGTTCTGGTGTGCAGGGAAAGAGCTACATAGGGAGGGACAGTGTGTTCAATGTTGTGTTCTTTTCTCAGGCATCTGCAGGAGTTGCTGTTCATTGCTGTTCTCTAAGATAGATAGGCAGGCAGGGACAGTGTGTTCTTTTCTCAGGCATCTGCAGGAGTTGCTGTTCATTGCTGTTCTCTAAGCTAGATAGGAAGGCAGGGACAGTGTGTTCTTTTCTTAGGCATCTGCAGGAGTTGCTGTTTATTGCTGTTCTCTAAGCTAGATAGGCAGTCAGGGACAGTGTGTTCTTTTCTCAGGCATCTGCAGCAGTTAGTGGGTGTTGTGTGCCCCAGCACAGGATACACCTGTATATACCCATTATTGCTATTCTCTAAGCTAGATAGGCAGGCAGGGACAGTGTGTTCTTTTCTCAGGCATCTGCAGGAGTTGCTGTTCATTGCTGTTCTCTAAGCTAGATAGGCAGGCAGGGACAGTGTGTTCTTTTCTCAGGCATCTGCAGCAGTTAGTGGGTGTTGTGTGCCCCAGCACAGTATACAACTGTATATACCCATCATTGCTGTTCTCTAATACAGGCATCTGCAGGAGTTAGTGGGTGTTGTGTGACCTAGTACAGTATACACCCGTCATTGCTGTTCTCTAATACAGGCATCTGCAGGAGTTAGTGGGTGTTGTGTGCCCTAGCACAGTATACACCTGTATATATCCGTCATTTCTGTTCTCTAATACAGGCATCTGCAGGAGTTAGTGGGTGTTGTGTGCCCTAGTACAGTATACACCTGTATATACCCGTCATTGCTGTTCTCTAATACAGGCATCTGCAGGAGTTAGTGGGTGTTGTGTGCCCTAGTACAGTATATACCTGTATATACCCGTCATTGCTGTTCTCTAATACAGGCATCTGCAGAAGTTAGTGGATGTTGTGTGCCCTAGTACAGTATACACCTGTATATACCCATCATTGCTGTTCCCTTATAAAGGCATCTGCTGGAGTTAGTGGGTGTTGTGTGCCCTAGTACAGTATACACCTGTATATACCCGTCATTGTTGTTCTCTAATACAGGCATCTGCAGGAGTTAGTGGGTGTTGTGTGCCATAGTACAGTATACACCTGTATATACCCGTCATTGCTATTCTCTATTAAAGGCATCTGCTGGAGTTAGTGGGTGTTGTGTGCCCTAGTACAGTATACACCTGTATATACGCGTCATTACTGTTCTCTAATAAAGGCATCTGCTGGAGTTAGTGGGTGTTGTGTGCCCTAGTACAGTATACACCTGTATATACCCGTCATTGCTGTTCTCTAATAAAGGCGTCTGCTGGAGTTAGTGGGTGTTGTGTGCCCTAGTACAGTATACACCTGTATATACCCGTCATTGCTGTTCTCTAATAAAGGCGTCTGCTGGAGTTAGTGGGTGTTGTGTGCCCTAGTACAGTATACACCTGTATATACCCATCATTGCTGTTCTCTAATAAAGGCATCTGCTGGAGTTAGTGGGTGTTGTGTGCCCTAGTACAGTATACACCTGTATATACCCGTCATTGCTATTCTCTATTAAAGGCATCTGCTGGAGTTAGTGGGTGTTGTGTGCCCTAGTACAGTATACACCTGTATATACGCGTCATTACTGTTCTCTAATAAAGGCATCTGCTGGAGTTAGTGGGTGTTGTGTGCCCTAGTACAGTATACACCTGTATATACCCGTCATTGCTGTTCTCTAATAAAGGCATCTGCTGGAGTTAGTGGGTGTTGTGTGCCCTAGTACAGTATACACCTGTATATACCCGTCATTGCTGTTCTCTAATAAATGCGTCTGCTGGAGTTAGTGGGTGTTGTGTGCCCTAGTACAGTATACACCTGTATATACCCTTCATTGCTGTTCTCTAATAAAGGCGTCTGCTGGAGTTAGTGGGTGTTGTGTGCCCTAGTACAGTATACACCTGTATATACCCATCATTGCTGTTCTCTAATAAAGGCATCTGCTGGAGTTAGTGGGTGTTGTGTGCCCTAGTACAGTATACACCTGTATATACCCATCATTGCTGTTCTCTAATAAAGGCAGCTGCTGGAGTTAGTGGGTGTTGTGTGCCCTAGTACAGTATACACCTGTATATACCCATCATTGCTGTTCTCTAATAAAGGCGTCTGCTGGAGTTAGTGGGTGTTGTGTGCCCTAGTACAGTATACACCTGTATATACCCGCCATTGCTGTTCTCTAATAAAGGCGTCTGCTGGAGTTAGTGGGTGTTGTGTGCCCTAGTACAGTATACACCTGTATATACCCGTCATTGCTGTTCTCTAATAAAGGCAGCTGCTGGAGTTAGTGGGTGTTGTGTGCCCTAGTACAGTATACACCTGTATATACCCATCATTGCTGTTCTCTAATAAATGCATCTGCTGGAGTTAGTGGGTGTTGTGTGCCTCCAGCGCAATATACACTACCCAATTGCTAGTTTTCCCATCTCCCTGCAGGCCATTACTATGTCTGTAAGGCCAACAAGGAGAGGCAGACAGTCACGAGCCAATAAAAGAGGGCAAGCAGGCTCTGTGTCTAGAGACAACAGTGCTGGTCGTGGATGCGGTGCATCGTCATCAGCGCGTGGCCATGGGACACGCTTGGCCTTATTTTTGGCAGCTGGACGTGTTGAGCCGCATCATGCGGAAGACTTGGTAGAGTGGATGACCAAGCCCTCCTCATCCTCCTCATCCTCTCTCACCCAGGCTCAGGGTACTGGCAAAGCAGCTGCCAAAGTGTCCTCTTCCTTCGTATCAATGTCATCATCAGTCACTCCTTCCCTAGACCCACCGTGTCCTCCTGAGAAGTCCCCCGAACTGTTTGAGCACAGTGTTGGGTACATGCTCCAGGAGGATGCCCAGCGTTTCGAAGGGTCTGAAGATGATACCCAGCTAGAGGAAGGCAGTAGCGTGAGAGCAGAGAGAGGGGATGCTCAAGAAGGACAGCAATCTGGCAGTCATGTTCCAGCAGCTGCAGCATACTGCCAGATTGGCTCCAGTGATGAGGAGGGAGGGGATGATGAGGTCACAGACTCCACGTGGGTGCCTGATAGGAGAGAGGAGGAGGATGAGGAGAAGGCACATCTCCAACGAGGCAGGATGCCCTTGGGGGGCCAGCGTAAGGGCAGCACACCGACTGAATCACACCTCAGAGCTCCGCCTGTGCAGGGCGCTGCCTCTGCCCGTTATTCCAAAAGTTCTTTGGTGTGGGCCTTTTTTGAGTCGAGTGCATCAGATGGCACTGTTGCTGTTTGCAACATATGTCTCAAGCGTATCTCGCGTGGCCAAAACATCAGCCGCTTGGGCACCACATGCTTGACAAGACATATGTTGACCTGCCAATCAGCTCGTTGGCAAGCGTACCTTAAAGACGCACACCAAAGAACAAAGCGGACCTCTCCTTGCTCCTCATCAGCTGGGATCTCCAACCCCACTGTACTGTACCTTCAGTCCTCTCTGAAATCTGCACTGAGAGGAATGAAGGTGTAGAATTAGGTGTGTCACAGCGAAGTACTTGCGGGCACTCTGCTAGCAGTACACCGACATCTGATTATAGCAGGCAAATTTCCCTGCCCCAGCTGCTGGACCGTCAAAAGAAGTTCACTCCCAGCCATCCACATGCCCAGCGGTTGAATGCTAGCTTGGCTAAATTGCTAGCACTTCAACTGCTGCCTTTTCATTTGGTAGACTCGGCCCCCTTCCGTGAGTTTGTGCAATGTGCGATTCCTCAGTGGCAGGTTCCCAAACGCCACTTTTTCTCACGGAAGGCCATTCCGGCTCTCTACCGGCATGTGGAAGGCAATGTCCATGCCTCGCTGGACAGGGCGGTCAGCGGTAAGGTGCATATTACCGCTAACTCATGGTCCAGCAGACATGGACAGGGACGTTACCTTTCTTTCACGGTCCATTGGGTCACTCTTTTGGCAGCTGGGAAGGATGCAGGACAAGGTGCAGTAGTGTTGGAGGTTGTTCCGCCGCCACGCCTCCAAAATGCCACTACTGGTTGTGACACACCTCTCTCCTCCACCCCCTCCTCTTCTTCCTCCATGGCCTCTTCCTGTGCTTTGTCCTCGGAACCAGCGGTGCTCCGTAGGCGTTCAAGGGGCTACGCAAGTACGCAGGCAAAAAGATGCCATGCCGTAGTTACGCTGGTGTGTTTGGGGGACAGGAGCCACACTGGGGCAGAGGTTCTGTCAACTCTGCAGGGGCAGGCCGAGAGGTGGTTGACACCACGCCAGCTTAAGCCAGGAATGGTGGTTTGCGACAATGGCACCAACCTCCTCTCCGCCCTCCGACAGGGACAACTGACCCATGTGCCCTGTGTGGCTCACGTCCTTAACCTGGCGTTGCAGCGGTTCTTGGGCAGGTACCCGGGTTACAGGATGTCCTGAGGCAGGCCAGGAAAGTCTGTGTGCATTTCCGCAGATCATATAATGCCAGTGCTCGGCTGGCTGAGCTGCAAAAGGAGTTGGACCTGCCCAAGAACCGCCTTATATGTGACATGCCCACCAGGTGGAACTCAATGTTGGCCATGCTGCAGCGGCTGCACACGCAGCAGAGGGCCATCAATGAGTACCTGTGCGACTACGGCACCAGAACAGGGTCAAGGGAGCTCAGTTTTTTTTCACCATGCCAGTGGGGCATGATCAGGGATGCATGCACTGTCCTGGCACCATTTGAGGAGGCCACGAGAATGGTGAGCAGTGACAGTGCATTCATCAGTGACGCTGTACCTCTTGTCCACCTGTTGGAGCATATGCTGCATGGAATAATGGACAGGGCACTTGAGACAGAACAGAGGCAGGAAGAGGAGGACTTCCTTGCCTCTCAAGGCCCCCTTTACCCAGACAGTGTTCCTTCTGTCCCACCCAACACACAGGAAGAGGAGGAGGAGGAGGAGGAGGAGGATTGTGTCAGCATGGAGGTGGAGCATGGCACTCAGCATCAACAGCAGCAGTCTTTTAGGGATGATTTACAGTCCCAACAAACCCATGGACTTGTACGTGGCTGGGAGGAGGTGGCTGCGGATCATGTCGTCCTTAGTGACCAAGAGGACTCCGGACCGAATGCCTCAGCTAACCTACGCTGCATGGCCTCCCTGATCCTGCAAAGTCTGCAGAAGGATCCTCGTATTCTTCGGATCAAGGAGAGGGACCATTACTGGCTGGCCACTCTCCTTGATCCACGGTACAAGGGTAAGGTTGTGGACCGTATCTTGCCGTCGCAGAGGGAGCAGAGGATGAGACAACTCCGGGAGGCCTTGCAGAAAGGTCTGTGCAACGCATTCCCAGAGACTGGGAGGTTACAAACTCCTGGTCCTGGACAACGAGTTGCTGAGGCTTCGGTCAGTAGCAGAAGGAGCAGTGGAGAAGGTGGCCGTCTGACCGATGCGTTCAGACAATTTTTTAGTCCGCAGCCCCAAGGTATGATCGGTTCCAGCAACCATCGCCAGCGTCTGATATACATGGTGCAGGAATACCTAGGGGCAAGGTCAGACTTGGACACCTTCCCCACTGAAAATCCTCTGGCTTACTGGGTCTTGAGGATGGATCACTGGGCAGAGCTTGCACAGTATGCAATTGAGCTACTGGCCTGTCCTGCATACAGCGTTCTTTCGGAACGCACATTCAGTGCTGCTGGAGGCTTTGTCACGGATCACAGGGTGCGCCTGTCCACCGACTCGGTTGATTGGCTGACCTTCATAAAGATGAACAAGTCTTGGATCACCACCAGCTACCAAGCACCTGAAGCTGATATAACAGAATAATTTATTTTGAAATGTCATATCCCTTCAAGGCTGCCTATGCTGATGCTGAGTGACTGTCCTGTTATGTTGACTGACTATCCTCCTCCTCCTTCTCAATGATCCGATTCATGATGATAGCTTGGAAGAACATTTTTGTTTCTGGGTGCCGCCACCAGTGGCTAAGGCCCAATTTTTCAGCCCCTGTTTAACAGGGGCATGTAATTACAATTTTGTATGCAATGCTTTGCAGCAGGGCTCATTCCTGCACTCCAACTAGAGTATCTGGGAGAGGTTGCAGTGTCGTAGCACCAGTGGCTAAGGCCCAATTTTTCAGCCCCTGTTTAACAGCGGCATGTACCGTCCGTAATTACAATTTTATATGCAATGCTTTGTAGCAGGGCTCATTCCTGCACTCCAACTAGAGTATCTGGGAGAGGTTGCAGTGTCGTGGCACCAGCACCAGTGCTTAAGGCCCAATTTTTCAGCCCCTGTTTAACAGGGGCGTGTAATTACAATTTTTGATGCAATACTTTGCAACAGGGCTCATTGCTGTGCTCCAAGTAGGGATGAGCTTCGAGTTCGAGTCGAACTCATGTTCGACTCAAACATTGCCTGTTCGCCCGTTCGCCGAACAGCGAACAATTTGGGGTGTTCACGGCAAATTCGAAAAGTCTATGGGAGAAATCAAAAGTGCTAATTATAAAGGCTTATATGCAAGTTATTGTCATAAAAAGTGTTTGGGGACCCGGGTCCTGCCCCAGGGAACATGTATCAATGCAATTTTTTTTTTTTTAAACGGCCGTTTTTTTGGGAGCAGTGATTTTAATAATTGCTTAAAGTGAAACAATAAAAGTGAATTTTTTCTTTTAAATTTCGTACCTAGGGGGTGTGTATGATATGCATGTAAAGTGGCGCATGTTTCCCGTGCTTAGAACTGTCCCTGCACAAAGTGTCATTTTTGAAGGAAAAAAAGTCATTTAAAACTCACTCGCGGCTATAATGAATTGTCGGCTCCCGGCAATACATAGAAAAGTCATTGATAAAAAAAAAAAAAAAATTGTGGGGGTCCCCCAGAATTCAATTACCAGGCCCTTCAGGTCTGGAATAGATATTAAGGGGAACCCCGCCGCAAATTAAAAAAAAAATGCGTGGGGGTTCCCCCAAATATCCATACCAGGCCCTTCAGATCTGGCATGGATTTTAAGGGGAACTCCACCCCAAATTTAAGAAAAAATGGCATGGAGTCCTCCCAAAAATCCATACCAGACCCTTATCCGAGCACGCAACCTGGCCGGCCGCTGGGGAAAAGGAGGGGACGAGAGAGCGGCCCCCCTCCCTCCTGAACCGTACCAGGCCACATGCCCTCAACATGGGGAGGATGTCCCCATGTTGATGGGGACAAGGGCCTCATACCCACAACCCTTGCCCAGTGGTTGTGGGGGTCTGCGGGCGGGGGGCTTATCGGAATCTGGAAGACCCCTTTAACAAAGGGGACCCCCAGATCCCGGCCCCCCCCCCCCATGTGAATTGGTAAGGGATACATTGTACCCCTACCATTTCACAAAGAAAGTGTCCAAAAAAAACAAAAAAACTCACAAACACCTTGAAAAAGTCCTTTTATTGAAAAAAATAAAAACCCATTCCAGCGGAGAAATACAGTGTCCCACGGCGATCCGATGTCCAGCGCTGTCCGTCATTGGCTGAGCCTGAGCGGACCTGATGGGGAACTTCCTCCGCAGTCTATTACATGTATAGACCCGCCCCTTCTAAAGTTCCCCATCAGGTCCGCTCAGCCAATGACTCGGTGAAACTTCCTTCACTGTTTAAATTTGAATTACACAGTGAAGGAAGTTCCCCGCTCAGGCCAATGACGTAGGCGGCGTCCGACATACCGAGGGGACGGACCTGGTGGGGAACTTCTCTCACTTTGTAATACATGTATAGACCCGCCCCTTCTCATGTTCCGCATCAGGTCTTCAGCCTTACACCGAGTCATTGGCTGAGCGGACCTGATGGGGAACTGTAGAAGGGGCGGGTCTATACATGTAATAGACTGCGGAGGAAGTTCCCCATCAGGTCCGCTCAGGCTCAACCAATGATGGACAGCGCTGGACATCGGATCGCCGTGGGACACTGGATTTATCCGCTGGAATGTTTTTTGTTTTTTTTAATAAAGGACTTTTTCAAGGTGTTTGTGTGTTTTTTTTTTTTACATTTTTTGACACTTTCTTCGTGAAATGGTAGGGGTACAATGTACCCCTTACCAATTTACATAGGGGGGGCAGGATCTGGGGGTCCCCTTTGTTAAAGGGGTCTTCCAGATTCCGATCAGCCCCCCGCCCGCAGACCCCCACCACCACCGGGCAAGGGTTGTGGGGATGAGGCCCTTGTCCCCATCAACATGGGCATGTGGCCTGGTACGGTTCAGGAGGGAGGGGGGGCGCTCTCTCATCCCCCCTTTTCCCCTGCGGCTGGCCAGGTTGCGTGCTCGGATAAGGGTCTGGTATGGATTTTTGGGGGGACTCCACGCCATTTTTTAAAAAATTTGGGGTGGAGTTCCCCTTAAAATCCATGCCAGATCTGAAGGGCCTGGTATGGATATTTGGGGGAACCCCCACGCATTTTTTTTTTTAATTTGCGGCGGGGTTCCCCTTAATATCCATTCCAGACCTGAAGGGCCTGGTAATTGAATTCTGGGGGACCCCCACGCTTTTTCTTTTTTTTATCAATGACTTTTCTACGTATAGCCGCGAGTGAGTTTTAAATGACTTTTTTTCCTTCAAAAATGACATTTTTTGCAGGGACAGTTCTAAGCACGGGAAACATGCGCGACTTTACATGCATATCATACACACCCCCCAGGTACGAAATTTAAAGGAATATTTCACTTTTATTTTTTCATTTTAAGCATTATTAAAATCACTGCTCCCGAAAAAACGGCAGTTTTTAAAACTTTTTTTGCATTGATACATGTCCCCTGGGGCAGGACCCGGGTACCCAAACACTTTTTAGGACAATAACTTGCATATAAGCCTTTATAATTAGCACTTTAGATTTCGAACGTTCGAGTCCATTGTATTTAATAGGGTTCTAAAGTTCACACAAACATTCTGTCTATTCGCAGGTTCTGGTGCGAACCAAACAGGGGGGTGTTCGGCTCATCCCTGGCTCCAAGTACAGTATCTGTGAGGGGTTGCAGTGTTGTGGCACCAGTGCCTAAGGCCCAATTTTTCAGCCCCTGTGGGACAGATAACAACAAACAATCTCCTTGAAGGTCAAAAAATAGAAGATAATTATGTTAAAATTGTGCTAAATTTACACAGGAGAAAATAAAAATAAATGGAGATCAATAGAAATTAAATAAGATTTTAAAATGCATATCTGAACTAAAATTAAATATTAAAAAAAATGTATGACATGTTGCTCGATAAAATAAAATAAAATATTCATGAGATCTGCATTCATAAATGTTGCAAAAA
This sequence comes from Rana muscosa, assembly GCA_029206835.1. NCBI lineage: Eukaryota > Metazoa > Chordata > Amphibia > Anura > Ranidae > Rana > Rana muscosa. The sequence goes on along the minus strand of CM055116.1, from coordinate 36,146,769 downwards.
GTTAGTCAGAACTCTGTGTGATTATCTGCAGCCAAAAACGTTCATTATTGTTCATTATTGTGCCATTCTAAAGAAGATTTTAATACGCAGAATTTAAACGAAGCTAAAATTGTTACCGCGTGACGAATGTGCTATCTCCATTACGTACGCTAGTTTTACAAGAAGGTGCGCTCCCGTCTCATACTTGATCCTGACCATGCGCGGTTTTTGAAGACTCGGAAAAGCATACACACGAAAGCAGGTCTTCTTTTTTTCTCGTCGAGATTCTGGGCAGTTTTCTTGACGAGAAACCTGAAAGCCTCGTACACACGCACGGTTTTCTCGGCAAGAAAGCTCTCCCAACAGTTTTCTTGTAGTTTCTTGCAGAGAAAACCGGTTGTGTGTACAAGGCTATAGACTGGGAGAGAATATTGGCATCAATGGGGACAGAACAGAAATGGGAATTCTTAAAAAAAGACTGTTTGTGAACTCACTGCAAAAGTATATTCCCATGGGCAATAAGTTTAGAAGGCTAAAAATAAAACCTATATGGCTCACGGTTAAAGTTAAAAAAGCTATAAACTATAAGAAAAGAGCTTTTAAAAAATATAAAAAATGAAGGAACACTAGTGTCATTTAAATGTTACAAAGAATATAACAGGATATTTAAAAAGGAAATCAAGGATGCAAAAACTCAAAACGAACGACAGATTGCAAAAGATAGTAGGACAAACCCCCAAAAATTCTTCAAATCTATTAATAGTAAAAAGGTCAAGTCTGAGCATGTAGGCCCTTTACAAAATAATCTAGAGTGGGTGACTGGGGACAAAGAGAAGGCTAATTTATTAAATACTTTCTTCAGCTCTGTGTATACAAAGGAGCATGGGGGAGCTCATGTCAAAAATGGGGGTGGTAGTGACACAGCCCCAAATAATCCACAATAGCTCAAAAGTGATATGGTCCAGAAATATTTAGACAGAATAAAGGTGGATAAATCACCTGGACCAGATGGCATACACCCCCCTAATAAAGGTTTAACCCCTTGATCGCCCCCCAGGTAACCCTTTCACCCCCTTTCGCCAGTGTCACTAAACAATCGTTTTTCTGATCGCTGTATTAGTGTCTCTGGTGACGCTAGGTAGCCAGTTATTTTTTTAGGTTCACTGTTAGGTTTTTATAGCATTACGTACCCCCATATATTGCATAATAAAGGTTTTAACCCCCTGATTGCCCCTAGAGTTAACCCTTTCACCAGTGATCACCGTATAAGTGTCACTGGTGACGCTGGTTAGCTAGTTAGTTATTTAGTTATTTAGGTTCACCCCCAGGTTTTTATATAGCGTCAGGTACCCCCATATATGATCTAATAAAGGTTTTAACCCCCTGATTGCCCCTAGTTAACCCTTTCACCAGTGATAACCGTATAAGTGCTACGAGTGACGCTGGTTAGTTAGATTGCTTTTTATTGCATCAGGGCACCCACCATTTATTACCCAATAAAGGTTTAACCCCCTGATCGCCCGGCGGGTGATATCAATTAAGTTTTAGCGTCAGATAGGGTCTGCGTCGCCCCAGGCAGCGTCAGGTTAGTGCCAGTAGCGCTAACACCCACGCGCGAAGCATACACCCCCCTTAGTGGTATAGTATCTGAACAGATCAATATCTGATCTGATCAGATCTATACTAGCGTCCCCAGCAGTTTAGGGTTCCAAAAAGCGCATTGTTAGCGGGATCAGCCCAGATACCTGCTAGCACCTGCGTTTTGCCCCTCCGCCCAGCCCAGCCCAGCCCACCCAAGTGCAGTATCGATCGATCACTGTCACTTACAAAACACAACACACATAACTGCAGCATTCACAGAGTCAGGCCTGATCCCTGCGATCGCTAACAGGTTTTTTTGGTAGTGTTTGAATCAGTCGCTGACAGTCAGGTGCTTTTTTACCTGTGAACCTTACTAGTGTACCAGTAAATTTAGAGCCCAAAATGGCAAATCGAAGGTACACTAGTAAAGAGGCCTACGAGATTCTGAGCATGACAGATAGTGAAGAGGAGGTCACGCATTTGTCAGATTCAGGCTCAGAATACGATCCCGTAGACGACAGCGGCTCCATGACAGTTAGCTCTGGCAACGAAGGTGAGGTCCCTGCTAAGGTTAGGCGTACCCGATCCCGATCTTCTGCTGTTGTTGAGGTGCAAGAACTGCAAGTCCCTCATATGGAGCAGAGAGCCAGTACTAGTACTATTCCTTCTGGTGAACTGGCAAGCACCAGCGGCCTAGTACACCCTGGACGTACATCCAGCACTGCAGTAACACTTGGTGATATGGCAAGTCCTATAAGTGCAGTTCAAGCTGGCGAGGTGGCAAGCGCAAGTAGTGTCCCGCTGCCACCAAGAAGAAGACAAAAGCAGGCCCATCGTGCCCATAGTGTCCTTCCTGCAGAATTCGCCAATCCTGATTGGGTGTCCACCACTTCTGCAGAACCCGTACTTCCCCCATTTACTGGCCAACCCAGTATTCAGGTGGAAACAGATGATTTTACGCCACTTGATTTTTATTCGCTGTTTTTAACGGAAGATCTCTATAGATCTATTGTGGACCAAAGTAATTTGTATGCTGGTGTCAGAGAAACATATTATAAAGAAACATATTATACTTTGAACACGAGATGGCAGCAGTGAGAAGCTGCCAGAGAAACCTTCAGCTGCAGACTGGCCCTCACATGACATGCACCACATGACTTCCACATGACTTCCACATGACTTCCTGGCTGCCTATAAAAGCTGAGCAAGTGCTCAGAGGAATTGCTGGTTTGTCTTCAGTTTCCTGTACCTGAGTTCCTGTTGATTGTTTACCTGCTGTGACCCGGATTGACCCTGACCTACTCTGATCTTCTCCTGGACCCGACCTCGGCTTGTTTTACGGACTTTGTTCCTGTCTCCTGTGTTTGACCCTCTGCCTGAGATCCGGATTCACCATCAGTCTCCTGTGCCTTGACCTTCTGCTTGTGACCCAGTCTTGCCTCCTGTCTCCAGTGCCTTGACCCCCAGCCTGTGATCTGGATTGTCTGCCTAACTGTGTTTGATCCTCAGCCTGCTCCGGACTTTCTACCTGACTTCTCCTGCTGGATCCTGGTACCCATTGGTCCCTGCTCCAGTTCTACAGGACTTCCACGCAAGCTCTACCCTGACTGCTGGTAGCTTGTGCCTCTTTGTGCCATCCACCCTCTGTACCACCTCCAGGGGGCGGACTGTGCTTAGTCGCAACAGCGAACCGCTCTTGGCATCTCGGCCTTGTTGAGTACCCTATTCTGATAGTACAAACCAGCCATGTCAGAGGCCGACAGAGCGCATTCTCCTCTTGAGATCCTGTGCCAACAGGTCACAGCCCTCACCGGTCCAGAAACTACAAGAAGGCTATGCCCAGATTGACGGTCGTCTCCAGCAACTTTCAGGGTCACCTGCACCAACAGCCACAGCTCCTGCACCCACCAGCGGGGCCTCCTCTTCTCAACCTGCATCAAGCCCCACGGTGATTATGGATTCACCTGAACCCAGGGTTCCCACGCCGGAGCGATTTTCAGGCGATCACAAAAAGTTCCGATCCTTCAAAAATGCCTGTTCCTTGTACATAGCCCTTCAGCCCAGGACTTTTTCATCTCAAGTAGTTAAAGTGGGATTTGTCATCTCCCTGCTGTCCGAAGAGCCACAGGCTTGGGCCCACAGTCTGATGGAACAAAGGAGCCCTCTTCTGAATTCTTTGGACACTTTCTTTGAGAGTATGTCTCAACTCTACGACGACCCTCAACACACCGCTACCGATGAAGCCGTGCTACACACCCTATCTCAAGGGAGGACGCCGGTGGAGGACTTTGCCGCTGAATTTCGCAAATGGTCGGCTGACACAGGGTGGAACGAACCAGCTCTTAAATACCAGTACCGCCAGGGGCTGTCAGAAGCCTTGAAAGATGCGTTGGCCAGGATTTAAACTCCTGCCACTTTGGAGGATCTAATCCAATCTGCTACCAAGTTGGACAGGCACATGCGCGAGTGGCGCACTGAGCGATTCCAGGCTCCCCGACCTAGCTGGATGCTCCCTAAACCTTCTCCCATCCATCCATCTTTTATGGTGACTCCTGTCACCCCTTCTCCAGAGGCTGAGCCCATGCAGCTTGGATTGGTCCATGCTCCTCTCACCCCTGAAGAGAAGCAACGACGGCGACAGGCCAACCTCTGTCTGTACTGTGTTGGAACTGGACATTTTCTTCGTACCTGCCCTGTGAGACCCAGTAAGTCACGCTCAGTTTATTATGAACTTTCAAAACACTGGTCTGTCCCAGACTTATGTCACCCTCTCTGTCTCCTTACAGCTAAATGGAAAAGGAAATTCATCTACCAGCAATTATTGATTCTGGAGCCTGCAGCTGTTTCCTAGACACTTCACTGGCCCAAGAACTACACATTCCCCTGCAGATCAAAAAACAAAGCCTTCAAGTCTACCTGGCTGATGGGTCTCTTCCTCGTTCTGGACTTGTCACGCAACAAACAAGGCCCATCCTTGTCACCATGGACTCCGGCCACCAGGAACTTCTAAGCTTCGACATCATCTTTTCCCCCATGTTTCCCATCATCTTGGGGCTCCCCTGGCTACAGGCAAATGAACCTTACATCAATTGGAACAAGAAGGAAGTCTCCTTCTCCTCTCCATACTGTTCCCAGCATTGCCTTCCTCCAGCTCCGGTCTCCTGTTTAACCGTGGCACCTGCACCTGACAATCTCCAGCACGTCCCTCCGGTATACCTCGAATTTAGGGACGTCTTCGATAAACAAAAAGCTGACTGTCTACCACTTCATCGGTATTACGACTGCCCCGTTGATCTGCTACCAGGTTCCGAAATACTCTTTGGCCGCATCTTTCCACTATCAGAGACTGAACTAAGCTCTTAAGACTTACATTGATGAGAACTTGGAGCCGGCATCTTCTTTGTGGAGAAAAAAATGGTTCCCTAAGACCGTGCATAGGTTATAGAGAACTGAACAAAATAACGATTAAAAATCGCTACCCACTCCCACTCATCCCAGAGTTGTTTCAGCATTTCCGGTCTGCCCGAATCTTCTCTAAGTTGGATCTGCGAGGTGCCTATAACCTCATCCGTATCAGGCCTGGGGACGAGTGGAAGACTGCCTTCAGGTCCAAGTTTGGACATTATGAATATTTGGTAATGCCTTTTGGGCTGTGTAACGCCCCGGCCACGTTTCAGCACCTGGTAAACGACATTTTTCGTGAATACCTGGACAATTTCCTAGTTGTTTACCTAGACGATATTCTTATTTTCTCTGCCACCATTGATCTTCACCGGGTTATAGCCTCCATCCAACGGAACTTTCAAAAGATTCAGGAAACAATGCAGAAGGCCCAGGGTGACTATAAGAAGTACTACAACAGGGGAAAGAAGGAGAACCCGGTTTTCAAGGTTGGTGAGGAAGTTTGGTTATCTTCAGCTAACCTCAGATTACCTTGTCCCTCACGGAAATTGGGCCCGAAGTTCATAGGGCCGTTCAAAATCAAGAAGATGATCAACCCTGTGGCCTTTGAATTGGCCTTACCCAGCTCTTACAGAATTCATCCTGTTTTTCATGCATCCTTATTGAAACCTGTAATTCCTAGCCCCTTCCCGGGAAGAGAAGAGCCGCCTCCTCCACCGGTCAGGTGGATGGAGAAAACAAATTTGAATTTGAAACCATACTGAACTGCAGGAAGAGGGGTAGACAACTCCAATACCTAATCAAGGGGAACCCTTGGGAACTTTTGGGAACCCTCAAGGAACATACACGCCCCTCACTTGATCCAAGCTTTTCATTTGGAACACCCAGAGTTAATGTCCAGTTTGGGCATCCAGAGGCCGCCCCTCGGGGGGGGGGCACTGTCAGAGAAACATATTATAAAGAAACATATTATACTTTGAACACTAGATGGCAGCAGTGAGAAGCTGTCAGAGAAACCTTCAACTGCAGACTGGCTGTCACATGACACGCACCACATGACTTCCAAATGACTTCCTGGCTGCCTATAAAAGCTGAGCAAGTGCTCAGAGGAATTGCTGGTTTGTCTTCAGCTTCCTGTACCTGAGTTCCTGTTTCCTGTTGATTCACTACCTGCTGTGACCCGGATCGACCCTGACCTACTCTAATCTTCTCCTGGACCCGTCCTCTGCTTGCTTTACGGACTTTGTTCCTGTCTCCTGTGTTTGACCCTTTGCCTGTGACCCGGATTCACCTTCAGTCTCCTGTGCCTTGACCTTCTGCTTGTGACCCAGTCTTGCCTCCTGTCTCCAGTGCCTTGACCCCCAGCCTGTGACCTGGATTGTCTGCTTAACTGTGTTTGATCTTCAGCCTGCTCCGGACTTTCTACCTGACTTCTCCTGCTGGATCCTGATACCCATCGGTCCCTGCTCCAGTTCTACAGGACTACCACGCAAGCTCTACCCTGCCTGCTGGTAGGCTTGTGCCTCCTTGTGCCATCCACCCTCTGTACCACCTCCAGGGGGCGGACTGCGCTTAGTCGCAACAGCGAACTGCTCTCGGCATCTCGGCCTTGGTGAGTACCCTATTCTGATAGTTGGTCAATTTATCGCCGCTAATCACCAGTTGCCTTCCCTTGCGAGAGATTGGAAACCAATTACGGTTTCTGAATTTAAGACCTTTCTGGGCCTTTCCCGCAACATGGACATACATAAATTCATGAAGTTGCGGTCGTATTGGTCCACACGCCCAATTGACCATATGCCCGTGTTCTCTGCCTCCATGTCCAGGAAACGATACGAGCAGATCTGGCGGTTCATACACTTCAAGGACAATGAACTTTGTCGTCCTCATGGAGACTGTGAATACGATCGGCTCTACAAAATTCGGCCCCTCATAAACCACTTCAACGAACATTTTGCAGCCGTGTTTACTCCCGATGAAGTTGTCTGCGTTGATAAGTAACTGATTCAATTTTCTGCCCGCTTGTCTTTCAAACAGTACCTTCCCAGCAAGCGTGCCAGATACGGGGTCAAGCTCTATAAGTTCTGTGACAGGGCAACAGGCTATGTATGAAGCTTTATGGTTTATGAGGGAGAAGATAGTCACGTAGAGCTGGAGAACTGCCCAGATTACATAGGGAGCACTGGCAAGATAGTGTGGAACTTGGTGTCACCCGTATTCGGAAAGGGGTACCACTTGTATGTGGACAATTATTACACGAGCGTGCCACTTTTTAGTCACTTATTTGATCATCAAATTGACGCATGTGGCACCGTGCGATCTAATCGCCGGGGCTTTCCCCAGCAGCTTGTAGATTCCCATCTTCGGCTGGGGGAGAGAGCCTGCTTGAAGTGTAATAATTTGCTCACTGTGAAGTGGAGGGATAATAGGAATGTTTTCGTTCTTACCTACCTTCATGCAGACACGACAGTCCAAATTCCTACGGCGACTGGTGTTGTGGAGAACCCCCTCTGTGTTCACGAATATAACCTTAACATGGGAGGGGTGGACCTCAACGACCAGTTGTTGGCGCTGTACCTAGTTGCCTGTAAGGCCAGACACTGGTACAAAAAAGTGTCTGTTTACTTATTTCAATTGGCTTTGCTGAATGCTCATGTGCTATACAGAGCTTCAGGATGGACTTTATACTTCCTTGACTTCCAGGAAGAGATCGTCACAGACCTCCTGTATCCAGGCGGTGCTGCACCTCACCATTCCCAACCAAATGCAGTAAGCCGGCTGCATGAGAGGCATTTTCCGTATGTCCTCGAGAGTACCCCTACCCAACGAGACCCCCCAAAGAAGATGCCGTGTCTGTACCAAGCACGGATATAGGCGTGACACCTGTTATTATTGTCCACGCTGTCCTGACAATCCTGGTCTTTGCATTGGTGAATGTTTTGAACGCTACCACACACTAGTGACGTTTTAGCGTAGGGTACAACATTTCACAGAATAGAACACACTTACACAGGGTCTCCCAAGATGCCATCATATTTTAAGAGAACCGAACCTGGAACCCAACCATTACAGTTGTTACAGTTACAAAAAAAAGTGTAAAAAAAAAAACGTAAAAGAAAAACACAAAAAAATATAAAAAAAGTCAAATAAAATAGTTGTTGTTTTATTGTTCTCTCTCTCTCTCTCTCTATTTTCTCTCTATTGTTCTGCTCTTTTTTACTGTATTCTATTCTGCAATGTTTTGTTATTATGTTTTATCCTGCTTGCTTTTCAGGTATGTAATTTTTTATAATTTACTGTTTACTGTGTTTCGTTGTTAACCATTTTTTTGTTTTTAGGTGTGCCATTCAGCTGCAGTGCGGATTTATTTATCTTGACAGCAACAGTGTTTGCTCCCACAATACATAAAGCCATGACTCCTGTGCTGTAGGAGGTGATTTCACCACCACAGTTAAAAAAAGAGCATATATGCCGAAGCATGGGGGCAGCAGGGGTGGAGGAGCGATTTTGCTCCTAATGCCGCGTACATACTGTCGAAATTCCGACGGTGGCTTGCCCGTGGAAAAGTCCGACCGTGTGTACACATAATAACTTTTTTGCGGGAGGATGCCCCCATGCTTCGGCATATATATATATTTTAGGCACAGGTTGCGTTAAAAAAAAGTTTTATTTTTTACTATGTTTTTTTTTTTGGTATTTGCTTTGCAGGTATGGTATGGTAAGGTCTAAAGCCCTGTACACACGATCGGATTTCCTATGGTTTTTAAACCAATGGATTTTTCCATCGGAAAACCGATGAAGCTGACTTCCATCAGTCTTGCCTACACACCATCAGTCAAAAAACCGACCGTTCCAAACGCGGTGACGTAAACACTCCGATGAGCCGAGAAAAATGAAGTTCAATGCTTCTGAGCATGCGTCGACTTGATTCTGAGCATGCATGGGTTTTTTATCCGATGGAGTTCCCCACAGACTATAGTAATTTGCTATCGGTTTTTTAACTATCGGATAAATTTAAAACATGTTCTATTTTTAAACACTGATGGAAAAAAGACCGATGGGGCCCATACACGATCGGTTTGTCCGATGAAAAAAGTCCATCGGACTGTTTTTATCGGTAAAACCTATCGTGTGTACACAGCTTTACTGTTATACTGTAATGTTACTTTGTTTTAATGTTTTTGTTTACAAAAGCTTATTGGAAAAAAAACGTAAGGCAGTTACATATTATAATGGATGTTCTTTTATAACAAACAGTCAGCAGTAATCAAAATAAAATGTTAAAAATGATTAACATTGGTACAGCATATAAAGTACAATCACAGTTTGGGGGTAGGTTGTATCTAAGAAGGAGGATAAGGGGTTTGAAAACGTTGGGGGAGTGGAGGAGGATAAATGGAACTCGACAGTCTATAGTATGGGTATCAGATCTGGGCTAGGAATATCCCAAAAAGACCATTTTAGCTTGTATAGATGCATCGAGTCATTTAGGGTATGATATATTTTTTCAGAGAGTTTAAGCATTTCCATCCTGTCCAGGACCTGAGGCCAGAGTAAAGTTTGAGATTTCCAATTGAGGGCAAACATCCACTGAATGGAGCTGCATAGGGAGTGGAACAGTCGCAGGCAAGGTCTAGGGATATTAGGAGCTTTACCATATAATAGACAAACCTGAGGGGAGGGTATAATTCTATGTCTAGAGGATTCCTCGAACCTGTCTAGAGCAATGCTCCATATCCTGTCTACGTGTGGGCAGCTCCAAAAAATATGTAAAATAGTTCCCAGTTCGGGGCAGCCCCTAAAACATGTGGGGGAAACTGAAGGGTAAAAGGTATGTAATTTGGATGGCGATAGGTACCATCTGGTAAAAAGTTTTATTGGAGTTTCTCTGAATGCAATTGCCCTATTGCTAATGCGGAGGTTGTCAGACATAGAACTCCACTCCTCCACTGGGAGGGAGATTTTGAGTTCAGATTCCCAGAGAAGCATTGGGCCAGATTTATCTTGTAATGTTAAATTATTTAGGTATTAATAAAATCTTGAGATTAAACCTCTATCCCTGGGAGAAGATGTACAAATTCTTTCAAATAGTGTGTTAATAGAGTTTGATGTAAGTGTATAGTATTTATGAAAGAAGGATTTAATTAGTTCATATTGCACAAGTTCCGATGAGGGAAGGTTACATTTTTTCTGTAGGACTGGAAATGATATGAACTCCCATTTGGATTGTAGGGATTTCAGTGTAGTTAGGTTGTTTGATATCCAGGGGGATAGGGATGATCTGTCTCTGAAGGCTGGACTGAATCCAGTGTCACCTACGTAAGATGCTAAAGGGGGAGGCCAAGATGAAAGGGAATAAATGTCTTTAATTTTGAGCCAAAGTTGATAGTTGCACATTTCTATGGTGTTATATTTAAGAAGGTTACGATATAGAATTGATTTGGACCATAGGATCCCTTGGAGGTGAAGTGGGAGCACAGATGAGGACTCAAACCTATTCCAAGGTATGTCTGAGCTTGGGGAATACCATTGGCATAGTTGGGTAAGCCTAGTGGTGATAAAATACAGCCAAAGGTTAGGGAGGCCCATACCGCCCTTGGGTTGAGGTCTGTGTAGTAATGCATTGCTGCATCTAGGTTTTTTGTCTGCCCAAATACATTTATTTAGAAGTCTTTGAATAAAGGTTAGTTTAGATTTGGGGATATTGATAGGAAGGGCTCTAAAGTAGTATAGTAACTTTGGGATAATGGACATTTTAACCGCACATATTCTACCGAGAAATGAAATATGATAAGAGGACCATGTTTTAAGTAGTGAGGTAATGTGTGTAAAGATAGGGGTATAATTGGTCTTGTATAAAAGATTGTGAGAGCATGTGATATGGACTCCCAGGTATTTGAAGGACGTTGGGCACCAGGTAAATGGGAAGTTATTCTGTAGTAGTGTCTGAAGATCTTGAGGTATATTAATTGATAGGGCTGAGCATTTATTTATATTTATCTTAAGACCAGAGATTTTGTGAAATAGGTCTAATTCTTTGAGAAGTATGGGGATGGATATGAGGGGTTCGGTGAGGAACACTAATGCATCGTCTGCATAAAGACTGATCTTGAATTCATCTTGTATTTTGAGGTATCCTTTGATGTCACTATTATTTCTAATGGATAGGACCAGGGGTTCTAAAGCTAGAGCAAATAAAAGGGGGGACAAAGGGCAACCCTGTCTCGTGCCTCTACCCAGTGGGAAAAAGACTGAATTGTTTCCTGGGATTTTTATGCGTGTTTGTGGGGAGTGGTATAGGGCATTAAAGCCTTGCAAGAATTTATCAGGGATTCCAAATTTTGTAAGTAGATAGTTCAGGTAGGCCCAGCTCACGCTATCGAATGCCTTGTGAATATCAAGACTAAGAAGGCAGACTTGGCGTTTGAATAAGTTGGCGTCCTGTATTATGTTGGTGACTAATCTTATATTGTCTACTATCTGACGCCCAGGAATAAATCCTGTCTGGTCTGGGTGTATTAGGGGAGAAATGACCTTAGCTAGTCTATCTGCAAGAAGCCTTCCGAATATCTTTAAGTCATTTTTTAATACAGAAATGGGACGGAAGTTTTGAGGGAGGGTGTGGTCCTTATGAGGTTTGGGGATGAGGGACATGTTGGCTAGAAGCATCTCGTCAGGGAATTGATTCCCTTCTAGAATGAAGTTGAAAAGTTTAGTGAGGTTGGGGGCTAGGAGAGATGAGAATTTTTTGTAATAGGAGGACGAGTAGCCATCAGGACCTGGGGCTGTGGAGCTTTTAAGTGATTTAATAATATCTATTATTTCCGCTTCAGTACATGGTTCTTTTAGAGATTCAGATTGTTGTTGATCAAGGGAGGGGATCTGTATGTTGTCTAACCAAGACACAAAAGCATGGTCAGGGGGGTTTCGGGGGCTTGATAGCAGGTCTTTATAGAAGGAGGTGAAAATTTTCAGAACCTCTTTTGGGTGTGTGACTAAATTTCCATTTTGGTCTCGGAGCTTATATGTATGAGTGGGTCTGTAGTCCTGTTTTAGTTTTCTAGCGAACATGGTTGATGATGAATTACTGTGCAATAAGAACTTTGCTTTGGAGAACCTAAGGGATCTTTCTGTGTTAGCTGAGAGGATTAAGTCTAGGGCTTTCCGTTTGGACTGTATCTGTTGGGTGATATCTTGAGAGGGGGAGATTTGTAATTTATTGTATAAATGATCGAATTCTTTTGTAAGGGATCTGATATCCGCTAATCTTTCTCTATTTCTAGTGGCTGCTAATTTTATCAGGTGACCACGAAGGACCGCCTTATGGGCAACCCATAGAGTCGTGGGGGGGGGGGTGTTTCTTCGTTAGTGTTTTCATTAAAGTAGTTTTCAATGTGAGTCTTTACTGTTTGGGTAATGGAGGCATTAGTGAGAAGGGAGTCATTTAACCACCAATTGAAGGGTGAGATGGGGAGGCCTATGTATGAAGTCTCAAGGGAGGTGATGTTGTGATCGGACCATGGGTGTATTAGAGCATGGGAGGAGTTGGCTAGAATAATGGGGGTACAAAAGATGTAATCGAGTCTGGTGTAGCAATCATGGGGGTGGGAGTAGTGAGTGTAGGACTTTAAGCCTATATTGTGTGCACACCAAGAATCCATTAGTTGGAGTCTATTAATGGATCGGTTCATGGCTTTGGGGAAGGCCTGAGAAGAGGGGGAAGGTCCTACTTCTGTCCAGCGCCGGGTGCGCAGCTAGATTAATGATGTGGGGGGAACTATAACGGTCCAGGGTTTCAAAAAATTGCGTGAAAAATGTTGATTGGGAAGTGTTGGGGGCATATACTGATGCGATCGTGACATCACAGTTATTTATGGTGCCCTTGAGAATGATATATCTACTGTCACAGTCCTTATGTACTGTCTGGATATCAAAAATGACTGAGTTGCGTACAAAGACCGCCACTCCGCGTGTTTTATTTTCAAAGGTGGTGTAGTGAAATTGATTATAGGACTTGTTGAAATAGTTAGGGCAGTTGGAGGCAGCAAAATGTGTCTCCTGTAGGAGAACGATATCTGCTCCCAATCTTTTGTAATCTTGAAAAGCTTTTTTCCTTTTATGAGGAGAGTTGAAACCCTGGACGTTATGTGACAAAATCCTAAGACCCATCAGAATTCGGATATGTAAAGCTATGAGCTAGAGCAACCCCTCCCACAGAGGCATAGGGAAACAAGAGCCACGTCACAATTTACTCGAGAGAACATGTTAAATAGTGAGAGAAATTAAACCAAAGTGTGAGTTGTATGACATTGAAGCTGAAAATAACATAGCATGTACCATATGACATAATGACTGTGACATAATAAGCCTTAATATCGATAATGAGAACCTTGAAATGTGAAAAACGTAACGCCTTGTGTTTTCCAAATTTTATAAAAACTCTAAAGTAAGCCCTAAAGGCAGTTAGAAATGAATAAGCAAAAATGAAATGTATACACATGGGGACAAGGAATGTCCTGTCACGAAAAAAAAATTAAAAGAGAAAACAGTAGGACCTAAAGTCCCAAACCTACTGTACGGGCCGGGGGCGCCACCAAAGATGGTGTAACCGTCAGCGACGCAAGCAGGTGTGGGGTCAATCTAGCGACAACGGGTGCACCAGGCCAATTTGGAATTCAAGATTTCTGTAGATGTGCATTTTGGAAGATCAAAAAGTGCAGAAATAAGAACTTAAGAAGCATGGAGCAGAGGAGAATAGATAATAAAAAGCCTCCTAACAATATATAGCAGTACTGTGAATATGATTGACTAACATTATATAGATAAGAGTAGTCAGATCAGGGTATAAAAATGAAAAGCAGTCCGCTTTCTTTAAGGGAGGAGAATCACTATGTAAGAAGTCCTTGTTAGGAGCCAAACAGGAGAAGGTACCAGGGTTTGTCCTGAGAAATAATAAAAAAATAAAAATAAAAAAAAACCCTCTACTTTTATCTCCTTAATCATGTTTTACTTCACCTGACCATAGGAGGGCTGAGAACAGGTGGCGTGTGTAGACAAGAGTCTCTAGACATTTTCCAGTCTCCTTCAAAAAGAGCATAAATGTGAAAAGGGAGGTTTCTGTTAGGGAGATATGGTTAAATCAAAAATTACTGTCATATAAAAGGTTAATTCCCTTGGTTTTGGAAGGAGTGGAACAATCTTCTTTGGTCTCTCTGATTTCATCGGGTAGAGGGGGTAGACCAGATGGGAGAGGGTCTAGGTGTAGCTGGAGGGCGGAAAGAGGGATCTTGCTGAAGAAGGGCACGTTTCACCAGCAGATTTTTGCCCTCTATTACATTATAAACTGTGTACGTTTTGCCGTTATGAGGGATAGAGAGTTTGAATGGGAAGCCCCAACAGTATTTGATTCTTGCTGCTTGTAGGATGTTAGTAACCTCCTTCATCCTGCGTCTCCTGTCCAGTGTGGCTGGGGAGATATCAGGATATATTTGTAATCTTTTCCCCTCAAAGGTGATATTAGGCGTGTTTCTGGATGCATGCATTATTTCCTCTTTGACCAGAAAGTCTCTCATACACATTATAATGTCCCGGGGGGGGGGGGGGGGTTATCTGGTGTGGGTTTAGGACGGAGAGCTCTGTGAATCCTGTCACATAAAAATGCAGAGGAGGATTTATCAGGCAGAAGGTTTTGAAAGTTCTTTGTGACTGCAGGCACCAAGTCTATGATGGTTTCAGGGACACCTCTCAGTCTGATATTGTGGCGTCTGTTTCTGTTATCTAAATCCTCAACCTGCATGAAAGCAAAGTTGTCAGCAAGATTCTCATGGTCTTTTCTGAGATCGTTGTGAGCCAAAGATAGCTCATCATGTTTTGTCTCAAGCATGTCAGTGCGGTTGCCTATACTGGCTATCTCTTGAGAGAGGGCTGCAGTGGAGCTATGTACTTCCTTTTCTATCTTGTCCATAAGCTTTTCATAGATAGCAGTAAGGCTAGCATCTATATCTGCTTTGGAAAGGGGTGGATTGTACTCACTGTTCCCCTGTGAAGATGTTGTATTGGAACAGGGGCCTGCATGGTCCGCGTGTGTGTCCGCACTGCTGCTGCCGCCGCTATCTTGGGACATCTTGCTGGTTCTCTGGTCCATGTCCAGGAGAAAGTTAGTAAGGCACTTCTGGGAGCGCCGATTCCGCAGTTTTTTCGCTGCCGGCATGCACAAAGGTTTCCCACAGGGGTGCTGGGTGTAATTGTCGCTGTTTAGTGTAAATAGCCCTGGGTTTCTGGCCTGGAAGGACTGGATCTCACGGAGCTCAGCTCAGGCGCATTCTTCCTGCATTGCGCATGCGCCCCGACTTTGTTTTAATGTTAACCATCATTTGCTTAGCAGGTACGCCATTCAGTTGCAGCGCAGATTTATTTATCTTGACAGCAACAGCGTTTGCTCCCACGATACATAAAGCTGTGACTCCAACGCTGTAGGAGGGGATTTCACCACCACAGTTAAAAAAAAAAGAGCATATATGCTGAAGCATGGGGGCAGCAGGGGCGGAGGAGCGATTTTGCTCCTAATGCCGTGTACATACGGTCAAAATTCTGACAGAGGCTTGCCCGTGGAAAAGTCTAGCCATGTGTACGCAGCATAACTTTTTATGCCGCGTACATACAGTCGAAATTCCGATGGAGGTTTGCCCGTGGAAAAGTCCGAACGTGTGTACGCGGCATAACTTTTGCGGGAGGATGCCCCCATGTTTCGGCATATATAAATGGTTCATGTATGCCCATCTTTAGAAGTGGGTGGATGAAGGGAGGTATTCTAATGGTGGGCATACCCACCAATCAATCTCTTTTTTTCGTTCAGCCAACAGGCTGCATGAAAGAAAAGATTACAATATATGTCCAATAAGGACCAGCAACGTGCTGGTATGTTGCTGGAATTTGAATGGTTATACCAGAATGATGCCTGTGGGTTTAGGTATCATCTTGGTATCATTCTTTTCAGCCAGTGGTCGGCTTTCATGTAAAAGCAATCCTAGCGGCTAATTAGCCTCTAGACTGCTTTTACAAGCAGTTGAAGGGAATGACCCCCCCGATATAAACAGCACCATTGGGAAATTGGGAAAGCATTTTATCACACCGATCTTGGTGTGGTCAGATGCTTTGAGGGCAGAGGAAAGATCTAGGGTCTAATAGACCCCAGTTTTTTTAAAAAAAGAGTACCTGTCACTACCTATTGCTATCATAGGGAATATTTACATTCCCTAAGATAACAATAAAAATGATAAAAAAAATGGAAGGAACAGTTTAAAAATAAAATAAAAAAAAGCAAAATAAATAATTAAAAAAAAGCACCCCTATACCCCCCTGCTCTTGCACAAAGGCGAACGCAAGCATCGGTCTGGCATCATATGTAAACAGGAATTGCACCATGCATGTGAGGTATCACCGTGAAGGTCAGATCGAGGGCAGTAATTTTAGCAGTAGACCTCCTCTGTAAATCTAATGTGGTAACCTGTAAAGGCTTTTAAAGGCCTTTAAAAATGTATGTAGTTTGTCGCCACTGCGCGTTTGTGCGCAATTTTAAAGCATGTTGTGTTTGAGATCCATGTACTCGGCCTAAGATCATCTTTTTTATTTCATCAAAAATTTGAGCAATATAGTGTGTTTTAGTGCATTAAAATTGAAAAAAGTGTATTTTTTCCCCAAAAAATGTGTTTGAAAAATCGCTGCGCAAATACATTGTGGAAAAAAAATGCAACACCCACCATTTTAATCTGTAGGGCCTTTGCTTTAAAATAATATACAATGTTTGTGGGTTTAATGTAATTTTCTAGCAAAAAAATAAGTGTTTTCATGTAAACAAAAAGTGTCAGAAAGGGCTTTGTCTTCAAGTGGTTAGAAGAGTGGGTGATGTGTGACATAAGCTTCCTAATGTTGTGCATAAAATGCCAAAATAGCACAAAACCCCCCCAAATGACCCCATTTTGGAAAGTAGACACCGCAAGCTATTTGCTGAGAGGCATGTCGAGTCCATGGAATATTTTATATTTTGACACAAGTTGCGGGAAAAAGACTATTTATTTATTTATTTCTTGCACAAAGTTGTCACTAAATTATATATTGCTCAAACATGCCATGGGCATATGTGGAATTACACCCCAAAATACATTCTGTTGCTTCTCCTAAGTACGGGGATACCACATGTGTGAGACTTTTTGGGAGCCTAGCCACGTACGGGACCCCAAAAACCAAGCACCGCCTTCAGGCTTTCTAATGGTGTAGATTTTTGATTTCACTCCTCACTGCCTATCACAGATTCGGAGGCCATGGAATGCCCAGATGGCACAACCCCCTCCCCAATTGGCCCCATTTTGGAAAGTAGACACCCCAAGCTATTTGCTGAGAGGTATGGTGAGTATTTTGCAGATCTCGCTTTTTGTCACAAAGTTTTGAAAATTTAAAAAAAAAAAAAAATACATTTTTCTTTTCTTTCTTCATTTTCAAAAACAAATGAGCTGTAAAATACTCACCATGCCTCTCAGCAAATAGCTTGGGGTGTCTACTTTCCTAAATGGGGTCATATGGGGGGGTTTTGTGCTATCTTGGCATTTTATGGCCTTCAAAACTGTGATAGGTAGTGAGGAGTGAAATCAAAATTGTATGCCCTTAGAAATCTTGAAGGCGGTGCTTGGTTTTCGGGGTCTCGTACACGGCTAGGCTCCCAAAAAGTCCCACACATGTGGTATCCCCATACTCAGGAGAAGCTGAAGAATGTATTTTGGGGTGTAATTTCACATATGCCCATGGCATGTGTGAGCAATATATAATTTAGTGACAACTTTGTGCAAAAAAATAAAAAATTTGTAATATTCCTGCAACTTGTGGCAAAATATAAAATATTCCATGAACTCAACATGCCTCTCAGCAAATAGCTTGGGGTGTCTACTTTCCAAAATTGGGTCATTTGGGGGGGGGGTTGTGTTATTTTGGAATTTTATGAGCTTCGAAACTGTGATAGGTAGTGAGGAGTGATATCAAAAATTTGCACCCTTAGAAATCCTGATGGCGGTGCTTGGATTTTGGGGCCCCATACGTGTCTAGGCTCCCAAAAAGTCCCACACATGTGGTATCCCCGTGCTCGGGAGAAGCAGCAAAATGTATTTTGGGGTGCAATTCCACATATAACCATGGCATGTGTGAGCAATATATCATTTAGTGACAACTTTTTGTAAATATATTTTTTTGTCATTATTCAATAACTTGGGACAAAAAAAAATAAAATAAATATTCAATGGGCTCAACATGCCTCTCAGCAATTTCCTTGGGGTGTCTACTTTCCAAAATGGGGTCATATGGGGGGGTTTTGTACTGTCCTGCAATTTTAGCACCTCAAGAAATGAGATAGGCAGTCATAAATTAAAAGCTGTGTAAATTCCAGAAAATGTACCCTAGTTTGTAGACGCTATAACTTTTGCGCAAACCAATAAATATGCGCTTATTGAAATTTTCTTTACTAAAGACATGTGACTGAATACATTTTGGCCTAAATGTATGACTAAAATTGAGTTTATTAGATTTTTCTTATAACAAAATTTAGAAAATATCGTATTTTTTTAAAAAAAATCAGTCTTTTTCTGTTTATCGCAAAAAATAAAAATCGCAGAGGCAATCAAATACCATAAAAAGAAATCTCTATTTGTGGAAACAAAAGGACTCAAATTTTGTTTTTGGTACAACATTGCATGACCGCGCAATTACCAGTTAAAGCAGCGCAGTGCGAAATTGTAAAAAGACCTCTGGTCCTTAGGCTGACAAATGGTTCGGGGCTTAAGTGGTTAATGACAGGAATAGTACCACTGGATTGGCGCAGGGCCAATGTGGTGCCTATATTTTAAAAGGGAACAAAGTCTTTACCAAGTAACTATAGACCTGTTAGTTTAACTTCTATAGTTGGGAAGATACTGGAGAGATTAATAAAAGACCACATAGATGAGTTCTTGCTGGAAAAAAAAAAATTAAGCAACAGACAGCATGGATTCATGAAAGACAGAAGTTGTCAGACAAACCTGATTTCTTTTTATGAAGAGGTAAGTAAAACCTTGGACAGAGGAGTGGCGGTGGACGTGGTATACTTGGATTTTGCAAAAGGGTTCGATACAGTTCCCCACACACGGCTCATGTGTAAGTTAAAGTCTACAGGATTGGAAATATCAGTTTGTAAATGGATAGAAAACTGGCTAAAAGACAGAATGCAGAGAGTAGTGGTTAATGATTCTTACTCTGAATGGTCTAAGGTTATCAGTGGTGTACCCCAAGGTTCAGTGTTGGGACCCTTACTTTTTAATATCTTTATAAATGATATTGGATTTGGGATCAAAAGTAACATTTCTGTCTTTGAAGATGACACCAAGCTATGCAGTGGAATAACGTCCTTACAGGATGTCTCCAATTTACAAGCCAAACTCAATGCACTGTCTAATTGGGCGACTATGTGGCAGATGAGGTTTAATGGT
Source organism: Rana muscosa (assembly GCA_029206835.1). NCBI lineage: Eukaryota > Metazoa > Chordata > Amphibia > Anura > Ranidae > Rana > Rana muscosa. The sequence goes on along the minus strand of CM055116.1, from coordinate 36,127,300 downwards.
GATAAATGTAAAGTTATGCACTTGGGGGCTAAGAATAGGCATGCATCATACATACTAGGGGGATTACAAATGGGGGATTCATAGTGGAGAAGGATCTGGGGGTTTTGGTAGATCATAAGCCCAATAATGGCATGCAATGCCAAGCTGTGGTTTCCAAAGCGAGCAAAGTCCCTTCTTGTATTAAGAGAGGTATGGACTCCAGAGATAGAGATATCATTTTGCCCCTGTACAAATCATTAGTAAGACCTCATCTGGAATATGCAGTTCAGTTTTGGGCACCAGTTCTCAAAAAGGATATTGGGAAACTGGAGAAAGTGCAGAGAAAGGCAACCAAACTGATAGGAGGCATGGAGGAGCTCAGCTATGAGGAAAGATTAGAGGAACTGAATTGATTCACTCTTGAGAAGAGGAGATAAGGGGGGATATGATCAACATGTACAAATATATTAGGGGTCCATAAAGTGAACTTGGTCTTGAGTTATTCACTTTACGGTCAACACAAAGGACAAGGGGGCACTCTTTGCGTCTAGAGGAAAAGAGATTTCACCTCCAAATACGGAAAGGTTTCTTCACAGTAAGAGCTGTGAAAATGTGGAATAGACTCCCTGCAGAGGTGGTTCTGGCCAGCTCAGTAGATTGCTTTAAGAAAGGCCTGGATTCTTTCCTAAATGTACATAATATAACTGGGTACTGACATTTATAGGTACAGTTGATCCGGGGAATATCCGATTGCCTCTCGGGGGATCAGGAAGGAATTTTTTCCCCTGCTGTAGCAAATTGGATCGTTCTCTGCTGGGGTTTTTCGCCTTCCTCTGGATCAACTGTGGGTATAGAATTGGGTATATGGGATTGTATGATATTATTATTGTTGTTTTTTTTTATGGTTGAACTGGATGGACTTGTGTCTTTTTTCAACCTGACTAACTATGTAAGAGCTGAATGTGTCAGCTAAATCCTGAGTGGTGTTTAAAGTATTGCAGCTAAGGCTTACATCAATAGGAGATGCACCCGCCGACAGCCTTGGTTTGCTTTTTGCAGGGCTCTGTGACATGGGTGTTGATACTGCAGGTGATCGCGGCTGGGAAGCTTTTGAAGCTCCAGGCTGTTGAGGGCTGTTTGAAGAGAGCGAGGAGCCGCTGTTGGAAACTGATGAGCCGGCGCCATCTTGATGATTCGTCTGCTCCGAGGGGAGGAAGAAGTGTGGCAGCTTCTTGTTGTTGGAGGCATCCTTCCTCTTTCTCGTTATGTCTGCGGGTGCAGGGACACTCCGCGCGGGCAGCCTGTGGCGTTGTCAGCTGTACTGGATCGCCTCTAGAAGCCTATATCCCCAAACTCATACTTCCGTGCATCCCTCTCACCCGCCCTTTGGGCCTAATTGGGGGCATTCTAATGTGACCATTACCAATTCCTGTCATTTTTAGTGTTCTTAGTGTCTTTAATCTCATTTCCTTACACTCTTCCCTCCCTAACCCATCCCTCCCTCCATAAACCCCACATCCAAACCAAAAAAAACAAACACATAATAAAACCCATAATAAAGAAAAGAAAACACACATGGAGAGTTCTTTGCCGTGCCCCTTGACAACCAGGGGCAATACGCTGATCACTCCCCCACACCAAAACCTCCCTCCCCTCCTCCCTCCTCCCCTCCCCCTTTTATACAACAGTGTGCTTATGTGATTTAAATTAATTCCTCATATTAATGAAATTATAGAATAAGGCAATCAAAGCATACTACAGTCTCCTCTTATAGGTTGGAATCCAGTCCTCCACCAAATCCGGGGTGTAAAAAAAAAAACAGTCTCCCCAGAGCATTTATTCTCAGTCTAGCGGGGTATAACAGAGCGTAATTCACTTTTAATTGGTACAGCTTGCGCTTGACTTCTCCAAACTTCGCTCTACGTTTTTGTAAGTCAGGTGAAAAGTCGGGGTACATTGAGACTGTCAGGTCACCTGTGGCCAGGTGACAGATGCACACCGTAGGGGGACAGGAGTGCACCGCAAGGTAGTGAACCCTATGGCTGACTGCTGCGGATAGGAAACTGGGTGGTTGTGGACCAGAGGAGCACAACCGGGATCCTATGGGAAGCTAGAGCCAAGATTCCCCAGGGCGCGGAGGCTAAGACCCAGCAGGTCTTCTCCAGAGCCTCTAGTGGTGAGGATGTTATGCTGCAGGCTGGGTCCAGGTCGCGGCCCCTAGAGTCTCCTAGCTCACGCCCTGTAGGATAAGGGGACAAGAGGGGAAGCAGCAGCACGAGATATAAGAGTAACGAATAACAAGCTGAAAGTCAAGGGCCACAAGCAGACAAGGATAACGAAAGACAAGCCGAAGGTCAAGGGTCACGAGCAGACAGGGATAGTCGGGGACAAGCCAATAACGTAACAGAGAGACAGATGTAGCACACGGCAGGCAGGAACCCAAACACACAATGCCTAACAAACACGTTGATCAGCAAAGCAGGCTTGCAGTGCACAGGTTAATATAGTGTTCTGTGATAGGGCCTGGGGTGGAGTCAGGCTGGGAGGAGATTATAAAGGAAGCCAGGTGAAAGGGTTCTGGCCTCTAAGATGAACACATGGGAAGGAAGGTAAGCTGACAGACAAACACTACTGCATATCCATGACAGTACCCTCCCTCTTATGGGCCCTCCCCCACCTGGGCCCAGGCTTAAAGGGAAATAGGGAGATGACAAGAAGATCTATTGAGGAATAAAGGCTCTCTAGGAATAAGCAAGGGCATGAGAGGATCAACAGGAATCTGAGGAGGGTCCCCTAGACCCTTAAAGGGGAACTGGTCATCTTGCACAGGACCATCAGACTGGGCAGATGTCAGTGGAACCCTGAAGTCAGGTTGGTTAGAAGGTGACATGTCGCCGGAGTCAAGCTGAATAGCTGAAGGACAAGCAGAATGTCCTGAACAAGAAAAAGTAGGAGGCTCACTGGGCATGGGCTGGACTGGCATAACTAGTACAGAGGCAGAGTGAATAGCTGAGTCAGGTGTAGCGACTACCTGAATCGCATCGCAAGACGTAGCGACTGCAGGACTTGTAGACAAGCTAGCCTGGCTGTGCGTCCAAGGGTGGTTAGGGACAGAGAAATGTAAATGGTTATGCAACCTGGAATGAATGACCGGCTCAGGTTCACAGGGGACAACCTTGGGTAGGCAGGAAGAGGAACAGGAGGGACCCCAAGCCAGGATCTGTCCAGTAGTCCAGTCCACATGAGGAGAATGAAGCTGTAACCATGGGAGACCCAAATTATAGGCGTTGAGGCCTTGGGTAAGATAAGGAAGGATATCCACTCCTGGTGGAGTGTCCCTACCGACATCTTAACAGGGAGGGTCTGGAAGCGGATAGGTCCCCCTGGGAGAACAGTACCATCAATCGCCAAGACCACCAATGGCGTGGTGAGGGGCAAAAGAGTAAGTCTCATGGACGATGCGATTTCCTAGTCCATGAAATTACCAGCGGCTCCGGAATCCAGATATGCTGAGACCGAATGAGAAGAAGCACCAACATGAAGGAACGCAGAAAGCAGAAGACGAGAAGGGGAAGGTGATATTTCTGGGTCCAATACTCCACTTTCCAGATGAAGTGGACCCGAACGTTTTTCTGGACAAAGAGAGCAAGTGTCACGAAAATGACCTTTGCCCCCACAGTAAAGACACAGACCAAGAGTTCTGCGCCTAGCACGTTCCTCGGGGGATAGCCTGGTCCGACCCAGCTGCATGGGTTCCTCAGCTGGTAGGAGATGCTCTACGGGTCGAAGAGAGGGGAGCTTAGGCTGACTAAGAACCAAGGAGTGCTGGCGTTGCTTTTCTAAGGTCCTCTCTTGAAAGCGAATATCGATCTGGTTACACAAGGAGATAACGCCGGCCAGATCAGTGGGGATGGTTCTTCCTGCTAATTCATCCTTCACTCTATCAGACAGGTGTGACAGCAGGAAGGTAAAGTCACCTGGTTGCATCCAGGGGGGTAGATATATTTCGCCCAGATTCAGGCTTTACGCCGACTTATACAACTAGGTGGAGAGTTGTATAAGGCTAGTGGGCTCATGGATGACTCATACCTCTAGGGAGAGGGCTGGGCGTCGTGCAGACAGGGAGTTGATGAGACCAGCTGAAGCTTGTCAGCTCATTTAGGCCTCTATAAGAACTCCCAGCTTCATTAGATGTTAGCTCATGCCTGGAACCAGACCTGTGTGGACTGTCTAGGGAGAGTGAACCCCTGTGCGGTGAGACAAAGCCTGTGTGGCTATTTGCTTGGACATTTAAAACCAGGGACTTAGGGACTAGGACAGCACTAGGCTGATCCCAGTTGTTAGTTAGGAAACCTGTATGTTTAGTCAGAGGTCAACTTGACCAGGATTTATTTTGGTTATGTTTCTTTTGCTTTGCTGTGTTTTGTCACTGTAAATAGAAAATAAACCGCACCTTTTTGATTTTGAAAACCACAACCTCCGTTTGCTGGGCCTGTTTTGTGTGGGGAGCCCATCCCGGGGGTCACACACACCCGCTGCCGAGCTAACCCCCTCACAGTTGGTGGAGAACCAGTGGCAGTTTTTTTTAAGCCAGCATGGAGGAGATACTGAAGCAGCTGGCTCTAGCAAATGCCAATCAACAGCAGACAAATGCAGGTTTGCAAAAGAGCTTTGCAGCTCATCAAGCAAGAGCAGAGACTACAACAACAGATGGAAGCAGTAATGCAGCAACGTCCGCAGACCAGTGAGGAAAGCCGTCCCACTAATACCGCGTCCTTTGGGGTGAGTCGTTTATTGACAAAAATGACTGGAGAGGATGATCCAGAGGTATTTTTGACCACATTTGAAAGGACCGCTGAAAGAGAAAAGTGGCCTGAGGAGCAGTGGGCTGGACTGGTGGCTCCTCTGTTAACTGGTGAATCGCAGAAAGCTTACTATGACCTAGAGCCTAACCAAGCAAAAGACTATGTGATGCTAAAAGCTGAAATATTGGCAAGGCTGGGTGTCACCCAGGCTGTCCGGGCTCAGCGTGTGCATAACTGGACTTTCCAGCTTGGAAAACCCCCCAGGTCTCAAATGTATGATCTCATTCACCTGAGCAGAAAGTGGCTACAGCCAGAGACTTTGTCCGCACCAAAGATTGTGGAACGTGTTGTAATGGATCGGTTTTTGAGAGCTCTTCCTACTGCCATCCAAAAGTGGGTAAGCCATGGAGACCCAGAGACGGCCGATGGTCTTGTGGATCGTGTGGAGAAATACTTGGCTACAGAGAACCTGACGGCCTCTTCCAGAGACACTCGGACTTTCCACCCTAAGACCAGACCATCCCCAGGGGCGGATAAGAGGATTCCAAGGGGTGAGGGTGGAGAGAGTGAGAGGGTGGGAGCTCTACCCCAAGTTTGGCGAGAACAGCCTGGGAAATCAGCGGCTCAAGAGGCGGCAAGAAGGATCGTTTGCTACCGCTGCCGGCAAGCGGGACATATTGCAGCCAATTGCCCGGTTGTGGAGGAACCCATGCAGTGTGACTTTCTGACGGGCAGACGTCAGTCGCTGTGTGCGACAGTCGCATGCACTGCCATTCGAGGAACTGAGAAACATTTATGCAAAATGTGTGTTAATGGTAGAAATGTTGTGGTATTGCTGGATTCAGGTAGCCTTGTGACCCTGATAAAGGCTGAGTTAGTTAAAACAGAGGTCTCTGGGAATAGCAAGGTAGCTGTTATTTGTGTGCATGGGGACACCCGAGAGTATCCAGTGACTACAGTGTGTTTCGAGACCCCCAAAGGTACCCTCTCTCATCCAGTGGGCTTAGTATCTCAGTTACCGCATGACGCCATTGTGGGAAGGGATTTTCCGAAGTTCTGGGAACTGTGGGATGATCCTGAGCCCCTCACTGGTGCCCCTATGTACCAGGAATGTGATAGCCAGAACTCCCCTGAGAGTGGTGAGGACTCTCCGGAATTTCCCTTATCAGTATTGGCAGGGGAGACTCAAGAAACTGGAGAGGAGCCCACCTCCTCAGACGAAAACCTACCGTCTGTGGAGTTTTCTGATCTTGAGGTTCACAGGGAAAACTTTGCCACAGAACAGTTGAAAGACCCCGCCCTAATAAAGGCACGGGAAAACGTAGTGAAAATAGATGGCGAGTTAGTGAACCCAGATAATACCTGCACTTACCCATACTTCAGCGTAGAGAAGGACCTACTGTATCGGGTGGCAAAAAGGGCAGAAGAATCGTTGAGCAGCTTGTGGTGCCCAAACCTTACAGGAAGTTGGTGTTGGAGTTGGCCCATGGGCACATTCTTGGAGGTCATCTGGGGACAGAGAAAACCCGAGAGAGGGTATTACAGAGATTCTATTGGCCGGGGGTGATGAAGGACGTAGAAAATTATTGTTCCTCCTGCCCTGTGTGTCAGAGGTTGGCCCCGATGCCACATTTCCGTAGCCCGCTGGTCCCTCTACCCATCATTGAGGTCCCGTTTGAGAGGATCGCCATGGATTTGGTAGGTCCTATAATCAAGTCCGCTAGGGGGCACCAGTACATATTAGTTATAATGGACTATGCCACCCGTTATCCAGAAGCGATCCCTCTCCGAAATACCTCGGCCAAAACCATAGCCAAAGAGCTATCTCTTGTTTTTAGCCGGGTGGGTATTTGTAAAGAACTGCTTACGGACCAAGGTACACCCTTTATGTCCCGGGTTATGAAAGAGCTGTGTAAATTGTTCAAAGTGACGCAATTGCGTACGTCTGTGTATCACCCCCAAACCGATGGGCTGGTTGAAAGATTCAACAAAACCCTAAAACAAATGTTGAAGAAAGTGGTGGATAGAGATGGAAAGGATTGGGACTGTTTACTTCCTTATTTGATGTTTGCTATTAGGGAGGTGCCCCAATCCTCTACGGGATTCTCCCCCTTTGAGTTACTGTATGGGAGACACCCAAGAGGGCTGTTGGATATTGCCAAGGAAACTTGGGAAAGTGAGAGTTCTCCCCACAGGAGTGTGATTGAGCATGTCGCCCTGATGCAAGATCGAATTGCACAGGTAATGCCCATTGTGAAGGAACATTTGGCCCAAGCGCAGTTGGCACAGCAGAGAGTGTACAACCGTGGAGCCAAGACCCGTACCTTTTCCCCGGGGGATAGGATATTGGTACTTGTCCCTACGGTTGAAAGTAAATTCCTTGCCAAATGGCAAGGCCCCTACGAGATAATGGAAAAAGTGAGCGAAGTGAATTACAAGGTCAGACAACCAGGAAGGCGAAAGCCCGAACAGATCTATCACGTTAATCTGTTGAAAGCCTGGAGGGATAGAGAGTCCCTAGTCGCAGACACTTGGTCACCAGCTCAAACTGGTTGCGTGATTCCTGAGGTTGGAATAGCAGCCACCTTGTCACAACCCCAACAACAGGAGGTTAAGGAGTTTGTGCTTCGCAACAAGGAGGTATTCTCTGAGCTGCCGGGACAAACATCTGGGGTAGAGCATGACATCATTACCCCGCCCGGTGAAAGGGTGAAGTTAAAACCCTATCGGATCCCAGAGGCTCGACGGGAGGCAATACGGGAGGAAGTACAGAAAATGCTGAACTTAGGGGTGATAGAGGAGTCCCAAAGTGATTGGTCTAGTCCCATCGTGTTGGTGCCTAAACCGGATGGGAGCTGGCGATTTTGTAACGATTTTCGTCAGTTGAACAAAGTTACAAAATTTGACACCTACCCCATGCCACGTATAGATGAGTTGATCGACCGGCTGGGAACAGCCCGATACATGACGACTCTTGACCTCACAAAAGGGTATTGGCAAATCCCCCTGGCCAAGTCGGCCAAAGAGAAAACCGCATTTGTAACCCCAGACGGGGCGTTCCAATATAAAAGAATGCCGTTCGGGTTACAGAATGCGCCGGCCACATTCCAGCGGAAAATGGACCAGATGCTGAGGCCCCATCGGAAGTATGCTGCGGCTTACCTGGATGACGTAATTGTCCATAGCACAGATTGGGCCTCACATCTGCCAAAAGTGCAAGCAGTCCTGGACTCTGTTCGGGAAGCGGGGTTTACGGCTAACCCCAAGAAGTGTACCATTGGGCAGGAGGAGGCCAAATATCTTGGGTACACCATTGGGAGGGGAGTAATAAAACCCCAACTCAACAAAGTCGAGGCCATCCAGAGTTGGCCACGTCCCAACAGCAAGAAGCAGGTACGAGCCTTTCTGGGAATCGCTGGGTATTATCGGCGATTCATTCCCCACTTTGCTTCTAAGGCTGTGCCCCTAACCAACCTGACGAAGGGGAAAGGGTCGGTCATGATTAAATGGACCCCCGAGGCTGAGGCAGCATTCCAATTCTTGAAACAAGCCTTATGTAGCCAGCCAGTGTTGTACTCACCCGACTTCTCTAAAGACTTTGTCGTACAAAGTGATGCGTCAGATGTGGGGTTAGGAGCAGTATTGTCCCAGGTCTGGAACGGGGAAGAGCACCCAGTCATTTACCTCAGCAGGAAGTTGAAGTCCCATGAGGTAAATTACGCCACAGTTGAAAAGGAGTGTTTAGCGGTGAAGTGGGCTCTAGATTCCCTTCGGTACTACCTGCTAGGTAGGCACTTTGACATGGTTACGGATCACGCTCCGTAAAAGTGGATGGCTCAAAACAAGGAAACAAATAGAAGAGTGAATAGGTGGTTCCTGGCCCTCCAGGAATTCAACTTCACAGTAAAGCATCGCCCTGGCGTTCAAATGGGGAATGTGGATGCTTTGTCTCGAGTACATGAATGCCTGATTGCTGGTGTTCCAACCCCGAGGTTAAAACAAGAGGGGGGGGTATGTGACAGCAGGAAGGTAAAGTCACCTGGTTGCATCCAGGGGGGTAGATATATTTCGCCCAGATTCAGGCTTTACGCCGACTTATACAACTAGGTGGAGAGTTGTATAAGGCTAGTGGGCTCATGGATGACTCATACCTCTAGGGAGAGGGCTGGGCGTCGTGCAGACAGGGAGTTGATGAGACCAGCTGAAGCTTGTCAGCTCATTTAGGCCTCTATAAGAACTCCCAGCTTCATTAGATGTTAGCTCATGCCTGGAACCAGACCTGTGTGGACTGTCTAGGGAGAGTGAACCCCTGTGCGGTGAGACAAAGCCTGTGTGGCTATTTGCTTGGACATTTAAAACCAGGGACTTAGGGACTAGGACAGCACTAGGCTGATCCCAGTTGTTAGTTAGGAAACCTGTATGTTTAGTCAGAGGTCAACTTGACCAGGATTTATTTTGGTTATGTTTCTTTTGCTTTGCTGTGTTTTGTCACTGTAAATAGAAAATAAACCGCACCTTTTTGATTTTGAAAACCACAACCTCCGTTTGCTGGGCCTGTTTTGTGTGGGGAGCCCATCCCGGGGGTCACACACACCCGCTGCCGAGCTAACCCCCTCACACAGGCCATGCAAAAAGGTTGCAACTAAGGCCTCATTGTTCCAGCTCAACTCAGCCGACAGTATGCGGAAATGAAGGGCATACTGTCCCACAGAAGCAGACTCTTGGCGGAGACGTAAAAGGGCGCTGGCCGCTGAAGAGACACGAGCCGGTTCTTCGAAGATATTCCGAAAAAGTTTCAAGAAGCCAGACAGGCTAGAAACCACTGGATCATTCAGTTCCCACAGAGGGGCTGCCCAGGCTAAAGCTTCACCAGAGAGGAGGGAAATGATATAGGCTACCTTAGCCCGATCAGACAGGAAGTTTTGGGGCTGGAGCTCAAAATGAATAGTGCATTGGCTAAGGAACCCCCTGCAAGCCTTGGAGTCCCCAGAGAAACGGGACGGAGCTGGCAGTTGTAGTGAGTGTGTGGCTGCGACTGGTGCAATAGGTGCAGCCGCTGGTTGTATTTGAGGTTGCGGATTCAGGGTTCCCAAGGAGGCCTGAAGCTGCTCGAAGCGAGAAGCCAGATCTTGGAGGAATCGCATCACCTGAGTCTGATTCGATTCCTGGGTTTCAAGTCTGCAAACTATGCCCTGCAATGGATCATCCGCGGGGAGCGGGATGTCAGCCGGGTTCATGGCTGATCAAACTGTCAGGTCACCTGTGGCCAGGTGACAGATGCACACCGTAGGGGGACAGGAGTGCACCGCAAGGTAGTGAACCCTATGGCTGACTGCTGCGGATAGGAAACTGGGTGGTTGTGGAAAGCGGGACCAGAGGAGCACAACCGGGATCCTATGGGAAGCTAGAGCCAAGATTCCCCAGGGCGCGGAGTCTAAGACCCAGCAGGTCTTCTCCAGAGCCTCTAGTGGTGAGGATGTTATGCTGCAGGCTGGGTCCAGGTCGCGGCCCCTAGAGTCTCCTAGCTCACGCCCCGTAGGATAAGGGGACAAGAGGGGAAGCAGCAGCACGAGATATAAGAGTAACGAATAACAAGCTGAAAGTCAAGGGCCACAAGCAGACAAGGATAACGAAAGACAAGCCGAAGGTCAAGGGTCACGAGCAGACAGGGATAGTCGGGGACAAGCCAATAACGTAACAGAGAGACAGACGTAGCACACGGCAGGCAGGAACCCAAACACACAATGCCTAACAAACACGTTGATCAGCAAAGCAGGCTTGCAGTGCACAGGTTAATATAGTGTTCTGTGATAGGGCCTGGGGTGGAGTCAGGCTGGGAGGAGATTATAAAGGAAGCCAGGTGAAAGGGTTCTGGCCTCTAAGATGAACACATGGGAAGGAAGGTAAGCTGACAGACAAACACTACTGCATATCCATGACAGAGACCTTATTGCCGTTGTATGATATATTGCCCATCTCTCTAGCTTTATTTAAAATTGTCATTTTATCTCTATAATGGAATGTTTTTAGTAAGAGAGATCTAGGGGGGGGGGCACCCGGTTGGGGGGGGGGGGTCTAGAGGGGACCCTATGGGCTCTTTCTATGGAAAAAAAGGTGAAAAAGACTGCTCCTCAAATATTTCCCTGAGCCATTTTTCCCAAAAAATAATGGGATCCGGGCCTTCGGTGCGTTCAGGGAGCCCCACTATCCTATTGTTCTTCCAACGCATCCTGTTCTCCATTTCATCGATCCTTATCTGATAATTGGTCATCTGTTCCCTCATAGTTTTGATCTCCCTTTTCAGGGGGTTCAGATCGTCCTCCATCAGGCCAACCCTCCCCTCTAGAGCAGTTGTCCTCTCCCGTACTTTTTGTATATTGTGCCTGATAAACGTTCTTCTCGCACTGACTTAATTTGTTCAGACATTTCAGTTTTACAGGAATTAATTGCAAGCAGGATTTCCTTGAGAGATGGCTCTGATGGTTCTATTGCTCCCGGGGTATCCATATGGGGGGGTATATCTAAATGTCCCTGGGTTTCCGCCGTCCCCTCACTTAGCAGTTTTCCGGAATGGGCTGTTGCTCCCTTCATAGGGGTTACCTGGCCCTGGCCCCACTCTTCCTGGTAGTTTTGGCTCCAGATTGTAATTTAGACAACATGGTGGCGTGTTGGGTATTTTTTGGGGGGGTCTGACCCGGCGTATGGGAAAATTCTTTTAATCTGGCTGCGGCTGCCTGGCTCACCTTTGTGGTGTGCTGCGTTGTCATAATCCAGAAAAGAATAAAATAGGCAATAGTGAACAAACACCTTCACAGTGTCCAGGGTCCGGTCGAGTCTCTCGCCCCCCCCCCGGGTAACAAGAATGGGGGAGAAGGGGGGTAACAGAGATATACTGCCGCAACTCTGTCTCTCACCCCTCTTTCTCTATAGATAAGGGACCATGGGGGGGAGCATCAATCCTCCAATAGAAGATAACAAAGTTGCCGGGAAAAGAGAGCCACCATTCCTCTTCTATTCTGAACAAAGCCTAGAAATAATTTCCACTATGATTGAAGGTTAGGGGCTGGGGGGAGGGGGACAGCCTTTGGAAAACAGCCCATCCGTATGAAAATAAAGTTTATCACAGTATCATGTAATTAAGTTTACTGGAGAGGTGGGGGTCGTCCTTTTATGCTATGTGATTGCAATGGTAACAGTAGAGGGGTAAAAAGAATAAAGGAAACCCAACAGGAAAAGTTCTCTACAGTGCAATATGTGTATATTTATACAGCCCAGTCTCTTATCTTCACTCCAGAAAACAGAGGGAAGGGGGCAGCAAAACAGATTTCCTTTTTCTCCCCTTTTTTTTCCCAGGGACACTGCCCCTATAACAGTTTCTTCCCCATCTTCCCCAAAGAAATTGGAAAGTTCTCACCCATCTGTATTGACTGTCCAGTATTTGTCCAGTGTTTGCCCGAGAGATGAACCGGCTCTCCTTCTATGTATTGTGTCCTTCTTTTTTTTCCCCACACCTGGTGCTGTTTCCGGGGGACCTCCTCACTCCTCTGGTAAGATGCCGCTCCGTCGGGGGGGGGGCCTCTGCCGTCGCCGCCGTCTCTCCCTATTGCAGCCCGCTGGTATCCTGAGTCGGATGTCACTCTGGGGGAGGGGGGGAGCCTCTCTCATGCCGCCGCCTCCATCTCCCCCTGTTGTAGTGCGCTGATGTCCTGAGTGCCGCCCGTCCACTGCGTGCACTCTTGCGCACCGGCTCTCACGCTATTCCGGGCATCCAGGATTCCCCCCAATGAGGGGGGGGTGGAAGTTAGCCTGAGAGAGGAGCAAGGGAAGGAGGAAGGGAGGAGGGAACGCTCACACACTCTCACTCCAGCATCTCACTCCAGCATCCGTTTCCGGTCACGCCCCCACTTCGAGGTGGCACGATTGTTATGTTTGGTACACAAGGTTGTTTGAAAGAAACTACACTTTTGGAACTGTGCAATATTGGGTTGGATTTTTTTTTTAATTAGCACAAGTAATACTTATAAATGAAAAAAGTCACTGGTCACTTGATTACATGTTAGTTGGAAAACTGGAATATTATGGCTGGAAGCACGCAGATTAAAAATGTGAACGTATGCTCTTGGAGCGTGCGGGGACTAGGAGATCCAGAGAAAAAAGCAGCAGTTCTCCTGATTGCAAAAACATATGCGGCAGCTATACTTTTCCTACAGGAAACACACCTCACAAAAATTACAGCTAGTCCCGCCACCAACTGAGGTGGCGGGACTACCCCGTACAGTTTCATTTAGTTCACACCTCTTATTCCAGAGGTGTGAGCACTCTTATTAAAACTGGGGTGGCCTTCTCGCGCATTCAGGTTAAGATAGATGAACAGGGACGATATATTTTTTTGTTCTGTAGGATTGAAAACAAAACCTGCATATTGGCGAATGTGTATCTTCCCCCTCCCTTTGATCTTTCGGTTCTCTGTGACCTCATCGAGTTTGCTCTAGATAAACCTGGAGTACCGGTGTTAATGGCAGGGGATTTTAATACAGTAATGGATCGGAAAGTAGATAGATTTCCCCCTGTGATACATACAAGCAGAGCAGCAGATAGTCAGCTATCTGACTTTCTGACGGAAACTGGATTGAGAGATATTTGGAGAGTACGGAATCCGGAGGCCCGGCAGTACTCCTGCTTCTCCAAGACTTACTCTACCCTTTCCAGGATCGATTTGGTCTTGGGGAATGAGGAGATGATGCCACTAATAAAAAATGTGAGCTATAAACCAAGGGGCTTGTCAGAGCATTCCCCGGTATCAGTATCATTGGAACTAGGAAAACGTAACTCTCCTAGGGAGTGGAGACTGAGCCCCTTTTGGATTGAACTGATGGGAGACCCCAGGGATGTATTGTTATCCCTGGGGGATTTTATCGATTTGAACCGGGGCACAGCCTCGGTGGGAATAGTATGGGATACGTTGAAGGCCTATTTGCGCGGGATGATGATACAACAGATCTCAAAAATTAAAAAGCAGACTAAGGACTGGGAGAGAGTAATAGGAGAGAGGGTAACAACCGTGGAAGAACAATACATTAATAACCCAACACCAGAGACACTCAGAACCTGGATAGAAGAGCAACAAAATTATCGACTAATGACTCTTCGAAGAGTAGAGAATAAATATATCTTCCAGAGACAAGTTGCCTTTGGAGAAGGGGAAAGCGTGGGGCGGATGCTGGCACAACTGGTCAGGGGGAAAACTCCCCCACCTCTGTGGTGCCCACGATTACCGCGGCGGACGGGAGAGTGACGTGATATACTCCAGAGATAGGGGATAGGTTCAAAATGTACTATGAAGATCTTTATAGATCTCGGCAGGGGGAGGGGAGCGAAGTAATGGACATTTTCTTTGGGAACCTGGACCTGCCTTTCCTCAGTGAGATGGATGGACAGAGCTGAGCTGGACCGCCCCATAACTCATAACATCTGCCAATGAGATGGCAAGACAGAAATCCCCAGGTCCAGATGGCCTCCCAGCCGAAATATACCAGCACTACGGGAAGGTGTTACTACCTGAGTTGCTGATGGTACTGAACAATTCACTAGTACAGGGTGAACTTCCTTCCTCAATGATGGATTCTAATATAATCATCATACATAAAGAAGGTAAAGACCCATTGGACGTAGCCTCTTATAGGCCTATTGCCCTGTTAAACACTGACATGAAGATACTTGCGAAGGTCTTGGCGACCAGATTAAACAGGGTGATATCAAAGCTTATTCACCCTGACCAGTCTGGGTTTCTTCCTGGAAGAACAACTAGTGTTAACATAAGACGGTTATATCTAAACCTCCAGGTCCCGTCTGATGGGGATGGGGAAAGGGTTATCCTGTCTCTGGACGCCGCCAAGGCCTTCAACAGTTTGGAGTGGCAGTACCTGTGGAAGGCCATGGATGCGGCTCAACTGGGCCCAGGTTTTATCAACTGTGTGAAAATGCTCTACAGAGCACCAGAGGCCAGAGTAAGGGTGAACGGAGAACAATCCGACAAGTTTGAATTGGGGAGGGGGACGCGACAGGGTTGTCCCCTGTCACCCCTCCTCTTTGCCATTGCAATAGAACCTCTGGCTATCGCTCTCAGATCTTCTGATCAGGTGAGGGGCTTTAAAAGAGGAGACCTGGAAGAAAAAGTCACATTATATGCAGACGATCTTCTCCTCTTCCTCGGAGATGCACAGGACTCCCTTCGGAAGGCCATGAACATCATTAATGGCTTTGGCCAAATTTCTGGATTAAAGATAAACTGGGAAAAGTCCAGTTTGTTACTAGTGGACCCTCTGATGGGTTCTTTACCCGACGAGGTAGCCCAGATCCAGGTTGTGAACAAATTCAAATACCTAGGTATAAATATTTCTAAAGATCTCCAACAATACACCGCAGATAATATCGATCCCCTGTTGATTAAATTTAGGGGTAAAATAAAAGTCTGGAAACGCTTGCCAATATCTGTGGCAGGCCGGTGTAACTTGATCAAAATGATCTGGATGCCCCAGCTCCTGTATGTACTACACAATTCGCCAATTTGGCTCTATAGAAAATGGTTTCAAAAGATAGAGACTCTGTTCAGGGAAATGATATGGAAGGGTGGCCTGGCAAGAATCCGGTTAAGCACTCTGCAGCTCCAAAAACAGGAGGGAGGAGTATCGCTTCCACACCCCTATAGCTACTTTCTGGCATCACAACTTCAGTATCTAGGGGGAAGCAACACCCCTGGTCAAGAAGCAGGAAGAAAGATTCTTCTCCAAAATACTACACATGATTCTATACCTGAAGCTTTGGAGGCAGGATCTTTCTCCCCAAAATGCCCAACTTTGAAATTAATGATGAAGGTCTGGGATACAGTGAAAACTATACTGAATTAGAGGATTTACTGAATTTACTCCATTGTGGGATAACAGTAAACTAGGGGAGCTCCAGAAGATAGGGACAATAAGAGAATGGGAGAGATGCGGGATAAAATTTATTTCCAAATTATATCAGGATGGTACATTGAAAACCTTTCAGGAGCTGAGGGTCCATCATGCCCTGCCGAATAAATCCTTTTTCAAATATTTGCAGGTTCGGCAGGGCACTAGAGGAACAATTTAAAGGGCAGACTCTAGAATGGACCACAATTCCGGTATTGAAAAAACTGATTAATGCAGACTCCGCAAAGGGCTTAATTTCCAAGGTGTATCCTGATATTAATAAAGGGAGACTGAGTAGGTCAGAACCACCCTCATATAAAATTAAATGGGAAAAAGACGTAGGAGCTATCTCTGATACCCAGTGGAATAGGATCCTTGAAGCTGCCCCACTGGTCTCGCTGTCACCGAGAGGATATCACACCTTTTCTTATTGTACAGAACTTATTACACCCCATATAGACTTTTTCAGTTTGGCCGTCGGCCAGACGCTAGTTGCCCCAGATGCAGGGACCCAAAAGGGGACCTGCTCCACATGTTCTGGAGGTGCCCGAAGCTATTCCGGTACTGGACGGAGTTGGCAAAAATCATTAATAAGGTGTTTGGGATTTCCATTGAGCTGAGGCCGAAGTTATGCCTATTGGGACTAGTGGGGGAAGGGGGTCAATTTGGGCGCTCCCAAACAGCAGCTATGAGATGCCTATTCCAAGCCAGGATATTGATTGCCCGTAAATGGCAGTCAACATTGCCCCCGTCCAGTGAGGAATGGCAGAATAGCATGAATGGAGTAATCCTTAAAGAGAAATCGGTCTATATAAAACAAGGTGCTCCAACAATATATGATAAGATTTGGAAACCCTGGTGGGAAGCAAGAGGGATCAGTATGTAACTCCTAAAAAGTGCAAGATAACACACTTAAAACGGAAAGCAATGACCCAATAGAATTTTTGGATAAGGGAATGGAGGTTGAGGAACGACAGAGATGAATGAATGGTGTGAAAGGGTATGAATTTTAGTATTAAGAACGGTAGATTGTACAGAAAACCCCGGGGGACCCCCCCCCCACCATCAGGTTCCTCCCCGGGGATACTCCTAATAGGTATAGTCCTTTGAATTGGTAGAAAGGAGGACGGTGGAGGGCCAGGGTAGTCTGGGGTACACTGCTCCTAAACTGTTTGTAAACTGTGAAAAACCTAATAAAGAAATAAAGTTAAAAAAAAAAAAGAAGCCTATATCCCCCGGTATGGTGGAGGAGCTGTACTCTCAGGTGTCCATCTATCAGCGCGGTAGCCACGCCTCCCCTGGTATGGATTTTGGGGGGGGACCCCTACACCATGTTTTTTTTTCATTTTAGAGCGGGGTTTACCTTAAAATCCACACCAGACCTGAAGGGCCTGGTATGGATTTTAGGGGGAACCCCCAAGCCATTTTTTTTATTTTGGCGTGGGTTCCCCTTAATATTCATACCAGACCTGAAGGGCCTGGTAATGGACTGGGGGGGGGGGGCTCACGCCGTTTTTTTCAATGATTTTTATGTATATTGCCGGTATCCGGCAATACATTACAGCCGTGAGCAGTTTTAAATGACATTTTTCATTTAGAAATGTAATTTTGCTGCTTTCATTCATTACACTATGTACAGCCGCTATGTAAGCAGCCCTACATAGTGTGGGGCATGGACTTGGCCCACTAAGCCATGATTGGCCAAAGGCACCTGCCTTTGGCCAATCTTGGCTCTCACAGCAGAGCGCGCTGTGATTGGCCAAAGCATGCAGGTCAGGTGCATGCTTTGGCCAATCAGCAATGGCCAATCAGCAGCCTCAATGCACTGCGATCTTGCTTCTTTTACAGGCTGAGCTTAGTTTACAGGGTAACTTTAAGATAATAAAACAGTCATATTGAAAAGTTACAGTATGTGCATTGTTATTGTAAGTAGAAGAATCATTATATTTTATGGTATTTCAATTTTATGATTTATTTGGCATACAGAATATTTGTTGAATTGAGTTTATATTAAAACTCTTACAAATAAACTACCTGCACAAACAACTAAAAGTAGATAGAAGATGTCAGTATATTGAGAACAATGAGAGATGTATGGTACTGAACTGTATAAAAAGAGGAAGAGAGAAGCCATCTCATTGTATTGTCACTGTGATACACATGCTGCAGAGGTCTGTGTCACAATGGAGAAATAAAGGGTTTAACTAAAGAAGAACCCAGTGATCGGAGCTATGGTCATATTATATACCTTCATCTTCCAGTTCTGTGTGATCCTGCAATGTATGACACTCTGGAGATCAGGAATGCAGAGTCCAGCTTGTGCCCTTCATTTTACTGATGTATTTGATGAATTCCAATATTTTCAGGATGGAGATTTAATCATTGGAGGAGTGATCACTGTGAGGTCAAAAGAAGATTATCCAGAACCATCTGAAAAAAAGAGATACAGGTATGTAACTTATTTGCTAGGAAGAGAAAAAGTGATCGGGGCGACAAAGAACAACAAACAGGACTTTACAAAATGATTGGAAGAAATACATGTGATGGGAATATTGTAAGAATGGATATAAAATATCTCCTCATTTACATGCAAAAAAAAGCTGTCCAGAAAGTGACAGGGGTAGGTGACAGTGACAGGGGATGGGTGACAGTGAAAGGGGGTATGTGACAGTGACAGGGGGTAGGTGACAGTGACAGGGGATGGGTGACAGTGACAGTGTGTAGGTGACAGTGACAGGGGGTAGGTGACAGTGGCAGGGGATGGGTGACAGTGACGGGGGTAGGTGACAGTGACAGGGGGTGGGTGACAGTGACATGGGGTAGGTGACATTGACAGCGGATGGGTGACAGTGAGGGGGTAGGTGACAGTGACAGGGGTGGATGACAGTGACAAAACTTGTGACAAACTATAACACTGTCAGGGTGTTGGAAAAGTTGCTGGAGTCTTTTCTTTAAAGCTGATTCTCCATTTGTCCATCCGCTCTTTTTGTGTGGATGGAGCGATCTGTTACTTTTTTGTTGTAAAAAATGATCACTTAGGCCTCATGCACACTGGACGTTTTTGGACGTTTTTGGACGTTTTTACAGCAGCTGTACTTGGCTGTAGATGTTTTTTTCTACAGTCATTAAACTCTCCATCATGTTATCCTATGTGTCCATGCACACATAGGCTGTTATCAGCAGTTTTGGGCAGTGGCGTTTTTGAGCAGTAAAAAACCCCCAAAACTAGTGGGTTATGAGAGACGTTTTTCAGCTGTAAAAACGCTCTAACGCTGATAAACGTCGATAAACGCTCAAAAACGTCACTCACCAGCGTTTTTTAACGTTTTTGATCCATTGAAAAAAAAAAAACAATAATAATTTTTCTTAAAAAAAACGCTAAAAAACACAAAAAAACGCTATTGCAAAAATGTTCAAAAAAGGTGAAAAAAGTTGAAGAACTCATTGCAAAGCTACTGGCATTTTTCTAACGTTATTTTAACGTCCAGTGTGTATGAGGCCTCAATCTTTCCATAGATGATTATTTTGTTTTCATCCAGCCAGGTAGATGGAGGAATCCTCCCCACTGAGACATTGTATTCTGGGACTCGCCATTGCCAGAATACAATGATTTTTGTTCTACAAGGCCTCTGCTTTCGGGGGGGGGGGGGGGGGCTGTTAGATGAAGATTTTATATGTGTGGAAAAAAAATGCTCTAGAGAGGATATGATTAAATCCAGGGGGAAGTTTTTTGTGGAAAGTGTTGAGTGCGCTCACACTTTAATCTCACTTGTTCTGTTGCCGTTCTTTATACATACAATCTGTTTTTTTCTTTGTTTGTTTTCTACAAACTCCAGCACAAGGCGTGGTGGAGGGTTCCTATACTAAAACCCTGCTGTTGATTGGCCACTCAGATTGTTTTCATGTCGCTTATGGCTTATGTATATTTCAAAGGTCTTAAATCTGAACCCCAGACAGATATAAACAGGGGAGGGCTGGCAGCCTTAGGCTTGGGGGGCAAGTCCAGACAAGTAGCCTATTGAACCACCGAGTCAGTTCACCATCCATCTACACCACATTCCCTGCACAGAGAGAGAGGGAGGGAGACTGCTCCACATTGCAACAGAGAGAGAGAGCGACTCCTTGACACTGCCTTCACAGAGAGAGGGAGACCGCTTGACACTGCCTTCACAGAGAGAGAGAGACCGCTTGACACTGCCTTCACAGAGAGAGAGAGACCGCTTGACACCCAGTACACACTAGGCACTACCTGTGGAGTCTGGAGCTTCTCTGGTGAGTGAGCACCACAACACTGGGCAAGCCAAGCAAGCAGAGTAGCTGAGAGTCACAGGGAGCGCAGCAGGATAAACACGGAAGTCCTGCTGTCTCCCCCGGCATGACCACCAGATTCCCCAGCCTGCAGGCTCCTCCTGTGTCAATTGCAGGTAGTGAGAAAAGCACATGTGGGCGCATGCTGGTGCCCTGGCTATATTAAGGGTATTGTGGACCAGGTTTAGGAGTGGCAAGGATATGAGGTAAGTACTGTCATATACCAGCTCTCCTCTTACTGGCCACACTCCTGTGTTTCCAGGAGCCTGTGCTGGCTGGTGCCCAAGCTTGGTCACAGCCCCACAGGTGTAATGCTAAGGAAGCATGGCATTTGATTTACCAGGCTTCTGTAAGAGCCATGTGTCGGTGTGTGCTCTTAGATGAAAGTATTCAAGTCATCAGAATACAGTGATCACTGCTGGCAGCTATAGCAACCAGCAGTGATCGCCAAAAAAAAAAAGAGACACACTGGTTGTACTGAAGTCAGTTGATCGAATTATGTACAACCAGTCTGCACATAGATAGATTGAAAATTCTGCTGAACCCGCAGAATTTCAGTCTGTCTATGGTAGCCTAAGTCCACCAGTCTCTGGGTTTAATAATATCCTCAAATCTTCTGAAAGGGGTGCTCCACCTAGGTGTAGAAATTCACTTTGAACCCCATCTTATTTCCAGAACTCTCTTTAGGGAACTTTCACACTGAAGGCGCTTTACAGGCATTTTAGCGCTAAAAATAGCGCCTGTAAACTGCCTCTCATGCCACCCCAGTGTGAGAGCTCGAGTGCTTTCACATTGGAGCGGTGCGCTTGCAGGACGTTTTGAAAAGTCCTACAAGCAGCATCTTTGTGGCGGTTTGGGAGCGCTGTATACACCACTCCCAAACCATTCTGCCCATTGAAATGAATGCAACACGTTCAGTTTTAACCCGACAGTAAAGTGCCGCTAAAACTACTATCGCTTTACCGCTACCGCCCCAGTGTGAAAGTACCCTTAGGTATTAGATGTGCAAACAATAAGTTGAAAGCACATCTAATACCTACAGAGAGTAATGGAAATATGGAGTTCAAAGTGAGCCGTGCCATTACCTGGAGGGATTGGCATTTAGGGGGTTAAAACAGGCAGGAAGGAAATATAGTATCAACTCACTTGCCTGTAAAATGCCTCTGAAAAGTGACCTGAGCATGGATCACTTTTCAGAGGAGTGACAGTGCCTGCTGCAAGTGAATACAAGCCTTTGGGCTCACACTGGTGTGCTGCGGTTTGGCTGCAGTGCTGGTGTACTGGTGGGTTTTCTTAGCTGCAGTCCCTCTGACTTTTAGGTTGCACATTTTTGCTGCATTTTCTGAAAGTGCACCAAAGATGCAGCATGCAGGACATCTTGTGCACTTTCAGAACATGCAGTAAATATGTGCAACCTCTATGGGACCAGGGGCAACATGCAGGAAGACTGCCAGTACACCAGCAATGCAGCCAAACAGCAGCATGCCAGTGTGAGCCCACATTATAACATCTAGGAGAGCAAGGTAGTGTCACAGACTGCTAGAAAAAAAAATCTTTAGCTGCAGAGGGGGAGGGAGAAGTTCACTTACTTGGACAGTCCCAGCCTCCAGCAGACTCACTGTATTCGAGAAGACTGCTCAGATTGAACTTTCCCGCCCACACATCTTCTTCTCAGACAGCACACAGGCTGCTGGGAGTGTGGGCAGGGAAACAGAGCAGGTCCAGCTTCTGCCAGCCATTCATGTGGAGGAGGAGGGGCTGGGCGGGGCTGTGCTTTTCTCTGTAACACAGACTGTCAGCTCAGCTTAGCCCCCCGACAGAGAAGACATTGCTAGCTCACAGTAATGGATGGAGCTTCCTCACTCGGCCAGCTCAAGAACTGCGCATGTGCAGTTCTGAGCTGGTGATACAGCGGCCTTTACACAGCCTATCAGAGCAGCCCAGGGGGCAATTGCATGCCTGCCCCCCTCCCAGCCTGCCCCTGGATATAAAAGACACAAATGTCAGCTCTATATTCAATAGAACATCATTACATTGGTGTAAGTACCGACATTTTACTTGGTATCAGCCACAGACTGGGGGAGAGACAAGACCTGTAAGTGTTTCTGAACTACAGCAGGTCAGCTGTCCTGTTAGACAGAGCTGTGTGGCAGAGCTGTGCAAATATCAGAACTGCATGGATAGAAATACAAATGCTTTGGCAGGTAAAACAGCTCCCATGTATGCTTTTCAATTGTGTATTTCATTATTTGCCTGGAGTTCAACTTTAACACTTTCCATGCCAGAGCAGTTTTTTCTACCAGTTTTCGCACACAGGGTAAAATGTTAATTTTATGCCTAAAAATTATTTTAGCTCCCCAAACATTATACAGTATAATTCCAAAAGCAGAGAACCTGTAAAATAAAGAAACTAGAAAATGAGGCTACCTATACTCCGACCTTAGAGCAACACTCCGTCCCCAATATTCTGAAAAAAAATAAAAAAAAGGAATTGCCCATGGGACTTTAGAAGCCTGGTGCTAAATAAAAATGATACATAAAGTATATAAAATTACAAAATGTATTTCATATTTCACAAAAAACATGTACAATACAAATATTTTATCATAAAAGATCGATCACTGAGCAATAATCTCTACGCATTTTGTGGGCAATGCCCACTTCATCAGGAGGCCAGCTGGAGGTTTGTTTTTAGTATATATCTGTGGAAAAAACACAATAATATCACAATAGAAGCAACCAATTAGACAATTTGAACATTTAACCACTTGCCGACCGCCGCACACACATATACGTCGGCAGAATGGCTCGTACAGGCAAACGGGCGTACCTGTGTTTGAATTTGCACTGATCTCTGTATAAATGACCATGGTTCCCAAAATAGTGTCAAAAGTGTCCGATGTGTTCGCCATAATGTTGCAGTCCCGATAAAAATTGCAGATCGCCGCTATTACTAGTAAAAAAAAAATATATTAATAAAAATGCCATAAATCTATCCCCTATTTTGTAGACGCTATAACTTTTATGCAAACCAATCAATATACTGTACGCTTATTGCAATTTTTTTTTTTTTTTTTTAGCTAAAAATATGTAGAAGAATACATATTGGCCTAAACTGAGGAAAAAATTTGTTTTTTTATATATTTTTTGGGGATATTTATTAGAGTAAAAAGTTATATTGCTTTTTTTTTTCAAAATTGTTGCTCTTTTTTTGTTTATTGTGCAAAAAAAAAATGCAGAGGTGATCAAATACCACCAAAAGAAAGCTCTATTTGTGGGGAAAAAAGGACGTCAATTTTGTTTGGATACAACGTCGCACGACTGTGCAATTGTCAGCTAAAGCGACGCAGTGCCAAATCGCAAAAAATGCTCTGGTCAGGAAGGGGGTAAATTCTTCTGGGGCTAAAGTGGTTAAATTAGAAGAAAAAAATGTATTGTATTTAAAATTTAATTTCAAAGGTTATATCAATTTAAAGTAAAAAATTCCAATAGGTATACTCACATACTCACACTGACGTAGGTACCCTCTGAAAAGGGACAACTAAAGTATAAGCCAGTTGATAAAATCAAATAACACCTGTATCCTTGCACTGTAGGAGGACCAACACAGCAGAGATTCCAATAGGGAGCTGAGGGTGGTAGGATAGACCTAGAGCGGGGCACACAGAAGGGGCCCCCACTGCTATATCTCTAGAGGACAATAGGAAAATTGTAAGGCCGGGGTGAATAGAAAAGGGAATAAAAAAAAAAAAAAGGAAAAGATAATTTTGAAAAAGAACCTCAAAATAAGTTGAAAGTAAATGTGTATTAGACTAGAATGACCAGACATCCCTGGTTTCTGGGGACAGTCCCCGGATTGAGTACACTGTCCCTGACCAAGTTTGTCCCCAGTTTTTGATTTGAACAGGAGCTGGGGCAATTTCAAAAGACGGTCAGTGCAGAATTAAAAAAAAAAATCAGAATTACACCCCCCTGCTCTGCCGCTCCTACTAGCTTAGAGAGGTGTATTTTTTTTTTCAATTATCTGTGTCTCTTTCTGATGAATATGTGCTGGTCGGAGCGGAGTAAATATTTCTTCAGTTTCGGGTGCATGCCTATTCAGCTCCGCTCGCATGTTCTTCTGCCTTGGCTCAAGTCCCGGCCAGCCACCTGCCTGCTTATCTCCTTGCCGTCCCTGTTGGAGTGATCTTCCTCTGCTCCCCACCCAGTAGTAGCCGGGGCCCGGAGTGTAAGACTTGACAGGCTGTGAGGCGGGCGGCGACGGGCAGAAAGTCGCTGATTGCCGCCATTACTAGTAAAAAAATGTCCCGGATTTTATATTAAAAATCTGGTCACTTTATATTATACACTACTGTGTTAAACCAGTAAGGTATGTAAATGTACTGAAAATAGTACCTATCAAAGAAAATGTATACAAAGTGTCCCAGAGTGTCCACTCAAAAATGTGATAAGGAGGTGTGCAAATATCAGTGTAGGGAAGTTTTCTTTTGTACACTGTCTGTGAGATTGTTTACATTCATGCCTGGTATATACCATAGGGTTCTTATTACAAACAGACTCTTCCTGTTAAGAGATTATTTCCTGCCCCTGCTTAAGGGTCAGGAGACCCCTCAAGGCTATACATGTGGATGTCTTAGAGCAAGTGAAGGGAGAGAGTGGCCAGCCACATGCTCTGCAAGTCAGGAGGTGTTGCAGGCTGATTTTGTGCTGTAATCATCCATCCATCCTTCCAGGCTTAAAAGGGACAATAGGCAAGTGTTACTGCACTGTGTAGCTCACTGTTTGTTATATTTCCTGTCACTCCTGTGTGACCACTTCTGTGTGGGGATCAGAGATATTAATTTTATTATAACCTATCAAGTAAATGGTTTGTGTTGAAGTGTATAAATGTCACTTCTTTATTTAAAGCAACAGTGTCCCTTTTTGGTCTAGTATTAGCCTAGGGAATGGTAAACAGCTCAGGGTGGCGTTAGGATAGGATTCCGATGGCCATTTAGATACAGTCAGGTCCATAAATATTGGGACATTGACACAATTCTAATCTTTTTGGCTCTATACACCACCACAATGGATTTGAAATGAAATGAATAAGATGTGCTTTAACTGCAGACTTTCAGCTTTAATTTGAGGGTATTTACATCCAAATCAGGTGAACGGTGTAGGAATTACAACAGTTTGTATATGTGCCTCCCATTTTTTAAGAGAGCAAAAATAATGGGACAATTGGCTGCTCAGCTATTCCATGGCCAGGTGTGTGTTATTCCCTCATTATCCCATTTACAAGGAGCAGATAAAAGGTCCAGAGTTCATTTCAAGTGTGCTATTTGCATTTGTAATCTGTTGCTGTCATCTCTCAATATGAGATCCAAAGAGCTGTCACTATCAGTGAAGCAAGCCATCATTAGGCTAAAAAAACAAAACAAACACATCAGAGAGATATTAAAAACATTAGGTGTGGCCAAATCAACTGTTTGGAACATCCTTAAAAATAAAGAACGCACCGGTGAGCTCAGCAACACCAAAAGACCCAGAAGACCACGGAAAATAACTGTGGTGGATGACCAAATAATTATTTCCCTGGTGAAGAAAACACCCTTCACAACAGTTGGCCAGATCAAGAACACTCTCCAGGAGGTAGGTGTATGTGTGTCAAAGTCAACAATCAAGAGAAGACTTCACCAGAGTGAATACAGAGGGTTCACCACAAGATGTAAACCATTGGTGAGCCTCAAAAACAGGAAGGCCAGATTAGAGTTTGCCAAGCAACATCTAAAAAAGCCTTCACAGTTCTGGAACAACATCCTATGGACAGATGAGACCAAGATCAACTTGTACCAGAGTGATGGGAAGAGAAGAGTATGGAAAAGGAAAGGAACTGCTCATGATCCAAAGCATACCACCTCATCAGTGAAGCATGGTGGTGGCAGTGTCATGGCGTGGGCATGTATGGCTGCCAATGGAACTGGTTCTCTTGTATTTATTGATGATGTGACTGCTGACAAAAGCAGCAGGATGAATTCTGAAGTGTTTTGGGCAATATTATCTGCTCATATTCAGCCAAATGCTTCAGAACTCATTGGACGGCACTTCACAGTGCAGATGGACAATGACCCGAAGCATACTGCAAAAGCAACCAAAGAGTTTTTTAAGGGAAAGAAGTGGAATGTTATGCAATGGCCAAGTCATTCACCTGACCTGAATCCGATTGAGCATGCATTTCACTTGCTGAAGACAAAACTGAAGGGAAAATGCCCCAAGAACAAGCAGGAACTGAAGACAGTTGCAGTAGAGGCCTGGCAGAGCATCACCAGGGATGAAACCCAGCGTCTGGTGATGTCTATGCGTTCCAGACTTCAGGCTGTAATTGACTGCAAAGGATTTGCAACCAAGTATTAAAAAGTGAAAGTTTGATTTATGATTGTTAATCTGTCCCATTACTTTTGGTTCCTTAAAAAGTGGGAGGCACATATACAAACTGATGTAATTCCTACACTGTTCATCTGATTTGGATGTAAATACCCTCAAATTAAAGCTGAAAGTCTGCAGTTAAAGCACATCTTGTTCGTTTCATTTCACATCCATTGTGGTGGTGTATAGAGCCCAAAAAATTTGAATTGTGTCGATGTCCCAATATTTATGGACCTGACTGTAGGTAGCGGTCCGGTAGCATTGATAGCCTATAGTCAGGCTAGGGACCAAGAGATAGGCTAGATAGGCCTGAATGATTTTCCTTGCAGGTGGCACGTTTCAGACTTCTTCGCCATCAATATGTTCATCTGTACAAGCGTCAACAGGAAGCCACCGCTCCACAGATGCGTCAGCGTTTATCCTCTCAAGCTGCCTTGTAAGTCAGCTCATCAGGGGCCCCTGCAACCAAACTATGCCACAGGGCCTCATTGGAGGTATTGGTGTTAAAGGCCTTTAGTTTTATAGCCATATATATATATATATATATATATATATATATATATATATATAGATACATATATATATTGTTGTTCCTGTTATTGCTTTGGCTGTATGTAATGCCATCACTTTATCATATATAATGTTACACTAATCACCTGCTGGTATGTCTGCATATCTTTTTTTGTTTACAAACGTTTTTATTGGGATAAAGAAAGCATACAGTCGTAGGACAGCATACATCTTACAAACAAAATCACAAGTGCATATGACAAAAACAAAACAAAGAACAAAAATTTGAATCATACTATAACAGACATTAGAGAATATTGATCATTAATATTAGAGACAACAAGGACATAAGGGGAGATGAAAAGGTACACCAGGGGGTATCACAGACGTAAAGTTAGATAGCGTAAATTTGAAGCTAGGCTCATGACAGTAGAATATTCTTATGTGTTTTCCAGGCATCCCATCTTTGTGTATAAAATCCTTTCCATCAACATAATTGCATCAATTCTAGCAAGGATAGAGGGTAATGGGATTACAGGGGTCTTCCAGTGCAGGGCAATAGTCCACAAAGTGGAAACGCAGATCGTATGTATGAGGCATTCCTGCCTGCGGACTGACGCCCCAAGAAGACCCATTGAGATTGTGAGCTGTAAAGAGGTACCCACAATCGCCGAAGCGACAGCAGACACTTTATTCCAAACTGGGGAAAGCGACTCACAATCCCAAAATATGTGTTTAAAAGTACCCGGGAGACCGCAACCCCTGAAGCACAGCCCGGAGGTCCCAGGAAACATGGTGTGGAGTCTGGAAGGGGTATAATACCACCTAGTGAGTACTTTGTAGGCAGTTTCTCTCACTGCCAAGGATTTTGTGGCCTTGCGTAAGTTATCCAACATGGTGTCCCAGTCTGCAGGGGAGAACTGCTCCCCACAGTCAGTCTCCCATTTAGTTTTGTATGGAAGCTCCCCCGAGAAGGTTAAGGCTAACGTAGTTCTATAGAGCACTGAAATAAGGCCTTTGCCCCTGGGAGAGTCACGACAGATCTGTTCAAAGACAGAAGATGGGTAGGATGGGGCAAGAGCAAAATGGGAGCTAAAAAAGTGTCTGATTTGTAAATATCGATAGTACTCTCTAGGTGAGGCCTGTTTACTGGTGCGAAGAAGGTCAAATGAGGGAAAAGTATCATCCAATTGGAGATCACTTAAGGTGACCAGGGAGTTAGATATTCACAACGAGAAGCTATGAGGGCAGGGCGTACAAATGCCGTGGCAAATAGGGGTTCACCTAAAAAGGAAGAGCCAAGGGGTGCGGAAGACATAAGGCCCAATTTAATTTTAAAACGGTTCCAAAGAATAAGGGCGTGAGTCACTACGGAATTAAGGGAGGAGAGTTTGTGTGCTAAGTTAGTAGGAGACCAAAGTATAGATTGGAGAAAATAGGGTTTAATGGACAGAGATTCAAACATGACCCAGGGAACCTTTGAATCTGGGATATTCCATTGAGCCATCTGAGAAAATCGAGCAGCTAAGAAATACAACCAATGGTTTGGCAGTCCTAGGCCTCCGGCTTTTTGAGATCTACAGTATATAACACAAGTTTGGAAAATCTGGGTTTCTTGTTCTGCCAAATAAAGTTATTCACCTCTCTGTGTTGTTTATCAATAAAGGATTTTGGGATAATAATAGGGAGAGCTCTAAAGAGATACAAAAGTTTAGGAAGAAGGGTCATTTTGACCGCCGTGACTCTCCCAAGAAACAATATGCGATAAGAACTCCAAATTTTAAGTAAGTTCCAAAGCTGGGACACACATGCAGGATAGTTCGCAGTGAAGATAGTAGACCAATGATGTGTAACATAAATGCCAAGATAGGAAATCTTATCCGATGACCATTGAAAGGGGAAGGATTTTCGGAGGGTCTCACACTGAGCAGAGGGCAAATTAATGGGGAGAGCAGTAGATTTAGTTACATTGAGCGTCAGGCCAGAAATAGAGGCATAATTAGACAATAAGGAGAGTAAGTTAGGTAAGGAGATTTGGGGTTGGGTCAAAAAAAGCATGACATCATCCGCATACATGCAAAGTTTAAAAGGGGTAGATGCCAAGGAGTAGCCGAATATGTCCGGGTGTTGTTTAATAGCAGTTGCTAGGGGTTCCATGGCTAGGGCGAATAACAAAGGTGACAGGGGACAGCCCTGACGGGTGCCTCTGCCCAGTGTGGAAAACCCAGAATTGCATCCCGGCAATTTAATTATTGTCTTAGGGCTGTGGTACAGCGCCCGCATTCCCATGAGGAATTCATCCCTGAAGCCCATGCTCTGTAAAACTGTGAAAAGGTATTGCCAAAGAACCCTGTCAAAAGCTTTATTAATGTCAAGGCTCAACAGGAGGACCTGTTTCTTGTTTTGATTCGCGTCCTGAAGTATGTTCATAGTGAGACGGATGTTATCAGTGATAAGTCTGTTAGGGATGAAACCCGACTGGTCTGAAGAAGTCAGAGTTTCAATAATGTTGGCAAGTCTGTCAGCCAAAACTCGACCAAAAATCTTTAGGTCGCTGTTAATGACCGAGATAGGTCTATAGTTTTGTGGGAGTGTATGGTCCTTAAGTGGTTTGGGAAGCAGGGACATGTTGGCTAAAGTAATTTCATCAGGGAACTGTCCGCCTTTAAGGATATTATTAAACATGGTTAACCGTGGGATAAGTATAGAAGCATAATGTTTATAGTAGCTGGACGTGAAACCATCAGGTCCTGGAGCAACAGAACGTTTCAGGGATTTGATAACCCCCAACAATTCCTCCTCTGTGAAAGGTGCATTAAGGGAATCTATCTGTGAGGATGATAACGAGGGTATGGGAAGAGCATCAAGCCAATCATATGCCATTCGGGTGGGAAAGGAAGGTAGGTGAGTAAGTAGGTTAGAGTAAAATTGTTCAAAAATATTTAGAACCTCTTTAGGATGTGAAACCAATCTAGCAGTAGAGTTACGGAGCTTGTATAGGCGAGGGGGGTGCAAGGTCTGGTTCAGTTTGCGCGCAAACATAGAGGAGGCCGTGTTGCTATGTAGGAGAAATTTGGCTTTGGACCAACAAAGGGACTTTTCAGTTTTGGCTGATAATAGAGTATCTAACTCAAGTCTCTTCTGAGTGACTAAGTGTTCATTAGATCTAGAAGGATTACCAATAGGGATGAGCCGAACACCCCCCGGTTCGGTTCGCACCAGAACCTGCGAACGGACCGAAAGTTCGTGCGAACGTTAGAACCCTATTAAGTACAATGGACGCGAACTTTCGAAATCTAAAGTGCTAATTATTATGGCTAATATGCATGTTATTGTCCTAAAAAAGGTTTGGGGACCCGGGTTCTGCTCCAGGGGTCATGTATCAATGCAAAAAGAAGTTTTAAAAATGGCCGTTTTTTCTGGAGCAGTCATTTTAATGATGCATAAAGTGAAAGAAATAAAGTGAAATATTCCTTTAAATATCGTACCTGGGGGTGTCTAAAGTATGCCTGTGAAGTGGCATGTGCTTCCCGTGTTTAGAACTGTCCCTGCACAAAATGACATTTCTAAAGGAAAAAAAAGCCATTTAAAACTGCTTGCGGCTTTAATGTCATGTCTTGTCCTGGCAATATGGATGAAAATCTTTGAGAAAAATGGCATGGCATGGCAGTCGATCAACCGAGTCGGTGGACAGGCACACCCTGTGATCCGTGACAAAGCCTCCAGCAGCACTGAATGTGCGTTCCGAAAGAACGCTGGATGCAGGACTTGCCAGTAGCTCAATTGCATACTGTGCAAGCTCTGGCCAGTGATCCATCCTCAAGACCCAGTAAGCCAGAGGATTTTCAGTGGGAAAGGTGTCCAAGTCTGACCTTGCCCCTAGGTATTCCTGCACCATGTATATCAGACGCTGGCGATGGTTGCTGGAACCGATCATACCTTGGGGCTGCGGACTAAAAAATTGTCTGAACGCATCGGTCAGACGGCCACCTTCCCCCCTTCTCCTTCTTTGACTGACCAAAGCCTCAGCAACTCGTTGTCCAGGACCAGGAGTTTGTAACCTCCCAGTCTCTGGGAACTCATTGCACAGACCTTTCTGCAAGGCCTCCCGGAGATGTCTCATCCTCTGCTCCCTCTGCGACTGAAAGATAAGGTCCACAACCTTACCCTTGTACCGTGGATCAAGGAGAGTGGCCAGCCAGTAATGGTCCCTCTCCTTGATCCGAAGAATACGAGGATCCTTCTGCAAACTTTGCAGGATCAGGGAGGCCATGCAGTGTAGGTTAGCTGAGGCATTCGGTCCGGAGCCCTCTGGGTCACTAAAGACGACATGATCCGCAGCCACCTCCTCCAAGCCACGTACAAGTCCATGGGTTTGTTGGGACTGTAAATCATCCCTAAAAGACTGCTGCTGTTGATGCTGAGTGCCATGCTCCACCTCCATGCTGACACAATCCTCCTCCTCCTCCTCCTCGTCCTCTTCCTGTGTGATGGGTGGGACAGAAGGAACACTGTCTGGGTAAAGGGGGCCTTGAGAGGCAAGAAGTCCTCCTCTTCCTGCCTCTGTTCTGCCTCAAGTGCCCTGTCCATTATTCCACGCAGCGTATGTTCCAACAGGTGGACAAGAGGTACAGTGTCACTGATGCATGCACTGTCACTGCTCACCATCCCCGTGGCCTCCTCAAATGGTGCCAGGACAGTGCATGCATCTCTGATCATGCCCCACTGGCGTGGTGAAAAAAACCTGAGCTCCCCTGACCCTGTCCTGGTGCCGTAGTCGCACAGGTACTCATTGATGGCCCTCTGCTGCGTGTGCAGCCACTGCAGCATGGCCAATGTTGAGTTCCACCTGGTGGGCATGTCACATATAAGGCGGTTCTTGGGCAGGTTCAACTCCTTTTGCAACTCAGCCAGCCGAGCACTGGCATTATATGATCTGCGGAAATTCACACAGACTTTCCTGGCCTGCTTCAGGACATCATGTAAGCCTGGGTATTTGCCCAAGAACCGCTGCACCACCAGGTTAAGGACGTGAGCCACACAGGGCACATGGGTCAGTTGTCCCTGTCGGGGGGCGGAGAGGAGGTTGGTGCTATTGTTGCAAACCACCATTCCTGGCTTAAGCTGGCATGGCGTAAGCCACCTCTCGGCCTGCCCCTGCAGAGCTGACAGAACCTCTGCCCCAATGTGGCTCCTGTCCCCCAAACACACCAGCGCAAGCACGGTATGGCATCTTTTTGCCTGCGTACTTGTGTAGCCCCTTGAATGCCTACGGAGCACCGCTGGTTCCGAGGACAAAGCACAGGAAGAGGCCATGGAGGAAGAAGAAGAGGAGGGGGTGGAGGAGAAAGGTGTGTCACAACCAGTAGTAGCATTTTGGAGGAGTGGCGGCGGAACAACCTCCAATACTACTGCACCTTGTCCTGCATCCTTCCCAGCTGCCAAAAGAGTGACGCAATGGGCCGTGAAAGAAAGGTAACGTCCCTGTCCATGCCTGCTGGACCATGAGTCAGCGGTAATATGCACCTTACCGCTGACCGCCCTGTCCAGCGAGGCATGGACATTGCCTTCTACATGCCGGTAGAGAGCCGGAATCGCCTTCCGTAAGAAAAAGTGGCGTTTGGGAATCTGCCACTGAGGAACCGCACATTGCACAAACTCACAGAAGGGGGCTGAGTCTACCAACTGAAAAGGCAGCAGTTGAAGTGCTAGCAATTTAGCCAAGCTAGCATTCAACCGCTGGGCAAGTGGATGGCTGGGAGTGAACTTCTTTCGACGGTCCAGCTGCTGGGGCAGGGAAATTTGCCTGCTACAATCGGACGTCGGTGTACTGCTAGCAGAGTGCCCGCAAGTACTTGGCTGTGACACGCCTAATTCTACACCTTCATTCCTCTCAGTGCAGGTTTCAGAGAGGACTGAAGGTATAGTGGGGTTGGAGATCCCAGCTGATGAGGAGCAAGGAGAGGTCCGCTTTGTTCTTTGGTGTTGGTCTTTAAGGTACGCTTGCCAACGAGCTGCATGGCAGGTCAACATATGTCTGATCAAGCATGTGGTGCCCAAGCGGCTGATGTTTTGGCCACGCGAGATACGCTTGAGACATATGTTGCAAATAGCAGCGGTGCGATCTGATGCACTCGACTCAAAAAAGGCCCACACCAAAGAACTTTTGGAATAATGGGCAGAGGCAGCGCCCTGCACAGGCAGAGCTCTGCGGTGTGATTCTCTTGGTGTGCTGCCCTTACGCTGGCCCCCGGAGGGCATCCTGCCTTGTTGGAGATGTGCCTCCTCCTCATCCTCCTCCTCCTCCTCTCTCCTATCAGGCACCCACGTGGAGTCAGTGACCTCATCATCCCCTCCCTCCTCATCACTGGAGCCAATCTGGCAGTATGCTGCAGCTGCTGGAACATGACTGCCAGATTGCTGTCCTTCTTGAGCATCCCCTCTCTCTGCGCTCACGCTACTGCCTTCCTCTAGCTGGGTATCATCATCAGACCCTTCAAAACGCTGGGCATCCTCCTGGAGCATGTACCCAACACTGTGCTCAAACAGTTCGGGGGACTCCTCAGGAGGACATGGTGGGTCTAGGGAAGGAGTGACTGATGATGACATTGATACGAGGGAAGAGGACGCTTTGGCAGCTGCTTTGCCAGTACCCTGAGCCTGGGTGAGAGAGGATGAGGTGGATGAGGAGGGCTTGGTCATCCACTCTACCAAGTCTTCGGCATGATGCGGCTCAACACGTCCAGCTGCCGAAAATAAGGACAAGCGTGTCCCATGGCCACGTGCTGATGACGATGCACCGCGTCCACGACCAGCACTGTTGTCTCTAGACACAGAGCCTGCTTGCCCTCTTTTATTGGCTCATGACTGTCTGTTTCTCCTTGTTGGCCTTCCAGACATAGTAATGGCCTGCAGGGAGGTGGGAAAACCAGCAATTGGGTAGTGTATATT
This sequence comes from Rana muscosa, assembly GCA_029206835.1. Taxonomy (NCBI): domain Eukaryota; kingdom Metazoa; phylum Chordata; class Amphibia; order Anura; family Ranidae; genus Rana; species Rana muscosa. The sequence goes on along the minus strand of CM055116.1, from coordinate 36,093,387 downwards.
GTGCTGGAGGCACACAACACCCACTAACTCCTGAAGATGCCTTTATTAGAGAACACCAGCAATAAAGGGTAGATACAGGGGTATACTGTGCTGTGCTGGAGGCACACAACACCCACTAACTCCTGCAGATGCCTTTATTAGAGAACACCAGCAAAAACGGGTAGATACAGGTGTATACTGTGCTGGAGGCAAACAACACCCACTAACTCCTGCAGATGCCTGTATTAGAAAACAGCAAAAAAGTGTATATACAGGTGTATACTGTGCTGGGGCACACAACACCCACTAACTCCTGCAGATGCCTATATTAGAGAACAGCAATAAAGTGTAGATACAGGTGTATACTGTGCTGGGGCACACAACACCCACTAACTCCGGCAGATGCCTGTATTAGAGAACAGCAAAAAAGTGTATATACAGGTGTATACTGTGCTGGGGCACACAACACCCACTAACTCCTGCAGATGCCTGTATTAGAGAACAGCAATAAAGTGTAGATACAGGTGTACACTGTGCGGGGGCACACAACACCCACTAACTCCTGCAGATGCCTGTATTAGAGAACAGCAATAAAGGGTAGATACAGGTGTATACTGTGCTGGGGCACACAACACCCACTAACTCATGCAGATGCCTGAGAAAAGAACACACTGTCCCTGCCTATCTAGCTTATAGAACAGCAATAAAGGGTAGATACAGGTGTATACTGTGCTGGAGGCACACAACACCCACTAACTCCTGCAGATGCCTGAGAAAAGAACACACTGTCCCTGCCTATCTAGCTTAGAGAACAGCAATAAAGGGTAGATACAGGTGTATACAGTGCTGGAAGCACACAACACCCATTAACTCCTGCAGATGCCTGAGAAAAGAACACACTGTAGAACACACTGTCCCTGCCTATCTATCTCTTTCCCTGCACGCCGGATCACACTACACAAGGCCGCCGCGCTGGCGGCTTTTTATAGTGTGGGGCATGTACTAAACCCCCCTGAGCTATAATTGGCCACAAGCATCCTGCTCTCCTCGCTGCCGGCGCTGTGATTGACCAAGCATGCGGGGTCACAGTGCATGCTTGGCCAATCACAGCACCGGCAATGCAGTGCGATGGCACAGTGCATTGTGGGCCGTTCGCGTCACACAAATTTGGCGCGAACGGCCCACAAAGTTCTGGTTTCGCCGAACAGGCAAACAGGCAATGTTCGAGTCGAACATGCGTTCGACTCGAACACCGAGTTCATCCCTAATTACCAATTTGAATTTTATGGAGTCTATCTAGTTCTGCAGTCAACTCGTAGATCTTTTGCCAGCGTTCCTTATTTTTTCTGGAGGCTATACTGATGAGACGGCCTCTGAGACCTGCCTTATGGGCTACCAACAAAGTGTTCGGGGACATGTCGGGAGTGGCATTTAGAGCAAAATATTCCTTGATAGCAGTAGATAACTCTTGGCGTATAAAGAGTCATTCAAACGCCAGGTATAGGGGGTGTCTGATAAGCCAATGAAAGAAGTAGACAAGGCCACCATGTTTTAGTCAGACCAGGATGTAAAAGGAAAAAAGAAGGCGCACGACCTAGTGCATTATCAATGGCTAGGTTTTATTAAAAGTAAGTTGAAAGATTAAAAATACTCACAAAGCAAGTATAATAGTAGGCACATAATCATTCCATCAAAGGGGATTGCCTCCTACTGGAACCAGATGACCAGAGAGTCCAGACAACAGAGTTCACAGCTACGGCTGACGCATTGCGAGGGCGCACCCTCTTCCTCAGAGCCAAAAAGTGATAGTGACTGGACCCCTCTCTGGGCTCCTTTTATTCCATGTGTAAGTGGGCCTGAGTGGTCACCTGTCTACAACTCCACCCACCACAGGCCACTCCTCCTCTCACCCAAAGGGCATGCCCATATAGGCTTAACCCCTCGCTATACACACTGATATGTCTATCTATATTATTACTTAGTAAATGTGTATACACAATGCCTGGCGGGACTTACCCATACCACTCAGGCTACCAAAGGCAGCCAATCGCTGCTGCCATCCGTCTGCACATAGCCCAGCGTCATGGAAAGCGAATGCAGCTATCGTCCCACTACTACATGGGATGCACGCTGACCGAAGAACCCGGAAGTAGCGGTGGATATGCGTTCCACCCGCCACTTCCGGTGATTGAAACCGTCACTTCCGCCCTCAGATGGGCTGGACAGTCATCAAAGGTTATCCCGGATACGAAGGCGGCTCTCGCACTCTGCATCCGGTGTTAGTAATCCTCACTATACAGGCGCTAGTGCCGGCCAATTGTCCCTGAATTACCGATCCGCGCGCGGCACAAAGCAAACGTGACCCGCGCAGACCAGAAACCTGGAGGACACATTGGTGCCGACACAGCCTCTAATCTACATCGGGTCCCAAACCGCTATAGTAGTGATGGACCCCGCACCCTCAATGGATAATAAGATCAGGGTGTGCATTGGGGGACTGGTACATAAGATAAAGATAAATAAATAAAGGGGAGGGGGGATTTTCTTTGGGAGCTAATTGATATGATGATGATATGATGATGATATACCATATCTATTGACAAATGGCAACTCAAACCATAAGAGGGGAACCTAAACTATTTGTAGAAGGGCAGTGCCATGCTAGGTGGCCTGTAAGGGCTGTTACCCCAGCATATGACCCCACACCTATACAAAATACCACCAAAAAATTATAAAATTGAAATTAATGAATTTAAAAATGGTATAAGCACCCGTAGTTGCATACTAAAAATGAATTTAAAAAATGGTATAAGCACCCGTAGTTGCATAATTAACTCTTGCCCAAATACACATGGAATCAATATATCAAATACACTAGGTATAGGGAACAAATATTCCTCAATTGCTCCAGGGGAAGTCTAATACCACACTTCGGTCCATCATAATATGGGACCAAATGTCAAAAACCCAAGCAATAGAAATATACATGTGTGCTCGCACACCACCCACTCGGGGCACACACCCGCCCCACCGCATACCCATAATAATTGAGCCAGCGGCAGGCGCATATGTGCACCGAGTCACCCAACAACTTGGGCTCGTGCGCATGCGCCTACACACATGCACAGACTCTCGAACGATGTACCCAATCAATGTAGGAGTATTGTGCAGCATTGTAAAAACATCTTGAAGGGCCCACCCACAGACCATCATATGGAACCCTATCAAAACCTATTCTTTGGTGGCAACATCCTCCAAAAGAAGATGACCTAACAACTACCTCAGGACTATATGTCTAACCTACCGCAGCCCCACTAGCACAATATTAGATACTTCTTAAGTAAAAACTAATGAATAAATAATTACCTAATTGAAATTAATAGTTAAAAAGTATGAGATTACTAAAAGTATAATAAATGTAGTGTAATGCATTCCCTAATACTTAAAATTTTCCTCTAAGATACTATAAAAAGTAGACTGGAGGTCCTACTACACTAGAGGACCAATGGGCCTAACCACGATATGTATATTCGCTATATGGCGGATCAGATGGTCCCACTAACTTAGAGAGGTGAAATCTACCTATCTATCTAGACGGTACAAAGAACATAGCGCTATCCAATCCAAATGAGACAGAGGGGGATCTACACTACATTGTGTAACTCGATCCCTTCATTTAGGCCATGAGGAACTAGAGAACCCAAGGTGAATATCCAATATGCCTCTCTAGTACACAGAATCTGGTGTTTTTTACCACTGTCAAAATCATTCGATATAACCTCAATCCCAAACACTTTCAAACCACTAACCGAACTATCATGAGCCTCTTTAAAATGTCTGGGTACCGAATAGTTCTCTTTTTCCGTCAGGATACTACTCCTATGCTCCCCCATTCTCGTTCTCATTGGTCGTGAAGTACGACCAACGAACAAGAGGCCACATGGACAGAGAAGACCATAAATCACAAAAGAGGTCCCACAGTTAATAAACTGCCTGACCTTATGGTTCTTCCCGTCTGTTCCCTGGACTTCCTTCTTACGATGGCTCATGTGTAGACAATTACCACAGTTTCCAACCCCACACTTGTAACTACCTTTTTGGTCAAACAGTGTGGTCCAGGGTTTGTTTAGACCTGTGTTTCTGATCTTCTTAACTCTGCTCGGGGCCACCATACTTCTCAAATCTCTTGGTCTTCTAAAAACTAAATTTGGATATAAAGGCAGGCTAGTTCACAGGATAGGATCGGATCTTAGAACTTTCCAGTTTCTTCTAAAGATCTTCTGAATCATTGGAACTTTGTTGTTGTATCTAGTCCAGAATCTCACCTGCGGTTTTTCATCGTTAGCCTCCAACTTAGCCACATTGTCCAAGTCGTTTGCCAGAGCATTGTCATATAATTTGAGGTACTTCTGGAATGCTTCATCAATATGTTTATCCTCATATCCTTTCTCGCTAAATTTATTTTTGAGGATCTGTGCCTGTTCCTCATAGTCCTTCTTAAAGGTACACGTCCTCCGCAATCTACAAAACTGTCCAAAGGGGACATTTTTAATCCACCTAGGATGGTAATGACTACAAGCGTGAAGGTAGGAATTACCTGCGCTTGGTTTGAAATGCGTCTTTGAGTAGATCATGCCTTCGTCATGGACCTGTAGTTCCAAATCCAGAAACACCAGAGATTTCTCGTCTATTACATGGGTAAAAGATATTCCAAAGGAGTTTTTTGAGCAATGTGTCAGGAAACCATCCAACTCTTCGTCTGTTCCATTCCAAATAATAAGGATGTCATCTATGTAACGCGAGTATAAAATAAGGTTACCTCCGTAGGGATTGTTGGCCCAAATAAGCTTGTGCTCCCAGTACCCCATAAAAAGGTTTGTATAGCTAGGTGCAAACCGTGCGCCCATAGCTGTACCTCTCACTTGTCTATAGAAATTACCCAGGAATGAAAAATAGTTGTGAGTGAGTGTGAACTCGATACACTCGTAAAGGAACTGTGCCTGCATAGGATTGAACCGGTGAGCCTCTGCAATATAGTATTCAATTGCCCTTAGACCAAATTCATGTTGGATGGACGTATATAGTGACGCCACATCCAACGAAAGCCACCTATATCCTTTTTCCCATATATATGGGGCTAGAATTTCTAAGGCATGGCCTGAGTCCTTAATGTAGGATGGCAAACTCGTAACCGAGTCCTGAAGGAAGTGGTCTATATAGCTGCCTAGGTTGCTCGTAAGGCTATCAATGCCTGCTATAATCGGCCTGCCGGGCGGCTTTTCCAAATCCTTATGAACTTTCGGTATATGGTAAAAATGAGGGACCACAGGATGTTTGGAATACAAGAATTGGTGTTCATATTTAGTCAAAATCTGATCCACTAGGGCTTTATCCAGAAGCTTCATAAGCTCAGCATTATAGGTAGCCGTAGGGTCCCACATAAGTCTTTCGTAAGTACTTGTGTCCCCAATCAGTCTATAGGCTTCTTCTAAATACTGCTCTCTGTCTTGAATCACCAACCCTCCGCCTTTGTCGGCTTTTCTTATCACCACATCAGAATTTTTCTTTAGACTGCTCAGAGGGCCTGCTAGATCTAATTGATGACCCCGAGCAGTTATTTTCTTCCCACAAAGGTTTCTAAACTCATCCAAAACAATTTCATAGAACGTTGGGATAAAATTCCCTTTGTTCTAATGTGGGTGAAAGCTGGACTTTGGTCTAAACAGAGTATTAATAACTCCAGCCTCCTCAGCAGGTACAAACGTCTCCCCATGGAGTTCTTGTCCTCCTTCCATATATAACTCCTCCAATATTTCGAGCATTTCTCTCTCCAGTGTATCAGACGGAGACGACGGTAGTTGTACCTCTACTTCCTCGTCTTTTTTCGTCCCTCTATTAATTTCTTTCAGCCTGTAATGGCGTTTCACAGTTAAATTCCGTACAAATTTATTTAGATCGATGAAGAGCTCAAAGAGGTTGGGGGGGGGGGTTTCGGGGGCATAGTTCAGGCCTTTTCTAAGTAGATCCAGCTCTGTTTCTAAAAAAAACACATTTTTTGAAAGGTTGTAAATTTTTATAGTGGAGCATCCCTCGGTTATTTCTGATCCCTTCTTCGACTTCTTACCTCCCCTCCTACCTCTTCTCGTTGGCTTTTTTGTCCCCTGGTGTTTGGAGGGGATAGGAGTTTTGATGCTATTTTCTTCGACGCTGCGGGTTTCAGCTTCCCCGCAGCTCCATCCACAAAAAAAGAAGACTTTTCTTTGTTTAGTTCTATACTATTTGTAGAAGTGGTGCCATTAGCCTTAGCAGTGTCCTTCAACGGGTTTTGATTCCCTATCATTGAACCTGACTTCAGAGGAAACTCCCGTTGTTCTTTTGGCGACTCCAAAGCGGCACCAGCCACTATAGGAATATCCATCGTCTCCACATATGTTGAAGTCACATGGACCCCCGGAGCCATATCTATCTCTGTGGCTCCCATAGGGCCTTGCGGTTGAGTGTTCCATTGATCTTTTTTCCACTGCTCTATAAGTCCCTCTCTGGATACAAGAGGGGTTGGAAAGTGGTCATGGCCCCTATACTCCAAGGGAAACCTGTGGGACCTTTCTATATCGTTAGTGTTCCTATGTGCACCCCTATACTCAGATGTATTAGTATCTCTAATTTTATCCTTCTCTCTATTCTTGTTCTTATTTCTATTCCAGTATCTATTATTTTTCCTTGTGATATTCCTCCTAGTACTTTTATGCTGTGTATCACCAGAACGAAAGGGAGAGGTATGCATATCATTATTGTGATGGTAATTATGATTCGACTGTCTAAGATGTATATCCCTGGACCCTTCCTGTTCATTAGCAGGGGGCTCCAAACCTCTCTGTTTCTTCCAGTTAAACTCACAGCCCAAAGCATAGTCTTGTCGATCCCTCTCAAATTTGCCTGATTTTCTACTTATTAGCCCTGTCTCAAAGACACCTGTCTCCTCATTTATTTTAGTATCCCACCCTGCAAAGGACTCTAGATCCGTGAATGCTAGCAATTCTTCCTGAATATTAGTAATATCAGTTTTTATATTTAATAGATTTCTTTGCCTCTGTCTAATAATGAACTCGAGCCAGGATCTATTAAATTTCCTAATTTCTCTAACCCATTCTTCATTGATATCCTTCTCAAGGAACCCACATGTTTTTGTAATTCTCAACCCTCTAGGTATTCTATTAACCTCTAGATATTTCTCCAGCAACACAATAGTCAGACCAGGGGCAGAGGTGGATAGTTGAGTTAGTGGAGTTAGCAAGCACAATAGGGGTACAAAAAATGTAATCTAACCTGGCAAAGGAATTATGGGGGTGAGAATAAAAAGTAAAATCCTTTGCACCAATATTGTGCGCCCTCCAGGCATCAGTTAATTGGCAGGCTTGTAGCAACTTAGACAGCGTTTTGGGGAAGGCCATGTTGAGCCGAGATACAGGGTTCCTGTCCAGTTGGGGATGGGCCACAAGGTTAAAATCACCTCCTACAAACATATGTGTGGAAGAATATCTTTCAAGGATCCTAAAGAAGGCAGAAAAAAAGGTAGCCTGTGCTACATTAGGGGCATACACATTCGCAATCGTGAGGTCACGTCCAGCAATAATCCCCTTAATTATGATGAATCTGCTATCCTTGTATACCTGTTTAACTTCTAGGGGAAATTAGTTATGTAATACTATTGCCACACCTCTACATTTAGATTGGAATAGAGTATAAAAGGCTTGCGTATATGCCCTATGGAGGAAGCACGGATGATTGTCAGAGGCAAAATGAGTCTCTTGTAACAAAATGATTTGAGCCCCCAATTTTTTATAGCTTGTAAAGGCCTTTTTCCGTTTGTGTGGAGAGTTAAAGGGGTTGTCAAGGTTTGTTTTTTATTTTCTAAATAGGTTCCTTTAAGCTAGTGCATTGTTTGTTCACTTACCTTTTCCTTCGATTTCCCTTCTAAATGTTTTTTTTCTTTGTCTGAATTTCTCACTTCCTGTTTCTCCTCAGTAAACTTCACGCCATCATCCGAGCAGTGTTTAGTCAGCCAGAACAGCTTACTAAACAGCTTACAGATAAGGAACAGGAAGTGAGAGATTTAGACAAAGAAAACAAAGAAAAAAAAACATTTAGAAGGGAAATTGAAGGAAAAGGTAAGTGAACCAACAATGCACTAGCTTAAAGTAAAATAAAAAACGAACCTTTACAACCCCTGCACATTATGAGTAATACACGTTATTGCCATTTATGTATTGACAACCAATTAAGCTCACCTGAGGGGTATAGTGGCAACAGCAGTGCATCACTAGAATTCTCCAGCACAAAGGGGAAACCAAGCAGGGAGTACCTTCGAAAATACACAACATTAAGACCAATGTAATATACATAAAAACTAGAATGCTTCAAAAAATGAGAAAACAAAAACAGAAAACAAAAACATACAACTAAAATAATCTAAAAAAATAAAGCCAGCAAAATGATTTGTTGCTGGAACCTTGTCGGGTCAGGTTGCAAATTGCATAAACCTGAAACAGAGAAACGGGATAAGTAAGGGGCAAAAGTGCCCCTAACTCCAGGGGTCACATCCAGACCTCTAATAGAAGTCAAGATGTGAGTGGAGTGGGGTGGCATAGCATCGACATCCATCGAATTAGCCTGTTTGATCAAGAAATATAGTACCAAAAGTGCATGCAGAACCGAAGAAGAGAAGAAAAAAAAAAGAGGAAAAGGCAAAAATAAATAAAACCCATATATAAATGGAAGTGAACATTTGCATATCCTCCTGCTAGGGGGCACCCAGAGAGAGCCTCATGGAGAGATACCCAAGAGGGCTAGATGGAACATACTACCAGTAGGTGATGGAGAGTTCAAAAAGAAGCAGATGTAGGTATGTGGTCAGATAGAGCGCAAGCGGAAGTCATGGCAAACCTCGCAAATGTCCGGAGATCTACTGAGGAGGCAGGGATGACATCTGGAACGAAGTGGGTCAGCACATCCGGACAGTCCAGAGAGTTGCTGCGAAGGGGGAGGAAAGACGTAGGATGTATTCAACAAATGCTGCAAAGCGTTCAATGCCAGAAACGGCCACAAGATAGAGCTCCAATACCAGGATCTTCCAGGGAATGATCAACAGTCAGAACATGAGCAAAGGAGAAGGAAGCATTTTGATGGAAACAACCAAGTCACAGCAATATTGGGAGTCAATTAAAGTGTGGGCCAATGTCTTGTCTGACTTGCCTCCTATCCCGCCGTGGAGAAGGTGTACGCCAGATAGGTGTCGGATGGGGAGTGGAGGGTAGACGAGGGAGTGCTTCAGCCTCCAGAAGGCCTAACTTAACCAAGATTTCCTGTCCCTCTTGAAGCGTAGTTGCAGAGTAGGTTGTCCCATTATGGGGGACCGACAATTTAAAGGGAAAGCCCCATCTATACTGAATCCGTGCAGAAGCCAGAGCTGTGGTCTCTTCTTTCATCTTGCGGCGTCTATCCAGAGTTGCAGGTGAAATGTCAGGATAGATTTGTATTGGGGCTCCGTCCAACGTAATATTCTGAGAGTTGCAGGCAGCCCGGAGGATCTCCTCTTTAATGAGGAAGTCTTTTAGACAGAGCACAATGTCTCTAGGTGGTTTGTCAGGGGGGGGGGGGTTCGGGCGTAGCGCTCTATGTATGCGATCACAGGTGAAGGATTAAATTTGGTGGTCTGGCAGTAAAGACTGGAACAGCTTATGCATAGCAGGGATAAGTTCAGTGTTAGTTTCAGGGACCCCCCTGACCCTGAGGTTATTCCTGCGATTTCTGTTGTCGAGGTCCTTGATTTGGGATTGTAGTTGTGTAACAGTTGCAGTAAGGAATTCATGTTCCCTAGAGAGGTCATTATGAGCAATGCTGAGTTCATCATGTTTGGTCTCTAAACGATCGGTGCGGGGTCCTAAAGCAGCGATCTCCTGTGTAAGGGTATTAGTGCTCTTATGCAGCTCCGATTGAAATTTAGAAGACATTTTGCTATAAATAGCTTCCATGCTTTTGTCTAAATCCTCTTTTGTAAGGGGGGGAGCGTACTCGCTGTCCTGAAGTGGAGCCGCGACATCCTGTGAATGCAGCAAAGCAGGGCTGCCGGCGCCATCTTGAGCCATGCCGAACCTCTCCTGTGACTGCAGCAGAAAGTTTGTGAGAGTCTTCTGTGAGGGCCCCTGTCCCTTCTTCCTCTTCGGCGGCATGCACAAAAAGATCCAGGGGTAGTGTTAGTGAAAGATATGGAAGCAATCCAGTGAATCTGGCCCCGAGAAGCAGGCTAATCAGCACGGGTAGTGAGGAGTAGGTATTATCCTTGCGGTTCGAGTCGAACGTATGTTCGACTCGAACATTGGCTGTTCGCCAAAACCAGAACTTTGTGGGCCGTTTGCGCCAAATTTGTGTGGCGCGAACGGGCCACAATGCACTGCGCCATCGCAGTGCATTGCTGGCTGATGATTGGCCAAGCATGCACTGTGACTCCGCATGCTTGGCCAATCACAGCGCCGGCAGCGAGGAGAGCCATAATTGTCTCAGGGTACTGGCAAAGCAGCTGCCAAGGCATCCTCTTCCCTTGTATCAATGTCATCAGTCACTCCTTCCCTAGACCTACCATGTCCTCCTGAGGAGTCCCCCGAACTGTTTGAGCACAGTGTTGGGTACATGCTCCAGGAGGATGCCCAGCGTTTTGAAGGCTCTGATGATGATACCCAGCTAGAGGAAGGCAGTAGCGTGAGCACAGAGAGAGGGGATGCTCAAGAAGGACATCAATCTGGCAGTCATGTTCCAACAGCTGCAGCATACTACCAGGTTTGCTCCAGTGATCAAGAGGGAGGGGATGATGAGGTCACTGAGTCCACATGGGTGCCTGATAGGAGAGAGGAGGAGGAGGAGGAGGCACATCTTCAATGAGGCAGGATGCCCTCCGTGGGCCAGCTTAAGGGCAGCACACCGACTGAATCACCCCGCAGAGCTCCGCCTGTGCAGGGCGCTGCCTCTACGCGTTATTCCAAAAGTTCTTTGGTGTGGGCTTTTTTTGAGTCGAGTGCATCAGATCGCACCGCTGCTATTTGCAACATATGTCTCAAGCGTATCTCGCGTGGCCAAAACATCAGCCGCTTGGGCACCACATGCTTGACCAGACATATGTTGACCTGCCATGCAGCTCATTGGCAAGCGTACCTTAAAGACCCACACCAAAGAACAAAGCGGACCTCTTCTTGCTCCTCATCAGCTGGGATCTCCAACCCCACTATACCTTCAGTCCTCTCTAAAACCTGCACTGAGAGGAATGAAGGTGTAAAATTAGGTGTGTCACAGCCAAGTAGTTGCGGGCACTCTGCTAGCAGTACACCAACGTCCGATTGTAGCAGGCAAATTTCCCTGCCCCAGCTGCTAGACCATCGAAAGAAGTTCACTCCCAGCCATCCACATGCCCAGCGGTTGAATGCTAGCTTGGCTAAATTGCTAGCACTTCAACTGCTGCCTTTTCAGTTGGTAGACTTGGCCCCCTTCTGTGAGTTTGTGCAATGTGCGGTTCCTCAGTTGCAGGTTCCCAAACGGCACTTTTTCTCACGGAAGGCGATTCCGGCTCTCTACCGGCATGTGAAAGGCAATGTCCATGCCTCGCTGGACAGGGCGGTCAGCGGTAAGGTGCATATTACCGCTGACTCATGGTCCAGCAGGCATGGACAGGGACGTTACCTATCTTTAATGGCCCATTGGGTCACTCTTTAGAATGGGAAAGACACATGTGGGAGAGGGATGTTGCTGCTCACCCCGGTAGTCAGAAGAATGGGATGTTCCCCCAGTGGGGTTTTTGGGCAGCTGAATTCAAAAATTGATAACAGTGTATGTTTAAAGGGGTTTATTTAATAAAATTTCTTGACGCCACGCCAGCTTAAGCCAGGAATGGTGGTTTGCGACAATGGCACCAACCTCCTCTCCGCCCTCTGACAGGGACAACTGACCCATGTGCAGTGTGTGGCTCATGCCCTTAACCTGGTGGTGCAGCGGTTCTTGGGCAGGTACCCGGGCTTACAGGATGTCCTGAGGCAGGCCAGGAAAGTCTGTATGCATTTCCGCCGATCATATAATGCCAGTGCTCGGCTGGCTGAGCTGCAAAAGGAGTTGAACCTGCCCAAGAACCGCCTTATATGTGACATGCCCACCAGATGGAACTCAACATTGGCCATGCTGCAGTGGCTGCACACGCAGCAGAGGGCCATCAATGAGTACCTGTGTGACTACGGCACCAGGGAAGGGTCAGGGGAGCTCGTTTTTTTTTCACCACGCTAGTGGGGCATGATCAGGGATGCATGCACTGTCCTGGCACCATTTGAGGAGGCCACGAGGATGGTGAGCAGTGACAGTGCATGCATCAGTGACACTGTACCTCTTGTCCACCTGTTGGAGCATACGCTGCGTGGAATAATGGACAGGGCACTTGAGGCAGAACAGAGGCAGGAAGGGGAGGACTTCCTTGCCTCTCAAGGCCCCCTTTACCCAGACAGTGTTCCTTCTGTCCCACCCATCGCACAGGAAGAGGAAGAGGAGGAGGAGGAGGAGGAGGAGGAGGATTGTGTCAGCATGAAGGTGGAGCCTGGCACTCAGCATCAGCAGCAGCAGTCTTTTTGGGATGATTTACAGTCTTAGGAAACCCGTGGACTTGTACGTGGCTGGGAGGAGGTGGCTGCGAATCATGTCGTCCTTAGTGACCCAGAGGACTCTGGACCGAATGCCTCAGCTAACCTACGCTGCATGGCCTCCCTGATCCTACAAAGCCTGCGGAAGGATCCTCGTATTCTTTGGATCAAGGAGAGGGACCATTACTGGCTGGCCACTCTCCTTGATCCACGGTACAAGGGTAAGGTTGTGGACCTTATCTTGCCGTCGCAGAGGGAGCAGAGGATGAGACATCTCTGGGAGGCCTTGCAGAAAGGTCTGTGCAACGCGTTCCCAGAGACTGGGAGGTTACAAACTCCTGGTCCTGGACAACGAGTTGCTGAGGCTTTGGTCAGTCAGAGAAGGAGCGGTGGAGAAGGTGGCCGTCTGACCGATGCGTTCAGACAATTTTTTAGTCCGCAGCACCAAGGTATGATCGGTTCCAGAAACCATCGCCAGCGTCTGATTTACATGGTCCAGGAATACCTAGGGGCAAGGTCAGAGTTGGACACCTTTCCCACCGAAAATCCTCTGGCTTACTGGGTCTTGAGGATTGATCACTGGCCAGAGCTTGCACAGTATGAAATTGAGCTACTGGCCGGTCCTGCATCCAGCATTCTTTCGGAACACACATTCAGTGCTGCTGGAGGCTTTGTTACCGATCACAGGGTGCGCCTGTCCACCGATTCGGTTGATAGACTGACATTCATAAAGATGAATCAGTCTTGGATCACCACCAGCTACCAAGCACCTGAAGCTGATGTAACCGAATATTTATTTTTTAAATGTCACATCCCTTCAAGACTGCCTATGCTGATGCTGAGTGACTGTCCTGTTATGTTGACTGACTATCCTCTTCCTCCTCAATGATCCTGCTGATAGCTTGGAACAACATTTTTGTTTCTGGGTGCCGCCACCAGTTGCTAAGGCCCAATTTTTCAGCCCCTGTTTAACAGGGGCATGTAATTACAATATTTGATGCAATGCTTTGCAGCAGGGCTCATTACTGCACCCCAACTAGAGTATCTGGGAGAGGTTGCAGTGTCGTGGCACCAGCACCAGTGCCTAAGGCCCAATTTTTCAGCCCCTGTGTAACAGGGGTGTGTATTTACAATTTTTTATGCAATGCTTTGCAGCAGGGCTCATTGCTGCGCTCCAAGTACAGTATCTGTGAGGGGTTGCAGTGTTTTGGCACCAGTGCCTAAGGCCCAATTTTTCTGCCCCTGTTTAACAGGGGCATGTAATTACAATTCTTGGTCTAATACTTTGCAACAGGGCTCATTGCTGCGCTCTAAGTACAGTATCTGTGAGGGGTTGCAGTGTTGTGGCACAAGCACCAGTGCCTAATGCCCAATTTTTCTGCCCCTGTTCAACAGGGGCATGTAATAACAATTCTTGATCTAATATTTCACAGCTGGGCCCATTCCTGCGCCTGCCAAGAGTAACTGTGATGACTTACAGTTTTGTGGCACCAGCACCACCGCCACCACCAAAGGCCCAATTTTTCAGCCCCTGTTCAACAGGGGCATGCAATTACAATTCTTGATCTAATAATTCACAGCAGGGCCCATTCATGCGCCCACCAAGAGTAACTGTGAGGGCTTACAGTGTTGTGGCACCAGCACCACCACCAAAGGCCCAATTTTTCCTACCACTGTTCAACAATGGCATGTAATTACAATTCCTGATATAATAGTTGACAGCAGGGCGTTCCAGCGCCCACCAAGAGTAACTGTGAAGGCTTACAGTGTTGTGTTAAAACCAACACCCAAGAGGCAAATTTCTGCAGAGTATCTACGCAAGGCCCCTACTTTCAAACATCCAACTTACAAACGACTCCTACTTGCAAACGGAAGGAGACAACAGGAAGTGAGAGGAAATCTACCCCTAGGAAGGGAAATTCTCTCCTGTAAGAGTTAATATGAGAAAAAGGTGTCTCCTCTCTACTGATGCTTTATCACCAATCCTTGTTTCTATAAAAAAAAACACATTTTCCAAAAACATTTGTCATTGGGACGGAAAGTGAGGTGAAATGTTCTGAACAGGTGCACAGACCACAAAACAAATGTTACAGGGGTGTTATCCCTTCCCTATGTACTCCAAAATCTTAAAAACAGTTTTTTTGGCTAGAGCTACACTTAAAAAATTTACCTGTTTCAAATTAAAAACAGATTCTACTTAAGAACAAACCTACAGTCCGTGTCTTGTTTGCACCGCCTGTATACTGCTGTTCAGACTATATAGGGCCTTTTTTTATTTTGGGTGCGTGGTTCCCCTTAATATCCATACAAAACCCAAAGGGGCTGGTAATGGGCTGGAGTAGGGGGGGGGGTGGTTGATGGGGTAGCCATGCCATTTTTCTCAATGATTTACATCCATATTGCCGGGACCAGACATTACATTAAAGCCGCAAGCAGTTTTAAATGGCTTTTTTTCCTTTAGAAATGTCATTTTGTGCATGGACAGTTCTAAACACGGAAAACACATGCCACTTCACAGGCATACTTTAGACACCCCCAGGTACGATATTTAAAGGACTATTTCACTTTTTTTTTTCACTTTATGCATCAATAAAATCACTGCTCCCGAAAAAACAACCGTTTTTAAAACTTCTTTTTGCATTGATACATGTCCCCTGGGGCAGGACCCGGGTCCCCAAACCCTTTTTAGGACAATAACATGCATATTAGCGGTTATAATTAGCACTTTACATTTCGAACGTTCGTGTCCATTGTATTTAATAGGGTTCTAAAGTTCGCATAAACTTTCGATCCGTTCGCAGGTTCTGGTGCGAACCGAACCGGGGGGTGTTTGGCTCATCCCTAGTGAGGAGCTACAGAAACATGCAGCCGGTCCCGCGGAAGTCGCGCATGAGCCATGTCTGCATATCTGTACTCTTAGAAATCTATGCTGGGCGTATTAGTACTACTGCTGTCAGTTATTTTGGATGAGGTACTAGTTATTGTCTTAGAAAGGGATCGTCTCTACATATGCTGGAGCCCTGTTCAATGTGGAGGCACTGCCAATTATATATTTATAGTCCACTCTTCCTTTAGCAAAGGCTCTGGCTCATTTGTTTACCTGCAGGTTAGCGCCATATCCTGTGTGGAGAGGGCAACTTCATATGACCCCCCCTATAACAAGGCTACATTTGGAGGCACTGCTGAGATCTAAGTGGTAATAACAATATGGAGTAAAAACCCAATTCAGAGGGGTACCCTGCAGTTTCTCCTAAATAGGGATATTTACCCGCTACCCCCTTGCGGGGTCAGGACTCCAGGCCACCAGGCTCGTGGGATAGACTACACACAGCTAGTGAGAGGAGCTTTTCTGGATTGAGGACATCCGACTGCCCAGCTGGTACACCTCATCACTCATCAGAGATTCGGTGACGTTCCTGTGGAGCAGTCGTTGGGGATACTCTTAAGCTCGATTGATCCGCTGTCGTACGACATTCGGGTCCAACGTTTCTGGTAAGCGCACATATATGTCATCATTCACGTGAAGAATT
Source organism: Rana muscosa (assembly GCA_029206835.1). Lineage (NCBI taxonomy): Eukaryota > Metazoa > Chordata > Amphibia > Anura > Ranidae > Rana > Rana muscosa. The sequence goes on along the minus strand of CM055116.1, from coordinate 36,077,210 downwards.
GTGCCAGGATTCCTTTATCCATTCCATGTTATTTACTCACCTTTTGAACACTCATCACTTTAAGTGTTTTGGACATTTTGTATATTGGTTTGGGCGTTCAGCCTGCCCCTTTTTTTGTGTTTCTATTTATGGTCACATTTGAGATATAGTCCAGTTTTTACTGGTCTACATGTAGCGCTGCACTACTACTTCTTATTTTGTTTGAATTTGTCACATTCCAGTACAGCTGCTTCACCTCCCTCTGTAGGGTTGTTATTATTTATGTGTTTTTGGGTAGCGCATTTATTTATTTTTACCAAAGAAAAAAACAATGTCTGATAGTTATCTTCCCAGTTTGGTTAATGATAGTGAACCATCTAGTGACGATGCACTGTATAATATAATTAAGCTGACACAGGGGTTACAGTCCGCACATGAAGGAGCGAGTGCAACAGACTACATACATGTACTGTCTGATCACTTTGGGCCTTACCATGATCTTGAACAGATGGTTGCTGATTACCGCATGTCATCAGCAGAAGGAAGGGGAAATTGTTTCTACTTTTATTACCCAATTACAGTTGCTCTTGTCTCGTTTAGTATATCACGCGCTATATTCACTTATGAAGTAGATTCTATGTGGACCCCGTCAATTAGTTAGAGGTTTGTTACCTAACCACCCTCTCGCACAGCTCCTTAAAATGACGTTATCTGACAAAGTACTTCTCATCCATCAGTTAATGGAAAGAGTAAAGAAACAGGAAGCTGACATTCAATTTAGTACTCCTAAGAAAAAAAAAGTTGTTTCAAAAAAGGATTACCGTATATACTCGAGTATAAGTCGACCCGAATATAAGCCGAGGCACCTAATTTTACCACAAAAAAACGGGAAAACGTATTGACTCGAGTATAAGCCTAGGGTGTCCATCTGCATGCCTCACTTTGCCTCACTGTGCCCATGCCTCACTGTGTCCATGACTAGACTGACGTTTAACATGGGAGTCTATGGAAGGGGTGCCCAGCTTTGAAAAATAGGTGCTCCCTGGCCGTAGGTCCTCCAGACAAAAAAATCATGCACACTTATAGAGGAAAAATGGGGCTACATGTATGCCAAGTTTCGGATCCAGGGGACCTACGATCGGCCGGTACAGGGTCCCCAAATTCACTGGAGAAATGACCGTTTAACATGGGGGTCTATGGAAGGGGTGCCCGGCTTTGATCGGTGCTCCCCGGCCGTAGGTCCCCCGGACAACAAACTTGTAGAGGAAGAGTAAGGCTACATGTGTGCCAAGTTTGGGGTCCAGAAGATCTATGACCGGCCAGTACCGGGTCCCCAAAGTCCGGGAGATCATGCGCAAAAAGGTGACCCGATTATTAGCCGAGGGGGCATTTTCAGCACAAAAAAATGTGCTGAAAAACTCAGCTTATACTCGAGTATATATGGTATTCCTCTGGTCGAAAAAGGGGGGGGGGGGAGATTTTGGGACTTTAGATGAAGCATATATGTGGTGTGCCTCCATCCCTGGTTCAAGTAAATAAAGAAGGAAAGTTGGGATTTTGAATGAGGCTATTGATATTGTGGAGGTAAATTAATAGAAGTACATATTTATTGAACATGGAAGGAAGTAGAAAATACATATCAGTAATAGAAAACACATAAAAAATATATAATTTCACATGTATTCACACACACATATGTGTGCATCTAACATGGACATCAAGGGTTCATACATATATATCAACTTGGCACCACATGGTGGTCTGGAATAATTAATTGATGCATTCAATATATTCATATATGTACATATATCATCTAGGCAGATCTTAGTGAAGGAAATAGGAATAATATAAAAGCGGTAAAAACATGATTAATTTGTAGATGATGATCTGGGTTGATTGTCTAGGACAGGCATATGTCTGCATCTAAATGCCCGACACGTTTTGTGTGTGAACACTCATCAGGGGCAGATGCTCAAGAATATCTATGAAGTATAATAAAATATAATTAATCTAGTTGTAACTGATCATATCAGGGAAAGGCAAATTAGCCCGCCCTGAATACTTACATGGAGTCAATGCGATGAGATGTAGAAAATATAGGGCCAGGGCCAGAAGGGTTGTTTGTCCCGAGAGCTTAGGTAATATGGAGCCACGTGCCACAAAACAAAACAAAACCCCCCCAGGACACAGGTTGCAAGTGTTCATGGTGAAACACAATGGTGGACCGATGGTGACTGGCAAAGAGTCTAGGATAAAAAGATGCATTATCAATGTATTACATGATGTTGATAAGTTAAAGTGGAGATAATAGGTATACAATTGAGGTAGTGAGGATAATCAGAATCTGTGCACATTAAATAAGAGTGTAACCACAACCAAATTAACATAGAATATAGTGTAGAGAGAAATCTATAAGGACAGCAAGGACAGTCCCAAATCACCAAGAGCAGTTGGAAGGAGGAAGTGGCTAACTGGCAAAGCAATATATGGAGTGACCTCGTAAATAGCTTATATGTGTGCCAGAAAAGAGATAGAGTGCTGATGTAGAATATAACGTCTTCAGTTGTGTGGCAAAAAGACTGTGTCTAGGAAGGCAGCATATATACGCCCCGCACGTATACACGCCGGCTCCTACCAGCGTCTCGCTGGCGTGGCATGTGCAGGGTGGGGCTCCGACACAGACGGTAAACACCGCCCAGGGCAGACACCCATATTCCCCAAGCATGTGGGCTGGGGTGGAAAGACTTGTGCCCCACGTCATGACGCCAAAAGTGACGTCACACGTGAGACGCGGTGCATGGGAGTTCACCGCTCAAAGGTAATTACCTCTCCTACGATCAGCTGTCTCCGCAGTTAAACAGGGTGCTGGCTCTGTTTGCAACAGAGATGATTGAAAAAGAAATAGCTGGATAGCCACACTCCAAATATCCACCTTTTATTGTAAAGTTAAAATCAAGGCATCAAAAATCGGTACAGACTAACTGCACTGCCGCTGACATGTTTCACACCAGACACAGTGCTTAGTCATAGCTGGAGTGCTGGTGTGAAACATGTCAGCGGCAGTGCAGTTAGTCTGTACCGATTTTTGATGCCTTGATTTTAACTTTACAATAAAAGGTGGATATTTGGAGTGCGGCTATCCAGCTATTTCTTTTTCAATCATCTCTGTTGCAAACAGAGCCAGCACCCTGTTTAACTGCAGAGACAGCTGATCGTAGGAGAGGTAATTACCTTTGAGCGGTGAACTCCCACAAAGATGTTGATGAGCTGAGACAGACCCTAAACCAGATGAAGGGCCAAGGGATTATCGTGGACAGTAAAAGCCCTTATGCCTCCCGGATTGTAGTAGTGAGGAAAAAGTGTGGGTCCATCCGGCTGTGTGTAGATTACCGAAACCTCAATCCGAGGACCATACTGGATAAGTACACACTACCCAGGATAAAGGAAGATTTGGAAGCTCTTAATGGGAATTGGTGGTTCACTGTACTAGACCTGCAGTCTGGGTACTATTAAGTTCCCAATGGCATCCGAGGACCAGGAGAAGACTGCATTCATATGTCCCTTGGGTTTCTACCAGTTCACACGCATGCCATAGGGCATAAGAGAAGCACCTGAAACCTTACAGAGACTGATGGAAAAAGTCCTTGGTGACTTAGTCTCCAGGAAATGTCTTGTGTATCTCGATGACATTATTGTGTTCGGGGCAACATTAGAAGAACATGAAGAGAGGCTCATGCGGTTGTTACAGCGTCTGAAAGATGAGGGACTGAAGATGTCAGCAGACAAGTGCAAGTTCTGCAGATCATCGGTCACATACATGGGTCACATAGTTTCTGCTGAAAGTGTGGCCACTGACCCCGCAAAAGTCGAGGCTGAACTGTGGTGTGGTGAACTGACCCCAGCATCAGAACATTACAGAGCTACGGCCTTTTCTTGGCTTTTGCAAATATTATCACAGATTTGTAGAGGGGTATTCAAAAGTGGCTAAACCCTGTCTTGACTTGTTGAAGAGTGATAGGAACAGCTCTGAGAAACAAAAGAGGTTTCCCAAAAGCACATTTGGGGACAACTGGACTTCAGCATGTGAAGGAGCCTTTGATCAATTGAGGAAGAAATTTACAGAAGCGCCCGTCTTGGCTTACGCTGATGCTCAGAAGCCCTATGTACTTTATGTGGATGCAAATTTTGAGGGCCTTGCATCAAGAGTATCCCCAAGTATTACGGCCTATAGCCTTCATCAGCCAAAGTCTTTCTCCTAGTGAGTGTAATTTTCCCAGTTCACAAGTTAGAGTTCTTGGCACACAAATGGGCCATCGTTGACAAGTTACATGATTATCTATATGGATCTTCAATTGAAGTAAGAACTGATAACAATCCTTTGACGGATTTTCTAACTACAGCCAAGCTGGATGCCACCGGGCACCGATGGTTAGCCGCTCTTTCCATTTACCAGTTTACATTGAAGTACAAACCGGGTCCAAAGAACATTGGCGCAGAGGCCCTATCAAGATGCCCAGGGTTGGCCCCTAAATCTGAAGAGAATATCTGGGAATAGGTCCCTAGCCATGGTGTTAGGGCCCTCTGTGTAACAGCCGCAGTTGAAGATAAAGTGGCCTTTTATGAGACACGGCTCGTGGACTGCATGGGTAGTGGTCCAGAAGCTGTCCCTGATATGTTCGCTTACCCTGCTGCACTGGGGTCATTTGAGAGATGCTCCAAAGCCCCCCCAGAGAATGATTAAAAGTCAGAAGTTTGACCCTGTTATCGGACCTTTGTACAGAGCAGTGAGTGCTAAAGATCCAGAGTTAAAGAAGTCTCTGCCCACTGAGCGTGGTCCTTTCCTGAGGGATTGGGAGACAAGGGTCTACTCTACACCGTGGTCAATCTTTGCAGACGTTGCCTTCAATTTCTTCAGAGGAAAGCTCTGCCAGTCCGTGCTGCCCCCATGAAGCACTTTTCAAAGTTCAGCTCCCATGAATCTGGTCTGAATCAACTTCCTATGTATTGACCAAGATTTCCGAGGGATCAGTAATGTATTAGTGGTGACCGATCACTTTACTTGGTACACCCAAGCTTTCCCTACCAAGGATCAAAGGGCAGTAACGGTTGCTTGAGTGCTTTGGGATAAATATTTCATCCACTAAGGCCTCCCCCACAGAGTACCCTCAGATCAGGGTCAGAATTTTGAGAGCAAGTTAATCAAGGAATTGCTTCAGCTGCTAAACGTTCGCAAGGGTCGGACTACACCTTACCACCCTGAGGGTGATGCTCTTCCTGAAAGATTTAACAGGATCTTGCTTGATATGCTAGGCACCCTACAGGCTGATGACAAACTTACCTGGAGTCATAGGATTGAAACCATGGTTCAGGTCCTACTTCTCCTTAAAACGTACTTTTAGTGCACACAAAAACAATAAAATATATTTTTAACCACTTTAATACAGACCAATTTTCAGCTTTCAGTGCTCTCACACTTTGAATGACAATTACCCAGTCATGCTACACTGTACCCAAACAAAAGTTTTATAATTTTTTTCACACAAATAGAACTTTCTTTTGATGATATTTTATCACCACCGGGTTTTTTATTTTTTACAATATAAATGAAATAAGAGCAAATATTTTGAAAAAAAAACACCTTTTTTAGTTTCTATTATAAAATTTAGCAAATAAGTTATTTATGGTCATAAATTTGGGCCAAAATTTATACTGCTACATACATATACGTATATATACAGGTCCTTCTCAAAAAATTAGCATATTGTGATAAAGTTCATTATTTTCTGTAATGTACTGATAAACATTAGACTTTCATATATTTTAGATTCATTACACACAACTGAAATAGTTCAAGCCTTTTCTTGTTTTAATATTGATGATTTTGGCATACAGCTCATGACAACCAAAATTCCTATCTCAAAAAATTAGCATATTTCATCCGACCAATAAAAGAAAAGTGTTTTTAATACAAAAAAAGTCAACCTTCAAATAATTATGTTCAGTTATGCACTCAATACTTGGTCGGGAATCCTTTTGCAGAAATGACTGCTTCAATGCGGCGTGGCATGGAGGCAACCAGCCTGTGGCACTGCTGAGGTGTTATGGAGGCCCAGGATGCTTCGATAGCGGCCTTAAGCTCATCCAGAGTGTTGGGTCTTGCGTCTCTCAACTTTCTCTTCCCAATATCCCACAGATTCTCTATGGGGTTCAGGTCAGGAGAGTTGGCAGGCCAATTGAGCACAGTAATACCATGGTCAGTAAACTATTTACCAGTGGTTTTGGCACTGTGAGCAGGTGCCAGGTCGTGCTGAAAAATGAAATCTTCATCTCCATAAAGCTTTTCAGCAGATGGAAGCATGAAGTGCTCCAAAATCTCCTGATAGCTAGCTGCATTGACCCTGCCCTTGATAAAACACAGTGGACCAACACCAGCAGCTGACATGGCACCCCAGACCATCACTGACTGTGGGTACTTGACACTGGACTTCAGGCATTTTGGCATTTCCCTCTCCCCAGTCTTCCTCCAGACTCTGGCACCTTGATTTCCGAATGACATGCAAAATTTGCTTTCATCTGAAAAAAGTACTTTGGACCACTGAGCAACAGTCCAGTGCTGCTTCTCTGTAGCCCAGGTCAGGCGCTTCTGCCGCTGTTTCTGGTTCAAAAGTGGCTTGACCTGGGGAATGCGGCACCTGTAGCCCATTTCCTGCACACGCCTGTTCACGGTGGCTCTGGATGTTTCTACTCCAGACTCAGTCCACTGCTTCCGCAGGTCCTCCAAGGTCTGGAATCGGTCCTTCTCCACAATCTTCTTCAGGGTCCGGTCACCTCTTCTCGTTGTGCAGCGTTTTCTGCCACACTTTTTCCTTCCCACAGACTTCCCACTGAGGTGCCTCGATACAGCACTCTGGGAACAGCCTATTCGTTCAGAAATTTCTTTCTGTGTCTTACCCTCTTGCTTGAGGGTGTCAATGATGGACTTCTGGACAGCAGTCAGGTCGGCAGTCTTACCCATGATTGCGGTTTTGAGTAATGAACCAGGCTGGGAGTTTTTAAAAGCCTCAGGAATCTTTTGCAGGTGTTTAGAGTTAATTAGTTGATTCAGATGATTAGGTTAATAGCTCGTTTAGAGAACCTTTTCATGATATGCTAATTTTTTGAGATAGGAATTTTGGGTTGTCATGAGCTGTATGCCAAAATCATCAATATTAAAACAAGAAAAGGCTTGAACTACTTCAGTTGTGTGTAATGAATCTAAAATATATGAAAGTCTAATGTTTATCAGTACATTACAGAAAATAATGAACTTTATCACAATATGCTAATTTTTTGAGAAGGACCTGTATGTGTGTGTGTAGCTGGGTCCCCAAAGTTTAACCCCGCTATATCCAAATTTAGGGGAAGGTTTGAGCTGTATTCGGGCTCAGACCACCTTAATTGTTAGGACCTTCTATTTTACACTGCAGGTAGTATACTGGTGTGTAGTTTCCTGTGGCCTGTAGGTGGCGCTGCCATAATGGGCCAGGGTTGAACCGCTGGTATAGTGCTGTGCCTTGGATGTCCTCTCTCGGTGGTTGTGAGGTGGGCGTGGTCGGCCTGCTGTCCATGCCTGGAGAGGAGATAAAAGGGGCAGACGCTGCTGGTGTAGGTTTTTTTTTTTGTTGTTTGTTTGGTCGGTTCCGGTTCGAGTTCGAGCCCAGGGGGCCATCGTGGAGCGTGGTACCTGGCCCTCCTGGCCAGGGACCCACGTACACATCAGTCCCAGGCACCTTTAGCCCTGGGGCTGAAGCAACAGCCTTGGGCCCAGCACCTATTGCTGGGGCCCGTGTCCTGGAAGGAGAAATCCCAGGTGCCTCTGGCATGGGGACCCGTTCTGAGATGATGAGGCCGGGGGAGGACCCTTCTGAAGGACCGGTGAAAAGTTCACGGAGAAAGAAGGGCCCGGTAACTCTCTGGAGGGATTAGATCCATCCAATACCAGAGGATTGGGATTAACGGTTCTGTGGCAGAGAATCTCCTAGTCGCATCTAAAAGGGAAACACTGAAGAAACGTCCGAGCACCCCTTTCTGCTGCTCGGATCCGCTTTCACAGGGAACTATCCGGGTGAGCTAAGCCTACTAAAGGAACAAGTAGTGAATTCATAATTTGTCTTGTGCCTGGACTCATATCCAAACTCTTACTGTCCTGTCCTCTATCCATCCGTTTTTTTACTAATTTACTGCATTTAAAGAAATAAACTCTACCTTGGAGTTTACTACTGGTGTGGACCTTGGAGTTACTTAGGTATATAAAGACTTGTCCTTACATTCTAAGAGACGAGAACCAACTAAAGGGAGAACCTTGCTGCAGGACCCTAGTTTGTGACACCGCTCAACCTCTTCACACAAGAGGGTACGGGCACAGCATGGTGTGCCTTTCCTGCAAGTGACCCAAAGGCATGTAAAAGATGCACATGTGCTACACGTGGGGGCTCGGGTCCGGGATTCTGCAGTGAAAACCCCCCTCAGACGTTGGACTTTATTCCCCTGTGAGGCTCCGTGGAGGTTGAGCATTTTTTTGGCGAAATTTGGACTGCGCCACGAGGAGAACTCCAGCTGCGTAGTTCGTGGGCGTGTTTAGAGCTTGGAAAGCCCGCAAACACTGCAGAAAGAGGAGAAAATGGGAGGAGCCTTGCCATGCCGTGAGATGCACGTGGTGGCTTTGGTGCCAAGTGAACAGTGCGTGATGGATCAGCGAGTGAGCAACATGTCTGCCCCATGGAGTTCTGTTTCTGCTACAACCATGGACGTTGTCTCACTGGCTGCCCCCTTGACCGATATGGGGATTCGGTTGAAGCCTCGAGGGCGCTTCGCTCTCTATATCTACCGAGATGCGGAGGCCCTTGGGATGGTTTGTTTCGGAATGCCAGGGACTGGTGGTACACCTGCGGCCCTTCTGGAGGTGTACCAAGTGCGGAGAGTTCATCTTTGAGGTGGAACAGCCTACAGAGAAGCCTTGGGCCTACCGGATGAATTGCCTGACGGGCTGTCAGAGATTGATAATTGACCAGACTGTGTGACTTCATAAAAGGAAACCAAACGGGTGTAGGTGAAAATATACAATTTATTATGGTGAGTGACTAACAAACAACCACCTCAAACGGAACACAGTGCAATGAATAAACAGTGACTATAAACAATATATACAAATAAGGGAGATACCAGAATCGTAGTAAAAGCCAGGCCGAGGTCATACACAAGGGGATCAAGCAGATGGATATGGATGGGAGGAAGCAGGAACAGGGAGGGGACGGATGTATAGGCTGCAGAGCAGGGATCCAGGTAACAGAAGGGAAAGCTGCAGGATGGGCACAAGGTAAGGATCAGGTTAAACAGGATGCGGGTTCAAGGTAGGGATCGGGTCGGATCAGATCAGGCAGGGTGCAGGTTAGGATAAGGTACAGGCTAAAGTCCGGGTCACAGGTCCAGGGGGTCAGGAAGAGAGATACCAGGGCAACGAGTGTTTGCACTTGCCGGGTATATAAGGAAGTCCAGTGATTGAGCTTCAGGTCGCAGCTGACCACAGGAAGTGCTGCCTGCCCCATACTGCCAGAATACACCCGCTGGTGGATGCCGGTACTGCAGTCCACGTATCATGTGTTAGCACCAGCAGGTGAGATCCTCCAACAGAGATATTGGCTGCAGGAGGACACCTGCTGGCGGACACTAGCACTGCAGTCCAAAGGACCAACAGCACCACCAGCGGGTGAAGCCTTTCCTGACACGGGCACCGCCACTCCAGAGGAGGAAACCTGCACTTCCACAGCCACCCCCACGCGCACTGTTGTGACTTCGGAGGAAGTCAGGTCTGATGTTCCGGTCGTTGCGGAGCCAGAGACATAGAAGCCGGCGGATGCTGCCTCTGTCGTTACCGAGTCTTCCCTTCCACCTCCCAAGCGGAAGGTGGGCTATATGAAAACCTCCCGCGGCTGCGGTCGAGGTACATCCTAGAAACTTCCCGAACCAGATTGTCCAGTCGGAGGGACCACCAAGCGATACACGGAGGGTGACGGTAAGGAGGCTGGGGTCATGACTGTTCAGAGACTGACTGGGAAGGGTACAAACATAAGTGTCCGTAGCATTAGGGATGCATGGGTGCCTGACCCTAGAGAACTTTTGGGAGACAGTGAGTCTGCCTCCACTAAGAACTTTTTGCCAGCAGAGGAGTGTGATTTGTCTTGTGCCTGGACTCATATCCAAACTCTTAAGCCCTGTACACACGATAGGTTTTACTGATGAAAACAGTCCGATGGACTTTTTTCATTTGACAAACCGATCGTGTATGGGCCCCATCTGTCTTTTTTTCATCGGTGTTTAAAAATAGAACATGTTTTAAATTTATCCGATGGTTAAAAAAACGATAGCAAATTACTATCGTCTGTGGGGAACTCCATCGGATAAAAAACCCACGCATGCTCAGAATCAAGTCGATGCATGCTCAGAAGCATTGAACTTCATTTTTCTCGGCTCATCAGAGTGTTTTACGTCACCGCGTTTGGAACGGTCGGTTTTTTGACTGATGGTGTGTAGGCAAGACTGATGAAAGTCAGCTTCATCGGTTTTCTGATGGAAAAATCCATCGGTTAAAAAACCATAGGAAATCCGATCGTGTGTACAGGGCTTAACTGTCCTGTCTTCTATCCATCCTTTTTTTTTACTCATTGACTTTGCATATAAAGGAATAAACTCTACGTTGGAGTTTACTACTGGTGTGGACCTTGGAGTTACTTAGGGATATAAAGACTTGTCCTTACATTCTAAGAGATGGGAACCAACTAAAGGGAGAACCTTGCTGCAGGACCCTAGTTTGTGACACCGCTCAACCTCTTCACACAAAAGGGTACGGGCACATAGCATGGTGTGCCTTTCCTGCAAGTAAGCCAAAGGCAGGTAAAAGATGCACGTGTGCTACATATACATCCCACCTTTGTGCAGCTACATCTCACTGCAGGCCATTAGTATGTCTGGAAGGCAAACAAGGAGAGGCAGACAGTCACGAGGCAATAAAAGAGGGCAAGCAGGCTCTGTGTCTAGAGGCAACAGTGCTGGTCGTGGACACGGTGCATCCTCATCAGCACGTGGCCAAAGGACACGCTTGTCCTTCTTTTTGGCAGCTGGCCATGTTGAGCCGCAAAATGCCCAAGACTTGGTAGAGTGGATGAAAAAGCCGTCCTCCTCCTCCTCATCCTCTCTCACCCAGGCTCAGGGTACTTTGTCTGGCAAAGCAGCTGCCAAAGCGGCCTCTTCCCTCGGCTCAATGGCATCAGTCACTCCTTCCCTAGCCCCACCATGTCCTCCTGAGAAGTCCCCCGAACTGTTTGACCACAGTGTTGGGTACATGTTTCAGGAGGATGCCCAGCGTTTTGAAGGCTCCAATGATGGAACCCAGCTAGAGGAAGGCAGTAACATGAGCCCAGAGAGAGGGGGTAGTAACGTGAGCCCAGAGAGGGGGTGCCCAACAAGGACAGCTATCTGGCAGTCATGTTCCCCCAGCTGCAGCATACTGCCAGATTTGCTCCAGTGATGAGGAGGGAGGGGATGATGAGGTCACTGACTCCATGTGGGTGCCTGATAGGAGAGAGCAGGAGGAGGAGGAGGCACATCTCCAACGAGGCAGGATGCCCTCCAGGGGCCAGCTTAAGGGCAGCACACCGACTGCATCACACCGCAGAGCTCCGCATCTGCAGGGCGCTGCTGTCTCTGCGCGTTATTCTAAAAGTTCTTTGGTGTGGACCTTTTTTCAGACGTGTGCAGCAGACTGCACCATTGCCATTTGCAACATATGTCTCAGGCGTATCTCGCGTGGCCAAAACATCAGCCGCTTGGGCACCACGTGCTTGACCAGACATATGTCGACCTGCCATTCAGTTTGTTGGCAAGCCTATCTAAAAGACCCACACCAACCTGCACTGAGAGGAATGAAGGTGTAGAATTAGGTGTTACAGCCAAGTAGTTGCGGGCACTCTGCTAGCAGTACACCAATGTCCGATTGTAGCAGGCAAATTTCCCTGCCCCAGCTGCTGCAATAAGTTCGCTCCCAGCCATCCACATGCCCAGCGGTTGAATGCTAGCTTGGCTAAGTTGCTAGCACTTCAACTGCTGCCTTTTCAGTTGGTAGACTCTTCCCCCTTCCGTGAGTTTGTGGAATGTGCGGTTCCTCAGTGGCAGGTTCCCAAACGCCTCTTTTTCTCACGGAAGGCTATTCCGGCTCTCTACCGGCATACCATCGGGGACCCGGAGAGAATCGTCTGGCGCCAGTGGTGGGTCACGTGACGAGCATTGAGATGACTGGTGACCAGATGGTCACCAGTCATCTCTATGACCGTCGGAGGCCTGGGCGCGATGTGATGACATCATGCCCGGGTCCTCAGATGTAAACAAAGCCGCAATTGCGGCTAGTAAACATGAGATCAGTGAAAAGAAAATCACGATCTCATGCTTTCCAGCCTGGAGGAGAGATGTGGGGTCTAATTGACCCTGCATCTCTCAATAAAGAGGACCTGTCACACACATTCCTATTACAAGGGATGTTTACATTCCTTTTAATAGGAATAAAAATTATCAAAAAAAAAAAAGAACTAAAATAAGTGTAAAAAAATGAATAAATAAGTTAAAAAAAAAATAATAATAAAAAAAAAAAAATTAAAACGCCCCTGTCCCCGGTAGCTCGCGATCAGAATCGAATGCACACGTAAGTCCCGCCCACATATGTAAACGCCGTTCAAACCACATATGTGAGGTATCGCCGCATGCGTTAGAGCACGTGCAACAATTCTAGCACTAGACCTCCTCTGTAACTCTAACCTGGTAACCTGTAAAAAAAATTAAAGCGTCTCCTATGGAGATTTTTAAGTACCGAAGTTTGGCGCCATTCCATGAGTGTGCGCAATTTTAAAGCATGACATGTTGGGTATCTATTTACTCTGCGTAACATCATCTTTCATATTTTCCCAAACAATTGGGCTAACTTTACTCTTTTGTTATTTTTTAATTCACAAAACCATTTTTTTTCCAAAAAAAAGGCGTTTGAAAAATTATTGCACAAATAGCGTGCAAGAAAAAAAGTTGCAATGACCGTCATTTTATTCCCTAGGGTGTCTGCTAAAAAAACATATATAATGTTTGGGGGTTCTGAGTAATTTTCTAGCAAAAGAATGATAATTTGTACATGTAGGAGAGAAGTGCTAGAATAGGCCCGGTATGGAAGTGGAATAAAAAGCCCTGTATTGAAGTGGTTAAAACATGCAATTTTTTTTTTTGTATAAGATATTGCCCTTTGTCACACTGTACTTATGTACTATCTGTACTTGATTTGGAAAATAAAAATCTATTGAACGTAAAGTAATATTTCACTTTTTTTTTCACTTTAAGCATCATTAAAATCACTGCTCCCGAAAAAAATGCCTTTTAAAACTTTTTTTTTTGCATTGATACATGTCCCCTGGGGCAGGACCCGGGTCCCCAAACACTTTTCAGGACAATAACTTGCATATTAGCCTTGATAATTAGCACTTTTGATTTTGAACGTTCGCGTCAATTGTATTTAATAGGGTTTTATATTTGCACAAACTTTCGTTCCGTTCGCAGGTTCTGGTGCGAACCGAACCGGGGGGTGTTCGGCTCATCCCTAATAGAGAGGTTCAGGTGTTCTAGGGGCATAAATTACACATCTAATTTCCTGACTACCTATCACATTTTTGAAGGCCCTGGAGCACCAGGACAGTGGAATTATCCACAAAATGACCCTATTTTGGAAAGCAAACCACCCCCCCCCCCCCAACGTATATAATGAGGCATAATGAGTCTTTTGAACAAATAATTTTTTTCCACAAGTTTTTGGAAAATGTGTAAAGAACATGAAAAACTATTTTTTTACACAGTTGTCAATTTATAAGATTTTTCTAACACAAAGCATGTACATAGCAAAAATTAAAGCCCAAAATACATTCTGCTACTCCTCCTGAGTATGGCGATACCACATGTGTGAGACTTTTACACAGCCTGGCCACATACAGAGGCCCAACATGCAAGGAGCACCGTCAGATGTCACAAACCAGGTGTCAGGGTTGGGCTCAGCCCTTCCTTCTCAGAGCTCTGAGCTCAGCTGATGGTTAATTATCAAAGACTCTTCCTTCTACAGTGACTCACCTGGTCTTCATTTTCCTTGTCAATTTTTTTTATTAACCACTTGCTTACTGGGCACTAAAACACCCTTCCTGCCCAGACCAATTTTCAGCTTTCAGTGCTCTCACACTTTGAATGACAATTACTCAGTAATGCAACACTGTACCCAAATTATTTTTTTGTCCTCTTTTTCATACAAATAGAGCTTTCTTTTGGTGGTATTTGATCACCTCTGGGTTTTTTATTTTTTGCGCTATAAACGAAAAAAGACAGAAAATTTTGAAAAAAAATGCATTTTTCTTTGTTTCTGTGATAAAATTTTGCAAATTAGTAATTTTGGCCACAATTTATGCTGCTACATATCTTTGGTAAAAATAACCCACATTAGTGGATATTATGTGGTCTGTGTGAAAGTTATAGAGTCTACAAGCTGTGGTGCAAATCATAACAAATTGATCACATCTGATGTACTGACGGCCTATCTCATTTCTTGAAACCCTAACAAGCCAGGAAAGTACAAATGCCCCCAAATGACACCTTTTTGGAAAGTAGACATTCCAAGGTATTTAGTAAGAGGCATGGTGAGTTATTTGAAGTTGTCATTTTTTCCCACAATTCTTTGCAAAATTATGATTTATTTATTTTTCACAAAACTGTCATTGTGATAGCTTATTTCTCTGACATGGCATGTGCATACCACAAATGACACCCCAAAATACATTCTGAAACTCCTCCTCAGTATATAGATACCACATGTGTGGGACTTTTTCACTGCCTGGCCACATACAGAGGCCCAACATGCAGGGAGCACCATTAGGTGTTCTAGGACCATAAATTACACATCTAACTTGGTGACTACCCATTACAATTTTGAAGGCCCTGGAGCACCAGGACAATGGAAACGCCCACAAAGTGACCCCATTTTGGAAAGCTAACACCCCAACGTATAATCTATGAGGCATAATGAGTCTTTTGAACGTTCCATTTTTTTCCAGAAGTTTTGGGAAAATGTGGGCAAAAAATGAAAACGCATTTTTTTCACGCAAAGTTGTCCATTTATAAGATATTTCCAACACATAGCATGTACATAGCAAAAATGACACCCCAAAATACATTCTGCTACTCCTCCTGAGTATAACGATACCACATGTGTGAGACTTTTACACAGCCTGGCCACATACAGAGGCCCAACATTGAAGTAGCACCGTCAGGCGTTCTAGGAGCATAAATTACACATCTCATTTCTCAACCACCTATTACAATTTTGAAGGCCCTGGAGCACTAGGACAATAGAAACGCCCACAAAGTGACCCCATTTTGGAAAGCTAACACCCCAACGTATAATCTATGAGGCATAATGAGTCTTTTGAACGTTTCATTTTTTTCCAGAAGTTTTGGGAAGATGTGGGAAAAAAATGAAAACGCATTTTTTTCACACAAAGTTGTCCATTTATAAGATATTTCCAACACATAGCATGTACATAGCAAAAATGACACCCCAAAATACATTCTGATACTCCTGAGTATAACGATACCACATGTGTGAGACTTTTACACAGCCTGGCCACATACAGAGGCCCAAAATGCAAGGAACACCATCAGGTGTTCTAGGGACACATAACATGCACAAACCAAGAATTACATCCCAAAATACATTCTGCTGAGCAAAGGGTAAACAAAAGATTACCTGTTGTTTTAGAAGCGCAGTTGTCCACAGGAGGATAGCACTGGTCCAAGCAGCAGGCAACAGGCAGGAATACTGTCCATAGTTCGTACAGGCAGCAGGAAGGGATACTGTCCATATACAGTCCAGGGTCAGTGCAAGCAGAGATTGTCAGCAGTGACAAAATATTGGTCCTGGTAGTAGGCAGGTCCATGTGGTGTGGTCAGTTCATACAAAAGGCAAAGGCATGATGGCATAGGTCCTACAGGCAGCAGGCAGAAGTAGGGCCTCGTTTAGGACTGAATGGGGACAGGGGTAGAGGCTTCTCCCACCCAAATCTGTTTGAAGCCTCCGAGTCTCCAGACCCTAATCTAGGAATGAGAAAATAAAAACAATTGTTTTCTTCATCCAGAAAAACAATTCTGGAGCCCCTCACATATGTGAGACCCCTGTGTTATGAATCCCACTAGTCCACTGGCATGGTAAAAGATCAGTCCAAGAGGCAGGCAAAAAGCATGTTCAAACATTCCAGGGTAAGTTCCAGATCAGGCAGAGGTATGAACAGAATCGGTAGGCAGAAGCGTGGTCAAATAACAGTCCAGGGTCAGTTCCAGATCAGGCAGAGGTATAAACAGAATCGGTAGGCAGAAGCGTGGTCAAATAACAGTCCAGGGTCAGTTCCAGATCAGGCAGAGGTATAAACAGTATCGGTAGGCAGAAGCTTAGTCGAATTACAAGCCAGGGTCAGTTACAGAGCAAGCAGATGCATAAGGGGTGTAAAGATTAATGGCAGGAAGTGAACTAATAATTGAGTTTGGTATGGTAACGGTGGAAACAATCAATCATGCAAAGGCCTGGTTCTGAAGGACATTGGGCACAATAATAAATGGTGTCTCTTCTCTCTCCTCTTTTGGAGCACACCCGGCATTTTTTCTGGCGTTTTTGGCCTGTTGGTCTGGGAGGGATTTTATCTGGGAAGTGTCGCTCGGAGAGTCAGCTAATGACATTGGATCTAATGTTTACTGGTGGGCTGTTCGGGTATATAAGGGCAGTGGTAATTTCCTCCTGGTAGAAAAGGAAGGGTTTGGGTCTTATAGTGGATTTCCGATAGATGACATAGGAGTTGTACATGGCCAAATTAAATAAATAAATGGAAACTTTCTAATACCACTGGTATGTTCTTCTTGTGGAAAGGCAGGGTTCGAGCATCTGGTCGTTGAAGTCGACACCCCCCATGAACTTATTGTATTCGTAGATGCATTTTAATTTGGGGATCCAGCCATTCCTCCTGGTGATTTCAACAAATTCATTGTTGTGGATGGAAGAAAGCACGTAGACGTCTCTTCTGTCCCTCCACTTCACAGCCAAAATTTCCTCATTCCTCAAACTCGCCGCCTCCCCTCTTCTCAATTTTTTGGTGACCAGGCTTTGAGGAAAGCCCTTCCGGTTCATCCGTACGGTGCCGCATGCTCTTTTCTTTCTATGAAGGTTTCGAAACAGGGGCAAACTTGTATAAAAATTGTCCACATACAAGTGGTAGCCTTTCTCCAGAAGTGGGTTTATGAGTTCCCAAACTACTTTCCCACTGGTTACTATATAGCCTGGGCAATTAGGGGGGTGCAGTTGGGTATCCTTCCCTTCGTATACGATGAATGCATACACATACCCTGTGGCTCGGTCACACAATTTATAGAGCTTCACCCCATAGCGGGCCCTTTTGCTGGGTATAAATTGTTTTATGCCCAGCCTGCCAGAAAATTTTATAAGGGACTCATCCATGCATATATGTTGGTCTGGGGTAAACAACTAGGAGAAGGTTTCAGAAAAATAATTTAGTAGCGGCCGAATTTTATAAAGCTTATCAAAATTTGGGTAATTTCGGGGAGGGCACTGGGTATTGTCATTGTAGTGTAGGAATCTCATAATCATTAGATATCTGGACCTGGGCATTACTGAGGAAAAGATGGGCATATGGTAGATGGGGCGGGTTGACCAATATGAACGCAATTGATTTTTTCCGTTTAGTCCCATGCAGAATGTGAGGCCCAAAAAAATTCTAAACTCCTCCACTGTAAGGGGTCTCCACTCATAGGGATGGGCATAATAGGACGTTGGGTTGCTTGCTATGAACTGTTGGGTGCATAGGCGTGCCCACGGGGTGTGCCGGATGTGCCCAGGCACACCCTAATCACCACGCACGCATATCGCTCTGTGTAGTGACATCGGGCTTTTTTTTCAGCCGGAACTAACTCGGGTACTGCCCTGCGCTTGCTGCATTCTCCTGTCATCTGTAAACACAGAAGCGCTCCTCTCCCGGCGTCTGCCTGCACTGAACCCTTCACGTTCCCTGTGCCATGCCAGTGATAGCAGAGGATTGGACTGGGGTTGTGCACAGCCACGCTAGTGAAGTCTGTGTCCTCCCTGCAGCCTGAACTCTCCTATGGAACATGGCCAGATCTAGGGGGTGCTTGGGTGGGCTAGGCACGCTCAGATTTCAGTTGCGCCCCCCAGGCATATCCCCTCTCTTGTGGATGCTGTGCCCAGGCAGGGTTGCACATCGTCAATATCAGTTTTCAGCCAGAACACTCCCCCTGCCGCCACCTCTCCACTCCATGAACGGAAGAGAAGAGAGGATTCAGTCTGCTCCGCCTCCTCCTGCTCCTATCTCTTTGTCTGCCCCGCCCACATCGCAATCCCGTGTGTGCAGCCAGTGCTGTGAGCCTGAGAAAGGGCCGTGTGGGCGGGAGATTGGAACTACAGCAGCTTCAGCTAGATCGTGGCTGCATGCCATAAATGATGCCTGAGCCTGCAGAGACCAGCCTATGATGAGTGAGTATTTTGCTGAACTCTCCACATCGCCCCCTTCTCCCCATCTGTCTCCCCCTTTCTCCCCATCTGTCTCCCCCTTCTCCCCATCTGTCTCCCCCCTTCTCCCCATCTGTCTCCCCCTTCTCCCCATCTGTCTCACCCCCTCTCCCCCATCTGTCTCCCCCCTTCTCCACATCTGTCTCCCCCTTCTCCACATCTGTCTCCCCAACTAATCCCCCATCTGTTCCCTGTCTCATCCCCTTCTCCCCCATCTGTCTCCCCCTTCTTCCCATCTGTCTCCCCCCTTTGCCCCCATCTGTCTCCCCCCTTCTCCCCATCTGTCTCCCCCCTTCTCCCCCATCTGTCTCTCCCCTCTCCCCCATCTGTCTCCCCCTCTCCCCATCTGTCTCCCCCTCTCCCCATCTGTCTCCCCCCCTTCGCCCCATCTGTCTCCCCCCTTCTCCCCCATCTGTCTCCCCCTCTCCCCCATCTGTCTCCCCCCTCTCCCCCATCTGTTTCCCCCCTTCTCCCCCATCTGTCTCCCCCTTCTCCCCATCTGTCTCCCCCCTTCTCCACATCTGTCTCCCCCACTAATCACCATCTGTCTCCGCCCTCCTCCCCTTTATGTCCCCCCTTTCTCCACATTTGTCTCCCCCACAAATCCCCCATCTGTTCCCCCTTTCCTCCCCTTCTCCCCATCTGTCTCCCCCTTCTCCCCATCTGTCTCCCTCTTCTTCCCCATCTGTCTCCCCCCCTTCTCCCCCATCTGTCTCCCCCTTCTCCCCCCTTCTCCCCATCTGTCTCCCCCCTTCTCCCCATCTGTCTCCCCCCTTCTCCCCCCTTCTCCCCCATCTGTCTCTCCCCTTCTCCACATCTGTCTCCCCCACTAATCCCCCATCTGTCTCCCCCATCCTCCCCTTTATGTCCCCCCTTTCTCCACATCTGTCTCCCCCACGAATCCCTCATCTGTTCCCCCTCTCCTCCCCTTCTCCCCCATATGTCTCCCCCTTCTCCCCATCTGTCTCCCCCCTTCTTCCCCATCTGTCTCCCCCTTCTCCCCCATCTGTCTCCCCCCTTCTCCCCCATCTGTCTCCCCCTTCTCCACATCTGTCTCCCCCACTAATCCCCCATCTGTCTCCCCTTCTCCCCTATCTGTCCCCCTCCTCTCCTTCTCCCCCATCTGTCTCCCCCACCTATCTCCCCCCTCCTCCCCTATCTGTCCCCCCTTCTCCACATCTGTCTCAACCACTAATCCCCCATCTGTCTCCCCCTCCTTCCCTTCTCCCCCTTCCTCCCCTATCTGTCCCCCCTTCTCCACACCTGTCTCCCCCACTAATCCCCCATCTGTCTCCCCCTCCTCCCCTTTCTGTCCCCCCTTCTCCCCATCTGTCTCCCCCTTCTCCACATCTGTCTCCCCCACCTCCCCTATCTGTCTCCCCCCTCCTCTCCTTCTCCCCCACCTGTTTCCCCTGTCCTCCCATATCTTTCCCCCCTCCCCCTATCTGCCCCCCTTCCCCACATCTGTCTCCCTCACTAATCCCCCATCTGTCTCCCCCTCCTCCCCTACTATCTGTCCCCCTTCTCCAAATCTGTCTCCCCTTCTCCCCATCTGTCTCCCTCCTCCTCCCCTTCTCACCATCTGTCTCCCTCCTCCTCCCCTTCTCCCCATCTGTCTCCCCCCTCTCCCCCATCTGTCTCCCCCCTTCGCCCCCATCTGTTTCCCCCTTCTCCCCATCTGTCTCCCCCATCTGTCTCCCCCTTCTCCCCTATCTGTCTCCCCCCTTCGCCCCATCTGTCTCCCCCCCTTCTCCCCATCTGTCTCCCCCTTCTCCCCGATCTGTCTCTCCCCTCTCCCCCATCTGTCTCCCCCCTTCACCCCCATCTGTCTCCCTCCCTCTCCCCCATCTGTCTCCCCCCTTCTCCCCCATCTGTCTCCCCCCTCTCCCCCATCTGTCTCCCCCCTCTCCCCCATCTGTCTCCCCCTTCTCCACATCTGTCTCCCCCACTAATCCCTCATCTGTCTCCGCCCTCCTCCCCTTTATGTCCCCCCTTTCTCCACATCTGTCTCCCCCACGAATCCCCCATCTGTTCCCCCTCTCCTCCCCTTCTCCCCATCTGTCTCCCCCTTCTCCCCATCTGTCTCCCCCCTTCTTCCCCATCTGTCTCCCCCCCTTCTCCCCCCCTTCTCCCCCTTCTCCCCCTTCTCCCCCCTTCTCCCCATCTGTCTCCCCCTTCTCCCCCATCTTTCTCCCCCCTCTCCCCCATCTGTCTCCCCCCTTCTCCCCCATCTGTCTCCCCCCATCTGTCTCTCCCCTTCTCCACATCTGTCTACCCCACTAATCCCCCATCTGTCTCCCCCCTCCTCCCCTTTATGTCCCCCCTTTCTCCACATCTGTCTCCCCCACGAATCCCTCATCTGTTCCCCCTATCCTCCCCTTGTCCCCCATCTGTCTCCCCCTTCTCCCCATCTGTCTCCCCCCTTCTTCCCCATCTGTCTCCCCCCTTCTCCCCCATCTGTCTCCCCCTTCTCCCTCATCTGTCTCCCCCCTTCTCCCCCATCTGTCTCCCCCTTCTCCACATCTGTCTCCCCCACTAATCCCCCATCTGTCTCCCCTCCTCCCCTATCTGTCCCCCTCCTCTCCTTCTCCCCATCTGTCTCTCCCCTTCTCCACATCTGTCTACCCCACTAATCCCCCATCTGTCTCCCCCCTCCTCCCCTTTATGTCCCCCCTTTCTCCACATCTGTCTCCCCCACGAATCCCTCATCTGTTCCCCCTATCCTCCCCTTGTCCCCCATCTGTCTCCCCCCTTCTCCCCATCTGTCTCCCCCCTTCTTCCCCATCTGTCTCCCCCCTTCTCCCCATCTGTCTCCCCCTTCTCCCTCATCTGTCTCCCCCCTTCTCCCCCATCTGTCTCCCCCTTCTCCACATCTGTCTCCCCCACTAATCCCCCATCTGTCTCCCCTCCTCCCCTATCTGTCCCCCTCCTCTCCTTCTCCCCCATCTGTCTACACCCTTCTCCACATCTGTCACCCCCACCTATCTCCTCCCTCCTCCCCTATCTGTCCCCCCTTCTCCACATCTTTCTCCCCATCTGTCTCCCCCTTCTCCCCCCTTCTTCCCCATCTGTCTCCCCCCTTCTCCCCATCTGTCTCCCCCTTCTCCCCCTTCTCCCCATCTGTCTCCCCCTTCTCCCCCATCTTTCTCCCCCCTCTCCCCCATCTGTCTCCCCCTTCTCCCCCATCTGTCTCCCCCCATCTGTCTCTCCCCTTCTCCACATCTGTCTACCCCACTAATCCCCCATCTGTCTCCCTCCTCCTCCCCTTTATGTCCCCCCTTTCTCCACATCTGTCTCCCCCACGAATCCCTCATCTGTTCCCCCTCTCCTCCCCTTGTCCCCCATCTGTCTCCCCCTTCTCCCCATCTGTCTCCCCCCTTCTCCCCCATCTGTCTCCCCCTTCTCCCTCATCTGTCTCCCCCCTTCTCCCCCATCTGTCTCCCCCTTCTCCACATCTGTCTCCCCCACTAATCCCCCATCTGTCTCCCCTCCTCCCCTATCTGTCCCCCTCCTCTCCTTCTCCCCATCTGTCTACACCCTTCTCCACATCTGTCTCCCGCACCTATCTCCTCCCTCCTCCCCTATCTGTCCCCCCTTCTCCACATCTGTCTCCACCACTAATCCCCCATCTGTCTCCCCCTCCTCCCCTTCTCCCCCTTCCTCCCCTATCTGTCCCCCCTTCTCCACATCTGTCTCCCCCACTAATCCCCCATCTGTCTCCCCCTCCTCCCCTTTCTGTCCCCCCTTCCCCCCCTTCTCCCCATCTGTCTCCCCCTTCTCCACATCTGTCTCCCCCACCTCCCCTATCTGTCTCCCCCTCCTCTCCTTCTCCGCCATCTGTCTCCCCCTTCTCCACATCTGTCTCCCCCACCTGTTCCCCCTCTCCTCCCCTATCTTTCCCCCCTCCCCCTATCTGCCCCCCTTCCCCACATCTGTATCCCTCACTAATCCCCCATCTGTCTCCCCCTCCTCCCCTATCTGTCCCCCCTTCTCCAAATCTGTCTCCCCTTCTCCCCATCTGTCTCCCTCCTCCTCCCCTTCTCACCATCTGTCTCCCTCCTCCTCCCCTTCTCCCCATCTGTCTCCCCCTCTCCACATCTGTCTACCCTACCTGTTCCCCCTCTCCTCCCCCACCTGTTCCCCCTCTCCTCCCCTATCTGTCCCCCCTTCTCCACATCTGTCTCCCCCACTAATCCCCCATCTGTCTCCCCTTCTCCCCCTTCCTCCCCTATCTGTCCCCCCCTTCTCCACATCTGTCTCCCCCACTAATCCCCCATCTGTCTACCCCTCCTCCCCTATCTGTCCCCCCTTCCTCCCCTTCTCCCCATCTGTCTCCCCCTTCTCCACATCTGTCTCCCCCACCTCCCCTATATGTCTCCCCCATCTCCACATCTGTCTCCCCCACCTGTTCCCCTTCTCCTCCCCTATCTGTCCCCCCCATCTGTCCCCCCTTCTCCACATCTGTCTTCCCCACTAATCCCCCATCTGTCTCCCCCTCCTCCCCTTCTCCCCCTCCTCCCCTTCTCCAAATCTGTCTCCCCTTCTCCCCATCTGATTCCCCCCTCCTCCCCTTCTCCCCATATGTCTCCCCCTCTCCACATCTGTCTCCTCCCCTATCTGTCCCCCCTCCCCCTATCTGTCCCCCCTTCTCCACATCTGTCTCCCCACTAATCCCCCATCTGTCTCCCCCTCCTCCCCTATCTGTCCCCCCCTTCTCCACATCTGTCTCCCCCACTAATCCCCCATCTGTTCCCCTCTCCTCCCCTTCTCCCACATCTGTCTCCCCCTCCTTCTCCCCATCTGTCTCTCCCCTTTTCTCCCCTATCTTCCCCTTTTCCCCCCATCTGTCTCCCCCCTCCTTCCCCTCTTACCTGAACTCTGCATTCTATAGGCAGCGCACACCTGAACTCTGCACTCTATAGGAACTTTGCTCTCTATGCACAGCGCACACCTGCTCTCTGCACTCTCGCAGCACACATCTAAACTCTGTACTTTATATGCAGCATACACCAGAACGCGGCACTCTATATGAAGCGTACATCTGAACACTGCACTCACATGTGTGTTTGAGCTTTGGGGTGCACACCCTAATGCAACAGGCTGCGCACGCCTATGGTTGGGTGTATAGGTTGCACTGGGCCACAATTGATGCAAGCATGTCGTCAGTGAAAATTTAATTAAAAAAGTCAATCGGGGCAAAATTTTCCGTGTCCACCTGGACTCCTGGCTGAGCAGTGAAAGGGGGAATGTTGGCTTCTCCTGAATTAGGAGGAAGCCACAAGGGGTTCTGAAGGGAATAGGGAAGGCTGGCATGGGACCTAACCCTTTGGGACTGAGATGACACTCCACTGGTACGTGGCCTTGCTTGCCTGGTGGATGGCACTGTGGTGCTGGTGGATGGCACTGCCTCCTCAGCAGAACGCCTTTGTCTGGCCGACGGGCCCTCCTCCTCTTCTGAGGCTGTCAGTGTTCCACTGCTTAGGACAGGCTCGTAGTCCACGTCAGACTCATAGTCTGAACTTGCGGAGGAATCCGAATCGGAGAGCTCCCCGTTGCGCTCGTCGGCCGCAAGAATATTGTATGCCTCCTCGGCTGAAAATAATCTTCTAGCCATTGTTGGCACTGAAGACACGTGGCACTAATACGTGGCACTGATGACACTGATACGTGGCACTGATGACACTGATACGTGGCACTGATGACACTGATACGTGGCACTTATACGTAGCACTGATGACACTGATACAGATGGCACTGGCAGATGGCACGGGCAGATGGCAAGGGCAGATGGCACGGGCAGATGGCACGGGCAGATGGCACAGGCAGATGGCACTGGCAGTTAGCACTGGCAGATATGGGACTGGCAGATGGCACTGGCAGATATGGGACTGGCAGAGGGCACTGGCAGATATGGGACTGGCAGAGGGCACTGGCAGATATGGGACAGGCACGAGGGCACTGTTTTTTACTGTGTATGTGTGTTCACTCACAATAACTGACAGCAGCAGCACAGATCTCTCTCTCTCCTCACACGTTGTCTCTGTGTGAGGAGAGAAAGCCGGCAATGAGAGATGATCTCATTGGGCAGTGAGATCGAGTGCTGAATGGCCTCTGTGATTGGCCATTCAGCACGATCTGTGATTGGCTGTGTCCAAGGGACACGGCCAACACAGATTTTCCCAGATGCACGCTCTCGGGAGCGCGCGGGGAGAGTGTAAATGCAAGGATGTCCTGGGGACGTCCACCCGGCAGTTCAGGTCCGCGCTGCAGCCGTCTTTCGGCTATAGCGCGGATCTGAAGTGGTTAAATTTTCAAAATTACAAGCATATATTGTCAATAAACATAGTCACTATAAATAGTAGCAGTTAAGGAGAACACAAATTAGATATTTATATCAAGCTCCAGTGGTTTTTTTTAGAAGGTAACAACAACAAAAGAGAAAAAATAAACAGTAATTTGAGTTTAACATATGTTGACCATTATCTGGAGACTTGCTAAAATATATGCTCAGTGTTGAATTTAGTAATTACAAACCAGATTTAGTAATAATATATAACATGTAAGGTAATATAAGGATTTATAAAGAAAAAATGAAGGGTCATAATTTCTAGACCTTGTATAATGTTGGGGTAATATATAAGGAAGATAAACGGGGATTTATCGTATAGACATTAGGTTTGTATTGTTTCAATGGAGCTTTAAAGCTGAAATATACTGATAAATAAAAAACATAAAAAAAAAAAGGAATGCTGCTACCATTTTTGCATATAATAACAATATATGCTAAGAAAGAAAAAAAAAAAGAACTAAAGAGACAAGATAGAAGAGAGGGAATGGTAAAAAGAAGAAGAGAAAAAAAATAAAGTTATTAGGTAGATAAGATAGAAAAGATAGAAAAGGTTGAAAAGGTCCCCGGGGTATCTTATTATGTTGGTCTTATGTTATTAGTATATTAAATAGCTATTAGTAGTTATATTACCAAGGTCTTAATAATGTGATGTCAAAGTTGGGAGGGAAAAAATTAGTCACCCAAGGATTCCAGATTTTTTTAAATTTTCCAATATTATCATTGGTAATGGCTTTCTTTTTTGAGTGGGTCATGGCTTGGTTTATTCTGGTTTTGGCTTCTGAGATCATTAATGTTGGGGTTTTCCACGCTTTGGCGATTGTCTGCTTTGCTGCAGTAGTGATTTGTAGAAGGAGTTTGAATTAAGTTTGGGAAATAGAAGTCGGTTTTAGATTTAGTAGTGCAATTGAAGGGTCAGGTTTGATCGTTTTTTTGAATAAGGTAGAGAGGATAATAAAAACCTCTTTCCAAAAACATTTTGTAACCGGATATTCCCAAAATATGTGTATGCGTGATCCTAGTTCACCACAGCCGCAGAAGCAGAGTGGGGAGTATTGCGGAATATATTTTGCGATTCTGACAGGAAACAAGTACCAGCGCAAAAGTACTTTATAATTTGAGCTATTATATTTTGTGAAGATGATTTTGTTGTGGTCCAAATTTTATCCCAATCGGATGGTTCCAACTGAAGTCCAAGATCTCTCTCCCATTTTTCCACGTATGATGGTGGATCTGCAGTAGGCAAAGTAATAAGGTGTTTATATATTATTGATATGAGACCCTAATGCCGCGTACACGCGACCATTTTTCTCGTCGGGAAAAATTACATTTTTTCTCTTTGACGAGAAAAACGAACGTGTGTGGGCTTTTGGTCATTTTTCCCGACGAGAAAAACAGGCATGAGTCACGACGAGAAAAATTAGAACATGCTCTAATTTTTCTCGTCGTGATTCTCGGCATTTTTTTCTGCTGCAGTTTTCCCATAGGGAAACACTGCCGGGGAGCCTACACACGGTCGTTTTTCTCGACCAAGAGAAAAAATGACAGGAAAAACGGCCGTGTTTAGGGGAACAAGCCGTTCCTCGTTTTTCCCGTCGGGATTCACGCCGGTGTTTTCACTGCCATGAATCTCGATCGTGTGTACGCGGCATTAGAGTGAGGTTCGCGTTTACATAAACGTTCAAATTGTGTGAGTTAACCTGGTCTTCATTTTCTACTTGTCAGCTAGAGCTGCTGGTCATGTTTTGACTATGATTGCTCTGTTAATACCATTTTCCCATTTTACGAAAAGGTGTGATTTTTTTCTGCACTTCTGTCTCAGTCTGATTCATGGTCCCTGACAGTAGACAAAGGCCATGAATTCAGAAGATGGAGGCAATCCACTTGCTGGTAATATTTTTTTCCAGATTGGATGCGCAGGATCACCACATGGATCAATTTGCCATAGGGTTACAGACGCTCCTGATTTGCACTGCTCACCTGGATCCTCCCACTGTGGCTGTTCCGGTTCAACCTGTGTTGCAGGCCGTCCCTGCTGCTGCTCCAGTCTCTGTGCAGGCACCTGCCTTGAGTATTACCACTATAAGAGGTATGTCTCATTCAGCCCAGCTTCCCCAGCGATTTGGGGGCGATCCAGTTCAAGAGGGTTTCTCAACCAGGTTGGGATATACTTTGAGATGCTGCCCCAGGCGTTCCCCAGGTCACACAGGGTACAAGAACTGTTGACGATTACACTATTGAATTCCGTACTCTGGCAGCAGAGGTTGCTTGGAACAATGAGGCCCACATTCCCACTGAGCTGGAGAAGTTGATCACGTTTGCCATTCTCATTGACTCCAGACTCCAAGAGAGACCTTCCTTTAAGGAGCGCTTGTGGAAGCCTCATGTATGTTTGGCTCCGAGCTTTGTAGTCCCAACCTTGCCTCCCTCACCTCCCATACCTCCTGGTACCGAGTCTGCCAGTGAGGTAGAACCCATGCAGTTGGGCTTCACACGTCTCTCTGTGGATGAGAGGGCCTTTAGGAGGAGGGAGAGATTGTGCCCTTATTGTGGCAAGGCAGGTCACTTTTTGAAGTATTGTCCTACCCGTCCAGGAAACGCCCGCACCTTGAGGTCCTGTAGGAGACAGACCTTAGGTGGCGTTGTTACGTCCTCAGTTATCCAGAAGGATAAGCCCCTTGTTCTGGTTACCCTTTCTTGGTCTGAATCGTCCATTGAGATACAGGCTCTAATCGTCTTTGGGGCTGCAGGCCTGTTGATAGATGGTGCCTCTGTGTCTAAGCACTCGATTTCGCTGCAGCTTCATGCCACTCCACTTGTCATTGAGGCTATTGATGGGAGACCTCTACAGACTGCCCAGGTGACTCATGAGACTGCTCCATTGACCATGGCCGTAGGGGCTCTTCACCATGGGATAATACAATTTTTATGTCATTTCCTCCCCTCATTTTCCGGTGGTTATTGGTTATCCATGGTTACAGAGGCACAACCCCTACTTTGATTGGCTTCGTACTGAGGTTCTTTCCTGGTCGCCACAATGCAGTAATTAGGGATGAGCTTCGTGTTTGAGTCAAACCCATGTTCGACTCGAACATCGGCTGTTCGCCGAATTGTCACGCCCCATAATTCACTGTGGCATCGCATTGCATTGCTGGCTGATGATTGGCAAAGCATGCACTATGACCCGCATACTTGGCCAATCACAGCGCGGAAAAAACGGAAAGCCGTAATTGGCCAAAGCCAGGGTGGCTTTGGCCAATTATGGCTCTGGTGGTTTAGTACACGCCCTGCACTATATAAGGCCGCCGGCTTGGCGGCCTTTTGTAGTGTGTTGGAGTTGTTAAAAGAGAGAGCTATCAGAGAGAGACAGTGTCATTCATATTGAATTAGATAGAGCAGGCAGGTGAGTCAGTTAGCTGCAGTTACAGTGTGTAGAGGATATATATGCATCCTAGGTGTTGTGTATATATATATATGTATACACTGTGTTCAGTTTAGCTATATCTGTTCCTGTTATTCTCTATACTGTGACAGTCAGGCAGGTGATTGTGCTAGCTGCAGTCAGTGTTTCACTTAGTGTACTGTGTGCTTTGCATAGCGTTCACCTAAAGCTTACCTGAATACAGTTAGTGACTATTATAGTGGTGTTCTCATAATAAAACCACAGGCAGAGAGCTGCAAGTGTTGTCAGTGTACTGTGTCCTCTGCACAGTTTTCACCTAAAACTAACTGAAAACAATTGCTGCTTTT
The DNA here is from genome assembly GCA_029206835.1 of Rana muscosa. Lineage (NCBI taxonomy): Eukaryota > Metazoa > Chordata > Amphibia > Anura > Ranidae > Rana > Rana muscosa. Next base: position 36,048,444 of record CM055116.1, on the reverse strand, counting down.
CCCATACTAATACCACAGCAGGCAATTGATTCTGATAGCTGCATTATCAGTACAGATATATATATATATATATATATATATATATATATATATATATATAATATATTCATCCCACCTTTGTGCTGCTACATCTCACTGCAGACCATTAGTATGTCAGGAAGGCAAACAAGGAGAGGCAGACAGTCACGAGGCAATAAAAGAGGGCAAGCAGGCTCTGTGTCTAGAGGCAACAGTGCTGGTCGTTGGATGCTCATCAGCACGTGGCCGTGGGACACGCTTGTCCTTCTTTTTGGCAGCTGGCCATGTTGAGCCACAACATGCCCAAGACTTGGTAGAGTGGATGACCAAGCCGTCCTCCACCTCCTCATCCTCTCTCACCCAGGCTCAGGGTACTTTGTCTGGCAAAGCAGCTGCCAAAGCGGCCTCTTCCCTCGGCTCAATGGCATCAGTCACTCCTTCCCTAGCCCCACCATTTCCTCCTGATCAGTCCCCCGAACTGTTTGACCACAGTGTTGGGTACATGCTCCAGGAGGATGCCCAGCGTTTTGAAGGCTCCGATGATGGAACCCAGCTGGAGGAAGGCAGTAACGTGAGCCCAGAGAGAGGGGGTAGTAACGTGAGCCCAGAGAGAGGGGGTGCCCAACAAGGACAGCTATCTGGCAGTCATGTTCCCCCAGCTGCAGCATACTGCCAGATTTTCTCCAGTGATGAGGAGGTAGGGGATGATGAGGTCACTGACTCCACGTGGGTGCCTGATAGGAGAGAGGAGGAGGAGGAGGATGAGGCACATCTTCAACGAGGCAGGATGCCCTCTAGGGGCCAGATTAAGGGCAGCACACCGACTGCATCACACCGCAGAGCTCCGCATGTGCAGGCCGCTGCTGTCTCTGTGCGTTATTCCAAAAGTTCTTTGGTGTGGGCCTTTTTTCAGACGTGTGCAGCAGAACGCACTGTTGCCATTTGCAACATATGTCTAAAGCGTATCTCGCGTGGCCAAAACATCAGCCGCTTGGGCACCACGTGCTTGACCAGACATATGTCGACCTGCCATCCAGTCCGATGGCAAGCGTACCTAAAAGACCCACACCAAAGAACAAAGCGGACCTCTCCTTGCTCCTCATCAGCTGGGATCTCCAACCCCACTATACCTTCAGTCCTCTCTGAAACCTGCACTGAGAGGAATGAAGGTGTAGAATTAGGTGTGTCACAGCCAAGTACTTGCGGGCAATCTGCTATCGGTACACGACGTCCGATTGTACCAGGAAAATTTCCCTGCCTCAGCTGTTGCACCGCCAAAAGAAGTTCGCTCCCTGCCATCCACATGCCCAGCGGTTGAATGCTAGCTTGGCTAAATTGCTAGCACTTCAACGGCTGCCTTTTCAGTTGGTAGACTCTGCCCTCTTCCGTGAGTTTGTGTAATGTGTGGTTCCTCAGTGGCAGGTTCCCAAACGCCACTTTTTCTCACAGAAGGCGATTCCGGTTCTCTACTGGCATGTGGAAGGCAATGTCTTGGCCTCGCTGGACAGGGCGGTCAGCGGTAAGGTGCATATTACTGCTGACTCATGGTCCAGCAGGCATGGACAGGGACGTTACCTATCTTTCACGGCGCATTGTGTGACTCTGCTGGCAGCTGGGATGGATACAGGACAAGGTGCAGTAGTGTTGGAGGTTGTTCCGCCACCACGCCTCCAAAATGCTACTACTGGTGATTCTGACACACCTCTCTCCTCCACCCCCCTCCTCTTCTTCTTCCTCCATGGCCTTTTTATGTGCTTTGTCCTCGGAACCAGCGGTGTACGCAGGCAAAGAGATGCCATGCGGTGCTTGAGCTGGTGTGCTTGGGGGACAGGAGCCACACTGGGGCAGAGATTCTGTCTGCTCTGCAGGGGCAGGCTCAAAGGTGGTTGACGCCACGCCAGCTTAAGCCAGAAATGGTGGTTTCCGACAATGGAACCAACCTCCTCTCCATCCTCCGACAGGGACAACTGACCCATGTGCCCTGTTTGGCTCACGTCCTTAACTTGGTTGTGCAGCGGTTCTTGGTCAGGTACCCGGGCTTACAGGAGGTCCTGAAGCAGGCCAGGAAACTCTGTGGGCATTTCCGCCGGTCATATAATGCCAGTGCTTGGCTGGCTGATCTGCAAAAGGATTAAAACCTGGTCAGCTACCAAGCACCTGATGCTGATGTAACTGAGTAATTTTTTGGGAAATGTCAGATCCCTTCAAGACTGCCTATGCTGATGCTGAGTGACTATCCTGTTATGCTGAGTGACTGACTATCCTCTTCCTCCTCAATGATCATAGCTTGAAAGAACATTTTTGGTTCTGGGCACCGCCACTAGTGGCTAAGGCCCAATTTTTCAGCCCCTGTTTAACAGAGGCGTGTATTTACAATTTTTGATGCAATGCTTTGCAGCAGGGCTCATTGCTGCACTCCAACTACAGCATCTGTGAGGGGTTGCAGTGTTGTGGCACCAGCACCAGTGCCTAAGGCCCAATTTGTCTGCCCCTGTTCAACAGGGGCGTGTAATTACAATTTTTGATGCAATGCTTTGCAGCAGGGCTCATTGCTGCGCTCCAAGTACAGTATCTGTGAGGGGTTGCAGTGTTGTGGCACCAGTGCCTAAGGCCCAATTTTTCTGCCCCTGTTCAACAGGGGCATGTAATTACAATTCTTGATCTAATAATTCACAGCAGGGCCCATTCCTGCTCCCACCAAGAGTAACTGTGAGGGCTTACAGTGTTGTGGCAACACCACCACCACCACCACCAAAGGCCCAATTTTTCTGCCCCTGTTCAACGGGGGCATGTAATTACAATTCTTGATCTAATATTTCACAGCTGGGTCCATTTCTGCGCCCACCAAGAGTAACTGTGAGAACTTATAGTGTTGTAGCACCAGCACCACCACCACTACCAAAGGCCCAATTTTTCCTACCACTGTTCAACAATGGCATGTAATTACAATTCTTGATATAATAGTTCACAGCAGGGCGTTCCAGCGCCCACCAAGAGTAACTGTGAGGGCTTACAGTGTTGTGGCAACACCAACACCTAAGGGCCAAATTTCTGCAGAGTATATAATGCAGGCCCCTACTTTCAAACATGCAACTTACAAACGACTCCTACTGTACTTGCAAACGGAAGGAGACAACAGGAAGTGAGAGGAAATCTACCCCTAGGAAGGCAAATTCTCTCCTGTAAGAGTTAATATGGGAGAAAGGTGTCTCCTCTCTACTGATGCTTTATCACCAATCCTTGTTTTAATAAAACCCCCGAATTTTCAAAATTATTTTGTAATTGGGACGGAAAGTGAGGTGAAATGTTCTGAACAGGTGCACAGACAGCAAAACAAGTGTTACAGGGGTGATAACCCTTCCCTATGTTCTCCAAAAAGCTTAAATACATTTTGTGTCTGGAGCTACATTTAAAAAATGTACCTGTTCCAAATTACAAACATATTCTACTTAAGAACTAACCTACAGTCCATGTCTTGTTTGCACCACCTGTATACTGCTGTTCAGAGTATATAGGGCCTTTTTTTAAATTGGGTGCGGGTTTCACCCTAATATCCATACAAGACCTAAAGGGGCTGGAAGTGGGCTGGGGGGGGGGGTACCCATGCCATTTTTCTCAATGATTTTCTTCCATATTGCCGGGACCAGACATTACATTAAAGCCGCAAGCAGTTTTAAATGGCTTTTTTTCCTTTAGAAATGTCATTTTGTGCAGGGACAGTTCTAAATACGGGAAACACGTGCCACTTCACAGGCATACTTTTTTTTTTCACTTTAAGCATTATTAACCACTTAACGACCGCCCCTTGTACATATACGTCGGAAGAATGGTATGGACAGGCACAATAACGTACCTGTACGTGACTGCCTTCGTATGGGTGGGGGGTCCGATCGGACCCCCCCCAGTACATGCAGCGGTCGTTTTCAGTCCAGGAGCAATCCGTGATGAGGGGGCGGCCATTGGTTTCTGGCCACCCCCTCGCGATCGCTCCCGGCGAATGAGATGCTTCCCCTGCCTGTGTAATGTAAACACAGGCAGGGGAAGTGATGTCATCTCTCCATGCAGTGCTCTATTCATCCAGAGCACAGAGGAGAGAAGACATCAGGTTAGTGCACAAAGGGTACACTGACACCAGGACACATAGGTACACTTTCCACCCCCCCAATCACCCCCAGATCACCCCCCAGCCCCCATTCACAGTGTCACTGATTGCAGTGATCATTTATTTACTGATCACTGCAATCAGTGACATTTGTGATAGTAAAAGTGTCAGGGCAGTTAGTGTTAGGCCCCTTTAGGTCCTGGGTAGCCCCCTAACCCCCCCTAATAAAGGTTTAACCCCTTGATCGCCCCCCAGGTAACCCTTTTACCCCCTATCACCAGTGTCACTAAGCAATCGTTTTTCTGGTCGATGTATTAGTGTCGCTGGTGCCGCTAGGTAGCCAGTTATTTTTTTAGGTTTGCCGCCAGGTTTTTATAGCATCAGGTACCCCCATATATTATCTAATAAAGGTTTACCCCCTTGATCGCCCCCCAGGTAACCCTTTCACCCCCTATCACCAGTGTCACTAAGCGATCGTTTTTCTGATCGCTGTATTAGTGTCACTGGTGCCGCTAGGTAGCCAGTTATTTTTTTAGGTTCGCCGCCAGGTTTTTATAGCATCAGGTACCCCCATATATTATCTAATAAAGGTTCAACCCCTTGATCGCCCCCCAGGTAATCCTTTCACCCCCTATTGCCAGAGTCACTAAGCAATCGTTTTTCTGATCGCTGTATTAGTGTTGCTGGTGCCGCTAGGTAGCCAGTTATTTTTTTAGGTTCACCGCCAGGTTTTTATAGCACCAGGTACCCCCATATACAACCTAATAAAGGTTTTAACCCCCTGATTGCCTCTAGAGTTATCCCTTTCACCATTGATCACCGTAAGTGTTACAGGTGACGCTGGTTAGTTAGTTTGCTTTTTATAGCATCAGGGCACCCGCCGTATATAACCCAATAAAGGTTTAACCCCCTGATCACCCGGCGGGTGATATCAATTAGGTTTTAGCGTCAGAGAGGGTCTGCGTCACACCCCAGGCAGTGTCAGGTTAGTGCCAGTAGCGCTAACACCCACGCGCAAAGCATACACCTCCCTTAGTGGTATAGTATCTGAACAGATCAATATCTGATCTGATCAGATCTATACTAGCGTCCCCAGCAGTTTAGGGTTCCCAAAAACACAGTGTTAGCGGAATCAGCCCATATACCTGCTAGCACCTGCGTTTTGCCCCTCCGTCCAGCCCAGCCCACCCAAGTGCAGTATCGATCGATCACTGTCACTTAGAAAACACAACACACATAACTGCAGCGTTCGCAAAAACAGGCCGGATCCCTGCGACTCCAGTGCTGTAGGAGGTGATTTCACCACCACAGTTAAAAAAAAAGACCATATATGCCAAAGCATGGGGGCAGCAGGGGCGGAGGAACGATTTTGCTCTTAATGCCACGTATATATGGTCGAAATTCCGACGGAGGCCTGCCCGTGGAAAAGTCAGACGTGTGTACGCGGCATAACTTTTGCGGGAGGATGCCCCCATGCTTCGGCATATATAAATGGTGCATGTATGCCCATCATTAGAAGTGGGTGGATGAAGGGAGGTATTCTAATGGTGGGCATACCCACTGATCAATCTCTTTTTTTCGTTCAGCCAACAGGCTGCATGAAAAAAAAGATTACAATACATGTCCAACAAGGACCAGCAACGTACTGGTATGTTGCTGGATTTTGAATGGTTATACCAGAATGATGCCTGCGGGTTTAGATATCATCTTGGTATCATTCTTTTCAACCAGCGGCCGGCTTTCATGTAAAAGCAATCCTAGCAACTAATTAGCCTCTTGGACTGCTTTTACAAGCATTGGGAGGGAATGACCCCCCCCCCAGATATAAAAAGCGCCATTGGGAAATTGGGAAAGCATTTTATCACACTGATCTTGGTGTGGTCAGATGCTTTGAGGGCAGAGGAAAGATCTAGGGTCTAATAGACCACAATTTTTTCTAAAAAAGAGTACCTGTCACTACCTATTGCTATCATAGGGGATATTTACATTCCCTGACATAACAATAAAAATTATTTAAAAAATATAAAAAAATGGAAGGAACTGTTTAAAAATAAAATAAAAAAGCAAAATAAATTATAATAAAAAAAAAAAAAAAGCACCTCTGTCCCACCCTGCTCTTGCGCAAAGGCGAACGCAAGCATCGGTCTGGCGTCATATGTAAACAGCAATTGCACCATGCATGTGAGGTATCACCGCGAAGGTCAGATCGAGAGCAGTAATTTTAGCAGTAGACCTCTTCTGTAAATCTAATGTGGTAACCTGTAAAGGCTTTTAAAAATGTATGTAGTTTGTCGCCACTGCGCGTTTGTGCGAAATTTTAAAGCATGTCATGTTTGGTATCCATGTAATCGGCCTAAGATCATCTTTTTTATTTCATCAAACATTTGAGCAATATAGTGTGTTTTAGTGCATTAAAATTAAAAAAAGTGTATTTTTCCCCAAAAAATGCGTTTGAAAAATCGCTGCGCAAATAATGAGTGGGAAAAAAAATGCAACACCCACCATTTTAATCTGTAGGGCCTTTGCTTTAAAAAAATATATAATGTTTGGGGGTTCAACGTAATTTTCTTGCAAAAAAAAGATGTTTTCATGTAAACAAAAAGTGTGAGAAAGGGCTTTGTCTTCAAGTGGTTAGAAGAGTGGATGAGGTGTGACATAAGCTTCCTAATGTTGTGCATAAAATGCCAGGACAGTTCAAAACCCCCCCAAATTACCCCATTTTGGAAAGTAGACACCCCAAACTATTTGCTGGGAGGCATGTCGAGTCCATGGAATATTTTATATTTTGACACAAGTTGCGGGAAAAAGACAATCTTTTTTTTTTTTTGCACAAAGTTGTCACTAAATGATATATTGCTCAAACATGCCATGGGCATATGTGGAATTACACCCCAAAATACATTATGCTGCTTCTCCTGACTATGGGGATACCACATGTGTGAGATTTTTTGGGAGCCTAGCCGCGTACAGGACCCCAAAACCCAAGCACCGCCTTCAGGCTTTCTAAGGGTGTAAATTTTTGATTTCACTCCTCACTGCCTATCACAGTTTCGGAGGCCATGGAATGCCCAGATGGCACAAAACCCCCCAAATGACCCCATTTTGGAAAGTAGACACCCAAGCTATTTGCTGAGAGGTATGGTGAGTATTTTGCAGATCTCACTTTTTGTCACAAAGTTTTTAAAATTGAAAAAAGAAAAAAAAATGTTTTCTTTTCTTTCTTCATTTTCAAAAACAAATGAGAGCTGTAAAATACTCACCATGCCTCTAAGCCAGTGGTTCTCAACCTGGGGGTCGAATGACGATTTGCCAGGGGCCACCAAATCCTGGGCTGTTCTTGAAGCCTGCATCGCTCTCCCAACCTTTTCGCGGCCGCCCACTCGGCCTCTTCACAGCTGCCCATTCAGTTCACGGCATGGCTGGGGGGCAGAGACTAGAGGTCAGCTGACTGGTGAGGAATGTTAAGTGGGTGGGGCTGGAGACCCTATCTCCTGATTTCGGCATAGGTGTCACTGCTACGAGACACCACAAAGTTGGAGACAGACACAGTAAAGCCGGAGACACAATGAGTAACACTACCTGTGATTAGAGTTGCCATTAAAAGTCCCCACTACAGTTCTCAGATCAGCAGATGACCTTGATCAAGAGCACCTACGTTGGCTGATCAGAACTCCCCCCAAAATTGCCACTGATCCCAGTCCCCCACCAAGGAGTAAGAGAAGGAATAAAAATAGAGACTACATGGAAGGGAGAGGAAAAGAGAGGGGGCGAAGAAAAAGGGAGAGAAAGAATAAGAGCAAGAAAGACGGCTAGAGAGAGGGATGGGGTAAAAAAAACTAAAAATTAGGATAGAGAGAGATAAAATGGAAAGATAGGAGAAGAGAAAGTGTGGTACATCCTAAAATGTACCATAAGGGGTTTTAATTCTGTACGAGTGAAAGGGACTGCGGGAGTGCTAAATGTCCATGGGTTAGGGGCGCAAATTACTTGCCTTGCCTTGGGTGTTAACAATCCACGCTACGAAAATCATTTTACTGTTAGGGGTCCCCACAACTTGGGAAATTTTATCAAGGGGTCACGGCACTAGAAAGGTTGAGAACCACTGCTCTAAGCAAATAGCTTGGGGTGTGTACTTTCCAAAATGGGGTCATTTGGGGGGGGGGGGTTGTGCTATTTTGGCATTTTATGGCCTTCGAAACTGAGATGGGTAGTGGGGAGTGAATATATTTTGGGGTGTAATGCCACATATGCCCATGGCATGTGTGAGCAATATATCATTTAGTGACAACTTTTTGTAATTATTTTTTTTTTTTGTCATTATTCAATCACTTGGGACAAAAAAAAAATATTCAATGGGCTCAACATGCCTCTCAGCAATTTCCTTGGGGTGTCTACTTTCCAAAATGGGGTCATTTGGGGGGGGGGGGGGTTGTACTGCCCTGCCATTTTAGCACCTCAAGAAATGAGATAGGCAGTCATAAATTAAAAGCTGTGTAAATTCCAGAAAATGTACCCTAGTTTGTAGATGCTATAACTTTTGCGCAAACCAATAAATATACGCTTATTGACATTTTTTTACTAAAGACATGTGACTAAATACATTTGGCCTAAATGTATGACTAAAATTGAGTTTATTAGATTTTTTTTTATAACAAAAAGTAGAAAATATCATTTTGTTTCAAAATTTTCGGTGTTTTTCCGTTTATATCGCAAAAAATAAAAATAGCAGAGGCAATCAAATACTATTAAAAGAAATCTCTATTTGTGGCAAGAAAAGGACGCAAATTTTGTTTGGGTACAACATTGCATGACCGCGCAATTACCAGTTAAAGCAGCGCAGTGCCTCATTAATTTATGAGGAGTCCCGAGTGTCTCTCTCTGGCTCCAAGAAAAAAAAGAAAAAAAAAAGAACTCTCTCCACCTATTCTCATTTCAAATTGAAAAAACAACATGCCCTTCTTACTCTTTTTTACATGATGGCTAACCTAAAAGGAAAAAAGGGAGGGGAAGGGTAGAATTGGCGAGGGGAAAGAGGGCACTGGGCCCTAAAAGCCAAAAGGAAGTGGATTTTGTGAGTTGGCAGAGGGAAGGAGGGGAAGGGAGGAAGTGGAGAGTGGAGGATTGGGAAAGAGGGAGGAGAGGGGATGGAGAAGGGGGAAAGAAAAAGAGAAAATATATATTTTTTTTTTCTAGAGATAGGGGAGGGGATTAGAAGGAGAGAGGGGAAAGGGGAGGGGAAAAAAGGGAGTAAGATATATCACAGAGGCCATGTAGGTAAACCAAAATAGATAAAAGAGAGGGGAGAAGAGTAAATGATGTTAAGGGAATGAACCATTTTTGTTGTAAGTGTATGTTTAGTATATTGTTTCTCTGTAATGTACATGTGTTGATTTGCAATGACATAAAATATAAATGTATGTAAGTATGTATGTATAAAAATCTTTGAATAAAAATATGTTTAAACAAAGCAGCGCAGTGCCAAATTGTAAATACACCTCTGGTCTTTATGCTGCGAATTGGTGCCGGGGCTTAAGTGGTTAAAATCACTGCTCCCGAAAAAAACTTCAGTTTTTAAAACTTTTTCTTGCATTGATACATGTCCCCTGGGGCAGGACCCGGGTCCCCAAACCCTTTTTAGGACAATAACTTTCATATTAGCCGTTATAATTAGCACTTTTGATTTAGAACGTTCAAGTCCATTCTATTTAATATGGTTCTAAAGTTCGTGCAAACTTTCGGTCCGTTCGCAGGTTCTTGTTGCGAACTGGGGGGTGTTCGGCTCATCCCTAGCAGTAATACATGTTTTCAGAAAGTGGCTAAGATCTTGTGCACCTCTTCACTCTCCTCTCGGCTGGAGGAGTATCACGATTTTAGCGATGTCTTTGACAAGGGTCAAGCCGGTAGTTTGCCTCCACACCGGTCATATGATTACGCAATCCTGGTTCCATACCCCCTCGTGGCCGGGTTTACCCGTTGTCTGTCTTAGAGGACAAAGCCATGGAGGAGTATGTTACTGACGCACTTTCTCGTGGATTCATCCGCAAATCCTTGTCTCCTGCTGATGCTAGTTTCTTCTTTGTCCTTTGTCTTTGTGGTGATATGAGACCTTGTATTGATTATAGGGGTCTCAATCGCTTCACGATTAGGATCACGTATCCAATCCCTTTGATTACGGAATTATTTGACCACCTGAAGAGAGCAACGGATTTTACGAAGCTTGATGTGTGAGGGGCATACAATCTTGTGAGGATCAAGGAGGTCGACGAATGGAAAACTTTGTTTAATACCAGAACAGGCCATTTGGGATACCTAGTTATGCCGTTTGGTCTTTGCAACGCTCCGGCAGTTTTCCAGGAAGTTATCAACGATGTCCTCCGAGATTTGTTGCAGCTATGTGCGGTGGTTTATCTCGCCGATATTCTCATCTTTTCCAAGTCCCTAGAGAGCCACCACACAGATGTCTGCCATGTACTGCAGAGGTTGAGAGATAATAACCTGTATTGCAAATTGGAGAAGTGCGAGTTTCATTGTGAACAGGTTAAATTCCTGGGTTATGTCATTTCCATTGCTGGTTTTTCGATGGGCCCCCGACCCGTGGGTTTACAACCATTGCAGTTTTTTCTTGGCTTTGCCAATTATTATCGGATGTTTATTCGTAACTTCTCGTCTCTGGTGAAACCCCTGACTGGTATGACCAGAAAGGACAGTAACACACAGAATTGGTCTCCGGACTCCATTAATGCCTTTGAGAGTCCCAAGGCTGCCTTTGCTTCTGCTCCTGTGTTGGCACATCCTGATCCTACGTTAAACCTTTATCCTTGAGGTTGATGCATCTGAGACTGGAGTTGGCGCCCTTCTGTCTCAACGTCCTACCTGCACTATGCATCCCTGTGGCTACTTTTTAAAGAAATTGTCACCTGCTGAGTGCAATCATGAAATTGGGGACAGAGAGAGTTCTTAGTGATCATTTTAGCCCTTAAAAATTGAGGCATCTCCTCGAAGGTACCACTGTGCGGGTTCTCATTCTGACTGACCATATGAATCTCACATTCTTGTCTGAGGCTAAACGCCTCTCTCCCAGAAAGACACGATTGGCTCTTTTCTTGTCAAGTTTCAATTACATGAAGCCTCATACACACGGACAGTTTTCTTGGCAAGAAAACTGCTGGAAGAGCTTTTTGCCGAGAAAACCGGTCGTGTGTATGGTTTCTTGTCAGGAAAACTGCCGGGAATCTCAACGAGAAAAATAAAGAACCTGCTCTCTATTTTCTCGTCTGGATTCTCGCCGGCCTTTTTCCCTGATGAGAAAACCGTGCGTGTGTACGAGGCTTGTATGCTTACCTGTCCCCAGGTAAGCCAGCGCATGCTCGATGAGACTTCTATGCATCCGCGGTAGCTTACAAGGGTAGTGTAGGGTGAAGCAAGATGGTGGCGATGGCATCGAATGTGACGAGCGCATGCTCGTCGTATTGAATGACGTCACCGCGTTCTTGCCATTCAAAAGAACGGCGGTTCTTTTGAATGTGCATGTGTACACAGGGCTTGGCAAGAAAAGCTTGCCAGTAGGGATGAGCCGAACACCCCCCCGTTCGGTTCGCACCAGAACCCTCGCACCGACCGAAAGTTCGCGCGAACGTTAGAACCCTATTAAATACAATGGACGCGAACGTTCGAAATCTAAAGTGCTAATTATAACAGCTAATATGCATGTTATTGTCCTAAAAAGGGTTTGGGGACCCGGGTTCTGCCCCAGGGGACATGTATCAATGCAAAAATAAGTTTTAAAAACGGCCGTTTTTTCGGGAGCAGTCATTTTAATGATGCATAAAGTGAAAAAAAAAAGTGAAATATTCCTTTAAATACCAAACCTGGGGGGTGTCTAAAGTATGCCTGTGAAGTGGCACGTGTTTCCCATGTTTAGAACTGTCCTTGCACAAAATTACATTTCTAAAGGAAAAAAAAGCCATTTAAAACTGCTTGCGGCTTTAATGTCATGTCTTGTCCTGGCAATATGGATAAAAATCTTTGAGAAAAATGGCATGGCTACCCAATCACCCCCCCCCTACCCCAGCCCATTACCAGCCCCTTTGGGTCTTGTATGGATATTAACAGGAACCCCGCACACAAAATAAAAAAGGCCCTAAATACTCTGAACAGCAGTATACAGGCGGTGCATACAAGACAGGGACTGTAGGTTTGTTCTTAAGTAGAATCTGTTTGTAATTTTGAACAGGTATATTGTTTAAGTGTAGCTCCAGCCAAAAAATCTATTTTTAAGCTTTTTGGAAAACATAGGGAAGGGTTATCACCCCTGTAACATTTGTTTTGCTGTCTGTGCCCCTGTTCAGAACATTTCACCTCACTTTCCGTCCCAATGACAAATGTTTTTGAAAAGTGGGGTTTTTATTGAAACAAGGATTGGTGATAAAGCATCAGTAGAGAGGAAACACCTTTTTCCCATATGAACTTTTACAGGAGAGAATTTCGCTTCCTAGGGGTAGATTTCCTCTCACTTCCTGTTGTCTCCTTTCGTTTGCAAGTAGGAGTCATTTGTAAGTTGGATGTTTGAAAGTAGGGGCCTGCCGTATATACTCTGCTGAAATTTGCCCCTTACATGTTGGTGTTGCCACAACACTGTGAGCCCTCACAGTTACTCTTGGTGGGCGCTGGAACGCCCTGCTATGAACTATTATATCAGGAATTGTATCTACATGCCATTATTAAACAGTGGTAGGAAAAATTGGGCCTTTGGTGGTGGTGCTGGTGCCACAACACTGTAAGCCCTCACAGTTACTCTTGGTGGGCGCATGAATGGGCCCTGCTGTGAATTATTAGATCAATAATTGTAATTGCATGCCCCTGTTGAACAGGGGCTGAAAAATTAGGCCTTTGGTAGTGGTGGTGGTGGTGGTGTTGCCACAACACTGTAAGGCCTCACAGTTACTCTTGGTGGGCGCAGGAATGGGCCCTGCTGTGAATTATTAGATCAAGAATTGTAATTACATGCCCCTGTTAAACAGTGTCAGAAAAATTGGGCCTTAGGCACTGGTCCCACAACACTGCAACCCCTCACAGATACTGTACTTGGAGCACAGCAATGAGCCCTGTTGCAAAGTATTGCATCAAAAATTGTAATTACATGCCCCTGTTAAACAGGGGCAGAAAAATTGGGCCTTAGGCACTCGGGCCACAACACTGCAACCCCTCACAGATACTGTACTTGGAGCACAGCAATGAGCCCTGTTGCAAAGTACTGCATCAAAAATTGTAATTACACGCCCCTGTTATACAGGGGCTGAAAAATCGGGCCTTAGGCACTGGTGCTGGTGCCACGACACTGCAACCTCTCCCAGATACTCTAGTTGGAGTGCAGGAATAAGCCCTGCTGCCTAGCATTGCATCAAAAATTGTAATTACATGCCCCTGTTAAACAGGGGCTGAAAAATTGGGCCTTACCCAGAAATAAAAAAGTTCTTCCCAGCTATCATCAAGAATCGGATCATTGAGGAGGAGGAGGATAGTCAGTCAACATAACAGGACAGTCATTTAGCATCAGCATCAGTCTTATAGGGATGTGACATTTGAAAATAAATTATTCTGTTATATCAGCTTCAGGTGCTTGGTAGCTGGCGGTGATCCAAGACTGGTTCATCTTTATGAAGGTCAGTCGATCAACCGAGTCAGTGGACAGGCGCACCCTGTGATCCGTGACAAAGCCTCCAGCAGCACTGAATGTGCGTTCCAAAAGAACGCTGGATGCAGGACAGGCCAGTAGCTCAATTGCATACTGTGCAAGCTCTGGCCAGTGATCCATCCTCAACACCCAGTAAGCCAGAGGATTTTCGGTGGGAAAGGTGTCCAAGTCTGACCTTGCCCCTAGGTATTCCTGCACCATGTAAATCAGACGCTGGCGATGGTTGCTGGAACCGATCATACCTTGGGGCTGCGGACTAAAAAATTGTCTGAACGCATCGGTCAGACGGCCACCTTCTCCACCGCTCCTTCTGCTACTAACCGAAGCCTCAGCAACTCATTGTCCAGGACCAGGAGTTTGTAACTCCCAGTCTCTGGGAACGCGTTGCACAGACCTTTCTGCAAGGCCTCCCGGAGTTGTCTCATCCTCTGCTCCCTCTGCGACGGTAAGATAAGGTCCGCAACCTTACCCTTGTACCGTGGATCAAGGAGAGTGGCCAGCCAGTAATGGTCCCTCTCCTTGATCCGAAGAATATGAGGATCCTTCCGCAGACTTTGCAGGATCAGGTAGGCCATGCAGCGTAGGTTAGCTGAGGCATTCGGTCCGGAGTCCTCTGGGTCACTAAGGACGACATGATCCGCAGCCACCTCCTCCCAGCCACGTACAAGTCCATGGGTTTGTTGGGACTGTAAATCATCCCTAAAAGACTGCTGCTGTTGATGCTGAGTGCCATGCTCCACCTCCATGCTGACACAATCCTCCTCCTCCTCCTCCTCATCCTTGTCCTATTCCTGTGTGATGGGTGGGACAGAAGGAACACTGTCTGGGTAAAGGGGGCCTTGAGAGGCAAGGAAGTCCTCCTCTTCCTGCCTCTGTTCTGCCTCAAGTGCCCTGTCCATTATTCCACGCAGCGTATGCTCCAACAGGTGGACAAGAGGTATAGTGTCACTGATGCTTGCACTGTCACTGCTCACCATCCTCGTGACCTCCTCAAATGGTGCCAGGACAGTGCATGCATCCCTGATCATGCCCCACTGGTGTGGTGAAAAAAAACGAGCTCCCCTGACCCTGTCCTGGTGCCGTAGTCGCACAGGTACTCATTGATGGCCCTCTGCTGCGTGTGCAGCCGCTGCAGCATGGCCAATGTTGAGTTCCACCCGGTGGGCATGTCACATATAAGGCGGTTCTTGGGCAGGTTCAACTCCTTTTGCAGCTCAGTCAGCCGAACACTGGCATTATATGATCTGCGGAAATGCACACAGACTTTCCTGGCCTGCCTCAGGACATCCTGTAAGCCCGGGTACCTGCCCAAGAACCGCTGCACCACCAGGTTAAATACGTGAGCCACACAGGGCACATGGGTCAGTTGTCCCTGTCGGAGGGCGGAGAGGAGGTTGGTGCCATTGTCGCAAACCACCATTCCTGGCTTAAGCTGGCGTGGCGTCAACCACCTCTCGGCCTGCCCCTGCAGAGCAGACAGAACCTCTGCCTCAGTGTGGCTCCTGTCCCCCAAACACACCAGCGCAAGCACGGCATGGCATCTTTTTGCCTGCGTACTTGCGTAGCCCCTTGAACGCCTACGGAGCACCGCTGGTTCCGAGGACAAAGCACTCGAAGAGGCCATGGAGGAAGAAGAAGAGGAGGGGGTGGAGGAGAGAGGTGTGTCACAACCAGTAGTAGCATTTTGGAGGTGTGGCGGCGGAACAACCTCCAACACTACTGCACCTTGTCCTGCATGCTTCCCAGCTGCCAAAAGAGTGACCCAATGGGCCGTGAAAGAAAGGTAACGTCTCTGTCCATGCCTGCTGGACCATGAGTCAGCGGTAATATGCACCTTACCGCTGACCGCCCTCTCCAGCGAGGCATGGACATTGCCTTCCACATGCCGGTAGAGAGCCGGAATCGGCTTCCTTGAAAAAAGTAGCGTTTGGGAACCTGCCACTGAGGAACCGCACATTGCACAAACTCACGGAAGGGGGCCGGCTCTACCAACTGAAAAGGCAGCAGTTGAATTTCTAGAAATTTAGCCAAGCTAGCATTCAACCGCTGGGCATGTGGATGGCTGGGAGTGAACTTTTTTTGACGGTCCAGCAGCTGGGACAGGGAAATTTGCCTGCTAGAATCGGACGTCGGTGTACTGCTAGCAGAGTGCCCGCAAGTACTTGGCTGTGACACACCTAATTCTACACCTTCATTCCTCTCAGTGCAGGTTTCAGAGAGGACTGAAGGTATAGTGGGGTTGGAGATCCCAGCTGATGCGGCGCAAGGAGAGGTCCGCTTTATTCTTTGGTGTGGGTCTTTAAGGTAGGCTTGCCAACGAGCTGCATGGCAGGTCAGCATATGTCTGGTCAAGCATGTGGTGCCCAAGCTACTGATGTTTTGGCCACGCGAGATACGCTTGAGACATATGTTGCAAACAGCAGTGGTGCGATCTGATGCACTTGACTCAAAAAAGGCCCACACCAAAGAACTTTTGGAATAACGGGCAGAGGCAGCGCCCTGCACAGGGGGAGCTCTGTGGTGTGATTCAGTTGGTGTGCTGCCCTTACGCTGGCCCCCCGAGGGCATCCTGCCTCATTGGAGATGTGCCTCCTCCTCATCCTCCTCCTCATCCTCTCTCCTATCAGGCACCCACGTGGAGTCAGTGACCTCATCATCCCCTCCCTCCTCATCACTGGAGCCAATCTGGCAGTATGCTGCAGCTGCTGGAACATGACTGCCAGATTTCTGTCCTTCTTGAGCATCCCCTCTCTCTTCTCTCACGCTACTGCCTTCCTCTAGCTGGGTATCATCATCAGACCCTTCGAAACGCTGGGCATCCTCGTGGAGCATGTACCCGACACTGTGCTCAAACAGTTCGGGGGACTCCTCAGGAGGACATGGTGGGTCTAGGGAAGGAGTGACTGATGATGACATTGATACGAGGGAAGAGGACGCTTTGGCAGCTGCTTTGCCAGTACCCTGAGCCTGGGTGAGAGAGGATGAGGAGGGCTTGGTCATCCACTCTACCAAGTCTTCGGCATGATGCGGCTCAACACGTCCAGCTGCCGAAAATAAGGACAAGCGTGTCCCATGGCCACGTGCTGATGATGATGCACCGCGTCCACGACCAGCACTGTTGTCTCTAGACACAGAGCCTGCTTGCCCTCTTTTATTGAATCCTGACTGTCTGCCTCTCCTTGTTGGCCTTCCAGACATTCAAATGGCCTGCAGGGAGATGGGAAAACACAGCAATAAGGGGTAGCTTCAGGTGTATACTGTGCAGGAGGCACACTACGCCCGCTGTAAGTGCTGCAGATGCCTGCCTGTGTTACACAACAGGAAAACACAGCAATAAGGGCTAGCTTCAGGTGTATATTGTGCAGGAGGCACACTACGCCCGCTGTAAGTGCTGCAGATGCCTTCCTGTGTTACACAACAGGAAAACATAGCAATAATGGCTGGCTTCAGGTGTATATTGTGCAGGAGGCACACTACGCCTACTGTAAGTGCTGCAGATGCCTGTTAGTGTAACACAAAAGAAAAAAAAACACGAGCAATAAGGGGTAGCTTTAGGTGAATACTGTGCAGGAGGCACACTACGCCCGCTTTAAGTGCTGCAGATGCCTGCCTGTGTTACACAACAGGAAAACACAGCAATAAGGGCTAGCTTCAGGTGTATATTGTGCAGGAGGCACACTACGCCCGCTGTAAGTGCTGCAGATGCCTGCCTGTGTTACACAACAGCAAAACACAGTAATAAGTGCTATCCTCAGGTGTATATTGTGCAGGAGGGACACTACGCCCGCTGTAAGTGCTGCATATGCCTGCCTGTGTTACACAACAGGAAAACACAGCAATAAGGGATAGTTTCAGGTGTATATTGTGCAGGAGGCACACTACGCCCACTCTAAGTGCTGCAGATGCCTGTTAGTGTAACACAAAAGAAAAAAAACCATGAGCAATAAGGGGTAGCTTCAGGTGTATACTGTGCAGGAGGCACACTACGCCCGCTGTAAGTGCTGCAGATGCCTGCCTGTGTTACACAACAGGAAAACACAGCAATAAGGGCTAGCTTCAGGTGTATATTGTGCAGGAGGCACACTACGCCCACTCTAAGTGCTGCAGATGCCTGTTAGTGTAACACAAAAGAAAAAACCACGAGCAATAAGGGGTAGCTTCAGGTGTATACTGTGCAGGAGGCACACTACGCCCGCTGTAAGTGCTGCAAATGCCTGCCTGTGTTACACAACAGGAAAACACAGCAATAAGGGCTAGCTTCAGGTGTATATTGTGCAGGAGGCACACTACGCCCGCTGTAAGTGCTGCAGATGCCTGCCTGTGTTACACAACAGGAAAACAGAGCAATAAGGGCTAGCTTCAGGTGTATATTGTGCAGGAGGCACACTACGCCCACTCTAAGTGCTGCAGATGCCTGTTAGTGTAACACAAAAGAAAAAAAAACACAAGCAATAAGGGGTAGCTTCAGGTGTATGATGTGCAGGAGGCACACTACGCCCGCTGTAAGTGCTGCAGATGCCTGCCTGTGTTACACAACAGGAAAACACAGCAATAACGGCTAGCTTCAGGTGTATATTGTGCAGGAGGCACACTACGCCCACTCTAAGTGCTGCAGATGCCTGTTAGTGTAACACAAAAGAAAAAAAACACAAGCAATAAGGAGTAGCTTCAGGTGTATAGTGTGCAGGAGGCACACTACGCACGCTGTAAGTGCTGCAGATGCCTGCCTGTGTTACACAACAGGAAAATACAGCAATAAGGGCTAGCTTCAGGTGTATATTGTGCAGGAGGCACACCACGTCCACTGTAAGTGCTGCAGATGCCTGTTAGTGTAACACAAAATAAAAAAAAACACGAGCAATAAGGGGTAGCTTCATGTGAATACTGTGCAGGAGGCACACTACGCCCGCTTTAAGTGCTGCAGTTGCCTGCCTGTGTTACACAACAGGAAAACACAGCAATAAGGGATAGCTTCAGGTGTATATTGTGCAGGAGGCACACTATGCCCACTGTAAGTGCTGCAGATGCCTGTTAGTGTAACACAAAAGAAAAAAAACACGAGCAATAAGGGGTAGCTTCAGGTGTATACTGTGCAGGAGGCACACTACGCCCGCTGTAAGTGCTGCAGATGCCTGCCTGTGTTACACAACAGGAAAACACAGCAATAAGGGCTAGCTTCAGGTGTATATTGTGCAGGATGCACACTACGCCCGCTGTAAGTGCTGCAGATGCCTGCCTGTGTTACACAACAGGAAAACACAATAATAAGGGCTAGCTTCAGGTGTATATTGTGCAGGAGGCACACTACGCCCGCTTTAAGGGCTGCAGATGCCTGCCTGTGTTACACAACAGGAAAACACAGCAATAAGAGCTAGCTTCAGGTGTATATTGTGCAGGAGGAACACTACGCCCACTCTAAGTGCTGCAGATGCCTGTTAGTGTAACACAAAAGAAAAAACCACGAGCAATAAGGGGTAGCTTCAGGTGTATACTGTGCAGGAGGCACACTACGCCCGCTGTAAGTGCTGCAGATGTCTGCCTGTGTTACACAACAGGAAAACACAGCAATAAGGGCTAGCTTCAGGTGTATATTGTGCAGGAGGCACACTATGCCCGCTGTAAGTGCTGCAGATGCCTGCCTGTGTTACACAACAGGAAAACACAGCAATAAGGGCTAGCTTCAGGTGTATACTGTGCAGGAGGCTTAGCAAAAATGACACTGACACTGTCCCTGACCCCTGCCTATCCTTCTCTGTCCCTGCATGCCAACACACTGTAAATGCACAAGGTTTAGCAAAGAATATCACTGACACTGTCCCTGCCTATCCTTCTCTCTCTCTGCACACAAGGTTTAGCAAAGAATATCACTGACACTGTCCCTGCCTATCCTTCTCTCTCCCTGCACACAAGGTTTAGCAAATAATATCACTGACACTGTCCCTGTCAATCCTTCTCTCTCCCTGCACACAAGGTTAATGAACAAATAGCAAAGACACTGTCCCTGCCTATCCTTCTCTCTCCCTGCATGCCAGAACACACTACACAAGGCCGCCGCGCTGGCGGCCTTTTATAGTGTGGGGCGTGTACTAAACCCCCCTGAGCTATAATTTGCCACAGGCATCCTGCCTGTGGCCAATTATGGCTCTTCTCGCTGACGGCGCTGTGATTGGCCAAGCATGCGGGGTAACAATGCATGCTTGGCCAATCACAGCGCCGGGATTGCACTGCAATGGCGCAGTGTATTGTGGACCGTTCGTGTCACTCGAATTTGGCGCGAATGGCCCAAATCGTCCGATCTTCGTCGAACGATCGAACAGCCGATGTTCGACTCGAACACCAAGCTCATCCCTACTTGCCAGGAATCTCGTCAGGAAAAACAACATCTGTTTCCTGACTGGATTCTCGCCCGTGTGTACAGGGCTTCATTCTTACCGGGTACTAAAAATGTAAGGGCTGATGCTTTGTCGCAATAGTTTTCCTCCACTTCCAAGATGAAGTCGGTTCCTGTTCCTGTGATTCCTCCAGATCATATTCTGGTTACGGTTCGCACCAGTCTCACTTCTCATTTTGGGTGACAAAAATTCTTGCTGCTCAGATCCATTCTCCTCCTGAAAAACCTTGTGACAGCTGCTTTGTCCCTGAGAGTGTCCGTACTGCCATGCTCCAGACTTACCATTCTCCCAAGGCTGCTGACAACCCATGGAAGAATCCACTCTTTTGGGCAATTTCCCAACAATTCTGGTGGCCTAGTCTACATGCTGATGTAGTCACCTTCATAGCTGCTTGTTCCGTGTGTTCTCAGAGTAAGACACTTTCCAGTGGGCCTCCTACAACCCATACTTAATGGAGAGAGGCCTTGGACCCACCTGTCAATGGATTTCATTGTGGGGTTACCCACCTCTCAGGGCAACACAGTTATCCTTACGGTGGTTGACCAGTTCTCGAAAATGTCTCATTGTATTCCACTTAAGAAGTTGCCTATATCTAAAGAAATGGCTTCCATTTTTGCTCAAGAGATCTTTCGCTTACATGGGCTACCCAGGGTGATCGTCTCGGACAGGGATAGCCAGTTTGTGTCCAGATTTTGGCGAGCCTTTTGTGCACAGATGTGAAATCAGCTTTCTTTCTCCTCTGTGTATCACCTTCAGTCCAATGGGGCCGCATAACGAGCCAACCAGTTCTTGGAACAGTTTTTACATTGCTACATCTTTGTCCACAATAACAACTGGTCTTCATTTCCTGCTCGTCAGCTAGAGCTGCTGGATATATAAATTCCTTGGATCAGATCTTCTGTGCCTTTGCCTTGGTCAACATATCCGGACTCTCTCTGCTGTGTTTTCCTGTGAAAGACTTTTGCTTGGCTGACTTCGCTGATCTCTGGACTCCTGTTTCTCTGGCTTGTTTTGACTACTCGTCCTGGTTACTGAACTCTGGCTATGTTTTGACTACAAGTCCTATAGAAAATGTGTTGGTGACACAATATAGTGAACATCGGGTGAGATAGATCATCAAATTAAAATAATAAATCTGATTGTTTGAATAAAATAAGTTGCAGTGAGTGGATTTCTCTTCAGAGGCCCCGCTCAATATGATAGGTGTCCACAATTGGATTGGTGACAAAAGCAAAGCTGCAATTGGTATTTCATAAATAATTGCAACTTTGCTTTTGTCACCAATCCAATTGTGGACACCTATCATATTGAGCGGGACCTCTGAAGAGAGATCCACTCACTGCAACTTATTTTATTCAAACACTCAGATTTTTTATTTTAATTTGATGAACTATCTCACCCGATTTTCACTATATTGTGTCACCAACACATTTTCTATAGGACTTGTTCCGATTTTATGTTAACTGCTAGCGCTGCATTACTTAATATTTTTTTCCACGTTTAAAGTTGTAGCACTTTTTTTACACAGCTGCTGTAGTAATTGCCACTATTATTTCTTTTATATCCGAAGCGCCAATTTTTGTTGTATCTTTATATGTTTTGACTACGTTTGCTCTGTTTATACCATTTTATTAAATAGTGTGATTTTTACTGCACTTCTGTCTTATTCATGGTCTCTGACACCTGGTTGGTGAGCCCAGCTCTGAGGAAGGTGGTGCGCCGCCAAAACGCATCAGCTTTACCCTGTTATGGTCCTGCACATGTCCATACACTGATTTTTATGGCTCAATTGAGAGTTATGTTTTCTGAGTACCCACTTTTTATGGATTTTATTATTCATTAAATTGTCATTGGTGTACGTGCCTTCAATTTGGTCTTTTTTGTAGTTTCAATGGAATTACCCCTTCTGGAGAAGGCAGCATCCACCCAGTCTTGGAATACCAATGTCCCTGTTGCCCTTCACTTTAGAAGACCCCTTAGCGCTGGAAGTGATTGTGTGTCTTTTTGTACCTGGTTAGTGAGCCTGACGTGCAGAGGAAGGCTTCTCCTACAGCTCCAGCTCAAGGGCCACTGATGGTGAGACAGTAGCCATCGGAGCATCGTGGGGTAAGAGTGCCTAGAATCAGTCCAGTAGTCTGCAGGTAGTAGCCAGTAAACCACAGGATGGAAGCCAGTAATGGCTGACAGCAGGCAGATGAGACAGCAGGCAGGCTGGCAAGGCTTTGGCTAAAGACAGACTGTGGATGCACAACAGGAATCTGGTGCCTGGAGATGCTGAGCTAGACTAAAGGAGCTGTAGTAGGCTGAAAATCTGGATGCAGGGTCAGATGAGTTGGGTCAGTAACGGGCGGGCAGATCAGGCATAAACGGCAGACAGTAGCGTATTCAGGCCACAGGCAGCATCAGCAACGGATGCAGGATCAAACAGGAGCAGCAGGCAGCGACAGATTTCAGGGAGAAGCCAGGGGTCAGAGCAGGTAGCAGGCAGGAATGGTGGGGAGCAAACCGGGTCAAGATCAGAGGTTAAATACAGGAATCAGGAACAAACACAGAACGCTGTAGACCAAACAGCAATTAGCCAGGGCTGAAGCTCAGTTTAAATATGCCGTTTGGTGTCAGTCATGGTGACAGATGCGTGTTTGCAAACGCGCGCCCACGTATGGGCATTTGCGTGTTTGCCTGTATCTGTTCTGCTTGTTCTTTGCTGGTGCATGCTCATACGTTTTTGTCTAGGAACAGCAGCTGTACTATGCTGATGCCGTTACTGACATTGCATCTCCTTATGGGCAGCTTCCAGATGCCCAGCTGGCTCCGCAATTGCGTAAAAAAAGGAATGAACCAGGTCCATAGCATGTACATTCAGCTCAGGCTCCCAGGAGTTCTCCTCTGGCCCATAACCCTTCCATTTGAACAGGTATTGCTCTTGATCCCTTCTCCTTCTGCAGTCCACAATTGCCTCAACCTCAAACTCCTCATCCCCATTGATAATTACAGGTTCAAGTGGTCCAGCTTCACGATTCAGAAAAGGTTCTTGCACAGTAGGCTTTAGCAAGGACACATGGAACATCAGATGTATCCTAAAAGATTCTGGCAATGACAATTCATAGGAAACATCATTAATTTTTCTTCTCCATAAATTTAGGGGCTAGCTTCTTCGAAGGACTTTCCAGTTTCAGATTGCTCGCGACTAGGGATGAGCTTCGAGTTCGAGTCAAACCCATGTTCGACTCGAACATCGTCTGTTCGGCCGTTAGCCGAATTTCAAACATTATGGGTCGTTCGCGCCAAATTAGAGTGGCGCGTCACGGCCCATAATTCACTGCAACATTGCAGTGCATTGCTGGCTGATGATTGGCCAAACATGCACTATGACCCGCATGCTTGGCCAATCCCAGCGCCATAAGTACAGAGAGCCGTAATCGACCAAAGCCAGGGTGGCTTTGGCCAATCATGGCTCAGAGAAGTAGGTACACGCCCCACACTATATAAGGCCGCCGGCTTGGCGGCCTTGTGTA
Source organism: Rana muscosa (assembly GCA_029206835.1). NCBI lineage: Eukaryota > Metazoa > Chordata > Amphibia > Anura > Ranidae > Rana > Rana muscosa. The sequence goes on along the minus strand of CM055116.1, from coordinate 36,024,723 downwards.
GTGTGTTGCGGCGTTGGTTAAAAGAAAGAGAGAGATAGAGAGACAGCGTAATTTGATTTGAGTTAGATAGAGCAGGCAGGCGAGTCAGTTAGCTGCAGTTACAGTGTGTAGAGGATATATATGTATCCTAGGTGTTGTATATATATTTACACACTGTATTCAGTTTAGCTAGATCCGTTCCTGTTATTCTCTATACTAACAGGCAGGCAGTTGATTGTGCTAGCTGCAGTATTTTCACTTAGTGTACTGTGTCCTTTGCACAGTGTGCACTTAAAGCTTACCTCAATACAATTGCTGGTGTTCTGATACAAATACAGGCAGGGAGCTGCAGTATTTTGCTTTAGTGTCCTTTGCACAGTGTGCACCTAAAGCTTACCTCAATACAATTGCTGGTGTTCTGATACAAATACAGGCAGGGAGCTGCATTGATTTGCTTTAGTGTCCTTTGCACAGTGTGCACCTAAAAGCTTACCTCAATACAATTGCTGGTGTTCTGATACAAATACAAGCAGGGAGCTGCAGTATTTTTCTTTAGTGTTCTTTGCACAGTGTGCACCTAAAGCTTACCTCAATACAATTGCTGGTGTTCTCATACAAATACCACAGGCAGGGAGCTGCAGTATTTTGTTAGTTAGTGTACTGTATCCTCTGCACAGTGTGCAACTAAAGCTAACTGAAGACAATTGCTGGTGTTCTCATACTAATAATACTACAGGCAGGCAGTTGATTCTGCTAGCTGCAGTATTATCAGTATATATAAACATCCCAGATTTGTGCAGCTACATCTCCCTGCAGGCCATTAGTATGTCTGGAAGGACAACAAGGAGAGGCAGACAGTCACGAGCCAATGAAAGAGGGCAAGTAGGCTCTGTGTCTAGAGGCAACAGTGCTGGTCGTGGACACAGTGCATCCTCATCAGCATGTGGCCGTGGGACACGCTTGTCCTTTTTTTCAGCAGCTGGCCGTGTTGAGCCGCAACATGCCGACAACTTGGTAGAGTGGATGACCAAGCCGTCCTCATCCTCCTCATCCTCTCTCACCCAGGCTCAGGGTACTTTGTCTGGCAAAGCAGCTGCCAAAGCGGCCTCTTCTCTCGGCTCAATGGCATCAGTTGTGGCAACACCACCACCACCACCAAAGGCCCAATTTTTCTGCCCATGTTCAACAGGGGCATGTAATTACAATTCTTGATCTAATATTTCACAGCAGGGCCCATTCCTGCGCCCACCAAGAGTAACTGTGATGGGTTGCAGTGTTGTGGCACCAGTGCCTAAGGCCCAATTTTTATGCCCCTGTTCAACAGGGGCATGTAATTACAATTCTTGATCTAATATTTCACAGCAAGGCCCATTCCTGCGCCCACCAAGAGTAACTGTGAGGACTTACAGTGTTGTGGCAACACCAACACCACCACCACCACCAAAGGCCCAATTTTTCTGCCCCTGTTCAACAGGGGCATATAATTACAATTCTTGATCTAATATTTCACAGCTGGGCTCATTCCTGCGCCCACCTAGAGTAACTGTGAGGACTTGCAGTGTTGTGGCACCAGCACCACCACCATCAAAGGCCCAATTTTTCCTACCACTGTTCAACAATGACATGTAATTACAATTCTTGATATAATAGTTCACAGCAGGGCGTTCCAGCGCCCACCAAGAGTAACTGTGAGAACTCACAGTGTTGTGGCAACACCAACATCTAAGGGCCAAATTTCTGCAGAGTATATAGGGCAGGCCCCTACTTTCAAACATCCAACTTACAAACGACTCCTACTTGCAAACGGAAGGAGACAACAGGAAGTGAGAGGAAATCTACCCCTAGGAAGGGAAATTCTCTCTGGTAAGAGTTAATATGAGAAAAACGTGTCTCCTCTCCACTGATGCTTTATCACCAATCCTTGTTTCACTAAAAACCCAAAATTTTCAAAAAAACATTTGTCATTGGGACGTTAAATGAGGTGAAATGTTCTAAACAGGTGCACAGACAGCAAAACAAATGTTACAGGGGTGATAACCCTTCCCTATGTTTTCCAAAAAGCTTAAAAATAGATTTTTTGGCTGGAGCTACACTTTAAAAATTTACCAGTTCAAAATTACAAACAGATTCTACATAACAACAAACCTACAGTACCTGTATTGTTTGCACCGCCTGTATACTGCTGTTTAGAGTATATAGGGCCTGGGGGCCCCACGTCTTTCCTTTTTTTAATTTGGGTGCGGGCTTCCCCTTAATATCCATACAAGACCCAAAGGGGCTGGTAATGGGCTGGGGGGGGTACCCATGCCATTTTTCTCAATGATTTTCATCCATATTGCCGGGACCAGACATTACATTAAAGCCGCAAGCAGTTTTAAATGACTTTCTTTCCTTTAGAAATTTAATTTTGTTCAGGGACAGTTCTAAACACGCGAAACACGTGCCACTTCACAGGCATACTTTAGACACCCCCAGGTACGATATTTAAAGGAATATTTCACTTTTTTTTTCACTTTATGCATAATTAAATTCACTGCTCCCGAAAAAACGGCCGTTTTTAAAACGTCTTTTTCCATTGATACATGACCCCTGGGGCAGGACCCGGGTCCCCAAACCCTTTTTAGGACAATAACTTGCATATTAGCCTTTAAAATAAGCACTTTTGATTCCCATCGTTCGAGTCCCATAGACTTTAACAGGGTTTGATAGTTCGCGCAAACTTTCGGTCCGTTCGCAGATTCTGGTGCAAACCGAACCGGGGGTGTTCAGCTCATCCCTAGTCGTGACTAGCCATACCTGATTTCCTAGTTGCAGGATCAGCTCCCCCCTTCTTCTCTTATCAAACACCCTCTTGTTATCATCCTGTGCTTTGGTGACAGCCTCCTGTAACAGCTTGTTGTTGTGACTGAAAAAGTCCAAGGTGCTTTGAACTGCTGGAACCGAGGATTCAGGAACAAGATCAGGCAGAAAGGTGGGATGGAAGCCATAATTTGCAAAGAATGGAGACTGCTTGGTGGTGTCAAGTCTCTGGTGTGAGGCCGGATTGCTGAGAGGGCGCCCCTTGCGGCTAAGTGCACCGCACCCCTGGAGATGAGACAGGGAGTGCGGTGTCCAAAGGTGCACGGATTGCCGGTACTGCTGCTGACTGGGCCGGTGCAGGCAGAAGGTAGCTGGGGTGCGCTGGGAGAACGGATTTGGTAGCCGTGTAAGGGAAGGTTCTGGTGTGGAGCAGTAGGTAAACCACGAACAGAGTCTAGAGCCAGGCCGGGGGTCAAACACAGGAATCAGTCCGAGGGTATTTACAGGAACAAGCCGGGTCATGCACGGGAGCAGAAGATAATTGAGTAGTCAGCCAAGCCGGGGTCAGATACGAGGAGACAGGCAGAGTCACAGGTCCAGGTACAAGCCAAGGGTCAAGCCGGGGATTCAGGATAAACAGGATACAGGAGACACAGGAGATACAGGAAGCTGATGCTAATCCAGCAACCTGTGTGCGCCAGTGACAGATTTAAATATGCCAGGGGGTACGCCCACGTCTGCGTGCGCCTGTGCGCGCCGCGGTGCATCTGCGTGCGCACATGCGCAAAGGAGTGAGTCTGGCGCGGCCATGATGAACACTGGCAGGAATGCCAATAACTCGGCCATTTCCCTGACAGTGCCCCCCCCCCCCAAGGGGCAGCCTCCGGATGCACAACCAAGCCCATCTTTCAGGGTAACGGGCTTGAAACCTCTGCAAAAGTCTAGGGGCGTGTATATTGACTTCGGGCTCTCAGGAATTCTCTTCTACTGGGTAACCTTTCCATTTTATGAGAAATTGAATGGTCCTACCTCTCCTACGACAGTCCAGGATGGCTTCTACCTCGAACTCAGTTTCATCTCCCACAGTGACTGGAGGCGGAGGAACTTCTCTTCTTCCTGGAAGTGGACTAGAGATAACAGGTTTAAGCAAAGAGACATGGAAAACCGGGTGGATTCTGTAGGAGCTAGGTAGAGCCAGTTCAAAAGCTACTGGATTAATTTCTCGTCTAATCTTAAATGGACCGATAAATCTGGGTCCCAACTTCCGGGAGGGACAAGAAAGCTTGAGATTCGCTGAAGAAAGCCATACTTTGTCACCAACTTTAAAGGCAGGGTTCTCTCTCCTTCTCTTGTCATACTGTTTTTTATAATTTTCCTGGGCTCTTTGCATAGTTAGCTGGAGAGTCCGATAGTTAGTCTGGATGGAATTTATCCTGTCTTGAACCGCTGGGACTGAGGCCTCTGGAATGACATTAGGCAAAAATGAGGGGTGGAACCCATAATTCGCCCAAAAGGGTGATTGATTGGTGGAAGTATGTACAGAATTATTGTATGCGAACTCTGCGCACGGGAGTAACGAAATCCAATCATCCTGGGAGAAGGAGCAGAAACAGCGTAAGTATTGTTGTACAGTCTGATTTGTTCTTTCGGTTTGACCATTGCTCTGGGGGTGATAGGCCGAAGATAGACACAGCTCGATTGACAGCATCTTACAGAGTTCTCTCCAGAATCGGGAGGTGAATTGTGCCCCTCTATCGGACACAATATTATCGGGAAGGCCATGGAGTCTGACTATTTCTTTTATAAAAATTTTTGCCGTGTCTACAGCAGATGGTGTGCCCATCATGGGCAAAAAGTGGGCCATTTTGGACAAACAGTCCACTACTACTAAGATAGTTGTGAACTCGTCAGAAGGAGGCAACTCTACAATAAAGTCCATTGATATTTTCTTCCATGGTTGTTCTGGTACCGGCAGTGGTCGTAACAGACCCCAGGAACTAACGTTGGACCCCTTGTTTCGTTGGCAGGTGGTGCAGGAGCTAACATATTCCCAGCAGTCTGTTTTCAGAGTAGGCCACCAAAAAGAACATTGGATGAGATTCATTGTTTTCCATACCCCGAAGTGGCCAGCAAGTTGGTGGTCATGAAATGTCTTTAGGACCTGGATTCTGGCTGGTCGTGGAACAAAGACTTTATCCTGATACCAATGGTAACCCCCCTGACTTCTTAAAGAGGATGCCTCTGGTTCCGGGCATTGGATGGATGTCTGTTCAAGTGAGGCCCTTAGATCAGGTTGGATCATGAGGAAGTTCTGTGGTGATAGGATTGTGCTGGGAGCTGTTTCCTCGGGGGTATCGGGAAACATCCGGGACAGGGCATTAGCTTTTCCGTTTTTGGAACCAGGGCGGTATGTGATGTGAAAATTGAATCTTGAGAAAAACAAGGCCCAGCGAGCTTGTCGGGGTCTCAGGCGTTTGGCAGTGCGAAGGTACTCCAAGTTCCTGTGATCTGTGAATATCATAACAGGGTGAGAGGCCCCTTCGAGAAGATATCTCCACTCCTCTAAGGCTGTTTTAATGGCCAACAGTTCACGGTCACCTACATCGTAGTTCTTCTCTGGCTGGCTCATTTTCCGAGAGGAGAAAGCCACGGGGTGAAGCAACGACTTAGGCCCCTGGCGTTGCGAAAGTACTGCCCCTGTGGCTACTTCTGAGGCATCAACCTCCAAGATGTAGGGCAAGGCAGGATCAGGATGTTTTAGGATGGAAGCTGAGGTGAACAGAGACTTTAGTTCTTCAAAAGCGGATTGCGCTTCTGGGGACCACTGGAACCGGGTGTGTAGGCGGGTGACTTGGGTGATAGGTGAAATGATGGAAGAAAAGTTCCTTATGAACCTCCTATAGAAATTTGCGAAGCCTACAAATCTCTGCACCCCCTTTTTGTCTGACGGAGTTGGCCAATCCAGGACTGCTTGTACCTTTTGTGGATCCATAGCTACCCCGTCGGTGGATATGATTAGCCCAAGAAACTGGATTGAGTCCTTTTCGAACTCACACTTTTCCACCTTTGCGTAAAGTCCGTGTTTCCTTAGTGTGAGTAATACTGTCTTCACATGTGTCCGATGGAGTTCCAGAGTAGCTGAGAATATGAGGATGTCGTCCAAGTAGATGATGACGAAGTAATCTAGGTATTCCCGGAAAATATCATTAACGAAGTGCTGGAATGTTGCTGGGGCGTTACAGAGCCCGAAGGGCATTACAAGATATTCAAAATGTCCGAACCGCGTTCTAAAGGCCGTCTTCCATTCATCACCCTCACGGATGCGAACAAGGTTGTAAGCCCCCCATAGATCCAGTTTGGTAAATATCTGGGCGGTGCGGAATCTCTGAAAAAGTTCAGGGACAAGTGGAAGTGGGTAGCGGTTTTTTATGGTAATCCTATTAAGTTCCTTATAATCAACACATGGTCTCAAAGTCTTATCTTTTTTTTCTACAAAGAAAATGCCGGCGCCGGCTGGGGAAGAGGAAGGGCGGATGAAACCCTTTGCCAAATTTTCATCTATGTATTGCCATAGAGTTCCTAACTCCGTCTCAGAGAGTGGGAAGATACGCCCGAACGGGATTTCAGCCCCAGGGAGTAATTCGATAGGACAGTCGTATGACCGATGTGGAGGTAGGGTATCTGCTTTTCTCTTATCGAAGACATCCAGGAACTCTTGATAAGCTGGTGGTATATTCGGGTTATTGGCAGATGTGGGTTGCACTGTCAGGCAGCTGGTGGTATCTCCAGATTCAGGGACCAAGCAGTGCTGCTGGCAATAGGACGAGGTAAACAAAACTTCCTTGGTGCTCCAATTGACCTGAGGATTGTGTGCTTGGAGCCAGGGGATCCCCAAGATGACTGGGAACATAGGTGAACTTCAAGCGTCAAAGCGTAGAAATTCCCGGTGGCCATCAGGAGTAGTGACAAGAAGAGGAGCAGTCTCTAGGGTAACAGGGCCAGAACTAGGCATTGTACCATCTGCCAGGCGAACTTCCAGTCCCCGTTCCTTGTGGAGAAGGGGTAGACTAAGGTTCTTTGCTAGGCTTAAGTCCACAAAGCAGCTACACACCCCAGAATCGATTATGGCCCAGAGCTGTACTTCCTCTTTCCCTAACTGCAACGTAATGGGAAGAACAATATGGGAAGGAGAAGTTCCGGAGACCTGGAAGTACACTAGGGTGTATGACCGTGGCTTCTTGGGCCTTATGGGGCAGTTGCAAAGGAAATGTCCATTCCCTCCGCAATAGAGGCAAAGATTGGCTTGGCGACGACGACGTCTCTCATCAGTGGTCAGTGCCGATCGTATAAGTCCTACTTGCGGCGATGCAGATGGAATGGGAACTTCAGGTGGCAACCAGGTGGGTCCGGAGGTCTGAGACCGTTCTGACAGTCGCTCCCGCAGGCGTCGGTCAAGCTGAATGACCAATTTAATGAGGTCCTCAAGAGTGGTGGGGATACCAACTCTGGCTAACTCATCCTTGAGGGACTCGGAAAGACCCAAGCGGAACTGGTGTTTTAGGGCCGCTTGATTCCAGTCTGTGTCTGCAGACCATCGACGGAAGTCCACGGTGTAGTCCTCCACTGGCCGCTTCCCCTGCCGCAGGGAGTGCAGGTTGGCCTCTGCGGTGGCCGTCCGCTGGGGGTCTTCGTAGAGCTGTGCCATGGCGGAAAAGAAGGAGTCCACCGTGCTGATAACCGGGCTCTTCTGTTCCCATAGGCGGTGGGCCCAGGTCTGGGGTTCATTAGACAAGAGGGAAATAAGAAACCCAACCTTAACAGTCTCTAGAGCAAAGGTCCGTGGTTGCAAGGCCAGATGTAATAAACAGGCATTTTTGAAGGTCCTAAACTTTTTCCGATCTCCAGAAAATCTTTCAGGGATTGGAACGCAGGGTTCAGGAGGAGGAGCCAACATCGTCGGGGCTGCTGAAGTTTGCCCTTGGGCGGTTGCAGAGGAGCAAGTAGCGAATGGTCCTGGTTTTACAGGAGCAGGTGACACTGACGTGTTGTAAACGTCCTTCAAGCTGAAGATGTGCTTCCTGCAGTTTCTGGATTTCATGGGCCAAAGTTGCAGTTTGTTGGCACAGAGCCTCTAACGGGAACGCACCTCTGCCGACCTCAGACATGGCTGGATTATACTGTCAAGTCTCTGGTGTGAGGCCGGATTGCTGAGAGGGCGCCCCTTGCGGCTAAGTGCACCGCACCCCTGGAGATGAGACAGGGAGTGCGGGGCCCAAAGGTGCACGGATTGCCGGTACTGCTGCTGACTGGGCCGGTGCAGGCAGAAGGTAGCTGGGGTGCGCTGGGAGAACGGATTTGGTAGTCGTGCAAGGGAAGGTTCTGGTGGGGAGCAGTAGGTAAACCACGAACAGAGTCTAGAGCCAGGCCGGGGGTCAAACACAGGAATCAGTCCGAGGGTATTTACAGGAACAAGCCGGGTCATGCACGGGAGCAGAAGATAATTGAGTAGTCAGCCAAGCTGGGGTCAGATACGAGGAGACAGGCAGAGTCACAGGTCCAGGTACAAGCCAAGGGTCAAGCCGGGGATTCAGGATAAACAGGATACAGGAGACACAGGAGATACAGGAAGCTGATGATAATCCAGCAACCTGTGTGCGCCAATGACAGGTTTAAATAGGCCGGGTAGTACGCCCACGTCTGCGTGCGCCTGTGCGCGCCACGGCGCATCTGCGTGCGCCTGTGTGCGCACATGCGCAAAGGAGTGAGTCTGGCGTGGCCATGATGAACACTGGCAGGAATGCCAATAACTCGGCCATTTCCCTGACAGGTGGCTGCATGACAGGAGTTATTATAGGTGGCAAGAGTGACACCCAATCATCCTGGACAAATGACGCAAAGAACCGGATGTATTGCTCCAGGGTCTGATTGGTACGTTCAGTTTGCCCGTTAGACTGTGGATGATATGTAGAAGGGAGCCTTTACAATAATTTTTCAGATCAGGCCACCAGAACATGCGCTGCACCAATTCCACTGTCTTGCGGATTCCGAAGTGTCCCGCTAAGGGGTGGTCATGACAGAACCCCAGGACTGTCACTCGAACATCTTTTGGGACAAAAATTAGATCTCCTCTCTAAAGAAGTCCCTCTTTTGCCTGTAAGGTGTCACTGATAGGACTGGGGGTAACTGCAGATGTTTGCTTCAGCTAAGATGTGAGGTCAGTCTGTAGTAACAGGAAATTCTCTGCTGGCAGGATAGTATCTGGTACTGGCATGTCCTTAGGGTCCTCAAACATGCATGACAACGCATCAGGCTTGACATTCTTTGACTCGGGCCTGTGGGTGATATGCAGTGTTGGTCATCTTACTTTAAAAAAAGTAATTAGTTACAGTTACAAATTACTTCTCCCAAAAAGTAATTGTGTTAGTAACTCAGTTACTACATTGGAAAAGTAATTGGTTACTCAGCAAAGTAACTGTGACTTTTTTTTTTAATATTGACTCACGTATAAGCCGAGGGTGAGAAATGCAGCAGCTACTGTAAGTGGAAAAGAGGGTCAACAATGCCCATCTGCAGCTGCATAACTCACTGTGTCTATTGCATACATCCCTGTGTCCTGTGCATGCCTACCTGTGCAGATCTGACTACCTCACTGTATCCTGTCTACCTCCCTGTGTCCATTGCAGCCTACCTGTGTCCTGTGCATGCCTCCGTGTGCCCATCTGCAGCCTACGTGTGCCCATCTGCAGCTCCGTGTGCCGTTTTGCATCCACCGATCAGCGTGTCATAAAAACATACGGCGGCCAATCCAGTATTCAAAAGCCACGCCTCCTCCTCGTCTGTGATAGGCGGAACACTCAATTTCCCAGCATTCAGTGTTCCGCCTATCAGGACATCCACTCATCCTCATAACACGGACGAGGATGAGAGGATGTCCGTGATAGGCGGAACACTGACTGCTGGGAAATTGAGTGTTCCACCTATCACAGACGAGGAGGCGCAGCTTGAGTTGCGGCTTTTGAACACTGGAATGGCTGCCGTCTGTCTGCATGACACGCTGATCAGGTAGGCAGACGACGGCTCGAGTAGATGTAATTGCGGTAACGCCGCCCAAGTAATGGGAACAGCGTTGCCATGAGGGGAAGAGTAATCAGTTAGATTACTTGTTACCCTCAAATGTAACTGCGTTAAGTAACGCCGTTTATTTTAACGCAGTTACTTACAACACTGGTGATATGGAATAAAAACCTTAAAAAGAAGAGTGCCCATCGAGTCTGGCGAGGTTTCAGACGTTTAGCAGTTCTCAGATACTCAAGGTTTTTGTGATCTGTATAGATCAGTATTGGGTGAGCTGCCCCTTCTAACAGGTATCTCCATTCCTCAAGGGCAGCTTTAATCGCAAGGAGCTCCCTGTCAGGAACCATGAAACAGATAGAGACAGAAAATGCAGTAAAAATCAAACCTTTTAATAAAATGGTAAAAATGGTACAACTGGTAAACATAGTCAAAACATAGCCAGAGTTAAGTAGCCAAATCAGGTAGTCAGAACAAGCCAGGAAATCGGGGATCCAGAGATCAGCGTACAGTAGTCAGAGGCAGCAGACAGGATCAGGAAACAGAAGGGACGTCAGCCAGGCAAGTCTTCAGCAGAAACACAGCAGAGAGTCTCTAGATATGTTTGACCAAGGCAAAGGCAATTGATGAAATTAACCAGGCGGATTCATGCCAAAATAGAGGCCACCATATTGGATAAAATTCCCAAATTCGAGAAACTATGGCTTCCCTGGATAAATCATTATTTACCACCAGATCTTGACCGTTCTCTTCTTCTGCCCTAAAGTAGGCTACCCACTTTTCTTTCAAAACCACATTATAACTATGGTTATATTATATTTATTAACCCCCTCTGAAGACCCCCACCCCCATCTGTGCTCCTACAATTTCTCTTTTTTCTTCCATCTATTCCCCCTTATTTACTCTAATTTATATCTCCAAATTTAATATTTATGAATTTATTGTACCTATTTGTTTTCCACAATGGTACAGTAATAGGGGATTTACTATTATAGATAATCTTCTATAAGGAATGTTTGGGATGATTGAGACCCGTGTTCATCTACCCATGTTTTCCCAGGCCAATTAGCTGGAACCTGGCCCTGGTTGGATGGACATTGCTTCTGACATTCCAGATATTGACTATTTGTAGCTTATGAGTTAACATCCTATTGTTTCATCTTTTAGACGTGATCTTTTATCCCTCCCCTTGTCTATATTCAATACAGTTGAGTTTACTAATAATAATATTTAGAGTAAGATTTAAATACATTTGTTAAACAATATGTTATGCATTCTTATGTTACTAACTGTTCAGATAGGAACTTTTGCTTTAACTTTAATTATTTGTTTGAGAAGTTTTTCTCTCTTTATTCAACATTATCTATCTCTATTGTAAAAATAGGATTTTTATAACAGCTTACCTGTAAAATCCTTTTCTTGGAGTACATCACGGGACACAGAGCGACATAGTCATTACTAATGGGTTATATAGTTACCGTCAGGTGCTGGCACTGGCAACTTCCAAAACCGGAAGTACCCTCCCCTATATAAGCCCCTCCCATCCGGGAGCACCTCAGTTTTGTAGCAAAGCAATAAGTGTCCCCAAAGAGGGGCGGGAGCTCTGTGTCCCGTGATGTACTCCAAGAAAAGGATTTTACAGGTAAGCTGTTATAAAAATCCTATTTTCTTTCTCGTACATCACGGGACACAGAGCGACATAGTCATTACTAATGGGATGTCCTAAAGCAATGCCAAATGAGGGGGGGATACACCATATATAAGCTGAGCGCTATCAGACATGAGGATCTTTTGCGGCCTGCAACACACTGCGCCCAAAGGCGACATCCTCCTGACTTCTAACGTCCACCTGGTAGAACCTAGTAAACGTGTGTACTGAAGACCATGTTGCGGCCTTACAGACTTGAGCCAGGGAGGCCTGGTGATGCACTGCCCATGAAGTTCCAACTGCTCTCGTGGAGTGCGCCCTAACTTTGAACGGAGGCGGTCTACTTCTCAAGCTATAGGCTTGTATTATGACCTGTCGAATCCACTTGGCTAAAGTAGATTTTGACGCTGCCTGACCCTTTCTGGGGCCTTCCGGCAGAATAAACAAAGTATCCGTTCTGCGAATCTGAGCAGTGGCTTTTAGATAAGCTTTAACTGCTCTTACTACATCCAAAGAATGCAATAACTTTTCCTCTACCGAAGTAGGCTTGGGGAAAAAAGAAGGAAGAACCACATCTTGGTTCAAATGAAAACTCGATACCACCTTAGGAAGAAAGGCTGGATGAGGACGTAACACTACTCTGTCCTTATGGATAACCAGATATGGCTCCTTACAGGACATAGCTGCTAATTCCGATACTCTTTTAGCCGAACAAATGGCTACTAGAAAAATCAATTTCCTGGTGAGAAGCACTAAGGAAATATGCTGTAATGGTTCAAATGGTTGTTTCTGTAGAACCGACAGAACCAAGTTTAGATCCCATGGACATATGGGAATATTAACCGGAGGACTAATACGCATCACTCCTTGTATAAAGGCTTTGACTAGTGAATGCGAAGCCAAGGGCCTTTGAAAAAATATTGACAAGGCCGAAATCTGACCTTTGATAGTACTCAAGGCAAGCTTCCTATCTACAGCCCATTGTAGGAAGTCCAGAATTCTACCTATTACGTATTTACGTGGATGCCATTTCCTGGCCTCACACCAGGCGATGTACGCCTTCCAGATTCTATAGTAGATCTGCCTGGATACCGGTTTCCTGGCATTGATCATGGTAGACACCACAGCATTAGAGAGCCCTCTCCTTTTTAGAATGTGGGCTTCAATAGCCAGGCCGTCAAACCTAGGGCTGGTAAGGAAGGGTGGTATATCGGTCCCTGCGAAAGCAGGTCCGGACGATGTGGGAGGGTCCAAGGACTCCCCACAGACATTTTTACGATCTCCGCGTACCATGCTCTTCGGGGCCACGCTGGAGCCACCAGAATCACTGGTTTCTTTTCTACCCTGATTCTGCTGAGTAATCGAGGTAACAATTGTGGCGGTGGGAATGCATATATCAGCTTGAACTGATCCCAAGGGAACACTAGGGCATCCGAGCCGCACGCTAGGGGATCCCTTGTCCAAGAGACAAACCTGTCCACTTTCGTGTTGAACCTGGATGCTAGCAGATCTACATCCGGTGTTCCCCACCGCTGACATATTGTCCGGAAAACCTCGGGATGAAGGGACCATTCCCCTGGGCATAATTGTTGGCGACTTAAAAAGTCCGCCTTCCAATTCTCCACCCCTGGAATGAATACCGCAGATATGGCTGGGACATATCTTTCTGCCCATCTCAGGATGTAATTTACTTCCCTTTGGGCTGCACGACTCCTGGTGCCCCCCTGACGATTGATATATGCCACTGCTGTGGCATTGTCTGACTGAACTCTGACAGGGGACCCTTGGAGTTTGGATGTCCATGCTACTAGGGCATACCGGGCTGCTCGTATCTCTAAGAGATTGATGGGCAGGGCCTTTTCCGCATCCGACCATCTGCCCTGGAGAGACCATTGCTCCAGTACTGCTCCCCAGCCTAAAAGGCTGGCATCTGTAGTGACCACCTTCCAAGAAATCGGACTGAAGGATTTCCCTCTTTCCAGATTCCGGGGAACCAACCACCAACGGAGGCTTCTGCGAACGGAAGGGGACAAGGACATTGGTACGTCCAGAGCCTGAACTTTTTTGTTCCAGGCTGACAGTATGGCCCTTTGCAACTTCCTTGAATGGAATTGACCGTAGGGTACTGCTTCGAATGATGCCACCATTTTTCCCAGCAGCCTCATGCACAGGCGTATGGATGGCTGTCTTTTTGAACCCACTAAGTGGATCAAATCTCTCAAAGACGACCCCTTTTCTCGAGGCAAGAAAATTTTTCTCTGGTCTGAATCCAGCCTTAGCCCCAAGTATTCCAGACTTTTGACTGGTTTTAGGGCTGACTTGTCTCGGTTGATAATCCAACCGTGATATTCCAGATACTTGATTGTCTCGTGAACAACCACTTCTAGTTTTTCCACTGAGTGGTCTACATATGCCATTATCGTTACACCTCGTGTTCTTAGATTGGCCAATAATGGGGCCAGAATTTTTGTGAACACTCTTGGTGCTGTGGCCAGACCGAAGGGTAAGGCTCTGAACTGAAAATGGCGCCCTTCTATCGCAAAGCGTAGAAATTTTTGGTGGGCTGGAAAGATGGGGATGTGCAAATACGCATCTTTGATGTCGATCGAGGCTAACCATTCCTCCCCTTGTAGGGCAGTGGCTACCGATCGGATCAACTCCATCCGGAAAGTCCTGATATGTAGGAATTTGTTTAGCCCTTTTAGATTTAATATGGGCCTCACGTCCCCGTTTGGCTTCGGAACTGTAAAGAGGTTTGAGTAAAACCCGAACCCCCATTCTTCCAGGGGGACCTCTATAATTACTGCTTGAAGCAATAATTGTTCCAGTGCCAACAGGAGGGATCCTCTCTTCTGGGGATCCCTTGGCACGTTCGACCTTATAAAGCGGGAAGGAGGGGAGTTTTTTAACTCCAATTTGTATCCCAGATTTACTGCGGAGAGCACCCATCTGTCTCGGATCGTGTCCCGCCAGGTTTCTGTGAACAACTGAAGTCTTCCCCCCACCCGATTGGGTGGGGGCAACCCTTCATGCATTTGACTTTGGGGGAGGTTTTGTACCTCTCCTGCTCCAGGGCTTCTTGTTACCCTGCAACTGTCCCTGATTTTTACCTCCGGGATTTGACCGGGGAGGCCGTCGGAACTGTTTCACAGCCGATGTCCTAGGGACTGGAGAAGCCTGCCTCTTAAAAGAGGGACCTCTAACTCTATTTTTGACCGGCAAGAGTGTACTTTTACCGCTGGAAATTCTCTGGATATACTTGTCCAGGTCTTCCCCGAATAAGCGCTCCCCATGAAATGGGAAGCTGACCAGCAATTTTTTACAGGGAGCTTCAGCAGACCAGTTTTTGAGCCATAGAAGCCTGCGCATATGTACTACAGACAGCGTAAGGCGGGAGGCCTGATGGATTGAATCCTTTATAGCGTTCACCGCAAAGCATAAGGCTCTAGGTAGATCAGCTAGAGCAAGAGCCTGCTGATCTGGCACGTCCCTTAAGACCTGTTTCAACTGATCCTTCACTGCTTGGCAGACCCCTATAGCTGCCACTGCTGGTTGTGTCACCAATCCTGCTGTAGAAAAAGCAGATTTCAATAAGGACTCCAATTTTTTATCTATTGGGTCCTTGAACATTTGGACATTTTCCACCGGACATGTCAGTGATTTATTCACACAAGAGATGGCTGCGTCCACTGTAGGGACCTTCCATTTTCTGACGAACTTATCCTCCATAGGATAGACCACCGGAAATCTCTTGGGGGGAGTAAATATTTTGTCAGGATGCTCCCAATCCTGGTAAATGAGCCCCTCCAGTAAAGGATGGATCGAAAAAGAACAAACAGTCTGGGGAGCTTTTAGCGACCCCAACGAGGAGACAGAAGAGGAGGATGGCTCCGCAAGTGGCATTTTAAATGCTGATTGGACCATATTAGTCAGGGACTGCACCCATAACCTCTCAGCATGTGATGCTGAGAACGGCTCCTCCACTGTTGATTCCTCTACAACCGAATCAACCTCATCCTGATCCCCCTCAGGTAGGTCGTTCTCTGTATGGGACTGTTGCTCTGTTAACAGGCACTCTGAGGGAGGAGACGGAGATCAAGCGCTTTTCTCCTGTGACAGGGAAGCAGCAATTAGTGCTGACAATCTCTCTTCCAGCCCTCCCAGAGCTGAGGAAAAAACCTCCTCTGTTACATACACAGGAGCAGGTGAACTGGGGACAGCCACAGTACCAGGTACTCCTGGGGGTGCCCTACGGTCACTAACCTCTGATTCTTCAGGGGAGACTGGTGCAGCCAAAGCATGCCCAAGATCCTCAGAGCCCGATGGAGACCCCCTATTCCTCCTGGAATTTCTAGTCCCGGAGTTTTTAGACGGCATATTCCTAAGCCACAAAGCTGAGGTATTCCAGCCGAAAATACACCAGTTACTGATAATAGTCTAGCATAAATGCTGCTATAATAAACAGTTGGTGTCTACTAATGTGCCTTTCTAGGGGATGCCTGTATCAACCGCTTGCTGTATGCCTTTAAATGTTGCCAGCTCTGTCTCTGTACTTCATAGCCAGCTTACTGCAATAATGTGGCTTTTTAAAAACCTGCTGGGACGCCCGCACATGCGCAGAAGCGCTGCGGCGCGCACAGAGCGTCATCCCCCAGGCCCCGCCCCTTTTTCCGGCCACCTCTATATATAGAGGCGCGTGCACGCGCACGCGCGCGGCCACGTGCGCCTCGGCGCTAATTTTCAAACATGGAAACCAGGGACAGGAGCCAGGGCCCCCTTTGCCGCAGGCCGGGGGATAGACGAACACTGCAACATGGCAGAGGAAACAGTTTCCTGTAGGAGAACTCACCAGCTGCCTGGACTTTGCTCTCTGAGAAGAAACTAGTCCATATGACAAGAAAAACATTCCACAGCGGCCTCTAGTGGACAAACACAGGTACCGCAGTTTAATATACTAAACATATATAAAAAAACATTCTTTTTTTTTTTTTTCTTGACCACCATTAAAAATTATTACATTTTTTTTAGTAGTTACAGGCATGCACAGATATTAGCGGGAATACCGTTAGGTAACAGACAGAAAGACAAATTAGGCTTGGGGGTCCCCCAATAGAACCAAGTTCCTGGGGGCCCCCACTTACCTGTTCCCCGCCGCAGGACTTTGTTTGGTCCACAAAAGCCCAAACTTCACCTATCACGGCAGGCATTGTAATCAAACCTTCAGGGACCGGGTTCCCAAGGATTCCACTCCCCTGGACCTGTATAGCACCCTGCACAGAAAACATCTTGGTCGTGGGTATGACCAGAGCTCTGGATCCCAGGGTCCAGCTCTCCTAAGAGAAGCATTACAGGCAGAACCTTGCTCTTCTCTGCAAGGCCCGGGTACCGACCGTTTAGCTATGAAGCTTTTTTGGTCGGATCCGGAATAGCTTACTGAGGCCCAAAAGAACCTGTACGCAAGCTCAGTGAAAAACACATGTTTCTTCTTGGCCAACACCTTAGACACTGGCAAAAAACTGAGGTGCTCCCGGATGGGAGGGGCTTATATAGGGGAGGGTACTTCCGGTTTTGGAAGTTGCCAGTGCCAGCACCTGACGGTAACTATATAACCCATTAGTAATGACTATGTCGCTCTGTGTCCCGTGATGTACGAGAAAGAAATAAGTACTAATAACATGCACTGTACAATTTTAAATAAAATATTTGAACCAAAATTAACCAGGCAGTTTAAATAGCCAGGAGGGGCTGGCTGTGGGCTTGACTGATGAGCAGGATATGATCAACAGGTGAGCCACTGTGGAACGTTGAGTTCTGGCAAATAACTGACAGCTGAGCAACCTGAGCACAGAGAAGGAAGGGCTGAGAGCCCAGCCCTGACGCTCCCGATCTCCCATGTTCCTCTCTGCGGGGGCAAGTTTCCTTGAGAAGAAAACCACTTGATGAATCAAATTCCTGAGGCATTGATGCTGGGATAGAACCGCCCCGACTGCACTTTCAGACGCATCTACTTCTAGGCTATGAGGTAGTGTTGGATCTAGATGATTTAGTACAGGAGTGGATGTAAACCATTTCTTAAGCAATTCAAAGGCAACTTGAGCCTCAGGAGAGCGGCGGAAACTATCACCCTGCTTGGTGAGCTGTGTAATGGGCCTGATGATAGCCAAAAAGTTTCTAATAAATCTGTGGTAAAAATTTGCGAACCCCAAGAACCGCTGGATCCACTTCTTATCTGCAAGTGCTGGCAAAGTCAAAATTGCAGAGACCTTTTGTGGATCCATTTCAATCCCTCCGGTAGAAATGATCAAGCCGAGGAACTGAATACTTTATTGCTCAAACCTACACTTTTCAGGCTTTACGTAGAGTCCATGTTGGCATAGACGGCAAAGGACACCCTTGACATGTCCCCGGTGGATTTCAAGAGAAATAGAGAATACGAGGATGTCATCTAAGTAGACAATGACAAAGATCTGAAGAAAGTCCTTAAAAATGTCCTTAATGTTGAAATGTTGAAATGTGGTTGGAGTGTTACACAAACCGAATTGCGTGACGAGGTACTCGTAATGGTCAAACTGAGTACGGAAGGCAGTTTTCCACTCATCCCCCTCCCGTATGCGGATAAGATAATAAGCTCCTCTTAAGTCCAATTTTGTGAAGATGGTAGCAGAACAAAGTCTCTGAAAGAGTTCTGGTACCAAGGGAAGGGGATAGCGATTTTTCACTGTGATTTAATTTAGATCACGCTAATCCACACACGGTCGTAGAGAACGGTCCTTCTTTTCCACAAAGAATATTCCCGAACCGGCAGGTAAAGTAGAAGGGCTGATGAACCCTTTCTGAAGGTTCTCATTGATGCATTCCTTCAGAGCCCATAATTTCTTCTTGGAAATTGGGAAGATCCGGCCAAACTGAATTCCGCCCCCCGGAAGGAGCTAAATGGGGCAACCGTAGGATCTGTGTGGGGGAAGGGTGTCTGCACCCCAGTTACTGAAAACGTTCAGGTGTTCATGGTAAGCCCCTGGCACCCTTTGGCTGAGTTTAGCATCAATGTCCACACATAGCAAGGTAGAGGGTGACACAGTGGGCTCTGACAAGCAGTGCTCCTGGCAGTATGGCGACTGGAACTTGATACTACCAGACTTCCAATCAATCTGTGGATTGTGGGCCTGTAGCCATGGTAGGCCCAAGATAAGGGGAAACAAAGTTAAGAAATTGCATCTAGACCTAAGAGTTCCTTATGATTGGCAGGGGTGATAGCCAGTAAAGGTGAAGTTTCTTTCGTTACCAGTCCACATTTCACACAAGACCCATCAGCCAGGAATACGGTCCCTGTTTCTTAGGCTGTAGAGGAATACATTATTGAGCTTCAAAGATCAAATCGATGAAGCAACTGCAAGCCCCGAGTCAATAATTACTGTTACTGACAAGATTCTTCCTGGAAGATGGAAAGAGACAAGAAGAGCAATATGAGCCAAGTTAGCTGACAGGTGTGTCTGATTTGCTGAGAGACTTTTACACAGTTTAGCTGGACAACTGCACACATAGTGGCCGGGTTTTCCCCAGTAGAGGCAGAGATTGCCCTGTCGACGATGTAAGTGTTCTTCTAGAGAAAGTGATGGACGAATCAGGCCAAGCTGCATAGGTGCTAGTGCTTCTGGTGCAGGAAGAACCAGTTTGACAGATGTTGGATGGGCTGGAACTGGAACTTTGGGCACCATCTGTGCCCTGTTATATCCTGTCACCACCTTCAGGAGAAACAGGACAGGAGGTGTAAGGGAGACCCCTCCCGTCAGGTCTCAACCAGGTGTGTGACAGAGCCTCATGATCAGCAGAAGGAATGCAGCAGCTGTGAGAGCTGGACACTGTTCCCCTGGGTTATAAGCACCTTTTTGCCTCCCACACTCACCGTGCCTAACTGGGACTGCATGATCCCCAACTCCCGCTGCTGCCTAATGCTGAAGAGGTTCTCCTCTGTCCTGTAACACTGCCCCCCTGTCCAGTTCCCCCCTGCTGTCCCAGCTTCCCCCCTCTTGTGAGACTGCCCCCATCTGTCCCGCTGCCCCCCACTTGTCCCACTGCCCCCCTCCTGTGACACTGCCTCCCATTTGTGATGCTGACTCCTCCTGTCCCTCTGCGCACCCTTGTGGCGCTGCCCCCTCCTGTGATGCTGCCTTCCCTCCTATCCCACTGCCCCCCTCCCTCCTGTGACTCTGCCCCGTCCTGTGACCACCATACACTCCCTTATTCCTCTCCCTGTACATACTATCCTGCACAATACACTTTGCACTCCTCTCCTGCACATACTACCCACAACTAGGCTTGTGCAATTCGTTTCGTAACGAATCAAAATTCGTCCGAATTTAGCAACTTTCGGACATTCGGAAGCATTCGAATTTCCGAACAGAGCAATTACGAATAAAACCGAATCCGAAATAAATTATACCGCAAAATAGCGAATGCCCGAAGGTCTTCGGCATAATTCGTTATGAAAAAAGTTACGAATGTACGAATCCATTCGAAGCACAATAACACTCACTCTGCTCTCTGCTTCTCCCTCACCATGCTGAACTCCCTCTCAAAATGGTGTACAGGGGCGGAGGCTATAGCCGCATGTAAAAAACGAAAGTAAAATACGAGATTTCAAATCCATTCGAAGCACAATAACACTCACTCTGCTCTGCTCTCTGCTTCTCCCTCACCGTGCTGAACCCTCTCAAAATGGTGTACAGGGGCGGAGCCTATAGCCGCATGTAAAAAACGAAAGTAAAATACGAGATTTCGAATCGTTACAAATAACCGCAATGTATTTAGAAAAGTACAAATCCATTCGAAGCACATTAGGCATAATAGGCAGCGTCGTTGTGAGAGAGACACGGAAAATTACGAATCAACGAACCCAAAGAAAGTTACGAAAGTAGGAGTTGTGTCCAGAATCAACGAAAAACAACGTACTCTACCGAAAGTACGAATTATAAAGCAACAAAAAATTCAACGAAAAATGACGCTTGCAAAAATACGAATGAGTCCGAACACGAAAAATCCCGTCTAGCAAAATTACGAATGATTACGAATCAACAGGACCGGAAAGAAACGAACCGAAACGGAACAAATTTTTCCGTTGTGCACAAGTCTACCCACAACCCACATACTACCCACTGCCATACACTCCGCACTCTTCTTCTGCACATACTACCAACCAACATACACTCCGCACCCCTCATCAGCACATACTACCCATTGCCCTACACTATACATTACCTATTTAACATTACCACATTCTGCACTATGAAAGTCATCTCAGAATCTAACCAAACCCCCTTTTAGCACAGAAGGTCTAGTGCTAAAATTACTGCCCATGGCCTGCCGTTCGTGGTGATACCTCACATGCATGATGCAATCGCTGTTTTAGATACTGACATGGAACTGATGCAAGCGTTCACCTTTGCACGCGAGTACGGGGGAATAGGGGCACTCACTTTTTTTTTTTTAAACTATCCCTTTATTTTTTTTTACTTTTATTGTTATCACATAGAATGTAAATATCCCCTGTGATATTAATAGGCAGTGACAGATACTTTTTACTGAGAAATCTGGGGTCTTTTAGACCCCAGATCTCTCCACTGCCCTTAAAGCATCTGATCACACCAGGATCGGTGTGATCAAATGATTTCCCAGTCTAAAAATGGCGCTGTTTACATCCGGCAAAAACCTGAAGTGATGAAATTCTCATTGCCTCCGGTTTCTTAGACCATAGGGAGATTGGTTCCCAGCTGCATTCACAGGCTCCCCAGTAGGATGGGAGAGCTTGAGAAAACCGTCAAAGGCAGCGGGAGGGGGGACGTCCCATCACATGGCTTGTAAAAGCAATCTAGTGGCTAATTCTGGGCTCCGAACAAATCCATAGTCAGCAGGCAGAACCGCAGATTGCATTCTCGGGTTCCCTGGTGGGATGGGAGAGTCCTAGAAAGCCTACTGTTTTATATGTCCCCCAGGAAGCATTGCCTACAAATATTTTCCTCAGTATTAAATGCTAAGCTGATCACATGTATGAATATTTAAACAAATATTTACAGATATATAGAAATCGTTGACATACTGTTTCGAAAAAAATAAAAACCTTTTGTAGCCCATCTTTAGATTATTACATGGACATCCTAGCCTTCCTTTACGCAATTGATAATATTAACCAGGATCCAGACATCTTACCCAATATCACTCTAGGCCTCCATCTATATGATTCATGGCTTGAACCCAGCAAGGCTGTACAGAGTGTTCTGCAGATCTTATCTGGACCAAATGGGACAATTCCTAATTATTCCTGTAAAGGACAAGGCAAGCTGGCTGGTGTTATTGGAGATCACTATTCATTTACTACATTCCCAATCGCCCAAATTCTTGGACTGTACAGATACACACAGGTGAGTGAAAACTACTCATATTTTTTTCTAATACTATTCTAAGTCAACAGAGACAGCAATATACATTTTACAAAAACATGCCAGTCTGTGAAAGTTAAAGTGTATATAAACTCTAATGCCGCGTACACACGACCATTTTCTCGTCTAGAAAAATAAAATTTTTTCTCTTTGACGAGAAAAACGACCGGGTGTGGGCTTTCCTGCATTTTTCCTGACGAGAAAAAAACTGCAAGAATCAAAACGAGAAAAATTAGAACATGCAAGTTTTCTCATCGTGATTCACTGCATTTTTTTCCGCTGCAGTTTTCCCATAGGGAAACACTGCCAGGGATCCTACACACGGTCGTTTTTCTCGACCAAGAGAAAAAATGTCAGGAAACCCGGCCATGTGTAGGGGACCAAGCCGTTCCTCATTTTTCCCGTCGATTTTCTCGACAGTGTTTTCACCGTCGAGAAAATCGATCGTATGTACACGGCATAACAGTTAAAGTGTTTGTAAATGCAAAGTTAGTCAAACAAATTAAAACACACTTGGAACCATCACTAAGGATTTCCCCCCACTTTCCATCATTAAAATCCAATGCAATTACATGTTTTTAGGTCTTGTATCTATGGTCATGTGATTGTTTGGTCCCCTCTTCTCCTGTGGCTTGAAGTGCTAGGGTCAGAGACTCTAGAACACCTTCGGGAGTGGCTGCCAATTAGAGTGATGAGTGCTGGGCTGTGGGATAGGAGGAGCCACTGCTAATCTCACACTTTTACCCATCCTTGTTACTCTCCCATTTGCCTACTTTACCAACAGCACTCTTTGACGTGGTGGGTAGGAGTATTTGATTTACAGTGGCTCCTCCTGTCATTCTGTCATTACATGGGCTGAACGCCCCCCAGGTTCGGTTCACACCAAAACTTCTGAACAGAGAAAAATTTCGGACCCGAGCCACAAACTCTATTAAAGTCTAGGAGACCCGAACATGATAAATCAAAAGTCCCAATTTTGAAGGCTTATATGCAAGTTATTGGCCATAAAAAGGGTATGGGGGCCCGGGTACTGCCCTGGGGGACATGTATCAATGCAAAAATATTTTTTTAAATATTGTTTTTAAAGGATCAGTGATATTAATAATGCTTAAAGTGAAACAATAAAAATGAAATATTCCTTTAAATATCGTGCCTGGGGGTCCCCTTAGTCAGCCTGTAAAGTGGCCCATCTGTACCATGTTTAGAACCTGCTGCAGCAAAACTGACATATATACAGAAAAAAATGACATTCAAATAGAATTTCCAAGCTGCAAAAAAATAAATAAAAAAAAGAACATTGCTGGCAATAGATTTTTTTTTCACCAGGCCCTTTAAGTCTAGTGTAGCGGGGTGCTATATTTAAGGGAAGTATCTGAGTGGCAATTAGGCTCAGATACACAAATTGTTGGGGGGTTCATGGACCATTTCTGTCTTGGGAGTTAGTACTGCTGTACAGTTCCCTGGGGCCTATAGGTGGCGCTGTTGCCATAGGCCCGGGTTGAACCACGGTACAAGGTTGTTCCTTTTCTTATCCCCTCTTGATAGCAGTGTGGCAGGGCGGGGAACCTGCTGTGCCTGTTGGGAGAGGGTATAAAAGGGGGCGGCCATCTTCCAGAGGGGTCGAGTCCACGCCCAGGCACCTTCAGCCTGGGTGTGTGTGTCGCCTCCGGGTGCCCTTGGCCTGGAGGGGATCGTGTTCGGAGTCGGGCCCCAGGCACCTTAGGCCTGGGGTGTGTGCGTTGCCTCCAGGTGCCCTAGGCCTGGAGGTGAAGTTGCTGTTCCATCCCAGACACCTTTAGTCAGGGGTGAGGTACTAAAGAGGAGGCCCGGAGCCCAGAAACCTTCGGCTGGGATCCGCCAGGGATCGAGGAGCTCCCAGGGTACCGCCTTGTGAGAGGACCCGTATCTTGGATTGAGGAGGCCAGGGAGGTGACCCTTTCTGAAGACCCAGAGCAGAGTCATGGTGAAAGTAAGGGCCTCTGGTAACTCTCCGGAGGGATGCTTTTCTCTTGACATGGGCCAAGTTCTTTAAGAAGGCAGTGCATGTTCTGTAGGTCATAGTGGCAGTGACTCTACGCACACCAAGTCAGTGGCAGTGACTTTCATGTTCATTAGGCCTGTGATAAAGATCGCACGCCAAGCCTGTTCGTGCATATCAGAACAGTAAGAGAACCAAGATTTGTGTTTGTGCCTGGACCTTTCTCCCACCTTATCTGACCTGTCTGCTCTTAAAGGGACTGTTTATTATCCATGCCAAATAAATACAGAGGTTGGACTTTCAGTTGGTGTGGACAATGTCTTTACTGGGGAGAATTAAGGACTTGTTTCTGGCCAAGCCAGAAATGAGATCAGCTCGGGAGGATTCAAACACCAGCCGCAGGCAGGCCCGAGAAAACTAACACCGCTCAACCTTCCCATCCAGGAGGGTACGGGCATGTAGTGCGGTGTGCCTCAGTTTTTCCTGCGGAGGAGCCAAATAAAGAAAAGCAGGTAAAGGCTGGGGTGAGTGCGCTATACGTGGGGGCTCGAGTCCGGGATGTGTCTGCGGCTGAAAAGTGTGAAAACCCCCCCAGAAGTGAGTTTATTCCCCAGTGAAGTTCCGTGGAGGTCGGCCATATTGTGAACTGCTCCACGGGGAGAACCCTGACTGTGTAGTTCGTGGGCGTGCCTATACAGAAAGCCCGCAAATGATGCAGGAGATGGGAGGAGTCTGGCCATGTGTGAAGTAGCACGTGGGGACTTTGGCGCGAAAAAGGTCAGTGCGCAATGGAGCAGCGGATGGATAACATGGCGTCTCATGGGTTCTGGCTCCTACTACCATGAAGATAACTTCATTCGCTGCTACGTTAACAGATACGGAGATT
This sequence comes from Rana muscosa, assembly GCA_029206835.1. NCBI lineage: Eukaryota > Metazoa > Chordata > Amphibia > Anura > Ranidae > Rana > Rana muscosa. The sequence continues at coordinate 35,999,929 of CM055116.1, read as the reverse complement.
CGGCTTAAGCCCCGGGGAAGATTTGCCCTCTACGTGTGTAAAGATGTGGAGGCCCTCGGAGTGATTTGTCCCGGCTGCTCGGGACTGGTGGTTCATCTAAAGCCATTCATGTGATGCGAGAGCTGTGAGGAATTTCTATTTGAGGTCGAGCAACCTACGGAGAAGCCTCGGGGCTTCCACCTCAACTGCCTTACGGGCGCCGCCACTCTGGAAGGAGGAATCAGAGCTTGTACAGCCACACCTGAGCATACTGACGGGACTTCGGAGGAAGTCAAAGAGGAGCTTGTTGTAGCGAGAGAGAGACCGGAGGATGTTGCTTCGGTTAGCACAGAGTCCTTTCTCCCACCGCCCAAGAGGAAGATCGGGTTCGTGAAAGCTTCCTGCGGCCGTGGTGGAGCAATGCCCTAGCGCTTACTCGGAATGGTTGCCTCTGAAGGGAAACATCCAGGACGTCCTGGTTCTTCTTTAAGCCGAGGTAACCAGGGGGAAGAGACTCTGTTAAAGGCCCCTAGCCCTGGGGATTCACATGTCAGTGAATCAGCTAGAGGGGGTAATTTGTCCTGTGCCAGGAGTTACCTTCCTGCGGAGGAATATGACACCTCTGATCTGGAGTCCATCTCTGATGCGGGTGATGACACCGCCATTGATGAACTGTTCGAGAGAAAGGGATGGGATAAGATGCCCTTGTCCTTGTGCCGTAGTGCTAGGGACTCACCCATGTCCATTGGGGAAAATACACACCGGGTGGTGGCTTCCGAGCCTGAGGAGGGATCTGTTCCCTTGCCTGCTCCTCCATCATTGGAGGCATCAGTTTCAACAGCCGAGACAATTCGGGTGTCGCTGCGGGCCCCTGCAACTGGCCTGGAGGTAGTTATAGTACCTCGGCACCCTGAAGCCATCGTCTTGCCTGGCACGGGAGACCGTGCTACCATGCAGCCACTGTCCCGGCTGCAGAGACTGTTCAATCAAAGAGTTGCCAGCGAGTATGGGTGGGAGTACCCGTACTTACCAAAGGAACTTTAATTTGAGGTGGAGGCCTGTAGACAACGATGGTACGAGGACTTTGTGTGGACACACATCAAAGTACCCCAGGCCAGGAGATACTACTCATGTTCACCCGCGGCCACTCTGCGGTTCAAGGACTGTAAAGCTGCTTGGATGTTGGGTCGGCATATCCAGCGGACAAGGTACTCATATGTAGGAAAGACAAGAATAATGTTGAGTATCACATAGACTCCTTTGATAGACATTGTAAGCCGTTGGTATTGCCTGACCCACACTACTACCTGTGAGAGACAAGGCTCTTTGTGTTTTTTTTGAGTGCATTCTTCTTGAAAACCCAGGAACTTTTGCCCTAAGTTAAAGGGTAGTCTACTCTTTGGAGGAGCGGGAGCTGTTGCTGTTTTGTTGTTCTTCCCTCCCTCCCTACTGCAAAGATAACAAGGACTTTGGGGTTGTAGACAGTTTAGGGTCACGGATCAAGAAGAAGAGGAAGTTTTACCCCGCAATACAGAGAAAAAGTTTCTGTTGGGATGAGTGTTCAGACGTTGGCACTACCACTAGGTGGCAGTGTTGCGTAACTATTTAAGGACAATAAGGTATTATGCGGTTTTACTTGTTGGAAGGAAGGGATTCTTCTCTAGGGGAGAGCCTCTTCATTTCAACTACTGTTATTTCAGGTGTGTTTTCTTTCCCCTGCAGGTGAACGTCAAGCAAGACTGCTCAGGGTGGGTCTTAGCTAGTACAGTGGGAGGGAAATGTAAATTTTATTGAAAATTTTATGTGATCTTAAATATTTTGTACACATGTGTATTTCTCCTTTTTCCCTTCTGTGTTTCATTTCTTTCCCCTGTGTTAGGTTCCGGCACAAACAAACATTTTTTTCTAAATTGTCATTTTTTTGATAGTCTGTCTCTGGATTGGACTTATGCTGACTCAGGCCTGAGAGGCATGGGTCTACTCCAGACACTGGGGACCAGTGTCTATTAAGAGGGTGGAATGTGTAGCGGGGTGCTATATTTAAGGGAAGTATCTGAGTGGTAATAAGGCTCAGATACACAAATTGTTAGGGTTCATGGACCATTTCTGTCCTTGGGAGTTAGTACTGCTGTACAGTTCCCTGGGGCCTGTAGGTGGCGCTGTTGCCATAGGCCCGGGTTGAACCACAGTACAAGGTTGTGCCTTTTCTTATCCCCTCTTGATAGCAGTGCAGGGGGGCGGGGAACCTGCTGTGCCTGTCGGGAGAGGGTATAAAAGGGGGCGGCCATCTTCCAGAGGGGTCGAGTCCACGCCCAGGCACCTTCAGCCTGGGTGTGTGTGTCGCCTCCAGGTGCCCTTGGCCCGGAGGGGGTCGTGTTCGGAGTCGGGCCCCAGGCACCTTAGGCCTGGGGTGTGTGTGTTGCCTCCAGGTGCCCTAGGCCTGGAGGCAAAGTTTCTGTTCCATCCCAGACACCTTCAGTCTGGGGTGAGGTACTAAAGAGGAGGCCCGGAGCCCAGCAACCTTCGGCTGGGATCCGCCAGGGATCTAGGAGCTCCCAGGGTACCGCCTTGCGAGGGGACCCGTATCTTGGATTGAGGAGGCCAGAGAGGTGACCCTTTCTGAAGACCCAGCACAGAGTCATGGTGACAGTAAGAGCCTCTGGTAACTCTCTGGTGGGATGCTTTTCTCTTGACATGGGCCAAGTTCTTTAAGAAGGCAGTGCATGTTCTGTAGGTCATAGTGGCAGTGACTCTACGCACACCAAGTCAGTGGCAGTGACTTTCATGTTCATTAGGTCTGTGATAAAGATCGCACGCCAAGCCTGTTCGTGCATATCAGAACAGTAAGAGTTATAAAAAATAAAAAGAAGAGAGGTCCTCCACATAGCGTAAATCCGAAAGATTTATTTATAAATCCATAAAAAGTTCAAGCAAATGAACATCCATAAAAATCAAATACAAATAAGAGTAAAAAAAAAGCGTGGTAAGAGCAGCTGGAGCTGGCGTATAAACCCGTAAAAATCGAATAAAAATAAGAGTAAAAAAAAGCGTGGTAAGGGCAGCTGGAGCTGGCATATAAACCCGTTTATACGCCAGCTCCAGCTGCCCTTAACACGCTTTTTTTTACTCTTATTTGTATTCAATTTTTATGGATGTTCATTTGCTTGAACTTTTTATGTATTTATAAATAAATCTTTCGGATTTACGCTATGTGGAGGACCTCTTTTCTTTTCATTTTTTATGATTACTACATACTGAGGGGTCATCTTCGGATAACAGTATCCCCTTGTTCCTGAGCTTTCATACACAGACGATCGGTGCTGTCAGCACAAGAGTGGAGGTGTGTTGCAGATCCTTATTGCTCCCTGGGTCCATAGAGTGAACAAAGCCTTATCGACCCACCGCTATATGGTGAGTAGTGATGAGCCGAACACCCCCGGGTTCGGTTCGCACCAGAACCCGCGAACGGACCGAAAGTTCGCGCGAACATTAGAACCCTATTAAATACAATGGATGCGAACGTTCGGATTCTAAAGTGCTAATTATAACGACTATTATCCATGTTATTGTCCGAAACAGAGTTTGGGAACCCGGCTTCTGCACCAGGGGACATGTATCAATGCAAAAAGAAGTTTTAAAAACGGACGTTTTCCGGGAGCAGTCATTTTAATGATGCATAAAGTGAAAAAAAAAAAGTCAAATATTCCTTTAAATATTGTACCTGGGGGGTGTCTAAAGTATGCCTGTGAAGTGCCACGTGTTTCCCGTTTTTAGAACTGTCCCTGCACAAAATAACATTTCTAAAGGGAAAAAAGTCATTTAAAACTGCTTGCGGCTTTAATGCAATGTCTGGTCCCGGTAATTTGGATGAAAATCTGTAGGAAAAATGGCATAGCTATCCCATCAACCCCCCCCCCCAGCCCATTACCAGCCCCTTTGGGTCTTGTATGGATATTAAGGGGAACCCCGCACACAAAATAAAAAAGGACCTATATACTCTGAACAGCCGTATACAGGCGGTGCATACAAGACAGGGACTGTAGGTTTGTTCTTATGTAGAATCTGTTTATAATTTTGAACAGCTGCATTGTTTAAGTGGAGCTCCATGGCAAAATCCTTTTTTTTAGTTTTTTGTAAAACATAGGGAACGGTTATCACCCCTGTCACATTTTTTTTGCTGTCTGTGCCCCTGTTTAGAACATTTCACCTCACTTTGCGTCCCAATGACAACTGTTTTTGAAATGTGGTGTTTTTATTGAAACAAGGATTGGTGATAAAGCATCAGTAGAGAGGAGACACCTTTCTCCCATATTAATTCTTACAGGAGAGAATTTTCCTTCCAAGGGGTAGATTTCCTCTCACTTCCTGTTGTCTTCTTCCGTTTGCAAGTAGTAGTAGTTTGTAAGTTGGATGTTTGAAAGTAGGGACCTCAGGGGTGTGGCCTGAGCATGGCGGAGTAGAGAGACACACACTTCAGGACTTGCTCTCCTCCATCTCTCCACCCGGCTAAGCAACACAAATGGGGATGCAGCCATAGCCATAGCCTAGTTCGTTAATTATAACGCAGCAACACAGCAACTCACCTTGTACCCGCTAGGAGATACGTGAGGACGTGGAAGATACGAGCGGACAGCGCACTTCTTGGAATGAGGAGACGGGAGCCGAAAATACCAAAAGCTCCGTCCCAGCCTGAGATCCAGCAGTTTTTTCCCCTCACTAGAGCGGCCGTCAATCGAAACCGCGAGTCGAAGTCACGTGGTACACTGACGTGCGGGGAGCCGAGCGTTGTAAGCTCAGACCCGCCCGTATTGCTTGCTATCTCGGCCCCAGCAGATAGAGGGGGAGAGGACAGAATGGAACATCAGAATCCTCAAGAGGAACGGGGTACGCCACCTGCTATATCAGGAGAGCTGGAGCTGGAGTCAGAGCTCAGAGCGATGAGAGCCATAACGCAGGCTCTCCCTACACGGGCTGATATGGAGTCAATGTTTGCCCGGTTTGAAGAGGGCCACCGCAGAGACTTGGAGGTTGTCCGGGAAGAGGTTCAGCAACTAGCAGATAAGTTGAAACATGATGAAACGTCTTTAGTGCTATTGGAGGACCGGGTTAAATGTTTAGAACAGACACAGACTTTACAAACCCCCGGGGCAGACTATATCCAGCTTAAGCTGGAAGAAATTGAGGATCGTAGTAGGCGGAAGAACCTGAGGTTCAGGGGGGTCCCGGAAGAGGTAGGGAGGGAGGTGTTACAGTCAACTATTACAGCAATATGCCATCAGCTAGTAACCTCACCCCCTCCCAAGTGTTCGAATTTGAAAGATTACATAGAGCACCAGGCCCCCGCTCAGTTAATTTGAATAGACCCAGAGATGTTATCTGTCGCTTCCACCGCTATGCCCATAAAGAACTGATAAGTCGCGAAATAGGAGATATTATATACAATGGGTCTCAAATAAAAATCCTGCCAGATCTTTCCCGGGCTACTTTACAAAGGAGGGCTATGCTACGCCCGTTATTGGACAAGATTAGGAAAGCAGGGGGAACTTATCGATGGGGGTACCCAATTTCTTTAATAATAAAGAAAGATACGCAGACATTTGTCGTACACCGACCTTTAGATCTCCCTGAACTGTTTGATTTTCTGGAGATGGAAATAATGGAGGTACCAGACTGGTTACAACACCTGCCAGGCCCAACAAGAAGAGCGATAAAATCAGCGGGAATAAAGACCCAAATGCCCTTAAGAGAAGGGGAGTCTTAGAAAATAGACAGAGAAGATGGGAGAGGGAATTTAATAGCCTGATCCCCTTTAATCTCCCCCCCTCCCCCCCCCCCGCAGTACTCTTTTTTTTTTTTTTGCACCCTCCCCCCCCCTTTTTTTTTTTTTTAGGCTCCCCCCCCCTTTTTTTTATTTTTTGGTCTCCTCTCCCACCGGCCCCTGCCCCTGCCCCCCCCAAACCCCCCATCAATAAGACCCTCATGGATTGCACAATCACAGGAATTTAATTATTCATTTATTATATGTATGTATATATATATATATATATATATGTATATGCATGAGTGCTTGAATTAGACAGGCCCCCCCTACCTTTTTTTGGGGGGGGGCCCTTAATTTACGTTTTTTTTTCTTTTTGGGGTATGAGATGGTATATGTAAGGGTATTTGAATGAAGCACAAGAAATGGAGTAGGGAAACAGAGATATTATATGTCCCCTACTATCCATTTTTTTTTTTCCCTTTTTTTTTTTTGGACTATGTGATTATGTACACTTTTTATTTTTTTTATTTTGTTTTATTTTGTAAAGGTAAACACAGAAATACGTAGGTATACGTGGTTTTTGTGTTACGTACACATAAGGTGTAGGTAGGAAGAGGTAGAGATTTGTATATAGACTTTATTTTTATTTTTATTTTTTTCACAAAAGTACCACATTAGCAGTACTAAAGTACTAAAAATATCCACGCATTAGTTGAAATATGGGTCGGAGAGGGGGGGGATGGGGGGGAGTGGGAGGGGACAGGGGGCCGGAGGGGAGGAGGTTATAGGAGGAGATGGGGGAGTAGGGAATTGGTGTGAAGAGAGATAGGTTACGGTATAAAGAGAATTAGACAGAGAAGTTAGATATGGAATATCCCTGTATATATGGCAGTATAATTTTTCAGGCATAGAATAAAGATGTTGAGAAGAGTATATGTAGAACCATATAAGATACAAGATGGAATTGCAGGGAAACTGTTGGAATTAATATAGTAGGGAAGGGAAGGAACATAGCCTATACCCAGGAGAATGGGAGATGGGGAGGGAGGGGTGGAGGGTGGAGGGTAGAGGGAAACATGACGGAAGAGAGGGGTTTAAGGGGGGGCTTGGGAACGTGAAGATAAGAAGGAGGACGATAGGGGGTAGGGAGAAGAGGAGGAAGAAAGGGAGAGGAAAAGGGTCCTGGCTTTTTTATGGGATACCCTCTTAAAAGTCAGGTGTAAAAGAGGGCAGTGGTAATAGTAACAAGCAAGGTGAGATATGAGAAAAATATTATGAGGTCTGATAAGAAGATGGTAAAAGTAAATAAAGATAGGTAAATTGCGGATGTTGATATTTAGGAAACTTAGGACAACAGCTGGGTGGAGGGGGGGGGGACGAGATGGAGCTTCTTAGCCGGCTCATACTAACACCCCCAACTTAGGTTTGCATCCACGGGAACCATTGGGGAAGGGTTCAGAAATGGGTGTTTTCTCTTAGGGGCTTAAGAAGGGATAGAGGGAGGGGGGAGTTTTTGGGGTTTTTTTTTTTTTTTTTCTTGAGATGGAGGGAATAAAAATAACGTCCTTAAACGCCAAGGGACTTAACGTCCCAGAGAAACGTAGGATGTTGTTGAATGACTTACGGCGTATGGAGACAGATGTAGCTTATGTGCAGGAAACGCATTTCAAGACCGGGGGACTCCCACTCCTCCAGAACAGATTTTATCCATGCGTCTATCATGCAGGAAACCAGGAAGCAAAATCCAAAGGAGTATCAATTCTGATTTCTAATCGACTCCCTTGGTCATTACATGATAAACGCTTGGACTCAAAAGGTAGATTCCTTTTTTTGAAAGGGAGTATTGGAGGAATTAAGGTGACACTGGCCACGCTGTATGCACCAAATGTACATCAAGACTCATTCATGAAGAAGGTCCTTTCGGAGCTATCAGAGTTTGCAGAGGGTAAATTTATCTTGGGGGGAGATTTTAATATCTCTCTGGACCCTAAACTAGATACCTCCCAAGGGACATCATCAACATCAGGGGGGGTCAGAAGAGGTATATTGCGGAAATTACATGAAGAGCAATTAGTGGATATTTGGAGGATAATGCATGCGGAGGAAAGGGATTATACCTTTTTCTCGAATCCGCACCAAGTATATTCCCGCATAGACCTCTTTCTGATCCCTCATTATATGATTTCCTTAATATCAGAAGTGACGATTGGAAATATAACGTGGTCGGATCACGCCTCGATCAGCCTGTGTCTCTCTCTATCCAATACGGTTCATTCCCAAGAAAGAAGATGGCGGTTAAATGAGAGTTTACTACAGAACCCTGAAGTCAGGGAAGATGTGGCTAAAGAAATCACAGCATATTTCCAAATTAATGATACGCCTGGAAGTGACCCGGGAATGGTGTGGGAGGCGCACAAGACAGTGATCAGGGGAGTCCTGATTAAACAGGGATCAATACTAAAGAAGAAGAGAGAAAAACAGACTAGGGAATTGCTAGAAGAGATTCAGAAATTGGAACTTCAACATAAAAAGATACAAGTACCTCCCGTGGGAAGGGAACTTGGTCAGTTGAGAAGACAGCTTGTAGAGGTTCTGCGCTACAAAGCTCATGCAACAATACAAAGAGGAAGGAAAGTAAATTATGAATTGGGAGATAAGTGTAGCAAATTGCTAGCTGGGAAATTAAAAGAAAAAAATCGGTCAACATATATCCCACAAATTAGAGGGAAAGAAGGACATCTATTACGGAAACCAAAAGAGATAGCTGAGGAATTTGGAGAATACTATACTTCGCTATATAACCTGGCAAAAGAACCAGTCTCACAGTCAGTTATAGAGAAATATCTTTCGGCGGTAGATTTTTTAAGGCTCCCATCACCAGCCCGATGTAGTTTAGAGACTCCTATCTCTATGGAGGAATTGAATGCAGCACTAAAAAATATTAAAGTAGGAAAAGCTCCAGGCCCAGATGGATATACTATAAGATATTATAAAGAATTTGCTATGCTATTGAGTGGTCAGATGGTGAAGCTCTTTAATGCATTGGGCCAGACAGCGGCATTCCCACCGGATGCTCTACTGGCACATATTACGGTGATCCCAAAGGAGGGGAAAGATCCGGGGGAATGCGGCAGTTATAGGCTGATTTCATTATTGAACTCGGATTTAAAATTGTTTACGAAAATATTGGCATCACGACTCCAACTATGGCTTCCTCAGCTAGTAGATTTAGATCAGGTGGGATTCATCCCTACACGGGAAGCAAGGGATAATACGATAAAAGTACTAAACTTGGTCCACTTTGTCAAGGAGAGGGACATCCCTTGCGTGTTCCTAAATACGGATGCGGAGAAAGCATTCGACAGAGTGAATTGGCGTTTTCTCTTTGAGGTGCTGCGACATGTGGGCTTAGGGGAACGTATGCTCAGTTGGATTATGGGTGTCTATACGACCCCACGCGCAGCAGTAAGGGTAAATGGAGTGTATTCAAAACCTTTTAAGATCATGAATGGAACACGACAGGGATGCCCTCTTTCACCCCTACTATTTGCAATCTCATTAGAGCCACTATTGAATAAAATACGCCAGAACCCGGATATACAGGGTGTTCAAATAGGAGATCAAATCCACAAAGTATCGGCATATGCGGATGATCTGTTGTTTTCCATGTCTAATCCACATATTTCACTTCCCAACCCTGTGAGGGAAATCGACAGTTATGGTAGGCTTTCAAACCTGAAAATAAACCATAATAAATCTGAAGCAATGAGTGTGGCAGTACCTGCCACAATGTGTAAAATGATACAATTAAATTTTAGGTTTAAATGGACAACAAAAAACAAAAAACAAAAAAAAGGAAAACATTTGAACTAAGAATGATAATTCTTTTTAACACAAAAACGAATGGCCTAAATTTAGATATTGGTTTCCTTACCCATTATACTAAGGTTTTATGACCCCCTCTGTGACTAGCATCTCCCCCCTCAAGTCTATAGCTCTCCCTCTGTCTTATCTCACTAACTCTGTCTTGTCTCACTAACTCTGCTGCTATCTTTATTACCATTGATTTGTATGTGTTTTTTTTCCTTTCCCTCTGAGATTTTTTTTTTTTTCTTGTTTTGTTTCAACATTCTGCTAAAAAAATTGTGAATCAGTACTGCTTGGACCTTGAAGAAGGGGACATACCCCGAAAGCTTGTCCTGAAAAATTCTATGTTAGTGCAAATAAAAAAAGTATCACGGACAGTACTTAATTTTCTCTGTCATAATTGCACTAATACGGCTACAATTACGTCAAGTATGATGGAAGATACTGCATATAGCCGCATTAAGAAGCAGTTAACTATCCTGATCACAAAGGAAACACAGGTTAGCAGCGACATCTTCTTTCTCTCAAGATGCAAAAAGAGGAATCTCATACCACAGGGTCTCCGGATTAAAAATCCTTGTGCCAATACACTGAACTCTCCTTATGCAGAAGGACTCTGCAGACGTACCAGCGAAAGGTTAAGGAACAACCTCATTCATAAACTGTATGGTAAAAGGGAGACAATCAGGAAACAAAAGCAGTTGGTGTTTGAAACCTCAACATCACTGGACCCTACAAACATCAGCCAAATTAAGAATGAAATTGAAACCTTACAAAGACAACTGCAAAAACATGCCATGAACAGGAAGCAAAAAAAACTCCAAAAGCTACACCAAGAGCAGACCTTTTGGATACAACCTAAACAACACAAAACAAACACAACTTCTATTACTCCTGCTATCAGCAACTTGGAACCCGATCCAGAATCCCAAGGTATCCCTTGTGTTAATGCTGACCTGACAGAAAATGTGGATATAACAGAGGATCTTGGAATCATAAATTTGTCAGCTCATAAACTTTCTGCACCAGAAACAACAGTCCTCTCCAAAGGCCTCACATTCTGCCCAACCACCAAATTGGATAATTTACAGGTATGGTCAGATATGGAGGAATTCTTTAGGAGACTGAGGCTCAAAGAATATTTTCACAGTAATGAAAGGAATCCTAGGACAATAGGAGGTGATAAAAAGAAAAAGAACAGCAACTTCACACCTCCACAAGGACGCAACCCCAAACTGGATACCTATATTGACAGCTTCAGGCTGCGAGTAACATCTCTGATATCCACCCAGCAAAAGAAAATATTATACAACCTTTCACCACTGGAGCGAAGAGCTGTACACGATCTGCGCAAGAATCAGGCCATAACCATCAAACCAGCAGATAAAGGGGGAGCAGTCGTTGTGATGGATACAGACAAATATATACAAGAGGGTCAGAGGCAGCTGGCAAATACTACTTACTACAAAAAACTGGATTATGATCCGACCCAGGATTTTACTAAGCAATTAAAAGGTCTGATTGCGACCATACCAAGCCACCTGCATTCAGAACTCATCAATGCGATTCCAGATAATCCAGATATTGGAGACTTCTACATGCTGCCCAAAATTCACAAGCCAGGAAATCCAGGCAGACCCATTATAACAGGTATGAATACACTTACCGAACATATCTCAGGCCTTGTAGAAAACATGTTAAAACCGTTAGTCATGAACACTACTAGTTTCCTGCAAGACACCACTGATTTTCTGAACAAGCTTAACAATATACAACAATTACCACCAAATACACTTCTAGTCACTATGGATGTAGAATCTCTGTACAGTAACATCCCTCACAAGGATGGGTTGGCAGCATGTCACAGATTCTTATCATCCACACCAAACCACAAATACACGGCTGAGGATGTTACACAGCTCATCAAATTTATTCTTACACACAACTACTTCACTTTCAACAATGACATCTATCTCCAATGTATGGGTACTGCTATGGGAAGCAAAATGGCACCCCAATATGCAAACTTATTTATGGCTGACCTGGAGGACAAATTCCTGAACAGCATACAACAAAAGCCATACAGATATTATCGCTATATTGATGATATCTTCATGATATGGACTGAAGGTGAAGAAAATCTAAACCAATTCTTCTCATTGATCAACACTTTTCACCCATCTATCAAACTAAAAATGGACTATTCGAACACACATGTCAACTTCCTAGACACTACAGTATACATCAGGGATGACAAGCTTCACACTTCCATATACAGAAAACCGACTGACCGATGCAGCTATCTTCATAGTTCCAGTTTTCATCCCCAACACACTAAACGAGCCGTCATACACAGCCAGGCCATCAGATACCACCGAATTTGTTCAGACCCAGAAGTCAGAGATAAACATCTCAGAACACTGGCAGGCTCTTTCCAGAAGAAAGGATATAAAGACAAAACCATCAACAACAGCATAAACACAGCCTTGAAAACCCGAAGAGAAAATCTCCTCCAATACAAAGAGAAAAAAACAAATAACCGAGTACCTCTAGTCACCACATACAACCCAACACTAGAAGGGATCAAAAAGATAATCAAAGATTTACAGCCCATTATAACAGAGGATGAAACTCTGAAAGAAATATTCCAACAACCCCCATTATTGGCTTTCAGACAACCACCCAACCTCAGACACAAACTAATCAGCAGGAAACTTCACTCTGATTATGAAGTCACAAATAATGGAAGCAAACCCTGCAATAAAAAACGCTGCAAACTGTGCAACCAGATCAATCCATCCAAAAGTGTCACACACACAAATGGGACCTTCACCATCATGGGATCTTACAACTGTACCTCCAGTAATGTTGTGTACCTCATCCAATGCAACAGGTGTGGCAAAGGATCTTATGTTGGTGAAACAGGACAGAAGTTGCAAGCGAGGATGAATTTTCACAGACATACCATCAAGGAACATAAAGAAGAGAGTTTCTGCACACCTGTGGGACATCACTTCTCACAACCAGACCACACTATAGAAGACCTCAATGTTTTAGTTCTTAAAGGGAATTTCAGAACTATCCAGGAAAGGAAAACATTTGAACTAAGAATGATAATTCTTTTTAACACAAAAACGAATGGCCTAAATTTAGATATTGGTTTCCTTACCCATTATACTAAGGTTTTATGACCCCCTCTGTGACTAGCATCTCCCCCCTCAAGTCTATAGCTCTCCCTCTGTCTTATCTCACTAACTCTGTCTTGTCTCACTAACTCTGCTGCTATCTTTATTACCATTGATTTGTATGTGTTTTTTTTCCTTTCCCTCTGAGATTTTTTTTTTTTTTCTTGTTTTGTTTCAACATTCTGCTAAAAAAATTGTGAATCAGTACTGCTTGGACCTTGAAGAAGGGGACATACCCCGAAAGCTTGTCCTGAAAAATTCTATGTTAGTGCAAATAAAAAAAGTATCACGGACAGTACTTAATTTTCTCAGGTTTAAATGGGAAACCAAGTTAAAGTATCTGGGTACGTATATACCATCAAATTTAAAAAACACTTTCAAGATAAATTTCCCACCATTATACAACGCAATAAGAACATTGCTGGATAAATGGCAACATGGGTTTCACTCCTGGTTTGGCCGGAGCAATATAGTGAAGATGAGTGTTGTACCAAAAATTTTGTACCTGCTGCAGGCCTTACCGATTATTATTCCAACGGACTTTCTACGTCGAATGAGTTCTCTTTTCATGAAATTTATATGGGCTGGGAGGAAGCCAAGAATTAAGAAAGAGATTTTGATGATGCCCAAGAATTTTGGCGGGATGGGAGTGCCAGATATTGGAAAATACTACTGAGCGGTCCACCTGGCAAGGTTGGTGGATTGGTGTAGACATATAGATTTTAAAAGATGGGTGGACATGGAGCAACAAATCAGTCCGGTCTCTCTATGTCGAGCACCATGGTGCTATACAACATTACCAACATTTTTGAAGAAACACCCTACGATTGGACCGACATTACGAATCTCCGCAAAGACATGTCAAAACCCGAAGTTTTCTTCGGGACATTCGCCCCTGTACCCCATATTGGGAAATTATAGGTTTGTACCAGGTACAGAGTCGGGAAGTTTTAAAAAGCTTAAAGAGAAAGGCCTTACCCAGGTCTCACATTTTTTACAGTCGGAAACCTGGCCGACTATTAATGTGTTGATAGAAACCGAGGGAAACTTCGGATTAAGCCTCTGGCAGGCATTTCAAATAAACCATTTTTTGAGAACCTTGGGATCTCCATTAGATTTTCAACGGCAATTAACAACATTCGAAGTCTATTGCGAAGATAAGGAACCACTTTTCCAGGTGATTTCCAAGATGTATAGGCTGTTGATTTCCCCCTCGGAGGATTTTGTGTTGCCAGGGGTCAGTAAATGGGAAAGAGACCTGGGAAGGACCTTTACAGTAACTCAGCGAAAACAGATTATCTTTTTGGCATTGAACTCCTCGGTCTGTACGCGGACCCAGGAGTTCAACTTTAAACTCCTGACTCAATGGTATTACACACCGGTAAGGCTTCATAGGATGTCTATGGAGTATCCGGAGACTTGTTGGAGATGTGGGGAGGAAAGAGGAACATTACTACATATATTCTGGTCCTGTGAAAAAATGCGATATTATTGGCAGGAAGTGCAGAGAATATCTCAAAAATTTACAGAATTTCAGATACCAGACGACCCTGCGTTTTTTCTTTTACATTGTTCACAGATCCCGGTGCAGAAGTATAGGAAATCAATGATTTGTCACTTAAATAATGCAGCAAAAGTGGGAGTGACCCTACGGTGGAGAGACTCTAGACCACCCTCTATAGCAGCATGGCTTAATAGAGTGCGGGAAATAGGAGCAATGGAGGACCTGGTTCTCTCCGCCCAAAATAAGCGAGAACAGTATATTAAAACTTGGACAGTATGGAACTTATATATGTACTCTGAGGAAGGAAAGAGAATGTTAGAGGAGGGAAGTGAGGAGTGAGGATGGCCTAATATGAGATGCGAACCTGCACATGAGAGAAAATGGAAACTTGTTCTCTCCGTCTCTTGGTAGAGGTTGGGTTTTTTTTTTTTTTTTGGGGGAAGGGGGAGGTGAATATGGGGTTGTAATGAAGAAGGAAACGAGAAGAGGAGGATCCTAGATAAATTAAGAGGGTGTTAAAGATTAAAGAGGGGAATAAAGGTTAATCTGGGTAGATACAAAGATTCAGATATAGTAGACTTCAAGAATGAAGGAAGTTTAGGACAAAACAGAAGTGTAGATGTATATTTGGATAAAGCGAACATGAGGTATTACATATATAATTGTAACTATGAAAATGTCTGGTTGGAATGTCCCTTTTCTTTTTTCTGTTCTTTTGTTTTCTTTTTCTTGTTGGTATAAAAGAAAAATAAAGATATTAAACGAAAGTAGGGACCTTCCGTATATACTCTGCAGAAATTGGCCCCTTAGGTGTTGGTGTTGGCACAACACTGAAAGCACTCACAGTTATTCTTGGTGGGTGCTGGAATGCCCTTCTGTCAAGTATAATATCAGGAATTGTAATAACATATAATTGTTGATCAGTGGTAGTAAAAATTGGGCCTTTGATGGTGGTGCTGGTGCCACAACACTGTAAGGCCTGACAGTTACTCTTGGTGGGCGCAGCAATGGTCCCTGCTGTGAATTATTAGATCAATAATTATAATTGCATGCCCCTGTTGAACAGGGGCTGAAAAATTGGGCCTTTGGTGGTGGTGGTGGTGGTGATGGTGGTGCTGGTGCCACAACACTGTAAGGCCTGACAGTTACTCTTGGTGGGCGCAGCAATGCTCCCTGCTGTGAATTATTAGATCAATAATTATAATTGCATGCCCCTGTTGAACAGGGGCTGAAAAATTGGGCCTTTGGTGGTGGTGGTGATGGTGGTGCTGGTGCCACAACACTGTAAGGCCTGACAGTTACTCTTGGTGGGCGCAGCAATGCTCCCTGCTGTGAATTATTAGATCAATAATTATAATTGCATGCCCCTGTTGAACAGGGGCTGAAAAATTGGGCCTTAGGCACTGGTGGCACAACACTGCAACCCCTCACAGATACTGTACTTGGAGCACAGCAATGAGGCCTGTTGCAAAGTATTGCATCAAAAATTTTAATTACACGCCCCTGTTAAACAGGGGCTGAAAAATTGGGCCTTAGCCACTGGTGGCGTCACCCATAAACCAAAATGATCTTCCAAGCTATCATCGTTAATCGTATCATTGAGGAGGAGGAGGAGGATAGCCAGTCAACATAACAGCACAGGCACTCAGCATCAGCATCAGTCTTGAAGGGATGTGACATTTTAAAATCAATTAGTCTGTTATATCAGCATCTGGTGTGTGGTAGCTGGTGGTGATCCAAGACTGGTTCATCTTGATGAAAGTCAGTCGATCAACCGAGTCCGTGGACAGGCGCACCCTGTGATCCGTGACAAATCCTCCAGCAGCACTGAATGTGCGTTCTGAAAGAACGCTGGATGCAGGACAGGCCAGTAGCTCAATTGCATACTGTGCAAGCTCTGGCCAGTGATCCATCCTCAAGACCTCAAGGTCCAAGTCTGACCTTGCCCCTAGGTATTCCTGCACCATGTATATCAGACGCTGGCGATGGTTGCTGGAACCGATCATACTTTGGGGCTGCGGACTAAAGAATTGTCTGAACGCATCGGTCAGACGGCCACCTTCCCCACCGCTCCTTCTTTGACTGCCCGAAGCCTCAGCAACTCGTTGTCCAGGACCAGGAGTTTGTAACCTCCCAGTCTCTGGGAACGCGTTGCACAGACCTTTCTGCAAGGCCTCCCGGAGTTGTCTCATCCTCTGCTCCCTCTGCGACGGTACGATAAGTTCCGCAACCTTACCCTTGTACCGTGGATCAAGGAGAGTGGCCAGCCAGTAATGGTCCCTCTCCTTGATCCGAAGAATACGAGGATCCTTCCGCAGACTTTGCAGGATCAGGGAGGCCATGCAGCGTAGGTTAGCTGAGGCATTCAGTCCGGAGTCCTCTGGGTCACTAAGGACGACATTATCCGCAGCCACCTCCTCCCAGCCACGTACAAGTCCACTGGTTTCTTGGGACTGTAAATCATCCCTAAAAGACTGCTGCTGATGATGCTGAGTGCCAGCCTCCACCTCCATGCTGACACAATCCTCCTCCTCCTCTTCCTGTGCGATGGGTGGGACAGAAGGAACACTGTCTGGGTAAAGGGGGCCTTGAGAGGCAAGGAAGTCCTCCTCTTCCTGCCTCTGTTCTGCCTCAAGTGCCCTGTCCATTATTCCACGCAGCGTGTGCTCCAACAGGTGGACAAGAGGTACAGTGTCACTGATGCATGCACTGTCACTGCTCACCATCCTCGTGGCCTCCTCAAATGGTGCCAGGACAGTGCATGCATCCCTGATTATTCCCCACTGGCGTGGTGAAAAAAACCCGAGCTCCCCTGACCCTGTCCTGGTGCCGTAGTCGCACAGGTACTCATTGATGGCCCTCTGCTGCGTGTGCAGCCGCTGCAGCATGGCCAACGTTGAGTTCCACCTGGTGGGCATGTCACATATAAGGCGGTTCTTGGGCAGGTTCAACTCCTTTTGAAGCTCAGCCAGGCGAGCACTGGCATTATAAGATCTGCGGAAATGCACACAGACTTTCCTGGCCTGCCTCAGGACATCCTGTAAGCCCGGGTACCTGCCCAAGAACCGCTGCACCACCAGGTTAAGGACGTGAGCCATACAGGGCACATGGGTCAGTTGTCCCTGTCGGAGGGCGGAGAGGAGGTTGGTGCCATTGTCGCAAACCACCATTCCTGGCTTAAGCTGGCGTGGCGTCAACCACCTCTCGGCCTGCCCCTGCAGAGCAGACAGGACCTCTGCCCCAGTGTGGCTCCTGTCCCCCAAACACACCAGCGCAAGCACGGCATGGCATATTTTTGCCTGCGTACTTGCGTAGCCCCTTGAACGCCTACGGAGCACCGCTGGTTCCGAGGACAAACCACAGGAAGAGGCCATGGAGGAAGAAGAAGAGGAGGGGGTGGAGGAGAGAGGTGTGTCACAACCAGTAGTAGCATTTTGGAGGCGTGGCGGTGGAACAACCTCCAACACTACTGCACCTTGTCCTGCATCCTTCCCAGCTGCCAAAAGAGTGACCCAATGGGCCGTGAAAGAAAGGTAAAGTCCCTGTCCATGCCTGCTGGATCATGAGTCAGCGGTAATATGCACCTTACCGCTGACCGCCCTGTCCAGCGAGGCCAAGACATTGCCTTCCACATGCCTGTAGAGAGCCGGAATCGCCTTCCGTGCGAAAAAGTGGCGTTTGGGAACCTGCCACTGAGGAACCGCACATTGCACAAACTCACGGAAGGGGGCCGAGTCTACCAACTGAAAAGGCAGCAGTTGAAGGGCTAGCAATTTAGCCAAGCTAGCATTCAACCGCTGGGCATGTGGATGGCTGGGAGTGAACTTCTTTCGACGGTCCAGCAGCTGGGGCAGGGAAATTTGCCTGCTAGAATCAGACGTTGGTGTACTGCTAGCAGAGTGCCAGCAAGTACTTGCCTGTGACACACCTAATTCTACACCTTCATTCCTCTCAGAGCAGGTTTCAGAGAGGAGTGAAGGTATAGTGGGGTTGGAGATCCCAGCTGATGCGGTGCAAGAAGAGGTCAGCTTTGTTCTTTGGTGTGGGTCTTTAAGGTAGGCTTGCCAACGAGCTGCATGGCAGGTCAACATATGTCTGATCAAGCATGTGGTGCCCAAGCGGCTGATGTTTTGGCCACGCGATATACGCTTGAGACATATGTTGCAAACAGCAGCTGTGCGATCTGATGCACTCGCCTCAAAAAAGGCCCACACCAAAGAACTTTTTGAATGACGGGCAGAGGCAGCGCCCTGCACAGGCCGGAGCTCTGCGGTGTGATTCCGTCGGTGTGCTGCCCATACGCTGGCCACTCAAGGGCATCCTGCCTCGTTGGAGATGTGCCTCCTCCTCATCCTCCTCCTCCTCCTCTCTCCTATTAGGCACCCACGTGGAGTCAGTGACCTCATCATCCCCTCCCTCCTCATCACTGGAGCCAATCTGGCAGTATGCTGCAGCTGCTGGAGCATGACTGCCAGATTGGTGTCCTTCTTGAGCATCCCCTCTCTCTGCTCTCACGCTGCTGCCTTCCTCAAGCTGGGTATCATCATCAGATCCTTCCAAACGCTGGGCATCCTCCTGGAGCATGTACCCAACACTGTGCTCAAACAGTTCGGGGGACGCCTCAGGAGGAGGACATGGTGGGTCTAGGGAAGGATTGACTAATGAAGATAATGATACCAGAGAAGAGGACGCTTTGGCAGCTGCTTTGCCAGTACCCTGAGCCTGGGTGAGAGAGGATGAGGAGGATGAGGTGGGCTTGGTCATCCACTCTACCAAGTCTTCGGCATGATGTGGCTCAACATGTCCAGCTGCCGAAAACAAGGACAAGCGTGTCCCATGGCCATGTGCTGATGACAATGCACCGCGTCCACGACCAGCACTGTTGCCCCCAGACACAGAGCCTGCTTGCCCTCTTTTTTTGCCTCCTGACTGTCTACCTCTCCTTGGTTGCCTTCCAGACATTTTAATGGATGGCCTGCAGGGAGATGGGAAAAAGAGCAATAAGGGCTACCTTCAGGTGTATACTGTGCAGGAGGCTTAGCAACAATGACACTGACACTGTCCCCTGCCTATCCTTCTCTGTCCCTAAACACAAGGATTGAAAATATGGTTCAGCAAATTAGTTTTAGAACAGAATAGCACACTGACACTTTCCCTCACTGTCCTACTCTGTCCCTCCCTACAAACAAGATTTAGCACAGAATAGCACACTGATAATTTCTATGAGTGTCCTTCTCTGTCCCTAAACTCAAGGATTGAAAATATGGAACAGCAAAATTGGTTTAGAAAAGAATAGCACACTGTCAGTTTCACTCACGGTACCTCTCTGTCCCTCAACTCAAGGATTGAAAATATGGTTCAGCAAAATAGTTTTAGAACAGAATAGCACACTGACACTTTCTCTCACTGTCCTACTCTGTCCCTCCCTACAAACAAGATTTAGCACAGAATAGCACACTGATAATTTCTACGAGTGTCCTTCTCTGTCCCTAAACTCAAGGATTGAAAATATGGAACAGCAAAATTGGTTTAGAACAGAATAGCACACTGTCAGTTTCACTCACTGTACCTCTCTGTCCCTCAACTCAAGGATTGAAAATATGGTTCAGCAAAATAGTTTTAGAACAGAATAGCACACTGACACTTTCTCTCACTGTCCTACTCTGTCCCTCCCTACAAACAAGATTTAGCACAGAATAGCACACTGATAATTTCTACGAGTGTCCTTCTCTGTCCCTAAACTCAAGGATTGAAAATATGGAACAGCAAAATTGGTTTAGAACAGAATAGCACACTGTCAGTTTCACTCACTGTACCTCTCTGTCCCTCAACTCAAGGATTGAAAATATGGTTCAGCAAAATAGTTTTAGAACAGAATAGTACACTGACACTTTCCCTCACTGTACCTCTCTGTCCCTAAACTCAAGGATTGAAAATATGGTTCAGCAAGATTGGTTTAGAACAGAATAGCACACTGACACTTTCCCTCACTGTACCTCTCTGTCCCTACAAACAAGGATTAGCACAGAATAGCACACTGACACTTTCCCTCACTGTACCTCTCTGTCCCTACAAACAAGGATTAGCACAGAGATGGAACACACTGACACTTTCCCCCACTGTCCCTCTCTGTCCCTACAAACAAGGATTAGCACAGAATAGCACACTGACACTTTCCCTCACTGTACCTCTCTGTCCCTACAAACAAGGATTAGCACAGAGATGGAACACACTGACACTTTCCCTCACTGTCCCTCTCTGTCCCTACAAACAAGGATTAGCACAGAATAGCACACTGACACTTTCCCTCACTGTACCTCTCTGTCCCTACAAACAAGGATTAGCACAGAATAGCACACTGTCACTGACACTCTCCCTACCTATCCTTATTTGTCCCTAAACACAAGGAATCCAGGATTAGTAAAGGAAAAATAATGACACTGTCCCTGCCTATGCTTCTCTTTCCCTGCTCCGGAACACACTACACAAGGCCGCCGCGCTGGCGGCCTTTTATAGTGTGGGGCGTGTACTAAACCCCCTCAGCAATAATTGGCCACAGGCATCCTGCCTGTGGCCAATCATTGCTCTCCTCGCTGCCGGCGCTGTGATTGGCCAAGCATGCGGGGTCACAGTGCATGCTTGGCCAATCACAGCGCCTGGATGACACTGCGATGGCGTAGTGCATTGTGGGCCGTTCGCGTCACTCGAATTTGGCGCAAACGGCCCAAATCGTTCGATCTTCGTCGAACGATCGAACAGCCGATGTTCGAGTCGAACGTATGTTCGACTCGAACACGAAGCTCATCCCTAGTGAGAGGTAATATAGTTGTGTAGAGGGCACAAGAAGGGTCTATATGGTATAATTGTATACATGCTCAATGTGCGGTATTGTAATAGTGTATGTATGATTTGTTATGTGGAAAAAAGGAAAATAAAGAATATTTAAAGTGATTGGCCAAGCATGCACTGTGACCCCGCATGCTTGGCCAATAACAGCGCCGGCAGCGAGGAGAGCAATGATTGGCCACAGGCAGGATGCCTGTGGCCAATTATAGCTGAGGGGGTTTAGTACACGCCCCACACTATAAAAGGCCGCAAGCGCGGCGGCCTCGTGTAGTGTGTTCCGGCGCAGGGAAAGAGAAGGATAGGCAGGGACAGTGTCAGTGTCATATTCTTTGCAAATCTTGTGTGTAGGGAGAGAGAAGGATAGGCAGAGAGAGTGTCAGTGTCATATTCTTTGCTAAACCTTGTGTGTAGGGAGAGAGAAGGATAGGCAGGGAGAGTGTCAGTGTCATATTCTTTGCTAAACCTTGTGTGTAGGGAGAGAGAAGGATAGGCAGGGAGAGCAGGGGCGGGCTGGGCCGGGGGGCAGGGTGGCAATTTCCCCCTAGGCTGCCCTAACTTATATACATAACGGCCGGCGGCTGCCCGCTCACGATTTTTTTTTCCCGGAGGAAGTCGGGTCAGGGCAGGGGCCATGAGCTGAGGCAGAGGGAGGGGTGCTGAAGCTTAAGCGGCACTCAGACTGAGTACCGACACTCACTCATGTAGCGGGCCGCTCTGTCACCCGCGGCTCCGCTCTTCCTGTCGGTCGCGCTCACACTAATCCACCGACAGAGGAGTGAGAGCCAGCCTGTCAGCTCCTGCGGGGGATTTCCCCCCTCCCTCTCCTCAAAACACTGCAGCATGTGCGGGCTCCGCTCGTAGAGCCCGGCCGCCCACTCTGTTCCCTCCCCTGCTTCCTCATTGGTAGGTGGAGGGTGACCATCAGCCAGGCCTCCAGCAGCTGCAAAGCATCGTGGGACATATGGTCCCTATTGCCAGCAGCCCAGTAGCAGTCCCTGGGGGCAGAAACTCCCCAGCCTGCCCACAGCAGGAGGACGGACGAGAGGCTGCGGAGAGCGGACTGTCACTCCATGAGGTGAGAGAGCAGAGCAGAGATAATGTAAGTTTTTTGTGAATGTGTTTTTTTTTTTTTTATTATTTATTTATTTATTTATTTTTTATTGAAAAGAAAGATTTCTCTCTTCATTCTCATTGTTTCATGCTGGTAGCTAATATTATTAACCCCTTCATGCCTAAACCTTTTTTTGACACTTGTCAAAAATCTGTATTTTTGTTAGAAAATTACTTAGAACCCCCAAACATATATATATGTATTTTTTTTAGCAGAAACCCTAGAGAATAAAATGTCGATTGTTGCAATATTTTTTGTCACATAAAATATTGCATTTGAAAAACCGCACAGCGGTTTTTCAAATGCAATTTCTTTGGGAAAATACACTGTCATGAATAATAAAAATAAAAAAAAACACTAACATTAGCCCAATTTTTTTTTATAATGTGAAAGATGATATTATGCAGAGTAAATAGATACCTAACGTGTGGGGTGCACGCGGCATGCCCTGTGATCAGTGAGTCCATGAGACTCGGCTGATCACAGATCGGAGTGAGGGGCAGATATCGGCCCCTTACCATGTGATCAGCTGTCAGCCAATGACAGCTGATCACGTGATGAAAACAGAAGCTGGTAATTGCCATTTTGTTCCCCTCATGCTGACAGCGTGAGGAGAAAAAAAAGTAGTTTATCATCTTGTGTAAACGGGACATCAGTCCCGCACTCTCCAGACCCACTGCTGCTAAGTAGTGCCCACCAGTGCCACCTACCAGTGCATATCAGCACTGCTAAGTAGTCCTCTCAAGCTCCCAGGGAGTGGAGAACTGAGAGCAACGCAGCCAGAATAAAACGACCTGTGTGTCCTGCTGGCCACTGACCTGTGGGTCCTGCTGGCCGCTGGCCTGTAAGTCCTGCTGGCCACTGGCCTCTGGGTCCTGCTGGGAGCTGACCATGGCCTGTTGGGTCTGCTGGCTACTAGCCTAGGGCGACCAGATGTCCCCGGTTTCCCGGGACAGTCCCCGGACTGAGGATACTGTCCCCGGACCAAGTCTGTGCCCGATTCTGTCCCCACTTTGCAGGGCCAATCCTGGGAGGGTGCACCGTGAGCTGAGGCAGAGGGAGAGCGCCCTGGGCCGGCCCTACCATGGGTCCTGCTGGGCCTATTGTGCTGCCTTGAGAAGGGAAGGGGGGGCAAGCGCCGCTGGATTACACAGAGCGGGGACCTCCCGCTTACCCGGCGGCTGCTGTTATACGAAGTCCCGCCTCCTGGACCGGCTCCTATGATAGACAGCACATTGGTGACGTCTATCATAGAAGCCGGTCCTGGAGGCGGAACTTCGTATTACAGCAGCCACACCGGGTAGGCAGTAGATCTCCACTCTGTGTAATCCGGCAGCTCTTCTCTCTCTAATCCCCATGCAATAAACAGACTGCATTGATGGACACTGGCGAGGCTTCATTGATGGGCACTGATCAGGCTGCATTGATGGACACTGGTGAGGCTGCTTTGGATGGGCACTGGTGATAGTGAGCTGATTCAGTGGTTTAATGGGCCACTTGACTGGATTTGCCCCCCAGGCCTAAGGCTGCCAGCCCTCCCCTGAGGGACAGTGTCAGTGTCATATTCTTTGCTAAACCTTGTGTGTAGGGAGAGAGAAGGATAGGCAGGGAGAGTGTCAGTGTCATATTCTTTGCAAAACCTTGTGTGCAGGGAGAGAGAAGGATAGGCAGGGGACAGTGTCAGTGTCATTGTTGCTAAGCCTCCTGCACATTATACACCTGAAGCTAGCCCGTATTGCTGTGTTTTCCTGGTGTGTGACACTACCAGGCATTTGCAGCACTTACAGCGGACGTAGTGTGCCTCCTGCACATTAAACACCTGAAGCTAGCCCGTATTGCTGTGTTTTCCTGGTGTGTTACACCAACAGGCATTTGCAGCACTTATGTCATGGATATGCAGTAGTGTTTGTCTGTCAGCTTACCTTCCTTCCCATGTGTTCATCTTAGAGGCCAGAACCCTTTCACCTGGCTTCCTTTATAATCTCCTCCCAGCCAGACTCCACCCCAGGCCCTATCACAGAACACTATATTAACCTGTGCACTGCAAGCCTGCTTTGCTGATCAACGTGTTTGTTAGGCATTGTGTGTTTGGGTTCCTGCCTGCCGTGTGCTACATCTGTCTCTCTGTTACGTTATTGGCTTGTCCCCGACTATCCCTGTCTGCTCGTGACCCTTGACCTTCGGCTTGTCTTTCGTTATCCTTGTCTGCTTGTGGCCCTTGACTTTCAGCTTGTTATTCGTTACTCTTATATCTCGTGCTGCTGCTTCCCCTCTTGTCCCCTTATCCTACAGGGCGTGAGCTAGGAGACTCTAGGGGCCGCGACCTGGACCCAGCCTGCAGCATAACATCCTCACCACTAGAGGCTCTGGAGAAGACCTGCTGGGTCTTAGCCTCCGCACCCTGGGGAATCTTGGCTCTAGCTTCCCATAGGATCCCGGTTGTGCTCCTCTGGTCCACAACCACCCAGTTTCCTATCCGCAGCAGTCAGCCATAGGGTTCACTACCTTGCGGTGCACTCCTGTCCCCCTACGGTGTGCATCTGTCACCTGGCCGTAGGTGACCTGACAGTTTGATCAGCCATGAACCCGGCTGACATGCCGGTCCCTGTGGATGATCCTTTGCAGGGCATAGTCCGCAGACTTGAGACCCAGGAATCTAATCAGACCCAGGTCATGCGATTCCTTCAGGATTTGGCCTCCCGTTTTGAACAGGTTCAGGCCTCATTAGGACCCTTGGTTCAACAACCTCAACCGCTACCAGCGGCTGCACCTATTCCGGTCGCAGTCGCAGCCACACATTCAATACAACTCTCAGCTCCGTCCGGTTTCTCTGGTGACCCCAAGGCCTGCAGGGGGTTCATTAGCCAATGCACGATTCATTTCGAGCTTCAACCTCAAAACTTTCTGTCTGATAGGGCAAAGGTAGCCTATATAATTTCCCTCCTCTCCGGTGAAGCTTTAGCCTGGGCAGCCCCTCTGTGGGAACTGAATGATCCAGTGGTTTCTAGCCTGTCTGGCTTCTTGAAACTTTTTCGGAATATCTTTGAAGAACTGGCTCGTGTCTCTTCAGCGGCCAGCGCCCTTCTACGTCTCCGCCAAGAGTCTGCTTCAGTGGGACAGTATGCCCTTCATTTCCGCATACTGTCGGCTGAGTTGAGCTGGAACAATGAGGCCTTAGTTGCAACCTTTTTGCATGGCCTCTCTGATAGAGTGAAGGATGAATTAGCAGGAAGAACCATCCCCACTGATCTGGGCGGAGTTATCTCCTTGTGTAACCAGATCGATATTCGCTTTCAGGAGAGGACCCTAGAAAAGCAACGCCAGCACTCCTTGGTTCTTAGTCAGCCTGAGCTCCCCTCTCTTCGACCCGTAGAGCATCTCCTACCAGCTGAGGAACCCATGCAGCTGGGTCGGACCAGGCTATCCCCAGAGGAACGTGCTAGGCGTAGAACTCTTGGTCTGTGTCTTTACTGTGGGGGCAAAGGCCATTTTCGTGACACTTGCTATCTTTGTCCAGAAAAACGTTCGGGTCCACTTCATCTGGAAAGTGGAGTATTGGACCCAGAAATATCACCTTCCCCTTCTCGTCTTTTGCTTTCTGTGTTCCTTCATGTTGGTGCTTCTTCTCATTCGGTCTCAGCATATTTGGATTCCGGAGCCGCTGGTAATTTCATGGACTGGGAAATCGCATCGTCCATGAGACTTACTCTTTTGCCCCTCACCACGCCATTGGTGGTCTTGGCGATAGATGGTACTGTTCTCCCAGGGGGACCTATCCGCTTCAAGACCGTCACTGTTAAGATGTCGGTAGGGACACTCCACCAGGAGTGGATATCCTTCCTTATCTTACCCAAGGCCTCAACGCCTATAATTGTGGGTCTCCCATGGTTACAGCTCCATTCTCCTCATGTGGACTGGACTACTGGACAGATCCTGGCTTGGGGTTCCTCCTGTTCCTCGTCCTGCCTACCCAAGGTTGCCCCCTGTGAACCTGAGCCGGTCATTCATTCCAGGTTGCATAACCAATTACATTTCTCTGTCCCTACTAACCCTTGGACGCACAGCCAGGCTAGCTTGTCTACAAGTCCTGCAGTCGCTACGTCTTGCGATGCGATTCAGGTAGTCGCTACACCTGACTCTGCTATTCACTCGGCCTCTGTACTAGCTATGCCAGTCCAGCCCATGCCCAGTAAGCCTCCTACTTTTTCTTGTTCAGGACATTCTGCTTGTCTTTCAGCTATTCAGCTTGACTCCTGTGACATGTCAGCTTCTAACCAACCTGACTTCAGGGTTCCACTGACATCTGCCCAGTCTGATGGTCCTGTGCTAGATGACCAGTTCCTCTTTAAGGGTCTAGGGGACCCTCCTCAGATTCCTGTTGATCCTCTCATGCCCTTGCTTATTCCTAGAGAGCCTTTGGTCCTCAATAGATCTTCTTGTCATCTCCCTACCTCGGTTCTGGTCTCTGAGGATAATCTAAAGTACAAGGTTAGACAAGTTCTGGATTCTCGGCTCTGCAGAGGTATTCTTCAGTACCTTGTGCTTTGGAGAGGTTTTGGTCCTGAGGAGGCGTCTTGGATCGCCTGCATCTGATGTCGTTGCACCTCATCTGTTGAGGAGGTTTCATCTGAGATTTCCCTTTAAGCCTGGGCCCAGGCGGGGGAGGGCCCATAAGAGGGAGGGTACTGTCATGGATATGCAGTAGTGTTTGTCTGTCAGCTTACCTTCCTTCCCATGTGTTCATCTTAGAGGCCAGAACCCTTTCACCTGGCTTCCTTTATAATCTCCTCCCAGCCAGACTCCACCCCAGGCCCTATCACAGAACACTATATTAACCTGTGCACTGCAAGCGTGCTTTGTAGATCAACGTGTTTGTTAGGCATTGTGTGTTTGGGTTCCTGCCTGCCGTGTGCTACGTCTGTCTCTCTGTTACGTTATTGGCTTGTCCCCGACTATCCCTGTCTGCTCGTGACCCTTGACCTTCGGCTTGTCTTTCGTTATCCTTGTCTGCTTGTGGCCCTTGACTTTCAGCTTGTTATTCGTTACACTTTTATCTTGTGCTGCTGCTTCCCCTCTTGTCCCCTTATCCTACAGGGCGTGAGCTAGGAGACTCTAGGGGCCGCGACCTGAACCCTGCCTGCTGCATAACATCCTCACCACTAGAGGCTCTGGAGAAGACCTGCTGGGTCTTAGACTCCGCGCCCTGGGGAATCTTGGCTCTAGCTTCCTATAGGATCCCGGTTGTGCTCCTCTGGTCCCGCTTTCCACAACCACCCAGTTTCCTATCCGCAGCAGTCAGCCATAGGGTTCACTACCTTGCGGTGCACTCCTGTCCCCCTACGATGTGCATCTGTCACCTGGCCGTAGGTGACCTGACAACTTACAGCAGGCGTAGTGTCATTCCTGCAAAATATACTCCTGAAGCTAGGCCGTATTGCTGTGTTTTCCTAGTGTGTTACACCAACAGGCATTTTCAGCATTTGCAGCACTAACAGTAGGCGTAGTGTCATTCCTGCAAAATATACTCCTGAAACTAGCCAGTATTGCTGTTTTTTCCTAGTGTTTTACACCAACAGGCATTTGCAGCACTTACAGCTGGCGTAGTGTCATTCCTGCAAAATATACTCCTGGAGCTAGGCCGTATTGCTGTGTTTTCCTAGTGTGTTACACCAACAGGCATTTGCAGCATTTGCAGCACTTACAGCAGGCGTAGTGTCATTCCTGCAAAATATACTCCTGAAACTAGCCAGTATTGCTGTGTTTTCCTAGTGTGTTACACCAACAGGCATTTGCAGCACTTACAGCAGGCGTAGTGTCATTCCTGCAAAATATACTCCTGAAACTAGGCCGTATTGCTGTGTTTTCCTAGTGTGTTACACCAACAGGCATTTGCAGCACTTACAGCAGGCGTAGTGTCATTCCTGCAAAATATACTCCTGAAACTAGCCAGTATTGCTGTGTTTTCCTAGTGTGTTACACCAACAGGCATTTGCAGCACTTACAGCAGGCGTAGTGTCATTCCTGCAAAATATACTCCTGAAACTAGCCAGTATTGCTGTGTTTTCCTAGTGTGTTACACCAACAAGCATTTGCAGCATTTGCAGCACTTACAGCAGGCGTAGTGTCATTCCTGCAAAATATACTCCTGAAACTAGGCCGTATTGCTGTGTTTTCCTAGTGTGTTACACTAACAGGCATTTGCAGCACTTACAGCAGGCGTACAGTAGTGTTTTTCCTGCAAAATATACTCCTGAAACTAGCCCGTATTGCTGTGTTTTCCTAGTGTGTTACACCAACAGGCATTTGCAGCACTTACAGCAGGCGTAGTGTCATTCCTGCAAAATATACTCCTGAAGCTAGGCCTTATTGCTGGTTTTCCCATCTCCCTGCAGGCCATTAGAATGTCTGGAAGGCAAACAAGGAGAGGCAGACAGTCAGGAGCCAATAAAAGAGGGCAAGCAGGCTCTGTGTCTAGAGACAACAGTGCTGGTCGTGGACGCGGTGCATCGCCATCAGCACGTGGCCATGGGACACGCTTGTCCTTCTTTTTCGGAAGCTGGACGTGTTGAGCCGCATCATGCCGAAGACTTGGTAGAGTGGATGACCAAGCCCTCCTCATCCTCCTCATCCTCTCTCACCCAGGCTCAGGGTACTGGCAAAGCAGCTGCCAAAGCGTCCTCATCCCTGGTATCAATGTCATCATCAGTCACTCCTTTCCTAGACCCACCATGTCCTTCTGAGGAGTCCCCCGAACTGTTTGAGCACAGTTTGGGTACATGCTCCAGGAGGATGCCCACCGTTTCGAAGGGTCTGATGATGATACCCAGCTAGAGGAAGGCAGTAGCGTGAAAGCAGAGAGAGGGGATGCTCAAGAAGGACACCAATCTGGCAGTCATGTTCCAGCAGCTGCAGCATACTGCCAGATTGGCTCCAGTGATGAGGAGGGAGGGGATGATGAGGTCACTGACTCCACGTGGGTGCCTAATAGGAGAGAGGAGGAGGAGGAGGATGAGGAGGAGGCACATCTCCAATGAGGCAGGATGCCCTTGGGGGGCCAGCGTAAGGGCAGCACACCGACGGAATCACACTGCAGAGCTCTGCCTGTGCAGGGCGCTGCCTCTGGCCGTTATTCAAAAAGTTCTTTGGTGTGGGCCTTTTTTGAGTCGAGTGCATCAGATTGCACAGCTGCTGTTTGCAACATATGTCTCAAGCGTATATCGCGTGGCTAAAACATCAGCCGCTTGGGCACCACATGCTTGACCAGACAAATGTTGACCTGCCATGCAGCTCGTTGGCAAGCCTACCTTAAAGACCCACACCAAAGAACAAAGCGGACCTCTCCTTGCACCGCATCAGCTGGGATCTCCAACCCCACTATACCTTCAGTCCTCTCTGAAACCTGCACTGAGAGGAATGAAGGTGTAGAATTAGGTGTGTCACAGCCAAGTACTTGCGGGCACTCTGCTAGCAGTACACCGACGTCCGATTCTAGCAGGCAAATTTCCCTGCCCCAGCTGCTGGACCGTCAAAAGAAGTTCACTCCCAGCCATCCACATGCCCAGCGGTTGAATGCTAGCTTGGCTAAATTGCTAGCGCTTCAACTGCTGCCTTTTCAGTTGGTAGACTCGGCCCCCTTCCGTGAGTTTGTGCAATGTGCGGTTCCTCAGTCGCAGGTTCCCAAACGCCACTTTTTCTCACGGAAGGCGATTCCAGCTCTCTACCGGCATGTGGAAGGCAATGTCTTGGCCTCGCTGGACAGGGCGTTCAGCGGTAAGGTGCATATTACCGCTGACTCATGATCCAGCAGGCATGGACAGGGACTTTACCTTTCTTTCACGGCCCATTGGGTCACTCTTTTGGCAGCTGGGAAGGATGCAGGACAAGGTGCAGTAGTGTTGGAGGTTGTTCCGCCGCCACGCCTCCAAAATGCGACTTCTAGTTGTGACACACCTCTCTCCTCCACCCCCTCCTCTTCTTCTTCCTCCATGGCCTCTTCCTGTGCTTTGTCCTCGGAAGCAGCGGTGCTCCGTAGGCGTTCAAGGGGCTACGCAAGTACGCAGGCAAAAAGATGCCATGCCGTGCTTGCGCTGGTGTGATTGGGGGACAGGAGCCACACTGGGGCAGAGGTTCTGTCTGCTCTGCAGGGGCAGGCCGAGAGGTGGTTGACGCCACGCCAGCTTAAGCCAGGAATGGTGGTTTGCGACAATGGCACCAACCTCCTCTCCGCCCTCCGACAGGGACAACTGACCCATGTGCCCTGTGTGGCTCACGTCCTTAACCTGGTGGTGCAGCGGTTCTTGGGCAGGTACCCGGGCTTACAGGATGTCCTGAGGCAGGCCAGGAAAGTCTGTGTGCATTTCCGCAGATCTTATAATGCCAGTGCTCGCCTGGCTGAGCTGCAAAAGGAGTTGAACCTGCCCAAGAACCGCCTTATATGTGACATGCCCACCAGGTAGAACTCAACGTTGGCCATGCTGCAGCGGCTGCACACGCAGCAGAGGGCCATCAATGAGTACCTGTGCGACTATGGCACCAGGACAGGGTCAGGGGAGCTTGTTTTTTTTTCACCACGCCAGTGGGGCATGATCAGGGATGCATGCACTGTCCTGGCACCATTTGAGGAGGCCACGTGGATGATGAGCAGTGACAGTGCGTGCATCAGTGACACTGTACCTCTTGTCCACCTGTTGGAACATACGCTGTGTGGAATAATGGACAGGGCACTTGAGGCAGAACAGAGGCAGGAAGAGGAGGACTTCCTTGCCTCTCAAGGCCCCCTTTACCCAGACAGTGTTCCTTCTGTCCCACCCATCGCACAGGAAGATGAGGAGGAGGAGGAGGAGGATTGTGTCAGCATGGAGGTGGAGCCTGGCACTCAGCATCATCAGCAGCAGTCTTTTAGGGATGATTTACAGTCCCAAGAAACCTGTGGACTTGTACGTGGCTGGGAGGAGGTGGCTGCGAATCATGTCGTCCTTAGTGACCCAGAGGACTCCGGACTGAATGCCTCAGCTAACCTACACTGCATGGCCTTCCTGATCCTGCAAAGTCTGCGGAAGGATCCTCGTATTCTTCGGATCAAGGAGAGGGACCATTACTGGCTGGCCACTCTCCTTGATCCACGGTACAAGGGTAAGGTTGCGGACCTTATCTTACCGTCGCAAAAGGAGCAGAGGATGAGACAACTCCGGGAGGCCTTGCAGAAAGGTCTGTGCAACGCGTTCCCAGAGACTGGGAGCTTACAAACTCCTGGTCCTGGACAACGAGTTGCTGAGGCTTCGGTCAGTCAAAGAAGGAGCGGTGGGGAAGGTGGCCGTCTGACCGATGCATTCAGACAATTCTTTAGTCCGCAGCCCCAAGGTATGATCGGTTCCAGCAACCATCGCCAGCGTCTGATATACATGGTGCAGGAATACCTAGGGGCAAGGTCAGACTTGGACACCTTCCCCACCGAAAATCCTCTGACTTATTGGGTCTTGAGGATGGATCACTGGCCAGAGCTTGCACAGTATGCAATTGAGCTACTGGCCTGTCCTGCATCCAGCGTTCTTTCAGAACGCACATTCAGTGCTGCTGGAGGATTTGTCACGGATCACAGGGTGCGCCTGTCCACCGACTCGGTTAATCGACTGACTTTCATAAAGATGAACCAGTCTTGGATCACCACCAGCTACCACACACCTGAAGCTGATATAACAGACTAATTTATTTTCAAATGTCACATCCCTTCAAGACTGATGTTGATGCTGAGTGACTGTCCTGTTATGTTGATTGGCTATCCTCCTCCTCCTCAATGATCCGATTGATGATGATAGCTTGGAAGAACATTTTTGTTTCTGGGTGCCGCTACCAGTGCCTAAGGCCCAATTTTTCAGCCCCTGTTTAACAGGGGCATGTAATTACAATTTTTTATGCAATGCTTTGCAGCAGGGCTCATTCCTGCACTCCAACTAGAGTATCTGGGAGAGGTTGCAGTGTCGTGGCACCAGCACCAGTGCCTAAGGCCCAATTTTTCAGCCCCTGTTTAACAGGGGCATGTAATTACAATTTTTTATGCAATGCTTTGCAGCAAGGCTCATTCCTGCACTCCAACTAGAGTATCTGGGAGAGGTTGCAGTGTCGTGGCACCAGCACCAGTGCCTAAGGCCCAATTTTCAGCCCCTGTTTAACAGGGGCATGTAATTACAATTCTTGATCTAATAATTCACAGCAGGGCCCATTTCTGCGCCCATCAAGAGTAACTGTGAGGCCTTACAGTGTTGTGTCAACACCACCACCACCAAAGGCCCAATTTTTCAGCCCCTGTTAAACAGGGGCATGCAATTACAATTCTTGATCTAATAATTCACAGCAGGGCCCATTCCTGCGCCCATCAAGAGTAACTGTGAGGCCTAACAGTGTTGTGTCAACACCACCACCACCACCACCAAAGGCCCAATTTTTCAGCCCCTGTTCAACAGGGGCATGCAATTACAATTCTTGATCTAATAATTCACAGCAGGGCCCATTCATGCGCCCACCAAGAGTAACTGTGAGGGCTTACAGTGTTGTGGCAACACCAACATGTAAGGGGCAAATTTCAGCAGAGTATATAGGGCAGGCCCCTACTTTCAAAGATTCAACTTACAAACGACTCCTACTTGCAAACGGAAGGAGACAACAGCAAGTGAGAGGAAATTTACCCTTAGGAAGGGAAATTCTCTCCTGTAAGAGTTATTTTGGGAAAAAGGTGTCTCCTCTCTACTGATGCTTTATCACCAATCCTTGTTTCAATAAAAACCCCACTTTTCAAAAACATTTGTCATTGGGACGGAAAGTGAGGTGAAATGTTCTGAACAGGGGCACAGACAGCAAAACAAATGTTACAGGGGTGATAACCCTTCCCTATGTTTTCCAAAAAGCTTAAAAATAGATTTTTTGGCTGGAGCTACACTTAAACAATGTACCTGTTCAAAATTACAAACAGATTCTACATAAGAACAAACCTACAGTCCCTGTCTTGTATGCACCGCCTGTATACGGCTGTTCAGAGTATATAGGGCCTTTTTTATTTTGTGTGCGGGGTTCCCCTTAATATCCATACAAGACCCAAAGGGGCTGCTAATGGGCTGGGGTAGGGGGGGATGATGGGGTAGCTATGCCATTTTTCTTAAAGATTTCCATCCATATTACCGGGACCAGACATTACATTAAAGCCGCAAGCAGTTTTAAATGGCTTTTTTTTTCCTTTAGAAATGTCATTTTGTGCAGGGACAGTTCTAAACACGGGAAACACGTGGCACTTCACAGGCATACTTTAGACACCCCCCCAGGTACGATATTTAAAGGAATATTTCACTTTTTTTTTTTCACTTTATGAATCATTAAAATGACTGCTCCCAAAAAACGGCCGTTTTTAAAACTTCTTTTTGCATTGATACACGGCCCCTGGTGCAGAACCCAGGTTCCCAAACCCTTTTTAGGACAATAACATGCATAATAGTCGTTATAATTAGCACTTTAGATTTCGAACGTTCGTATCCATTGTATTTAATAGGGTTCTAATGTTCGTGCAAACTTTCGGTCCGTTCGCGGGTTCTGGTGAGAACCGAACCCGGGGGTGTTCGGCTCATCCCTAATGGGGAACAGTTCCCAGATGAAATGACTTTGGCTAACATGTCCCTGCTTCCAAAACCACTGAAGGACCATACGCTCCCACAAAATTATAGACCTATATCGGTCATTAATAACGATCTGAAAATTTTTAGTCGTATACTAGCTGACAGACTGGCCAGTATTATTGAATCTCTGACCAATCTGGCTTCATCCCTAACAGATTTATTACTGATAACATCCGGCTCACCATGAACATACTCCAAGATGCTACTCTCCATCACTAGGGATGAGCTTCGAGTTCGAGTCGAACTCATGTTCGACTCGAACATTGCCTGTTCGCCCGTTCGCCGAACAGCGAACAAATTGGGGTGTTCGCGGCAAATTCGAAAAATCTATGGGAGAAATCTAAAGTGCTAATTATAAAGGCTTATATGCAAGTTATTGTCCTAAAAAGTGTTTGGGGACCTGGGTCCTGCCCCAGGGGACATGTATCAATGCAAAAAGAAGTTTTAAAAACGGCTGTTTTTTCGGGAGCAGTGATTTTAATAATGCTTAAAATGAAAAAATAAAAGTGAAATATTCCTTTAAATTTCGTACCTGGGGGGTGTGTATGATATGCATGTAAAGTGGCACATGTTTCCCGTGCTTAGAACTGTCCCTGCAAAAAATGTCATTTTTGAAAGAAAAAAATGCATTTAAAACTGACTCGCGGCTATTAATGAATTGTCGGCTCCCGGCAATACATACAAAAGTCATTGATAAAAAGGGACAGTTCTAAGCACGGGAAACATGCGCCACTTTACATGCATATCATACACACCCCCCAGGTACAAAATTTAAAGGAATATTTCACTTTTATTTTTTCATTTTAAGCATTATTAAAATCACTGCTCCCGAAAAAACGGACGTTTTTAAAACTTCTTTTTGCATTGATACATGTCCCCTGGGGCAGGACCCAGGTCCCCAAACACTTTTTAGGACAATAACTTGCATATAAGCCTTTATAATTAACACTTTAGATTTCGAACGTTCGAGTCCATTGTATTTAATAGGGTTCTAAAGTTTACACGAACATTTTGTCTGTTCGCAGGTTCTGGTGCGAACCGAACAGGGGGGTGTTCGGCTCATCCCTGTCCATCACAAACAAGCCCTCCTGCTGAGCCTAGATATCAACAAAGCTTTTGACAGCGTCCTCTGGCCTTATCTTTTCAATGTGTTACAGCGCATGGGCTTCAAAGATGATTTTCTCAGAGGGGTACAGGCTCTATACCACAACCCTAGCACACGCATCAGACTACCCGGATGCAACTCTGGGTTTTTCACACTGGGCAGGGGCACCCGTCAGGGCTGTCCCCTATCACCCTTATTATTTGCCCTGGCCATGGAACCCCTAGCTACAGCTATTAGACATCATCCAGACATATCTGGCTACTCGCTTGGATTGACCCCCTTTAAACTATGCATGTATGCGGACGATGTCATGCTTTTTTTGTCCCAACCCCACACCTCCTTACCTAACTTACTCTCCCTGTTGTTGACTTTTGCCTTTATTTCTGGCCTTACGCTCAATGTTGCTAAATCTACCGCTCTCCCCCTCAATTTACCCCCTGCTCAGTGTGAAGGGCTTAAACAATCCTTCCCCTTCCAATGGTCTTCGGACAAGATCCCATACCTTGGCATCTATATCCCACAAAACTGGTCTACGATTTTTCAAGCAAACTATCCGGCATGTGTCTCCCAACTGCGTAACCTCCTATCGTATTTTGTTTCTTGGGAGAGTCACGGCTATTAAAATGACCCTGCTTCCAAAACATTTGTATCTATTCAGAGCCCTCCCTATAATGATCCCCAAGTCCTACATAGACAACCTACAAAGAGAGATTAATAACTTTATTTGGCAGAATAAGAAACCCAGATGCTCCAGGTTGGTGCTGTATAGATCCCAGAGGACTGGGGGCCTGGGTTTGCCACACCTCTAATTATATTATTTAGCTGCCCAGTTTTCTCAAATGGCACAATGGAGTATCCCTAACTCAAAAGTTCCATGGGTCTTGTTTGAATCTCTATCCATCAAACCCTATAGGATCCATTCCATTCTTTGGTCCCCTACTAACCTGGCACACAAACTATCCACCCTTAATTCCTTGGTATGCCACGCCCTTATTCTTTGGGGCCGATATAAAACCAAATTGGACCTTGTTACCTCTGCTCCCCCGGGTTCTTCCTTTTTAGGTGAGCCCTTATTTACCCCAGCATGGGCACGCCCCCAAAACTTCTCATGGTGGTTGACCAACTCTTTGGTCTCACTTCGAGACCTCCAAATGGATGGTACCTTTGCCGCCTTTGACCTTCTTCGGAGCCGTAAACAGGCCCCACCTAGAGAGTACTATAGGTATCTACAAATCAAGCACTTTTTTAGCTCACATTTTGCACTCACACCGTCCCACCCCCCTTTGGTCTTCGAACGGATCTGCCGTGACTCTCCCAGGGGCAAAGGACTTATCTCATTGCTATATAGTGATGCGGTGGCCTCAACCTTCTCTGGAGAGCCTCCATATAAAGCTAAATGGGAGACTGACTGTGGGGAGCAATTCTCTCCTGAGGATTGGGATAACATGCTGGATAACTTGCGCAAGGCCACAAAATCCCTAACAGTGAGGGAAACCGCCTACAAGGTCCTAACAAGGTGGTATTATACTCCATCCAGACTTCAGATTATGTTTCCTGGCACCTCGGGTCTGTGCTTCAGGGGATGCAATGTTTTAGGCACCTTGAGGCATATATTCTGGGACTGTGAAAAGCTCTCCCCAGTTTGGGAGGGGATTTCCGCTTTGGCCTCAGCTATTGCGGAAACCCCTCTACAACTCACGGTCTCGATGTGTCTCCTAGGGGCACCGATCCCGGAGATTCCCCGTAACCAAGAATGCCTCATACACACAATTTGCGTTTCCACTCTCTGGAGCATAGCTCTGCACTGGAAGTCCCCTGCGGTCCCGATCCCCTCGGTTCTATCCAGAATAAATAATATAATGCTGATGGAGAGGATTTTATACACCTTACAAGATAGAATGATCCTGTTTGACCGAAGGTGGGAACCCTGGAAGACCCACAAGAGTATTCTAGAATCCTGACCTGACATATACTTTATATGACATAATCTCCCGGTAGCGAATATTTCCAGGTATGTCTGGTCCGCCCTTTATAAATTCTGATTATTACTAGTCCATAAGGATCCTTATTTCCTGAATCTCTATAAGTTATGCTTGAAAATGTTGTTTTCTTTTTCGTCTTATAAATTATTCCTTTTTTTTGTTTTTAATTTCTAGATTTATGTATGTTGTTCTTTAGATTTATTGATGCTTTGATATATACGATATATGCCTTTCCATATTTGTATATTTTTACTTTTATCTTCAATAAAAAGTTTGTAATAAAAAAAAAAAAATGTTTGGGGACCCGGGTCCTGCCCCAGGGGACATGTATCAATGCAAAAAAAAGTTTTAGAAACGGACGTTTTTTCGGGAGCAGTGATTTTAATAATGCTTAAAGTGAAACAATAAAAGTGAAATATTCCTTTAAATTTCGTACCTGGGGGGTGGGGATGTGTATAGTATGTCTGTAAAGCGGCACTTGGTTCCCTTGCTTCGAACAAAAAAAAAATACGTGGTGGTCCCCCCAAATTCAATTACCAGGCTCTTCAGGTCTGGTATGGATATTAAGGGGAACCCTGCGTCAAATTAAAAAAAAAATGACGTGGGGTTCCCTCCAAATATCCATACCAGACCCTTCAGGTCTGGTATGGATTTTAAGGGGAACTCCATGCCAAATTGGAAAAAAATGGCGTGGAGTTCCCCCCAAAAATCCATACCAGACCCTTTATCTGAGCACGCAACCTGGCAGGCCGCAGGAAAAGAGGGGGGGGGACGAGAGAGCGCCTATGTCATTGGCTATTCCCCGGCAAGCGGGGAAAGCTGGGGCTTACCCCTATGATCTGACGGGTGACCCCGCCCCTTCATATGTCAGACCCCGCCTACGTCATTGGCTGAGCGGACCTGATGTGGAACTTCCTCTGCAGTGTAATAAATGAATAGACCCGCCCCTTCTCACATTCCCCATCAGGTCCACTCAGCCTTACACCCAGTGAAGGCATACCCCCCCCCCAGGTACGAAATTCAAAGGAATATTTCACTTTTATTGTTTCACTTTAAGCATTATTAAAATCACTGCTCCTGAAAAAACTGACGTTTTTAAAACTTTTTTTTTGCATTGATACATGTCCCCTGGGGCAGGACCGGGTCCCAAAACCCTTTTTAGGACAATAACTTGCATATTAGCCTTGATAATTAGCACTTTTGATTTTGAACGTTCGAGTTTATTGTATTTAATAGGGTTCTAAAGTTCGCGTGAACTTTAGGTCTGTTCGTAGGTTCTGAGAATGCCTCATACACACAATTTGCGTTTCCACTTTCTGGAGCATAGCTCTGCACTGGAAGTCCCCTGCGGTCCCGATCCCCTCGGTTCTATCCAGAATAAATAATATAATGCTGATGGAGAGGATTTTATACACCTTACAAGATAGAATGATCCTGTTTGACCGAAGGTGGGAACCCTGGAAGACCCACAAGAGTATTCTAGAATCCTGACCTGACATATACTTTATATGACATAATCTCCCGGTAGCGAATATTTCCAGGTATGTCTGGTCCGCCCTTTATAAATTCTGATTATTACTAGTCCATAAGGATCCTTATTTCCTGAATCTCTATAAGTTATGCTTGAAAATGTTGTTTTCTTTTTCGTCTTATAAATTATTCCTTTTTTTTGTTTTTAATTTCTAGATTTATGTATGTTGTTCTTTAGATTTATTGATGCTTTGATATATACGATATATGCCTTTCCATATTTGTATATTTTTACTTTTATCTTCAATAAAAAGTTTGTAATAAAAAAAAAAAAAAAAAAATGTTTGGGGACCCGGGTCCTGCCCCAGGGGACATGTATCAATGCAAAAAAAAGTTTTAGAAACGGCCGTTTTTTCGGGAGCAGTGATTTTAATAATGCTTAAAGTGAAACAATAAAAGTGAAATATTCCTTTAAATTTCGTACCTGGGGGTGGGGGGGGATGTGTATAGTATGTCTGTAAAGCAGCACTTGGTTCCCTTGCTTCGAACAAAAAAAAAAATGCGTGGTGGTCCCCCCAAATTCAATTACCAGGCTCTTCAGGTCTGGTATGGATATTAAGGGGAACCCTGCGTCAAATTAAAAAAAAAATGACGTGGGGTTCCCTCCAAATATGACCTGAAGGGTCTGGTATGGATTTTAAGGGGAACTCCATGCCAAATTGGAAAAAAATGGCGTGGAGTTCCCCCCAAAAATCCATACCAGACCCTTTATCTGAGCACGCAACCTGGCAGGCCGCAGGAAAAGAGGGGGGGACGAGAGAGCGCCTATGTCATTGGCTATTCCCCGGCAAGCGGGGAAAGCTGGGGCTTACCCCTATGATCTGACGGGTGACCCCGCCCCTTCGTATGTCAGACCCCGCCTACGTCATTGGCTGAGTGGACCTGATGGGGAACTTCCTCTGCAGTGTAATAAATGAATAGACCCGCCCCTTCTCACATTCCCCATCAGGTCCACTCAGCCTTACACCCAGTGAAGGTGACCCCACCCCGCACGTCATTGGCTGAGCGGACCTGATGGTAAACTTGAGTAGGGGCGAGTCTATTCATTTATTACACTGCAGAGGAAGTTCCCCATCAGGTCCGCTCAGCCAATGAAATTTTGTGTGGAGTGGAGACTGCAGCGCTGGACATTGGATTACCGCGGGACACTGGATTACATCGCTGGAATGGGTTTTTTATTTTTAATTTTTGTATTATTAATAAAGGAATTTCCCAACTGTGCCTGTGTGTTTTTTTTACAATTTTTTACACTTTCTTTGTGAAATGGTAGGGGTACAATGTACCCCTTACCAATTCACATGGGGGGGATCTGGGGGTCCCCTTTGTTAAAGGGGTCTTGCAGATTCCAATAAGCCCCCCAACCGCAGACCCCCACAACCACCGGGTAAGGGTTGTGGGGATGAGGCCCTTATCCCCATCAACATGGGGACATGGTGCTTTGAGGGGTCACAGACCCCCAGCATCCTCCCCATGTTGTGGGCATGTGGCCTGGTATGGTTCAGGAGGGGGGGGCACTCTCTCGTCCCCCCCCTCTTTTCCTGTGGCCTGCCAGTTTGCGTGCTCGGATAAAGGGTCTGGTATGGATTTTTGGGGGAACTCCACTTAATTTTTTTTTAAATTTGATGCAGGGTTCCCCTTAATATCCATACCAGACCTGAAGGGCCTGGTAATGGAATTTGGGGGGACCCCCACGCATTTTTTTTTTTATCAATTACTTTTCTCTGTATTGCCGGGAGCCGACAATTCATTATAGCCGCGAGTGCTTTTAGATGACTTTTTTTCCTTCAGAAATGACACTTTGTGCAGGGAAAGTTCTAAGCACGGGAAACAAGCGCTGCTTTACAGGCATACTATACCCCCCCCCCCCCCAGGTACGAAATTCAAAGGAATATTTCACTTTTATTGTTTCACTTTAAGCACTATTAAAATCACTGCTCCTGAAAAAACTGACGTTTTTAAAACTTTTTTTTGCATTGATACATGTCCCCTGGGGCAGGACCCGGGTCCCAAAACCCTTTTTAGGACAATAACTTGCATATTAGCCTTGATAATTAGCACTTTTGATTTTGAACGTTCGCGTTTATTGTATTTAATAGGGTTCTAAAGTTTGCCTGAACTTTAGGTCTGTTCGCAGGTTC
This sequence comes from Rana muscosa, assembly GCA_029206835.1. Classification (NCBI taxonomy): domain Eukaryota; kingdom Metazoa; phylum Chordata; class Amphibia; order Anura; family Ranidae; genus Rana; species Rana muscosa. The sequence continues at coordinate 35,959,261 of CM055116.1, read as the reverse complement.
TGGTGCAAACCGAACCGCCGACCCCACCGCCATTATCACTATACTATGGAAACCCTTGTAGTTATAGTAGTAATACCCCGAATGGGGTGGTGGGACGATGCAGACTTGCTTCCTGTCTATTGCCCCTCCGCAGTTGGGAAAGTCCCACCGCTTGGCAAACTGGGAGGCCACGGTCTGCCATTCCTGTGCTGTAGAAGGAAACTGTGGAGTCAAACAATAAAAACATATATTAGTACTTTTGCACATAACATTGCAAGCAGATTCTAAAAAAACATTCTTGGCCAACATCAGTATAACATTTATTTAAAGGAGTATTTAAAGCCAAAATTAGAAGGCACAATTATCATATTCCTCACCCCCTCTGATGGCCGATTGTCAAAATTAAGGGGGGGGTTTCTAACTGAGTTTGGGACCCCCCAAAAAAAATATGCCACTCTGCCTGAATTTAATGAGAACAAAAACATTTGTACACATTTTCGGGGGAGTTTAGGAAAAGCACTACAATGGAGCTGACAAAATACATTGGGAAGTGACTAGGCTAGGTGTGTATGGGCCCAGGATAGCATGAAGGAAAATATGCATGTAGGCCAAAAAAGGAGCATTAAAAGCTTACAGCATGCATTGGGTCAAAGGGGACATTCACAGCATATTACAATCATGATAATTAGCAAACATTCAATACATAGAATATGATGTTAAAGGAGAAAATTTACCTTAATATCGTCCTTCTGCAGGACTTGAATGATGTCAGAACAGATCTCTGGTATAATGATCCCCAGAGCCTGGGGGGAGTTGCCTGTTGAGAACTTGAGGTCCTGCAGACTTCTTCCAGTTGCCAGGTATCTCAACGTAGCAACTAGCCTATGCTCGGCAGTGATGGCTTCCCGCATGACAGTGTCCTGCCTCGTGATATAGGGGGACAGCAAAGCCAATAGACAGTGAAAAACGGGGTCTGTCATCCGGAGAAAATTCCTGAAATCATCAGGGTTTTTCTCCTGGATCTCCCTCAGCAAAGGCATGACAGAATTGTTCCCTCTGGAGCAACCAATTCTTCGTCCATGAACTCCTCCTCACCCTGTTCATGGACTGAGCTTGGGTTAAAGCAAAAAGCCCAACACCAAGTGCCCGCACAGCAAGAACTCTACGACGAGTACGTACATGCAACATAGCTAGATAACGGTCAGCTGGTCAGAACGAACTAACAGAACGCACTGAAGAACAGCAAGGCCTATGAAAAACGACCTGAAAAACAGAAACGAGCGGACAAGAACGCACTGAAAAAAACAGATAAGCACTGACTACACGCCCTGAAAGACAGATACAAACCCAGAAGCACAAACTGAACACCAGAAAACGAACTGAAAGCACAAAGACTTAAAAGCGCGAATTGTCTCTCACCAAACTTTTACTGACACGAGGATCAGCAAAAGCAGCCCAAAGAGTGGTGCCGTTGGAATGGAACTTCCCTTTATAGTGCCATCGTACGTGTTGTACGTCACTGCGCTTTGGACGGGCGGACTTTTGTCTGAGCGTGTGTATGCAAGGCAGGCTGAGAGGAATTCTGTTGGGAAAACCGTTGGTTTATTATCCGACGGAAAAAACGATTGTGTGTACTAGGCATAAGAGTGTGAAACATGTCAGCTACATTTGTACCTGTATCTCTGCTATTCATGTAATTCGATTTTCTACAATAAAGGTGTTTTGCATTGGAGTGCGGCCGTCCAAATCTCTCTTTTCCTACACATATAAATTCATATAGTCCAAAAAATTGCTTCAAAACCTAAACATTTCATATAAACAGCATAAGTATTGATCTGTGCTGATTTAAAGTGATACTAATGTCTTGTTTTTTTAAACTTAAAATTAACAAACAGGTCACACTTACCCACTCTGTGCAGGGGTTTTGCACAGAGCAGTCAGATCCTCCTCTTCTCAGGTCCCTCTTCTGTGCTTCTGGGCCCTCCCTGCTGTTGAGTGCTCCCACAGCAAGCAGCTTGCAATAAGGGCACCCAAGCTGAGCCACAGCTCCCTGTGTCCATTCAGACATGGCGCCACGGCCTCGCCCTGCCCCCTTTCTGTACTCATTGGCTAACTGACTTTGAATGACAGCAGCGAGAGCCAAAGGTGCCAAGCTGCTGTCTCAGCCATTGAGGAGGGGTGTCCCAGGTAGCCGAGTATTGTGTATTGTGAATGGTCACCACAACATGCTCCACTTCAAACAAAGGGTATTAGCCTCTTACCAGAAAGTTTGACCCTTATGCCGCGTACACACGACCGTTTTTCATGACGAGAAAAATTCAATTTTTTAAATTGGTCATTAAAAATGATCGTGTGTAGGCTCCAGAGCATTTTTAACGATGTGAAAAATGGCCTCAAAAAAATTAGAACCTGCTCTATTTTTTCACGTCGTTTTTCACGTCATTCTTTTTAACATCGTTAAAAATGGTAGTGTGTATGCTTTTAAGAGGGGGGAAAAACTGCGCATTCTCAGAATCAAGTATGAGACGGGAGCGCTCGTTCTGGTAAAACTAATGTTTGTTATGGAGATAGCACATTCGTTACGCTGTAACGGACTGAAGAGCACGAGGCTGAAAAGCGCAAATCAGCTCTCACCAAACTTTACTAACACGAGGATCAGCAAAAGCAGGCCAAAGGGTGGCGCCATCCGAATGGAACTTCCCCTTTATAGTGCCGTCGTACGTGTTGTACGTCACCGCGCTTTGCTCGAGCATTTTTTTTTCACGATAGTGTGTAGGTAAGGCAGGCTTGAGAAGAATCACGTCCAGAAAAACTTTGTTTTTTTCAATGACATTAAAAACGGCCGTGTGTACGCAGCATTACAGGTCAAAAAATGCCTTAGCAAGCAAGCCTCCAACGGGCAAGAGATGACACTTCACTGGCAGGTCTAAGCACTAGTATGGATGTACTCTCCCCGTCTCCTCAATCCAACACCATGTAATCACTCCTCAATTCAATGGACGAGATATAATACACACAGATAGAGGAAGGAACATCTCATTGCGCAGCATCCATAAAATTTAAGTTTTTACTTAAAAGAAATGTACTTACAAATAGGGATGAGCTTCGTGTTTGAGTCGAACCTAAGTTCGACTCGGACATCGTCTGTTCGGCTGTTCGCTGAATTGCGAACAATATGGGCCGTTCGCGCCAAATTCGAGTGGCGTGTCACGGCCCATGTTTCACTGCGGCATCGCAGTGAATTTCTGGCTGATGATTGGCCAAGCATGCACTATGACCCTCATGCTTGGCCAATCACAGCGCCGTCTGAACAGAGAGCCGTAATTGGCCAAAGCCAGGGTGGCTTTGGCCAATTATGGCTCAGGGGGTTTAGTACACGCCCCACACTATATAAGGCCGCCGGCTTGGCGGCCTTGTGTAGTGTTACATAGTTAGTCAGGTTGAAAAAAGACACAAGTCCATCCAGTTCAACCATATAAAAAAAAAAATCGTACAATCCCATACCCACAGTTGATCCAGAGGAAGGCAAAAAACCCCAGCAGAGCATGATCCAATTTGCTACAGCAGGGGAAAAAATTCCTTCCTGATCCCCCGAGAGGCAATCGGATATTCCCCGGATCAACTTTACCTATAAATGTCAGTATCCAGTTATATTATGTGTGTAGCGGGGTCTCCTTTAAGACTCTCAGGACTACCTTACCCAGAACCCCATTCGGCACCCAGGGTGCAATGTTGCCACCGCAGAGACTCATGGGTGGAGCTATAGAGGAAGGGCGAGGCTAGGCTCGCTCTCTTTGGGACACGAGACTTTGGTGAACAAGTCCTCCTGTGCGGATCTGCTTGTGTGCAAGGCCTGAAGCCTGGGGCCTTGCACAGCTACCAAAGAGCCTTCCACCCTACTGCGAGCCTGGGTGGCATCTGACTTTGTTATCCTCAACCTTTGTTGGATCGGAGACCCGACCGCTGCAGACGCTGTGTGTGGAGACACAGCAGGTGGAAGTCCCGGACTGGGATCGCGTCCGGAGGGGTGAGCGAGCACATGCTCAATCCATATACTTTTTTCTGTTGTTAGGCCTACAGACTGCCGTGGCCCACCCACTTATATCTAAGACCCCACTGGAGATCTATAGCAGAACTGAGCCAAAGGGTCTCCAGTGAAGTGTTCCGTGTTGTTACTTTGACCTGTGGATTACAAATGTGTTCCTGAATGTGCACCACCATTAAAGACTTGCATGCGAAGAAATCACCTCCTAGAGACTGAGTTTTAGAGTCTGGGTCAGGACTGACCAAGCGTTAGAGTTAGTTGCTGCGCCACAGGGCGCTAACGGTCATTACAGGTGGTATGCCATTACTGTATTTCACTAATGTGTAGTAGGTTATTCAGTGCAGGGCTCTGCAAGTAATTCACATGGTTTGTTATAACTGTTCTTTTGCTTTTAGAAGAGTAAACTTGTTATACTTTACTACTCTGCATTGGTGTCTGAATTTTACCATAGAGTATAAGAGATATTACCCTAGACTAACACTGCCAGAGTGGGTCGAGTAAATTGCCGGGGGTTGGCGGTGCTGTGTTCAGGGCCTGAGACCAAATTCAGCAGCTCTCTTAGTTGGGGGTGTGCTACACGTACATTTAAGAAAGAATCCAGACCTTTCTTAAATCAATCTACTGAGCTGGCCAGAATCACCTCTGCAGGGAGTCTATTCCACATTTTCACAGCTCTTATTGTGAAGTAACCTTTCCGTATTTGGAGGTGAAATCTCTTTTCCTCTAGACGCAAAGAGTGCCCCCTTGTCCTTTGTGTTGACCGTAAAGTGAATAACTCAACACCAAGTTCACAATATGGACCCCTTATATATTTGTACATGTTGATCATATCCCCCCTTAATCTCCTCTTCTCAAGAGTGAATAAATTCAGTTCCTCTAATCTTTCCTCATAGCTGAGCTCCTCCATGCCTCTTATTAGTTTGGTTGCCCTTCTCTGCACTTTCTCCAGTTCCCCAATATCCTTTTTGACAACTGGGGCCCAAAACTGAACTGCATATTCCAGATGGGGTCTTACTAATGATTTGTACAGGGGCAAAATGATATCTCTCTCTCTGGAGTCCATACCTCTCTTAATACAAGAAAGGACTTTGCTCGCTTTGGAAACCGCAGCTTGGCATTGCATGCCATTATTGAGCTTATGATCTACCAAAACCACCAGATCCTTCTCCACTATGGATCCCCCCAGTTGTACTCCCCCTAGTATGTATAATGCATTCATATTCTTAGCCCCCAAGTGCATAATTTTACATTTATCAACATTAAACCTCATCTGCCACATAGTCGCCCAATTAGAGAGGGCATTGAGGTCGGCTTGTAAATTGGCGACATCCTGTAAGGACGTTATTCCACTGCATAGCTTAGTGTCATCTGCAAACACAGAAATGTTACTTTTGATCTCAGACCCAATATCATTTATAAAGATATTAAAAAGTAAGGGTCCCAACACTGAACCTTGGGGTACACCACTGATAACCTTGGACCATTCAGAGTAAGAATCATTAACCACTACTCTCTGAATTCTGTCTTTTAGACAGATTTCTATCCATTTACAAACTGATATTTCCAATCCTGTAGACTTTACCTTACACATGAGCCGTGTGTGCGGAACTGTAGCGAACGCTTTTGCAAAATCCAAGTATACCACATCCACAGCCACTCCTCTGTCCAAGGTTTTACTTTCCTCTTCATAAAAAGAAATCAGGTTTGTCTGACAACTTCTGTCTTTCATGAATCCATGCTGTCTGTTGCTTAAAATATTTTTTTCCAGCAAGAACTCATCTATGTGGTCTTTTATTAATCTCTCCAGTATCTTCCCAACTATAGAAGTTAAACTAACAGGTCTATAGTTACTTGGTAAAGACACCACATTAGCCCTGCGTCAATCCAGTGGTACTATTCCCGTCATTAATGAGTCCCTAAAAATTACATACAGTGGCTTTGAAATTACAGAGCTCAATTCTTTTAGGATCCGTGGGTGTATGCCATCTGGTCCAGGTGCTTTATCCACCTTTATTCTGTCTAAATATTTCTGGACCATATCACCTTTGAGCCATTGTGGATTTGGGGCTGTGTCACTACCACCCCCATTTTGGACATGAGCTCCCCCATGCTCCTTTGTATACACAGAGCTGAAGAAAGTATTTAATAAATTAGCCTTCTCTTTGTCCCCAGTCACCCACTCTAGATTATTTTGTAAAGGGCCTACATGCTCAGACTTGACCTTTTTACTATTAATATATTTGAAGAATTTTTTGGGGTTTGTCCTACTATCTTTTGCAATCTGTCGTTCATTTTGAATTTTTGCATCCTTGATTTCCTTTTTACATATCCTGTTATATTCTTTGTAATATTTAAATGACACTAGTGTTCCCTCATTTTTATATTTTTTAAAAGTTCTTTTCTTATAGTTTATAGCTTTTTTAACTTTGGCCTTGAGCCACATAGGTTTTATTTTTAGCCTTTTAAACTTATTTCCCAATGGGAATATACTTTGCAGTGAGTTCACAAACAGTCTTTTTGAAGAGTTCCCATTTCTGTTCTGTGCCCATTGATGCCAATATTGCCTCCCAGTCTAAGTCCTGGAGAGCAGCCCTCATCCTTGGAAAATTTGCTCTCTTGAAATTAAGTGTTTTTATCTTTCCTGTATGTGATTTTTGCTTACAACTAACATCAAATGAAATCATGTTATGGTCACTGCCACCCAGGTGTTCCTTTATCTGAACATTAGTAATACGCTCTGCATGGTTTGAGATTGCCAGGTCCAACAGAGCATCATTCCTAGTTGGGGCCTCGATACACTGGACCATAAAATTGTTCTGCAATAGGTTTATAAATTTTTGCTCTTTAACTGTCCCAGCAGTGCCATTACTCCAGTCAATTTCTGGGTAGTTAAAATCCCCCATTATTATCACCGTCCCAGCCCTTGCAGCCCTTTCCATCTGTGCAAGGAGCTGAGTCTCCACCTCCTCTTTAACATTGAGTGGTCTATAACAAACTCCAATGATTAACTTTGAACTACGCACATCTGTATGCAGTTCCACCCATAATGCTTCAGACTCATCGCACTCTCCATCCACCAGATCCTCTTTCACACTTGCTTTGAGATCACTTCTTACATAGAGACAGACCCCTCCACCTTTCCTTTTTACCCTGTCTTTCCAAAAGAGTGCATAGCCAGGAATATTAATAGCCCAGTCATGTGAGGAATGAAGCCAAGTTTCAGCAATACCGATTACATCATAGCTCTCCTCATGCACCAGAGCTTCCAACTCACCTATTTTGCTTGGTAGACTTCTGGCATTGATGAACAGACACTTTAATGCATTAATATATTTAGACCGGTCACATACTATCCTCTTGGGTGTTCCCAGATTGCAACTAGGACTTGCTACTATACTTACCTTGGGTTTATGTGCTTTGGTTACCCTACCACTAACACCCCTAATACTACCCTCTGGAATATGTTCCACGCTGACTCTCACCATCTCTGGACCCTCCCCCCTGTCCCCTAGTTTAAAAACCCCTCTAACTTTTTAGCCATCCTTATTCCCAGCTGATCTGCACCCTCCTCATTAAGGTGCAGTCCGTCCCTTCTATAGTACTGGTTATTGACTGAGAAGTCAGCCCAGTCTTCCAGGAACCCAAACCCCTCCTTACTACACCAGATCTTCAGCCACTTGTTCACTTCCCTAATCTCCCTCTGCCTTTCTGGTGTGGCTTGATGTATCGGTAGTATTCCTGAGAATACTACCTTGGAGGTCCTTTTCCTCAATTTAGCTCCCAAGTCCCTAAAATCGTTCTTTAGGACACTCCATCTGCCTCTGACTTTGTCATTGGTGCCAACGTGCACCATGACAGCTGGGTCTTCCCCAGCCCCTCCCAGTAATCTGTCCACCAGATCCGTGATGTGCCGAAACCCGAGCGCCCGGTAGATAACATACAGTTCGGCGCTTCAGGTCTTTGTTACAGATTGCCCTCTCTGTCCTTCTAAGAATTGAGTCCCCTACCACCAGAATCTGTCTTTACTTTCCCTTCGCTTCCCCCCCCCCTCTCACTGGAGGAGTTCTTCTCCCGGCAGCTAGGAGAGTCCCTCAGCTCCAGCAGTGCTGGTCCCTGACTGGTTTCACCAATGTCACTCAATGGAGCATACTTATTGGGATGCTCCAGCCCTGGATCGGCCTCCCTGGCACTTCCCCCTCTACCCTTCCTGACTGTCACCCATCTACTATTTTCTAGTGCCTGCACCTCTTTGTCTCCACCCACCACTGTGCTGGCCCCTGCCATCACCTGCTGGGTACGTTTCCGGCTCTCCTTTACTGTAGAGGGTCTTCCCAGTGCTGACAGTTGCTTCCCTAGGTTCAGAACCTGGGCTTCCAGAGGAACAATGTGCTTACATTTTGCACAGCAGTAATCGCCCTCGATCAGATGATCAAGGAACGCATACATGCCGCAAGATGTACACCGAGTCGCCTCGCCACAACCGCCGGGCATCGTACCTATTAATTTAATGAGGATTAGAGATTATACCCTGTCCAAATTACCTAACACTAGCTTCCTGACACAGGTACTCAACAAGACAATACACAGGTACTCAACAAGACAATACACAGGTACCACGCAGACCAACGTGCACCCGCAGACCAACGGATCTACGTGCACTCGCAGACCAGCGTGCACTCGCAGACCAATGGACCTACGTGCACTCGCAGACCAGCGTGCACTCGCAGACCAACGGACCTACGTGCACTCGCAGACCAGCGTGCACTCGCAGACCAGCAGGCCTACGTGCACTCGCAGACCAGCATGCACTCGCAGACCAACGGACCTACGTGCACTCGCAGACCAACAGGCCTACGTGCACTCGCAGACCAGCGTGCACTCGCAGACCAGCGGACCTACGTGTACTCGCAGACCAGCGTGCACTCGCAGACCAGCGGACCAGCGTGCACTCACAGACCAACGGACCTACGTGCACTCGCAGACTAACGGACCTACGTGCACTCGCAGACCAACAGACCTACGTGCACTCGCAGACCAATGGACCTACGTGCACTCGCAGACCAACGGACCTACGTGCACTCGCAGACCAACGGACCTACGTGCACTCGCAGACCAGCGTGCACCCACAATACACAAGTACTAACGATCCACACACACTACTCAGACAACACTCAGGTACTCACACTACACAGCTACTATGACCCCTGTTATAAACTCTTGTTTTTAACTCACCACTTAGTCCAGTTCCACTTGGACAGAGTTCCAGCAAACTCAAAATGAGCAGGCTCTAAATGAGCTCTACAGAAATTTATATAGGCCTCAAGCACCTGTGACCAATTAACCACTCCCCTTACTTAGTAGGCTGAAGGAAAAAAAGAAAAAAAAAGGCTGTTTAAAATGTGCCAGAAAAAGGTGTTAAAAAGCTGCAAGGAAAAAGACACCAAAAAAAAGACTAAAATGCAACCCAGCAGTCAAAAGAAAAACTTCTTCACTCTCCACTCAAGGTCTCCACTGTCTAGCCTCCAACCAACAAGACTGGCCTCTAGCCTCCAACCAACACGACTGGAGTGTGTTGGAGTTGTTTAAAGAGAGAGATTACAGAGAGAGACAGTGTCATTTATATTGAGTTAGATAGAGCAGTCAGGCGAGTCAGTTAGCTGCAGTTACAGTGTGTAGAGGATATATAGGTGTTGTATATATATTAATACACTGTATTCAGTTTAGCTAGATCTGTTCCTGTTATTCTCTACACTGTGACAGGCAGGCAGGTGATTGTGCTAGCTGCAGTCAGTGTTTTACTTAGTGTACTGTGTGCTTTGCATAGCGTTCACCTAAAGCTTACCTGAATACAGTTAGTGACTAATAGGCATGAGCTCGGTGTTCGAGTCGAACATACGTTCGACTCGAACATCGGCTGTTCGATCGTTCGGCGAACAACTAACGATTTGGGCCGTTCGCGCCAAATTCGAGTGACGCGAACGGCCCACAATACACTGCGCCATCGCAGTGCAATCCCGGAGCTGTGATTGGCCAAGCATGCACTGTGACCCCGCATGCTTGGCCAATCACAGCGCCGGCAGCGAGCAGAGCAATGATTGGCCACAGGCAGGATGCCTGTGGCCAATTATAGCTAAGGGGGTTTAGTACACGCCCCACACTATAAAAGGCCGCCAGCGCGGCGGCCTTGTGTAGTGTGTTCCAGCGCAGGGAAAGAGAAGGATAGGCAGGGACAGTGTCATATCTATTCTTTGCTAAACCTTGTGTGTAGGGACAGAGAAGGATAGGCAGGGAGAGTGTCAGTGTCATATTCTTTGCTAAACCTTGTGTGTAGGGACAGAGAAGGATAGGCAGGGAGAGTGTCAGTGTCATATTCTTTGCTAAACCTTGTGTGCAGGGAGAGAGAAGGATAGGCAGGGGACAGTGCGAGTGTCATTGTTGCTAAGCCTCCTGCACATTATACACCTGAAGCTAGCCCGTATTGCTGTGTTTTCTTGGTGTGTTACACTACCAGGCATTTGCAGAACTTACAGCGGACGTAGTGTGCCTCCTGCACATTATACACCTGAAGCTAGCCCGTATTGCTGTGTTTTCCTGGTGTGTTATACTACCAGGCATTTGAAGCACTTACAGCAGACGTAGTGTGCCTCCTGCACATTAAAAACCTGAAGCTAGCCCGTATTGCTGTGTTTTCCTGGTGTGTTACACCAACAGGCATTTGCAGCACTTACAGCAGGCGTAGTGTGATTCCTGCAAAATATACTCCTGATGCTAGGCCGTATTGCTGTGTTTTCCTAGTGTGTTACACCAACAGGCATTTGCAGCACTTACAGCAGGCATAGTGTGATTCCTGCAAAATATACTCCTGAAGCTAGGCCGTATTGCTGTGTTTTCCTAGTGTGTTACACCAACAGGCATTTGCAGCACTTACAGCAGGCGTAGTGTGATTCCTGCAAAATATACTCCTGAAGCTAGGCCGTATTGCTGTGTTTTCCTAGTGTGTTACACCAACAGGCATTTGCAGCACTTACAGCAGGTGTAGTGTTATTCCTGCAAAATATACTCCTGAAGCTAGGCGGTATTGCTGTGTTTTCCTAGTGTGTTACACCAACAGGTATTTGCAGCACTTACAGCAGGCGTAGTGTGATTCCTGCAAAATATACTCCTGAAGCTAGGCCGTATTGCGGTGTTTTCCTAGTGTGTTACACCAACAGGCATTTGCAGCACTTACAGCAGGCGTAGTGTGATTCCTGCAAAATATACTCCTGAAGCTAGGCCGTATTGCTGTGTTTTCCTAGTGTGTTACACCAACAGGCATTTGCAGCACTTACAGCAGGCATAGTGTGATTCCTGCAAAATATACTCCTGAAGCTAGGCCGTATTGCTGTGTTTTCCTAGTGTGTTACACCAACAGGCATTTGCAGCACTTACAGCAGGCATAGTGTGATTCCTGCAAAATATACTCCTGAAGCTAGGCCGTATTGCTGTGTTTTCCTAGTGTGTTACACCAACAGGCATTTGCAGCACTTACAGCAGGCGTAGTGTGATTCCTGCAAAATATACTCCTGAAGCTAGGCAGTATTGCTGTGTTTTTCTAGTGTGTTACACCAACAGGCATTTGCAGCACTTACAGCAGGCGTAGTGTGATTCCTGCAAAATATACTCCTGAAGCTAGGCCGTATTGCTGTGTTTTCCTAGTGTGTTACACCAACAGGCATTTGCAGCACTTACAGCAGGCGTAGTGTGATTTCTGCAAAATATACTCCTGAAGCTAGCCCGTAATGCTGTTTTTTCCTAGTGTGTTACACCAACAGGCATTTGCAGCACTTACAGCAGGCGTAGTGTGATTCCTGCAAAATATACTCCTGAAGCTAGGCCGTATTGCTGTGTTTTCCTAGTGTGTTACACCAGCAGGCATTTGCAGCACTTACAGCAGGCGTAGTGGGATTCCTGCAAAATATACTCCTGAAGCTAGGCCGTATTGCTGTGTTTTCCTAGTGTGTTACACCAACAGGCATTTGTAGCACTTACAGCAGGCGTAGTGGGATTCCTGCAAAATATACTCCTGAAGCTAGGCCGTATTGCTGTGTTTTCCTAGTGTGTTACACCAACAGGCATTTGCAGCACTTACAGCAGGCATAGTGTGATTCCTGCAAAATATACTCCTGAAGCTAGGCCGTATTGCTGTGTTTTCCTAGTGTGTTACACCAACAGGCATTTGCAGCACTTACAGCAGGCGTAGTGGGATTCCTGCAAAATATACTCTTGAAGCTAGGCCGTATTGCTGTGTTTTCCTAGTGTGTTACACCAACAGGCATTTGCAGCACTTAGACCACTTTCACACTGAGGCGCTTTTCAGGCGCTTTCACGCTAAAAAAAGCGCCTGAAAACGTATTTACATTAAAATCAATGAATGCTTTCACACTGGGGCAGAGCGCTGAAAAAACGCCCCTCTCCATTGAAATTAATTGAAAGCGCTTCAAAAGCGCCTGTAAAGATCTTCAAAAGCGCTCAGTGTTTTACTGGCAGTTTTTAAAGCGCCTCAGTGTGAAAGTGGCCTTACAGCGGGCGTAGCGTGCTTTCTGCAAAATATACTCCTGAAGCTAGGCCTTATTGCTGGTTTTCCCATCTCCCTGCAGGCCATTAGAATGTCTGGAAGGCAAACAAGGAGAGGCAGACAGTCAGGAGCCAATAAAAGAGGGCAAGCAGGCTCTGTGTCTAGAGACAACAGTGCTGGTCGTGGACGCGGTGCATCGCCATCAGCACATGGCCATGGGACACGCTTGTCCTTCTTTTCGGCAGCTGGACGTGTTGAGCCGCATCATGCCGAAGACTTGGTAGAGTGGATGACCAAGCCCTCCTCATCCTCCCCATCCTCTCTCACCCAGGCTCAGGGTACTGGCAAAGCAGCTGCCAAAGCGTCCTCATCTCTGGTATCAATGTCATCATCAGTCACTCCTTTCCTAGACCCACCATGTCCTCCTGAGGAGTCCCCCGAACTGTTTGAGCACAGTGGTGGGTACATGCTCCAGGAGGATGCCCAGCGTTTCGAAGGGTCTGATGATGATACCCAGCTAGAGGAAGGCAGTAGCGTGAGAGCAGAGAGAGGGGATGCTCAAGAAGGACACCAATCTGGCAGTCATGTTCCAGCAGCTGCAGCATACTGGCAGATTGGCTCCAGTGATGAGGAGGGAGGGGATGATGAGGTCACTGACTCCACGTGGGTGCCTAATAGGAGAGAGGAGGAGGAGGAGGATGAGGAGGAGGCACATCTCCAACGAGGCAGGATGCCCTTGGGGGGCCAGCGTAAGGGGAGCACACCGACGAAATCACACCGCAGAGCTCCGCCTGTGCAGGGCGCTGCCTCTGCCCGTTATTCAAAAAGTTCTTTGGTGTGGGCCTTTTTTGAGTCGAGTGCATCTGATCGCACAGCTGCTGTTTGCAACATATGTCTCAAGCGTATATCGCGTGGCCAAAACATCAGCCGCTTGGGCACCACATGCTTGACCAGACATATGTTGACCTGCCATGCAGCTCGTTGGCAAGCCTACCTTAAAGACCCACACCAAAGAACAAAGCGGACCTCTCCTTGCACCGCATCAGCTGGGATCTCCAACCCCACTATACCTTCAGTCCTCTCTGAAACCTGCACTGAGAGGAATGAAGGTGTAGAATTAGGTGTGTCACAGCCAAGTACTTGCGGGCACTCTGCTAGCAGTACACCGACGTCCGATTCTAGCAGGCAAATTTCCCTGCCCCAGCTGCTGGACCATCGAAAGAAGTTCACTCCCAGCCATCCACATGCCCAGCGGTTGAATGCTAGTTTGGCTAAATTGCTAGAACTTCAACTGCTGCCTTTTCAGTTGGTAGACTCGGCCCCCTTTCCGTGAGTTTGTGCAATGTGCGGTTCCTCAGTGGCAGGTTCCCAAACGCCACTTTTTCTCACGAAAGGCGATTCCCGCTCTCTACCGGCATGTGGAAGGCAATGTCTTGGCCTCGCTGGACAGGGCGGTCAGTGGTAAGGTGCATATTACCGCTGACTCGTGGTCCAGCAGGCATGGACAGGGACGTTACCTTTCTTTCACGGCCCATTGGGTCACTCTTTTGGCAGCTGGGAAGGATGCAGGACAAGGTGCAGTAGTGTTGGAGGTTGTTCCGCCGCCACGCCTCCAAAATGCTACTACTGGTTGTGACACACCTCTCTCCTCCACCCCCTCCTCTTCTTCTTCCTCCATGGCCTCTTCCTGTGCTTTGTCTTCGGAACCAGCGGTGCTCCGTAGGCGTTCAAGGGGCTACGCAAGTGCCCAAGGCAAAAAGATGCCATGCCGTGCTTCGCTGGTGTGTTTGGGGGACAGGAGCCACACTGGGGCAGAGGTTCTGTCTGCTCTGCAGGAGCAGACCGAGAGGTGGTTGACGCCACGCCAGCTTAAGCCAGGAATGGTGGTTTGCGACAATGGCACCAACCTCCTCTCCGCCCTCCGACAGGGACAACTGACCCATGTGCCCTGTGTGGCTCACGTCCTTAACCTGGTGGTGCAGCGGTTCTTGGGCAGGTACCCAGGCTTACAGGATGTCCTGAGGCAGGCCAGGAAAGTCTGTGTGCATTTCCGCAGATCTTAAAATGCCAGTGCTAGCCTGGCTGAGCTGCAAAAGGAGTTGAACCTGCCCAAGAACCGCCTTATATGTGGCATGCCCACCAGGTGGAACTCAACGTTGGCCATGCTGCAGCAGCTGCACACGCAGCAGAGGGCCATCAATGAGTACCTGTGCGAATACGGCACCAGGACAGGGTCAGGGGAGCTCGGGTTTTTTTCACCACGCCAGTGGGGCATGACCAGGGATGCATGCACTGTCCTGGCACCATTTGAGGAGGCCACGAGAATGGTGAGCAGTGACAGTGCATGCATCAGTGACACTGTACCTCTTGTCCACCTGTTGGAACATACGCTGCGTGGAATAATGGACAGGGCACTTGAGGCAGAACAGAGGCAGGAAGAGGAGGACTTCCTTGCCTCTCAAGGCCCCCTTTACCCAGACAGTGTTCCTTCTGTCCCACCCATCGCACAGGAAGAGGAGGAGGAGGAGGAGGATTGTGTCAGCATGGAGGTGGAGCCTGGCACTCAGCATCATCAGCAGCAGTCTTTTAGGGATGCTTTACAGTCCCAAGAAACCCGTGGACTTGTACGTGGCTGGGAGGAGGTGGCTGCGGATCATGTCGTCCTTAGTGACCCAGAGGACACCGGACCAAATGCCTCAGCTAACCTATGCTGCATGGCCTCCCTGATCCTGCAAAGTCTGCGGAAGGATCCTCGTATTCTTCGGATCAAGGAGAGGGACCATTACTGGCTGGCCACTCTCCTTGATCCACGGTACAAGGGTAAGGTTGCGGACCTTATCTTACCGTCGCAGAGGGAGCAGAGGATGAGACAACTCCGGGAGGCCTTGCAGAAAGGTCTGTGCAACGCGTTCCCAGAGACTGGGAGCTTACAAACTCTTGGTCCTGGACAACGAGTTGCTGAGGCTTCGGGCAGTCAAAGAAGGAGCGGTGGGGAAGGTGGCCGTCTGACCGATGCGTTCAGACAATTCTTTAGTCCGCAGCCCCAAGGTATGATCGGTTCCAGCAACCATCGCCAGCGTCTGATATACATGGTGCAGGAATACCTAGGGGCAAGGTCAGACTTGGACACCTTCCCCACCGAAAATCCTCTGGCTTACTGGGTCTTGAGGATGGATCACTGGCCAGAGCTTGCACAGTATGCAATTGAGCTACTGGCCTGTCCTGCATCCAGCGTTCTTTCAGAACGCACATTCAGTGCTGCTGGAGGATTTGTCACGGATCACAGGGTGCGCCTGTCCACCGACTCGGTTGATCGACTGACTTTCATAAAGATGAACCAGTCTTGGATCACCACCAGCTACCACACACCTGAAGCTGATATAACAGACTAATTTATTTTCAAATGTCACATCCCTTCAAGACTGATGCTGATGCTGAGTGACTGTCCTGTTATGTTGACTGGCTTTCCTCCTCCTCCTCAATGATCCGATTGATGATGATAGCTTGGAAGAACATTTTTGTTTCTGGGTGCTGCCCAATTTTTCAGCCCCTGTTTAACAGGGGCATGTAATTACAATTTTTTATGCAATGCTTTGCAGCAGGGCTCATTCCTGCACTCCAACTAGAGTATCTGGGAGAGGTTGCAGTGTCGTGGCACCAGCACCAGTGTCTAAGGCCCAATTTTTCAGCCCCTGTTTAACAGGGGCATGTAATTACAATTTTTTATGCAATGCTTTGCAGCAGGGCTCATTCCTGCACTCCAACTAGAGTATCTGGGAGAGGTTGCAGTGTCGTGGCACCAGCACCAGTGCCTAAGGCCCAATTTTTCAGCCCCTGTTTAACAGGGGCATGTAATTACAATTCTTGATCTAATAATTCACAGCAGGGCCCATTCCTGCGCCCACCAACAGTAACTGTGAGGCCTTACAGTGTTGTGTCAACACCACCACCACCACCACCAAAGGCCCAATTTTTCAGCCCCTGTTCAACAGGGGCATGCAATTACAATTCTTGAACTAATAATTCACAGCAGGGCCCATTCATGCGCCCACCAAGAGTAACTGTGAGGGCTTACAGTGTTGTGGCAACACCAACATGTAAGGGGCAAATTTCAGCAGAGTATATAGGGCAGGCCCCTACTTTCAAACATCCAACTTACAAACGACTCCTACTTGCAAACGGAAGGAGACAACAGCAAGTGAGAGGAAATCTACCCCTAGGAAGGGAAATTCTCTCCTGTAAGAATTAATATGGGAGAAAGGTGTCTCCTCTCTACTGATGCTTTATCACCAATCCTTGTTTCAATAAAAACCCCACTTTTCAAAAACATTTGTCATTGGGACGGAAAGTGAGGTGAAATGTTCTGAACAGGGGCACAGACAGCAAAACAAATGTTACAGGGGTGATAACCCTTCCCTATGTTTTCCAAAAAGCTTAAAAATAGATTTTTTGGCTGGAGCTACACTTAAACAATGTACCTGTTCAAAATTACAAACAGATTCTACATAAGAACAAACCTACAGTCCCTGTCTTGTATGCACCGCCTGTATACGGCTGTTCAGAGTATATAGGGCCTTTTTTATTTTGTGTGTGGGGTTCCCCTTAATATCCATACAAGACCCAAAGGGGCTGGTAATGGGCTGGGGTAGGGGGGGTGATGGGATAGCTATGCCATTTTTCTTAAAGATTTTCATCCATATTACCGGGACCAGACATTACATTAAAGCCGCAAACAGTTTTAAATGACTTTTTTTTCCTTTAGAAATGTCATTTTGTGCAGGGACAGTTCTAAACACGGGAAACACGTGGCACTTCACAGGCATACTTTAGACACCCCCCAGGTACGATATTTAAAGGAATATTTGACTTTTTTTTCACTTTATGCATCATTAAAATGACTGCTGCCGAAAAACGGCCGTTTTTAAAACTTATTTTTGCATTGATACATGTCCCCTGGTGCAGAACCCGGGTTCCCAAACCCTTTTTAGGACAATAACATGCATAATAGTCGTTATAATTAGCACTTTAGATTTCGGACATTCGCATCCATTGTATTTAATAGGGTTCTAACGTTCGTGCGAACTTTAGGTCCGTTCGCGGGTTCTGGTGCGAACCGAACCCGGGGGTGTTCGGCTCATCCCTAGTGACTAATAGTGGTGTTCTCATAATAAAACCACAGACCGAGAGCTGCAAGTATTTTCAGTTAGTGTACTGTGTCCTCTGCACAGTTTTCACCTAAAACTAACTGAAGACAATTGCTGCTTTTCCCATACTAATACCACAGCAGGCAGTTGATTCTGATACCTGCATTATAATCAGTACAGATATATATATATATATATACACATCCCACCTTTGTGCAGCTACATCTCACTGCAGGCCATTAGTATGTCTGGAAGGCAAACAAGGAAAGGCAGACAGTCACGAGGCAATAAAAGAGGGCAAGAATGCTCTGTGTCTAGAGGCAACAGTGCTGGTCGTGGACACGGTGCATCCTCATTAGTGATGAGCCGAACACCCCCGGGTTCGGTTCGCACCAGAACCCGCGAACGGACCGAAAGTTCGCACGAACATTAGAACCCTATTAAATACAATGGATGCGAACGTTCGGATTCTAAAGTGCTAATTATAACGACTATTATCCATGTTTTTGTCCGAAACAGAGTTTGGGAACCCGGGTTCTGCACCAGGGGACATGTATCAATGCAAAAAGAAGTTTTAAAAACGGCCGTTTTCCGGGAGCAGTCATTTTAATGATGCATAAAGTGAAAAAAAAAAGTCAAATATTCCTTTAAATATTGTACCTGGGGGGTGTCTAATGTATGCCTGTGAAGTGCCACGTGTTTCCCGTGTTTAGAACTGTCCCTGCACAAAATAACATTTCTAAAGGAAAAAAAGCCATTTAAAACTGCTTGCGGCTTTAATGCAATGTCTGGTCCCGGTAATATGGATGAAAATCTTTAGGAAAAATGGCATAGCTACCCCATCAACCCCCCCCCCCCACCCCAGCCCATTACCAGCCCCTTTGGGTCTTGTATGGATATTAAGGGGAACCCCGCACACAAAATAAAAAAGGACCTATATACTCTGAACAGCCGTATACAGGCGGTGCATACAAGACAGGGACTGTAGGTTTGTTCTTATGTAGAATCTGTTTGTAATTTTGAACAGCTACATTGTTTAAGTGGAGCTCCATGCCAAATTCCTTTTTTTTAGCTTTTTGTAAAACATAGGGAACGGTTATCACCCCTGTCACATTTTTTTTGCTGTCTGTGCCCCTGTTCAGAACATTTCACCTCACTTTGCGTCCCAATGACAACTGTTTTTGAAATGTGGTGTTTTTATTGAAACAAGGATTGGTGATAAAGCATCAGTAGAGAGGAGACACCTTTCTCCCATATTAATTCTTACAGGAGAGAATTTTCCTTCCAAGGGGTAGATTTCCTCTCACTTCCTGTTGTCTTCTTCCGTTTGCAAGTAGTAGTAGTTTGTAAGTTGGATGTTTGAAAGTAGGGACCTTTCGTATATACTCTGCAGAAATTGGCCCCTTAGGTGTTGGTGTTGGCACAACACTGAAAGCACTCACAGTTATTCTTGGTGGGTGCTGGAACGCCCTGCTGTCAACTATTATATCAGGAATTGTAATAACATATAATTGTTGATCAGTGGTAGTAAAAATTGGGCCTTTGATGGTGGTGCTGGTGCCACAACACTGTAAGGCCTGACAGTTACTCTTGGTGGGCGCAGCAATGGTCCCTGCTGTGAATTATTAGATCAATAATTATAATTGCATGCCCCTGTTGAACAGGGGCTGAAAAATTGGGCCTTTGGTGGTGGTGGTGGTGGTGATGGTGGTGCTGGTGCCACAACACTCTAAGGCCTGACAGTTACTCTTGGTGGGCGCAGCAATGCTCCCTGCTGTGAATTATTAGATCAATAATTATAATTGCATGCCCCTGTTGAACAGGGGCTGAAAAATTGGGCCTTTGGTGGTGGTGGTGGTGGTGATGGTGGTGCTGGTGCCACAACACTGTAAGGCCTGACAGTTACTCTTGGTGGGCGCAGCAATGGGCCCTGCTGTGAATTATTAGATCAATAATTATAATTGCATGCCCCTGTTGAACAGGGGCTGAAAAATTGGGCCTTAGGCACTGGTGGCACAACACTGCAACCCCTCACAGATACTGTACTTGGAGCACAGCAATGAGGCCTGTTGCAAAGTATTGCATCAAAAATTTTAATTACACGCCCCTGTTAAACAGGGGCTGAAAAATTGGGCCTTAGCCACTGGTGGCGTCACCCATAAACCAAAATGATCTTCCAAGCTATCATCGTTAATCGTATCATTGAGGAGGAGGAGGAGGATAGCCAGTCAACATAACAGCACAGGCACTCAGCATCAGCATCAGTCTTGAAGGGATGTGACATTTTAAAATCAATTAGTCTGTTATATCAGCATCTGGTGTGTGGTAGCTGGTGGTGATCCAAGACTGGTTCATCTTGATGAAAGTCAGTCGATCAACCGAGTCGTTGGACAGGCGCACCCTGTGATCCGTGACAAATCCTCCAGCAGCACTGAATGTGCGTTCTGAAAGAACGCTGGATGCAGGACAGGCCAGTAGCTCAATTGCATACTGTGCAAGCTCTGGCCAGTGATCCATCCTCAAGACCCAGTAAGCCAGAGGATTTTCGGTGGGGAAGGTGTCCAAGTCTGACCTTGCCCCTAGGTATTCCTGGACCATGTATATCAGACGCTGGCGATGGTTGCTGGAACCGATCATACTTTGGGGCTGCGGACTAAAGAATTGTCTGAACGCATCGGTCAGACGGCCACCTTCCCCACCGCTCCTTCTTTGACTGCCCGAAGCCTCAGCAACTCGTTGTCCAGGACCAGGAGTTTGTAACCTCCCAGTCTCTGGGAACGCGTTGCACAGACCTTTCTGCAAGGCCTCCCGGAGTTGTCTCATCCTCTGCTCCCTCTGCGACGGTACGATAAGGTCCGCAACCTTACCCTTGTACCGTGGATCAAGGAGAGTGGCCAGCCAGTAATGGTCCCTCTCCTTGATCCGAAGAATACGAGGATCCTTCCGCAGACTTTGCAGGATCAGGGAGGCCATGCAGCGTAGGTTAGCTGAGGCATTCAGTCCGGAGTCCTCTGGGTCACTAAGGACGACATGATCCGCAGCCACCTCCTCCCAGCCACGTACAAGTCCACTGGTTTCTTGGGACTGTAAATCATCCCTAAAAGACTGCTGCTGATGATGCTGAGTGCCAGCCTCCACCTCCATGCTGACACAATCCTCCTCCTCCTCCTCCTCCTCCTCCTCTTCCTGTGCGATGGGTGGGACAGAAGGAACACTGTCTGGGTAAAGGGGGCCTTGAGAGGCAAGGAAGTCCTCCTCTTCCTGCCTCTGTTCTGCCTCAAGTGCCCTGTCCATTATTCCACGCAGCGTGTGCTCCAACAGGTGGACAAGAGGTACAGTGTCACTGATGCATGCACTGTCACTGCTCACCATCCTCGTGGCCTCCTCAAATGGTGCCAGGACAGTGCATGCATCCCTGATCATGCCCCACTGGCGTGGTGAAAAAAACCCGAGCCCCCCTGACCCTGTCCTGGTGCCGTAGTCGCACAGGTACTCATTGATGGCCCTCTGCTGCGTGTGCAGCCGCTGCAGCATGGGCAACGTTGAGTTCCACCTGGTGGGCATGTCACATATAAGGCGGTTCTTGGGCAGGTTCAACTCCTTTTGAAGCTCAGCCAGGCGAGCACTGGCATTATAAGATCTGCGGAAATGCACACAGACTTTCCTGGCCTGCCTCAGGACATCCTGTAAGCCCGGGTACCTGCCCAAGAACCGCTGCACCACCAGGTTAAGGACGTGAGCCATACAGGGCACATGGGTCAGTTGTCCCTGTC
The DNA here is from genome assembly GCA_029206835.1 of Rana muscosa. Taxonomy (NCBI): domain Eukaryota; kingdom Metazoa; phylum Chordata; class Amphibia; order Anura; family Ranidae; genus Rana; species Rana muscosa. The sequence continues at coordinate 35,937,766 of CM055116.1, read as the reverse complement.
GGAGGGCGGAGAGGAGGTTGGTGCCATTGTCGCAAACCACCATTCCTGGCTTAAGCTGGCGTGGCGTCAACCACCTCTCGGCCTGCCCCTGCAGAGCAGACAGGACCTCTTCCCCAGTGTGGCTCCTGTCCCCAAAACGCACCAGCGCAAGCACGGCATGCCATCTTTTTGCCTGCGTACTTGCGTAGCCCCTTGAACGCCTACGGAGCACCGCTGGTTCCGAGGACAAACCACAGGAAGAGGCCATGGAGGAAGAAGAAGAGGAGGGGGTGGAGGAGAGAGGTGTGTCACAACCAGTAGTAGCATTTTGGAGGCGTGGCGGTGGAACAACCTCCAACACTACTGTACCTTGTCCTGCATCCTTCCCAGCTGCCAAAAGAGTGACCCAATGGGCCGTGAAAGAAAGGTAACGTCCCTGTCCATGCCTGCTGGACCATGAGTCAGCGGTAATATGCACCTTACCACTGACCGCCCTGTCCAGCGAGGCCAAGACATTGCCTTCCACATGCCTGTAGAGAGCCGGAATCGCCTTCCGTGCGGAAAAGTGGCGTTTGGGAACCTGCCACTGAGGAACCGCACATTGCACAAACTCACGGAAGGGGGCCGAGTCTACCAACTGAAAAGGCAGCAGTTGAAGCGCTAGCAATTTAGCCAAGCTAGCATTCAACCGCTGGGCATGTGGATGGCTGGGAGTGAACTTCTTTCGACGGTCCAGCAGCTGGGGCAGGGAAATTTGCCTGCTAGAATCGGACGTTGGTGTACTGCTAGCAGAGTGCCCGAAAGTACTTGCCTGTGACACACCTAATTCTACACCTTCATTCCTCTCAGAGCAGGTTTCAGAGAGGAGTGAAGGTATAGTGGGGTTGGAGATCCCAGCTGATGCGGTGCAAGAAGAGGTCAGCTTTGTTCTTTGGTGTGGGTCTTTAAGGTAGGCTTGCCAACGAGCTGCATGGCAGGTCAACATATGTCTGATCAAGCATGTGGTACCCAAGCGGCTGATGTTTTGGCCACGCGATATACGCTTGAGACATATGTTGCAAACAGCAGCTGTGCGATCTGATGCACTCGCCTCAAAAAAGGCCCACACCAAAGAACTTTTTGAATGACGGGCAGAGGCAGTGCCCTGCACAGGCGGAGCTCTGCGGTGTGATTCCGTCGGTGTGCGGCCCATATGCTGGCCACTCAAGGGCATCCTGCCTCGTTGGAGATGTGCCTCCTCCTCATCCTCCTCCTCCTCTCTCCTATTAGGCACCCACGTGGAGTCAGTGACCTCATCATCCCCTCCCTCCTCATCACTGGAGCCAATCTGGCAGTATGCTGCAGCTGCTGGAGCATGACTGCCAGATTGGTGTCCTTCTTGAGCATCCCCTCTCTCTGCTCTCACGCTGCTGCCTTCCTCTAGCTGGGTATCATCATCAGATCCTTCCAAACGCTGGGCATCCTCCTGGAGCATGTACCCAACACTGTGCTCAAACAGTTCGGGGGACTCCTCAGGAGGAGGACATGGTGGGTCTAGGGAAGGATTGACTAATGAAGATAATGATACCAGAGAAGAGGACGCTTTGGCAGCTGCTTTGCCAGTACCCTGAGCCTGGGTGAGAGAGGATAAGGAGGATGAGGTGGGCTTGGTCATCCACTCTATCAAGTCTTCGGCATGATGTGGCTCAACATGTCCAGCTGCCGAAAAGAAGGACAAGCGTGTCCCATGGCCATGTGCTGATGACAATGCACCGCGTCCACGACCAGCACTGTTGCCCCCAGACACAGAGCCTGCTTGCCCTCTTTTTTTGCCTCCTGACTGTCTGCCTCTCCTTGTTTGCCTTCCAGACATTTTAATGGATGGCCTGCAGGGAGATGGGAAAAAGAGCAATAAGGGCTACCTTTAGGTGTATACTGTGCAGGAGGCTTAGCAACAATGACACTGACACTGTCCCCTGCCTATCCTTCTCTGTCCCTAAACACAAGGATTGAAAATATGGTTCAGCAAAATAGTTTTAGAACAGAATAGCACACTGACACTTTCCCTCACTGTCCTACTCTGTCCCTCCCTACAATCAAGATTTAGCACAGAATAGCACACTGATAATTTCTACGAGTGTCCTTCTCTGTCCCTAAACTCAAGGATTGAAAATATGGAACAGCAAAATTGGTTTAGAACAGAATAGCACACTGTCAGTTTCACTCACTGTACCTCTCTGTCCCTAAACTCAAGGATTGAAAATATGGTTCAGCAAAATAGTTTTAGAACAGAATAGCACACTGACACTTTCCCTCGCTGTCCTACTCTGTCCCTCCCTACAAACAAGATTTAGCACAGAATAGCACACTGATAATTTCTATGAGTGTCCTTCTCTGTCCCTAAACTCAAGGATTGAAAATATGGAACAGCAAAATTGGTTTAGAACAGAATAGCACACTGTCAGTTTCACTCACTGTACCTCTCTGTCCCTAAACTCAAGGATTGAAAATATGGTTCAGCAAAATAGTTTTAGAACAGAATAGCACACTGACACTTTCCCTCACTGTCCTACGCTGTCCCTCCCTACAAACAAGATTTAGCACAGAATAGCACACTGATAATTTCTACGAGTGTCCTTCTCTGTCCCTAAACTCAAGGATTGAAAATATGGAACAGCAAAATTGGTTTAGAACAGAATAGCACACTGTCAGTTTCACTCACTGTACCTCTCTGTCCCTAAACTCAAGGATTGAAAATATGGTTCAGCAAAATAGTTTTAGAACAGAATAGCACACTGACACTTTCCCTCACTGTCCTACTCTGTCCCTCCCTACAAACAAGATTTAGCACAGAATAGCACACTGATAATTTCTACGAGTGTCCTTCTCTGTCCCTAAACTCAAGGATTGAAAATATGGAACAGCAAAATTGGTTTAGAACAGAATAGCACACTGTCAGTTTCACTCACTGTACCTCTCTGTCCCTAAACTCAAGGATTGAAAATATGGTTCAGCAAAATAGTTTTAGAACAGAATAGCACACTGACACTTTCCCTCACTGTCCTACTCTGTCCCTCCCTACAAACAAGATTTAGCACAGAATAGCACACTGATAATTTCTACGAGTGTCCTTCTCTGTCCCTAAACTCAAGGATTGAAAATATGGAACAGCAAAATTGGTTTAGAACAGAATAGCACGCTGTCAGTTTCACTCACTGTACCTCTCTGTCCCTAAACTCAAGGATTGAAAATATGGTTCAGCAAAATAGTTTTAGAACAGAATAGCACACTGACACTTTCCCTCGCTGTCCTACTCTGTCCCTCCCTACAAACAAGATTTAGCACAGAATAGCACACTGATAATTTCTACGAGTGTCCTTCTCTGTCCCTAAACTCAAGGATTGAAAATATGGAACAGCAAAATTGGTTTAGAACAGAATAGCACACTGTCAGTTTCACTCACTGTACCTCTCTGTCCCTAAACTCAAGGATTGAAAATATGGTTCAGCAAAATAGTTTTAGAACAGAATAGCACACTGACACTTTCCCTCACTGTCCTACTCTGTCCCTCCCTACAAACAAGATTTAGCACAGAATAGCACACTGATAATTTCTACGAGTGTCCTTCCCTTGCCCTCAAACTCAAGGATTGAAAATATGGAACAGCAAAATTGGTTTAGAACAGAATAGCACACTGTCAGTTTCACTCACTGTACCTCTCTGTCCCTAAACTCAAGGATTGAAAATATGGTTCAGCAAGATTGGTTTAGAACAGAATAGCACACTGACACTTTCCCTCACTGTACCTCTCTGTCCCTACAAACAAGGATTAGCACAGAATAGCACACTGTCACTGACACTCTCCCTACCTATCCTTATTTGTCCCTAAACACAAGGAATCCAGGATTAGTAAAGGAAAAACAATGACACTGTCCCTGCCTATGCTTCTCTTTCCCTGCTCCGGAACACACTACACAAGGCCGCCGCGCTGGCGGCCTTTTATAGTGTGGGGCGTGTACTAAACCCCCTCAGCAATAATTGGCCACAGGCATCCTGCCTGTGGCCAATCATTGCTCTCCTCGCTGCCGGCGCTGTGATTGGCCAAGCATGCGGGGTCACAGTGCATGCTTGGCCAATCACAGCGCCTGGATGACACTGCAATGGCGTAGTGCATTGTGGGCCATTCGCGTCACTCGAATTTGGCGCGAACGGCCCAAATCGTTCGATCTTCGTCGAACGATCGAACAGCCGATGTTCGAGTCGAACGTATGTTCGAGTCGAACGTATGTTCGACTCGAACATGAAGCTCATCCCTAATCCTCATCAGCACGTGGCCGTGGGACACGCCTGTCCTTTTCGTCAGCTGGCCATGTTGAGCCACAACATGCCAAAGACTTGGTAGAGTGGATGACCAAGCCGTCCCATCAGTCACTCCTTCCCTAGCCCCACCATGTCCTCCTGAGGAGTCCCCTGAACTGTTTGACCACAGTGTTGGGTACATGCTCCAGGAGGATGCCCAGCGTTTTGAAGGCTCCGATGATGGAACCCAGCTGGAGGAAGGCAGTAACGTGAGCCCAGAGAGAGGTGGTAGTAACGTGAGCCCAGAGAGAGGGGGTGCCCAACAAGGACAGCTATCTGGCAGTCATGTTCCCCCAGCTGCAGCATATTGCCAGATTTGCTCCAGTGATGAGGAGGGAGGGGATGATGAGGTCATTGACTCCACGTGGGTGCCTGATAGGAGAGAGGAAGAGGCACATCTCCTATGAGGCAGGGGTCAGCTTAAGGGCAGCACACCGACTGCATCACACGGCAGAGCTCTGAATGTGCAAGGCGCTGCTGTCTCTGCACGTTATTCCAAAAGTTCTTCGGTGTAGGCCTTTTTTCAGACGTGTGCAGCAGATTGCACTGTTGCCATTTGCAACATATGTCTAAAGCGTATCTCGCGTGGCCAAAACATCAGCCGCTTGGCCCCACGTGCTTGACCAGACGTATGTCAACCTGCCATGCAGTTCGTTGGCAAGCGTACCTAAAAGACCCATACCAAAGAACAAAGCAGACCTCTCCTTGCTCCTCATAAGCTGGGATCTCCAACCCCACTATACCTCCAGTCCACTCTGAAACCTGCACTGAGAGGAATGAAGGTGTAGAATTAGGTGTGTCGCAGCCAAGTATTGCAGGCAATCTGCTATCGGTACACCGACGTCCGATTGTACCAGGCAAATTTCCCTGCCCCGGCTGGTGCACCGCCAAAAGAAGTTCGTTCCCAGCCATCCACATGCCCAGAGGTTGAATGCTAGCTTTGCTAAATTGCTAGCACTTCAACTGCTGCCTTTTCAGTTGGTAGACTCTGCCCCCCTTCCGTGAGTTTGGAATGTGGGATGTGCGGCTCCTCAGTGGCAGGTTCCCAAACGCTACTTTTTCTCATGGAAGGCGATTCCGGCTCTCTACCAGCATATGGAAGACAATGTCTTGGCCTCGCTGGACAGGGCGGTCAGCGGTAAGGTGCATATTACCGCTGACTCAGGGTCCAGCAGGCATGGACAGGGAAGTTACCTATCTTTCACGGCGCATTGGGTGACTCTGCTGGCAACTGGGAAGGATGCAGGACAATGTGCAGTAGTGTTGGAGGTTGTTCTGCCACCACGCCTCCAAGATGTTACTACTGGTGATTCTGACAAACCTCTCTCCTCCACCCCTTCCTCTTCTCCTTCCTTCATGGCCTCTACCTGTGCTTTGTCCTTGGAACCAGCAGTGCCCCGTAGGCATTCAAGGGGCTACGCAAGTACGCAGGCAAAAAGATGCCATGCGGTGCTTGAGCTGGTGTGCTTGGGGGACAGGAGCCACACTGGGGCAGAGATTCTGTCAGCTCTGCAGGGGCAGGCTCAGAGGTGGTTGACGCCACGCCAGCTTAAGCCAGGAAAGGTGGTTGGCACCAACCTCCTCTCCGCCCTCTGACAGGAACAACTGACCCATGTGCCCTGTTTGGCTCACGTCCTTAACTTGGTGATGCAGAGGTTTTTGGGCAGGTACCCGGGCTTACAGGAGGTCCTGAAACAGGCCAGGAAGCTCTGTGGGCATTTCCACAGATATGGCTGACCTGAAAAAGGAATCCAACCTGCCCAAGAACCGCCTAATCTGTGACATGCCCACCAGGTGGACACCAGGAGCTATGAATAAGCACTAGCACAGTGCGAAACATGTCAGCCAAATTTTTTTGACCTGTGTAGCGTTGTACAGTGTGTATTTTGGATTCCTTATTTTAAAATAAAGGCTTTTATTTTTGAGTGCTGCAGTCCAGAAGACTTTTTCGTTCCTGTTTGCTGTCAATAGCATTGCTTGCACCTTTGTCTGCTGGGAGGAGGTGATTTGAAGGATTCCCACACCGGAGCGACTCCCTTTCTCTTACCATTTGAGGAGGCCACGATGATGGTGAGCAGTGACAGTGCATGCATCAGTGACACTGTCACTCTTGTCCACCTGTTGGAGCACAAGCTGCGTGAAATAATGGACAGGGCACTTGAGGCAGAACAGAGGCAGGAAGAGGAGGACTTCCTTACCTCTCAAGGCCCCCTTTATCCAGACAGTGTTCCTGCTGGCCCGGCTATCACACAGGAAGAGGAGGAGGAGGATGATTGTGTCAGCATGGAGGTGGAGACTAGCACTCAGCATCAGCAGCAAGTCTTCAAGGGATCAGTTACAGTCCCAAGACACCCGTGTACTTGTACGTGGCTGGGAGGAGGTGGCTGCGGATCATGTCGTCCTCAGTGACCCAGAGGACTGCGCACCAAATGCCTCAACAAACCTACGCTGCATGGCCTCCCTTATCCTGCAAAGCCTGCGGAAGGATCCTCGTATTCGTGCGATCAAGGCGAGGGATCATTACTGGCTGGCAACCCTCCTTGATCTACGTTACAAGGGTAAGGTTGCAGGCCTTATCTTGCCGTCACAGAGGGAGCAGAGAATGAAGCATCTTCGGGAGGCCTAGCAGAAAGGTCTGTGCAACGCGTTCCCAGAGACTGGGAGGTTACAAATTCCTGGTCCTGGACAACGTGTTGCTGAGGCTACGGTCAGTCAAAGAAGGAGCGGTGGAGAAGGCAGCTGTCTGACCGATGCGTTCAGACAATTTTTTAGTATGCAGCCCCAAGGTATGATCGGTTCCAGCAACCATTGCCAGCATCTGGTTTACATGGTGCAGGAATACATAGGGGCAAGATCAGACTTGGACACCTTTCACACCGAAAATCCTCTGGGTTACTGGGTCTTGAGGATGGATAACTCGGCCAGAGCTTGCACAGTATGCAATTGAGCTACTGGCCTGTCCTGCATCCAGTGTTCTTTCGGAACGCACATTCAGTGCTGCTGAAGGCTTTGTAACCGATCACAGGGTGTGCCTGTCCACCGACTTGGTCGATCAACTGACCTTCATAAAAATGAATCAGTCTTGGATCACCACCAGCTACCAAGCACCTGATGCTGATGTAACCAAATAATGTTTTTGGAAATGTCAGATCCCTTCAAGACTGCCTATGCTGATGCTGAGTGACTATCCTGTTATGCTGAGTGACTATCCTCTTCCTCCTCATGCTGATAGCTTGTAAGAACATTTTTGGTTCTGGGCACCGCCACCAGTGGCTAAGGCCCAATTTTTCAGCCCCTGTTTAACAGGGGCGTGTATTTACAATTTTTGATGCAATGCTTTGCAGCAGGGCTCATTGCTGAGCTCCAACTACAGAATCTGTGAGGGGTTGCAGTGTTGTGGCACAAGCACCAGTGCCTAAGGCCCAATTTTTCAGCCCCTGTTAAACAGGGGTGTGTAAATACAGTTTTTGATGCAATACTTTGCAGCAGGGCTCATTCCTGCACTCCTAATAGAGTATCTGTGAGGGGTTGCAGTGTTGTAGCACCAGTGCCTAAGGCTCAGTTTTTCTGCCCCTGTTTAACAGGGGCGTGTAATTACAATTTTTGAAGCAATACTTTGCAGCAGGGCTCATTGCTGCGCTCCAAGTACAGTATCTGTGAGGGGTTGTAGTGTTGTGGCACCAGTGCCTAAGGCCCAATTTTTCTGCCCCTGTTCAACAGGGGCATGTAATTACAATTCTTGATCTAATAATTCACAGCAGGGCCCATTCCTGCGCCCACCAACAGTAACCGTAAGGGCTTACAGTGTTGTGGGAACACCACCTCCACCAAAGGCCCAATTGTTCTGCCCCTGTTCAACAATGGCATGTAATTACAATTCTTGATATAATAGTTCACAGCAGGGCGTTCCAGCGCCCACCAAGAGTAACTGTGAGGGCTTACAGTGTTGTGGCAACACCCACACCTAAGGGCCAAATTTCTGCAGAGTATATACGGCAGGCCCCTACTTTCAAACATCCAACTTACAAACGACTCCTACATGCAAACAGAAGGAGACAACAGGAAGTGAGAGGACATCTACCCCTTGGAAGGCAAATTCTCTCCTGTAAGAGTTAATATGGGAAAAGGGTGTCTCCTCTCCACTGATGCTTTATCAGCAATCCTTGTTTCAATAAAAAAAAACAAATTTTCAAAAAACATTTGTCATTGGGATGGAAAGTGAGGTGAAATGTTCTGAACAGGTGCACAGACAGCAAAACAAATGTTACAGGGGTGATAACCATTCCTTATGTTTTCCAAAAAGCTTAAAAATTGATTTTTTGGGCTGGAGCTACACTTAAAAAATGTACCTGTTCCAAATTACAAACAGATTCTACTTAAGAACAAACCTACAGTCCCTGTCTTGTTAGCACCGCCTGTATACTGCTGTTCAGAATATATAGGGCCTTTTTTTATTTGGGTTTGGGGTTCCCCTTAATATCTATACAAGACCCAAAGGGGCTGGTAGTGGGCTGGAGGGGGGGGGGGGGGGGTGGTGGGGTATCCGTGCCATTTTTCTCAATGATTTTCATCCATATTGCCAGGACCAGACATTACATTAAAGCCGCTAGCAGTTTTAAATTACTTTTTTTCCTTTAGAAATTTCATTTTGTGCAGGGACAGTTCTAAACACGGGTAACACGTGGCACTTCACAGGCATACTTTAGACACCCCCAGGTACGATATTTAAAGGAATATTTCACATTTTTTTTTCACTTTATGCATCATTAAAATCACTGCTCCCGAAAAAACTGACGTTTTTAAAACTTCTTTTTGCATTGATACATGTCCCTTGGGGCAGAACCCGGGTCCCCAAACCCTTTTTTAGGACAATAACTTGCATATTAGTAGTTATAATTAGCACTTTAGATTTCAAACATTCGCGTCCATTGTATTTAATAGGGTTCTAAAGTTCGCGCAAACTTTCGGTCCGTTCGCAGGTTCTGGTGCGAACCGAACAGGGGGGGTGTTCGGCTCATCCCTACTGGTCACATACAGAGGCCCAATATTCAAATAGCACCCTCAGGCGTTCTAGGAGCATAAATTACACATCTCATTTCTCAACCACCTATTACACTTTTGAAGGCCCTGGAGCACCAGGACAATGGAAACGCCCACAAGGTGACTCCATTTTGGAAAGCTAACACCCCAACATATAATCTATAAGGCATAATGAGTCTTTTGAACGTTTCATTTTTTTTCCAGACGTTTTTGGACACTGTGGAAAAAAAATATAAACGCATTTTTTTTTACACAAAGTTGTCCATTTATAAGATATTTCCAACACATAGCATGTACATAGCAAAAATGACACCCCAAAATACATTCTGCTACTCCTCCTGAGTATGGCATAACCAAATGTGTGAGACTTTTACACAGCCTGGCCACATACAGAGGCCCAACATTGAAATAGCACCTTCAGGCGTTCTAGGAGCATAAATTACACATCTCATTTCTCAACCACCCATTACACTTTTGAAGGCCCTGGAGCACCAGGACAATGGAAACGCCCACAAAATGACCCCATTTTGGAAAGCTAACATCCCAACGTATAATCTATGAAGCATATTTCACTTTTATTGTTTCACTTTAAGCATCATTAAAATCACTGCTCCCAAAAAACTGCCATTTTTAAAACGTTTTTTTTTTGCATTGATACATGTCCCCTGGGGCAGGACCCGGGTCCCCGTACCCTTTTTAGGACAATAACTTGCATATTAGCCTTGATAATTAGAACTTTTGATTTTGAACGTTCGAGTCCATTGTATTTAATAGGGTTCTAAAGTTTGCGCAAACTTTAGGTCCGTTCGCAAGTTCTGGTGCAAACCGAACCGGGGGTGTTAGGCTCATCCCTACTTACAAATGGAAGATTAAAACAGGCATTCAGAATATCAAACAGTATCTGACATCACCGCTACTACTACCGCCCGACATACGTTTCATCCTAGAAGACCTCATCACTGGGGCAACTAAAAAGACTGTGCAAGACTTTGAACATCTTTGTTTTAATGATCCTGGCATGTGTTTAGCTGATTTAATTTGAAAGATAAATTGTATTTTTAAATATTTGTACAGCACAGTATCTAATGATAATTTCTGTGGCATCTAGATATGAATTATCAGAAAATATAGTCACATTATAGTAAATATTCTGATCTTTTCAGATCACCTATGGAGCCACTGATGACTCATTAAGTGACAGACGCCTTTACCCGCATGTTTTCAGGACCGTTCAGAATGATTATGTCCAATATTTAGCAATTGCCAAACTAGTGAAATACTTTGGCTGGAATTGGGTTGGAATACTTTTCTCAGACAATGATACCGGAGAGAATGAAACACAAATTCTGAAGAGACATTTGGCTTCCCAGGAGATTTGTGTGGCTTTTGAAAAAAGAATAACTGAAAATTCCGCTACAATGGATCAGTGGGAAAACTCACTTAGTAAACTAAATTGTAAAGTTTTAATACTTTGTGGTTCCTGCACAAGCAATGTTCGGATATTCCTTCATATATACAATAGAATCAATAGAAACAATATGCTCATCCTTCCCTTGAGCTGGAGTTTAAGTGAAATTAAGATGATAACTTGTTTCATGCGTTTTATAACAAGTTTGTCTTTAGTGTTTTCTGATCCACCATATCTTAGAGGCGAAAGTCCGTTTGATGACAATCTAATGTCAAGATATCCACAAATTGGGCTGCTGATGGATAATCTGATCATTACATTTTATAATATAACATCAACTCAAAATGGAAAAAACATTTATTTTCAAAACATCCCTACTTTTAGTAGAGTGTAATAAAAGGCTTTGCTTCAATCGCTTACATGGGGGGGCTTTGCAAATATTCTCTACGAATGTATATTGCAGTAGAAGCTATGGCTAAAGCTATTCATTTTTTCAACAAGTTTAATCACAGTTTTAATATCAACCGATTTAAACAGGTAAAGGCAATTTAAATTGAATTCATTAGATGAGCACATGCAAGTGGAGAGATTGGTAAAGAGGGTTGGTGGTTAATGAGCTGTTGGCAAGGTGGATGAGTCTAGTAGCAACTAGGGGTGCAAAGGATCGGTGGTGATCCGTGATCCGAACGGGCCACCTTGTTCGGATCGGATCACCACGCAATCCGTGGAGCACTCCGGAGCCTCGGCCATAGGAAAGACCGCGGCTTCGGCCTAGCTCCGGAGCAGCGGCCATCTTTGTACACCCGGCGGCAGCCACTGTAGTGAAGTTTTGCCGCCACCATCTTGCTCCACCCCACACTCCTCACTCTCATTACTGTGAAGGGGCCAAGCGGACATCTTGTTACACCCAACAGAGTTTTAGATTTCAGGTATTTTATCTGCTTAAATACATTATTTGGAAATCCAACGGACTGTTTACATTTTAAATTTTAAAAGCAGCAGCAAACCTTACGTGCTTGCTAATGTGACGGAACACTTCTGATTTTCACATTTAACATTTAGTTAAATGTGAAAATCAGAGGTGTTCTGTCACATTAGCAAGCATGTAAGGTCAGCAGGTTTGCTGCTGCTTTTAAAATTGAACATGTAAACAGTCCGTTGCATTTACAAATACTGTATTTAAGCATATAAGCTCCGTTTTGTGTTGAAAATAACTGTGAAATCGAAAACTCCGGTGGGTGTAACATTTTTTTTTTTTTGCGCCGATCCGAAAATGATCCGATCCGTGGCTCTGATCTGAGGATCGATCCGATCCGTGAGTTTTTTGATCCGTTGCACCCCTAGTTTCAACACTATAGATGGGAGAACCTGTGTAGAGGTAAGCCAATGAGAGGGAGGTTGCTATAGTCGAGGTGAAGGATAACAAGTGAATTTGTACCTTGGTGGTGTCATTGGTAAGAAAAGTTGTATTCTGGAAATGTCAGGGAAGTTGAGGCAGCAACATTTAGACAGTGATTGAATGTGGGGTCAAAGGGAGAGTTCAGAGTCCAAGACCACACCTAGCATGCTGACTTGAGGGAATGAAAAACAAATATTTGCAGCGCTAGCAAAGATAAGTGAAAAACAAACACTTTGAAGAATAAAGCATAAAGAAGTGACTAATAAACACTTAAAGGGGATGGCTTAGATCATTGCCACCATATAACATATTAGTGAACCTAATTGTCCATTAGTGTTGCCACTGTGCTCATTTAGCAAATGAGTGATAAACAAAGGTTACATTTTTTTTTTTTTTAACTTGTGCGTTCATTTAAAATAACATCTGTGCCAATCTAGGAAGACTGATTGTTTCCACAGCAGATACCAAATGGTTAATTCCTTTTAGAGTTCCCCTCTTGTGGCCCCACTCACCAAAAAGAGATAAGAAATTGCATGCAAGATCACACCAACTTAGATCCAATAAGTTCATCAAATGCAGCAGATTGACTCCATAGTATCAGCAGAGGCGGTAAATAAACATATAGGAAAAAAGAAAAAATCATGTGAAGTACCGCTTGTGAACATACAGCATGGCGCTGCTAGCAAAGAGACTCACGAGACTGCAATGGTAAACAAGCGTCAGTGTTGTTCCGGGTACACAGCGTGCGTTCCACAGAACCCGGAAGTAGCGTCACTGGTTCTGGGTTGGCCGGAAATTGCGTCAAACGCGCTTCGCCCCTCCTCTAGGCATCATCAAGGACATCACTTCCGGCCAAGGAAGTAAAATTTATATGCGCCAAGGTCCCTGCCTCTTTGCAAACAAACCAATTAAAAGTAACAACAGAACCTCCAGGCGTGATAGAGCGCCAGCTTCCTAATCACATCATTGCCTATCAATTGTCAAGAAAATACAACTTTATTACAACATGACAATGACAGGAAATATGGGGACAATACAATGGAAGTTCATAATGAACAATAAAATACAGTTTAAAATTCATTGTGAAAAACATATAATTAAATAAAGGACTGATTTGGATATGGAAATAAAAAAATGTGAATAAAATTGTGATGAAATTGTAATAAACTTATGGTTGGGAAAACAGGTATTTGGTTGATGGACATAGAAATAAGAAAAAAAAAATATTAATAATAATAATAAATAGAAATAAAATAAAAATAAAAGTGAAAATAAATAAAATAAATAGAAATAAAAATAAAAATAAAATAAAAATGAAGGTGAATGTGAAATAAAAAAATAAATAAAAATTAAAATAAAAATTTAAATAAAATGAAATGAAAAAAAATAATAATAAAATAAAAATAAAAAATAAAAAAATAAATGAATTAAAATAAAAATACAAAAAAATTAATGAAAAAAATAAAAACTATATGTATGTCCAACAACACTACCAATTGGATAGGAAGGAATTCAAATCCAGTTCGATTTTAAGGCCATGCAGGCTTAAAGTGCCTAACCTACCGTATATACTCGAGTATAAGCTGACTCAAATATAAGCCGAGGCACCTAATTTTACCACAAAAAATGGGAAAACTTATTGACTCGAGTATAAGCCTAGGGTGTCCATCTGCATGCCTCTCTGTGCCTCACTTTGCCTCACTGTGTCCATGTGCATGCCTCACTGTGCCCATGCCTCACTGTGCCCATGCCTCACTGTCACTGTGTCCATGCCTCACTGTGCCCATGCCTCACTGTCACTGTGTCCAATGCCTCACTGTGACTAGACTGACGTTTAACATTGGAGTCTATGGAAGGGGTGCCCGGGTTTGAAAAATAGGTGCTCCCCGGCCGTAGGTCCCCCAGACACCAAACTTTGCACAATTGTAGAGGAATAGTTGGTCTACATGTGTGCCAAGTTTGGGGTCCAGGGGACCTAGGGCCAGCCTGTACCGGGTCCCCAAAAATCACTGGAGAAATGACCGTTTAACATTGGAGTCTATGGAAAGGGGTGCCCGGGTTTGAAAAATCGCTGCTCCCCGTCCATAGGTCCTCCGGACACCAAACTTTGCACACTTGTAGAGGAATAGTTGGGCTACATGTGTGGAGTCCAGGGGACCTACGGATGGCCGGAATCAGGCGCACGAATTTGAAGTCAGAAACAGACTCGAGTATAAGCCGAGGGGGGCATTTTCAGCACAAAAAAAAGTGCTGAAAAACTCGGCTTATACTCAAGTATATACGGTATGTATCCACTGGGTTTCATTGCGTGAGATTGCTTGTTTGAGGTTGGAACCTCTCCAGTGGGCTTCTACCTTATCAATTCCACAAAACTTCAATCCTCTCGGATCACTATTATGAAACAGTTTGAAGTGATTGGACAAACTATGGTGTTTAAACCCTTTTTTTATTCTGTTTACATGTTCCTTTAGCCTAACACCTAATTTTCTAGTGGTTCTACCCACATAGTGAAGCCCACATGGGCAAGATAGAAGGTAAGTGACATGAGTTGTTCCACAGGTGATGATTTTTTTTTATTTCATAGGTCTTTCCATGGGTGGAAAAATTTGTGATTTTTCTCATCCTGTGTTTGGAGGTGTGACAAATCACTCATCTCCCACAACTATAGAAACCTGTCTGATTCAAAAAAGTATAGATTTTCTTGGGGGGGTTCACAACATTATGTGCTAGTTTGAGTCTTAACATTGGAGGTCTAGTATAAATAAAATTGGGTACAACAGGAAGAACATTTGTCAGATCCTTATCTTTGAGTAGGGATGAGCTTCGAGTTCGAGTCGAACTCATGTTCGACTCGAACATTGCCTGTTCGCCCGTTCGCCGAACAGCGAACAAATTGGGGTGTTCGCGGCAAATTCGAAAAATCTATGGGAGAAATCTAAAGTGTTAATTATAAAGGCTAATATGCAAGTTATTGTCCTAAAAAGTGTTTGGGGACCGGGGTCCTGCCCCAAGGGACATGTATCAATGCAAAAAGAAGTTTTAAAAACGGCCGTTTTTTCGGGAGCAGTGATTTTAATAATGCTTAAAATGAAAAAATAAAAGTGAAATATTCCTTTAAATTTCGTACTTGGGGGGTGTGTATGATATGCATGTGAAGTGGCGCATGTTTCCCGTGCTTAGAACTGTCCCTGCAAAAAATGTCATTTTTGAAAGAAAAAAAGTCTTTTAAAACTGACTCGCGGCTATTAATGAATTGTCGGCTCCCGGCAATACATACAAAAGTCATTGATAAAAAAAAAAAAAAAGCGTGGGGGTTCCCCAGAATTCAATTACCAGGCCCTTTAGGTCTGGAATGGATATTAAGGGGAACCCCGCCGCAAATTAAAAAAATAATTGACGTGGGGTTCCCCCAAATATCCATTCCAGGCCCTTCAGATCTGGCATGGATTTTAAGGGGAACTCCACCCCAAATGTAAAAAAAAATGGCGTGGAGTCCCCCTAAAAATCCATACCAGACCCCTTATCCGAGCACGCAACCTGGCCGGCTGCAGGGGAAAAGGGGGGGACGAGAGAGCGGCCCCCCCTCCCTCCTGAACCGTACCAAGCCACATGCCCTCAACATGGGGAGGATGTCCCCATGTTGATGGGGACAAGGGCCTTATCCCCACAACCCTTGCCCGGTGGTTGTGGGGGTCTGCGGGCGGGGGGCTTATCGGAATCTGGAAGACCCCTTTAACAAAGGGGACCCCCAGATCCCGGCCCCCCCCTATGTGAATTGGTAAGGGGTACGTTGTACCCCTACCATTTCACGAAGAAAGCGTAAAAAAATGTTTAAAAAAACACACAAACACCTTGAAAAAGTCCTTTATTAAAAAAAAAAAAAAAAAAAAAAACATTCCAGCGGTGAAATCCAGTGTCCCGCGGCGATCCCGATGTCCAGCGCTGTCCTTCATTGGTTGTGCCTGAGCGGACCTGATGGGGAACTCCCTCTCAGTATTTTAAATGTATAGACCCGCCCCTTCTAAAGTTCCCCATCAGGTCCGCTCCCTCGGTATGTCGGACCCGCCTACGTCATTGGCTTGAGCGGGGAACTTCCTTCACTGTGTAATTTAAATTTACATAGTGAAGGAAGTTCCCCGCTCAAGCCAATGACGTAGGCGGGTCTGACATACCGAGGGGGCGGACCTGATGGGGGACTGCTCTCACTTTGGTAATACATGTATAGACCCGCCCCTTCTCATGTTCCGCATCTGGTCGGGTCTATACATTTAAAATACTGAGAGGGAGTTCCCCATCAGGTCCGCTCAGGCACAACCAATGAAGGACAGCGCTGGACATCGGGATCGCCGCGGGACACTGGATTTCACCGCTGGAATGTTTTTTTTTTTTTAAAATAAAGGACTTTTTCAAGGTGTTTGTGTGTTTTTTTAAACATTTTTTTACGCTTTCTTCGTGAAATGGTAGGGGTACAATGTACCCCTTACCAATTCACATAGGGGGGGCCGGGATCTGTGGGTCCCCTTTGTTAAAGGGGTCTTCCAGATTCCGATAAGCCCCCCGCCTGCAGACCCCCACAACCACCGGGCAAGGGTTGTGGGGATGAGGCCCTTGTCCCCATCAACATGGGGACATCCTCCCCATGTTGAGGGCATGTGGCTTGGTACGGTACAGGAGGGAGGGGGGGCCGCTCTCTCGTCCCCCCCTTTTCCCCTGCAGCCGGCCAGGTTGCGTGCTCGGATAAGGGGTCTGGTATGGATTTTTAGGGGGACTCCACGCCATTTTTTTTTTAAATTTGGGGTGGAGTTCCCCTTAAAATCCATGCCAGATCTGAAGGGCCTGGAATGGATATTTGGGGGAACCCCACGTCAATTTTTTTTTTAATTTGCGGCAGGGTTCCCCTTAATATCCATTCCAGACCTGAAGGGCCTGGTAATAGAATTCTGGGGAACACCCACGCTTTTTTTTTTTTTTTTATCAATGACTTTTGTATGTATTGCCGGGAGCCGACAATTCATTAATAGCCGCGAGTCAGTTTTAAATGCATTTGTTTCTTTCAAAAATGACATTTTTTGCAGGGACAGTTCTAAGCACGGGAAACATGCGCCACTTCACATGCATATCATACACACCCCCCAGGTACGAAATTTAAAGGAATATTTCACTTTTATTTTTTCATTTTAAGCATTATTAAAATCACTGCTCCCGAAAAAACGGCCGTTTTTAAAACTTCTTTTTGCATTGATACATGTCCCCTGGGGCAGGACTCGGGTCCCCAAACACTTTTTAGGACAATAACTTGCATATTAGCCTTTATAATTAACACTTTAGATTTCGAACGTTCGAGTCCATTGTATTTAATAGGGTTCTAAAGTTTACACAAACATTTTGTCTGTTCGCAGGTTCTGGTGCGAACCGAACAGGGGGGTGTTCGGCTCATCCCTGTCTTTGAGTAACAGTGGCAAATGTTCCCTAACAATTCTTTCAAATTGCTTATGTTGTCTGGTATATCCTGTTAGGAAAGCAGTTCCATAATCTTTTTTCTCACAAACTTTATTTTCGAAGAGCTGTTTCCTATCCATGTTATGGATATCTTCTCTGGTTTTGTTGAGTGTACTGGTATTGTATCCTTTTTCCTGAAACCTCTTCAAGATTACCTGAGATTGAATGTCATAATCTTCAATTTTATTACAATTACGCCGCACTCGCAGCATTTGGCTTTTGGGTATTCCATTCAGCCACCTCGGATGCTGACAACTCCCAAGTGGTATGTAGCCATTTCTGTCAACCGCCTTGAAGAAGGTGCGCGTAAGTAATTTGCCATTCGCTTTTAAGATGACTAAATCTAGAAAATTTACCGACTCAGGACTAGACACCTCTGATACCGCATGAATTACTACTAATCCGTTCCAAAAAATTAAAAAAAGAATCTTTTAATCCTGCCCAAATAATAAAAATATTGTCAATATAACGTTTATAGAAACTCAACTGAGGTATATCTTTACCATGAATTGCTTGGGACTCCCACCAGCTCATAAAGAGGTTAGCCACTGATGGGGCATTAGTGATCCTTAACAAGAATGACTATCTTGAAGAATTTGATAAATTGGTGTCTGATACTGCCACATATGAGGAACTTAAAGGAAACCACTGGCTCTCCTCCCTGGTCCCTTACGACTGACCAAGAATGCACATCAAATAGGGATACTAAATAAAAAAGAAACAAGATTTTTGGTCCCTGATGCCCCGAGAGTCCCGGTTTTTTATTTTTTTTAATTTTTTTATTATTATTTTTTTTTTCATTTCATTTTATTTTCATTTTTATTTTATTTTTATTTTTTATTTCACATTCACCTTCATTTTTATTTTATTTTATTTTTATTTTTATTTATTTTCACTTTTATTTTTATTTTTATTGCTATTTATTATTATTATTAATATTTTTTTCTTATTTCTATGTCTATGTCCATCAACCAAATACCTGTTTTCCCAACCATAAGTTTATTACAATTTCATCACAATTTTATTCACATTTTTTTATTTCCATATACAAATCAGTCCTTTATTTAATTATATGTTTTTCACAATGAATTTTAAACTGTATTTTATTGTTCATTATGAACTTCCATTGTATTGTCCCAATATTTCCTGTCATTGTCATGTTGTAATAAAGTTGTATTTTCTTGACAATTGATGGGCAATGATGTGATTAGGAAGCTGGCACTCTATCACGCCTGGAGGTTCTGTTGTTACCTTTAATTGGTTTGTTTGCAAAGAGGCGGGGACCTTGGCGCATATAAATTTTACTTCCTTGGCCGGAAGTGATGTCCTTGACGATGCCCTAGAGGAGGGGCGAAACGCGTTGATACAATTTCCGGCCAACCCAGAACCAGTGACGCTACTTCCGGTTTCTGTGCAACGCACGCTGTGTACCCGGAACAACACTGATGCTCGTTTACCATTGCAGTCTCGTGAGTCTCTTTGCTAGCAGCGCCATGCTGTATGTTCACAAGCGGTACTTCACATGATTTTTTTCTTTTTTCCTATATGTTTATTTACTGCCTCTGCTGATACTATGGAGTCAATCTGCTGCATTTGATGAACTTATTGGATCTAAGTTGGTGTGTAATTTCTTATCTCTTTTTGGTGAGTGGGGCCACAAGAGGGGAACTCTAAAAGGAATTAACCATTTGGTATCTGCTGTGGAAACACTCAAGCCCCGTACACACGATCGGTTTGACTGATGAAAACCGTCCGATGGATGGTTTTCATCAGACCAACCGATCGTGTATGGTACCCATCTGTCTTTTTTCCATCGGTTGTAAAAAATAGAACTTGTTTTAAAATTTTCCGATGGATAAAAAACCGATGGGAATTTCTGATCGTCTATGGGCAAGTCCATCAGTTAAAAAACCCACGCATGCTCAGAATCAAGTCAACGCATGCTCAGAAGAATTAACCACTTAACGACGGTAAGTTATATGTACGTCGGCAGAATGGCACCGACAGGCACAATCACGTACAGTGTACGTGATCGCCTTTGTAAAGTTGGGGGGTCCGATCGGACCCCCCTCCTATACAGTGAGCGGCCGTTTATCGTTGGGGAGCGATCGGAGATGAGGGGACGGCCATTCGATTCCTGCCACCCCCTCGCGATCGCTCCCGGTGAATGAAAATGCTCCCTCTGCCTGTGTAATGTAAGCACAGGCAGAGGAAGTGATGTCATCTCTCCTCGTGTCGGTCTTTTCATTCCCGGCGTCGAGGAGAGAAGAAGCAGGTTAGTGCACCAACAGTCCACTGACACTTAGGTACACATAGACACACATTTCACCCCCCAGTCACCCCCAGGTCACCCCCCAGCCCCCAATCACAGTGTCACTGATTGCAGTGATCATTTATTTTACTGATCACTGCATTTAGTGTCATCTGTGACAGTAAAAAGTTGCAGGGCAGTTAGGTTTAGGCCCCTTTAGGTCCAGGGTAGCCCCCTAACCCCCCCTAATAAAGGTTTAACCCCTTGATCGCCCCCCAGGTAACCCTTTCACCCCCTAACGCCAGCGTCACTAAGCGATCGTATTTTCGATCGCTGTATTTAGTGCCGGTGGTGCCCTAGATAGCCAGTTATTTATTTTTAGTTTCGCCGCAGGTTTTTATAGCGTCAGGTACCCCCATATATTATTTTAACCCCCTGATTGCCCCTAGAGTTAACCCTTTCACCAGTGATCACCGTATAAACGTCACTGGTGACACTGGTTACCCAGTTAGTTATTTAGTTATTTAGGTAACCCGTCAGGTTTTTATATAGCGTTGGGTACCCCCATATTTAACCTAATAAAGGTTTTAACCCCCTGATTGCCCCTAGTTAACCCTTTCACCAGTGATCACCATATAAAGGTTACGGGTGACGCTGGTTGGTTAGTTTGCTTTTTATAGCATCAGGGCACCTGCCGTATATTTAACCCCCTGATCGCCCGGCGGGTGAGATCAATTAGGTTTTAGCACCAGAGAGGGTCTGCGTCGCCCCAGGCAGCGTTAGGTTAGTGCCAGTAACGCTAACACCCACGTGCAAAGCATACACCTCCCTTAGTGGTATAGTATCTGAACAGATCAATATCTGATCTGATCAGATCTATACTAGCGTCCCCAGCGGTTTAGGGTTCCCAAAAACAGTGTTAACGGGATCAGCCCAGATACCTGCTAGCACCTGCGTTTAGCCCCTCCGCCCAGCCCAGCCCAGCCCAGCCCACCCAAGTGCAGTATCGATCGATCACTGTCACTTACCAAACACAACACACATAACTGCAGCGTTCGCAGAGACAGGCCTGATCCCTGCGATCGCTAACAGTTTTTTTTAGTAGCGTTTGATATATTTGCTGACGACAGTCAGGTGCTTTTTTTCCTGTGAATCTTACTAGTGTACCCCTAAATTTAGAGCCCAAAATGGCAAGTCGAAGGTACACTAGTAAAGAGGCCTACGAGATTCTGAGCATGACAGATAGTGAAGAGGAGGTCACGCATCTGTCAGATTCAGGCCCAGAATATCTTCCCGTAGAAGACAGTGACGTCAGCGGCCCCACGTCAGATAGCTCTGACGACGAAGTTGAGGTCCCTGCTAAGGTCAGGCGTACCCGATCCCGATCTTCTGAGGTTGTTGAGGAGCAAGAGCCGCAGGGCTCTCGTATCATGGAGCAGAGTAGTACTAGCGCCGCTATTCCTTCTGGTGAATTGGCAAGCACCAGCGGCCTAGTACAGCCTGGGCGTACATCCAGCACTGCAGTATCACGTGGTGACGTGGCGAGTCCCATAAGTGCAGTTCAAGCTGGTGAGGTGGCAAGCACAAGTAGTGTCCCGCTACCACCAATAAGAAGACAAAGGCAGGCCCGTTGTACCCATAGTGCCCTTCCTGCAGAATTCGCCTATCCTGATTGGGTCCCCACCACTTCTGCAGAACCCGTACTTCATTTTGGGAGCCTAGCCGCGTACAGGACCCCGAAAACCAAGCACCGCCTTCAGGATTTCTATGGGTGTAAATTTTTGATTTCACTCCTCACTGCCTATCACAGTTTCGGAGGCCATGGAATGCCCAGATGGCACAAAACCCCCCAAATGACCCCATTTTGGAAAGTAGACACCCCAAACTATTTGCTGAGAGGTATGTTGAGTATTTTGCAGATCTCGCTTTTTGTCACAAAGTTTTGAAAATTTAAAAAATAAAAAAAATATGTCTTTCTTCATTTTCAAAAACAAATGAGAGCTGTAAAATACTCACCATGCCTCTCAGCAAATAGCTTGGGGTGTCTACTTTCCAAAATGGGGTCATTTGTGGGGGTTTTGGGCTATCTTGGCATTTCATGGCCTTCAAAACTGTGATAGGTAGTGAGGAGTGAAATCAAAAATTTGCGCCCTTAGAAATCCTGAAGGCGGTGCTTGGTTTCCGGGGTCCCGTACGTGGCTAGGCTCCTAAAAAGTCCCACACATGTGGTATCCCCGTACTCAGGAGAAGCAGCAGAATGTATATTGGGGTGTAATTTCACATATAACCATGGCATGTGTGAGCAATATATCAGTTAGTGACAACTTTTTGTAATTTTTTTTTTTTTTGTCATTATTCAATCACTTGGGACAAAAAAAAAAATATTCAATGGGCTCAACAGGCCTCTCAGCAATTTCCTTGGGGTGTCTACTTTCCAAAATGGGGTCATTTGGGGGGGTTTTGTACTGCCCTGCCATTTTAGCACCTCAAGAAATGAGATAGGCAGTCATAAATTTAAAGCTGTGTAAATTCCAGAAAATGTACCCTAGTTTTTAAACGCTATAACTTTTGCGCAAACCAATAAATATACGCTTATTGACATTTTTTTTACTAAAGACATGTGGCTGAATACATTTTGGCCTAAATGTATGACTAAAATTGAGTTTATTCAATTTTTCTTATAACAAAAAGTAGAAAATATCATTTTTTTTCCAAATTTTCGGTTTTTTCCATTTATATCGCAAAAATAATAAATCGCAGAGGCAATCAAATACCATTAAAAGAAAGCTCTATTTGTGGGAAGAAAAGGACGCAAATTTCGTTTGGGTACAACATTGCATGTCCGCACAATTTACAGTTAAAGCAGCGCAGTGCAAAATTCTGAAATCACCTCTGGTCCTTTAGCTACCAAATGGCCCGGGGCTTAAGTGGTTAAACTTCATTTTTCTCGGCTCATCGGAGTGTTTTACGTCACCGCGTTTGGAACGGTCGGTTTTTTAACTGATGGTGTGTGGCCAAGACTGATGAAAAACAGTTTCATCGGATTTCCGATGGACAAATCCATCGGACGAAAATCCATAGGTTATCCGATCGTGTGTACGGGGCTTAAGTCTTCCTGGATTGGCACAGATGTTATTTTAAATGAACGCACAAGTTTAAAAAAAAAAAAATAACCTTTGTTTATCACTCATTTGCTAAATGAGCACAGTGGCAACACTAATGGACAATTAGGTTCACTAATATGTTATATGGTGGCAATGATCTAAGCCATCCCCTTTAAGTGTTTATTAGTCACTTCTTTATGCTTTATTATTCAAAGTGTTTGTTTTTCACTTATCTTTGCTAGCGCTGCAAATATTTGTTTTTTATTCTTTTGAGGTGTTAGTACCTTATGTTGCGGCAGCTGCGGATTTAATTATCACAAAGTATTACTGCATATTTCTTAAAGCGCGGGTTTTCATTTTTGTTTATAGACTTGAGGGAATGGACTAATGACCGTGTTATTTATCTCAAAATGAAAAGTCAGGGGAGGGAAATATAATTTTTTTGCAGCTTTTGGCAAAGGGAATTGGTTCTGAGACTTTCCTCTGCCAGACTTTGTGATCTCATGTCTGTACAGTAAAATTGTATAATTTTCATCATATGTCACCAAGTGCAGGTCCTACTCTGGCTGATTTCTGAATAGTAGCTCCAATGAGGGACTAAAATGGGGGGTAATTGATGCGCAAACCAGGATAAAGACCAAATAAATCTAATAACTAATGAACTAAGCAGCTGCCACAACTAAAAGATGTTCACACACCAATAAACATGTGAAAATGGGGGGGGGGGGGTGTAATGACGCTTGCTAAAAACAAATCCCTTTAATTAACGTGCAAAGTGGGTATATACTAAAGTTCAAAAATATAAAGGCTAAATAGTCCGTGATGTGATAACATCATGCACAATATGTATAAAAGAATAATCCAATAAAGTGCTCCAATAATAAAGGCAAAAAATCCCATGCAAAGGTATAAACAACACATGCGAGTCTCAGTAAAAATACAAATCTTCTGTGCAAAAATAGATATCTGATACCAATAAAGTGCAAATAGTGAGTCTCTGTGTAGTCAAAAAATAAATGAATCAAGTATCCAAAAATACAATAAAAATGAGTCTCTGTGCAGTATAAAAAATATCAAATCCAAGGTAGTAGTGCAGAACAGATCCACCATCCGCAAGTGGCTAATCACATGCAGGTGCTTCTATCCAAGTGCTCTAATCCAAGTGGCCACATTTCCCCCAGCCTCTCACCTTGGCTGGCTTGTAAACAAGCCTCTTCAGTTGACCCAATGACAGATGCAGCTCCTCAGCAAGATTCATATCCCTCACTGGCTATGGATCCCGGAGTGACCATGTGATTCCTCTGCATCAGTAAACGCTTTG
This sequence comes from Rana muscosa, assembly GCA_029206835.1. Classification (NCBI taxonomy): domain Eukaryota; kingdom Metazoa; phylum Chordata; class Amphibia; order Anura; family Ranidae; genus Rana; species Rana muscosa. Next base: position 35,913,427 of record CM055116.1, on the reverse strand, counting down.
GAGTTTTCAGAAGTGAGATAAAACACAGGGGGGCTCCCATAGTGTGATACCATTTAAAATATTTTTTTAAAACAACATGGAAACACTTACATCAATTACTGTTCAACAGACACATGTAATCTCATACAAACATAGGCACTTCCGCTCTCGGCCACTGGGCGGAAGTAATGTCACCACTGGCTCTCCTCCCTGGTCCCTTACGCGTTACGTGGTGTGACAGCAGGAAGGTAAAGTCACCTGGTTGCATCCAGGGGGGTAGATATATTTCGCCCAGATTCAGGCTTTACGCCGATTTGTACAACTAGGTGGAGAGTTGTATAAGGCTAGTGTGCTCATGGATGACTCATACCTCTAGGGAGAGGGCTGGGCGTCGTGCAGACAGGGAGTTGATGAGACCAGCTGAACCTTGTCAGCTCATTTAGGCCTCTATAAGAAACTCCCAGATTCATTAGATGTTAGCTCATGCCTGGAACCAGACCTGTGTGGACTGTCTAGGGAGAGTGAACCCCTGTGCGGTGAGGCAAAGCCTGTGTGGCTATTTGTTTGGACTTTTACTAAACCAGGGACTTAGGGACTAGGACAGCACTAGGCTGATCCCAGTTGTTAGTTTAGGAAACCTGCATGTTTAGTCAGAGGTCAAACTGACCAGGATTTATTTTGTTTGTTTCTTTTTTGGCTTTGCTGTGTTTTTGTCACTGTACATAGAGAAATAAACCGCACCTTTTGATTTTGAAAACCACAACCTCCGTCTGCTGGCCCTGTTTTTGTGTGGGGAACCCAACCAGGGGTCACACACACCCGCTACCGAGTTAACCCCCTCACAGTTGGTGGAGAACCAGTGGCAGTTTTTTTTAAGCCAGCATGGAGGAGATACTGAAACAGCTGGCTCTAGCAAATGCCAATCAACAGCAGACAAATGCAGGTTTGCAAAGGAGCCTTGCAGCCCAGCAGCAAGCTCATCAACAAGCCCAGCAGCAATCTGAGGCCCGCTTCATAGACCTGTTACAGAAGCAAGAGCAGAGACTACAACAAATGGAAGCAGTAATGCAGCAACGTCCGCAGACCAGTGAGGAAAGCCGTCCCACTAATACCGCGTCCTTTGGGGTGAGTCGTTTATTGACAAAAATGACTGGAGAGGATGATCCAGAGGTATTTTTGACCACATTTGAAAGGACTGCTGAAAGAGAAAAGTGGCCTGAGGAGCAGTGGGCTGGACTGGTGGCTCCTCTGTTAACTGGTGAATCGCAGAAGGCTTACTATGACCTAGAGCCTGACCAAGCAAAAGACTATGTGATGCTAAAAGCTGAAATATTGGCAAGGCTGGGTGTCACCCTGGCTGTCCGGGCTCAGCGTGTGCATAACTGGACTTTCCAGCTTGGAAAACCCCCCAGGTCTCAAATGTATGATCTCATTCACCTGAGCAGGAAGTGGCTACAGCCAGAGACTTTGTCCGCACCGGAGATTGTGGAACGTGTTGTGATGGATCGTTTCTTGAGAGCTCTTCCTACCGCCATTCAAAAGTGGGTAAGCCACGGAGACCCAGAAACGGCCGGTAAACTTGTGGATCGTGTAGAGAGATACTTGGCTACAGAGAACCTGACGGCCTCTTCCAGAGACTCTCGGACTTTCCACCCTAAGACCAGACCATCCCCAGGGGCGGATAAGAGGATTCCAAGGGGTGAGGGTGGAGAGAGTGAGAGGGTGGGAGCTCTACCCCAAGTTTGGCGAGAACAGCCTGGGAAATCAGCGGCTCAAGAGGCCGCAAGAAGGATCGTTTGCTACCGCTGCCGGCAAGCGGGACATATTGCAGCCAATTGCCCGGTTGTGGAGGAACCCATGCAGTGTGACTTTCTGACGGGCAGACGTCAGTCGCTGTGTGCGACAGTCGCATGCACTGCCATTCGAGGAACTGAGAAACATTTATGCAAAATGTGTGTTAATGGTAGAAATGTTGTGGTATTGTTGGATTCAGGTAGCCTCGTGACCCTGATAAAGGCTGAGTTAGTTAAAACAGAGGTCTCTGGGAATAGCAAGGTAGCTGTTATTTGTGTGCATGGGGACACCCGAGAGTATCCAGTGACTACAGTGTGTTTCGAGACCCCCAAAGGTACCCTCTCTCATCCAGTGGGCTTAGTATCTCAGTTACCGCATGACGCCATTGTGGGAAGGGATTTTCCGAAGTTCTGGGAACTGTGGGATGATCCTGAGCCCCCCACTGGTGCCCCTATGTACCAGGAATGTGATAGCCAGAACTCCTCTGAGAGTGGTGAGGACTCTCCAGAATTTCCCTTGTCAGTATTGGCAGGGGAGACTCAAGAAACTGGAGAGGAGCCCACCTCCTCAGACGAAAACCTACCGTCTGTGGAGTTTTCTGATCTGGAGGTTCACAGGGAAAATTTTGCCACAGAACAGTTAAAAGACCCCGCCCTAATAAAGGCACGGGAAAACGTAGTGGAAATAGATGGCGAGTTAGTGAACCCAGATAATACCTGCACTTACCCATACTTCAGCGTAGAGAAGGACCTACTGTATCGGGTGGCAAAAAGGGCAGAAGAAACCGTTGAGCAGCTGGTGGTGCCCAAACCTTACAGGAAGTTGGTGTTGGAGTTGGCCCATGGGCACATTCTTGGAGGTCATCTGGGGACAGAGAAAACCCGAGAGAGGGTATTACAGAGATTCTATTGGCCTGGGGTGATGAAGGACATAGAAAATTATTGTTCCTCCTGCCCTGTGTGTCAGAGGTCGGCCCCGATGCCACATTTCCGTAGCCCGCTGGTCCCTCTACCCATCATTGAGGTCCCGTTTGAGAGAATCGCAATGGATTTGGTAGGTCCTATAATCAAGTCCGCTAGGGGGCACCAGTACATATTGGTTATAATGGACTATGCCACCCGTTATCCAGAAGCGATCCCTCTCAGAAATACCTCGGCCAAAACCATAGCCAAAGAGCTATCTCTTGTTTTTAGCCGGGTGGGTATTTGTAAAGAACTGCTTACGGACCAAGGTACACCCTTTATGTCCCGGGTTATGAAAGAGCTGTGTAAATTGTTCAAAGTGACGCAATTGCGTACATCTGTGTATCACCCCCAAACCGATGGGCTGGTTGAAAGATTCAACAAAACCCTAAAACAAATCTGTTGAAAGCCTGGAGGGATAGAGAGTCCCTAGTCGCAGAAACTTGGTCACCAGCTCAAACTGGTTGCGTGATTCCGGAGGTTGGAATAGCAGCCACCTTGTCACAACCCCAACAACAGGAGGTTAAGGAGTTTGTGCTTCGCAACAAGGAGGTGTTCTCTGAGCTGCCGGGACAAACCTCTGGGGTAGAGCATGATATTATTACCCCGCCCGGTGAAAGGGTGAAGTTAAAACCCTATCGGATCCCAGAGGCCCGACGGGAGGCAATACGGGAGGAAGTACAGAAAATGCTGAACTTAGGGGTGATAGAGGAGTCCCAAAGTGATTGGTCTAGTCCCATTGTGTTGGTGCCTAAACCGGATGGGAGCTGGCGATTTTGTAACGATTTTCGTCAGTTGAACAAAGTTACAAAATTTGACACCTACCCCATGCCACGTATAGATGAGTTGATCGACCGGCTGGGAACAGCCCGATACATGACGACTCTTGACCTCACAAAAGGGTATTGGCAAATTCCCCTGGCCAAGTCGGCCAAAGAGAAAACCGCATTTGTAACCCCAGACGGGGCGTTCCAATATAAGAGAATGCCGTTCGGGTTACAGAATGCGCCGGCCACATTCCAGCGGAAAATGGACCAGATGCTGAGGCCCCATCGGAAGTATGCTGTGGCTTACCTGGATGACGTAATTGTCCATAGCACAGATTGGGCCTCACATCTGCCAAAAGTGCAAGCAGTCCTGGACTCTGTTCGGGAAGCGGGGTTTACGGCTAACCCCAAGAAGTGTACCATTGGGCAGGAGGAGGCCAAATATCTTGGGTACACCATTGGCAGGGGAGTAATAAAACCCCAACTCAACAAAGTCGAGGCCATCCAGAGTTGGCCACGTCCCAACAGCAAGAAGCAGGTACGAGCCTTTCTGGGAATCGCGGGTTATTATCGGCGCTTCATTCCCCACTTTGCTTCTAAGGCTGTGCCCCTAACCAACCTGACGAAAGGGAAAGGGTCGGTCATGATTAAATGGACCCCCGAGGCTGAGGCAGCATTCCAATTCTTGAAACAAGCCTTATGTAGCCAGCCAGTGTTGTACTCACCCGACTTCTCTAAAGACTTTGTCGTACAAAGTGATGCGTCAGATGTGGGGTTAGGAGCAGTATTGTCCCAGGTCTGGAACGGGGAAGAGCACCCAGTCATTTACCTCAGCAGGAAGTTGAAGTCCCATGAGGTAAATTACGCCACGGTTGAAAAGGAGTGTTTAGCGGTGAAGTGGGCTCTAGATTCCCTTCGGTACTATCTGCTAGGTAGGCACTTTGACATGGTTACGGATCACGCTCCGTTAAAGTGGATGGCTCAAAACAAGGAAACAAATAGAAGAGTGAATAGGTGGTTCCTGGCCCTCCAGGAATTCAACTTCACAGTAAAGCATCGCCCTGGCGTTCAAATGGGGAATGTGGATGCTTTGTCTCGAGTACATGAATGCCTGATTGCTGGTGTTCCAACCCCGAGGTTAAAACAAGAGGGGGGGGTATGTGACAGCAGGAAGGTAAAGTCACCTGGTTGCATCCAGGGGGGTAGATATATTTCGCCCAGATTCAGGCTTTACGCCGATTTGTACAACTAGGTGGAGAGTTGTATAAGGCTAGTGTGCTCATGGATGACTCATACCTCTAGGGAGAGGGCTGGGCGTCGTGCAGACAGGGAGTTGATGAGACCAGCTGAACCTTGTCAGCTCATTTAGGCCTCTATAAGAAACTCCCAGATTCATTAGATGTTAGCTCATGCCTGGAACCAGACCTGTGTGGACTGTCTAGGGAGAGTGAACCCCTGTGCGGTGAGGCAAAGCCTGTGTGGCTATTTGTTTGGACTTTTACTAAACCAGGGACTTAGGGACTAGGACAGCACTAGGCTGATCCCAGTTGTTAGTTTAGGAAACCTGCATGTTTAGTCAGAGGTCAAACTGACCAGGATTTATTTTGTTTGTTTCTTTTTTGGCTTTGCTGTGTTTTTGTCACTGTACATAGAGAAATAAACCGCACCTTTTGATTTTGAAAACCACAACCTCCGTCTGCTGGCCCTGTTTTTGTGTGGGGAGCCCAACCAGGGGTCACACACACCCGCTACCGAGTTAACCCCCTCACAGTGGCTGTACACGCCACTTAATCATAGGGTATGGAGCCATGGTGAGTGAGGGCGACTAATATACAACCGCGTTGTCATGACAATGCATGACGCTGCGGTAAACAGACATAATGAATGAATTGAAAACAGATGCCTTCATTAGCCATTAAAAGCATTCAATCCTGGATAATTAAAAAAACACTCAAATACCGGGCACTCCATCTGCTAGTCAAGCCATATTAATGCGCCCAGAAAAATCCTCCAATGAATTAAATTAGGCACATAATCCGGAGATAAATAAAAAATAAAACAACTGACGCTAAATAAACATAAAAAGAAAAATACATGTCCAACAAGGACCAGCAACGTACTGGTATGTTGCTGGACTTTGAATGGTTATACCAGATTGATGCCTGCGGGTTTAGGTATCATCTTGGTATCACTCTTTTCAGCCAGCGGCCGGCTTTCATTTAAAAGCAATCCTAGTGGCTAATTAGCCTCTAGACTGCTTTTACAAGCAGTGGGAGGGAATGTCCCCCCCCAGATATAAAAAGCGCCATTGGGAAAGCATTTTATCACACCGATCTTGGTGTGGTCAGATGCTTTGAGGGCAGAGAAAAGATCTAGGGTCTAGAAGACCCCATTTTTTTAAAAAAAAGAGTACCTGTCACTACCTATTGCTATCATAGGGGATATTTACATTCCCTGAGATAACAATAAAAATGATAAAAAAAAAATATGGAAGGAACAGTTTAAAAAAAATAAAATAAAGCAAAATTAATAATAATTAAAAAAAAAAGCACCCCTGTCCTGCCCTGCTCTTGCCCAATGGCGAACGCAAGCGTCGGTCTGGCGTCATATGTAAACAGCAATTGCACCATGCATGTGAGGTATCACCGCGAAGGTCAGATCGAGAGCAGTAATTTTAGCAGTAGACCTCCTCTGTAAATCTAACGGGGTAACCTGTAAAGGCTTTTAAAGGCTTTTAAAAATGTATGTAGTTTGTCGCCAATGCGCGTTTGTGCGAAATTTTAAAGCATGTCGTGTTTGGTATCTATGTACTCGGCCTAAGATCATCTTTTTTATTTCATCAAACATTTGGGCAATATAGTGTGTTTTAGTGCATTAAAATTAAAAAAAAGTGTATTTTTTCCCCAAAAAATGTGTTTGAAAAATCGCTGCGCAAATACTGTGTAGAAAAAAAAATGCAACACCCACCATTTTAATCTGTAGGGCCTTTGCTTTAAAAATATATATAATGTTTGGGGGTTCAACATAATTTTCTTGCAAAAAAAAAAATGTTTTCATGTGTAGCGGGGTCTTCAGATTTAGTGGGATACACCTGGGGGTAGTGTGACCCAGGTGTGTAATTATGACAGGGTTTAGACCCCTTTTTGTTATTCGTGGAGGACTGGGTGTTGCAATATTCTCCTTGGCCTGTGGGTGGCGGGGTACTTACAGGCTCCAGGTAGAATCACTACCGCAGTGCTACCCTTTTTGTCCCTTTCCGGAGATGGTACGGCTGGGGCGGGGAACCCGCCGTGGTGTCGATGGGAGGAGATAAAATGGGGAGACGCCCTCACCACGAGGTCTTGGAGGATCATCTCTTCACGCACCCAGGCACCTTAGGCCTGGGTGCGGGCAGTTCGGGGTTCCAGCCCAGGCCCCTAGGCTTGGCCAAAATGGAGTTGGAGTCCATCCCAGGCACCTTCAGCCTGGGGTGAGGCACTATGTCGTAGGCCTGGGACCTGGTGACTTCGACTGGGTCCCGCGAGGGTGAAGTGATTCCAGGGTGCCCCTTGCGAGGGGACCCGCATCTGAGGTGAGGAGGCTGGGGAGGTCACCCGTCGGAAGATTCCGGAGCAGCGTCAACCCGGTGACGGACGGGCCTCCGGTAACTCCCTTGGAGGGTAATCTTCCCCTGATAGAGGCCCCAGTGCAGTGAAGTTGTTCTAATCAAGACTCCTGCAACCCTTGGTCATAGCACAGGGGGTGTAGGGACTACAATCAGGATAGTGCCTCGGCCTGCTCATCCCACCGTATCCTGCCATTACCCTGTTGTTGTGGAGCTACGAAATAAAACTGAGAGTTGGACTGTGATCGGTGTGTGGACTCTGTTAATGGGAGCAAAGGGAGATTCCAGCATAGCAGGGTTGAGTTCCGCAACCCAATGCACATTTGGCCCGAGGAAGATATTGAGATTGGCCTTCACCTCAACCACAGCCATGGGGAGGACATGGGCCATGGCGCACCTCACTCTCGAAACCCAGGTACCCCTAGATGAGAGCCATCGGATGACCGATAAACATGTAGAGGGGGTGAGGCCACTACACGGCCCATGTCCTCCCCATGTCCTCCCCATGGCTGTGGTTGAGGTGAAGGCCAATCTCAATATCTTCCTCGGGCCAAATGAAGGTGCCTGGGATGGACTCCAACTCCATTCCGGCCAAGCCTAGGGGCCTAGGCCGGAACCCCGAACCGCCCGCACCCAGGCCTAAGGTGCCTGGGTGCGTGAAGAGATGATCCTCGAAGACCTCGTGGTGAGGGCGTCTCCCCCTTGTATCTCCTCCCATCGACACCACGGCGGGTTCCCCGCCCCAGCCGTACCATCTCCGGAAAGGGACAAAAAGGGTAGCACTGCGGTAGTGATTCTACCTGGAGCCTGTAAGTACCCCGCCACCCACAGGCCAAGGAGAATATTGCACCACCCAGTCCTCCACGAATAACAAAAAGGGGTCTAAACCCTGTCATAATTACACACCTGGGTCACACTACCCCCAGGTGTATCCCACTAAATCTGAAGACCCCGCTACACATGTAAACAAAAAGTGTCAAAAAGGGCTTTGTCTTCAAGTGGTTAGAAGAGTGGATGTAAGCTTCCTAATGTTGTGTATAAAATGCCAGAACAGTTCAAAACCCCCCCAAATGACCCCATTTTGGAAAGTAGACATCCCAAGCTATATACTGAGAGGCATGTCGAGTCCATGGAATATTTTATATGTTGACACAAGTTGCGTAAAAAAGACAATTTATTTATTTATTTATTTATTTTTGCACAAAGTTGTCACTAAATGATATATTGCTCAAACATGCCATGAGCATATGTGGAATTACACCCCAAAATACATTCTGTTGCTTCTCCTGAGTACGTAGATACCACATGTGTGAGACTTTTTGTGAGCCTAGCCGTGTACGGGACCCCAAAAAGCAAGCACCGCCTTCAGGCTTTCTAAGGGTGTAAATTTTTGATTTCACTTCTCACTGCCTTTCACAGTTTCGGAGGCCATAGAATGCCCAGATGGCACAAAACCCCCCCCCCAAATGACCCCATTTTGGAAAGTAGACACCCCAAGCTATTTGCTGAGAGGTATTGTGAGTATTTTGCAGATCTCGCTTTTTGTCACAAAGTTTTGAAAATTGAAAAAAAAAAAATAATAATTTCTTTCTTAATTTTCAAAAACAAATGAGAGCTGTAAAATACTCACCATGCCTCTCAGCAAATAGCTTGGGGTGTCTACTTTCCAAAATGGGGTAATTTGGGGGGTTTTGTGCTATTTTGGCATTTTATGGCCTTCGAAACTGTGATAGGTAGTGAGGAGTGAAATCAAAAATTTGTGCCTAGAAATCCTGAAGGCGGTGCTTGGTTTTCGGGGTCCCGTACGCGGCTAGGCTCCTAAAAAGTCCCACACATGTGGTATCCCCGTACTCAGGAGAAGCAGCAAAATGTATTTTGGGGTGTAATTCCACATATAACCATGGCATGTGTGAGCAATATATCATTTAGTGACAACTTTTTGTAATTTTTATTTTTTTTTGTCATTATTCAATCACTTGGGACAAAAAAAAAAAAATATTCAATGGGCTCAACAGGCCTCTCAGCAATTTCCTTGGGGTGTCTACTTTCTAAAATGGGGTCATTTGGGGGGGGGGGGGGTTTGTGCTATTTTGACATTTTATGGCCTTCGAAACTGTGATAGGTAGTGAGGAGTGAAATCAAAAATTGCGTCCTTAGAAATCCTGAAGGCGGTGCTTGGTTTCCGAGGTCCCGTACGCGGCTAGGCTCCCAAAAAGTCCCACACATGTGGTATCCCCGTACTCAGGAGAAACAGCAAAAATGTATTTTGGGGTGCAATTCCACATATAACCATGGCATGTGTGAGCAATATATCATTTAGTGACAACTTTTTGTAATTTTTTTTTTTTTTTGTCATTATTCAATCACTTGAGACAAAAAAAAAATATTCAATGGGCTCAACATGCCTCTCAGCAATTTCCTTAGGATTTCTACTATCCAAAATCGGGTCATTTGGGGGTGTTTTGTACTGCCCTGCCATTTTAGCACCTCAAGAAATGAGATAGGCAGTCATAAATTAAAAGCTGTGTAAATTCCAGAAAATGTACCCTAGTTTGTAGACGCTATAACTTTTGCGCAAACCAATAAATATACGCTTATTTACATATTTTTACTAAAGACATGTGGCTGAATACATTTTGGCCTAAATGTATGACTAAAATTGAGTTTATTCGATTTTTCTTATAACAAAAATTAGAAAATATCATTTTTTTTCAAAATTTTCGGTCTTTTTCCATTTATATCGCAAAAAATAAAAATCACAGAGGCAATCAAATACCATTAAAATAAAGCTCTATTTGTGGGAAGAAAAGGACGCAAATTTTGTTTGGGTACAACATTGCATGTCCACACAATTTACAGTTAAAGCAGCGCAGTGCAAAATTCTGAATACAGCTCTGGTCCTTTAGCTACAAAATGGTCCGGGGCTTAAGTGGTTAAGGAGGAGGGATCCCTGTTGTGATACTGGTCATAATGACGGGAAAAACTATGTTTCGGAAAACCATTCTTTATATTTTGTGTGTGTTCTCAAAGTCTTTTTCACAATTCCCTTTTGGTTCTTCCAACATATTGAATCCGGCATGGGCACTCCAGAAGGTATACTACCCCTTCCGTTCTACACGATATGAAGTTCTTGATTTTATATTCATTTCCAGTGAATAGTGACTTAAAACTTTCTTTTTTCTTTTTACTTTCTTTTGTGTGTCTACAGGTGTAGCACATTTTGCAGGGGTAAAAGCCCTTCCCATTAAAAAATGTAAAACTTTTTTGTGCAGGTGGATCCAAAACCTTTTTTGGCAATCATATCCCTCAGTGTTGGGGCCCTCCGATACGTAAACTTGGGTTTATCTGGTACTATCATTCCTAAATGTCGATCTGCTTTAATAATATTCCAATATTTCTTGAAGATGGTTTCAATTTGTTTGTGTTGGACATTGTAGTCCATCACAAAGGAAACCCCATATAGGAATTCTTTATTTCTAGTTGAATCTTGAATCAGTTTATCCCTCTCCAATGCAGAGACAATCTGTATTTTCTCATCAATAAACTCCTGTTGATAGCCTTTTTCCACGAATCTCTTACCAATAAATTCTGCTTGTTTAAGATACACTTCAGTCTTTGTGCAGTTTCTCCTTAGTCACACTTGCTGTCCCTTTGGTATGTTGTCTAACCATGGAGCATGGTGACAGCTATCTAAAGGTAGGTAACTATTTCTGTCAACTGTTTTGAAATGGGCTTGTGTTACCAATTTATCGCCCTCTCTGAGAATCACCAAATCCAGGAAGTTTATTTTCTCAGCACTAATCTCCCATGTAAGTTTACAATTTTTTTCGTTCAAATTCATATTAAAACCAAAATCTAAAAGACTATCCCTATCCCCAGCCCAAATTACTAAAATATCGTCAATAAAATGTTTAAAAAGAAGGAGTTGGGGGGGGGGGTTTCCTATTGTAAAGTGCATCTTCTTCCCATTCAGCCATATACAAGTTCGCCACACTCTGCGCATATTTAGCGCCCATTGCGATACCGCAGATCTGTTTATAATAATTTTTTTCATACCAAAAATAGTTGTGGTCCAAACTGTAGTCAAGGCCATTAACAATAAATCTCTTTTGTGGGGTTTTAAGATCACTTAACTCATTGAGAGCCCACTTAGTTGCTTGTAGTGCTTCTTTATGGTTTATAATAGTATACAGTGATAAGAAGTCTGCTGTTGCAAGATATAGTGGTTTACCATCCTCAAATTTTATATTATCCAATAACTGTATCAAATGTTTTGTATCTCTGAGATAAGAATTTGTTTTCTTCACCAATGGTTGCAGGAACCAATCGATATACTCTCCGATCCGAGCTCCCACAGAATTTATTCAGTTTACGGTTGGTCTTCCTGGTGGATTTTCTTTAGATTTATGGACCTTCGGTAGAGTATATATAATGGGAATCCTACATCCAAGGGGCTTTAGGTATTTTCCTTCTTTTTTATTCAACAACCCCTTATTTCTACCTTTTTCTATTCAGCCAAATTGTCTTTATAACGTATTATTGGATTTCCAGGTAGCTTCAGATATGTATATTCATCTCTTAATTGGCGTTGCAATCCTTCTTTATATGCCAATATGGATTGTATTACTATAGCTCCTCCTTTGTCCGCCTGTCTAATAACTATATCTTTTCTTTCTTCCAGTTTTCTTATACTACCTTTTATGTCTCCAGGGTCAAAAATATTTTTGATCTTTAAGTCCTGTAGATCATTTAGTACCATTCGTCTAAAGACTTCAATATGCCCTTCAGTCCCAATCAGTGGTTTGAACAAATATTTATTCCGTAGATTGCTAAACTGAACACTACTTTCCACATTGGTGCTCCTTACTGTACTATCACCTGGTTTGTTCATCGATGTAACGGGAGGGCCCGGGGAACCCAGAATCTCTTAGAAAGTATGAGATACCCTTGCTTCAGCTTCCCCAACGCCTCCTATGTGTAAACCACCCTGTGTCTCTAATAGGGGCACAGGGTGAATGAGAACCCCACTATGATCTGTGCTAGCCAGATTCAATGCTGTATATACATTGTATATATTGTGTGTATATTGTGTGTGGGCTATTGTGTACTAATTGTGGTGATGGGGTAGGGTGTGATTGCATTCTATTGTCTATTGTGGCTTGTGGGAATTAAGCCTGTAATTATAGGTATTGGAACTAGCAGACAGACAGTCTGCTGAACATAAAGGTTATGCATAGCCATTTAAGATGTAAAGGGATTAGCTATTGAACTCACCTGTGTCTGCTAAGAGCTGTCAGATGGGTATTGGGAGCTCGTTATATAACCATTGTGTAAAGTCTTTTGATGATGGGTACTGTAGTTCAGAGACAGTAAGGCTAGCCTAAAGGTCATGTGTCTGAGTCATCAGCTGTAGTTAATTAGCTCATGTAAATTAGGTCTGGTCAAAGGTGTATTGTCAGAGGAAAATGAGGAATGTAAGAACCTCCTCTCTGTGTGTATAAAACTTGAAGTTTGCCAATAAAGAATGTCAGACCAGCTGTAAAGCACACAGAGCGTTGTCTCGTATGTCTGAAAGGATTATTCCTATGGGAAGCGGTCGCCTGACTGTGGAGTGTCGGTAGCGGATGTGTGTTCGGAGTGGGAATATCCTAAACGGCGTTAACCCCTTTCATACTTGGGGTGCCGTTACAATCATGTACTTCTTAATATGTATGTAGCGGGTGGTTACATTTAGGGGGAAGCATCTGAGTGGTAACTAGGCTCAGATGCACAAATTGTTAGGTTTCATGGACCATTTCTGTCCCTGAGAGATGGTACTGGTGTGTAGTTCCCTGGGGCCTATAGGTGGCGTTGTTGCCATAAGACCGGGTTGAACCGCAGTACAGTGTTGTGCCTTTTTTTGTCCCCTCTTGGCAGCAGTACGGCGGGGCGGGGAACCTGCTGTGCCTGTCGGGAGAGGATATAAAAGGGGGCGGCCATCTTCCAGGGGGTCGTCGGTTCCGTGCTCAGGCACCTTAGGCCTGGGTGCGTGTGTGTCGCCTCCGGGTGCCCTAAGCCCGGAGGCCTGGTCGGGTTGTCTCTGGGTGTCCTAGGCCCGGAGACGGAGCTGCTGTTCCATCTCAGACACCTTCAGTCTGGGGTGAGGTACTTTGGAGAAAGGCCTGGAGCCCAGCAGCCTTTGGCTGGGATCTGCCGGGGACCGAGACTCCCAGGGATCTGCCTTGCGAGGGGACCCATATCCAGGATGAGGAGGCCAGGGAGGTGACACTTTCTGAAGACCAAGCGCAGAGTCGTGGTGACAGATGGGACCTCTGGTAACTCTCCGGAGGGATGTTGTTGTCCTATAAAGGGCCAGTTTACTAACGGAAGGAAGTGTGTGTTCTTTAAGTCACAGTGGCAGTGACACTACGCACCCAAGGTCAGTGGCAGTTGCTTTCATCTTTTTTTCACCCGGTCAGTGGCAGTGACCAACTTCATGGTCTGTGGCAGAGACTGTGCGCCAAGCCTGTTCGTGCTAATCAGAAGAGGAGAAAACCCAAATTCAGTTTGTGCCTGGACCTCCTCCCACCTTATCTGACCTGTGTCTTGTCCCAACCTGTCTGCTCTCAAAGAGACTGTTTATTGTGCTAAAAAGAATAAATAAGAGTTGGACCTTTCAGTTGGTGTGGACAGTTGCTTACTGGGGAGAACTAAGGCTTGTTTCTGACTACCACAGAAACGAGGTCAGCACTGGAGGTTTTTAAACACTGGCTGCAAGCAGGCCCGAGAAACTAACACCGCTCAACCTCCCTATTCAGGAGGGTATGGGCTTGTGGTGCGGTGTGCCTCATTCTTTCCTGCGGAGGAGCCAAGCAGAAGAACAGCAGGTAAAGTCTGGGGTTTGTGCGCTACACGTGGGGGCTCGAGTCTGGGATGTGTTTGCGGCCACAGAGTGAAAACCCCCCCAGAAGCTGAACTTTTTTTCCCCAGTGAAGTTCCGTGGAGGTCGGCCATGTTTAGAACTGCGCCACGAGGAGAACTCTGACTGCGTAGTTCGTGGGCGTGTCTATTCAGAAAAGCCCACGAGCGATGCAAGAAATGGGAGAAGTCTGACCATGTATGGAGTTACACGTGGGGACTTTGGCGCGAAAAGGTCAGTGCGCAATGGAGCAGCAGATGGTCAGTATGTCGTCTCATGCATCATGGGTTCCAGCTTCTACAACCGTGAAAATTACCTTATTCACTGCTTCACTTATGGATACAGGGATTTGGCTCAAGCCCTGGGGAAGATTTGCCCTCTACGTGTGCAAGGACGTGGAGGCCCTCGGTGTGATTTGTCCCGGCTGCTCGGGACTGGTGGCTCATCTGAAGTCATTCGGGCGATGCAAAAGCTGTAAGGAGTTTCTGTTCGAGGTGGAGCAACCTACAGAGAGGCCTCTGGCCTTCCACCTCAATTGCCTTACGGGCGCCACCACTCTGGAAGGAGGAATCGAAGCTTGTACAGACAGCCCTGCGCGCACTGATGGGACTTCGGAGGAAGTCACAGAGGAGATCGTTTTAGCGAGTGAGAAACCAGAGGATGCTGCCTCGGTTACAACAAAGTCTTTTCTCCCACCGCCCAAGAGGAAGATCGGTCTTGTGAAAGCTTCCCGTGGCCGGGGTGGAGCAACGCCCCAGCGCTTACCCGGAACGGATGTCTCTGAAGGGAAAAGTCCCGGAAGTCCGAGTCCTTGTTCAAGCCGAGGTAAGCCAGGGGGAGAGACTTTGTTAAAGGCCCCTAGCCCTGGGGATTCACATGTTAGTGAGTTTGCCAGAGGGGGTGAATCGTCCTTCACCAGGAATTACTTCCCTGTGGAGGAGTACGACACCTCTGACCTAGAGTCCGTCTCAGATGCGGGTGATGACGCCGCAATTGACAAACTATTTGAGAGGAAGGGATGGGATAAGATGCCCCTGTCCTTGTTCCGTAAGCCTAGGGACCCACCCATGTCTACTGGGGCTAGTACACTCCGGGTGGTGGCTTCCGAGCCTGAGGAGGGATCTGTCCCCGTGCCTGCCCTTCCACCGTCGGGAGGGAGTACCTGCTTCCGCCACTATTGCTACTTCAAGACAGGTGTCACTGCGGGCCCCTGCAACTGGCCCGGAGGCAGTTAAAGTTAAAGTGCCTCGGCACCCGGATGCTGTTGTTTTGCCTGGCGCAGGAGACCGCGCCACTATGCCACCGCTGTCCCGTTTACAGAGACTCTTCAACCAGAAGGTTGCCAGTGAATATGGGTGGGAGTATCCGTACCTACCCAAAGAACTTTTGTTCGAGGTTGAGGCATGTAGAGATCGGTGGTACTCGGAGTTTGTGTGGACACACATTAAGGTACCTCAGGCCAGAAGATATTTTTCATGTTCACCCGCCGCCACTCTGCGGTTTAAAGACTGCAAAGCTGCTTGGATGTTGGGTTGGCACATTCATGCGGACAAAGTGCTTATCTGTCAGAAGGACAAGGACAATGTGGAGTATCACATAGATACCTTTGACAAACATTGGAAGCCGCTGGTGTTGCCTGACCCACACTACTATTTGTGAGAGACCGGACGCTTGTGTTTGTGTTTGAACTTTTTTTTTTTTCTCTTAAGGAACTTTGCCCTATGTTAAAGGGTACTTTACTCTTTGGAGGAGCAGGAGCTGTTGCTGTTATTGTTCTCCTTTCTCTTCCCACTGCAATGATAACAAGGACTTTGTGGTTGTAGTCAGCTTAGGGCCACAGTCCAAAGAAGAAAATCCAAGCAGAATTCATCGCAGCACCACCACCAGGTGGCGGTGTTGTACAACTGTTATACTGATAAATCCCACACTGCACTTACTTTTAGAGCGAGGAGGTTTTTCTTTAGGGAGGAACCTGTTCGTTCTAACTTACACATTGTTAGATTATGTGCTTTCTTTCCTCTGCAGGTGAACGACAAGCAAGACTGCTGAGTATGGGGTGGGTCTTAGCTAGTTCTGCGGGAGGGAACTGTAAATTTTTACTGTAATGTTTGAGTTACTTTAAAATGTTTTGTACACATGTACACCCTCATTCCCATCTGTGTTTCTTCACTTTCCCATGTTAGGTTCTGGCACAAACAAACAGAATTTAAAATTGTCATTTTTTTTAGTTTGTCTCTGGATCTGGCTTATGTTGACTCTGATTGAGGAGGCATAAATTGGTTCCAGACACTGGGGACCAGTGTTCACAAGTGAGGGGGATGTGTAGTGGGTAGGGGGAAGCATCTGAGTGGTAACTAGGCTCAGATGCACAAATTGTTAGGTTTCATGGACCATTTCTGTCCCTGAGAGATGGTACTGGTGTGTAGTTCCCTGGGGCCTATAGGTGGCGCTGTTGCCATAGGCCCGGGTTGAACCGCAGTACAGTGTTGTGCCTTTTTTTTGTCCCCTCTTGGCAGCAGTACTGCAGGGCGGGGAACCTGCTGTGCCTGTTGGGAGAGGATATAAAAGGGGGCGGCCGTCTTCCAGAGGGTCGTCGGTTCCACGCTCAGGCACCTTAGGCCTGGGTGCGTGTGTGTCGCATCCGGGTGCACTAGGCCCGGAGGCCTGGTCGGGTTGTCTCTGGGTGTCCTAGGCCCGGAGACGGAGCTGCTATTCCATCTCAGACACCTTCAGTCTGGGGTGAGGTACTTTGGAGAAAGGCCCAGGGCCCAGCAGCCTTCGGCTGGGATCCGCCGGGGACCTTGCGATGGGACCCGTATCCAGGACGAGGAGGTCAGGGGGGTGACCCTTTCTGAAGACCCAGCACAGAGTAGTGGTGACAGATGGGGCCTCTGGTAACTCTCCGGAGGGATGTTCTTGTCCTATAAAGGGCCAGTTTACTAACGGAAGGAAGTGCGTGTTCTTTAAGTCACAGTGGCAGTGACACTACGCACCCAAGGTCAGTGGCAGTGGCTTTCATCTTTTTTTCACCCGGTCAGTGGCAGTGACCAACTTCATGGTCTGTGGCAGAGACTGTGCGCCAAGCCTGTTCATGCTAATCAGAATAGGAGAAAACCCAAATTCAAGTTTGTGCCTGGACCTCCTCCCACCTTATCTGACCTGTGTCTTGTCCCAAACTCTCTGCTCTCAAAGAGACTGTTTATTGTGCTAAAAAGAATAAATAAGAGTTGGACCTTTCAGTTGGTGTGGACAGTTGCTTACTGGGGAGAACTAAGGCTTGTTTCTGACTACCACAGAAACAAAGTCAGCACTGGAGGTTTTTAAACACTGGCTGCAAGCAGGCCTGAGAAACTAACACCGCTCAACCTCCCTATTTAGGAGGGTACGGGCTTGTGGTGCGGTGTGCCTCATTCTTTCCTGCGGAGGAGCCAAGCAGAAGAACAGCAGGTAAAGTCTGGGGTTGGTGCGCTACATGTAGATTCCTCACAAATTAATTTATATCTATAAACGCATTGAACTTTTAAACCTTTGTCCAATACCTTTATTTCTTCTTTAGTCAATTCTACTCCACTAATATTAATAATTCCTTCTCCTAATGGTCTCTTCTTCTGTTTCTTTGCACCCACCCTGCATCCTCTCCACGATTTTCATTTCTTCCAGATCAAGTTTCTGGAGTCCTTCTGGGTGTTCTTTTTATTCTCTCCTCTCTGTCTCTGTCTCTGCCCTTCTGAGAGTCCTGATTCCTGACTTCTTCTTCTTTCCTCCCCTGTCTGTGTTCCGGACTCCTCCTGATTGATCTCTGAATTCCATTCTCCCATTGGTGACGCCTCGGAGACTCTTGGCTTCTCATCTCTAAAAAATGCCTTGGAGTTTAATTTCTTGTTTCTCTTAAATGTTGATAATTAGGGGTTCTCATATTATCATAATAATTTCTGGGAACTCTTTCCCCTTCATCATCTCTTCTCAAATATTCATACCGATTCTGTAAGGGAATATTGTACTGGTTGTCATAGCCTCTTCTCTCATCATGATGATAATGTCTATCTTCCCTTCTTCCATTTTCATATTGTTAATTTCCACACTGATTTGCATGATTTCTCTATGGTGGGGTACGTGATCTTCTTCCATAGGGTACCTGTTGAAATGATCTAGGTGCATTATGGTTATTATTATTATTCCAATTGTTTTTCCAGAATGGTTTCCATCTATTATTGTTCCAGTTCTTTCTTGGTTTTTGATATGGTGTATTGTTCACATGGTTATCTCCTATATTATTGATTGCTTGGTTTGGTCATCTATCAGTACTTTCTTTTGTCCTTCTGTCCTGCTCCGGTGAGCTATTGGTTGATTCAATTGCTGGCTCCTCTGATTTATTTTGCCACTTAAACACAAGATCATCCTCGTAGTCCTTCATATCTCTTTGATATTTTCTTTTTTTTTCCTTGCCGTAGTTTCTTTATCTTTGTGTTCCATATCTCTCTGCAATTGTTTTGATAAGGCTACAAATTCAGGTAACTCTTTGCTTGTTTCTAAATTAGTTTTTATTTCAGCAATACTCCTATCCAATGCTCTAATTTTGCGCTGTTTTCTTTTAATCAGTAGGACAAGTAATTCTAGACCTTTATCTTTGAAAAATTGGAACCACTCATCTGTGGATTCTTTATCAAGTAGACCATCGTTAATCGGAACATCCCATCTTAATCTCCTTGGTATCAATCTATCCCTAATATATTTCTCATGGGTAGCAATATCCCACCAGGCATTTATCTTCTTCTCCATCAAGTGGCCCATTTTCCTAAAACAATTTTCAATGTCCCCTACTGGGCTTTCTTCCTGTTTCTCAAAAATAGTCTCCAGATCTAATGACCTATTTTCGAAAAAGCCAAAAACATCCATGGTTGCTGCACCAATGGTGTAGATAATAAGATATTAAAATGGGGGGTAATTGAGCATAAAGACCAAATAAATCTAATAACTAATAAACTAAAAGCAGCTGTCACAACTAAAAGGTGTTGACACACCAACAAACATATGAAAATTGGGGGGTGTAATGGCGCTTGCTAAAAACAAAGCCCTTTAATTAACCACTTAAGCCCCGGACCAATATGCAGCATAAAGACCAGAGGTGATTTTACAATTTGGCACTGCGCTGCTTTAACTGGAAATTGCGCGGACATGCAATGTTGTACCCAAACAAAATTTGCGTCCTTTTCTTCCCACAAATAGAGCTTTCTTTTAATGGTATTTGATTGCCTCTGCGATTTTTATTTTTTGCGATATAAACAGAAAAAGACTGAAAACTTTGAAAAAAAAAAGATATTTTCTAATTTTTGTTATAAGAAAAATCTAATAAACTCAATTTTAAACATACATTTAGGCCAAAATGTATTCAGCCACATGTCTTTAGTAAAAAAAAATGTCAATAAGCATATATTTATTGGTTTGCGCAAAAGTTATAGCGTTTACAAACTAGGGTACATTTTCTGGAATTTACACAGCTTTTAATTTATGACTGCCTATCTAATTTCTTGAGGTGCTAAAATGGCAGGGCAGTACAAAACCCCCCAAATGACCCCATTTTTGAAAGTAGACACCCCAAGTAAATTGCTGAGAGGCATGTTGAGCCCATTGAATATTTTTTTTTGTCCCAAGTGATTGAATAATGACAAAAAAAATAAATAAAACATTTACAAAAAGTTGTCACTAAATGATATATTGCTCACACATGCCATGGTTAGATGAGGAATTGGACACCAAAATACATTTTTCTGCTTCTCCCGAGCACGGGGATACCACACGTGTGAGACTTTTTGGGAGCCTAGCCGCATACGGGACCCCGAAAACCAATCACCACCTTCAGGATTTCTAAGGGCGCAAATTTTTGATTTCACTCCTCACTACCTATCACAGTTTCGAAGGCCATAAAATGCCAAAACAGCAGAAAACCCCCCAAATGACCCCATTTTGGAAATTAGACACCCCAAGCTATTTGCTGAGAGGAATGTTGAGTCCATGGAGTATTTTATATTTTGCCACAAGTTGCGGGAATATGACAAACTTTTTTTTTTTTGCACAAGTGGTCACAAAATGATATATTGCTCACACATGCCATGGGCATATGTGAAATTACACCCCGAAATACATTCTGCTGCTTCTCTTGAGTACGGGGATACCATATGTGTGGGACTTTTTGGGAGCCTAGCCGCGTACGGGACCCCAAAAACCAAGCACCTCCTTCAAGATTTCTAAGGGCATACATTTTTGATTTCACTCCTCACTACCTATCACTACCTATCACAGTTTTGAAGGCCATAAAATGCCAAGATGGCACAAACCCCCCCAAATGACCCCATTTTGGAAAGTAGACACCCCAAGCTATTTGCTGAGAGACCTGTTGAGCCCATTGAATATTGACAAAAAAAAATGTACAAAAAGTTGCACTAAATTACATATTGCTCAAACATGCCATGGTTATATGTGGAGTTGCACCCCAAAATACATTTTGCTGCTTCTCCTGAGTACGGGGATACCACATGTGTGGGACTTTTTGAGAACCTAGCCGCGTACGGGGCCCCAAAATCCAAGCACCGCCTTCAAGATTTCTAAGGGCGCAAATTTTTGATTTCACTCCTCACTACCTAATCACAGTTTCGAAGGCCATAAAATGTCAAAACTGCAGAAAACCCCCCAAATGACCCCATTTTGGAAATTAGACACCCCAAGCTATTTGCTGAGAGGCATGTTGAGTCCATGGAATATTTAATATTTTGCCACAAGTTGCGGGAATATGACAAACTTTTTTTTTTTTGCACAAGTGGTCACAAAATGATATATTGCTCACACATGCCATGGGCATATGTGAAATTACACCCCAAAATACATTCTGCTGCTTCTCTTGAGTACGGGGATACCATATGTGTGGGACTTTTTGGGAGCCTAGCCGCGTACGGGACCCCAAAAACCAAGCACCGCCTTCAAGATTTCTAAGGGCATACATTTTTGATTTCACTCCTCACTACCTATCACTACCTATCACAGTTTTGAAGGCCATAAAATGCCAAGATGGCACAAACCCCCCCAAATGACCCCATTTTGGAAAGTAGACACCCCAAGCTATTTGCTGAGAGACCTGTTGAGCCCATTGAATATTGACAAAAAAAATGTACAAAAAGTTGTCACTAAATTACATATTGCTCAAACATGCCATGGTTATATGTGGAGTTGCACCCCAAAATAGATTTTGCTGCTTCTCCTGAGTTCGGAGATACCACATGTGTGGGACTTTTTGAGAGCCTAGCCGCGTACGGGGCCCCAAAATCCAAGCACCGCCTTCAAGATTTCTAAGGGCGCAAATTTTTGATTTCACTCCTCACTACCTATCACAGTTTTTTAAGGCCATAAAATAGAAAAATAGCACAAACCCCCCCACCCCCCCAAATGACCCCATTTTGGAAAGTAGACACCCCAAGCTTTTTACTGAGAGGCATGTTGAGTCCATGGAATATTTTATATTTTGCCACAAGTTGCGGGAATATAACAAACTTTTTTTTTTTTGCATAAAGTTGTCACTAAATGATATATTGCTCACACATGCCATGGGCATATGTGAAATTACACCCCAAAATACATTCTGCTGCTTTTTCTGAGTACGGAGATACCACATGTGTGGGACTTTTTGAGAGCCTAGCCGCGTACGGGGCCCCAAAAACCAAGCACTGCCTTCAGGATTTCTAAGGGCATAAATTTTTGATTTCACTCCTATCACAGTTTTGAAGGCCATAACATGCCAAGATAGCACACCCCCCCCCCCAAATGACTCCATTTTGGAAAGTAGACACCCCAATCTATTTGCTGAGAGGCATGGTGAGTATTTTACAGCTCTCATTTGTTTTTGAAAATGAAGAAAGGAAATATATATATATTATTTTTAAATTTTCAAAACTTTGTGACAAAAAGTGAGATCTGCAAAATACTCACCATACCTCTCAGCAAATAGCTTGGGGTGTATACTTTCCAAAATGGGGACATTTGGGGGGAGGAGGGGTTGTGCCATCTGGGCATTCCATGGCCTCCGAAACTGTGATAGGCAGTGAGGAGTGAAATCAAAAAATTACACCCTTAGAAAGCCTGAAGGCGGTGCTTGGTTTTCGGGGTCCCGTACGCGGCTAGGCTCCCAAAAAGTCTCACACATGTGGTATCCCCATACTCAGGAGAAGCAACAGAGTGTATTTTGGGGTGCAATTCCACATATAACCATGGCATGTTTGAGCAATATATCATTTAGTGACAACTTTTTGTATTTTTTTTTCTTTTTGTCATTATTCAATCACTTGGGACAAAAAAAAAATATTCAATGGGCTCAACATGCCTCTCAGCAAATAGCTTGTGGTGTCTTCTTTCTAAAATGGGGTCATTTGGGGGGTTTTGAACTGTCCTGGCATTTTATGCACAACATTAGGAAGCTTATGTCACACATCATCCACTCTTCTAACCACTTGAAGACAAAGCCCTTTCTGACACTTTTTGTTTACATGAAAACATATTTTTTTTTCAAGAAAATTACTTTGAACCCCCAAACATTATATATTTTTTTAAAGCAAAGGCCCTACAGATTAAAATAGTGGGTGTTGCATTTTTTTTTCCACACAGTATTTGCGCAGCGATTTTTCAAACACATTTTTGGGGGAAAAAGCAATTTTTCTTATTTTTAATGCACTAAAACACACTATATTGCCCAAATGTTTGATGAAATAAAAAAGATGATCTTAGGCCGAGTACATGGATACCAAACACGACATGCTTTAAAATTGCGACAAACTACATACATTTTTAAAAGCCTTTAAAAGCCTTTACGGGTTACCACATTAGATTTACAGAGGAGGTCTACTGCTAAAATGACTGTGCTCGATCTGACCTTTGCGGTGATACCTCAAATGCATGGTGCAATTGTTGTTTACATATGACGCTAGACCGATGCTTGCGTTCGCCTTTGCGCAAGAGCAGGGGGGAGGGCAGGGGTGCTTTTTTTATTTTTTATTATTATTTATTTTGCTATTTTTTTAAACTGTTCCTTCCATTTTAATTTTTTATTTTATTTTATTTTACCATTTTTATTGTTATCTCAGGGAATGTAAATATCCCCTATGATAGCAATAGGTAGTGACAGGTACTCTTTTTTGAAAAAAAATGGGGGGTTAGACCCTAGATCTTTCCTCTGCCCTCAAAGCATCTGACCACGCCAAGATCGGTGTGATAAAATGCTTTCCCAATATCCCAATGGCGCTGTTTATATACCTGGGGGGTACATTCTAGAGGCTAATTATCTGCTAGGATTGCTTTTACATTAAATCCGACCGCTGGCTGAAAAGAATGATACCAAGATGATACCTAAACCCGCAGGCATCATTCTGGTATAACCATTTAAAGTCCAACAACATACCAGTATGTTGCTGGTCCTTGTTGGACATGTATTGTAATTTTTTTTTCATTCAGCCTGTTGGCTGAACGAAAAAAAGATATTGATTGGTGGGTATGCCCACCATTAGAATACCTCCCTTCATCCACCCGCTTCTAATGATGGGCATACATGCACCATTTATATATAGTTACATAGTTACATAGTTACATAGTTAGTCAGGTTGAAAAAAGACACAAGTCCATCCAGTTCAACCATAAAAAAAAAAAAAATATATCGTACAATCCCATATACCCAATTCTATACCCACAGTTGATCCAGAGGAAGGCAAAAAACCCCAGCAGAGCATGATCCAATTTGCTACAGCAGGGGAAAAAATTCCTTCCTGATCCCCCGAGAGGCAATCGGATATTCCCCGGATCAACTTTACCTATAAACGTCAGTACCCAGTTATATTATGTACATTTAAGAAATAATCCAGGCCCTTCTTAAAGCAATCTACTGAGCTGGCCAGAACCACCTCTGCAGGGAGTCTATTCCACATTTTCACAGCTCTTACTGTGAAAAAACCTTTCCGTATTTGGAGGTGAAATCTCTTTTCCTCTAGACGCAAAAAGTGCCCCCTTGTCCTCTGTGTTGACTGTAAAGTGAATAACTGAACACCAAGTTCACTATATGGACCCCTTATATATTTGTACATGTTGATCATATCCCCCCTTAATCTCCTCTTCTCAAGAGTGAATAAATTCAGTTCCTCTAATCTTTCCTCATAGCTGAGCTCCTCCATCCCTCTTATCAGTTTGGTTGCCCTTCGCTGCACTTTCTCCAGTTCCCCAATATCCTTTTTGAGAACTGGGGCCCAAAACTGAACTGCATATTCCAGATGAGGTCTTACTAATGATTTGAACAGGGGCAAAATGATATCTCTCTCTCTGGAGACCATACCTCTCTTAATACAAGAAAGGACTTTGCTCGCTTTGGAAACCGCAGCTTGGCATTGCATGCCATTATTGAGCTTATGATCTACCAAAACCCCCAGATCCTTCTCCACTACGGATCCCCCCAGTTGTACTCCCCCTAGTATGTATGATGCATTCATATTCTTAGCCCCCAAGTGCATAACTTTACATTTATCAACATTAAACCTCATCTGCCACATAGTCGCCCAATTAGACAGAGCATTGAGGTCGGCTTGTAAATTGGTGACATCCTGTAAGGACGTTATTCCACTGCATAGCTTGGTGTCATCTGCAAAGACAGAAATGTTACTTTTGATCTCAGACCCAATATCATTTATAAACACATTAAAAAGTAAGGGTCCCAGCACTGAACCTTGGGGTACACCACTGATAACCTTAGACCATTCAGAGTAAGAATCATTAACCACTACTCTCTGAATTCTGTCTTTTAGCCAGTTTTCTATCCATTTACAAACTGATATTTCCAATCCTGTAGACTTTACCTTGCACATGAGCCGTGTGTGGGGAACTGTATCGAACGCTTTTGCAAAATCCAAGTATACCACAGCATGGTGGCATCCTCCCGCAAAAAAGTTATGCCGCGTACACACGGTCGGACTTTTCCACGGGCAAGCCTCCGTCGGAATTTCGACCATATGTACGCGGCATAAAAGGTTATGCCGCATACACACGGTCGGACTTTTCCACAGGCTAACCTCCGTCGGAATTTCGACCGTATGAACGCGGCATTAGGAGCAAAATCGCACCTCCACCCCTGCTGCCACCATGCTTTGGCATATATGCTCTTTTTTTTAACTGTGGTGGAGTAATCACCTCCTACAGCGTTGGAGTCACGGCTTTATGTATCGTGGGAGCAAACGCTGTTGCTGTCAAGATAAATAAATCCGTGCTGCAACTGAATGGCGTACCTCCTAAGCAAATGATGGTTAACATTAAAACAAAGTAACATTACAGCATAACAGTAAGACCTTACCATACCATACCTGCAAAGCAAATACCAAAAAAAAACTAGTAAATAATAAAACATTTTTTTAACGCAACCTGTGCCTAAAATATATATATGCCGAAGCATGGGGGCATCCTCCCGCAAAAAAGTTATGCCGCGTACACACGGTCGGACCTCCACGGGCAAGCCTCCGTCGGAATTTCGACTGTATGTACGCTTCATAAAAGGTTATGCCGCATACACACGGTCAGACTTTTCCACGGGCAAGCCTTCGTCGGAATTTCGACCGTATGTACACGGCATTAGGAGCAAAATCGCTCCTCCGCCCCTGCTGCCCCCATGCTTCGGCATATATGCTCTTTTTCTTTAACTGTGGTGGTGAAATCACCTCCTACAGCACTGGAGTCATGGATTTATGTATCGTGGGAGCAAACGCTGTTGCTGTCAAGATAAATAAATTTGTGCTGCAGCTGAATGGTGCACCTGAAAACAAAAAATTACATACCTGAAAAGCAAGCATGATAAAACATTGCAGAATAGAATACAGTAAAAAAGAGGAGAACAATAAAGAGAAAATAGAGAGAGAGAGAGAGAACAATAAAACAACAACTATTTTTATTTATTTTTATTTATTTATTTTTGTGTTTTTTTATTTATTTTTTACACTTTTTTTTGTAACTTTAACAACTGTAACGGTTCGGGTCTCTCAAAATGCGATGACATCTTGGGAGACTCTGTGTAAGTGTGTCCTAGTCTGTGAAATGCTGTACCCCACGCTAAAACTTCACTTTTGTGTGGAAGCGTTCAAAACATTTACCAATGCAAATACCAGGATTGTCAGGACAGAGTGGACAAAAATAACATGTGTCACGCCTAAATCCACGCTTGTTACAGACACAACATCTTTTTTGGGGGGCTCGTTGGGTAGGGGTACTCTCGAGGACATATGGATAATGCCTCTCATGCAGCCGGCTTACTGCATTTGGTTGAGGATGGTGAGGTGCAGAACCGCCTGGATACAGGAGTTCTGTGACTATCTCATCCTGGAATTTTAGAAAGTCCCGCCTGAAGCTCTGTATAGCACATGAGCATTCAGCAAAGCCAATTGAAATAAGGATAGAGACACTTTTTTGTACCAGTGTCTCGCCTTACTGGCAATGTGATACAGCGCCAACAACTGGTCGTTGAGGTCCACCCCTCCCATATTTTGGTTATATTTGTGGACACAGTGGAGTTTCTCCACAACACCAGTCGCCGTATGAATTTGGACTGTTGTGTCTGCATGAAGGGAGGTAAGAAGGAAAACATTCTTATTATCTCTCCACTTCACAGCGAGCAAATTATTACACTTCAATCAGGCTCTTTCCCCCAGCCTAAGACGGGAATCTACAAGCCCCTGGGGAAAGCCCCGGCGATTAGGTCGCACGGTGCCACATGCTCCAATCTGATGATTAAACAAGTGACTAAACAGTGGCACGCTCGTGTAATAATTGTCCACATACAAGTGGTACCCCTTTCCGAATAAGGGTGACACCAAGTTCCACACTATCTTGCCAGCGCTCCCTATGTAATCTGGGCACGTCTCTGGCTCTACCTGACTATCTTTTCCCTCATAAACCGTAAAGCTCCATACATAGCCTGTTGCCTTGTCACAGAACTTATAGAGCTTGACCCCATATCTGGCTCGCTTGCTGGGATGGTACTGTTTGAAAGACAAGCGGCCAGAAAATGTAATCAGGGACTCATCAACGCAGACAACTTGATAGGGAATAAACAAGGCTGCAAAACGCTCGTTGAAGTGGTTTATGAGGGGCCGAATTTTGTAGAGCCGATCGTATTCAGGGTCTCCACATGGACGACAAAGTTCATTGTCGTTGAAGTGCATGAACCGCAAGATCTGCTTGTATCGTTTCCTGGACATGGGGACAGAGAACACGGGCATATGGTCAATTGGGCGCGTGGACCAATAGGCGCGCATTGACGAGAATTTATGTGTGCCCATGTTGAGGGAAAGGCCCAGAAAGGTTTTAAATTTGGAAACCGTAATTGGTTTCCAATCTCTGGCAATGGAAGGCAACTGGGGATTAGTGGCGATGAATTGACCAGCATATAAATTACTCTGGTCCACAATAGATCTAAAGAGATCTTCCGTGAAAAACAGCGGAAAAAAATCAAGTGGCGTAAAATCAGCTGTTTTCACCTGAATACTGGGTTGGGCAGTGAATGGGGGAAGTATGGGTTCTGCAGAAGTGTTGGGCACCCAATCAGGATAGGCAAATTCTGCAGGAAGGGCACTATGGGCATGACGGGCCTGCCTTTGTCTTCTTCTTGGTGGCAGCGGGACACTACTTGTGCTTGCCACCTCACCAGCTTGAACTGCACTTATGGGACTCGCCACGTCACCACGTGATACTGCAGTGCTGGATGTACATCCAGGCTGTACTAGGCCGCTGGTGCTTGCCAGTTCACCAGAAGCAATAGCAGCGCTAGTACTACTCTGCTCCATAATAAGAGAGCCCTGCGGTTCTTGCTCCTCAACAACATCAGAAGATCTGGATCGGGTACGCCTGACCTTAGCAGGGACCTCATCATCTTCGTCGTCAGTGCTATCTGACATGGAGCCGCTGTCTTCTACGGGAATGTATTCTGAGCCTGAATCTGACAGATACGTGACCTCCTCTTCACTATCTGTCATGCTCAGAATCTCGTAGGCCTCTTTACTGGTGTACCTTCGATTTGCCATTTTGGGCTCTAAATTTAGTGGTACACTAGTAAGATTCACAGGTAAAAAAGCACCTGACTTTCAGCAAATGTTTCAAACGCTACAAAAAAAACTGTTAGCGATCGCAGGGATCAGGCCTGTCTCTGCAAATGCTGCAGTTATGTGCGTTGTGTTTGGTAAGTGACAGTGATCGATCGGTACTGCACTTGGGTGGGCTAGGCTGGGCTGGGCGGAGGGGCTAAACGCAGGTGATAGCAGGTATCTGGGCTGATCCCGCTAACACTGTGTTTTTGGGAACCCTAAACCGCTGGCGATGCTAGTATAGATCTGATCAGATACTATAACACTAAGGGAGGTGTATGCTTTGCGCGTGGGTGTTAGCATTACTGGCACTAACCTGACGCCGCCTGGGGCGACGCAGACCCTCTCTGACACTAAAACCTAATTGATATCACCCACCGGGCGATCAGGGGGTTAAACCTTTGTTGGGTTATATACGGCGGGTGCCCTGATGCTATAAAAAGCAAACTAACCAACCAGCGTCACCCGCAACAATTATACGGTGATCACTGGTGAAAGGGTTAACTAGGGGCAATCAGGGGGTTAAAACCTTTATTAGGTAATATATGGGGGTACCTGACGATATATAAAAACCTGACAGGTAACCTAAATAACTAACTGGCTAACCAGTGTCACCAGTGACACTTATACGGTGATCACTGGTGAAAGGGTTAACTCTAGGGGCAATCAGGGGGTTAAAATAATATATGGGGGTACCTGACGCTATAAAAACCTGCGGCGAACCTAAAAAAAAAAATGGCTACCTAGGGGCACCACCGACACTAATACAGCGATCGGAAAAACGACCGCTTAGTGACGCTGGCGATAGGGGGTGAAAGGGTTACCTGGGGGGCGATCAAGGGGTTAAACCTTTATTAGGGGGTTAGGGGGCTACCCTGGACCTAAAGGGGCCTAAACCTAACTGCCCTGCAACTTTTTACTGTCACAAATGACACTGATTGCAGTGATCAGTAAAAAAATGACCACTGCAAATGGTGACACTGTGACTGGGGGTACTGGGGATAATCTGGGGGGTGATCTGGGGGTGACTGGGGGGTGTAAGTGTGCCTATGTGTACCTACATGTTAGTGTAGTGTTGGTGCACTTACTGTGAGATGTCTTCTCTCCTTGCGCCGGACCGAAAAAGACCGCCACATGGAGAGATGACATGACTTCCTCTGCCTGTGTTTACATTACACAGGCAGAGGAAGAATGTGATTCGCCGGGAGCGATCACGAGGGGGTGGCCAGAAACCAATGGCCACCCCCTCATCACGGATCGCTCCCGAACCGAAAACCACCGCTCCATGTACCAGAGGGGGGTCCGATCGGATCCCCCACCCATACGAAGGCAGTCACGTACAGGTACGTGATTGTGCCTGTCCGTGCCATTTTGCCGACGTATATGTACATGGGGCGGTCGTTAAGTGGTTAAAGTGCAACAAAGTGGGTATATACTAAAGTTAAAAAATATAAAGGCTAAATAGTCCGTGATGTGATAACATCATACACAATATGTATAAAAGAATAATCCAAAAAAGTTCTCCAATATTAAAGGCAAAAAATCCCATGCAATAGATCCCATGCAAAGGTATAAACAACAAATGTGAGTCTCAGTAAAAAATACAAATCTTCTGTGCAAAAATAGATATCTGATACCAATAAAGTGCAAATAGTGAGTCTCTGTGTAGTCAAAAAATAAATGAATCAAGTATCCAAAAATACAATAAAAAATGAGTCTCTGTGCAGTATAAAAAATATAAAATCCAAAGTAGTATTGCAGAACAGATCCACCATCCGCAAGTGGCTATTTACATGCAGGTGCTTCTATCCAAGTGCTCTAATCCAAGTGCCCACGTTTCCCCCAGCCTCTCACCTTGGCTGGCTTGTAAACAAGCCTCTTCAGTTGACCCAATGGCAGATGCAGCTCCTCAGCAAGATTGATATCCCTCACTGGCTATGGACCCCGGAGTGACCATGTGACTTCTCTGCATCAGTAAACGCTTTGGAGTGGGGCACTAGGTTCTCAGAAGTGAGATAAAACACAGGGGGGCTCCCATAGTGTGATACCATTCAAAATATTTATTTAAAACAACATGGAAACACTTACATCAATTACTGTTCAACAGACACATGTAATCTCATACAAACATAGGCACTTCCGCTCTCGGCCGCTGGGCGGAAGTAATGTCACCACTGGCTCTCCTCCCTGGTCCCTTACGCGTAACGTGGCTGTACACGCCACTTAATCATAGGGTATGGAGCCATGGTGAGTGAGGGTGACTAATATACAACCGCGTTGTCATGACAATGCATGACGCTGCGGTAAACAGACATAATGAATGAATTGAAAACAGATGCCTTCATTAACCATTAAAAGCATTCAATCCTGGATAATTAAAAAAACACTCAAATACCAGGCACTCCATCTGCTAGTCAAGCCATATTAATGCTCCCAGACAAATCCTCCAATGAATTAAATTAGGCACATAATCCGGAGATAAATAAAAAATAAAACAACTGACGCTAAATAAACATAAAACTAATCAAAATAGTCTCACTACTAAACCATTTCTAAAGGGATGCATGATTAATCTGAATGCTGACTAAGAAATTAATTTTATTTTGTTCTGAAAATCAAAAAGCAGCGCTCCCTCTAGGGGTGGTTGGTTAGCGTTACACCCTAATACTAATATATTCCATATAATCCATCAGGCAAATGTGGCGCCCATTCCATTTTTAGGGGCGCTATGTACCCAAATTTAGGGGAAGGTTTGAGCTGTAGTTGGGCTCAAATCACCTTAATTGTCAGGACCTTTTATGTTACACCTCAGGTAGTATACTGGTGTATAGTTCCCTATGGCCTGTAAGTGGCGCTGCCATAATAGGCCAGGGTTGAACCGCTGGTATAGTGCTGTGCCTTGTGTGTCCCCTCTTGGCGGAGGTACAGTGGGTGTGGTCAACCTGCTGTGAGAGGATATAAAAGGGGCAGACGCTACCTGTGAGGGAGCGGAGTCGGAGTCAAGGTCAAGGTCGGGCAGAGTGGGTTCTGGTTCAAGCTCAGGGGGGCCACAGTGGAGTGTGGTACCTGGCCCTCCTGGCCAGGGGCCCACTTCCACACCAGTCCCAGGCACCTTTAGCCCTGGGGCTGCAGCAACAGCCTTGGGCCCAGCACCTTTAGCTGTGGCCCGTGTCCTGGAAGGAGAAATCTCAGGGTGCCTCTGGCTTGGGGACCCGTTTCTGAGATGAGGAGGCCCTGGGGAAGACCCTTCTGAAGGACCAGTGAAAGTTCACGGAGAAAGAAGGGCCTGGTAACTCTCTAGAGGGATTAGATCCATCCAACACAAAAGGGATTGGGAACAACAGTTCTGTGGCAGAGAAACTCCCAATTGCATCTAAAGGGGAAAAGCTAAAGAAACGTCCGAACGTCACTTCGGCTGCTAGGATCGGCTTTCATAGGGAACTATCCGGGTGAGCTAAACCTACTTGAGGAACGAGTAGTGAATATTTAATCTGTCTTGTGCCTGGACTTATATCCAAACTCCTGCTGTCCTATCCTCGATCCAACCTTTTCTATCTATAGACTTTTGCATATAAAGAAAATAAACTCTACGTTGGAGTTTACTACTGGTGTGGACCTTGGAGTTTATTGGGAATATAAAGACTTGTCCTTACATCTTAAGAGACGAGAACCAACTTTATGGAGAACCTTGCTGCAGGACCTGTAAGTTAAAGTATGCTTAACCTCTTCACACAAGAGGGTACAGGCATGGTGGCCCGGTGTGTCTTTCCTGCTAGTGAGCCATGGGCAGGTGAAAGATGACCATGGTGCTACACGTGGGGGCTCGTACGGGATTCTGCAGTGAAAACCCCCCAGATGTTAAACTTTTATTCCCCTGTGAGGCTCCGTGGAGGTTGGCCATTTTTGGTGAAATTTGGACTGCGCCGCGAGGAGAGCTTAAGCTGCGTAGTTCGTGGGCGTGTCTAGAGCTTGGAAAGCCCGCGAACATTGCAGCAAGAAGAAGAAAAATGGGAGGAGCCTCGCCATGCTATGAAATGCACGTGGTGGCTTTGGCGCCAAGTGGACAGTGCGTGATGGATTAGCGAGTGAGCAACATGTCGTCTGCTCCATGGAATTCTGTTGTTGCTACAACCATGGACGTTGCCTCACTGGCTGCCCCTTTGACTGATACGGGGATTCGGCTGAAGCCTCAAGGGCGCTTCGCTCTTTATGTATGCCGAGATGCGGAGGCCCTTGGGATGGTCTGTTCCGGATGCCAGGGACTGGTGGTACACCTGCGGCCCTTCGGGAGATGTACCAAGTGCAGAGAATTTATCTTTGAGGTCGAGCAGCCTACAGAAAAGCCTCGGGCCTACCGGATGAATTGCCTGATGGGCACCGCCACTCCAGAGGAGGAAACCTGTGCTTCCACAGCCACCCCCACGCGCACTGTTGTGACTTCGGAGGAAGTCAGTTCTGCTGTTCCGGTCGCTGTGGAGACGGAGAGGCTGGCGGATGCTGCCTCAATCGTTACTGAGTCTTCCCTTCCACCTCCCAAGCGGAAGGTGGGCTATGTAAAAGCCTCCCGAGGTCCTGGTCGAGGTACATCCCAGCGCCTGCCCGAACCGGATCGTCCAGTCGGAGGGACCTCCAAGCGATCTCCGGAGGGTGGCGGTAAGGAGGCTGGGGTCATGACTGTTCATAAACTGCCTGGGAAGGGTACGAATATAAGCGTCTGAAGCATTGGGGATGCTTGGGTACCTGACCCTAGAGAACTTTTGGGAGACAGTGAGTCTGCCTCCACTAAGAACTATCTACCAGCAGAGGAGTATGATACCTCTGATTTGGAGTCAGTTTCTGATGCAGGAGATGACTACGAGGTAGATGAGCTCTTTGCCAGGAAGGGCTGGGACAAAATTCCCTTATCCTCGTCCAGAAGTAGGAAGGACTCACCCATGGACTCTGGGGATACTACACCCCGGGTGGAGGCCCATGCACCTGAGGAGGGGACTGATCCCATGCCTGCACTGTCCGCACCTGTGTCACCAGCGCCTATTGCTGTGGCGGAACGTGTGCCATTGCGAGCACTTTGATGAAACTTAGGGCAGTGAAAGTGCCTAGGTCTCCGGGTGCTATTGTCTTTCCGGGTGCAGGAGACCATGCTACACTTCCTCCAATTTCAAGGTTGCAGCGGCTTTTCAACCAAAGAGTGGCTGTTGAATATGGATGGGAATACCCTTATGTTCCGAGGGCCTCGGTTTTTAAAGTAGAGCCCTACCGAGAAAGATGGTATGCAGACTTTGTATGGAACTACCTAAAAGTGCCCAATGCTCGCAGGTATTTTATGTGCTCTGCTCCCGTTACTGAGAGGTTCAAGGGGTGCAAACAGGACTGGAGCCTTGGCAGGCACATACACGCGGATCGGGTGGTTGTTTGTTGCAGGGAGCGAGAGGATGCTGTGTACTCTGTTGAGACTTTCGATAAAACCTGAAAGCTCCTTGTTTTGCCCGATCCTCGCTATTATCTATAAGAGACTTGACTCTGTTTTTCTTTTTGTTCCAGAGTATACTCTCTTGGAGATCAAGGACTTTTACCCTTGCTGAATTGGGGTAATCTGCTGAGATGAGAGAGCCAGGAGAGCTGTTGCCGTTTCTCTCCGCTCACAGCATCACAGAGACATAGACTTTGGGATAGTTACAGTCAGGGTCATTGTGAGATCGACGTGTCAAGTAGAGAATGTTCTTACAATGTTCAAACCAAAGGTATCATGACGGTAGCACTTCCACCAGGTGGCGGTGTTCGGCAAGATTTTTCATGCGCTCTAAGCAAATGTCTATTTTACACTAGGCCTAGTGTATTTAAAACTTAGAAAAATTAGGTTGTTCTTCTCTCGGGAAGGATAACTCCTAGACTTGTGCACAACGGAAAAATTTGTTTAGTTTTGTTTTGTTTCTTGTGCAAAACGGAAACATTTGTTTAGTTTCGGTTTGTTTCTTTTCGGTCCTGTTGATTCGTAATTGTTCGCAATTTTGCTAGATGGGATTTTTCGTGTTCGGACTAATTCGTATTTTCGCAAGCGACATTTTTCGTTGAATCGGAATGATTCGTATTAATGTAAGCCTTATTTTTAGTTGATTTATAATTCGTACTTTCGGTAGAGTACATTGTTTTTCGTTGATTCTGGACACAACTCCTACTTTCGTAACTTTTTTGGGGTTAGTTGATTTGTAATTTTCCGTGTCTCTCTCACAACGACGCTGCCTATTATGCCTAATGTACTTCAAATGGATTTGTACTTTTCTAAATATATAGTGTTTATTTGTAACGATTCGAAATCTCGTATTTTACTTTCGTTTTTTACATGCGGCTATAGCCTCCGCCCCTGTACACCATTTTGAGAGGGAGTTCAGCATGGTGAGGGAGAAGCAGAGAGCAGAGCAGAGTGTTATTGTGCTTTGAATGGATTCGTACATTCGTAACTCTTTTCATAACGAATTATGCCGAAGACATTCGGGCATTCGCTATTTGCGATATAATTTATTTTGGATTCGGTTTTATTCGTAATTGCTTGGTTCGGAAATTGGAATGCTTCCGAATGTCCAAAAGTTGCTAAATTCGGACAAATTTCGATTTGTTACGAAACGAATTGCACAAGCCTAATAACTCCCTTCATGTATAAAGTAGTAATAGGATGTATATTGGTTTTATGTTCTTCTCTCCCTCTGCAGGTGAACTACGAGCAACCCCCCAAAGCTACTTATTAAAAAAAATACATTTTTTTAAAGTGTCCCTTTTAGTGGGTGTTTTAAGGGCGCCGGACACGGGGTGCTATTGGAGGCATGACCCATGTGTAAACATGTGATTGGGGCTAAGAAGCTCTATTGGCGTAGTTTAGAGTGTGTTTGGGGCGCAAATGCTGTAGCCACGAAAACTCCAACTCTAGGCTCTAGCATTAGGTTTCCAGTGCTTGTAATTGATTGGGTCCATAAGGTGGGGCTTTAATCAGACCTGTGGCGTCATTCGCTCACAGGCTGCCTGTCTCCTTCAGTAAGTGAGGGGGAAATCACAAGCAGAAGAGAACTGGTCAGGGCAGACACTGGAGCTGAGGCAGCTCCATTCATCTCTGTGACACAGACTGTGAGGGATCACACAGAAATCTTCAGGCACATTTCTACATGCCAGGTGTCAAGGTCACCTGTGGCCAGGTGACAGATGCACACCGTAGGGGGACAGGAGTGCACCGCAAGGTAGTGAACCCTATGGCTGACTGCTGCGGATAGGAAACTGGGTGGTTGTGGAAAGCGGGACCAGAGGAGCACAACCGGGATCCTAACGGAAGCTAGAGCCAAGATTCCCCAGGGCGCGGAGTCTAAGACCCAGCAGGTCTTCTCCAGGGCCTCTAGTGGTGAGGATGTTATGCTGCAGGCTGGGACCAGGTCGCGGCCCCTGGAGTTTCCTAGCTCACGCCCTGTAGGATAAGGGGAAAAGAGGGGAAGCAGCAGCACAAGATATGAGAGAACCGAATAACAAGCTGAAGGTCAGGGGCCACAAGCAGACAAGGATAACGAAAGAACGAGCCGAAGGTCAAGGGTCACGAGCAGACAGGGATAGTCGCGGACAAGCCAATAACGTAACAGAGAGACAGACGTAGCACACGGCAGGCAGGAACCCAAACACACAATGCCTAACAAACACGTTGATCAGCAAAGCAGGCTTGCAGTGCACAGGTTAATATAGTGTTCTGTGATAGGGCCTGGGGTGGAGTCAGGCTGGGAGGAGATTATAAAGGAAGCCAGGTGAAAGGGTTCTGGCCTCTAAGATGAACACATGGGAAGGAAGGTAAGCTGACAGACAAACACTACTGCATATCCATGACAGTACCCTCCCTCTTATGGGCCCTCCCCCGCCTGGGCCCAGGCTTAAAGGGAAATCTCAGATGAAACCTCCTCAACAGATGAGGTGCAACGACATCAGATGCAGCGATCCAAGACGCCTCCTCAGGACCAAAACCTCTCCAATGCACAAGGTACTGAAGAATACCTCTGCAGAGCCGAGAATCCAGAACTTGTCTAACCTCGTACTTTAGATTATCCTCAGAGACCAGAACCGAGGTAGGGAGATGACAAGAAGATCTATTGAGGACCAAAGGCTCTCTAGGAATAAGCAAGGGCATGAGAGGATCAACAGAAATCTGAGGAGGGTCCCCTAGACCCTTAAAGATGAACTGGTCATCTAGCACAGGACCATCAAACTGGGCAGATGTCAGTGGAACCCTGAAGTCAGGTTGGTTAGAGGGTGACATGTCACAGGAGTCAAGCTGAATAGCTGAAAGACAAGCAGAATGTCCTGAACAAGAAAAAGTAGGCGGCTCACTGGGCATGTACTGGACTGGCATAACTAGTACAGAGGCCGAGTGAATAGAGTCAGGTGTAGCGACTACCTGAATCGCATCGCAAGACGTAGCGACTGCAGGACTTGTAGACAAGCTAGCCTGGCTGTGCGTCCAAGGGCGATTAGGGACAGAGAAATGTAAATGGTTATGCGACCTGGAATGAATGACCGGCTCAGGTTCACAGGGGGCAACCTTGGGTAGGCAGGACGAGGAACAGGAGGAACCCCAAGCCAGGATCTGTCCAGTAGTCCAGTCCACATGAGGAGAATGGAGCTGTAACCATGGGAGACCCAAAATTATAGGCGTTGAGGCCTTGGGTAAGATAAGGAAGGATATCCACTCCTGGTGGAGTGTCCCTACCGACATCTTAACAGGGAGGGTCTGGAAGCGGATAGGTCCCCCTGGGAGAACAGTACCATCAATCGCCAAGACCACCAATGGCGTGGTGAGGGGCAAAAGAGTAAGTCTCATGGACGACGCAATTTCCCAGTCCATGAAATTACCAGCGGCTCCGGAATCCAGATATGCTGAGACCGAATGAGAAGAAGCACCAACATGAAGGAACACAGAAAGCAGAAGACGAGAAGGGGAAGGTGATATTTCTGGGTCCAATACTCCACTTTCCAGATGAAGTGGACCCAAACGTTTTTCTGGACAAAGAGAGCAAGTGTCACGAAAATGACCTTTGCCCCCACAGTAGAGACACAGGCCTAGAGTTCTGCGCCTAGCACGTTCCTCTGGGGATAGCCTGGTCCTGCCCAGCTGCATGGGTTCCTCAGCTGGCAGGAGATGCTCCACGGGTCGAGGAGAGGGGAGCTCAGGCTGACTAAGGACCAAGGAGTGCTGGCGCCACTTTTCTAGGGTCCTTTCCTGAAAGCGAATATCGATCTGGTCACACAAGGAGATAACTCCGTCCAGATCAGTGGGGATGGTTCTTCCTGCTAATTCATCCTTCACTCTGTCAGACAGGCCATGCAAAAAGGTTGCGACGAAGGCCTCATTGTTCCAGCTCAACTCAGCCGACAGTATGTGGAAATTAAGGGCGTACTGTCCCACTGAAGCAGACTCTTGGCGGAGACGTAGAAGGGCGCTGGCCGCTGAAGAGACACGAGCCGGTTCTTCAAAGATATTCCGAAAAAGTTTCAAGAAGCCAGACAGGCAAGAAACCACTGGATCATTCATTTCCCACAGAGGGGCTGCCCAGGCTAAAGCTTCACCGGAGAGGAGGGAAATGATATAGGCTACCTTTGCCCTATCAGACAGAAAGTTTTGAGGCTGAAGCTCAAAATTAATCGTGCATTGGCTAAGGAACCCTCTGCAGGCCTTGGAGTCCCCAGAGAAACGGAACGGAGCTGGCAGTGTTAGTGAGTGTGTGGCTGCGACTGGTGCGATAGGTACCACCGCTGGTTGTACTTGAGGTTGCGGATTCGGGGTTCCCAAGGAGGCCTGAAGCTGCTCGAATCGAGAAGCCAGATCCTGGAGGAATCGCATCACCTGAGTCTGATTCGATTCCTGGGTTTCAAGTCTGTGGACTATGCCCCGCAATGGATCATCCGCGGGGATCGGGATGTCAGCCGGGTCCATGGCTGATCAAACTGTCAAGGTCACCTGTGGCCAGGTGACAGATGCACACCGTAGGGGGACAGGAGTGCACCGCAAGGTAGTGAACCCTATGGCTGACTGCTGCGGATAGGAAACTGGGTGGTTGTGGAAAGCGGGACCAGAGGAGCACAACCGGGATCCTAACGGAAGCTAGAGCCAAGATTCCCCAGGGCGCGGAGTCTAAGACCCAGCAGGTCTTCTCCAGGGCCTCTAGTGGTGAGAATGTTATGCTGCAGGCTGGGACCAGGTCGCGGCCCCTGGAGTTTCCTAGCTCACGCCCCGTAGGATAAGGGGAAAAGAGGGGAAGCAGCAGCACAAGATATGAGAGAACCGAATAACAAGCTGAAGGTCAGGGGCCACAAGCAGACAAGGATAACGAAAGAACGAGCCGAAGGTCAAGGGTCACGAGCAGACAGGGATAGTCGGGGACAAGCCAATAACGTAACAGAGAGACAGACGTAGCACACGGCAGGCAGGAACCCAAACACACAATGCCTAACAAACACGTTGATCAGCAAAGCAGGCTTGCAGTGCACAGGTTAATATAGTGTTCTGTGATAGGGCCTGGGGTGGAGTCAGGCTGGGAGGAGATTATAAAGGAAGCCAGGTGAAAGGGTTCTGGCCTCTAAGATGAACACATGGGAAGGAAGGTAAGCTGACAGACAAACACTACTACATATCCATGACACCAGGACTGTAGGGGGGAGGGGGGCAGAAGGGGCTATTATTACTGTGTCCTGACCAGGGATGAGTCGAACACCCCCCTGTTCGGTTTGCAACAGAACCTGCGAACAGACAGAATGTTTGCGTGAACTTTAGAACCCTATTAAATAGGTGCCTCTGGCATGGGGACCTGTTTCTGAGATGAGGAGGCCGGGGGAGGACCCTTCTGAAGGACCGGTGAAAGTTCACGGAGAAAGAAGGGCCTGGTAACTCTCTAGAGGGATTAGATCCATCCAACACAAAAGGGATTGGGAACAACGGTTCTGTGGCAGAGAATTTTCCAATTGCATCTAAAGGGGAAAAGCTAAAGAAACGTCCGAGTGTCACTTCGGCTGCTAGGATCCGCTTTCATATGGAACTATCCGGGTGAGCTAAACCTACTTGAGGAACGAGTAGTGAATATTTAATCTGTCTTGTGCCTGGACTTATATCCAAACTCCTGCTGTCCTATCCTCGATCCAACCTTTTCTATCTATAGACTTTTGCATATAAAGAAAATAAACTCTACGTTGGAGTTTACTACTGGTGTGGACCTTGGAGTTTATTGGGAATATAAAGACTTGTCCTTACATCTTAAGAGACGAGAACCAAGTTTATGGAGAACCTTGCTGCAGGACCTGTAAGTTAAAGTATGCTTAACCTCTTCACACAAGAGGGTACGGGCATGGTGGCCCGATGTGTCTTTCCTGCTAGTGAGCCATGGGCAGGTGAAAGATGACCGTGGTGCTACACAAACAACACCACTGTGGCCATCTAGTGGTAACAATCGGTAGAGCAGTGGTGCCAAAACCAGATATTATCCTGTAAAACTAATAATGTGATAGGAATACCAAAAATATGAAAGAGTAAAATAAATATCTTATGACTTCCCATGGAATATCTCACATTTGAGCTTATTTAAAACCAAGTTGTCATGACAATGCATGAAGCCGCGGTAAACGATATAATGAATACATTTAAAACAGATGCCTTCATTAACAATCAAAAGCATTCAATCCTGGATAACCACCGATTGGGACTGAAGGGCATATTGAAGTCTTTCAACGAATGGTACTAAATGATCTACAGGACTTAAAGATCAAAAATATTTATGACCCTGGAGACATAAAAGGTAGTATAAGAAAACTGGAAGAAAGAAAAGATATAGTTATTAGACAGGCGGACAAAGGAGGAGCTATAGTAATACAATCCAAATTGGCATATAAAGAAGAATTGCAACGCCAATTAAGAGATGAAGATACGTATCGGAAGCTACCTAGAAATCCAATAATAC
This sequence comes from Rana muscosa, assembly GCA_029206835.1. Lineage (NCBI taxonomy): Eukaryota > Metazoa > Chordata > Amphibia > Anura > Ranidae > Rana > Rana muscosa. Next base: position 35,873,310 of record CM055116.1, on the reverse strand, counting down.
GTTTTAAAGACGATTTGGCTTATGTAATAGAAAAAGGTAGAAATAAGGGGTTGTTGAATAAGAAAGAAGGAAAATACCTTCAGCCCCTTGGATGTAGGATTCCCATTATATATACTCTCCCGAAGGTCCATAAATCTAAAGAAAATCCACCAGGAAGACCAATCGTAAATGGAATAAATTCTGTGGGAGCTCGGATCGGAGAGTATATCGATTGGTTCCTGTAACCATTGGTGAAGAAAACAAATTCTTATCTCAGAGATACAAAACATTTGATACAGTTATTGGATAATATAAAATTTGAGGATGGTAAACCACTATATCTTGCAACAGCAGACATCTCATCACTGTATACTATTATAAACCATAAAGAAGCACTACAAGCAACTAAGTGGGCTCTCAATGAGTTAAGTGATCTTAAAACCCCACAAAAGAGATTTATTGTTAATGGCCTTGACTACAGATTGGACCACAACTATTTTTGGTATGAAAAAAATTATTATAAACAGATCTGTGGTATCGCAATGGGCGCTAAATATGCGCAGAATGTGGCAAACTTGTATATGGCTGAATGGGAAGAAGATGCACTTTACAATAGGAACCCCCCCCCCCCCCCAACTCCTTCTTTTTAAACATTTTATTGACAATATTTTAGTAATTTGGGCTGGGGATAGGGATAGTCTTTTAGATTTTGGTTTTAATATGAATTTGAACGAAAAAAAATTGTAAACTTACATGGGAAATTAGTGCTGAGAAAATAAACTTCCTGGATTTGGAGATTCTCAGAGAGGGCGATGAATTGGTAACACAAACCCATTTCAAAACAGTTGACAGAGGGGCGTGGCTTGCGCGTGCATGGAGATGGGCGCTTAAGCAGTGAGCTCCGCCACCCAGACCGGACAATCAGCGACTATTGAGCACTGACAATCCTCTGCTCTGCCCCACAGCACCGCGATCGTACCTACCAGGCAGCGTCGTCATGTTGTCCCGCAAACGCATCCAGGATAGAGGCCTAAAATGCCTGGAATCCTTCTCCTTCCAGCCCCGCCGTCGAAACCAAGATGGCGGCGCCGGATCCTCAGCGCACCACTCTCTGCAGTTCTCGGACCGCCCAGGGGGTCCATCCTCAGAACATAACAGCTGGAAATCATTCCTCCCTCCCTCTGGATACCTCTCCTGCAACCCCGGTGTCCCAAAGCCCAGCGAAATCGAGGATGCGGATGGATCTCTCGGACCAGGCCTCAATCACAGTGAGTACAGGCCTGCATAATGACTGCTGTTTCATCATTACAATCCTCCATAGCACAATTCCCCACATCAGGACAACCGGTGCTAGACACCACTATGAAAGACATGCTCCTATCGCTGCAGACTTCTCTCATGTCCAACTTCTCATCCCTGATTAATACTTTCTCACTAGAAATGAAACACATCGACAATAGGGTGCAATGTGTGGAAAACAAAATGGAGGAGTGTACTGACACGGTTAATGAACTAGTGGATGCATACAATGACCAGAAAGAGGAATCTCTCTGGATCAAAGCGAAATTAGCGGACCTCGAGGACCGTTCCAGACGCAATAACCTTAAAATACGCGGAATCCCTGAGTCCGTTCAACATACAGAATTGCGTAATTATGCCACCGCTATGTTTTCCAGCATGCTCCCGAAACTCTCCCCGATTGAGCTTACGATAGATCGTATACACAGGCTGCCTAAACCACGCCACCTGGCGGCAGAGGTACCCCGAGATGTACTTCTGCGAGTACATTTTTTCCAAGCGAAAGAACAGATACTTATGAAAGCTAGAGAACTGTCACCACTCCCGGCACCATACTCTGATATACAACTGTTTGCAGACCTATCCCAATTTACACTCCAAATGCGTCGGCAACTTAAAACTATCACTAAGGCGATGAACAATCACAAAATTATATACAAATGGCGCCACCCAGCGACCATCTTGGTCACTTACAACGGCATCCCTCACACCATCTCCACCCTGGAAGGAGATTTGAAGCTACTTAAAGCATGGGGAATACTGCCAGAACCTACCCTCAACCAAACTGACAATGACGGTACACCAAACCCGTTCACCTTTGGACGTAGCAGGGAGAACCGCAGAAACAACCAACGTTGATCTACTAGCTCAAATTGCATCACTATGCGACTACCTTAGTCCGGTCTGGTCGCGTGCTTAACACCAGCTTACTGAACTTACCCCATTAGTTGTCAGTTGCTCTAAGGAGCTGGTTCGTACTGACACATCTGTGAGCTTAGTTTGTTCACTTAGTCTTTACAAAAAGCGGGGTGTATTCTATTTTTTATTTTTCCTTTTTGACCCTGTTTTTTATTTTTATTTTATTATTGTTGTTGTTTTTCTTTCTTTTTTTGATAGTGCTACTGCAAGTGCCTTCACCTGCTTCAGAAATCTACAGTTTGTTCACACATAAAGTTTGTTGATCTTTAAATCTAACTTGTTTTATACATCTATAGAACCAAGGGCTGAACATATTGCCCCCTTCTCAAATCTCCAACAGCAGTCTTCTCGTCCACATCGACCGGTGGATTGAATATTCCTCCTTCATTCTTCCACAACTGTAAGTAGTTGCCTCACAGACTCACCACACCTCCACTCAGCATGGGGATCAATATCCTATCACTCAATGCGAATGGACTAAATCACCCAGCAAAAAGGTCCTCCCTATGGAAATCAGCCATTACCCAGAACTGTGACATTCTTTGCGTACAGGAGACACACTTTGCTACAAATTCCTCTCCTGCCTGCCAACACAAACAATTCCCCCATGTGTTTCGCTCCTCCTTTGGTAAAAAACAACGGGGAGTAATGATAGCGATCAGAAACACTGTTGTTTTCACCCTGCAGAACTGTGTCACTGACCCGGAGGGGCGATATGTTTTCCTGATTTGCACAATCAACAATATCTCCTACACCCTGGTCTCCATTTATGCCCCAAACCATGGCCAAATGACTTTTCTCAGGAAGACACTATGGGCTGCCCGTAAGATCCAACAAGGACATTTGCTCATTTGTGGGGACTTTAATATGGTCCCAAACAACTCAATAGACTCCACTGCGGGGTCTCACAGAAATGCCTCTCCTTTAGATCCGTTTATTAGTTCCAATGATCTATTTGACTTGTAGAGGTGTTGTCACGCGAGCGAGAGGGATTTCACGTTCCTTTCGCCGTGTCACAATACCTACTCACGGATTGATTTATTTCTAACTGACAGTTGGTTACTGCAAAAAATTTCAAACTCTACCATTCACACCGCCTCCTGGTCAAACCATGCCCCCATTAGCATTACCATATCTGACGACTCTTATCAACCTAATAACTAGACTTGTGCACAACGGAAAAATTCGTTCCGTTTCGGTTCGTTTCTTTCCGGTCCTGTTGATTCGTAATCATTCGTAATTTTGCTAGACGGGATTTTTCGTGTTCGGACTCATTCGTATTTTTGCAAGCGACATTTTTCGTTGAATTTTTTGTTGCTTTATAATTCGTACTTTCGGTAGAGTACGTTGTTTTTCGTTGATTCTGGACACAACTCCTACTTTCGTAACTTTTTTTGGGTTCGTACTTTCGGTAGAGTACGTTGTTTTTCGTTGATTCTGGACACAACTCCTACTTTCGTAACTTTTTTTGGGTTCGTTGATTCGTAATTTTCCGTGTCTCTCTCACAACGACGCTGCCTATTATGCCTAATGTGCTTCGAATGGATTTGTACTTTTCTAAATACATTGCGGTTATTTGTAACGATTCGAAATCTCGTATTTTACTTTCGTTTTTTACATGCGGCTATAGCCTCTGCCCCTGTACACCATTTTGAGAGGGTTCAGCACTGTGAGGGAGAAGCAGAGAGCAGAGCAGAGTGTTATTGTGCTTCGAATGGATTCGAAATCTCGTATTTTACTTTTGTTTTTTACATGCGGCTATAACCTCCGCCCCTGTACACCATTTTGAGAGGGAGTTCAGCACGGTGTGGGAGAAGCAGAGAGCAGAGCAGAGTGAGTGTTATTGTGCTTCGTATGGATTTGTACATTCGTAACTTTTTCATAACGAATTATGCCGAAGACATTCGGGCATTCGCTATTTGCGGTATAATTTATTTCGGATTCGGTCTTATTCGTAATTGCTTTGTTCGGAAATTCGAATGCTTCCGAATGTCCGAAAGTTGCTAAATTCGGACGAATTTCAATTCGTTACAAAACGAATTGCACAAGCCTACTAATAACTTTATATGGAGAGTCAATAACTATCTCCTAAATACATCGTACTATTCTACCCATATTGAGCGTCAATTGGAAGAGTACTTTTCAATCAATCAGGCATCTGTATCTGACCCGCTGGTGATATGGAACGCACACAAAGCAGTCATGCGAGGAGTGTTCATCCAAATGGGAGCTAGAGTCCAAAAAAAAAGGACTCAGCGGTTAGATGAACTCACAGCAGAGATAGCCAAATCCGAGTCACTGAACAAAGCCAACCCATCACCACTTCTCCAATCTAAAATATTCACCCTTCGCCACGAACTAAGGGCCCTTCTACTTGAAAAATGTGCTAAATCATATAGAATTCTCAAAGCCACCTCATACACTACAGGGAACAAGGCAGGAAAGGCAATGTCCCTTCGAGTTAAGGGTCATAGAACCAAAACAAAAATCCCGTACATACACCACCCTCACACAAACGAAAAACTTCTTAAACCCCAAGACATAGCGAACTCCTTTAGTACCTACTATGAGGATTTATACAACCTCAAGGTTGATACCTCCACTACGCAACCCTCCCAGGCGGGGATTAAATCCTTCCTGGGAGGTTTGAATCTCCCGACCGTGTCCCCCCAACAACTTGAGAACTTAAATACTCCCTTCACAACTGAGGAAATACTTGCAACAATAAATAATCTACCTAACTCCAAATCCCCTGGCCCTGACGGCTTCACTGGAGAATATTATAAGAAGTTCAAGCACGTATTAGCTCCCATTCTTTGCCAACTGTTTAACCTAACAGCAACTACAGCCTCTTTCCCTTCTGAAATGCTCAATACCATGATTATAACCCTCCCTAAACCTGGCAAAGATCCCACATCTCCAAAAAACTTTCGACCCATTTCACTGCTCAACCTAGACTTAAAAATTTACGCCAAACTGATAGCCAACAGACTAGAGGACATACTCCCTTCCCTTATATCAATAGACCAATCAGGATTCACTAAAGGACACCAAGCGTCGGACGCCACTAGAAGGCTAATCAATATCATACATCATGTAGAAACGCAAAAAATCCCGGCCCTTCTATTATCACTAGATGCCGAAAAGGCCTTTGATAGGGTCCATTGGGAATATATATCGGAGGTTCTATACAAGTTTGGTATTACGGGTACGATACACAACGCCATAATGGCCCTATATTCCAATCCTTCGGCCAAAGTATTCTCTGCAGACAGCCTTTCATCTCCATTCCAAATTACCAATGGCACAAGACAAGGCTGCCCACTCTCACCCATTATATTCAACCTAGTCATGGAACCCCTTGCCGAACAAATCAGAAATAACAGCAAAATCTCAGGTATACCCATTGCTGGTTTAGACCATAAAATAAGTCTGTTTGCAGACGACGTGATCCTCATGATCACAGACCCTGACAGATCCCTTCCTGAGGTCCAGAGGACGCTCGCCTGGTTTGGTGAAGTATCATACTACAAAGTCAATGAAACTAAATCATACGTGCTCAACTTAGGTCTGGACGCGCCCACAGAAGATCAACTCAAAATAAAATTTCCGTACACTTGGGCTAAAAATAGCATAACTTACTTGGGCATCCAGCTGACCACTACAACAAAAGCACTATTTGCATCTAACTATTTACCAATCAGAACCACTCTTCAAGCTGATCTCAACAGGCTGGCGTCCTTTGAATTCTCGTGGATGGGACTATTGGCAGCATTTAAAATGTTCCATCTTCCCCAAATCTTGTACCTATTTAGAACTATACCAATTCCTATACCTCTTTACTACTTCAAATCATTGCAATCAATCCTGACCAAATTTCTTTGGAAAGGCAAAAAAGCTAGATGCAGCCATGCTCAACTAATCAAACATCGCTTAGCAGGAGGGACTGGTTCTGTTGACTTTCAGGATTACTACATGGCGTCTATACTCACACAAGCTAAGGAATGGTTTCTAGAATCCCCCTCAACCACGTTGTGGGGGAAGATAGAGGCATCTATGATACCAGGAGGCAATCTAGCTTCTTGGCTATTCATCTCAACACTAAGAACAAAGCCCCACATCCACGTCTCACCGACCATGAAGGCGACTAGCAAAGTTTGGTCCAGATTCACACAGCTCTCAGCACTCTACCCCAATCAAGCGACCATCCCTGTCCCCATAGACTCCCTGACCCACATACTAGAAACATCCTCCTACACGCACTGGAAACACAAGGGCATTATATATATCTCAAATCTGCTGGATAATAATCACATCAAATCCTTTACCAAACTTCAGAAAGAATACCAACTCTCGTACTCTGACTGGTTCTTATACGCACGCACCCACCACTGCCTCACTTCGCTTAAAACATGGGCATGGAAAATACCCCAAATAGCGTGGATTTTTTTTTAGATCCCCTGCACATCATCGGAGGGGAATTTCTTGGTTCTATTCTCTGCTACAACAAAAAACCACCTTCACTACTTCCACAGCACTACTGCGCTGGGAAAATGATTTAGGACAACAATTCAGAATTCTACAATGGGAAACAGTGTGTAAATCCACATACAGAGCTACTTGCTGCTCATCATTGTGGGAACTTGCGTTTAAACTGACGTACCGTTGGTACTTGACACCTGACAGATTATCCAAATTTAACTTATCACTCCCTAACACATGTTGGAGAAAATGCGGACAAAAAGGTGATTTACTGCATACATTTTGGAAATGTCCCAAACTCAAACATTATTGGTACTCCGTTTTCCAATTAATCTTGGAGGTCACTTGTCTGTCAATCATAGCCTCACCATCCTTAGCCCTACTATCCCTGGAAATAGAAAAAATCCCCAATCCACCAAAACACATAATAATACACATACTACTAGCAGCTCGCCTTAGCATAACCAGGAAGTGGAAGGATCCAATTCCCCCTACGATTAAGGATGTAGTTCAAACCACTCATGAACACTTTACACACGAAACTTCCCTAGCACTAAAACAGAATAGTAAAATGAAGACTGCCCAACTATGGGAATTGTGGAAAGAATGGATTAAATCTCCCGGTCTCACAACAGCGTTCACTGTTTAACTTTGTATGATAACTTGTCTGTTATTCTGTGGGTACAGAGGGCACTTGACAAGGGGGGGGGGGGGGTCAATGCGCGGGCACAGTTTTGCTCCATATAAGGGGTCCTTAAGTGGGATCCACTCTCTCCACCATAACTTACATGAATAGCTCTACCTGTCCTTTGTACTAACCACCACCTTGGTTCTAGACTTTGATCAATGTATTATCTGTTTTGCGGATGATCCCGTAATACTTATGTAACGACAGACAGCATATTATTGATTGTATTCTATTGGTGCAATCCAACTCTTTTGTGGACAGACATGTTACATAGGTAGGCACTCTCTTATACTCTTATATTATATATTCTTATATTTTTTGTTTATGACTATGTAATATCTGAAATATGCCAATAAAAAACTATTGAGGAAAAAAAAAAAAAAACTGTTGACAGAAATAGTTACCTACCTTTAGATTGCTGTCACCATGCTCCATGGTTAGACAACATACCAAAGGGACAGCTAGTGTGACTAAGGAGAAACAAGCAGAATTTATTGGTAAGAGATTCGTGGAAAAAGGTTATCAACAGGAGTTTATTGATGAGAAAATACAGATTGTCTCTGCATTGGAGAGGGATAAACTGATTCAAGATTCAACTAGAAATAAAGAATTCCTATATGGGGTTCCCTTTGTGATGTCCAACACAAACAAATTGAAACCATCTGCAAGAAATATTGGAATATTATTAAAGCAGATCGACATTTAGAAAGGATATTATCAGATAAACCCATGTTTACGTATCGGAGGGCCCCAACACTGAGGGATATGATTGCCAAAAAGGTTTTGGATCCACCTGCACAAAAACGTTTTACATTTTTTAATGGGAAGGGCTTTTACCCCTGCAAAATGTGCTACACCTATAGACACACAAAAGAAAGTAAAAAGAAAAAAGAAAGTTTTAAGTCAACATTCACTGGAAATTAATATAAAATCATGGACTTCGTATCGTGTAGAACGGAAGGGGTAGTATACCTTCTGGAGTGCCCATGCCAGATTTAATATGTCGGAAGAACCAAAAGGGAATTGTGGAAAAGACTTTGAGAACACACACAAAATAGAAAGAATGGTTTTCCGAAACATAGTTTGTCCCATCATTATGACCAGTTTCACAACAGGGATCCCTCCTCTTTAATGGTATGGGGAATAGAGAAATACAAACCCCATTGGAGGGGGGGTAATGAGATTTTTAAAATTAGCCAAGCTGAATCCCGTTAGATACATGAGCTCTGTACATTGGCACCTCATGGGTAGGGATGAGCTTCGAGTTCAAGTCAAACTCATGTTCGACTCGAACATTGCCTGTTTGCCCGTTCGCCGAACAGCGAACAAATTGGGGTGTTCGCGGCAAGTTCGAAAAGTCTATGGGAGAAATCTAAAGTGCTAATTATAAAGGCTTATATGCAAGTTATTGTCCTAAAAAGTGTGTGGGGACCCGGGTCCTGCCCCAGGGGACATGTATCAATGCAATTTTTTTTTTTTAAAACGGCCGTTTTTTCGGGAGCATTGATTTTAATAATGCTTAAAGTGAAACAATAAAAGTGAAATATTCCTTTAAATTTCGTACCGGGGGGGGGGGGGGGGTGTATGATATGCATGTAAAGTGGCGCATGTTTCCCGTGCTTAGAACTGTCCCTGCACAAAGTGTCATTTCTGAAGGAAAAAAAGTCATTTAAAACTCACTCGCGGCTATTATTGAATTGTCGGCTTTTATCAATACATAGAAAAGTCATTGATAAAAAAAAAAAAGCGTGGGGTCCCCCAGAATTCAATTACCAGGCCCTTCAGGTCTGGAATGGATATTAAGGGGAACCCCGCCGCAAATTAAACCTGATGGGGAACTTCCTTCACTGCGTAATACATGTATAGAGCCTATACATGTATTACACAGTGAAGGAAGTTCCCCATCAGGTCCGCCCCCTCGGTATGTCAGACCCCGCCTACGTCATTGGCCTGAGCAGGGAAACTTCCTTCACTGTGTAAATTTAAATTACACAGTGAAGGAAGTTCCCCGTTCAGGTCAATGACGTAGGTTGGTCCGACATACTGAGGGGGCGGACCTGATGGGGAACTTCTCTCTCTTTGGTAATACATGTATAGACCCGCCCCTTGTCATGTTCCGCATCTGATCCGCTGAGCGGACCTGATGGGGAACTTTAGAAGGGGCGGGTCTATACAATTAAAACACTGAGGAGGAAGTTCCCAATCAGGTCCGCTCAGGCACAACCAATGACGGACAGCGCTGGACATCGGGATCGCCGCGGGACACTGGATTTCACCGCTTTTTTTTTTTTTTTTAATAAAGGACTTTTTCAAGGTGTTTGTGTGTTTTTTTTACATTTTTTTTTACGCTTTCTTCGTGAAATGGTAGGGGTACAATGTACCCTTTACCAATTCACATAGGGGGGGGCGGGATCTGGGGGTCCCCTTTGTTAAAGGGGTCTTCCAGATTCCGATAAGCCCCCCGCCCGCAGACCCCCACAACCACCGGGCAAGGGTTGTGGGGATGAGGCCCTTGTCCCCATCAACATGGGGACATCTCCCCATGTTGAGGGCATGTGGCCTGGTACGGTTCAGGAGGGAGGGGGGGGGGGGCGCTCTCTCGTTCCCCCCTCTTCCCCTGCGGCCGGCCAGGTTGCGTGCTCGGATAAGGGGTCTGGTATGGATTTTTGGGGGGACTCCACGCCATTTTTTTTTTATTTGGGGTGGAGTTTACCTTAATATCCATTCCAGACATGAAGGGCCTGGTAATTGAATTTGGGGGAACCGCACGCATTTTTTTTTTTTTTTATCAATGACTTTTGTATGTATTGCCGGGAGCCGACAATTCATTAATAGCCGCGAGTCAGTTTTAAATGACTTTTTTTCCTTCAAAAATGACACTTTGTGCAGGGACAGTTCTAAGCACGGGAAACATGCGCCACTTTACATGCATATCATACACACCCCCTAGGTACGAAATTTAAAGGAATATTTCACTTTTATTTGTTCACTTTAAGCATTATTAAAATCACTGCTCCCGAAAAAATGGCAGTTTTTAAAACTTTTTTTTGCCTTGATACATGTCCCCTGGGGCAGGACCCGGGTCCCCAAACACTTTTTAGGACAATAACTTGCATATTAGCCTTTATAATTAGCACTTTAGATTTCGAACTTTCGAGTCCATTGTATTTAATAGGGTTCTAAAGTTCACACGAACATTCTGTCTGTTCGCAGGTTCTGGTGCGAACCGAACAGGGGGGTGTTCGGCTCATCCCTGCTCATGGGCACAATGTGGAGTTCGATCTAAATTGTTTTATCTCCAATTACTGAATTATCTCTCTGTCATTTAAATTTTTAGCCCGCATTTTATCATTAATTTTTCGTTTTAATAAGCTCAATTTTAAGATATTCCATGGGAAGTCATAAGATATTTATTTTACTCTTTTTCTGGGATTCTCTTCGCATTATTAGTTTTACAGGATAATATCTGGTTTTGGCACCCCTGCTCTACCGGTTGTTACTGCTAGATGGCCACAGTGGTGCTGTTTGCATGTTGGATTATATGGAATATATTAGTATTAGGGTGTAACGCTTACCTATCACCCCTAGAGGGAGTTCTGCTATTTGATTTCCAGGACAAAACAAAATAATTTTATTAGACAGCAATCAGATTAATCATTATCACTGTAGAAATTGTTTAGTAGTGAGACTATTTTGATTAGTTTTATGTATATCCATCGTCAGTTGTTTTATTTATCTCCGGATTATGTGCTTATGGAGTATTTGTCTGGGCGCATTAGTATGGCTTGACTAGCAGATGGAGTGCCCGGTATTTGAGGGTTTTTAAATATCCAGGATTGAACGCTTTTGAGTGTTAATAAAGGCATTTGTTTTAAATTTATTCATTATATCGTTTACCGCGGCGTCATGCATTGACGTTTTTAATAAGCTGAAATGTAAGATATTCCATGGGAAGTCATAAGGTATTTATTTTACTCTTTCATATTTTTGGCATTCCTATCATATTATTAGTTTTACAGGATAATATCTGGTTTTGGCACCACTGCTCTACCGATTGTTACCGCTAGATGGCCACAGTGGTGTTGTTTGCATGTTGGATTATATGGAATATATTAGTATTAGGGTGTAACGCTAACCAACCACCCCTAGAGGGAGCGCTGCTATCAGGGCAAAATAAAATTTATTTTATTAGTCAGCATTCAGATTAATCATGTATCACTTTAGAAATGGTTTAGTAGTGAGACTATTTTGATTAGTTTTATTTTTATTTAGCGTCAGTTGTTTTATTTTTTTTATTTATCTCCGGATTATGTGCCTAATTTAATTCATTGGAGGATTTTTCTGGGCGCATTAATATGGCTTGACTAGCAGATGGAGTGCCCGGTATTTGAGTGTTTTTTTAATTATCCAGGATTGAATGCTTTTAATGGTTAATGAAGGCATCTGTTTTCAATTCATTCATTATGTCTGTTTACCGCAGCGTCATGCATTGTCATGACAACGCGGTTGTATATTAGTCGCCCTCACTCACCATGGCTCCATACCCTATGATTAAGTGGTGTGTACAGCCACGTAACGCGTAAGGGACCAGGGAGGAGAGCCAGTGGTGACATTACTTCCGCCCAGCGGCCGAGAGCGGAAGTGCCTATGTTTGTATGAGATTACATGCGTCTATTGAACAGTAATTGATGTAAGTGTTTCCATGTTGTTTTAAATAAATATTTTAAATGGTATCACACTATGGGAGCCCCCCTGTGTTTTATCTCACTTCTGAAAACTCCAAAGCGTTTACTGATGCAGAGGAATTACATGGTCACTCCGGGATCCATAGCCAGTGAGGGATATCAATCTTGCTGAGGAGCTGAATCTGCCATTGGGTCAACTGAAGAGGCTTGTTTACAAGCCAGCCAAGGTGAGAGGCTGGGGGAAACGTGGGCATTTGGGTTAGGGCACTTGGATAGAAGCACCTGCATGTAAATAGCCACTTGCAGGTGGTGGATCTGTTCTGCACTACTACTTTGGATTTTATATTTTTTATACTGCACAGAGACTCGTTTTTTATTGTATTTTTGGATACTTGATTCATTTATTTTTTGACTGCACAGAGACTCACTATTTGCACTTTATTGGTATCAGATATCTATTTTTGCACAGAAGATTTGTATTTTTTACTGAGACTCACATGTGTTGTGTATACCTTTGCATGGGATCTATTGCATGGGATTTTTTGCCTTTATTATTGGAGCACTTTATTGGATTATTATTTTATACATATTGTGCATGATGTTATGACATCCCGGACTATTTACAATGCAGAGAACAGGAAAAAATGCTTGGACAGCCGCACTCCAAAAAATGGTTGTTTATTAAAACAAAGATGTGAAATACATATCACAGCATGGAAAGCAGCGAACAGGAACTGACGCGTTTCGCACTGTGACTCAGTGCTTAATCATAGCTATGATTAAGCACTGAGTTACAGTGCGAAACACATCAGATACTGTTCGCTGCTTTCCATGCTGTGATATGTATTTCACATCTTTGTTTTAATAAACAACCATTTTTTGGAGTGCGGCTGTCCAAGCATTTTTTCCTGTTCTCTGCATTGTGATATGCACTGCCTGCACCCATGGCTCTAGGACCCTGTGAAGTATCTATCAGCTACACCTGAGCGGTTATTCCCTATCCCGGACTATTTAGCCTTTATATTTTTTAACTTTAGTATATACCCACTTTGTTGCACTTTAATTAAAGGGATTTGTTTTTAGCAAGCGCCATTACACTTCCGCATTTTCCAATGAGGGACACCAACCAAACATATCTCTTTAGTAGAAGAGAGCTAGAGCAGGAATATGCTGAAATTCAAGCTGTGGGTGGCCCTGTCAGAGCCACCCGGCTCGACAAACTTTGACTGAAAAATTAAAGGAGGTGGGTTGAAAATTGTAGGCTGAACAGTGACTGCATCCTAAAAGGAATGGACGTCTCTCGTAATAAACAATGTTTTGCTTGTGCAAATTACTAAGGGTATGCTTTAAAGTGTAAAATGTTTATGAGAAAAGGAAAGGGGTCGTTGAACTTTAAATGAGGCAAGGATGTTTGTCTGAAAAGGTCTAGGATATCAAAAAATATATACTGTCACAATCCCAAGAGGGAAATCTCTGTAGCCATGAGAGACTGCTGTGTAGTCAATCCAATAAATTAGATATCAAAAGTGGATATGAAAAATTATATAATATGTATCATCTTAAATAATACACCGATCATGCGGACAAGTCATAATAATAACATTGACATATTTAATATTCATTTAGGGGGATACAAGACTAGTAAAGCAATCACAATCAATAAATAGACATACAGATAGAGTGAACATGATTATCCTTTAAAATAAATACATATTACGATTGGTTAAAATTAATTGTTGGGCAAACTTGACTTGGCACCCCTGAGCATAGACTCAGCGCGTTTCTTGGCGTTTAAAGACAGTCATCAGAAGTGGGGTGCATAAGTGTTAACTGGAATGGTAGATAAATGGACAATTAGGTCACTAAAGTCTCAAATGGGTTAGGTCATGCTTTCAAAAAAGAAAGCAGGGTAAAAGATTGTATACATTACCAGTGGCAAAGCCCAAGTAAATGGCCCAATGGTCCCAACAAATAGGAATAGGCTTATGGCCCCAGATGATCTGTCTCCTCCGAGGTTGAGGCGGGGATAGAGCCCCCCAAAGAACCAGGACTCTCCAGCCAACAAGGGGAGCCCAAGAAAGGGTGGCGCTGTGGCGGGAAACATCAGCCAAGGAGGAACACGAACAGCCATAACATATTGCCAGACCAGGGGATGGACAAGCAGGAGGCACAAATCAGGCTCTAATGGAAGGAGAGAAGGTGAATGATAAGACACATCAAAAGTGACCAAATGCAAAGCAGGAGAGTAGGAGAAAAGGAAGTGGGAAAAAGAAAAAGATCAAAAGGTCAGAAAAGTAGCTGCAAACAGTGTGTGTCCAAATTGAAACTAAAGGTGGCACTTAGGCAGGTGAGGGGTGTGTAATGTTCAAAAGATAATTGATGGAAACCACTGTGTGTGCCACAACACTGATGCAAAGGATGTGGATGTGTTATTTCAGGGTTCCATTCGGTCTTTTTCTCTTTATCTCTTTGTAAAATGTTTATGTTTTGTTTTGGAGGGTCCTTCATGGAAGTGGAACAGTCAGAACTGGAGAATAAAAGCCTCCATGTTAGACCAGAAGATCACATTCTGGAAACTGTTGTCCCTCTGGATCTTCTCAACTCTTTTAACCACTTCCAGCCCAGGCCTACAGTATTCTGGCACTCCTTTGCTACATGTCAAATTTTTTTTTTTTTGGTTGGGGGTGTGACCGGAAGCAGATATTGACGCAAATGTGAGAGTGTGAGACTCTCATTCTCTTTTCCTCTCTCCTCGCTGTCCCCCTGCTCCATCCTCGGCGAGGATTCTGGATGCCGTGGGCTGACTAGGAATCAGCCAGGGATGGGAGGACATGATCCTGGTGCTTCGCTGCATCAAACCCCGGAAACGGCATCACGGTAGCACACAGTACACAGTGCCTGGAATGTGGCTAATGACTGGCGGCGCTATACAGAACCCTGTGTTTTTCCTGCTCGGAGCAGATGTTGATGGTGACGGCACTAGCAGGGTCTCATAACTGTGACGTTGCCCCTCCCCGTCTACTCTCCTGACGGTGGCGGGTCTCGGTGAAGGAGATGGCAAAGGAGTCGGTGGTGACGTGAGAGGCCCCCTGCTGACACCCCATCTCTCATTAAGGAGCAACGTTGGGTAACAGCTGATACCTCCCCTGTAGCCCCTTATAGCCCTCATAGAATGGAGTGCGGATATATTCCATAGCGAAAAGTGACTACTCTTTTCTTTGCAACCTGGGATACTGGAGCCAAGGATGGGTGAGAGACTTCCTTTTGTACTTCTGTGAGAGAAGGATATAATAGCAGAGCCTGTGCATTCATCTATTTTTCTTCCTTTCTCCCCTTTTGAATTGTATTTCCCATTGCAACAACAGGGAGGCCGGGGTTGGGAAGCTTGGTACTAAACTTTGGAAGACTGGGTTTTGTTTTTGTATAGCTGCTTCCTGATTTATTTATTTATTTTTGTTATTTCTTTTTACCCCTTTATCCACTTTACGGTCTATTTAAGGCTCCCAGCTAACTTGTGGATGTTCTTGGAGATACATCAAATAGTTGGTCATATGTTATTATGTCATCGCAGCGCACCACAAAAGTTAGCCAGGCAGCTGCTGCTAAATTGGGAAGGTTTGCGCATGTGCAAGAGGAAGCCCTTTGGGGGAGGGGCCGGAAAACGAGCGGTCAAAGTCACCAACCCGAACGGCAGCTTAGGGGGAAATAGAACCATCACTGAAAGATGTTTAAGACGCAATTAACGCCTGTAAGACCTCCATAAATGAAAAGTCTGACAGCCTAAAAACCGTTTGGGAGGAAGAACTATCCTTCGTAAGGCATGACATGCAAAAAGTGCGAGAGAGGACGACGGCCCTAGAGGGAAGGGTTAGCTTAATAGAGGATGACTTGAACCCTATCAAACGGGAGATAAAAATAATAAAGGAACAGATGGTTAATTATCAGATAAAGTTTGATGAAATGGAGAACAGGATGCTAAGGAAAAACATGAGGATAGTGGGTCTCCCTGAGCATAGTGAGGGCTCAGACCCGACAACATTTCTGGAAAAATGGTTTAAAGACTTATTTGGAGAATCCTCTTTTTCACCTTTTTTCACATTATAAAGATCTCATAGGATCCCTTCTAGACCACCCCAACCAGGAGAACTCTTCTGGCAAAAACGCTCTATTACAAAGATAAAGTGTCTATTTTAAATAAAGCCAGAGAAATGGGCAATATCCTA
Source organism: Rana muscosa (assembly GCA_029206835.1). Lineage (NCBI taxonomy): Eukaryota > Metazoa > Chordata > Amphibia > Anura > Ranidae > Rana > Rana muscosa. Next base: position 35,857,036 of record CM055116.1, on the reverse strand, counting down.
TACAATGGCACCAGGGTCTCTATATACCCAGACTTTTCACCTGATCTACAAAAACGGAGGGTCAAATTTGGAGAAGTTAAACTTAAACTGCAACAACTAAAAATAAGCTATGCACTGTTATACCCTGCAAGATTGCGAGTAAACACCCTGGGGGAAACTGTGTTCTTTGATACCCCGGAGGGAGTGGAGGACTGGATAACAACTTAAGCCCTGTACACACAATCAGTTTTACCGATGAAAACAGTCCGATGGACTTTTTTCATCGGACAAACCGATCGTGTATGGGCCCCATCGGTCTTTGTTCCATCGGTGTTAAAAAATAGAACATGTTTTAAATTTATCCGATGGAAAAAAAAAACGATAGCAAATTACTATCGTCTGTGGGGAACTCCATCGGATAAAAAACCCACGCATGCTCAGAATCAAGTCGACGCATGCTCAGAAGCATAGAACTTAATTTTTCTTGGCTTGTCGGAGTGTTTTATGTCACGGCGTTTGGGATGTTTGGCTTTTTGACTGATGGTGTGTAGGCAAGACTGATGGAAGTCAGCTTCATCGGATTTCCACTGGAAAAAATCCATTGGTTTAAAATCCATAGGAAATCCGATCGTGTGTACAGGGCTTAATAGGAGGAAATTGTAGAACAGTTGACTGCAATATCTCTGAATATTAATAATATCACTTTTTGATTTATTCACTTAATATTATATGTAGGAACAAATAGGGGGTGAGGAGAGGGGGTAGGGAGGGTTAGGTGGAGGGAACAATGAGCATATTACCCCTTGCCTTAAAGGGGTATGTCGAAAAGCTCTCTCAATGTGTGATTTTTGTTTTGTTTGTATGTTTTGTTTTTGTTTTGTCTTTATCTGTTGGTCTTTGTTGTGGTTAGAATTTTGAAGAATTGAGGGGGGGGGGGATAGGGAGGGAAGGATGTAAGAAAATAAACGTAATGATGATATTAACACTTGACACGATAGTTAAAGGTAAAGGTCACATTAGGAAGCCCCTACATAGACCCAGAGGGTCGGCGAAAGGAATGTATGGGAGCATGAGTTGGTATGAGCGGTATGGTTGGCACAAAAGATTGTTGGAAGATAGATACAAATACCTGAGTAGGCAACTCAGGGTCACAAAAATTACACAGGGAAAATATTTCAAAGGGACAAGGTATGGGTCACTGATTGAAAAATTTCACAGGGTTTCTAGAAAATTTTAATATAAAAAATTGAAATACAATGGTTCAAACACTCAGATCAAAAAGTTAATCTCGTGTTCTTGGAATGTGCGGGAATAGGGGATTCAGAGAAAAAGGCAGCGGTTCTCCTGATTGCAAAGACGTATGGGGCAACTATCCTTTGCTTACAGGAGACAAATTTTACTAAAACCTGCACTTCTCAATTGAGGTGGAAAGATTATCAAACGCAATTTCACTCAGTTCATACCTCTTACTCTAGGGGGGTGAGCATCCTGATAAGATCCAGGGTGACGTTTGCCTGCATGCAGTCTAAATTGGATGAACTATGGAGATATATATTCCTATTTTGTAAGATAGAGAATAGAATCTGCATACTGGCAAATGTATATATCCCTCCCCCTTTTGATGTTTTGATCATTTGTGAGCTAACTAAGATTGTCCTGGACAAGCCTGGGGTCCCGGTGATAGTGACGGGGGATTTTAACATGGTAATGGATCGGAATTTAGACATATTTCCCCCAGGGACATGAAAGGGTAACTTAGTGGATAACAATCTTTCTAATTTTTAGAAAGAAACTGGCCTGGAGGACATCTGGCGAGTACAGAACCCGGAGGCCCGACGGTATTCGTGTTTTTCCAAGACACACTCTACGCTCTCCAGGATTGATTTAATTCTGGGGAGCGAGGAAATGTTGCCTCTGATATAGAACGTGAATTATAAGCCGAGGGGCTTTTCGGACCACTCCCTGGTGACTGCGTTGCTAGAATTGGGCGAGCGTAGTCGCCCTGGGGAGTGGAGGATAAGCCCTTTTCTGGATCAAACTGATGGGAGACACAAACGAGGTGTTGTTGCTCTTGAGAGAGTTTGTTGACCTGAATAGAGGCACCGCCTCGGAGGGTATAGTGTGGGATACCTTGAAGGTTTTTCTAAGAGGCATATTGATACAACAAATCTCAAAAATTTAAAACCAGACTAAGGAATGGGAGAGATTAATGGGGGAGAGGGTAACAACAGTGGAAGAACAGTACATTAACGATCCATCACTTGATAGGCTCAGGAATTGGATAGAGGAACAACAGAACTATCGATTAGTGATGCTTAAAAAAACAGAGAATAAATATCTCTTCCAGAGGTAGGCTGCCTTTGGAGAGGGGGAAAGTGTGGGACGCATGCTGGCACAATTAGTTAAGACAAATTCCCCTCCCTCTGCGGTCCCTACGATTGCCATAGGGGATGGAAGGGTGTCCTCGTATACTCCAGAAATAGTGGGCCAGTTTAGGGAATACTATCAGGAGTTGTACAGCTCTTGCCAGGAGGAGACTGGGGAAGGAATGGATGATTTCTTTAGAGACTTGATTGCCCCTTCCTTAGATGAGATGGATAGAACAGAGTTAGATAGGCCCAGAGCACACAGCCTATAGTTCCTGTGCTACCTAAGCACACTTTAGATTCATCTTTTTGCAATAATGTTGTCTTTAGCTAAGTTTGCTAAAATCCACTCACCGTTCATCCCATCATTCATTCAAGGAAAGCACCAACACAGGTCTTATCATCAAGTCATCTCAGAGCAGAGTCTACCCATGGATAGCCAGCTCTCTTTATTTATAGTAAATATGGTCAACAAAAGAAGGTGTGGCTTCACAGAACAGCCATTCAGACATTTTGGATATTTTCAAAAGAACCAATCACTGACATGTTTAAATTCAAATATAATCCTAGCAGTGACGTGTGCAAATGGCTGTGTACAGGGGTCATGCTTTCTGTGAGACAAAGGAACAGTAGAAAGCATGGCTTTGTACAAAGCCGTGTGCAAACCAACTCACTGCTACCAATGACGGTAACTATATGACAATTATGCCTCAATGGACCACAACTGTTTTATAGTTATGCTACTGTTCTTGTGGACACAGATCTGTGCGCTCGGAGTAATTTAACGCCCCCCGTCAGGAGGTGGCCAGTCCCCCGAAGGGGGCGTAAAACAACATCTCTAAATGGAGCAAACATCGCTGTTTCCATAGGAAGATTTTCCCGCCACCGATCTTCCACCAACGTCTGTATGTGCAAATACGCTCAGATGAGCGCATTACAGCAAAACTGACATTGGGGGGACATCTGACAACATACATTAATACATTTTTCCACAACAGTATACACTGTTTTGAGTGTACGGTATATGTTATCTTTGTATTTTATTGAAAATCAATAACCACTATTGAATTTAATATGAGGCATATACAGTATAATAAAAATAAAGATTTTATTTAGAAAAAAAAAGTGTTGATGAAGGGAGATGAAGAAACAAGGAAAAGTAAAATATAAACAAATTAAACTTCAGCTTTAACTTGTTTGAGGTTTTGTGTCCTCCAGTTGCATAAATATGTGAAACAAATAAAAAATCCATATAAGACGTTAGACAGAATAACCTTCTTTGATGAAAATGGTGAATTTCCTTTCCACTACAAAATAATACATTCGGTGAGGTCTTATCGCCTGTTTAAAGTACAAACTACTGATGTTGGTTTGTACACACCATGGGCTAAAGAAGAAGACCAACTTCATATTAACCCCACCAATATAACATGGGATGAAGGCAATAATACGGTAAGGAGGAGCACACGTGGCACTCGCTTTTCATGACATTTGCCACCCATTGTACAGTTTTCACAACAGCTATGTAAAAATTATAGTGAAGTAATGAAATTTCTGAACATCAAACATGAACTTTATTTCTTCAAATATTATACTAGCCGTATGTGCCCTTCATATAAGTATAAATACAGAAAATAAACAAGAAAGTAAAATATTTTTAGAGATCATTTCTTACTCATACTCATGGACTTTGGGGTCCTCTATGGGGAATGGCTCCGTTCCCTCAAGTTAAAATGATTTCAAGTGTACAGTATGTAAACCATACTCTCTTATTCCTGTTTTTCTTAAATATACTATTGAAATAATTGTGCTATATCTGTTCAAAACGAAAAAGAATATATAGGGCAAGGCTGACACTAATCAGTCACAAAAATATTTTTTCTGACCGACTCCATGGCAGCATACGTATGGGTTAACCTCCACCTCCACTTCTCCCCTATAGGACCCCACTCCCATAAATATTTTCTCTGAGTCAGAGGCTGCGTTCCTTTTTGTCCTCCTCTTAAAGACTGGTTTGGTTATTCGACTACCTACGTTGTTTTCCTCTTCTTGATCAAGACCGGCCAATGATGACCAGGTCCCGATACTCCGATAAGCCTTGGCTTTTATCATGGTATGGAGTGGGCATAGGGAAGGGGCGCTGGAAGAGCTGAAGCCTGCCATTGGCTATATAGCCCAGCTATTAGCGGGTGGCTCTATCTGCCCCAAGGTACGGGGTGATCAGCCTACCTGGTCTGGTTTGATCGTGGAAGCAGGATTGAATTGCAGATTGGTGTTCATGCTGTGTGCGGTGATGTATACTTTTATATTACATATTCCATGGCAGCAGCTTGTGTGTTTTTCTGTTTGTCTGTTTTTCTTCCCTGGCTCTAATGTCTTTCAGTCTATGGCAGATGGAATGCATTGACGTGCAAAGCCGCTGCTTTCTCTTCCGGCCAGGTGTCCCTGAGTGACTGCTGATATTGGGATTTCTCTGTGGGCAGCTTGCAGCAGTCTGCCTAAGGCTCTATTCACACTAATGTGTTTTTTGAATGCATTTTGCATTTTGCAGAAATGCAGGGAAATTTTTTAACATGGGTTCCTATGGAACATGTTCACATCAAGGCATTTTTGTGCCTCTGCATGTTTGGAAAGGGTTAGGGATTTTTTTTCCCACAAAATGCAGCGATTTGCATTTAATAGAATTCAATGGACCCGTATCCAAAATGCAAGTTTCTTGCGAGTTTGCCGCGATTTGCATTTTTTTTCTTTCTTTTTTTTTAAACTGTATATAGCTGGTTGCTAAGGAGGGGGCCAGGAAGCCGGCCGCTGCGTCCTTAACAACCGATGAGTCATCAGTTGTCAGCGGAAAAAAAATAATTGCCGGCTAAAAAAAAATCGAGAAAAAAACAGCGTGGGGTCCCCCCAAGGTCCATACCAGGCCCTTGGGTCTAGTATGGTTTTGGAGGGGACCCCCCCACACCAAAAAAAAAAAATGACGTGGGTAGTCCACCCAAAATCCATACCAGACCCTTATCCAATCATGCAGCCCTGCAGGTCAGGAAAGGGAGGGGACGAGTGAGAGCCCCCCTCCTGAACCATACCAGGTCGCATGCCCACAACATGGGGAATTGGTGCTTTGGGGCAGGGGGGCTCTACGCCCCCCCACCCCAAAGCACCTTGCCCCCATGTTGATGGGGACAAGGGCCTCTTCCCAACAACCCTTGCCCGGTGGTTGTCGGGGTCTGCAGGCGGGGGGCTTGTCGGAATCTGGAAGCCCCCTTTAACAAGGGGGCCCCCAGATCCCACCCCTCCCCCCAATTTAAATGAGTATGAGGTACATTGTACCCCTACCCATTCAGTAATAAAAATAATGTGTAGTGTAAAAAATACAGTAGACAGTTTTTGACAAGTCTTTTATTAAAAATCATCTTCTCCTCCGCTTCTTCCTCCATCTTCTCCCGCATCTTCATCCTCCGGTCTTCTCCTTCTCCCCTGCTTCTTCTTTCGCTCTTCTTGTGTCTTCTTTATCCAGTGTTCTTCTTCCTCTGCTGCCGCTCCCGCCGACGACCCTCCTCTGATGCTGCGTCCCGCTGATCTGTCGGCACCGATGTCCTGCATTTCTTAAATAACAACGGGGGTGTGGCAATCGGATTACGTCATCCGGAGGCCAAGCCCCCTGTGATGTCACCACCCAGGGCATGATGGGTCCGTGAAGTCACAAGGGGGCGTGGCCTTCAGGTGACATAATCAGATTGCCACGCCCCCGTTGTTATTTAAGAAATGCAGGACATCGGCGACGACAGATCAGCGGGACGCAGCATTGGAGGAGGGTCGTTGGCGGGAGCGGCGGGAGCGGCGGAAGCAGCGGCAGAGGAAGAAGAACACCGGACAAAGAAGACAGAAGAAGAGCGGAAGAAAGAAGCAGGGGGAGAAGGAGAAGACCGGAGGAGGAAGATGCGGGAGAAGATGAAGGAAGACCAGAGGAAGAAGCGGAGAAGAAGAAGACTTTTAATAAAAGACGTGTCAACTATTGTCTACTGTATTTTTTAACACTACACTACTTTTTTTTTAGTGAATGGGTAGGGGTACAATGTACCCCATACTCATTATCATAGGGGGGGCGGGATATGGGGGCCCCCTTGTTCCAGATTCTGATAAGCCCCCCGCCCGCAGACCCCGACAACCCTCGGGCAAGGGTTGTCGGGAAGAGGCCCTTGTCCCCATCAACATGGGGGCAAGGTGCTTTGCCCCCCTGCCCCTGAGCACCCAACCCCCCATGTTGAGGGCCTGCAGCCTGGTATGGTTCAGGAGGGGGGCGCTCGCTCGTCCCCTCCCTTTCCTGACCTGCCGGGCTGCATGCTCGGATAAGGGTCTGGTGTGGATTTTGGGGAGACCCCAACGCCATTTTTTTTATTTTGGTGTGGGGGGTCCCCTCTAAATCCATACTAGACCCAAGGGCCTGGTATGGACCTGGGGGGGGACCCCACGCTGTTTTTGTTCTCAATTTTTTTTTAGCTGACAATTCTTTTTTTTTTTTACATTTAGCGGGAAGCCCACTGACAACTGATGACTCATCGGTTGTTAAGGACGTGGTGGCCGGCTTCCTGGCCCCCTCCTTAGCAACCAGCTATATACAGTGTAAAAAAAAAAACGCAAAACGAAAATCGCTGCAAAATCGTGGTAAAAACACGTGTTGAAAAACGCGGCAAGCACCGTAAAAAACACTGCAAAAACACTAAAAAGCAACATGCATAGATGTGAATCGAGCCTAAATGCTGTGTGCAGTCATCACAGGTATCTGGATTAACACCCTGGTATGCTGCCTCTGTGTGTTTCTGCTATGATTTGATCACCTGTGCAAGTTTTCTGTCTGTGTTGCACACTGTGGATGTATCACTGCCCCCCATGTGGCCATCCCTTGTGTAGCAGGTATAAGAGGGTTAGTTTACCCCTTTCCTTTCCTTGCTAACCTGGGTACTCTTTTTTTTGTTCTTTAACTATTTCCTTTATATCCTATTTTTTCTTTTGTGAGTCCTAGGTCAGAATGATAATACATGGCACAAGATGATAAAGACCTCATTAGGTCACAACATTCCTCTTTCAGATGTATTTGGCATAGGTCAGCGTCAAGGGCCATCCTTCATAATAGAAGCTATGAATCCTCCTATATGCACCCACTGCTATGTCAGCTTCTCCAGGAGTGAGCCTGCTGGGGATGCCAGACTCCGGTTCCAGAGGACAGGTCTCTGTGTGAGCTATGCTAAGCCCAGGCGGTTTGGAAAAATGGTGGTGATTTCCAGCAAATGGAATCTCTGGTGAGGCACGTGGTACAAGAATCCCTTAAAGAATGGGATACAAGTCACACGCAAAGTTCAACAAGCCATTGCGATGTGTTCTCCCACTAGGAGGCAGAGGGAGATGAGTCTCTTTACCCTTGTAACACCTTTTGGTTAAGGCAATGATGGGTGCATTTACATGAATAGAACCTGTAGAGTCTCCTGCAAAGCAAGAGGAAGTTATGCAAGTACAGTGGGCTCTGTTTTTCCTCTAGTGTGACTTGTCATGCGACTTTGAACACCATTGAATTCAATTGCACCCCTTTCCTATTTATGCGACTTAAAGTTGCAGCGACTCTGGGTTCTTGCACTACTTTGGTACGACTTTCGATGCAGCTTGGATCAAGAGACTGTAAAGTTGGTTTGAGGCTGCACTCAGAATTGTATCAAGGTTGTACTCTAAATCGTACGACTTTGGGGTCGCAATAGTGGAGACGTACCCTTAGAGAGAGTGTTCTATTTTTCCCCATTCCTAACGAAACTAGGGGACATCATTTTGGATGAGTGGAGCAAGGTCACAAGATATACCTCCCTTCTGAGCAAACATGTCGCTTTTTCCTTGGAAGATGCAGTGAATAGCCCAAAGTCAGCCTGGGCTCTTGTGGCCATGTTGAAAAGGATAAAAATGTGGATGGAGAATGTGGAAGCAATATTCAAGAGCGTTTTCAGAAACTCTGTAGTTCAGGAGCTGGAGTTGGTGTCGGTTTCCATGGTGAGGCTCCAATTGACATCATCCGCATAGTGGCACAGGTTATGCTCCCGTCAGTTACGGAAAGTGAGAGCTATGGCTGGGGCCTGGGCTTGCTGATCCTGCCTCTAACAGGTGTAATATAGCATTCCCTTTCAGAGTGCTTCATATTTTGGCAAGCTGGATAGCACTGCAACCCGGGCCACAGTTGGCAAGTTGGGGGTCCTGCCTCAGGACCGGCACCTGATAGGCCAGTTGACAACAGTCTAGAGAACAAAGTTTAGAGAGTGCAAGGGTTGCATATTTTTACAGACCAGGTTGAATTTTTTAAAAAGAGCTGGTAAAGGAAACCAGATATCCCCTCAGAAGTATGATAAAATTTTGAACTCTGGTATCCAAGAAGCTACTGAGTTTGAGCCTCAAGCCCCATACACACTATCAGTTTTCTTGCAGGTTTTTCTCTTCAGGTTTACCAAAACCATCTAATATGAGGTCAAACCTTAAGAGTTTCAATTCGTATGCAATCAGGCAGGCCCTTGCACTACATGGTTTTGGTAAACCTGAAGAGAAAAACCTGCAAGAAAACTGATAGTGTGTATGGGGCTTCAGACTATTGGGACGTCAAAATGGTATTTTTTGGGATATGCATGGTCCATCAGAAGTCCTCCTCATCTAGGATTCATTTCAATGGATTTGATCTCACTCTGAGATAAAAGAAGCATATACTCATGCTTTACGTAAGTCACTGGTGTCACAAAGTGGTGCCGTGTCATTCTCTTAATGCAAGATATTTCAGGGCAGGTACTCGCCTCTCTTTATGGTCATAAGGAGGAACAGCTTGCGAAGGCCGGTTTTGGACCTTGCGAACCTGAGACAATTTTCAGAAAAGAGGAAGTTCAAGGTGGAAACATTGTCCCTGATTTATAGGAGGTCCAGCCAGGTGACTGGCTTGTTTCCAATAGTCTCTAGATCAGTGGCTCTCAACCTTTCTAGTGCCGTGACCCCTTGATAAAATTTTCCAAGTTGTTGGGACCCCTAACAGTAAAATGATTTACGTAGTGTGGGTTGTCAGCACCCAAGGCAAGACAAGTAATTTGCGCCCCTAACCCATGGACATTTAGCGCTCCCTGAGTCCCTTCCACTCGTACAGTATTAAAACCCCCTATGGTACATTTTAGCATGTACCACTCTTTCTCTTTGTTCTCCTTTTATCTCTCTCTATTCTAATTTCTTGTTTTTTTTCCCCCATCCCTCTCTAGCCCTCTTTCTTGTTCGTTCTCTTAATTGTTCTCTCCCCTTTTCTTTGTTCCTCCCCCTCTTTTCCTCTCTCTTCCATGTATTCTCTACTTATATTCCTTACTCCTTGGTGGGGGGGGGGGGGGATGGGATGAGATGAGTGGAACTGCCAGGCTGAGAGAGCGGTGTGGGCTTCAGGAACAGCCCAGGATTCGGTGACCCCTGGCAAATCATCATTTGACCCCCAGGTTGAGAACCACTGCTCTAGATGCTTACTTTCATGTGCCCATTGTAGAAGACTTACGCAAGTTCCTTCAGTTCTCTGTAGGTCAAGACCATTTTCAGCTCCAACCATTCGGGCTTTCAACACCACCCTGTGTAATTTCAGGGTCTTATTGGTTGCTATGGTCTAGCAAAACAAGGAGCATACACCTGCATACACCTGAATAGTTACATGGATGTCCTTCTCCTACTTTTCCAAAACAAAAAGCAGCTGCTAGAGTCCAGAGCTCAGGTCTTTTAAATGCTCCTCAAGCTGAATCTGGAAAAGAGTCACCTGAAGCCTACTCAGTCTCTTGTGTGACGCAGGGCTCAGTTCAATATAATCAAGGGGATCATTGCCTTGTCTCTGGATTCCGATGTTCTGGAACAGAATACTCCTGGCCCTGTCTTCTTCCCACCTTTACGCCTTTCAGTGTCTAAAATGATTGGTGTCTATGGTTCCGAGGGTCAAGTGGAGGCTGGAGAAGGGGTTTCTCCAGCAGTGGTAGCCAGGGAGCAGAATTCAGGTCATGTACATAACCTCAGTCATGAGTGCGAGTCCCCTGGTGGCTGCAATGGAGAAACTGGCTCATGTGCCATTCCATTGCCCCATTTCCTGGTTCACAATCACGTCCTATGCTAGCAATACAAAATAAGGGGGCTTGCTGCCTGTTGTGGATAGCTCAAGGCAGGCGGGGATGTCAATTTCACAAGATTGTGTTGAACATTCTGAGGCTACGAGCAGCCCACTGCACCCTTCAGGACTTTTACCATATAACGAAGGGAGCGTCAGTTCTCTTAGGTTAGTCAACACTACAGTGGTCTCCTACCTTAAAAGACAAAGGGGGACTCACATTCTGTTCTCCATTACAAGAAGTAGAGCCAATTATGTCTTGGGCTTAGAAGAATTAAGCCTACATCTCAGCAGGTTATGTCCCCAGAGTCCAAAATATTCTAGCAAACTTTCTTTCCAGAGTCTAATTGGACAACAATGAATGGTCTCTACATGTGGAGGTTTTCAGGCACAGATGCCCTGATGGATCATTGGAAATGCAGTAGATCTATGCATTTCTTCCAGTCCTGGTCAACCTCGGGTTTCTACAAAGACTCCAAACAGAGATTGTGGAGGTAGTGGCAGTGATTCCCCTTGCTAGCACAGTTCAGCATCCAGAACCCAGTGCACTTTCTCCTCAGGCCAGACCTTCTGTCAATTCTACATCTATGTCTAGCACGGTTGCGTCTGACGGCCTGGTTCCCAAGATTAGAAATCCTCAGCTGCTCCTCCAGAGTTATCTCTGCTCCCTTAAATAATATAAGAATGAACGCAAACAAAGTTTACGGGAGAATCTGGTCAAAGTTGGTTCAAATACATGTCTGCTGTGGAGAGATCATGTAGTGGCCTACAAGTTCTAAATATTCCAGGCTTCCTTTTGTCGGATTTAGATCTGGCTTTATTGGTCATCTCCCTGGAAGGAAGTTCAAGTGTCAGCCTTATTGGCATTCATAGGTGTATCCCCGTCTAGGCATCTTTTCCTGTTCAACAATTCTTCAAGAGAGTAGCTGGGCTCAGACCTCAGAGTAAGCAGAGGCTTTCCAAATGGAGTCTCCTTCTTGTTCTCAACTCCCCCCCAGAAATTGGAGTGGAGTGTTCTAGGCTGTTTCCGTTAAAACCCTCTCTGTCAAGTTTGCCTTTTTTATGGCTATCGTGTCGGCATAAAAAGCCTCAGAGATTTATTCACTGGTCATGGAGAACTTTTCTTAACGTTCTTTCCAGTTAGAGCGGAGCTGTTACCTATGCTTGACTCAATTCTCAAGGGTGCGTGAGTCTTTCATGGGAGCCAAGAAAGTGTTCTGCCAACCTTAGGGTTCTAACTTGTGTCCTTTAGACGTGGGAGAGGGCGCTCTGTGGCTTAGTTGGTTAAAGTGCATGTCTAGTAGACAGGGAGTCCTGAGTTGACTCCCAGCAGTGCATTCCTTCAGTTCTAGGAATCCCTCAGATATTGTGAAGTTATATCTACAAAGCTACACTTCCTTCAGGCATCAGAACGCCTGTTCATTATTTTGCCAGAAAGGACAGGGGAATGTGCTTCATCTAGGATGATTGTGGCACGGATTGCCTAGGCCATCCAACAGGCTCACAGAGTCAAGGGCTTGGCACCTTTGGAGGTAGTGTCTGCTCACTTGACCAGGAGTGGGTCTACATCTTGGGCATCTTTGCAACATGTGGTTCCCAAAGTAGTCTGTAGGGCGGCCTTGTGGCCCTCAATCAATATGTTTATGGCTCAATATTGTGTAGAGTCTGCTTCCTTATCCTTTGTTTATTTTTGGCTTGCAGGTCCTGTCTGTTGACAGTACAAATTAAAGCCTTTTGGGTTAGCATTGCCCGCCCATTGGGTGTAAGGCGAGTTAGTTCCCATACGTATGCTGCCATGGTGTCGGTCAGGAAAACTGAAAATTTCCTATCAAATACTTACCATCATTTTCCTTTCCTGATGGACTCTATGGCAGCAGGAGCTCACCGCCCCCCCCCCCCAAGTGTCTTGAGGAGGCTAGTTACGGAACGTGGCCTCTGGCTAAGAGCAAAGATTTATGGGTGGGGTCCCATAGGGGAGGAGTGGAGGCGGGGTTAACCCATACGTATGTTGCCAAGGAGTCCATCAGGAAAGGAAAATTACAGTAAGTATTTGATAGGAAATTTTCAGGTTTTATTAAACTTCAAAGTGCATGTAAACTTAAAATTATTATTTTTTGTTTTTCAGTATGTTAGGCATCATGTCTCACTGTATTCAGTTTTCTTAAAAGTGATGCTAAAATCTATATTTTTTTTTATCTTTAAAAATAACAAACATGTTATGCCGCGTACACACGACCGTTTTTAATGACGAGAAAAATGACATTTTTTAAAATGGTCATTAAAAATGATCGTGTGTGGGCTTCAGAGCATTTTTCACGACGTGAAAAACGACCAAAAAAAAATTGGAACATGTTCTAATTTTTCTCGTCGTTTTTCACATCGTCGTTTTTCTCGTCATGAAAAACGGCCGTGTGTAGGCTTTAACGACGTGAAAAAAAATGTGAATGCTCAGAATCAAGTACGAGACGGGAGCGCTCGTTCTGGTAAAACTAGCGTTCGTAATGGAGATGGCACATTCGTAACTCTGTAGCGGACTGAAAAGTACGAGACTGAAAAGAGCGAATCGTCTCTCAACAAACTTTACTAACATGAATCACGAATGGAACTTCCCCTTTATAGTGCCGTCGTTGTACGTCACTGCGCTTTGCTCGAACATTTTTTTTTAAACGATAGTGTGTAGGCAAGGAAGGCTTGAGAGGAAACACGAAAAATCATGTCGAGAAAAATGCCGTTTTTTTCAATGACATTAAAAACGGTCGTGTGTACGCGGCATTATACTTACCTGCTCTGTGCAGTGGTTTTGCACAGAGCAGCCCAGATCCTACTTGAGTCCCTCATCAGCATTCCAGGCCCTTCCCTTCTGCTGTGTGCCCCACAGCAAGTAAAAAGATTGTGTGTCAGTGCTAAATTGGTCAGTGTGTGTCAGCGTGCAATATGTGTAGATATACAGACACAAAATAATAAGTGTAGATAATTGCAGCACTCTAAGTTTTGAAATTATCCCATATACAATATGGATATAATTATTTGATCCCTTGCAGATTTAAAGTGGAGTTCCACCCCAAAAAAAAAAATTACACTAAAAATCCTAAAAAAAAAAAAAAAAAAAAAATAGCAAAAAAATTATAATTTTATACTCACCGAAATACCCGTTGCTATGCGGAAGTTCGTAATCTGCCTCTTCCGAACCACGGTCTGTTTTCTTGCCCATCCTCTTCTAGTGAATGGGGCGTGCTGCTTTCTGGGAACTGTGTGTAATCCCAGAGAGCAGCCGCCCATTCACAAGTCGGCGCGAGACTCGCGCATGCGCAGTAGGAAACGGGCAGTGAAGCCGTAAGGCTTAATTGCCTGTTTCCCATAGTGTGGATGGCGGCGTGGGACCTGCACCGATCTAGGGATCAGCATCGGGGGGGCCATCAGCGCAGGCAAGTAGGACAGGTAAGTGTCCTTATTAAAAGTCAGCAGCTACAGTGCTAGTAGCTGCTGACTTTAAAAAAAATATATATTGCGGGTGGAGCTCCGCTTTAATAAGTTTGCCCACTTACAAAGAAATGAAGGGTCTATCATTTTTATCATTGGTGTATTTTAAATGATAGCCACAGAATATCAACCAAAAATCCAGAAAAAAACATTTAAAACAAATGCTATAAATTAAGTTCAGTGAGGAAAATAAATATTTGATACTCAAGCAAAACATGACTTAGTACTTGGTGAAGAAACACTTGTTGGCAAGCACAAAGGGAAGACATTGCTTGTAGTTGGTGACCAGGTTTGCACACATCTCAGGTGTGATTTTGGTCCCTTCTTCTTTAGAGATCTTCTCTAAATCCTTAAGGTTTCTTGGCTGTCGCTTGGCAACTCGAAATTTCAGCTCCCTCCATAAATTTTCTATAGGATTAAGGTCTCGAGACTGACTAGGCCACTCCATGACCTTAATGTGCTTCTTCTTGAGCCACTCCTTGGTTGCTTTGGCGATATGTTTTGGGTCATTGTCATTCTGGAAGACCCATACATGACCCATCTTCAGTGTTCTGGCTGTGGGAAGAAAGGTTATCAACCAAGATTTTACAATACATGGCCCCGTCCATTGGCCCCTCAATGCGGCAAAGTCGGCCTGTACCTATGGCAGAGAAACAGCCCAAAGCATCATGTTTCCACCTCCGTGCTTGACTTTAGGCATGGTGTTTTTAGGGTCATAGTCAGCATTTTTCTTCCTCCAAACACAGCGAGTCGAGTAAATGCCAAATAGCTCAATTTTGGTCTGATCTAACCACAGCACTTTCTCCCAATCCTTCTCTGAATCATTTGGATGTTCATTGGTGTGACTGTACATGTGCCTTCTTGAGGAGGGAGACAAATGCTGACTATGCAAACCTGGTCACCGACTACAAGAAATGTCTCACCTCTGTACTTGCCAACAAGGGTTTATCCACCAAGGTCATGTTTTGCTTAGGGATCAAATACTTATTTTACTCACGGAACTGCAACTCAACTTATAACATTTGTATCATGTGTTTTTTCTGGATGCAAAAATGATGAGAGACCTTGGACTGCCGCACTCCAAAAAAATATATTTGTTATTTTATTTAAAATAAAAACAACAAGTACATGGCACAGCTATGATTAAGCACTGAAGTTCAGTGCGAAACGCGTCAGTTCACATTAGCTGTTTCCTTTGCTGTGCCATGTACTTGTTGTTTTTATTTTAACTAAAATAACAAATATATTTTTTGGAGTGCGGCAGTCTAAGGTCTCTCATCATTTTTGCATTGCTATATGCATTGGCTGCACCCTTGGTTCTGGATCCTGTGAGGAGAACATCAGCTGCACCTGAGCGGTAACCTCCCCTGTTTTTTCTGGATATTTGGTTGATACGCTATCATTTAAAATACACCTATGATAACGATTATAGACCTTTCATATCTTTATAAGTTGTCAATCTTACAAAATCTGCAGGGGATAAAATAATAATTGCCCCCACTGTATATCAAATAGGCATAACATTTGTGTAAATAAAACAAAAAAATAAAGTGAATAATAACAATCAATGATGTAATCAAAAACGGCAATGATCTGGTGTTTACACCGCATACATAAGGCCAAAAGAAATTGTCCTTGAAAAAATTGATGGATAATAAAGTTCATATGAAATCAAAAGTGAACAACAGTGTGGAAATCTCCACCTTGGTGTTCTTGACTCCGCCAAACATACAGAGTTCAAACTCACCAGAACCAATTGCTGTCTAACATATAGAACAACAAAACTTGTTCATTACTCTCTGTTCCTTCTTGCCAGGGGGTTCATGCAGCATTCACTGGATATGAATATTCCTCAAATTTTGTACATGGACATCTAATGCCGCGTACACACGACCGCTTTTCTCGACGAGAAAAACGGCATTTTTTTTTTCGCCGAGAAAAACGATCATCTGTGGGCTTTATGTCGTTTTTCTCGTTGAGAAAAACGGCATAAAAAACGACGAGAAAAATTAGAACATGTTCTAAATTTTCTCATCGTTTTTTACAGCATTTTTTTCCGCGGCAGTTTTCCCATAGGGAGACACTGCCGCGGAGCCCACAGACGGTCGTTTTTCTCGTCAAGAGAAAAAATGACGGGAAAAACGACCGTGTGTAGGGAACCCTTGGAACCGAAGCGGTTCCCTCGTTTTTCCTGTCATTATTCACGGCGGTTTTTTAACCGCCGTGAATAATGATCGTGTGTACGCGGCATAACAGAAAAACTCACTCTCATCCATCCAGAAAGTGAATAACAAATGCCAGAGAGAAAAAGTCTGTGTAGTATTTATTTACAACAAGAGATTAAAAGTATGTAAAATTTTAAAAACACACAGTCATCCACAAATTAAAGTGCTATAACATATTCTGCTGGGTCACGCCACTTACATCTGATGCCGACAGACTACAAGAAGAATGGTGTCTCGACCTCAAGCGTATCACAGTAGTTTATAACATCTGCATATGTACTGTATATTCAGAGTAAATGCTGGTAGTAAACAACTTATATCAGGTGCCTTCATCCTGAGACAGAATGTCGACTGAACCTCAGGTATGTAAGGTAAAGCTCTACGGCTGCTTCGCGACACGCACATAATCAGGAGCATTACATTACCAGCAAAACAACCACTTTTTATATGTAACCCTCACAGGAAGTCAGAAATCCAGTTAATGGGGACAAACAGGACTCGGGACTTCACTTCCGGCCTCTACGCCATGTTTTTGTAGTTTGTGTCATCATTTCCAGTGTGCGCGCCACATTTTAGTGGTCTAAAATGCTAATTCTGATCTGGCGCCATTTTATTATAGATCAAAAACAGGAAACCGTACCATCACCATTTTGAAAGAGACCAGGAAGTAAAAAATGGCACATACAGTGACTCTGATGCGGTGTACACACGATAGGAATTTCCGATGAAAAAAGTCAGACGGAGTCCGTCTGAGATTTTTCATTGGAAATTCCGACCGTGTGTGGGCCCCATCGGAGAAATTCCGATGAATTCCATCGGAATTTTAAAATAGAACCTGTTCTATTTTTTTCCGATGAAATTCCGTCGGAATTCCGATGGGAGTTTGGTCGGAAAAAGGTTTGATCGTGTGTACGCGGCATGAGAATGCTTACAAAAAAATGCATTAAAAAAATGTGGAAAAAAAATGTGAGGAATGTTGAGAGGGAATATGAACACATGATTAATAATACTCATAGGTGAAAAAAGTTAAAAGTAATTAAAGAAAGAACAGCTATCATTGATATTAAATAAAGATGGATATGAGGGATGAGATTTTTGGTCCAGTGCCATGTTCCCATTGACCATGGGCAAGAGACTAAGCCGGCACCATTTTAAAGAAGGCCAGGAAGTAAAAGCAGCAAATCCATCAATAGAAAAGACAAAAAAAGCCATGAATAAAATATATAAAAAATCATAAGGGAAAGGGATACCGAAAAAAACATAAATGATGAATGAAATGTAATCAAGAGTAAAAAGGATACACTGATGGAAATTGTATGATTTGTATATATGTATAGTGACATAATCTCCAATACGATTGAAGTTTGGCGATACCTAAAATTTATATAGACCCAGAAAAGCAGCTTGCTATGGGGGCACCAGAGCCAAGCCACTAATCTGTGTGTCCATTTAGACACGGATCTACTGCATGCCCCTCCCTCTCTATCCTCATTGGTTCACTGACTTTGATTAACAGCAGTAGGGGCCAATGGATCGAGATGGAGCTCAGGTAATATATCAAATATCAAAATCATGAGAAAAAATATAAAAAAATATAAATAAAAAAAATTAAAAAATACAAAAAAATATAAATAAAAATATAAAATAATTATGATAAATTAATTTTTCTAAAAATATGTGTGGAGGAATCTGAAATACAATGTGGGGTGCAAATTTAACATAGGATGCATATAAATAGATAAAAAATATATGGTATAGTACAGGTGCCAGCCAGCTATATACAGTATATTCAACTGGTATGGATAAAACAATTGACATCCCATTCAATATTCAACTCCATGGGAGAGGAAGATTTTGTAGCTCGTATAACCATTTAATTTCTAGTTTTGAGTTTTCTCTTGTATAGTGACATAATCTCCAATACGATTGAAGTTTGGCGATACCTAAAATTTTTAAAGTACTGAGATCTCTATTGTGACATTTATATATTTTTTATATACTTTTTAATTTCTTGTTGAAAATAAATACTGCACTATAAGCCTTTTTCTCTCCGGCATTTGTGATTCACTGTCAGAATGGACGTGAGTTTTCTCTTTGATGTCCATGTACACAATTGGAAGAATATTCATATCCAGTGAATGCTGCATGCACCCCCTGAAAAAAAGGAACAGAGAGTAATAAACAAGTTTTGCTATTCTATGGGGGTTATTTACGAAAGGCAAATCCACTTTGCACTACAAGTGCAAACTACAAGTCCAAAGTGCACTTGAAATTGCACTGGAAGTGTAGTCGCTGTAGATCCGAGGGGGACATGCAAGGAAAATAAAAAACAGCATTTTAGCTTGCACATGATTGGATGATAAAATCAGCAGAGCTTCCCCTCATTTCAGATCTACCCCTTAGATTTACAGCGACTGCACTTCCAAGTTCACTTCCAGTGCAATTTCAAGCGCACTTTGCACTTGTACTTTGCACTTGTAGTGCAAAGTGGATTTACCTTTCGTAAATAACCCCCTATAAGTTAGACAGCAATTGGTTTTGGTGAGTTTGCACTCTGTATGTTTGGTGAAGGCAAGAACACCAAGGTGGAGGTTCCCACACTGTTGATCATCTTTGATTGCATATGAACTTTATTATTCGTCAATGTTTTAAAGGACAATTTCTTTTGGCACTATGTATGTGATGTAAACACCACGCCACTAAAGTTTTTGATTACATCATTGATTGTTATAATTCTCTTTATTTTTTATTTTTATTTGCACACATTTAATGCCTATTTGATATATATACAGGATAATTTCAATACTTAGAAAGCTGCATTTATATAGACCCAGAAAAGCAGCTTGCTATGGGGGCACCAGAGCCAAGCCACTAATCTGTGTGTCCATTTAGACACGGATCTACTGCATGCCCCTCCCTCTCTATCCTCATTGGTTCACTGACTTTGATTAACAGCAGTAGGGGCCAATGGATCGAGATGGAGCTCAGGTAAGTTATAGAGGGGCTGAGGGGGGTGACTGCATGCAGAAGGTATTTTATCTTAATGCATATAATGTATCAGTGCTGTATTATGGCCTAGGCCGACAAGGCCCAGGCCTAGGGTGGCACTTTGCGGGGGCGGCGAAAAAGCCGCCCCAACCCCCCGCGGACCCCCCTCCTCCTGCACGGAGAGCCGCACAGCTGAATCCCGGAGCTCAGTGCCACGACAAGTTTCGGCACTGAGCTCCGGTAATTTGTCAGTCTAGGATGCGCTGGCGCGGTCACCCGGGACATCTGCTGCCCGGGGTCCCGCAGCGTCGATAAGCTTTACAGAGCAGCTGTCCCTCTCTCTCTCCACTGACATCGCACAGTCACTCTTCGGCTCCTCCCCCCCTCTTGGCTCAATGTTCCTGTGTACACAGCCAGGAGGAGGAGCCGAGGAGAGACACAACTACAGTCAGTGAGAGAGCCGAGAGAGCCGTGCTGCTGGTATGTGAGACAACTTCAGTGAGAGAGAACACAGTAACCAGGAGGGAAGGAGGGGGGCAGGCAGATAAGAGGTGAACTAATGAAGTGATGGAAGGGGAGAGGGGGATATGGGGATATGTGCTGGGGAGTGATTTAAGAGGGAAGAAGATATGTGCTAGCGGAGGGGTCTGATCCCCCCCCCCACTAGTACATATCCTCTCCCCTCCCAAATCACTCCCCAGCACATATCCCCATACAACCTCCACCCCCAAATTAAAAGATGCTCTGCCCCTCCCCACCCTGTCCCCCTGTCCTCATCCCACCCTGTCCCTCTGTCCTCATCCCACCCTGTCCCTCCATCCTCATCCCACCCTGTCCCTCTGTCCTCATCCCACCCTGTCCCTCTGTCCTCATCCCACCCTGTCCTCATTCCACCCTGTCCCCCTGTCCTCATTCCATCCTGTCCCCCTGTCCTCATTCCACCCTGTACCTCTGTCCTCATTCCACCCTGTCCCTCTGTCCTCATCCCACCCTGTCCCTCTGTCCTCCTCCCATGAAAATTAGGTATAAGCTTCGGCGTGTTCGCATTGAACACGTGCAGAGCCCGCCAGGATGTCGGCACCGCGCTGCGCTAATGACAGGCAGGGAGACATTTCCTGATGCTCGGCTGCAGAGATCAGGAAATGTCTCCCTGGCTGTGATTAGCGCAGCGCAGTGTCGACTTCCTGGCGGGCTCTGCATGTATTCAATGTGAACATGCCGGAGCTCATCCCTAATGAAAATTACAGGGCGGGTCTTAAAAAGGAAGGGGTGTAGTCTTGACAGGAAGTGATGTGTCATATATAAAGTAGGGGGTGCGTGAGTTTTGTCAGGCCTAGGGCAGCACAAAACCTAAATACACCACTGTGATGTATTGCAATAAAAAAAAGAGATCTGACTTTAGAACCACTTTAAGAAATTAATTTTTTGCGAATCCTTTGCAGTTTCTTAATCAGAGATCACGCCAGGAGCAGTACTTCATGGCAGGCTGACAATGCAAAACAGCTGCCCTAATATTAGCAGCAGAATTGTCAGCCTGCCATGAATACTCCTCCAGTGTGAGGCAGTGGCTTAGTGTTTTCAGCCTGAAATAAGAAGTGCTGTTCTTGGCAGGATCTTCAGACTGTACACAGTGAGGCATGTTGAAAGCCCTACTGAAAATATATTTTGGGTTTGCATGCATTTTAAAGTGCAATGGAAGCAATAGATAAGGAGATACAGTAACATTTTGCAACACACTAATGTCATAGCTCCCAACTGTCCCTGATTTGGAGGAATGTCCCTCTGTCCCTCTTTCCTCCTCATTTGTCCCTCATTTTGGTCTGACCTATATAGATGTATATAAAATGCACTTTTTATCTATCAAAAAGTGTTTTCTAACGCTAAACTTTTCATCTGATTTCTAAATTGCTGCATTTGTAATTCCAAAAGCCAATATAAAGGAATAGTAGTGGTAAAAAAAAGGACTTGTGGGTTTAACCAATCTTGTTTTTTTTTTATACAACTCTCCTTTAAAGGGGCGTGGCAAGGGGTGTGTCCTATGACTGCATACTTTTGCTGATAGGTGTCCCTCATTCCCATCTCAAAAAGTTGAGAGGTATGCTAATGTTGAATCTCCAATGTAATTTCACACAAGGAGACTTTGGTTTTTTTCACTTCTTTTAGATGCTGGAATCTAAGTGTGTGGACTCTTGTTTGCCCGGATACAGAAAAAAGCCAGGATCTTCAATCCACTCTTGCTGCTATGACTGTGTCCCATGTTCAGAAGGGCAGATATCCAATATGACTGGTATGCCTTATTTTTATATAGTTTTATTTATTAATGGTTTTTAACTTTACACTGAAATTCACAGATGTGCAAAAGCAGAGTATATCAGATTCTAGTGGTGCAGCAAATAACATGTGGAATGGTGTAAAACTTCTAGCCTTCACGTTTTTGAACTATTGAGGGAAAACCTCATGTATACAGAGATAGAGTTCAAACTAACTACAGACAGTTTACAGGGCTCTTATCATGTTAAGATCCTAGCAGTGAAATGTAGAACTTTCAGTAAAGTCCATACACTACAAGTAAGATATCTTTTAAAGTTGAAATATAGATTCCCTCCCCTCCCAACAAAGTTCCTCTCAGGATTTTTTTTTTTAAATACCTTATACTTGATTTTCTTGCTGCAGTCCTCAGGCCAGTCTGGCATTTTCACCTCTTCTTATTCTGCAAAATTTGTGCGTGTTCTCAGAACACAGCTTTGGACAGTGATTGGGTGTGGGGCCAAAGCGAGAGATCAGAGTCCAAGATTACACCTAGCACCCTGGCATGCTGGGATGGTTTGATGGTTGTGCCATTTATCTTGACAGAGATTTCAGGGGAAGGGGCATGTGTGGGCTCGGAAATATAATTATATTATATTAATTATAATAATAATAAGATAATCTACTTATTTACAGTATAAGTGTGGTGACCAACCCAAAGATATTTACCTAAATTAAATAAAGGGGAGGAATATGTAGTTAACATTTATGGGACATATGCAGAGTCTCCACTTGGTGGACAACAGGGTAGCACCAGGAAAATATTTTCAGACCAGTGGTTCTCAACTCTTTTCCAGACGCAACACTCTTTAAAAGTATGCAAAATCCAGAGCTACCCAGTTAAAAGTACAGTATAAAAAACGTAAATGTTGCTTATCAATGGGAAACCTGAATCTTTGATGATGCACTCATCTACCTTGATTAATTAACTTCCCATCAAAAGCCCCTCTTCACATCAAAGATCCCCCATCATGTCATCTATAGAGTCATCATGTGTAGAGTCAAATCTGCACATCTGGGTTCTCCCTATGTGTTAAAGTCTCCATTATATCCTCTCATCATATCAGGTTATCCCCCATCACCAAGTCTTCTTATCACAGAACTCCCTATCACGCAGTCCCCCCATCATACAGTCCCTCATAACACAGTACACCCAATCACACAGCCACCTCTTCACATCCAAGCCCTTCAGCAGTGTGGTAGAAGACGGGAAGTGGAGCAGGTCTGGAAGAACCAGACTTCCATCCTCTCCTGAATTATGGGGGGGGGGGGGTGTTGCATGCCATCTGCCCTGGATTAGCATCTTAAGTTGCCATTTTTTCAGGCAGGCTGGCTGCCAACATCATAGCAACTAATGACACCATGCCTACTGCCCCAGATCATTATTGCTTGTTATGGTGCAATGAGCATAATTGGTTTACCCACAAGTTCCCAGAGCTGAAAAACACCATTAAATGTATACCGAAATTATATTATCGCTATGTGATCACATGATCACAAGGGCAACTGAGCTGTCATTAATGAATTCATTCATAACAGCTGTAATGACTATGCTGTTATCGGCCCACCTCAGCACCTTGTACCATGAAATTAGCTGTAGCCAATCACAGATCACTAGTAAATCAGCTCTCATGAATAGTAAAAACAGATGAAAACATTGCTGGTATAATGATCTTCATTGTAACAGCAAAGTGTAAAAAAATAAAAATAAAATAGTAAACCCTGATTCCCTGCCGAGTAGTACTGTATTACTATGGTGACACTGAACTACGCTGATAAAAGTATATAGAAGAAAAAAGGAAAAAAAAAATTGTTAATAAAATCTAATAGAAAATAGTTTCTTTATTTGTTTTAAATATTATCACTAGTCAGTGCCCCTGATCACCGCCACATCAGTCATGGAGCTGTACCACACTGGTGACAGTATTTAACCACTTCAATACCATGCACTTACGCCCCTTCCTGCCCAGGACAATTTTCAGCTTTCAGCGCTGTCACACTTTGAATGAAAATTGCGCGGTCATGCTACACTGTATTTAAACTACATTTTTATAATTTTCTTCCCACAAATAGAGCTTTCTTTTGGTGGTACTTGATCACCTCTGCGGTTTTTATTTTTTGCTAAACAAACTAAAAAAGACCAAAATTTTGGGGAAAACATTTTTTTTTTTTGTTTCTGTCATAACATTTTGTTTTCCCCTTCACTGACGGGCACTGATGAGGCTGCACTGATGAGGCGGCACTGATGGGCACTGATAAGTTGGCACTGAAAAAGTGGCACTGATGGGCACTAATGAGGCGGCACTGATATGCAGCACTGATGGGCACCAATAGGCGGCACTGATATGCAGCACTGATGGGCACTGATAGGCGCCACTGATCAGCACTGATAGGTGGCACTGATGGACACTGACAAGTGGCACTGATGGGCACTAACAGGCGGCTGTGATGGGCACTGACAGGCGGCTGTGATGGGCACTGACAGGCGGCACTGATTGGCACTTATAGGCGGTACTGATTGGCACTGACAGGTGGCACTGACAGGTGGCACTGATGGGCAGCACTGATGATGAGGTACTGGCAGGTGTTACTGCTGGGCAGTGATTAGCACTGTGGTGGGCAGTGATTGGCAATGTGGTGGGCAGTGATTGGCACTGGTGGGCAGTGATTTGCACTGTGGTGGGCAGGGATTGGCACTGTGGTGGACACTGGCATCCTTTATTATGGGGGAACTGGTTGGCAGGTGATCTTTTACATTTGAGGGGGCTGTGCTGATAATCAATGTGCTGATTATCTGCACAGACCCCCCTCTGACAGGGAGAGCCACCGATCGGCTCTCCCTGTCAGCGTGAACCGAGAAATGCAGTTTACCGGCACTTCCTGGTTCACGCGATGATCAGCTGTGATTGGTCACAGCTGATCACGTGGTAAGAAGCCTCTGACAGAGGCTTCTTATCACGATCGGAGATGCGGGGTGTCAGACTGACACCCCGCACTCGCGATCGCCGCGATGCACGCCCCTACGGGCGCGCGCCGGCATCTTATCCTGCTGGACGTCAATAGATGCCCAGTCAGGATAACAGAACCACTTCCCGGACGTCAATTCCCTATTGACCGGGCGGGAAGTGGTTAAAAAAAAAGTTAAAAAACAAATGTTATTAAATTTCTTCATTTTTTTAAAATTGTAACAAAAAAATTAAAACTTCAAAAAACTTGCCATGCCGCTTACTAAATGCCTCTTTCCAAAGAGGGATCATTTGGGGGGAATTTATATTGTCCTGGAATTTTATGGCTGCAAGAAATGAGATAGGTGGTCAGTACATCAGAATTGATAAATTTTCAAATTTATTCTGTATATTGATATACTTAAAGTGGATGTAAACCCACCACACACCCAGTATAAACTTATGGCACATTATTAATGCAAATATATATATATATATATATATATATATATATACATGCAAGCCACCTGCATGTATCCCTACCTTGCAAATGTCACCCCCTTCAACAGTAGGAGCCCTGTAAAACTCTGGAATCAGTGGGTGGGTCTCTTTGCCGAAGCTCGGTGGGCGGAGTTGTTATGTCACAAGACTCCCCACCCACCTCTACACTCTCCTACTCTCCTATTCCTGAGTTTTGAGTAACATCCAGTCAAAACTCAGGAAAGGCACCACCTGACTTCAGCATTACCAATCATGCTGAGGTGTGGAACAGCCAATCCTGGGAGAGCTGGAAAAGAAAGGAGGAGGGATGTGAAGCTGGAATCGTAGACACTCTCTGCTCTAATGTCGTTCATGAGATAAAGAAATCAGATGTCAGTCACAGCAGTGGGGGATGTGGTGATTGCTCAGAGCTAGATTAAGTCTTTGTGGCAAGACTGGGCAGAGATGACTTGACATCCTTTACTGTACCAGGTAGAAGTCTTCATTAAAAAAAAAAATAGGTTTACATCCACTTTAAATTTACTAGACAAATATCCTTAAAAACCCTTCTACAACTTCTAAATATGAAAAACAAATAGATATATACATATAAGGAATGCTTCCCTCTTTAACTCATCCTCATCCATCAATTCCCATATTATTATCGTTAATAAAATGGTAATTAATGATTTGAATTCCATGCATGTTAATACACCCAAATACATTAACCATATTGATAGTAGCATCAAAAGTTTAGTGGGGAAAAAGGACTTGGTGATCCGACCAGCTCACAATGGTGGGGGAGTAGTGATTTGGGATAAGCAGGACCACATAAAAGAATCATATAATATTTTAAATGATACCAGCATAAGAATTATCAAATAGCCCCACCTATAAATTTAAGGAAGCCATTAAAACTGTAATTTTAACAGAGATTTGAACAGGGGATTATTACTAAAAAGGAGACACAATAGGGGATGGGATCTGGGGGCCCCCTTGTTAAAGGGGGCTTCCAGATTCCGACAAGCACCCTGCCCCCAGACCCCCACAACCACAGCCCAGAGTTGTCAGGAAGAGGCCCTTGTCCCATCAACATACTTTGGGGTGGAAGGGTAGAGCCCCCCGCCCCAAATCACCACCCCATGTTGAGGACAAGTGGCCTAGTATGGTTCAGGAGGTGCGGCACTCGTTCATCCCTTTCCTGATCTGTCAGGCTGCATGCTTCGATAAGGGTCTGGATTTTGGGTGGTCCCTACACCGTTTTATTCTTAAATTTGGTATGGGGTTCCCCTTAAAAGCCATACCAGACCAAAGAGCATGGTATGGATTGGGGGGACCCCCACGCCATTTTTTAAAAACATTTTTGTATTGTAGGCAATGGTATTGTATTGCCGGAAATTTAAATGTAATTGTGTTCTTTAGAAATGTCAGTTTTGCTGCAGCAGGTTCTATAAATGATACAGATGTGTCACTTTACAGGCAGACTAAGGGGACCCCCCTAGCATTATATTTAAATACATTTTTCATTTTTATTGTTTCACTTTAAGCATCATTAAAATCACTGCTTTGAAAAAAGCCACATTCAAAAGAAAAATGGTGTGGGGACCCCCCAAATCCATACCAGACACAAAGGTCTGGTATAGGTTTTGAGGGGAACCCCACACCAAAATTTAAAAAAACGGCATGAGGTCCCCCCAAAATCCATACCAAACTCTTATCCAAACATGAAGCTTGGCAGGCCAGGAAAGGGGGGGTTGACCGAGCACCCCCCTCCTGAACCATACCAGGCCACATGCCCTTAGCATGGAGGGGTGCTTTGGGACAGGGGGGCTCTACTCCCCACCCAAAGCACCTTGTCCCCATGTTGATGGGGACAAGGGCCTTTTCCTGACAACCCTGGGCGGTTGTTGTGGGGGTCTGCGGGCAGGGGGTTTATCGGAATCTGCAAGCCCACTTTAACAAGGGGGCCCCCAGATGCTGGCCCCACCCTATTTGAATAAATATAGGGTACCCCTACTCATACTTACCAAAAAAGTGTCAAAATAAATAAAACGGTACACAAGTTTTTGACCTTTATAAAAACAAAATTTAAAAAATGTAAAAAACAATTTCCCCCGATGTAGATCCATCATCAATCACAATGCCTGCCGCACCACCAGACCCAAAAAAAGAAAAGAAAAAGCTCCGCCCGTGAGGACGGCTGGCCGCTGAATGCCTGCTCCGCCATTTGACATTTCTTAGCCCTACAGCCCAGGGTTATCAGGAAATGGCCCTTGTCCCCATCAAAGCACCCCCCCATGTTGAGGGCATGTGGCCTGGTATGGTTCAGGTATGGTTCATGCTCAGATAAGGGCCTGGTATAGATTGGGGGGGGACCCCCTTACTGTTTTTTTTTCACTTTTTTCAATTGTCGGCAATGTTTTTTTTTCAGTCAGCTTTCAGCGGGGAAGCCCATTGACGGCTAATGATATAAAAGACAATCAGCGCACAAATGTAACAAGTGTAATATTGTAAACTACTGCAAGCTGAACACGAATAAGGTTGATCACTAAAAAAAATAAAAAATAGATAATAACAAAATAATAGTGCAGCGCAGTAAATGTCCATATAATGATGAACAATGTAGAACACCCAAGGTGTGGGGGGATCTTCAAGCAATAATGACTTGTCTTCCACTATAAGAAAAACCTGCTTACCGGAACAGATGGACCTTTTGAATGAACAAGAGGTCAGATACGCTTTTTCCACCATAAGGGGAAGATGGTCTTTGATGAATGGAATCCAGCAGCATGGTAGTTAAACATCAGATGACCGTGGAATATGTGGAAAAAAGGTGGAGACGATATAAGTGTAGACGGGTCGTTTATTTTCCATAAACGTTAAAAGGTATAAAATGACATGCATGGCACGATAATCGATAAAGTAGCTACTAAGTCTTATGCTGAAACTGCAGGACCAGCAAAATCAGCACACAGTCCGGAGTGCACAGTGGCAAATCACAACAGCGTGAGTATGTGGTGGTCCTGACTAAGTGAGATATGCGTGGCACAGCGGCTGAAAACAGCAGGCAGGATGCGGAAAGTAAAAAAAAAATTGAAAAGCGATAAAACAACAAGCGGTGCAGAGCCACAAGCAGCACTGGATAGACACGGGTGACGTCACTGAGGTAAGCTCCTCCCCCATATGTACATTACGACCTTACGGACTTTGTCATTGGTGGGTGGAGCTACAGCGTCACCCAACGTCTATATATACCAGCATGGTTACCATGGAGAGCGTCGTATGGGCGGGACAGGCGTCAATCAGATACCCGGAAGCCAGACATGTCCCGAGCACACAATACGGCTCAGTTTCCTATGGGGTCACCAATTATAGCTGTTGCAATACACATAAAACATACATGTCAAATGTAAAAAATGCATGAACATCATACATAATGATATTAACAACAATTGGATGAACACCCGCGGCTATCCAATGCATTATACAATATGTAAGTGTGAACTATAAGCTAATAAGTGTAAATAATAAATAATAATTACATTAAGTGTCTGGAGGGGTACATCCTCCAAACATAAAATGTGTGCATATAGACTATGCTGAAATGAAAAAAATATATTTATAGAAGAACATATATGATAAAAGACATGTGAAAGGAGATCTAACTGCTTCATTTATTGGAAATGAAGCAGTTGAGGTCAAAATCCACATTGAGCCCCCCGGCACCAGCACCTGGGTCTCATAGATGCAAAAAGACTCACGTTGACTGAGTTGTCAGATGAAGTTTCCACCTCTCCAGTGGGGTCTGACTCTTTCTAGGCCCCAAAATTTAAGACACTTGGGGTCCCTATTATGGAATAGTCGAAAGTGCTTGGAGACATTGTGTGTTCTCACACCATTAATGATGTTGTTGACATGTTCGCCAATGCGAACATGGAGGGGTCTAGAAGTTCTTCCTATGTAGTGGAGTCCACAGTCACATTCAAGGACGTAAACCACACCCACAGTGTTGCATGTAATGAGACTTTTGATTGGGTAAGTTTTGCCAGTAGTGGGGGCACTAAAATCCTTTCTCCGTTTGACATTACGTCTACATCTGCCACATGCATAAATTCCAGTCATAAGGGGAAAGATTTTATTTTCCTTCACTACTGGGGGGTCAACCACACTCGGGGCAATGATATCTCTAAGTGTGGGTGCCCTCCTGTAAATGAACCTGGGTCGGGATGGTATAATGGCTCCCATTACACAATCTTTTTTCAAAATATCCCAGTGCTTCATGATGATCCTCTCAAACTTTTTGTGCTGAATGTTGTAGTCCAGGATGATTCTAAGTTCAGTATTGCTGGATTGGATGACACCCTTGGTCGTGAGCCGGCCACCAATGATGTTCTATCCATATTTCCAACTTTCTGAATTTCACTAGTAATCTCATCCTTATTGTAGCCTTTTTATAAAAACCGTTCAGCAAGAAGATCAGATTGTGCAAAATAATCTAACCCAGAAGTACAATTTTGTCTCAGACGAATAAATTGACCCCTGGGTATGTTGCACAGCCACGATTTGTGATGGCAACTATCAAGGGGTATATACCCATTTCTATCTGTCTGCTTGAAATGATTTTTAGTTTTAAAGGAGTGACCCTCTCTAAAAATTTCCAGGTCTAGGAATGTTATGCTAGAGGCATCAGCATTCCAGGCGAGTCTGATATTTTTGGTGTTGCCATTTAACTTAGACATGAATAATTGTAGACTGGTCATATTTCCCTCCCAAATGATGATCAGATCATCTATTATATGATAATAGCACTTTACTTGGGCTGGTTTATCATTGAAGATGGTGTCCTCCTCCCACAGTGCCATGAATAGATTTGCCACACTGGGTGCAAACCGTGCACCCATAGCGACACCAAGAATTTGCAGAAAAAATCTGTGATCATACCAGAAATAATTTCTGGCTAAACAAAATACAAGTGCGTCTATAAGAAAACTAATCAATAAGGGAGGGAGGTCAGATGCGTCCAAAGCCCATTTTACTGCTTTAATGGCATCCTGATGACCAATAATAGTATACAGTAAGCCTACGTCCGCCGTAACCAAAAGACTGTTGGCATTGGCGGGCGTGGACTCAATGATCTGTGTAACATGCCTGGTATCTTTAAGGTAGGCGGTGGTAGAGCAAACTAAAGGTTTGAGAAAATTATCAATGTATTGGCCCAGGTGTGCTGTGACCGAATCGATCCCATTGACAATGAGTCTCCCAGGTGGAACCTGGGCATTTTTATGCACCTTCGGTGAAAAATAGATAATCAGTCTCCTGCACGCACTGGGATTCAAATACAAAGCTTCCTTTTTGGTTAGAACCCCAATCTGTTTTCCTCGTTTTATGAGAACTTGAAGTTCCTTCTTATAAGTGAATACAGGATCCTTGGTCATGAGTTGGAAAGTGGATTGATCTGACAATAGTCTACTCATTTCTTTATTATAAAAAGTTTTGCTCATAACCACTAATCCACCCCCTTTATCAGCGGGTCTTACTACAACATTTTTATTTTTATTCAATCAAGCTATAACCATTTTAAGATAGTGATGGTCCCTCACTTTT
Organism: Rana muscosa; assembly: GCA_029206835.1. Classification (NCBI taxonomy): domain Eukaryota; kingdom Metazoa; phylum Chordata; class Amphibia; order Anura; family Ranidae; genus Rana; species Rana muscosa. The sequence continues at coordinate 35,826,525 of CM055116.1, read as the reverse complement.
TTAATTTTCATACGGTCCAAATCTGTGGTAACCATATTTTTAAATACCTCAATATGTTTGTGATCATGTTTTGGAGGATTAAAAGTGGATTTGTTGGCAAGCTGAGAATGAAACTCTAGAGGCACTGTGGAAACAGAAGGGATGGCAGGAGCACCTGGTTTAGAGAGAAAGTGGTGTTTGATGTTTAAAGTTCTTACAAATTTTTGTAGACTTATATAAGTTTGGAACTTATTGAAATTTCGAACTGGAGCAAACTTAAGTCCTTTATCAAGCACCTTAAGTTCCTCCACCGAGAGTTCAGAGCCACTAATATTAAAAACCCCTGCTCCTATTACCGCCTTTGCCTTTTGAGTTCTTCTTCCGGCTTTTCTTCCTCTCTTGATCTTCTTTTTCCACCTTGTTTGGCTCCCATAGGGGTGTACCCCCAAGGGTCCTCCCATTGTGGTTGGCGCTGGCCTAAAATACCCTCACTTGGAGGATTGATTTCATGGGATAGTGGAGCAAAATGATTGTGGGTGGGGATCTGAGCGTGATCAGAATATGGTTCATTACCCCTTGCGTGATCTAGATTCCTACCATAAGGATTTTGATTCTGATAATAGAAATTGTCCCTATTGGGGGGACCATTGAGGTTATGTCCTCTATTAGAACCATGATCCCCCCAATTATTTTGTTCATATGGAGGTGGATAATGATAAGAAGTACCTTTACCCTGTCCTCCTCTATTAGGATGGCTCCTGCCATTGGGGCGTCCCCCACCCCGAATTGGTGGACCCCTGGCAGGTGGGGCTCTAGATGTAACAGGAGTAGATAAGACAGGAATAGGAGGAGTGTGAGGTCGAGGCACACCACTGGGCCCTAATTCAAGGTTAGGGACCTTGGATTACCATTTAAAAATCTCACCTCTGGCAAAGTCACTAGAATCCCTAATGAACTTAGTTTTATTTTTCTCCTGTATTTCCTTGTCCCATTTTGTCATTTTATTTTTAAGTTCACCAGATAATTTGGAAAAAACTGGGGATTCCTGGAAAGGCTCAATTTTTTGTTTGAGTGCTCCTATTTGTTTATCTAATGCCTTCATTTTTCTGTTTCCTGATGAGAAGAATGTCAAGCAAATCCTGACCTTTTTGGCAGAAAAAGTTCTGCCATTCCCACATAGACTCCTCATCCAGGAGTCCATCGTTAGGTGGGATGTCCCACCTTAAGCGTCTAGGGATAAATTTGCTTTTGGTGTATTGCTCAAATGAAGCAATGTCCCACCATGCCTTAATCTTTTTTTCAAAGGCAAAACCTATTTTTTTTAAACATACAGATAAATCGTCCGGGTGAGTGGGTGTGGGTGTATCAGAGAACACCTCACGGAGTCATACATCCCGGTGTTCCAAAAATTGAAAAACATCCATATGTGCAGCTAAAAGAAATGTGATGGATAACAGAAATGATATAAAAAACAATCAGCGCACATATGTAACAAGTGTAATATTGTAAACTACTGCAAGCTGAACACCAATAAGGTTGATCACAAAAAAATAAATAAGGATAATAACAAAATAACAGTGCAGCGCAGTAAATGTCCATATAATGATGAACAATGTATAACACCCAAGGTGTGGGGGGATCTTTAAGCAATAATGACTTGTCTTCCACTATAAGAAAAACCTGCTTACATAAACAGATGGACCTTTTGAATGAACAAAAGGTCAGATACGCTTTTTCCACCATAAGGGGAAGATGGTCTTTGATTAATGGAATCCAGCAGCGTGGTAGATAAACATCAGATGACAGTGGAATATGTGGAAAAAAGGTGGAGACGATCTAAGTTTAGACTGGTCGTTTATTTTCCATAAAAGTTAAAAGGTATAAAATTACATGCATGGCACGATGATGAATAAAGTAGCCACTAAGTCTTATGCTGAAACTGCAGGACCAGCAAAATCAGCACACAGTCCGGAGTGCACAGCGGCAAATCACAACAGCGTGAGTATGCAGTGGTCCTGACTAAGTGAGATATGCGTGGGATAGACGCGGGTGACGTCACCGACGGCTAATGACTCATCTGTTGTTAAGGACGCGGTGGCTGGCTTCCGGACGCCGCTCTTTAAAAACAAGCTATTCACTGTGCCCTGATTGGACAAAGCTTTGCCCAATCAGGGCTTAGAATGCACTGTGCAGCGCACAGTGTAGTCAACTCACATTGGAGTGGCTGTAACCGCAGAAGAGAATTGTCCAAATTAGAAACAGACTGCATTTATGAAATGGACACTCTTGTCCCTCTAGGATTGAATGTCGATCTGGATATCAGTTGTTTTATTGATAATAGATATGATTTTTTTTTCTCATTCAAGTTTTTTATTTTCATCATAAAAAAATATTACAATTTAATCATCATATAAAAATAATTACAATATAATTCACAGTAAATTCATAAGATGTTTCCGTAGTCTATTGGTTAACATACCACTGTGACAATTAGAGCTAACAGTATAGAAAAATATAATATATATATATATGTGACTTTGACTGTGTCAATTTAATTTCATACTGTACACCTGACTATTCTAAGATAGGTTAGAACCCCACTCCCCCTCCGACACCCCTAAAGGGATCACGCTGTGTCCAAGAAGGTGTGAGGGACCCCTCCTCACTGTCTAGTATCATCTATAAACTTCTAGTTGAGAGATGAGAGGTGATATTATTGACATCCTGCGATGTCCAGCTCAAAGGTTATTGCAGACTCTAACAAGGGCACAATATCATGTTCCTATCATACTAGATCAAAGTCTTACATCCTGACCTTAGTATGATAAATTAGTGTAGAAACCTGAGAATTCCTATATAACTTAAGGAAAAACTATACTGTTCATAAGAATTTTTTTAAAGGGAATAGACTAGAGAAGAAAAAGGAAGAGAAAAAATAAATAAAAAAAGTAAAGGGATAGTAAAGAAAAAAGTATAGAGTGCCTTTCTGCTCGATATAAACTTCAAAAATCAGCAATTGGTGTTGCTACCTATTCCTGGTATCAAGGAAATTCCCAGAAACCGAGCCCAGGGTTCCCATACAGCTTCAAATTGTGCGATCTTGTCCAATAATGAACTGACCATTTTTTCCTGTGCCATTATCCATGAAATCTTTCTTTTCATGGATAATAGAGATACCGATGACCTCTTTCATGCTTTGGCAATAGTTAATTTGGCTCCCGTCAATATAAACAGAATCAATTTACGGGTGATTTTAGGCACATGCAACAAAAATCCATTAAGCAAGGCAATCGCTGGTGTTTGGGAGATAGCACAACCTGTGACTTTTCGAATGATGTGAAAGACCCTATTCCAAAATCCTCGTATTTTGGGACATTCCCACCATATGTGAATCATAGAACCCATTCCCTGGCAGCCTCTAAAGCATAGAGGTGAAGTGGAAGGGTACATTGCCACCAATCTTGTGGGAACCAAGTACCATCTTGTGAATATTTTAACATTAGCCTCTATGAGTGAAGTATTATAAATGCCTTTAATCGAGCGAGAATAGTTCTCATGCCAGTCCTCCAGATCCCATTCGGTCTGGAGTTCCCTCTCCCAGGCCAACATGTATGGTAATTTCACAGAATGAGAAGCAAGTGACGCATAGATCACTGAAATCACCCCCCTCCGCTCCATGGCTTGTTCACACCAGCCTTCATATGCCATAAATCCCTGGGAATTAGGTTTAGTTTTCCATAAGGAGTGGACAAAGTGTGAGATCTGGTTAAATCTAAACTTTTCTGTAGAAGGGAGTTCTAGTTCGTCTATAAAATGTTTAAGGGGTAGTGGGCCTGTGCGAGAGAGAAAGTGACCTATGCGGAACACCCCCTTGTCCCGCCACCACTTGAAGGCTTCAACGTCCATGCCTTGTTGGAATAAAGGATTTTGGAACAGATGAGCTAATGGTTGCATTTCAGAGACCAGGGAAGGTAGTTTCCTAAGCGAATCCCACATAGTGAGAGATTGTGAGAGGGTAGGTGACATGATGGGATGTCTGCTATTGGGAGAACACCATAGTAAATATTCCATGGGAAATGTAGGAGCTGTTCGACTTTCAATTATTATCCAGTCTGGTTGCTCAGTTTAAAGGTATATAACGGACAATTGTGCTAATCGGGCTGCTTGATAGTACCCTAAAAGGTTTGGAAGACCTAACCCTCCTTGTTTAGGGAGATTGAATAGGTTACGGTTTGATAAATGTGGACCTTTCTTATACCATATAAATTTAGTACATTTACCTTGAAAGGTTTTCAGATGGTCCCTTCTAATCAGGATAGGAAGGGATCGAAACAAATACAAGAATAGGCAAAAGGGTCATCTTAACCGAGTTAATTCTGCCAATCCAAGCAATGTTGTGTGACTCCCAGGTCCTAAGATCAGCTTCTAGTTTTTGGTACATTGGGGGGTAATTTGCTTGATACAGATTTTTGATCTTGGGAGTAATATTAAGTCCCAAATATTTAATTGACAAGTTACTCCAACCAAACATATATGTTTCCTGTAATTGGGAGACTAGAGGGCCTGGAAGGGACACATTAAGAGCTCGAGATTTAGACATATTAACTTTGAGACCTGATATTGACGCAAATTCATTGAGCAATGAATATACCTCGGGCAAGGAGGACATTGGGGAGGATAAAAATAGCAGTAGATCATCTGCGAACAATGCGCATTTGTGAATTTTTTGCCCACACTGAACCCCCCTGATACTCGGATTAATACGGATGGCTATCGCCAAGGATTCAATCATAATAGCGAATATCAGGGGAGAGAGGGGGCAGCCCTGACGTGTGACCCTGCCAATCTTAATTGGGTCAGAGAAAAGTCCCTGCAGTCTGATTTTAGCTTCTGATGTTGAATATAAGGCTTCCAAGATTCCTAGAATATTCGAGCCAAATCCCCAGCGTTTAAGAACCGCAAAGAGATATGGCCATGAAACTGAATCAAAGGCCTTCTGAAGGTCCAACGATAATAGCATACCTTCTTGTTTATGTCCTCCCTCCCAACCCGATTGCATTATTGATATGAGATCCACCGCTCTTCGCACTTGGTCAGGGCCCTGCCTGCCAGGGATAAATCCGACCTGATCTTTTTGAATATATAGGCCTATAAATGACGCTAATCGGTTTGCTAATATTTTGGTCAATATTTTTAGGTCATTATTAATTAGAGAAATAGGTCTGTAGTTTTCTATCTGGCTGGTGTCTTTATCTGGTTTTGGGATTACGGAAATATACGCCATATTGAGTTTATTACCTACCGGAGTGCCCTAAGTCACGGAATTGAAGAATCTAGTGAGGTAAGGGGATAGAATTTCAGAAAACGTTTTACAGTATAATATGGCGAAGAGAAACCACCAGGCCCTGGTGCTGTACCATCCTTTAACTTTTTTATAACATCTGACACCTCCTCAATGGAAATAGGAGCATCCATTTCAGCTTTATGAATATCTGTCAGTGTTGGTAAATGTAAGTCATCCAGGAATTTTTCTATTTTAGTTGAATTAGAATGTTTCTCTGCTTTATATAAATCAGCATAGAAGTCCTGGAATGCCTTCATTATTCGCTGAGAATTCAGGGTAAAGGTACCATCCGCCTGTTTGATTTTGGGAAGGGTGTGTGAGCGAAGCCTGGGGGATAATTTGTGTGCTAGCATGGGTCCTATTTTGTCTTTCGTTTGGTAAAACTTGGCCCCAGTCCATCTGAGAGATTTATCTGCTTTCGCTGTGAGAGCCAAATTCAGAACCATTCGAGCAGCATCCAGCATGGAAATAGGGACATTGGAGGGGTCTCTTTTGTGTTGTTTGCTTAAAGTAATAAAATCTCTCTCCATTTTCTCTATTTCTGACATCCTCTCTCTCTCTTTCATCTTGCTGCAATTTGTATTAGTTTACCTCTAATGGTAACTTTGTGAGCCGCCCATAGAGTTTCTACAGAAACATCTCCCACATCATTAAAGCAAAAGTATTCCTGCAGAGCCCCCTGTATTTCAGATACTATGATGGGATCCTTCAAAATAGACTGATTAGGAGTCCAATGAGAAGCGTGTCGGCCAGGATTATCTTTTTGTAGCGTTAATAGAACCATGGAATGGTCTAACCAAGCTACCTCTAAGATAGAGGAAGTAAGGGCCAATGGAATGTGATGTGTGAGACCAAAATGTGATCTATACAGGAATAAGACTGGTGTGGATTTGAGTAGTGGGTAAAATCCCTTGCGTTTGTATTTAGTTTCCTCCAAATGTCCGTTAATCTAGATTGAAAAATAATTTGAGTTATTTGTACACTAGCTTTGCTGGTTCTAACTGATTGTGCTCTAAGTGGTTTAGATTTGTCTAGACTAGTATCAAAGGCTGTATTAGAGTCACCTCCCAAAATTATGACACCCTCCATAAGTGGACCAAGAGTCTGGAACAGTTGTTGGAAGAACAGTTTTTGTCCTCTATTAGGAGCATAGTAAGAAATGAATGTATATAACCTATCATCAATCGTACCTTTAACCAGTAGGAACCTTCCTTCCGGGTCTCTGTGTTCCATCTTAAAATTACATTTGCATTGTTTAGAAAATAGTATCGCCACTCCCTTTGTCTTGTTTTCAGCATTGGCTAAATAAAACACTGGGAAGTGTGCGTGTAAAAACAAGGGTGTGTACCGCAGTGGAAAATGGGTCTCCTGCAAGAGGACAACATCTATCTGACGAGCACAGTAGACCTGAAAGGCCTTCCTTCTCTTGACTGGGGAATTCAACCCCTGAGTGTTATGAGAGATAATGCGTAGGGGGGAAGGAGTAGCATTACTATCAACCATGGAGTGAAAGGGGAAAAACACTGACCAATCCACGATCACTTACCTCATTCTATGTGGGAGAAATGATAGACAAGATAGGATCGTTTACTATTATTGGAAGTGACACTTCCAAAAACACCTCGTAGGAATATCCCATTGGCAGGTAGGCTAGAAGAGAGAAGAAGTTAGAAGGGAAGGAAAAAGGAGAAAAAAAAAAGAAAAAGAATAAACAGAGAGAAACATCATCAATATGTAATATACCATAAGGCCAAAACCAGGCCTGGAATGGGGGGAGGCGTATGACTCCCTCCCCTCATTCAGAACAAAAACATTTGTACAGCCCATTTGAAGGGCTAGATACCTACCACTCAGTGCGGCAAACAACCGGTCTAAATAGTAGGTGGAGGCACAATGCATCAGCACCGGCCAGTAACAGCACATAAAAAACTGTATAACATTTAAAGTGCAGGACCAGCTAACAGGCGCTCCCTTTTGATTTAGCAATCTAAACTATCTAACTAGGGGAAACATTGTAAATAAAGATGAGTCCAAACTAACTAGATTTCTAGATAAGTGGTGTAGTCTTTGGCTTAGAAAAACAATGCAGAGATCACTGAACTGTATCCCTCCAACAGTCCCATTCAGTAAGGACCAAGTCAGTCTAGATTTGGTATTGGTTCACAATTAACAATTTCCGCCTGAGGAACATGGCAAGAAAAAAAAAAAAGGGGAAAACTTTACACAAGAGAGTTATGCGTCCCCTCATCAGGGTGGGAGGTTATCCTTGACTCTCTTGTATTTAGCTTTGCCCCATAGTGAAGAAGTTGGGCCTGGAGGGGATTGGCGTTTAGCAGAACCCTGATGTGTGGGTGTTGTATCCATGTCTGGTTCATGGGTAATGAGCTTTAGGTCCAGCAGCAGACGTTCCCCCTCTGGAAAGCTATGGAATGCTTGTTTTTTTACTTTTGTAGGTAAATTTCAGGGCAAATGGGAAGGCCGAACGATATTTTATGTCTTTCTTGGTGAGGACTGCCAGGAGGGGTTTCAACGGTTGTCTCTTTTGGATGGTGTAGGGGGAAATGTCGGCGAATATTTGGATGGCTGACCCTTGATACTGAATCTGTTCCTGTTGGCGGGAGCGATTCATAACTTCTTCCTTAATAGAGTAAAAGAGCGGTTTTACTACAATGTCTCTTGGAGATCCATCCTTCCTGGGGGGGCCAAGGGACCTGTGTGCCCTATCCAGCTCTAATTTATGAGCTGGGACCGAAGGGATCAAGGATTTGATAACATCTTGTACTGCAGCTTGTATATCAGTAATGGTTTCTGGTAACCCTCTTATCTGAAAATTGTCTCTCCTCGATCGGTTCTCGAGGTCATCGATCCGGGCCTGAGCAGTATCAAGCTGTTCTTGCATAAAATGCAAGTGGTCAGTATTTTGATTCGCCCTGGATTTAGTGAGATCCAGCTTGTGTTCTATAGGTTCAATCCTGTTTCCCAGGCTCTGGAAGTCTGCTCTGATTTCTCCTGTAATCCTGTCAGAATTTTGGGCTAAACCTTTGTCCAGCAATTCAGAGATTCTTGCGAACAATTCAGTTACATTAAAGGTTACATCAAGAGCCTGCTCTGCTCGCGTAGTTATAGAGTCTGGGTGAATGGGAGTAACCTGTTAGTTAGGTTGGCGTCGGCGGGCATTTTATGCAAGCTCAGTGCACCAGCATTGCATATGTTACTGTGAGATACACCCTTTAGATACTGTTGGTCTATTCTGCTATTCTAAAAACACCCATTTAGGGCAAAAAATATATATTTTGCTGTGTTTCCTGCATATCTGTATTTATTTGCTGTGTTTCCTGCATATCTGTATTTAGTGAGATACACACTTTAGATACTGTTGTTTTATTCTGCTATTCAAAAAATAATAATTTGGACAAAAAAATTTTTTGGGCAACGTTTTCTGCATATCTGTACGTGTGAGATACACACTTTAGATACTGTTCTCCTATTCTGCTATTCCAAAAAATTATAATTTAGGGCAAAAAAAAAATTTTGGTGCGTTTTCTGCATAGCTGTACGTGTGAGATACACCCTTTAGATACTTTTGTTCTCTTCTGCTATTAAAAAAAAAAACATTTAGGGGAAAAATCTTAAATTGCGGCCTAGTCTGTATCTGTACGTGTGAAGTATACCCTTTAGATACTGTTGCTCTATTCTGGTATTCAAAAAAAAAACACATTTAGGGCAAAAAATAATCATTTGCAGCGTTTCCTGCATATCTGTACGTGTGCGATACACACTTTAGATACTGTTGCTCTATTTTGCTGTTAAAAAAAACACATTTAGGTGAAAAATCTTAAATTGCGGCCTAGTCTGTATCTGTACGTGTGAGATACACCCTTTAGATACTGTTGTTCTATTCTGCTATTCTAAAAACACCCATTTAGGGAAAAAAATTATAATTTTGCAGCTTTTGCTGCATATCTGTACATGTGAGATACACCCTTTAGATACTGTTGTTCTATTCTGCTATTCAAAAAACACCCATTTAGGGCAAGATCCTAAATTTGAGAAATATGAGGTGAATGTCAAATAAGGGACGTGGCCTCGGTCGTGGTGCTGCTGGTGGAGCTCCTGTTGCAGGGAGAGGACGTGGTTGATCTGTGCCTGCTACACGGACAAGTGAAACACCTTCCTCAGGTGCGAGTAGGCGACAGAGCCTGCAGCTGTATTTGGTCGGGCCTAATGCAGCTCTACGAATGTTGAGGCCAGGACAAGTACAGGCGATAGTAGATTGGGTTGCTGACAGTGCCTCCAGTTCCTTCACATTGTTTCCCACCCAGTATCCTACTGAAAGATCAGAGTTGGCACCTTCAGCCGATGTCCATCAGTCTTTCACCTGGCTGGGGGGATAGAGAGGACACAGACGATACACCTCCCACAGAGGACAGCTTTTCGTTGACTCTGGGCAGCCTGGCACATATGAGCGATTACATGCTGCAGTGTCTCTGCAACGACCGTCGAGTTGCCCACATTCTAACTGGTGCCGATTACTGGGTGGCCACACTGCTGGATCCCCGTTACAAGGACAACGTACCATCCTCAATTCCCTCACTGGAGCATGATCGTAAGATGTGCGAGTACAAGCGCACGCTTGTAGACGCGCTGCTGGTGGCATTCCCACCTGACAGCGGGGGCACAGTGGAAGCACAAGGCGAAGGCAGAGGAGGAGGAAGAGGTCGCCAACGCAGCCGGGGCACTGCCAGCACCTCAGAAGGCAGGGTTTGCATGGCCGAAATGTGGAAAAGCTTTGTCAGCACGCCACAACAACCAGCACCACCAGCTGATATGGAACGTCTTAGCATTTCACCAACATGGTGGAGCAGTATGTGTGCACACGCCTACACGTACTGAATGATGGGACTGCCCCCTTCAACTTCTAGGTCTCCAAATTGGGCACATGGCCTGAGCTTGCCCTTTACGCTTTGGAGGTGCTGGCCTGCCCTGCAGCCAGTGTATTATCTGAACATGTGTTTAGCACGGCTGGGGGCGTTATTACAGCCAAGCGCAGCCACCTGTCCAGAGACAATATGGACAAGCTCACGTTCATTAAAATTCACCAGGCATGGATCCCACAGGACTTGTCCATACCTTGTGCAGAATAGACATGTATACCGGCCTTACCCAGCCATTGTTGTATTTTTGATCTTTCTCACTCTTTTGGGGTGTACCCTAATTTAAAAAGAAAAAAAAATTAAAAACAAAAACCAGTGTTGGCTACCTCGTCCTCCTCCACTGCCGCTTCCACCTACACCGCCACATCCACCGCCACCTCAACCTCCTATTCCATATGGACCTCGCCCTCCTAGGTCAAGATTATTATTTTTAATTTGTATGTATTTTATGTTATTTTAAGTTATTTCCCTATCCACATTTGGTTGCAGAGCACTTGCCATGCTCTTAGCAACGTTTTGCTGCCATTTGCAGCCCTCTAGCCCTTTCCATTACTTTTTTAGAGCCATTTTAGTCCTCAAAAGTTCGGGTCCCCATTGACTTCAACAGGGTTTGGGTTCGGGGTCAAGTTCGGGTCAAGTTCGGGTCCCAAACGCAAACTTTTTTGCGAAGTTCGGCCGAACCCGTCGAACCCGAACATCCAGGTGTCCGCTCAACTCTATATAAGAGCTTTTAGTCTCCTGTTTGGTGACCTTTTTATATACAGTACATGCACTGGATTTCTTTCACAATTTTTGGTGGATTCTACTGGATGTCATACACTGATAGATGTTTTCACGTTCTGGTGAGTGTCTAGCACTCTAGCCACTTCAGCCCCGGAAGAATTTACCCCTTTCCTGACCAGAGCACTTTTTGCGATTCGGCACTGCGTCCCTTTAACTGACAATTGCGCGGTCGTGCGACGTTGCACCCAAACAAAATTGACGTCCTCTTTTTCCCACAAATAGAGCTTTCTTTTGGTGGTATTTGATCACCTCTGAGATTTTTATTTTTTGCGCTATAAACAAAAAAAGAGTGTACATTTTGAAAAAAAAACTATATTTTTTACTTTTTGCTATAATAAATATCCCCCAAAAAATATATATAAAAAAAAAATTTCCTCAGTTTAGGCCGATATGTATTCTTCTACATATTTTTGGTAAAAACCCCCGCAATAAGCGTATATTGATTGGTTTGCGCAAAAGTTATAGCGTCTACAAAATAGGGGATAGTTTTATGGCATTTTTATTTTTATTATAATCTTTTTTTACTAGTAATGGTGGCGATCTGTGATTTTATCATGACTATGACATTGTGGCGGACACATCGGACACTTTTGACACGTTTTTGGGACCATTGTCATTTATACATCGATCAGTGCTATACAAATGCACTGATTACTGTGTAAATGAGACTGGCAGGGAAGGGGTTAACCACTAGGGGGCGATGAAGGGGTTAAGTGTGTCCTAGGGGTGTGTTCTAACTGTGGGGGGGATGGGCTTCTAGTGACACGACAGTGATCACTGCTCCTGATAACAGGGAGCAGTAGATCGCTGTCCTGTCACTAGGTAGAACAGGGAAATGCCTTGTTTGGTTCTGCCTCTCCTGACCGCAATTGCGGGCTGCCAGCAAACACTGAGTTCCCGGGACCCGCAAGCACACTCCCGAGGCACAGGGCGCTCCGGAGATGCGCGCCCGCTGGGCGGCAAATTCAAAGGGACGTACAGGTACGCTCATTTGCCTGACCGTGCTATTCTGCCGACGTATATTGGCGTGCGGCAGTCGAGAAGTGGCTAGGATTATCCACACTGGATGGACATTTTGTCACATATTGAGATCACATTTTGCACTATAGTAGTTGCTTTTTGGACTTTTATATTTCCTATATATGATTATATATTATAATAATAATAATAATAATAATAATAATAATAATAATATGTAATAATAGTATTAATATATCTTATTTGGTTGTCCTCTTCTCACCCCTTTAAGGAAGTGGACACTCAATCTTATTAGGACACGATCATCATTTAGTGTAATGAAGAGTCAGTTATCGGGTTCAACTCTGTGTTGGGTTATATGGGGTTTCTGGCAGCTGTGAGCTCTGTCCTGGTTTTCATGGTGAGGACATTACCGGACAGTTTTAATAAGGGCAAGAACATCACCTTCAGCATGCTGGTGTTTTTCCGTGTCTGAATTGCCATGATGTAGGCCTATTTAATATTTATAATAAACCTAAGTTCAAACTCAAACTATTTAGTGTGTCACTTCAATGTCCACATTAATGTGTCATTTAACCCAAAACAACTCTCATTACATGCAATCTAACAGAGTGTGCATACTCACAATGCCAATAGAACTGCAAAGCTTAGTCAATATGAATTGTTTTAAATGTAGGCCGGGGAGGATGGGCTTATGTTGGCTGTCTCCTGCCCCAAGTGTCAAGGTGGGTTTGTGTTGTATAGGAAGAGGAAAGAGCCCTGGACTGCCACACTCTGTATAAACGGTTTATTGAGTATCAAAAATAAAAATCCAAAAATTAATCCATAAATCCAAAAGCAAGCAGAAAACAGACAGTAGACATGCAGGGGTGAATGGGTTTGTGTTGTATAGTATATGGCAGTCCAGAGGATGATTGTGTATGTCGTATATGATTGTTACGATAAACCTCCAGATTGGAGAGAGAGACATATGTGAGGATAAGTACAGAGGCAGGGAGTAGAGGTGGAGGGTCAAGAAAGGGTAGAAGAAAGGATATTGGGGGGTAGCATTCCCCAGGAGAAACCGGGTCGTCTAGGAGGTGTTATGGTCATTGCTCCTCACTTATGTGTGGGATCTTCTAAGGAAGTAAATGTGTATGATCAAAGTTGGAGTGTAAGTAATGTTCAACCCAGGGACTCCAGAGTTTTTCATATTTAGGGATCCTATCTAACATGACAGCATCTATTTTAGCATGAATTATAGCTCGTGTAATTCTGTTTTGGTCTGCTAGAACACAGAAGATAGGGGTTTTCCAGGCTCTCGCTTATGTTTGCTTGGCTGCTGTAGTGACCTGGAGGCATAGTTTGTACTGTCGATGGGTTATGGTTGGTGATTTCAGGTTTAGAAGCGCCATTGTGGGGTCTGGATCAATGTGTATATCGCACAATTAAGACAGGATGCGGAAGATGTCAGACCAGAAAACTTTTACCACTGGGCATTCCCACCATATATGTTAAGTGTGTGCCCATAGAGAGGAAGCCACGGAAGCATTGGGAAGGGTATTGTGGAAGAAATTTAGATATCCTGGCGGGGACCAAGTACCACCTAGTGAGGACTTTGTAGTTGGATTTCTGGAGCGACAACATTTTGTGAGGCCGATTTAGTGGCTTCCCATATGTGGGACCAGTCAGCGGGGTCTAAAGTGGTGTTGAGATCTCTCTCCCATTTAGCAACGTAGGATGGAGGGTTAGTAGTTGTTGGTGTCAACTAGGGATGAGCTTTGTGTTCGAGTCAAACCCATGTTCGACTCGAACATCGTCAGTTCGGCCGTTCGCCGAATTGCAAACATTATGGGGCGTTTGCGTCAAATTTGAGTGGTGCGTCACGGCCCATAATTCACTGCGGCATCGCAGTGCATTGCTGGCTGTTGATTGGCCAAGCATGCACTATGACCCGCATGCTTTGGCCAATCACAGCTCGCAAAAAACGGAGAGCCATAATTGGCCAAAGCCAGGGTGGCTTTGGCCAATTATGTCTCAGGGGGTTTAGTACATGCCCCACGCTATATAAGGCCGCCTCCGTGGCGGCCTTGTGTAGTGTGTTGCGGTGTTGGTTAAAGAGAGAGCTTACAGAGAGAGAGACAGACAGTGTCATTTATATTGAGTTAGATAGAGCAGGCAGGCGAGTCAGTTAGCTGCAGTTACAGTGTGTAGAGGACATATATGCATCCTAGGTGTTGTATACTGTATATATTTTATACACTGTATTCAGTTTAGCTAGATCTGTTCCTGTTATTCTCTATACTGTGACAGGCAAGCAAGTGATTGTGCTAGCTGCAGTGTTTCACTTAGTGTAATGAATACAATTAGTGGTGTTCTCATAATAAAACCACAGGCAGGGAGCCACATTAATTTCATTTAGTGTACTTCTGTCCTTTGCACAACGTTCACTTAAAGGAACCTGAACAAAATTTGTGGTGATCTCATAATAAAACCACAGGCACAGAGCTGCAAGTATTTTCAGTTAGTGTACTGTGTCCTCTGCGCAGTGTTCACCTAAAACTAACTGAAGACATTTGCTGCTTTTCTCATGCTAATACCACAGCAGGCAGTTGATTCTGATAGCTGCATTATAATCAGTACAGAGATATACTCCACATCCTCTCTCACCCAGGCTCAGGGTACTTTGTCTGGCAAAGCATCTGCCAAAGCAGCCTCTTCCCTCGGCTCAATGGCATCAGTCACTCCTTCCCTAGCCCCACCATGTCCTCTTGAGGAGTCCCCCGAACTGTTTGACCATAGTATTGGTTACATGTTCTAGGAGGATGCCCAGCATTTTGAAGGCTCCGATAATGGAACCCAGCTAGAGGAAGGCAGCAACGTGAGCCCAGAGTGAGGGGGTAGTAACGTGAGCCCAGAGAGAGGGGTGCCTAACAAGGACAGCTATCTGGCAGTCATGTTCCCCCAGCTGCAGCATACTGCCAGATTTGCTCCAGTGATGAGGAGGGAGGGGATGATGAGGTCACTGACTCCATGTGGGTGCCTGATAGGAGAGAGGAGGAGGAGGAGGCACATCTCCAATGAGGCAGGATGACGTCCATGGGCCAGCTTAAGGGCAGCACACCAACTGCATCACACCGCAGAGCTCCGCATGTGCAGGGCGCTGCTGTCTCTCTGTATTCCAAAAGTTCTTTGGTGTGGGCCTTTTTTCAGACGTGTGCAGAAGATCGCACCATTGCCATTTGCAACATGTGTCTGAAGCGTAACTGGCGTGGCCAAAACATCAGCCGATTGGGCACCACGTGCTTGACCAGACATATGTCGACCTGCCATGCAGTAAGTTGGCAAGCGTACCTAAAAGACCCACACCAAAGAACAAAGCGGACCTCTCCTTGCTCCTCATCAGCTGGGATCTCCAACCCCACTATACCTTCAGTCCTCTCTGAAACCTGCACTGAGAGGAATGAAGGTGTAGAATTAGGTGTGTCACAGCCAAGTACTTGCGGGCAATCTGCTATTGGTACACCGATGTCAGATTGTACCAGGCAAATTTCCCTGCCCCAGCTGCTGCACTGCCGAAAGAAGTTCGCTCCCAGCCATCCACATGCCCAGCAGTTGAATGCTAGCTTTGCAAAATTGCTAGCACTTCAACTTCTGCCTTTTCAGTTGGTAGACTCTGCCCCCTTCCGTGAGTTTGTGGAATGTGCGGTTCCTCAGTGGCAGGTTCCCAAACGCCACTTTTTCTCACGGAAGGCGATTCCGGCTCTCTACCGGAATGTGGAAGGCAATGTCTTGGCATCGCTGGACAGGGCAGTCAGCGGTAAGGTGCATATTACCGCTGACTCATGGTCCGGCAGGCATGGACAGGTGACTCTGCTGGCAGCTGGGAAGGATGCAGGAAAAGGTGCAGTAGTGTTGGAGGTTGTTCCACCACCACGCCTCCAAAATGTTACTGCTGGACTGGTGATTCTGACACACCACTCTCCTTCACCCCCTCCTCTTCTTCTTCCTCCATGGCCTCTACTTGTGCTTTGTCCTGGGAACCAGCGGTGCTCCGTAGGCATTCAAGGGGCTACGCAAGTACGCAGGCAAAAAGATACCATGCGGTGCTTAAGCTGGTGTGCTTGAGGGACAGGAGCCACACTGGGGCAGAGATTCTGTCAGCTCTGCAGGGGCAGGCTCAGAGGTGGTTGACGCCACACCAGCTTAAGCCATGAAAGGTGGTTTGCGACAATGGCACCAACCTCCTCTCCGCCCTCCGACAGGGACAACTGACCCATGTGCCCTGTTTGGCTCACGTCCTTAACTTGGTGGTGCAGCGGTTCTTTGGCAGGTACCTGGGCTTACAGGAGGTCCTAAAGCAGGCCAGGAAACTCTGTGGGCATTTCCGCCGGTCATATAATGCCAGTGCTCAGCTGGCTGACCTGCAAAAGGATTTCAACCTGCCCAAGAGCCGCCAAATCTGTGACATGCCCACCAGGTGGAACTCTACGTTGGCCATGCTGCACACGCAGCAGAGGGCCATCAATGAGTATCTGTTGCAATATGCCACCAGGACAGGGTCAGGGGAGCTTGGATTTTTTTCCCCACGCCAGTGGGCCATGATCAGGGATGCATGCACTGTCCTGACACCATTTTAGGAGGCCACGAGGATGGTGAGCAGTGACAGTGCATGCATCCGTGACACTGTCCCTCTTGTCCACCTGTTGGAGCACACGCTGTGTGAAATCATAGACAGGGCACTTGAGGCAGAACAGAGGAAGGAAGAGCAGGACTTCCTTACCTCTCAAGGCCCCCTTTATCCAGACAGTGTTCCTGCTGGCCCGCCTATCACACAGGAAGAGGAGGAGGAGGAGGTTTGTGTCAGCATGGAGGTGGAGCCTAGCACTCAGCATCAGCAGCAGCCTTCAAGGGATCAATTACAGTCCTAAGACACCCATGGACTTGTACGTGGCTGGGAGGAGGTGGCTGCGGATCATGACGTTCTGAGTGACCCAGAGGACTCCGGACCAAATGCCTCAGCAAACCTACGCTGCATGCCTCTCTAATCCTGCAAAGCCTGTGGAAGGATCCTCGTATTCGTGCGATCAAGGAGAGGGATCATTACTGGCTGGCAACCCTCCTTCATCCACATTACAAAGGTAAGGTTGCGGACCTTATCTTGCCATCGCAGAGGGAGTAGAGGATGAAGCATCTTCGGGAGGCCTTGCAGAAAGGTCTGTGCAACGCGTTCCCAGAGACTGTGAGGTTACAAATTCCTGGTCCTGGACAACATGTTGCCGAGGCTCCGGTCAGACAAAGAAGAAGCGATTGAGAAGGTGGCCGTCTGACCGATGCGTTCAGACAATTTTTTAGTACGCAGCCCCAAGGTATGATCGGTTCCAGCAACCATCGCCAGCGTCTGGTTTGCATGGTGCAGGAATACCTAGGGGCAAGATCAGACTTAGACACCTTTCCCACCGAAAATCCTCTGGGTTACTGGGTCTTGAGGATGGATCACTGGCCAGAGCTTGCACACAATGCGATTGAGCTACTGGCCTGTCCTGCATCCAGCATTCTTTCGGAACGCACATTCAGTGCTGCTGGAGGCTTTGTAACCGATCACAGGGTGCGCCTGTCCGCCAAATCGGTCGATCGACTGACCTTCATAAAAATGAATCAGTCTTGGATCACCACCAGCTACCAAGCACCTGATGCTGATGTAACCAAATTTTTTTTTTTAAATGTCAGATACCTTCAAGACTGCCTATGCTGATACTGAGTGACTATCCTGTTATGCTGATTGCTGAGTGACTATCCTCTTCCTCCTCAATGATCATAGCTTGAAAGAACATTTTTGGTTCTGGGCACCGCCACCAGTGGCTAAGGCCCAATTTTTCAGCCCCTGTTTAACAGGGGCGTGTATTTACAATTTTTGATGCAATACTTTGCAGCAGGGCTCATTGCTGCGCTCCAACTACAGTATCTGTGAGGGGTTGCAGTGTTGTGGCACCAGCACCAGTGCCTAAGGTCCAATTTGTTTGCCCCTGTTTAACAAGGGCGTGTAATTTCAATTTTTGATGCAATACTTTGCAGCAGGGCTCATTGCTGTGCTCCAAGTACAGTATCTGTGAGGGGTTGCAGTGTTGAGGCACCAGTGCCTAAGTCCCAATTTTTCTGCCCCTGTTTAACAGGGGCGTGTAATTACAATTTTTGATGCAATACTTTGCAGCAGGGCTCATTGCTGCGCTCCAAGTACAGTATCTGTGAGGGGTTGCAGTGTTGTTGCACCAGTGCCTAAGGGCCAAGCCCTTGTTCAACAGGGGCATGTAATTACTATTCTTGATCTAATAATTCACAGCAGGGCCCATTCCTGCGCCCACCAAGAGTAACTGTGAGGGCTTACAATGTTGTGGCAACACCAACACCACCACCACCAAAGGCCCAATTTGTCTGCCCCTGTTCAACGGGGCATGTAATTACAATTCTTTATCTAATATTTCACAGCTGGGCCCATTCCTGCGCCCACCAAGAGTAACTGTGAGGACTTACAGTGTTGTGGCACCAGCACCACCACCAAAGGCCCAATTTTTCCTACCACTGTTCTGCAATGGCATGTAATTACATTTATTGATATAATAGTTCACAGCAGGGCGTTCCAGCGCCCACCAAGAGTAACTGTGAGGGCTTACAGTGTTGTGGCAACACCAACACTTAAGGGCCAAATTTCTGCAGAGTATATACGGCAGGCCCCTACTTTCAAACATCCAACTTACAAACGACTCCAACTTGCAAACGGAAGGAGACAACAGGAAGTGAGAGGAAATCTACCCCTAGGAAGAGAAATTCTGTCCTGTAAGAGTTAATAAGGGAAAAAGATGTCTCCTCTCCACTGATGCTTTATCACCAATCCTTGTTTCAATAAAAACTCCAAATTTTCAAAAAACATTTGTCATTGGGACGGAAAGTGAGGTGAAATATTCTGAACAGGTGCACAGACAGCAAAACAAATGTTACAGGGATGATAACCCTTCCCTATGTTTTCCAAAAAGCTTAAAAGATTTTTTGGCTGGAGCTACACTTAAAAAAATGTACCTGTTCAAATTACAAACAGATTCTACTTAAGAACAAACCTACAGTCCCTGTCTTGTTTGCACCGCCTGTATACGGCTGTTCAGAGTATATAGGGCCTTTTTTTCATTTTGGTGCGGGGTTCCCCTTAATATCCATACCATACACAAAGGGGTTGGTAGTGGGCTGGGGGGGGGGGGGGTACCCATGCCATTTTTCTTAATGATTTTCATCCATATTGCTGGGACCAGACATTACATTAAAGCCGCAAGCAGTTTTAAATGACTTTTTTTCCTTTAGAAATGTCATTTTGTAAAGGGACAGTTCTAAACACAGGAAACACGTGCCACTTCACAGGCATACTATAGACACCCCCCAGGTACAATATTTAAAGAAATATTTCAATTTTTTCTTTTCACTTTAAGCATCATTAAAATCAATGCTCCCGAAAAAACATCCTTTTTTAAATCTTTTTTTTGCATTGATACATGTCCCCTGGGGCAGGACCCGGGTCCCCTACACCCTTTTTAGGGCAATAACTTGCATATTAGCCTTGATAATTAGCATATTTGATTTCGAACGTTCCAGTCCATTGTATTTAATAGGGTTCTAAATTTCGCTTGAATTTTCGGTCTGTTCGCAGGTTCTGGGGCGAACCGAACCGGGGGGGTGTTCGGCTCATCCCTAGTGTCAACAGTCGTTTATATAAGTCTGAGACAAGCCCTCTTCAATGAGGATCATATTTGCAGTTGTGCTCGAAGTGGGAAAACTGTGGGGTAGAGGAGTCAGGAGGGATTAGAGGGGTCAGGAAGTGTTTGAGCTGAATATAACAGAAGAGTTTCAATGGGGGAATGCCATGTGTCTTGCAGAGTGAAGGAAATGGAATTATTTTCCCAGCTAGTATGAATTTGTGGGCGCGGATCAAACATGCCGGGTAGAATGCCGGGTTTCAGAGGAAGGATAGCATGGGTTTATGGATAGATTGTTAGACCATAGTGCATTTTGAGTCTGTGCCATGTGAGGAGAGAGTGGCACGTCATAGGTTTAGTTAGAGTTCGGCGATGAGACGTGGGGAAGCCACAGAAGGTTAGCCACAGATAAGGGGTCGCAATCAATAGATTCTAGGGCCACCCACAGAGGAACTTCCTTGGTGGCATGATACTTAGGGAGTTGAGCCAGCTGGGCAGTGTAGTTGTATGCCCTTAGGTTGGGCAACCCTAGTCTACCTTGCAATTTAAGAGCATAAAGTGTCAACTTAGGGACACAGGGTTTCATTTGTATCACCATTATTCATCCTAGCCATGCCAGGGATATGGAGGTCCATGTGGGCATGAGGGTCAGAGGGGTTAGCAGTATGTTTGATTCCAAGGAAGGGGTTATTGTGTGAGGACCATGAGAATGGGAGTACTTTGCGTAATTGGTGTTGAAGGGGGGGGGGTGGAAGAGAGACATTGAGCGCCGTTGACTTGTGGGGATTGACTTGGAGGCCTGAGATACTGCCAAAATGGTCTAAAACCTGGAGTAGATTGAGAGCAGAGATGAGCGGGGACGTCACGAATAGCAGGATGTCAGCCGCAAAGAGGCAGAGCTTATTGTGGGTGTTCCCCAGTTCAACGCCTTTAAAGTTGGGGCCAGACCGGATCAGGAGCACTAAGGGCTCTATGGCTAGGGCAAAGAGTAAGGTTGAAAGGGGACAACCCTGATGAGTGCCTCTAGTAATGGGGAAGAGGTCTGATTTTTATCCGGCATATTGAACATAGGCTTTGAAATTGACATGGAGGGAGGAGACCCAGGAAAGGACATATGCTCCAAAGGCCCATTTGCATAAGATAAACTGAAGGTAAGACCATGAGACCATATCAAAGGCTTTGTGGATGTTGAGGGATAAAAAACAAGAGGGTATTTGACGAGTAGGTAAAGCGTGGGCTAGGAGTATCGCCCGGCGGATGTTATCGCCTGCTTGGCGGGAGGGAATAAAGCCAACCTGCTCTCTATGGATCAGAGTGCCTATGGTTAGGTTTAAGCGGCTAGAGAGGATTTTTGCTAATATTTTTATATCTAAGTTAACCACTTGCCGACCAGCCGCTGCCGATATACGGCGGCAGGTCGGTTCTATTGCGCGAATCACCGTACCGGTACAGCGGTTCGTTTAATAGATATAGTGGGCACGCGATGTCGGTCGGCCACCTGCAATCGCTCCACTGAGAGGCAGAACGGTGATCTGCCAAGGTAAACAGAGCAAATCCCCGTTCTGTCAGAAGAGTACAGTGAAATTGTCTGTTCCTAGTAATTAAGAAAAACAATCGCTCAAAAAAAAAGTCAAAAGTGTCCGATCTGTCCGCCGCAATGTCACAGTCCCGCTAAAAATCAGGAATCATCGCCATTAATAGTAAAAAAATAATAATAATAAAAATTCCATAAATCTATCCCCTATTTTGTAGACACTATGGGGTTGATTTACTAAAGGAAAATCCACTTTGCACTTGAAAGTGCACATGGAAGTGCAGTCGCTGTAGATCGCTGTAAATCTGAGGGGAAGCTCTGAAATTAGGGGAAGCTCTGCTGATTTTATAATCCAATCATGTGCAAGCTAAAATGCTGGGTTTTTTCCTTGCATGTCCCCCTCAGATCTACAGCATCTGCACTTCCATGTGCACTTTCAAGTGCAAAGTGGATTTTCCTTTAGTAAATCAACCCCTATAACTTTTGTAAAAAAACGAATCAATATACGCATATTACAATTTTTTTTCCCAAAATATGTAGTACAAAACTGATAAAGAATTTTTTTTTTACATTTTTTTTGGGATAATTATTATAGCAAAAAGTAAAAAAATATTGTTTTTCAAAATTGTCGGTATTTTTTTGTTTATAGCGCAAAAAATTAAAACCGCAGAGGTGATCAAATACCACCAAAAGAAAGCTCTATTTGTGAGGGGAAAAAAAAGACATAATTTTTGCTTGGGTACAGTGTTGCATGCCCGCAGGACCATATTGCAAAAAATGGCCTGGTCATTAAGAGGGTAAATCCTTGCGGGGCTGAAGTGGTTTAAGCGGAGTACCGCCGAAAAAAAAAATTAACAGTCAGCAGCTACAAATACTGCAGCTGCTGACATTTAAATAAGGACACTTACCTGTCCAGGGCGCCCGCAATGTTCTCACCCGACCTGTCCCTCGGCTCCCGGGTGCAGGCGCCGACATCTTTAGTGAGGGAATCAGGAAGTGAAGCCTTGTGGCTTCACAGCCTGGTTCCCTACTGTGCATGCCCAAGTCGCGTTGCACGTTCTGAGTGGTCCCTGCTGTCTTCTGGGACCTGTGTGTCTCCCAAAAAACAGCGGGGTGGACTGAGGAGGGGCCGGACATGGCATAGATCACCGCTGCTTTCATAAGGGAGTGGCGGTTTAGAAGTTGCTGGAAGGTCAATCTAGTGGGTTGGGATGAGAGCGGGATAGGGGATTAATAAACAAGACAAAACATCATACACGTTAGTCCAAAATATCCAATCACCTTGCATAGCAGCCATCAATTAAAAAAAAAAAAGAGTAAAATAATTAAAAAAAGGATATTTTAACTGGATGGGGGTCTAAGCCATACAATTTATCAAATTAAATATCAATCCACATCGAGTATACTAAACTTTGATCCCTTCTATCCACAGTGGTCCCAAACATCCTATATAAAGGATTACTTATATTATAATCAAAATAGAGAATGGAAAGTGACCTGTCAGAACCCAACCAAAACATATCATAGACATGCCTCCATCCCTATATATATATATGTGAAAGAAGGGGGGAAATGGGTTATTGGGACATTAAATGAGGCATGTGTATGTAAGGTAATAGACATAGGTAATTAATAAATTGATTAGATAAACATACAAATCCAATAAAATTGATAGTCATCAAATGTAGACATTGAATAATATTGGCAGAATTCAAGATTCTAAAGCAAGCCTAGCTTGGCATCCTTAAATGAAGACTCAACGCATTTCATGGCGTTTACAGCCAATCATCAGGAGTGAAGAGAATAGATTTTGGCTAAAGGATGTAAAAAGGGGGTCAATAGTGTGACGGTGGGACCCTGGGAGACCTTAAAGGGTGTTGGTTTACGCCAGATTTTGTAGAGAAAGACACGTTAATTAAACAGCTGTGTGTTGGGCTATTTAGTTCTGACCTGACTATGGATCAGGGCCCCACCCAACAGACAGGAAGTCTGGCCCTGGGAGTCAGGTGGACTCCCATCCCTATCAGAGGAGTCAGAGGCTATCTACGCTGCATGGGTGCAGCTAAAGTGTGCGTGTCCACAAGAGGCAGATGTCATTGATGTTTGAGCAGCAAAGCGCTGACCAGGAGTAAGCGAGGAGTGAGCTTATCTCTAGGAAACTCTGTTTGTTCTGAGGAGCAGACTTTAGTCCTAGGCTAAAGGTCTGAGACAGCCGGATGGCAAAGAATGAAAGCCAGAAGGCTAAAGTGTTGAGTATGCAAGATACAGTAATGGTGGAACCCCCCTGCGAGGGCTACTGATGTATTTGTGAACTTTTTGTGCTTTTAAATAAAAATGGGCTACCCTGCCCTAAAATATAGTTCCTGACTCGCCTGAGTCACTGGAAAAAAGCATCTACCACAAGAGCTAATGGTCCCCAACTTCACAAGTGGTGGAGAATGCGGGCAGTTTTGGAAGAGTTCCAGATCCTCGCATTCCAAAACAGTGAGTAAAAAAAAACTGTGTGTTTTGCAGCAATACTATGATGAACAGCCAATCTGAACGAAAAGTTAAAGTTTTCTGCGGTGAACTGCTGTTAGCTGTGTGGGACAGCCAGGCGAACTGCATTGCACAGGAGTTCAATTAATGGACTGTGTTGTATACAGGTGATGTGCCTGTGGAAGTGAGCTCAACGTGGCTTGAGAGGATGTGTCCACTTAGGAAGGTCCAGTGGATGAATGATTCAAGCAGAGAGTGAAGTCTGCATGTGAAAGTGTGCTGTTGGTAAGTCTTGGAGACAGTACTTCAAAAAATTCCTGTGTTAAAAAAAAAAACGTTGTTGGCCTGATTGCAGAGATGGCACGGTCGAAACGCAAAAAGGAAGCAATGTTTGCTGAAATGAGAGACAGGGCTGGGGTTGTCCATAGCAACACTGGCGCAAGGAGTGCACAGGTGACTGCAAGTATGGAGAGTTCACCAAAGTCTGAGCCTGCAGTAGATTGGTGCAGGCGACACTTGGCTGCACTGAACCAAGTTAAAGGGGAAGGAAATGTTGTTGCCCCTGGCAATGCTGATGCAAGATGGCCAGCTAATAATGTGCAAAGGGTTAAGAACCAAGTGCGCTGTTTGCGGTGCAGTGAGTGGGGGCATGAAGTTTCTAAATGCCCTTTGTCCCAGGCTTCACCAAAGCAAAGATATGAGAAGTCTGCTCGGAGTGTAAAGAGTGAGCAGATGGGTGCGGTTGCCCGTGGCAACAAAGCAGAAATCCGTACAGCTGACTTCATACGGCCTATATTACCTTCGGAATATGTTGAAGATTTTTTGGATGACTTTGCGATGATTGCTTCCTACAGAGGATGGCCCAGAAATCACTGGGTTGAGTTGGTGCAACCTTTTCTGTTGGAGGAGTACGAGGAGGTGTACCGTGGGATGTATAGTAACTAAGATGACTACAACAATTTTCTAAGAGCAATCCAGTCTAGAGAGCGCTGGAAAAGATCAGCGGGGAGAATGTAGTCTCCAATAGCAACCGGAGAAAGTATGTTTTCAGAAAGGAGGAGCTACAGAGAGGAGGTATACAACCATCCTCATAGAGATACCAGTGAAAGTCTGCATGTTGGGAGAGTGCCATCTCCCTTAGCAACAGGAGAAAGTCGCCAAGTGCCATGCCTGAAATGTGGTCAGCTGGGCCACGGGATCTTTTCTTGTCCAAGCTTGTGGAATACAGCTGCTGATTGTGTTGTTGGGCTTAATGCTTTGCCTGCAAGCCCAGAAAAGAGGGTATCGTATCCAGCATCCTGCAAGGGGTATGACCAGGTGTGTGGGTCGGCTGTTGCCCTTGGCAACAGGAAATTTGTTTTGCCTGCAGGCGATGTTGGAAAATCCAAGAAGGATGCAATGTTACCCTGTGTCCATGAGGGGGGCGTCTGCTTGTGAGAGCATAGCAAAGAAAGGACAACGCCCTCAAATGACGCCTTCAACCCCTGCTAAAGAGAATGGTAAGACTGTTCCTGTTAAAATCATGGGAAAGACTGACTGTGTGGTTGCTCACACTGAAGTGGAACTGATCCCAGAGGGGAGATCCACTGAAGGTGTAAAAATGAACTTGCTGCAGTGTGCTACCCAGATCAGTGGGGAGACACAGGTTAAAACCCTGCTTGCAGCGAGGTCAAGAATTGAAAAGGACATATGGACTCTGGGTACACCTAAGGTAATCCAGCCGAGTGCTGGGAGAGATGTGCTAGGGGTGACCAAAGCAGTTGATATGCCATGTTCCCTAGTGACAGTGACAGGTTGCCAAGGGAAACCACCAAGGAGCCTGCAGTGGTGAGGCAAGTGGTTTCCCAGGACAACTGTGAAGCAGCCCAAGTGGGCAAAAGAATGCCTTTGGAGGAGGGGTGGTGTGCTGAGTGACACGCAGGGTGTCATGCGTTATAACACAAGTCAATTTGATAGAGCTTATACAACTGCTATGTTTATGAATGCTGATGATGAAGATATTGCTGATGATACATGTACTTATGGTGATGTGTTCACTAGTCATTAGGTAGGGGTGATCGCTAAGCAGGATATGCGATTCCCCTTGGCAACAGTATATAAGGCTGCAGAGGTGTCCTTAGAAACCTCCAGGGAGCTCTGTGTGTTGTAGCCAGAGGTTGCCTGGGACAACTGTGGTGCCGCTCTGATGGATAGGAGCGTACATGATCTTGGTGATGAGAAAAATGGTAAAACTCAAACGTTTGAAATTACTTGTAGTGATAATGGGTTGCTGCGCTCTATCACTGCTGACAGTAAAAGTCCTCATGGGTTTAATGAAGCGCCACCCGAGCAAAGTGGTGAAGTTATGTTATTGCAGCCTGTTGTGTTTGAAAATGTTTTGCCACAAGTACATTTAAACAAGGAAGGCTCAGTGGGTAACAGTGGAGTGGACACAATTTATGCTGTGCTAAATGGAGAGGCTGCAGGGCCGGTAGACACGGGTGCATTGGCTTTTGCAGAAGTTAACCCTTTCCAGTTGGAAGGATCTGAAAAGGGCGCATGCATAGCAGAGGTTTTGTCCACAGCAAAAGAGATGAGGAATGTTGAACGTCAGGATGATGGGGTAATGGATAGCGACTTGGAAGGGCTCAGTGTTGCTGAAAGTGAGAGGATGGCTGTGACACATGCAATTTGCAGTGCTCAGGGGGAGTCGCAAGTTTTGTCAGTTGCCTCTGAGGTAGAGGTCTCTTTAAGTGTCTCAGCCTCTCACGCCTTAGCAAATGAGCCCCTCCACATCATTAGTAAAGAAAAAGTTCTTAGAGTTCTGTGTTTAGATGTGGCATGTCTAGAAATAACTGAGATGTTGCGGGGATTGGTGAAAATCTTTCCAATGTACACCTGCATGTATCCACAGCAGAAGGGCGACATGGTACTGCATAGTGCCAATCGGTGGATGCAGGTGATACATGTGTAGCGGGGTCTCCTTTAATGGCCCCAGGACTACGTTACCCAGAACCCATTCGGCCCCAGGGCGGAAGTTTCCACCGCAGAGACTCATGGGAGGGGCTACTTAAGGAAGAGGAGAGGCAGAGCTTGGCCTCTTTGGACACCGCGCTGCAAGCAACCAGTCTTCCTGTGCGGATCTGCTGCGGTGCAAAGCCTGAAGCCTGAGGCCTTGCATGACATCTGAAGAGCCTTCCACCCCACTGCAGAGCCTGGGTGGATCCTGACCTGTCGAGTGAGGACGTCAGTTGGATCAGGGACCCGATCGGTGCGGACGCTGTGCGCGACACACAGGCGGTGGAAGTCCCGGGCTGGGATCGCGCCCGGAGTGGTGAGCGGGCACCTGCCCATACCAATAGACTGTGCCGTGTTCAGGCCTATAGACTGCCTAGGCCCACTGTTCGTTTATCTGTGCTTCCAGGGGGGACCGGTAGCAGGACAGAGTTGAAGTGTCTACCCCCCCCCCCCTTTTGCATAGTGTTTTCAAGTTATCACCTATTGCGGATTACAAATGGCTATTTCATCAAGTGCACCAACGAAAGCTGGCATGTGAAGAAACCCCCCCCCTTTAAGGAAAAGTGACTAAGATTCATCCCATGTCAGGCCTGACCTATGTGGGGAGTTAGGAAATGTGTTTAGTGCGCCATAGGGCGCGCACGCCATAATAGCTACGCGTGGTGGATTATTGCGCTGCAAGCCAATTTACATGTTGAATGTTATACTCTGTGTTATTCTCTACCAGTAAAGCTGTTATATATAATCTCTCGCCTCAGCGTGTTGTCTGACTGCTTAGAGATTATTAAGTGCAATACACCTGAAAGTGGTATAAGTTTTAACCCTAGACTAACTGTGCCAGAGTGGGTCAAGTAAGATTGCCGGGGGTTGGCGGTACTGTATACAGGGCCCAAAATCAAACCAGCGGCTCTCTTAACTGGGGGTAGCGCTACACGTGGGGGCTCATCCGGGATCCTATTGCAGCAAATAACGCGCCAAAAAGTACCAGCATGGACCCACTAGAAGTAGTAAAGTGGTGCAAGGCAGTCGGCACAGATCCAGCCGGGGTAGTAATTATAGAACTCCCAGGGATCTGGCAAGAAGAGGCGGTGAAACAGTTAGTGATGTCACTGTCCCTGCACCAGAAGGTATGGACAGTGGATGTCGGGTCGAATTCTTCGCTGACGCACGCACTGATAGAGTGGAAGGATGGAGTCCCAGAAGACTTCAAGAATCCAAGTATAGGAGCGGTAGATGATCAAACCTATAAGCTAATACACGCACCACTGCCTACTACAGGAGGACTGTCAAGGTCACCTGTGGCCAGGTGACAGATGCACACCGTAGGGGGACAGGAGTGCACCGCAAGGTAGTGAACCCTATGGCTGACTGCTGCGGATAGGAAACTGGGTGGTTGTGGAAAGCGGGACCAGAGGAGCACAACCGGGATCCTAACGGAAGCTAGAGCCAAGATTCCCCAGGGCGCGGAGTCTAAGACCCAGCAGGTCTTCTCCAGGGCCTCTAGTGGTGAGGATGTTATGCTGCAGGCTGGGACCAGGTCGCGGCCCCTGGCGTTTCCTAGCTCACGCCCCGTAGGATAAGGGGAAAAGAGGGGAAGCAGCAGCACAAGATATGAGAGAACCGAATAACAAGCTGAAGGTCAGGGGCCACAAGCAGACAAGGATAACGAAAGAACGAGCCGAAGGTCAAGGGTCACGAGCAGACAGGGATAGTCGGGGACAAGCCAAATATGTAACAGAGAGACAGACGTAGCACATGGCAGGCAGGAACCCAAACACACAATGCCTAACAAACACGTTGATCAGCAAAGCAGGCTTGCAGTGCACAGGTTAATATAGTGTTCTGTGATAGGGCCTGGGGTGGAGTCTGGCTGGGAGGAGATTATAAAGGAAGCCAGGTGAAAGGGCTCGGGCCTCTAATATGAACACATGGGAAGGAAGGTAAGCTGACAGACAAACACTACTGCATATCCATGACAGTACCCTCCCTCTTATGGGCCCTCCCCCGCCTGGGCCCAGGCTTAAAGGGAAATCTCTGATGAAACCTTCTCAACAGATGAGGTGCAGCGACATCAGATGCAGCGATCCAAGACGCCTTCTTAGGACCAAAACCTCTCCAATGCACAAGGTACTGAAGAATGCCTCTGCAGAGCCGAGAATCCAGAACTTGTCTAACCTCGTACTTAAGATTATCCTCAGAGACTGAAAACGAGGTAGGGAGATGACAAGAAGATCTATTGAGGACCAAAGGCTCTCTAGGAATAAGCAAGGGCATGAGAGGATCAACAGGAATCTGAGGAGGGTCCCCTAGACCCTTAAAGGGGAACTGGTCATCTTGCACAGGACCATCAAACTGGGCAGATGTCAGTGGAACCCTGAAGTCAGGTTGGTTAGAGGGTGACATGTCACAGGAGTCAAGCTGAATAGCTGAAAGACAAGCAGAATGTCCTGAACAAGAAAAAGTAGGAGGCTCACTGGGCATGGGCTGGACTGGCATAACTAGTACAGAGGCAGAGTGAATAGCTGAGTCAGGTGTAGCGACTACCTGAATCGCATCGCAAGACGTAGCGACTGCAGGACTTGTAGACAAGCTAGCCTGGCTGTGCGTCCAAGGGTGGTTAGGGACAGAGAAATGTAAATGGTTATGCAACCTGGAATGAATGACCGGCTCAGATTCACAGGGGGCAACCTTGGGTAGGCAGGACGAGGAACAGGAGGGACCCCAAGCCAGGATCTGTCCAGTAGTCCAGTCCACATGAGGAGAATGGAGCTGTAACCATGGGAGACCCAAAATTATAGGCGTTGAGGCCTTGGGTAAGATAAGGAAGGATATCCACTCCTGGTGGAGTGTCCCTACCGACATCTTAACAGGGAGGGTCTGGAAGCGGATAGGTCCCCCTGGGAGAACAGTACCATCAATTGCCAAGACCACCAATGGTGTGGTGAGGGGCAAAAGAGTAAGTCTCATGGACGATGCGATTTCCCAGTCCATAAAATTACCAGCGGCTCCGGAATCCAGATATGCTGAGACCGAATGAAAAGAAGCACCAACATGAAGGAACACAGAAAGCAGAAGACGAGAAGGGGAAGGTGATATTTCTGGGTCCAATACTCCACTTTCCAGATGAAGTGGACCCGAACGTTTTTCTGGACAAAGAGAGCAAGTGTCACGAAAATGACCTTTGCCCCCACAGTAAAGACACAGACCAAGAGTTCTGCGCCTAGCACGTTCCTCGGGGGATAGCCTGGTCCGACCCAGCTGCATGGGTTCCTCAGCTGGTAGGAGATGCTCTACGGGTCGAAGAGAGGGGAGCTCAGGCTGACTAAGAACCAAGGAGTGCTGGCGTTGCTTTTCTAAGGTCCTCTCCTGAAAGCGAATATCGATCTGGTTACACAAGGAGATAACGCCGGCCAGATCAGTGGGGATGCTTCTTCCTGCTAATTCATCCTTCACTCTATCAGACAGGCCATGCAAAAAGGTTGCGACTAAGGCCTCATTGTTCCAGCTCAACTCAGCCGACAGTATGCGGAAATGAAGGGCATACTGTCCCACAGAAGCAGACTCTTGGCGGAGACGTAAAAGGGCGCTGGCCGCTGAAGAGACACGAGCCGGTTCTTCGAAGATATTCCAAAAAAGTTTCAAGAAGCCAGACAGGCTAGAAACCACTGGATCATTCAGTTCCCACAGAGGGGCTGCCCAGGCTAAAGCTTCACCAGAGAGGAGGGAAATGATATAGGCTACCTTAGCCCGATCAGACAGGAAGTTTTGGGGCTGGAGCTCAAAATGAATTGTGCATTGGCTAAGGAACCCCCTGCAAGCCTTGGAGTCCCCAGAGAAACGGGACGGAGCTGGCAGTTGTAGTGAGTGTGTGGCTGCGACTGGTGCAATAGGTGCAGCCGCTGGTTGTATTTGAGGTTGCGGATTCAGGGTTCCCAAGGAGGCCTGAAGCTGCTCAAAGCGAGAAGCCAGATCCTGGAGGAATCGCATCACCTGAGTCTGATTCGATTCCTGGGTTTCAAGTCTGCAAACTATGCCCTGCAACGGATCATCCACGGGTAACGGTATGTCAGCCGGGTTCATGGCTGATCAAACTGTCAAGGTCACCTGTGGCCAGGTGACAGATGCACACCGTAGGGGGACAGGAGTGCACCGCAAGGTAGTGAACCCTATGGCTGACTGCTGCGGATAGGAAACTGGGTGGTTGTGGAAAGCGGGACCAGAGGAGCACAACCGGGATCCTAACGGAAGCTAGAGCCAAGATTCCCCAGGGCGCGGAGTCTAAGACCCAGCAGGTCTTCTCCAGGGCCTCTAGTGGTGAGGATGTTATGCTGCAGGCTGGGACCAGGTCGCGGCCCCTGGAGTTTCCTAGCTCACGCCCCGTAGGATAAGGGGAAAAGAGGGGAAGCAGCAGCACAAGATATGAGAGAACCGAATAACAAGCTGAAGGTCAGGGGCCACAAGCAGACAAGGATAACGAAAGAACGAGCCAAAGGTCAAGGGTCACGAGCAGACAGGGATAGTCGGGGACAAGCCAAATATGTAACAGAGAGACAGACGTAGCACACGGCAGGCAGGAACCCAAACACACAATGCCTAACAAACACGTTGATCAGCAAAGCAGGCTTGCAGTGCACAGGTTAATATAGTGTTCTGTGATAGGGCCTGGGGTGGAGTCTGGCTGGGAGGAGATTATAAAGGAAGCCAGGTGAAAGGGCTCAGGCCTCTAAGATGAACACATGGGAAGGAAGGTAAGCTGACAGACAAACACTACTGCATATCCATGACAAGGACGGTTTCAGACACCAAAATTATCGCCACCCACCCCAAAAACTGTAAAAAGGGAGAAGGAGGAGAGTCCTGGGTCGCCGCAGGGTGCCCTCAGCACCGAATTATGCGCGGTCCTAGGGGAAATCATAGCGCAATGCAAGAAAGATCCTACAGATTACCAAATGTTAGGATACCGAAAACTCAGAATGTTTTCAGGGAGGAAACCTGTACCTTCAGGCGAAGAGGGGTTTGAGGAGTGGTTAGACGGTGCAACTCAGGCCCTAGAGGAGTGGGAAGTCCCAGACCACAGAAATAAGAAGAGAATTGCTGAGAGCTTGAAGGGCCCTGCTCTAGAGGCCATACGCAACCTCAAGATGAGCAAGACAGACTGTAATGCACAGGACTATCTGGACATTTTGCAGAATGTGTTCGGAGGAACAGAGAAAATCACGGAGCTCACGTACCAGCTAGAACACTGTTACCAAAAGGCAGGAGATAAACTGTCAGAGTTCATGAAGTGCCTGGATAAGATTCTGCATAAGATGATTCTGAAGAAGGGGATTGACCCGCGGAAGGTGGATGAGGCCCGTGTCCAGCAGGTGATGAGAGGATCACAGCCCCTGGACCCCATCGCACTGATGCTACGTACCAGACAGGACGGGAAGAGCCTGGAGTACCCTGACTTGATCCGAGTAGTCAGAGAAGAAGAAGCTATGTTGGAGGAGAAGAAGAGGAGCCAACCAGTTGAGTCAGTGAATCCTCCTCCGGTGATGGTCAGGACGGCCATGACCCTGGAAAGAGACGCAGAGGTGGATACCTTGAAGTCACAGATGTCCCAAGTGCTGGGAATGCTGACCTCCCTGATGAAAAAGGAGTCAAAGGTACCTCAGAGGGAAAGCCCAAGGAGGGAGCTGTTTCCGAATACCTCAGCGCCTGCATCCCTGGAGGATAGGGGGGATATGACTTGTTTCAACTGCGGAGGGATTGGTCACGCTGCCAGAGTGTGTTCCAGTCCCAAGAAGAAGAGACTGAATAACTGCAAGCCGCCGGAAAACTTCAGCGGGCCCCGGTGCCCATCACCTTCAGTGAGCTCCAAACTGAATAAGAAGCACATGAGAGGAGTGGACAGGACCCCACAGAAGAAACCGAAGGTTTCTCAGAGGGAACGCACTCCAAAGAAAGACAGTAATGTCTCTCAGCGGGTAGCTACACCCACAACGAGGAGGGAGATCAATGCATACCAGGCCCAAGAGAGACTCAAGTCCAGAGATAAATGGAGGAAAGAAAGTCAAAAAGGGAAATGCAAAGATCAAAGGAAAGAGACCCCTTTGAAGCGGTATCCAGAGAAGCTGGTGAGTCTATACGAAAGCCCTGCTGGATACAGGGGCACAGGTGACCCTGTTGTATCGGGACTTTTATGACAAGCATCTAAGTCACCTACCCATCCAGAAGATTGAAGAGTTGGAGATATGGGGAATTGGGACAGAGAGTTTCCCCTATGATGGCTATCTGCCCATAAAACTGACTTTTGACCCGTCCATAGCTGGAAAGGCTGAAGTGTTCGACACCTTGGCTGTGGTGTGCCCCCGACCGCCTGGAGCTAACAAGAGTTCCTTGGTAATAGAGACCAACACAGATCTGGTCCGAAGACTTCTAGTCCCACTGACAAGAGGGAAGAACCCAACAGTCACTGAGATACACCCAATGTTGAAGACCGCCTACCAACGGCTGATCTTGGAACAGAAGGCCCCGGAAGAGGGGGTAGATAAGGTCTAGAGACTGGGAAGAAAGGGGAAAGTGCTGCAGCCCAGTGAGATGGCCTGCCTGCGGGCCACAGTGAAACTCACTTGGGAGCAGGGATGAGCCGAACACCCCCCTGTTCGGTTCGCACCAGAACCTGCGAACAGACAAAATGTTTGTGTAAACTTTAGAACCCTATTAAATACAATGAACTCGAACGTTCGAAATCTAAAGTGTTAATTATAAAGGCTAATATGCAAGTTATTGTCCTAAAAAGTGTTTGGGGACCCGGGTCCTGCCCCAGGGGACATGTATCAATGCAAAAAGAAGTTTTAAAAACGTTTTTTCGGGAGCAGTGATTTTAATAATGCTTAAAATGAAAAAATAAAAGTGAAATATTCCTTTAAATTTCGTACCTGGGGGGTGTGTATGATATGCATGTAAAGTGGCGCATGTTTCCCGTGCTTAGAACTGTCCCTGCAAAAAGTGTCATTTTTGAAAGAAAAAAAATGCATTTAAAACTGACTCGCGGCTATTAATGAATTGTCGGCTCCCGGCAATACATACAAAAGTCATTGAGAAAAAAAAAAAAAAAAAGCGTGGGGGTTCCCCAGAATTCAATTACCAGGCCCTTCAGATCTGGCATGGATTTTAAGGGGAACTCCACCCCAAGTTTAAAAAAAAAATGGCGTGGAGTCCCCCTAAAAATCCATACCAGACCCCTTATCCGAGCACGCAACCTGGCCGGCCGCAGGGGAAAAGGGGGGGACGAGAGAGCGGCCCCCCCTCCCTCCTGAACCGTACCAAGCCACATGCCCTCAACATGGGGAGGATGTCCCCATGTTGATGGGGACAAGGGCCTCATCCCCACAACCCTTGCCCGGTGGTTGTGGGGGTCTGCGGGCGGGGGGCTTATCGGAATCTGGAAGACCCCTTTAACAAAGGGGACCCCCAGATCCCGCCCCCCCCCTATGTGAATTGGTAACGGGTACATTGTACCCCTACCATTTCACGAAGAAAGCGTAAAAAAATGTTTAAAAAAACACACAAACACCTTGAAAAAGTCCTTTATTTAAAAAAATAAATAAATAAACATTCCAGCGGTGAAATCCAGTGTCCCGCGGCGATCCCGATGTCCAGCGCTGTCCTTCATTGGTTGTGCCTGAGCGGACCTGATGGGGAACTCCCTCTCAGTATTTTAAATGTATAGACCCGCCCCTTCTAAAGTTCCCCATCAGGTCCGCTCAGCGGACGAGATGCGGAACATGAGAAGGGGCGGGTCTATACATGTATTACCAAAGTGAGAGCAGTTCCCCATCAGGTCCGCCCCCTCGGTATGTCAGACCCGCCTACGTCATTGGCTTGAGCGGGGAACTTCCTTCACTATGTAAATTTAAATTTACATAGTGAAGGAAGTTCCCCGCTCAAGCCAATGACGTAGGCGGGTCTGACATACCGAGGAGGCGGACCTGATGGGGAACTGCTCTCACTTTGGTAATACATGTATAGACCCGCCCCTTCTCATGTTCCGCATCTCGTCCGCTGAGCGGACCTGATGGGGAACTTTAGAAGGGGCGGGTCTATACATTTAAAATACTGAGAGGGAGTTCCCCATCAGGTCCGCTCAGGCACAACCAATGACGGACAGCGCTGGACATCGGGATCGCTGCGGGACACTGGATTTCACCGCTGGAATGTTTTTTTTTTTTTAAATAAAGGACTTTTTCAAGGTGTTTGTGTGTTTTTTTAAACATTTTTTTACGCTTTCTTCGTGAAATGGTAGGGGTACAATGTACCCCTTACCAATTCACATAGGGGGGGGGCGGGATCTGGGGGTCCTCTTTGTTAAAGGGGTCTTCCAGATTCCGATAAGCCCCCCGCCCGCAGACCCCCACAACCACCGGGCAAGGGTTGTGGGGATGAGGCCCTTGTCCCCATCAACATGGGGACATCCTCCCCATGTTGAGGGCATGTGGCTTGGTACGGTTCAGGAGGGAGGGGGGGCCGCTCTCTCGTCCCCCCCTTTTCCCCTGCGGCCGGCCAGGTTGCGTGCTCGGATAAGGGGTCTGGTATGGATTTTTAGGGGGACTCCACGCCATTTTTTTTTTAATTTGGGGTGGAGTTCCCCTTAAAATCCATGCCAGATCTGAAGGGCCTGGAATGGATATTTGGGGGAACCCCACGTCAATTTTTTTTTTATTTGCGGCGGGGTTCCCCTTAATATCCATTCCAGACCTGAAGGGCCTGGTAATTGAATTCTGGGGAACCCCCACGCTTTTTTTTTTTTTTTTATCAATGACTTTTGTATGTATTGCCGGGAGCCGACAATTCATTAATAGCCGCGAGTCAGTTTTAAATGCATTTTTTTCTTTCAAAAATGACACTTTTTGCAGGGACAGTTCTAAGCACGGGAAACATGCGCCACTTTACATGCATATCATACACACCCCCCAGGTACGAAATTTAAAGGAATATTTCACTTTTATTTTTTCATTTTAAGCATTATTAAAATCACTGCTCCCGAAAAAACGGCCGTTTTTAAAACTTCTTTTTGCATTGATACATGTCCCCTGGGGCAGGACCCGGGTCCCCAAACACTTTTTAGGACAATAACTTGCATATAAGCCTTTATAATTAGCACTTTAGATTTCTCCCATAGATTTTTCGAATTTGCCGCGAACACCCCAATTTGTTCGCTGTTCGGCGAACGGGCGAACAGGCAATGTTCGAGTCGAACATGAGTTCGACTCGAACTCGAAGCTCATCCCTACTTGGGAGCAGCCTGGTCATTTTGTCATGCTGGAACCCGACCCAAGGGAAGAACCTTCGGGCTTAGAAGTAGTCCCAGAAGTGGTTCCGGTGAGGGCCCTGAAGAAGGCCCATTGTAAGGTGCCTGTGAGTGTCAGAAACACCACGGATGGTCCCATGGAAATCCCAGCCAGGCTGTTGTTGGGCCGGGCGAGCTCAGCCACACCAGTTGCTTCATCAGATGTGGAGAAGACAGATGGAGAAAGTACTGTGTGGGAGAAACTTTCCATGGAGAATCCAAACCTGCCCAGGGCTTGGAGAGAGAGAGCCAAGGCCCAGTTGACCCGATGGGAAAGGATCTTTTCCCATGATGAATTTGATGTGGGGTGTGCTAGGAGTGCCACCCATCGAATCCGCCTTCAGGAAGACAAGCCCTTCAGGGAGAGGGTTAGGCGGGTTCCGCTGGCAGACCTCGAAGATCTGAGGGGACAGCTCGCCGAGCTCAAAAGAACAGGGGTGATCCAGGAATCTAGAAGTCCATATGCCTCCCCCATAATGGTAGTCCGGAAGAAGAATGGGTCATTAATGCTGTGCATAGACTATAGGACCCTCAACAGGAGAACCACACCGGATCAGTATACCACTCCGAGGATAGAAGATGCCCTGCAGAGCTTGTCTGGAGCCAAGTGGTTCAGTGTTATGGACCTCAAGAGCGGGTACTATCAGATAGCGATGCATCCAGAAGACAAAGAAAAGACGGCTTTCATAACCCCGGTAGGGTTCTTCTAATTCAATCGGATGCCTCAGGGTCTGTCTGGAGTGCCAGCACCCTTCCAAAGACTCATGGAGAAGACTGTGGGAGACATGAATCTCATTGAGGTCCTTGTATACTTGGATGACATCATTGTCTTCGGGAGAACTTTGGAGGAACATGAGGCGAGGCTGGAGAAAGTTTTGAAGAGACTGAGTGAGGAAGGACTCAAGCTCTCACCTGAAAAATGCCAATTTTATCAGTCTTCAGTCAACTATCTGGGACACATAGTGTCTGAAGATGGGGTGGCCACAGACCCTGAAAAGTTGGAGGCAGTCACCTCCTGGCCAAGGCCCACCACCGTGACAGAACTCAGGTCCTTCCTGGAATTCTGTTCCTATTACAGGAGGTTCGTGAAGGGGTTTGCTCGGATACCCAGGCCCTTGAATGAGCTGCTAAAGACGGATGGAGAAGAGGATGACACGGGCCCCAGAAAACCAGGGGAGTCAGTCAAGGACCAGTGGAATGAGAAGTGTGAAGATGCCTTCCAGATGTTGAAAAAGACCTTAACCACTGCCCCTGTCCTGGCCTATGCAGACCCAAAGAAGCCTTACGAACTCCATGTAGATGCCAGCCATGATGGTTTGGGAGGAGTGCTCTACCAGGAGCATGAAGGGCAACTGAGACCTGTTGCGTATGTGAGCAGAAGCCTGACCCCCTCCGAAAAGAACGATCCTACTCATAAATTGGAGTTCCTGGCCCTCAAGTGGGCCGTGGTTGACAAACTCCGAGACTATCTGTATGGGGCAGACTTCACGGTAAAAACGGATAACAATCCTCTCACCTACCTTTTTACCACAGAAAAGCTGGACGCCACTGGACATAGATGGCTGGCGGCGCTGTCTGCCTTCAGTTTCAGCCTAAAATACAGACCTGGAGTGGAAAATCGAGATGTGGACGCCTTGTCCAGAAGATCTCATGTCTCCACCCGCAGTATAGAAGACTGGACCCAAGTGGCACCCGACGGGGTGCAGGCCCTCTGTCAAGGGGCTGAACTCCAAGCCAGGGGAGGCTCAAGAGCAGAAGAAATAGGGGTTACTCTAGTAGGAGTCCCCAAGCAGTACTGTGGAGTGACCCAACTGGGAGAAGACAATTTGCCAAGACTGAACAAAAAGGAGTTGAGATCCGACCAATTGGAGGACCCTATGGGAAGACTGGTCCTAGAGGTGTTGGATAACCAGGATCCAAACAGACTCCTACGTCACCCCTCGAAGGAAGCTCGCCTGTTGAAGAAGGAGTGGGACAGACTGCAGGTGCGTCAGGGAGTGGTCTACCGAAGGGGCCCCTCTGATGACCAAGAAGACAAATGGCAGTTGTTCCTGCCCGAGAAACACAGAGAAACTGTCATGATTGCTCTGCATGACAGCCATGGCCACCTAGGGGTGGAAAGGACTTTCCAACTCATTAGGGACCGTATCTATTGGCCCTGCATGAGGGCTGAAGTTGAGGAATACTGCCACTCATGTGCACGATGCATCCAGAGAAAGACTTTGCCCCATCAAGCTGCCCCAATGGGTCATCTACAAAGTCAAAGCCCACTTGATCTGGTATGCATTGATTTTCTCTGCCTCGAATCCGACCTGAATGGACTAGGAAATGTTCTGGTGGTAACCGACCATTTCACCAGGTATGCCCAGGCTTTTCCAACCAAAGACCAGAAGGCATCCACTGTGGCCAAGATACTTATGGAGAAATACTTCATACATTATGGGCTACCACAATGGCTCCATTCAGACCAGGCAAGGGATTTTGAAAGTAGGCTGATACGAAAACTCCTGGATACCTTGGGGATCAAGAAGACAAGGACTACTCCTTATCATCCACAAGGTGATGCTCAGCCGGAGAGGTTCAATCGAACCCTACTCAACATGCTGGGAACTTTAAGTGGTGAAAAGAAGCAACATTGGAGCAATCACATAGCGGCCCTTGTGCATGCTTACAATAGCACTATCAGCGACGCTACAGGATTGTCACCCTATAGACTCATGTTCGGGAGAGAAGCAAGATTGCCAGTGGATCTGGCCTTTGGCACTTCCATAGACCATTGTTCTGCTGCTTCCCACAAGGGATATGTAGATAGACTCATACGCAATTTGAAAATGGCCTATGAGCAGGCCCAGGCGGCCTCGGAGCAAAGGGGGGCTCGCAACAAGAGGAATTTCGACTTAAAGGTTAGGACCCAAGACCTACAACCAGGAGACAGAGTGTTGTTGCGGAACTTGGGAGTCCCTGGAAAACACAAGCTTGCAGATAGATGGAGACCTGAACCTCATGTTGTTTGCAAAAGACTACCGGGCCTACCCGTTTACAGACTTAAACCAGATGGGAAGTTGGGGCCTTTGAAGACTTGGCATTGGAACCACCTACTTCCGCTAGCTGAGGCGGTTCGGCTACCCCCTATGATGAATTCCCCTGAACCCACTTCCATCCTGGATATTCCTAGACCAAACACTCGGTCTCAGACCCCTCGGACGGAGGATGCAGAAGATTCGGAGATGAGTGAAGATGAGGGAGAGGAACTTGGCTGGCTTTGGCCTTCCCAGGCCCCGACAACTTCTGCTATTGATCTTCTACCTGACGAAGATACCGAAGATCAGACACTGAATGCAGAAGCTACTGAGTTCATCCCGTCCAGTCCTTGGTCAGACACTTGGGAGAGTGCCTGCAAATTATCCCTGGAGGAGGATCCAAGGGAAGCCATGTATCTCCCTGCTCCAGAGCCCAATGCTCCTGAGTCAGAGGAGATCCCCAAGTCAGTTACGGAAGAAGAGCCTGTTCCAACAGAAAGTCCAAGGGGACAGAGGAAACGGAGGGCCATAAAACCTCCCAGGAGATTGACTTACCCACAAATGGGAGAGAGTGTGGAAGACACTGTAGTTACTGCCAGAAGGAGTATGGAAGACCCCAACCCTCCCACTGTTCATTTGGTGGGAGGCAACCCTAGCTCACTCTCTGGCACAGTTAGACAGGATACTGATGATAATGTGTCCTGTGGGCAGGGGAGTTCACTACCTCGTTTTTGGTGGGAATTTCCTCTGCCGACATCATATGAAAAGTTGATGGATGTTGTACGATCTGTAGTTTAAGGTTATGTTATCTTTGGGGACCAAAGAGTTTAAGTGGGGGGAGTGTGTAGCGGGGTCTCCTTTAATGACCCCAGGACTACGTTACCCAGAACCCAATCGGCCCCAGGGCGGAAGTTTCCACCGCAGAGACTCATGGGAGGGGCTACTTAAGGAAGAGGAGAGGCGGAGCTTGGCCTCTTTGGACACCGCGCTGCAAGCAACCAGTCTTCCTGTGCGGATCTGCTGTGGTGCAAGGCCTGAAGCCTGAGGCCTTGCGTGACATCCGAAGAGCCTTCCACCCCACTGCGGAGCCTGGGTGGATCCTGACCTGTCGAGTGAGGACGTCAGTTGGATCGGGGACCCGATCGGTGCGGACGCTGTGTGCGACACACAGGCGGTGGAAGTCCCGGGCTGGGATCGTGCCCGGAGTGGTGAGCGGGCACCTGCCCATACCAATAGACTGTGCCGTGTTCAGGCCTATAGACTGCCTAGGCCCACTGTTCGTTTATCTGTGCTTCCAGGGGGGGACCGGTAGCAGGACAGAGTTGAAGTATCTACCCCCCCCCCCTTTTGCATAGTGTTTTCAAGTTATCACCTATTGCGGATTACAAATGGCTATTTCATCAAGTGCACCAACGAAAGCTGGCATGTGAAGAAACCCCCCCCCCCCTCCCTTTAAGAAAAAGTGACTAAGATTCATCCCATGTCAGGCCTGACCTAGGTGGGGAGTTAGGAAATTTGTTTAGTGCGCCATAGGGCGCGCACGCCATAATAGCTACGCGTGGTGGATTATTGCGCTGCGCCATTATATTGTGCTGCAACTATTGGATTGATTAATGCAGGGCTCTGCAAGCCAATTTACATGTTGAATTTTATACTCTGTGTTATTCTCTACCAGTAAAGCTGTTATATATAATCTCTCGCCTCAGCGTGTTGTCTGACTGCTTAGAGATTATTAAGTGCAATACACCTGAAAGTGGTATAAGTTTTAACCCCAGACTAACTGTGCCAGAGTGGGTCGAGTAAGATTGCCGGGGGTTGGCGGTACTGTATACAGGGCCCGAAGTCAAACCAGCGGCTCTCTTAACTGGGGGTAGCGCTACACATGCGTTGTTAAGCAATGTTGATGAAAATTGGTTGCTGCACTGTTGGTTGCTTTTGTGGAAAGTTGTTTCACAGTTCTCTTCGAGAGTGCTTCCAGCATCAGTTTTGTGCAGGGGGTGCTCAGGGGAATCGCTGGAGGAATCAGAGATAGTAGACATGGGGGAGGCCTCTCCGTATGCTGGTGTGATGGGGTGTATTCCTGCTGGTGCGGTCCGAGGTGCGGCTGAGCAGTGGTTGGTATATGGCACGTGTACTGTCTCACCCGCTAGACCTCATGTAAAGGAAGAGCCCGGAACGGACGTGGCAGTAGTGGGAATTCGGTCCATCACTCGCAGAGAAGTGCAGTTTGAGGTACCCGGAGACACTTTGATAAGAAATAACAGTGATG
The DNA here is from genome assembly GCA_029206835.1 of Rana muscosa. Lineage (NCBI taxonomy): Eukaryota > Metazoa > Chordata > Amphibia > Anura > Ranidae > Rana > Rana muscosa. The sequence continues at coordinate 35,785,157 of CM055116.1, read as the reverse complement.
GTAACTGTAACGAAAAAGTGTATGAGAGGCACTGTAGAGCACTGTCAGACAACTCTTAGCTATTGGTTGAGGTACCAATGGACACAGAAATGGTTAAAGAGATTGGTGTGGAAAAATGTGGCGAAAAATGTGCGTTGGTAGGACAATTGCTGTTAGAGTGTTGGACAACAGGGGTGATGTGAAACTGCGGTACTGTCCCATAGGGAGTAACTGCTTGCCTGAAGGTGGTCCCTCCATAGACACTGTCATAGCAAACAAGGGGACAAGAGGTCACAATGACAATATTGAGGTTAAACAGAAGGATATGGTGTTGATCCTAGATGGTTTGGTTGCCAAGAGTAGCCACACAGGGGTTAGTGAACCTGAGAAACAAATTTTGTTGATTAATGTTGCGTCAGGTAGTGAGAGTGGCCAGTCCCTGACAGATTTCATGGAAGTGGGCCCTCAACAGTCCCTGGAGAGTAGGTCTGTGGGAGAAAAAAGAAGGATCCCGAGGCCAGAAGGGATAGAGAGATTAGTGGGAGCCCACGGTTCAGGAAGAAGTGCTGGTGGAAGCACACCCGGAAGAAGATGTGCGTGGAGTGCCCCTTTAGAGAAAAGGCTGGGTAGATTAGGACTCCTGCTGCTGATAGTTGGCACAGAGGCGCCAAGGTGAAGTGCTGGTGGAAACATACCCGGAAAAAGAAATGGGCCTACGCAGCCAATGACTGGCACAGAGGTGTCCCATTTATGGTGACCCGTCTATGTGTTCCTCCCTCCAGTTCGAAACAGGGGGGGAGGATATGTGATGGTGGGACCCTGGGAGACCTTAAAGAGTGTTGGTTTATGCCAGATTTTGTAGAGAAAGACAGGTTAAATAAACAGCTGTGTTGGGCTATTTAGTTCTGACCTGACTATGGATCAGGGCCCCACCCAACAGACAGGAAGTCTGTCCCTGGGAGTCAGGTGGACTCCCATCCCTCTGAGAGGAGTCAGAGGCTATCTACGCTGCATGGGTGCAGCCAAAGTGTGCGTGTCTGCAAGAGACAGATGTCATTGATGTTTGAGCAGCAAAGCGCTGACCAGGAGTAAGTGAGGAGTGAGCTTATCTCTAGGAAACTCTGTTTGTTCTGAGGAGGAGACTTTAGGCCTAGGCTAAAGGCCTGAGACAGCCGGATGACAAAGAATGAAAGCCAGGAGGCTAAAGTGTTGAGTATGCAAGATACAGTAATGGTGGAACCCCCCTGCAAGGGCTACTGATATATTTGTGAACTTTTTGTGCTTTTAAATAAAAATAGGCTACCATGCCCTAAAATATAGTTCCTGACTCGCCTGAGTCACTGGAAAAACGCATCTACCACGAGAGCTAATGGTCCCCAACTTCACAATAGGTAAATAGGATCTTAAAAAATATATACCATACAGTCTAGGAAGAGAAGGTTGGCGACTCATACGTTACCTATATATTGACCCATATATGTGGACCAGCGGTTGCCCATGATGAAATGGGAAGGCGGCTCTGAAACAGCTGTCTCACCCGGGGTTGAGGCGGGGGCACTCCCCACACCCCCCTATAGCCAAGGGGGAACTGGAGAGGGGGCCACGAGAAACAACAGTCATGGAAGGGGAAGAGAGGAAGGTATAGGCGCATGGGGGACAGGTCAGGTTACTAAAGAGTGAAATGAGTGAGATGAATTAAAATGAGAGTGATTGAAAATATATAAAGTATGTGATACCAAATGTGTGTGGGTGGGTGGAGGGTGGGTAGTATCAGATGTTAATTGAAAGTGGGGTGTGTAATATGTAGTGTGTATACATTTACAGCAATTATTGACTGAATTTAAACAGGGGAATAAATCTATATATACAAATGATTGCATACGGAAATAAGTCAGGAAGAAAAATCCCAGTACATTACCAGTGTTGCTAATATGTATAGATGTATGTATGTCAATATCAGTGTGAGTGGGTGCGTGTATCTGTGAGTGTGTGTCACTTTTAATATATTTTTGATTCCATCTGTTAAACCAGCTCCATCTGTTAAATTGGATTACATCGCTGGAGATCGAGGATAGATTTATTGGATTACATCGCTGGAATCTCTTTTTTATTTTTTAATTTTTTTATTTTTAATAAAGGACTTGTCCCAAGCTGTCTCCTGTGATTTTTAACATTTTGATACTTTCTTTTTGTGAAATGGTAGGGGTACAATGTACCCCTTACCAAGGGGGGTGGGATCTGGGGGTCCCCTTTGCTAAAGGGGGCTTCCAGATTCCGATAAGCCCCCCGCCCGCAGACCCCCGCAACCACCGGGCAAGGGTTGTGGGGATGGCACATCCTCCCCATGTTGAGAGCATGTGGCCTGGTAAGGTTAAGGAGGGGGGGCGCTCTCTCGCCCCCCCCCTCTTTTCCTGCGGCCTGCAAGGTTTCGTGCTCGGATAAGGGTCTGGTATGGATTTTTGGTGGGAACCCCACGCCATTTTTTTAAAATTTTGGTACGGAGTTCCCCTCAAAATCCATAACAGACCTGAAGGGCCTGGTACTGGAATTTTGGGGGACCCCCACGCATTTTTTTATTTTATTTTTCAATGACTTCCAATGACTTTTATCTGTATTGCCAGGACCCGACAATTCATTTTAGCCGTGAGTAGTTTTAAATGACTTTTTTTCATTTAGAAATGTCATTTTGTGCAGAGACTGTTATAAACACGGGAAACATGCGCTACTTTACAGGTATACTATAGACACCTCCCAGGTATGAAATTTAAAGGAATATTTCACTTTTATTGTTTCACATTAAGCATTATTAAAATCACTGCTCCCGAAAAAACTGATGTTTTTAAAACTTTTTTTGCATTGATATATGTCCCCTGGGACCCGGGTCCCCAAACACTTTTTATGACAATAACTTGCATATTAACCTTTACAATTAGCACTTTTGATTTTTCATGTTCGTGTCCCATAGACTTTAACGGTGTTTGCGTGTTCGAACTATTTTTTTGCCTGTTTGCATGTTCTGGATGCGAACCGAACCGGGGGGGTGGGGGGGTGTTCGGCCCATCCCTACTCCCAAGCACGAATAGTGTTGAGCATTGAAGCGGTCAACTGGTAGGATGCCCTGCGACCCCTAAATACAAGTACCTTAATAGCTTCTATAGAACCTGCCACTGCTGCTTCCAACCTAGTAGAAGAGTTGGATAAATCTGGGCTCAGCCACCATGCAACCGCGACCAACTGAGTGGCTAAAAAATATTATAAAATATAAATCCAGAAAAGCGAAACCACTCTGTTCGCAAGGGTGCATCAGGGTGGTTAATTTATACCTGGGGTTCTTCGATCCCCTTAAGAATGATGAAAGCCACTGAGGAGTGTGTCTAAAAAGGTACATACATTTTGGTTTAATTTTCATTTTAAAAAGATTAATGCGACCCAGTAGAGATAATAGTAGAGACTTCCACACTTTTAACTTTGACCCAATATCTCCTAGAATTCAAATTCAAGGAGATTAATTCAGAGGCTTGGCGGGAAATTACAACTAAGTACTTGAAATTCTCTACCCACTGCAATGGAATATCATTCAAGGCTGTGCTACGGGCCTCGATATCTATTGGAAACAACAAAGACTTAGTCCAATTAACCTTAAGCCCATTAATTGTTGAGAAAAAGTCCAATATCTGTAAGGCCCCTTGAAGAGAGGGTCCGGTGTCGTTCAAGAACCATAAGAGATCATCTGCATACAAGGCTACCCTCCGACCAGCCAATCCACAACCTCTTAATATTAGGGAAAGTACGGAGAGTCTCCTCCACACTAGGGATGAGCCGAACATCCCCTGGTTTGGTTCGCAGCAGAACATGCATACAGGTAAAAAGTTTGTTCGAACACGCGAACACCGTTAAAGTATATGGGACACGGACGTGAAAAATCAAAAGTGCTAATTTTAAAGGCTAATATGCAAATTATTGCCATAAAAAGTGTTTGGGGACCCAGGTCCTGCCCCAGGGGACAAAAAAAAGTTTTAAAAACATCAGTTTTTTCGGGAGCAGTGATTTTAATAATGCTTAAAGTGAAACAATAGAAATGAAATATTCCTTTAAATATCGTGCCTGGGGGGTGTCTATAGTATGCCTGTAAAGTGGCACATTTTTCCCGTGTTTAGAACAGTCCCCAGAAAAATTACATTTCTAAAGAACAAAAAGTAATTTAAAACTGCTAACGGCTATAATGTATTGTCGGGTCCCGGCAATATAGTAGATGAAAATCATTGAAAAAAATGGCATGGGTCCCCGCCCAGTCCATTACCAGGCCCTTACGGTCTGGTATGGATATTAAGGGGAACCCCGCACCCCCCAAAAAAAAGCCATGGGGGTCCCCCAGGCCCTATATACTCTGAACAGCAGTATATATACTATACGGCCTGCCCTATATACTCTGCAGAAAATTGGGCCTTTGGTTTTGGTGGCACCAGAACACTGTAAGTCCTCACAGTTACTGTTGTTGGGCGCAGGAAGGGGCCTTGCTGTGAAATATTAGATCAAAAATTGCAATTACATGCCCCTGGTAAACAGGGGCAGAAAAATTGGACCTTTGGTGATGGTGGTGGTGCCACAACACTGTAAACCCTTACAGTTACTCTTGGTGGGCGCAGGAACGGGCCCCGCTGTGAAATATTATATCAAGAATTGTAATTACATGTCCCTGTTAAACAGGTACAGAAATATTGGGCCTTTGATGGTGGTGGTGGTGGTGCCACAACACTGTAAACCCTCACAGTTACTCTTGGTGGGCACAGGAACGGGCCCTGCTGTGAAATATTAGATCAAAAATTGTAATTACATGCCCCTGGTAAAAGGGGCAGAAAAATTGGGCCTTTGTTGGTGGTGTCACAACACTGTAACCCCTCACAGATACTCTTGTTGAGTGCAGCCTCAGCAACACATTGTCCAGCACCAGGAAATTGTAGCCTCCCAGGGTTTGGAAATGAATTGCACAAACTTTTCTTCAAGGCCTCCTGAAGATATTTCATCCTCTGCTCCCTCTGCAGCCAGTAATGATCCCTCTCCTTGATACCACAAATCCTAAGGTCCTTTCGCAGGCTTTGCAGAATCAGGGAGGCCATGTAGCATAAGTTTGCAGAGGCATTAGATTCTGAGTCCTATTGGTCACTAAGGATCACATGATCCGCAACTACTTCCTCCCAGCCACGTACAACTCCTTGGGTTTCTGGGGACTGAAACAATTTCTTGAAGACTGCTGCTGAGTGTTATCATCCACGTCCATGCTGACACAATCCTCCTTCTCTTCTTCCTGTGTGTTTGGGTGGGCCCATAGGAATACTATCTGGATAAAGTGGGCCTTGAGAGGTAAGGAAGTCCTCCTCATCCTCCCGCTGTTCTGCCTCAAGTGCCCTGTCCATTATTCCATTAAGCATGTGCTCCAACAGGAAGACAAGAGGGACAGTATCACTGATGCATGCATTGTCACTGTTCACCATTAGGGATGAGCCGTACACCCCCCCCGTTCGGTTCGCATTAGAACCTGCGAACAGACCTAAAGTTTGTGCAAACTTTAGAACCCTATTAAATACAATGGACTTGAACGTTCGAAATCAAAATTGCTAATTATCAAGGCTAATATGCAAGTTATTGTCCTAAAAAGTTGCGGGGATGAGGCCCTTGTCCCCATCAACATGGGGATATGGTGCTTTGAGGGATCACAGACCCCCAAAGCATCCTCCACATGTTGAGGGCATGTGGCCTGGTACGGTTCAGGAGGGGGGGGCGCTCTCTCGTCCCCCCTCTTTTCCTGCGGCCTGACAGGTTGCGTGTTCGGATAAAGGGTCTGGTATGAATTTTTTGGGGGGAACTCCACGTCATTTTTTTTTAACTTTAGTGTGGAGTTCCCCTTAAAATCCATACCAGACCTGAAGGGCATACTATAGACACCCCCCCAGGTACGAAATTTAAAGGAATATTTCACTTTTATTGTTTAACTTTAAGCATTATTAAAATCACTGCTCCCGAAAAAACTGCAGTTTTTAAAGCTTTTTTTTGCATTGATACATGTCCCCTGGGGCAGGACCCGGGTCCCCAAACACTTTTTATGACAATAACTTGCATATAAGCCTTTAAAATTAGCACTTTAGATTTCTCCCATAGACTTTTACAGGGTGTTCCGCGGCTTTTCGAATTTGCCACGAACACCCCTAATTGTTCTCTGTTCAGCGAACGGGCGAACAGGCAATGTTCGAGTCGAACATGAGTTTGACTCAAAATCGAAGCTCATCCCTAGTAAAGGTCTTCCGTTAGCTTTTTGAACATGGGAGGGTAGTTATATTTGTATAGTTGATCAATTCTAGACGTGAGGTTAATGCCTAAATAGGGATTAGATGTAGAGTTACAGGAGAAGGGGAAGTGGTCTTTTAGTCTATCTACCAAGTCTTGGGGAGTTGAGACATTGAGGGCCACCGATTTAGTCATATTAACTTGTAGGCCCGAGACACACCCAAAGTCATTAAGAAGTTGTATAATGTTGGGGCTTGAGATAAGGGGGGACGTAATAAAGAGGAGGACGTCGTCCGCAAATAGTGCGCATCTGTGTGTCGATTGGTCACAGCAAACCCCATGAATGTCTGGGTGGAGTCTAATCGCGATAGCCAGAGTTTCTATGGCTACCGTGAAAAGAAGAGGGGAGAGGGGGCAACCCTGCCTTGTACCTTTCTTGATAGAGAACTGTTCTGAGAAATGCCCCTGAATTCTAACCTGTGCTTTGGGTTGGGAGTAGAGGGCCTCCAATGTTTTAATGAAGTCAGGTCCAAAACCCCATTTCTGAAGCATAGTAAAGAGATAGGGCCAGGCAACCGTATTGAACGCCTTTTGGAGGTCTATAGAGAGGAGGTAGCCCTCCTGGGGGGATCCACTGTCCCATCCCGACTTCATAAGAGAAATAGTGTCCACCGCTCTCCATATCTGGTCTGGACCCTGCCTCCCTGGGATAAATCCCACTTGGTCCTTGTGAATATACGAACCAATAAATGATGCTAGTCTGTTCGATAATATCTTCATCATTATCTTTAAGTCAGTGTTGATTAAAGAGATTGGTCTATAGTTGCTTACTTCGCTAGGATCTTGGCCCGGTTTGGGGATTACCGATATATAAGCTAAGTTATCTGCAGAATCTAGGGGGGGGGTCCTTGCTCAATGAGTTGAAGAAGAGGGCCAGATAGGTAGAGAGCACGTCTGCGAAGGTTTTGTAGTAATGGGTTTAAAAGCCGTCAGGGGCCTGGGGCGGAGTCTTTTTTAAGGTCTTTGATGACCGCTCGGATCTCAGATTCCTGGAACGGTGAATCCAAGATAGAGCGTGAGAATCTGAGAGTTTCGTAAGGGGGACATTCTCTAAAAAGGAGTCAAGGTGGTTGTGGGAGTTAGGGTTGCCGTCAGAGTATAGGGTGGAATAGAAGGATTGAAAGGCTTCAAGTATCTTTTTGGGGTTCTGAGTCAGAGAGCCAGTTGAAGATTTAATTTTTGGGAGGGAAAAAGTCCTGTGTTTGGGGGTAAGTTTAGCCGCCAACTGTGGGCCAAACTTATCCGCCCGCATGTAATGCCTGCCACTCATCCAACATAGGTTCTTTTCTGCAGTAGAAGTGAGGGCCATGTTAAGGGCCATCCTGGTAAATTCTAGTTTGGCTAGGGTAGCAGGGGTGGGTTTCTGTTTGTGAGTTGCGCTAAGGGCTTTAAATTCTTTCTCTAGGTTCATGACTTCCGCTTTTCGTTCACGCTTCAGTTTTGAGGAGAGTTGAATAATCTTCCCTTTAATCACCACTTTGTGAGCTCCCCATAAGGAGCTTGGGGAGATGTCTCCAGTGTCATTAGTCGAAAAGTATTCCCGAATCTCCCTTTCCAACATGGTGCAGTGCACTGGGTTGGAGAGGATTGTTTTGTTAGGGGCCAGTGGCGGGGTCCTGAGGGAGTTACGGAGTCTGTGAGTTTCAAGGTTACCAGGGAGTGGTTAGACCATGGAACATCTTGTATGGAGGCTTGGAAAGCTGTGTGTATGTCAGAAGTGAGTAGAAAAATATGATCTATCCTGGCGTAAGTCTTATGTGGAGCTGAGTAGTGCATGTAGTCTTTTGCAGAGGGGTTTAGTTCCCTCCAGGTGTCAATAAGTCCTAGTGAGTGTAGGAGTCAGGCGATTTGGAGGCTCTGCTTAAGTGGATTTTTGAGGTGGGGAATCCCTTGGGCCGATTTGTCCAGCAGGTGATCAAAGGTGATGTTGGAATCACCGCCCATAATCACTCTGCCCTCAAAATGAGGGGAGAGGGATGAGAGCATTGAGGAGAAGAATTTAGCTTGGCCGCGGTTGGGGGCATAATACGATATAAAGGTATACAAACTTCCCGCTATCGTGCCTTTGACTAGAATGTAACGCCCTTCTTTATCTTTGATCGTCTGAGAATGAGTGAATGAGGTCCTTTTGGAGAATAGTACTGCCACACCCTTTGTTTGGCATCTACGTTTGCTAGATAAAAGGTGGGGTTTCCGTGATGGAGGAAGGAGGGGGTATACCTATAAGGTCCCTTTCACACAAACGGCTGTTCTGCCGCAGTTAAAAGCATGTTTTGTTATTTTGAAATTCAGAGAATCCTGGCACAGCATTCACTTGCAGTTGTACATTGTGATTAGCTGCGTTTATGTGCGTTTACGTGCAGCTGCGTTTAGCCGCGTTTAGCTGCGTTGGAACATTCTTGCCATTTCTGTTCCACTGTTCCATTGCTTTCTGTTGTTTTTCTTTCCTTGTTGCCGCTGCTATCTGCAGGTGAAATAGTACACTGTGATTACCTGCAGATAGCTGCAGATAGCTGCAATAAATCGTTCCTGGACGCAGTCAAATTAATTTTTTCTATCCGCACCAAACCCAATGTATTGAAACCGTTGCTAAACGCAGTGTGTGAATGGGGACATAGGAAAGCATTGTGTGAGTTTAAAAGTGAAACAATGCAGCGCTAAACCTAGGAACTAAACCAAGTGAATATCTGTGAAAAAATCAAAGATGAATACTTGAGTGTAACTCCACCCAGATACTCAAACTGGTGATAATGAGAAAAACATGCATATACATGAAAATCTGTGTCAGAATAGTGCACCTAACTACATAGGCCACACCGTAAAATGTCCTGTACGTAAACCAACAAAACAAAACAAAGTCTGTATTAATCCGTGATGGACATGCTGAATCCACTGTGAAGTTTGAAGATATTCACGTTGTAGATGTGTTATATTAAAAACAACCAGGATAGATATGAGGGTACGTTCCAGCATCCACAATACACAGGTAGGTAATGAATACTCTTACTGTGAATCAGATGTAAGTAAGCTGTCAGGAAAGGTTCCATCCACTGGTGATATTTATTATTTGTCTTGCAGTACTGTGGTCCACCAGCAGGTGTCTCCTGGCAGTTTGGAACAGTCAGGAGAATCTTTCCCTGCTGGTGTCGTATTGGTATTATCCTTTGGACGCAGTACTGGTTTCCACCAGCGGATGGATCCTGCCAGTGTGGAGCAAACTGCCCTTCCTCCGCTCAGCTGTGACCTGAAGCTAATCAACCTTCCCATAAATACCCGGCAAGTACAAGCACTCCTTGCCCTGGTATCTCTCTCCCTGACCTAGTACCTGTGTCCCTGACTTAAGCCTGCATCTTATCCCTACCTTGAACCTGCATCCTGCATCCTGCATCCTGCTTGACCCGATCCGACCCGATCCCTACCTTGAGCTCATCCTGCATTTGTCTCCCCGGTTACCTAGATCCCTGCTCTGCAGCCAACCCATCGATCCTCTCCCTGTTCCTGCTTTATTACCATCCTTACCCATCTGCTTGATCCCGCTGTGGTGCCCGTTTCCCGGCTTGAGGTTGTCGTGCCCGTTTCCCGGCTTGAGGTTGTGGTGCCCGTTTCCCGGCTTGAGGTTGTGGTGCCCATTTCCCGGCTTGAGGTTATGATGCCCGTTTCTCAGTCTGTGGAGCCTACTGCCCAGCCTGACGTGTTCCTGTCTGCTGCCCAGCCTGAGATGTTCCTGTCCGCGGCCCAGCCTGAGATGTTCCTGTCCGCGGCCCAGCCTGAGATGTTCCTGTCCGCGGCCCAGCCTGAGATGTTCCTGTCCGCGGCCCAGCCTGAGATGTTCCTGTCCGCGGCCCAGCCTGAGATGTTCCTGTCCGCGGCCCAGCCTGAGATGTTCCTATCCGCTGCCCAGCCTGAGATGTTCCTGTCAGCTGCCCAGCCTGAGACGTTCCTGTCCGCTGCCCAGCCTGAGACGTTCTTGTCCGCTGCCCAGCCTGAGACGTTCCTGTCCGCTGCCCAGCCTGAGACGTTCCTGTCCGCTGCCCAGCCTGAGACGTTCCTGTCCGCTGCCCAGCCTGAGACGTTCCTGTCCGCTGCCCAGCCTGAGACGTTCCTGTTTGCTGCCCAGCCTGAGATGTTCCTGTCTGCTGCGCAGCCTGAGATGTTCCTGTCTGCTGCCCAACCTGAGATTTTCCTGTCTGCTGCCCAGCCTGCGATGTTCCTGTCTGCTGCCCAGCCTGAGATGTTCCTGTCTGCTGCCCAGCCTGAGATGTTCCTGTCAGCTGCCCAGCCTGAGACGTTCCTGTCCGCTGCCCAGCCTGAGACGTTCCTGTCCGCTGCCCAGCCTGAGACGTTCCTGTCCGCTGCCCAGCCTGAGACGTTCCTGTCCGCTGCCCAGCCTGAGACGTTCCTGTCCGCTGCCCAGCCTGAGACGTTCCTGTCCGCTGCCCAGCCTGAGACGTTCCTGTTTGCTGCCCAGCCTGAGACGTTCCTGTCCGCTGCCCAGCCTGAGATGTTCCTGTCTGCTGCCCAGCCTGAGATGTTCCTGTCTGCTGCACAGCCTGAGATGTTCCTGTCTGCTGCACAGCCTGAGATGTTCCTGTCTGCTGCCCAACCTGAGATGTTCCTGTCTGCTGCCCAACCTGAGATGTTCCTGTCTGCTGCCCAGCCTGCGATGTTCCTGTCTGCTGCCCAGCCTGAGATGTTCCTGTCTGCTGCCCAGCCTGAGATGTTCCTGTCTGCTGCCCAGCTCGATGACCCGGAGCCTGCTGCCCAGCTCAATGACCCGGAGCCTGCTGCCCAGCTCGATGACCCGGAGCCTGCTCTCCAGCCCGATGTGTTCCTGTCTGCTGCCCAGCCTGATGTGCCACTGTCTGCTTCCCAGCCTGGTGTGCCCCTGTCTGCTGCCCAGCTTGATGTGACTGTCTCCTGCCCGGATGTGCCTGCTTACCCATTGGATGTGCCCACTGTCTACCCGGATGTGACTTTGCCTATTACCCAGCTTGTTGCCATGAACTTTCCCCGGCAACAGCTAGTTGGAGCGTCCGGAGGCCGCTCCTTTGAGGGGGGGCACTGTCAGGAAAGGTTCCATCCGCTGGTGATATTTATTATTTGTCTTGCAGTACTGTGGTCCACCAGCAGGTGTCTCCTGGCAGTTTGGAACTGTCAGGAGAATCTTTCCCTGCTGAAGAAAAATAAAGCCTCAACAGGAAAATCGAGGAGTCCAAGGAAGGAGACAACCAAGAAGAGGTTTCCAGACAAGTTAATTGGACCCTCCCCTCTAGTCCCTGTTCAAGTGGAGAGAATCTACACCAAGGCCCTCCTAGATACAGGAGCCCAAGTGACTCTTTTGTACAAAGACTTTTACCGGAAACACCTGAGTCATGTGCCCCTACAGAAGCTGGGAGACCTACAGATAGGGGGGATTGGTACTCACAGTTTTCCCTATGACGGTTATGTCTCAATCTGGCTGGCTTTTGATCCCTCAGTGACAGGAAAGGCGGAAGTCTTCGACACCCTGGCAGTAGTTTGCCCCCGCCCACCAGGAGCTAACACAAGTTCCATGATAATAGGGACCAACACTGACCTGGTCAGGAGGCTGCTGACCCCTCTAGTGCAGGAGCAGAGTACTAGCACAGACAGGTTTCACCCCATGCTGCAACAGGTCTTCCAGAAGTTGGTCCTGGAACAGAAGGCCCCGGAAGAGGGGGTGGGAAAAGTCTGGAGACTGTCAAGGAAGGAGAAGATATTGCAGCCTGGTGAGATGACCTGCCTCCAGGCTACTGTAAAACTCTCATGGGAGCAGCCTGGCCCCTTTGTGGTCCTGGAACCAGACCCCCTGCACACCCACCCAGGGTTGGAAGTGATCCCCGAAGTGGTCCCGTTGAGGGCATTGAAGAAGGCGAAGGGCCAGATTCCAGTGAGCATCAGGAATGTCACTAGTTCTCCCATGAAGTTTCCAGCCCGGGTGTTGCTGGGCAACGTAAACCCTGCTACCCCAGTGGGCCTGTCGGACTTGAAGAAAGCAGAAGGAGGGGAACTCACCCTGGAGGGACTCTGCCTGGAAGACACCACCTTACCACCGAAGTGGAAGGAGAGAGCCAAGGCCCAGATGACTAGATGGAGAAAAATATTCTCGAAAGACGAGTTCGACGTAGGGTGTGCAAGGAGTGCCACTCATAAGATTCGTCTGCAGGAAGACAAACCCTTACGGGAGAGGGTCCGGCGAGTCCCCCTGGCTGACTTAGAAGATTTGGGTGAACAGTTGGCAGAGCTTAAGAGAACTGGGGTTATTCGAGAGTCCAGAAGTCCATATGCCTCCCCCATCGTGGTGGTCAGGAAAAAGAACGGGTCGTTGAGACTCTGTATAGACTACAGGACTCTCAATAGGAGAACCATACCCAACCAGTATACTACCCCCAGGATAGAAGATGCCTTACAGAGTCTGTCTGGAGCCAAGTGGTTCAGCATCATGGACCTGAAGAGTGGGTATTACCAAATCCCAATGCACCCTGAAGACAGAGAGAAGACGGCCTTCATCACCCCAGTGGGATTCTATGAGTTTAATAGGATGCCTCAAGGCCTGTCGGGGGCCCCGCCACTTTTCAGAGATTGATGGAGAAGACAGTGGGGGACATGAATCTTATCGAAGTCTTGGTGTACTTAGATGACATCATTGTCTTCGGGAAGACTCTGGAGGAGCATGAAGAAAGACTAGAGAAAGTCCTAAAGAGACTCAGTGAAGAGGGACTTAAACTCTCCAGGGAAAAGTGTCAGTTTTACCAGTCCTCGGTCCACTATCTGGGACACATAGTGTCTGAATAAGGAGTGTCTACAGATCCCGACAAACTGGACGCACTTACCTCCTGGCCCAGACCAACTACAGTGACTGAGCTCAGATCCTTCCTGGGGTTCTGCTCTTACTACCGTAGATTTGTGGAGGGGTTTGCGAAAATTGCCAAACCCCTGAATGAGCTACTGAAGACAGAAGGAGAGGAGGATGATACTGGCCCCAGAAATCCTGTAGAGTCCGTGGAAGGCCAGTGGACAGAGAAGTGTGAAGAAGCCTTCAGAATGTTGAAGAAAAGTCTGACCACTGCCCCGGTCTTGGCCTATGCTGACCCTAAGAAACCATATGAACTGCATGTGGATGCCAGCCATGATGGTCTGGGAGGTGTGCTGTACCAAGAGTATGAAGAACAGCTAAGGTCAGTTGCCTATGTCAGTAGAAGTCTAACACCAGTGGTAAAAGAACTACCCCACCCCCAAGTTGGAATTCCTGGCCTTAAAGTGGGCAGTCGTGGATAAGCACAGAGATTACCTGTTTGGAGCTGACTTTACAGTAAAGACCGACAATAACCCACTCACCTACCTCTTCACCACGGCCAAGCTGGATGCCACTGGCCACCGTTGGTTGGCAGCCCTGGCCGGATTCAACTTCAGTCTGAAGTATAGGCCTGGGGCTGGGAATCGTGATGCAGATGCATTGTCCAGAAGGGCTCATGCACCCACTCACCACACAGAAGACTGGACCCAGGTAACCCCAGATGGGGTACGGGCCTTGTGTCAAGGAGCACAGTTTCAAGCTAGTGGTGGGTAAAGGGCGGAAGAGATTGGAGTTTCGGTAGTGGGGGTGCCTAAGTGTTATTGAGACATGACCCAGATTGGCGAGGACGACTTGCCAAAGCTGTCTAAGAAGGACATAAGAAGAGACCAGTTGGAAGATCCCTTGGGAAGATTACCTTTGAAGGCACTGGAAGACCAGGATCCAGGCAGGCTCCAGCAGGACCCCTCAAAGGTGGCTCGACTGGTGGTCTACCGAAGGGGCCCCTCTGATGACCTAGAAGAGACCTAGAAGAGAAGTGGCAACTGTTCTTGCTGGAAAAACACAGAAGAACTGTCTTGGCTGCCCTACATGATAACCATGGCCACTTGGGGGCTGAACAAACCTTCCAGCTTGTGAGGAGTAGATTCTACTGGCCTTGTATGCGGGCTGAAGTGGAGGAGTACTGTCACTCATGTGCTCGCTGCGTTCAAAGGAAGACATTACCATGTCAAACTGCCCCAATGGGCCATCTGCAGAGTCAAGGACCCTTGGACTTGGTATGCATCGACTTTCTCCGTCTAGAACCTGACTTGAGTGGACATGGTAATGTTCTGGTGATAACCGACCGTTTCACCCGTTATGCCCAGGCCTTTCCAACTAAAGACCAGAAGGCCTCCACCGTAGCCAAAATCTTGGTGGAGAAATACTTTGTGCATTACGGGCTACCTCAGCGCCTGCACTCAGACCAAGGGAGAGACTTTGAGAGTCGACTGATTAGGAAATTGCTGGACGGTATAAATAAAACTTGTACTACCCCTTATCACCCCCAAGGTGATGCCCAACCGGAAAGATTCAACAGGACTCTGTTAAATATGTTGGGGACTCTGAGCAGCGAGAAAAAGCAACATTGGAGCAAGCACATAGCGGCAATAGTGCATGCCTATAACAGCACAACCAGTGATGCCACAGGGTACTCTCCCTACAGATTAATGTTTGGCAGGGAAGCAAAACTGCCTGTGGATCTGGCCTTCGGCATATCAATGGATCACACATCAGCCACCTCGCACAAGGTATATGTAGATAGGCTGAGGAAGAGCCTGAAACTGGTGTTTGAACAGGCCCAAGCGGCATCAGAGCAAAGAGGAGCCCGGAACAAGAGGAACTTTGATCTCAAAGTTCGAATCCAGGACTTGCAACCCGGAGACAGAGTGCTGTTGCGGAACTTGGGAGTCCCTGGGAAGCACAAACTAGCAGACAGATGGAGACCCGAACCTTATGTGATCTGCAAAAGGTTACCAGGCTTGCCGGTGTATCAGCTGAAGCCAGAAGGGAAGACCTGGCACAGAAACCACTTACTTCCACTTTCAGAAGCAGTTCGGATACCTCCTGTAGAAGATTCCCCTGGACCATCCTCAAGTCTGAATACACCTAGGCCCAATACTCGGTCTCAGGCACCTCAGTCTGGAGGAATGGATGTCACTGATCAAAGTGAAGATGAAGAAGAAGAGCTTGAATGGTTGTGGTAGTCCCAGGCCCCTGAGCCTCTGTCCATAGACCTTCCGCCTTCTGAAGATACCCTGGATAGTACATTAAATGTGGAAGCCACTGAGTTTGTCCCGTCCAGCCCTCTGTCTGATGAGTGGGCAGATGCCATAGAGTCGCTCCCTGCTGAAGATCAAAGGAACTCTCTGTATCTTCATGCACCTGATCTGGATGCTCCAGAAATCTTGGAACCCAATACACCTACCCCAGAGGAAGAGCCTGTGGTGACGGAGACAGTTACCCCAAGAGAACAGAGAGCGAAGAGAACCATTCGTCCTCCACGGAAGCTAACCTATGCCCAAATGGGGGAAAGCTCTGAGGATACATTAACTACTGCAAGAAGGACAATACAAACACCTGGTCCCTCCACTGTGCATTTGGTGGAGGGCAACCCCAGCTCACTTTCTGGCACAGTTAGGCAGGTCACCCCCATTGATGTGACCTGTGGGCAGGACAAGCTCCCTTCCCAGTTTTGGTGGGAGTTTCCCCTGCCAACTTCACTTGCAGCCCTCAATGACCTTGTCTGTACATATTGTTAATACTGTCTTTGGGGATTCTAAGTTGGGGGAGTGTGTAGCGGGGTATTGACCTGTAATTCCCCAGAGACTACAGTACCCAGTACACCTTGAGGCACCCAGGGTGCATTGCCCTGTGCAAAGACTGCTGGGGTGGACTTTATAAGAGGGAGGCGGGCCCCAGTTCTTTCTCTTTGGACACCGCCCTCCCAGCAAGAGGATCCCTGTGCTTATCTGCTGTGAGCTCAAGGCCTGAAGCCTGGGCCTTGTGCTTTTCCAAAGAGCCTTCCGCTCCACCGAGGAACCTGCGGAGCGTCTGATCCTGTTGCTGAATGCTGTTACCAGGAGGACCGAAGACCCTGGTGTCGTGGACACTGTGAATCAAGTCACAGCAACGGAAGTAACGGACAAGGACTAGTCCGGTTAGGTGAGAGAGCACCTGCTCACAACTACACCACAGTATCTTTAGGCCCACTGACTGTATTCAGGGCCACCACAGTGATTTCAGTTACACTTTGAGGAGACTATCTACAGAACTGAGCTATCAGTCTCCCTGGCATTATAAAGTTACTGATCATCGTTACTTTGTTGGATTACAATTGTTCTTAAAGTGCACCACCGTGTTTGCTTTCGAATATTTCTTCCACAGAACTATACCCAAATCATAGTCAGGCCTGACTGGGTAGTGTAGAACATTGCTGGGCGCCATTTTGTCCACGAGGGAGGATAGCTGCAGCGGGGTCTGTTAAACTGTCTGTCATATTGCTGAACGTTTGGTGTTTTAATAAGTATACCCATATTGCAGGGCTCTGCATTTGTTATTGCATACTTTTTATCTATCTAACCTTTATCAACAGTAAAATATTAGAGTTAAGTATATCGGTTGTCAGTGTCATTTACTGTGCTATACCATTACTGTGTGCCCTACTGTGGGATTGTGTCATAGAGAATCTTAGAGTGATTGAAATTTTATCATCCCCTTTACTAACTGTGCCACGAGAGGTTAGAGCTGATTGCCAGGGGTTGACAGCGGTGCACTACAGGGCCCAAAACAATCAAGGCAGCCCTCTTAACTGGGGGTATCGCTATATATAGAAAGCATATTATAGTTCATTTCTATTGTGCAGCACTGTGACTGCTGAGCGGTTCTGCGGCTGTCTTTTGTCAGTGTAGGGAGAGGTTGCTGTGTGGAGAAGGGACAGACTGTAGTGACACAAATCACTAGCTATTAGGTTCACAAAAGTCCTTTTAAGGACTCTGGTATAGGTGTATAGGTTTGAGCGGACACCTGGATGTTCAGGTTCGACGGGTTAGGCCGAACTTTGGAAAAAAGTTTGAGTTCGGGACCCGAACTTGACCCAAACTTGACCCCGAACCCGAACCCTATTGAAGTCAATGGGGACCGAACCTTTGAGGACTAAAATGGCTCTAAAATAAGAATGGAAAGGACTAGAGGGCTGAAAATGGCAGCAAAATGTTAAGAGCATGGCAAGTGCTCTGTAAACAAATGTGAATAGGGAAATAACTTAAAATAACATAAAATACATACAAATAAAAAATAATAATCTTGACCTAGGAGGACGAGGTCCATATGGAGTAGGAGGTTGAGGTGGTGGTGGATGTGGCGGTGTAGGTGGAAGCGGTGGTGGAGGACAAGGTAGCCAACACTGGTTTTTGGTTTTAAATTTTATTTAAAAACAAAAACCCCAAAAGAGTGAGAAAGATAAAAAAAAAAAAACAATGGCTGGATAAGGCCGGTATACATGTCTATTCTGCACAAGGTACGGACAAGTCCTGTGTGATCCATGCCTGGTTCATTTTAATGAACGTGAGCTTGTCCACATTGGCTCTGGACAGGCGGCTGTGCTTGTCTGTGATAACGCCCCCTGCCGTGCAAAATACACGTTCAGATAATACACTGGCTGCAGGGCAGGCCAGCACCTCCAAGGCGTAAAGGGCAAGCTCAGGCCATGTGCCCAATTTGGAGACCCAGAAGTTGAAGGGGGCAGACCCGTCATTCAGTACGTGTAGGCGTGTGCACACATACTGCTCCACCATGTTGGTGAAATGCTGCCTCTTGCTAAGACGTTCCATATCAGCTGGTAGTGCTGGTTGTTGTGGCGTGCTGACAAAGCTTTTCCACATTTCGCCCATTCTAACCCTGCCTTCTGAGGTGCTGGCGATGCCCCGGCTGCATTGGCGACCTCTTCCTCCTCCTCTGCCTTCGCCTTGTGCTTCCACCGTGCCCCCGCTGTCAGGTGGGAATGCCACCAGCAGCGCGTCTACCAGCGTGCGCTTGTACTCGCGCATCTTACGATCACGCTCCAGTGAGGGAATTAAGGATGGTACGTTGTCCTTGTAACGGGGATCCAGAAGCGTGGCCATCCAGTAATCAGCACCAGTTAGAATGTGGGCAACTCGACGGTCGTTGCGGAGACACTGAAGCATGTAATCGCTCATGTGTGCCAGGCTGCCCAGAGGCAACGAAAAGCTGTCCTCTGTGGGAGGTGTATCGTCTGTGTCCTCTGTATCCCCCCAGCCACGCAACAGTGATGGCCATGAGCTGGTCTGGGTGCAACCCTGCTGTGAACATGGTTCATCTTCCTCATCCTCCACCTCATCATCCTCCAGAACTGTGCCCTTGCTGGACAATTATGTACCTGGCGTTTGTTGGTGCAGGAACCCACCCTCGGAGCCACTTGTGAATGACTGCCCTGAAAGCCTTGGAAATGATCCCTCATCCTCCTCCTCCTGTGCCACATCCTCTTCCATCATCGCCCGAAGAGTTTTTTCAAGGAGGCATAGAACTGGTATAGTAACGCTGAGAACAGCGTCATCGGCACTGGCCATGTTGGTGGAGTACTCGAAACAGCGCAACAAGGCACACAGGTCTTGCATGAAGGCCCAGTTATTGGTGGTGAAGGTGTGCTGTTCCGCAGAGCGACTCACGCGTGATTGCTGCAGCTGAAACTCCACTATCGCCTGCTGCTGCTCGCACAGTCTGGCCAGCATGTGCAAGGTGGAGTTCCACCTTGTGGGAACGTCACATATGAGGCGGTGAGCAGGAAGGCCGAAGTTACGCTGCAGCGCTGACAGGCGAGCAGAAGTAGGGTGAGAACGTCGAAAGTGCGCACAGACGGCCCGCACTTTCTGCAGCAGCTCTGGCATATTGGGATAATTTTTAAGGAACCCCTGCACCACCAAATTCAGCACATGCGCCAGGCAAGGGATGTGCATCAAACCGACTAGGCCCAGAGCTGCTACTAAATTTCGCCCATTATCGCAAACCACCAGGCCGGGCTTGAGGTTCACTGCCACCAACCACTCATCGGTCTGTTGTTCCATGTCCCTCCACAACTCCTGCGCGGTGTGGTGTTTTTCCCCCAAACATGAAAGTTTTAAAACCGCCTGCTGTCGTTTACCCCTGGCTGTGCTGAAGTTGGTGGTGAAGGTGTTACGCTGACCAGATGAGGAGGCGGTAGAGGATGAGGAAGCAGAGTAGGAGGAGTTAGCAACAGGAAGCAAATTGAAGTGCCCTGCAATCCTCGGTGGTGGAAGGACATGCGCCAAACTGCTATCTGCCTCAGGCCCAGCCGCCACTGCATTTACCCAGTGTGCTGTTAGGGAGATATAACATCCCTGACCGTGCTTACTGGTCCACGTATCCGTAGTTAGGTGGACCTTGCCACAGATGGCGTTGCGCAGTGCACACCTGATTTTGTCCCCCACTTGGTTGTGCAGGGAAGGGATGGCTCGCCTGGAAAAGTAGTGGCGGCTGGGCACGACATACTGTGGGACAGCCAATGCCATCAGGCTTTTAAAACTCTGTGTCTCCACCAGACGGAATGACAGCATTTCAAAGGCCAGGAATTTTGCAATGCTGGCATTCAGGGCCAGGGATCGCGGGTGGCTAGGGGGGTACTTCCTCTTCTGCTCCAGTGTTTAGGAGATAGAGATCTGAACGCTTTCATGGGACATTGTGGAGATGGTTGGTGACCCAGGTTGTAGTGTTGCAGGCAGATACTCTGCTTGTGGGGTGGCAGGTGCCACTGTCACTACAGAGGTGGATGAAGAGGCCGAGACTGCAGCAGAAGAGGAAGCAGAAGGAGCCAGAGACCTTTCTTGGTTTTTGAGGTGTCTACTCCACTGCAGCTCGTGCTTTGCACTTAGATGCCTGGTCATGCAGGTTGTGCTCAGGTTGAGAACGTTTATGCCTCGCTTCAGGCTCTGATTGCACAGCGTGCAAACCACTCGTGTCTTGTCATCAGCACATTGTCTGAAGAACTGCCATGCTAGGGAACTCCTTGGACCTGGCTTTGGTGTGCTCGGTCTAGGGGACGGACGCTCCGCTTTTGCACCCTGCTCCCTATTCTGCTGTGCTGGTGGCTCTGTGCGACCACCGCCTCTTCCTCCGAACTACACAGGTCATCTGCATGACGTTGATTCCATGTGGGGTCGAGGACCTCATAATCCTCCACATCATCTTCCACCCATTCTTCACCCCTGCCCTCCTTGTCGGTCTGCACAATTGCGAAAGTAGCAGCAGTTGGCACCTGTGCTTCTTCATCATCCGAGACGTGCTGCGATGGTCCTCCCATGTACTCATCATGAAACATAAGTGGTTGGGCATCGGTGCACTCAATCTCTTCCACTTCTGGGGCAGGGCTAAGTGGATGGCCCTGGGAAACCCTGCTAACAGAGTCATCGAAAAGCAGAAGAGACTGCTGCATGACTTGGGGCTCAGACGTCTTGGCTGATTTGCAAGGAGGTGAGGTGAAAGACTGATGGACATCGGCTGCAGGTGCCAACTCTGATCTTTCAACAGTAGACTGGGTGGGAGACAATGTGAGGGAATTGGAGACACTGTCAGCAACCCAATCTACTATCGCCTGTACTTGTCCTGGGCCTGGCCTCAACATTCGTAGAGTCGCATTAGGCCCGACCAAATACCGCTGCAGGCTCTGTCGCCTACTCCCACCTGAGGAAGGTGTTTCACTTGTGCGTGTAGCTGGCACAGATCAACCACGTCCTCTCCCTGCAACAGGAGCTCCACCAGCAGCACCACGACCGGGGCCACGTCCCTTATTTGACGGTCTCCTCATATTTTTCAAATTTAGGATCTTGCCCTAAATGTTTTTTTTTTTAATATCAGAATAGAGCAACAGTATCTAAAGTGTGTATCTCACACATACAGATATGCAGAAAATGCATCAAAAAAAATGTTATGCCAGAAAACGCACCAAAAAAAAATTTGGGGGCAGAAAACGCACCAATTATTTTTTTTTGCCCTAAATTATTCGATTTTTTGAATATCAGAATAGGAGAACAGTATCTAAAGTGTCTATCTCACACGTACAGATATGCAGAAAACGCACCAAAATATTTTTTTTTGCCCTAAATTATTATATTTTTGGAACATCTGAGTAGGAGAACAGTATCTAAAGTGTCTATCTCACACGTACAGATATGCAGAAAATGCACCAAAATAAATTTTTATGGCAGAAAACGCACCCAAAAAAAATGTTTTGGCCTAAATTATTATATTTTTGGAAGATCTGAATAGGAAAACCAGTATCTAAAGTGTCTATCTCACACGTACAGATATGCAGAAAATGCACCAAAATAAATTTTTATGGCAGAAAACGCACCGAAAATATTTTTGGGCCAGAAAACGCACCAAAAAAAAAGTTTTGCCCTAAATTATTATATTTTTTGAAGATCAGAATAGGAGAACAGTATCTAAAGTGTCTAAAGTGTCTATCTCACACTTACAAATATGCAGAAAATGCACCAAAATACATTTTTATGGCAGAAAACACACCAAAATTGTTTTTTTTTGCCCTAAATTATTATATTTTTGGAAGATCTGAATAGGAGAACAGTATCTAAAGTGTCTATCTCACACATACAGATATGCAGAAAATGCACCAAAATAATTTTTTATGGCAGAAAATGCACCAAAAAAATATGTTTTGGCCTAAATTATAATTTTTTTGAATAGCAGAATAGAACAGTATCTAAAGTGTCTATCTCACACGTACAGATATGCAGAAAATGCACCTAAAAAATATATTTTTTGCCCTAATTTTATTTTTTATTTTTTTTATAGCAGAATAGGAGAACAGTATCTAAAGTGTGTATCTCACAGTAACATATGCAGTGCACTGAGCCTGCATAAAATGCCCGCCGAAGCCAACCTAACTAACAGACGGATAAAAGTTATATTTTCTCTGGCACTGGGCTCAGGGCAGGATAAAAAGATTGTGCACTGCACCCACACAACAAAAGCAAGGTAAATCGATAATTCGATTTCTGAATCAGGATAGGACTCCTATCTAATTCTCTCCCTCAAAGCAGCAGCAGCAACCTTTCCCTACACTAACTTTAGCAGAGTGACATGCTAATAGAAAGCATATTATAGTGCATTTCTATTGTGCAGCATTGTGACTGCTGAGCGGTTCTGCAGCTGTCTTTTGTCAGTGTAGGGAGGGGTTGCTGTGTGGAGCAGGGACAGACTGTAGTGATACAAATCGCTTAATATAGGTCCACAAAAGTACTTTTAAGGACTGGTATAGGTGTACTATTGTTTGGTGTGCACTGTGCAGTATATAGGGGTGTAATACACTTATAATATACTTTCAAATATAGAAAGCACATTATAGTGCATTTCTATTGTGCAGCATTATGACTGCTGAGCGGTTCTGCAGTGATACTACAACTACAAAGAGTGACAAACGCAATTAAAAAAAAGTATTATAACTGGTGTGATAGACCAGTGGCTCCCCAAAACGACAGATTGAAGCAGGGTGTTATATATCTTCTTCCACATATACTGCACTTCTCTAGAGACTTTTGTCACAGGGTCATTTAAAAAAATGACAGGCAGAGGAAGAGTCAGGCCCTTCCACAGGGGTGGTAGGGGTAGGGCAGGAGCACCAGGCCAGAGCCAAAGTGGGAAGTTGCAGAAGGTGCGTTCGATTACGTCAAAGGACGCACCAGACTTGGTTGTGTGGCTCACTCAGCCTTACTCTTCTGCACCCTCCTCATCCTCTCTATCTGCACCCTCTTCACTCTCTGCTGTGTGCACCCCCAAAGACACTACCACCAACACCACCACCACCATATACCCTTGAGTCACAGGAATTATTTTCCGATCCATCACAAGACATTTCCGATGTGCAGGCATTCTTGGCATTGGATCAGGAAGAGGAGGTAGCAACAACCGCCACTCAGCAGTCTGACGACAGTACCCAGATCGGCCCAAAGAGGTTGGTCCCCGCTGTTGCTGCCTACTCCGAGATCTCAATGTTAGTGGTGGGGAAGGTGACGTTGATGATGACGTGTCTAGGGACATAACGTGGGTGCCCACAAGAGAGGAAGAGGAGGGGAGTTCAGAGGGAGAGATGGACCAGCAGATAGGGAGGAGAAGCAGGCCGAACTTACATTGCACAGGAGGGACAAACCAGACTGCTAATGTATCAGGAGCGAGCCATCAACCATGTACGGTCACATTTGGTGCTCCCAGGATGCTGGCACATGGCTCCGCAGTGTGGCCTTTTTTTAACGTGTCCGCTGCTGACAATAGTGTTGCCATCTGCAGCCTTTGCAGTCAATGCATAAGTCGCGGTAAGCCCAACACTCACTTGGGACGACCGCCTTAAGAAGGCACATGAACTCCCATCACCGAGCCCAGTGGGAGCAACGCCATCAGAACCCACAAAGCCACACTCCAGGCTCTCACCGTCCAGCCTCTTCTACTTCTTCTTCTCCTCTCTCCTCACAATTGTCCTCCGCTCCACTTTCCATCATGCTGTCCTCACGTTTTTCTGGAAAAAGGCAGGCTTCCGTGGGCCAAATGTTTGAGCGTAAAAGAATGATGATGCCGGATAACCCTCTTGCCCAACGGTTGACCGCTGGCTTGTCGGAACTGATAGCCCGCCAACTACTGCCATATAAACTGGTGAACTCGGAGGCCTTTTTGAAAATTTGTGGCCATTGGAACGCCACAATGGAAGGTCCCAGGAAGGAAATATTTCTCGCAGAAGGGCATCCCAGAGCTATATGGCCATGTTCAGCGGCAAGTGAATGTATCTCTGGCACACAGTGTCGGTGCCAAGATACATCTGACCACAGACACGTGGTCTAGCAAACACGGGCAGGGAAGGTATATAACTTTTACTGCCCACTGGGTGAACCTTATGACGGCCGTCAAGCATGTAACCCATGGCACCCGTGTAGATTTGGTTTTACTGCCATGGATTGCATGCAGGCCTGCCTCTTCTTCTCCTCCTCCTACTCCATCCTCCCTCTCCTCCTCGGCTGACTCCTCCTTTTCCGCTGCTACCGTCTCTTCCGCTGCGCCGCCCAAGATCCCCAGAACCTATTCGACATGCCAGGTGAGACGTTGCCATGCTGTGCTGCGTCTGTTGTGCCTGGAAGCCAAGAACCACACTGGCCCTGGACTCCTTTCATCTTTGCATTCACAGGAAGATCAGTGGCTAACACCGCTCAATTTGACAGTTGGTAAAGTGGTGTGCGACAATGGTGCCAATCTGCTGAGCTCGTTGAAACAGGGCAAAATTACACATGTGCCATGCATGGCACACGTCTTGAACTTGGTCGTGCAGTGATTCATTGTCAAATACCCTGGGGTCCAGGACGTCTTGCGGCAGGCAAGGAAAATCTCGGCCCATTTCAGAAGATCTTACACGGCCATGGTTCGCCTTGCTGACATTCAGCAGCGACACAATCTGCCGGTCAGACGTCTTATTTGTGACTGCCCGACGCGATGGAACTCAACCTTGTATATGCTTGATAGGCTGCTCCAGCATAAACGTGCAGTTAACGACTACCTGTACGAACTCTGCGGCAGGACAGGTTCTGGGGAGCTTGTTTTCTTTTCACCGTGCCAGTGGCTGCTTATGCGCGACGCATGCAGACTTCTGCGGCCATTTGATGAGATCACCAAACTGGTCAGTCGCAGCCATGGTGCCATCTGTGAGATTGTACCTTACGCCTTCTTTATGGAGCATGCATTGCGTCGTGTCATTGATCAAGCCGTTGAGGAGCAGGAGCAGGAAGATGAGGAAGTCGCAATGCTGGATGAATTCCCAGGGGGGGGGGGGCTACTCCATCTGAGACAAGTCAACAACAGGAGTCTGAAGAGGAGTCAGAAGAGGATGGTGCCGGGGCGGATGAGGAGGAGCAAGAAGAGCATGCTTTAAACCTTTCTGGGATCCCTGTTGTTGTCCGTGGATGGGGGGAGGAGAACAAGGACGACATTATCCTGGATGATGAGCAGGAGCGAGGCCACCACACCGCTTCCAGTTTAGTGCAAATAGGGGCCTTAATGCTCCAGTGTTTTAAGAGGGACCCTTGTATAAAAAGCATAAAGGGCAAGGACCAGTACTGGGTGGCAACGTACTTAGACCCAGAGGGCTGTCAGAATGGAGCACTTCCAGGTCTTGCTTAGAGAAATGCTGCATTCTGCTTTTGCGTGCGCTGGCAGAGGAATTTCCACTCACAGAGAAATAGTTGCGGGTACCAATCCAACAACGCCTGCAAGAAGAGGGCAATTTGAAGATGTGTTGGTCACTTCTAATATAAGATCATTCTTTCAGCCGACCCATTGACAGCTGTCATCCGGATCCAGCATCAGGGAATGCCTAGAACCGACAGGTGTCCGACTACATCGGGTTAACGGCCGATGTGGATGCTCTAAAAAGTGATGAACCCCTGGACTACTGGGTGGGCAGGCTTGACCTCTGGCCAGAGCTTGCACAATTTGCAATGGAACTGTTGGCTTGCCCCTCGTCCAGTGTCCTGTCCGAAAGGACGTTCAGTGCAGCAGGGGGGATCGTGACCGATAAGCGCACTCGCCTAGCTCACGACAGTGTTAAGTAGGGGGGGGGGGGGGAATGTGGGACTTTAAATGAAGCATGTCGTTGTGAAATAAAAAGGGAAAGAGAACATTAATTAAAATGTATATTTAATTATATGCCATATACCCCTAGGGGCTGTCCATATTATGAAAAAGCAAAAACATTCATTAATATACCATAATAAATTATAGGCAATCATACATGATTTACAGGATAATCATGGTATTAAATGTTCAGCTAATATTCAAAGGACATAGTTGAAACAATCAGTATACACATAAATACAGAAGTTACAAGATCAGGACACAAAAGCAAATAAATATAATAAAAATTCATGATTAGAAAGACAAAGGCTGAGCTGAACATCATAGACTAACAACCAAATAATACAGAAAAAAAAAAAACAGAAAAAATTGGACTGGACATCATGAGTTGAGAACCCGACGCGTTTCTTGGCTTCTACCAATCATCAGGGGTATGATGTATAATTATATAAACTCTAAAAATTGGGAAAATAAATAGGTAATTAGTTGGTAAATGGGGATTGAAAATTACAATGGGAGATTGACAGTGGGGGCCATATGATGGAATTACTCACAGAGCAGCCCATGAGTTAAGTCCAGATCCGGCGGCAGATTTAAAAGTGATTCAGACAAGCCATCTCACCCGGGGTTGAGGCAGGGTATAAACCGTTTCCACATGGACCAAAGGGCTAAGGGTAGGCACGGCAGCCAGGATAAGGGATGCAGCAAAAATTGGGTGTAGAATCAATTCTAAAATAAAAAGAGGATGGAAACGTCAAAGTGAGGGACTGCAAATGGAGTGAGAGGTGTTTGTATGGATGAGGGAGATACCATATATCCAAAAGATATACGAGGTAAGTGAAGTGATGAGGTGTGGGTGTGTGTGTGTGAGGATGGAGTGTGGATTGTAGGGCAATTAGTGGATAGGTGGAATGTGAAGGTTACCTGCTGATGGCACAGTATTGAATATAGTGATCTTTGAATCATCAAGGGGAGTGAGGGAATGAGCTGCCAGTCTGACCTCGCTAAATACCCGTGGTCCTGGGCGGATCCCTGCCAACGTCATGTAGGGACGTCTAGAGGAGGCGGTAAGGACCCCCATCTAGGGCAAATAGTGCCCCAGTGGGTGGTCCATCCACTTCCACCAAGGCGTGCGGTGGAATAAGCAAGCAAAGTACCCGCCTACGGCGTCTGAAGGCGCCATTTGCGGGACCCGCTGGCGTCATGACGCCGACGCACTGAGGTTCAACCCCGCCCCCGTCACAGGACGAGTGGGGGGAAGAGACTGAGTGCGTCGCAACCCCGGAAGTGAGAAAAACAGTGTTCTGGTCTCACATCTGCAAACCGGACTGGCTGTCTTGAAGTATGGGGATAGGGAAAGGGGATTGGGAAGGGGGGATTTATTGGTTATTTAAATGGGATCTAATTAGTTACTAATAAATGAACAATGGTGATAAAGTTACTTTTATAAAAGAGTTTAATATAACTTGTATGGCTGTTGAGTGACTGTAAGGAAAAATGGTTATATCTACAAATTATCGGCTCAGGATCATGAAAAACATATGGATATGGGAACGAATACAAAAAACACATAATGGACAGTAAAATCGGTGCGTGTGGTCATTGGTTGCGGGTGTCTACCACCCAATTCGTAGAGAAACTCAAAAATAGAAAATGACCCGACGCACTCAAGGGAAACAAGGGCATGCTTCCATCCCTGTATAAACGTATAAAGTAGGGGGGGGGGGGAAATGTGGGACTTTAAATGAAGCATGTCGTTGTGAAATAAAAAGGGAAAGAGAACATTAATTAAAATGTATATTTAATTATATGCCATATACCCCTAGGGGCTGTCCATATTATGAAAAAGCAAAAACATTCATTAATATACCATAATAAATTATAGGCAATCATACATGATTTACAGGATAATCATGGTATTAAATGTTCAGCTAATATTCAAAGGACATAGTTGAAACAATCAGTATACACATAAATACAGAAGTTACAAGATCAGGACACAAAAAGCAAATAAATATAATAAAAATTCATGATTAGAGGGGCGTGGCTTGGCGAGCGAGCGGGATGGCAGCACACTGAGAGAGCTCCGTAGCATATCCAGCCGTAAACAGCCCTACACCCGACCACCAGCTCACAGATGCCGGGCAGGAAACTATATTCCACTCCCCACTCTCGCCCGCGCCGTGATTCAGCGCTGTACCAGGCGAATACTATCACTGACATCTTTAAAAGCAAGCGGTCAGCCGGAGGCAACATAGCAAGACCCAAGATGGCGCCGACTCCCCACGAGGAGGACTGCAGCGAGGACTCGCAGTCAGCTCCGGAGGACACGGGCAGGGGTAAGCAGAGAGTGGATCACCCCTTAACCTTTGCGGATATGTCCGTGATAGCTGCGGACATTAAAGCCACTTTTTCAGCAGCCATCACAGATCTAAAGACTAGCATGCTTGTAATTAATGGCAAGATGGCGGCGGCAGAAGACGCAGGCAGGCAAAGGGACAAGGCCATCCACAAATTAGAATTGACTACATTGGCTCAATCACAGCATTTCATTGACATGACTAGGCACATTGAGGACCTGGACAATAGGGGCAGAAGGTCCAACATCAGAATAAGGGGGATCCCCGAGTCTGTGGAACCGGAGCAGATTGTACCGGTGATCAGGAGAGTGTTTAACAGTTTGCTGGAGAGGCAGGAGGACATGGAGATCGAATTTGTTAGAGCTCACAGAGCCCTTAGGCCTAGGGGCTCTGATTCTGCACCCCCCAGAGATATTATATGCTGCCTTCAAAGCTTTGTTCTCAAGGAAGATATAATGCGCAAAGCCAGGAGAAGGGAACAGATTGTCTTCAATGGCACAACAATAATGCTGTTTCAGGATCTCTCACAGATCACCCTGAAAAACAGACGAGCACTACGTCCCTTGCTGGAGAAGCTGAGGGAAAGAGACATCAAATATTCCTGGCGCTTCCCTTTTGCCCTATCGGTCTCCTATAACGGTCACCAGCATGTGCTGCGTACGCCAGCGGATTTACCGGAATTCTGTGATGCTTTAGACTTGGAGCGGATAGATCTCCCTGAGTGGTATGCAGACTTTCTTCAAGCTCCCCTAGTGAGAAGTCCTCCTGATTCTCCCCCCACGTCCCCTGACAAGAGGTCAGCAAAAAAATCAAAGCCTAATCGCGGTGGCAGCTCCAAGATGGACACCCCAAGGAGACAAGCCGAGTCTATGCGCGACCAGGACGAGGGCTGACTGCCTGCAGCGGTCACATTTTTCTTCATTCCTATAATCATTACGTTTAGCCTTTTTCGTTATTTTTGCTGTGCGGCAATTCGTTCCCGGGCAAAAAGGACTCACACTTGCCATCCCCTGTCCAGCCCCAACGGTTGGTGTGACACCCATCTACAAGTTTCAATGACCTATCCTGGTCATGGCGGTCCTTCAATTTGAACTCTTAGCTGGAGGGATATCGCCATTCACAGAAGAATATTCATGGACTGAGTTGACCTAGTAAGCAGACTGGTCTAGGTGTCCAGTTACTAGTTGTATTACGCTTTCTGGTTTAGATCTACTAATATTGTTTTTTCACTCCCTCTACCGCCTCAGGTGCAGTCAGAGACAATATATACTTGCTCAAAAACCTGCTTTTAGAGCTGGAAGTGTACAGACACTAGGCTTGTGCACAACGGAAAAATTCGTTCCGTTTCGGTTCGTTTCTTTCCGGTCCTGTTGATTCGTAATCATTCGTAATTTTGCTAGACGGGATTTTTCGTGTTCGGACTCATTCGTATTTTTGCAAGCGACATTTTTCGTTGAATTTTTTGTTGCTTTATAATTCGTACTTTCGGTAGAGTACGTTGTTTTTCGTTGATTCTGGACACAACTCCTACTTTCGTAACTTTTTTGGGGTTCGTTGATTCGTAATTTTCTGTGTCTCTCTCACGACGACGCTGCCTATTATGCCTAATGTGCTTCGAATGGATTTGTACTTTTCGAAATACATAGCGGTTATTTGTAACGATTCGAAATCTCGTATTTTACTTTCGTTTTTTACATGCGGCTATAGCCTCCGCCCCTGTACACCATTTTGAGAGGGTTCAGCACGGTGAGGGAGAAGCAGAGAGCAGAGCAGAGTGTTATTGTGCTTCGAATGGATTAGAAATCTCGTATTTTACTTTCGTTTTTTACATGCGGCTATAGCCTCCGCCCCTGTACACCATTTTGAGAGGGAGTTCAGCACGGTGAAGGAGAAGCAGAGAGCAGAGCAGAGTGAGTGTTATTGTGTTTCCAATGGATTTGTACATTCATAAGTTTTTTCATAACGAATTATGCCGAAGACATTCGGGCATTCGCTATTTTGCGGTATAATTTATTTCGGATTCGGTTTTATTCGTAATTGCTTTGTTCGGAAATTCGAATGCTTCCGAATGTCCGAAAGTTGCTAAATTCGGACGAATTTCGATCCGTTACGAAACGAATTGCACAAGCCTAACAGACACCTATCTCAGCCCGTGTGGATGCTAGATGCGTTAGCATGTGAATATATGTACCTGCGTGTCTATACAGGTATACATTTTCTTTTTGTGTTTTGTTTTTTTTTCCCCCCTTTAAACCTGCCTAGAAGTTCAACATACACCATGGTCGGGTGTATCTAATAGTGTTTATAAAGTGCAGCTTAGACGGCTGTTTGTGCAACAGTTCGGTTGCTCCTTAAAGTTATTTCGGTTACCTGTTTATTTTTCTTGCAAATTTATACTCGTTACTGTTTTGACTGGTGGGCAGCCGCCTGGTCGTGGTCGCCTCCCGGTGACCCCGCAAAGTGCTCCTTGGCTCCTTTGGGGACCCAAGGGAGCACTACATTAATCTGGTCAGCACCTTCTTCTGGGGAGACGTTTAGGTGTCTCAGAGGGAGGTTTGCTATTATACCATTCTCTTGCTACTTTTCTTTACTCTAATTACTACCTCTTTTTCTTTATCTCTCTAATTTTTCTGATCTATATAAGGTGCCTGACACTTGTACTTTGTAGAGTATAGCCCGAACCTCTGATTATAGTCGCTAACCTACGGCCTGTAGCTTTATTTTCTACAGCTGGGATTGCCGATCGCCTCCTCCTGACCTACCTCCATGGCCTACTCCTCCCTGGGGCGCTGCTCCTTAGTGATTTCACATAACTTCAGGGGATTAAACATACCTGAACGTCGCTCTACCCTATTAAGAGAGCTTAAAAAAGGTATGCCGCATTTTGTATTCTTACAAGAGACTCATTTTAAGTCACGTCACATTCCAAAAATTACAGACTCTCATTTCCCAAGGGCGTTCCATGCCACAACTCCCGACTCCAGGTCAAAGGGGGTCTCCATATTGGTTAGCAAGGATGCCCCCTTCGAGTTGTCCGAACAATTGTGTGATCCCAAAGGCAGATTCGTGTTCCTGAAGGGGAAGTATGGGGGCACTCTAATAACACTGGCAAACGTCTATTTTCCAAACAAAGCCTACATTACATTTTGCCAACATGTAGTCAGAACGCTCCAGGGTTTTGCTGCGGGTTGCCTGATACTGGGTGGGGACCTTAACGTTCCCCTAAACCCACTTTTAGACACCTCCAATAATAAGACCTGTGTTACATACAGAATTCTTAAAAGGATAAAGTCCCTTTTACAGTCTTTGCACCTTGTGGATACATGGCGCTTTATTAACCCAGACGGTAGAGACTATACGTATTACTCGGTGCCACACTCGAGATATGCTAGGTTGGACTACATGTTTGTGTCACAGAGGGACCTGCATAAGGTCACGGGGGCGCACATAGGTATACAGACGATTTCGGACCACTCTCCAATCTCCCTTTCGCTTGACTTACTGAAGACCGAACAAAGACAATCAACATGGAGACTCAATACTTCATTGTTGACTGATCATGCCCTCCTACCCACGATCACCAATAACCTGATAGAATATTTCAAAAGTAATGCCACTCCAGAGATGGACCCATTGACTATATGGGAAGCCCATAAATGCACTATTAGAGGGACGTTGATAGAATTGGGCTCCAGACGTAAAAAAGAACGAGAAGCTCACATAAAGAAACTGACATTACAAATTTACGCCCTGGAAACGTTGCACAAACAATCCCTATCGATTAATTCAGCCAAGCAACTTCTTGACGCTAGAAGATCCTTGCAGCAGATATTTGACTCTAAAGCTAAACGCCTCCTATTTTTCAAAAGACGACTCTATTATGAATCGGGGGACAAGGCGGGCAGATTTTTAGCTAGAGCTTTGAGGGAGCATGCCTCCACCAACAATATTGCGGGCATCAGGAGTGATGCTGGCAAACTTGACGTGGCGTCAGAGGCGATAGCTGAACACTTCCATAAATTTTACAGTAAACTTTACAACTTGCCCCCGCAACATAGACAACCACACATGGAAGGGGATAGATCACAAATTGTTCAGGACTATCTTACTAAAAGTGGGCTTCCTTCCTTATCGAACCATGACTCAGAATTACTAGAGACTCCGATTTCGTCAATTGAACTCAGACAGGCAATTAAGCAACTTAAAGCAGGTAAGAGTCCCGGTCCTGACGGGTTCTCGGCTCCGTATTATAAGACTTTTACTGACATTCTCATGGACCCGCTTAGGAGGGCCTTGAACTCCCTGTCCACACCTAGACCAGTGACACCTGACTTTCTGTCAGCACACATTGCGGTTATCCCAAAGCAGGGTAAAGATCCAGGGGAATGCTCCAACTACAGACCCATATCTTTATTAAACCTTGATGTAAAATTATTCGCAAAGATTATTGCCCTGCGGCTGGGTCCAATCCTACCGAAATTGATTGGTCTGGAACAGGTGGGCTTCATGCCTGGTAGAGAGGCAAAAGATAATGTCACTAAAGCACTTATTTTAATTCATGCAGCACAGATACGGAAAATTGAGGGCTTTCTCCTATCCACGGATGCGGAGAAGGCCTTCGATCGAGTAGCCTGGGATTTCATGATGGCTGTGTGTAGACGGGTGGGCTTAGGAGTTCACATGCTTTCGTGGATAGGTGCACTCTATCAGAATCCATCAGCACATCTGAAAATTAACGGCACACTGTCTAATAGAGTCCACATTACTAATGGGACGAGGCAGGGCTGCCCGTTGTCGCCCCTCCTATTTATCCTCTCGTTAGAACCCTTTATTAGAACAATCCAAAACAACACCACGATACAGGGATTTCGGGTGCAGGACAGGGAGTTTAAGACAGCGGCCTATGCCGATGACCTTTTATTTTTTCTTACAAACCCGACTGTTACCCTACCCAACTTACTAAAGGAATTTGCTCACTTTGGGTATCTCTCAAACTTAAAGATAAATTACTCTAAATCCGAGGCTTTAAACATTTCACTTCCAGACAAACTACTTACTCTAACCAAAACCAATTCTACATTTAGGTGGGATCCTGGAGCACTTAAATACCTTGGGATCTGGTTGACCCCCCAGCTACAGTCTATCTTTGAAAGAAACTATCCACCACTTCTCAGGAGTTGTGAGAGGGATTTCAAAGATTGGCATGTGAGGTTTTTCTCCTGGTTTGGTCGTGCGGCGATCATACGGATGGTGACCCTACCTAAGTTCCTTTATTTGATGCGTACACTGCCGGTAAGAGTCCCACAGAGATTCTTCAGGGCATTGAACTCTGTCATCCTGAGGTTCCTCTGGCACCACAGAAAACCTAGAATAAAACTTGTGACACTGATGAAATCTAAAGACATGGGTGGGATCGGCTTGCCAAATTTTAAAAATTATTACCAGGCATCACATATAGCTAGAGTAATAGATTGGCACTGTCATGCCCACATGAAAGACTGGGTGAACCTAGAAGCATACTTATGCCCAGTCCCTCTCACTCACTCCCCGTGGATTCCTTGGCGCAGTCACAAGTCTGACCTTTGTAAACACCCCATCACGGGCACGACACTTGAGATATTAAACAATCTAAGCAAGCACGGGGATATCACCACATGTCCGAGCCCTCTGACTTCCCTGAAGGATAACCCTGACTTTGCCCCAGGCGTACGGAATTCCTCGCTCAGGTCGGTGTCACGGAACACTCCGTTACTGGCGGGTGGTTGTTTTGAGGGGGGCAAGCTACGAGAGTGGACTTCCCTCAAATTAGAGAACGACATGCCTCACCTAAGACAGTGGACCTACTTTCAGATACGAAGTTACCTGGGTAAATTTGGTAGCCAGCAGGACTTGAATAGACCCCTAACTGACCTGGAGTCGGTATGTCACAACAAAGCACCTTTAGATAGAGCCACGTCAATAGCGTATTCTTGGTTACGGCGTTCCGGGGCCGTGGGGGCGGGTGATCACAGGAGGAGGTGGTCGGAGGATTTGGGCGAG
Source organism: Rana muscosa (assembly GCA_029206835.1). Classification (NCBI taxonomy): domain Eukaryota; kingdom Metazoa; phylum Chordata; class Amphibia; order Anura; family Ranidae; genus Rana; species Rana muscosa. Next base: position 35,750,921 of record CM055116.1, on the reverse strand, counting down.
GAAATATCTGAACGTAAGTGGAGGTTTGCCTGTATTCTAGCACATAAATGCTCTATTAGTACAAAACTGCAGGAAACAAATTACAAGTTGCTGACAAGATGGTACAACACCCCTGACAGACTCCACAAGTGGGATGGCCAAAAACCAGATATTTGTTGGAGATGCCAGTCGGATCGGGGCACTTTGATTCACATATGGTGGCATTGTGCCCGGATAACACCCTTTTGGTCTACAATTCGGACACTTATCAAAAAAATCACTGAAACAAGGATAAAGTTGGACGCAGCCTGCTGCCTGTTGCATGTGACCAACTTTTCCTTTAAGAGGTATAAACACTCCTTGACAAAACAATTACTCAACGCGGCCAAATCTCTGATTCCCCTACATTGGAACTCACCTCGGATTCCTTCCATGGCAGATTGGCTAAGTAAGGTAGAGGACCTGTATGAAATGGAGGATGCATTGGCCCAAGATAAAGGTACAGGGGAGAAGTTCCACGAAACTTGTCAGCCGTGGTTGCTATTCAAATACTCTCAGGATTATGTAACTGCCAAATCTTGTCTCAACCTATGAGAACACTGTATTTAATGTCTCAAATCTAGGAGATCACGACAGCCGGAGCTGCTCATGGGAAGCCCTATTCGGAGCCCCTATGACACTCTTAGATGGGTTTCATGAAGAATGTATCTCATGTTAGGCGCATTACTCTTTTCTTCCTTTCTTTACCTTTTTTCTTCCCTTTTATTTTTTCTCCTACCCTCTCTTTTTCTAACTCTCTCTTTTTTCTATTCTTAAAGTGCAATTAAAATCAGATTAGCAGATGATGAATACAAGGTTTGGGATTCACACATCAATACTCTCCCTCCTTTCCTGGGTTATAGCTAAATTAGTTTTTGCTCATTCGGTAGACACATTATATTTTGTCTTATAGTTACTCGCTTAACGAATACTTTGTGATTGTATAAGCCTGTAATCACCTTCTTTGTACTTTTCGCCCGGTGAAACTAACCAAATTATACACTTGTGTTAAGTCGTATCTCAACTGGCTGTATTGATTGTTTATGTGCAGTTGCATCTGCGTTCTGCGAATTGTGCGCACTGCTTCTTTTCAATTTTCAATAAACTTTTAAATGGAAAAAAAAAAAATTCATGATTAGAAAGACAAAGGCTGAGCTGAACATCATAGACTAACAACCAAATAATACAGAAAAAAATGGACTGGACATCATGAGTTGAGAACCCGACGCGTTTCTTGGCTTCTACCAATCATCAGGGGTATGATGTATAATTATATAAACTCTAAAAATTGGGAAAATAAATAGGTAATTAGTTGGTAAATGGGGATTGAAAATTACAATGGGAGATTGACAGTGGGGGCCATATGATGGAATTACTCACAGAGCAGCCCATGAGTTAAGTCCAGATCCGGCGGCAGATTTAAAAGTGATTCAGACAAGCCATCTCACCCGGGGTTGAGGCAGGGTATAAACCGTTTCCACATGGACCAAAGGGCTAAGGGTAGGCACGGCAGCCAGGATAAGGGATGCAGCAAAAATTGGGTGTAGAATCAATTCTAAAATAAAAAGAGGATGGAAACGTCAAAGTGAGGGACTGCAAATGGAGTGAGAGGTGTTTGTATGGATGAGGGAGATACCATATATCCAAAAGATATACGAGGTAAGTGAAGTGATGAGGTGTGGGTGTGTGTGTGTGAGGATGGAGTGTGGATTGTAGGGCAATTAGTGGATAGGTGGAATGTGAAGGTTACCTGCTGATGGCACAGTATTGAATATAGTGATCTTTGAATCATCAAGGGGAGTGAGGGAATGAGCTGCCAGTCTGACCCCGCTAAATACCCGTGGTCCTGGGTGGATCCCTGCCAACGTCATGTAGGGACGTCTAGAGGAGGCGGTAAGGACCCCCATCTAGGGCAAATAGTGCCCCAGTGGGTGGTCCATCCACTTCCACCAAGGCGTGCGGTGGAATAAGCAAGCAAAGTACCCGCCTACGGCGTCTGAAGGCGCCATTTGCGGGACCCGCTGGCGTCATGACGCCGACACACTGAGGTTCAACCCCGCCCCCGTCACAGGACGAGTGGGGGGAAGAGACTGAGTGCGTCGCAACCCCGGAAGTGAGAAAAACAGTGTTCTGGTCTCACATCTGCAAACCGGACTGGCTGTCTTGAAGTATGGGGATAGGGAAAGGGGATTGGGAAGGGGGGAACTCTGCGGCAGGACAGGTTCTGGGGAGCTTGTTTTCTTTTCACCGTGCCAGTGGCTGCTTATGCGCGACGCATGCAGACTTCTGCGGCCATTTGATGAGATCACCAAACTGGTCAGTCGCAGCCATGGTGCCATCTGTGAGATTGTACCTTACGCCTTCTTTATGGAGCATGCATTGCGTCGTGTCATTGATCAAGCCGTTGAGGAGCAGGAGCAGGAAGATGAGGAAGTCGCAATGCTGGATGAATTCCCAGGGGGGGGGGCTACTCCATCTGAGACAAGTCAACAACAGGAGTCTGAAGAGGAGTCAGAAGAGGATGGTGCCGGGGCGGATGAGGAGGAGCAAGAAGAGCATGCTTTAAACCTTTCTGGGATCCCTGTTGTTGTCCGTGGATGGGGGGAGGAGAACAAGGACGACATTATCCTGGATGATGAGCAGGAGCGAGGCCACCACACCGCTTCCAGTTTAGTGCAAATAGGGGCCTTAATGCTCCAGTGTTTTAAGAGGGACCCTTGTATAAAAAGCATAAAGGGCAAGGACCAGTACTGGGTGGCAACGTACTTAGACCCAGAGGGCTGTCAGAATGGAGCACTTCCAGGCCTTGCTTAGAGAAATGCTGCATTCTGCTTTTGCGTGCGCTGGCAGAGGAATTTCCACTCACAGAGAAAGAGTTGCGGGTACCAATCCAACAACGCCTGCAAGAAGAGGGCAATTTGAAGATGTGTTGATCACTTCTAATATAAGATCATTCTTTCAGCCGACCCATTGACAGCTGTCATCCGGATCCAGCATCAGGGAATGCCTAGAACCGACAGGTGTCCGACTACATCGGGTTAACGGCCGATGTGGACGCTCTAAAAAGTGATGAACCCCTGGACTACTGGGTGGGCAGGCTTGACCTCTGGCCAGAGCTTGCACAATTTGCAATGGAACTGTTGGCTTGCCCCTCGTCCAGTGTCCTGTCCGAAAGGACGTTCAGTGCAGCAGGGGGGATCGTGACCGATAAGCGCACTCGCCTAGCTCACGACAGTGTTGACTACCTCACATTTATAAAAATGAATGAGGCATGGATCTCTGAGGAATTCAACACATGTGACCTATAGACCATGTTTGATTCCATTTCCTCATGACAGGCCAAAAATATCTGCCACCACCCATAATAATTCATGGTCCCTGGCCTAGGTAAATACAGCGGCATAAAAGGCCTTTTATGTCCGTTGAATGGCTACATTTTTGGGCCTGTAATGGCCGAAACGTATTTATCCTGTGAATGCCTAATGTACCTCCAGCCACAGAATACAAAGTTCTTTGCTGTCAGGTGAACGCCTGTTGGCTAATTTTTGGGGCCTGTACTGACCGACACTTACTTCTTTATCCAGGCTGTGAATGCCTAATTTTTCAGACTGGAATTGAAAATCAATGGGTCTGTAAACGTTCCACTAAAATGGGGGGCAGGTCACCTGTGGCCAGATGACAGATACACACCGTTGGGGGTCAGGAATGCACCACAATGTAGTGAACCCTATGGCTGACTGCTGCGGATGGGTCACTGGGTGGTTGAGGAAAGCGGGACCAGTGGAGCACAACAGGGATCCACAGTGAGCTAGAGCCCAAGATTCCCCAGGGCGCGGAGTCTAAGATCCAGCATTTTTTCACCAGAGCCTCTAGTGGTGAGGATGTTACGCTGCAACTGGGTCCAGGTCGCGGCCCCCAGAGTCCCCTAGTTTACACTCCCTAGGGTAAGGAGGATAGAGCGGAAGCAGCAGCACAGGATACAAGAATAGTGAGGGGAAAAGCCAAGGTCAGGGCAACAAGCAGACAAGGATAAACGAAGGACAAGCCGAAGGTCAAGGTCACAAGCAGACAGGGATAGTCGGGAACAAGCCAATATCGTAACACAGAGACAGACGTAGCACACGGTAGGCAGGAACCCAAACACACAATGCTTAAACAAACACGTTGATCAGCAAGGCAGACTTGCAGTGCACAGGTTATGGTTAATATAGAGTTCTGTGATAGGACCTGGGGTGGAGCCAGGCTGGGAGGAGAGATTATAAAAGAAACCAGGTGAGAGAGTCTGGCCTCTATTATGAACACAAGAGGAGGAAAGGTAAGATGGCAGACAAACATTACTGCATATCCATGACATTGTGGAACGGATGCGGACCCATTTTACAGACGTGTGAATGGACCTTATATGTATTTGACATGTATTTACCGGCTGCTGTCAGTTCTGGCAGATTTAGGCCAAGCTATTACACTAAAACCGAGCAATATTACAAAAAAGAAAATACACGTTATAACTGTATAAACGATTTATATAACTTATAAAAAAAATAAAAAAATTATGGCAACTTTTCCAATAGCAGGATCATCCCTGCACCCCCTTCATAGCCTGGCCTTGCCTCTCCTCCATGGCCTTCATGCGCTCCTGAATTGACAAAATTTTGCAGATGAAAAAAGAATGCTTGTCAATCGTAGATTCGCTTAATACTTCTGGTATGTCAGTGTCCATGTTGTGGGACTATGTGTGCACAGCTAGTAAGTATTTTGTGGCTGAAAATATGACCTGGAGGTTTTTCATGTCCGCCTGCCATTAAAATGAATGGAACCCGCCGCGAACCTGCGGTTCGCAAACATTTGCGCGCGTTAGCGAACCGTCCCATCAGATATTCATCCATCACTAGAAGGCACCACCTGAAACTCCTGCAAGCCAGGGAGAGGAAATATTCCACTCTGCTATCACCCGACACCCAAGATGGCCGTCCCCAAATCAGCCTAAACCTCGCCACGCTAATTCGTCTGTCTCTAGGACACCAACTTGCTACCATTGTGGTAACACTACTCACAGTGCACCTGCTTGCAAGTTCAAGGATGTCATTTGTTTTCTTTGTGGAAAGACTGGCCATATTGGGTGTGTTTCCCGCAGCTCATGCTCCCCGAACACTACCACAAAAGTTAAACGTAAACAGACATTTCATGGGGGCGTGGTCTCGGCATGGCGGCGTGAGGGCGCATCCTAACAGAGCTCCCGGCCGACGGTTTCCCTTCAGCTAGCTACCGCTCACTTACCCCACATTACCAGCGCCCACCAGATCCCTCGGATGTCCAAGAAGCAGGACAGACCACCCGCGGCCTCAGTCACCACCCTGGATCGGTACCTGCGATCGCAAAAGCCGGCAGCCTCCACGCCAGCAGCTTCCAAGATGGCGCCGGCCCGCTCTTCAGACTCGTTAACTACAGGGCATTCCACAGTGCCTGATCTCCCACAGCAGCGGTCAGACGACCACACGATGCCGCCCTTCTCGCCCCCATGTGATCTCTCTCCCTGCCTGCCCAGGTCGCTGACGGTCTCTGCAGATATGGAGGAGGAACTGCTCGGCCTGGAACAGGCTGCCTCTCCATCAGCTCCTGCATCACTCGGCACCCTGTGCTTCAGCCCAGTGCACCCTGCAGAGCATGGAATGCCACCTCCACACCAGGTCACAGTGAGTACCCTCGGTGGCCCACCTCAGTCCCCTGTACTCCCTCTTACAGCCAACTCTGAGCAGAGGCTATGGGCATTTCTCCAGCAGCTCCCCACTAGAGCAGATTTTGAGTCCCTGGCACAGAGGATGGAGACTGCAATGAGGGGTGAGGTGCAGGCTCTCAAACAGGAAGTGTCTGTACTGGACACCCGAGTGGCTGCAGTGGAGCAGGAACAGGGTGCCGTGTCTCAGTCTGTGCGGACCTTACAGTCGTCTACCTCTGATCTCAATGACCAAGTTGTTCACCTGCACTTGCTCCTTGACGACCTGGAGAACCGCAGTCGCCGACAGAATATACGGTTAAGGGGAATCCCAGAATCTATTCCACAATCAGAACTGCGCTCGACAGTGGCTAATATTTTTAATCGCTATCTGGATCGCACGCCAGACTCTGAGGTTGTCATTGACAGAGTTCACAGAACCCTGGGCCCAAGATCAGACTCATCAGACCGACCTAGGGATGTCCTTTGCTGCCTACACTCTTTTATCCTAAAGGAAGACATTCTACAGCGGGCCTGGAGGGTGGGAGTTCTGGAGTTTGATGGCGCAGCCGTTCACCTTTTACCGGATGTTTCCAGAAAAACCCTTCTCATGCGGCGGTCCCTCAAACCACTCCTGGATGCTCTGAACGAAAAGGGTCTTACCTACAAGTGGGGACATCCATTTCATCTCATCGTCCGCAAAGGAACAGACACCTTCCCTATGCGTCACCCTTCGGAACTACCAGACCTGTTTATCTTTGCTGAGATCGATCCGATTCCAATACCCAACTGGCTTATAGTGCTTGTCTCTGGTGATCCCCGACGCCAGGCCCCTCTGGGCAGACCACAGAGGAAACGTTACCATCGGCGCGGTCGGGGTGGCTTTTCCCAAGCCAGAGGGACAGGGCACCCCCGATCCCTGGGCCTGAATGAGGAGGCAGCCGGCTGAACATTCCACCGCAAACTGTCAGTATATACACAGTTTTATCCCTTGTGGGTTTTTTTTGAGGGCCACACCTGTTCTGTGGAGGGAGGGACCAGTGAACTGATGGTCTTTCTGGGACGGCCATTGTTATGCCTCAAATCACTGAAAAGCAGGGTTCTTCCTAACGTTATAAGGGGTTATATGGTTCCCCTTTTTACTTTCAAGTTGCTCATTACACTGTGTTTTATGCCCATGGGTAGTACACTTTATTGTCTGTTGCTTCCCCAGATATGTACCCTGAGTGTTTTAGGGTTGGAGTGAGTACATTACAGCCACACACAAGAGTTGGGGCTCTGCCTTGGGACGGGTCCGATGGCCGGGTAACCCTGACATCTTAGGGGCGGTTCATCGATCTGTCCCGGGACCTGAGCATTGGACCACTGATGGTCCCATTTTTCCCTCTACAGGGGGCTCTACATTTGGATTATCAGTGAGATAAGATGCCTGGCTCCACTGCACGGCGAGGGCCTCCCATGCATTATAAAGAGTCAGTATAGCTCCCCTTTTGACCTCCAAGTTGCTTGTTGCACTGCAGCTAATACCCATGGTTCTGACACTTTACCACCTTCTTCTATCCTAATTAGGTTCCCTGACCGTTATGGGTTAAGCTGTGACTTTAACAGCCACACGTGGGAGACACGGCTCTGGCTTGGGGCGGGGCCGATGGCTGGATGGCCCTGGAGGTTGGGGGTGGGCCTATCGGCCTGTCCCGGGCTCAGAGCACTAGACCAGTGATGATTTCGCCCTTCCCTTTGCAGTGGGTTATATGTTAGCAGTTTCAGTAAAGTGATAGATTGCCTCGGCCAGCTGAACAGCGAGGGCTGCCCTTGCTATATACAGTGTTAAAATAATCCTCCTTTTTGACTTATACATCATTTGTTGCACTGCCATTTATGCCTATTAAAATTGCATTTCTCTGCCTGCTACGTTCCTGATTGTGCACCCGGGGCTTCATGGGTCAGACTATGGAGTTTCGGACCGCACTGGGGAGTAGCAGCTCTTCCTTGGGACGGGCCTGGGGGCTGGTTGCCCCTGGGGTTCTGGGGTTGATCGGTCAGCCTGTTCCGAGCTTAGAGCATTAGACCAGTGCAGATTCTACCCTTTCCGTTGCAGGGAGTTTCCTAATGCGGGCTTCAGAGGTGGGATGGCGTGTTTAGGTCACGGGTTGGGGAGGGTCTCCCCTATGCGTTAAAAGGTTACTATAGATCCCTCTTTGTTTTTTTTTTTGTTTTTTTATGGTTTATTACAGTGCACTTTAGGTTACTTGATGTTCAATTTCACTGACTAATGTTCTCATGGCTGTATTCCCTGAGTGATACTTTCTCAATACTCACCTTGTTACCAATGTACTTAAGCCGTGGTTTGTTTGATGGTTTGTCGTTCTGCATGTATTACCTTACTTTTGGACACTGCCGGTGCACCAACACTGGTCGATGCTGGCTGCGGGGACGCCAATGGCGGGGGCTCTGTACCTAACCGTGCCTTACTACCCCCCACACTAGGTACACTCTGCCCTGGTGGCAGTAGCTTTACTCTGCAGAGTTTCTAACTTCCCTCCCCCCTTTTTTTTTTTCTCTCCCTCTCCTACATTCCACGCCCTGGGAGAGGGCGCCAGCGGAGGCGGAATCTTTAGCAGTATGGCGGTAAAGATCCTCTCTTGGAACGTGAAGGGGCTGAATTCGCCGGAGAAACGCACTAGCTGTCTAGCCGAGCTCTGGAGACACAGAGCACACATTGCATTTCTCCAAGAGACTCATTTCAGGGCGGACAAGATACCCAGGCTATCCAGCAAACACTTTCCGACGGCCTACCATAGTCCGTCCTCATCCTCAAAATCGAAGGGGACGAGTATCCTCATATCTAAATCCCTACCATGGCAACTCTGTGATGTACACCATGATCAGGAGGGTAGATTCTTGCTTCTGAAGGGGAAGATCTTCTCTCAGACTTTCACTCTCGCGAACATATACCTCCCCAACTCCAATCCACTCCCAACCCTTGAGATCTTTTTATCTACCCTTGACACCTTTCTCGAAGGAACTCTGGTCTTGGGAGGGGACTTCAACTTGACCTTGGACCCACACAGAGACTCCTCCTCAAGCTTGTCCTCTCTACCCCGAGGAGCCCGACTTCACCTCAAGAACCTTTTGCACTCACATCAATTGATCGATATATGGAGAATATTTCATCCGCAGGAGCGGGATTACACCTTTTATTCAAATGTACACGGCTCCTATTCCAGAATAGACTTCTTCTTTTTAAAACACTCGGCGATACCCCTGGTCACTAAAACAGACATTGGCCACATCGCACTCTCAGACCATGCCCCAATCACTCTGGAGCTTACACTCTCCCAAGCGTCCCCCAAGACTTCCACGTGGCGACTCAATGAGGCCCTCTTAAATGACCCCGATATTGCGGCGGATATCCGTAAAGAACTTGCCTTATATTTCTCCACTAATGTAGGCTCTGTGGACAATCCGATCTCTGTGTGGTCCACACATAAATGTTATATTAGGGGAATCATAATTAAACATGGCCATGCAGCCAAGAAACGTCGTCTCAAAATCTTGTCCGACCTTCTAGCTAAACTTCACTCCTTAGAATGTCAACACAAGGCCAGACCAGACCGTACGATTGAATCGGAGCTGACTAGGCTCCGAGAAGTCATAAGGGAACATTCCCTATACGAAGCGAAACATGTTCTGTTGAAGGCCCGCCGCTCTTTTTACGAATATGGAGATAAATGTGGCCGCTTACTGGCCAATGCCTTACGTACTAGGCGATCACAGACATATATACCAGCTTTACTTTCGTCATCTGGGTCTAAAGTCCACTCTTCCCCAGAACTTGCGGAGAGCTTCCGAGACTTTTACTCTAAATTGTACAACTTAGACCAACCTTCCCCCTCCGATTTGTCACCCCGGAGCCCCTCGGACATCTGCGACTATCTTAGGGAAGCCAATCTCCCTACACTGACTACGGAAGAGCGTGGGGATCTTTCTAAGCCCATTACAGTAGAAGAACTTGCAGCAGCAATAGCTGACACTCAGTCTGGTAAGGCTCCCGGCCCCGATGGATTTACCCTCCTTTACTATAAGCAGTACCAGGATTCCTTGGCACCTCACTTTATCACGGCTTTCAACGCAGTCTTAGACGGACACGGATTCCCTGCAGACATGCAACGTGCATCAATTTCAGTGATCCCTAAACCGGGTAAAGACCCGTTACTCTGTGCCAGCTATAGGCCTATTTCCCTTCTAAATTGTGACATGAAACTATTCACCAAAATCCTGGCTTCCAGGATGAACGTCTTGTTGCAACGTTTAATTGCACCAGATCAAGTTGGTTTTATTCAAAATAGAGAGGCTAGGGACAACACTATCCGGACATTGAACATCATAGACACAGCAAAACGCTCCCATATTCCACTCTTACTCCTGTCCACAGATGCCGAGAAGGCCTTTGACAGGGTGGACTGGACCTTTCTTCAACAGACACTCAAATTTGTGGGAATACCGGACCCCATCCTGTCATGGATTTCAGCCATTTATAAGAACCCGACCGCCACAGTACGAGTAAATGGCTACGATTCCAGTCCCTTCTCCATATCCAATGGCACCAGACAGGGTTGTCCCCTGTCCCCACTACTATTCGTTCTCTCTCTAGAACCTTTCCTACAACATATTAGAGGTAACCCGTCTATACGAGGCATCACAGCCGGCAACTACCAACACAAGGTGGCGGCATATGCCGACGACCTCTTATTTTATATCTCTGAGCCTCTTACCTCCTTACCCTCCTTGCTACAGGAGTTGAAACGCTATAGTAGTTTGTCTAAGTTTAAGGTCAATTTACAAAAATCGGAGGCATTAAATATCTCCTTAACAGATGCTACCAGAGCGAGCATACGCCCCTATTTTCCATTCAAATGGGCTACCCGCTCGATTCAGTACCTAGGAACGAAAATCCCGACAAACCTAAATGACATACTCGCCCTCAACTACCAACCTTTTTTGTCAACGCTAATCGCTGACCTCAAAAAGTGGGACCCTTTAGCCCTTTCTTGGTTTGGCCGTTGCAACGTACTTAAGATGAACGCGATGCCCAGATTGCTGTACTTATTGCAGGCACTGCCGGTGAGAATACCTCAGACCTTTTTTCATGCGGTTCGGTCGGTATTTATCAAATTCATATGGAGAGGTAAACACCCACGCCTTGGTAGATCGTTACTGTTACGACCTAAGCTGAAGGGCGGAGTGGGTTTCCCGGACCCGGCCCTATACTATACTGCAGTACATATGGCCAGGGTTGTTGACTGGTGCCGACACAGTGCCTCGAAACTCTGGGTATCGCTGGAACAAGAGGCAGCCCAGGTTCCGCTCCCTGGGCTGCCCTGGGTGGGGAAATCCCACGTTACACGCTTAACTACTCATCCGTTGATTGGCCCCACTTTAATGGAAATGGGCAGGTTTTTCCAACTTTCTACACAAAGCAGTTTCCCTTCCCCAATGACGCCGATTGTAGGGCACCCTGGGTTTTTGCCCGGTCTCACCGATCCAGCATTCTTATCGCAAAGCTCAAAGGGACTTCTGAGGGCCTCGCAACTATTGCGACCGTCCAGTTGGATGTCTCCGGAGACATTGCTCTCTGGACGGGCCCCTCTTAAACTAGATCACTGGAGGACCTTGCAGTTATCGCACTTTTTTAGATCATTGCCTAGCCCGGCGCTCTTTACGCGTAGGCTCCACTCTTTCGAGGAGCTCTGTCTGGGAGAGGGCCCGATCCGGGGATCCTTATCGGCCTCATACAAATCTTTGTTAGATCTCCATGCCACAGAAGACCCCCCGTTCCTAGCCAAATGGGAGAGAGACCCACAAGTTACCTTTACCGAACCTCAAAAGGAGAGAATACTTTTTTTTGCTCAGAAGTCCTCCCTTTGCAGTAGGTACCAGGAAACCACGTACAAAATTCTGACACGTTGGTACAGAACCCCTTCAGTTTTGGCAAAAATATTCCCTCTGCAGACAGACCGTTGCTGGCGTTGTGGCCTCCATTCGGGTACCCTTCTACATATTTTCTGGGAGTGTCCTACACTTGCTACTTTCTGGCAACCAGTGCTTAAGCTTATACATAAGCTCACAGACATCTCACTGCAAGATAACCCAGCTGCGGTCCTGCTTAACCTCACCCCATTGTCAAGGAAACGATACCACAAATCCCTTCTCAAACACCTCCTAAATGCTGCACGGGCTTGTATTCCGCCTTTGTGGAAACAACAGTCGGCACCAACGGTAGCTCAGTGGTTCGCGAGAGTGAAAGACATAGGGCAGATGGAAGATCTGACAGCGGCATTGCAGGAGAAATTTGAGGAACACAAGTCCAGATGGATACATTGGGACCTTTTCCGCTTCTCGGATGAATTCCTCCAATATACTTGATTAAGACCCTTTATCAGAGGTTTCTGCTGCCTGACTGACGCTACTGGTGCCTTCTCCTGGGAGGCAACCCCCCCCCTTTTTTTTTTTACTTCTTCTTCACTTTTATTTCTCTCCTGTTTCTTTTCTAATTCTTTTCAAATAAGTAGATGAAAATATGGTGTGTACAGGACAGCATTCTCTACCCCATTTTAGACTTCCCTCTATGATGTGACAGATTTACATAGCAATCTAGAAGAATCCCCACCTCAGGCGGGCTTGCCTTTGGTATGACCTGCCTGAGGGGTTTCCTACATGAAGATAAGACTGTTTTGTATTTCTTATTGCCATTATTTGTTTTGATATTTCATAATATAGTACGTAGTAATGGTAGTACTGAAAAGCTCTGCATTGATTGCTTGTTCTGAGAAGTTGCCTTTTTATTGTACCTGTGACACATCTTTAAATAAAGAATAAAAAAAAAAACAGACATTTCATATGGATACTGACAATAACGACTCCAGCTCTGATGAGGAAACCTGTGTCCAGCATGTTGGACTGTTTCGGGTAGCTGGGAGTAGTCCTGCGATAAAAGTGGATGTCACACTCAATGGCTGTCCTGTCTCCATGGATGTTGATACAGGGGCGGCTGTGTCTGTCATTTCATGGACTGATTTAAAGGCATCGGGTCTGTCCCTACCGCTCCAACCTACAAATCTCACACTACAAACCTACAGCAAAGAACTACTACAGTCCTTGGGTTATGTGAAACCCCTTGTTACATTAGGCAACTGCAGTCCAACTCTACACCTTTATGTTGTCAATAAAGGAGGTCCTCCGCTGTACGGTAGGGACTGGATCAAAGCCCTGGGCATGCCTCCTCTTGCCATTGCCCAATTTACATTGCTTTCTGAGGTAGACCATTGGGTGGAATCCCTGAAGTCACGCTTTAAGGGGGTTTTTGAGGACTCTTTGGGCACAGTAAAAGGAAAAATGGCCCACCTCCTCTTGAAGCCTGGTTCTACACCTTGTTTTTGTAAGGCAAGATCAGTACCTTTTGCCTTGAGAAAGAAAGTGGAAGCAGAGCTGGACCACCTATTGGCTGAAAAAGATCATAACTAAAGTTGATAGAAGTGAATGGGCATCGCCAATTTTGCCTGTCAAGAAAAAGAATGGAGAGATTAGAATTTGTGGAGATTTCAGGGTTGCCCTGAACAACCAACTTCTTGTGGATCAATACCCATTGCCTCGACTTGAAGATCTATTTAGCTCATTGGCTGGGGGGCAAAAGTTTTCAAAAATAAACTTAAAGCAAGCTTACCTGCAACTGCAAGTACACCCAGATTCACGCCATCTGTTGACCATTAGCACCCATAAAGGATTATTAGAATATAACCGCATGGTTTTTGGCATAGCCCCAGCTCCAGCCATCTGGCAGCGAATCATAGATGAGGTCCTGGCAGGCATACCTTTCACTCAATGTCTACTAGATGACATGCTCATCACTGGTCCCACTGATGAAGAACACAGAAAGAATGTTGAAACTGTGCTAGAGAGACTCCAAAGGTATGGTTTACGCGTCAATCTTTCAAAATGTGAATTTCTAAAGTCTCCACTGGAATTTTGTGCCCACACTGTGGACCGACATGGGTTACACACTACTGAAGAAAAGGTTAAAGCCCTTACCCATGCCCCTACTCCCCAGAATTTCACACAGCTCTGGTCCTACCTTGGCCTCCTAAATTACTACCACCGTTTCTTGCCGTACCTAGCACACCAGCTTTACCCATTACATCGCTTACTGGATGCAAGAGCTGAATGGATATGGACAGCCAAATGTGAAGAAGCTTTTCGGATTTCAAAAGAATTCATTCTGTCTTCTCGAGTTCTGGTCCACTATGATTTAAAGAAAAACGTCACCTTGGCTTGTGACGCCTCGCCTTATGGACTGGGTGCTGTGCTTTCCCATGTCATGCCAGATGGCACAAAGCGCCCCATTTCTTTTGCCTCCAGGTCTTTAACCTCAGCAGAGCAAAACTACTCCCAGATAGACAAGGAAGTTTTGGCCATTGTGTGGGCCACGAAAAAAATTCATACGTATATCTATGGTCGGGAGTTCACACTTATCACTGACCACAAACCTTTGTTGTCAATACTGAACCCTCAGAAAGGAATTTCTACAACAAATTGCATCTCGCTTACAAAGGTACGCTTTATTCTTGGGAGCTTATACTTATTCTATCAGATACCGCTCCCATGATGCCCATGGCAATGCAGATGCATTTTCCATATTGCCAATTGGAGACCACTCACCAAGAGACGTACGCATAGTGGAAATACACAGGCCGAAATCCTGCATGTCCACCTCCTTAATTGCCAGACATACAGTCACAGATTCCTTCCTGTCTCAGATATTCTCATATGTTCAGGCTGGATGGCCAGAGAAAGTCCCAGGTGAATTTTGTCCGTAATTTGCCAGAAAATTTGAGCTTGTGACTAATGCTGGTTACCTACAGTGGGGCAACAGAGTGATTATACCTCAGTATTTGCAACCAACCATGCTAAGGATATTGCGTGAGGGCCATCCTGGCGTGGTGCGCATGAAGCAGCGAGCCCGGAGCTATTTTTGGTGGCCACAAAGGGACACAGCAATTGAAGATTATGTGGCTCAATGTCCTGGGTGCTGTCAAGCTCAGCGACCCCAAAAGAAAGGAACCCTGCTACCTTGGCCATGGCCGACAGAACCGTGGTCAAGACTCCATCTCGATTTTGCTGGCCCAATCCAGGGTAAAATGTATTTGATCGTGGTAGATGCACATTCAAAATGGCCGGAGGTTTTTAAAATGCCTTCTGTAACCTCAGCTACTACCATTCTAGTCTTAAGCAAACTATTTGCTCAATATGGCTTGCCAACAGCCATAGTCTCGAACAATGGGACTCAATTTACATTGCATCTGTTTCAATCCTTCCTCAGTGGCTTGGGCATCCAACACTACAAAACAGCTCCTTATCATCCAGCCTTGAATGGGCTGGCAGAACGGTTTGTGCAGATGTTTAAGAAGCACTTACTTTCCACTCTGGACCAGGTCGGACTGTCAGAGGAGAAGCTGCTGGAGTTCTTGACCATGTACCGAAACACAAAACATGCTACTACTGGGCTGTCCCCAGCTTTTCTTATGTTTGGCAGGCATCTCCGCACCAAACTGGATTTAGTTCATCCACAGGAACAGTCACCAACACCTTCTCCGCCAGGCCGTCCTGGATTCCGTGCTGGTGATCTTGTATGGTTTCGGAATTACAGAGTTTTGCCTCATTGGCTTCCTGGCATTATTGATGGACCTCTTGGACAACGAATGTACCTTGTTCGCCTGGAGAATGGCGTTTGTGTTAGAAGACACCTTTCGCAATTGAGAAAGCGCATTTGCCTGCCAGTAGAAACAAACCCGACCTCTCTTTCTACCCAACCACCAGAGTCTACTCAGGGCTCTACTGGTAACATATGGCATGGTGTCTGGCATGATCCCACAAGTTTACAACCAACCCCTGAAGCGGTTGATGACCATATTCCTGAGGAGCCCAGACATGTGCCTGGAGTTGCAGAGACTGATTTGTCTGTTGGACACCCACTGACACCTCCAGAACCTTTGACAGCCTCTACCCCTCCTGGTGCTGTGCCACTTTGTAAGTCTGCCCGCCAAAGACATCAAACTCCTCTTTGGCAAAGCACTGAAATCTTACAGGACACTTTGGAGGTCAGGAAACAGAGATAAAGGGCTCATAACGTGATTCGGGAGCCACAGAACTGAGTTGGAGATACTACATGCTGAACTGATCCTGCTTGCCTTGTTATTTTATGTGTTGAGTATTTTGTTCTCTTGTTATGTTTATTTTTTTTATTTAATTTTTTTTGTTTGTTTTTTTATGGGAAAAAGAGGAGATGTGATGTTTGTGCTGGAACACTGTGACCCTTCACCCTTTTCTCCTGATGCATGCTGGGGGAGGGGCTGTACCAGGAAGTAGAGAGGGTGTGTGTGTGAGACTGGAAGCAGCAGCAGCAGCAGCAGCAGCAGCAGCATGGATGCATAGATCTGGTAATGACAGAAGACTGTTGTATTAAGACTCCTCCATGTAACAAGTCATCATGTTTCTGAGTGAGTAATAAACCCTCTCCATGGTCAAGAAGTTCATCCGGCCTGTATGTGTAACTTGCTGAACAGATACTGGCAGCATTGCGAGCACCCCGTGTCTAAGGGACATAACAGTGGGGCTACGGGAGGAGTGACTGTGGAAAAGGATTCGGTCGAATAGGCCACTTTGGCAGCTGCATTGGAAGGCAAACTACTCTGAGCCTGGGTGACAGAGGATGAGGAGGATGAGGACGGCTTTGTTATACACTCCACCAACTCTTCTGCATGTTCTGGCTCAATAATACGGCCAGCAGAAGAAAAATAGGACAAGCGTGCCCCACGGCCACGTGCAGAGGATGCACCTTGTCCACGACCAGCACTGTTGACTGTAGACACAGAGCCTGATTGCCCTCTTTATAGTGGCCTGTGAGCGTCTGCCTCTCCTTGGTGGCCTTCCGCACATAATGTATATTTTGTTTTGCAACACCACACTACACTGTATTAGATACTGTGTACACTACCAGAAAAGTAGTAGCAACTGTACTATGGCTTAACTATATTGTGTACTGTGTACACCACCAGAAAAGTAGTAGCAACTGCACTACGGGTGCACTGTATTGTGTACACCACCAGAAGTGTAGTAGCAACTGCACTACGGCTGCACTGTATTGTGTACTGTGCACACCACCAGAAAAGTAGTAGCAACTGCACTATGGGTGCACTGTTTTGTGTACACCACCAGAAGTGTAGTAGCAACTGCACTATGGCTGCACTGTATTCTGTACTGTGTATAGGGATGAGCCGAACACCCCCCGGTTCGGTTCACACCAGAACTTTCGAACGGACCGAAAGTGTGCGCGAACTTTAGAACCCTATTAAATACAATGGATGCGAACGTTTGAAATCAAAAGTGCTAATTATAACGGCTAATATGCATGTTTTTGTACTAAAAAGGGTTTGGGGACCCGGGGGACATGTATCGATGCAAAAAAAGTTTTAAAAACAGACTTTTTTTGGGATCAGTCATTTTAATGATGCATAAAGTGAAAAAATAAAAGTGAAATATTCCTTTAAATATCTGTACGGGGGGGGGGGGGTGTCTAAAGTATGCCTGTGAAGTGCCACGTGTTTCCCGTGTTTAGAACTGTCCCTGCACAAAATGACATTTCTAAAGGAAAAAAATGGTTATTTAAAACTGCTTGCGGCTTTAATGTAATGTCTGGTCCCGGCAATATGGATGAAAATCATTGAGAAAAATGGCATGGGTACCCCCCCCACCCCACTTGTATGGATATTAAGGGGAACCCCGCACACAAAATAAAAAAGGCCCTATATACTCTGAACAGCAGTATACAGGCGGTGCAAACAAGACAGGGACTATAGGTTTGTTCTTAAGTAGAATCTTTTTCTAATTTGGAACAGGTACATTTTTTAAGTGTAGCTCTAACCAAAAAATCTATTTTTAAGCTTTTTGGAGAACATAGGGAAGGGTTATCATTAGGGATGAGCCGAACACCCCCCCAGTTCGGTTCGCACCAGAACCTGCGAACGGACCGAAAGTTTGCGCGAACGTTAGAACCCTATTAAATACAATGCTGGTGTTGCCACAACACTGTAAGGCCTCACAGTTACTCTTGGTGGGCACAGGAATGGGCCCTGCTGTGAAATATTAGATCAAGAATTGTAATTACATGCCCCTGTTAAACAGGGGCAGAAAAATTGGGCCTTAGGCACTGGTGCCACAACACTGCAACCCCTCACAGATACTGTACTTGGAGCACAGCAATGAGCCCTGTTGCAAAGTATTGCATCAAAAATTGTAATTACACGCCCCTGTTAAACAGGGGCAGAAAAATTGGGCCTTAGGCACTGGTGCCACAACACTGCAACCCCTCACAGATACTGTACTTGGAGCACAGCAATGAGCCCTGTTGCAAAGTATTGCATAAAAAATTGTAATTACACGCCCCTGTTAAACAGGGGCAGAACAATTGGGCCTTAGGCACTGGTGCCACAACACTGCAACCCCTCACAGATACTGTACTTGGAGCACAGCAATGAGCCCTGTTGCAAAGTATTGCATCAAAAATTTTAATTACACGACCCTGTTAAACAGGGGCACTGGTGGTGGCACCCAGAAACAAAAAAGTTCTTCCAAGCTATCATCAAGAATCGGATCATTGAGGAGGAGGAGGATAGTCAGTCAACATAACAGGACAGTCACTCAGCATCAGCATCAGTCTTGAAGGGATGTGACATTTGAAAATAAATTATTCTGTTATATCAGCTTCAGGTGCTTGGTAGCTGGTGGTGATCCAAGACTGGTTCATCTTTATGAAGGTCAGTCGATCAACCAAGTCGGTGGACAGGCGCACCCTGTGATCCGTGACAAAGCCTCCAGCAGCACTGAATGTGCGTTCCGAAAGAATGCTGGATGCAGGACAGGCCAGTAGCTCAATTGCATACTGTGCAAGCTCTGGCCAGTGATCCATCCTCAAGACCCAGTAAGCCAGAGGATTCTCGGTGGAAAAGGTGTCCAAGTCTGACCTTGCCCCTAGGTATTCCTGCACCATGTAAATAAGACGCTGGCGATGGTTGCTGGAACCGATCATACCTTGGGGCTGTGGACTAAAAAATTGTCTGAACGCATCAGTCAGACGGCCACCTTCTCCACCGCTCCTTCTGCTACTGACCGAAGCCTCAGCAACTCGTTGTCCAGGAACAGGAGTTTGTAACCTCCCAGTCTCTGGGAACGTGTTACACAGACCTTTCTGCAAGGCCTCCCGGAGATGTCTCATCCTCTGCTCCCTCTGCGACAGCAAGATAAGGTCCGCAACCTTACCCTTGTACCGTGGATCAAGGAGAGTGGCCAGCCAGTAATGGTCGCTCTCCTTGATCCAAAGAATACGAGGATCCTTCCGCAGACTTTGCAGGATCAGGGAGGCCATGCTGAGGCATTCGGTCTGGAGTCCTCTGGGTCACTAAGGACGACATGATCCGCAGCCACCTCCCCCCAGCCACGTACAAGTCTACGGGTTTGTTAGGACTGTAAATCATCCCTAAAAGACTGCTGCTGTTGATGCTGAGTGCCATGCTCCACCTCCATGCTGACACAATCCTCCTCCTCCTCATCCTCTTCCTGTGTGATGGGTGGGACAGAAGGAACACTGTCTGGGTAAAGGGGGCCTTGAGAGGCAAGGAAGTCCTCCTCTTCCTGCCTCTGTTCTGCCTCAAGTGCCCTGTCCATTATTCCATGCAGCGTATGCTCCAACAGGTGGACAAGAGGTACAGTGTCACTGATGCATGCACTGTCACTGCTCACCATCCTCGTGGCCTCCTCAAATGGTGCCAGGACAGTGCATGCATCCCTGATCATGCCCCACTGGCGTGGTGAAAAAAACCCGAGCTCCCCTGACCTCGTGGCCTCCTCAAATGGTGCCAGGACAGTGCATGCATCCCTGATCATGCCCCACTGGCGTGGTGAAAAAAACCCGAGCTCCCCTCCCCTGTCCTGGTGCCGTATTCGCACAGGTACTCATTGATGGCCCTCTGCTTCATGTGCAGCTGCTGCAGCATGGCCAATGTTGAGTTCCAACTGGTGGGCATGTCACATATAAGGCGGTTCTTGGGCAGGTTCAACTCCTTTTGCAGCTCAGCCAGGCGAGCACTGCCATTATATGATATGCGGAAATGCACACAGAATTTCCTGGCCTGCCTCAGGACATCCTGTAAGCCCGGGTACCTGCCCAAGAACTGCTGCACCACCAGGTTAAGGACGTGAGCCACACAGGGCACATGGGTCAGTTGTCCCTGTCGGAGGGCGGAGAGGAGGTTGGTGCCATTGTCGCAAACCACCATTCCTGGCTTAAGCTGGCTGGTGTCAACCACCTCTCGGCCTGCCCCTGCAGAGCAGACAGAACCTCTGCCCCAGTGTGACTCCTGTCC
Organism: Rana muscosa; assembly: GCA_029206835.1. Taxonomy (NCBI): domain Eukaryota; kingdom Metazoa; phylum Chordata; class Amphibia; order Anura; family Ranidae; genus Rana; species Rana muscosa. Next base: position 35,730,716 of record CM055116.1, on the reverse strand, counting down.
CCCAAACACACCAGCACAAGCACGGCATGGCATCTTTTTGCCTGCGTACTTGCATAGCCCCTTGAATGTCTACGGAGCACCGCTGTTTCCGAGGACAAATCACAGGAAGAGGCCATGGAGGAAGAAGAAGAGGAGGGGGTGGAGGAGAGAGGTGTGTCACAACCAGTAGTAGCATTTTGGAGGTGTGGTGGTGGAACAACCTCCAACACTACTGCACCTTGTCCTGCATCCTTCCCAGCTGCCAAAAGAGTGACCCAATGGGCCGTGAACTTCTTTCGACAGTCCAGCAGCTGGGGCAGGGAAATTTGCCTGCTATTATCGGACGTTGGTGTACTGCTAGCAGAGTGCCCGCAAGGACTTGGCTGTGACACACCTAATTCTACACCTTCATTCCTCTCAGTGCAGGTTTCAGAGAGAACTGAAGGCACAGTGGGGTTGGAGATCCCAGCTGATGAGGATCAAGGAGAGGTCCGCTTTGTTCTTTGGTGTGGGTCTTTAAGATACGCTTGCCAACGAGCTGCATGGCAGGTCAACATATGTCTGGTCAAGCATGTGGTGCCCAAGCGGCTGATGTTTTTTCCACGCAATATACGCTTCAGACATATGTTGCAAACAGCAGCGGTGCGATCTGATGCACTGGACTCACAAAAGGCCCACACCAAAGAACTTTTGGAATAACAGGCAGAGGCAGCGCCCTGCACAGGCGGAGCTCTGCGTTGTGATTCAGTCGGTGTGCTGCCCTTACGCTGGCCCCCGGAGGGCATCCTGCCTTGTTGGAGATGTGCCTCCTCCTCATCCTCCTCCTCCTCCTCTCTCCTATCAGGCGCCCACGTGGAGTCAGTGACCTCATCATCCCCTCCCTCCTCATCACTGAAGCCAATCTGGCAGTATGCTGCAGCTGCTGGAACATGACTGCCAGATTGGTGTCCTTCTTGAGCATCCCCTCTCTCTGCTCTCACGCTACTGCCTTCCTCTAGCTGGGTATCATCTTCAGACCCTTTGAAACGCTTGGCATCCTCCTGGAGCATGTACCCAACACTGTGCTCAAACAGTTGGGGGGATTCCTCAGGAGGACACGGTGGGTCTAGGGAAGGAGTGACTGATGATGACATTGAGGATGCTTTTGCAGCTGCTTTGCCAGTACCCTTAGCCTGGGTGAGAGAGGATGAGGAGGATGAGGAGGGCTTGGTCATCCACTCTACCAAGTCTTCGGCATGATGCGGCTCAACACGTCCAGCTGCCGAAAATAAGGACAAGCGTGTCCCATGGCCACGTGCTGATGACGATGCACTGCGTCCACGACCAGCACTGTTGTCTCTAGACACAGAGCCTGCTTGCCCTCTTTTATTGGCTCGTGACTGTCTGCCTCTCCTTGTTGGCATTCCAGACATAGTAATGGCCTGCAGGGAGATGGGAAAACCAGCAATTGGGTAGTGTATATTGTGCTGGAGGCACACAACACCCACTAACTCCAGCAGATGCTTTTATTAGAGAACAGCAATGACTGGTATATACAGGTGTATACTGTGCCACTAACTCCTGCAGATGCCTGTATTATAGAACAGCAATGACGGGTATATACAGGTGTATACTGTGCCACTAACTCCTGCAGATGCCTGTATTTGAGAACAGCAATGACGGATATACAGGTGTATACTGTGCCACTAACTCCTGCAGATGCTGTATTTGAGAACAGCAATGACGGATATACAGGTGTATACTGTGCCACTAACTCCTGCAGATGCCTGTATTATAGAACACCAATGATGGGTATATACAGGTGTATACTGTGCCACTAACTCCTGCAGATGCCTGTATTTGAGAACAGCAATGACGGATATACAGTTGTATATTGTGCCTCTAACTCCTGCAGATGCTGTATTTGAGAAAAGCAATGACGGATATACAGGTGTATACTGTGTCACTAACTCCTGCAGATGCCTGTATTTGAGAACAGCAATGACGGATATACAGGTGTATACTGTGCCTCTAACTCCTGCAGATGCCTGTATTATAGAGCACCAATGAAGGATATACAGGTGTATATTGTGCCACTTAGTGATGAGCCGAACACCCCCGGGTTCGGTTCGCACCAGAACCCGCGAACGGACCGAAAGTTCGTACGAACATTAGAACCCTATTAAATACAATGGATGCGAACGTTCGAATTCTAAAGTGCTAATTATAACAACTATTATGCATGTTATTGTCCTAAAAAGGGTTTGGGAACCCGGGTTCTGCACCAGGGGACATGTATCAATGCAAAATAAGTTTTAAAAACGGTCGTTTTTCGGGAGCAGTCATTTTAATGATGCATAAAGTGAAAAAAAAAAGTCAAATATTCCTTTAAATATCGTACCAGGGGGGTGTCTAAAGTATGCCTGTGAAGTGCCACGTGTTTCCCGTGTTTAGAACTGTCCCTGCACAAAATGACACTTCTAAAGGAAAAAAAAGCCATTTAAAACTGCTTGCGGCTTTAATGTAATGTCTGGTCCCGGTAATATGGATGAAAATCTTTAAGAAAAATGGCATAGCTACCCCATGACCCCCCACCCCCTACCCCAGCCCATTACCAGCCCCTTTGGGTCTTGTATGGATATTAAGGGGAACCCCGCACATAAAATAAAAAAGGCCCTATATACTCTGAACAGCCGTATACAGGCGGTGCATACAAGACAGGGACTGTAGGTTTGTTCTTATGTAGAATCTGTTTGTAATTTTGAACAGGTACATTGTTGAAGTGTAGCTCCAGCCCAAAAATCTATTTTTAAACTTTTTGGAAAACATAGGTAAGGGTTATCACCCCTGTAACATTTGTTTTGCTGTCTGTGCCCCTGTTCAGAACATTTCACCTCACTTTCTGTCCCAATGACAACTGTTTTTGAAATGTGGTGTTTTTCTTGAAACAAGGATTGCTGATAAAGCATCAGTACAGAGGAGACACCTTTCTCCCATATTTATTTTTACAGGAGAGAATTTTCCTTCCTAGTGGTAGATTTCCTCTCACTTCCTGTTGTCTTCTTGCGTTTGCAAGTAGGAGTCGTTTGTAAGTTGGATGTTTGAAAGTAGGGACCTGCCGTATATACTCTGCAGAAATAGGCCCCTTAGTTGTTGGTGTTGGCACAACACTGTAAGCACTCACAGTTACTCTTGGTTGGTGCTGGAACGCCCTGCTGTCAACTATTATATCAGGAATTTTAATTACATATAATTGTTTAACAGTGGTAGTAAAAATTGGGCCTTTGATGGTGGTGCTGGTGCCACAACACTGTAAGCCCTGACAGTTACTCTTGGTGGGTGCAGCAATGGGCCCTGCTGTGAATTATTAGATCAAGAATTGTAATTGCATGCCCCTGTTGAACAGGGGCTGAAAAATTGGGCCTTAGGCACTGGTGGCACAACACTACAACCCCTCACAGATACTGTACTTGGAGCACATCAATGAGCCCTGTTGCAAAGTATTGCTTCAAAAATTGTAATGACACGCCCCTGTTAAACAGGGGCTGAAAAATTGGGCCTTAGGCACTGGTGGCACAACACTACAACCCCTCACAGATACTGTACTTGGAGCACAGCAATGAGCCCTGTTGCAAAGTATTGCTTCAAAAATTGTAATGACACACCCCTGTTAAACAGGGGCTGAAAAATTGGGCCTTAGGCACTGGTGGCACAACACTACAACCCCTCACAGATACTGTACTTGGAGCACAGCAATGAGCCCTGTTGCAAAGTATTGATTCAAAAATTGTAATGACACGCCCCTTTTAAACAGGGGCTGAAAAATTGGGCCTTAGGCACTGGTGCCACAACACTCCAACCCCTCACAGATACTGTACTTGGAGCACAGCAATGAGCCCTATGGCAAATTATTGCTAAAAAAATTGTAATTACACGCCATTGTAAAACAGGGGCTGAAAAATTGGGCCTTAGCCACTGGTGGCGGCACCCATAAACAAAAATGATCTTCCAAGCTATCATCATCAATCGTATCATTGAGGACTCGGAGGAGGAGGATAGCCAGTCAACATAACAGCACAGGCACTCAGCATCAGCATCAGTCTTGAAGGGATGTGACATGTTAAAATCAATTAGTCTGTTATATCAGCATCAGGTGTGTGGTAGCTGGTGGTGATCCAAGACTGGTTCATCTTGATGAAAGTCAGTCGATCAACCGAGTCGGTGGACAGGCGCACCCTGTGATCCGTGACAAATCCTCCAGCAGCACTGAATGTGCGTTCCGAAAGAACGCTGGATGCAGGACAGGCCAGTAGCTCAATTGCATACTGTGCAAGCTCTGGCCAGTGATCCATCCTCAAGACCCAGTAAGCCAGAGGATTTTCGGTGGGGAAGGTGTCCAAGTCTGACCTTGCCCCTAGATATTCCTGCACCATGTTTATCAGACGCTGGCGATGGTTGCTGGAACCGATCATACTTTGGGGCTGCGGACTAAAGAATTGTCTGAACGCATCGGTCAGACGGCCACCTTCCCCACCGCTCCTTCTTTGACTGGCCGAAGCCTCAGCAACTCGTTGTCCAGGACCAGGAGTTTGTAACCTCCCAGTCTCTGGGAACGCGTTGCACAGACCTTTCTGCAAGGCCTCCCGGAGTTGTCTCATCCTCTGCTCCCTCTGCGACGGTAACATAAGGTCCGCAACCTTACCCTTGTACCGTGGATCAAGGAGAGTGGCCAGCCAGTAATGGTCCCTCTCCTTGATCCAAAGAATACGAGGATCCTTCCGCAGACTTTGCAGGATCAGGGAGGCCATGCAGCGTAGGTTTGCTGAGGCATTCGCTCCGGAGTCCTCTGGGTCACTAAGGACGACATGATCCGCAGCCACCTCCTCCCAGCCACGTACAAGTCCACTGGTTTCTTGGGACTGTAAATCATCCCTAAAAGACTGCTGCTGATGATGCTGAGTGCCAGCCTCCACCTCCATGCTGACACAATCCTCCTCCTCCTCCTCCTCCTCCTCTTCCTGTGCAATGGGTGGGACAGAAGGAACACTGTCTGGGTAAAGGGGGCCTTGAGAGGCAAGGAAGTCCTCCTCTTCCTGCCTCTGTTCTGCCTCAAGTGCCCTGTCCATTATTCCACGCAGCGTGTGCTCCAACAGGTGGACAAGAGGTACAGTGTCACTGATGCATGCACTGTCACTGCTCACCATCCTCGTGGCCTCCTCAAATGGTGCCAGGACAGTGCATGCATCCCTGATCATGCCCCACTGGCGTGGAGAAAAAAAACCAAGCTCCCCTGACCCTGTCCTGGTGCCGTAGTCGCACAGGTACTCATTGATGGCCCTCTGCTGCGTGTGCAGCCGCTGCAGCATGGCCAACGTTGAGTTCCACCTGGTGGGCATGTCACATATAAGGCGGTTCTTGGGCAGGTTCAACTCCTTTTGCAGCTCAGCCAGGCGAGCACTGGCATTATAAGATCTGCGGAAATGCACACAGACTTTCCTGGCCTGCCTCAGGACATCCTGTAAGCCCGGGTACCTGCCCAAGAACCGCTGCACCACCAGGTTAAGGACGTGAGCCACACAGGGCACATGGGTCAGTTGTCCCTGTCGGAGGGCGGAGAGGAGGTTGGTGCCATTGTCGCAAACCACCATTCCTGGCTTAAGCTGGCGTGGCGTCAACCACCTCTCGGCCTGGCCCTGCAGAGCAGACAGGACCTCTGCCCCAGTGTGGCTTCTGTCCCCCAAACACACCAGCGCAAGCACGGCATGGCATCTTTTTGCCTGCGTATTTGCGTAGCCCCGTGAACGGCTACGGAGCACCGCTGGTTCATAGGACAAACCACAGGAAGAGGCCATGGAGGAAGAAGAAGAGGAGGGGGTGGAGGAGAGAGGTGTGTCACAACCAGTAGTAGCATTTTGGAGGCGTGGCGGTGGAACAACCTCCAACACTACTGCACCTTGTCCTGCATCCTTCCCAGCTGCCAAAAGAGTGACCCAATGGGCCGTGAAAGAAAGGTAACGTCCCTGTCCATGCCTGCTGGACCATGAGTCAGCGGTAATATGCACCTTACCGCTGACCGCCCTGTCCAGCGAGGCCAAGACATTGCCTTCCACATGCCGGTAGAGAGCCGGAATAGCCTTCCGTGAGAAAAAGTGGCGTTTGGGAACCTGCCACTGAGGAACCGCACATTGCACAAACTCACGGAAGGGGGCCGAGTCTACCAACTGAAAAGGCAGCAGTTGAAGCGCTAGCAATTTAGCCAAGCTAGCATTCAACCGCTGGGCATGTGGATGGCTGGGAGTGAACTTCTTTCGACGGTCCAGCAGCTGGGGCAGGGAAATTTGCCTGCTAGAATCGGACGTCGGTGTACTGCTAGCAGAGTGGCCGCAAGTACTTGGCTGTGACACACCTAATTCTACACCTTCATTCCTCTCAGTGCATGTTTCAGAGAGGACTGAAGTTATAGTGGGGTTGGAGATCCCAGCTGATGCGGTGCAAGGAGAGGTCCGCTTTGTTCTTTGGTGTGGGTCTTTGAGGTAGGCTTGCCAACGAGCTGCATGGCAGGTCAACATATGTCTGGTCAGGCATGTGGTACCCAAGCGGCTGATGTTTTGGCCACGCGATATACGCTTGAGACATATGTTGCAAACAGCAGCTGTGCGATCTGATGCACTAGCCTCAAAAAAGGCCCACACCAAGGAACTTTTTGAATGACGGGCAGAGGCAGCGCCCTGCACAGGCGGAGCTCTGCGGTGTGATTCCGTCGGTGTACTGCCCTTACGCTGGCCACCAAAGGGCATCCTGCCTCGTTGGAGATGTGCCTCCTCCTCATCCTCCTCCTCCTCCTCTCTCCTATTAGGCACCCACGTGGAGTCAGTGACCTCATCATCCCCTCCCTCCTCATCACTGGAGCCAATCTGGCAGTATGCTGCAGCTGCTGGAACATGACTGCCAGATTGGTGTCCTTCTTGAGCATCCCCTCTGTCTGCTCTCACGCTACTGCCTTCCTGTAGCTGGGTTTCATCATCAGACCCTTCGAAACACTGGGCATCCTCCTGGAGCATATACCCAACACTGTGCTCAAACAGTTCGGGGGACTCCTCAGGAGGAGGACATGGTGGGTCTAGGGAAGGAGTGACTGATGATGAGTCTGACATTGATACCAGGGAAGAGGACGCTTTGGCAGCTGCTTTGCCAGTACCCTGAGCCTGGGTGAGAGAGGATGAGGAGGAGGAGGAGGGCTTGGTCATCCACTCTACCAAGTCTTCGGCATGATGTGGCTCAACATGTCCAGCTGCCGAAAAGAAGGACAAGCGTGTCCCATGGCCATGTGCTGATGACAATGCACCGCGTCCACGACCAGCACTGTTGCCCCCAGACACAGAGCCTGCTTGCCCTCTTTTATTGCCTCCTGACTGTCTGCCTCTCCTTGTTTGCCTTCCAGACATTCTAATAGATGGCCTGCAGGGAGATGGGAAAAAAGCAATAAGGGCTACCTTCAGGTGTCCTTCTCTGTCCCTTTACTTAAGGATTTCTAAATATGGTTGAGGATGATTGCTTTTGCACAGAATAGCACAACGACAATTTCCCTGACTGTCCAAAAAACAAGGATTTCAAAGATGGTTGATGAGGAATGCTTTAGCACACTATAGCACAAGGAGAATTCCCCTCACTTTCCTTCTTTGTCCCTAGAAACAAGGACTCGCACAGTGAAAGAAACTGACACTCTCCCTACCTAGAGTTTTCTGTCCCTAGAAAAAATGTTTTTTTAAAGCACACTATAGCACAAGGAGAATTCCCCTCACTTTCCTTCTTTGTCCCTAGAAACAAGGACTCGCACAGTGAAAGAAACTGACACTCTCCCTACCTAGAGTTTTCTGTCCCTAGAAAAAATGTTTTTTTAAAGCACACTATAGCACAAGGAGAATTCCCCTCACTTTCCTTCTTTGTCCCTAGAAACAAGGACTCGCACAGTGAAAGAAACTGACACTCTCCCTACCTAGAGTTTTCTGTCCCTAGAAAAAATGTTTTTTTAAAGCACACTATAGCACAAGGAGAATTCCCCTCACTTTCCTTCTTTGTCCCTAGAAACAAGGACTCGCACAGTGAAAGAAACTGACACTCTCCCTACCTAGAGTTTTCTGTCCCTAGAAAAAATGTTTTTTTAAAGCACACTATAGCACAAGGAGAATTCCCCTCACTTTCCTTCTTTGTCCCTAGAAACAAGGACTCGCACAGTGAAAGAAACTGACACTCTCCCTACCTAGAGTTTTCTGTCCCTAGAAAAAATGTTTTTTTAAAGCACACTATAGCACAAGGAGAATTCCCCTCACTTTCCTTCTTTGTCCCTAGAAACAAGGACTCGCACAGTGAAAGAAACTGACACTCTCCATACCTAGAGTTTTCTGTCCCTAGAAAAAATGTTTTTTTAAAGCACACTATAGCACAAGGAGAATTCCCCTCACTTTCCTTCTTTGTCCCTAGAAACAAGGACTCGCACAGTGAAAGAAACTGACACTCTCCCTACCTAGAGTTTTCTGTCCCTAGAAAAAATGTTTTTTTAAAGCACACTATAGCACAAGGAGAATTCCCCTCACTTTCCTTCTTTGTCCCTAGAAACAAGGACTCGCACAGTGAAAGAAACTGACACTCTCCCTACCTAGAGTTTTCTGTCCCTAGAAAAAATGTTTTTTTAAAGCACACTATAGCACAAGGAGAATTCCCCTCACTTTCCTTCTTTGTCCCTAGAAACAAGGACTCGCACAGTGAAAGAAACTGACACTCTCCCTACCTAGAGTTTTCTGTCCCTAGAAAAAATGTTTTTTTAAAGCACACTATAGCACAAGGAGAATTCCCCTCACTTTCCTTCTTTGTCCCTAGAAACAAGGACTCGCACAGTGAAAGAAACTGACACTCTCCCTACCTAGAGTTTTCTGTCCCTAGAAAAAATGTTTTTTTAAAGCACACTATAGCACAAGGAGAATTCCCCTCACTTTCCTTCTTTGTCCCTAGAAACAAGGACTCGCACAGTGAAAGAAACTGACACTCTCCCTACCTAGAGTTTTCTGTCCCTAGAAAAAATGTTTTTTTAAAGCACACTATAGCACAAGGAGAATTCCCCTCACTTTCCTTCTTTGTCCCTAGAAACAAGGACTCGCACAGTGAAAGAAACTGACACTCTCCCTACCTAGAGTTTTCTGTCCCTAGAAAAAATGTTTTTTTAAAGCACACTATAGCACAAGGAGAATTCCCCTCACTTTCCTTCTTTGTCCCTAGAAACAAGGACTCGCACAGTGAAAGAAACTGACACTCTCCCTACCTAGAGTTTTCTGTCCCTAGAAAAAATGTTTTTTTAAAGCACACTATAGCACAAGGAGAATTCCCCTCACTTTCCTTCTTTGTCCCTAGAAACAAGGACTCGCACAGTGAAAGAAACTGACACTCTCCCTACCTAGAGTTTTCTGTCCCTAGAAAAAATGTTTTTTTAAAGCACACTATAGCACAAGGAGAATTCCCCTCACTTTCTTTCTTTGTCCCTAGAAACAAGGACTCGCACAGTGAAAGAAACTGACACTCTCCCTACCTAGAGTTTTCTGTCCCTAGAAAAAATGTTTTTTTAAAGCACACTATAGCACAAGGAGAATTCCCCTCACTTTCCTTCTTTGTCCCTAGAAACAAGGACTCGCACAGTGAAAGAAACTGACACTCTCCCTACCTAGAGTTTTCTGTCCCTAGAAAAAATGTTTTTTTAAAGCACACTATAGCACAAGGAGAATTCCCCTCACTTTCCTTCTTTGTCCCTAGAAACAAGGACTCGCACAGTGAAAGAAACTGACACTCTCCCTACCTGGAGTTTTCTGTCCCTAGAAAAAATGTTTTTTTAAAGCACACTATAGCACAAGGAGAATTCCCCTCACTTTCCTTCTTTGTCCCTAGAAACAAGGACTCGCACAGTGAAAGAAACTGACACTCTCCCTACCTAGAGTTTTCTGTCCCTAGAAAAAATGTTTTTTTAAAGCACACTATAGCACAAGGAGAATTCCCCTCACTTTCCTTCTTTGTCCCTAGAAACAAGGACTCGCACAGTAAAACACACTGACACTCTCCCTACCTATCCTTCTCTTTCCCTAAACTAAAGGAATCCAGGTTAAGCAAGAAAGAAATAAATGTCACTGTCCCTGCCTATGCTTGTCTTTCCCTGCTCCGGAACACACTACACTAGGCCGCCGTGCTGGCGGCCTTTTATAGTGTGGGGCGTGTACTAAACACCCTCAGCAATAATTGGCCACAGGCATCCTGCCTGTGGCCAATCATTGCTCTCCTCGCTGCCGGCGCTGTGATTGGCCAAGCATGCGGGGTCACAGTGCATGCTTGGCCAATCACAGCGCCTGGATGACACTGCGATGGCGTAGTGCATTGTGGGCCGTTCGCGTCACTCGAATTTGGCGCGAACGGCCCAAATCGTTCGATCTTCATCGAACGATCGAACAGCCGATGTTCGAGTCGAACGTATGTTCGAGTCGAACACGAAGCTCATCCCTAGTGCCACTAACTCCTGCAGATGCTGTATTTGAAAACAGCAATGACGGATATACAGGTGTATACTGTGCCACTAACTCCTGCAGATGCCTGTATTATAGAACAGCAATGACAGGTATATACAGGTGTAGGGACGAGCTCTGTGTTCGAGTCGAACATAGGTTCGACTCGAACATCGGCTGTTCGCGCGTTCGGCGAACAACGAACGATTTGGGCCGTTCGCGCAAAATTCGAGTGACGCGAACGGCCCACAATACACTGCGCCATCGCAGTGTAATCCCGGTGCTGTGATTGGCCAAGCATGCACTGCGACCCTGCATGCTTGGCCAATCACAGCGCCGGCAGTGAGGACAGCAATGATTGGCCACAGGCAGGATGCCTGTGGCCAATTATAGCTGAGGGGGTTTAGTACACGCCCCACACTATAAAAGGCCGCCAGCGCGGCGGCCTCGTGTAGTGTGTTCCGGAGCAGGGAAAGTGAAGGATAGGCAGGGACAGTGTCAAATCCATTCTTTGCTAAACCTTGTGTGTAGGGACAGAGAAGGATAGGCAGGGAGAGTGTCAGTGACATATTCTTTGCTAAACCTTGTGTGTAGGGAGAGAGAAGGATAGGCAGGGAGAGTGTCAGTGTCATATACTTTGATAAACCTTGTGTGCAGGGAGAGAGAAGGATAGGCAGGGGACAGTGTCAGTGTCATATTCTTTGCTAAACCTTGTGTGCAGGGAGATAGAAGGATAGGCAGGGAGAGTGTCAGTGTCATATATTTTGATAAACCTTGTGTGCAGGGAGAGAGAAGGATAGGCAGGGGACAGTGTCAGTGTCATTGTTGCTAAGCCTCCTGCACATTATACACCTGAAGTTAGCCCTTATTGCTGCTTTTTCCTGGTGTGTTACACCAACAGGATTTTGCGGCACTTACAGCGGGCGGAGTGTGCCTCCTGACCATATTACACCTGAACTTAGCCTGTATTGCTGCTTTTTCCTGGTGTGTTACACCAACAGGATTTTGCGGCACTTACAGCGGGTGGAGTGTGCCTCCTGACCATATTACACCTGAACTTAGCCTGTATTTCTGCTTGTTCCTGGTGTGTTACACCAACAGGATTTTGCGGCACTTACAGCGGGCGGAGTGTGCCTCCTGACCATATTACACCTGAACTTAGCCCGTATTGCTGCTTTTTCCTGGTGTGTTACACCAACAGGATTTTGCGGCACTTACAGCGGGCGGAGTGTGCCTCCTGACCATATTACACCTGAACTTAGCCTGTATTGCTGCTTTTTCCTGGTGTGTTACACCAACAGGATTTTGCGGCACTTACAGAGGGCGGAGTGTGCCTCCTGACCATATTACACCTGAACTTAGCCTGTATTGCTGATTTTCCCATTTCCCTGCAGGCAATTAGAATGTCTGGAAGGCAAACAAGGAGAGGCAGACAGTCAGGAGCCAATAAAAGAGGGCAAGCAGGCACTGTGTCTAGAGACAACAGTGCTGGTCGTGGACGCGGTGCATCGCCATCAGCGCGTGGCCATGGGACACGCTTGTCCTTCTTTTCGGCAGCTGGACGTGTTGAGCCGCATCATGCCGAAGACTTGGTAGAGTGGATGACCAAGCCCTCCTCATCCTCCTCATCCTCTCTCACCCAGGCTCAGGGTACTGGCAAAGCAGCTGCCAAAGCGTCCTCTTCCCTGGTATCAATGTCATCATCAGTCACTCCTTCCCTAGACCAACCATGTCCTCCTGAGGAGTCCCCCAAACTGTTTGAGTACAGTGTTGGGTACATGCTCCAGGAGGATGCCCAGCATTTCGAAGGGTCTGATGATGATGATACCCAGCTAGAGGAAGGCAGTAGCGTGAGAGCAGAGAGAGCAGAGAGAGGGGATGCTCAAGAAGGACACCAATCTGGCAGTCATGTTCCAGCAGCTGCAGCATACTGCCAGATTGGCTCCAGTGATGAGGAGGGAGGGGATGATGAGGTCACTGACTCCACGTGGGTGCCTAATAGGAGAGAGGAGGAGGAGGAGGAGGAAGATGAGGAGGAGGCACATCTCCAATGAGGCAGGATGCCCTCGGGGGCCAGCGTAAGGGCAGCACACCGACGGAATCACACCGCAGAGCTCCGCCTGTGCAGGGCGCTGCCTCTGCCCGTTATTCAAAAAGTTCTTTGGTGTGGGCCTTTTTTTGAGTCGAGTGCATCAGATCGCACAGCTGCTGTTTGCAACATATGTCTCAAGCGTATATCGCGTGGCCAAAACATCACCCGCTTGGGCACCACATGCGTGACCAGACATATGTTGACCTGCCATGCAGCTAGTTGGCAAGCCTACCTTAAAGACCCACACCAAAGAACAAAGCTGACCTCTTCTTGCACCGCATCAGCTGGGATCTCCAACCCCACTATACGTTCAGTCCTCTCTGAAACCTGCTCTGAGAGGAATGAAGGTGTAGAATTAGGTGTGTCACAGCCAAGTACTTGCGGACACTGTGCTAGCAGTACACCGACGTCCGATTCTAGCAGGCAAATTTCCCTGCCCCAGCTGCTGGACCGTCGAAAGAAGTTCACTTCCAGCCATCCACATGCCCAGCGGTTGAATGCTAGCTTGGCTAAATTGCTAGCACTTCAACTGCTGACTTTTCAGTTGGTAGACTCGGCCCCCTTCCGTGAGTTTGTGCAATGTGCGGTTCCTCAGTGGCAGGTTCCCAAACGCCACTTTTTCTCACGGAAGGCGTTTCCGGCTCTCTACCGGCATGTGGAAGGCAATGTCTTGGCCTCGCTGGACAGGGCGGTCAGCGGTAAGGTGCATATTACCGCTGACTCATGGTCCAGCAGGCATGGACAGGGACGTTACCTTTCTTTCACGGCCCATTGGGTGCAGCGGTTCTTGGGCAGGTACCCGGGCTTACAGGATGTCCTGAGGCAGGCCAGGAAAGTCTGTGTGCATTTCCGCAGATCTTATAATGCCAGTGCTTGCCTGGCTGAGCTGCAAAAGGAGTTGAACCTGCCCAAGAACCGCCTTATATGTGACATGCCCACCAGGTGAAACTCAACATTGGCCATGCTGCAGCGGCTGCACATGCAGCAGAGGGCCATCAATGAGTACCTGTGAGACTACGGCACCAGGACAGGGTCAGGGGAGCTCGGGTTTTTTTCACCACGCCAGTGGGGCATGATCAGGGATGCATGCACTGTCCTGGCACCATTTGAGGAGGCCACGAGGATGGTGAGCAGTGACAGTGCATGCATCAGTGACACTGTACCTCTTGTCCACCTGTTGGAACATACGCTGCGTGGAATAATGGACAGGGCACTTGGGGCAGAACAGAGGCAGGAAGAGGACTTCCTTGCCTCTCAAGGCCCCCTTTACCCAGACAGTGTTCCTTCTGTCCCACCCATCGCACAGGAAGAAGAGGAGGAGGAGGAGGATTGTGTCAGCATGGAGGTGGAGCCTGGCACTCAGCATCATCAGCAGCAGTCTTTTAGGGATGATTTACAGTCCCAAGAAACCAGTGGACTTGTACGTGGCTGGGAGGAGGTGGCTGCGGATCATGTCGTCCTTAGTGACCCAGAGGACTCCGGACCGAATGCCTCAGCTAACCTACACTGCATGGCCTCCCTGATCCTGCAAAGTCTGCGGAAGGATCCTCGTATTCTTCGGATCAAGGAGAGGGACCATTACTGGCTGGCCACTCTCCTTGATCCACGGTACAAGGGTAAGGTTGTGGACCTTATCTTACCGTCGCAGAGGGAGCAGAGGATGAGACAACTCCGGGAGGCCTTGCAGAAAGGTCTGTGCAACGCGTTCCTAGAGACTGGGAGGTTACAAACTCCTGGTCCTTGACAACGAGTTGCTGAGGCTTCGGTCAGTCAACGAAGGAGCGGTGGGGAAGGTGGCCGTCTGACCGATGCGTTCAGACAATTCTTTAGTCCGCAGCCCCAAGGTATGATCGGTTCCAGCAACCATCGCCAGCGTCTGATATACATGGTTCAGGAATACCTAGGGGCAAGGTCAGACTTGGACACCTTCCCCACCGAAAATCCTCTGGCTTACTGGGTCTTGAGGATGGATCACTGGCCAGAGCTTGCACAGTATGCAATTGAGCTACTGGCCTGTCCTGCATCCAGCGTTCTTTCAGAACGCACATTCAGTGCTGCTGGAGGATTTGTCACGGATCACAGGGTGCACCTGTCCACCGACTGTGTTGATCGACTGACCTTCATAAAGATCAGGGATGAGCCGAACACCCCCCTGTTCGTTTCGCACCAGAACCTGCGAACAGACAAAATGTTTGTGTGAACTTTAGAACCCTATTAAATACAATGGACTCGAACGTTCGAAATCTAAAGTGCTAATTATAAAGGCTTATATGCAAGTTATTGTCCTAAAAAGTGTTTGGGGACCCGGGTCCTGCCTCAGGGGACATGTATCAATGCAAAAAAAGTTTTAAAAACGGACGTTTTTTCGGGAGCAGTGATTTTAATAATGCTTAAAATGAAAAAATAAAAGTGAAATATTCCTTTAAATTTCGTACCTGGGGGGGTGTGTATGATATGCATGTGAAGTGGCGCATGTTTCCCGTGCTTAGAACTGTCCCTGCAAAAAATTTCATTTTTGAAAGAAAAAAAAACATTTAAAACTCACTCGCGGCTATTAATGAATTGTCGGCTCCCGGCAATACATTCAAAAGTCATTGATAAAAAAAAAAGCGTGGGGGTTCCCCAGAATTCAATTACCAGGCCCTTCAGGTCTGAATAGGATATTAAGGGGAACCCCGCCGCAAATTTAAAAAAAAATTGACGTGGGGTTCCCCCAAATATCCATTCCAGGCCCTTCAGATCTGGCATGGATTTTAAGGGGAACTCCACCCCAAATATAAAAAAAAAAATGGCGTGGAGTCCCCCTAAAAATCCATACCAGACCCCTTATCCGAGCACGCAACCTGGCCGGCCGCAGGGGAAAAGGGGGGGATGAGAGAGCGGCCCCCCCTCCCTCCTGAACCGTACCAGGCCACATGCCCTCAACATGGGGAGGATGTCCCCATGTTGATGGGGACAAGGGCCTCATCCCCACAACCCTTGCCCGGTGGTTGTGGGGGTCTGCGGATGGGGGGCTTATCGGAATCTGGAAGACCCCTTTAACAAAGGGGACCCCCAGATCCCGGCCCCCCCTATGTGAATTGGTAAGGGGTACATTGTACCCCTACCATTTCACGAAGAAAGCGTAAAAAAATGTTTTAAAAAAACACACAAACACCTTGAAAAAGTCCTTTATTTAAAAAAAAACAAAAAAAACAAAAAAAACATTCCAGCGGTGAAATCCAGTGTCCCGCGGCGATCCCGATGTCCAGCGCTGTCCTTCATTGGTTGTGCCTGAGCGGACCTGATGGGGAACTCCCTCTCAGTGTTTTAAATGTATAGACCCGCCCCTTCTAAAGTTCCCCATCAGGTCCGCTCAGCGGACTAGATGCGGAACATGACAAGGGGCGGGTCTATACATGTACAAAGTGAGAGCAGTTCCCCATCAGGTCCGCCCCCTCGGTATGTCGGACCCGCCTACGTCATTAGCTTGAGCGGGGAACTTCCTTCACTATGTAAATTTAAATTACAACGACAATTCATTAATAGCCGCGAGTGAGTTTTAAATGACTTTTTTTCTTTCAAAAATGAAATTTTTTGCAGGGACAGTTCTAAGCACGGGAAACATGCGCCACTTTACATGCATATCATACACACCCCCTAGGTACGAAATTTAAAGGAATATTTCACTTTTATTTTTTCATTTTAAGCATTATTAAAATCACTGCTCCCGAAAAAACGGCCGTTTTTAAAACTTATTTTTGCATTGATACATGTCCCCTGGGGCAGGACCCCGGTCCCCAAACACTTTTTAGGACAATAAATTGCATATAAGCCTTTATAATTAGCACTTTAGATTTCTCCCATAGATTTTTCGAATTTGCCGCGAACACCCCAATTTGTTCGCTGTTCGGCGAACGGGCGAACAGGCAATGTTCGAGTCGAACATGAGTTCGACTCGAACTCGAAGCTCATCCCTAATAAAGATGAACCACTCTTGGATCACCACCAGATACCAAACACCTGAAGCTGATATAACAGACTAATTTATTTTCAAATGTCACATCCCTTCAAGACTGATGCTGATGCTGAGTGACTGTCCTGTTATGTTGACTGACTATCCTCCTCCTCCTCAATGATCCGATTGATGATGATAGCTTGGAAGAACATTTTTATTTCTGGGTGCCGCCACCAGTGCCTAAGGCCCAATTTTTCAGCCCCTGTTTAACAGGGGCATGTAATTACAATTTTTTATGCAATGTTTGCAGCAGGGCTCATTCCTGCACTCCAACTAGAGTATCTGGGAGAGGTTGCAGTGTCGTGGCACCAGTGCCTAAGGCCCAATTTTTCAGCCCCTGTTTAACAGGGGCATGTAATTACAATTTTTTATGCAATGTTTGCAGCAGGGCTCATTCCTGCACTCCAACTAGAGTATCTGGGAGAGGTTGCAGTGTCGTGGCACCAGTGCCTAAGGCCCAATTTTTCAGCCCCTGTTTAACAGGGGCATGTAATTACAATTGTTTATGCAATGCTTTGCAGCAGGGCTCATTCCTGCACTCCAACTAGAGTATCTGGGAGAGGTTGCAGTGTCGTGGGTCCAGCACCAGTGCCTAAGGCCCAATTTTTCAGCCCCTGTATAACAGGGGCGTGTAATTACAATTTTTTTGATGCAATACTTTGCAACAGGGCTCATTGCTGTGCTCCAAGTACAGTATCTGTGAGGGGTTGCAGTGTTGTGGCACCAGTGCCTAAGGCCCAATTTTTCTGCCCCTGTTTAACAGGGGCATGTAATTACAATTCTTGATCTAATAATTCACAGCAGGGCCCATTCCTGCGCCCACCAAGAGTAACTGTGAGGGCTTACAGTGTTGTGTCAACACCACCACCATCACCACCAAAGGCCCAATTTTTCAGCCCCTGTTCAACAGGGGCATGCAATTACAATTCTTGATCTAATAATTCACAGCAGGGCCCATTCATGCGCCCACCAAGAGTAACTGTGAGGGCTCACAGTGTTGTGGCAACACCAACATGTAAGGGGCAAATTTCAGCTGAGTATATACGGCAGGACCCTACTTTCAAACATCCAACTTACAAACGACTCCTCCTTGCAAACGGAAGGATACAACAGGAAGTGAGAGGAAATCTACCCCTAGGAAGGCAAATTCTCTCCTGTAAGAGTTAATATGGGAAAAAAAGTGTCTCCTCTCCACTGATGCTTTATCACCAATTCTTGTTTCAATAAAAACCCCAAATTTTCAAAAAACATTTGTCATTAGGACGGAAAGTGAGGTGAACTGTTCTGAACAGGTGCACACTGCACAGACAGCATAACAAATGTTACAGGGGTGATAACCCTTCCCTATGTTTTCCAAAAAGCTTAAAAATAGATTTTTTGGCTGGAGCTACACTTAAACAATGTACCTGTTCAAAATTACAAACAGATCCTACATAAGAACAAACCAACAGTCCCTGTCTTGTATGCACTGCCTGTATACGGCTGTTCAGAGTATATAGGGCCTTTTTTCATTTTGTGTGCGGGGTCCCCCTTAATATCCATACAAGACCCAAAGGGGCTGGTAATAGGCTGGAGTGGGGGGGGGGGGTGATGGGGTAGCTATGCCATTTTTCTTAAAGATTTTCATCCATATAACCGGGACCAGACATTACATTAAAGCCGCAAGCAGTTTTAAATGGCTTTTTTTCCCTTAGAAATGTAATTTTGTGCAGGGACAGTTCTAAACACGGGAAACACGTGGCACTTCACAGGCATACTTTAGACACCCCCCAGGTACGATATTTAAAGGAATATTTGACTTTTTTTTTTCACTTTATGCATCATTAAAATGACTGCTCCAGAAAAACTGCAGTTTTTAAAACTTTATTTGCATTGATACATGTCCCCTGGTGCAGAACCCGTGTTCCCAAACCCTTTTTAGGACAATAACATGCATAATTCGCGTTATAATTAGCACTTTAGATTTCGAACATTCGCATCCATTGTATTTATTAGGGTTCTAAAGTTTGTGCGAACTTTCGGTCTGTTCGCGGGTTCTGGAGCGAACCGAACCCGGGGGTGTTCGGCTCATCACTATACAGGTGTATACTGTGCCACTAACTCCTGCAGATGCTGTATTTGAGAACAGCAATGACGGATATACAGGTGTATACTGTGCCACTAACTCCTGCAGATTCCTATATTATAGAACAGCAATGACGGGTATATACAGGTGTATACTGTGCCACTAACTCCTGCAGATGCCTGTATTTGAGAACAGAAATGACGGATATACAGGTGTATACTGTGCCACTAACTCCTGCAGATGCCTGTATTATAGAACACCAATGACGGGTATATACAGGTGTATACTGTGCCACTAACTCCTGCAGATGCCTGTATTTGAGAACAGCAATGACGGATATACAGGTGTATACTGTGCCACTAACTCCTGCAGATGCCTGTATTTCAGAACAGCAATGACGGATATACAGGTGTATACTGTGCCACTAACTCCTGCAGATGCCTGTATTTGAGAACAGCAATGACGGATATACAGGTGTATACTGTGCCACTAACTCCTGCAGATGCTGTATTTGAGAACAGCAATGACGGATATACAGGTGTATACTGTGCCACTAACTCCTGCAGATGCCTGTATTATAGAACACCAATGACGGGTATATACAGGTGTATACTGTGTCACTAACTCCTGCAGATGCCTGTATTTGAGAACAGCAATGACGGATATACAGTTGTATACTGTGCCACTAACTCCTGCAGATGCCTGAGAAAATAAAACAGAACATAGAACACACTGTCCCTGCCTATGCATCTCTTTCAATGCACGCCAACTGTGCCACTAACTCCTGCAGATGCCTGTATTTGAGAACAGCAATGACGGATATATAGGTGTATGCTGTGCCACTAACTCCTGCAGATGCCTGTATTATAGAACACCAATGACGGGTATATACAGGTGTATACTGTGTCACTAACTCCTGCAGATGCCTATATTTGAGAACAGCAATGACGGATATACAGGTGTATACTAGGCCACTAACTCCTGCAGATGCCTGTATTATAGCACACTAATGACGGGTATATACTAGGGTGCCCACGTGTCCCGGATTGCCCGGGATCATCCCTGATTGGAGATTTTTGTCCCGTGTCCCGGGCAGCTCATTCCGGGACAATACAGTTATCCCGGAATGAAAAAAAATTAAAAAAAACAGTGACCAGTCCGCTCCGCCTGTCCGCCGCCCCCACCACCTTATAAATTTTATTACACTGTTCGATGATAACATAAACACAGGCTGCGGCTGCCACTGCCAGTCTGGTTGCTAGGGTAGGGGCCGCTCCGCATCTAGCAACCAGTGACGTAAGCTGAGATGGGGCCTGTCAGTGTGGGCAGTGAGTGCAGTGTGTACCCGCCCGGCGCACACTACGCTGAGTCTGAGAGCAGCCAGCGCGCGCGCCTCCCTCCCCTCCGCATCCACCAGCCAGTCCAGAGCCAGCACAGAGTGAGTGACCGTGACGCTCATGCCAGGGACGGTGACCACTCAGAGAGAGCCACTCACACACTCACCTGTGCACAGCCAGCCCAGCCTGAGCGAGCCTCGTCGTCCAGACTAGTCCTCCTCCTCCAGTGACGAGTCGACCGACCAGAGATAGCACAGAGAGTGAGTGATGCGGCTGACCTGACGCCAGTGAACAGACAGAGCCACTCTCCTGTGCAGCCAGCCAGCCAGCCTGAGCCTCGTCTGAGTCCTCCTCCAGCCAGGCTCTTGCTCCTCCCGCCCACGTCGAGGTCCACAAGTTTGCAGTCAGTGCCAGCAGCCAGTCTGACTTCCAGGACCAGGACAGGTTAGTGTACTCACTGTACTGTCTGTGTTATACTCACACTTTGTCCCCCTCCGTTCTGCTGCTGCTGCCCCCCCCCTCCATTCTGCTGCTGTCCCCCCCCCCTGCTGCTGTCCCCCTCCGTTTTTCCTCCGTGTCCCCCTCTGTTCAGCTGTCCTGTCCCCCTCTGTTCAGCTGTCCTGTCCCCCTCTGTTCAGCTGTCCTGTCCCCCTCTGTTCAGCTGTCCTGTCCCCCTCTGTTCAGCTGTCCTGTCCCCCTCCGTTCAGCTGTCCCCCTCCGTTCTTCCTCCGTGTCCCCCTCGATTCTGCTGTCCCCCTCTGTTCTTCCTCCGTGTCCCGCCCTGTCCATCCCGCGGTCCCCCTGTCCATCCCGCGGTCCCCCTGTCCATCCCGCGGTCCCCCTGTCCATCCCACTGCCCCTCTGACTACTCTGCGGCCCCTCTGACTACTCTGCGGCCCCTCTGACTACTCTGCCACTCTGCGGCCCCTCTGACTACTCTGCGGCCCCTCTGACTACTCTGCGGCCCCTCTGACTACTCTGCGGCCCCTCTGACCACTCTGCAGGCTCTACAGGGCTGTGGCAGGGAGTGAGCAAGCAGTAGTGGAATAGGGCAGCCATGAGGTGGGTGGTGTGCTCTGCTTTTCCTAACATTCACCTGGCATGGATTAATGGCCATCACTCCTCAGGACTCTCTGCAGTGGGGCACTCTGGAGGTACTATCTGTGTGCCTCCAGAGTGCTCCCTTACTTCCTCCCATTACTTTCTCCAGAGTGCCCCATTAGTTTCTCCAGAGTGCCCCATTACTTTCTCCAGAGTGCCCCTTAGTACAGTAATACTAAGGGGGCACTCTGGAGGGGGATGTAAGGGGGCACTCTGGAGGAGGATGTAAGGAGGCACTAAGCGGGCACCCTGGAGGATGTAAGGGGGCTCTGACTAAGTTAGTACCGCCAGACTGCCCCCTTACATCCCCCTTACAACCTCTAGGGTGCCCCCTTAGTGCCTCCAGAGTGCCCCTTTACTTTCTCCAGAGTGCCCCCTTACATCCTTCGGAGTGCCCCACCACCAAAGTGGTATAGCAGTGGCTGACAGACTATCAGGAGGTGGTATTGCACTCCTCTTCCTCCTCTCTCCACTAACTACCCCCCGCCATACACTCCACATTCCTCTCCTGTACATATTACCCCCCCGCCATACACTGCACTCCTCTCCTGTACATATTACCCTCGCCATACACTCCGCACTCCTCTCCTGTACATATTACCCCCCCGCCATACACTCCGCACTCCTCTCCTGTACATATTACCCACCTCCATACACTCCGCACTCCTCTCCTGTACATATTACCCCCCCGCCATACACTCCGCACTCATCTCCTGTACATATTACCCTCGCCATACACTCCGCACTCCTCTCCTGTACATATTACCCCCCCGCCATACACTCCGCACTCCTCTCCTGTACATATTACCCACCTCCATACACTCCGCACTCCTCTCCTGTATATACTACTCACCACCATACAATCTGCATTCCCTATTTAACATTACCACATTCTGTACTATACAAGTCATCTCAGACTCTTTAACAACACCCCCTTTAAGCCAATATTTGGCGCAATTTAAGACATGTTCACCACGACACGCTTTGCGCGCCATATTGTTGTTCCTGTTGATGCCTAGGGCCCACTTTTGATCTTGCACACGGGTCCGCTGATTTCATACGCCCCTGCCCCAAAAATAGGGAAACAAATGACAAAAATCATATTTTGGGGGGGGGGGGGTGTCCCTGAATGGCAGTTTGGAGATGTGGTCACCCTAGTATATACAGGTGTATACTGTGCCACTAACTCCTGCAGATGCCTGTATTTGAGAACAGCAATGACGGATATACAGGTGTATACTGTGCCACTAACTCCTGCAGATGCTGTATTTGAGAACAGCAATGACGGATATACAGGTGTATACTGTGCCACTAACTCCTGCAGATGCCTGAGAAAATAAAACAGAACATAGAATACACTGTCCCTGCCTATGTATCTCTTTCCCTGCATGCCATCTGTGCCACTAACTCCTACAGATGCCTGTATTTGAGAACAGCAATGACGGATAGACAGGTGTATACTGTGCAACTAACTCCTGCAGATGCCTGTGAAAATAAAACAGAACATAGAACACACTGTCCCTGCCTATGTATCTCTTTCCCTGCACACCAACCGTGCCACTAACTCCTGCAGATGCCTGTATTTGAGAACAGCAATGACGGATATACAGGTGTATACTGTGCCACTAACTCCTGCAGATGCCTGTATTTGAGAACAGCAATTACGGATATACAGGTGTATACTAGGCCACTAACTCCTGCAGATGCCTGTATTATAGAACACCAATGACGGGTATATACAGGTGTATACTGTGCCACTAACTCCTGCAGATGCCTGTATTCGAGAACAGCAATGACGGATATACAGGTGTATACTGTGCCACTAACTCCTGCAGATGCTGTATTTGAGAACAGCAATGACGGATATACAGGTGTATACTGTGCCACTAACTCCTGCAGTTGCTGTATTTGAGAACAGCAATGACGGATATACAGGTGTATACTGTGCCACTAACTCCTGCAGATGCCTGTATTTGAGAACAGCAATGACGGATATACAGGTGTATACTGTGCCTCTAACTCCTGCAGATGCTGTATTTGAGAACAGCAATGACGGATATACAGGTGTATACTGTGCCACTAACTCCTGCAGATGCCTATATTATAGAACACCAGTGACGGGTATATACAGGTGTATACTGTGCCACTAACTTCTGCAGATGCCTGTATTTGAGAACAGCAATGACAGATATACAGGTGTATACTGTGCCACTAACTCCTGCAGAAGCCTGTATTTGAGAACAGCAATGACGGATATACAGGTGTATACTGTGCCACTAACTCCTGCAGATGCCTGTATTTGAGAACAGCAATGACGGATATACAGGTGTATACTGTGCCACTAACTCCTGCAGATGCTGTATTTGAGAACAGCAATGACGGATATACAGGTGTAAACTGTGCCACTAACTCCTGCAGATGCCTGTATTATAGAACACCAATGACGGGTATATAAAGGTGTATACAGTGCCACTAACTCCTGCAGATGCCTGTATTTGAGAACAGCAATGACGGATATACAGGTGTATACTGTGCCACTAAATCCTGCAGATTCCTGTATTTGAAAACAGCAATGACGGATATACAGGTGTATACTGTGCCACTAACTCCTGCAGATGCCTGTATTTGAGAACAGCAATGACGGATATACAGGTGTATACTGTGCCACTAACTCCTGCAGATGCCTGTATTATAGAACACCAATGACGGGCATATACAGGTGTATACTGTGCCACTAACTCCTGCAGATAAAACAGAACATAAAACACACTGTCCCTGCCTATGTATCTCTTTCCCTGCACGCCAACTGTGACACTAACTCCTGCAGATGCCTGTATTTGAGAACAGCAATGACAGATATACAGGTGTATACTGTGCCTCTAACTCCTGCAGATGCCTGAGAAAATAAAAAAGAACATAGAACACACTGTCCCTGCCTATGTATCTCTTCCCCTGCACGCCAACACACTACACAAGGCCGCCGCGCTGGCGGCCTTTTATAGTGTGGGGCGTGTACTAAACCCCCCTGAGCTATAATTGGCCACAGGCATCCTGCCTGTGGCCAATTATGGCTCTCCTCGCTGCCAGCGCTGTGATTGGCGAAGCATGCAGGGTCACAGTGCATGCTTGGCCAATCACAGCGCCGGGATTGCACTGCGATGATGCAGTGCATTGTGGGCCGTTCGCGTCACTCGAATTTGGCGCGAACGGCCCAAATTGTTCGATCTTCGTCGAACGATCGAACAGCCGATGTTCGAGACGAACGTAAGTTCGACTCGAACACGAAGCTCATCCCTAGTTATCACCCCTGTAACATTTGTTTTGCTGTCTGTGCACCTGTTCAGAAGATTTCACCTCACTTTCCGTCCCAATGACAAATGTTTTTGGAAAAGTGGGGTTTTATTGAAACAAGGATTGGTGATAAAGCATCAGTAGAGAGGAAACACCTTTTTCCCATATTAACTTTTACAGGAGAGAATTTCCCTTCCTAGGGGTAGATTTCCTCTCACTTCCTGTTGTCTCCTTCAGTTTGCAAGTAGGAGTCGTTTGTAAGTTGGATGTTTGAAAGTAGGGGCCTGCGTATATACTTTGCAGAAATTTGCCCCTTAGGTGTCAGTGTTGCCACAACACTGTAAGCCCTCACGGTTACTCTTGGTGGGTGCTGGAATGCCCTGCTGTGAACTATTATATCAAGAATTGTAATTACATGCCATTGTTGAACAGTGGTAGGAAAAATTGGGCCTTTGGTAGTGGTGGTGGTGCCACAACACTGCAACCCCTCACAGATACTCTAGTTGGAACGCAGGAATGAGCCCTGCTGCAAAGTATTACAGCAAAAATTGTAATTACACGCCCCTGTTAAACAGCGGCAGAACAATTGGGCCTTAGGCGCTGGTGCCACAACACTGCAACCCCTCACAGATACTCTAGTTGGAGTGCAGGAATGAGCCCTGCTGCAAAGTATTACAGCAAAAATTGTAAGTACACGCCCCTGTTAAACAGCAGCAGAACAATTGGGCCTTAGCCACTGATGGTGGTGTCCAGAACCAAAAATGTTCTTACAAGCTATCAACATGAACATTGAGGAGGAAGAGAATAGTCACTCAGCATAACAGGATAGTCACTCAGCGTCAGCATAGGCAGTCTTGAAGGGATCTCACATTCATAAAAAATGTATTCGGTTATATCAGCATCAGGTGTTTGGTAGCTGGTGATCACTGGAACGCCCTACTGTGAACTATTATATCAGGAATTGTAATTACATGCCATTGTTGAACAGTGGTAGGAAAAATTGGGCCTTTGGTGGTGGTGCTGGTGCTACAACACTGTCAGCCCTCACAGTTACTCTTTGTGGGCGCAGGAATGGGCCCTGCTGTGAATTATTAGATCAAGAATTGTAATTACATGCCCCTGTTGAACAGGGGCAGAAAAATTGGGCCTTAGGCACTGGTGCCACAACACTGCAACCCCTCACAGATACTATACTTGGAGCACACCAATGAGCCCTGTTGCAAAATATTGCATCAAAAATTGTAACTACACGCCCCTGTTAAACAGGGGCTGAAAAAATGGGCCTTAGGCACTGGTGCCACAACACTGCAACCCTTCACAGATACTGTACTTGGAGCACAGCAATGAGCCCTGTTGCAAAGTATTGCATCAAAAATTGTAATTACACGCCCATGTTAAACAGGGGCTGAAAAATTGGGCCTTAAGCCCCGTACATACGATCGGAAAACCTATGGATTTTCGTCCGATGGATTTGACCATCGGAAATCCGATGAAACTGTTTTTCATCAGTCTTGGCCACACACCATCAGTCAAAAAACCGACTGTTCCAAACGCGGTGACGTAAAACACTCAGATGAGCCAAGAAAAATGAAGTTTAATGCTTCTGAGCATGCGTCGACTTGATTCTGAGCATGCGTGGGTTTTTGATCCGATGGACTTGCCCATAGACGATCGGAAATTACCATCGGTTTTTGATCCATCGGAAAATTTTAAAACAAGTTCTATTTTTTAAAACCGATGGAACAAAGACCGATGGGTACCATACACGATCGGTTGGTCTGATGAAAACCATCCATCGGACGGTTTTCATCAGTCAAACCGATCGTGTGTACGGGGCTTTAGGCACTGGTGCCACAACACTTCAACCCTTCACAGATAGTGTACTTGGAGCACAGCAATGAGCCCTATTGCAAAGTATTGCATAAAAAATTGTAATTACACGCCCCTGTTAAACAGGGGCTGAAAAATTGGGCCTTAGGCACTGGTGCTGGTGCCATGACACTGTAACCTCTCCCAGATACTCTAGTTGGAGTGCAGGAATGAGCCCTGCTGCAAAGCATTGCATTAAAATTTTTAATTACATGCCCCTAAACAGGGGCTGAAAAATTGGGCCTTAGCCACTGGTGGCGGCACCCAGAAACAAAATTGTTCTTCCAAGCTATCATCATTAGGGATGAGCTTCGTGTTCGAGTCGAACATACGTTCGACTCGAACATCGGCTGTTCGATCGTTCGACGAAGATCGAACGATTTGGGCCGTTCGCGCCAAATTCGAGTGACGCGAACGGCCCACAATGCACTACGCCATCGCAGTGTCATCCAGGCGCTGTGATTGGCCAAGCATGCACTGTGACCCCGCATGCTTGGCCAATCACAGCGCCGGCAGCGAGGAGAGCAATGATTGGCCACAGGCAGGATGCCTGTGGCCAATTATTGCTGAGGGTGTTTAGTACACGCCCCACACTATAAAAGGCCGCCAGCACGGCGGCCTAGTGTAGTGTGTTCCGGAGCAGGGATAGAGCAGCATAGGCAGGGACAGTGACTGTTATTTCTTTCTTGCTTAACCTGGATTCCTTTAGTTTAGGGAAAGAGAAGGATAGGTAGGGAGAGTGTCAGTGTGTTTTGTGCTTGTGCTATAGTGTGCTTAAAAAAAACATTTATTCTAGGGACAGAAAACTGTAGGTAGGGACAGTGTCAGTTTCTTTCACTCTGCAAGTCCTTGTTTCCAGGGACCTGGAAGGACAGTGAGTGAATTGTCCTTGTGCTATATTGTGCTTAAAAAAACATTTATTCTAGGGACAGAAAACTGTAGGTAGGGAGAGTGTCAGTTTATTTCACTCTGCAAGTCCTTGTTTCCAGGGACCTGGAAGGACAGTGAGTGAATTGTCCTTGTGCTATATTGTGCTTAAAAAAAACATTTATTCTAGGGACAGAAAACTGTAGGTAGGGAGAGTGTCAGTTTATTTCACTCTGCAAGTCCTTGTTTCCAGGGACCTGGAAGGACAGTGACTGAATTGTCCTTGTGCTATATTGTGATTAAAAAAAACATTTATTCTAGGGACAGAAAACTGTAGGTAGGGAGAGTGTCAGTTTATTTCACTCTGCAAGTCCTTGTTTCCAGGGACCTGGAAGGACAGTGACTGAATTGTCCTTGTGCTATATTGTGATTAAAAAAAACATTTATTCTAGGGACAGAAAACTGTAGGTAGGGAGAGTGTCAGTTTATTTCACTCTGCAAGTCCTTGTTTCCAGGGACCTGGAAGGACAGTGACTGAATTGTCCTTGTGCTATATTGTGATTAAAAAAAACATTTATTCTAGGGACAGAAAACTGTAGGTAGGGAGAGTGTCAGTTTATTTCACTCTGCAAGTCCTTGTTTCCAGGGACCTGGAAGGACAGTGACTGAATTGTCCTTGTGCTATATTGTGATTAAAAAAAACATTTATTCTAGGGACAGAAAACTGTAGGTAGGGAGAGTGTCAGTTTATTTCACTCTGCAAGTCCTTGTTTCCAGGGACCTGGAAGGACAGTGACTGAATTGTCCTTGTGCTATATTGTGATTAAAAAAAACATTTATTCTAGGGACAGAAAACTGTAGGTAGGGAGAGTGTCAGTTTATTTCACTCTGCAAGTCCTTGTTTCCAGGGACCTGGAAGGACAGTGACTGAATTGTCCTTGTGCTATATTGTGATTAAAAAAAACATTTATTCTAGGGACAGAAAACTGTAGGTAGGGAGAGTGTCAGTTTATTTCACTCTGCAAGTCCTTGTTTCCAGGGACCTGGAAGGACAGTGACTGAATTGTCCTTGTGCTATATTGTGATTAAAAAAAACATTTATTCTAGGGACAGAAAACTGTAGGTAGGGAGAGTGTCAGTTTATTTCACTCTGCAAGTCCTTGTTTCCAGGGACCTGGAAGGACAGTGACTGAATTGTCCTTGTGCTATATTGTGATTAAAAAAAACATTTATTCTAGGGACAGAAAACTGTAGGTAGGGAGAGTGTCAGTTTATTTCACTCTGCAAGTCCTTGTTTCCAGGGACCTGGAAGGACAGTGACTGAATTGTCCTTGTGCTATATTGTGATTAAAAAAAACATTTATTCTAGGGACAGAAAACTGTAGGTAGGGAGAGTGTCAGTTTATTTCACTCTGCAAGTCCTTGTTTCCAGGGACCTGGAAGGACAGTGACTGAATTGTCCTTGTGCTATATTGTGATTAAAAAAAACATTTATTCTAGGGACAGAAAACTGTAGGTAGGGAGAGTGTCAGTTTATTTCACTCTGCAAGTCCTTGTTTCCAGGGACCTGGAAGGACAGTGACTGAATTGTCCTTGTGCTATATTGTGATTAAAAAAAACATTTATTCTAGGGACAGAAAACTGTAGGTAGGGAGAGTGTCAGTTTATTTCACTCTGCAAGTCCTTGTTTCCAGGGACCTGGAAGGACAGTGACTGAATTGTCCTTGTGCTATATTGTGATTAAAAAAAACATTTATTCTAGGGACAGAAAACTGTAGGTAGGGAGAGTGTCAGTTTATTTCACTCTGCAAGTCCTTGTTTCCAGGGACCTGGAAGGACAGTGACTGAATTGTCCTTGTGCTATATTGTGATTAAAAAAAACATTTATTCTAGGGACAGAAAACTGTAGGTAGGGAGAGTGTCAGTTTATTTCACTCTGCAAGTCCTTGTTTCCAGGGACCTGGAAGGACAGTGACTGAATTGTCCTTGTGCTATATTGTGATTAAAAAAAACATTTATTCTAGGGACAGAAAACTGTAGGTAGGGAGAGTGTCAGTTTATTTCACTCTGCAAGTCCTTGTTTCCAGGGACCTGGAAGGACAGTGACTGAATTGTCCTTGTGCTATATTGTGATTAAAAAAAACATTTATTCTAGGGACAGAAAACTGTAGGTAGGGAGAGTGTCAGTTTATTTCACTCTGCAAGTCCTTGTTTCCAGGGACCTGGAAGGACAGTGACTGAATTGTCCTTGTGCTATATTGTGATTAAAAAAAACATTTATTCTAGGGACAGAAAACTGTAGGTAGGGAGAGTGTCAGTTTATTTCACTCTGCAAGTCCTTGTTTCCAGGGACCTGGAAGGACAGTGACTGAATTGTCCTTGTGCTATATTGTGATTAAAAAAAACATTTATTCTAGGGACAGAAAACTGTAGGTAGGGAGAGTGTCAGTTTATTTCACTCTGCAAGTCCTTGTTTCCAGGGACCTGGAAGGACAGTGACTGAATTGTCCTTGTGCTATATTGTGATTAAAAAAAACATTTATTCTAGGGACAGAAAACTGTAGGTAGGGAGAGTGTCAGTTTATTTCACTCTGCAAGTCCTTGTTTCCAGGGACCTGGAAGGACAGTGACTGAATTGTCCTTGTGCTATATTGTGATTAAAAAAAACATTTATTCTAGGGACAGAAAACTGTAGGTAGGGAGAGTGTCAGTTTATTTCACTCTGCAAGTCCTTGTTTCCAGGGACCTGGAAGGACAGTGACTGAATTGTCCTTGTGCTATATTGTGATTAAAAAAAACATTTATTCTAGGGACAGAAAACTGTAGGTAGGGAGAGTGTCAGTTTATTTCACTCTGCAAGTCCTTGTTTCCAGGGACCTGGAAGGACAGTGACTGAATTGTCCTTGTGCTATATTGTGATTAAAAAAAACATTTATTCTAGGGACAGAAAACTGTAGGTAGGGAGAGTGTCAGTTTATTTCACTCTGCAAGTCCTTGTTTCCAGGGACCTGGAAGGACAGTGACTGAATTGTCCTTGTGCTATATTGTGATTAAAAAAAACATTTATTCTAGGGACAGAAAACTGTAGGTAGGGAGAGTGTCAGTTTATTTCACTCTGCAAGTCCTTGTTTCCAGGGACCTGGAAGGACAGTGACTGAATTGTCCTTGTGCTATATTGTGATTAAAAAAAACATTTATTCTAGGGACAGAAAACTGTAGGTAGGGAGAGTGTCAGTTTATTTCACTCTGCAAGTCCTTGTTTCCAGGGACCTGGAAGGACAGTGACTGAATTGTCCTTGTGCTATATTGTGATTAAAAAAAACATTTATTCTAGGGACAGAAAACTGTAGGTAGGGAGAGTGTCAGTTTATTTCACTCTGCAAGTCCTTGTTTCCAGGGACCTGGAAGGACAGTGACTGAATTGTCCTTGTGCTATATTGTGATTAAAAAAAACATTTATTCTAGGGACAGAAAACTGTAGGTAGGGAGAGTGTCAGTTTATTTCACTCTGCAAGTCCTTGTTTCCAGGGACCTGGAAGGACAGTGACTGAATTGTCCTTGTGCTATATTGTGATTAAAAAAAACATTTATTCTAGGGACAGAAAACTGTAGGTAGGGAGAGTGTCAGTTTATTTCACTCTGCAAGTCCTTGTTTCCAGGGACCTGGAAGGACAGTGACTGAATTGTCCTTGTGCTATATTGTGATTAAAAAAAACATTTATTCTAGGGACAGAAAACTGTAGGTAGGGAGAGTGTCAGTTTATTTCACTCTGCAAGTCCTTGTTTCCAGGGACCTGGAAGGACAGTGACTGAATTGTCCTTGTGCTATATTGTGATTAAAAAAAACATTTATTCTAGGGACAGAAAACTGTAGGTAGGGAGAGTGTCAGTTTATTTCACTCTGCAAGTCCTTGTTTCCAGGGACCTGGAAGGACAGTGACTGAATTGTCCTTGTGCTATATTGTGATTAAAAAAAACATTTATTCTAGGGACAGAAAACTGTAGGTAGGGAGAGTGTCAGTTTATTTCACTCTGCAAGTCCTTGTTTCCAGGGACCTGGAAGGACAGTGACTGAATTGTCCTTGTGCTATATTGTGATTAAAAAAAACATTTATTCTAGGGACAGAAAACTGTAGGTAGGGAGAGTGTCAGTTTATTTCACTCTGCAAGTCCTTGTTTCCAGGGACCTGGAAGGACAGTGACTGAATTGTCCTTGTGCTATATTGTGATTAAAAAAAACATTTATTCTAGGGACAGAAAACTGTAGGTAGGGAGAGTGTCAGTTTATTTCACTCTGCAAGTCCTTGTTTCCAGGGACCTGGAAGGACAGTGACTGAATTGTCCTTGTGCTATATTGTGATTAAAAAAAACATTTATTCTAGGGACAGAAAACTGTAGGTAGGGAGAGTGTCAGTTTATTTCACTCTGCAAGTCCTTGTTTCCAGGGACCTGGAAGGACAGTGACTGAATTGTCCTTGTGCTATATTGTGATTAAAAAAAACATTTATTCTAGGGACAGAAAACTGTAGGTAGGGAGAGTGTCAGTTTATTTCACTCTGCAAGTCCTTGTTTCCAGGGACCTGGAAGGACAGTGACTGAATTGTCCTTGTGCTATATTGTGATTAAAAAAAACATTTATTCTAGGGACAGAAAACTGTAGGTAGGGAGAGTGTCAGTTTATTTCACTCTGCAAGTCCTTGTTTCCAGGGACCTGGAAGGACAGTGACTGAATTGTCCTTGTGCTATATTGTGATTAAAAAA
This sequence comes from Rana muscosa, assembly GCA_029206835.1. Lineage (NCBI taxonomy): Eukaryota > Metazoa > Chordata > Amphibia > Anura > Ranidae > Rana > Rana muscosa. Next base: position 35,698,840 of record CM055116.1, on the reverse strand, counting down.
AACATTTATTCTAGGGACAGAAAACTGTAGGTAGGGAGAGTGTCAGTTTATTTCACTCTGCAAGTCCTTGTTTCCAGGGACCTGGAAGGACAGTGACTGAATTGTCCTTGTGCTATATTGTGATTAAAAAAAACATTTATTCTAGGGACAGAAAACTGTAGGTAGGGAGAGTGTCAGTTTATTTCACTCTGCAAGTCCTTGTTTCCAGGGACCTGGAAGGACAGTGACTGAATTGTCCTTGTGCTATATTGTGATTAAAAAAAACATTTATTCTAGGGACAGAAAACTGTAGGTAGGGAGAGTGTCAGTTTATTTCACTCTGCAAGTCCTTGTTTCCAGGGACCTGGAAGGACAGTGACTGAATTGTCCTTGTGCTATATTGTGATTAAAAAAAACATTTATTCTAGGGACAGAAAACTGTAGGTAGGGAGAGTGTCAGTTTATTTCACTCTGCAAGTCCTTGTTTCCAGGGACCTGGAAGGACAGTGACTGAATTGTCCTTGTGCTATATTGTGATTAAAAAAAACATTTATTCTAGGGACAGAAAACTGTAGGTAGGGAGAGTGTCAGTTTATTTCACTCTGCAAGTCCTTGTTTCCAGGGACAGAGAAGGACACCTGAAGGTAGCCCTTATTGCTTTTTTCCCATCTCCCTGCAGGCCATCTATTAGAATGTCTGGAAGGCAAACAAGGAGAGGCAGACAGTCAGGAGGCAATAAAAGAGGGCAAGCAGGCTCTGTGTCTGGGGGCAACAGTGCTGGTCGTGGACGCGGTGCATTGTCATCAGCACATGGCCATGGGACACGCTTGTCCTTCTTTTCGGCAGCTGGACATGTTGAGCCACATCATGCCGAAGACTTGGTAGAGTGGATGACCAAGCCCTCCTCCTCCTCCTCATCCTCTCTCACCCAGGCTCAGGGTACTGGAAAAGCAGCTGCCAAAGCGTCGTCTTCCCTGGTATCAATGTCAGACAAATCATCAGTCACTCCTTCCCTAGACCCACCATGTCCTCCTCCTGAGGAGTCCCCCGAACTGTTTCAGCACAGTGTTGGGTACATGCTCCAGGAGGATGCCCAGCGTTTCGAAGGGTCTGATGATGAAACCCAGCTAGAGGAAGGCAGTAGCGTGAGAGCAGACAGAGGGGATGCTCAAGAAGGACACCAATCTGGCAGTCATGTTCCAGCAGCTGCAGCATACTGCCAGATTGGCTCCAGTGATGAGGAGGGAGGGGATGATGAGGTCACTGACTCCACGTGGGTGCCTAATAGGAGAGAGGAGGAGGAGGAGGATGAGGAGGAGGCACATCTCCAACGAGGCAGGATGCCCTTTGGTGGCCAGCGTAAGGGCAGTACACCGACGGAATCACACCGCAGAGCTCCGCCTGTGCAGGGCGCTGCCTCTGCCCGTCATTCAAAAAGTTCTTTGGTGTGGGCCTTTTTTGAGGCTAGTGCATCAGATCGCACAGCTGCTGTTTGCAACATATGTCTCAAGCGTATATCGCGTGGCCAAAACATCAGCCGCTTGGGTACCACATGCCTGACCAGACATATGTTGACCTGCCATGCAGCTCGTTGGCAAGCCTACCTCAAAGACCCACACCAAAGAACAAAGCGGACCTCTCCTTGCACCGCATCAGCTGGGATCTCCAACCCCACTATAACTTCAGTCCTCTCTGAAACATGCACTGAGAGGAATGAAGGTGTAGAATTAGGTGTGTCACAGCCAAGTACTTGCGCCCACTCTGCTAGCAGTACACCGACGTCCGATTCTAGCAGGCAAATTTCCCTGCCCCAGCTGCAGGACCGTCGAAAGAAGTTCACTCCCAGCCATCCACATGCCCAGCGGTTGAATGCTAGCTTGGCTAAATTGCTAGCGCTTCAACTGCTGCCTTTTCAGTTGGTAGACTCGGCCCCCTTCCGTGAGTTTGTGCAATGTGCAGTTCCTCAGTGGCAGGTTCCCAAACGCCACTTTTTCTCACGGAAGGCTATTCCGGCTCTCTACCGGCATGTGGAAGGCAATGTCTTGGCCTCGCTGGACAGGGCGGTCAGCGGTAAGGTGCATATTACCGCTGACTCATGGTCCAGCAGGCATGGACAGGGACGTTACCTTTCTTTCACGGCCCATTGGGTCACTCTTTTGGCAGCTGGGAAGGATTCAGGACAAGGTGCAGTAGTGTTGGAGGTTGTCCCACCGCCACGCCTCCAAAATGCTACTACTGGTTGTGACACACCTCTCTCCTCCACCCCCTCCTCTTCTTCTTCCTCCATGGCCTCTTCCTGTGGTTTGTCCTATGAACCAGCGGTGCTCCGTAGCCGTTCACGGGGCTACGCAAGTACGCAGGCAAAAAGATGCCATGCCGTGCTTGCGCTGGTGTGTTTGGGGGACAGAAGCCACACTGGGGCAGAGGTCCTGTCTGCTCTGCAGGGCCAGGCCGAGAGGTGGTTGACGCCACGCCAGCTTAAGCCAGGAATGGTGGTTTGCGACAATGGCACCAACCTCCTCTCCGCCCTCCGACAGGGACAACTGACCCATGTGCCCTGTGTGGCTCACGTCCTTAACCTGGTGGTGCAGCGCTTCTTGGGCAGGTACCCGGGCTTACAGGATGTCCTGAGGCAGGCCAGGAAAGTCTGTGTGCATTTCCGCAGATCTTATAATGCCAGTGCTCGCCTGGCTGAGCTGCAAAAGGAGTTGAACCTGCCCAAGAACCGCCTTATATGTGACATGCCCACCAGGTGGAACTCAACGTTGGCCATGCTGCAGCGGCTGCACACGCAGCAGAGGGCCATCAATGAGTACCTGTGCGACTACGGCACCAGGACAGGGTCAGGGGAGCTTGTTTTTTTTTCTCCACGCCAGTGGGGCATGATCAGGGATGCATGCACTGTCCTGGCACCATTTGAGGAGGCCACGAGGATGGTGAGCAGTGACAGTGCATGCATCAGTGACACTGTACCTCTTGTCCACCTGTTGGAGCACACGCTGCGTGGAATAATGGACAGGGCACTTGAGGCAGAACAGAGGCAGGAAGAGGAGGACTTCCTTGCCTCTCAAGGCCCCCTTTACCCAGACCGTGTTCCTTCTGTCCCACCCATCGCACAGGAAGAGGAGGAGGAGGAGGAGGAGGAGGAGGAGGAGGAGGATTGTGTCAGCATGGAGGTGGAGGCTGGCACTCAGCATCATCAGCAGCAGTCTTTTAGGGATGATTTACAGTCCCAAGAAACCAGTGGACTTGTACGTGGCTGGGAGGAGGTGGCTGCGGATCATGTCGTCCTTAGTGACCCAGAGGACTCCGGAGCGAATGCCTCAGCAAACCTACGCTGCATGGCCTCCCTGATCCTGCAAAGTCTGCGGAAGGATCCTCGTATTCTTCGGATCAAGGAGAGGGACCATTACTGGCTGGCCACTCTCCTTGATCCACGGTACAAGGGTAAGGTTGCGGACCTTATGTTACCGTCGCAGAGGGAGCAGAGGATGAGACAACTCCGGGAGGCCTTGCAGAAAGGTCTGTGCAACGCGTTCCCAGAGACTGGGAGGTTGCAAACTCCTGGTCCTGGACAACGAGTTGCTGAGGCTTCGGCCAGTCAAAGAAGGAGCGGTGGGGAAGGTGGCCGTCTGACCGATGCGTTCAGACAATTCTTTAGTCCGCAGCCCCAAAGTATGATCGGTTCCAGCAACCATCGCCAGCGTCTGATAAACATGGTGCAGGAATATCTAGGGGCAAGGTCAGACTTGGACACCTTCCCCACCGAAAATCCTCTGGCTTACTGGGTCTTGAGGATGGATCACTGGCCAGAGCTTGCACAGTATGCAATTGAGCTACTGGCCTGTCCTGCATCCAGCGTTCTTTCGGAACGCACATTCAGTGCTGCTGGAGGATTTGTCACGGATCACAGGGTGCGCCTGTCCACCGACTCGGTTGATCGACTGACTTTCATCAAGATGAACCAGTCTTGGATCACCACCAGCTACCACACACCTGATGCTGATATAACAGACTAATTGATTTTAACATGTCACATCCCTTCAAGACTGATGCTGATGCTGAGTGCCTGTGCTGTTATGTTGACTGGCTATCCTCCTCCTCCGAGTCCTCAATGATACGATTGATGATGATAGCTTGTAAGATCATTTTTGTTTATGGGTGCCGCCACCAGTGCCTAACGCCCAATTTTTCAGCCCCTGTTTAACAGGGGCGTGTAATTACAATTTTTGAAGCAATACTTTGCAACAGGGCTCATTGCTGTGCTCCAAGTACAGTATCTGTGAGGAGTTGCAGTGTTGTGCCACCAGTGCCTAACGCCCAATTTTTCAGCCCCTGTTTAACAGGGGCGTGTAATTACAATTTTTGAAGCAATACTTTGCAACAGGGCTCATTGCTGTGCTCCAAGTACAGTATCTGTGAGGAGTTGCAGTGTTGTGCCACCAGTGCCTAAGGCCCAATTTTTCAGCCCCTGTTTAACAGGGGCGTGTCATTACAATTTTTGAAGCAATACTTTGCAACAGGGCTCATTGGTGTGCTCCAAGTACAGTATCTGTGAGGAGTTGCAGTGTTGTGCCACCAGTGCCTAAGGCCCAATTTTTCAGCCCCTGTTTAACAGGGGCGTGTTATTACAATTTTTGAAGCAATACTTTGCAACAGGGCTCATTGCTGTGCTCCAAGTACAGTTGCTGTGAGGGGTTGCAGTGTTGTGCCACCAGTGCCTAAGGCCCAATTTTTCAGCCCATGTTCAACAGGGGCATGTAATTACAATTCTTGATCTAATAATTCACAGCAGGGCCCATTGCTGCACCCACCAAGAGTAACTGTCAGGGCTTACAGTGTTGTGGCACCAGCACCACCATCAAAGGCCCAATTTTTACTACCACTGTTCAACAATTATATGTAATTAAAATTCCTGATATAATAGTTGACAGCAGGGCGTTCCAGCACCAACCAAGAGTAACTGTGAGTGCTTACAGTGTTGTGCCAACACCAACAACTAAGGGGCCTATTTCTGCAGAGTATATACGGCAGGTCCCTACTTTCAAACATCCAACTTACAAACGACTCCTACTTGCAAACGCAAGAAGACAACAGGAAGTGAGAGGAAATCTACCACTAGGAAGGAAAATTCTCTCCTGTAAGAATAAATATGGGAGAAAGGTGTCTCCTCTGTACTGATGCTTTATCAGCAATCCTTGTTTCAAGAAAAACACCACATTTCAAAAACAGTTGTCATTGGGACGGAAAGTGAGGTGAAATGTTCTGAACAGGGGCACAGACAGCAAAACAAATGTTACAGGGGTGATAACCCTTACCTATGTTTTCCAAAAAGTTTAAAAATAGATTTTTGGTCTGGAGCTACACTTCAACAATGTACCTGTTCAAAATTACAAACAGACTCTACATAAGAACAAACCTACAGTCCCTGTCTTGTATGCACCGCCTGTATAGGGCTGTTCAGAGTATATAGGGCCTTTTTTATTTTATGTGCGGGGTTCCCCTTAATATCCATACAAGACCCAAAGGGGCTGGTAATGGGCTGGGGTAGGGGGGGGGGGGTCATGGGGTAGCTATGCCATTTTTCTTAAAGAATTTCATCCATATTACCGGGACCAGACATTACATTAAAGCCGCAAGCAGTTTTAAATGGCTTTTTTTTCCTTTAGAAGTGTCATTTTGTGCAGGGACAGTTCTAAACACGGGAAACACGTGGCACTTCACAGGCATACTTTAGACACCCCCCAGGTACGATATTTAAAGGAATATTTGACTTTTTTTTTTTCACTTTATGCATCATTAAAATGACTGCTCCCGAAAAACGACCGTTTTTAAAACTTCTTTTTGCATTGATACATGTCCCCTGGTGCAGAACCCGGGTTCCCAAACCCTTTTTAGGACAATAACATGCATAATAGTTGTTATAATTAGCACTTTAGAATTCGAACGTTCGCATCCATTGTATTTAATAGGGTTCTAATGTTCGTTCGAACTTTCGGTCCGTTCGCGGGTTCTGGTGCGAACCGAACCCGGGGGTGTTCGGCTCATCACTAATCATCATGAATCGGATCATTGAGGAGGAGGAGGAGGAGGATAGTCAGTCAACATAACAGGACAGTCACTCTGCATCAGTATAGGCAGTCTTGAAGGGATGTGACATTTCAAAATAAATTATTCTGTTATATCAGCTTCAGGTGCTTGGTAGCTGGTGGTGATCCAAGACTGGTTCATCTTTATGAAGGTCAGTCGATCAACCGAGTCGGTGGACAGGCGCACCCTATGATCCATGACAAAGCCTCCAGCAGCACTGAATGTGCGTTCCGAAAGAACGCTGGATGCAGGACAGGCCAGTTGCTCAATTGCATACTGTACAAGCTCTGGCAAGTGATCCATCCTCAAGACCCAGTAAGCCAGAGGATTTTCGTTGGCAAAGGTGTCCAAGTCTGACCTTGCCCCTAGGTATTCCTGCACCATGTATATCAGACGCTGGCGATGGTTGCTGGAACCGATCATACCTTGGGGCTGCGGACTAAAAAATTGTCTGAGCGCATCGGTCAGACGGCCACCTTCCCCACCGCTCCTTCTTTGACTGACCGAAGCCTCAGCAACTCGTTGTCCAGGACCAGGAGTTTGTAACCTCCCAGTCTCTGGGAACGCGTTGCACAGACCTTTCTGCAAGGCCTCCCGGAGATGTCTCATCCTCTGCTCCCTCTGCGACGGTAAGATAAGGTCCGCAACCTTACCCTTGTACCGTGGATCAAGGAGAGTGGCCAGCCAGTAATGGTCCCTCTCCTTGATCCGAAGAATACGAGGATCCTTCCACAGACTTTGCAGGATCATCCCTAAAAGACTGCTGCTGTTGATGCAGAGTGCCAGGCTCCACCTCCATGCTGACACAATCCTCCTCCTCCTCCTCGTCCTCTTCCTGTGTGATGGGTGGGACTGAAGGAACACTGTCTGGGTAAAGGGGGCCTTGAGAGGCAAGGAAGTCCTCCTCTTCCTGCCTCTGTTCTGCCTCAAGTGCCCTGTCCATTATTCCACGCAGCATATGCTCCAAGCGGTGGACAAGAGGTACAGTGTCACTGATGCATGCACTGTCACTGTTCACCATCCTCGTGGCCTCCTCAAATGGTGCCAGGACAGTGCATGCATCCCTGATCATGCCCCACTGGCCTAGTGAAAAAAACCAGAGCTCCCCTGACCCTGTCCTGGTGCCATAGTCGCACAGGTACTCGTTGATGGCCCTCTGCTGCATGTGCAGCTGCTGCAGCATCGCCAACGTTGAGTTCCACCTGGTGGGCATGTCACATAAAAGGCGGTTCTTGGGCAGGTTCAACTCCTTTTGCAGCTCAGCCAGCCAAGCACTGGCATTATATGATCTGCGGAAATGCACACAGACTTTCCTGGCCTGGCTCAGGACATCCTGCAAGCCCGGGTACCTGCCCAAGTACCGCTGCACCACCAGGTTAAGGACGTGAGCCACACAGGGCACATGGGTCACTTGTCCCTGTCGGAGGGCGGAGAGGAGGTTGGTGCCATTGTCGCAAACAACCATTCCTGGCTTAAGCTGGCGTGGCGTCAACCACCTCTCGGCCTGCCCCTGCAGAGCTGACAGAACCTCTGCCCCAGTGTGGCTCCTCTCCCCCGAACACACCAGTGCAAGCACGGCATGGCATCTTTTTGCCTGCGTACTTGCGTAGCCCCTTGAACGCCTACGGAGCACCGCTGGTTCAGAGGACAAAGCACAGGAAGAGGCCATGGAGGAAGAAGAAGAGGAGGGGGTTGAGGAGAGAGGTGTGTCACAATCAGTAGTAGCATTTTGGAGGCGTGGCAGCGGAACAACCTCCAACACTACTGCACCTTGTCCTGCATCCTTCCCAGCTGCCAAAAGAGTGACCCAATGGGGCGTGAAAGAAAGGTAACGTCCCTGTCCATGCCTGCTGGACCATGAGTCAGCGGTAATATGCACCTTACCGCTGACCGCCCTGTCCAGCGAGGCATGGACATTGCCTTCCACATGCCAGTAGAGAGCCGGAATCGCCTTCCGTGAGAAAAAGTGGCGTTTGGGAACCTGCCACTGAGGAACCGCACATTGCACAAACTCACGGAAGGGGGCCGAGTCTACCAACTGAAAATGCAGCAGTTGAATTGCTAGCAATTTAGCCAAGCTAGCATTCAACCGCTGGGCATGTGGATGGCTGGGAGTGAACTTCTTTTGACGGTCCAGCAGCTGGGGCAGGGAAATTTGGCTGTTACAATCGGACGTCGGTGTACTGCTAGCAGAGTGCCCGCAAGTACTTGGCTGTGACACACCTAATTCTACACCTTCATTCCTCTCAGTGCAGGTTTCAGAGAGGACTGAAGGTATAGTGGGGTTGGAGATCCCAGCTGATGAGGAGCAAGGTACGCTTGCCAACGAGCTGCATGGCAGGTCAACATATGTCTAGTTAAGCAAGTGGTGCCCAAGCGGCTGATGTTTTGGCCACGCGAGATACGCTTGAGACATATGTTGCAAATAGCAGCGGTACGATCTGATGCACTCAACTCAAAAAAGGCCCACACCAAAGAACTTTTGGAATAACGGGCAGAGGCAGCGCCCTGCACAGGCGTAGCTCTGCGGTGTGATTCAGTCGGTGTGCTGCCCTTACGCTGGCCCCCGGAGGGCATCCTGCCTTGTTGGAGATGTGCCTCCTCCTCATCCTCCTTCTCCTCCTCTCTCCTATCAGCCACCCACATGGAGTCAGTGACCTCATCATCCCCTTCCTCCTCATCACTGGAGCCAATCTGGCAGTATGCTGCAGCTGCTGGAACATGACTGCCAGATTGCTGTCCTTCTTGAGCATCCCCTCTCTCTGCGCTCACGCTACTGCCTTCCTCTAGCTGGGTATCATCATCAGACCCTTTGAAGTGCTGGGCATCCTCCTGGAGCATGTACCCAACACTGTGCTCAAACAGTTCGGGGGACTCCTCAGGAGGACATGGTGGGTCTAGGGAAGGAGTGACTGATGATGACATTGATACGAGGACGCTTTGGCAGCTGCTTTGCCAGTACCCTGAGCCTGGGTGAGAGAGGATGAGGAGGATGAGGAGGGCTTGGTCATCCACTCTACCAAGTCTTCGGCATGATGCGGCTCAACACGTCCAGCTGCTGAAAATAAGGACAAGTGTGTCCCATGGCAACGTGCTGATGACAATGCACCGCATCCACGACCAGCACTGTTGCCCCCAGACACAGAGCCTGCTTGCCCTCTTTTATTGGCTTGTGACTGTCTGCCTCTCTTTGTTGGCCTTCCAGACATAGTAATGGCCTGCAGGGAGATGGGAAAACCAGCAATTGGGTAGTGTATAATGTGCTGGAGGCACACAACACCCACTAACTCCAGCAGATGCCTTTATTAAAGAACGGCAATGACGGGTATATACAGGTGTACACTGTGCCACTAACTCCTGCAGATGCCTGTATTAGAGAACAGTAATGACGGTTATATATAGGTTTACACTGTGCCACTAACTCCTGCTGATGCCTGTATTAGAGAACAGCAATGACGGATATATACAGGTGTATATTGTGCTGGGGGCACACAACACCCACTAACTCCTGCAGATGCCTGAGAAAAGAATAGAACCTAGAACACACTGTCCCTGCCTATGTATCTCTTTCCCTGCCTGCCTATCTAGCTTAGAGAACAGCAATGACGGATATATACAGGTGTATACTGTGCTGGGGGCACACAACACCCACTAACTCCTGCAGATGCCTGAGAAAACAATAGAACATAGAACACACTGTCCCTACCTATGTATCTCTTTCCCTGCCTGCCTATCTAGCTAAGAGAACAGCAATAAAGTGTAGATCCAGGTGTATACTGTGCTGGAGGCACACCACACCCACTAACTCCTGCAGATGCCTGAGAAAACAATAGAACACAGAACACACTGCCCCTGCCTATCTATCTCTTTCCCTGCACGCCGGAACACACTGCACGAGGCCGCCGCGCTGGCGGCCTTTTATAGTGTGGGGCGTGTACTAAACCCCCCTGAGCTATGATTGGCCACAGGCATCCTGCCTGTGGCCAATTATGGCTCTCCTCGCTGCCGGCGCTGTGATTGGCCAAGCATGCGGGGTCACAGTGCATGCTTGGCCAATCACAGCGCCGGGATTGCACTGCGATGGCGCAGTGTATTGTGGGCCATTTGCGTCACTCGAACTTGGCGTGAACGGCACATAACGTTCGATCTTCGTCGAACGATCGAACAGCCGATGTTCGAGTCGAACGTGTGTTCGACTCGAACACTGAGCTCAACCCTAACTGTGTACACCACCAGAAAAGTAGTAGCAAGTGCACTACGGCTGCACTGTATTGTATACACCACCAGAAGTGTAGTAGCAACTGCAGTATGGGTGCACTGTATTGTTTACTGTGTACACCACCAGAAGTGTAGTAGCAACTGCAGTATGGGTGCACTGTATTGTGGATGCATCAAAATAAGCTCGACAACGCTTCATGGACTTTTATCCACTCATCAGGAGCAAGTGCATATATATATATACTAGACTGTCTGTATATATATATATATATATATATATATATATATATTGTGACAGCAGGAAGGTAAAGTCACCTGGTTGCATCCAGGGGGGTAGATATATTTCGCCCAGATTCAGGCTTTACGCCGACTTATACAACTAGGTGGAGAGTTGTATAAGCCCAGCTGAGGCTAGTGGGCTCATGGATGACTCATACCTCTAGGGAGAGTGTGGGGCGTCGTGCAGACAGGGAGTTGATGAGACCAGCTGAAGCTTGTCAGCTCATTTAGGCCTCTATAAGAACTCCCAGATTCATTAGGTGTTTGCTCATGCCTGGAACCAGACCTGTGTGGACTGTCTAGGGAGAGTGAACCCCTGTGCGGTGAGACAAAGCCTGTGTGGCTATTTGCTTGGACATTTAAAACCAGGGACTTAGGGACTAGGACAGCACTAGGCTGATCCCAGTTGTTAGTTAGGAAACCTGTATGTTTAGTCAGAGGTCAAGTTGACCAGGATTTATTTTATTTATGTTTCTTTTGCTTTGCTGTGTTTTGTCACTGTAAATAGAAAATAAACCGCACCTTTTTGATTTTGAAAACCACAACCTCCGTTTGCTGGGCCTGTTTTTGTGTGGGGAGCCCATCCCGGGGGTCACACACACCCGCTGCCAAGCTAACCCCCTCACAGTTGGTGGAGAACCAGTGGCAGTTTTTTGTTAAGCCAGCATGGAGGAGATACTGAAGCAGCTGGCTCTAGCAAATGCCAATCAACAGCAGACAAATGCAGGTTTTCAAAAGAGCCTTGCAGCTCAACAACAGAACTTCGCAGCCCAGCAGCAAGCTCAACAACAGAGCTTCGCAGCCCAGCAGCAAGCTCATCAACAGAGCCTTGCAGCCCAGCAGCAGACAAACGCAACTTTGCAACAGAGTCTAGAGGCTCATCAACAAGCCCAGCAGCAATCTGAGGCCCGCTTCATAGACCTGTTGCAGAAGCAAGAGCAGAGACTACAACAACAGATGGAAGCAGTAATGCAGCAACGTCCGCAGACCAGTGAGGAAAGCCGTCCCACTAATACCGCGTCCTTTGGGGTGAGTCGTTTATTGACAAAAATGACTGGAGAGGATGATCCAGAGGTATTTTTGACCACATTTGAAAGGACCGCTGAAAGAGAAAAGTGGCCTGAGGAGCAGTGGGCTGGACTGGTGGCTCCTCTGTTAACTGGTGAATCGCAGAAAGCTTACTATGACCTAGAGCCTAACCAAGCAAAAGACTATGTGATGCTAAAAGCTGAAATTTTGGCAAGGCTGGGTGTCACCCAGGCTGTCCGGGCTCAGCGTGTGCATAAATGGACTTTCCAGCTTGGAAAACCCCCCAGGTCTCAAATGTATGATCTCATTCACCTGAGCAGAAAGTGGCTACAGCCAGAGACTTTGTCCGCACCAAAGATTGTGGAACGTGTTGTAATGGATCGGTTTTTGAGAGCTCTTCCTACTGCCATCCAAAAGTGGGTAAGCCATGGAGACCCAGAGACGGCTGATGGTCTTGTGGATCGTGTGGAGAAATACTTGGCTACAGAGAACCTGACGGCCTCTTCCAGAGACACTCGGACTTTCCACCCTAAGACCAGACCATCCCCAGGGGCAGATAAGAGGATTCCAAGGGGTGAGGGTGGAGAGAGTGAGAGGGTGGGAGCTCTACCCCAAGTTTGGCGAGAACAGCCTGGGAAATCAGCGGCTCAAGAGGCGGCAAGAAGGATCGTTTGCTACCGCTGCCGGCAAGCGGGACATATTGCAGCCAATTGCCCGGTTGTGGAGGAACCCATGCAGTGTGACTTTCTGACGGGCAGACGTCAGTCGCTGTGTGCGACAGTCGCATGCACTGCCATTCGAGGAACTGAGAAACATTTATGCAAAATGTGTGTTAATGGTAGAAATGTTGTGGTATTGCTGGATTCAGGTAGCCTTGTGACCCTGATAAAGGCTGAGTTAGTTAAAACAGAGGTCTTTGGGAATAGCAAGGTAGCTGTTATTTGTGTGCATGGGGACACCCGAGAGTATCCAGTGACTACAGTGTGTTTCGAGACCCCCAAAGGTACCCTCTCTCATCCAGTGGGCTTAGTATCTCAGTTACCGCATGACGCCATTGTGGGAAGGGATTTTCCGAAGTTCTGGGAACTGTGGGATGATCCTGAGCCCCCCACTGGTGCCCCTATGTACCAGGAATGTGATAGCCAGAACTCCCCTGAGAGTGGTGAGGACTCTCCGGAATTTCCCTTATCAGTATTGGCAGGGGAGACTCAAGAAACTGGAGAGGAGCCCACCTCCTCAGACGAAAACCTACCGTCTGTGGAGTTTTCTGATCTTGAGGTTCACAGGGAAAACTTTGCCACAGAACAGTTGAAAGACCCCGCCCTAATAAAGGCACGGGAAAACGTAGTGAAAATAGATGGCGAGTTAGTAAACCCAGATAATACCTGCACTTACCCATACTTCAGCGTAGAGAAGGACCTACTGTATCGGGTGGCAAAAAGGGCAGAAGAAACCGTTGAGCAGCTTGTGGTGCCCAAACCTTACAGGAAGTTGGTGTTGGAGTTGGCCCATGGGCACATTCTTGGAGGTCATCTGGGGACAGAGAAAACCCGAGAGAGGATATTACAGAGATTCTATTGGCCGGGGGTGATGAAGGACATAGAAAATTATTGTTCCTCCTGCCCTGTGTGTCAGAGGTCGGCCCCGATGCCACATTTCCGTAGCCCGCTGGTCCCTCTACCCATCATTGAGGTCCCGTTTGAGAGGATCGCCATGGATTTGGTAGGGCCTATAATCAAGTCCGCTAGGGGGCACCAGTATATATTAGTTATAATGGACTATGCCACCCGTTATCCAGAAGCGATCCCTCTCCGAAATACCTCGGCCAAAACCATAGCCAAAGAGCTATCTCTTGTGTTTAGCCGGGTGGGTATTTGTAAAGAACTGCTTACGGACCAAGGTACACCCTTTATGTCCCGGGTTATGAAGGAGCTGTGTAAATTGTTCAAAGTGACGCAATTACGTACATCTGTGTATCACCCCCAAACCGATGGGCTGGTTGAAAGATTCAACAAAACCCTAAAACAAATGTTGAAGAAAGTGGTGGATAGAGATGGAAAGGATTGGGACTGTCTACTTCCTTATCTGATGTTTGCTATTAGGGAGGTGCCCCAATCCTCTACGGGATTATCCCCCTTTGAGTTACTGTATGGGAGACACCCAAGAGGGCTGTTGGATATTGCCAAGGAAACTTGGGAAAGTGAGAGTTCTCCCCACAGGAGTGTGATTGAGCATGTCGCCCTGATGCAAGACCGAATTGCACAGGTAATGCCCATCGTGAAGGAACATTTGGCCCAAGCGCAGTTAGCACAGCAGAGAGTGTACAACCGTGGAGCCAAGACCCGTACCTTTTCCCCGGGGGATAGGATACTGGTACTTGTCCCTACGGTTGAAAGTAAATTCCTTGCCAAATGACAAGGCCCCTATGAGATAATGGAAAAAGTGAGCGAAGTGAATTACAAGGTCAGACAACCAGGAAGGCGAAAGCCCGAACAGATCTATCACGTTAATCTGTTGAAAGCCTGGAGGGATAGAGAGTCCCTAGTCGCAGACACTTGGTCACCAGCTCAAACTGGTTGCGTGATTCCTGAGGTTGGAATAGCAGCCACCTTGTCACAACCCCAACAACAGGAGGTTAAGGAGTTTGTGCTTCGCAACAAGGAGGTATTCTCTGAGCTGCCGGGACAAACATCTGGGGTAGAGCATGACATCATTACCCCGCCCGGTGAAAGGGTGAAGTTAAAACCCTATCGGATCCCAGAGGCCCGACGGGAGGCAATACGGGAGGAAGTACAGAAAATGCTGAACTTAGGGGTGATAGAGGAGTCCCAAAGTGATTGGTCTAGTCCCATTGTGTTGGTGCCTAAACCGGATGGGAGCTGGCGATTTTGTAACGATTTTCGTCAGTTGAACAAAGTTACAAAATTTGACACCTACCCCATGCCACGTATAGATGAGTTGATCGACCGGCTGGGAACAGCCCGATACATGACGACTCTTGACCTCACAAAAGGGTATTGGCAAATCCCCCTGGCCAAGTCGGCCAAAGAGAAAACCGCATTTGTAACCCCAGACGGGGCGTTCCAATATAAAAGAATGCCGTTCGGGTTACAGAATGCGCCGGCCACATTCCAGCGGAAAATGGACCAGATGCTGAGGCCCCATCGGAAGTATGCTGCGGCTTACCTGGATGACGTAATTGTCCATAGCACAGATTGGGCCTCACATCTGCCAAAAGTGCAAGCAGTCCTGGACTCTGTTCGGGAAGCGGGGTTTACGGCTAACCCCAAGAAGTGTACCATTGGGCAGGAGGAGGCCAAATATCTTGGGTACACCATTGGGAGGGGAGTAATAAAACCCCAACTCAACAAAGTCGAGGCCATCCAGAGTTGGCCACGTCCCAACAGCAAGAAGCAGGTACGAGCCTTTCTGGGAATCGCTGGGTATTATCGGCGATTCATTCCCCACTTTGCTTCTAAGGCTGTGCCCCTAACCAACCTGACGAAGGGGAAAGGGTCGGTCATGATTAAATGGACCCCCGAGGCTGAGGCAGCATTCCAATTCTTGAAACAAGCCTTATGTAGCCAGCCAGTGTTGTACTCACCCGACTTCTCTAAAGACTTTGTCGTACAAAGTGATGCGTCAGATG
Organism: Rana muscosa; assembly: GCA_029206835.1. Classification (NCBI taxonomy): domain Eukaryota; kingdom Metazoa; phylum Chordata; class Amphibia; order Anura; family Ranidae; genus Rana; species Rana muscosa. Next base: position 35,683,596 of record CM055116.1, on the reverse strand, counting down.
TGGGGTTAGGAGCAGTATTGTCCCAGGTCTGGAACGGGGAAGAGCACCCAGTCATTTACCTCAGCAGGAAGTTGAAGTCCCATGAGGTAAATTACGCCACCGTTGAAAAGGAGTGTTTAGCGGTGAAGTGGGCTCTAGATTCCCTTCGGTACTACCTGCTAGGTAGGCACTTTGACATGGTTACGGATCACGCTCCGTTAAAGTGGATGGCTCAAAACAAGGAAACAAATAGAAGAGTGAATAGGTGGTTCCTGGCCCTCCAGGAATTCAACTTCACAGTAAAGCATCGCCCTGGCGTTCAAATGGGGAATGTGGATGCTTTGTCTCGAGTACATGAATGCCTGATTGCTGGTGTTCCAACCCCGAGGTTAAAACAAGAGGGGGGGGGGGGTATGTGACAGCAGGAAGGTAAAGTCACCTGGTTGCATCCAGGGGGGTAGATATATTTTGCCCAGATTCAGGCTTTACGCCGACTTATACAACTAGGTGGAGAGTTGTATAAGCCCAGCTGAGGCTAGTGGGCTCATGGATGACTCATACCTCTAGGGAGAGTGTGGGGCGTCGTGCAGACAGGGAGTTGATGAGACCAGCTGAAGCTTGTCAGCTCATTTAGGCCTCTATAAGAACTCCCAGATTCATTAGGTGTTTGCTCATGCCTGGAACCAGACCTGTGTGGACTGTCTAGGGAGAGTGAACCCCTGTGCGGTGAGACAAAGCCTGTGTGGCTATTTGCTTGGACATTTAAAACCAGGGACTTAGGGACTAGGACAGCACTAGGCTGATCCCAGTTGTTAGTTAGGAAACCTGTATGTTTAGTCAGAGGTCAAGTTGACCAGGATTTATTTTATTTATGTTTCTTTTGCTTTGCTGTGTTTTGTCACTGTAAATAGAAAATAAACCGCACCTTTTTGATTTTGAAAACCACAACCTCCGTTTGCTGGGCCTGTTTTTGTGTGGGGAGCCCATCCCGGGGGTCACACACACCCGCTGCCGAGCTAACCCCCTCACAATATATAAAATACACTGAAGCTAACTGAATAACCTGCCTGCTTAATCTAAATCACACTATCTCTCCGTCCACACTAGGGATGAGCCGAACACCCCCCGGTTCGGTTCGCATCCAGAACATGCGAACGGACCGAAAGTTCGCGCGAACTTTCGAACACCGTTAAAGTCTATGGGACTCGAATGTGAGAAATCAAAAATGCAAATTTTAAAGGCTAATATGCAACTTATTGTCTTAAAAGGGGTTTGGGGACCTGGGTCCTGCCCCAGGGGACATGTATCAATGCTAAAAAAAGTTTTTAAAAACTGCAGTTTTTTCGGGAGCAGTGATTTTAACCACTTAAGGACCGTCTCACGCCGATATACGTCGGCAGAATGGCACGGCTGGGCACAAGCACGTACAGGTACGTCCTCTTTAAGAAGCCCAGCCATGGGTCACGCGCCGCCAGCGACGTGCTCGCGACCCGGCTCTGAGCTCCGTGACCGCGCCCGCGCCGCCGGAGTCCCGCGATCAGGTCACAGAGCTGAAGAACGGGGAGAGGTAAGTGTAAACAAACCTCTCTCTGTGCTTCCTAGTGTGAGTGTCACTGATCGTCTGTTCCCTGTCATAGGGAATGACAATTAGTGACGTCACACACCAAGCCATGCCCCCACACAGTAGTAATCACTCCCTAGGAAACACTTAACCCCTACAGCGCCCCCTACAGGTTAACCCCTTCACTGCCAGTGTAATTTTCACAGTAATCAATGCATTTTTATAGCACTGATCGCTGTAAAAATTACAATGGTCCCAAAATGGTGCCAAAAGTGTCCGATGTGTCCGCCATAATGTCGCAGTCACGATAAAAATCGCTGGTCGCCGCCATTACTAGTAAAAAAAAAATATTATTAAAAATGCCATAAAACTATCCCCTATTTTGTAGACGCTATAACTTTTGCACAAACCAATCAATAAATGATTATTGCGGGTTTTTTTTTACAAGAAATATGTAGAAGAATACGTATCAGCCTAAACGGAGGAAAAAATATGTTTTTTTATATATTTTTGGGGGATATTTATTATAGCAAAAAATAAAAAAATATTGCATTTTTTTCAAAATTGTCACTCTGTTTTTGTTTATAGTGCAAAAAATAAAAACCGCAGAGGTGATCAAATACCACCAAAAGAAATTTCTATTTATGGGAAAAAAGGGACGTCAATTTTGTTTGGGAGCCACGTCGCACGACCGCGCAATTGTCAGTTAAAGCGACGCAGTGCCGAATCGCAAAAAGGGCCTGGTCCTTTAGCTACAAAATGGTCCGGGGCTTAAGTGGTTAATGATGCTTAACCACTTCCATACTGGGCACTTAAACACCTTCCTGCCCAGACCAATTTTCAGCTTTCTGCGCTGTTGCACTTTGAATGACAATTGCGCGGTCATGGTACACTGTACCCAAACTACATTTTTATCATTTTGTTCCCACAAATAGAGCTTTCTTTTGGTGGTATTTGATCACCTCTGCGATTTTTATTTTCTGCTAAAAAATAAAAAAAAGACCGAAAATTTTGAAAAAAAAAAGTTTTTTTTTTGGTTTCAGTTACAAAACTTTGTAAATAAGTTAGTTTTCTCCTTCACTGATGGCCACTGATGGGGCTGCACTGACGGGCACGGATAAGGCGGCACGGACGGGCACAGATGAGGTGGCACGGATGGGCAACGATCGGCGGCACGGATGGGCAACGATCGGCGGCACGGATGGGCAACGATCGGCGGCACGGGTAGGCACAGATCGGCGGCACGGGTGGGCACAGATAGGCGGCACGGGTGGGCACTGATGGGCACGGATAGGCGGCATGGATGGGCACTGATAGGTGGCACGGGTGGGCATGGGTGGGCACTGATAGGTGGCACTGTACTGTACTAATGGATGCCAATCAGTGCAAAACAAAAATGCCTGCCAATCAGTGGTGCCCATTGTGGGCACTGATTGGCATCCATTGTGGCACTGATTGGCATTCGCAGGCTTTGCAGGATCAGGGATGCCATGCAGCGTAGGTTTGCTGAGGCAATCGGTCCGGAGTCCTCTGGGTCACTAAGGACGACATGATCCGCAGCCACCTCCTCCCAGCCACGTACAAGTCTATGGGTTTCTGGGGACTGTAAACAATCCCTTGAAGACTGCTGCTGATGCTGAGTGCTGGGCTCCACCTCCATGCTGACACAATCCTCCTCCTCTTCCTGTGTGATTGGCAGGCCCACAGGAACACTGTCTGGATAAAGGGGGCCTTGAGAGGTAAGGAAGTCCTCCTCTTCCTCCCTCTGTTCTGCCTTAAGTGCCCTGTCCATTATTCCATGCAGCGTGTGCTCCAACAGGTACACAAGGGGGACAGTATCACTGATGCATGCACTGTCACTGCTCACCATCCTCGTGGCCTCCTCAAATGGTGACATGACAGTGCGTGCATTCTTAATCATGAGCCACTAGCGTGGCAAAAAAAAGCCAAACTCCCCTGTCCCTGTCCTGGTGCCATAGTCGCACAGGTACTCATTGATGGACCTCTGCTGCGTGTGCAACCGCTGCAGCATGGCCAACGTTGAGTTCCATCTGGTGGGCATGTCACAGATTAGGCGGTTCTTGGGCAGGTTGTATTCCTTTTGCAGGTCAGCCAGCCGAGCACTGGCATTATATGACCGGCGGAAATGCACAGACTTTCCTGGCCTGCCTCAGGAGATCCTGTAAGCCCGGGTACCTGCACAAGAACTGCTGCACCACCAAGTTAAGGACATGAGCCAAACAGGGCACATGGGTCAGTTGTCCCTGTCGGAGGGCGGAGAGGAGGTTGGTGCCACTGTCGCAAGCCACCATTCCTGGCTTAAGCTGGCATGACGTCAACCACCTCTGAGCCTGCCCCTGCAGGCAGAGCTTACAGAATCTCTGCCCCAGTGTGGCTCCTTTCCCCTAAGCACACCATCTCAAGCACCGCATGGCATCTCTTTGCCTGAGTGCTTGCGTAGCCCCTTGAACGCCTACGGAGCACCGCTGGTTCCAAGGAAAAATCAGCACAGGAAGAGGCCATGGAGGAAGAAGAAGAGGATGGGGTGGAGGAGAGAGGTGTGGCAGAATCACCACTAGTAGCATTTTGGAGGCGTGGTGGCGGAACAACCTCCAACAAGACTGCACCCTGTCCTGCATCCTTCCCAGCTGCCAGCGAAGTCCCCCAGTGTGCCGTGAAAGATAGCTAATGTCCCTGTCCATGCCTGCTGGACCATGAGTCAGCGGTAATATGCACCTTACCGCTGACTGCCCTGTCCAGCGAGGCCAAGACATTGCCTTCCACATGCCGGTAGAGAGCCGGAAAAAAAGTGGCGTTTGCAAACTTGCCACTGAGGTACCGCACATTCCACAAACTCACGAAAGGGGGCAGAGTCTACCAGCTGAAAAAACAGCAGTTGGAGTGCTAGCAATTTAGCCAAGCTAGCATTCAACCGCTGGGCATGTGGATGGCTGGGAGTGAATTTATTTTGCCGGTTTAGCAACTGGGGTAGGGAAATTTGCCTGCTACAATTGGACGTTGGTGTAGCGATAGGAGATTGCCCGCAAGTAGTTGGCAGTGGCACACCTAATTCTACACCTTCATTCCTCTGAGTGCAGGTTTCTGAGAGAAATGAAGGCATAGTGGGGTTGGAGATCCCAGCTGATGGAGGAGCAAGGAGAGGTCCGCCTTTTTCTTTGGTGTGGGTCTTTTAAGTACGCTTGCCAACGGACTGCATAGGAGTTCGACATATGTCTGGTCAAGCATGTGGTACCCAAGCGGCTGGTGTTTTGGCCACGCTTGATACGCTTCAGACATATGTTGCAAATAGCAACGGTGAAATCTGCTGCACACATCTCAAAAAAGTCCCACACCAAAGAACTTTTTGAAAAACGAGTCAGCAGCGCCCTGCACATGCGGAGCTCTGCGGTGTGATACAGTCGGTTGGCTGCCCTTAAGCTGGCCCCTGGAGGGCATCCTGCCTCGTTGGAGATGTGCCTCCTCCTCTCTCCTATCAGGGACCCACGTAGAGTCAGTGACCTCATCATCCCCTCCCTCCTCGTCACTGGCTCCCCCTCTCCCTGGGCTCACGTTACTGCCTTCATCCTCAACCTGGGTACCATCATAAGAGTCTTCAAAACATTGCGCATCCTCCTGCAGCATGTACCCCACACTGTGGTCGAACAGTTCGGGGGACTCCTCAGGGCATGATGGTGGGGCTAGGGAAGGAGTAACTGATGACCTTGAGCCAATGGAATAGGCCGCTTTGGCACCTTCATTGGCAGCCAAGGAACTCTGAGCCTGGGTGACAGAGGATGAGGAGGATGAAGACGGCTTGGTCGTCCACTATACCAACTATTCTGCATGTTGTGGCTCAACACGGCCAGCTGCCGTAAAAAAGGACAAGCGTGCCCCACGGCCACATGCTGAGGATGCACTGTGTCCATGACCAGCACTGTTGGCTCTAGACATAGAGCCTGCTTGCCCTCTTTTAGTGGCCTGTGAGTGTATGCCTCTGCATCTCCTTGGTGGCCTTCCAGACATACTGTATTTGATGTACTTGAATAGGTACACCAGGAATGGCCTGCAGTGAGATGTAGCTGCACAAAGCTGTGATGTATATATATATATAATGAATATACTGTAGCTACCTGAATCAACTGCCTGCCTGTAGTATACTAGGAAGAGAACAACAGGAACGCTCTGCAGTGAGGTTTAGCTGCACAGTGTGCACAGGATACAGTACTGAATATACTGCAGCTACCTGAATCAACTGCCTGTCTGTAGTATATTAGAAAGAGAACAACAGGAACGCTCTGCAGTGAGGTTTAGCTGCACACTGTGCCCAGGATACAGTATACTGACTGAATATACTGCAGCTACCTGAATCAACTGCCTGCCTGTAGTATATTAGGAAGAGAACAGGAACGCTTTGCAGTGAGGTTTAGCTGCACACTGTGCCCAGGATACAGTTTACTGACTGAATATACTGCAGCTACCTGAATCAACTGCCTGCCTGTAGTATATTAGGAAGTGAACAGGAACGCACTGCAGTGAGGTTTAGCTGTACACTGTGCCCAGGATACAGCTTACTGACTGGATATACTGCAGCTACCTGAATCAACTGCCTGCCTGTAGTATATTAGGAAGAGAACAGGAACGCTCTGCAGTGAGCTTTAGCTGAACACTGTGCCCAGGATACAGTTTACTGACTGAATATACTGCAGCTATCTGAATCAACTGCCTGCCTGTAGTATATTAGGAAGAGAACCGGAACGCTCTGCACTGATATAGCTGCACAGGATACAGTATACTGACTGAATATACTGGAGCTAACTGAATCAACTGCCTGCCTGTAGTATATTAGTAACAGTACACCAGGAACGCTCTGCAGTGAGATCTAGCTAAACTGTATACAGTATATATATATATATATATATATATATATATATATATATACAAAGCCTGGAATGCATATATATACTAAATATGCTGATCTAACTGAATCTACTGCCTGCTCAATCTAGATAACTGAAATAAAATGACACACTCTCTCTCTCTATGAACACGCCGGAACACACTAAACAAGGCCGACGCGCAGGCGACCTTATATAGTGTGGGGCATGTACTTAGTCCCCCTGAGCCATGATTGGCCAAAGGCACCGTGACTTTGGCCAATTATGGCTCTCTGTGCTGACGGCGCTGTTATTGGCCAAAGCATGCGGGTCATAGTGCATGCTTGGCCAATCATCAGCCAGCAAGGCACTGCAATGACACAGTGCATTATCGGCCGTGACGAGCCGCTCGAATTTGTCGCGAACGGCCCATAAAGTTCGATCTTCGTCAAACGATCGAACAGCCGATGTTCGAGTCGAACTCATGTTCGACTCGAACTCGAAGCTCATCCCTGGTCCACACCAACAACACTACACAGGGCTGCCATGTAGGCAGCCTTACATAGTGTGGGGCATGGACTTAGTCCCCTAAGCCATGATTGGCCAAAGGCACCCTGCCTTTAGCCAATTATGGCTCTCTTAACAGAGGGCGCTGGGATTGGCCAAAGCATGCAGCTCAGGTGCATGCTTTGGCCAATCATCATCCAGCAATGCACTACGATCTTGCAGTGCATTATGGGGTGTTCCGTGGTGCCCAAATTTGCCGCGAACACCCCATAATGTTCGTTTTTCGACGAACGGGCGAACACCCGATGTTCGAGTCAAACTTATGTTCGACCCGAACAATGAGCTGATACCTACTCCACAGGTTCCATAGCAATAGCAAAAAGAGTCAGAGACAGAGGGCAGCCCTGCCCAGTTCCCCTATATAATGAAAAAGAAGTTGGCAACCCTCCCCCCATTTTCACTGCAGCTGTGGGATGTCTATATAGGACCTGCAACCATTTTATAAATACCATTGGAAAGTCCATCCTGCGGAGTACCTCCCATTAAAAAGGGCCATTCAAGAGTATCAAAGGCCTTCTCTATGTCTAGAGAGACAACGACCCTAGATCCTATATTGAGATGCGAAGCATGAATATTGGTGTACAGTCTCCGCAAATTCACATCAGTGGACCCACCGGTTATAAACCCCGTCTGATCTGGATCCATGATGTTGGGCATCATAGGTTGCAATCGTCGGGAAATACGTTTTGTCAAAATCCTAAAACCTACATTCAAAAGAGCATATGAGACACAGGAGGATGGATCTTTTGGGGGCTTATAAATTAAAACTATATGGGCATGGCTCATTGAGTCCAGTAAGGCTCCTTCTTTTAAACAATTAGAGTAAAGAGAAGCCAATACAAGAGCAAACCGGTCTCCACGGGCCTTGTAGAATTCGAAAGGAAGGCCATTTGGTTCCAGGGACTTCCCCAGTTGAAAGGAATGAATGGCCGAAAGGACTTCCTTTGATGTTATAGGACGTACTAGTATCTCCCTCCCATTATCTGTTAGCCAGGCCAGTGCAACTGGCTGAAAATCAGGAGTCAACTGAGATGTATATATAATGTCTGATAAAATTGTCGAAAGGTCTCCAAAACTTTAGGCTGTGTACAAACCATATCTCCTGAGGGAGTACGTATTTTCAAATCAATTTAGAATAGTTTTCAAATTTGAATCGTTTTCCAATTTCCAATAAGAATAAAATAGAATAGAAATTAACGGAATAAAATAGAAAAAAATAGAATAGAATAGAAAAGAATATAACAGCAAATAAAAGAATAGAATAGAATATAAACAAATAGAATAGAAGAAAAAAAAGAATAGAATGAACTAGAATATAACCATCTTCTGAAATTTGAATTTCAAATAGATTAAATTTGAATTTAAATACATAAGAAAAGAATAGAATAGAATAGACTATAATAGAAGAGAAAGCAATATAATTAAAAAAACAATAGAAAAGAAAGGAATATAACCATTTCCCAAAATTCTAATAGAATCAATTCGAATTTGAATATAATAGAAAATAATAGATTAGAATAGATTAGAAAATAACAGAATAGTATAGATAAAAAAAACAACAGATTATAATAGAACGAATATAACCAACTTTTCCGAAATTTGAAAAGTATAAATTCAAATTTGAATAGAAAAGAATAGAATAAACAAATAGAAAAAGAATAAATCTAAAAAAAAATAGAATAGAATAGAGAGCATATGACCATTTCCCAAAATTCAAATAGAATAAATTTGAATTTGAATAGGATAGAAAAGAATAGATTAGAATAGGAAGATAGTTATATTCATTCTATTATATTCTATTTGTTTTCTATACTATTTTGTTATTTTCTATTCTATTCTTTTCTATTCTATTCAAATTAAAATTGTTTCTTTTTGCATTTTTGGTAAATGGTTATATTATTTATATTCTATTCTATTGTTTTTTAAATGATATACTTTTCTATTCTATTCTTTTCTATTCAAATTTCAGAAGATGGTTATATTCTTTCTATTTTATTCTATTATTTTTTATTATATTCTATCCTATTAGTTTATATTCCATTATATTCTATTCTTTTATTTTTTGTTATATTCTTTTTTATTTTATTATATTTTTTTCTATTCTATTCCTTTATTTTCTATTCTATTTTAAGCTCTTTAGGAAAATGGAAAAATATTAGAATTTGAAAACTATTAGAATTCAAATACGTTTCAATATCGATTTTGAATACTTTTCAAAATTGATTTGAAAACTATTCGAATTCGAAAACTATTTAAAATTGATTCAAAAACGATGTGAATTTCAAATATTAAAATTGGTTTGAATACGAATAAACAAAACTAATTCCGAAAACAAATTAAACGGATTCAACCAATTTAACTAAACAAATTTATGTAAATAATGAATCGAAAAAAAAAAAATGAAACAAAACACATTTTTTCATTATGCACATGTCTAGCAACATGTGCCTTAACAGAGGTGAGGGTGCGAAAAGCTTTGATTCATTTGTTGAGCCCTTGGACGTTAAGAGAGAGAAAGTTCAAGGGGGTCATGGGTGTAGGTAATGAATGTTATATTGATGTAAAGCATAGGTTAGATGACCACAGGTACCCCCCAGGGATGGAGAGGAAGGAGAGGTGAGAAGAAGTAGGAGGGTTAGGTAGAGAGAGGAAGGAGGAAAGTAAAGGGAAGCAGTGTATCCAAGGAACAAACATAATATCAGTGATAAGGTGGGTGTCCTTAGGGAGAGAAAAAGGATTTCCCTTCCAGAGGACCAAGAGTAGTCTGCAATGTATCCAGAGTTTGGCATTCACTGACAGAGTGGGGGAAGCAGTGACCTTCCTCAGGGGTCACCACAGCCAACTGGTGTTATGTACATCAAGGTGGATGTAAATATCAGTGTTGGTGAGACTCAGCAATAGCAAAGACAGGGAGAATATATTTCCAAGAGAGCCCCCTAGCATAGTGTTTCATCGGGGTAGATCATTCGTTCAACAGTAGAACTCATGCGTTGTGGATATCTATGTGGAGTAATGGAACCTAGCTGGAGCGAGGGAAAACGGTAACTAAGTAACCTTGGAACTACAGATTAGAACAAGCATAAGAGTAACTTAATGCAGGAGAGGGGGGAAAGGGAGGGTCTTGTGGACCTTTAAGCCCATGATAAACATACGAGACGGGTGTCCCGGTAGGGACATACATTAAGGAGTTACATAGGTCAACTGTGAAGCATTTGTTTTGTGTAGCGTGAAATACACCTGGTTGATCCTGCCTTCAGCTGTCCCTCCCATCTTCTCTGTGTCCCCATTGCAGGCTGAGATTGTGTAGATTAGGTGGTGTCCGCTAGTGAGCATGCTCTATTTTCATATTCCTTCTAAGCAATTAATTTCCGCCTTTTCTTATCTGTAACGCTCACATGACTATCCCCTCCCTCCTCCTCCATGTCTCCCTATTGATAAACACTATGGGGGTGGGATAAAATATGATGATTGATTACATTCAATAAGAAACTCACAAAAAGCTTAGTGTTACTACAAATCAGTATTAAGTATATCACCTGTAATTGCTAATACATGTAAAGTAAAGAAAGAGCCTTGGGTGCCGATATCATTTGAAAGTGAAAGCTAATGTTAATAATCTTTGATAACAAATTTGATGGTCAATAAAGATTTTCAGGCAGCTATAAAAATAGATTTTTGAGATGTATAATTTAATTTGAATTGCTGTTCTAAAACAGGTTTGTTTTTAGTCATGTGACTGGCACAGCGCCAATCAGGACTGGCCAAACACAGACTCACACTGTAGAGAGAATACATCAGGTGAGTAACAGAAGCCCCTCCCCTAAGGATCTTTCCTTGCAGATGTCAAAGAACAGGAAAAGATCATGTGACCACAGAAACGCTTTGCAGGAATAAGGGACATAGAGGATTAAAAAAAAAAAAAAAACGATAACAAAATACAATGGAATATTATATATGATTTATGTGAATGAAAATGGCAATTAACACTTTTCCGTTTAGTATCACTTCAAGATTTTTGAACAAATTGTCATTCTGCCCAAGTTCTCCTCTTCTTACAGCAGCTGTCTCTGCTATTGCCCAACAGATTTCAGAATGTTCATTCATTGTTCTAGTAATCAATCGAGTCAAATGAATGTTTGCTTTTGTCTGTAGCAATTAAAAAAAAAAATCAAAGAGGCAGGATGGACATATTTTCTTGAAGAAACTAAATTCTAACAGTAATTGTGATTTCTGTTCCCATAATCAGATGTTAAAATCAACTGAAATTTTGAAGAATGTGATCTGCACTTCCCCCCTTCTTAGGAGCACAGATCACATATCTAGTACGTGATCCAGCCCAGCACAGTAGAGCCGTTGTGCCGCAATATTTATATTTATATTGTATTTATTTATTATAATTTATTTCTCCGACAGCTTTGATGGAAATTCTGTTCCTAGCTGTGATGCAACACAGGATAATTTTTCTCAGAAGCTCTGACCCCGATAATCATTGTGTCTGTACTTTTCTTCCTACAGACAGTGAAAACTGCATGAAATGTCCCGATGATGAATGGCCAAATGAGAAGAAGGATCGGTGTCTTCCTAAATTGGTGGAATTTCTCTCCTACACTGATGATATCATTGTTGCAGTATTTTCAGCTGTCTCCATCCTCTGTTGTCTTCTGACTGGTTTAATATTGGGAATATTTATACATTACCAGGATACCCCCATTGTTAAAGCTAATAACCAGAACCTGAGCTATCTTCTCCTGGTCTCCATAATGCTGAGCTTCCTCTGTGTCTTCTTGTTCCTCGGCCGTCCAGTAGATGTGACCTGCATGCTGCGTGTAACCTCTTTTGGTGTCATCTTCTCAGTTGCCGTCTCTTCTCTACTTGCCAAAAGTATCATGGTGTGTATTGCTTTTAAAGCCACCAAACCTGGGAGTCCCTGGAGGAAATGGATGGGATCCAAACTGTCCAATTCTATCATTTGTGTCTTCTCACTGGTTCAAGTCATAATCTGTGTCACTTGGTTGTCTATTTCTCCTCCCTTCCAAGATCGGGACACTCACTCTTATCAGGGGAAGATCATCATTCAGTGTAATGAGGGTTCAGTTATCGGCTTCTATTCTGTCCTGGGATATATGGGGCTTCTGGCAGCTGTGAGTTTCATTATCGCTTTTTTAGCCAGGACATTACCGGACAGTTTTAATGAGGCCAAGTACATCACCTTCAGCATGCTGGTGTTCTGCAGTGTCTGGATTGCCATGATCCCGGCCTATCTGAGCACCAGAGGGAAATACATGGTGGCTGTGGAAGTTTTTGCTATAATAACCTCAAGTATTGGACTTCTTGGCTGTATATTTTTCCCAAAATGTTACATAATTCTGTTCAGACCTGACCTGAATACAAAAATAGTTATCCACTAATATGTATGGAGCAAACACTGGGTTACCAATACTTATACCATTATCTCTAGTATTGTTATTTTTCATATTTTGCTAGTGTATTGAGAATGAACACTGTTACATTTGGACACTTAATACTTATCTCTCCTAAATATTCAAAACATCCTAAAATGTCAGATACCAGAAACACCTATCACTATTCGAGAGAGGGAATATTTCACTCACCACCTTCCAGAAAGATCTTTTATAAACGGATTGTAATGTCATTATTTTAGGGTCACTTTGATTATATTGTATGTAGATGATTCTGTCTAAATTAATAAACACATTTTGTTGGTGTATTCTAAATTCATTTATTAATATGTAATATTATTTAAAGTTGATGAGAACATGTAAGTTCACATATTAAGGGGTAAGTTGACTTCATTTTTTTATTTTTATTTTTTCATAAAATGTTTACAAATATATAACTTTACATACTATGTAAAAAACAATTTACAAATCATTCAAAGACACACAAATTCACAGAATACACATAAATGCACAAATGTGTCTATCCTATATTATGAATGAATGAATGAATGAATGAATGAATGAATGAATGACTTGTATAGCGCTACACATGCGAACTGAATCGCCTCTAGGCGCTTTTTGCAGCCAGTGTCTTCTTGGCTGGTGTGGTCATTTTACCCCGTAGGATCTTGACACGCTTGGGACACACAGTCATACACACATATATACTGGGCCAATTTGGACAAGATCCAATTAACCTACCAGCATGTCTTTATACACTTAAATACAAGAATGGATCTATTAATTAACAAATATTCCCCCGACCTCCCCCACCCCTCGATCCCATAAATATCCCTTCTCCGTCCCCTCATTTCACCTACCGTATATGCTCGAGTATAAGACGCCCCGAGTATAAGCCAAGGTACCTAATATTACCCCAATAAACTGGGAAAACGTATTGACTCGAGAGTCTTGAGTATAAGCCTAGGGGGGGGGGGGAATACAGCAGCTACTGTAAGCGGAAAAGAGGGTCAACAATGCCCATTTGCATGACTCACTGTGCCCATTTGTATGACTCACTGTGCCCAACCTCACTGTGCCCATTGCCAGCTTACTGTGCCCATTGCCACCTCACTGTGCCCAACCTCACCGTGCCAATTGCAACCTCACTGTGCCCATTGCCATCTCACTGTGCCCAACCTTACTGTGCCCATTACCAGTTTACTGTGCCCATTGCCACCTCACTGTGCCCAACCTTACTGTGCCCATTGCCAGCTTACTATGCCCATTGCCACCTCACTGTGCCCAACCTTACTGTGCCCATTGCCAAGCTTACTGTGCCCATTGCCAGCTTACTATTCCCATTGCCACCTCACTGTGCCTAACCTCACTGTGTCCATTGCAGCCTCCCTGTGCCCGAGTCAGTGTACCTGAAATTATTCTTAGACTGCGAGCGTCCATTGTTTAAATATAGCGGCTTCCTCCTGGTCCCGTTTCATGATAGGCGTTTCCAGCAAACACTGTGTTGAGTGTTCCGCCTATCACGGAGGTCCTCTCATTCTCGGACTCCGTTTCCCAACAGGCACTGTGTTCAGTGTTCCGCCAATCACGGACGTCTTTTCATCCTCGGACAACAGAATGTCCCCCTAGTGTTAACCCCTTCCCTGCCAGTGACATTTATACAGTAAGCAGTGCATTTTTATAGCACTGATCGCTCTATAAATGTCAACGATCCCAAAAATGTGTCAAAAGTGTCCGATCTGTCTGCCGCAATGTCGCAGTCATGATAAAAATCGCAGATCACCGCCATTACTAAAAAAAAAATATAACAAAAATGCCATAAATCTATCCCCTATTTTGTAGACACGATAACTTTTGCGCAAACCAATCAATATACGCTTATTGCCATTTTTTTTACCAAAAATATGTAAAAAAAATACATATCGGCCTAAACTGAGGAAGAAATGTATTTTTTATATATTTTTGGGGGATATTTGTTATAGCAAAAAGTAAAAAATATATATATATTTTTTAAATTGTTGCTCTTTTTTTGTTTATAGCGCAAAATATAAAAAAAACGCAGAGGTGATCAAATACCACCAAAAGAAAGCTCTATTCGTGGGAAAAAAGGATGTCAATTTTGTTTGGGTACAACGTCAAACGACCGCGCATTTGTCAGTTAAAGCGATGCAGTGCCAAATCGCAAAAAAGGGCTTGGTCAGAAAGGGGGTAAATCCTTCCGGGGCTAAAGTGGTTAAGCAATCAAGCATTCCAGGATTTTCCAATCCCAATTAGTGCAGGGATTGCAAGATAAAAGTCTTTGTAATCATAATGCACCTTCTGACCTTTAAACTTAGATCTGTGAACTTGAACTGTGAAGCCACAGCCGAGCGCCCACAGTAACAATTCCGGCGCCGCGGAGAGGAGGGGGAGAGGAGCGGGGCTCCATGTGCCCGCATCGCTGGACCGTGGGACAGGTGAGTGTCTGATTATCAAAAGTCATCAGCTACACTTTTTGTAGCTGTTGACTTTTAAATGGGTGGAACTCAGCTGTTTGAGGACTTGCTACTTGCTTGACAGAATTCAATAAATGACTCGACTTGACTTTGACTTGTCACTAATGACTTGCGACTTGACTTTGACCTGGGCTATATGACTTGCAAGGACTTGGCACCACTAACACTAACCGCAAGCCGCCATCTGCCTACCTGATCAGCGTGTCATGCAGACAGACGGCGGCCATTGCAGTGTTCACAAGCCGCGCCTCCTCATCTGTGATAGGCGGAACACTCAATTTCACAGCAGGCAGTGTTCAGCCTATCACGGACAGCCTCTCATCCTCATCTGTGTTATGAGGATGAGCGAATGTCCATGATAGGCGGAACACTGAATGCTGGGAAATTGAGTGTTCCGCCTATCACAGACGAGGAGGAGGCGCGGCTTTTGAAGACTGGAATGGCCGCCGGGATACCACTGATCGGGTACACGGCTGACGGGCACAGTGAAGCATGGGCACAGTGAGACACGAGCACAGTGAGACATGGGCACGGTGAGGCATTGGGCACAGTGAAGCATGGGCACAGTGAGACACAGGCACAGTGAGGCATTGGGCACAGTGAAGCACGGGCACAGTGAGACACGGGCACAGTGAAACACGGGCACAGTGAGACACGGGCACAGTGAGACACGGGCACAGTGAGGCATGGGCATAGTGAGGCATGGGCACAGTGAGGCATGGGCACTTAACCAATATTATTTATTGTTATCCCTCCTATTATTTTTATACAGTATGGGGTAGATCAGTATTTTGACTTGATTTGTGACTTGACCAAAATAAATGACTTGACTTGACTTGCTTGACTTCTAGCAGGCACTCGACTTGACTTGCTTGCATTTCACCACTGTAACTTGGGACTTGCTTGAGACTTGAAGGTTAATACTTGAGACTTGCTTGTGACTTGCACATGTGTGACTTACTCCCATGTCTGCCAAACTCTCTCCGGACCTTGTCTTGTGGTAAGTGCTGAGTGAGTTGCTGTGTGAGTTGTGTGATTCAAATTCATTTGAAAGTGTGTAAGTTGCTGTATTGCTAAAGTAACTGATGAAAAGGACCAAAAGTATAGTTTGAATGAAGTGCATGAGAGTGTAAGAACAGAAGATTCCCAGAAGCCCCCAATACTTACCTGAGCTTCCTTTCGATCCAGCGATGTACACGAGAGCATCAGCTCTCCGGGGACTCTCCCTCCTCATTGGCAGAGACAGCAGTGGTAGCCATTGGCTCTCATTGCTCTCAATCACAGCCTGTGAGCCAATGAGGGGAGAATCTTTACAAAGATTTCAGACAAAAGGAACAAAAAGATTCAGAACTGATGTCCCTGTTCTTTCAGTTCAAGAAAGTACATGAAAAAAGTCATCATAATTCTGACACATAAATTATTTTGACAACTACCTTAAAATTAACATCAACCCATTTGGTCTAAGAGTACAAATCTTTCCAACTTTAGCTCATTTTAAACAGCAATGGGAAGATAATTTACGTAATCGTTCCAGAGGAATGATAAATTTACTAATTGAGGAGTACAATAAGCGTATAGGTGGACTGGACAAAGAGATTGAGAGATATTATTTTAAACTATCATCTCTCTAGTGACATTCCGCTTCTACATTACAATACTGTGCACCGGTGTTGGTGACGTCACATAGGGCCGTGTCACAGGTGACGTCGCTAGGTGGCACCATCCCTTACCTATATAAGAACTGTCAAATGGAGGAGCAGGTAGTCAGCGGGTAGCTTTTGTCACGGGCAGAGCATTTTTTTTCTCTTTTTGGGTCCAGCGGTGGCAGCAGACGTTGTGTGATTGAAAATGGATCTACATCGGGAGACATTGTTTTTTTTTTTTTTTTTTTAATAAAGGAATTGTTAAAAACTGTGTGCAAGTTTTTATTTATTTTTGACACTTCTTTGGTGAATGGGTAAGGGTACTATGTACCCCATACACATTCACATTGGGGGGGCAGGATCTGGGGCCCCCTTGTTAAAGGGGGCTTCTAGATTCTGATAAGTCCTCTGCCCACAGACCCCCACAACCACATTGCAGGGTTGGCTGGAAGAGGCCCTTGTCCCCATCAACAT
The DNA here is from genome assembly GCA_029206835.1 of Rana muscosa. Taxonomy (NCBI): domain Eukaryota; kingdom Metazoa; phylum Chordata; class Amphibia; order Anura; family Ranidae; genus Rana; species Rana muscosa. The sequence continues at coordinate 35,666,583 of CM055116.1, read as the reverse complement.
CGATAAGGTGCTTTGGGGTAGTGAAGGCAGAGCCCCCCTGCCCCAAAGCTCCCTCATGTGGCCTGGTATGGTTCAGGAGGGGGCGCTCTTTATAAATGTTGTTTTTTCTGCAGCAGGTTATATGCATGACACAGATGCGCCACTTTACAGGCAGACTAAGGCGACCCTCAGGTACTATATTTAACCACTTCAATGCAGGGCTTTTATACCACCTCAATACCGGGCCTATTCTGGCACTTCTCTCCTACATGTACAAATCATCATTCTTTTGCTAGAAAATTACTCAGAACCCCCAAAAATTATATATTTTTTTTTTAGAAGACACCCTAGGGAATAAAATGACGGTCATTGCAACTTTTTATCCTGCACGGTATTTGCACAATAATTTTTCAAACGCCTTTTTTTGGGAAAAAAATGGTTTCATGAATTAAAAAATAACAAAACAGTAAAGTTAGCCCAATTTTTTTGTAAAATATGAAAGATGATGTTATGCCGAGTAAATAGATACCTAACATATCACACTTTAAAATTGCGCACACTCATGGAATGGCGCCAAACTTTGGTACTTAAAAATCTCCATAGGCGACTCTTTGAAAATTTTTACAGATTACCAGTTTAGAGTTACAGAGGAGGTCTAGTGCTAGAATTGTTGCACACGCTCTAACGCACGCGGCGATAACTCACATATGTGGTTTGAACGGCGTTTACATATGTGGGCGGGACTTACGTGTGCGTTCGCTTCTAAATATTATTTATTGTTTTACTTAATTTTTTTTATTTTTACATTTTTTTTTTTTGATCACTTTTATTCCTATTACTAAAACATCCCTTGTAATAGGAATGGTGTGTGACAGGTCCTCTTTATCTAGAGATGCGAGGTCAATAAGACCCAACATCTCTCCTTCAGGCTGGAAAGCATGAGATTGGGAAAAATAAATCACCGATCTCATGCTTACTAGTAGGGATGAACCGAACACCCCCCTGTTCGGTTCGCACCAGAACCTGCGAACAGACCTAAAGTTCGCACAAACTTTAGAACCCTATTAAATACAATGGACACGAACATTCGAAATCAAAAGTGCTAATTATCAAGGCTAATATGCAAGTTATTGTCCTAAAAAGAGTTTGGGGACCCGGGTCCTGCCCCAGGGGACAGGTATCAATGCAAAAAAAAGTTTTACAAACTGCAGTTTTTTCGGGAGCAGTGATTTTAATAATGCTTACAGTGAAACAATAAAAGTGAAATATTCCTTTAAATTTCGTACCTGGGGGGTGTATAGTATGTCTGTAAAGCAGCGCTTGTTTCCCGTGCTTAAAACTGTTCCTGCACAAAGTGTCATTATTGAAGGAAAAAAAGTAATTTAAAAGCACTCGCGGCTATAATGAATTGTCGTCTCCCGGCAATACAGAGAAAAGTAATTGATAAAAAAAAATAAAAAATGCGTGGGGGTCCCCCCAAATTCAATTACCAGGCCCTTCAGGTCTGGTATGGATATTAAGGGGAACCCTGCGTCAAATTTTTTACAAAAATGACGTGGGGTTCCCCCCAAATATCCATACCAGGCACTTCAGGTCTGGTATGAATTTTAAGGTGAACTCCACTCCAAATTAAAAAAAAAAATGGTGTGGAGTTCCCCCTAAAAGTCCATACCAGACCCTTTATCCGAGCACGCAACCTGGCAGGCCGCAGGAAAAGAGGGGGGGTGAGAGAGCGCCCCCCCTCCTAAACCGTACCAGGCCACATACCCTCAACATGGGGAGGATGCTTTGGGGGTCTGTGACCCCTCAAAGCACCATGTCCCCATGTTGATGGGGACAAGGGCCTCATCCCCAAAACCCTTGCTCAGTGGTTGTGGGGTCTGCGGGCGTGGGGCTTATCGGAATCTGGAAGACCCCTTTAACAAAGGGGACCCCCAGATCCCGCCCCCCCCTGTGTGAATTGGTAAGGGGTACATTGTACCCCTACCATTTCACAAAGAAAGTGTAAAAAAAAACACACAGACACAGTTGGGAAAGTCCTTTATTAAAAAAAAAATCCATTCCAGCGATGTAATCCAGTGTCCCGCGGTGATCCGATGTCCAGCGCTGCAGTCTCCACTCCACACGAAACGTCATCGGCTGAGCGAACCTGATGGGGAACTTCCTCCGCAGTGTAATAAATGAATAGACCCGCCCCGGAGGCTCTTTACCGAGATCGGTATAGCGTTGTGTCAGACTAACACACCGCACCACCGATCACCGTGATGTCTCATATGACGCCCAGTCAGGATAACGAAACCACCGCCCGGCCATCATTCTGCTATAGGCCAGGCGGGAAGTGGTTAAGCATCAGTAAAATTACTGCTACTGCAAAAACAATATTTTATTAAAGATTGATACATACATTGATACATGTCCCCCAAGGCAGATTCCAGGCCCCTATTCCCTTTTTATGGCCAACAATTTGCATATAAGCTTTCAAAATGGGGACTTTAGAATTTTTAAGTTTGGGTCCCATAGCCTTCAATGGGGTTTGGGTTCAAACATTTGCGATTTTCGAGAGTTCTGGTGCGAACTGAATTGGGGGTGTTCGGCCCATCTCTACTGCACATCCCCCTGACTTTGTTCCTGTGAGACACAATTCCTAGCCATTCCCTGCAGACAACTGCAGATAACCTGCAGACATGTGGTATCACAATACTCAGGAGGAGTAGCAGAATTTTTTTGGGGGTGTAATTTTAAGTATTAAATTGACAATTTTGTGTAAAAAAAAAATATTTTAATTTTCTTTCTGCATTTTCCATAAACTTGTGGCAAAAAAAACAAAGTCTTCAAAAGACTCACCATGCCTATTAAAAATACCTTGGGGTGTTTATGCTCCAAAATGTGGTAATCTTGTGGGTGCTTCCATTGTCCTGGTGCTCCAGGACCTCTAAAATATGATAGGTAGTCAGGAAATGGGATTTAAAATGTGTAATTTATGTCCCTAGAAAGTCTGAAGGTGCTTGGGCCCCTCTGTGTTGGTAGGCTGTAAAAAAGTCTCATGTATATGGTATTGCCACACTCAGTGTTAGGGATACCGTATGCAGGCATCCGGCAATGGTGATCAGATCAGTTTAGCTGATTTTGGACCTTGTCTCGCCCCTTTGGCCTGGAGCAATGGGACGAGACAGGGTTGTCCCTTATCTCCTTTGTTACTTATATTAAAGCTGGAGCCTCTACTTGCAACCATCAGAAAGAATCCAGGACATAAAGGGGGTGAAAATAGAAGAGGAGGCAGCATACGCTGACTATATATATATATATATATATATATATATATTTTTTTTTTTATAAATTGTGCATTTATAAATTTTTTCACAGATATACATGGAGATAAGAAAAACAGTTGACAATTTGTAGCCAATACAATCGTAGAAAAAGCATATAACACATGTTAAAACCGTATAGGTAGGGTAAAGGCCCGTTCACACGATCGGACTTTAAACAAACTTTTCCGTGCATTTTTGTCTGAAGGGAGTTGGCCATGAACGCCCATAGCATACACACGCTCTGACTTTTTTGGCAACAAACACAAACATAGTCTTTCAACATACTGACGACACTTCAAAAGAGGAAGTTCAATTCTCCGCCGTCACCCTTTGGGCTCCTTCTGCTAATCGAGAGTTAGTAGAGGTTTGGTCTGTGTTGATTCGCGTTTTTCAGTTTTGTGCTATTTTTTTTGTTTCTGAACGGCCGTTCTTTAACCAGCCATGTTGTGCAATCCTAGGAGAGAGCGTGCTATTTATGGGCTTGGAGTTCTGGCTATAACTCTAGCCCGATCCAGGTCCAGGAGTAGGAGGGGGACTGTTTGGACCAAAAATTGGTTGCTTAATCGTGACCAATTTTGTCATATGCCATTGCTAAGGGAGCTCCAGGAGAATAATCCTAATGATTTTAGGAACTATCTCCAGATGACGGACTCCTACTTTCAGCATCTCTTGTACTTGCTGTCCCCCTATATTAGGAAGCAAGACACCTGCATGAGGACTGCTATTCCAGCAGAGCAAAGGCTCATAGCCACCTCACGGTACTTGGTGAAAGGGAGAAGTCTCCAGGATATCAAATTTACCACTGGGATCTCTCCCCATGCTCTGGGAGTCATTATTCCCGAGACTTGTTGTGCCATTATTCAAGTCCTGCAGAAGGTCTATATTCGGGTAAGTTTTTTTCTGTAATATCACATTCTATGTCTTTTTTTTTCCCATCATCCCCATTATTGTAATATGCTGTGAATGTCCTCATGCATGCTGTGATCTTTTTCTTGGCCTACATGCATATTTGCCTTCACTAACCTCATGCTACCCTGGGCACATCCACATCTAGCAAAGTTTTGGATGTTTCATTTTTATGATTACCCTAAACACCCCCTAAACTGTGTCACATTTGTATTGTTGTCCTCAAATTCATGCAGAGTGCAAGAGACCCTTTTTTTGGGGTGCACAAACTCTTTTGTAACCCTCCCTCCCCAAAAAGCTAAGTCAACTGATACAACTACTCTATCTGCTGATTTAGCAAAACCCATACACAGTATACTTCTTTTGTTGTGTTAAGATTTCTGCCTGAATTCTCCAAAGCATGTAGTACACTATTCATTTTTGGTCTCCTGTTATTTTAATGTTAATTTATGCATCTTCAAATCTGCTTATAATTGGACATTTTTTGTTATTTTATTATGGCACTTCTTATTTGCCCACTGGCCTGCCAATCTTGTAAAAAACAGAGGGGCTTGCAAAATGTACCTTAATTTTTTCATCATTTTGCTCACATGGAAGTGGAGAGGGTTATTACTAGGGTTGAGCGGACACCTGGATGTTCGGGTTCGACGGGTTCGGCCAAACTTCGGAAAAAAGTTCGAGTTCGGGAGCCAAACTTGACCTCGAACCCGAACCCCACTGAAGTCAATGGGGACCGAACTTTTGAGGACTAAAATGGTTCTAAAACAGAAATGGAAAGGGCTAGAGGGCTGCAAATGGCAACAAAATGTTAAGAGCATGGCAAGTGCTCTGCAAACAATTGTGGATAGTGAAATTATAACTTAAAATAACATAAAATACATAAAAATTAAAAATTATAATCTTGACCTAGGAGGACAAGGTCCATATGGAGTAGAAGGTTGAGGTGGCGGTGGATGTGGCGGTGTAGGTGGAAGCGGCGGTGGAGGAGGATGAGGTAGCCATAACTGGTTTTTGTTTTTAATTTTACTTAAAAACAAAAACCCCAAAAGAGTGAGAAAGATAAAAAAAAAAAAACAAAAAAAAAAAAACACAATGGCTGGGTAAGGCCGGTATACATATCTATTCTGCACAAGGCGCGGACAAGTCCTGTGGGATCCATGCCTGGTTCATTTTAACCACTTCCCTACCCAGCCATAGTCAAATGACGTCCACAGATGGAATCTCCCATCCTGGGTGGACGTCATATGACGTCCTCGGCTTTGTAGGGGGATATCTGAATGTTGCCTGCAGCTAGAGGCATCATTCAGATATCCTTTTGAATTGCCGGCGATTCTGTGCACCATAAGAATGATCATGGCGGCGGTTCTGCCGCTTGATCGTTCTTATAGGCGGCGGGAGGAGACAACCCCCCCCCCCCCCCCGCCGCCATCCGGTGCTTCTCCGGGCTCTCCCGTGCGATCGGGGACCCGGAGAGAATCTTCCGGCACCGGTGGTGGGTCACGTGATGAGCATAGAGATGACTGGTGACCAGATGGTCACCAGTCATCTCTATGATCGTCGGAGGCCCGGGCGCGATGTGATGACGTCACGCCCGGGTCCTCAAATGTAAACAAAGCCGCCATTGCGGCTAGTAAGTATGAGATCAGTGAAAACATTTTCACTGATCTCATTCTTTCCAGCCTGGAGGAGAGATGTGGGGTCTTATTGACCCCACATCTCTCAATAAAGAGGACCTGTCACACACATTCCTATTACAAGGGATGTTTACATTCCTTGTAATAGGAATAAAAGTGATCAAAAAAAAAAAAGTAAAATAAGTTTAAAAAAAATAAATAAATAAGTAAAAAAATAAATAAAAATAAAAAACAAATTAAAAGCGCCCCTGTCCCCGGTAGCTCGCGATCAGAAGCGAATGCACACTTACGTCGCCCACAAATGTAAACGCCGTTCAAACCACATATGTGAGGTATCGCCGCGTGCGTTAGAGCACGTGCAACAATTATAGAACTAGAACTCCTCTGTAATTCTAACCTGGTAACCTGTAAAAAATTTTAAAGCGTCGCCTATGGAGATTTTTAAGTACCGAAGTTTGGCGCCATTCCACGAATGTGCGCAATTTTAAAGCGTGACATGTTAGGTATCTATTTACTCGGCGTAACATCATCTTTCATATTTTCCCCAAAAATTGGGCTAACTTTACAGTTTTGTTATTTTTTTATTCATGAAACCATTTTTTTTTTAAAAGGCGTTTGAAAAATGATTGCGCAAATACCGTGCAAGAAAAAAAGTTGCAATGACCGTCATTTTATTTCCTAGGATGTCTGCTAAAAAAACATATATAATGTTTGGGGGTTCTGAGTAATTTTCTAGCAAAAGAATGATGATGATTTGTACATGTAGGAGAGAAGTGCTAGAATAGGCCCGGTATGGAAGTGGTATGAAAAGCCCTGTATTGAAGTGGTTAAAGGGGTTGTAAAGGTTTGTCTTTTATTTCCTAAATAGGTTCCTTTAAGCTAGTGCATTGTTGGTTCACTTACCTTTTTCCTTTGATTTACCTTCTAAAATGTTTTTTTTCTTTGTCTGAATTTCTCACTTCCTGTTTCTCCTCACTAAACTTCACACCATCATCCGAGTGGTGTGGAGTCAGCCAGAACAGCTTACTGAGGAGGAACAGGAAGTGAGAAATTCAGACAAATAAAACAAAGAAAAAAAATATTTAGAAGGGAAATCAAAGGAAAAGTTAAGTGAACCAACAATGCACTAGCTTAAAAGGAACCGATTTAGAAAATAAAAAAACAAACCTTTACAACCCCTTTAATGAATGTGAGCTTGTCCACATTGGCCCTGGAGAGGCGGCTGCGCTTGTCTGTGATAACGCCCCCTGCCGTGCTAAATACACGTTCAGATAATACACTGGCTGCAGGGCAGGCCAGCACCTCCAAGGCGTAAAGGGCAAGCTCAGGCCATGTGCCCAATTTGGAGACTCAGAAGTTGAAGGGGGCAGACCCGTCATTCAGTACGTGTAGGCGTGTGCACACATACTGCTCCACCATGTTGGTGAAATGCTGCCTCCTGCTAAGACGTTCCATATCAGCTGGTGGTGCTGGTTGTTGTGGAGTGCTGACAAAGCTTTTCCACATTTCGGCCATGCTAACCCTGCCTTCTAAGGTGCTGGCGGTGCCCCAGCTGCGTTGGCGACCTCTTCCTCCTCCTCTGCCTTCGCCTTGTGCTTCCACTGTGCCCCCGCTGTCAGGTGGGAATGCCACCAGCAGCGCGTCTACCAGCGTGCGCTTGTACTCGCCCATCTTACAATCACGCTCCAGTGAGGGAATTAAGGATGGTACGTTGTCCTTGTAACGGGGATCGGGCAGCGTGGCCACTCAGTAATCAGCACCAGTTAGAATGTGGCCAACTCGGCGGTCGTTGCGGAGACACTGCAGCATGTAATCGCTCATGTGTGCCAGGCTGCCCAGAGGCAACGAAAAGCTGTCATCTGTGGGAGGTGTATCGTCTGTGTCCTCTGTATCCCCCAACCACGCACCAGTGATGGCCATGAGCTGGTCTGGGTGCCACCCTGCTGTGAACATGGTTCCTCCTCCTCCTCCTCCATCTCCTCCTCATCATCCTCAAGAAATGTGCCCTTGCTGGACATTTGTGTACCTGCCGTTTGTTGGTGCAGGAACCCACCCTCGGAGCCACTTGTGAATGACTGCCCTGAAAGCCTTGGAAATTATCCCTCTTCCTCCTCCTCCTCCTCCTGTGCCAAATCCTCTTCCATCATCGCCCGAAGCGTTTTTTCAAGGAGGAATAGTACAGGGATAGTAACTCTGAGAACGGCGTCATCGGCACTGGCCATGTTGGTGGAGTACTCGAAACAGCGCAACAAGGCACACAGGTCTCGCATGGAGGCCCAGTTATTGGTGGTGAAGTGGTGCTGTTCCGCAGAGTGACTCACGCGTGATTGCTGCAGCTGAAACTCCACTATCGCCTGCTGCTGCTCGCATAGTCTGGCCAGCATGTGCAAGGTAGAGTTCCACCTTGTGGGCACGTCATATATGAAGCGGTGAGCGGGAAGGCCGAAGTTACGCTGCAGCGCTGACAGGCTAGCAGCAGCAGGGTGAGAACGCCGAAAGTGCGCACAGATGGCCCGCACTTTCTGCAGCAGCTCTGGCATATTGGGGTAATTTTTAAGGAACCCCTGCACCACCAAATTCAGCACATGCGCCAGGCAAGGGAAGTGCGTCAAACCGGCTAGGCCCAGAGCTGCTACGAGATTTCGCCCATTATCGCACACCACCAGGCCGGGCTTGAGGCTCACTGCCACCAACCACTCATCGGTCTGTTGTTCCATGTCTCTCCACAACTCCTGCGCGGTGTGGTGTTTTTCCCCCAAACAGGAAAGTTTTAAAACTGCCTGCTGTCGTTTACCCCTGGCTGTGCTGAAGTTGGTGGTGAAGGTGTTACGCTGACCGGATGAGGAGGCGGTAGAGGATGAGGAAGTGGAGTAGGAGGAGTTAGCAACAGGAGGCAAACTGAAGCGCCCTGCAATCCTCGGTGGTGGAAGGACATGCTCCAAACTGCTATCCGCCTCAGGCCCAGCCGCCACTGGATTTACCCAGTGTGCTGTTAGGGAGATATAACGTCCCTGACCATGCTTACTGGTCCACGTATCCGTAGTTAGGTGGACCTTGCCACAGATGGTGTTGCGCAGTGCACACCTGATTTTGTCCCCCACTTGGTTGTGCAGGGAAGGGATGGCTCGTCTGGAAAAGTAGTGGCGGCTGGGCATGATGTACTGTGGGACAGCCAATGCCATCAGGCTTTTAAAACTCTGCATCTCCACCAGACAGAATGACAGCATTTCAAAGGCCAGGAATTTTGCAATGCTGGCATTCAGGGCCAGGGATCGCGGGTGGGTAGGGGGTACTTCCTCTTCCGCTCCAGTGTTTGGGAGATAGAGAGCTGAACGCTTCCATGGGACATTGTGGAGATGGTTGGTGACCCAGGTGGTAGTGTTGCTGGCAGATACTCTGTTTGCGGGGTGACAAGTGCCACTGTCACTACAGAGGTGAATGAAGAGGCCGAGACTGCAGCAGAAGAGGAAGCAGGAGGAGCCAGAGACCTTTCTTTGTTTTTGAGGTGTTCTCTCCACTGCAGCTCGTGCTTTGCACTTAGATGCCTGGTCATGCAGGTTGTGCTCAGGTTGAGAACGTTTATGCCTCGCTTCAGGCTCTGATTGCACAGCGTGCAAACCACTCGTGTCTTGTCATCAGCACATTGTCTGAAGAACTGCCATGCTATGGAACTCCTTGGACCTGGCTTTGGTGTGCTTGATCCCTTGCTGCATTGGGCAGTAGCAGGCATACTGTCTAGGGGACAGACGCTCCGCTTTTGCACCCTGCTCCCTCTTCTGCTGTGCTGGTGGCTCTGTGCGACCACCACCTCTTCCTCCCAACTACACAGGTCACCTGCATGACGTTGATTCCATGTGGGGTCAAGGACCTCATCATCCTCCACATCATCTTCCACCCAGTCTTCACCCATGCCCTCCTTGTCGGTCTGCACAATTGCGAAAGCAGCAGCAGCAGTTGGCACCTGTGTTTCTTCATCATCCGAGATGTGCTGCAATGGTCCTCCCATGTACTCATATTGAAACATACGTGGTTGGGCATCGGTGCACTCAATCTCTTCCACTTCTGGGGCAGGGCTAGGTGGATGGCCCTGGGAAACCCTGCTAACAGAGTCATCAAAAAGCAGAAGAGACTGCTGCATGACTTGGGGTTCAGGCTGCTTGGCTGATTTGCAAGGGGGTGAGGTGAAAGACTAATGGACATCGGCTGCAGGTGCCAACTCTGATCAGCAGTAGACTGGGTGGGAAACAGTGTGAAGGAACTGGAGGCACTGTCAGAAACCTAATCTACTATTGCCTGTTCTTGTCCTGGGCATGGCCTCAACATTCATAGAGTCGCATAAGGCACGACCAAATACCGCTGCAGACTCTGTCGCCTACTCGCACCTGAGGAAGGTGTTTCACTTGTGCGTGTAGCTGGCACAGATCGACCACATCCTCTCCTTGCAACAGGAGCTCCACCAGCAGCACCACGACCGGGACCACGTCCCTTATTTGACGGTCTCCTCATATTTTTCAAGGTTAGGATCTTGCCCTAAATGGGTATTTTTTTAATATCAGAATAGAGCAACAGTATTTAAAGTGTGTATCTCACAAGTACAGATATGCCGAAAATGCAACAAAAAAAAAAAATTGGACAGAAAAACGCACCAGAACAATTTTTGTTGGCAGAAAATGCACCAAAAAAAATTTTTTTGCCCTAAATTATTAAATGCACCAAAATGTATTTGTATGGCAGAAAACGCACCAAAAAAATGTTTTGGCCTAAATTATTATATTTTTGGAAGATCAGAATAGGAGAACAGTATCTAAAGTGTCTATCTCACACGTACAGATATGCAGAAAATGCACCAAAAAAAATTTTTTTTGCCCTAAATGTATTTTTATAGCACAATAGGAGAACAGTATCTAAAGGGTGCATCTCACAGTAACATATGCAGTTCTTGTGCACTGAGCTTGCATAAAATGCCCATCGAAGCCAACCTAACTAACAGACGGATAAAAGTTAGCTTTTCTCTGGCACTGGGCTCAGGGCAGGATAAAAAGATTGTGCACTGCACCCACACAACAAAAGCAAGGTAGATCGCTGAGTAAATAGATTTCTGAATCAGGACTCCTATCTAATTCTCTCCCTCAAAGCAGCAGCAGAAATCTTTCCCTACACTAACTTTAGCAGAGTGACGTGTTGTGCTATGTGCCTCTAGCTTATATAGAGGCTGGTTTGCATGCTGCACTGGCCAATCACAGCCATGCCATTAGTAGGCATGGCTGTGATGGCTTCTAAGGGCACACAAGTTAAACAAATGTTGATTGGCTGCCTTACAGCTTTTTAAAATGCGCCATTACATTGCCGAACACCGAACTCGAAACCTGAACATACAATAAATTGTTCTGGTTCGGGTCCGGGTACCAAAAACCCAAAAGTCCGGAACGAATCCAAACTTTACTAGTGATAACCCTTCCCTATGTTTTCCAAAAAGCTTAAAAAAAGATTTTTTTGGCTGGAGCTACTTTAAAAATGTACCAGTTCAAAATTACAAACAGATTCTACCTAAGAACAAACCTACAGTCCCTGTCTTTCTTGGGACCACCTGTATACTGCTGTTCAGAGTATATAGGGCCTGGGGGCCCCACGCCTTTCCTTTTTTTAATTTGGGTACAGAGGTTCCCCTTAATATCCATGCAAGACCGAAAGGGGCTGGTAATGGGCTGGGGGGGGGGGAGGTGAGGGGTACCCATGCTGTTTTTCTCATTGATTTTCATCCATATTGTCCAGACCAGACATGACATTAAAGCCGCAAGCAGTTTTTTTTTTTAACAATCAGGAGTGCTTTATTGAAGGTTCAGTACAGTACAGTAGGTCATCAACACAGACAGTTCGTCAAGCACACAGGAGAAAAAAAAAAATACAAAAAATTATAAACACATCAAAAGCAATACAGTACAATCGGTACTACAGCACATGGTATGTACGTTACTCCAACTCAATATGAAATCCAGTAAAGCAAGACACCTTGCAAGCACAAAATTACATACAACGAAGAGAAAGACAGAGGAGTAGACCCAGACGGTAGGAAGGCCTATAAAAAAAATAATAATAATAAACCGAATAGCCTGACCAGATCATCCCGGGGGGGGGGGGAGGAAGAAGAGGGAGCAAAACAGGGGGGGGGGGGGCAGAAAAAGGCGAGGACTAGAGAGAGGGGGGAGGGGGAGGGGGGCAAACAGGGAGGGAAGGGACCACTCTCAGGTATAACCAGTGCTTCAAAATGTTGTCCAGGCCGACCACACCTTGTCATACTTCCAGGGACATCCACGACTAATGTAGGTCAATTTATAGAGAGGCAAAGCTGCGTTGAGTTTTCCCTCCCAAGAAGAGACAGAAGGAGGGGTGGGGAGGTCCATTTGCATAAGATTTCTTTTTTGGCATAATAAAGAAGATAAGAGATCAACAGTTTACTATGATGGAATCTGTGCTCATCGTCAATGACACCCAACAAGGCTAGTTCAGGCGTCATGGGAACAGCCAGCTCCAATCGGACATTTAATTGTTCAAATACCCCTGTCCAGAAGGACACCAGAGCAGGACATGTCCAGAACATGTGTATATAGGTGCCCTGGGTCGTCCGACACCGTGGGCAGTGCGGGTCCCTATCCGGGTATATTCTGGATAAGCGCACTGGGGTAAAGTACACTCTGTGGAGGAATTTGGTTTGTATAAGTTTGTCTCCCGCAGACACAACCAGCTTGGGACCCCTCTCCAGACATTCCTCCCATTCCTCCCTTTCCAGTGCCGGTATGTCCGCCCTCCAAGCCTCCCAGAGCCTATCCATTTTAAGGGAATTAATGGGAAGCAAGGTGTTATAAAGAGCAGAGAGGGGTTTCTGTAGGCCCTCACCGGATAAAAGATCCTCCACCGTGTCAAGCTGAAGACACGGGGGTGAGGGAAATTGGGCCCTGGCAGCGTGACGAAGCTGGGCGTACCGAAAGTACATCCAGCCGGGTAGACCATAGATCTGAGTTAGTTGGGGAAATGACAGTAAGACTCCTGCAGGCATAATATCTCTCAAGGTCTTGATGCCATATCTCGCCCACACCTGCGGATCTGGTATGGTTCAAAAATGAGGCAGATTGGGATTCCCCCAGAGGGGCTGGACCGGGGACCAGCGCCCCACCCGGGAGAATCTGCGCCGCGCCACCACCCACACCTTAAGTGTCGCCCTAGTCGGGGCCGGCAGGTCCAAATATGCTCTCGGTCCTCTATATGCTAAGTTTTGAAGTACCTGCAGGGAGCCCAGCCGGGCTGCCTCCACACAGACCGCAGCATTGGAGCTTCGAGCCCCAAACCACCAATACACAGTAACCAGCATAGCTGCCCAACAGTAAGCCTGCAAGTTTGGAAGGGCCAGGCCCCCTAGGTGAGTCAGGGATTGTAGGGTAGCTTTTGCTAGTCGCGGCACACACCCATTCCAGATAAAGGAAATAATACACTTGTCCACCTCCCGAAAAAAAGCCGCCGGGATCCAGATCGGGCTGTTTCGAAACAGATAAGTGAACTTTGGTAAGATAATCATTTTTAGGATGTTTATACGCCCAATCAAGTTCAGTGGAAGGCCCGACCAGGATTGACACCGTTTCCTCAGAAGATGGAGCAAGGGGACTATGTTGAATGGGTAATACTGTGCAGGAGTCCAAGCAACCCGTATCCCAAGGTATCTAAATTCTTCAACCCATTGCAACTGTGTGGGATTGGACGGAGCCCGGGACCGATCATCGATGGGGAAAAGAACCGACTTTGACCAGTTGATACGGATTCCCGACATGGACCCGAATTCATCGAATAGCGCCAGGGCAGCAGTCAGGGATGGGCCTGCATCGTTTAGATATAAAAGGGCATCATCCGCATAGAGGGATAGTTTCTCCTCTAAAGCACCAATCCGTAGCCCCCTAACTTCCATAGACTCCGTGACCAAAATCGCCAGAGGCTCCAGAGCCAGGGCAAACAGTCCGGGGGACAGGGGGCACCCCTGATGAGTACCCCTATACAAGCGGAAGGAGTCAGAGATCCGGTCATTAGTACGCACCCTGGCCCTCGGAGCCCTGTAGAGCAGCTGGATCTATCGCACAAAATTGGGGCCAAATCCGAAGTGTCGCAGGACACCCCAGAGATATTCCCACTCCACTGAGTCAAATGCCTTTTCGGCATCCAGGGAGGCGATCACCCGGGAGCCAGCATTGTCATGTTGTATAGTCAGGTTTAGGAACAGACGCCTGATATTAATGTCCGTGCCCTTACCTGGCATGAAACCAGTCTGGTCAATATGTATTAGTGTAGATATTACTGACGACAGGCGGGTGGCCAAAATCTTGGCCAATATTTTTGCGTCTACGTTAAGTAACGAGATGGGTCTGTACGATGCGCAGTCCTGGAGGTCCTTACCAGGCTTGGGGATCAAGACAATGATGGCTTCTTCCATAGACTCAGGCAAAACATAATTTCCCGCGAGTCCAGAGAAGAGGGTTTGAATTCTAGGGGCGAGGAGATCCGCATGCTGAGAATAGAACTCCATGGGCAAACCATCTGCTCCTGGGGTCTTACCATTTTGCAGTCCCCCAATCGCAGCTTGAACCTCCTCCAGCGATATATCCCCCTCCAACAATGCCCTATGGTCCTCCGATAAAGTAGGAAAGGGGATGGCTCCTAGATATTCCTTTAGTTCAGATGGAGAGAAACCGGCCCTAGAGGAGTATACCCCTTGAAAAAAATTCTAAAAATCTAGCACTGATGTCTTCAGGAGAGGACACCAATCGTCCCTGAGTATCCCGGACAGAAGCAATATGCGTGGCAGCTGTCTGGGCTCTCGCCAGCCAAGCCAGCAACCTTCCGTTTTTATTGCCATGTTCAAATATTCTCTGTTTAGAATATAGCATAGATTTCTTTGTCAGTTCAACATTGTGTAGGGCGAGTTCTCGAAGGGCCCTCTGCCAGCACAAGTGAGCCGCCTCACTAGGGGAACGAGTGTATTCCCTCTCACACCGCACGGCCTCCCCTCCAGATCCTCCAGTGACCGAGAAGCCCCTCTCTGCAGGGAAGAGATTAGTGATATATATTCCCCCCTTGTCCAAGATTTGAAAGCATCCCATAAAATGGCAGTGTTAGCAGATTCCTTATTTAGCAGCCAGTAATTGCAAATACCTTCCGCCATTGACTCCTGAACCTTTTCATCCATTGCCCAGAACCTAGACAGACGCCACAGCTTCAAGCCCGGAGGCCTGGCCAGGGAAATATTAAGAAGTAAAGGGGCGTGATCTGAAATTCCACGGGGCAAATGCTTGGCTTCTCTCGTTCAGCCTAATGCTCCAGATGAGGCATATGCCAGGTCTATACGGGACAGGGCCCGATAGGAGGCAGAGTGACAGGTGTATTCCCTATCCTAGGGGTGGAATTTGCGCCATACATCCGTGAGAGAAAACGTATCTGCCCAGTTTTGTAGGTCTGAAGAGGGACGGCCACCCGCATGCAGTCTGTCTAGGTCCTGTGATGGCGCCATGTTAAAATCCCCAAAGAGAAGCACCTCCTGAGTGTGGAATCCCATCACCATCTGCATAACCTCATATAAGAGTTGGGCGCTTGCTGGAGGAGGGAGATACAGACCCACTAAAACCATTTTCCTGTTATACAGTGATACATGCACTATTACATACCGACCCCCAGGGTCCGTCCGGACATCCAACACCTGAAGCGGGAGGGACCTGCGGATCAGGACGCTAACGCCCCTGGCATAGGTAGAATAACTGGAGTGATAGTGGGTTCCCACCCAAGCCCTCCGAAGGCCAAGGACTCTGTTGCCCACTAAGTGTGTTTCTTGTAGAATGCACACCTGCGGGTTATATTTTTGCAAAAATTTAAAAACCAGCGAGCGCTTGGTAGCCGAATTGAGGCCCCGAACGTTCCAAGAGATAATGTTAATGTTTTCCATAGTATAATGTGTGTAAAGAAGGGGCCATAGTCCTCAGATCCCCCCCCCCCCCCCGCCCGGAGAACATACATTCCCATGTAAGCACAAATGAATAAGAGCAGGTGCAGCACCATGTACATGTAAGTGAGCGATGTCAGCATTTGAAAAAAGCAACTCCTTAGAACTAAAACCACAAAAACATTCCCCAACTGTCTGCAACGGCAGAAACTGTCCCCCCCACCCCACATCCCCAGCAAAGACCGGTGATGTATCAAAACCCCCAACCCCAACATTAACATCAGTTCAAGGAGGACGTGCGCTAATCGCGAGCAGTATCCCCCAAAAGATCCATAGAGATGCTGGTAAAAGCAATCATAATCAATCTCCTAGGTAAACCCAGGGGTACAAAACTTAGTTGCCTAAGGAACATTTAAACTCTCTAACAGTCCCTTGTGCCACTTAGGAGTACAGCCCAGCTCAGGTCAGTGATTGTGAAAGCCAAAGCCGCAAGCAGTTTTAAATGACTTTTATTCCTTTAGAAATGTCATTTTGTCCAGGGACAGTTCTAAACACCGGAAACACGCGCCACTTTACAGGCATGCTGTAGACACCCCCAGACATGATATTTAAAGGAATATTTCACTTTTATTTTTTCACTTAAAGCATCATTAAAATCACTGCTTCTGAAAAAACGTCAGTTTTTAAAACTTTTTTTTTGCATTGATACATGTCCCCTGGGGCAGGACACGGGTCCCCAAACACTTTTTAGGACAATAACTTCCATATTAGCCTCCAAAATTCGCACTTTTGATTTCTGACGTTCGAGTCCCATAGACTTTAACGGGGTTTGAAAGTTTGCGCAAACTTTCGGTCCGTTCGGAGGTTCTGGTGCGAACCGAACCGGGGGGTGTTCGGCTCATCCCTAATGGAGAAATGTCTCATTGAGTCTCCAATGGCAGGTTCTAGGGGAAGCAGAAGAGAGGACAATATCGAGATGTACAAAGGAGTGGTCTGACCATGTTATGGGGTTGATTTCAGAGGAGACCGTGGATGTCAAAAGGGGTGAAGAAATAGAAAAGTGATCCAATCTAGAATAAAGTTTGTGGGGGTGCGAATAAAATGTGTATTGTTTGTGTGTAGGATGTTTGATCCTCCAGATGTCTAAAAGATTTTTAGCTCTAATGAGTTTACGGAAAGATTTGGAAAGGTGGTCAGGTTTGGATGATGACGTGGGGGGGAACAATATGTGTCTATCTTTGCCAGGAGACATGGTCATATTGAAGTCTCCACCGATGACCGTAAAGGGTTGGGGGAATTTGTCTAGAGTGTCAAACATGGAGGATAGGAATCGGATCTGACCAGAATTAGGAGCATAAACATTAAAAATAGTAAGAGATTGGGTGAGAAGTGAGCAGTCCAGGATAATAAAATCTGCCATGGGGGTCAAGGTAAGAAGATTTAAAACGCATAATGGACAAGATCGGCGAATCAAGATAGCTACTCCCGGGTTAGAAAGATAGGTTCAATTCCTAATATGGAAGAGCTATACCATGCTGGGGAAGACAGAATTGAAAGATGTGTAAAAATATGGAAAGGATGGCCATAATTTAAGAACACAAGAAGATACACAGACTTGAGGAATAAAAGCCAAGTGGACTAAGTAGTGGGAAAGAGGAAAGAGATATGTGTATATATGGGATAGAGAAGAGGGAGGAGGTACAGGTACAGGGGGATGAGGTACAGGGGCAGGGGGAGGTACAGGGGAGGGGGAGGTGGGAGAAGAAGGAGTATAGATACATATATCAGTGTTTCTCAACTCCAGTCCTCAAGGCGCACCAACAGGTCATGTTTTCAGGATTTCCCTCAGATATAATAGCTGTGGTAATTACTAAGGCAGTGAAACTGATTACATCACCTGTGCAAAATAATGGAAAGCCTGAAAACATGACTTGTTGGGGAGTCTTGAGGACTGGAGTTGAGAAACCCTGACATATACTGTATTGAGGAAAGATTCTGGCATGAAAAAAAAATGTAAAAATATTTTGTATAACATGACAATTTATAAAATTTATATATAAAAAAATAAATAGATCAGTTAAGGAATCAGGACCAGATGGATAAGTAAAAAAAATATACACATCCAATACCAACACCAGTAAATCAACCAAACAAGTAAGTGAAAAGTGAATGTAACAAGAAAACCCAAGTAATAACCTAATTAATAACTAACAAACTAATTAAATACAAGTGGGAGGAACACACGTGGCAGGCAGAGACAAGAGACAAGGGGAGCAAGAAACCAGTAGTGGCAGCAGGAAGCAGGTTCCAGGGGTCAGGTCTCCAGATTAGGGTACTAGGAACAGAAACGGTTCAGGATCAGCCTCAGACAGGGAAATACTGAAGCCCTGAGCTTCAGTGAAGGGTGGAGTTATATATTACCAGCAGTCCATATCAGGTGCAGCCTGATTACCTGTATGTCCATCTGCTGGGAGACACCTGCTGGTGGCCACCAGAACTACACCCTTTGGTTCTAAAAACAACAGTGCCACCAGCAGGTGACCCAAGCAATGACACTCAGGAGGAATAGTAGAGTGTATTTTGGGATGTGCCTATGATTTGTGTTATAACTATCTTATTAATGTACTACTTTGCGTAATAAAAAAAAAACATAGGCAAGCTACTGTGTATAAGCCAAGCTAAATATGAAAAAAATCCACAGCCAAATATGCATTGCTAGTGTGCACAGTTGCTAAAACTATTGGGACTGAACATTGTAGTTTCATAATACTACTTACAGCTTTTAGGTATCCCCCAAGCATGGCAATTAGAGAATGTGTGCTTTTCAATTTTGATTATGCACGAAAGCCGCATGAGAAGACCCCCTCCCTATTGTACTATAAGTATTTTTTTGTTTTGCATCGGTACATGTACCTCATGGAAGGGACCCTTTTGACAATAGGAAAAGAAAAAGGAGTTGCGCAAAACTAAATGTGATAAAAACAAACTCAACCACTCTACAAATATAACTTAATATAAATGATATATATGGTGTAGTGAACCAAACACATCAATGGGGCTCACCCCAAAGAATAAATAACGGTAGGTCAATGTGAATGTCCATATAAATGTCCATATAGTCCTGAACGATGGAAAAAACTTGCAATGCAGGATAGCAGAAGGAAAGGTGAACTCCTAGTCACACCAAAAATGCACACGTGCACCACCACCAAAATATTGCGCTTACCAGAGGCAAGCTAAAACAGTGCAAACTGTGAATAGCCCGGTTCCTCGTAGCAGATGGACCCCCAGGGATGGAACTCCTGCGCTGTTTGGAACTCAGTATTCGCCAATCATGGAAATGAAAAGGGGAAACCACATAGTGTATATCGTCCAACAGCATTTATTTAAATAAAACAGATAGCAACTTACATCAAAATAGATAAAATCAAGCATGGGAAAAGCCGGCCGGCTTGCAATCTCCTGTTCGGCGATGACGTCAGCCTCCCGACGTACGTTTCGCTATAGATAGCGTCGTCTGGGGAACGGGCGACGCACTGACTCATCGCGATATTGATACAGTGGGAACCACGCCTCGATCTGGGTCACGGGCAGCCCCGCCACCCGGAAGCGGAACTACACAGGTCACACAGTGGAACCAAAATAAACACACAGCTACGGTAAAATACTGATATGAATTGCAATACCAGTATCTATTAAAAAACCATATAAAATGGGTAAAAAGATTAATAAACTAAAAGACACTTCTAAGGAAGAAATGTCCAGAGGAACAGAGAACTGATTAACCTCAGTATATTCAGGGTGAGAGCAGCGCCATCAAGTGGCCAAAAAGAAAACAGCATAAATAAAATAAAATTTAATTATATTATACTGTCAAAAAAACCCGTCTCACTCACATAGGAGGACAGAGGATATAACAAGGGCACAGTCGTGAACCACATGAAAAATGGTACAAAACCTTATATGCTGCCCGAGACTCAGATCAACTAATCAAAATCTAAAATTACTGACATTGCTCTCATATATGGGTATAATTCTAAAACAGGTCCATAGAAAAAACCCAGCAAATAGAAATAAACCATAGAGGAAACTAAATATTGGAAGACTCAAAATCAGGAATTGTCTATAAAAGGCATTTAGATCTGTATCAACATTTAACCCAAAGGGGGCATAAAATGTTATTTTATGTATCCAGGACATCTCTAACCTGGAAATGCTCCGCACTAGGGAATCACCCCTCCACTGAGGGGTGTACCCATCAATGCCTAAAAAGAGAGTCTTGGCAGGGTTTCTATTATGTACCTTTAGGTAATGACGGGACACAGGGTGTTTGGGGAACCCAGTAAAAATATTTGTGATGTGTTCGTTGAGTCTCACTTTTAGGGGTCGTTTAGTCCTGCCCACATATTGGAGCCCGCAGGGGCACTGCAGGAGATAAACGACCCCCTCAGGAGAACACGTCACAAAAGACTTGATGGTAAATTCAGATCCAGTGCTGGTGGAAGTAAAGGTATGGGTGCGTCTATGTAAACAGCCACTCAGAGAACACACCCTACATTTCCTGCACTGATAAAAACCTACCAAACCTTCAAAGAAACCCCTCCTAATAGGGGGGAATCCAGAATATTGGGAGCCACTCTCCCTATGAGGGATGGAGCCCCCTTATATATAACCCGTGATCTATCAGGAATAGTAGACCCCAAGACCAGGTCATTTGTAAGAATATGCCAATGTTTGGCTATAAGGTTCTTAACATCCTGGTGTTGGATAGAAAAAGTTGTAATAAACAGGATAGGAGGGGGCCGACCAACTCTAGGTGGCCTATCCTTTAGAAGCTCCCCTCTATCTAGAGTTTGTTTTAAGGAGGTGTGTGTGTGACCCTTATCCAAAAAACGTTGTGTCAAAACCTCAGCCTGAGATAGGAACTCCCTATTATCAGAGCAGTTCCTTTTCAGGTGGAGATACTGGCTCTTAGGTACTGAATCAAGCCAGTTTTTGTGGTGACAACTACCAATAGGGATATAGGAATTCCTGTCGGTGCCTTTGAAGAAAGTAGAGGTACTAAATTGGTTATCTCTAATGCCAATACATAAGTCCAAGAAATTTATCTTAGTCTGGCTTGCCATAAAGTTAAGAAGAATACCTCTAGTATTCTGATTAAGCTCGGCAATGAATCCATCAAGATCACCCTGATCGCCATCCCATAGGAGGAGGATGTGGTCTATATACCTGGCTCACATCGCCACCTGGGGTCGCTGTTGGGCATAGACAACATCCTCCTCCCATAATGCCATAAACAAATTTGCCAAACTGGGGGCATATTTAGCCCCCATGGCGACCCCTCTATCTTGTCTATAGAACTGTTGATCAAACCAAAAATAGTTATGTGAGGCCGCAAAGGACAATAGTTCCAAGATAAACACAATCTGCTCATCAACCAAACCGGAGTCTCATCTCAGATAATACTCAACAGTGAAAAGGCCTAGGTCGTGTGGTATGACCGTATATGATGATGTGACATCAGCTGTCACTAGCCACATCCCAGATGTTGGGGTGTGCTCGGCCAATAGGTTAATCACTTGACGTGAGTCCCTAATGTGTGATGGCATTTTGAAAACAAGGGGCTGTAAATAAAAATCGATATACCTGCCCACCCGGGACGTGACAGAATCTATGCCACTGATGATAGGGCGTCCCAGGGGGCAGGTGCGGTGTTTATGGACCTTGGGAAGATAATAAATAATAGGGGTACGGGGTGCTTAAGGTAAATAGTCCCTCTCTTTTTGATTAAGGTTCCCCTGTTCAAAACCCCTTTGAACAATACCATCCAGAATCTTCTTATATTTAAATTTAGGATCCGATTGCAATCGTGTATAGGTGTCTCAATCATCTAGGGTCCTATACATTGCGACTAAATAGTATTTTTTATCTAACATAATGGTACCCCCACCCTTATCAGCCGGCCTAATTATAATCTCTCTATTTTCACAGAGAGAATTAAGGCCAAGTACCATATCGTGATCAGATCTGGTCCTTTTGTTGGGCATCAGATCTAGATCACGCAAGACTACATCTTTAAAGGTCTTGATGGCTGGGGCTAACGCCCCTGGGGGATAAAATAAAGAGGCATTATGTAGTCCAGAGTGGCTAAATCCCTGAGGGATACCAGAATCTGTTTGCATGGAATTTATTAGCATATGGCGTTTAATGCTCAATCTACAGACAAATTTGTGGGCATCAATATATGTCTGAATATATTGGAGTATATTGAACTGCTCATGCATGTATATTTATTATATACACTATAAGTACTTATACATTTGTTGCCTTTATTTCTATGACAGCAAAGTGTACAGGATTTATTCTGACATGTGATTTAGCTTAGTACGTGCACAATTTACTACACAGAAAGCCGCTCACATCCTTTTATTTATTAATTATTTTTATATGAATTCATCTTAAGTGAAGTGTTGATCTGCATTATGTACCGCACCTTATAGGATTGGATAATTGGATGTTCAACATTAAAATAGCAAACTAGGGCTGCAATGTACACATTAAACATCGCTGTACAATTGTGTCAAGACTTTTCATAATGCTAGCTATAAAATAATAATAATAATATTGCTTTTACTAATATTTTATTTATTAATTTCTACTGTATTACTATTCATCTAAACTAAAAGAATAGTTAAAGTGAAGGAGACATAGTAAGACTTGTATGATGACAGTTTGTATTGGAAAGCAGATGATGATCAGTAAAACCAGCGTCTGTTTCCTGGGGGAATCCGGCAGAAACTTTCATCCAATAAAATATCACATTTGTTCTTTGGTGACTTATTTTTTTCTTTTGTTCTATTGTGAATGGAGCGGTCCCACCACTGTAATCATGTGTGGGTCATGTGGTGTCTCTATTGAGCGCTCAGCTAAGGTGTCAGTAGTCCCGGGAGAACGGCACACAGAAGGTTTACAATCACTCTAAAAATGAAGAATCATGTCACCGGCTTTACTATTCTCTACAATTTGCTGCAATGCTGGAAATAGTCATCATATGGTAACCAGCCTCCAGAATATCACCTATCAGGGGAATCCAACACAACACGGAGATTAAAAGATACAAAGAAGTACAAAAGTCTAAACTTTCATCCAATAGAATCAACTCTGTTTGTTCTCTGAAGAAGATGTCTAATAATGTTTAATTAAAGGACTGCTTTCCAGTATCAGCAATGCAGAGAGAAATAAAAGTTATAGCATTTAATAGTTTCTTTTGCTAGATATTCAGTATCTATTTGAGTTAACATTCACATGCAAATATACAAAATAAAATATTTTAATTGTTATTACCCTGTAAAATATTAAAAACCTGCATATACTAATTAAAGATAAAAGTACTATTCAATAAAATAGCAATAATAATGATTACAATAAATACTATAAACAATGGACTTGTGAAGAAAGGTTATGTAATATACAGTATTTGGATGTTTTCGTCATGCAATGCATTTATAAGGCCAAATAATATACATAGTTGGTTTGTTTGTGAAATTTACCTACAGAGCCAAGTGCCTTGCTTTTATCTTTTTAACCACTTCAGCTCTCACACCTGTACACTAGGGATGAGCTCGGTGTTCGAGTCGAACATACGTTCGACTCGAACATCGGCTGTTCGATCGTTCGCCGAACAACGAACGATTTGGGCCGTTCGCGCCTAATTCGCGGCCCACAATGCACTACGCCATTGCAGTGTCATCCAGGCGCTGTGATTGGCCAAGCATGCACTGTGACCCCGCATGCTTGGCCAATCACAGCGCCGGCAGTGAGGAGAGCAATGATTGGCCACAGGCAGGATGCCTGTGGCCAATTATTGCTGAGGGTGTTTAGTACACGCCCCACACTATAAAAGGCCACCAGCATGGCGGCCTAGTGTAGTGTGTTCCGGAGCAGGGAAAGAGAAGCATAGGCAGGGACAGTGACATTTTTTTTTCTTGCTTAACCTGGATTCCTTTAGTTTAAGGAAAGAGAAGGATAGGTAGGGAGAGTGTCAGTCTGTTTTACTGTGCTAAACCTTGTTTGTAGGGACAGGGAAGGACAGTGAGGGAAATTCTCCTTGTGCTATACTGTGCTAAAGCATTCATCATCAACCATCTTTGAAATCCTTGTTTTTTGGACAGTCAGGGAAATTGTCATTGTGCTATTCTGTGCGAAAGCAATCATCCTCAACCATATTTAGAAATCCTTAAGTAAAGGGACAGAGAAGGACACCTGAAGGTAGCCCTTATTGCTTTTTTTCCCATCTCCCTGCAGGCCATCCATTAGAATGTCTGGAAGGCAAACAAGGAGAGGCAGACAGTCAGGAGGCAATAAAAGAGGGCAAGCAGGCTCTGTGTCTGGGGGCAACAGTGCTGGTCGTAGAGGCGGTGCATTGTCATCAGCACATGGCCATGGGACACGCTTGTCCTTTTCGGCAGCTGGACATGTTGAGCCACATCATGCCGAAGACTTGGTAGAGTGGATGACCAAGCCCTCCTCCTCCTCATCCTCTCTCACCCAGGCTCAGGGTACTGGCAAAGCAGCTGCCAAAGCGTCCTCTTCCCTGGTATCAATGTCAGACTCATCATCAGTCACTCCTTCCCTAGACCCACCATGTCCTCCTCCTGAGGAGTCCCCCGAACTGTTTGAGCACAGTGTTGGGTACATGCTCCAGGAGGATGCCCAGCGTTTCGAAGGGTCTGATGATGAAACCCAGCTACAGGAAGGCAGTAGCGTGAGAGCAGACAGAGGGGATGCTCAAGAAGGACACCAATCTGGCAGTCATGTTACAGCAGCTGCAGCATACTGCCAGATTGGCTCCAGTGATGAGGAGGGAGGGGATGATGAGGTCACTGACTCCACGTGGGTGCCTAATAGGAGAGAGGAGGAGGAGGAGGAGGATGAGGAGGAGGCACATCTCCAACGAGGCAGGATGCCCTTTGGTGGCCAGCGTAAGGGCAGTACACCGACGGAATCACACCGCAGAGCTCAGCCTGTGCAGGGCGCTGCCTCTGCCCGTCATTCAAAAAGTTCTTTGGTGTGGGCCTTTTTTGAGGCTAGTGCATCAGATCGCACAGCTGCTGTTTGCAACATATGTCTCAAGCGTATATCGCGTGGCCAAAACATCAGCCGCTTGGGTACCACATGCCTGACCAGACATATGTTGACCTGCCATGCAGCTCGTTGGCAAGCCTACCTCAAAGACCCACACCAAAGAACAAAGCGGACCTCTCCTTGCACCGCATCAGCTGGGATCTCCAACCCCACTATAACTTCAGTCCTCTCTGAAACATGCACTGAGAGGAATGAAGGTGTAGAATTAGGTGTGTCACAGCCAAGTACTTGCGGCTACTCTGCTAGCAGTACACCGACGTCCGATTCTAGCAGGCAAATTTCCCTGCCCCAGCTGCTGGACCGTCGAAAGAAGTTCACTCCCAGCCATCCACATGCCCAGCGGTTGAATGCTAGCTTGGCTAAATTGCTAGCGCTTCAACTGCTGCCTTTTCAGTTGGTAGACTCGGCCCCCTTCCGTGAGTTTGTGCAATGTGCGGTTCCTCAGTGGCAGGTTCCCAAACGCCACTTTTTCTCACGGAAGGCTATTCCGGCTCTCTACCGGCATGTGGAAGGCAATGTCTTGGCCTCGCTGGACAGGGCGGTCAGGTGCATATTACCGCTGACTCATGGTCCAGCAGGCATGGACAGGGACGTTACCTTTCTTTCACGGCCCATTGGGTCACTCTTTTGGCAGCTGGGAAGGATGCAGGACAAGGTGCAGTAGTGTTGGAGGTTGTTCCACCGCCACGCCTCCAAAATGCTACTACTGGTTGTGACACACCTCTCTCCTCCATCCCCTCCTCTTCTTCTTCCTCCATGGCCTCTTCCTGTGCTTTGTCCTCTGAACCAGCAGTGCTCCGTAGCCGTTCAAGGGGCTACGCAAGTACGCAGGCAAAAAGATGCCATGCCGTGCTTGCGCTGGTGTGT
Source organism: Rana muscosa (assembly GCA_029206835.1). Lineage (NCBI taxonomy): Eukaryota > Metazoa > Chordata > Amphibia > Anura > Ranidae > Rana > Rana muscosa. The sequence goes on along the minus strand of CM055116.1, from coordinate 35,640,769 downwards.
TTGGGGGACAGAAGCCACACTGGGGCAGAGGTCCTGTCTGCTCTGCAGGGCCAGGCCGAGAGGTGGTTGACGCCACGCCAGCTTAAGCCAGGAATGGTGGTTTGCGACAATGGCACCAACCTCCTCTCCGCCCTCCGACAGGGACAACTGACCCATGTGCCCTGTGTGGCTCACGTCCTTAACCTGGTGGTGCAGCGGTTCTTGGGCAGGTACCCGGGCTTACAGGATGTCCTGAGGCAGGCCAGGAAAGTCTGTGTGCATTCCCGCAGATCTTATAATGCCAGTGCTCGCCTGGCTGAGCTGCAAAAGGAGTTGAACCTGCCCAAGAACCGCCTTATATGTGACATGCCCACCAGGTGGAACTCAATGTTGGCCATGCTGCAGCGGCTGCACACGCAGCAGAGGGCCATCAATGAGTACCTGTGCGACTATGGCACCAGGACAGGGTCAGGGGAGCTTGGTTTTTTTCCTCCACACCAGTGGGGCATGATCAGGGATGCATGCACTGTCCTGGCACCATTTGAGGAGGCCACGAGGATGGTGAGCAGTGACAGTGCATGCATCAGTGACACTGTACCTCTTGTCCACCTGTTGGAGCACACGCTGCGTGGAATAATGGACAGGGCACTTGAGGCAGAACAGAGGCAGGAAGAGGAGGACTTCCTTGCCTCTCAAAGCCCCCTTTACCCAGACAGTGTTCCTTCTGTCCCACCCATCGCACAGGAAGAGGAGGAGGAGGAGGAGGAGGAGGAGGAGGAGGAGGATTGTGTCAGCATGGAGGTGGAGGCTGGCACTCAGCATCATCAGCAGCAGTCTTTTAGGGATGATTTACAGTCCCAAGAAACCAGTGGACTTGTACGTGGCTGGGAGGAGGTGGCTGCGGATCATGTCGTCCTTAGTGACCCAGAGGAATCCGGACCGAATGCCTCAGCTAACCTACGCTGCATGGCCTCCCTGATCCTGCAAAGTCTGCGGAAGGATCCTCGTATTCTTCGGATCAAGGAGAGGGACCATTACTGGCTGGCCACTCTCCTTGATCCACGGTACAAGGGTAAGGTTGCGGACCTTATCGTACCGTCGCAGAGGGAGCAGAGGATGAGACAACTCCGGGAGGCCTTGCAGAAAGGTCTGTGCAACGTGTTCCCAGAGACTGGGAGGTTACAAACTCCTGGTCCTGGATAACGAGTTGCTGAGGCTTCGGCCAGTCAAAGAAGGAGCGGTGGGGAAGGTGGCCGTCTGACCGATGCGTTCAGACAATTCTTTAGTCCGCAGCCCCAAAGTATGATCGGTTCCAGCAACCATCGCCAGCGTCTGATAAACATGGTGCAGGAATATCTAGGGGCAAGGTCAGACTTGGACACCTTCCCCACCGAAAATCCTCTGGCTTACTGGGTCTTGAGGATGGATCACTGGCCAGAGCTTGCACAGTATGCAATTGAGCTACTGGCCTGTCCTGCATCCAGCGTTCTTTCGGAACGCACATTCAGTGCTGCTGGAGGATTTGTCACGGATCACAGGGTGCGCCTGTCCACCGACTCGGTTGATCGACTGACTTTCATCAAGATGAACCAGTCTTGGATCACCACCAGCTACCACACACCTGATGCTGATATAACAGACTAATTGATTTTAACATGTCACATCCCTTCAAGACTGATGCTGATGCTGAGTGCCTGTGCTGTTATGTTGACTGGCTATCCTCCTCCTCCGAGTCCTCAATGATACGATTGATGATGATAGCTTGGAAGATCATTTTTGTTTATGGGTGCCGCCACCAGTGGCTAAGGCCCAATTTTTCAGCCCCTGTTTAACAGGGGCGTGTAATTACAATTTTTGAAGCAATACTTTGCAACAGGGCTCATTGCTGTGCTCCAAGTACAGTATCTGTGAGGGGTTGCAGTGTTGTGCCACCAGTGCCTAAGGCCCAATTTTTCAGCCCCTGTTCAACAGGGGCATGTAATTACAATTCTTGATCTAATAATTCACAGCAGGGCCCATTGCTGCACCCACCAAGAGTAACTGTCAGGGCTTACAGTGTTGTGGCACCAGCACCACCATCAAAGGCCCAATTTTTACTACCACTGTTCAACAATTATATGTAATTACAATTCCTGATATAATAGTTGACAGCAGGGCGTTCCAGCACCAACCAAGAGTAACTGTGAGTGCTTACAGTGTTGTGCCAACACCAACAACTAAGGGGCCTATTTCTGCAGAGTATATACGGCAGGTCCCTACTTTCAAACATCCAACTTACAAACGACTCCTACTTACAAACGCAAGAAGACAACAGGAAGTGAGAGGAAATCTACCCCTAGGAAGGAAAATTCTCTCCTGTAAGAATTAATATGGGAGAAAGGTGTCTCCTCTGTACTGATGCTTTATCACCAATCCTTGTTTCAAGAAAAACACCACATTTCAAAAACAGTTGTCATTGGGACGGAAAGAGAGGTGAAATGTTCTGAACAGGGGCACAGACAGCAAAACAAATGTTACAGGGGTGATAACCCTTACCTATGTTTTCCAAAAAGTTTAAAAATAGATTTTTGGGCTGGAGCTACACTTAAACAATGTACCTGTTCAAAATTACAAACACATTCTACATAAGAACAAACCTACAGTCCCTGTCTTGTATGCACCGCCTGTATACGGCTGTTCAGAGTATATAAGGCCTTTATTTTGTGTGCGGTGTTCCCCTTAATATCCATACAAGACCCAAAGGGGCTGGTAATGGGCTGGGGTAGGGGGGGGGGGGGTCATGGGGTAGCTATGCCATTTTTCTTAAAGATTTTCATCCATATTACCGGGACCAGACATTACATTAAAGCCGCAAGCAGTTTTAAATGGCTTTTTTTTCCTTTAGAAGTGTCATTTTGTGCAGGGACAGTTCTAAACACGGGAAACACGTGGCACTTCACAGGCATACTTTAGACACCCCCCAGGTACGATATTTAAAGGAATATTTGACTTTTTTTTTTTTCACTTTATGCATCATTAAAATGACTGCTCCCGAAAAACGACCGTTTTTAAAACTTCTTTTTGCATTGATACATGTCCCCTGGTGCAGAACCCGGGTTCCCAAACCCTTTTTAGGACAATAACATGCATAATAGTCGTTATAATTAGCACTTTAGAATTCGAACGTTCGCATCCATTGTATTTAATAGGGTTCTAATGGTCGTACAAACTTTCGGTCCGTTCGCGGGTTCTGGTGCGAACCGAACCCGGGGGTGTTCGGCTCATCACTACTGTACACCACCTATGGACCAGAGCAAAGTTTACATTTCAATACGAACCTATTGATTCAGCAGTAACTTTGTAATAACAAAGTAATACATACTTTATACATACATATACTTGGTGAGGGGATAAATAGTAAGTATAGTCCTGCTCAGAGGAATGTACGCACCTCCAAGTGTCATAAAGATCCGCTTTATTCAGTAAAGGTAAGAGTTCATGCCTGTGTGAGTGGTTTGGATTAGAGCAGTTTAGGTTTTTGTTGACCACACTGTTAAAGTCTCCGCATATGATCAGCGAGCCTTTACGGATTTTGTTTATATGTATTTACATAGCTTTCATCAATGCTATCTGACCCTTGTTAGGGGCATAGAGGTTCAAGTGAAAAAAAGAGGAAAAAGGCACGTGATCTAACACATGGATCAAATGGATACAGTTTATTAAAACCAAGTAGATAAATAAATAAAAATAATTTACTACGTATTCATAGAGACTAGGTTACGAATTGTTCATTTAAATGAGTGGTGCCCATGCAAGGGCAAATGCTTAATGGTAGACTGACGCATTTCGAGGGGTTCCCTCTTCATCAGAGCCTTGGAGAATGAGAACAAATGTCTGCTTAGTGTAATAGATTTGTAGATTTATACATAGAAGAGCGGTTGATTGGGAGTTGTATCGCATAATGGATGTTAAATTCTCCTTTGCTTAAAAAGGTGTCCACATCCCAGCGCTCTAAATGAGATAAAAACCAAATGTATGTGTGTGTGTGTGTGTGTGTGTGTGTGTGTGTGTGTGTATATATATATATATATATATATATATATAATGTGTAGCGGGGTCCTCAAATTGATGGGATACACCTGGGGAATAGTGTGACCCAGGTGTATAATTGTGTTAGGGTTCAGACCCCTTTTTGTTTCGTGGAGGATGTAGTATTCTCCTTTGCCTGTGGGTGGCGGGGTACCCACAGGCTTCAGGTAGAATCTTCTGCAGTGCTCCCTGTTTTGTCCCTTCCCGGAGATGGTATGGCTGGGGCGGGGAACCCGCCGGGCCGTTGATGGGAGGAGATAAAAGGGGGAGACGCCCTTACCACGAGGTCTTGCGGAGAAGGAGGTCCTCAGAGGAGGAGGGTTGCGGTCCGCACCCAGGCCCCTCAGGCCTGGGTGCTGGAGATCCAGGAGTCTGGTCCAGGTGCCCATGGCCTGGTCCGGAGTCATGTTGGCGTCCATCCCAGGCACCTTTAGCCTGGGGTGAGGTACTATCAAGGAGGCTTGGGGCCCAGTACCTTCGACTGGGTCCCGCTAGGGTGGACTGTCCGAGGGTCCCTGAGCGGAGGGACTCGTATCTGAGGTGAGGAGGCCAGAGAGGTTACCCACTGGAGACCCGGAGCAGCACCAACCCGGTGACAGTGGGCCTCTGGGAACTCTCTTGGGAGGACACATCCCCCTGATAGGGGCCACAGCGTATCGAAGAGGGCTCCATTGCTGTTCATAGGGGTTGCTGGAAGAGACCCCATCTTTCCTGTTCTGTAACAGCCGGATTGGCTTAGGCGCCGCTGGTCATAGTACAGTGGCATAGAACTTAAACTTTAGGAAGTGCCTCGATCTGCTCGCCCCACCGTTGGCAAGGTTATAGGTCCCAACCAGTTTGCTGCAAAAGAACTGTTTATTGTGCTTTGCTTATTGGAGTGTCAATTAAACAAGTGTTGGACCTTTCTCCGGTGTGTGAACTCCAGTTACTGGAAGCAAAGGGGAGGCTGGTGAGCTTGCAATTACAGACTCCGTGCATTCACAGAACACACCGGCCCGAGGAAACATCAGTAAGTGGCCTTCACCTCCCTACTACAATGGGGAGGACATGGGCCGTGGCGCATCTCACTCTCACAACCCAGGAACCCCTAGACATGAGTTGGTGTGCAACCGATAAAGATGGAGAGAGAGTGGGGCCGCTATATATATATATATATATATATATATATATATATATATATATATATATATATATTAAAAAGATAGTATAAACATAAAACAGTGAATCTGTGTCAGAAATATACTAGAAACAGCGCTGATGTTGGTGTGATTCAGGTGGCCAACTCCACCTCCAAAGTATTAAACAGTTTATGGCAGATGAAACAAGAATGCAGAGTGTCCAATAATGTTCATTGGTGGTCCTAGATACAAACAGCATGCACCTTCACCGTAAAATCTGATCCACCCAGTGGGAACACACTCCCCCTCAGGGGTTTAAACTCACCAGAGCAAAGCTCAAACAATGCCTTGAACAGGGGAGTAAATCGGAACCTTTTCAGCATTCAGCATCAAACAAGGAGATGTTTGATCAGTGGGGACTCCCAAAAGGAATACACAAACAGAGGAAAGCAAAAATAGCGTAACTCCGTTTAATAGGTAAAATTCCCCACACATCACATAGCCCCTTATTACATTAAACGTACATTAATCAAACATAACAGAGCAAAGAGGTCGTCCGTCATCGCCGTCCAGGCTTATGGTGTCTGTCGAAAGTTCTATGAAGATTCGACGGAGCAGCGAAACTGTACGACTCTGCAATCATACATTTCCGGTCGAATGTTCTGCCTACAAGCTATAGTAGAATTCTAATGTTGTATGACTAGTAATAATTATATTTATTAATTATTATTACTAGTCAACCAACATTAGAATGCTTCTATAGCCCATAGAAGCATTCTAATGTTGGTTGACTAGTAATAATAATTAATAAATATAATTATTACTAGTCATACAACATTAGAATTCTACTATAGCTTGTAGGCAGAACATTCGACCGGAAATGTATGATTGCAGAGTCGTACAGTTTCGCTGCTCCGTCGAATCTTCATAGAACTTTCGACAGACACCATAAGCCTTCAATGACAGATTCGACCTTAATTAATTCAGATTTTCAGATGAATGCAATTTCTAACGAAAAACAAAATAAATAAAAACGAATTTCGGGAGTAACTAAATACATTTATTTTTCGGACGAAAATGAAATTCCGAAACGAAATATTTCTGTGTGCACATGTCTAGTCTGTAGTAACAATATGCAACTTTGACATTTTTTATATGTGTGTTTTTTCTTCTACAACCACATCCATGCATTTGCATATATATATATATATATATATATATATATATATATATATGATGCATTTGACCGGAAATGTACAATTGCAGCGTCGTACAGTTTAGCTGCACCGTCGAATCTTCATAGAACTTTCGACAGACACCATAAGCCTTCAATGACAGATTCAACGTTTTTATGTTTTTCGATGCTTTGTCGAATCTTCGTCGTTCATGTTGAATTCTCAAGTTAATTCTAGCTATTTTACTGCTCCTCCTCTTTGGTTACAATCAGCCAATAACATTCATCATCATCATTATTTTTATTTTACTTCCCCCACCCAATTCCAGCAGCGATCTTTTCTCTAGGTGTCGAATCTATTCTCTCTATAATGTCAAATCTTTTCTCTCTATGTAGAATAATCTTGGACTAATACATTTACGGTTAGGCACATTCGACCACAGGTTTGATGGACACAGATTGTTATTGTCAGTGTCATGTCGAATCTCCTATCTATATCGAAATGTTGTCGCAACGAAAACGAAAATAAAGCATTTGTTTATGTCGGATCTTTCGGTTTTCGGATTCTGTGCTTTCGTTTTCGTTTTTTAAAACGATAATGAAAATACCTGAAATTCGGACGAAAATGCATTCGGACGAAAACGATTGCACATGTCTACTAGGGATGAGCTTCGAGTTTGAGTCAAACTCATGTTCGACTCGAATATTGCCTGTTCGCCCGTTCGCCGAACAACAAACAACTTGGGGTGTTCGCGGCAAATTCTAAAAGTCTATGGGAGAAATCTAAAGTGCTAATTATAAAGGCTTATATGCAAGTTATTGTCCTAAAAAGGGTTTGGGGACCTGGGTCCTGCCCCAGGGGACATGTGTCAATGCAAAAAAAAGTTTTAAAAACTGCAGTTTTTTTTAGGAGCAGTGATTTTAATAATGCTTAAAATGAAAAAATAAAAGTGAAATATTCCTTTAAATTTCGTACCTGGGGGTGTGTATGATATGCATGTAAAGTGGCGCATGTTTCCCATGCTTAGAACTGTCCCTGCACAAAGTGTCATTTTTGAAGGAAAAAAAGTCATTTAAAACTCACTCGCGGCTATTAATGAATTGTCGGCTTTTATCAATACATAGAAAAGTCATTGATTAAAAAAAAAAAAAAAGCGTGGGGGTTCCCCCAAATTCAATTACCAGGCCCGGTATAGATATTAAGGGGAACCCCAACGCAAATTAAAAAAAAATGGCGTGGGGTTCCCCCTAAATATCCATACCAGGCCCTTGAGATCTGGCATGGATTTTAAGGGGAACTCCACCCCAAATTTAAAAAAAAAAAAGGCGTTGAGTCCCCCCAAAAATCCATACCAGACCCTTATCCGAGCACACAACCTGGCCGGCCGCAGGGGAAAAGGGGAGGATGAGAGAGCAGCCCCCCCTCCCTCCTGAACCGTACCAGGCCACATGCCCTCAACATGAGGAGGATGTCCCCATTTTGATGGGGACAAGGGCCTCATCCCCACAACCCTTGCCCGGTGGTTGTGGGGGTCTGCGGGCGGGGGGCTTATCGGAATCTGGAAGACCCCTTTAACAAAGGGGACCCCCAGATCCCAGCCCCCCTATGTGAATTGGTAAGGGGTACATTGTACCCCTACCATTTCACAAAGAAAGTGTCAAAAAATGTAGACACACACACACACACACACACACCTTGAAAAAGTCCTTTATTAAACAATAAAAAAAAATATAAAAAAAAAACAAAAAACATTCCAGCGATGAAATCCAGTGCCCCGCGGCGATCCCGATGTCCAGCGCTGTCCATCATTGGTTGTGCCTGTGCGGACCTGATGGGGAACTTCCTCGCTGTGTTTTAAATGTATAGACCCGCCCATTCTAAAGTTCCCCATCAGGTCCGCTCAGCGGACCAGATGCGGAACATGAGAAGGGGCGGGTCTATACATGTATTACACAGCGAATGATGTTCCCCATCAGGTCCGCCCCCTCGGTATGTCCGACCCCGCCTACGTCATTGGCCTGAGTGGGGAACTTCCTTCACTGTGTAAATTTAAAATTACACAGTGAAGGAAGTTCCCCACTCAGGCCAATGACGTAGGCGGGGTCCGACATACCGAGGGGGCGGACCTGATGGGGAACGTCTCTCACTTTGTAATACATGTATAGACCCGCCCCTTCTCATGTTCCGCATCTGGTCCGCTGAGCGGACCTGATGGGGAACTTTAGAAGGGGCGGGTCTATACATTTAAAACACAGTGAGGAAGTTCCCCATCAGGTCCGCACAGGCACAACCAATGACGGACAGCGCTGGACATCGGGATCACCGCGGGACACTGAATTTCATCGCTGGAATGTTTTTTTTTTTTTTAGGGGTGCGGAAATTAACGATTAATTGTTCGATTAATCGTTAATTTCTTTGATCGATCAAAAAAAAATTTGGATCGATGACGATCCGCGGAGTGAGCTCCGCGGTCTCGTCCATAGGAAAGGCCGCGGCTTCGGCCTAGCTCCGGAGCACGGCGGCCATCTTGGTCCACCCTGCGGCAGCCTAGTAGCGGCGCGCTGACGTCATCATCAGCCGCCTGCTTGTGCCGTCTACTCTGCGGACCGTTCTACCTGGATCTTAAGGTATGGGGGAGATGTGGACAATGACATTACAGTGGGAGCATGTGGGCATTACATTATGGGGGGAGATGTGGACATTACGGGGGAGATGTGGACATTACAGTATGGGGGCACATGTGGACATTACAGTACGTCCAGTTGTCCACATGTGGACATTGCAGTATGGGGGGGGAGATGTGGACATTACGGGGGAGATGTGGACAACTAACAAACTAACTTTCTACGTTTTTCTTAAAGCTTAATAAAAAAAATTCTTGTAAAAACTGTATGTGCGTTATAATTAATCGAAATTAGTCGATTAATCGATCAAAAAAAAAAAAAAAAGATTAATCGAACAAGAAAATTTTAATCAGTAACAGCCCTATTGTTTTTATTATTTTTTAATAAAGGACTTTTTCAAGGTGTTTGTGTTTTTATTTACATTTTTTGACACTTTGTTCGTGAAATGGTAGGGGTACAATGTACCCCTTACCAATTCACATAGGGGGGGCCGGGATCTGGGGGTCCCCTTTGTTAAAGGGGGTCTTCCAGATTCCGATAAGCCCCCTGCCCGCAGACCCCCACAACCACCGGGCAAGGGCTGTGGGGATGAGGCCCTTGTCCCCATCAACATGGGGACATCCTCCCCATGTTGAGGGCATGTGGCCTGGTGCGGTTCAGGAGGGAGGGGGGGCGCTCTCTCATCCCCCCCTCTTCCCCTGCAGCCGGCCAGGTTGCGTGCTCGGATAAGGGTCTGGTATGGATTTTTGGGGGGACTCCACGCCATTTTTTTTTAAATTTGGGGTGGAGTTCCCCTTAATATCCATTCCAGACCTAAAGGGCCTGGTAATTGAATTTGGGGGAACCCTCACGCTTTTTTTTTTTTACCAATGACTTTTCTATGTATTGATAAAAGCCGACAATTCATTAATAGTGAGTTTTAAACAACTTTTTTTCCTTAAAAAATGACACTTTGTGCAGGGACAGTTCTAAGCACGGGAAACATGCACGACTTTACATGCATATCATATCATACACACCCCCTAGGTATGAAATTTAAAAGGAATATTTAACTTTTATTTTTTCATTTTAAGCATTATTAAAATCACCGCTCCCGTAAAAACGTCTATTTTTAAAACCTTTTTTTGCATTGATACATGTCCCCTGGGGCAGGACCCGGGTCCCCAAACACTTTTTAGGACAATAAATTGCATATTAGCCTTTATAATTAGCACTTTAGATTTCGAACGTTCGAGTCCATTGTATTTAATAGGGTTCTTTTTTTTTTTTTTTTTTTTATATATTCTTTATTTATGTTTCAAAAAGGGATACATCCAATACATTATTTATACAATTTCCATTGCATTTCTTATTCATAGTATATTTCTCATCCCATTACATTAATTAAATCCTTATTATTTAATCATCCATCTCTCCTCGAAAACTCAGCATCAATGGGTTACCTTCCCTTATGTCCTTTATATATGTCTCTCCGTAAAAGGAGAGACCCATAAAGTCCCTTTCTCTATTAAAATGTCTTTAATCCTCTGGGCCTTACTTTATTCTCCCTTACATTTTTATCTGTTCCCCCCCCTACCTCCCTCCCAAAGCAAACCTAAACATAAAAAAATAAATAAATAAATTCCTCCCTCTCTCCTCTCTCTCCCCCCTCCGTCCTCCTCCCCCATTAGGTGAACCGCAACCTCCTAAATACTTCTTTGGCCAGGCGGACTCACTTCCCCATTAATCTTTTCCCTTCTTCTGTCTGCGTAAATTTATTCCATGATGACCAAATTTTGATATATTGCTCTTTTCTGTCTTGGGCCGAAAACACCAACTCCTCTATGGCCCCCACTCTTCTGACCCTGTTAAGCCATTCTGCGATTGTTGGAGGATTGGAGCTTTTCCAACATCTCGCAATACATGACTTGGCCTCATTGACCAAGTGGCATAATACTGAATTTTTATACGTCTGTGTGGGTATTTGTGTTTCGTGCAATAAGAAAAAGCCCGGGTCGTCCGGCACAGGGTAAGACTCAATTTTTTGGGCAATCCTTCGTACCTCTGACCAGTATTGTCTGATCCGAGGGCATGTCCAGTATATATGGAACAGAGTTCCCCGCTCCCCATTACATCGCCAACATTGATCTGAGGCATTAGGATAAAACCTCCCTAGTTTTGATGGGTATAGTACCACCTCGTGAGTAATTTGTAATTTGATTCTTGCGTTTTAGTGCATACTGATGAGTGCAACGCCAAATATATTATCTTCTGATATTGAGCTGGTGTAAAAATCTTGTTAAGGTCCCTTTCCCACTTTCTAATTGCTGGCAGCTCATAATTCTCTGGTGGGATCATTAGCATCGTATATATCTTTGAAATTATTCGGTTGATAGGTTCCTTCTCCTCACAGTATGTTTCGAACCTAGTTAGCCCCCGTTTAAAATTACTCATTGGACCTAATGTCTCCAGATAGTGTCGGAGTTGTATTGCCTGCCAATGTTCTACTTCGAATTGGCCTCCCAATTTAGTCAATTCCGCTATTGTGGGCCACATTTCTGATTGCATAAAGTGCGATACCTGGGTATAGCCCTTCTCTCGAAGTCTCCGAAATGCCCTTATCTCCATCCCCGGCTCAAAACTTGGGTTTTCCAGTACTGGGTATAATGGAGAATATCTTGACGAGTATTTAGTGTTCAGACATATTTTGGCACCTATAGACAGTGTTGGTCCTATCAAAGGGTGATTTTTGAGTGCGTCCGGTAACTTTGTATAGCACCAAGGTGCTCTACTCAATGGTACCTGACTAATCTCTTGCTCTAATTTTATCCATAGTTTGAATTCTATATGTCTGCACCAGTCTATGACCCTTCCCAAATGTGCTGCTTGGTGATATTTAAATACATCTGGGACTGCTAGGCCCACATAACATTTGGGGAGGGTCATTTGACTTCTACTAATCCTTGGTCGCCTGTTGGCCCAAATGAACTTAGTAAACAGTGCATTTACTTGCCGGAAATAGGCCTTATCAATTTTTATTGGTACGGCTTGAAATAAATACAGGAATTTCGGCAGAATATTCATTTTGATGGCATTACATCGGCCGAACCATGAGTGGAATCCATGTTGCCATTTATCCAATAGGGATCTAACTACTTTATATAATGGGGGGAAATTTACAGCAAAGACCTTCTCTAATCTCGGTGGTATATTTATCCCTAGGTATTTTACTGAAGACCCTACCCATTTAAAATTGAAATTGGGTTGTATATTTTGTTGTACTTCTGAGGGAAGGGCTACCCCCATCGCTTCCGATTTCATGTAATTAATTTTTAAATTTGCTAATGTCCCATATCCTTCTATTTCCTTCATCAGATTTGGCAATGAAACATGAGGTCGTGATAGGGAGAACATCAAATCATCTGCATAAGCAGAGATTTTATATTCTTGGTCACCTATTTGAAGTCCCTGAATATCTGGATTTTGCCGAATCCTATTTAGTAGAGGTTCTAGGGAGAGAGAAAACAGCATCAAAGAGAGTGGGCACCCTTGACGCGTTCCATTTAGGATTTTGAATGTCTCCGAATAGACTCCGTTCACTTTTACCGAGGCCTGGGGTGTGGCATAGACCCCCGCTATCCAACTTCGCATAGGTTCTCACAATCCCATTTGCCTCAATACTTCAAACATAAATCGCCAACTGACCCTGTCAAACGCTTTCTCTGCGTCAGTACTCAAGAAAATACTGGGCGTTTTTGATGTATTAGCGTACTGTACCAGATTGAGGACCTTTACGGTATTATCCCTAGCCTCACGTGTTGGGATAAACCCAGCCTGGTCTTGGTGTACAATTTGATTCAAAAACGGCTGAAGGCGAAAGGCAAGTAGTTTAGTAAAAAGTTTTAAGTCTGTATTTAACAATGAGATCTGGCGATAGCTCCCGCACTCCGCCGAGTCCTTCCCTTCTTTCGGAATAACCGAGATATATGCCATAAGGGCATCCGGCGGTAGTGCGGGAGCTCGGCCGATCTCATTGAATGCCTTTATAATATAAGCCCCTAATGTTGGGAGAAAATGTTTGTAGTATTGGATAGTGAAGCCATCCGGGCCCGGCGCCTTCCCACGTTTAACTGTTTTTATCACTGCCTCCAGTTCCCCCACTGATATAGGTATCTCCATTTTATTACGATCCTCTGAAGATAACCTAGGCAAATATGCTGAGAGAAGGTATTCTTCCATCGTGGCCTGGGGTACCTGAGTTGGGGTCAAATTGTAGAGGGATGAGTAGTATTCTCTAAATCTCTGCGCAATCTTTTTAGGGAATGAAATCAACTGCCCATTTTCTCCCTTTATGTGGGGTACATATACTGTCTTCCCTTTCTCTCTAAGTTTCCCTGCCAATATTTTACTACATTTTTCCCCAAGTTCATAGGTTACTTTTCTCCCTACTTGTATTGCCGCTTCTGCTTTGTATCTACAGTAAGCAAGTCTGTCAGTTGTTTCCTCAGGTATGCCAGTTCTGTCCCCACTAACAGCATCTGTTCTTTCTTATGTTGTGCCTCTAATGCTTGGATTTCTCTTAACACATTAACCATCTGTCGTTCTCTTGCTTTTTTTAATCGGGAACCGTGTTTAATCAGTACCCCTCTCATTACTACTTTATGCGCTTCCCATATCATTCCGGATCACTCCCCGGGGTGTCGTTCGTCCGAAAATATGCCTCCATTTCTTTTGCTACATCTTCCCGAATTTCGGGGATCTGCAGCAGACTCATTCAGACGCCAACGCCACTCCGGAGCCCTGGATGAATCGGAAAGCGCAATGTGTAGCGTCACTGGCGCGTGGTCTGACCATGTTATATTCCCAATTTTTACTTCCTTCACCGCAGTCAACAGATAGTGTGGTACCAGGAAGAGGTCTATACGGGAGTACAGTTGGTGAGGATTGGAGAAGAATATATAATCTCTTTCCCCGATATGTAGTAATCTCCACACATCTACCATCTGCAAGTCCCGCAACTTCTGCAGAATATTCCTCCTGGTACCCCCTGATATGGAGGAGACCCCCGACGATGTATCAACCTTAGGCTCCAATGTTATATTAAGGTCTCCCCCTAATATCAGCTTCCCTTCTGCAAACTCCGCCAGCTTATTCAAGGTTTTACTCAAAAAGGCGTCTTGGTGTGTATTTGGTGCGTAGACAGTTGCCAGTGTCACCTTTGTACTTCCAATCTGTCCCTTTAAAAATATGAAACGGCCCTCTACATCTACTCGTTTATCCAACAGGGACCAGGGTATCCTATTAGAAATTAGAATTGACACCCCTTTTGACTTTGATATCTGACTACATGCATGGTATGTACATGGATAAAACCTATTTTGTAGGTATGGGAGTCCACCCATCTTAAAATGTGTTTCCTGCACGAATGCTACATCTGAGCGGGTTCGTTTTAACTCGCTCAGGAGCATTCTTTTTTCTGGGACATCGAGTCCTTTAGCATTAATGGTGGTTATCCTTATTTCTTCCATCTCGGGAAATTCGGAGGGTGAAGTGTGGAGGAGGGGAGAGAGAAGAGAAAAAAAAAAAAAAAAAAAACCCCAAAACCAAACACCCCCCCCATTTCCAATTCCCTCCCTTAAATATTCAACTAACCCCTCCCCCCTTACCCCCGCCCCCAAGGGAGGCACCCACTCCTGAACCTTTAACCTTGCGGTTCAGGTGGGTGCGAACCTAATTGGGGTGTTGGGTTGGTGCAGCAGAGATGCACCCCCTTCCCTCCACCCCGGACACCCCTTTCATCTACCTCACTCCAGCTCCTCTTCCTTATTTCCCCCTTTTTCTTCTCTACCTTCTCCTCCCCTCTCTCTTGCTTTATAGGGCCTTAGCTCCGGGGGAACTTCCATCCCTTAATTTTATCCTAATTTATCCTGATTTTTTCTTATTATCATCCAGGTAAATAAAAAAGTAATGTTTATGTCAAATTTATATTTGCTTACATATAATACATATAATACCATCTTACTTTTAGAGGTTTAGTATGACTAGTTTTGAGTAACATATGCCAGGGCCATTTTCCCTCCTTTCTCACCTTTCTTCCCATTCCCTCTATTCTGTTTCCCTTTGTTTCCTCATCCCTAGTCCCTCAGCCCCCCCCCCCTTCTCCTTCCTTCCTGGTGGTGGATCTTCCGGGTACTAACTTACTCCCTGTTTCCTGCTTGGGGTTCCCTCCTCTTTCTAATCACTGGCCTCCTCGGTTGAATCCAAGTGTGTGTACTCCTATTCTATCACATTGTAAACATGTGAAGTGTAATGTGTGTGTGCCCCCCTCCTCCCTCTAGGAATCTTTCTTCTCGTGAATCCCCTATTTTCTACCCCTCTACCCTTACATATTATGCCCCTCCCTCCAGTGTTATCTCCCCCCTTATTATCCTACTTCCCCCCTTGTATCTGTGTTTTTGGCTCCTAACTACTCCTTTCTTACCCACTGCCTTAAACCTCAAACCTATCTCCCCTATTGTGTGTGTGTCTATATGTGCATCTGTGCATCCCTAAATCTGCTCAAAATAAATGTGTGTCACTTGTGTGATCCCTATGACATTCGCATCCCACACACTTGGGGATTTCTTCCCTTTAGGCCTGTGCCGTCACTGAAATATTCCATTCCATTATATGAACCCCTATCTAATTAGTTATTTTTTTATTTTCTTTCTTCTCTTTCTTCCTTTCCTTCCTTCCCCCCCTAGTACTCCATTGATCTCTTCTCCTATCTTCTCATTTCTAGACCACCCTGTTTATTTGTATCTCCCTCCCATGCCCCCTCCCTTCCAAAGTCCAATCAGATCAGGTCAAATCAAATCCCTCTCCACCTTTCCCTTCATCGTTCATTATTTATACCTTATCTATGCATTTATACATCATACATTATACTCCTCTAAATGCCTTCTAACCCCTACCAGAAAGGGATAAAAAATAAAAAAAAACACCCCTGTGGTACCCAGTGTAAAAAAAAGAAAATCAATAAGTTGGGGGGGGGGGGGGGGGCGGGGGGATAAAAAAAAAGGGGGGTGGGATCTTTATTACTTCCTTCTCCCCTTCCCCTTGCAGCCTTAGATCTCCTATCTCCTATTGACTCCATTTTTCTCCCAGTTCCTGGAATTTCCTGCAGCCAGTTTGGGATCTCTATAGCTTCCATCTCTATAAAAGGAAAAAAAGTCTGATAATTCCCCCGGCTGCCGCAGAGTAAATGTGTGAGAGTTCTTTATCACGATCAATGAAATGGGGTATCCCCACCGATATGATCCCCCCAGTTGTTTAATTTTATCCAGGAGCAGGCGTAACATAGCCCTACGCTGCAGCGTAGCTCGTGAGAGGTCTGGTAGGATTTTTACCCTGAAACCTTCTTGTTCTATTTCACCTTTCTCCCAGGCCATGCGATTTATTAGTTCTTTATGTGCATATCGGTGGAAACGGCCTATAACATCCCTTGGTCTGTCTATATTTGCTGAGGGGGGTCCCAGGGCTCTGTGCAATCTCTCAAATTCCAATGTTTGAGGTGGTTCTGGGATAGCCAGCTGCTGGCATATTGCTAGGACTGTCGCCTGTAATGTCTCTCTCCCTACTGTCTCAGGGATCCCCCTGAACCGTAGGTTCAAGCGACGACCGCGGTCCTCAATTTCCTCCAGCTGCAACTGTATTGAGGTAACATGCACAATATTTAAACCCTGTACCCATTCCAGCTGCTCTACCCGTTTCTCTAGGGTAGTTACCTGGCCTTCCTCCCCCCGACAGTCTCTCTGAGAGATGCTTCACCTCAGTATGTACCCGATTCCATTCCCTTCGGTGCATTTCTTCTAAGCGTGTCATCATTGATTCTATATCAGCGCGGGTCGGGACTCGGGAGAGACTTTATGTCTGCACGAGTTGGTAGGGCTTGCAGCAGAGCTCTAAGATCCAGGTCACCAAGGTCTGCTATTCCCTGTAACTTCTTGTCCTGGGACTCCCCGGCGGTATAAATAAAGAAAGACGATGGTGTAACAGAGGGAGAGAGGGAAGTAGAGAGGAGGGGAGTAAGCATGAAGATAAAGAGAGGATTCAGAAAGTAGAGGTGAATCCAATAGCAAGTAGAATACTTGTAAAACACTTTATTTAAAATGTAATCTTATCTAAAGTAATGAAGTAGTATATCTGGGTCGGGAAATCCCAGCTCAGGTACACTTTGTGGTGGCGTAAGAAGCCAACGGTCAGTATGCACAAACACATACACTAGGGTAAGTTAATGTTCAGATCAAACATTGTAATACACAAGTTACCGGAAGAAGATAGAAAGACACAGCCTCTGGAATGCAAAGACTGGTTATTGGCTCTATATAGGTCAACCCTGCGTATGCCTTATAGTAATAAGGCTCATGGGATTTTCTAAGGCTCCTCTAATTAAAACAAGTCTGCCCCTGCTGTGAGCATTGCTCAGTTAGGAGAAGAGTGTTCCTGTAGTGCAAACCTGTGGTGAGTGAAATAAGGCACATCATAATACTAGGTAGGTTACCGTGTTCACTGTTACCCTCAACAGGCAGTTTTAACGGATAATTCACTTGTGACTAGGGATGGGCTATCTGTTCGAGTCGAACATGAGTTCGACTCGAACATCGGCTTTTCGATCGTTCGCCGAAGATCGAACATTATGGGCCATTGGCGCCAAATTCGAAGCAGCGCTTCACGGCCCATAATGCACTGCGTTATCGCAGTGCATTGCTGGCTGATCTTTGGCCAAGCATGCACTATGACCCCGCATGCTTTGGCCAATCACAGCGCCGTCAGCGAAAAGAGCCATAATTAGCCAAAGGCAGGCCAATTATGGCTCAGGGGGGTTAAGTCCACTCCCCACACTATATAAGGCCGCCTGCACATTGGCCGTGTGTTGGTGGCATTGTTGAGAGAGAGAGAGAGAGAGGAGAGAGGAGAGAGAGAGAGAGAGAGAGAGAGAGAGAGAGAGAGAGAGAGAGAGAGAGGAGAGAGAGAGAGAGAGAGAGAGAGAGAGAGAGAGAGAGGAGAGAGAGAGAGAGAGAGAGAGAGAGAGAGAGAGAGAGAGAGAGAGAGTTAAGCTGCAGTGTATTGTACACACACACACATATACACACAGTCTGGCCTTGTGTATATATATATATATATATACATACACACACACTGTATCCAGTTTAGCTAGATCTCACTGCAGACCGTTCCTGGTGTACTGTTTCCTTGTTAAAGTATTTTATTGAAAGAGATATAACAGAAATGTACAGAACATACATTTATAATGGTTGTAGAACATTGATTACATATTTCTATTATAAAGAATACATAATAAATTCATGGTCTACAATGTGCATATTGCTGTATAGTTTCTAAGGGCTAAGCAGAAATCAACGATGGATACATCCATGCACTAGATGTATGTTACAGTATTTGGTAAGATAACGAATAAACAAATATTATTTGGTTTAGTACAGTTAAGAACTAATTACATAGTGCAATATTATAATGCCGCTTAGATAATGCTTTTCAAATAAAAATAAAGGTCTAAGTGAACTTTAAATGGACGTAAAAGATAGCGTAAAAATGACATGAAAATAGAAATGGATAAGTAGGTAACCTAAAAATGAGAAGAATAGGATAGTAGGAAAGTAGAGGGAGGGGGGGTATAGGAGTCCACTCGGATGGCTCGAGTTCATTGGTCTTTGACCTGTGTATTACAACAGGATAATAGAGTGTTCACGATATGATCCACCTGTTACCATGGCATGAGAATCAAGTCTTCGCGGAATGAAGATAGGTGATATTTGATCCATGGGTTCCATAACTTTTCAAAGATTGGAATTTGATCTCTTTCTATGGCCAGCATTTTGGCGTGAGCCATAAATCCATTGACTCTACGTATAGTCTCGGCTATTTCCAGTTTAGGGGTCTTCCATGCTTTTGCAATTGTTTGTTTGGCTGCCGTAAACAATTGAGTGAGAAGTTTAAATTGTTTATATGTGATGTAATCTGGTTTTAAATTTAGCAAGGCCGTGGCTGGGTCAGGATGTATAGTGAAGCCAAATATTCTGGAGGCAGTTTCAAATATCTGTTCCCAGTATAATTGTATCAACGGGCAAGACCACCAAATGTGTAGGTGGGTGCCCGGGTCGGGACAGCCCCGGAAGCATTGGCCTGTTTGGTTTGGCGTAAATTTCGCCAATCTATAGGGAACGAGGTACCAACGGGTTAGAACTTTATAGTTGGTTTCTACCGCCAAAACATTTGGTGAAGAAGATTTTGTTATAGACCATATTTTGGACCAATCAGCCACATCGAATTCTCTTTCCAGGTCCCCCTCCCATTTACGTGCATAAGGTGGTTTGTCTAAACCTGGGTAAATTGTAATGTGGGTGTATATTGACGATATTAGTCCTCTTGAATGGGGGTCTTTTAAACATGCAGATTCAAATATTGTAAGTTGGGATAAAGGGGTGTCAGTAATTAACAAAGGTGCGTAAAAGTTTTTAATTTGGAGATATCTGAAAAGTTCAGAGTTCGGCAAGTTATAGGTGTCGCAAAGGGTAGGAAACGTATGAAAAGATGATGTAGAGGTTAGGCAATTAAGCCGAGTAATATTCAATGAATTCCATACCCTAAATGACTTGGGTGAGACCCATGCTGGGTAAAAAGCAGGGTTTTTAAGGAATAAGAGAGGGTTGTGAGGTGATTGTAGTTGATGTTTAAATCTAAGGTTATCCCATACGGCTAAAAAGTGTTTTATAATAGGGTTACTTAGGGTTTTCCTTTCTTTAGGGAGGAGCCATAGCACATTGGATATAGATAGAGGGTCACATTCTTCTGCTTCTATTATTACCCATATAGGTATATCATCATTAGTGTGATATTTAGTGAGGCTGGCAATATGTGCCGCTCTATAATAGTTAGCAAAATTAGGGAACCCAAGGCCTTCCTTAAGTTTCGGTAAATAAAGTGTATGTAACGATACACAGGGTTTTTTGGAGCCCCAGACATAATTTGATGTTTTTCTTTGGAGTATTCTAAGATAATAAGATGGGATAGGGATTGGTAAGACTCTAAATAAGTAAAGTATTTTAGGGAGAATTGTCATTTTGACTGCGTTAATTTTACCTATCCATGAAATTGGGAGATGTGTCCATTGTTGTAAAAGAGTTGTTATTTGTTTGAGGAGTGGGGGATAGTTTGCTGCAAAGAGATCTAAGTATGAGGCTGTTAGGTGAATCCCTAAATATGGGATTGACCTCTCAGTCCATATGAAAGGAAGTGCAGTTTTGGTCGAGTCTGATTCTACTTTAGTGAGGGATATATCTAGGGCCATGGATTTTTTGGGGTTTATTGTAAGTCCCGAAATCACTGCAAATTTATCTAAAACGGATAGAAGATTAGGTCCATAGACTTGTGGGGATGATAGAAATAGGAGTATGTCATCCGCAAATAGGCATAATTTATGATGGTATCCAGCTAATTCGATGCCTGTGATTGTCGGATCTGTGCGGATTCGTTGAGCTAGGGGTTCTATTAGGAGGGCGAATAGGAGGGGGGAGAGTGGACATCCCTGGCGAGTTCCTCTTTCTATATTAAAGGAATTAGATTTATAGCCTGTGTATTTTATATATGCAATTGGTTTGTTATAGAGTGCTTCTATCCATGTTAGGAAGTGAGGGCCAAAACCCCATTTTTGTAATGTGCAATTAAGGTACGGCCAGGCTATGGAGTCAAAGGCCTTTTTTATATCTAGGGACAGAAAACAGGAGGGTATACGTCGTTTTTTGGCTATGTGGGCTAGCAATACGGCCCGACGGACATTGTCTCCCGCCTGCCGCTTTGGCATGAATCCTACTTGATCCTTATGGATGAGCTTGCCTATTATTCTATTTAGTCTTTTGGCCAATATTTTGGCTAAGAGTTTGATATCTAGGTTCAGAAGGGAAATTAGGCGAAAGTTTGTACATAGGGTATCATCCGTGAGAGGTTTTGGGATCATACAAATAATGGCGGTCAGGGTTTCCTGTCTAAAGGATTCTCCTTTCAATAGTACATTGAAGGCATCTGCTAAGATTGGTGATAATATGTCTGTATAGGTTCTGTAATATAAAGCTGAGTAGCCATCTGGGCCTGGTCTCTTGTTTATTTTTAATTCTTTAATAGCCTTGGCGACATCTTCTGGTGAAATAATTTCTTCTAGGATTTTATTTTGGTCAGGGGAAAGTCCTGGCAAATGTAAGTCAGAGAAAAATGTATCTGCAGCTAGCGGGTCAAAGTTATTAGATGAAGTATATAAATGAGGATAGGTGGGAATGAAATTTTTTGACTATTTTGTGAGGGTTGCATGTGTATACTTCCTTTGCTAGTTTTAGACGAATTGGTTTAAAGGGTTTGTTTAGGGAGTTGAGTGTTCTTGCAAGGTATGTCCCAGGCTTATTAGCTTTCATGAAGCGGTTAAATCTTGAGCGTTTATAGGATTTTTCTACGGCTTCTGTGAGAAATAGGTTGTATGCAGTACGGGTCTTGTCTAATCGGCATTTAGTTAATGTGGATGGATTTTCTTGATGGGATATAAAGGCCGTGTTAAAATCTATTTCCAGTTTACGGGCAAGGGTTTTCCGTTCTCGTTTAAATATAGCTGATTGTTTCTGGATTGTGTTGCGTATCACAGGTTTATGGGCTTCCCATAGAGTTAGCATACTAATTTCTGGGCTAGAGTTAAGGGTAATGTATTCTTTTATGTCTTGTTCAATAGTTTGGTGATAAGCTGGGTGTTTGAGTAGAATGTCTGGGAGATTCCAAGTACGATCATGGCCTTTGGGTAATAATGATTTAATGGAGGTGAGTACAGCATTATGGTCGGACCATGGAATGGGGACTATGTCTGCAGCAATGATTTCAGGGAGCATGCCTATAGTTAGAAATATATGATCAATCCTTGAAAATGTTTTGTGGGGATGGGAATAGTATGTGTATTTCCGTGTAGTGGGGTTGGCTTCTCTCCATGAATCTACTAAATTATGTTTGGATAGGATTTGTGAGAAGGACTTCTTGACATTTGTTTGTGATGGTGTGTACGGGGATTTATCCAGAAACGGGAGGAGGACCTGGTTGGAGTCACCACATAGCATAACTGTTCCTATTTTATGATCATTCACTACTTGTAATAAATGTGACAAATGGATTGGGTTGTTTATTTGGTGCATAATAAGAAACTACAGTTATTGCGGTATCCACTATGTGGCCCGTAAGAATTAAGTATCGTCCTTCAGGATCTTTTATTTGTGATTGGAGTGTAAATGGGGTAGAACGATGGAAGGCTATGAGAGTACCCCGTTGCTTGGAGGCAGCCGAGGCCGTGTAGGTTTGCGGATAGAAATGGGATATAAATTTGGGTGTGGTGATTTTTGTGAAGTGAGTTTCTTGTAGACAAACTATGTGTGCCTTTTTGGCATGAAATATGCGGAAGGCCTTGGTTCGTTTTTGAGGAATGTTCAGTCCCTGAACATTCAGGGACAAAATGTTTAATGGTGCCATGGTAGTAGGGTGAGTAAGGAGGACTTACCTGTTGCCAAGTTATTCGTGTTACTCAATGCGATCCAAGTGGACTCGAAGAGGGGGAAGGAAAACAGATAGAAGATGAATACTAGAGTGATAGAATGGAATAAAATTTGACTGATTAGACAAAATAATACATATACTAACATAAAGACACATTTAAGTGTTTTCCGCAAGTGGGGGCAAAAGTCCCCCACTGGGGAAATAGCGCCTCCGTCAGACTTCCACATGTTTTATGTGGTCGAATGAGGGAGGCAAAGTAGGGCGCACGGATCTCCCGTTCAAAGGGGGGGGGAGCCATCTGAAAAGAATAATACGATAAAGAATAATTCGTTAACCTAACAATGCATATGAAAACTGTTAAGATTATAGGTAAATACTCCAGGGGAGGGACTATAGGGGGTGACAAATTTAAGAAAATCTGCGGATTGCTCCAGGATCTCCTGGTGAGGAAGCTACCTAAACTAGAGGGGTGGTAATAAAGGGTGAGGATAGAGCAGGAATTGGGGGTCCTCCTTTACACACTAGGAGTAATAACTAAACTGTCGGCTAGGGGAAATAATAAAAAAGATCCCCAAAGGTAAATAATACTGTTGTTCTATTAGTTCCCATTCAGTAATATAAGATCAATCATTTGACTTACAAAGAGGGGGGACTGGTAATATAAGTATGACCTATGTTCTTCAATAGTCTAATGAACGTCAGGAGAAACTATATAATGTTCTTCTTCAAGAACCAGAAAATCTAGGATAGCAGGACTTTTGCTTACCCTAAGTTATGCTAAAAAAAAAAAAAAAAAAAAAAAAAATTAGATCAAAAAAGACAAAAAAAGATAGAAAAAAAACTTCAACCGTATGCTGGTTAGCATTTTTAGTATTTAAGCTTAGTATTTAAGCTTAACTGGAAAACTATGAGCAATCAGTATAAGAGAAAAGGAACTGCATCTGGGGCAACACTTATTATTGTTCATTAGTTTGTTAATGTGTGCTATGTGTTGCACAATATGTCTTCAAAAGGTCCATAGCAGGGTAAAAGCGAACAGGTTGATTTCTTTGAGGTTTCTGTCAGTCCATTGAATCTTCTCTTTCCTGAGGAGGAGATGTATGACGACTTCTCTTGTGGGATGGATGATTTCCATTTTCCAAATTGGGTTGGGAGTGATGCCCTTTGGATGAAAGGGGCATTGCTCTACTCCGCAGGGAGGTATTTCTTGGATCTGGATCCATTAAATGTAGATCTATGAGTGTTTGTTGAAGTTCTTCATAGGTTCTGCAAGTGTATCTTTTCCCTTTATAGGCGAATCGTAAAGAGAATGGGAATCCCCATTGATATGGGATATCATGTCTTTGGAGTTCCTGAAGAAGGGGTTTTAATGCTCTCTTAGAAATTGTAGTTTGGGACAAAATCAGAAAACAGTTGGTATTCATGTCCTTGAAAATTTAACTGTTTTTTATCTCTTGCTGATGACAGAAGCATTTCTTTTGTGCGGTAGTAGTGTAGTTTCACTATGATGTCCCGTGGAGGACCGTCAGGTTTTTTAGCAGCAAGTGCTCGATGAATTCTGTCAAATTCCATTCTTTCAATGGGGATGGCTGGTTGCAATTCCTGGAACAGTGCAGTAATTGTAGATTGCAGGTCAAGAATTGCCTCAGGGATACCCCTGATTCGCAAATTGGACCTCCTGTCCCTATTCTCATGGTCTTCTAGCTTGTTGTGAAGCAAGATATTTTCCTCTTTGAGATTTTCAAGTTCCATTGAATGTTCCAGAGAAATATTTTCTAAGTCCTCAGTTTTTATCTCTAAGGCAGCTGTACGCTTACCAATTTCCCTTATCTCTCTTGTGAGGTGTGAGGTAATTTGATCAGATGTCTGCTTTAGTGCTTTATGGAGCATATTTTCAAATTGTTTAAATATGGCTGGAGTTATTTGTGAGGTCTGAGGAGAGCCTTGTGTGGTAAATAAATCATTATTAGAGTCAGCTGAGAATATAGGCTGTGACAGGTTTAACTGGTGTGAGCGCATAGAAGCTGTGAATGAGGCAGAGGATTGTGCCCCTTTAGTCATGGTTCTCCCCTTAGGAGCTTTCATGACAGGATTTTTTAACTTGGTACCACTCCCTCTCTGAGCCATAATTCTGCCCACAAAATGGACTACAGGGTCTCTGGTACTTGTTCTACCCCTCTGGTATGCAATTATACTTGCGGGTTAACGCTGGATACCGGCTCTCCCCACGAACGGTGCGGAGCTCTAGCTCTGCATTACCGCACCACTAGACTCCACGCATGCGCCTCCCTGGTGTACTGTTTCTAATATATTTCAGGCAGGCAGTTGATTCAGCTAGCTGCAGTGCATTTTTTATATATATATATGTAGCGATACCCTCAACTTAAGAGAGCCGCAAGTTTTGATTTTGGGCCCTGAGTACAGCTTCCTCAACCCCCCGGCAATCTGCTCTACCCGCTCTGGCACAGCTAACCCACAGCAATTTCACATAAACAATCACTTATGCTTTAAATGTGGGTGTGTGAATTGATAACTCAGACTCATAGACAATGTTGTAAATAATAACTGACTTTACTGCTAGTGGTAAGATAAAAGGGGATAACATGCATGTAACATTTGGTTCACAACACATAAGCAGGTCCCTGCAGTTATAAAATCACAATACTGTGTGCGTGTGTACCAGCAATGGAAAAGGGGACGGAACGCCACGTGGGGCGACCGTTACCTAAACACCCTGTGGTGTGATACTAACTTATAACTATCTAACGGATCAGGCCTGATCCCTAACCATGAAACTCAGTCTTAGAAGAAACACAAATCTTCACCGGCACAGGATCTGTAAAGGTGGTGCACTTGAAGTATTTAAAACCATGTATTTGTAATCCAATAGGGGGGGTAATTCTCCCTCACCAGAGGTGTTAGGCCTCGGAAGTCTAGTAGGCACAAAGTATAAAAGTAACAGTTTAAAGATGAGCTTTCGCTCGCTCACCACTCCGGAACACTTCCCTCAGTCCGGAACTTCCACCGGCTGTGTCGGTCCTCGTCCACAGCGGCTTCTGCGATCGGATCCCCGATCCAGATAACTTCAGAAGAGATGAGTCTGGATGCCACCCAGGCTCGCAAAGGGGGTGGAAGGCTCTTTGGTTCGCTCCACAGGCCCCAGGCTTCAGGCCTGGAACAGCACAGATCCGCACAGGTGTCTCTCTCTCTCTGCCTCCCCGTGTCCAAAGAGACCGAGCTAGGCCTCGCCCCCTCCTTATATTCCTTCCCCCCCGACTCCCCTCTCTCTGGAATTTCCTGTCTCTGATTAAAGGGGAACACCCCGCTACATATATATTTTTTTTTTATATATTAGGGATGAGCTTTATGTTCGGGTCGAACATTGCCTGTTCGCCGAACAGCGAACAATTTGGGATGTTCGCGGCAAATTCGAAAAGCCGCGGATCACCCTTTAAAAGTCTGTGGGAGAAATTAAAAGTGCTAATTTTAAAGGTTAATATGCAAGTTATTGTCATAAAAAGTGTTTGGGGACCTGGGTCCTGCTCCAGGGGACATGTATCAATGCAAGATTTTTTTTTTTAAAAACTGCAGTTTTTCGGGAGCAGTGATTTTAATAATGCTTAAAGTGAAACAATAAAAGTGAAATATTCCTTTAAATTTCGTACCTGGGAGGTGTCTATAGTATGTCTGTAAAGTGGCGCGTTTCCCGTGCTTAGAAAAATCCCTGCACAAAATGACATTTCTAAAGGAAAAAAAGTCATTTAAAACTACTCGCGGCTGTAATGAATTGTCGGGTCCCGGCAATACAGATAAAAGTCATTGAAAAAAATAGCATGGGTTCCCCCTTAGTCCATTACCAGGCCCTTTGGGTCTGGTATAAATATTAAGTGGAACCCCGAACCAAAAAAAAAAAAAAAAAAAAAAAGCGTGGGGGTCCCCCCAAAATCATTAGCCAGGCCCTTCAGGTCTGGTATGGATATTAAGGGGAACTGTGTGCCATTTAAAAAAAATGTCGTGGGGTTCCCCCCAAAAATCCATACCAGACCCTTTATTTGAGCACTCAACCTGGCAGGTCGCAGGAAAAGAGGGGGGGGACGAGAGAGTGCCCCCCCTCCTGAACCGTACCAGGCCACATGCCCTCAACATGGGGAGGATGTCCCTATGTTGATGGGGACAAGGGCCTCATCCCCACAACCCTTGCCCGGTGATTGTGGGGGTCTGCGGGCGGGGGGCTTATCGGAATCTGTAACACCCTTTTAACAAAGGGGACCCCCAGATTCCGGCCCCCCCTTTGTGAATTGGTAACGGGGTACATTGTACCCCTACCATTTCACAAAAGAAAGTGTCAAAAATGTTAAACACCACACAGACACAGTTGGGACAAGTCCTTTAATAAAAATAAAAAAATATTCCAGCTATGTAAATCCAGTCTGTCCAGCGATGATCCATTCTCCAGCGAGGAACGACGTACGATCCTCCCTGCACCGGAGCCCCCCGGCTAATGACGCGCAAGCAGTGTTTTTTTTTTTTCTACAAGAAGATTTTTTTTTTTTATTTAGATCTTTATAGTACAAGCGATGCAAACACACAATCCTTTACATGAAGCATAATACACAGTGACTTAGTAAACAGCAACAATGTTGACCACAAGATGGGCGAGAACAAAATCCAAAGAACGTTCTAACGTTGGCTCAGGAGGTAGACATTTCAGTATAATAACCCAGAATGACCCAGATGGGGGGAAGGAGATGGGGGGAAGGAGAGGGGGGAAGGGGAGGGGAGAGAGGGGGAGGGGGAGGAAGGCGGAGGGGGGGGGGGGAGAGAAAGGAACCTGGAGCAAGTGGATGAATTACATATGAAAACAGGTCATCTACTCATAGGAAAACCAACCTATGGATTCAGGGCTGTGGTGCATCTCCAGCTACCACATCCTGCGCGTTCTCCAGGGGCTCCTTCCACAGGCATCTATCCATCCCGACCATATTTTATCAAATTTTCCCGGGGCAATTCCGATTAAGGTATGCAAGTTTGTAGAGTGGTAACACTGAGTTTACAACCATTCGCCACATAGAAACTGTAGGTGGCACTGCGTCTTTCCAGTGGAGGAATATCACCTTGCATGCATAGAATGTGGCATAGCTTAGGAACAGCCTAATATACTTGCCCCGAACCGTTGCTCCAAAGATGTTGAGCAGCAAAACCCGAGAATAGGGTCCCATATCCAGGGACGCGATTCCATTGAGGCTTTCCACAACCACCGTCTAGTAATCTACCAGATGTGGGCAGGTCCAGACCATATGTAGGAAGGAGGCAGCCTGCAGGTCACATCGAGGACAATTCACCGGGGTCTCCGGGTTCATAAGAGTCAGTTGTTTTGCAGTGAAGTAGGCCCTGTGGAGGAACTTAACCTGCAAGAACTGGTCTTTGGCTGAGATCATGTTCGTCACAAAGGAGGATATGGTGGCCTCCCATTCCTCCTCCGTCAGGTCAGGGATGTCCCCCTCCATTTAATTAGGGCTTTCTCAAGCTTTCCAGTGGGGCCTAAGGCCTATATTTTATCTGTGATCACCCCCACAGGGATGCCCCCAATCAAGGGGGTTGCCCTAATGCGTGCCGGAATGGGTTCCATGGCCAACACAAACAGGCCAGGGGAGAGTGGGCATCCCTGCGTAGTGCCTCTGGACAGAGGGAATGGAGACGAGAGTGAGTTGTTTGTGCGAATATGAGCCGTGGGATCATGGTAAAGCATTTGGACCCATCTAACAAATCGGGGGCCAAACCCGAATTTACGCAGAACGGCGCAGAGGTAGCGCCACTCCGAGTCGAACACTTTCTCAGCATCTAGAGAGGCCAACGCCCCCGTCCGCCCTGGCAAGATGTGTGAGGAGCCGCTGTATATTAATATCAGTCCCTCGCCCCGGCATAAACCCGGATTGATCAGCATGCACCAAGGCAGTGATCACAACATTCAAGCGCCCTGCTAAAATCTGGGCCAATATCTTGGCATCGACATTTAGGAGAGATATCGGAAGGTACGAGTAGCACTGGTCAGGGGCCTTGCCTCGTTTGAGAATGACTACTATAACTGCCTCAGCCATGGTCTGGGGGAGACAGTCCCCCTCCACAGCCTTTTGTAGCATAAGTTTAAATGCGGGAAGCAGTTCCTCTACATATGTCAAAGAGTTCTGCAGGGATGCCATCCAGGCCCGATGTCTTACCGTTTTGCAGGGAGGACACCGCCCGCCGAATTTCATCCAGCATGATAGGGGAGTCTAATGCATCTCTGCAGCAACCTTTTTAATGTTTTATTGAAGCGTTCCATCAAGCCATAAGTTTAAGGGGGTACACGGAGGTTCGCAATTGTGTCACCTTAAATAAATTGCACAACTCCCTAGGTACTCGTGACATAAATGGGGTGTCCTGGTCTGTAAGGACTTCCTTAGGGATACCAACCCGACTGAACACCATGAACAGCTCTTTGGCAATTTTCTTAGCAGATGCAGTGCGTAAGGGAACGGGTAGCGTAATCCATGATTACAAGAATATGCTGATGACCTCGGGCAGACTTAGGAAGTGGGCCCCCCCATGTCCATGGCAATACTCTCAAAGGGCACTTCAGTAATGGGTAAGGGCACTAAAGGACTTCGGAAGTGGGGTAGTGGGGCTGACATTTGACACACAGGACAGGATTGACAATAATTCTCAATATCTTTCTGTATTCCGGCCAGTAAAAACCTGCGCAACACTTTCCCTGGTTCTCTCAACACCTAAATGACCTCCTAGCAAGTTTCCATGGGCAAGTTCCAACACCACCCGTCTGTATGGCTTAGGGACCACCAACTGTTCAACAGTTTCATCATTCTTTTTACATACACGATACAGTAAATCCTCATTGCTGCTGAAATAAGGAAAACAGGGCCTGTCCCCTGGTTTGACAGGTACATCATTAATCACTACTATATTTTCCCAGGCCCTGGCAGGGGGGGGTCTTTTCCCTGCTCGGTACCAAGGTTTTCCTTTTGCACATTAAGGTCAGCAAACTAACGTAGCCTCAGAGTCAGCAGACAGCCGGCACCACCTTCACTGGTTGTGGGGACTTCCCCAGGCTCCTCCAGTTCCCCCGCCATAATCGAGGAAGGGAAAACCTGGAGAACCCTGAGACGAGTCCCCTGAACCAACATTCTTTGGCAGGAGTTCTGGCTCGGCCACTGAGTCAGTTACTGCGACCGGGTCGGGATGATCCCACAGTTCCCAAAACTTAGAGAAGTCCCTACCAATGGCCTCATGTACCAAGTGGGGCACAAGTCCAACCTGATGGGTCACCG
Source organism: Rana muscosa (assembly GCA_029206835.1). NCBI lineage: Eukaryota > Metazoa > Chordata > Amphibia > Anura > Ranidae > Rana > Rana muscosa. The sequence goes on along the minus strand of CM055116.1, from coordinate 35,610,923 downwards.
TACCCAAGTCAGTTTTAAAGTTAACAGTGGCTATAGCATACTCCCGGGTATCCCCATGTACATAGATCACAGCAACTTTTTTAGCATGAAAATTCACAGTTTCAACCATCTCAGCTTTAACCAAAGTCACTAGACTTCCAGAGTCCAGCAATGCCAAAATAGGCTTATCATTGACAGTCATTTGGCACATGTGTTTTCCTACACTTAGCACTGCAGCGCATGAAACAGCAGCAAACATAGACTGCCTTCTATAAGATACATCACACTGCATGGGTTCATCTGTCAATGGACAGTTTTCTGCCACATGTCCCAGTTTGTGGCAACGGAAACACCTGATGTTGCCCCAGTTTGGTTTGCTGACAGGCAGTGGCTTCCCTTGTTTGGGACACCAAACTTCAGTCCTGGCACCAAAAATCCTCCCCCCTATCTCCTTGCCATGCTTACCACCCACTTCTCCTGAAACTTACCGGTTGTCTGGGGAGACCGTGGCTTTGGGTGGAAAGTCTGTGCGGCTGTAGGGGTGGTGACGAGGCTCTCTGCAGCAAAGTATCTCTCCACAAGTTCCACCAGGTTGTTTGCCGACATGGGGTCTCCTTGACTCCCCCACTTCTGCAGGGGAATTGTCAGTGACCTCAGGAATCGGTCCATGACTACTATTTGTGGCCTAGACAGGGACTCCGGCTGTAGCCATTTCCGCACCAGGTGGATTAGGTCGATCATCTGCAATCTTGGGGGCCTCTGGTCTTGGAAGAACCAGCTGTGGACCCACTGTGCTCGAACTGCCAAGGTGACACCGAGTTACGCCAAGATTTCCTGATTGACCTTTTCATAGTCTCCTGCTTTTGCCGACTCCAGATCATAGTAGGCCTTCTGCAACTCTCCAGAAAGCAAGTGGGCGACCAGTCCTGCACACTTGGTTTTAGGCCAACCTTCCCTCTCAGCGGGGCATTCAAACGTTAGCAGAAAGGCCTTTGGATCATCATCTGCAGTCATCTTGGAAAGAAATCGACCCACATGGATGTCTGAGAGCTTGTCTCCAACATCATTTTAGCAGGTGACCACTGTGCCTGCATTCTCCGCCATATGTAACCTGGGGGACAGGTAGCAGGTCCAAAGCTCCCTGGGATGAGCAGTCTTTCAGGCACAGATACCAAATCCAGTGAGGTAGTGACAAACAGTGCAGTGTTTATTTGTGATATATACAGGTGCTGTACAGAGTTCCAAAAACAAATAGGAACAAAAATAGCCAAACAAAAACCGAGCCGTGTCTCAGCACAACTATACAATATTTACAGATCCTTTACTACCAGGCTGAGCAAGCCTACAGCTTTAACAGCTTCCACATACACAGCTTAATAGCTTTTACAAACCTGTTGCTCTCCTAGACAGAAGTTGCCTGAGGTTCCCAGGCCAAGAGCACTGGCTGTCTGTCTCAAATGAGTTTAAATTAGCCTGGGGGAGAGGACCAAGACCCGAACTGGATTATGGATCAGAGATTTCTGAATGTGTATGAGAGGAGCCTAGGAGACGTATAAACACCCAAAGGACTTTTCCCTTCTCTCTCTGGGACTCTCTGCTACACCCTTCACACCTAAGAGTAAACCATATATTAAAGTGGTTCTAAAGGCTGAAGGTTTTTTACCTTCATGCATTCTATGCATGAAAGTAAAAAACCTTGTGTGCAGTAGCCCCCCCCCATACTTACCTGAGCTTCCTCTCAATCCAGCGATCTACACGAGCATCGGCTCTTCGGGGACTCTCCCTCCTCATTGACTGAGACTGAGCTTGGGCTGCTGTCAATCACAGCCAGTGAGCCAATGAGGAGAGAATCTTTACAAATGTCAAATCTTTACAAAGATTTCAGACAAAAAGAACAAAGATTCAGAACCGATGTCCCTGTTCTTTCAGCTCAAAAAGGTAATCATACTTGTGGCACATACAATCTTTTGACAACTACCTTACAGAAGACATCAACCCATTTGATTTAAGAGTACAAATCTTTCCAACTTTAAGTAATCTTTACTAAAATATTAACCAGCAATGGGAAGATAATTTAGGTAAATGTTCCAGAGGTACAATGAATGTACTAACTGAGGAGTACAATAAGCGGATAGGCGGATTGGACAAAGATTGATGAAATTATTTCTCAACTGTCATCTCAAGTCACATTCTGCCTATACATTACAAGAAAATAACTTGAAGGAACATCCAGGGCCATCTTTAACTTTGATTGGGCCCTGGGCAAACATTTTCACGCCCCCCCCCTCCCCCTCCATTCTGAGACATACAAAAAATAGCAGGTAGACTCAAAATCAGTTCACTGCAGCAGATCATGCAGCGATTGCAATTGTTTGCCAGAGGTTAAAGCCTATGCTTACCGCTCACTGGCTGGTTGCTGACGGGTACAACACATAATTTCTGCTTGCCGATTGGTAGATAGAGGTTACTGCACATTAGCACTCACTGATTGGTTGCTACAGAATAATCCACATCATTACCACTCACTAAGCTGTGGAGCAATCCCAAATAATTAAGCAAGTAAAACGGCACATTAATACACATACTACAGGAGTGGTTCAGAGACTGCGGACATACTACAGGAGTGGTTCAGAGACTGCGGACATACTGCAGGAGACAACCAGAGACTGCGGACATACTGCAGGAGACAACCAGAGACTGCGGACATACTGCAGGAGACAACCAGAGACTGCGGACATACTGCAGGAGACAACCAGAGACTGCGGACATACTGCAGGAGACAACCAGAGACTGCGGACATACTGCAGGAGACAACCAGAGACTGCGGACATACTGCAGGAGACAACCAGAGACTGCGGACATACTGCAGGAGACAACCAGAGACTGCGGACATACTGCAGGAGACAACCAGAGACTGCGGACATACTGCAGGAGACAACCAGAGACTGCGGACATACTGCAGGAGACAACCAGAGACTGCGGACATACTGCAGGAGACAACCAGAGACTGCGGACATACTGCAGGAGACAACCAGAGACTGCGGACATACTGCAGGAGACAACCAGAGACTGCGGACATACTGCACGAGACAGTTAAAGATGAGCCGAACACCCCCCGCACCATAACCTGCGGACGGGCCAAAAGTTTGCGCAAACTTTAGAACCCTATTCAATACAATGGACTCGAACGTTCGAAATCAAAAGTGCTAATTATAAAGGCTAATATGCAAGTTATTGTCCTAAAAAGTGTTTGGGGACCCGGGTCCTGGCCCAGGGGACATGTATCAATGCAAAAAAAAGTTTTAAAAACAACCGTTTTATTGGGAGCAGTGATTTTAATGATGCATAAAGTAAAAAAAAAGTGAAATATTAAATATCGTACCTAGGGGGTGTCTAAAGTATGCCTGTGAAGTGCCATGTGTTTCCCGTGTTTAGAACTGTCCCTGCACAAAATGACATTTCTAAAAGGGAAAAAAGTCATTTAAAACTGCATGCCAATATAAGTCGTTGCGCTCCGTGCACACAGCATTATAGCGGCAGACAGCGACGAGGCAACATCGGGCGGAGAGAAGAGGGAAGAAGACGACGATGAAGACCCCGCTAGCAAAAGAGCTGGAAGAAGATAGCGGGGCGCCCGGCAGAAGGCAGAAAGAACCGGCAACCGTGGAGAAGGCACCGGAGAGCGGGAGAAGAACCAGAGAGCGCGGAGACGATACCGAAGAGCAGAAGAAGAGACCCCCAAAGTCGGAAGAAGACCCCCGAAGTTGGAAGACCCCCCGGGGCTGCCTAATAAATTACTTTAAAAACCTGTGTTGTGTTTTTTTTTTTACTTTTTGCCACCAGGTGAATGGGTAGGGGTACGATGTAACCCATACTCATTCACATAGGGTGAGGGGCCGGGATCTGGGGGCCCCCTTATTAAAGGGGGCTCCTGGATTCCGATAAGCCCCCCGACCACAGACCCCGACAACCAACAGCCAGGGTTGTCGGGAAGAGGCCCTTGTCCCCATCAACATGGGGGCAGGGTGCTTTGGGGTGGGGGGGCGCAGGGCGCCCCCTGCCCAAAAGCACCCACTCCCCCATGTTGAAGGCATGTGGCCTGGTACGGTTCAGGAGGGCTCGCTCGCCCCCCCTTTCCTGTCCTACCGGACTGCGTGCTCAGATAAGGGTATGGATTTTGGGGGGACCTCCACGCCATTTTTTTTATTTTGGTGTGGGGGGGTCCCCTCTGAATCCATACTAGACCCTAGGGCCTGGTATGGACCTGGGGGGAGGCCCCCACGCTGGTTTATTCTCAATTTTTTTTTATAGCCGGCAATGTTTATTTTTTTTACATTTCCTTTAACAACCAGCTATAAACAGGTTTAAAAAAAAAAAAATACGCAAATCGCCCCAAAATCGCGGTACTTGCGTTTTGGATGCGGGTCCATTGAATTCCATTACATGCAAACGCTGTTTTTTTTTCCCCTGGGGAAAAAAAGTTCCCGACCCTTTCCAAAAACGCAGAGGCACAAAAATGCATTGATGTGAACATGTTCCATAGGAACCCATGTTAAAAAATTTCCCTGCATTTATGCGAAATGCAACAAAAAACACATTAGTGTGAATCGAGCCTTACAGACCCTTTTTTAAAACGTCCGTCCCTGGGCATGAGGCCCAAGAAAAAAGAGGGGGAAAAAAAAAGTGTTTCCAAGGTGTCAACTGGCCCTTAGGCAGTTGCGTTTAACCTCCTTTTTCATAAAGCCAAAAAATTTGTTCAGACGCCAAAGATTTCCACGTTTCAGACGCGGTACCGGCGTTTAGCCGCGTTTTCGTTTAGAAGTGTTTTTAAAGGTGACCTATTTTTTTTACGTTGAAAAACTCAAAAATGATGGCAAATTATGAAAAACCAGTAAAAATATATACAAAACAAAAATGTAATTGTGGACAATCCACAACTTGTGGCAGGTGACGTAGCAAGTGGACAATCCACAACTTGGGGCAGGTGACGTGGCAAGTGGACAATCCACAACTTGGGGCAAGTGACGTGGCAAGTGACACACTAAATACAACTACACTGCTGCTCTCTCAGCTGCTGATACTCACTCTGGTCTCACAAAATAGCTGCAATCGTTAATAATACTGTTTTTTGGAGCTTAGGGCGGCTCCTTATCATGTTAACGAACTAAACGTTTATAGACGCAAATACGGTAAAACGCGGCATGCAAGCGCGTTTAGAAACGCTGCTTTTAACCTTAGTTCTGAAGACTTTGCAACAGCGTCCCGTGTACATGGGGCCTAAAAACGCCTATGCCATTTACAGCTCAAAAACGCCATGGTGGTCATGAGGCCATAGGCTAACATGGAGAGGCGTTTTTAAGCTGCAAAAAACACTCAAACAAGCAGATGGAAAAACGTCCGTGTGCATGTAGCCTTATATTAACCACTTGCGCACTGGCCACTTAAACCCCCTTCCTACCCAGACCAATTTTCAACTTCCAGCGCTGATGCACTTTGAATGACAATTGTGCGCTCATATAACACTGTAACACAATGAAAATGTAATAATTTTTTGCCCACAAAGAGCTTTCTTTTGGTGCCATTTGATCACCTCTACGTTTTTTTTTTTTTTTTTTATATATAAATACAAAAGACTGACTAAAAAAAAATTTGGGATATTTTAATATTTAGTTCGAAAAAAAAATCTCCTTCATTGATGTACACTGATGAGGCTGCACTGATGGGCACCGATAAGGTGGCAAGGGTGGGCACTGAGAGGTGGCATTGCTAGTTGGCACTGGTGGGCATTGAGAAGTGGCACTGCTAGGTGGCACTGATTGGCACCAGTGGTGGGCATTGATAGGTGGCACTGGCAAGGGTTACTGATTGTCACAGAATTGCCTCTTCCTCTTCGGGCCTGATGTCCCTTGCACATAAGCCAGTGATTGCCTTTTTTTATGCTCACGCTGTCAGCATAAGGAGAAAACAAAAACCATTACCCAGCTTTTGTTTACATCACGTGTTTAGCTGTCATTGGCTGACAGCTGATCACGTGGTAAGGGGCAGGGATCGGCCCCTTACTCGGATCTTTCATCACCCGAGTCTCAGTGACTCGGTGACCACAGTGCGCGTGCGAAGGGGAGGACGTCTATTGACGGACTCCCGGCAATTGAGGACCATGCTGTGGCCGTCGATCAGTTATAGCGCTGATCTCAAGTGATTAAAGAGGGTCTAAATGGGCCATTGACATGCATCACAATTCAACTTAGGAATGTGTCTTTGCAAAGTTAAACTAAATTAAATCCATTTTTTCTTATTTTTGCTTGGGGATAGAGTGCAGAGGGATTACAAGTCTAGACAGTTTTTGGGGATGTCTGCACCCTTGATAGGGTGAAGACAACTCCCAAATTTGGCCACTTTATCCTTCCAAATGATTCACTTCCTGTCACATAGCCACACAGGAAGTGAGGGTAAATCCCTACCAATGACTTTACTTGGGGACACACAGGTCAATCTAAATACTTTCCCCATTATGTACATTGCACTCCAGCATTTTGCTGGGTACACCCCAAATTATTAGGGATTTTGGACTTTGGGGTTTATTTACTAAAGGCAAATCCACTTTGTACTACAAGTGCACTTTCTGGATATCCGAGGGGGACATGCAAGGAAACAAAAAAAAAAAAACACCATCTTTGCTTTTACATGATTGGATGTTACAATCACCAGTGCTTCCCCTCAGATTTTCAGCAACTACACTTGTACTGCAGAGTGGATTTGCCTTTACGAAACCCCAAACTACCAAATGATTTGGGGTGTACACAACAAAGTGCTAGAGTGCAATTTGCTTAATGGGGACACTAGTTAGATTGATCTGTGTGTCCCCAATAAAAGACATTGATAGGGTTTTACCTTCACTTCCTGTTTAGCTGTGTGACATGAAGTGAAGCCAATTTTACTAAAAGGGACAAAAATCCCCACCTAAAAAAAAAAAAAAACAAACAAACAAACAAGCAGGGGTTCTAACACTTACTTGGTTTCCCTCAAAATGCCCACAATTAGAATAGTATTGCCTTGAGCTATTTTTAAGTGCAGTGCTCTAAATCAGTGCTACTCAAGTACCCCCAACAGGCCATGTTTGCAGGTTTTCCTTCGTCTTGCACATGTGCTTTAAATCACAGTCAATGGTTTGGTATTTTGAACACAATTCTCGATAAGATAAATTCACAAACCATGTCCTGTTGGGGGTACTTGAGGACTGAGGCTGAGAACCACTGCAGTAAAAAGGAAAATTTAATACTTACCACTCTGTATTTATTTCCTGGTGACTATCCATGGCAGCACACAATACATGCATATGCTACCATGAAGGCATCAGGGTAGACAAATCACTTTTTTTTTGTAATTGTATGTTTGAGATTTTTCACCAAAACAAGAAAAAGCAGACACAATACAGAGAAGTGTCACAATTGTCTTATATAGAAAAAGAGAAGCATCTCTTAGTGAATGATATCATGATCAGAAGAAATAAGAGAAAAGAAAAACAAGGGAGGGGAGGGTACACCAATGGATCTTGTTGACACAAACTATATATACTATTATTTTATATATGAACAATAGTTTTTAGGCTAATCATTCAAACACGAAGGGACTAGTTGCCTAGGGGACATTTGATAGCAATTTAGGATAGGTATCCAGGATTAAAAGAGGAGTTGTCCCAAGGATCCCATATCTTTGAGAATTGAGGCAGAGAAGCGTGAATTACCGCTGTCATGTGTTCCATCCTACGTAGCTGTGCTACAGCCAATATCAATTGGGATTGCGTGGGGGTGTTGGGAGATAACCAAGGGGTATGTATTACGCTCTTGGCGGCCAAGAGAATATATGACATCAACTTTTTGGCATGTTTAGATATTCCAGGGACTGGGAGGCCTAACAAGTAGTGGGCCGGGTCTTTTGGGACATCCATCGCCAACACAGACTGAAGTACTGATTGGACCAAAATGGCAAAATTACCAGGCATTCCCAGAAGATATGGTAGTGTGTTCCTATATCTCGCAAGCATCTCCAGCATTTCTGGGATATAGAGGGATCATATTTATGGATAACCTCTGGGGTCCTATACCAGAACATGAGGACCTTATAAGCTGTCTCTCTCTGCTCCATGCATCTGGATACTTTAGATATGGAGGTCCAGATCTCCTGCCATTAAGGAAGGGATATAGGGATTGGAAGTACCTTGGCCCACCTCTGCATGTATACATGAGAATCTAGCGTAGGCAGATTCGAGTCATGGAGGATCTTATATATAGAAGATATGAGACCGGGTTGGTATGGGCCTTGGGCACAAAGCTTCAAAGGCATTGAGCCTGTTTCTATCAAGATTCTAAGGCCAAGGCAGGTGATATAGAATGGAAGTAGTGTTTAAATTGAAGATATGAAAAAAAAAGCTTTTTGAGTATATCAAATTGTTTTGAAGATCTTGGAAGGAGAATAATTTGCGAGTTACAGGATGCACTAGGTGGCGGAGCTGAAAAATGCCCGCCCGAGACCATGGGTACATGTTATTGTAGGATAGGCTATCCGGAATATCCGGGTTGAAAATAACGTTTAAGAGAGGTGGGCATGGAGGAGAGAGAGAGAGAGAGAGAGAGAGAACCCTTTGTTACGTTTTTATCAGATAGATAGAAAGAGTAAATAGCATTGGTCCTAGACAGATATGTCTGAGCTGAGATATGGAAGAAGTCAAGTCGGCCCAAAGCATTGAACAAGGATGTACAGGGCTAGTAACACTGATTTCTAACTCTGACCATCTACTCGTTGCAAAGCATGATGACCAAGAGATGGTCGCTGCGAGATGGATAGCAAAGTAGTATTTTCTGATATCGGGTGCTCCCAATCCTCCTTGAGAGCGGGGAGCAAATACCACTGTGCTAGCAATCCTGTGCGCTTTATTACCCAAAATAAATTTAGTGAAGGCCCGTTGAATATTTCAAAGTTGTAACATAGGGAGCGCAATTGGCAATGTTTCAAAAAGATATAAGAACTTCGGGAGTATAGCCATCTTGAGGACATTTATCCTACCCAGAAGAGACAGAGGACATTCCGCCCATTTACAGAATAAGCCATGTGTTTCCGAAATTAGGGAGGGGAAGCTAGCTTGATATATTATAACAGAGAATCAAGTAAAGGTATTGGGTTTTTTGGGGTATTAGAAATTATACTAGCTTAGAGCAATAGCCTGCCGGCTGCATGCTTACCTCTCAGGAAATCAGAAGTCGGGTGTGGTGTGCTTCACAGGAGGTCATCAGACACTTCCCATTGTGGCGTGTGATTTGAATACCCATCCTACCTGTCTGCTGATTTGCAGATCCTCCCTGATAGTAAGCAGGTGCTATGCTTCTCCACCCTGCCGTCCGCTTGGGGTTCCCCGTGAGTGGCCCCCTCGTCATACCAGTGGACAAAGTCCCGGCGCAGCCGTCACCGCCGAATGAAACCCATGGCATCCCCGATAGCCAGGCGCGCATGCGCGGGACCGCGACGGCACCTGGATGGCGCCATCCATCCTCGCGCATGCGCGACGCACCTCCCACGAATGCCCGGCGGTGAACATGGGATGGCACGGCACTGGAAAAGCGCCATCTAGTGGTGCAAGCATCCACCGTAAGCTCTAGTGGAAGGGATGCAGATCGCATCCCTCCCCCAGTGCCGGAGAGCAAATCGCGTGCATGACAGGATGCCCACAAAGAGCAGGGGGGCGGAGGCCCGGCGGATCGGAGGGACCCATGGTCATGGGAAAGAAATGAGGAGAAGAAGGGAATCAGAGCATATAATTCAATTTAGAAATGCAGGTTGTCATGCGTTATTATACAGGTTATTGGGGTACATCATTGTAGCAGCCATTTCATCTTGTTGTTATTACATCATAATGATAACTTAGAGTAAAAAGAGCTGTACCTTAAAAAGGTAATGGTATGGAAATAGGAAAGATTAGGGATAGATGGAATGAAAAGGGAAAGGGTCAATATCTTACAAGCATTTTTGTCTTGGGATTTGATTTCTCTAGGGAAAGTGAAAGAGGGGAAATCGGGGTCATATACCGAATGTATAAACAATTTAACCCTTTTTGATCAATAAGTAAAATCTTTATTTTTATTTTTATGTCTTAGAATAATTATTGTATGCTCTACAGGTAATTGGTAACAGTCAGATCTTGCTAATTATTATATTATATTAATATATATATATATATATATATATATATATGCGCGTCTATATGGATGTTACCCCCCTAAATAAGAGGGGGGAGGCGACTCAAGGAATCCCTGTTAGCCCCAACTAGTTTTACCCGAGACAAATCCCAGATCATGTGGTTAACTAACTAGATTTTGCACAATATCTTGTGCATTGCTTCAACGTAGCCTCCATAATCACATCTATTTTCAACCAAAATATATACACCACAGCTCATAAAAAACCTCTCATGTGTCAATGGGAAAGGGGTGTTTAACCACCCAGAAGAAAAAAAAAAAAAAAAAAAAACTTGGCTTGGTTAGACACATATGGGATATGTGAGAGGGCTGCGCATCCCGATTTGAATGCTGGACATGGAGAGAAAACGTTTCCCGTGGGACTTTTTAGCAGCAAGAAATAATTGAAATTTAGTAAAAAAGTTTTATTTGATGAAAAGGCGCTTTGCCCTCGTAGATTAAAAATGAGTACATAAATGTATGAGCTCCGGTATTTACAAAGCCAGACAGTGTATACAAAGACGGTTCAAGTCATGTACAAAGGTGGACAAGATGAATAATAAGATCACTTCAATAAGCTATCAGCTTTTTCATCCTTCAAAATCACTATTTTTTAGTAATATACATTTTCTCATTAATTGTCACCTATAGGTCAACTATGCCCCACTTTGCACTCTTATTTTATTTCCCATCACTTCACTCACACATACTGTATATTATTCCTTTATTCAATTCTTTATATAATAATCATTTAAATTTCTTAAACAAAACATTACTTTTACATAAATACAATGACAAACATTTGCCAGCATCTGTTATTTTAATCGATACTGGTGTCTTGGGGCATACCTTTGACATAATAGTGAATAATAATAGGACAGCCCCAGCAACGCATGCAAGGATCATATACACCTCTCAAGTGAATCAGTTAAGAGCTCTAGCCTCACCTGTTTGAAGCTAATATAAACTAATAAAAAGTGCAACATATATGCAACATTGAAATTGATTATTATTACAAATTCTAGGTGCTCGGCACAGGGTACATAGCTACCCAGTCACCCAACCTGCTTTCTTGCCCGCAATTGGGGCGCCCATCCTAAGTGCGTGACCCCCTGTGAGCAGAGTTGCCTGTGGGGCGGACCCACCTTGGAGCGGGAGGCGGATGCTTTGGCGGCATGGACCTATCTTGGGAGACTTGGGGAGACCATACGGAATCTAGCTTTTTAAATCTCCGGTTCAGCCATACTATGTGGCAAGGAAGGTAAACAGGAAAATTTCTCTAGAAATAGATATATGTATAGCATTCCTTTTTTTCGGCTGTCCCTCCATTAACTGATATTGACTACTATGAAAGATATTCTGTATTAACCTTATGACTTGCTGTAACCAATGGGAGACGCTTAAAGTATGCTTTAATCCTAATATATTGTTTTTTGACATTCCATAGAATATAAGACCCCCTTGAGGAAGACCTTAATGGGTCGAAATGCAGCGGGGCTCTCTTCTGTTCACCATATGCATTCAAGACGTATGATCTTAATATTCATCTTGTCCACCTTTGTACATGACTTGAACCGTCTTTGTATACACCATGTCTGGCTTTGTAAATACCGGAGCTCATAAATTTATGTACCAATTTTTAATCTACGAGGGCCAAGCGCCTTTTCATCAAATAAAACTTTACTAAATAATGATTTCAATTATTTCTTGCTGCTAAAAAGTCCCACGGGAAACTTTTTCTCTCCATGTCCAGCATTCAAATCGGGATGCGCAGCGCTCTCACATATCCCATATGTGTCTAACCAAGCCAAGATACAGAGTGGGATAAGATGCCGTTAGGTGTATACCGAGATATTTAAGGGAAGCAGAGCACCAATGGTAGGGGAAGTTATTTTGTAATGTGGTAAGAAGCGTGGGGGGAATATGTATAGGAAGAGCTTCCGTCTTGGCCGTATTAACTTTATAACCAGAAAGTTTACTAAATGTATCTAATAAAGCGTGGAGGTTGGGGAGAGAAATATGTGGTTTAGTTAAAGTAAGCAATATATCGTCTGCGAAAAGAGACAATTTGTACTCTCTTTATCGCAGAGAGACCCCACTTATGTACGGGTGCATGCGGATGGCTTCAGCTAGGGGTTCAAGGCATAATATAAACAATAAGGGGGGAAGGGGGCCCCTTGTCTAGTTCCATCGCTATGCGAAAAAGGGCGGGGACACAAAAGACGCCAGTTGTACTTGGGAAGTGGGTTGGGAATATAAGGCCTGAAGAGCTGACATAAAAGAGCCTGTGAACCCAAAGCGCGTAAGTGTGGCAAACATATATGGCCAGCCGAGTCTATCGAATGCTTTCTGAGCATCTAAGCTCAAGATAAGGGCAGAGCGGGATGTTTTGTCAAGTAAATCTATCAGGTCGATGGTGCGTCTAGTGTTGTCCCCAGCACGTCTACCTGAGACAAAGCCTACCTGATTGTTATGAATAAGGCTAGGTATAACGGAGGAAAGTCTGTTGGCTATGATTTTTGTAAAGATTTTATAATCTGAATTGAGTAGGACTATGGGCCTATAGTTATCTGGTAATGATGGGGGTTTGCCAGGTTTCAGGAGAACTGTAATGTGGGCATGTAAAAATTGAGGGTGAGGGACAATGCCCTTCTGTAGAGAAGTAAAAAGGTCTATTAGAAATGGGCTTAGAATTGGGAGAAAGGGTAAACCGTCTGGTCCCAGTGACTTATGCAAAGGCAGCTCTTTAGCAACTTCAGCTAGTTCTTCTGGCGTGATAGCAGCGTTAAGGGTAGCTGCTTGAGATGACAGTTTGGGCAATTTTAAAGGGTCTCAAAAGGAGTTAAATTCATCCTGGGAGAATAGGTGCTTGGGGTCTGTATTTATACAATTATATAGCTTATTATAAAATGCCTCAAAGACCTTGGACATCGTTTGTGGACAGTGAGTTGGGGTTCCATCAGCCTGGGTGAGAAATTCGGCTAGTAGTGAAACGGACGTGGTTTGAGCTTATTTACTAGCATCCTATGCGGTTTGTTAGCAAATTCGTAGAATTTCTGTTTAGCCCAGAGTAAGGATTTGGAGCATTTGTTCATATCAATAGATTTTAACTGTTCTCGTAAAGAGTAAAGAAAAGGCAGGTGACCCATTGAGACCCATAGATGCCATAACCATGCCTCCATCCCTGGTACATTAAAAAAGAAGAAGAAAGAAATTGGGCTGTGGGACTTTAAATGAGGCATGGATGGGCGTAGGAAAAAAGTCTAGGATATCAAAAATGAGTAAACATCACTGTCCCGTTGGGGAATAGTCTGTAGCCATGTATACATGCTGCATAGTCAGTCTGAAGAATGGAAATCAAGGCATGGATATAAATATAAAAATGTATTGTATCATGGTAAAAGTACACATGGATCATGCAAACAAAGGCATAATGTAAATAGAGGTTATCACATAGACATGATCAAAATTCACTGTTGAGACATGGCTGAAGCAAGTAATGACAGTTAAATGGACATACAGAAACAGTGAAATTGATTATCCAATTGAAAAGTCAAGAGTACACTTAATAGAATTCATAGTTGGGCAAGCTTTACTTGGCATCCCAGAGCATGGACTCATGGATGGGCGTGGGAAAAAAGTCTAAGATATCAAAAATTAGTAAACATCACTGTCCCGTTGGGGGAATGGTCTGTAGCCAAGTATACATGCTGCATAGTCAGTCTAAAGAATGGAAATCAAGGCATGGATATAAATATAAAAATGTATTGTATCATGGTAAAAGTACACATGGATCATGCAAACAAAGGCATAATGTAAATAGAGATTATCACATAGACATGATCAAAATTCACTGTTGAGACATGGCTGAAGCAAGTAGTGACAGTTAAATGGACATACAGAAACAGTGAAATGGATTATCCAATTGAAAAGTCAAGAATACACTTTGTAGATTCATAGTTGGGCAGGCTTTACTTGGCATCCCTGAGCATGGACTCGACGCGTTTCTTGGCGTTTAAAGCCAGTCATCAGGAGTGGGGTGCATGTCATTTGACTAAAAGGGGAGATGGATAGACAGGTCAAATAAAGTCTTGAAAAGAATGATGTCATGTTTGAAACAAAATAACAGAATCAGGTGGTCTGATACGTTACCAATGGCAAAGCCCGGAATGGGGTTGTCCCAAGCATTTGAAATATGGCGTAGAGTGGTGGTCCTGGATGCACCGTCTCACCCGGGGCTGAGGCGGGGAAGGCCCCCCAATAAACACTTCAACGGTCCCTCAATCAAGAGGAGAGCCAAGGAGAAGATGGCATGGGACATCCATCAAGGAGGAACCCAGACAGCCACGACACAGCGCCAAACTGATGGAGAGGCATAGACAGGGTACAAGGGCAGAATGCTGGTGGAGAGATGAAGAAATGCAAATGAGCAATGGGTGAAAAAGAAGATTGAATGGTTTGAGAACCAAAATTGAAGTGTGAGTGGGGGAGGGGAGGGGAGGGAAAAACAAAAGGGAGCAAAGGAAGAGGGGAGTGAATATGTAAATGATGTGCTGGTGGATCCTAGTGGGAATAATGTGTGATGGGTGCTGGAAGAAATTAAACAAAGGGATTGATGATGACGCATGACTGAAAGGAGTAACAGCCAAATTTGGCAAATCAGCTGAGTGTTGGTGTAGGTGAATCTGGTTTGAGAGGGAGCCAAACCAAATCCCAAACAATGCTAAATAGCAATAAAATAAAATGTGTGTTTAAAGCAGTGTGAGCAGGGTGCAAGGCAAAGAGGTGACTGTGTGCAGACGTGTCACCGTAGGGGAGGCTAGTAGCAGACCTTCTGCTTTTCGTAGCTGGGAAAGAATATCAAGTCTCTGAGCTGCAGAATCCCTCTTTAAGCGGGAGCCAGCTGAGATACATAAGCCTCTAAAGTATGTTTTATGGGCCTCCCACAGGGTGGACACATCTGCCACAGAGTTGTCATTCAGTTGGAAGAATTTAGTTACATTTTGAGACAATTGAGTTTCAGTGATTGGATTGTGGAGGAGAGAGTCATGAAGCCTCCAATGACAAGTTTTAGGTGTAGATGAGGAAAGTGTGAGATCAAGCTGAACAGAGGCATGGTCTGACCAAGTCATAGGGTTTAATTCTGAGGCTACAGAGGATGTCAGTAAAGGGGCCGTGACAAAAATATAATCCAATCTGGAGTACATCTTATGTGAGGGGAAAAAAAGAAAATTGTTTGTGCGTGGGGTGTTTGATTCTCCAGATATCCAGTAGGTTATGAGATCTGATGAGTCTACGAAAAGAGGCAGATTGGCGTTCTATTTTAGCTGAAGGGGTGGAAGAGAAGTGTGCTTCTGTCTCTTCTAGGGGACAAGGTCATATTGAAATCTCCCCCTACAATCATAAAGGGCTGAGCATATTTGCAGAGTTTCCCAAATACAACAGTGAGAAATTGGATTTGACCCGAGTTGGGGACATAAACATTGATCAAAGTGAAAGAGCATGAGAGATAATCGCAGTCCAGGAAAATATATCTACCCCGAGGGTCCATGAATGAGGATTTTACTCTCAAGGGGCAGGATTTTCTAATCAATATGGCAACCCCCGCTTTGCCAGAGGGGTCAGAAGCTATGAATGAAACAGGAAAATGTTTTGCAGCAAATTTAAAGGATCCCCCAAGCGGAAATGTGTCTCCTGGACCAGAATTATGTTCGCAGCCGAAGATTTGAACTCTTTTAAGGCTAACCAGCGCTTATGAACAAAGTTCAAATCCTTCACATTATAAGTAAGAACCCGTAGAGCCATCACGATGAAACAAGGTTAAGCTATGATGACCATAATAAAAAAGAAAAAACATCCACGAAAACATAAACAGACAAAATTGGCAAAAAAAGTCCATGGTGCATCCTGTGGAGGGAAAACATGAAATAGTACTCAAAATTAGTGAGGAATGATGATGAAAAAACATGTAAGCAAAGCAAACAAAAAGTGAAAAATAGGACCTATAAAAACAAAAAAAAAATTGAAGTATAGCCTGGGAGGTAAAAACCGCCCAGGAGTAGAGTTGAGCGGACACCTGGATGTTCGGGTTCGACGGGTTTGGCCGAACTTCGGAAAAAAGTTCGGATTTGGGACCGAACTTTAACCCGAACCCGGACCCGAACCCCATTGAAGTCAAGTCAATGGGGACCCGGACTTCTAAAGGACTAAAAAGGCTCTAAAAAAGTTATGGAAAGGGCTAGAGGGCTGCAAATGGCAGCAAAATGTTGTTAAGAGCATGGCAAGTGCTCTGCAAACAAATGTGGATAGGGAAATAATAACTTAAAAAAAATTAAAATATGCTGGAGGCCCCCTTTTCAGCAGAAGAGGTACGGGAAGTCATTAAGAACCTCAGAAACTCAACGCCACGATGCCACACATATGGTGGGAATGCTCCAGAATACGCCCTTTCTGGAATAAATTATTTAATTTAATGGATAAGCTAGTGGGAAAATAAAATACTTTGAAATAAAAATGTAGCGGGGTGCTAAATTTAAGGGAAGTGTTCGAGTGGTAAATAGGCTCAAACACCCTAATTCTGTAGGATTCATGGACCATTTTGTCCTCGGGGGACAGTATTGGTGTGCAGTTCCCCGCGGCCTACAGGTGGCGCTGCCATGGTAGGCTAGGGTTGAACCGCCGATACAGTGCTGTGCCTTTTGTGTCCCCTCTTGGCAGTAGTACAGCGGGGAACCTGCTGTGCATGCCGGGAGAGCATATAAAAAGGGGCAGACCTTTGGCCTGGGGGCTGATGTCCAGTGGGGTCCACGCCCAGGTGCCTTCGGCCTGGGTGCATGTGTTCCTGTTCCATCTCGGGTACCTTTAGCCCGGGGTGAGGTACTATCCTGGAGTTCCTGCTGCCCTAGGTATGGAGGCCTAGGTTCGGGAGTAAAGCCTGGAGTCCAGAGCCTTCGTCTGGAGTCCGCTAAGGGTCGAGGAGTCTTAGGGTGCCGCCTCGTGTAGGGGACCATGTTCCAGGGAAGGGAGGATCATTCTGATGGACCGATGCGGGAGTCACGGTGAAGGAAGGGTCTGTTGACTCCCTGGAGAGATGTCTTCCCCTTGATATGGACTAGGTTCGTAGAAGGAGAAGCTCAAGGTCATCTTGACTGTATCAGAGGCCTTATTCACCCGGCCCGTGGCAGGGGCCTTATACACCCTGGTCTGTGGCAGAGACCAAAGTTCTCCAGGTCTGTGGCAGGGGCCTTGTACACCCGGTCTGTGGCAGAGACCAACCTTAAGGTCTGTGGCAGAGACCGTGCACCTAAAACTGTTTGAGAAACCTAAAGCAGTGAAGTGAATGTGCTACGTTTGTGCCTGGACCTCCTCCACACCTTAAGCTGTCCTGTTTCTTTGCTCTAACCTTTTCTATCCGAGTAGAGTTTATTTTGCCATGAGAGAATAAGAGTTGTAATTTCAGCTGGTGTGGACATTGACTTTACTGGGAATTAAAGGACTTGCCTCTACCTACAGTAGAGGTGAGAATCATCCTCTGGAGGAGTTTTTACTCCGGCTGTGGACACGGCCCGTCAAGTACACCGCTCAACCTCTTTATGTAGGAGGGTACGGGCTGGTAGTGCGGTGTGCCTTTCTCCCTCCTGCGAGGAGCCAACAACATAAAGGCAGGTAAGGAGGAAAGGATCTGTGCGCTACAAAAAAATAAAATAAAAATTATAATCTTGACCTAGGAGGACGAGGTCCATATGGAGTAGGAGGTTGAGGTGGCGGTGGATGCGGCTGTGTAGGTGGAAGCGGCGGTGGAGGAGGACGAGGTAGCCAACACTGGTTCAAAAATACAACAATGGCTGGGTAAGGCCGGTGATGTGTCGAATTCTGTCCCCCGTCAAATAGTGTCCACCCTGTACTGCGCTTGCTCAGTATGTAGGACAAGGGGATTTCGAAAATCTCCCAAGACGAATGGCGCCTGCGTGGTGAATTCAGGTGAAGGCCACACCATCCGTGGTTCAAGCCGAGCCAAGTGAGGCCGTGCCCGAAGCGTGGCGATCGAACCGAGCCCGTGAGGGGCCCTTTTACTATGTGCTACCGTATGTCCACTTGGATGGTGGGGCTTGAACCTGCACTCACTGCGCAGGCGCCGTTCATCTTCGGAGATTTCGTGAATCTCCTTGTCCTCTGTACTGCGCAAGCGCTGCGCCTTCGCAGTATGGGCCGTACACAATCCGATGGCCGGACAGTTTTTGTCACAACACCGGTATACATGTCTATTCTGCACAAGGTACAGACAAGTCCTGTGGGATCCATGCCTGGTTCATTTTAATGAACGTGAGCTTGTCCACATTGGCTCTGGACAGGCAGCTGCGCTTGTCTGTGATAACGCCCCCTGCCGTGCTAAATACACTGGAGAAAACTATATAGAAATAGTTTATTTCACACACCTCCACATATGTATAACACACTGCAAACTATTTTTTGTGCCCCTAAATGGCGTTTTTTGGAAGAGCAGGACACACCCACAGTACGTAACCGCTGAATCGCACAGCTACAGAACTGCAGAAAATGCTATTAAAAAAAAAAAGTTGTTTTTTTTAGTATAGCACAGTAGGAGAAAACTATATAGAAATTGTTTATTTCACACACCTCCACATATGTATAACACACTGCAAACTATTTTTTGTGGCCCTGAATGGCTCTTTTTGCAAGCGTACATAAAAGTGCAAATTTTTATTTTTTGCCCTAAACAGGTCTTTGTGCACAAGCAAAATAAAATGCAATTTTTTTATTATTTTTTTGCCCTAAGGGTCTTTTGGAAAAGAGCACAATAAAGTGCCTTTTTTTTTCCCCCTAAATGGATCTTTTTCAAAGAGCAGAATACACCCACAGTATGGAAATGGTGTATCTCTCAACGTAATATATGCAGTGCTGGTGCACTGAGCTTGCAGATAAAAGTTAGATTTTCTTTGACACTGGGCTCATGGCAGTGTAAAAAGACTGTGCACTGCAACACAAACAGGTAAACCTATGTAGATCACTGATTTTAATCTCTGAATCTGGACTCCTATATAATATATCTCTCTCCCTGAAAGCACCAACAGGAACCTGGCCCTACACTACACTATCTCTCTATCTTTTCCCTCAGATTGCAGAATCAGGACTACCTCATGTATTTTACAATCTCTCCCTATTAGCAACAGCAGCAGCCAAGATCCTCTCCCTATCTATTCTGAAGCAGAGTGACGTGTGTGCTGTGTGCCTCTAGCTTATATAGAAGCTGGGTCACATGTTGCACTGACCAATCACAGCCATGCCATTAGTAGGCATGGCTATGATGGCTTCTAAGGGCACACCAGCTAATCAAAAGGTGATTGGCTGGCCCCTGAAGCATTTCTAACTGCGTAATTAGATTGCCGAACCCCAACCCAAACCCGGACTTTTGCGCAAAGTCCGGGTAAAAGCTAAAGTTCGGTACGGACCTGAACTTTACAGTTCGGGTTCGCTCAACACTACCCAGGAGTCCACAGCCGTGGCCGTGGATCATAAGGACGCACACGAGGGACCCCCAACTTATCTGGAGTGATCCCCGCCGTCTTCCAACAAAATTTTAAGAAACTTGGTAGAAAAATTGAACCATAGTCTACAGAAGAGGCATCCCATGTGTATGAGTGTGAACTCTCCAAACTAGGGGAAATTTGGTGAGGCAAGGGCCGAAGCCAAATTGAACAAACTGCAGGAGAGACATCTCTCAAGGTGGGAGTCTAGGGAAAGGGTGTAGAGTAGGCCTTCTGTGATTTCTGGCGAGCAGGGGTCCAAATCCGGCCTGGAATGGATGCAGGTTTAGGTGTTGTCGGAAGTGGTATGGGATCTTCATCTGGCAGCGGCGGAAGACCAAGATTGCGTATGAACGCCTCACTCTCCTGAAGATCCCTCATGGAATATTGGACACCATCTTTCGAGGCAGACAAGCGGAAGGGAAATCCCCAGCGGTATGGGAGATGGTGGTTTTGCAAGTGGGCGGTCACTGGGCGAAAGCTGCGGCATTTAGCAAGGGTTATAGGAGACAAGTCGCTAATTTTTTTTATTTTAGCCCCCTTAAATTCCAGCCGAGACTTATTGCGAGTGGCCATGGTCAAAGCTTCCTTGCTATCGTAGTAATGAAAGCACACTATAATGTCCCTGGGGTTCGCTCCTGCAGGGGGTTTAGGAGCCAGTGACCTATGTGCTCCATCTAGTCTCCAGTCTATGTCCAGTATCAGAGGGGCCACAGTGTTAAAGAGGCTTAGTAGATATGGTTGGATCTCTCCGTCTCCTATGGCTTCAGGGACACCTCTAATACGCAGATTTTGGTGACGTTCCCTGTTCTCCAAATCCTCCTGTTGGGATTGGAGCTGGGAGATGGATTGTTTTAAACCAGCATTGTCGTCTTCCAAGACATGAACGTACTGTATCAAGTCATCAATTTTTTTTCTAAAACATCAGTGCGCTCACCAATATGAGCAATCTCCCCCCTCAATTCGTGCGCAAGCTTCCCCATCTCCCTGGAGACATTGCTGGTCAAGTCCTGCAAGAGAGCTTGTAACTTATTGTCCAATATGTCCACTGTGACGGGAGCTGACATTTCTGTAGATGGGGTGGGCATAAAGATCTGAGGAGTGTCTCTTACCTCTCCGCGAGTGCCAGCCATAATCGGGGCTGGGGATTCGGGCCTACTCAGGAAACGGTCCAGTGTCTGTATAGGCCGCAGCTCCAGTGTGTGGGATTGAGCAGATTGCTTCGGCCTGTATTTCACCATGGGGTGTTTGGACAAGTTAGTGGTCAATTGCGGCGTCTCCCGTGGCTTATGTAGTAGTCGTACGCTGTGTGGGAGCAGTGGAAGGCGGCAGGAATCAGAGCGGAGGAGTTACATGTCCCTCATCATTGGGCGTCACGCACGTGTCCCCTGTAATGACATCCGCGTTGTAGGGAGTACAGGAGGGAGCGGAGGTTTGTGAGAAGTGGAGGCCTAAATAGTCCAGCAAACAGAGGCTTATGAGATATGGAGGCTCAGGCAGTCCAGCAAGAGGGGGCCAATTAGGGATTTAAGGAACTCTGGAAATCCGGAGTGGCGTAGATCAGGCCTGGGGAAGATGTGGGGGCCGTGGATATAACACACAGGCTGGGACCAAATGCTGACCAAAGATCGGTATATGACAATATGTATTTGAAAGGTTAGCAGTCCGATCCACCCCTTGTGATGTGTGAGGAGAGAATAAGGCATCCGAGAGGCTGGAAACAAGAGCAAGCCAGGAGTCTGGGTGTAGCAAGATGGCCGCTGAGCTCCAGGACTAGGCCGAAGCTGCGGCCTGTCCTAAAACGGCCACCGTGCGGAGGGGCGGCGATCCGTCTGGGCCACAGCTCTCTCTCTAGGGGATGACTGCCTACAGCTGCCGTGGAGGTGTTCTGCCTCTATTAGGGTTGCTGGCATAGGTGAAGGAGTGCGAAATGGCCGTATGGCACTGTACCTGAAGAGGGAAGATGCGGCTGGCTCCGTAGGCCTCAAGATGGCGGCGGCGGGCTGCGGGTGGTCGCCCGGGATCTTCTGGCTGGTCCCCTCTGGTGTCGACTCGGTCTGCCCCCTTCCAGAGATGCGGCCACAGGGGGATGAGGCAGCCGCCCGTCCCGCGGGTTGCAGTACTTGAGAGCGGAGGATGCCAGAGGCTCTGCAGGCCTCAAGATGGCGGCGGATGTATGGAGATGACCTCAGACCAGGCGAAGCCACTGCCAGCCAGTGTCCCCAATATAGAGCGGAGCCGAGGCAGAGGATGCCTAGGGATGATTGGGGCTTGTTTGGAGGCTCACCAGAGTTGATCCTGCAGAAGATGGCCGTAGATTGTGAGAGGGTCTGCAGAGATCCATCTAAACACGTCATCCTCGGCTCAAGTCCAGACACGCCCCCTCAAATCACACTTTTGTTTTGACATGCCAATAAGCATAGTTAAGCTACAGCTGTCACATTTGTTGCATAGAAAAAAAAAAACACACCAAACTTTGCATCAAATTTTATTGGTCAACAAAACAGGACTTGGAAAGCACAAAGGGAAGCAAAACAAATTAAAAAATTTAAAAAAAAGACATGATTTAGCAAAATAATGCAGCACAGACAATTAAATCAAAGTGAACAAACGACACACATTAACAACATCAAATATATTTGGAACATATCCCCCACACAAAAAAAAAAAACAATCAACAAAAGTAAAACAAACA
This sequence comes from Rana muscosa, assembly GCA_029206835.1. Classification (NCBI taxonomy): domain Eukaryota; kingdom Metazoa; phylum Chordata; class Amphibia; order Anura; family Ranidae; genus Rana; species Rana muscosa. The sequence goes on along the minus strand of CM055116.1, from coordinate 35,588,475 downwards.
TCTGTTTTGCAAAGACATAACAAATAAAATGCATGTGTTACAAACTCGATAAGGACACCAAAATGTACATTTTGCCGGCGCCAAACACACACACACAATCTTGCCTCTTTTCAGGGCAAGGGAGAGAATGCTATCTGCAAGCTTTATATAACATAGGTTTGTGTGCTAATGAGGCAATTGAAAACACATGCACAGTCCATGAAACACCCAAAATGCAAGTTCACCCAATGTAGAGACTGAACTTCAAAGTGGGTACACCTGTTAAGAATGTCCTTCAATTACTAACCCAAAAAACACACTAGGGAAAAAAAAAGAGCCTAACATGGGCAAAAGTTATACAACAAATACGATTGCAGTCTATGGGAACTGACTTGTTAATTTTGCTTGTCCCCACTTGGCTGGCTTTTTTTCTAGGTATTGGCCTTAAAATAAGGGCCCAGGTCCCACCCTAAGGGACATATATCAATGTCCCCAATTTGGACAACACCAAAACAAGGAGAAGTGCCTTTAAATATGCCAAATTGCTTGAGGGCCATTTCACACCACATGCAGTGCATTGCGTTTTTTATGCATCAAAAATGCATGGAAAGTTGGTTATATGGTTCTAAATGGCAGTGTTTGTTTCAGTGCGTTCCAGTTCCACAAAAAAAGTAGAACATACTGCATTTTACCTGCACTGGACTGTACTGAAACGTTGCAAAACGCATCAAAAACGCACTGGAATGCACCGAAACACACCTAAATGCACTAAAAACGCACTGGAACACACGTGTCCTTATCTATGGTTAATAAAAAACAGGGGTGAAAAAAAAAGCACTGGACTGCATCAAAAACGTTCCAAAAATGCACTGGAACGCATTAAAAACACGCATGCAAAAAAGCACCTGAAACGCATCCGGATTGCGTTTCTATGGTGTGAATTGGCCAATTCACACCATAGAAACGCCATTTTTGATGCCATTTAGGCCATTTTTGATGATTTTTTTTGTGCGTTTTTGAGCCTTAGAAAAACCCAATGTGATAGAAACATTAAGGTTGGGGACCCTTTAAAAGAAATGGTATATTATAACAGTTAGAGAATCAAGTAAAGGTATTGGGTTTTTGGGGTATTAGAAATTATACTAGCTTAGAGCAATAGCCTGCCGGCTGCATGCTTACCTCTCAGGAAATCAGAAGTCGGGTGTGGTGTGCTTCACAGGAGGTCATCAAACACTTCCCATTGTGGTGTGTGATTTAAATACCCATCCTACTTGTCTGCTGATTTGCAGATCCTCCCTGATAGTAAGCAGGTGCTATGCTTCTCCCCCCTGCCGTCCGCTTGGGGTTCCCTGTGAGTGGCCCCCTCGTCATTCCAGTGGAGACAAAGTCCCGGCGCAGCCGTCACCGCCGAATGAAACCCATGGCATCCCCGAAGGCCAGGCGCGGGACCGCGACGGCACCTGGATGGCGCCATCCATCCTCGCGCATGCGCGACGCACCTCCCGCGAATGCCCGGCGGTGAACATGGGATGGCACGGCACTGGAAAAGCGCCATCTAGTGGTGAAAGCATCCACAGTAAGCTCTAGTGGAAGGGATGCAGATCGCATCCCTCCCCCAGTGCCGGAGAGCAAATCGCGTGCATGACAGGATGCCCACAAAGAGCAAGGGGATGGAGGCCCGGCGGATCGGAGGGACCCATGGTCATGGGAAAGAAATGAGGAGAAGAAGGGAATCAGAGCATATAATTCAATTTAGAAATGCAGGTTGTCATGCGTTATTATACAGGTAATTGGGGTACATCATTGTAGCAGCCTTTTCATCTTGTTGTTATTACATCATAATGATAACTTAGAGTAAAAAGAGCTGTACCTTAAAAAGGTAATGGTATGGAAATAGGAAAGATTAGGGATAGATGGAATGAAAAGGGAAAGGGTCAATATCTTACAAGAATTTTTGTCTTGGGATTTGATTTCTCTAGGGAAACTGAAAGAGGGGAAATCGGGGTCATATACCGAATGTATACACAATTTAACCCTTTTTGATCAATAAGTAAAATCTTTATTTTTATTTTTATGTCTTAGAATAATTATTGTATGCTCTGAAGGTAATTGGTAACAGTCAGATCTTGCTAATATATATATATATAGGCTCTATATCTATGCCGGGTGGCAGCGGACCCAGAGGTGAACTGATGAACTGAAGCGTCACACAGCAGGAATCTCGAATGCAAGCGGATCGTCTGGAGAAAAAAGAGGGGAACAAGAAGCCAGAGCAAGATGTGGATGAGAACACCGAAGGAAGAAGGAAGATGAAGATGAAGAACAAGATGGAGGAAGAAACCCGAATGAAGAAAAGAAGATGATGGAAGAAGAAGGTGGAAGAAGAAGAAGTAAGAAGATGGAAGAAAAGAGAAGATATTAATAAAGGAATTGTCAAACACCGGCTATTGTCATTTTTAAATTTTTTGACACTTTCTTTGTGAAATGGTAGGGGTACATTTGTACTCCATTACCATTTCACACGGGGGGCGGGATCTGGGGGTCCCCTTTGTTAAAGGGGGCTTCCAGATTCCGATAAGCCCCCTGCCCGCAGACCCCCACAACCACCGGCAAGGGTTGTGGGGATGAGGCCCTTGTCCCCATCAACATGGGGACATGGTGCTTTGGGGGGGACCCCAAAGCACCCTCCCCATGTTGAGGGCATGTGGCCTGGTACGGTTTAGGTGGGAGGGGGGCCGCTCTCTCGTCCCCCCTCTTTTCCTGCGGCCTGCCAGGTTGCGTGCTCGGATAAAGGGTCTGGTGTGGATTTTTAGGGGGACCCTCACGCCATTTTTTTTTAAGTTTGGTGCGGGGGTTCCCCTTAAAATCCATACCAGACCTGAAGGGCCTGGTACGGATTTTGAGGGGGACCCGCACATCATTTTCTTTTTAAATTGGCACGGAGTTCCCCTTAATATCCATACAAGATGGCTGTTCGTCGCCCCCCGCTGACACCCAGGCCATCGCAGATATGGCACACCCTACCGACCAGACGCGACAGGCGGAGGATTCGGTATGATGAAGCATCTCCCCGGAACTAAATTACATGCTTGCCTGCATTGTTCTTCGGCCATAGGCCTATACCCTGACTTGGATGACGCTGCACTTGCCACTACTCTTCGCTCTACCTTCAGGGAATCTGTCCCTTGGTGTCGATGCTTGTTGCTCCCCCCAGCAATGTCATTTTTCCTACACTTTATTTTTTTGTATTTCCATTTCGTTGCCCCTTTTTTAGTTTGGGCTGGAGTTTTGATCTATTGCTGTGTTTGAAACTTGAATGTCTCAGTTTTCTCTGGTGTTTATCAGGATGCCAAAGAGTTCCTGATCCTGTTGCTGTTTTTTTTCTCTATTTTTTGATGCCTATCTCCCATCTATTCATTTTTTTTTTGGTTTTTATTCTGTATTATTTCTGTCTCAGGTTATCATACATTTTCATTGCGGTTCAGACTTTTCATGTCAGACATTAATAAAGCTCTTGAACTTTTTCATCCTTTGATATATGTGATGTTACTTTTTTACAGGTTTGCTTTTTTTCAACTTAGCCGTAAGGCAGCACCCCTCAGCAGAGGCTTGAATGAAGGCATTTCACCCACCCCTATCCTGCATATGCCACCCTATGGCTCAATATGTCTGATGAGCTCCCCCTTCATTTGGTTCCCCAATAACTAATTGTATCTCACATAATGTGAAGGGTTTTAACTTTCCTTCAAAGAGACGGAAAGCCTTTTCTCACTATAAGCAACTGAATGCCAAGATCCTGCTGCTGCAGGAGACGCACTTTTCTCACTCCTCTCACCCCAAGTTTTTTAATAAGGCTTTCTCTCAGGCCTTTTATACCCTTCATTCCTCTAAAAGCAGGGGTGCGGCCATATTTTTGGACTCTTCCTTTCCTATGGATGTACAGCATATCCATAGAGACAAGGAGAGTCGTTATGTTATTATTAAAGGAGTGGTTCACAATAAAGAGCTAACAATTGCCAGTGTCTATGCTCCTAATGATGCTGTGGCTTCCTTTTTCACAGCTTTTTTTTAAACTTTGGCTAGATTTCAGGTGCCACATATGCTTGTTGGAGGTGATTTTAATTTGGTTGCTAATTCTACCATGGACAGATGCTCAATCTCCTCGGGCTCAAGGGCTTTCCCTAAATCTCTTACTAGACAGCTGCATGATTTCCAGCTATTGGATACCTGGAGAGCTCATAATTAGTGATGTCGCGAACATAAAATTTTCCGTTCGCAAACACGAATTTCCGCAAATGTTCGCGAACGGGCGAACCGGGCGAATCGCTATAGACTTCAATAGGCAGGCGAATTTGAAAACCCACAGGGACTCTTTCTGGCCACAATAGTGATGGAAAAGTTGTTTCAAGGGGACTAACACCTGGACTGTGGCATGCCGGAGGGGAATCCATGGCAAAACTCCCATGGAAAATTACGTAGTTGACGCAGAGTCGGGTTTTAATCCATAAAGGGCATAAATCACCTAACATTCCTAAATTGTTTGGAATAACGTGCTTTAAAACATCAGGTATGATGTTGTATCGATCAGGTAGTGTAAGGGTTACGCCCGCCTCAGAGTGACAGACCAAACTCTGACAGACCAAACTCCCCGTTTAACGCACCACAAACAACCGCAAACAGTCCATTTGCACAACCGCAAGGCTTTAATGATCACCTTAGATGATCACAAACAAAATTTATGTTTTTTCTATGCAAAATTATCCAGCCGATCGCTTTTGGTCTGTTCACAATGAAGCAACGACCTTATCATCTGGGGTGTGCCAACATTGCCATTGCCAACACACTCATAGAGGTAGTCGCTTCATTGTGATATGCAAGCCCCTTCACCACAACAAGGTAACAATCACGAAGGGCTGTCGCGAAGCGTAGGACTTAAAAAGCTCTGCATGTCCTCCATCAACAACACGTCTGTAAAGCGTCCTGTCCTTGCCGGCATGGTCGTTGTAGGAGGAGGATTACTTTCACCTCTTCCTATGTTAGATTCCCGTTGTGCTGTGACATCACCCTTATACGCTGTGTAAAGCATACTTTTAAATTTATTTTGGAACTGCTGCATCCTTTCCGACTTCCGGTAATTCAGTAACATTTCAGGCACTTTCAGCTTATACCGGGGGTTTAGTAGCGTGGCCACCCAGTACAGGTCGTTCTCCTTCAGCCTTTTTATACGAGGGTCCCTCAACAGGCACGACAGCATGAAAGACCCCATTTGCACAAAGTTGGATGCCGAGCTACTCATGTCCCATTCCTCATCCTCACTGAACTCACTGAAGGTCTGTTCTTCCCCCCAGCCACGTACAACACCACGGGTACCAGATAGGTGACAATGAGCACCCTGGGATGCCTGCTGTGGTTGGTCTTCCTCCTCCTCCTCAAAGCCACATTCCTCCTCTGACTCCTCTTCCTCAGACTCCTCTTCCAGCGTTGCCGCAGGTCGAGCAAGCGATGCTGATAAGGCTGTTTCTGGTGGTGATGGTGACCACAACTCTTCCTCTTCACGCTCACCTATGGCCTGATCCAGCACTCTTAGCAGGGCACGCTCCAGGAAGAAAACAAATGGGATGATGTCGCTAATGGTGCCTTCAGTGCGACTGACTAGGTTTGTCACCTCCTCAAAAGGACGCATGAGCCTACAGGCATTGCGCATGAGCATCCAGTAACGTGGCAAAAAAATTCCCAGCTGCGCAGAGGCTGTCCTAGCACCCCGGTCATACAAATACTCGTTGACGGCTTTTTCTTGTTGGAGCAGGCGGTCGAACATTAGTAAAGTTGAATTCCAATGTGTCGGGCTGTCGCAAATCAAGCGCCTCACTGGCATGTTGTTTCGCCGCTGGATATCTGAAAAGTGCGCCATGGCCATGTAGGAACGCCTGAAATGGCCAAACATCTTCCTGGCCTGCTTGAGGACGTCCTGTAAGTCTGGGTACTTACGCACAAAGCATTGTACAATCAGATTCAACACATGTGCCATGCACGGCACATGTGTCAACTTGCCCAAATTCAATGCCGCCAACAAATTGCTTCCGTTGTCACACACCATTTCGCCGATCTCCAGTTGGTGCGGAGTAGTGATGAGCCGAACACCCCCGGGTTCGGTTCGCACCAGAACCCGCGAACGGACCGAAAGTTCGCACGAACTTTAGAACCCTATTAAATACAATGGATGCGAACGTTCGAAATCTAAAGTGCTAAATATAACGACTATTATGCATGTTATTGTCCTAAAAAGGGTTTGGGAACCCGGGTTCTGCACCAGGGGACATGTATCAATGCAAAAAGAAGTTTTAAAAACGGCCGTTTTTCTGGAGCAGTCATTTTAATGATGCATAAAGTGAAAAAAAAAAGTCAAATATTCCTTTAAATATCGTACCTGGGGGGTGTCTAAAGTATGCCTGTGAAGTGCCACGTGTTTCCCATGTTAAGAACTGTCCCTGCACAAAATTACATTTCTAAAGGAAAAAAAGCCATTTAAAACTGCTTGCGGCTTTAATGTAATGTCTGGTACCGGTAATATGGATGAAAATCTTTAAGAAAAATGGCATAGCTACCCCATCACACACCCCCCCCCCCTACCCCAGCCCATTACCAGCCCCTTTGGGTCTTGTATGGATATTAAGGGGAACCCCGCACACAAAATAAAAAAGGCCCTATATACTCTGAACAGCCGTATACAGGCGGTGCATACAAGACAGGGACTGTAGGTTTGTTCTTATGTAGAATCTGTTTGTAATTTTGAACAGGTACATTGTTTAAGTGTAGCTCCAGCCAAAAAATATATTTTTAAGCTTTTTGGAAAACATAGGGAAGGGTTATCACCCCTGTAACATTTGTTTTGCTGTCTGTGCAGTGTGCACCTGTTCAGAACAGTTCACCTCACTTTCCGTCCTAATGACAAATGTTTTTTTAATAATTTGGGGTTTTTATTGAAACAAGAATTGGTGATAAAGAATCAGTGGAGAGGAGACACTTTTTTTCCCATATTACCTCTTACAGGAGAGAATTTGCCTTCCTAGGGGTAGATTTCCTCTCACTTCCTGTTGTATCCTTCCGTTTGCAAGGAGGAGTCGTTTGTAAGTTGGATGTTTGAAAGTAGGGGCCTGCCGTATATACTCAGCTGAAATTTGCCCCTTACATGTTGGTGTTGCCACAACACTGTGAGCCCTCACAGTTACTCTTGGCGGGCGCATGAATGGGCCCTGCTGTGAATTATTAGATCAAGAATTGTAATTGCATGCCCCTGTTGAACAGGGGCTGAAAAATTGGGCCTTTGGTGGTGGTGGTGGTGGTGGTGTTGACACAACACTGTAAGGCCTCACAGTTAGTCTTGGTGGGCGCAGGAATGGGCCCTACTGTGAATTATTAGATCAAGAATTGTAATTACATGCCCCTGTTAAACAGGGGCAGAAAAATTGAGCCTTAGGCACTGGTGCCACAACACTGCAACCCCTCACAGATACTGTACTTGGAGCACAGCAATGAGCCCTGTTGCAAAGTATTGCATCAAAAATTGTAATTACATGCCCCCGTTAAACAGGGGCTGAAAAATTGGGCCTTAGCCACTGGTGCTGGTGCCACGACACTGCAACCACTCCCAGATACTCTAGTTGGAGTGCAGGAATGAGCCCTGCTGCAAAGCATTGCATAAAAAATTGTAATAACACACCCCTGTTAAACAGGGGCTGAAAAATTGGGCCTTAGCCACTGGTGGCGGCACCCAGAAACAAAAATGTTCTTCCAAGCTATCATCGTCAATCGGATCATTGAGGAGGAGGAGGATAGTCAGTCAACATAACAGGACAAACTCTCAGCATCAGCATCAGTCTTGAAGGGATGTGAAATTTGAAAATAAATTAGTCTGTTATATCAGCTTCAGGTGTTTGGTAGCTGGTGGTGATCCAAGACTGGTTCATCTTTATGAAGGTCAGTCGATCAACAGAGTCGGTGGACAGGCGCACCCTGTGATCCGTGACAAATCCTCCAGCAGCACTGAATGTGCTTTCTGAAAGAACGCTGGATGCAGGACAGGCCAGTAGCTCAATTGCATACTGTGCAAGCTCTGGCCAGTGATCCATCCTCAAGACCCAGTAAGCCAGAGGATTTTCGGTGGGGAAGGTGTCCAAGTCTGACCTTGCCCCTAGGTATTCCTGCACCATGTATATCAGATGCTGGCGATGGTTGCTGGAACCGATCATACCTTGGGACTGCGGACTAAAGAATTGTCTGAACGCTTCGGTCAGACGGCCACCTTCCCCACCGCTCCTTCTTTGACTGACCGAAGCCTCAGCAACTCGTTGTCCAAGACCAGGATTTTGTAACCTCCCAGTCTCTGGGAACGCGTTGCACAGACCTTTCTGCAAGGCCTCCCGGAGTTGTCTCATCCTCTGCTCCCTCTGCGACGGTAAGATAAGGTCCGCAACCTTACCCTTGTACCGTGGATCAAGGAGAGTGGCCAGCCAGTAATGGTCCCTCTCCTTGATCCGAAGAATACGAGGATCCTTCCGCAGACTTTGCAGGATCAGGGAGGCCATGCAGCGTAGGTTAGCTGAGGCATTCAGTCCGGAGTCCTCTGGGTCACTAAGGACGACATGATCCGCAGCCACCTCCTCCCAGCCACGTACAAGTCCACTGGTTTCTTGGGACTGTAAATCATCCCTAAAAGACTGATGCTGATGATGCTGAGTGCCAGGCTCCACCTCCATGCTGACACAATCCTCCTCCTCCTCCTCTTCTTCCTGTGCGATGGGTGGGACAGAAGGAACACTGTCTGGGTAAAGGGGGCCTTGAGAGGCAAGGAAGTCCTCCTCTTCCTGCCTCTGTTCTGCCTCAAGTGCCCTGTCCATTATTCCATGCAGCGTATGTTCCAACAGGTGGACAAGAGGTACAGTGTCACTGATGCATGCACTGTCACTGCTCACCATCCTCATGGCCTCCTCAAATGGTGCCAGGGCAGTGCATGCATCCCTGATCATGCCCCACTGGCGTGGTGAAAAAAACCTGAGCTCCCCTGACCCTGTCCTGGTGCCGTAGTCGCACAGGTACTCATTGATGGCCCTCTGCTGAGTGTGCAGCCGCTGCAGCATGGCCAACGTTGAGTTCCACCCGGTGGGCATGTCACATATAAGGCGGTTCTTGGGCAGGTTCAACTCCTTTTGCAGCTCAGCCAGGCGAGCACTGGCATTAAAAGATCTGCGGAAATGCACACAGACTTTCCTGGCCTGCCTCAGGACATCCTGTAAGCCCAGGTACCTGCCCAAGAACCGCTGCACCACCAGGTTAAGGACATGAGCCACACAGGGCACATGGGTCAGTTGTCCCTGTCGGAGAGCAGAGAGGAGGTTGGTGCCATTGTTGCAAACTACCATTCCTGGCTTAAGCTGGCGTGGCGTTACCAGCTCTCGGCCTGCCCCTGCAGAGCAGACAGAACCTCTGCCCCAGTGTGGCTCCTGTCCCCCAAACACACCAGCGCAAGCACGGCATGGCATCTTTTTGCCTGCGTACTTGCGTAGCCCCTTGAACGCCTACGGAGCACCGCTGCTTCCGAGGACAAAGCACAGGAAGAGGCCACGGAGGAAGAAGAGGAGGGGGTGGAGGACAGAGGTGTGTCACAACCAGTAGTAGCATTTTGGAGGCGTGGCGGTGGAACAACCTCCAACACTACTGCACCTTGTCCTGCATCCTTCCCAGCTGCCAAAAGAGTGACCCAATGGGCCGTGAAAGAAAGGTAACGTCCCTGTCCATGCCTGCTGGACCATGAGTCAGCGGTAATATGCACCTTACCGCTGACCGCCCTGTCCAGCGAGGCCAAGACATTGCCTTCCACATGCCGGTAGAGAGCCGGAATCGCCTTCCGTGAGAAAAAGTGGCGTTTGGGAACCTGCCACTGAGGAACCGCACATTGCACAAACTCACGGAAGGGGGCCGAGTCTACCAACTGAAAAGGCAGCAGTTGAAGCGCTAGCAATTTAGCCAAGCTAGCATTCAACCGCTGGGCATGTGGATGGCTGGGAGTGAACTTCTTTCGACGGTCAAGCAGCTGGGGCAGGGAAATTTGCCTGCTAGAATCGGACGTTGGTGTACTGCTAGCAGAGTGCCCGCAAGTACTTGGCTGTGACACACCTAATTCTACACCTTCGTTCCTCTCAGAGCAGGTTTCAGAGAGGACTGAAGGTATAGTGGGGTTGGAGATCCCAGCTGATGCGGTGCAAGAAGAGGTCAGCTTTGTTCTTTGGTGTGGGTCTTTAAGGTAGGCTTGCCAATGAGCTGCATGGCAGGTCAACATATGTCTGGTCAAGCATGTGGTGCCCAAGCGGGTGATGTTTTGGCCACGCGATATACGCTTGAGACATATGTTGCAAACAGCAGCTGTGCGATCTGATGCACTCGACTCAAAAAAGGCCCACACCAAAGAACTTTTTGAATAACGGGCAGAGGCAGCGCCTTGCACAGGCGGAGCTCTGCGGTGTGATTCCGTCGGTGTGCTGCCCTTACGCTGGCCCCCGAGGGCATCCTGCCTCGTTGGAGATGTGCCTCCTCCTGATCCTCCTCCTCCTCCTCCTCCTCTCTCCTATTAGGCACCCACGTGGAGTCAGTGACCTCATAATCCCCTCCCTCCTCATCACTGGAGCCAATCTGGCAGTATGCTGCAGCTGCTGGAACATGACTGCCAGATTGGTGTCCTTCTTGAGCATCCCCTCTCTCTGCTCTCACGCTACTGCCTTCCTCTCATCAGACCCTTCGAAACGCTGGGCATCCTCCTGGAGCATGTACCCAACACTGTGCTCAAACAGTTCGGGGGACTCCTCAGGAGGACATGGTTGGTCTAGGGAAGGAGTGACTGATGATGACATTGATACCAGGGAAGAGGACGCTTTGGCAGCTGCTTTGCCAGTACCCTGAGCCTGGGTGAGAGAGGATGAGGAGGATGAGGAGGGCTTGGTCATCCACTCTACCAAGTCTTCGGCATGATGCGGCTCAACACGTCCAGCTGCCGAAAAGAAGGACAAGCGTCTCCCATGGCCACGTGCTGATGGCGATGCACCGCGTTCACGACCAGCACTGTTGTCTCTAGACACAGAGCCTGCTTGCCCTCTTTTTTTGGCTCCTGACTGTCTGCCTCTCCTTGTTTGCCTTCCAGACATTCTAATGGTCTGCAGGGAAATGGGAAAAGCAGCAATACAGGCTAAGTTAAGGTGTAATATGGTCAGGAGGCACACTCCGCCCGCTGTAAGTGCCGCAAAATCCTGTTTGTGTAACACACCAGGAAAAAGCAGCAATACAGGCTAAGTTAAGGTGTAATATGGTCAGGAGCACACTCCGCCCGCTGTAAGTGCCGCAAAATCCTGTTTGTGTAACACACCAGGAAAAAGCAGCAATACGGGCTAACTTCAGGTGTATAATGTGCAGGAGGCTTAACAACAATGACACTGACACTGTCCCCTGCCTATCCTTCTCTCTCCCTGCACACAAGGTTTATCAAAGTATATGACACTGACACTCTCCCTGCCTATCCTTCTCTCTCCCTGCACACAAGTTTTAGCAAAAAATATGACACTGACACTATCCCCTGCCTATCCTTCTCTCTCCCTGTACACAAGGTTTATCAAAGTATATGACACTGACACTCTCCCTGCCTATCCTTCTCTCTCCCTGCACACAAGGTTTAGCAAAGAATATGACACTGACACTGTCCCCTGCCTATCCTTCTCTCTCCCTGTACACACGGTTTATCAAAGTATATGACACTGACACTCTCCCTGCCTATCCTTCTCTCTCCCTACACACAAGGTTTAGCAAAGAATAGATTTGACAAGATTTGACACTGTCCCTGCCTATCCTTCACTTTCCCTGCTCCGGAACACACTACACAAGGCCGCCGCGCTGGCGGCCTTTTATAGTGTGGGGCGTGTACTAAACCCCCTCAGCTATAATTGGCCACAGGCATCCTGCCTGTGGCCAATCATTGCTCTCCTCGCTGCCGGCGCTGTGATTGGCCAAGCATGCAGGGTCACAGTGCATGCTTGGCCAATCACAGCGCCGGGATTACACTGCAATGGCGCAGTGTATTGTGGGCCGTTCGCGTCACTCGAATTTGGCACGAACGGCCCAAATCGTTCGTTGTTCGCCGAACGCGCGAACAGCCGATGTTCGAGTCGAACCTATGTTCGACTCGAACACCGAGCTCATCCCTAGTGCGGAGTCAGCCACTGATCCACCTGTGCGTTCAGGGCGGACAGGAGTGCTGGTTCAGTGTGACTCTCTGCTTTCAGGCAAGTCAACCCCAAGACGGCGTGACACTGTCGTATCCGGGATGTGGAATACCCCCTGGGGAGCTGGGGGGTGCAGTTGATGTGGAGCAAGATGCAGCATCAGAACAGGCCTCAGCCGAGGAGGTTATCGAAGAGGATGGAGTAGGAGGAGTAGAGGAGGTGGCAGCAGGCCTGCCTGCAAGTCGTGGCGGTGTCACCACTAGGGATGAGCTTCGTGTTCGAGTCGAACATACGTTCGACTCGAACATCGGCTGTTCGATCGTTCGACGAAGATCGAACGATTTGGGCCGTTCGCGCCAAATTCGAGTGACGCGAACGGCCCACAATGCACTACGCCATCGCAGTGTCATCCAGGCGCTGTGATTGGCCAAGCATGCACTGTGACCCCGCATGCTTGGCCAATCACAGCGCCGGCAGCGAGGAGAGCAATGATTGGCCACAGGCAGGATGCCTGTGGCCAATTATTGCTGAGGGTGTTTAGTACACGCCCCACACTATAAAAGGCCGCCAGCACGGCGGCCTAGTGTAGTGTGTTCCGGAGCAGGGATAGAGCAGCATAGGCAGGGACAGTGACTTTTATTTCTTTCTTGCTTAACCTGGATTCCTTTAGTTTAGGGAAAGAGAAGGATAGGTAGGGAGAGTGTCAGTGTGTTTTGTGCTTGTGCTATAGTGTGCTTAAAAAAAACATTTTTTCTAGGGACAGAAAACTGTAGGTAGGGAGAGTGTCAGTTTCTTTCACTGTGTAAGTCCTTGTTTCTAGGGACCTGGAAGGACAGTGAGTGAATTCTCCTTGTGCTATATTGTGCTTAAAAAAAACATTTTTTCTAGGGACAGAAAACTGTAGGTAGGGAGAGTGTCAGTTTCTTTCACTGTGCAAGTCCTTGTTTCTAGGGACCTGGAAGGACAGTGAGTGAATTCTCCTTGTGCTATATTGTGCTTAAAAAAAACATTTTTTCTAGGGACAGAAAACTGTAGGTAGGGAGAGTGTCAGTTTCTTTCACTGTGCAAGTCCTTGTTTCTAGGGACCTGGAAGGACAGTGAGTGAATTCTCCTTGTGCTATATTGTGCTTAAAAAAACATTTTTTCTAGGGACAGAAAACTGTAGGTAGGGAGAGTGTCAGTTTCTTTCACTGTGCAAGTCCTTGTTTCTAGGGACCTGGAAGGACAGTGAGTGAATTCTCCTTGTGCTATATTGTGCTTAAAAAAAACATTTTTTCTAGGGACAGAAAACTGTAGGTAGGGAGAGTGTCAGTTTCTTTCACTGTGCAAGTCCTTGTTTCTAGGGACCTGGAAGGACAGTGAGTGAATTCTCCTTGTGCTATATTGTGCTTAAAAAAAAACATTTTTTCTAGGGACAGAAAACTGTAGGTAGGGAGAGTGTCAGTTTCTTTCACTGTGCAAGTCCTTGTTTCTAGGGACCTGGAAGGACAGTGAGTGAATTCTCCTTGTGCTATATTGTGCTTAAAAAAAACATTTTTTCTAGGGACAGAAAACTGTAGGTAGGGAGAGTGTCAGTTTCTTTCACTGTGCAAGTCCTTGTTTCTAGGGACCTGGAAGGACAGTGAGTGAATTCTCCTTGTGCTATATTGTGCTTAAAAAAAACATTTTTTCTAGGGACAGAAAACTGTAGGTAGGGAGAGTGTCAGTTTCTTTCACTGTGCAAGTCCTTGTTTCTAGGGACCTGGAAGGACAGTGAGTGAATTCTCCTTGTGCTATATTGTGCTTAAAAAAAACATTTTTTCTAGGGACAGAAAACTGTAGGTAGGGAGAGTGTCAGTTTCTTTCACTGTGCAAGTCCTTGTTTCTAGGGACCTGGAAGGACAGTGAGTGAATTCTCCTTGTGCTATATTGTGCTTAAAAAAAAACATTTTTTCTAGGGACAGAAAACTGTAGGTAGGGAGAGTGTCAGTTTCTTTCACTGTGCAAGTCCTTGTTTCTAGGGACCTGGAAGGACAGTGAGTGAATTCTCCTTGTGCTATATTGTGCTTAAAAAAAACATTTTTTCGAGGGACAGAAAACTGTAGGTAGGGAGAGTGTCAGTTTCTTTCACTGTGCAAGTCCTTGTTTCTAGGGACCTGGAAGGACAGTGAGTGAATTCTCCTTGTGCTATATTGTGCTTAAAAAAAACATTTTTTCTAGGGACAGAAAACTGTAGGTAGGGAGAGTGTCAGTTTCTTTCACTGTGCAAGTCCTTGTTTCTAGGGACCTGGAAGGACAGTGAGTGAATTCTCCTTGTGCTATATTGTGCTTAAAAAAAACATTTTTTCTAGGGACAGAAAACTGTAGGTAGGGAGAGTGTCAGTTTCTTTCACTGTGCAAGTCCTTGTTTCTAGGGACCTGGAAGGACAGTGAGTGAATTCTCCTTGTGCTATATTGTGCTTAAAAAAAACATTTTTTCTAGGGACAGAAAACTGTAGGTAGGGAGAGTGTCAGTTTCTTTCACTGTGCAAGTCCTTGTTTCTAGGGACCTGGAAGGACAGTGAGTGAATTCTCCTTGTGCTATATTGTGCTTAAAAAAAACATTTTTTCTAGGGACAGAAAACTGTAGGTAGGGAGAGTGTCATTTTCTTTCACTGTGCAAGTCCTTGTTTCTAGAGACCTGGAAGGACAGTGAGTGAATTCTCCTTGTGCTATATTGTGCTTAAAAAAAACATTTTTTCTAGGGACAGAAAACTGTAGGTAGGGAGAGTGTCAGTTTCTTTCACTGTGCAAGTCCTTGTTTCTAGGGACCTGGAAGGACAGTGAGTGAATTCTCCTTGTGCTATATTGTGCTTAAAAAAAACATTTTTTCTAGGGACAGAAAACTGTAGGTAGGGAGAGTGTCAGTTTCTTTCACTGTGCAAGTCCTTGTTTCTAGGGACCTGGAAGGACAGTGAGTGAATTCTCCTTGTGCTATATTGTGCTTAAAAAAAACATTTTTTCTAGGGACAGAAAACTGTAGGTAGGGAGAGTGTCAGTTTCTTTCACTGTGCAAGTCCTTGTTTCTAGGGACCTGGAAGGACAGTGAGTGAATTCTCCTTGTGCTATATTGTGCTTAAAAAAACATTTTTTCTAGGGACAGAAAACTGTAGGTAGGGAGAGTGTCAGTTTCTTTCACTGTGCAAGTCCTTGTTTCTAGGGACCTGGAAGGACAGTGAGTGAATTCTCCTTGTGATATATTGTGCTTAAAAAAAACATTTTTTCTAGGGACAGAAAACTGTAGGTAGGGAGAGTGTCAGTTTCTTTCACTGTGCAAGTCCTTGTTTCTAGGGACCTGGAAGGACAGTGAGTGAATTCTCCTTGTGCTATATTGTGCTTAAAAAAAACATTTTTTCTAGGGACAGAAAACTGTAGGTAGGGAGAGTGTCAGTTTCTTTCACTGTGCAAGTCCTTGTTTCTAGGGACCTGGAAGGACAGTGAGTGAATTCTCCTTGTGCTATATTGTGCTTAAAAAAAACATTTTTTCTAGGGACAGAAAACTGTAGGTAGGGAGAGTGTCAGTTTCTTTCACTGTGCAAGTCCTTGTTTCTAGGGACCTGGAAGGACAGTGAGTGAATTCTCCTTGTGCTATATTGTGCTTAAAAAAAACATTTTTTCTAGGGACAGAAAACTGTAGGTAGGGAGAGTGTCAGTTTCTTTCACTGTGCAAGTCCTTGTTTCTAGGGACCTGGAAGGACAGTGAGTGAATTCTCCTTGTGCTATATTGTGCTTAAAAAAAACATTTTTTCTAGGGACAGAAAACTGTAGGTAGGGAGAGTGTCAGTTTCTTTCACTGTGCAAGTCCTTGTTTCTAGGGACCTGGAAGGACAGTGAGTGAATTCTCCTTGTGCTATATTGTGCTTAAAAAAAACATTTTTTCTAGGGACAGAAAACTGTAGGTAGGGAGAGTGTCAGTTTCTTTCACTGTGCAAGTCCTTGTTTCTAGGGACCTGGAAGGACAGTGAGTGAATTCTCCTTGTGCTATATTGTGCTTAAAAAAAACATTTTTTCTAGGGACAGAAAACTGTAGGTAGGGAGAGTGTCAGTTTCTTTCACTGTGCAAGTCCTTGTTTCTAGGGACCTGGAAGGACAGTGAGTGAATTCTCCTTGTGCTATATTGTGCTTAAAAAAAACATTTTTTCTAGGGACAGAAAACTGTAGGTAGGGAGAGTGTCAGTTTCTTTCACTGTGCAAGTCCTTGTTTCTAGGGACCTGGAAGGACAGTGAGTGAATTCTCCTTGTGCTATATTGTGCTTAAAAAAAACATTTTTTCTAGGGACAGAAAACTGTAGGTAGGGAGAGTGTCAGTTTCTTTCACTGTGCAAGTCCTTGTTTCTAGGGACCTGGAAGGACAGTGAGTGAATTCTCCTTGTGCTATATTGTGCTTAAAAAAAACATTTTTTCTAGGGACAGAAAACTGTAGGTAGGGAGAGTGTCAGTTTCTTTCACTGTGCAAGTCCTTGTTTCTAGGGACCTGGAAGGACAGTGAGTGAATTCTCCTTGTGCTATATTGTGCTTAAAAAAAACATTTTTTCTAGGGACAGAAAACTGTAGGTAGGGAGAGTGTCAGTTTCTTTCACTGTGCAAGTCCTTGTTTCTAGGGACCTGGAAGGACAGTGAGTGAATTCTCCTTGTGCTATATTGTGCTTAAAAAAACATTTTTTCTAGGGACAGAAAACTGTAGGTAGGGAGAGTGTCAGTTTCTTTCACTGTGCAAGTCCTTGTTTCTAGGGACCTGGAAGGACAGTGAGTGAATTCTCCTTGTGCTATATTGTGCTTAAAAAAAACATTTTTTCTAGGGACAGAAAACTGTAGGTAGGGAGAGTGTCAGTTTCTTTCACTGTGCAAGTCCTTGTTTCTAGGGACCTGGAAGGACAGTGAGTGAATTCTCCTTGTGCTATATTGTGCTTAAAAAAAACTTTTTTTCTAGGGACAGAAAACTGTAGGTAGGGAGAGTGTCAGTTTCTTTCACTGTGCAAGTCCTTGTTTCTAGGGACCTGGAAGGACAGTGAGTGAATTCTCCTTGTGCTATATTGTGCTTAAAAAAAACATTTTTTCTAGGGACAGAAAACTGTAGGTAGGTAGAGTGTCAGTTTCTTTCACTGTGCAAGTCCTTGTTTCTAGGGACCTGGAAGGACAGTGAGTGAATTCTCCTTGTGCTATATTGTGCTTAAAAAAAACATTTTTTCTAGGGACAGAAAACTGTAGGTAGGGAGAGTGTCAGTTTCTTTCACTGTGCAAGTCCTTGTTTCTAGGGACCTGGAAGGACAGTGAGTGAATTCTCCTTGTGCTATATTGTGCTTAAAAAATTTTTTTTTCTAGGGACAGAAAACTGTAGGTAGGGAGAGTGTCAGTTTCTTTCACTGTGCAAGTCCTTGTTTCTAGGGACCTGGAAGGACAGTGAGTGAATTCTCCTTGTGCTATATTGTGCTTAAAAAAAACATTTTTTCTAGGGACAGAAAACTGTAGGTAGGGAGAGTGTCAGTTTCTTTCACTGTGCAAGTCCTTGTTTCTAGGGACCTGGAAGGACAGTGAGTGAATTCTCCTTGTGCTATATTGTGCTTAAAAAAAACATTTTTTCTAGGGACAGAAAACTGTAGGTAGGGAGAGTGTCAGTTTCTTTCACTGTGCAAGTCCTTGTTTCTAGGGACCTGGAAGGACAGTGAGTGAATTCTCCTTGTGCTATATTGTGCTTAAAAAAAACATTTTTTCTAGGGACAGAAAACTGTAGGTAGGGAGAGTGTCAGTTTCTTTCACTGTGCAAGTCCTTGTTTCTAGGGACCTGGAAGGACAGTGAGTGAATTCTCCTTGTGCTATATTGTGCTTAAAAAAAATTTTTTTCTAGGGACAGAAAACTGTAGATAGGGAGAGTGTCAGTTTCTTTCACTGTGCAAGTCCTTGTTTCTAGGGACCTGGAAGGACAGTGAGTGAATTCTCCTTGTGCTATATTGTGCTTAAAAAAAAACATTTTTTCTAGGGACAGAAAACTGTAGGTAGGGAGAGTGTCAGTTTCTTTCACTGTGCAAGTCCTTGTTTCTAGGGACCTGGAAGGACAGTGAGTGAATTCTCCTTGTGCTATATTGTGCTTAAAAAAAACATTTTTTCTAGGGACAGAAAACTGTAGGTAGGGAGAGTGTCAGTTTCTTTCACTGTGCAAGTCCTTGTTTCTAGGGACCTGGAAGGACAGTGAGTGAATTCTCCTTGTGCTATATTGTGCTTAAAAAAAACATTTTTTCTAGGGACAGAAAACTGTAGGTAGGGAGAGTGTCAGTTTCTTTCACTGTGCAAGTCCTTGTTTCTAGGGACCTGGAAGGACAGTGAGTGAATTCTCCTTGTGCTATATTGTGCTTAAAAAAAACATTTTTTCTAGGGACAGAAAACTGTAGGTAGGGAGAGTGTCAGTTTCTTTCACTGTGCAAGTCCTTGTTTCTAGGGACCTGGAAGGACAGTGAGTGAATTCTCCTTGTGCTATATTGTGCTTAAAAAAAACATTTTTTCTAGGGACAGAAAACTGTAGGTAGGGAGAGTGTCAGTTTCTTTCACTGTGCAAGTCCTTGTTTCTAGGGACCTGGAAGGACAGTGAGTGAATTCTCCTTGTGCTATATTGTGCTTAAAAAAACATTTTTTCTAGGGACAGAAAACTGTAGGTAGGGAGAGTGTCAGTTTCTTTCACTGTGCAAGTCCTTGTTTCTAGGGACCTGGAAGGACAGTGAGTGAATTCTCCTTGTGCTATATTGTGCTTAAAAAAAACATTTTTTCTAGGGACAGAAAACTGTAGGTAGGGAGAGTGTCAGTTTCTTTCACTGTGCAAGTCCTTGTTTCTAGGGACCTGGAAGGACAGTGAGTGAATTCTCCTTGTGCTATATTGTGCTTAAAAAAAACATTTTTTCTAGGGACAGAAAACTGTAGGTAGGGAGAGTGTCAGTTTCTTTCACTGTGCAAGTCCTTGTTTCTAGGGACCTGGAAGGACAGTGAGTGAATTCTCCTTGTGCTATATTGTGCTTAAAAAAAACATTTTTTCTAGGGACAGAAAACTGTAGGTAGGGAGAGTGTCAGTTTCTTTCACTGTGCAAGTCCTTGTTTCTAGGGACCTGGAAGGACAGTGAGTGAATTCTCCTTGTGCTATATTGTGCTTAAAAAAAACATTTTTTCTAGGGACAGAAAACTGTAGGTAGGGAGAGTGTCAGTTTCTTTCACTGTGCAAGTCCTTGTTTCTAGGGAAGGACAGTGAGTGAATTCTCCTTGTGCTATATTGTGCTTAAAAAAAACATTTTTTCTAGGGACAGAAAACTGTAGGTAGGGAGAGTGTCAGTTTCTTTCACTGTGCAAGTCCTTGTTTCTAGGGACCTGGAAGGACAGTGAGTGAATTCTCCTTGTGCTATATTGTGCTTAAAAAAAACATTTTTTCTAGGGACAGAAAACTGTAGGTAGGGAGAGTGTCAGTTTCTTTCACTGTGCAAGTCCTTGTTTCTAGGGACCTGGAAGGACAGTGAGTGAATTCTCCTTGTGCTATATTGTGCTTAAAAAAAACATTTTTTCTAGGGACAGAAAACTGTAGGTAGGGAGAGTGTCAGTTTCTTTCACTGTGCAAGTCCTTGTTTCTAGGGACCTGGAAGGACAGTGAGTGAATTCTCCTTGTGCTATATTGTGCTTAAAAAAAACATTTTTTCTAGGGACAGAAAACTGTAGGTAGGGAGAGTGTCAGTTTCTTTCACTGTGCAAGTCCTTGTTTCTAGGGACCTGGAAGGACAGTGAGTGAATTCTCCTTGTGCTATATTGTGCTTAAAAAAAACATTTTTTCTAGGGACAGAAAACTGTAGGTAGGGAGAGTGTCAGTTTCTTTCACTGTGCAAGTCCTTGTTTCTAGGGACCTGGAAGGACAGTGAGTGAATTCTCCTTGTGCTATATTGTGCTTAAAAAAAACATTTTTTCTAGGGACAGAAAACTGTAGGTAGGGAGAGTGTCAGTTTCTTTCACTGTGCAAGTCCTTGTTTCTAGGGACCTGGAAGGACAGTGAGTGAATTCTCCTTGTGCTATATTGTGCTTAAAAAAAACATTTTTTCTAGGGACAGAAAACTGTAGGTAGGGAGAGTGTCAGTTTCTTTCACTGTGCAAGTCCTTGTTTCTAGGGACCTGGAAGGACAGTGAGTGAATTCTCCTTGTGCTATATTGTGCTTAAAAAAAACATTTTTTCTAGGGACAGAAAACTGTAGGTAGGGAGAGTGTCAGTTTCTTTCACTGTGCAAGTCCTTGTTTCTAGGGACCTGGAAGGACAGTGAGTGAATTCTCCTTGTGCTATATTGTGCTTAAAAAAAACATTTTTTCTAGGGACAGAAAACTGTAGGTAGGGAGAGTGTCAGTTTCTTTCACTGTGCAAGTCCTTGTTTCTAGGGACCTGGAAGGACAGTGAGTGAATTCTCCTTGTGCTATATTGTGCTTAAAAAAAACATTTTTTCTAGGGACAGAAAACTGTAGGTAGGGAGAGTGTCAGTTTCTTTCACTGTGCAAGTCCTTGTTTCTAGGGACCTGGAAGGACAGTGAGTGAATTCTCCTTGTGCTATATTGTGCTTAAAAAAAACATTTTTTCTAGGGACAGAAAACTGTAGGTAGGGAGAGTGTCAGTTTCTTTCACTGTGCAAGTCCTTGTTTCTAGGGACCTGGAAGGACAGTGAGTGAATTCTCCTTGTGCTATATTGTGCTTAAAAAAAACATTTTTTCTAGGGACAGAAAACTGTAGGTAGGGAGAGTGTCAGTTTCTTTCACTGTGCAAGTCCTTGTTTCTAGGGACCTGGAAGGACAGTGAGTGAATTCTCCTTGTGCTATATTGTGCTTAAAAAAATCATTTTTTCTAGGGACAGAAAACTGTAGGTAGGGAGAGTGTCAGTTTCTTTCACTGTGCAAGTCCTTGTTTCAAGGGACAGAGAAGGACACCTGAAGGTAGCCCTTATTGCTTTTTTCCCATCTCCCTGCAGGCCATCTATTAGAATGTCTGGAAGGCAAACAAGGAGAGGCAGACAGTCAGGAGGCAATAAAAGAGGGCAAGCAGGCTCTGTGTCTGGGGGCAACAGTGCTGGTCGTGGACGCGGTGCATTGTCATCAGCACATGGCCATGGGACACGCTTGTCCTTCTTTTCCGCAGCTGGACATGTTGAGCCACATCATGCCGAAGACTTGGTAGAGTGGATGACCAAGCCCTCCTCCTCCTCCTCATCCTCTCTCACCCAGGCTCAGGGTACTGGCAAAGCAGCTGCCAAAGCGTCCTCTTCCCTGGTATCAATGTCAGACTCATCATCAGTCACTCCTTCCCTAGACCCACCATGTCCTCCTCCTGAGGAGTCCCCTGAACTGTTTGAGCACAGTGTTGGGTACATGCTCCAGGAGGATGCCCAGCGTTTCGAAGGGTCTGATGATGAAATCCAGCTACAGGAAGGCAGTAGGGTGAGAGCAGACAGAGGGGATGCTCAAGAAGGACACCAATCTGGCAGTCATGTTCCAGCAGCTGCAGCATACTGCCAGATTGGCTCCAGTGATGAGGAGGGAGGGGATGATGAGGTCACTGACTCCACGTGGGTGCCTAATAGGAGAGAGGAGGAGGAGGATGAGGAGGAGGCACATCTCCAACGAGACAGGATGCCCTTTGGTGGCCAGCGTAAGGGCAGTACACCGACGGAATCACACCGCAGAGCTCCGCCTGTGCAGGGCGCTGCCTCTGCCCGTCATTCAAAAAGTTCCTTGGTGTGGGCCTTTTTTGAGGCTAGTGCATCAGATCGCACAGCTGCTGTTTGCAACATATGTCTCAAGCGTATATCGCGTGGCCAAAACATCAGCCGCTTGGGTACCACATGCCTGACCAGACATATGTTGACCTGCCATGCAGCTCGTTGGCAAGCCTACCTCAAAGACCCACACCAAAGAACAAAGCGGACCTCTCCTTGCACCGCATCAGCTGGGATTTCCAACCCCACTATAACTTCAGTCCTCTCTGAAACATGCACTGAGAGGAATGAAGGTGTAGAATTAGGTGTGTCACAGCCAAGTACTTGCGGCCACTCTGCTAGCAGTACACCGACGTCCGATTCTAGCAGGCAAATTTCCCTGCCCCAGCTGCTGGACCGTCGAAAGAAGTTCACTCCCAGCCATCCACATGCCCAGCGGTTGAATGCTAGCTTGGCTAAATTGCTAGCGCTTCAACTGCTGCCTTTTCAGTTGGTAGACTCGGCCCCCTTCCGTGAGTTTGTGCAATGTGCGGTTCCTCAGTGGCAGGTTCCCAAACGCCACTTTTTCTCACGGAAGGCTATTCCGGCTCTCTACCGGCATGTGGAAGGCAATGTCTTGGCCTCGCTGGACAGGGCGGTCAGCGGTAAGGTGCATATTACCGCTGACTCATGGTCCAGCAGGCATGGACAGGGACGTTACCTTTCTTTCACGGCCCATTGGGTCACTCTTTTGGCAGCTGGGAAGGATGCAGGACAAGGTGCAGTAGTGTTGGAGGTTGTCCCACCACCACGCCTCCAAAATGCTACTACTGGTTGTGACACACCTCTCTCCTCCACCCCCTCCTCTTCTTCTTCCTCCATGGCCTCTTCCTGTGGTTTGTCCTATGAACCAGCGGTGCTCCGTAGCCGTTCACGGGGCTACGCAAGTACGCAGGCAAAAAGATGCCATGCCGTGCTTGCGCTGGTGTGTTTGGGGGACAGAAGCCACACTGGG
The DNA here is from genome assembly GCA_029206835.1 of Rana muscosa. Taxonomy (NCBI): domain Eukaryota; kingdom Metazoa; phylum Chordata; class Amphibia; order Anura; family Ranidae; genus Rana; species Rana muscosa. Next base: position 35,565,505 of record CM055116.1, on the reverse strand, counting down.
GCAGAGGTCCTGTCTGCTCTGCAGGGCCAGGCCGAGAGGTGGTTGACGCCACGCCAGCTTAAGCCAGGAATGGTGGTTTGCGACAATGGCACCAACCTCCTCTCCGCCCTCCGACAGGGACAACTGACCCATGTGCCCTGTGTGGCTCACATCCTTAACCTGGTGGTGCAGCGGTTCTTGGGCAGGTACCCGGGCTTACAGGATGTCCTGAGGCAGGCCAGGAAAGTCTGTGTGCATTTCCGCAGATCTTATAATGCCAGTGCTCGCCTGGCTGAGCTGCAAAAGGAGTTGAACCTGCCCAAGAACCGCCTTATATGTGACATGCCCACCAGGTGGAACTCAACGTTGGCCATGCTGCAGCGGCTGCACACGCAGCAGAGGGCCATCAATGAGTACCTGTGCGACTACGGCACCAGGACAGGGTCAGGGGAGCTTGGTTTTTTTTCTCCACGCCAGTGGGGCATGATCAGGGATGCATGCACTGTCCTGGCACCATTTGAGGAGGCCACGAGGATGGTGAGCAGTGACAGTGCATGCATCAGTGACACTGTACCTCTTGTCCACCTGTTGGAGCACACGCTGCGTGGAATAATGGACAGGGCACTTGAGGCAGAACAGAGGCAGGAAGAGGAGGACTTCCTTGCCTCTCAAGGCCCCCTTTACCCAGACAGTGTTCCTTCTGTCCCACCCATCGCACAGGAAGAGGAAGAGGAGGAGGAGGAGGAGGAGGAGGATTGTGTCAGCATGGAGGTGGAGGCTGGCACTCAGCATCATCAGCAGCAGTCTTTTAGGGATGATTTACAGTCCCAAGAAACCAGTGGACTTGTACGTGGCTGGGAGGAGGTGACTGCGGATCATGTCGTCCTTAGTGACCCAGAGGACTCCGGAGCGAATGCCTCAGCAAACCTACGCTGCATGGCCTCCCTGATCCTGCAAAGTCTGCGGAAGGATCCTCGTATTCTTCGGATCAAGGAGAGGGACCATTACTGGCTGGCCACTCTCCTTGATCCACGGTACAAGGGTAAGGTTGCGGACCTTATGTTACCGTCGCAGAGGGAGCAGAGGATGAGACAACTCCGGGAGGCCTTGCAGAAAGGTCTGTGCAACGCGTTCCCAGAGACTGGGAGGTTACAAACTCCTGGTCCAGGACAACGAGTTGCTGAGGCTTCGGCCAGTCAAAGAAGGAGCGGTGGGGAAGGTGGCCGTCTGACCGATGCGTTCAGACAATTCTTTAGTCCGCAGCCCCAAAGTATGATTGGTTCCAGCAACCATCGCCAGCGTCTGATAAACATGGTGCAGGAATATCTAGGGGCAAGGTCAGACTTGGACACCTTCCCCACCGAAAATCCTCTGGCTTACTGGGTCTTGAGGATGGATCACTGGCCAGAGCTTGCACAGTATGCAATTGAGCTACTGGCCTGTCCTGCATCCAGCGTTCTTTCGGAACGCACATTCAGTGCTGCTGGAGGATTTGTCACGGATCACAGGGTGCGCCTGTCCACCGACTCGGTTGATCGACTGACTTTCATCAAGATGAACCAGTCTTGGATCACCACCAGCTACCACACACCTGATGCTGATATAATAGACTAATTGATTTTAACATGTCACGTCCCTTCAAGACTGATGCTGATGCTGAGTGCCTGTGCTGTTATGTTGACTGGCTATCCTCCTCCTCCGAGTCCTCAATGATACGATTGATGATGATAGCTTGGAAGATCATTTTTGTTTATGGGTGCCGCCACCAGTGGCTAAGGCCCAATTTTTCAGCCCCTGTTTTACAGGGGCGTGTACTTACAATTTTTTTAGCAATAATTTGCCATAGGGCTCATTGCTGTGCTCCAAGTACAGTATCTGTGAGGGGTTGTAGTGTTGTGCCACCAGTGCCTAAGGCCCAATTTTTCAGCCCCTGTTTAACAGGGGCGTGTCATTACAATTTTTGAAGCAATACTTTGCAACAGGGCTCATTGCTGTGCTCCAAGTACAGTATCTGTGAGGGGTTGTAGTGTTGTGCCACCAGTGCCTAAGGCCCAATTTTTCAGCCCCTGTTCAACAGGGGCATGCAATTACAATTCTTGATGTAATAATTCACAGCAGGGCCCATTCCTGCACCCACCAAGAGTAAGTCTGAGGGCTTACAGTGTTGTGGCAACGCCACCACCACCACCACCACGAAAAGCCCAATTTTTCAGCCCCTGTTCAACAGGGGCATGCAATTACAATTCTTGATCTAATAATTCACAGCAGGGCCCATTGCTGCACCCACCAAGAGTAACTGTCAGGGCTTACAGTGTTGTGGCACCAGCACCACCATCAAAGCCCCAATTTTTACTACCACTGTTCAACAATTATATGTAATTAAAATTCCTGATATAATAGTTGACAGCAGGGCGTTCCAGCACCAACCAAGAGTAACTGTGAGTGCTTACAGTGTTGTGCCAACACCAACAACTAAGGGGCCTATTTCTGCAGAGTATATACGGCAGGTCCCTACTTTCAAACATCCAACTTACAAACGACTCCTACTTGCAAACGAAAGAAGACAACAGGAAGTGAGAGGAAATCTACCCCTAGGAAGGAAAATTCTCTCCTGTAAGAATAAATATGGGAGAAAGGTGTCTCCTCTGTACTGATGCTTTATCAGCAATCCTTGTTTCAAGAAAAACACCACATTTCAAAAACAGTTGTCATTGGGACGGAAAGTGAGGTGAAATGTTCTGAACAGGGGCACAGACAGCAAAACAAATGTTACAGGGGTGATAACCCTTACCTATGTTTCCCAAAAAGTTTAAAAATAGATTTTTGGGCTGGAGCTACAGTTCAACAATGTACCTGTTCAAAATTACAAACACATTCTACATAAGAACAAACCTACAGTCCCTGTCTTGTATGCACCGCCTGTATACGGCTGTTCAGAGTATATAGGGCCTTTTTTATTTTATGTGCGGGGTTCCCCTTAATATCCATACAAGACCCAAAGGGGCTGGTAATGGGCTGGGGTAGGGGGGGGGTCATGGGGTAGCTATGCCATTTTTCTTAAAGATTTTCATCCATATTACCGGGACCAGACATTACATTAAAGCCGCAAGAAGTTTTAAATGGCTTTTTTTTCCTTTAGAAGTGTCATTTTGTGCAGGGACAGTTCTAAACACGGGAAACACGTGGCACTTCACAGGCATACTTTAGACACCCTCCAGGTACGATATTTAAAGGAATATTTGACTTTTTTTTTTCACTTTATGCATCATTAAAATGACTGCTCCCGAAAAACGACCGTTTTTAAAACTTCTTTTTGCATTGATACATGTCCCCTGGTGCAGAACCCGGGTTCCCAAACCCTTTTTAGGACAATAACATGCATAATAGTTGTTATAATTAGCACTTTAGAATTCGAACGTTCGCATCCATTGTATTTAATAGGGTTCTAATGTTCGTACGAACTTTCGGTCTGTTCGCGGGTTCTGGTGCGAACCGAACCCGGGGGTGTTCGGCTCATCACTAGTCACCACCAACTCCTCTGCAGAGCCGCGCATTACATGCTTGGCAGCCGTCAGCAGGTTTACCCAATGCGCAGTGTAGGTGATATACCTGCCCTGACCGTGCTTTGCAGACCAGGTATCAGTGGTCAGATGGACCCTTGCCCCAACACTGTGTGCCAGACATGCCATGACTTCCTTTTGCACAAATCCCCCCCTTTTTTGTCTTTGCAAGGGATGGAGGTCATTGGACAGGGCTGGCAGTTTTCCCTTGCCACCCACGGCGGAGGTATTGGTGAACAGGAGGGTATATAATACCTCCTGTGCTCTGCACACCATGGACGCAATTAGTTTGGGTCCATGGTGTTTAGCAGCACAGCTGCGTTGTGTCAGGATTTGGATTTGGTTTGTTGCCCTCGTATATCCAGGTCCTGTTTCTTTGTTTGTCACTTGGGAGCTGCGATGCCTCTTGTGTGCTCCCCCCTCCCCCTCCCCTCCGCCTCTTTCAGAGGCGGCGGGGAATCACGTCAGGTGCGGGGGGTGGGTGGGCGCCCTCTACGCATGGGCGCCTTACATCCTGCCTCACGAGTGACGTCACGGGGTGGCGTCATGACGCGGAGCATGAGTTTTTCCATCTCAGCTGGTCCAGCTTGGGGAATATGGGCGTCCTCCTTGGGCGGACAGCCGCCCGCGTCAGAGCCCCTCCCCACCGTGGCCACGCCTGTGTGACGCTGGTACAAGTCAGCGTGCACACGTGCGGGGCGGTCATGTCCTGCCTCCAACACAGTCCAGGTGTCACAACATCGAGGACGGCATACCCTGCCAGAGAACCCCATCTCTATCACTTTGGGATGCATGTAAGTCATACTAGGTTCCAGTACACATCCCGGTTAGCCAGTCTTGCTCTTTAGTCTATTGGTCTTTATCAATTTGGATTGTCTCTGCCACTTGATTACTCCTTTCTTTTATATACACTCCTTGGCCATTTGGATATAATATTTCATGGTCATTTATTATACTTTTATGCATAGACATCCCTACTTTTTACTTTTGACCATTTAAAAAGACTATAGTACCCTGTATTTGTTCAGCATTAAATGATACATTTACTATGTACTCCCTTTTCCAGACTTCCCCTAGGAAGCCATGACTGGCCAAGCATCTTGTCCAACTCCCAATACTGGCACCCTGGGTTTTCGGTTTGGAGGGGCAGGGCTGGGCGCCCCACCAGCACGCTGCCTTTCTGTACCTCAGCTCCCGGAACAGACAATTCCTTGGTCCTGGCTTTTTACCGGTCACATTCCATTGCAGCCATTCCATGTAAGTACTCTAGAGAGGACTCAATTGTTCCTCCTTACCATGATCCGTACAACTAGATTTACTCTACTTTATTTTATTCTAGACATCTCTGACTATCTGCCCCTGATGAGTGGTTTACACGAAACGCGTCGGGCATTCTAAGATTCAGAAATGTGATGATATAATACAAGCAACTTAGACCTAATCTTATCTATCAATCATGGTTCTCCTGCTCCTCACTCTTTTCCTCCGCCAGTGCTGTTTTTATTGTTTGTTGCTTTTTACCATCTTTGTACATCAACAATTTTTGGATATGTATACTCCCATATTGTGACTTCTATGTGGCGCTAGTGTCACATATTTTATGTACCCTTGTTGCCAATTTTTGCATATGCACATATTCATGTGGTTGTAAATCTTATGAAATTATATTTATTACAATGTTTTTTCTATCAGTAGTTTTTTGTCATTGATATGTGCTGTACACTTTACCATGTTGAATAAATGTGTATTTTTTATTATACCCCCACCTTGTCCATGACCTCATTCAAAGTCCCAAATTTCCACAATTTTCTCATTGAACCAGGGATGGAGTCACATTGTATGTGAGTCATCTAAAGTCCCAAAATCCCCCCTTTTTTGCCGTCATCAGGTTTACCCAATGCGCAGTGTAGGTGATATACCTGCCCTGACCATGCTTTGCAGACCAGGTATCAGTGGTCAGATGGACCCTTGCCCCAACACTGTGTGCCAGACATGCCATGACTTCCTTTTGCACAATAGAGTACAGGTTGGGGATTGCCTTTTGTGAAAAGAAATTTCGTCCGGTACCTTCCACTGCGGTGTCCCAATAGCTACAATTTTTTTGAAGGCCTCAGACTCCACCAGCTTGTATGGTAAAAGCTGGCGGGCTAAGAGTTCCGACAAGCCAGCTGTCAGACGCCGGGCAAGGGGGTGACTCTGTGACATTGGCTTCTTACGCTCAAACATGTCCTTGACAGACACCTGATTGTGGGCAGATGAGCAGGAACTGCTCAAGGCGAGAGACGGAGTGGCGGATGGTTGAGAGGGGGCAAGGAGGACAGCAGTGGTTGACGTGGCTGAAGATGCTGGACCAGGAGGAGGATGGTGGCTTTGAGCTTGTGTGCTGCTTGTACTCATCATCATGTGTTGATCCCATAGGCGTTTATGATGTGCGATCATGTGCCTTCGCAAAGCAGTTGTACCTAGGTGGGTGTTGGATTTCCCACAACTCAGTTTCTTTTATCACAGGTTGCAAATGGCATCGCTGTTATCAGAGGCAGAAACACAAAAAAAATGCCACACTGCTGAGCTTTGCAATGACGGCATTCTGGTGGTGGCAACAGCATGCATTGATTGGCGTGCTGTCTGGCTGACCCCGGGTGCCGATACATGCTGTCTGACTGTGCCACTAGCTCCTTGCGATGACCTCCCCCTGCTTCCAACTCGTCTCCTCCTCCTCTCTGTCTCCCCATCTGAACTTTCCCCCTGTTCTTCTTCTCTTCGAGCGGGCACCCACGTGACATCCACGGACACATCGTCATCATCAACCGCTTCACTTGTATCTGACAACTCAGCAAAGGAAGCAGCAGCGGGTACAACATCATCATCATCACACCGTACGTTCATGTGTGTAATGCTGCCTGACTGAGACATATCCCTTTTATCTACATCCTCTGGCAATAATGGTTGCGCATCACTCATTTCTTCCAACTCATGTGTAAATAACTCCTCTGACAGATCAAGTGAAGCAGCTGTGGTGCTAGTGTTGGTGGTGGCGGCAGGCGGGCGAGTGGTAACTTGAGAGGTGCCGAAGCTGAGCTGGAGGAGGATGGTGCGTCAAGGTTCCGAGCGGAAGCTGTAGAAGATTGGGTGTTCTGTGTTAGCCAGTCAACTATGTCCTCAGAAATTTTCGAGTTCAGGGTACGTGGCCTCTGAACACTGGGCATTATTCTAGGGCCAAAGGGACTCACAGCACCACAACCATGACGGCCCCTGCGGGGTGGCCTGCCTCTGCCTGTCATTTTTTTTAGATTAGTTTAGTTGTACTATGCGTGCAAGCTACTGTGACACCAGATATGAGTGGCACTGTGCACTGGCAGAAGTTGGCAGAGTAGAAGCTGTAGGCCTGACACACACGCTGGCAGGCAACTGACTGCTATTCTATTGCAGTCAAAATTGTTTTTGTTTTTTTAAATGTAATCTACTGTGACACAAGATATATGAGTGGTGGCACTGGGCAAGTGGGCACAGTATACGCTGTGAGCCTGACACACACACGCTGGCAGGCAACTGCAATTTGATTACAGAGGGAAAAAAAAAGCAGACTGTACTAGCCCTAAAAAGGGCTTTTTGGGGTGCAGTCAGGACGCTGTCCTTACAGCAGAGATCAGATGAGTCTTTCAGGACTGGAGTGGACACTGAATATACTGGCCTAGCTATAGATTTCCCTTTTAAATCAGCAGCAGCTACACTGTCCCTCCTCTCACTAAGACTGCAGCTTCCGAATGAATCTAAAATGGATGCTGTCCAGGAGGTGGGAGGGTCTGGGAGGGAGGGTATGCTGCTGATTGGCTGGAATGTGTCTGCTGACTGTGAGGTACAGGGTCAAAGTTTGCTCAATGATGATGAATAGGGGGCGGACCGAACATCGCATATGTTCGCCCGCCGCGGCGAACGCGAACAAGCTATGTTCACCGGGAATAGTTCGGGACATCTCTACTCATAATATAGGGGCTAGGGAATATACTTTTTTTTCTCACCCTCATAATAGATACTTAAGGCTAGACTATATCTTCTCCGCTCCCACAGTTCTGGCCAACTCTAGGTCAGCTTCCATTCATAGTTGTGTGTGGTCTGACCATCATATTACTCTGTTCGACACGGACCTTGTTGTGCAGACCCCTTCTCCTTTCACATGGAGACTGAATGAGGCACTCCTCTCTGATCTAGTTGTGGAGACTGAGGTTGTCCAATAGATTGACACTTATTTTGCTCTTAACTCCCTCCCTGAAACCCCCATCCCCACAGTCTGGGTAGCACATAAAGCAGTTTTTAGGGGTAAGCTCATTAGCCTGGCCTCCACACACAATAAGCTTAATAAACAGAGGATTCTTCAGCTCTCCAGGGAGCTGTATGTTTTGTACAAAAACACTGCAGCCCTTTTGTTGGATTCTACCAGACGTATCATCGAACAAAAGAGGCTTGAATTGGATTCCTTACTCTCTGCCAAAGTGGAGAAGGCCCTGAGATGGTCAAAAGCCCGGTTTTTGTTACATAGTAATGCAGCTTCCACGATGTTTGCTAGAAAGCTGAACCACGCAATCCGCCCCCCACATGTATACAAACTATCTTCCCCCCCGGGGACGCTGACCTCTCACCCTAAAGAGGTCCTTAATATTTTTAAAACGTATTATTCGCGGCTTTTGGGGTCTCCACAAGAGGAACCATCCCAAGCAGCTCTAGATAGGTTTGCAAAGATCCCCCTCCCTACCCTTTCTACCTCCCAGGTAGACAAACTTAACAAGCCTATTTCTCCATCTGAAGTTCTCAACATCATTAAAAGTCTCAAGAATGGCTCCTCCCCAGGGCCTGATGGCTTCTCTGCCGTCTACTATAAGAAATTTGGCCCCCAACTTACTCCCAGACTGGTTCAGCTTTTTAACTCTGTCCTACAAGGTGGCAATTTTCCAGAGGAAAAGTTGTTAGCTAATATGTCACTCATTCCTAAGCAGAATAAGGATCATTCCCTACCTCAGAATTTTAGGCCTATCTCTGTCATTAACAATGACCTGAAAATCTTTAGCAGAATTTTGGCGAACAGGCTTGGTGGTATGATCTCCTCTTTGATTTCTCCTTTCCAACAGGTTTTATCCCTCACCGTTTCATCACGGATAACATCTGCCTGGCAACGAATATCATTCAGGATGCGAACCTGTTTTCCAGAAAATTATTTTTGCTAAACATGGACATACATAAGGAATTTGACAGTGTGTCTTGCAGCTATGTGTCTCTCCTGTTGCAGCGTTATGGCATCCGGGATGATTTCCTTCACGCTTTTCAAGCCATGTATCAGAATCCCAGTACTCACATCAAACTCCACGGTTGCATCTCTGACTTTTTCCAGCTCGGACGGGGTAGTAGACAGGGTTTTCCATTGTCCCCGCTTATTTTTGCTTTGACCATTGAGCCCCTGGCTATTGCTATCCTTAGACACCCTACATCTCTGGCTACAGTAAGGCTGATTCCACATACAAGCTCAGCATGTATGCTGATGATGTCTTGTTATTCCTCACTAACCCTTTGATCACTCTACCTAACCTCCTTAACACCTTAGATACATTTGCGGAAGTCTCTGGCCTCTCAGTCAATATGGCCAAATCGGTTGCCCTTCCGGTGGGCTTCCCCCCTTCCGAGCTGGAAAATCTCAAACGAGCTTTCCCTTTCACTTGGGCTAAGTCTAGTCTTTCTTATTTAGGGGTAAAACTTTCAGGTGATTATGCTGGACTATTCAATCTTAACTTTCCCCCTCTGATAGTGCATTTGAAAAACATACTCAGGACGTGGGCACCGTATAGGATCTCGTTTTTGGGTCGTATGATCACGGCTATAAAGATGACTATCTTGCCTAAGCTCCTATATCTATTTAGGGCTCTACCTCCTATAATCTCTAAGTCATATCTTCTTAAGTTGCAGGCCCACCTTAATAGATTTATCTGGAATTCCAGGCCCCCTAGGTTCTCCAGAGAAGTACTCTATAGACCATACAGGTCGGGTGGTTTGGGGGTTCCTCAGATCTGGCTATATTATTTGGCCAGTAGATTTTCACAACAGGCTCAGTGGAACATTCGTAATTCGAGGGTTCCATGGGTCACCTTTGAATTTGACTCTATTTTACCATTCCATCTTCCTGAATTGCTATGGTCCCCTAAATCATTGGTCTCTGATCTATTGGGGAGGAACTTGGTGGTTGCCCATGGCTTAAAACTTTGGGATACGTTTAAGCCCTGGTTCACACTGGTGCGATTTGACATGCGATTTGACATGTCAAATCGCATGTCAAATCGGCGATATTTGCCGCAAATAGCGGGCAATGGCACAGTCATAATCGGTGCGACGCCGCATCTGCGGCGCTGCACCGATTTCAAAAAGTAGTTTCTGTACTTCAGCTGAACTCGCACGGCTTCACTCCCGCAGCCCCAGTGTGAACCTGGGCTAAAACACGGTTAGCTCTCAAATCTGAGTTCCCCCCTGGAGCTTCCTTTTTGGGAGACCCTAGGTTTCCTGCAGCTTTTGAGGCCCCAGACAGTTTTTGGTGGTGGACGGGTAGTGATCTGACATCTCTGGCGGATTTCTCTCAGGAAGACAAATTTGTCTCTTTTTCCCAACTTCAAGCCCAGAGAGATATCCTTGCTGGGGAATTTTACAGATATTTGCAGATCCGCCACTTTTTGGTGTGGCAGCCCCTTCGGACTCTAATGCCGCGTACACACGACCGCTTTTCTCGACGAGAAAAACGGCATTTTTTCATTTCGCCGAGAAAAACGATCATCTGTGGGCTTTATGCCATTTTTCTCGTCGAGAAAAACGGCATAAAAAACGACGAGAAAAATTAGAACATGTTCTAAATTTTCTCGTCGTTTTTTCCAGCATTTTTTTCCGCGGCAGTTTTCCCATAGGGAAACACTGCCGCGGAGCCCACAGACGGTCGTTTTTCTCGTCAAGAGAAAAAATGACGGGAAAAACGACCGTGTGTAGGGAACCAAGCGGTTCCCTCGTTTTTCCTGTCATTATTCACGGCGGTTTTTTAACCGCCGTGAATAATGATCGTGTGTACGCGGCATTACTCTGCATTTGAAACCCATTGTAGCTCCTCCCCCCGACAGAGGGGTTTGATCTCAGTGTTATACAAATCTATGGAGGTGTGGGGGGGCAGTTTTACACTTAAACATATGACTCAGTGGGAACAGGAAATGGATATTGATTATGACAATAGGGCCTGGGATGCTAATTGGCAGAACTTACGTAAATGCACTATTTCCCTCACTGTTATGCCGTGTACACACGACCGTTTTTAATGTCATTGAAAAAAACGTTGTTTTTCTCAACGTGATTCTTCTCAAGCCTGCCTTGCCTACACATTATCGTGAAAAAAATGCTCTAGCAAAGCGTGGTGACGTACAACACGTACAATGGCACTATAAAGGGGAAGTTCCATTCGGGTGGTGCCACCCTTCATGTTAGTAAAGTTTGTTGAGCGACGATTCACGCTTTTCAGCCTCGTGCTTTTCAGTCCATTACAGCGTGACGAATGTGCTATCTCCATTACGAACGCTAGTTTTACCAGAACGAGCGCTCCCGTCTCATACTTGATTCTGAGCATGCGCATTTTTTTTCACGTCGTTAAAGCCCACACACGGCCGTTTTTCATGATGAGAAAAATGACAATGTAAAAAACTACGTGAAAAATTAGCGCTGGTTCCAATTTTTTCATGGCCGTTTTTCACGTCGTGAAAAATTCTCTGAAGCCCACTGTCACGTACCTGGTGATGAGCCTGGGATGCAGGGAGCGGCCTCTTTTCACCTCTTACTCCGGAACCCCTGATGGTGGGAACAGGGAGTTCGGGAGTGCAGAGTCGCACAAGTGCCTGTCAGGAACACCGGTGCAGAAATGGAGCTGGACTTCAGGAAGCTCTGTGCAGGTTTCAGCGGCAGTAGGGAAGCTGGAACAGCAGGCAGGCTTGGCACACAGGAAGGAGAGAGACAGCAGACAGCGGGGAGGTGTCTTGTAGTACCGGGCACAGGCAAGTCCAAACAGGCCGGGGATCCACTGGCTGGCAGATCAGGTGCAGTCCAAGAGGCAGAGGCAGAGTCGTTATACAGTCCGGGTTTGGTAACGGGCAGGCGGCAGGTAGCAGAAGGAGCAGGCGGAAGCAAGGTCAACAAGCCGGGAGTCAGCGGGCAGGCAGAAGGTGAGAAGCGTCAGGAACAAGCCTGGTCACAGGAACAGATCGGTAGGGAAATATCAGATAGCAGGTGGGTCTTGGGAACGCTGTAGACCAGACAGCAAGGAGCCCCAGCACAAGCCCCTTTAAATAGTCCCAGATTGTCGCCAGGAAGTGTCACTGCGCGCTCCCGCGCACGCCCGCGTGCCGTTATACCGCACACGCGTACGCGAGAACGCCGATTCGCTGCTATTGCGCAGGCGCAAATGTGCTAACGCCGATTCGCCGCTATTGCGCAGGCGCGCACCCACGCGCGCCGAAGTGTCGCCAGCTTGCAGGTGAGGTTGTCCTTCATGACATTTCCCCCCTCCAATGGGCAGCCTCCGGATGCCCAACTGGGCCACCTTAACTGGATGAGAGTCTTTGAAGGACTGAACCAATCTTTTGGCATGGATGTTGCACTCAGGTTCCCATGAGTTCTCCTCAGGGCCATATCCCTTCCATTTTACAAGAAATTGGACTTGGTTGCGCCTTTTTCTACAATCCACGATGGATTCCACCTCAAACTCCTCTTCACCGTCGACCAAGATTGGTTCAGGAGGGCCGGTGTCACGTCCCGAGAAGGGATCAGGAACAGTAGGCTTAAGTAGGGCAACATGGAAAACCGGGTGGATCCGGAATGATTCTGGTAGCTCCAGTTCATAGGCCACACTGTTAATCCGTCTCCTGATGGGAAAAAGACCCACAAACTTGGGACCCAATTTCTTTGAGGGACAGGCAAGTCTAAGGTTCAGTGTAGATAACCACACCTGATCTCCGGGTTCCAGATTGAGTTCTCCTCTTCTTTTTTTGTCGAACACTTCTTTATTATATTCTTGTGTCTTAGTCATCGTGTCTCGTAATAATTCATTGTTTGCTCTGAAAAAATCCAATGTCTCCTGGACAGCAGGTACAGCAGACTCCGGGATACAGTTGGACAAGAATGAGGGATGAAAGCCATAGTTAGCATAGAACGGGGATTGCTTCGTGGCAGAGTGGACCGAATTATTGTATGCAAATTCGGCCAGCGGCAGCAGAGGTACCCAATCTTCTTGCGAGAACGAAGAAAAGCAGCGTAGATATTGCTCAAGTGTCTGATTCGTCCGTTCAGTCTGGCCATTTGATTGTGGGTGGTAGGCAGACGAGAAGGACAAGTTAATCCCGAGGGCTTCACACAGGGCCTTCCAGAACCTGGAAGTGAATTGCACCCCTCGATCCGACACGATGTTCGCAGGGATGCCATGGAGCCTTACGATTTCTTTGACAAAAAATTTAGCTGTCTCAGGAGCGGAAGGCGTACCCCTCATGGGCAAGAAATGTGCCATTTTTGATAGTCTATCCACAACCACGAAGATAGTGGTGAAAAGCTCAGAGGGGGGAAGTTCTACGATGAAGTCCATGGAAATCATCTTCCATGGCCTCTCGGGTACGGGCAATGGTTTTAACAGACCCCAGGCTCTGGACTTACTTCCCTTGTTCCTGATACATGTGCTGCAAGACTCCACGTAGCTCCTACAGTCCTTTGACAGTTGCGGCCACCAGAACATGCGTTGTAGAAGTTCGGAGGTCTTGAGTACCCCGAAGTGCCCAGCCAGTTTGTTATCGTGGCAGGAACTAAGGACCGCGACTCGCAGGTCCTCTGGTACAAAGATTTTGTCCTTGTACCATAAAAGTCCATCCTTGAGCCGTAACTCTGTCCCAGGTGAGGGAGAGATCCCCTTGGATGCTTGCTTGATCCGAGATAGCAGGTCCTCTTGAAGCAAGAGGAAATTTCCCGGTGACAAGATGGTATCCGGAGGGGCAAGTGTTTCAGGGTCACAGAACATTCGTGAGAGAGCATCAGGTTTAGTATTCTTCGATCCTGGTCTATACGTTATATGGAAAGAGAAACGTGTGAAGAAAAATGCCCACCTGGCCTGCCGGGGTTTCAGTCTCTTTGCCACTCTCAGATACTCCAGATTCTTGTGGTCCGTATAGACCAGGATCGGATGCGCTGATCCTTCCAGGAGGTACCGCCATTCCTCCAGGGCGGCTTTGATTGCCAGTAGTTCCCGGTCTCCCACATCATAGTTCTTCTCCGAATCAGACAGCTTACGGGAGAAAAAGGCAACCGGATGTAAGAGAGCCTTGGGCCCCTGTCTTTGGGAGAGAACCGCCCCAACTGCTGTTTCCGAGGCGTCTACCTCCAGTATGTATGGTAAAGCCGCATCAGGGTGCCTCAGAACAGATGCAGAGGTAAATAATTTCTTAAGGGTCTCAAAGGCCGTTTGGGCTTCTGAAGACCACTGGAACCGGACAGTCTGTTTGGTTAGGTTGGTTAATGGGGTGATGATGGAAGAGAACCCCCTGATGAACTTCCTATAAAAGTTTGTGAATCCGATGAAGCACTGTATGCCCTTTCTATCTACGGGCACCGGGCAGTCAAGAATTGCAGCCACTTTCTGGGAGTCCATCGTGATACCCTCCACCGAGATGACAAGTCCAAGTAATTGGATGCTTTGGCGTTCAAATTCACATTTTTCTGGTTTTGCATATAACCCGTGCGTTCGAAGCCGTGCGAGCACATTCTGAACGTGTTCCCGGTGTTTCTCCAAAGAGGTCGAAAAGATGAGGATGTCGTCCAGGTAAATGATAACAAAAAGGTCAAGGTAGTCTCTAAAAATGTCGTACACGGGGGGCGTGACCGGGTGGAGATGTGGAGCGAGGAGTGAGGAGAGAGGAGTGAGAGAGTGTGTGTCCTCCCCTCCCGTCCTTCCGCCCTGATGTGCTTTGTGGTTTGCTCTGGATGAGCCCGCACTGTGAGCAGTGCCGCGCCGCTCCCAACTGCCTTTGACTCGGTCACCCGAGATTGTAGTCACCCGAGATTGTAGTTAGTCGAGATGGGAGGAATCAAGGTCTCGGTGGGAGAAGGAATGCGGAAGTGAAGGCTGGAAGCAGTAAGAGCAATACACTATGCGCTCTGTGCTAAGCGGTGTATCTAGGAATGTCAGCGAGGTATGCTGCCTGAGTCTGCTGTGTGCTGCACTGCTATGATCGCAGTAACTCCGGATTGATTGCTTCATCTCTTCACATCCTCTTACATCCCATCCCATCCCATCCACCAGGACATTATTGCATCCTGAAAAGGAGAAGTTTTGCTGGAGTCTGCGAGTCTGAGGTTATGTGAGTAAAAGACCTGCATATGATATCCCACTGTATATGGTTTACGGTTTATGGTTTAGTCCTAAAGCTAAAAAGAGACACTTAGCAAAATACAGTGGTTTGCTACAGACTTTTCTATTTTTGCTATTTTTGCTGTATCATTGCTTTGGCTGAAATTCGTTGAATATATTTGTTTGGACGATTTGGAACCGCAGCTCAGGTCTCATTGGATAGGACACACTGCTAGAGCTGTTTTTTTTTTTTTTTTGTGTGCGGGGTATGTGTTGACACAATTCAAAAACTCTATACATATTAAATCAGACCTGCAGCTAGCCATTAACTGGCCTTAACAGACTTTACTACACTCTATTGCACAGCAAGAAAAATTGTGTATAAGGCATTATGTCCGGGAAGAAAAAAGGGGATGATAACCTTGGCCAGGAGAATGTGGGACCACAATCTTTACGATCGGCCAAAAGTTATCAGGCTGCGGCAGCAGCTGCCAAACTGGAGAGATTTGCTCATGCCCCAGAACACACTCCAGTTAGAGGGGGAACACAGACCCAGGCCAAAGGGACAGCAGACAGGAGAAGCCAAGGTCATACTGTAGCAGCCACAGTTAAAAACATCAATAATAAAAGCACGGCCACGGCCATTCAAGGGACAGAGATAAACTTGGGATCAAATATTTCCATAGAGGGGATTCCCACACTACAGGATGTGTTCCTAGTGGTCAATGCGTGTAAACAGTCATTGGAGGAGGTATGTGACCAGATGAAAGGTATTAAGGAGGAACTAGTCTCAATGCGGTCTGAACTCCAAAAGACAAATGAAAGGATCACTGAAACAGAAGGAAGGATCTCACAGATAGAGGATGAACTATACCCGGTAAAACAAGAGCATAGAAAACTAATGGGACAAGTTTGAGGAAAAACTGGACGAAATGGAGAACAGACATCGCAGGGACAATATGAGACTGGTGGGACTACCAGAGAAGTGTGAAGGGACTAATCCTATAGAGTTTTTGGAAGACTGGTTCATAAAGTTGTTTGGAAGAGAAAGTTTTTCGCAACAATTTTCGATAGAAAGAGCGCATAGAGTCCCCTTTAAACCCCCTCCCATAGGAGGGCACCCACGGTCAATGTTAATGAAATTCCTTAATTACCTGGATAAAGTAACCCTACTAAGAAAGGGTAGAGAGATTTGGTCCATTTTTTATGGAGAAACCAGGGTGTCAATATATCCAGATTTCTCCCCTTATCTGCAGAAGCAAAGGGCGGGTTTCATAGAAGCCAAACGTAGACTGAAAACTCTTGATTAGGGATGAGCTTCGTGTTCGAGTCGAACATACGTTCGACTCGAACATCGGCTGTTCGATCGTTCGACGAAGATCGAACGATTTGGGCCGTTCGCGCCAAATTCGAGTGACGCGAACGGCCCACAATGCACTACGCCATCGCAGTGTCATCCAGGCGCTGTGATTGGCCAAGCATGCACTGTGACCCCGCATGCTTGGCCAATCACAGCGCCGGCAGCGAGGAGAGCAATGATTGGCCACAGGCAGGATGCCTGTGGCCAATTATTGCTGAGGGGGTTTAGTACACGCCCCACACTATAAAAGGCCGCCAGCATGGCGGCCTAGTGTAGTGTGTTCCGGAGCAGGGATAGAGCAGCATAGGCAGGGACAGTGACTTTTATTTCTTTCTTGCTTAACCTGGATTCCTTTAGTTTAGGGAAAGAGAAGGATAGGTAGGGAGAGTGTCAGTGTGTTTTGTGCTTGTGCTATATTGTGCTTAAAAAAAACATTTTTTCTAGGGACAGAAAACTGTAGGTAGGGAGAGTGTGTCAGTTTCTTTCACTGTCAAAGTCCTTGTTTCCAGGGACCTGGAAGGACAGTGAGTGAATTCTCCTTGTGCTATATTGTGCTTAAAAAAAACATTTTTTCTAGGGACAGAAAACTGTAGGTAGGGAGAGTGTGTCAGTTTCTTTCACTGTCAAAGTCCTTGTTTCCAGGGACCTGGAAGGACAGTGAGGTAATTCTCCTTGTGCTAAATTGTGCTTAAAAAAAACATTTTTTCTAGGGACAGAAAACTGTAGGTAGGGAGAGTGTGTCAGTTTCTTTCACTGTCAAAGTCCTTGTTTCCAGGGACCTGGAAGGACAGTGAGGTAATTCTCCTTGTGCTAAATTGTGCTTAAAAAAAACATTTTTTCTAGGGACAGAAAACTGTAGGTAGGGAGAGTGTGTCAGTTTCTTTCACTGTCAAAGTCCTTGTTTCCAGGGACCTGGAAGGACAGTGAGGTAATTCTCCTTGTGCTAAATTGTGCTTAAAAAAAAAACATTTTTTCTAGGGACAGAAAACTGTAGGTAGGGAGAGTGTGTCAGTTTCTTTCACTGTCAAAGTCCTTGTTTCCAGGGACCTGGAAGGACAGTGAGGTAATTCTCCTTGTGCTAAATTGTGCTTAAAAAAACATTTTTTCTAGGGACAGAAAACTGTAGGTAGGGAGAGTGTGTCAGTTTCTTTCACTGTCAAAGTCCTTGTTTCCAGGGACCTGGAAGGACAGTGAGGTAATTCTCCTTGTGCTAAATTGTGCTTAAAAAAAACATTTTTTCTAGGGACAGAAAACTGTAGGTAGGGAGAGTGTGTCAGTTTCTTTCACTGTCAAAGTCCTTGTTTCCAGGGACCTGGAAGGACAGTGAGGTAATTCTCCTTGTGCTAAATTGTGCTTAAAAAAACATTTTTTCTAGGGACAGAAAACTGTAGGTAGGGAGAGTGTGTCAGTTTCTTTCACTGTCAAAGTCCTTGTTTCCAGGGACCTGGAAGGACAGTGAGTGAATTCTCCTTGTGCTATATTGTGCTTAAAAAAAACATTTTTTCTAGGGACAGAAAACTGTAGGTAGGGAGAGTGTGTCAGTTTCTTTCACTGTCAAAGTCCTTGTTTCCAGGGACCTGGAAGGACAGTGAGGTAATTCTCCTTGTGCTAAATTGTGCTTAAAAAAAACATTTTTTCTAGGGACAGAAAACTGTAGGTAGGGAGAGTGTGTCAGTTTCTTTCACTGTCAAAGTCCTTGTTTCCAGGGACCTGGAAGGACAGTGAGGTAATTCTCCTTGTGCTAAATTGTGCTTAAAAAAAACATTTTTTCTAGGGACAGAAAACTGTAGGTAGGGAGAGTGTGTCAGTTTCTTTCACTGTCAAAGTCCTTGTTTCCAGGGACCTGGAAGGACAGTGAGGTAATTCTCCTTGTGCTAAATTGTGCTTAAAAAAAACATTTTTTCTAGGGACAGAAAACTGTAGGTAGGGAGAGTGTGTCAGTTTCTTTCACTGTCAAAGTCCTTGTTTCCAGGGACCTGGAAGGACAGTGAGGTAATTCTCCTTGTGCTAAATTGTGCTTAAAAAAAACATTTTTTCTAGGGACAGAAAACTGTAGGTAGGGAGAGTGTGTCAGTTTCTTTCACTGTCAAAGTCCTTGTTTCCAGGGACCTGGAAGGACAGTGAGGTAATTCTCCTTGTGCTAAATTGTGCTTAAAAAAAACATTTTTTCTAGGGACAGAAAACTGTAGGTAGGGAGAGTGTGTCAGTTTCTTTCACTGTCAAAGTCCTTGTTTCCAGGGACCTGGAAGGACAGTGAGGTAATTCTCCTTGTGCTAAATTGTGCTTAAAAAAACATTTTTTCTAGGGACAGAAAACTGTAGGTAGGGAGAGTGTGTCAGTTTCTTTCACTGTCAAAGTCCTTGTTTCCAGGAACCTGGAAGGACAGTGAGGTAATTCCCCTTGTGCTAAATTGTGCTTAAAAAAAACATTTTTTCTAGGGACAGAAAACTGTAGGTAGGGAGAGTGTGTCAGTTTCTTTCACTGTCAAAGTCCTTGTTTCCAGGGACCTGGAAGGACAGTGAGGTAATTCTCCTTGTGCTAAATTGTGCTTAAAAAAAACATTTTTTCTAGGGACAGAAAACTGTAGGTAGGGAGAGTGTGTCAGTTTCTTTCACTGTCAAAGTCCTTGTTTCCAGGGACCTGGAAGGACAGTGAGGTAATTCTCCTTGTGCTAAATTGTGCTTAAAAAAAACATTTTTTCTAGGGACAGAAAACTGTAGGTAGGGAGAGTGTGTCAGTTTCTTTCACTGTCAAAGTCCTTGTTTCCAGGGACCTGGAAGGACAGTGAGGTAATTCTCCTTGTGCTAAATTGTGCTTAAAAAAAAACATTTTTTCTAGGGACAGAAAACTGTAGGTAGGGAGAGTGTGTCAGTTTCTTTCACTGTCAAAGTCCTTGTTTCCAGGGACCTGGAAGGACAGTGAGGTAATTCTCCTTGTGCTAAATTGTGCTTAAAAAAAACATTTTTTCTAGGGACAGAAAACTGTAGGTAGGGAGAGTGTGTCAGTTTCTTTCACTGTCAAAGTCCTTGTTTCCAGGGACCTGGAAGGACAGTGAGGTAATTCTCCTTGTGCTAAATTGTGCTTAAAAAAAACATTTTTTCTAGGGACAGAAAACTGTAGGTAGGGAGAGTGTGTCAGTTTCTTTCACTGTCAAAGTCCTTGTTTCCAGGGACCTGGAAGGACAGTGAGGTAATTCTCCTTGTGCTAAATTGTGCTTAAAAAAAACATTTTTTCTAGGGACAGAAAACTGTAGGTAGGGAGAGTGTGTCAGTTTCTTTCACTGTCAAAGTCCTTGTTTCCAGGGACCTGGAAGGACAGTGAGGTAATTCTCCTTGTGCTAAATTGTGCTTAAAAAAAACATTTTTTCTAGGGACAGAAAACTGTAGGTAGGGAGAGTGTGTCAGTTTCTTTCACTGCCAAAGTCCTTGTTTCCAGGGACCTGGAAGGACAGTGAGGTAATTCTCCTTGTGCTAAATTGTGCTTAAAAAAAACATTTTTTCTAGGGACAGAAAACTGTAGGTAGGGAGAGTGTGTCAGTTTCTTTCACTGTCAAAGTCCTTGTTTCCAGGGACCTGGAAGGACAGTGAGGTAATTCTCCTTGTGCTAAATTGTGCTTAAAAAAAACATTTTTTCTAGGGACAGAAAATTGTAGGTAGGGAGAGTGTGTCAGTTTCTTTCACTGTCAAAGTCCTTGTTTCCAGGGACCTGGAAGGACAGTGAGTGAATTCTCCTTGTGCTAAATTGTGCTTAAAAAAAACATTTTTTCTAGGGACAGAAAACTGTAGGTAGGGAGAGTGTGTCAGTTTCTTTCACTGTCAAAGTCCTTGTTTCCAGGGACCTGGAAGGACAGTGAGTGAATTCTCCTTGTGCTATATTGTGCTTAAAAAAAACATTTTTTCTAGGGACAGAAAACTGTAGGTAGGGAGAGTGTGTCAGTTTCTTTCACTGTCAAAGTCCTTGTTTCCAGGGACCTGGAAGGACAGTGAGGTAATTCTCCTTGTGCTAAATTGTGCTTAAAAAAAACATTTTTTCTAGGGACAGAAAACTGTAGGTAGGGAGAGTGTGTCAGTTTCTTTCACTGTCAAAGTCCTTGTTTCCAGGGACCTGGAAGGACAGTGAGGTAATTCTCCTTGTGCTAAATTGTGCTTAAAAAAAACATTTTTTCTAGGGACAGAAAACTGTAGGTAGGGAGAGTGTGTCAGTTTCTTTCACTGTCAAAGTCCTTGTTTCCAGGGACCTGGAAGGACAGTGAGGTAATTCTCCTTGTGCTAAATTGTGCTTAAAAAAAACATTTTTTCTAGGGACAGAAAACTGTAGGTAGGGAGAGTGTGTCAGTTTCTTTCACTGTCAAAGTCCTTGTTTCCAGGGACCTGGAAGGACAGTGAGTGAATTCTCCTTGTGCTATATTGTGCTTAAAAAAAACATTTTTTCTAGGGACAGAAAACTGTAGGTAGGGAGAGTGTGTCAGTTTCTTTCACTGTCAAAGTCCTTGTTTCCAGGGACCTGGAAGGACAGTGAGGTAATTCTCCTTGTGCTAAATTGTGCTTAAAAAAAAACATTTTTTCTAGGGACAGAAAACTGTAGGTAGGGAGAGTGTGTCAGTTTCTTTCACTGTCAAAGTCCTTGTTTCCAGGGACCTGGAAGGACAGTGAGGTAATTCTCCTTGTGCTAAATTGTGCTTAAAAAAAACATTTTTTCTAGGGACAGAAAACTGTAGGTAGGGAGAGTGTGTCAGTTTCTTTCACTGTCAAAGTCCTTGTTTCCAGGGACCTGGAAGGACAGTGAGGTAATTCTCCTTGTGCTAAATTGTGCTTAAAAAAAACATTTTTTCTAGGGACAGAAAACTGTAGGTAGGGAGAGTGTGTCAGTTTCTTTCACTGTCAAAGTCCTTGTTTCCAGGGACCTGGAAGGACAGTGAGGTAATTCTCCTTGTGCTAAATTGTGCTTAAAAAAAACATTTTTTCTAGGGACAGAAAACTGTAGGTAGGGAGAGTGTGTCAGTTTCTTTCACTGTCAAAGTCCTTGTTTCCAGGGACCTGGAAGGACAGTGAGGTAATTCTCCTTGTGCTAAATTGTGCTTAAAAAAAACATTTTTTCTAGGGACAGAAAACTGTAGGTAGGGAGAGTGTGTCAGTTTCTTTCACTGTCAAAGTCCTTGTTTCCAGGGACCTGGAAGGACAGTGAGGTAATTCTCCTTGTGCTAAATTGTGCTTAAAAAAAACATTTTTTCTAGGGACAGAAAACTGTAGGTAGGTAATGATGTCATGCTCTACCCCAGATGTTTGTCCCGGCAGCTCAGAGAATACCTCCTTGTTGCGAAGCACAAACTCCTTAACCTCCTGTTGTTGGGGTTGTGACAAGGTGGCTACTATTCCAACCTCAGGAATCACGCAACCAGTTTGAGCTGGTGACCAAGTGTCTGCGACTAGGGACTCTCTATCCCTCCAGGCTTTCAACAGATTAACGTGATAGATCTGTTCGGGCTTTCGCCTTCCTGGTTGTCTGACCTTGTAATTCACTTCGCTCACTTTTTCCATTATCTCATAGGGGCCTTGCCATTTGGCAAGGAATTTACTTTCAACCGTAGGGACAAGTACCAGTATCCTATCCCCCGGGGAAAAGGTACGGGTCTTGGCTCCACGGTTGTACACTCTCTGCTGTGCTAACTGCGCTTGGGCCAAATGTTCCTTCACGATGGGCATTACCTGTGCAATTCGGTCTTGCATCAGGGCGACATGCTCAATCACACTCCTGTGGGGAGAACTCTCACTTTCCCAAGTTTCCTTGGCAATATCTAACAGCCCTCTTGGGTGTCTCCCATACAGTAACTCAAAGGGGGAGAATCCCGTAGAGGATTGGGGCACCTCCCTAATAGCAAACATCAGATAAGGAAGTAGACAGTCCCAATCCTTTCCATCTCTATCCACCACTTTCTTCAACATTTGTTTTAGGGTTTTGTTGAATCTTTCAACCAGCCCATCGGTTTGGGGGTGATACACAGATGTACGTAATTGCGTCACTTTGAACAATTTACACAGCTCCTTCATAACCCGGGACATAAAGGGTGTACCTTGGTCCGTAAGCAGTTCTTTACAAATACCCACCCGGCTAAACACAAGAGATAGCTCTTTGGCTATGGTTTTGACCGAGGTATTTCGGAGAGGGATCGCTTCTGGATAATGGGTGGCATAGTCCATTATAACTAATATGTACTGGTGCCCCCTAGCGGACTTGATTATAGGCCCTACCAAATCCATGGCGATCCTCTCAAACGGGACCTCAATGATGGGTAGAGGGACCAGCGGGCTACGGAAATGTGGCATCGGGGCCGACCTCTGACACACAGGGCAGGAGGAACAATAATTTTCTATGTCCTTCATCACCCCCGGCCAATAGAATCTCTGTAATACCCTCTCTCGGGTTTTCTCTGTCCCCAGATGACCTCCAAGAATGTGCCCATGGGCCAACTCCAACACCAACTTCCTGTAAGGTTTGGGCACCACAAGCTGCTCAACGGTTTCTTCTGCCCTTTTTGCCACCCGATACAGTAGGTCCTTCTCTACGCTGAAGTATGGGTAAGTGCAGGTATTATCTGGGTTCACTAACTCGCCATCTATTTTCACTACGTTTTCCCGTGCCTTTATTAGGGCGGGGTCTTTCAACTGTTCTGTGGCAAAGTTTTCCCTGTGAACCTCAAGATCAGAAAACTCCACAGACGGTAGGTTTTCGTCTGAGGAGGTGGGCTCCTCTCCAGTTTCTTGAGTCTCCCCTGCCAATACTGATAAGGGAAATTCCGGAGAGTCCTCACCACTCTCAGGGGAGTTCTGGCTATCACATTCCTGGTACATAGGGGCACCAGTGGGGGGCTCAGGATCATCCCACAGTTCCCAGAACTTCGGAAAATCCCTTCCCACAATGGCGTCATGCGGTAACTGAGATACTAAGCCCACTGGATGAGAGAGGGTACCTTTGGGGGTCTCGAAACACACTGTAGTCACTGGATACTCTCGGGTGTCCCCATGCACACAAATAACAGCTACCTTGCTATTCCCAAAGACCTCTGTTTTAACTAACTTAGCCTTTATCAGGGTCACAAGGCTACCTGAATCCAGCAATACCACAACATTTCTACCATTAACACACATTTTGCATAAATGTTTCTCAGTTCCTCGAATGGCAGTGCATGCGACTGTCGCACACAGCGACTGACGTCTGCCCGTCAGAAAGTCACACTGCATGGGTTCCTCCACAACCGGGCAATTGGCTGCAATATGTCCCGCTTGCCGGCAGCGGTAGCAAACGATCCTTCTTGCCGCCTCTTGAGCCGCTGATTTCCCAGGCTGTTCTCGCCAAACTTGGGGTAGAGCTCCCACCCTCTCACTCTCTCCACCCTCACCCCTTGGAATCCTCTTATCCGCCCCTGGGGATGGTCTGGTCTTAGGGTGGAAAGTCCGAGTGTCTCTGGAAGAGGCCGTCAGGTTCTCTGTAGCCAAGTATTTCTCCACACGATCCACAAGACCATCGGCCGTCTCTGGGTCTCCATGGCTTACCCACTTTTGGATGGCAGTAGGAAGAGCTCTCAAAAACCGATCCATTACAACACGTTCCACAATCTTTGGTGCGGACAAAGTCTCTGGCTGTAGCCACTTTCTGCTCAGGTGAATGAGATCATACATTTGAGACCTGGGGGGTTTTCCAAGCTGGAAAGTCCAGTTATGCACACGCTGAGCCCGGACAGCCTGGGTGACACCCAGCCTTACCAAAATTTCAGCTTTTAGCATCACATAGTCTTTTGCTTGGTTAGGCTCTAGGTCATAGTAAGCTTTCTGCGATTCACCAGTTAACAGAGGAGCCACCAGTCCAGCCCACTGCTCCTCAGGCCACTTTTCTCTTTCAGCGGTCCTTTCAAATGTGGTCAAAAATACCTCTGGATCATCCTCTCCAGTCATTTTTGTCAATAAACGACTCACCCCAAAGGACGCGGTATTAGTGGGACGGCTTTCCTCACTGGTCTGCGGACGTTGCTGCATTACTGCTTCCATTTGTTGTAGTCTCTGCTCTTGCTTCTGTAACAGGTCTATGAAGCGGGCCTCAGATTGCTGCTGGGCTTGTTGCTGAGCTTCCAGACTCTGTTGGTGAGCTTGCTGCTGGGCTGCAAGGCTCTGTTGATGAGCTTGCTGCTGGGCTGCAAGGCTCCTTTGCAAACCTGCATTTGTCTGCTGTTGATTGGCATTTGCTAGAGCCAGCTGTTTCAGTATCTCCTCCATGCTGGCTTAAAAAAAACTGCCACTGGTTCTCCACCAACTGTGAGGGGGTTAGCTCGGCAGCGGGTGTGTGTGACCCCCGGGATGGGCTCCCCACACAAAAACAGGCCCAGCAAACGGAGGTTGTGGTTTTCAAAATCAAAAAGGTGCGGTTTATTTTCTATTTACAGTGACAAAACACAGCAAAGCAAAAGAAACATAAATAAAATAAATCCTGGTCAACTTGACCTCTGACTAAACATACAGGGTTCCTAACTAACAACTGGGATCAGCCTAGTGCTGTCCTAGTCCCTAAGTCCCTGGTTTTAAATGTCCAAGCAAATAGCCACACAGGCTTTGTCTCACCGCACAGGGGTTCACTCTCCCTAGACAGTCCACACAGGTCTGGTTCCAGGCATGAGCCAACACCTAATGAATCTGGGAGTTCTTATAGAGGCCTAAATGAGCTGACAAGCTTCAGCTGGTCTCATCAACTCCCTGTCTGCACGACGACCCACACTCTCCCTAGAGGTATGAGTCATCCATGAGCCCACTAGCCTCAGCTGGGCTTATACAACTCTCCACCTAGTTGTATAAGTCGGCGTAAAGCCTGAATCTGGGCGAAATATATCTACCCCCCTGGATGCAACCAGGTGACTTTACCTTCCTGCTGTCACACTGGGTTTATCCCCAGTAGAACAACTAGTATGAATATTAGAAGGGTATTCCTTAACCTACAAACTCCAACACAGAATATGGGTACTAGGGCAGTTATGTCCTTAGATGTGGTCAAGGCGTTCGATAGCTTGGAGTGGGGGTATATCTGGCATGTTCTAGGAGCATTTGGTTTTGGTCCATCAGTTATTAGATGGATAAAAATCCTGTATAGTGACCCAAGCGCAAAAATTAGAGTCAACAATGATTACTCAGGTAAGATTAAATTGGAGAGGGGCACAAGGCAGGGGTGTCCATTGTCACCCCTGCTTTTTGCACTAGCAATGGAGCCATTGGCCACAGCAATAAGAACGAATACAAAAATGAAAGGATTTGTGAGACCGACAGGAGAGGAAAGAATCGCATTATATGCGGATGATGTTCTTCTCTTCCTGGGGGACACAGATCATTCACTTAAGCAGTCTATGAGTATCTTTGGAGAATTTGGTAGACTCTCGGGATTGGTTATAAATTGGGAAAAATCAGCCTTGATGCCGGTGGACCCGATTGCCAATCAAACCTTTGTAGAAATACCCCAATTAGAAATGGTGGATACAATGAAATACCTGGGAATACATATAACAATTGACCCAAATAAATATATAAATAACAACATATTTCCCTATCTGTCTAAATTTAAAAATAAAATTCAAATATGGAGGCGGCTCCCACTGTCAGTTGCAGGGAGATGTAACCTGATCAAAATGCTGTGGATGCCACAATTATTATATGTATTGCATAATACACCAACATGGATACATAAGAAATGGTTTAGGAAAATTGACACACTATTTAGAGAATTAATACGGAAAGGAGGCCAGGCGAGGATAGGACTGCAGACCCTGCAACTATCAACAAGGGAGGGAGGTATGGCGGTACCACACCCACGGTGTTACTTCCTGGCAGCACAGCTGCAGCATATAGGAATGAGACCAGAGATGGGAGGGGATACAAATGGGCGGTTGATGACAATGGGGTCACCCCACAAGTTGGTGATGGAGGCACTGGAGGCAAACTCATTTTTATACAAATCCCCTACGGTCAAGATGGTAATAAAGGTGTAGAAAGCTGTGAAAGCAATAGGGGGATTAGAAGGAGAGACAGAATATACACCCCTTTGGGATAATAGGAATCTTCAGGAGCTGGAGCCGATGGGGAGAATTAAGGAATGGGAAGGGAAGGGGATAACTAGGCTGGCCCAGCTGTATGAGGGAGAAATCCTAAAAACATTTGCTACACTTGGAGAGGAATATGATGTCACTAAACATAAATTTTATAGATATTTGCAAATTAGACACGCATTAAATATGCAGTTTGATAGACAGGGACCAACCTGGCACAAATCCCCTATCTTTCAGAGATTGGGCAATCAGAGTGAGACCGGGGGCCGTATAACCGAAATATACCCACATTTATGCAAAGGAAGTATTACAGCTCCTGAACATCTCAAAAGTAGAGGGAAATGGGAGGAAGATCTGGGGCCCATATCCGGGGGGCAATGGAAAAGGTACTAGAGAGTGGACACCTTGTATCTGTTTCACCAGCCCAGAAGTTTTCATTCTTAATGCTATTACATAGGACATACTATACACCAAAAAGGCTGTTTGATTTTGGATGGAGAACAGATGCAGGGTGTCCCAGATGTCAGGACACAGGGGACCTGATACATATGCTATGGAGGTGCCCGAAATTATTTAGGTATTGGACAGGGGTACTAGATAGCATAAATAGGACATATATGACAACAATAGAAATGGACCCTAGAATGTGTGTCCTGGGACTAGAGGAGGGAACAAGCAGAGCGACCAGTATAACAAAAGCAGTGCTTAGATGCCTTTTTCACGCTAGAAAATTGATAGCGCAAAGATGGCAGGCAGAAGACCCCCCTCAGTGAGAGAATGGGCTAATACAGTCACCGCAACAATATGGAAGGAGAGGGTAGTATATATTAAGAGAGGGAACACAAGAGAGTTTGAAAAGGTGTGGAACCCGTGGTTGGAAAAAATAGGGACACCCCTGCAAAGCGGAGAGTGAGATAAGGAAAATAAATGAAAACAAAAACAAACTTTGAATAATGTGTAAAAATGGAAGAAAAAACCTAATATGAGAAATAGTAAAGGGGGAGGGGGAAGGAGGGAGGGATAAGGATCAACAGAGTGAAAATTACACTAATAACATTTTGCTAATTTATTGTTGTGAAAAATAAATATATAAAAACATGTATAATGTTAATTTGAATATATAAGAAAATTAATAAAGAGAATATAACAAAAAAAATAAAAATGTCGTTCACAAAATGCTGGAACGTAGCCGGGGCATTGCAAAGTCCGAAGGGCATGACTAAGTATTCGAAGTGCCCGAAGCGAGTGCGAAAGGCAGTTTTCCACTCATCCCTGCTTCGGATCCGCACCAGGTTATAGGCCCCACGGAGGTCCAGTTTTGTGAAAATGACTGCGGATCCCAGTCTTTGAAACAATTCAGGTACTAAAGGAAGGGGGTACCGGTTCTTTATAGTCACTTTGTTGAGTTGTCTGTAATCCACACAAGGGCGGAGGGAATGGTCCTTTTTCTCAATGAAGAAAATCCCTGCCCCTGCCGGTGATGTAGAAGGACGGATGAACCCTTTCATAAGATTATCATCAACATAAGTCTTGAGGGTCTCGAGTTCAAGTTCTGTCAGAGGAAAAATCCTGCCAAAGGGGATTTCAGCCCCGGGGAGAAGCTCAATCGGGCAGTCGTAACGCCTGTGTGGAGGGAGAGTCTCAGCCCCTTTCTTGCTAAAAACGTCCAGGAAGCTGTGATATACTTCAGGAACTGACTGGCGGACCTCAGCATCAGAGTCCATTGAAAGCAAGGGAGAAGGGGTACTCGAAACTTCCTGCAGACAATGTTGACGGCAGTAGGGGGAACAGAAACGGACTTCTCCTGATGTCCAATTAATTTGCGGGTTATGGGCCTGTAACCAGGGCATGCCCAGAATGATGGGGAACAGAGGAGACTTGATAACATCTAGGCATAGTAACTCCTGATGAGTACTGGCAATGGTTGTGGCCAGCGGTAGGGTCTCCTGTGTGACTGGTCCGGATTTAAGGGTCGACCCATCAGCGAGGTATACTGAAAGCCCTTTAGCTCTAGGGCGCAAAGGAATGTGATGTGTGGTGGCAAAAGCTAAGTCCAGAAAGCAACTGCAGGCCCCGGAGTCAATGATAGCGCTGACTTGATTATTCCCTCCTGGGAGCTGCAAAAGAATGGGAATTGCCAGGTGAGCAGAATTACTGGGTATAACGGGTAAATGCACAGACGACATGGAGAGGCACTTACGGATCTTCACAGGGCAGGTCCGTACATAATGTCCGGGTTCTCCGCAGTATAGACATAGGTTAAGGGTTCGCCTGCGTTGACGTTCCTCAGGGGTGAGTGAGGGACGGAGAAGTCCCAGCTGCATGGGTTCTGGATTGTCAGAGGAGGCTGTAACTGGAAATGAAGGAGCTGGGTTGGCAGAGCTGGGTACCCGGGGCAACATCCAAACCGGGCGAGACGGCCCGGTGGCTCGTTCAGTCCTACATTCTCGTAGGCGTCGGTCAATCTGGATTGTCAGGTTGATCAGAGCATCCAAAGTTCCGGGCACACCTACACATGCCAGTTCATCTTTGAGCGGTTCAGAGAGTCCCAATCGGAATTGGTAACAAAGAGCAGCATCATTCCAATTAGTGTCTGAGCTCCATCTCCTGAATTCGGAAACATAGTCCTCGGCCGGTCTCCGGCCTTGCTGAAGGGCATGCAGGGTTGCTTCGGCAGTGGTGGCCTGGTGCGGATCCTCGTAAAGTTGGGACATGGTTTGGAAGAAGGTGTCCAAGGTATTAAGTGAAACGTCTTTATGCTCCAAGAGGCGGTGAGCCCAGGCTTGAGGCTCACCAGACAGGAGGGAAATAACGAACCCCACTTTGGTGGATTCTAGTGAAAAGGTCCGTGGTTGCAAGGCAAAGAAGAGCTCGCAGGCATTCCGAAAGGCTCTGTATCTGCTCCGCTCCCCTGAGAATCGCTCAGGCGTGGGTACCTTTGGTTCAGGCGGCATCATGACCACCGAAGGAGAAGTGGAAGTCCCAGTGGAGGAGGAAGCTGAGGAGGATAGGGCCTGGACTCGGCCCTCCAGTCGGGTATAACCCTCTTGCAGGCTTCTGACGGCAAAGTTCCTCCATTGGGTTCGCTCCCTGCGCAGGCTCGGACATGGCTGTCTGGTACTGTCACGTACCTGGTGATGAGCCTGGGATGCAGGGAGCGGCCTCTTTTGCACCTCTTACTCCGGAACCTCTGATGGTGGGAACAGGGAGCTCGGGAGTGCAGAGTCGCACAAGTGCCTGTCAGGAACACCGGTGCAGAAATGGAGCTGGACTTCAGGAAGCTCTGTGCAGGTTTCAGCGGCAGTAGGGAAGCTGGAACGGCAGGCAGGCTTGGCACACAGGAACTGAGGAGAGAGACAGCAGACAGCGGGGAGTTGTCTTGTAGTACCGGGCACAGGCAAGTCGAAACAGGCCGGGAATCCACTGGCTGGCAGATCAGGTGCAGTCCAAGAGGCAGAAGCAGAGTCGTTATACAGTCCGGGTTTGGTAACGGGCAGGCGGCAGGTAGCAGAAGGAGCAGGCGGAAGCAAGGTCAACAAGTCAGGAGTCAGCGGGCAGGCAGAAGGCGAGAAGCGTCAGGAACAAGCCGGGTCACAGGAACAGATCGGTAGGGAAATATCAGATAGCAGGTGGGTCTTGGGAACGCTGTAGACCAGACAGCAAGGAGCCCCAGCACAAGCCCCTTTAAATAGCCACAGATTGGCGCCAGGAAGTGTCACTGCGCGCTCCCGCGCGCCGTTACCGCGCATGCGCATACACGCGAACGCCGATTCGCCGCTAGTGCGCAGGCGCAAACGTGCTAACGCTGATTCGCCGCTATTGCGCAGGCACGCACCCACGCGCGCAGAAGTGTCGCCAGCTTGCAGGTGAGGTTGCCCTTCATGACACCCACACACGAACATTTTTAATGACCATTTTAAAAAATATAAATTTTCTCGTCATTAAAAAAGGTCGCGTGTACACGGCATTAGAGAGACTGCTAATTAACTTTTTACTCGCTGGTATTATACCCCCCAGAGATTGAGCAGGATTTTCCCTCAAAGTTCCCCCCTATGTTTCCGAGGTTGTCCTCATCCGGGCTCCTTTCTCCACCTGTTCTGGGAGTGCGAGTTATTGCAGCCCACATGGCGTGAGACCCGGGAGCTGATGGTTAAGTTGGCGGGGAGGCGCATGGCTCTGACGCACACTCACTGTTTGTTGTTTGAAAAAATCCCTGATACCCCTAAGCACTTAATGAAGTTGCTTCATACTATTTGCATTGCTTTGCATTGGACAGTGGCTCTTCACTGGAACTCACGCACTGTCCCCTTCGCCCAGGGTTGATCAAATAATGCTGTATGAAAAGATATTTCACACCATGTGGGACTCGATCCCAATTTATGATGCCAAATGGAACCCTTGGTTTCTTATATGTCTAAATGAGTAACCTGAGTTTTTATTTTTGTGTTTTCTTTTTCTTTTATTTGGATTTTCTTTACCATATCACGTTCTCGGTTTGCAGTCATTTTCTGTAGTATATAATTTAATTCTATGCAGTTGTTTACATGGCTGTACCCTGAATGATGCATGTATTTTGGTGTGAACTTTCCCTCATGCTGTATATCCCTGCATTATTGTATCTTATGTTCTGATAAGGTACTGCATTATTCTCTTTGTACTGCTATGTTTTATTTTTTCAATAAAAAACTTTCAGTATAAAAAAAAAAATATCCATACCAGACCTGAAGGGCCTGGTAATTGAATTTTGGGGGACCCCCACACATTTTTTTTTTCAAAGACTTTCAATTACTTTTCTCTATATTGCCGAGAGCCGACAATTCATTATAGCCGCGAGTGCTTTTAAATGCCTTTTTTTTCCTTTAGAAATGTCATTTTGCTGTCGGACTGTTATATAATGGCAAGTTTAGGAGGTGCGCCTGTTCAACTTATGCAAATTGATTTACGTGACTTGACATTTACTAAGAATTTGCCGACACAGTGAACCGGCGCATTTGAACAAGTAAAATTGCAGCGCAGAGCACAAAAAAACCTCTCGCAGTTCTAAACGTAATTGCCGGCGCAGCAGGCTGGTTCAGAAAAAGTTACTTTTTCATTCTATTTTGGGCATATTTGTTACTTGGGCAGTTTTCACTAAATTTCCTCACATCACCCCACTCACCCCGATTATATTGGCACTTCCAGCTTCTTTATATTTGAATTTGAAGATGCCGTGCGCCAGGTCCATAGTAGCGCACTGAGCGCCTCCTCCCGTGTGCCGAGAACACTATAGTAAAAAAAAACGGCGCTCCGCCTGGTGTGTGCCGTGCCCACGTGAGGCTGGTTGCGTGCTCATGCGCACTGGGTCCGGGTCTATATATTGGAGGTTCCCTCCCCTCACATCTTTTATGCCGGTCTTCTGGATATGCCGATTCACATTGCTGCTATGTCCGGACTTCTTGGGACCTAGGTTAAGGTATCTGTACCCATTTTTATTTTGGGCAGTCTTGGCTCCACATCTGGCCCCAATGTGTACTTGACATCTGGACATTTCCCCCTTTTTTCAGAGTCCATATGGCCACTAGACATGTGCATTCGTTTTCGTCCGAATGCATTTTCGTCCGAATTTCAGCTATTTTCGTTATCGTTTTAACAAACGAAAACGAAAGCACAGTATCCGAAAACCGAAAGATCCGACATAAACAAATGCTTTATTTTCGTTTTCGTTGCTACAACAGTTCGATATAGATAGGAGATTCGATGTGACGCTGACAAAAACAATCTGTGTCTATCGAATCTGTGGTCGAATGTGCCTAACCTTAACTCTATTAGTCCAAGATTATTCTACATAGGAGAGAAAAGATTCGACATTATAGAGAGAAAAGATTCGACATAGGAGAGGAAAGATTCGACATAGGAGAGGAAAGATTCGACATAGGAGAGGAAAGATTCGACATAGGAGAGGAAAGATTCGACATAGGAGAGGAAAGATTCGACATAGGAGAGGAAAGATTCGACATAGGAGAGAAAAGATTCGACATAGGAGAGGAAAGATTCGACATAGGAGAGGAAAGATTCGACATAGGAGAGGAAAGATTCGACATAGGAGAGGAAAGATTCGACATAGGAGAGGAAAGATTTGACATAGGAGAGGAAAGATTCGACATAGGAGAGGAAAGATTCGACATAGGAGAGAAAAGATTCGACATAGGAGAGGAAAGATTCGACATAGGAGAGGAAAGATTCGACATAGGAGAGGAAAGATTCGACATAGGAGAGAAAAGATTCGACATAGGAGAGAAAAGATTTGACATTATAGAGAGAAAAGATTCGACATAGGAGAGAAAAGATTTGACATTATAGAGAGAAAAGATTTGACATTATAGAGAGAAAAGATTTGACATTATAGAGAGAAAAGATTCGACATAGGAGAGAAAAGATTCGACATTATAGAAAGAAAAGATTCGACATAGGAGAGAAAAGATTCGACATTATAGAGAGAAAAGATTCGACATAGAGAGAAAAGATCACTGCTTGTGGGCGGAACATTCGACCGGAAATGTATGATTGCAGAGTCGTACAGTTTCGCTGCTCCGTCGAATCTTCTTTGAACATTCGACAGACACCATAAGCCTTCAATGACAGATTCGACCTTAATTAATTCAGATTTTCGGACGAATGCAATTTTTAACGAAAAACGAAATAAATAAAAACGAATTTCGGGAGTAACTAAATAAATTTATTTTTTTGACGAAAACGAAATTCCGAAACGAAATATTTCAGTGTGCACATGTCTAATGGCCACTACCATTTGGTCCAATTTCTCTGGCATATCATACAAGTCAATACATCAGGCCCTGTGTTCACTGTTTCCGGGGGAGGTCCTCCATGCCCCCCACCCATGTGCACTGCACGTTGCCTCAGCTCCCGTGGCAGACTCGTGTGGCCGTGGCCCTACATCCACCACGTCCTCCTGCTCAAAATGTCATGTGAGTACCTCAGGTGGACATTTTCCATCTTCCACATTTTTCTTTTGTCTGATCACTCAACATACTTAACCAGTCCACATTTCTACCTTCATTATAGATATTTCAAGCATCCGCCCCTGAAGAGTGTTCCACCTACACAAAACGCGTCGGGCACTAGGGATGCATCACACGACTTCATATGATCTACTCTACTCAAACAAAACCCCCCTTTCTTTTTGTGTACTACTGGTTTTATACTAACATATATATTTCATTATTTGTCGCCCTTGCTGTTAACAGGACAATTGCACACATGTATGTTCATTTTTATGTATCCATTTAACAGTCCAGATGATTATGTGGCGCTTGGTTATGCACTGTTGCTTCCTCGTTTCCTTAACTGTACATGCACATACTTATGTGTAAGGCAGAGAGCATGAAATTACATTTATTGCAATGTTTTTCTTATTGTACATATAATCTGGCTATATGATGTGTCATGCATTTTTATGATCAATAAATGTGTTTTTTACCCGCACCAAGCCTGCAGCCTCATTCAAAGTCCCAATTTCCCTTTTTCTTATACTGAACCCGGGATGGAGGTGCACCACATATGCACCTCATCTAAAGTCCCAAACTCCCCCCCCTTTTTTTCGTTGTACAGGGATGGAGGCTTGTTAGGCAGGGCTGGTAGTGCTCCCCTACCACCCAGGTGCTGGGTTGCGGTAATCTGGCAAGGCAATGTACCAGGTCCAGATGCGGCACACTCAAGACATGGTTATCCAGTGTCTGAGATCCCACAGCATACATGCGACATACCATGGTTTTGACCTTTGGCTGTGGTGTCCTGTTTTGTCCATGGCCCTCCTTGCCTGCCACTTTGGGAGCTGCGATGCGCTCTGCGCGCCGCCCCCCCCTCCATCCGTCCCCCCGCCCCTATGTGGGCGGGTGGCCTGTGTGGTGGGTGGGCTTGCTGCACACAGTGCATCGGCATCACGTACCCCGTCCGGCGCGTGACGCCCTTCCTGGCGTCACCGCGCCGGACGTGAGTTTTTCCATCTCAGCCGGTGCCATTCGGGTTAGGAGTGCTTCAGTGGGCGGATCCCGCCCACGACGGCGCTCCGCCTGGTGTGTGCCGTGCCCACGTGAGGCTGGTTGCGTGCTCATGCGCACTGGGTCCGGGTCTATATATTGGAGGTTCCCTCCCCTCACACATCTTTTATGCCGGTCTTCTGGATATGCCATTTCACATTGCTGCTACGTCCGGACTTCTTGGGACCTCAAGACGCTAGGTTAAGGTACCTGTACCCATTTTTATTTTGGGCAGTCTTGGCTCCACATCTGGCCCCAATGTGTACTTGACATCTGGATATTTCCCCCTTTTTTCAGAGTCCATATGGCCACTACAATTTGGTCCATTTTCTCTGGCATATCATACAAGTCAATACATCAGGCCCTGTGTTCACTGTTTCCGGGGGAGGTCCTCCATGCCCCCCACCCGTGTGCACTGCACGTTGCCTCAGCTCCCGTGGCAGACTCGTGTGGCCGTGGCCCTACATCCACCACGTCCTCCTGCTCAAAATGTCATGTGAGTACCTCAGGTGGACATTTTCCATCTTCCACATTTTTCTTTTGTCTGATCACTCAACATACTTAACCAGTCCACATTTCTACCTTCATTATAGATATTTCAAGCATCCGCCCCTGAAGAGTGTTCCACCTACACGAAACGCGTCGGGCACTAGGGATGCATCACACGACTTCATATGATCTACTCTACTCAAACAAAACCCCCCTTTCTTTTTGTGTACTACTGGTTTTATACTAACATATTTCATTATTTGTCGCCCTTGCTGTTAACAGGACAATTGCACACATGTATGTTCATTTTTATGTATCCATTTAACAGTCCAGATGATTATGTGGCGCTTGGTTATGCACTGTTGCTTCCTCGTTTCCTTAACTGTACATGCACATACTTATGTGTAAGGCAGAGAGCATGAAATTACATTTATTGCAATGTTTTTCTTATTGTACATATAATCTGGCTATATGATGTGTCATGCATTTTTATGATCAATAAATGTGTTTTTTACCCGCACCAAGCCTGCAGCCTCATTCAAAGTCCCAATTTCCCTTTTTCTTATACTGAACCCGGGATGGAGGTGCACCACATATGCACCTCATCTAAAGTCCCAAACTCCCCCCCCTTTTTTTCGTTGTACAGGGATGGAGGCTTGTTAGGCAGGGCTGGTAGTGCTCCCCTACCACCCAGGTGCTGGGTTGCGGTAATCTGGCAAGGCAATGTACCAGGTCCAGATGCGGCACACTCAAGACATGGTTATCCAGTGTCTGAGATCCCACAGCATACATGCGACATACCATGGTTTTGACCTTTGGCTGTGGTGTCCTGTTTTGTCCATGGCCCTCCTTGCCTGCCACTTTGGGAGCTGCGATGCGCTCTGCGCGCCGCCCCCCCCTCCATCCGTCCCCCCGCCCCTATGTGGGCGGGTGGCCTGTGTGGTGGGTGGGCTTGCTGCACACAGTGCATCGGCATCACGTACCCCGTCCGGCGCGTGACGCCCTTCCTGGCGTCACCGCGCCGGACGTGAGTTTTTCCATCTCAGCCGGTGCCATTCGGGTTAGGAGTGCTTCAGTGGGCGGATCCCGCCCACGACGGCGCTCCGCCTGGTGTGTGCCGTGCCCACGTGAGGCTGGTTGCGTGCTCATGCGCACTGGGTCCGGGTCTATATATTGGAGGTTCCCTCCCCTCACACATCTTTTATGCCGGTCTTCTGGATATGCCATTTCACATTGCTGCTACGTCCGGACTTCTTGGGACCTCAAGACGCTAGGTTAAGGTACCTGTACCCATTTTTATTTTGGGCAGTCTTGGCTCCACATCTGGCCCCAATGTGTACTTGACATCTGGATATTTCCCCCTTTTTTCAGAGTCCATATGGCCACTACAATTTGGTCCATTTTCTCTGGCATATCATACAAGTCAATACATCAGGCCCTGTGTTCACTGTTTCCGGGGGAGGTCCTCCATGCCCCCCACCCGTGTGCACTGCACGTTGCCTCAGCTCCCGTGGCAGACTCGTGTGGCCGTGGCCCTACATCCACCACGTCCTCCTGCTCAAAATGTCATGTGAGTACCTCAGGTGGACATTTTCCATCTTCCACATTTTTCTTTTGTCTGATCACTCAACATACTTAACCAGTCCACATTTCTACCTTCATTATAGATATTTCAAGCATCCGCCCCTGAAGAGTGTTCCACCTACACGAAACGCGTCGGGCACTAGGGATGCATCACACGACTTCATATGATCTACTCTACTCAAACAAAACCCCCCTTTCTTTTTGTGTACTACTGGTTTTATACTAACATATTTCATTATTTGTCGCCCTTGCTGTTAACAGGACAATTGCACACATGTATGTTCATTTTTATGTATCCATTTAACAGTCCAGATGATTATGTGGCGCTTGGTTATGCACTGTTGTTTCCTCGTTTCCTTAACTGTACATGCACATACTTATGTGTAAGGCAGAGAGCATGAAATTACATTTATTGCAATGTTTTTCTTATTGTACATATAATCTGGCTATATGATGTGTCATGCATTTTTATGATCAATAAATGTGTTTTTTACCCGCACCAAGCCTGCAGCCTCATTCAAAGTCCCAATTTCCCTTTTTCTTATATAGAACACTATAGTAAATAGGGAATAGCGCTGTGTTACCGGCACTAATGTTTCATAAATACCAAAACTGCCGTTGCGCACGCAGATACGCCGATACTCATGGCGCAAACGTTTCGTAAATCAGCCCCATAGTGTCTGCCGAAGGAGTAGCCACCGACCTCTAGAATCTGGAAGCCATCACCTCTTGGCCAAGACCCACCAATGTGACCAAGCTTAGGTTGTTCTTCTTCTGCTCTTTTTATAGGAGATTCGTTGAGGGATTTGCTAAAATAGCTTGCCCACTTATTGAACTATTAAGGAGTGAATATGAAGATGATGACCCAGACCTAACAAAGTCTGTCAGGCCACCTGGAGGGCCTAGGAAGCCTCAAGAGTCTATTCAAGAACAATGGACTGACCAGTGTGGGGAAGCTTTTCGGCAGCTGAAGTGGAGCCTAATAACTGCTCAAGTCCTAGCCCCATGCATAGCAAACCAAGCCATACAAACTTCATGTTGATCCCAGCCAAGATGAGTTAGGCAGGGTGCTATATGAAGAACATGACAGACACCTGCGGCCCATTGCCTATGTGAGCCAGAGCCTGGCACCCTCCAAAAAGAACTACCCCACGCACAAACTAGAGTTTCTGGCTTGGAAGTGGGCAGTGGTGGATAAACTGAGGGATTACCTGTACGGAGCAGACTTTGTGGTCAAAACAGATAATAATCCACTCACATACATCCTCGCTACAGCCAAGTTGGACACCACTGGTCACAGGTAGTTGGCTGCCCTATCGAGGTTCACCTTTAGCCTGAAGTACTGTCCTGGGTCAGGGACAAAGATGCAGATGCTTTGATAATATAGAAATTATAGGATTTTTGAAAAAGGGTGCTTAACTGATCACAGAGTGCACATATCTCTTGTGTTAGACAAGTGTCTGATTTTATTAGAGGCTTCAAGGGTAGGGAGCTGAGATGTTATTTGATAAACCTGTCTTATGTGTTGTCATTTTTCATGAGCTGACTATTTAATCAAAAGGCTTAAAATAAAAGCCATGTGAGCATTCCAAATGGTAGTCTGGTTAGATACTGATCCTGCGATAATTTGAAAAAATCCATCAATTTCAGAGTCAATCTGCTTCCTAAAAATTAGGTTAAAAAGGATAGAAGAATTAAGCCACCAAGCGGAAGGTGAGCCCGAGGCATTATTAAGGAGCAGATTGATAGAAATGGGTGCGTGGTCTGACCAAATGATCAAACCTATTTGGGCAGAAGTAATATATTGCAATGATAAAAAAGGGGAAAAAAGAAGGTTTTTTTTGGGACTTTAAATGAGGTTCAGGGGCCGTTCAGATCCCCTCCTCCATCCCGGGTTTAGTATTCAAAAAGGAAAGTAGAGGGCGGGACTTTGTATGAGGCACACGGACATAAAGAGATAACTTTGATGGAGGACAGCTTTTAATTGGTTCAAATCGCAATACAATTTCATATTTAAATTTTATGCATTTTGCTATATATCAATACTTTTTTATATTTCATCCGAACCAAATATTGCACAATAGTAAATAGTTAATAAATATTCCATCAAGGATATTTCATATATTTGCAGATACACAGTACATATTTTCCAGACATTGCAGTCGCTACCTATGCAACTTGGTAATCCACTAAAACATTTTTTTTTAAAAAGGAGACATAAGCAGGGGGGGATTTGGTATATATTGGAAGGAACGTCCATAAAGGTTGATGGGTATATACACTTATCGGTAGATATTAGCTCTATGCATTTCGGGCCTTGCAGGCCGCTCATCAGGAGCAAAAACCGAAGTGATCATCTGGAGATGAAAAAGACATATACATTTTAATGATCTAAAAGAATGCTACAGAGCTGGTGGGCAAACATAGAATAGGAGAAAAATCCCCCACACATACATTTAACCCACAGAACTTACGGATGCGTCTGCATGGGGGTGGTGTGTCCACGAGAGTCACGGACCAGCCAGAGGGCGTCACAACCGGGAGCTGGGGAGGCATGGCAGGGCGACAACGACCCATACTGACAACGCCCCGTGAGGGTGGAAAAATAAGATTCAAAGTGGTTGTGAACTATGTAGGGTAACCCCAAATGTGGGGACCTCTGTGAAAAAAGAAAAGAAATTAAAACTGTCACACTGAAAAAATGTTGTAACACTAAAAGCTGTGTGTATCTGTATGTGAAAAAGTGGTGTGTGTCAGGGTGTGGGGGAGGGTAGTGTGAGGTGAGAGGACATTAATTCCTCAGCCGCTACATACATAAAGACCAAGTCGGTTTCATACCCAGTAGACAAGGCCCAGGCCAGATCCAATGGGCAATAGACCTGATCTCGATCTTGCAAACAAATTGGACAGGGGGGACTAAACCACAGGGTTTCATTCTGTCACTGGACCTGCAGAAGGCCTTTGACACCGTTTCCTGGCCTTACATCTTTTCCCTTTTGGAGCGCTGGCGCTTTGGGGAAAGTATAAGGCTATAAGGCATTTATTTTAGTCAAGCTAGTCAAGCTAGCTAGGATACAAGAGTTATGCTTTAGTTTGATCAACTATAAATATGGAAAATTACTGAGCTACGTGCGTGAAGTTGTTATTTCACATTTATCTCACATGTTATGTTCCTTTTTACTGAGAAACTGTCTTGTGATTAAACAACATCTGCTTCAACAGCGTCTTTAACCTTCACCTCAGGTTAGACAGAGGGCGTCTTCCCTCGTCTTGTATGTATATAACATTTGGACACTGAATAATAAATTGTAATCATTATTCACGTACTCTCTGTGTATGTGTCTTGATTATCTCACCGGTGAAGAGGAGCATTTCCACACATCCAAGGGCCCAGCCTAGGCAAAGGGTCAAGAAGTGCGGACCTAACAGATCTGGTACCTAGGAGTGGGGTCATCGTCCGGCAGGTAGGTGGGCATTTTTGACCTTTTGGTGGAAATTGTACATCTACTCTGTCGCGATGATAATCTTAAAGCGATCTGTACCCCTGTGAATGAGCTAGGCGGGCTCCCGAGGGACAGTAGGCCCACTATCTTTTAAAAGAAATAGGAGAAGTCCGGCTGGTGTTGGCCTGACTATAAACTATAAAATATCTCAAACTGAGAAGCAGTAGATTGCGCTCAGTACTGAAGGACGGGTGTGTGGAACCCTCATAATTTTTAAGGCCCTTATTTTTTTATTTTTATATATATAGAAATATTAAGAATATTATAGAAGTGTAGAGTTGAGCGGACACCTGGATGTTCGGGTTCGACGGGTTCGGCCGAACTTCGGAAAAAAGTTCGGGTTCGGGACCGAACTTTAACCCGAACCCGAACCCCATTGAAGTCAATGGGGACCCGGACTTCTAAGGACTAAAAAGGCTCTAAAAAAGTAATGGAAAGGGCTAGAGGGCTGCAAATGGCAGCAAAATGTTGTTAAGAGCATGGCAAGTGCTCTGCAAACAAATGTGGATAGGGAAATAACTTAAAATAACATAAAAAAAAATAAAAAAAATAAAAAATATGCTGGAGGCCCCCTTTTCAGCAGAAGAGGTACGGGAAGAACCTCAGAAACTCAACGGCACGATGCCACACATATGGTGGGAATGCCCCAGAATACGCCCTTTCTGGAATAAATTATTCAATTTAATGGATAAGCTAGTGGGAAAATAAAATACTTTGAAATAAAAATGTAGCGGGGTGCTAAATTTAAGGGAAGTGTTTGAGTGGTAAATAGGCTCAAACACCCTAATTCTGTAGGATTCATGGACCATTTTGTCCTCGGGGGACAGTATTGGTGTGCAGTTCCCTGCGGCCTACAGGTGGCGCTGCCATGGTAGGCTAGGGTTGAACCGCCGATACAGTGCTGTGCCTTTTGTGTCCCCTCTTGGCAGTAGTACAGCGGGGCGGGGAACCTGCTGTGCATGCCGGGAGAGCATATAAAAGGGGCAGACCTTTGGCCTGGGGGCTGATGTCCAGTGGGGTCCACGCCCAGGTGCCTTCTGCCTGGGTGCATGTGTTCCTGTTCCATCTCGGGTACCTTTAGCCCGGGGTGAGGTACTATCCTGGAGTTCCTGCTACCCTGGGTATGGAGGCCTAGGTGCGGGAGTAAAGCTTGGAGTCCAGAGCCTTCGTCTGGAGTCCGCTAAGGGTCGAGGAGTCTTAGGGTGCCGCCTCGTGTAGGGGACCATGTTCCAGGGAAGGGAGGATCATTCTGATGGACCGATGCGGGAGTCACGGTGAAGGAAGGGTCTGTTGACTCCCTGGAGAGATGTCTTCCCCTTGATATGGGCTAGGTTCGTAGAAGGAGAAGCTCAAGGTCATCTTGACTGTATCAGAGGCCTTATTCACCCGGCCCGTGGCAGGGGCCTTATACACCCTGGTCTGTGGCAGAGACCAAAGTTCTCCAGGTCCGTGGCAGGGGCCTTGTACACCCGGTCTGTGGCAGAGACCAACCTCAAGGTCTGTGGCAGAGACCGTGCACCTAAAACTGTTTGAGAAACCTAAGCAGTGAAGTGAATGTGCTATGTTTTTGCCTGGACCTCCTCCACACCTTAGGCTGTCCTGTTTCTTTGCTCTAACCTTTTCTATCCGAGTAGAGTTTATTTTGCCATGAGAGAATAAGAGTTGTAATTTCAGCTGGAGTGGACATTGACTTTACTGGGAATTAAAGGACTTGCCTCTACCTACAGTAGAGGTGAGAATCATCCTCTGGAGGAGTTTTGACTCCGCCTGCGGACACGGCCCGTCAAGTACACCGCTCAACCTCTTTATATAGGAGGGTACAGGCTGGTAGTGCGGTGTGCCTTTCTCCCTCCTGCGAGGAGCCAACAACATAAAGGCAGGTAAGGGGGAAAGGATCTGTGCGCTACAAAAAAAATAAATAAAAATTATAATCTTGACCTAGGAGGACGAGGTCCATATGGAGTAGGAGGTTGAGGTGGCGGTGGATGTGGCTGTGTAGGTGGAAGCGGCGGTGGAGGAGGACGAGGTAGCCAACACTGGGTCAAAAATACAACAATGGCTGGGTAAGGCCAGTGATGTGTCGAATTCTGTCCCCCGTCGAATAGTGTCCACCCTGTACTGCGCTTGCTCAGTATGTAGGACAAGAGGATTTCGAAAATCTCCCAAGATGAACGGCGCCTGCGTGGTGAGTTCAGGTGAAGGCCACACCATCCGTGGTTCAAGCCGAGCCAAGTGAGGCCGTGCCTGAAGCGTGGCGATCGAAGCGAGCCCGTGAGGGTCCCTGTTACTATGTGCTACCGTATGTCCACTTGGATGTTGGGGCTTGAACCTGCACTCACGGCGCAGGCGCCGTTCATCTTCGGAGGTTTTGTGAATCTCCTTGTCCTCTGTACTGCGCAAGCGCTGCGCCTTCGCAGTACGGGCCGGACACAATCCGATGGCCGGACAGTTTTTGTCACAACACCGGTATACATGTCTATTCTGCACAAGGTACGGACAAGTCCTGTGGGATCCATGCCTGGTTCATTTTAATGAACGTGAGCTTGTCCACATTGGCTCTGGACAGGCGGCTGCGCTTGTCTGTGATAACGCCCCCTGCCGTGCTAAATACACGTTCAGATAATACACTGGCTGCAGGGCAGGCCAGCACCTCCAAGGCATAAAGGGCAAGCTCAGGCAATGTGCCCAATTTGGAGACCCAGAAGTTAAAGGGGGCAGACCCGTCATCCAGTACGTGTAGGCGTGTGGACACATACTGCTCAACCATGTTGGTGAAATGCTGCCTCCTGCTAAGACGTTCCATCTCAGCTGGTGGTGCTGGTTGTTGTGGCGTGCTGACAAAGCTTTTCCACATTTCAGCCATGCTAACCCTGCCTTCTGAGGTGCTGCCGGTGCCCCGGCTGCGTTGGCGACCTCTTCCTCCTCCTCTGCCTTCGCCTTGTGCTTCCATCGTACGCCCGCTGTCAGGTGGGAATGCCACCAGCAGCGCGTCTACCAGCGTGCGCTTGTACTCGCGCATTTTACGATCCCGCTCCAGTGAGGGAATTAAGGACGGTACGTTGTCCTTGTAACGGGGATCCAGCAGGGTGGCCACCCAGTAA
This sequence comes from Rana muscosa, assembly GCA_029206835.1. Classification (NCBI taxonomy): domain Eukaryota; kingdom Metazoa; phylum Chordata; class Amphibia; order Anura; family Ranidae; genus Rana; species Rana muscosa. The sequence continues at coordinate 35,522,423 of CM055116.1, read as the reverse complement.
TCAGCACCAGTTAAAATGTGGGCAACTCGGCGGTCATTGCGGAAACACTGCAGCATGTAATCGCTCATGTGTGCCAGGCTGCCCAGAGGCAAAGAAAAGCTGTCCTCTGTGGGAGGTGTATCGTCTGTGTCCTCTGTATCCCCCCAGCCACGCACCAGTGATGGCCACAAGCTGGTCTGGGTGCCACCCTGCTGTCAACATGGCTCCTCCTCTTCCTCCTCCTCCTCCTCCTCCTCCATCTCCTCCTCCACCTCGTCATCCTCCAGAACTGTGCCCTTTCTGCCGGACAATTGTGTACCTGGCGTTTGTTGGTGCAGGAACCCACCCTCGTAGCTACTTGTGAAAGACTGCTCTGAAAGCCTTTGAAATGATCCCGCTTCCTCCTCCTCCTCCTCATCCTCCTGTGCCACATCCTCTTCCATCATCGCCCGAAGGGTTTTTTAAAGGAGGCATAGAACTGGGATAGTAACGCTGAGAACGGCGTCATTGGCACTGGACATGTTGGTGGAGTACTCGAAACAGCGCAACAAGGCACACAGGTCTCGCATGGAGGCCCAGTTATTGGTGGTGAAGTGGTACTGTTCCGCAGAGCGACTCACGCGTGATTGCTGCAGCTGAAACTCCACTATCGCCTGCTGCTGCTCGCACAGTCTGGCCAGCATGTGCAAGGTGGAGTTCCACCTTGTAGGCACGTCACATATGAGGCGGTGAGCGGGAAGGCCGAAGTTACGCTGCAGCGCTGACAGGCGAGCAGCAGCAGGGTGAGAACGCCGAAAGTGCGCACACACAGCCCGCACTTTCTGCAGCAGCTCTGGCATATTGGGGTAATTTTTAAGGAACCTCTGGACCACCAAGTTCAGCACATGCACCAGGCAAGGGATGTGCGTCAAACCGGCTAGGCCCAGAGCTGCTACGAGATTTCGCCCATTATCGCACACCACCAGGCCGGGCTTGAGGCTCACTGACAGCCACCACTCATTGGTCTGTTGTTCCATGTCCCTCCACAACTCCTGCGCGGTGTGGGTTTTTTCCCCCAAACAGGAAAGTTTTAAAACTGCCTGCTGTCGTTTACCCCTGGCTGTGCTGAAGTTAGTGGTGAAGGTGTTACGCTGACCGGATAAGGAGGCGGTAGAGGATGAGGAAGCGGAGTAGGAGGAGTTAGCAACAGGAGGCAAACTGAAGCGCCCTGCAATCCTCGGTGGTGGAAGGACATGCGCCAAACTGCTATCTGCCTCAGGCCCAGCCGCAACTGCATTTACCCAGTGTGCTGTTATGGAGCTATAACGTCCCTGACCGTGCTTACTGGTCCACGCATCCGTAGTTAAGTTGACCTTGCCACAGATGGCGTTGCGCAGTGCACACCTGATTTTGTCCCCCACTTGGTAGTGCAGGGAAGGGATGGCTCGCCTGGAAAAGTAGTGGTGGCTGGGCACGACGTACTGTGGGACAGCCAATGCCATCAGGCTTTTAAAACTCTGCGTCTCCACCAGACGGAATGACAGCATTTCAAAGGCCAGGAGTAGGGATGAGCTTCGTGTTCGAGTCGAACATACGTTCGACTCGAACATCGGCTGTTCGATCGTTCGACGAAGATCGAACGATTTGGGCCGTTCGCGCCAAATTCGAGTGACGCGAACGGCCCACAATGCACTACGCCATCGCAGTGTCATCCAGGCGCTGTGATTGGCCAAGCATGCACTGTGACCCCGCATGCTTGGCCAATCACAGCGCCGGCAGCGAGGAGAGCAATGATTGGCCACAGGCAGGATGCCTGTGGCCAATTATTGCTGAGGGTGTTTAGTACACGCCCCACACTATAAAAGGCCGCCAGCACGGCGGCCTAGTGTAGTGTGTTCCGGAGCAGGGATAGAGCAGCATAGGCAGGGACAGTGACTGTTATTTCTTTCTTGCTTAACCTGGATTCCTTTAGTTTAGGGAAAGAGAAGGATAGGTAGGGAGAGTGTCAGTGTGTTTTGTGCTTGTGCTATAGTGTGCTTAAAAAAAACATTTATTCTAGGGACAGAAAACTGTAGGTAGGGACAGTGTCAGTTTCTTTCACTCTGCAAGTCCTTGTTTCCAGGGACCTGGAAGGACAGTGAGTGAATTGTCCTTGTGCTATATTGTGCTTAAAAAAACATTTATTCTAGGGACAGAAAACTGTAGGTAGGGAGAGTGTCAGTTTATTTCACTCTGCAAGTCCTTGTTTCCAGGGACCTGTAAGGACAGTGAGTGAATTGTCCTTGTGCTATATTGTGCTTAAAAAAAACATTTATTCTAGGGACAGAAAACTGTAGGTAGGGAGAGTGTTTTTTTTCTTTCACTCTGCAAGTCCTTGTTTCCAGGGACCTGTAAGGACAGTGAGTGAATTGTCCTTGTGCTATATTGTGCTTAAAAAAAACATTTATTCTAGGGACAGAAAACTGTAGGTAGGGAGAGTGTTTTTTTTCTTTCACTCTGCAAGTCCTTGTTTCCAGGGACCTGTAAGGACAGTGAGTGAATTTTTCTTGTGCTATATTGTGATTAAAAAAAACATTTTTTCTAGGGACAGAAAACTGTAGGTAGGGAGAGTGTTTTTTTTCTTTCACTCTGCAAGTCCTTGTTTCCAGGAACCTGTAAGGACAGTGAGTGAATTTTTCTGGTGCTATATTGTGATTAAAAAAAACATTTTTTCTAGGGACAGAAAACTGTAGGTAGGGAGAGTGTTTTTTTTCTTTCACTCTGCAAGTCCTTGTTTCCAGGGACCTGTAAGGACAGTGAGTGAATTTTTCTTGTGCTATATTGTGATTAAAAAAAACATTTTTTCTAGGGACAGAAAACTGTAGGTAGGGAGAGTGTTTTTTTTCTTTCACTCTGCAAGTCCTTGTTTCCAGGGACCTGTAAGGACAGTGAGTGAATTTTTCTTGTGCTATATTGTGATTAAAAAAAACATTTTTTCTAGGGACAGAAAACTGTAGGTAGGGAGAGTGTTTTTTTTCTTTCACTCTGCAAGTCCTTGTTTCCAGGAACCTGTAAGGACAGTGAGTGAATTTTTCTTGTGCTATATTGTGATTAAAAAAAACATTTTTTTCTAGGGACAGAAAACTGTAGGTAGGGAGAGTGTTTTTTTTCTTTCACTCTGCAAGTCCTTGTTTCCAGGAACCTGTAAGGACAGTGAGTGAATTTTTCTTGTGCTATATTGTGATTAAAAAAAACATTTTTTCTAGGGACAGAAAACTGTAGGTAGGGAGAGTGTTTTTTTTCTTTCACTCTGCAAGTCCTTGTTTCCAGGAACCTGTAAGGACAGTGAGTGAATTTTTCTTGTGCTATATTGTGATTAAAAAAAACATTTTTTCTAGGGACAGAAAACTGTAGGTAGGGAGAGTGTTTTTTTTCTTTCACTCTGCAAGTCCTTGTTTCCAGGAACCTGTAAGGACAGTGAGTGAATTTTTCTTGTGCTATATTGTGATTAAAAAAAACATTTTTTCTAGGGACAGAAAACTGTAGGTAGGGAGAGTGTTTTTTTTCTTTCACTCTGCAAGTCCTTGTTTCCAGGGACCTGTAAGGACAGTGAGTGAATTTTTCTTGTGCTATATTGTGATTAAAAAAAACATTTTTTCTAGGGACAGAAAACTGTAGGTAGGGAGAGTGTTTTTTTTCTTTCACTCTGCAAGTCCTTGTTTCCAGGGACCTGTAAGGACAGTGAGTGAATTTTTCTTGTGCTATATTGTGATTAAAAAAAACATTTTTTCTAGGGACAGAAAACTGTAGGTAGGGAGAGTGTTTTTTTTCTTTCACTCTGCAAGTCCTTGTTTCCAGGAACCTGTAAGGACAGTGAGTGAATTTTTCTTGTGCTATATTGTGATTAAAAAAAACATTTTTTCTAGGGACAGAAAACTGTAGGTAGGGAGAGTGTTTTTTTTCTTTCACTCTGCAAGTCCTTGTTTCCAGGGACCTGTAAGGACAGTGAGTGAATTTTTCTTGTGCTATATTGTGATTAAAAAAAACATTTTTTCTAGGGACAGAAAACTGTAGGTAGGGAGAGTGTTTTTTTTCTTTCACTCTGCAAGTCCTTGTTTCCAGGAACCTGTAAGGACAGTGAGTGAATTTTTCTTGTGCTATATTGTGATTAAAAAAAACATTTTTTCTAGGGACAGAAAACTGTAGGTAGGGAGAGTGTTTTTTTTCTTTCACTCTGCAAGTCCTTGTTTCCAGGAACCTGTAAGGACAGTGAGTGAATTTTTCTTGTGCTATATTGTGATTAAAAAAAACATTTTTTCTAGGGACAGAAAACTGTAGGTAGGGAGAGTGTTTTTTTTCTTTCACTCTGCAAGTCCTTGTTTCCAGGGACCTGTAAGGACAGTGAGTGAATTTATCTTGTGCTATATTGTGATTAAAAAAAACATTTTTTCTAGGGACAGAAAACTGTAGGTAGGGAGAGTGTTTTTTTTCTTTCACTCTGCAAGTCCTTGTTTCCAGGAACCTGTAAGGACAGTGAGTGAATTTTTCTTGTGCTATATTGTGATTAAAAAAAACATTTTTTCTAGGGACAGAAAACTGTAGGTAGGGAGAGTGTTTTTTTTCTTTCACTCTGCAAGTCCTTGTTTCCAGGAACCTGTAAGGACAGTGAGTGAATTTTTCTTGTGCTATATTGTGATTAAAAAAAACATTTTTTCTAGGGACAGAAAACTGTAGGTAGGGAGAGTGTTTTTTTTCTTTCACTCTGCAAGTCCTTGTTTCCAGGGACCTGTAAGGACAGTGAGTGAATTTTTCTTGTGCTATATTGTGATTAAAAAAAACATTTTTTCTAGGGACAGAAAACTGTAGGTAGGGAGAGTGTTTTTTTTCTTTCACTCTGCAAGTCCTTGTTTCCAGGGACCTGTAAGGACAGTGAGTGAATTTTTCTTGTGCTATATTGTGATTAAAAAAAACATTTTTTCTAGGGACAGAAAACTGTAGGTAGGGAGAGTGTTTTTTTTCTTTCACTCTGCAAGTCCTTGTTTCCAGGGACCTGTAAGGACAGTGAGTGAATTTTTCTTGTGCTATATTGTGATTAAAAAAAACATTTTTTCTAGGGACAGAAAACTGTAGGTAGGGAGAGTGTTTTTTTTCTTTCACTCTGCAAGTCCTTGTTTCCAGGGACCTGTAAGGACAGTGAGTGAATTTTTCTTGTGCTATATTGTGATTAAAAAAAACATTTTTTCTAGGGACAGAAAACTGTAGGTAGGGAGAGTGTTTTTTTTCTTTCACTCTGCAAGTCCTTGTTTCCAGGAACCTGTAAGGACAGTGAGTGAATTTTTCTTGTGCTATATTGTGATTAAAAAAAACATTTTTTCTAGGGACAGAAAACTGTAGGTAGGGAGAGTGTTTTTTTTCTTTCACTCTGCAAGTCCTTGTTTCAAGGGACCTGTAAGGACAGTGAGTGAATTGTTCTTGTGCTATATTGTGATTAAAAAAAACATTTTTTCTAGGGACAGAAAACTGTAGGTAGGGAGAGTGGTTTTTTTCTTTCACTCTGCAAGTCCTTGTTTCCAGGGACCTGTAAGGACAGTGAGTGAATTGTTCTTGTGCTATATTGTGATTAAAAAAAACATTTTTTCTAGGGACAGAAAACTGTAGGTAGGGAGAGTGTTTTTTTTCTTTCACTCTGCAAGTCCTTGTTTCCAGGGACCTGTAAGGACAGTGAGTGAATTGTCCTTGTGCTATATTGTGCTTAAAAAAAACATTTATTCTAGGGACAGAAAACTGTAGGTAGGGAGAGTGTCAGTTTCTTTCACTGTGAAAGTCCTTGTTTCAAGGGACAGAGAAGGACACCTGAAGGTAGCCCTTATTGCTTTTTTCCCATCTCCGTGCAGGCCATCTATTAGAATGTCTGGAAGGCAAACAAGGAGAGGCAGACAGTCAGGAGGCAATAAAAGAGGGCAAGCAGGCTCTGTGTCTGGGGGCAACAGTGCTGGTCGTGGACGCGGTGCATTGTCATCAGCACATGGCCATGGGACACGCTTGTCCTTCTTTTCGGCAGCTGGACATGTTGAGCCACATCATGCCGAAGACTTGGTAGAGTGGATGACCAAGCCCTCCTCCTCCTCCTCCTCATCCTCTCTCACCCAGGCTCAGGGTACTGGAAAAGCAGCTGCCAAAGCGTCGTCTTCCCTGGTATCAATGTCAGACAAATCATCAGTCACTCCTTCCCTAGACCCACCATGTCCTCCTCCTGAGGAGTCCCCCGAACTGTTTCAGCACAGTGTTGGGTACATGCTCCAGGAGGATGCCCAGCGTTTCGAAGGGTCTGATGATGAAACCCAGCTAGAGGAAGGCAGTAGCGTGAGAGCAGACAGAGGGGATGCTCAAGAAGGACACCAATCTGGCAGTCATGTTCCAGCAGCTGCAGCATACTGCCAGATTGGCTCCAGTGATGAGGAGGGAGGGGATGATGAGGTCACTGACTCCACGTGGGTGCCTAATAGGAGAGAGGAGGAGGAGGAGGATGAGGAGGAGGCACATCTCCAACGAGGCAGGATGCCCTTTGGTGGCCAGCGTAAGGGCAGTACACCGACGGAATCACACCGCAGAGCTCCGCCTGTGCAGGGCGCTGCCTCTGCCCATCATTCAAAAAGTTCTTTGGTGTGGGCCTTTTTTGAGGCTAGTGCATCAGATCGCACAGCTGCTGTTTGCAACATATGTCTCAAGCGTATATCGCGTGGCCAAAACATCAGCCGCTTGGGTACCACATGCCTGACCAGACATATGTTGACCTGCCATGCAGCTCGTTGGCAAGCCTACCTCAAAGACCCACACCAAAGAACAAAGCGGACCTCTCCTTGCACCGCATCAGCTGGGATCTCCAACCCCACTATAACTTCAGTCCTCTCTGAAACATGCACTGAGAGGAATGAAGGTGTAGAATTAGGTGTGTCACAGCCAAGTACTTGCGCCCACTCTGCTAGCAGTACACCGACGTCCGATTCTAGCAGGCAAATTTCCCTGCCCCAGCTGCTGGACCGTCGAAAGAAGTTCACTCCCAGCCATCCACATGCCCAGCGGTTGAATGCTAGCTTGGCTAAATTGCTAGCGCTTCAACTGCTGCCTTTTCAGTTGGTAGACTCGGCCCCCTTCCGTGAGTTTGTGCAATGTGCGGTTCCTCAGTGGCAGGTTCCCAAACGCCACTTTTTCGCACGGAAGGCTATTCCGGCTCTCTACCGGCATGTGGAAGGCAATGTCTTGGCCTCGCTGGACAGGGCGGTCAGCGGTAAGGTGCATATTACCGCTGACTCATGGTCCAGCAGGCATGGACAGGGACGTTACCTTTCTTTCACGGCCCATTGGGTCACTCTTTTGGCAGCTGGGAAGGATTCAGGACAAGGTGCAGTAGTGTTGGAGGTTGTCCCACCGCCACGCCTCCAAAATGCTACTACTGGTTGTGACACACCTCTCTCCTCCACCCCCTCCTCTTCTTCTTCCTCCATGGCCTCTTCCTGTGGTTTGTCCTATGAACCAGCGGTGCTCCGTAGCCGTTCACGGGGCTACGCAAGTACGCAGGCAAAAAGATGCCATGCCGTGCTTGCGCTGGTGTGTTTGGGGGACAGAAGCCACACTGGGGCAGAGGTCCTGTCTGCTCTGCAGGGCCAGGCCGAGAGGTGGTTGACGCCACGCCAGCTTAAGCCAGGAATGGTGGTTTGCGACAATGGCACCAACCTCCTCTCCGCCCTCCGACAGGGACAACTGACCCATGTGCCCTGTGTGGCTCACGTCCTTAACCTGGTGGTGCAGCGGTTCTTGGGCAGGTACCCGGGCTTACAGGATGTCCTGAGGCAGGCCAGGAAAGTCTGTGTGCATTTCCGCAGATCTTATAATGCCAGTGCTCGCCTGGCTGAGCTGCAAAAGGAGTTGAACCTGCCCAAGAACCGCCTTATATGTGACATGCCCACCAGGTGGAACTCAACGTTGGCCATGCTGCAGCGGCTGCACACGCAGCAGAGGGCCATCAATGAGTACCTGTGCGACTACGGCACCAGGACAGGGTCAGGGGAGCTTGGTTTTTTTTCTCCACGCCAGTGGGGCATGATCAGGGATGCATGCACTGTCCTGGCACCATTTGAGGAGGCCACGAGGATGGTGAGCAGTGACAGTGCATGCATCAGTGACACTGTACCTCTTGTCCACCTGTTGGAGCACACGCTGCGTGGAATAATGGACAGGGCACTTGAGGCAGAACAGAGGCAGGAAGAGGAGGACTTCCTTGCCTCTCAAGGCCCCCTTTACCCAGACAGTGTTACTTCTGTCCCACCCATCGCACAGGAAGAGGAGGAGGAGGAGGAGGAGGAGGAGGAGGATTGTGTCAGCATGGAGGTGGAGGCTGGCACTCAGCATCATCAGCAGCAGTCTTTTAGGGATGATTTACAGTCCCAAGAAACCAGTGGACTTGTACGTGGCTGGGAGGAGGTGGCTGCGGATCATGTCGTCCTTAGTGACCCAGAGGACTCCGGACCGAATGCCTCAGCTAACCTACGCTGCATGGCCTCCCTGATCCTGCAAAGTCTGCGGAAGGATCCTCGTATTCTTCGGATCAAGGAGAGGGACCATTACTGGCTGGCCACTCTCCTTGATCCACGGTACAAGGGTAAGGTTGCGGACCTTATGTTACCGTCGCAGAGGGAGCAGAGGATGAGACAACTCCGGGAGGCCTTGCAGAAAGGTCTGTGCAACGCGTTCCCAGAGACTGGGAGGTTGCAAACTCCTGGTCCTGGACAACGAGTTGCTGAGGCTTCGGCCAGTCAAAGAAGGAGCGGTGGGGAAGGTGGCCGTCTGACCGATGCGTTCAGACAATTCTTTAGTCCGCAGCCCCAAAGTATGATCGGTTCCAGCAACCATCGCCAGCGTCTGATAAACATGGTGCAGGAATATCTAGGGGCAAGGTCAGACTTGGACACCTTCCCCACCGAAAATCCTCTGGCTTACTGGGTCTTGAGGATGGATCACTGGCCAGAGCTTGCACAGTATGCAATTGAGCTACTGGCCTGTCCTGCATCCAGCGTTCTTTCGGAACGCACATTCAGTGCTGCTGGAGGATTTGTCACGGATCACAGGGTGCGCCTGTCCACCGACTCGGTTGATCGACTGACTTTCATCAAGATGAACCAGTCTTGGATCACCACCAGCTACCACACACCTGATGCTGATATAACAGACTAATTGATTTTAACATGTCACATCCCTTCAAGACTGATGCTGATGCTGAGTGCCTGTGCTGTTATGTTGACTGGCTATCCTCCTCCTCCGAGTCCTCAATGATACGATTGATGATGATAGCTTGGAAGATCATTTTTGTTTATGGGTGCCGCCACCAGTGCCTAACGCCCAATTTTTCAGCCCCTGTTTAACAGGGGCGTGTAATTACAATTTTTGAAGCAATACTTTGCAACAGGGCTCATTGCTGTACTCCAAGTACAGTATCTGTGAGGAGTTGCAGTGTTGTGCCACCAGTGCCTAAGGCCCAATTTTTCAGCCCCTGTTTAACAGGGGCGTGTCATTACAATTTTTGAAGCAATACTTTGCAACAGGGCTCATTGCTGTGCTCCAAGTACAGTATCTGTGAGGGGTTGCAGTGTTGTGCCACCAGTGCCTAAGGCCCAATTTTTCAGCCCCTGTTCAACAGGGGCATGTAATTACAATTCTTGATCTAATAATTCACAGCAGGGCCCATTGCTGCACCCACCAAGAGTAACTGTCAGGGCTTACAGTGTTGTGGCACCAGCACCACCATCAAAGGCCCAATTTTTACTACCACTGTTCAACAATTATATGTAATTAAAATTCCTGATATAATAGTTGACAGCAGGGCGTTCCAGCACCAACCAAGAGTAACTGTGAGTGCTTACAGTGTTGTGCCAACACCAACAACTAAGGGGCCTATTTCTGCAGAGTATATACGGCAGGTCCCTACTTTCAAACATCCAACTTACAAACGACTCCTACTTGCAAACGCAAGAAGACAACAGGAAGTGAGAGGAAATCTACCACTAGGAAGGAAAATTCTCTCCTGTAAGAATAAATATGGGAGAAAGGTGTCTCCTCTGTACTGATGCTTTATCAGCAATCCTTGTTTCAAGAAAAACACCACATTTCAAAAACAGTTGTCATTGGGACGGAAAGTGAGGTGAAATGTTCTGAACAGGGGCACAGACAGCAAAACAAATGTTACAGGGGTGATAACCCTTACCTATGTTTTCCAAAAAGTTTAAAAATAGATTTTTGGTCTGGAGCTACACTTCAACAATGTACCTGTTCAAAATTACAAACAGATTCTACATAAGAACAAACCTACAGTCCCTGTCTTGTATGCACCGCCTGTATAGGGCTGTTCAGAGTATATAGGGCCTTTTTTATTTTATGTGCGGGGTTCCCCTTAATATCCATACAAGACCCAAAGGGGCTGGTAATGGGCTGGGGTAGGGGGGGGGGGGTCATGGGGTAGCTATGCCATTTTTCTTAAAGAATTTCATCCATATTACCGGGACCAGACATTACATTAAAGCCGCAAGCAGTTTTAAATGGCTTTTTTTTCCTTTAGAAGTGTCATTTTGTGCAGGGACAGTTCTAAACACGGGAAACACGTGGCACTTCACAGGCATACTTTAGACACCCCCCAGGTACGATATTTAAAGGAATATTTGACTTTTTTTTTTTCACTTTATGCATCATTAAAATGACTGCTCCCGAAAAACGACCGTTTTTAAAACTTCTTTTTGCATTGATACATGTCCCCTGGTGCAGAACCCGGGTTCCCAAACCCTTTTTAGGACAATAACATGCATAATAGTTGTTATAATTAGCACTTTAGAATTTGAACGTTCGCATCCATTCTATTTAATAGGGTTCTAATGTTCGTTCGAACTTTCGGTCCGTTCGCGGGTTCTGGTGCGAACCGAACAGGGGGGTGTTCGGCTCATCACTAGCCAGGAGTTTTGAAATGCTGGCATTCAGGGCCAGGGATCGCGGGTGGCTAGGGGGGTACTTCCTCTTCGGCCCTAATGTTTGGGAGATAGAGAGCTGAACGCTTCCATGGGACATTGTGGAGATGGTTGGTGACCCAGGTGGTAGTGTTGCTGGCAGATCCTCTTATCTACTTCTCAGCTAGGCTTTCTCTGCCCCCTACAGCTGAACTGAGTTCCCTGCGTGGTCCTGCAGTTGTGATCAATTATCTATAGCTTATGTGGGATTCGCATGTGTGTTCTTCTGCCTGGGCCGAACGGGGGCTGGGCTCCATACCTGGTAACTATGATGATACAAACCATAGGAACTAAAGATATGTGAACACGTGTATAACATTTTCTGATTTTGTTGTTTTCTTTGATTTCTTGCTAGAGCTGGGCATACAAAAATTAGGGCGGTTACAGTATATTCCCCTGAAGAAGCCACACCCGGCGAAATATATAGGGATATAACATCATACCTGACCCCCCGCCACACTCTCCTTGGGTAAACCAGCAACCCAGAAAAGATTCCTATATGTTCAAGCTATGTTTTTTTATTAGCATTTTTTCATATATGTGTACAATATCTATGTGATAGTTTAATAAAAATTGTAAAATTATGATGTTGATTATGTAATTTTTTACAAAGCACCGCGATAGTCCCACTTTTCTCGCCTTTTTGACATTTCTATTACCGGGATGAGGTGCATTTAAACTTTTTTGAAAACTACTCGGATCTCTCACTCTCTATATATTTTGCCAAGGTGTTTTAATACACCATCTAAGATCCGATCAATTTTCCTCTATATAAAATTACTATATTTTTTTGTTTATTATTGATGTTGTTTTGATATTTATATATAATTCTGTATTTTGATATATGCATGCATTTGTGTCACACTCTGTGGTCATATTTATCAGCAATCTTTGTTTTTTTCCTTTTTCTTTTTTCCCCCATTTCTGTTTTTCTATCGGATTGTTGTTAGGACACGGTCCCAGTCATGGCCAGTTTCTGTGGAGAGGCATGGGAAGGTTTTATGTTAAAAATTCAGTCTACTAAAAACACTACTGAAATATCTGAACCTGATCTAGATAAGGCATTCCTAAGACTACAAAGACTACTTGAGAAAAAAGTCAGAGTGTTTTGGCACAAACAATACTTTGTAAAATACTCTGAACATAAAATCACTCCATGGGGATTACGCATACAAATATTTCCCAATCTCAAAAAAAATAGACGATTCATTAAAATTAAAATGGGAACACAACTTACAGAGTTGCTCCTTTGAAATGATGACCATTCTTTGTTACCAGTATGATAATGAAATCACAGACTTGGATATCCTAATTAGTGCATGGTATGATGAAATGATATTGGCAGTTTCCACTTCTCTTTTTAAACAGAAAGAAAAAGCTTTACGTGAACACCTAGAGGAATATACCTCTGATATCATTAGTGTAAAAGAAGGCAAATTCCTGAAAGATAAATCCGCCTACGATAACAATTATGCCTATAAGTGGAATCAGCCAATGTCTAACAGACCATCCACATATCCATCCACTCGCAGAGCAACTGAAAATGTTCCAAATATATCTGACATGTCTTCTGTTTCAGTTTCCTCAGCAGTGTCAAGTCAGTCTATGGTCTATCGAGACCTATCTCACGATCGACTTCCAAAAAAACGTAAGGGCGATCGAGACTCAAGATCATCGGAATCACTCTCACGCACAGGTTCCACCATCACTCGGCACTCTTCAGCTAGCTCTTCCATACTCGAAACTGCTCGCCCTCCTTCCTCACTTATGCAATTTTCTCGATCTGACACACCTTTCGCACCGGTTTCCTTATCTGCACAACCTGCTCGGGCTTTGGCCCCACCGTTATCATCCACTACCACTCCCATCAGAAGGGTAAGTGAACCTAACCTTTCATCCTTATTTCCACAAAGCACAGCGTCCCTTGACCCCAAATTGGCACCTATTTTTTTAGTCAAAACTCCGGATCACTCCGGCATCATGATGCCACCAACGACACAGCCCTAATACTAGACAACACAACTCAACTTGGAAGTTGTGAATCTTTCATCCATCTCTTTAAGCCAAGATGAAATTGATGTCCTTAAATTGGGTCTCACTTTTTGTCCTCTGGCTAGCAGTGATAAATTTCAAATGATAAAAGATGTGCATTTATTTGCACGTAAACTCATGTTCAAAGTTATATATGATAGACCGTCGACTGACTGTACAACCACCTCTGACTCTCTTTCCTTTGAACAACGGAAATTAGATTTTGATGAAATCCAAGCCATTGAAGACTTGATGGAACTTTGGGAGGAGGGGCAGACTGACCAGGAGGGCTCTGTGCCCTCCTCTGTGGAGGGCATTTGTGCCCCCGGTGTTATGTTTCCCCCCCTCCGTCGTACAAGCCAAAGTCAACAAATTTTCCCCTCTTAAGTAAAAATGCGAGTATATGGTCGTTTGTTGAACAAACTACTAGAGAAATAGATAAGTTAGATCTTGGTATAGATTACTCCATTAACCTTTCTTTGAAACATAAGAAAGCCCTTCAATCTCTTCAGAACAACAGGCATATTACAATCAAGCCAGCCGATAAAGGCGGCAACGTAGTTATCATGAATACAGCAGACTACGAGACTATGTGTCTTAAGATTCTTCAAAACAAAGAATGGTACCGTCCCATCTCTAAAACTTTGATCTCGAGTTTTATTTCAGAATACTACTCTCTTATCACTAAAGCATTCCGTACTGGACTTATTGATAAAGATACGTGGAACTATTTAAACATCCAAGAGCCTAGAATACCTACTATGTATGCACTCCCTAAATTGCATAAATCCATGACCAATCCACCTGGTCGGCCTATCGTATCTGGGTGTCAGAGCCTCACAGAGCACGCCAGTGCACTGGTTGATCGCTACCTCTACCCACATGTGACATAATTGACATCCTATGTCAAAGATACAATTGACCTACTACAAACAATCGAGGGGACATGCGTCCCCCCCAATACTTGGTTAGTGGCAATTGATATAGAAAGTCTTTACAACACAATCCCTCACACCAAGGGTATTGAGGTTGTGGAACATCTTTTGAAAGACAGAGGCAGTTCGGCACACAAATATAATGCATTTATTTTGGATCTTCTTAAATTTATTTTGACCCGCAATGTGTTCCTTTTCAGACTCTCCCACTATCTCCAGGTACAGGGGGCTGCCATGGGAACCAAGTGCGCCCCGTCCTATGCCAACCTGTACCTGGGGGGGTGGGAGAAGGAACTTTTTGCACGCGAGGACATACCGATGTACCTGTCCCATGTCCTTTCATGGTACAGGTACATTGATGATGTCCTACTCCTCTGGTCTGGTAGCAAGAATGAATTGACGCAGTTCATGACTATTCTAGCCACGAACACGTATAATCTAAAATTTACCATGGAATGTAGCCAGAACTGTGTTAATTTTCTAGACCTAACAATTTCTATAGATAAAGATGGCCTTCTATACTCCTCATTATACCGTAAGCCATCATCTGGCAACACTATTTTACATGCATCAAGCGGACATCCCCAATCTTTAATCAGAAGTATTCCATATAGCCAGTATATTAGACTAAAAAGGAACTGTGCTCATGTTGATGATTTTGAAAAGGCAGCTAAAAACCTGTATCATAGACTCAAAGACAGAGGCTACAGCCACAAAATCCTGAAACGTGCATATAATAAAGCCTCCAAATGTAATCGTAATGAATTAGTATTTCCTACCAGAACCAAATCTTCCCTTCAACCAATTCGACTAATTACGCAATACTCCAAACACCATGCATCCTTTAGAAACATTCTGACACAACATTGGCCTTTATTACTAGCGGACAGCACTGCTGGCAAATACATCAATAATCGTCCAGACATCACTTATCGACGTGCTCCCTCCCTTAGGGATAAATTGGTCCGAAGCCATTTTGACCCCTCAGACTCTACACGCAGTACACAGACGGGTACTTTTTCTTGTAACAAATGTGACATATGTTCTTTTATCCTAAATGGCCAGACTGTAATTCTTCCTAATGGCCTTACACACTCTATACATCATAGAGTATCCTGTCAAACCATTGGTGTTGTGTACTTGGCAAAATGTCTCTGCGGCTGTTTCTATGTGGGAAAAACTAAAAGGCCCTTTTTCAAACGCATAAAAGATCATATCGGTCCTATTCGCAAACGACTAATGACCACTGCCATCAGCCGTCATATAGGTAGTGAACATAACTTTGAGGCAGGAATGATCACATTCACAGCCCTTGAACACGTACCCACACATGCAAGAGGAGGCGACATTGACCGCAAACTTTTGCAACTTGAAACCAAATGGATCCACCAATTAAAAGCAACTCGCTATCCTGGCTTAAATGAATATATCAGTTTTAAATCCTTTCTTTAGCATACCAATATAAACATTGTTGCACAAATATTTGCTTTAAGACTGCATTGGATACTTCACTATATTCATATTGCGGATCCATTTGTTCTCTACCCCTATTTACCATCAGGAACTCAAGTCATGCTTTTTCTGTGTCCCACACTCTCCTTACCTTACCTCTATGTCTTTTTCCATTCCCCCTTTTCATTTTCCCTTTTCCTCTGCTATTCCCTCCCCCCTCCCCTCCTTCTTGTCGATTGTTGATAAAGTAATTATTTTCCCTTCTCTTCATATATATGTAACAAACTTTATATATTTGCTGACATTATGTACATTATATGCTATTATTATTTTGTTTTGTTTTTATATGTGTTTTCATTTTGTTTTCTTTAATTCAGGTACAGGAGCTCATTGTTTTCCTTTTTCGGCCCAGTGCATGATATTGCACATGCGATTCTCAGGCATACCCCCTTTTTCCAGATGTCACACTTCCTATACTGCTGTAGCGCGCATTGTGGGTCTCTTTGTCCATGCTGTATGGACACCCAAGGGCTTCTGCAGCACAGAAGCCCGTCCCTGTGCCTTCTATCCTCTGCTTAAGTGGCACATCTTTTGACCTGCCCTTTCCATCTCCTTTTCCGCCCTCCTTGGGCTGACATGTACTCGCCCCAGTGCCGCCCACCAGCTTCGGCCGTCTCCTGTGGTGCCGGCCCAGTCGTTCTCGCCGGTCGCCGCGGCGCATGCGCGCGCCACTTAGGATTCTGGGGATCGTAGTTCCTTGGCGGTCCTTCCCCTTTTGCATAGGAGTGAGCACCTCGTTGTCCGCACTCGTTCGGTGACGTCAGCACGTCCGAACGAGCGGGGGGTTCAAAACGCCAGCATCTTGCCATTCCATCTCAGGCTGTCAGATGGAGGCGACCTCATTTTGAACTTCCTGGATTAAGGTAATGTACCCTTGGGATCTGGAAGGCTTCATGCCTTCCTTATATGCTGTTTGATGATGGCACACTATATCTCTAATGCACCCTGTATATCAGCAGTGAAGTGTGTTGCATATTAGTATATCCAGCTACTTGTTATGTGGCTATTCCCCTTTTTTTATGGATGGCAATTCATCTAACCAGGCATTAACATTAATGTCTGGAATAAAACCCTCTTTGCGAGTTCACTATATATATATATATATATATATATATATATATATATATATATATATATATATATATATAATAAACATTTCTTTTTTAATTTTTATCTTGATTTTTTAGGATATGCCATATTGCTGGATAGACCTTTGTGTGATCTTCTCCAGCTATACTATGGAAACTGTTCATCTGGTCGCCTCCGTTTACCTATTTTTTCCTTAAAGCATTTTTGAACAGAGTAAGTTATTTTTCGAGCCTGCTGGCCTTCTAGATATTATGTTATGTTTAAACTATTTGCGATTTTGGAAGCATTTAGTCATTAGGACTTATCTTCTTCTCAGCTAGTCTTTCTCTGCCCCCTACAGCTGAACTGAGTTCCCTGTGTGGTCCTGCAGTTGTGATCAATTATCTATAGCTTATGTGGGATTCGCATGTGTGTTCTTCTGCCTGGGCCGAACGGGGGCTGGGCTCCATTACCTGGTAACTATGATGATACAAACCATAGGAACTAAAGATATGTGAACATGTGTATAACATTTTCTGATTTTGTTGTTTTCTTTGATTTCTTGCTAGAGCTGGGCATACAAAAATTAGGGCGGTTACAGTATATTCCCCTGAAGAAGCCACACCCGGCGAAATATATAGGGATATAACATCATACCTGACCCCCCACCACACTCTCCTTGGGTAAACCAGCAACCCAGAAAAGATTCCTATATGTTCAAGCTATGTTTTTTTATTAGCATTTTTTCATATATGTGTACAATATCTATGTGATATTTTAATAAAAATTGTAAAATTATGATGTTGATTATGTAATTTTTTACAAAGCACCGCGATAGTCCCACTTTTCTCGCCTTTTTGGCAGATCCTCTGTTTGCGGGGTGGCAGGTGCCACTGTCACTACAGAGGTGGATGAAGAGGCCGAGACTGCAGCAGAAAAGGAAGCAGGAGGAGCCAGAGACCTTTCTTGGTTTTTGAGATGTCTACTCCACTGCAGCTCGTGCTTTGCACTTAGATGCCTGGTCATGCAGGTTGTGCTCAGGTTGAGAACGTTTATGCCTCGCTTCAGGCTCTGATTGCACAGCGTGCAAACCACTCGTGTCTTGTCATCAGCACATTGTGTGAAGAACTGCCACGCTAGGGAACTCCTTGGACCTGGCTTTGGTGTGCTCGGTCCCTTGCTGCGTTGGGCAGTAGCAGACATACTGTCTAGGGGACGGACGCTCCGCTTTTGCACCCTGCTCCCTCTTCTGCTGTGCTGGTGGCTCTGTGCGACCACCGCCTCTTCCTCCAAACTACACTGGTCACCTGCATAACGTTGATTCCATGTGGGGTCGAGGACCTCATCGTCCTCCACATCATCTTCCACCCAGTCTTCACCCCTGCCCTCCTTGTCTGTCTGCACAATTGCGAAAGCAGCAGCAGTTGGCACCTGTGTTTCGTCATCATCCGAGACGTGCTGCGATGGTCCTCCCATGTACTCATCATGAAACATAAGTGGTTGGGCATCGGTGCACTCAATCTCTTCCACTTCTGGGGCAGGGCTAGGTGGATGGCCCTGGGAAACCCTGCTAACAGAGTCATTGAAAAGCAGAAGAGACTGCTGCATGATTTGGGGCTCAGACTGCTTGGCTGATTTGCAAGGGGGTGAGGTGAAAGACTGATGGACATGGGTTTTAGGTGCCAACTCTGATCTTTCATCAGAAGAGTGGGTGGGAGACAATGTGAAGGAACCCGAGGCACTGTCAGCAACCCAATCTACTATCGCCTGTACTTGTCCTGGCCTAAACATTCGTACAGCCTCATTAGGCGCAACAAAATACCGCCGCAGGCTCGGTCGCCTACTCGCACCTGAGGAAGGTGTTTCACTTGTGCGTGTATCTGGCACAGATCCACCAGGTCCTCTCCCTGCAACAGGAGCTCCACCAGCAGCACCACGACCGGGGCCACCACGTCCCTTTGACCTTCTCCTCATATTTTCCAAATTTAGGATCTTGCCCTAAATGGGTGTTTTTGGAAGAGCAGAACACACCCACAGTACGTAACCGCTGAATCGCACAGCTACAGAACTGCAGAAAATGCTATTTAAAAAAAATGTTTTTTTTTTAGTATAGCACAGTAGAAGAAAAGTATATATAAATTGTTTATTTCACACACCTCCACATATGTATAACACACTGCAAAATATTTTTGGTGGCCCTAAATGGCGTTTTTTGGAAGACCACAATACACCCACAGTACGTAACCGCTGAATCGCACAGCTACAAAACTGCAGAAAATGCTATTCAAAAAAAATGTTGTTTTTTTAGTATAGCACAGTAGAAGAAAAGAATATATAAATTGTTTATTTCACACACCTCCACATATGTATAACACACTGCAAAATATTTTTGGTGGCCCTAAATGGCGTTTTTTGGAAGACCACAATACACCCACAGTACGTAACCGCTGAATCGCACAGCTACAGAACTGCAGAAAATGCTATTAAAAAAAATGTTTTTTTTTTTAGTATAGCACAGTAGAAGAAAAGTATATATAAATTGTTTATTTCACACACCTCCACATATGTATAACACACTGCAAAATATTTTTGGTGGCCCTAAATGGCGTTTTTTGGAAGACCACAATACACCCACAGTACGTAACCGCTGAATCGCACAGCTACAGAACTGCAGAAAATGCTATTCAAAAAAAATGTTTTTTTTTTTAGTATAGCACAGTAGAAGAAAAGTATATATAAATTGTTTATTTCACACACTTCCACATATGTATAACACACTGCAAAATATTTTTGGTGGCCCTAAATGGCGTTTTTTGGAAGACCACAATACACCCACAGTACATAACCGCTGAATCGCACAGCTACAGAACTGCAAAAAATGCTATTCAAAAAAAATATTGTTTTTTTAGTATAGCACAGTAGAAGAAAACTATTTAGAAATTGTTTATTTCACACACCTCCACATATGTATAACACACTGCAAAATATTTTTTGTGGCCCTAAATGGCTCTTTTTGCAAGCGTACATTAAAGTGCAATTTTTATTTTTTTGCCATAAACGGGTCTTTTTTTGCCTTTTTTTTTTTTTTTTTTGCAAATGGGTCTTTTGGAAAAGAGCACAATAAAGTGCCTTTTTTTTTGTCCTAAATGGATCTTTTTCCAAGAGCAGAATACACCCACAGTATGGAAACGGTGTATCTCTCAACGTAATATATGCAGTGCTGGTGCACTGAGCTTGCAGATAAAAGGTAGATTTTCTCTGACACTGAGCTCATAGCAGTGTAAAAAGACTGCACTGCAACACAAACAGGTAAATCTATGCAGATCGCTGAGTTATATCTCTGAATCTGGACTCCTATTCCTATATAATATATCTCTCTCCCTGAAAGCACCAACAGGAACCTGGCCCTACACTACACTGTCTCTCTATCTTTTCCTTCAGATTCCAGAATCAGGACTAACTCATGTATTTTTCAATCTCTCCCTAAAAGCAGCAGCAGCAGACTAGATCCTCTCCCTATCTATTCTGAAGCAGAGTGATGTGTGTGCTGTGTGCCTCTAGCTTATATAGAAGCTGGGTCACATGTTGCACTGACCAATCACAGCCATGCCATTAGTAGGCATGGCTATGATGGCTTCTAAGGGCACACCAGCTAATCAAAAGGTGATTGGCTGGCCCCTGAAGCATTTCTAACTGCGTAATTAGATTCCCGAACCCGAACCCAGACTTTTGCGCAAAGTCCGGGTTCGGGAAAAAGCTAAAGTTCGGTACGGACCCGAACTTTACAGTTCGGGTTCGCTCAACACTATAGAAGTGTTTTAAGACATTTAAAGTATTAAGAATTCTTAGAAGTTATAAGGTTTATTCCTGTATTGCATTTCAAATATATTGTATTATTGCCAATGTCTAGAGATCAACCCGGTAGTATTGAAACAACTCCTACTAGTTGTGGACAATGTACTCTGGGATTGTTATTTGTTGAACATGGAGATGTGCCAATTTTACTAGCAACTAGACCAGGGGGATATTCTAGTAGATTGGGCAGACAACCTAATTTTCCACAACACGAGGACGGTGTTTATTTTGTTACCCTGAAACTTAACATACATAGTTCAATAGGGGAAGCTCAATTAGAGTTTGAATCAACTCTACAGGAAGTTATTGAAAGGTGTATTCAGGTCACTGGTTGTTTTCACCTCTGTAAAAAACTGTCAGCATTTCTGGAAAGGAAAGTCATATGGGGAACACTGTAGACAAGGGGGGCGGGTCCCAGGTGCGCCAGCCGACGCCGTATGATTATGTTAAGGACCAGATACCAATTGGGTTAATAGAACCTTTTTGGTCCAATGTCCAAACGAGGGCTCATCAGATAGGAATTTCAGGACTAGTACCCCAAGGGCCATGTTGTGAGGCAGATTGGAAGGAAGTACAGAAATTATGCGGGTCACACAAACATTCATATCCCCCGGGAGATTGGGATGAGAAATATATGAAGAACACTTGTAGAATATGGGGGGAACAAATGAAGAAATACAGTAAGAAGTATGTGACTCCCCAAGGAGAGAAATCCCCAACGGCCCCCCTTGAGATACCCATATCTTACATTGAGGCACCACCTCCCTATGTTTTTGTCAAAAATGATTCAGTCATTCCACCCCGAAAATTAGGTCTTTACCCTAACCTTCCAACCGGTCTACCAGGTCTAGATACCCCTGCCTTGGTGGCCATAATACATGAAACTTCCTCAGAAGAAGATAAAAAACGGTGGCAGGAGTATGAAGAAAAAAAGAGGGAAAAGGAAGCAAAGGAAAGGGAGGAGAAATTAGCATTAGAAAACCAGGAGACCCTTGAGGTATGGCGGGCTAGAAAGGACCAGGAAAGTAAGGAAGCTGAAAGGGAAGAATTTATTAAAATTCTGCTTATGGAACAGAAGGAAGAAGAACAGAGTGCAAGGGTATGTACTTACCGAGGCCAAGATGCCGAGAGTGGTTCACCTTGCGACTTGACGCACTCCACCCCCTGGAGTTGAGACAGGGAGTGGATGGCGAGAAGCGGCACCGGCTACCGGCAGGTGGTGGGTACTTGTAGACGGTCCGGTAGTGCTGAGTAGACTGAAGAACAGGCTTCAAGCAGGAACTAGCCGGATTGGTAAAGTTCAAACAGCAGGAGACAATTGAAGCCGGTGCAGGTTGAGTCCGGGTTGCAATTGCAAAGGTAACAGTCCCGGCTGGGGGTCTAGCACAGCAAAAGGTAACAAGTCCAGAGAATACCGGGAACCAGGCAGGAGTTCAAAGGAAACGCGGAAGTCCAAAGGTACAAGCAGGAGGTCAATGATTGTAGACAGGCAGCAGATTCGAGTCACAGGCCGAGGGTCAAAACACAGGAGAAGGCAGAAGTCCGTATAACAAGCCGAGGGTCAGGTCCAGGAGAGAGATCAGAGGAATCAAGCCAGTCCGGGTCACAAGGAGATTTTCAAGATAGTTTTCCAGAGTCTTGGGTATACAGGAAAGCTGACAAACCAGCAACTTGTCAGTGCAACTGGGTCTCTTTAAATAGGCCCGCCTGGATTCCTATTGGTGCGCCGCCGCGCATGCGCGCGCGCCGCTGCGTCGGCGCGCGCACCAGAGAACGTAGAAGCGCCGTCCCGCGCACGCGCCGAAGCATCATTCCGCCGCGCATGCGCATTGGGCGCTGATTGGCGCTGTTGGACGGATTTCCCTGACACAGAGATTGGATATAATAAGTAGAAAGTTGATGGAAAGGGAAAAACGAATGAATAAAGAGATGGAAACAATAAAATTAAAAGAACAAGAAATAGAAAGAAAAAATGAAAAACTTAGGAGGGCACAAGCAGACCTGGAAGCAGACCTAGAAGCAGACCTAGACTTCACAAGACAGCAAGTGGTACAAGCCATTAGCCCCCTACCAGGCACACCTGAACTCATATATGATCCCGAGACTCCTCTAGGGACAGAGGAAGAAAGTACTATGGACTCCATACTTGGTAATCAGGTTTTGTTAACCAGGTTTCGCCAAAAAGCCCTCGTGAAAGCCCTTAAGGAAAAACCGAGTCCTCCAGATTCTGAAAGAGAAACGATAGAAAGGGTAGCTAGGGAAGGTGGGAGTTTTCCCTTAATAACTATCGGAACATCCAATGCCCATATTCCCCTCCCCCTAGGTACCCTGATTAATTTAAAAGAACTCTGCCCCAATCCAAGGAAGAATCCGAGAGAGGCAGCTAAATTTTTGAAAAAACATTGCGCAGGTTGTGGCATGGATGAGGAAGACCTCTCATGCCTATTCAACATAATCGATCCAGAAACATATGTTCCAATCGATCTTAACGGTCTTTACTCAAAACATTTCACAACTACAACTTCCCCGGACTGGGCGGGATTTTGGGCAGATATAGCTAGTCATTGGTCAAAACATTACAAAGGACACACTGCACTACATTCCCTAGTCACGGCAAAACAGGAAGGTAAAGAGAACTTCTTCGAATTTTGCCAAAGAGTGTTTGATTTATTTAAAGCAACAGAACAAAAAGATGATGTTTTATTTTTAAGTACTGTGATGTCAAATGGGGACCCAAAAACTACTCAACTTATCAAACTGATAGATCCAAATTGGATGACAAAAAAGGCAACAGACTTCTTAGAAGAGAACAAGAAGAGACAGGCTTCGGGAGTATTTCAGCAAAAGGGTTGGTTGTTTTATATGGGTAGCCCCCAACCACCGGCAGAGGCCCCTATAATGGCAGCACAGTTTACACAATCCTACCCACAGAACTATCCTACCCCCCCAGACCAAGCTTGTTTTAATTGTGGCAATTTTGGTCATTGGAAATCACAATGCCCGGCCCGGAGGGGTCAGTCACTACCGAGAAGAGGTAGAGGCAGGGGATTCGGATATGCCCCCCCCCCCCAGAGATTCCACAACTATCAGACTCAACAACAAGCCCCACAACACCCATATAGACCCAATAGACAGCACCTCAATACTCAAGGACAACCTATCCCTCTACAATGGCCAACCACACAACAGAGCCAGCCTCCACAATAGGGGTGCCTTGAGCAAGTTCCAGCCCTTGTCCTCGTATGTTATAATTCTTCTTGGAAACCACTGCCTAAGGTAACCCTTTTGGTAGATGGACACAGAACTAATTTCTCAATTGACACAGGAGCGACTTCCAGTTGCTTAACTGACCCAATTTTTGACACAGAAAATTGTGACGAGGGACGCTCAATTGGCATAAATGGAACTGAAGTTACACATCCAATAACCAAGCCACTTCCTGTAGCCACTCCACAAGGACAAATTCTAGTGCATCAAAAGTTTGCAGTCCTTACTTCTTGTCCCCTACCCCTTATGGGAAGGGATTTAATGTCCGCCTTGGGAATAGAAGTGGTGTTTCATAAAGAGGGAGGATTAACTGCCACCTCCAGGCTCTGTGACTTACAAAGTCCAAAAAGGGTTGACCAGATGGGATACTATATGTTACTCCCCGCTAGATTATAGAACCATGCAATCTGGGCAAGGAGCAAGACCACTGCCGGATTTCTAAATTGCACACCCTACAAACCACAATTACAACAATACTCTTCACCAGTCTTTCAGAAACAATACTCTTTACACGAAGAGAAAATCAGGGGAATAACACCACAAATTGACACATATTTAGAACAAGGAATTCTGAAGCCAGTCATCAGCCCCTGGAATACACCTATCCACCCTGTAAGAAAGGCAAGTGGCGAGTGGCGTTTTGTTCAGGATTTGAGGGCCCTGAATAAGGTAATTATCCCACTCCCACCCCTGGTTTCTGACATCACCTTCATATTCACAAATATTCCATCTGACTCCAGATTCTATACAGTGTTTGACCTGTCCAATGCGTTTTTTAGCGTCCCAATAGAGGAAACTGCCTAATCAATATTTGCCTTCTCATGGGGCCAAACCCAGCTAACATGGACTCGCTTGCCTCAGGGCTTTGTGGACAGTCCTGCAGCTTTTTCAATAGTGTTGAATGCCTCTCTTAAAGACTGGACGCCGGATCATGGCTCCATCTTGATCCAGTACGTGGATGACCTATTGCTCTGTAATAAGGATGAGGAGAGCTGTGCAAAGGACTCTGAGCATCTGCTCGAACACCTAGCCAGCAAAGGTCACCTGGCATCTAGGAAAAAGATCCAGTGGGTCTGCAGGCGTGTAGAGTATCTGGGTTGTATACTGACAGAGGGCCAGCACCTCGTATCCCCAGCTCGAGTCAAAGCACTCTCTGCCCTCAATCCTCCGAGAGACAAGGCCGCCCTTCTCTCCTTTCTAGGCTCCATCGTATACTGTAGACAGTGGATTCCTGATTGTTCACACTATGATTCAATACTCAGACCTGCTACGCTTCAGACTGCCCCCAAAGTCGTACATTGGACTGATGATATGGTGCAAGCTTTCACCTCATTATTGTCCTCTTTGGCCAGGGCTCCTGCTTTGGGGCTCATGGATCACTCAAAGGACTCCTCACTCTACTGTGTAGTTTCAGGATCCACTTTTGCTGCTGTACTGGCACAGATGCACGGGACAAATTTAGGACCTGTGGCCTACATCTCAAAGAAACTGCCAATACAGGTGCAGGGAATGCCCGCATGCCTTCAAAATCTGGCTGCTGCGGCTATTGCAGTACAGGAAGCAAGCAAATTAGTCCTAGGCCAACCTATGACATTGTATTCAACACATAGGGGCTGATTTACCAAACGTTTGCGCCATGAGTATTGGCGCATCTGCGTGCGCAATGGCTGTTTTGGTATTTACAAAACATTAGCGCCTGTAGCGCAGCCCTATTTCCCATTTACTATAGTGTTCTCTGCGCCCGGGAGGAGGCGCTCAGTGCGCTACTATGGACCTGGCGCAGGGCATGTTAAAATCTAAATATAAAGAAGCTGGAAGTGAGAAAATATTGGGGGTGATGTGGGGTGATGTGAGGAAGTGTAGGGACACCTGCCCAAATAACTAATATGCCCAAATAGAGTGGGAAAGTAACTTTTTCAAAACCAGCCCGCTGCGCCAGCAAGTACGATTCGAGCTGCGGGAGGTTTTTTTGAGCTCAGCGCGGGAATTTCAATGGTTTAAATGCGCCGGGACACTGCGCCGGCAAAATCTTAGTAAATGCCAAGTCACCTAAGTCAATTTGCATAAGTTGAACAGGCGCAGCTCTGAACTTGCCAGTGCGCCTGCAAAATGACATTTCTAAAGGAAAAAAAAAGGCATTTAAAAGCAGCCGCGGCTATAATGAATTGTCGGCTCCCGGCAATATAGAGAAAAGTCATTGAAAGTCTTTGCTAACCAAAAAAAAAAAGCGTGGGGGTTCCCCCAAATTCCATAACCAGGCCCTTCAGGTCTGGAATGGATATTAAGGGGAACCCCGCTGCAAATTTAAAAAAAAAATGACGTGCGGGCTCCCCCCATATATCCAAACCAGGCCCTTCAGATCTGGCATGGATTTTAAGGGGAACTCCACCCCAAATTTTATAAAAAAATGGCGTGGAGTTCCCTCAAAAATCCACACCAGACCCTTATCCGAGAACATAATCTGGCCGGCTGCAGGGGAAAAGGGGGGGGACGAGAGAGCGGCCCCCTCTCCCTTCTGAACCATACCAGGCCACATGCCCTCAACATGGGGAGGATGTCCCCATGTTGATGGGGACAAGGGCCTCATCCCCACAACCCTTGCCCGGTGGTTGTGGGGGTCTGCGGGCGGGGGGCTTATCGGAATCTGGAAGACCCCTTTAACAAAGGGGACCCCCAGATCCCGCCCCCCCCTGTGTGAAATGGTAATGGGGTACAAATGTACCCCTACCATTTCACAAAGAAAGTGACAAAAATGTAAAAAATGACAAGAGCCGGTTTTTGACAATTCCTTTATTAATGTCTTTTCTTTTCTTCCATCTTCTTCCTTCTTCTTCCATCTTCTTCTTCCATCTTCTTCTGTTCTCCATTCGGGTTTCTGCCTCCATCTTCATCTTCCTCTTCATCTTTATCTTCATCTTCATCTTCCTTCTTCCTTCGGTCTTCTCGTCCGCATCTTGCTCCGGCGTCTTCCCTTCTTCTTTCTTCTCCGGCCGCTCCGTTTGAATTGGAGGTTCCCGCTGTGCGACACTTCAGTTCTCCACTTGGTCCGCTTACACCCGGTGGCTCCGCCCCCCTCTGTCACCACGGGGAAAGTCCCAGTGAAATCCATGTGCGTCAGAGGGGGGCGGGGTCACCGGGTGTAAGCGGACCCGGAGGCGAACTGAAGCGTCGCACAGCGGGAACCTCCAATTCAAACGGAGCGGCCGGAGAAGAAAGAAGAAGGGAAGACGCCGGGGCAAGATGCGGACGAGAACACCGAAGGAAGAAGGAAGATGAAGATGAAGATGAAGATGAAGATAAAGATGAAGAGGAAGATGAAGATGGAGGAAGAAACCCGAATGGAGAAAAGAAGAGGATGGAAGAAGAAGATGGAAGAAGAAGGAAGAAGATGGAAGAAAAGAGAAGACATTAATAAAGGAATTGTCAAAAACCGGCTCTTGTCATTTTTTACATTTTTGACACTTTCTTCGTGAAATGGTAGGGGTACATTTGTACCCCATTACCATTTCACACAGGGGGGGCGGGATCTGGGGGTCCCCTTTGTTAAAGGGGTCTTCCAGATTCCGATAAGCCCCCCGCCCGCAGACCCCCACAACCACCGGGCAAGGGTTGTGGGGATGAGGCCCTTGTCCCCATCAACATGGGGACATCCTCCCCATGTTGAGGGCATGTGGCCTGGTACGGTTCTGGAGGGAGGGGGGGCCGCTCTCGCCCCCCCTCTTTTCCTGCGGCCAGCCAGGTTATGTGCAAAGACTTTCAATGACTTTTATCTGTATTGACAGGAACCAGCAATTCATTTCAGCCGCAAGGACTTTTAAATGACTATTATTTTACTTTAGAAATGTCATTTTGTTTTCCAACTGGTATAAACATGGAAAACATGTGCTACTTTACAGGCATACTATAGACACCCCCCGGGGATGATATTTAGGGCCAGTTCACACCGGATGCAGTGCAGTGCGTTTTTTTGATGCCTGAAAAATGCAAAGAAAGTTGATCACATTAATGCCAATGGCATAGTTCACACCACTGCAGTCCGTTCCAGTGCATTTCAGAAAGCCAAAAAATAATTGGTCATGCTGCATTTTTTAGATACAAAACTGTACTGGACCCCAGTAAAACACATCAAAAACGCAACGGAACGTACCAAAAATGCACTGGAATGCACCGCAACGCACCTAAATGCACCAAAGACGCACTGCAACACACTTGTCCTAAGTGAAAAGAGGGGGAAAAAAACACTGGACTGCATCAAAAACGCCTCAAAAATGCACTGGAATGTGTCAAAAACGCGCATGCAGAAAAGCACCTGGAACGCACCCAGACTGCGTTTCTATAGTGTGAACTAGGGCAAGTTCACACCATAGAAACACAATCCGGATGCGTTCCAGGTGCTATTCTGCATGCATTTTTCATGCGTTCCAGTGCATTTTTGGTACGTTTTTGATGCAGTCCAGTGCTTTTTTTTCACCCCTCTTTTTTATTAACCATAGATAAGGACAAGTGTGTTCCAGTGCGTTTTTGGTGCATTTAGGTGTGTTCCTGTGCGTTCCAGTGCGTTTATGATGTGTTTTGATGCATTCCAGTACAGTCCAGTGCAGGTAAAATGCAGCATGTTCTACTTTTTTGGTGGAACTGGAACGCACTGGAACAAACACTGCCATTTAGAACCATATAACCAACTTTCCATGCATTTTGAATGCATAAAAAACGCAATGCACTGCATGTGGTGTGAAATGGCCCTTAAGCAATTTGGCATATTTAAAGGCACTTCTCCTTGTTTTGTTTTTGGTGTTTTCCAAATTGGTGACATTGATATATGTCCCTTAGGGTGGGACCTGGGCCCCCATTTTAAGGCCAATAACTAGAAGATAAGCCAGCCAAGTGGGGACTAGCAAAATTAACAAGTCAGTTCCCATAGACTGCAATGGGATTTGTTGGTGGGCGGGGGGTGATTGTCCCATCTCTAATTTTGTAGCATGCTGGATGATGTGCTTAATTTTGGACGGGGGGAGGTTATTTTTTGCTAGCTGCATTGGTGTTGTTCTGCACATGCCCAGCCAGTTATTTTTTTTGGCGTGCTTTTTGTGTGTGAACAGCGCTTGGATATTTCTGGGCATGCTCACTCAGAGAGTGTTTTTATGGGTTAGTAATTGAAGGACATCCTTAACAGGTGTGCCCACTTTGAATTTCAGTCTCTACATTGAGTGAACTTGCATTTTGGGTGTTTCATGGACTGTGCATGTGTTTTCAATTGCCTCATTAGCACACAAACACATGTTATATAAAGCTCACAGAGCATTCGGTCGCTTGCCTTGAGAAGAGGCAAGTGTGTGTGTGTGTGTGTGTGTGTGTGTGTGTGTGTGTGTGTGTGTGTGTGTGTGTGTGGTAAAATGTACATGTTGGTGTCCTTATTGAGTTTGTAACACATGTATTTTATTTGTTATGTCTTTGCAAAACAAGTGATTGGTTAACTTACGTGGATTGTATATTTTTGGTGTGGGGGAGATATGTTCCCCTGAAATAATTCTGATGTTGTTAATGTGTGTTGTTTGTTCACTTTGATTTAATTGTCTGCTGCATTTTTTTGGCCAAAAATTGCTCAAGATGTTGAGTCTGTAACTGTTTCAAATTGACCATGTTTTTTATTTTGCTTTCCCTTTTGTTTTGTTGAACAATAAAATTAGATGGAAAGTTTTGATGTTTGTTTTGTGTTTTCTTTGCAACAAATGTGACAGCTGATTGGCATGTCAAAACAAAACAGGTGTGATTTGTCTAATCTGGTGCCTTCATGCTAGCATATGCATGGATTGTATTGTGTGCTGCCATGGAAAGTCACCAGGAAAGGAAATATACAGTGCGGTAAGTATTCACCTTTCCTTTTTTACTGCAGTGGTTCTCAGCCTCAGTCCTGAAGTACCCCCAACAGGACATGTTTTGTGAATTTAGCTTATCGAGAATTGCTGTCCAAAAATCAAAACCATTGACTGTGATTTAAAGCACATGTGCAAGATGAAGGAAAACCTGCAAACATGGCCTGTTGGGGGTACTTGAGAAGCACTGATTTAGAGCACTGCACTTAAAAATAGCTCAAGGCCATACAATTCTAATTGTGGACATTTTGAGGGAAACAAAGTAAGTGTTAGAACCCCTGCGTGTGTGGTATTTTTTTTTTATATTTTTTTTTGTAGTTTGGCCTTTGTCTCCTTTTCTTAACATTGGCTTCACTTCCTGTCACACAGCTAAACAGGAAGTGAAGGTAAAACCCTACCAATGGCTTTTCTTGGGGACACACAGATCAAATCTAACTAGTGTCCCCATTAAGCAAATTGCACTCTAGCACTTTGTTGTGTACACCCCAAATCATTGGGTAGTTTGGGGTTTAGTAAAGACAAATCCACTCTGCAGTAAAAGTGTAGCTGCTGAAAATCTGAGGGAAAGTACTGGTGATTGGATGTTACAATCATGTAAAAGCAAAGATGTTTTTTTTTTTTTTTGGCTTGCATGTCCCCCTCAGATATACAGCAAGTGCACTTGTAGTGCAAAGTAGATTTGCCTTTAGTAAATAAACCCCACAGTCCAAACTACCTAATAATAA
The DNA here is from genome assembly GCA_029206835.1 of Rana muscosa. Lineage (NCBI taxonomy): Eukaryota > Metazoa > Chordata > Amphibia > Anura > Ranidae > Rana > Rana muscosa. Next base: position 35,492,172 of record CM055116.1, on the reverse strand, counting down.
CTTGTGGTGTACCCCGCAATATGCTCGAGTGCAATGTGCATAATGGGGAAAGTATTTAGACTGACCTGTGTGTCCCCAAGGAAAGACATTGTTAGGGATTTTCCCTCACTTCCTGTGTGGCTATGTGACAGGAAGTGAATTATTTGGAAGGATAAAGTGGCCAAATTATTTAGTTTAACTTTTCAAAGACTCATTCCTAAGTTGAATTGTGATGCATGTCAATGGCCCATTTTGACCCTCTTTAATCACTTGAGATCAGCGCTATAACTGATCGACGGCCACAGCATGGTCCTCAATTGCCGGGAGTCCGTCAATAAACGTCCTCCCCTTTGCGTGTGCTGTGGTCACAGAGTCACTGAGACTCGGGTGATGACAGATCCAAGTAAGGGGCCGATCCCTGCCCTTTATCATGTGATCAGCTGTCAGCAAATGACAGCTGATCACGTGATGTAAACAAAAGCTGGGTAATGGTTTTTGTTTTCTCCTTGTGCTGACAGCGTGAGCATAAAAAAAAGGCAATCCCCGGCTTATGTGCAAGGGACATGGGGCCCGAAGAGGAAGAGGCAATTCTGCATCATCTGTGACAATTAGTAGCCCCTGCCAGTGCCACCTATCAATGCCCACCACTGGTGCCAATCAGTGGCACCTAGCAGTGCTGCCAGTGCCTATCAGTGCCCATCACTGCCAACTATCATTGCCACCTAGCAGTGCCACTTCTCACTGCCCACCAGTGCCAAATAGCAATACCACCTCTCAGTGCCCACCCTTGCCACCTTATCGGTGCCCATCAGTGCAGTCTCATCAGTGTACATCAATGAAGAAGAAAAATTACCCTTTTTAAAAATATTAACCAGTTTCCTACCGCCCACCGTCAAATGACATCCTTGGCTTGGGCGGTGACATCTGAATGATGCCTGCAGTTGCAGGCATCATTCAGATATCATTCTTTTCAGCCGGCGATTCTGTTCACAATAAAAATGATCATAGTGGCAGTTCCGCCGCTTGATCGTTCTTATAGGCGGGGGGAGGGGACGTTCCCCCCCCCCCCTCTTGCCGCCATCCGGTGCTTCTCCGGGCTCTTCCGTGCCATCTGGGGCTCGGAGAACGATTTGGAGATGACTGGTGACCAGATGGTCATCAGTCATCTCTATGACCATCGGAGGCACGGGCAAGACGTTATGACAACATGCCGTGTTGCCGTATGTTAACCAAGCCGTGATCTTGGCTGTCAGCATGAGATTGGTGATTTTTTTGGAACAATATCATGCTTTCCAGCCTGGAGGAGAGATGCGGGGTCTTATTGACCCTGCATCTCTCCATAAAGAGGACCTGTCACACGCTCAGAAGCGAACACACACGTAAGTCCCGCCCACATATGTAAACGTCGTTCAAACCACACATGTGAGTTATTGCTGCGTGCGTTAGAACGAGTGCAGCAATTCTAGCACTAGACCTCCTCTGTAATGCCAAAATGGTAACGTATAAAAAAAATTTAAGCATCGCCTAGGGAGATTTTTAATTACTGAAGTTTGGTGTCATGCCATGTGTGTGCGCAATTTTAAAGCGTGACGTGTTAGGTATTTATTTACTCAGCATAACAACATCTTTCACATTATACCAAAAAATTGTCCGTAACTTTACTGTTTTGTAATATTTTTAGCAAACAAAAGGCGTTTGAAAATTTATTGCGCAAATACCGAGCGAGATAAAAATTTGCAATGACCGCCATCTTATTCCCTAGGGTGTCTGCTCTAAAAAAATATATAATGTTTGGTGTTTTGAAGTAATTTTATAGCCATAAATTTATGATTTTTACATGAAGGAGAGAAGTGCCAGAATAGGCCCAGTGCTGAAGTGGGTAAAATATCCATTTTTTTTTTTAAACTCGGTCTTTTGTATTTATAGAAAAAAAATTAAAATAAAACACAAACTTGATCAAATAGCACCAAAAGCAAGCTCTATTTGTGTGCCAACAAATAAAACATTTTCATTGGGTTACAGTGTTGTATGAGCGCGCAATTGTCATTAAAAGTGCATCAGCGCTGAAATGTGAAACTTGGTCTGGGCAGTGCGCAAGTGGGTAATTTAAGGCTACATGCACACAGGCGTTTTTCCAACCACTTGTTTGAGCGTTTTTTGCAGCTTAAAAACATCTCTCCATGTTAGCCTATGGCCTCATGGCCACCATGGCGTTTTGGAGCTGTAAATGGCATAGGCGTTTTTAGGCCCCATGTAGACGGGACGCTGGTGCAAAGTGTTCTGAACTAAGGTTGAAAGTGGCGTTTAGAAAGGCGCGCTTTGTAGCGTTTGCATGCCGTGTTTTACCACATTTGCATGTATATGATAAGGAGCCGCCCTAAGCTCCAAAAACAGTATTATTTACGATTTTAGCTATTTAGTGAGACCAGAGTGATATCAGCAGCTGAGAGCAGCAGTGTAGTTGTATTTAGCGTGTCACTTGCCACATCACTTGCCACAAGTTGTGGATTGTCCACTTGCCACGTCAGCTGCCCCAAGTTGTGGATTGTCCACAATGCAATGGAAGCAATTTCATATATATATATATATATATATATATATATATATATATATATTATGGTTTTTCCTCATTTGCCATAAATTTGGAGTTTATCAATGTAAAAAAAAAGTCACCTTTAAAAACGCTTCTAAACTAAAATGCGGCTAAACGCTGGTACCGCGTCTGAAATGTGGAAATCTTTGGCGTCTGAAGGCATTTTGAGGGTTTGTGAAAAACGATTTTAAACGCAACTGCAGATTTTTTTTGCCAGGACAAAAACAGTGTTTTGGATGTAATAGAATTCAATGGACCCGCATCCAAAACGCAAGTACCGCAATTTTGCGGCGATTTTTTGTTTGACCTGTTTATAGCTGGTTGTTAAAGGAAATGTATCTAGTATGGATTCAAAGGGGACCCCCCCACCAAAAAAATGAAAATAAACACGGCGTGGGGGTCCCCCCAGGTCCATACCAGGCCCTTGGGTCTAGTATGGATTAAAAGGGGACCCCCCAATTTTTTTTTTTTTTAAATGGCGTGGGGGTCCCCCCAGAATCCATACCAGGCCCTTCAGATCTGGCATGTATTTTAAGGGGAACCCCGCGCCAAAAACAAAAAAAAAATTGCGTGGGGTCCCCTTAGATTACACACCAGACCCTTTATCCGAGCACTCAACCTGGCAGGCCGCAGGGAAAAAGGGGGGGACGAGAGAGCGGCCGAGTGCCCTCAACACGGGGGGTTTGGTGCTTCGGGGCAGGGGGGGCGACCTGCGGCCCTCCCCACCCCAAAGCACCCTGCCCCCATGTTGATGGGGACAAGGGCCTCTTCCCGACAACCCTGGCCGTTGGTTGTCGGGGTCTGCGTGCGTGGGGCTTATCGGAATCCGGGAGCCCCCTTTAATAAGGGGGACCCCAGATACCTGCCCCCCACCCTATGTGAATGAGTATGGGGTACATCGTACCCCTACCCATTCACCTGGTGGCAAAATAAGTCAATAAAAAAAGACAACACAGGTTTGAAAAGTAATTTATTGGGCAGCTCCGGGGGTCTTTCTGCCGGGCCCCCGCTATCTTCTGCTAGCTCTTTTGCTAGCGGGGGTCCCGGGCTTCCTCGCCGTCTTCTTCCGACTTCGGGGGTCTTTCTGCCGGGCCCCCGCTATCTACTGCTAGCGGGGGTTCCGGGCTTCCTCGCCGTCTTCTTCCGACTTCGGGGGTCTCTTGTTCTGTTCTCCGGTTCTTCTCCCGCTCTCCGACGCCTTCTCCTCGATCTCCGGTTCTTTCTGCCGGACGCCCCGCTATCTTGTGCCAGCTCTTTTGCTAGCGGGGGCCGGTCTTCTACGTCGCCTTCTTCCTTCTTCTCTTCGCCTGATGTTGACTCGTCGCTCTCCACCGCCACAATGATCTGTCCAAGCAGCGGTGCCACTTTTATTGGCATGGGCGTGGTCACCGGATGATGCCATCGCTGACCCCGCCCCGTATGATGTCACAGTCTTGGGGAATGAGCTAGCAGAAGATAGTGGGGGCCCGGCAGAAAGACCCCCGAAGTCGGAAGAAGACGGCGAGGAAGCCCGGGACCCCCGCTAGCAAAAGAGCTAGCAGAAGATAGCGGGGGCCCGGCAGAAAGACCCCCGGATCTGCCCAATAAATTACTTTTCAAACCTGTGTTGTCTTTTTTTATTGACTTATTTTGCCACCAGGTGAATGGGTAGGGGTACGATGTACCCCATACTCATTCACATAGGGTGGGGGGCCGGCATCTGGGGGCCCCCTTTTTAAAGGGGGCGCCCTGATTCCGAAAAGCCAACCGCCCGCATACCCCGACAACCAACGGCCAGGGTTGTCGGGAAGAGGCCCTTGTCCCCATCAACATGGAGGCAGGGTGCTTTGGGGTGGGGGGGCCGCAGGTCGCCCCCCTGCCCCGAAGCACCAAACCCCCCATGTTGAGGGCATGCGGCCTGGTACGGTTCAGGAGGGAGGGGGGCCGCTCTCGTCCCCCCCTTTTCCCCTGCGGCCTGCCAGGTTGCGTGCTCGGATAAGGGTCTGGTTTGGATTTTGGGGGGACCCCCACGACGTTTTTCGGCTTGAGGGGTTCACCTTAAAATCCATACCAGACCTAAGGGTCTGGTTTGGATTTTGGGGGGACCCCCACGCCGTTTTTCGGCTTGAGGGGTTCACCTTAAAATCCAGACCAGACCTAAGGGTCTGGTTTGCATTTTGGGGGGACCCCCACGCCGTTTTTCGGCTTAGGGGGTTCACCTTAGAATCCAGACCAGACCTAAGGGCCTGGTATGCTCCTGAAGGGGAACCAGTTTTTTCTATAAAATTTGGCCTGGAGTTCCCCTTCATGATTCATACCAAACATGGGACAGCGAGGCTGCCGAGGACCAGCGTGATGACATCGCGCTGGACACATTCTTGGCCGGCTAGTCGCCTCTAGGACACGACTTGAGCGGCTGCTGCACGCTCAGGTCGTGTCCAGATCGCCTCGCAAAGTCACGCTGTCCCTGTGTCAGCCAGCACACGAGTCGCCCGCAAGTCGGATCCGACTTCCCGGGCGACCTCTATTCAAATCAATGGGCTCCCATAGGGAACCATTCATTTTCAATAGAGCGCCGCTGACATTTCTATTTACTATAACAGTGCGCCGCTGCTTCCTGCGCCCAGTGAAGGAGTTATCCGGTGCAGCAATTAAGGTTAGAACCAGCGCAGCGCACTGTTATTAGTAAATCAGCCCCACTGTGTTGCATCCCCTAAGAGCTGGCTTCCAACAATAGGGAGATCGAGTGCGCATTTGTGCGCTGGTAGGAAAAGAGGATGGACGCTGGAACGCATAAAAATAAGGGAGTGGCGCCTCATAGTAAAGCAGAAGGGAATCTGTAGTGGCCGCAACAACTACGCAAGCGCAGTGGGCCAGACAAAATCAATACCTACTGCCGATAATGCTAAACGGGGAGGCCCTCTGGTGGGACCTAGGAAAATGCATGTGAAAAACATCTAAAAACAAAAACAAGATTGCAGTTGCCCGAAAACCAGCAACAGCAATGTAGGTCTAATCAAGGGACAATAATATATCGTGAGTGGAGCAGCATATATATATATTTGATTCAAGGTCTAAGAGAAGTGTGAAAAGTGGTCGGGAGCTATCACCCGCTTACTTCATCATTGGTGAGTATTGTCTTGGGGGTCTTAGGCATGCGTATATCAGAACTATGATAGATCTTATATCCCCATATAGACTTTCTGTTTCTTTTTCTTCCCTTTGGTCTTTTTATATACAGAAGTCTGACCAACAAGGTGATTTTCCTGTCTAGCCGACGACCCCCGTATCTTGTGGATATCTCCCATATAGGAAGCATAAACTATGCCTATTTGGTGTGTGTACTAGGTATGGGACCTTTCTATGACATTATAGTGTTTTTTCCTGAATTGGATTTTTCCAAAATGCAATTGTGTACATTTGATTTGTCTCCTTTTTTAGACATTTACGGTCCTGGACATATATATCCCTGTGGATTTTTTCTATACTTTTTTATTGGGGAACAACTATACATTGGACTTCGTCCAACCCAAGGTATCTATGTGATGTGTGTCTTTTGGTCGTGGGCCTACTGAGTATTTGAGCAGATGCTTCTTTTATATTGGAACACAATGCTTTTTTATACTCTATATTTGTTTGTTAACAATGAAATATGTTTCATTGCAGATAGTGAGACTTTTCTCGCTATTTTTGTTAGTCCTGAAGAAGCCTCGTGGTGAAACGGGTAGATGCACAAAGGACCGTATCTGTATATTACATCATGTATACAGTTTTAATTCTTGTACTTCTGTAGCTATTGTCCATTTGTTTTTTCATTAATAAATTCTTATTTTAATTATTCACTGCGTTGTTGCCTTAAAAGTCCGACCACTGGTTGCTCTCCTTGAACAATCCTCCATGTTTTCCCTGCACCATATCACATTTAAGATGATCCACAGCTGGAAAGAATTAAACATTGTGACATGATGGGGACCCTTCCTACAGAGAAAAGGCAGCATTTGAGCAGGTGCATCTCCACAGTGGTGCATGCCTAGGATAGCACCAAGAATGTGCCACCGGGTATTTTCTATACAGACTTATGTTTGGTATACAAAATAGCCAGTATTGGTTATGGTATTTGGCCCTGTAGGTACATTTCACAAAAAAAACATCCATTTATATTATTTGGCCCTATAGATGCATTGCATGAACAAAATGTCTGTATATTTTACATAACCTTTCTTCACAAATCATAAGTCCATTATTTATAGTATTTATTGTAATCATTATTATTATTGATATTTTATTGAATAGTTAATTTTATCTTTAATTATTATATGCAGGTTCTTACTATTTTACATGCTAATAACAATTAAATTATTTTGCATATTTGCATCTGAATGTTAAATATAATATATACTGAATATCTAGCCAAAGAAACTACTAAAATGTATAACTTATATTTCTCTGGGCATTGCTGATACTGGAAAGCAGTCCTTTAGTAAAACATCATTTGACATCTTCTCCAGAGAACAGTCATAGCTTATTCTATTGGATGAAAGTTTAGAGACACATTTAGACTTTTGTATTTCTTGTGTCTTAAGCAGTAAAAACTTTAAATATCACTGTTGAGTTGAACTCCCCTTATATGCAATACTCTGGAGGCTTGTACAGTAATAGTAAAGCCAGTGACATCATTCTTAATTTTTAGAGTGATTCTAAAACTTCTGTGTGTCGTTCTCCCGGGACTACTGACACCTGAGCTGAGCGCTCAATAGAGACACCACAAGACCCACACATGATTACAGTGGTGGGACCGATCCATTCACAATAGAACAAAAGCAACAACTAAGTCAGCAAAGAACAACAAACCTGATATTTTATTGGATGAAAGTTTCTGCAGGATTCCCCCAGGTAAAAAAAGCTGAATTTACGGATCACCATCTGCTTTCCAATACAAACTGTCATCATACAAGTCTTAATATGTCTCTTTCACTTTAACTATTCATTGACCCATTTAGTTTACTTTAGATGAATAGTAATACAATAGAAATAAATAAATAAAATAATAGTAAAAGCAATGTTATTATTATTTTATAGCTAGCATTATGCAAAGTATTGATACAATTGTACAGCGATGTTTAACCACTTAACGACCGCCCACTGTAAATATACGTCAGCAGAATGGCACCGACAGGCAGAATCACGTACATATACGTGATTGCCTTTGTATAGTTGGGGGGTCCGATCGGACCCCCCTTCTTTACAGTGGGTGGTCGTTTTACCTTCGGGAGCGATCCGGCATGAGGGGACGGCCGTTCGATTCCGGCCACCCCCTCTCGATCGCTCCCGGCGAATGAGAGAGCTTCCCCTGCCTGCCAGGCAGGAGGAAGTGATGTCATCTCTCCTGCGGCGCTCACATATACCGAGCGCCGTACAGGAGAAGATGCAGGTTAGTACACAAAACAGCACACTGACACCAGGACACATAGGCACATAAATCGCCCCCCCCAGGCCCCTCCAGACACCCCCAGATCACCCCCCAGCCCCCCCCCCAGCCCCCAGTCACAGTGTCACTGATTGCAGTGACCATTTATTTAGTGATCACTGCAATCAGTGACATTTGTGACTGTAAAAGTGTCACTACATTTAGTTTTAGGTCCAGTGTAGCCCCCTAACCCCCCCTAATAAAGGTTTAACCCCCTGATCACCCCCCAGATAACCCTTTCACCCCCTAGCACCGCCGTCGCTAAGCAATCATTTTTCTGATCGATGTCTTAGCGTCGGTGATGCTGATCGGTAGCCAGTAATTTTTTTAGGTTCGCCGCAGGTTTTTATAGCGTCGGGTACCCCCATATATTACCTAATAAAGGTTTAACCCCCTTGATCGCCCCCCAGGTAACCCTTTCACCCCCTATCACCACTGTCACTAAGCGATAATTTTTCTGATCGATGTCTTAGAGTCGGCGATGCTGATCGGTAGCCAGTATTTTTTTTTAGGTTCGCCGCAGTTTTTTATAGCGTCGGGTACCCCCATATATTACCTAATAAAGGTTTAACCCCCTTGATCACCCCCCAGGTAACCCTTTCACCCCCTAGCACCGCCGTCGCTATGCGATCATTTTTCTGATCGATGTCTTAGCGTCGGTGATGCTGATCGGTAGCCAGTAATTTTTTTTAGGTTCGCCGCAGGTTTTTATAGCGTCGGGTACCCCCATATATTACCTAATAAAGGTTTAACCCCCTTGATCGCCCCCCAGGTAATCCTTTCACCCCCTATCACCACTGTCACTAAGCGATAATTTTTCTGATCGATGTCTTAGCGTCGGCGATGCTGATCGGTAGCCAGTAATTTTTTTTTAGGTTCGCCGCAGGTTTTTATAGCGTCGGGTACCCCCATATATTACCTAATAAAGGTTTAACCCCCTTGATCACCCCCCAGGTAACCCTTTCACCCCCTAGCACCGCCGTCGCTATGTGATCATTTTTCTGATCGATGTCTTAGCGTCGGTGATGCTGATCGGTAGCCAGTAATTTTTTTTAGGTTCGCCGGGGGTTTTTATAGCGTCAGGTACCCCCATATATTATCTAATAAAGGTTTAACCCCCTGATCACCCCCCAGGTAACCCTTTCACCCCCTATCACCACTGTCGCTAAGCGATCGTTTTTATGATCGTTGTCTTAGTGTCGGTGATGCCGATAGGTAGCCAGTAATTTTTTTTTAGGTTCGCCGTCAGGTTTTTATATAGCGTCAGGTACCCCCATATATTACCTAATAAAGGTTTTAACCCCCTAATTGCCCCTAGTTAACCCTTTCACCAGTGATCATCATATAAGTGTTACGGGTGACGCTGGTTAGTTAGTTTGCTTTTTATAGTGTCAGGGCACCCGCCGTATATATAACCCAATAAAGGTTTAACCCCCTGATCGCCCGGCGGGTGATATCAATTAGGTTTTAGCGTCAGAGAGGGTCTGCGTCACACCCCAGGCAGCGTCAGGTTAGTGCCAGTAGCACTAACACCCACGCGTGAAGCATACACCCCCTTTAGTGGTATAGTATCTGATCAGCTCAATATCTGATCTGATCAGATCTATACTAGCGTCCCTAGCAGTTTAGGGTTCCCAAAAACGCAGTGTTAGCGGGATTAGCCCAGATACCTGCTAGCACCTGCGTTTTGCCCCTCCGTCCAGCCCAGGCCACCCAAGTGCAGTATCGATTGATCACTGTCACTTACAAAACACAACACACATAACTGCAGCGTTCGCAGAGACAGGCCTGATCCCTGCGACTCCAGTGCTGTAGGAGGTGATTTCACCACCACAGTTAAAAAAAAAAGCATATATGCCGAAGCATTGGGGCAGCAGGAGCGGAGGAGCGATTTTGCTCCTAATTCCGCGTACATACGGTCGAAATTCCGACGGAGGCTTGCCCGTGGAAAAGTCTGACCATGTGTACGCGGCATAACTTTTGCGAGAAGATGCCCCCATGCTTCGGCATATATAAATGGTGCATGTATGCCCATCATTAGAAGTGGGTGGATGAAGGGCGGTATTCTAATGGTGGGCATACCCACCGATCAATCTTTTTTTTTCGTTCAGCCAACAGGCTGCATGAAAAAAAAGATTACAATACATGTCCAACAAGGACCAGCAACGTACTGGTATGTTGCTGGACTTTGAATGTTTATACCAGAATGATGCCTGCGGGTTTAGGTATCATCTTGGTATCATTCTTTTCAGCCAGCGGCCGGCTTTCATGTAAAAGCAATCCTAGTGGCTAATTAGCCTCTGGACTGCTTTTACAAGCAGTGGGAGGGAATGTCCCCCCCGGATATAAAAAGCGCCATTGGGAAATTGGGAAAGCATTTTATCACACCGATCTTGGTGTGGTCAGATGCTTTGAGGGCAGAGGAAAGATCTAGGGTCCAATAGACCCCAGTTTTTTCAAAAAAGAGTACCTGTCATTACCTATTGCTATCATAGGTGATATTTACATTCCCTGAGATAACAATAAAAGTGATAAAAATAAATAAATATGGAAGCAACAGTTTAAAAATAAAATAAAAAAGCAAAATTAATAATAATAAAAAAAAAAAAAAAAAAAGCACCCCTGTCCTGCCCTGCTCTTGCCCAATGGCGAACGCAAGCGTCGGTCTGGCGTCATATGTAAATAGCAATTGCACCATGCATGTGAGGTATCACCGCAAAGGTCAGATCGAGGGCAGTAATTTTAGCAGTAGACCTCCTCTGTAAATCTAACGGGGTAACCTGTAAATGCTTTTAAAGGCTTTTAAAAATGTATGTAGTTTGTCGCCAATGCGCGTTTGTGCGAAATTTTAAAGCATGTCGTGTTTGGTATCTATGTACTTGGCCTAAGATCATCTTTTTTATTTCATCAAACATTTGGGCAATATAGTGTGTTTTAGTGCATTAAAATGAAAAAAAGTGTATTTTTTCCCCAAAAAATGCGTTTGAAAAATCGCTGCGCAAATACTGTGTAGAAAAAAAAAATGTAACACCCACCATTTTATTCTGTAGGGCCTTTGCTTTAAAAATATATATAATGTTTGGGGGTTCAACATAATTTTCTTGCAAAAAAAAATATGTTTTCATGTAAACAAAAAGTGTCAAAAAGGGCTTTGTCTTCAAGTGGTTAGAAGAGTGGATGTAAGCTTCCTAATGTTGTGTATAAAATGCCAGAACAGTTCAAAACCCCCCCAAATGACCCAATTTTGGAAAATAGACACCCCAAGCTATATACTGAGAGGCATGTCGAGTCCATGGAATATTTTATATGTTGACACAAGTTGCGGAAATATAATTTTTTTTTTTTTTTTTGCACAAAGTTGTCACTAAATGATATATTGCTCAAACATGCCATGGGCATATGTGGAATTACACCCCAAAATACATTCTGTTGCTTCTCCTGAGTACGGGGATACCACATGTGTGAGACTTTTTGGGAGCCTAGCCGCGTACGGGACCCCAAAAACCAATCACCGCCTTCAGGCTTTCTAAGGGTGTCAATTTTTGATTTCACTTCTGACTTCCTATCACAGTTTCGGAGGCCATGGAATGCCCAGATGGCACAAACCCCCCCAAATGACCCCATTTTGGAAAGTAGACACCCCAAGCTATTTGCTGAGAGGTATTGTGAGTATTTTGCAGATCTCGCTTTTTGTCACAAAGCTTTGAAAATTGAAAAAAAAAAAGAAAAAAAAATGTTCTTTGTTCATTTTCAAAAACAAATGAGAGCTGTAAAATACTCACCATGCCTCTCAGCAAACAGCTTGGGGTGTCTACTTTCCAAAATGGGGTCATTTGGGGGGGTTTTGTGCTATTTTGGCATTTTATATCCTTCAAAACTGTGATAGGTAGTGAGGAGTGAAATCAAAAATTTGCGCCCTTAGAAATCCTGAAGGCGGTGCTTGGTTTCCGGGGTCCCGTACGTGGCTAGGCTCCTAAAAAGTCCCACACATGTGGTATCCCCGTACTCAGGAGAAGAAGCAGAATGTATTTTGGGGTGCAATTCCACATATAACCATGGCATGTGTGAGCAATATATCATTTAGTGACAACTTTTTGTAATTTTTTTTTTTTTTGTCATTATTCAATCACTTGGGACAAAAAAAAAAAAATATTCAATGGGCTCAACATGCCTCTCAGCAATTTCCTTGGGGTGTCTACTTTCTAAAATGGGGTCATTTGGGGGGGTTTTGTACTGCCCTGTCATTTTAGCACCTCAAGAAATGAGATAGGCAGTCATAAATTAAAAGCTGTGTAAATTCCAGAAAATGTACCCTAGTTTGTAAACGCTATAACTTTTGCGCAAACCAATAAATATACGCTTATTGACATTTTTTTTACTAAAGACATGTGGCTGAATACATTTTGGCCTAAATGTATGACTAAAATTGAGTTTATTCGATTTTTCTTATAACAAAAAGTAGAAAATATAAAAAAAAATCAAAATTTTAGGTCTTTTTCCGTTTATATCGCAAAAAATAAAAATCGCAGAGGCAATCAAATACCATTAAAAGAAATCTCTATTTGTGGGAAGAAAAGGACGCAAATTTTGTTTGGGTACAACATTGCATGTCCGCACAATTTACAGTTAAAGCAGCGCAGTGCAAAATTCTGAATTCACCTCTGGTCCTTTAGCTACTAAATGGTCCGGGGCTTAAGTGGTTAATGTGTACATTGCAGCCCTAGTTTGCTATTAATGTTGAACATCCAATTATCCAATCCTATAAGGTGCGGTACATAATGCAGATCAACACTTCACTGAAGATGAATTCAATTAAAAAATAAATATTAATTGATAAAAAAAAATAATGTGAGTGGCTTTCGGTGTAGTCAGAAAAAATCCTGTACACTTTGCTGTCATAGAAAAAAAGGCAGTAAATCTATGAGTGCTTATAGTGTATGGCATAAATGTATGAGCAGTTCATTATACTCCACATCTGGATTTTTACTTTTTACAAATATTTTTTTTACAGTCTTTTAACAACCAGCTTTTCACTGTGCCCTGATCTGGCCAAATCATGCCCAGTCAGGGCTTAGAATACACTGTGCAAACCCGGGTGTTCACCGAACGGACGAACAGGAGATGTTCGGGCTGAAGTTTTGCTCGACCCGAACAGCTCGCCCAACTCTAACCACAGATTTTTAATCCCCGTGATAGTGCAAGTGTTGGTTGTAACATTGTGCATTTCTTCTGTGTTCGGTCCTGTAGATTGTCTCCTTGGGAACACTTTTTGTTTTACGGGAACTTTTTTGTTTAGAGGAACCTTGAAGTGAAATAGAAGTGGAAGAATTGGATTAAAAACATTTGATGCAATGGAGTGGATGTCATTGAAGGCAGTGTTATATGCATTTCTCCTTATCCTACATTTTGTGTGTTCTTGTTGCCATTTATAGGTCCTATTTTCATGGAATGTAGTCGTATCACAGCAGAATTTATTTTATTTTTTAATTAATATCTCTTTGTTAAATGTTTCTAGATGTTCCTTCAAGTTATTTTCTTGTGATATATAAACGGAATGTGACTAGAGAGATATCAGTTGAGAACTAATTCCATCAATCTCTTTGTCTAATCCACCTATCCGCTTATCGTTCTCCTCAATTAGTACATTTATCATAACTCTGGAACGTTTATGTAAATTACCTTCCCATTGTTGTTTAAAATTTGAATCAAGGTTATCTGAAGTTGGAAAGATGGGTACTCTTAAACCAAATGGGTTGATAGTTGTCAAAAGATTTTATGTCAAAATAAGAAATGGCTGCACCTCACGTGGGCTCCAAGTAACGTTTATTGGAATAATGAAAATATCCAAAATGACACTGGAGGACACCAGCAGTGGTCAAGGTAGATGCATTTCACACAGCAGAAATGTGCCTAATCAAAGATTAGGCACATTTCTGTTGCGTGAAACGTGTCTACCTTGACCACTGCTGGTGTCCTCCGGCGTCATTTTGGATATTTTCATATTCCAATAAACTTTACTTGAAACCCACGTGAGGTGCAGCCGTTTCTTTATTTGACAAATTACCACAGAGGCGAGCCGGGGCTAGCACTCAGGTGTGTGTTCCAGTGAGCGTATTAGTTATACCTGGAGTGGTGTTTTCTTTTCAAAAGATTTTATTTTTCAGAAGTATGATTACTTTTTTCAAGTACTTTCTTGAGCTAAAAGAACAGGGACGCCAGTTCTGAATCCTTTTGTTCCTTTTGACTTAAATCTTTGTACAGATTTGACATTTGTAAAGATTTGATCCTCATTGGCTCACTGGCTGTGATTGACAGCAGTGGGGACCAATTTCTAACACTGTTGTCTTAGCCAAAAAGGAGGGAGGGTCCCTGGAGTGCTGATACTCTTGTGTACAAACCCTGGATAAAGAGGAAGCTCAGGTAAGTATTAGGGGGGCTGCTGCACACAGAAGTTTTTTTTTTTACTTTTATGCATAGAATGCATGAAAGTAAAACACCTTCAGCCTTTAGAACCACTTTAATATTTGTTTTACCCTAATGCCCTGTACACATGATCGGAATTTCCAATGAGATAAAATCCGATGGAATTTTCCGTCGGAATTCCATTCAAGCTGTCTTGCATACACACTGTCAGACCTAATTCAGACCGTCCAAAACACAGTGACGTAAAACACTACGACGAGCCGAGAAAAATTAAGTTCAATGCTTCCGAGCATGCGTCGACTTGATTCTGAGCATGCGTGGTTTTCTCTCTGTCGGAGTTCCACACAGACGATCGGAATTTCCAAAACATGTTCTATTTCTAAACTCCGATGGAAAAAAGTCTGATGGTGCCCACACACGTCTGACTTTTTTCATCGGAAATTCGGATTGTGTGTACAAGGAATTAGGCGTGAAGGGGTTAAAGAGACTCTATAAGGGGGAGGATAATCATCATCAGGTATTATACTCTCATCAGAACAAGTCTAGAATATAGTTGCTGTAGTTGGATTAAGCATTTCAGTTAGGGATGAGCCGAACACCCCCAGGTTCGGTTCGCAGCAGAACATGCGAACAGGCAAAAAATTTGTTCAAACACGCAAACACCGTTAAAGTCTATGGGACACGAACATGAAAAATCAAAAGTGCTAATTTTAAAGGTTAATATGCAAGTTATTGTCATAAAAAGTGTTTGGGGACGTGGCTCCTGCCCCAGGGGACATGTATCAATGCAAAAAAAAGTTTTAAAAATGGCTGTTTTTTCGGGAGCAGTGATTTTAATAATGCTTAAAGTGAAACAATAAAAGTGAAATATTCCTTTAAATTTCGTTCCTGGGGAGTGTCTATAGTATGCCTGTAAAGTAGCGCATGTCTCCTGTTTTTTTAACAGTCTCTGCACAAAATTACATTTCTAAAGGAAAAAAAGTCATTTAAAACTACTTGCGGCTATAATGAATGGTCGGTCCCGGCAATACAGATAAAATTCATTGAAAGTCATTGAAAAATAAAAAATAAAAAGCGTGGGGGTCCCCCCAAATTCCATTATCAGGCCCTTCAGGTCTGGTATGGATATTAAGGGGAACACTGCGCTAAATTAAAAAAAAAAATGGTGTGGCGTTCCCCCCAAAAATCCATACTAGACCCTTCAGGTCTGGTATGGATTTTAAGGGGAACTCCGCGCCTAAATAAAAAAATGGCATGGGGTTCCCCCAAAAATCCATACCAGACCCTTATCTCAGCACGCAGGCCACAGGAAAAGAGAGGGGACGAAAAAGCGCCCCCCCTGAACCGTACCAGAGGGGGCGGGGTCACCCATACACATCACTGGGTAACCCCGGCGATTCCCCTTGCGTCTCTGGCCCCGCCCTCAGCTATATAAGAGCTGTCAGGCTGGTGGTGCGTCATTCGTGGGGTGCCTCTGGTGGAGACAGGATAGTGTGCGTCATATCCTCGCTGGAGATCATCGTTGGAGATCATCGCTGGATACCGAGAATGGATTACATCGCTGGAGATCGAGAGTGGATTACATCGCTGGAATCTTTTTTTTTTTTTTTTAATAAAGGACTTGTCCCAATCCGTCTCCTGTTGTTTTTAACATTTTGACACTTTTGTTTGTGAAATGGTCCTTACCAATTCACATAGGGGGGGCCGGGATCTGGGGGTCCCCTTTGTTAAAGGGGGCTTCCAGATTCCGATATGCTACCCGCCCGCAGACCCCAACAATCACTGGGCAAGGGTTGTGGGGATGGGGCCCTTGTCCCCATCAACATGGAGACATCCTCCCCATGTTGAGGGGATGTGGCCTGGTACGGTTCAGGAGGGGGGGCCCTCTCTCGCCCCCCCTCTTTTCCTGCGGCCTGCCAGGTTGCGTGCTTGGATAAGGGTCTGGTATGGATTTTTGGAGGGAACCCCAAGCCATTTTTTTTTTAATTTTGGCACGGAGTTCCCCTTAAAATCCATACCAGACCCTTCAGGTCTGGTATGGATTTTTGGGGCAACCCCACGCCATTTTTTTTTATTTGGCGCAGGATTCCCTTAATATCCATACCAGACCTGAAGGGCCTGGTAATGGAATTTGGGGGGACCCCTATGCTTTTTATTTTATTTTTTAATGACTTTCAAAGACTTTTATCTGTATTGCCGGGACCCAACAATTCATTATAGCCGCAAGTAGTTTTCGATTACTTTTTTTCCTTTAGAAATGTCGATTTGTGCAGAGACTGTTATAAACATGGGAAACATGCGCTACTTTACAGGCATACTATAGACACCCCCCAGGTACGAAATTTAAAGGAATATTTCACTTTTATTGTTTCACTTTGAGCATTATTAAAATCACTGCTCCCGAAAAAACGGCCGTTTTTAAAACTTTTTTGCATTGATACATGTCCCCTGGGGCAGGACTCAGGTCCCCAAACACTTTTTATGACAATAACTTGCATATTAACATTTAAAATTAGCACTTTAGATTTCTTCCATATACGTTTAATGGGTGTTCCGTGGCTTTTCGAATTTGCCGCGAACACCTCAAATTGTTCGCTGTTCGGCGAACGGGCGAACAGCCAATGTTCGAGTCGAACTCATGTTCGACCCGAACATAAAGCGCATCCATATTTTCAGTCAGTTTCATTCCTGACATACATTTACTCTCTCTGAGCCATGTCTGTGCTTGCTGCCAACTTCCATCACTAACTAGCTGTGGCCCATAATTTTGAATAAACTGTTCCCACTGTTGAATATTAAAAGATCCCTCTGACCTTAGAAAGTTAGTCTCCCGCTTAGTCCATTTTACAAATTTAGAAAGAGGTTTGCAACATGCAGAACCATGCGGTCCTTCTATATATGCAGTTGTGGTCATCTGCTATGGGGGCTAATCTTACAGGATCCCTGATCCTTGTACTTACCCCAGACAAGCCTCCCCTCATAATAACGGCTTCAGTTAGTAATAACGGCTTGAGTACGTTTCTCAAAGTTATTGGATCAGTTCCTGCAAAAAAAACAATAATATGTCCAGAAACAGCACCAACCACCCTATCACGTGAATCTTCTGTTTTACTCTGATGCACTTTATTGGAACTATACCTTTGGTCTTTTTTATCAGGTACTTCAGTAATACAGAAACGTACACACTTTCGAATGTATTTGAATCACACAACTCACACAGCAACTCACTCAGCACTTACCACCAGACAAGGTCCGGAGAGAGTTTGGGCTCTCAGATAGGAAAAGTTGGGAGACAGAGTGTAAGCTCTAATAGTGACTTACCTGCCGGTTGTAGTTATCTGTGCCCCCCTGTCATCTGTATAAGTTTCAGTTTCCAGGGTGTCCTCTTGTCTCTCCTGGCTGCTCGCTCGCCATGATAAGGAAATTGTCAGGTGGTGTAAGGTTATGTGATGTCACAGAGTACAGACTTCGTATAATGGAATGTGGCTCGAGTGTCCTCAATAGATATGGCACCTCATCCCGAATAATTGTTAAAACAAGAAGGGGGATAGGGAATTGGGATTATAAGATGCCTAAACAGTAGGAATTGCAAATAGTACTTAAAAAGTTTTAATGTTTTATTACAAAAAGATTTATGACATACAATACATTCATGGGTGCATAAAAACAGTAGAGCAATAATATACTATTTAATACTGACCAAGGTATTAACAGCCTACTGAGGTTACAGGTCAATAATCCCTACATGTTTCGTCAAACGTTGGCTTCTTCAGGGAAAAAATTGTGGTAGCCAATACTGTATAAATGGCTCTTGAAAAGCAGTGATACAACAAGTTAAATAATCTTAAAAGACATACATTGTAAATGTAATCATTTACATATTTCAGTATATTTAACTGGCAGCACGACATGGCTCATAATGTCTCCCAACCAGGAACTCCCCCCTCCCCCAACATTCACCCCACCACCTACCTAGGTACCTCCAAGAGACCGAGTCGGCACGAGACCGCCCCAAGGCCGCAATCCAACACCGCAACAATATGGCTGCAGGGGGCAGACGAGGACCTGGCAGACTTCCCGTTGGAATCCCATTGCTGTATTAATGAAATCTCTTTTTTATGCCCTAAGAATTATAGACGTACCTTGAGTTAATGAATTATCATAACATGGAGATGGTAATTCTCAAAATAGGTAATACTTGTTCACATGACAAAGTTCAAATTGATATGATAACAGTTTCCACTGACAAACATGACATGATATTACAAAGTTCAAATTCCTCTTTGACATTCAGTAGGGGTTTACATCTACTTTAACAATCCTACCTATCCCTACAAGCCCTACACTAGTCCCTTTCTGTGCACTTTATTTAGAAGCACTCCTTATTCTTTCCCTTTTACAGATAAAGTACCTGTCACTATGGATGCTGTGACCTCACCCTATTATAGAGAGGGGGCTGGGTCATCCAAATGCCCCCTTAGGCCGGGTTCACACTAGTGCGACACGACATCCGTCCTACTTTGGATCCGACTTTGCCCTGCGACATGAAGCCGACATATGTCCGACTTTCAATGAACGGGGATCCGACTTGGATCCCCGCCAATATCAGGCACTGTGTTTGGTATGAATCTTGAAGGGGAACTCCAGGCCAAATTTTAAATTAAAAACGGCATGGGTTCCCCCTCCAGGAGCATACCAGGCCCTTGGGTCTGGTATGGATTTGAACAGGCGCCCCTACGCCGAAAAAACGGCGTGGGGGTCCCCCCAAAATCCATACCAGACCCTTATCCGAGCACACAACCTGGCCGGCCGCAGGGGAAGAGGGGGGGACGAGAGAGCGCCCCCCCTCCCTCCTGAACCGTACCAGGCCGCATGCCCTCAACATGGGGGGTTTGGTGCTCTGGGGCAGGGGGGCGACCTGCGGCCCCCCCACCCCAGAGCACCCTGCCCCCATGTTGATGAGGACAGGGCCTCTTCCCGACAACCCTGGCCGTTGGTTGTCGGGGTCTGCGGGCGGGGGGCTTATCGGAATCCGGGAGCCCCCTTCAATAAGGGGGCCCCCGGATCCCGGCCCCCCCACCCTATGTGAATGAGTATGGGGTACATCGTACCCCTACCCATTCACCTGGTGGGAAAAAATTGCAATAAAAAAACACTACACAGGTTTTCAAAGTAATTTATTGCACAGCTCCGGGGGTCTTCTTCCGACTTCCGGGGGTCTTTTCCGACTTCGAGGGTCTCCGGTGTCGTCTCCCGCTCTCCGGTTCTTTCTTCCGCCGGGCCTCCGCTAACTTCTTTTTAGCTCTCTTGCTAACAGAGGCCCGGTCTTCCCGTTGTCTCGTCCGGCTCTCCGTTGTCCTTCTGCCGGCCCCTCCACTAACTTCTTGGTAGCTCTTTCGCTAGTGGAGGGGCCGGTCTTCCCGTCGCTGTCGGCTTCTTCTTCCCTCTTCTCCTCCTCGATGTTGACGCGTCGCTTCTTCCCGCTGTAATACTGGCTCTCCGCTCCGCTCCGCATTAATATAGGCTTCTCATGACGTCACAGTCACATGTTCCCATGACGTCACAGTCACATGCTCCGGGGCCATGTGCCCTGGAACATGTGACTGTGACGTCATGAGAAGTCTATATTAATGCGGAGCGGAGAGCCAGTATTACAGCGGGAGGAAGCGACACGTCAACATCAAGGAGGAGAAGAGGGAAGAAGACGCCGACCGGAAGACCGACCCCTCCACTAGCAAGAGAGCTAAAGAAGTTAGTGGAGGGGCCGGCAGAAGGACAATGGAGAGCCGGACGAGAAGACGAAGAAGTCCGGGCCTCCGTTAGCAAAAGAGCTAAAAAGAAGTTAGCGGAGGCCCGGCGGAAGAAAGAACCGGAGAGCGGGAGAAGAACCGGAGACCCCCGAAGTCGGAAGAAGAGCGCCGGAGTCGGAAGAAGACCCCCGGAGCTGTGCAATAAATTACTTTGAAAACCCGTGTAGTGTTTTTTTATTGCAATTTTTTGTCCACCAGGTGAATGGGTAGGGGTACGATGTACCCCATACTCATTCACATAGGGTGGGGGGGCCGGGATCCTGGGGCCCCCTTATTGAAGGGGGCTCCCGGATTCCGATAAGCCCCCCGCCCACAGACCCCGACAACCAACGGCCAGGGTTGTCGGGAAGAGGCCCTGTCCTCATCAACATGGGGGCAGGGTGCTCTGGGGTGGGGGGGCCGCAGGTCGCCCCCCTGCCCCAGAGCACCAAACCCCCCATGTTGAGGGCATGCGGCCTGGTACGGTTCAGGAGGGAGGGGGGCCGCTCTCTCGTCCCCCCCTCTTCCCCTGCGGCCTGCCAGGTTGTGTGCTCGGATAAGGGTCTGGTTTGGATTTTGGGGGGACCCCCACGCCGTTTTTCGGCATAGGGGCGCCCGTTCAAATCCAGACCAGACCCAAGGGCCTGGTATTCTCCCGGAGGGGGAACCTATGCCGGTTTTTTATTTAAAATTTGGCCTGGAGTTCCCCCTCAAGATCAGCAGAGCACAAGTCGCATGCCAAAGTCGGATCATGCAAGACTGCGGTCCGACTTTGATCTGACTTCAATGATAGTCAATGGGCTGAAGTCGGATCAAAGTCGGACCAAAGTAGTACAGGGAGCATTCTCAAAATCGGACCGACATGTGTCGGACCAGTTAGGACGGCTCCCATAGGGAAACATTGATTTTCACACGTCATGCGACATGAGCTCCCAATGTCGGAGCGTTTGTCGCCCCAGTGTGAACCAGGCCTTATAGGCCTTTCAAGCCAGATGATCTAAGTTCAAAGGTCAGCAAGTGCATTATGATTACAAAGACTTTCATCTGGCAATCCCTGCACTGACTGGGATTGGGATATCCTGGAATGCCTGATTGCTTAATTAGAATCACCTTAAAAACAAAATGAATTTGTTTGCTTAAAGAAAATCATCCACATCTTACAAATTCTGCCAGGGGTATGTAAAATTATGAGCACAGATGTAACTCTGGCCCTGTACATTATATACATGTAATATAGAGAGAGATCTGTCTGTGCAAGTATAACAGTAAGCCTTTGAGAAACAACAATTCAACAGGTAACCAGACTAAAGTCTTGTAACATCCCCAGAAGTTTAAAACTTACTGAACAGTGTGTACAGTGCTGGTGACTAGGGATGACCCGAACACCCCCCTGTTCGGCCCGCACCAGAACCTGCGAACAGACAGAAAGTTTGCGCAAACTTTAGAACCCTATTAAATACAATGGACTCGAACGTTCGAAATCAAAAGTGCTAATTATAAAAGCTAATATGCAAGTTATTGTCCTAAAAAGTGTTTGGGGACCCGGGTCCTGCCCCAGGGGACATAAATCAATGCAAAAAAAAGTTTTAAAAACTACAGTTTTTTCGGGAGCAGTGATTTTAATAATGCTTAAAGCGAAACAATAAAAGTGAAATATTCCTTTACATTTCGTACCTAGAGTGTGTGTATATTATGCCTGTTAAGTCGCGCTTGTTTCCCGTGCTTAGAACTGTCCCTGCACAAAATGTAATTTCTGAAGGAAAAAAAGTCATTTAAAACTTAGTGTTGAGCGAACCCGAACTGTAAAGTTCGGGTTCGTACCGAACTTTAGCTTTTTCCCGAACCCGAACCCGGACTTTGCCCGAAAGTTCGGGTTCGGGTTCGGCAATCTACTGGCGCAGTTAGAAATGCTTCAGGGGCCAGCCAATCACCTTTTGATTAGCTGGTGTGCCCTTAGAAGCCATCATAGCCATGCCTACTAATGGCATGGCTGTGATTGGTCAGTGCAACATGTGACCCAGCTTCTATATAAGCTAGAGGCACACAGCACACACGTCACTCTGCTTCAGAATAGATAGGGAGAGGATCTTGTCTGCTGCTGCTGCTTTTAGGGAGAGATTGAAAAATACATGAGTTAGTCCTGATTCTGGAATCTGAGGGAAAAGATAGAGAGACAGTGTAGTGTAGGGCCAGGTTCCTGTTGGTGCTTTCAGGGAGAGAGATATATTATATAGGAATAGGAGTCCAGATTCAGAGATATAACTCAGCGATCTGCATAGGTTTACCTGTTTGTGTTGCAGTGCAGTCTTTTTACACTGCCATGAGCCCAGTAACAGAGAAAATCTACCTTTTATCTGCAAGCTCAGTGCACCAGCACTGCATATATTACGTTGAGAGATACACCGTTTCCATACTGTGGGTGTATTCTGCTCTTGGAAAAAGATCCATTTAGGGAAAAAAAAAAAGGCACTTTATTGTGCTCTTTTCCAAAAGACCCATTAAGGGCAAAAAAAATAAAAAAATTGCATTTTATTTTGCTCGTGCAAAAAAAGACCCGTTTAGGGCAAAAAAAAAAAAAAATTCACTTTAATATACGCTTGCAAAAAGACCCATTTAGGGCCACAAAAAATGTTTTGCAGTGTGTTATACATATGTGGAGGCGTGTGAAATAAACCATTTCTATATATTTGTCTTCTACTGTGCTATACTAAAAAAACAACATTTTTTTTGAATAGCACTTTCTGCAGTTCTGTAGCTGTGCGATTCAGCGGTTACGTAATGTGGGTGTGTTGTAGTCTTCCAAAAAATGCCATTTAGGGCCACAAAAAATATTTTGCAGTGTGTTATACATATGTGGAGGTGTGTGAAATAAACAATTTCTATATAGTTTTCTCCTACTGTGCTATTCTAAAAAAACAACATTTTTTTTGAATAGCATTCTCTGCAGTTCTGTAGCTGTGCGATTCAACGGTTACGTACTGTGGGTGTGTTGTGGTCTTCCAAAAAACGCCATTTAGGGCCACAAAAAATATTTTGCAGTGTGTTATACATATGTGGAGGTGTGTGAAATAAACAATTTCTATATAGTTTTCTCCTACTGTGCTATACTAAAACAACAATTTTTTTTTTAATAGCATTTTCTGCAGTTCTGTAGCTGTGCGATTCAGCGGTTACGTGCTGTAGGTGTGTTGTGGTCTTCCAAAAAACGCCATTTAGGGCCACAAAAAATATTTTGCAGTGTGTTATACATATGTGGAGGTGTGTGAAATAAACAATTTCTATATAGTTTTCTCCTACTGTGCTATACTAAAAAAACAACATTTTTTTTAATAGCATTTTCTGCAGTTCTGTAGCTGTGCGATTCAGCGGTTACGTACTGTGGGTGTGTTGTGGTCTTCCAAAAAACGCCATTTAGGGCCCAAAAAATATTTTGCTGTGTGAAATACATATCTGGAGGCGTGTGAAATAAACCATTTCTATATATTTGTCTTCTACTGTGCTATGCTAAAAAAACAACATTCGACACATCACCGGCCTTACCCAGCCATTGTTGTATTTTTGAACCAGTGTTGGCTACCTCGTCCTCCTCCACCGACGCTTCCACCTACACAGCCACATCCACCGCCACTTCAACCTCCTACTCCATATGGACCTCGTCCTCCTAGGTCAAGATTATCATTTTTTTTTTTTTTTTTTTTGTAGCCCACAGATCCTTTCCCCCTTACCTGCATTTTATGTTGTTGGCTCCTCGCAGGAGGGAGAAAGGCACACTGCACTACCAGCCCATACCCTCCTATATAAAGAGGTTGAGCGGTGTACTTGATGGGCCGTGTCCACAGCCGGAGTCGAAACTCCTCCAGAGGATGATTCTCACCTCTACTGTAGGTAGAGGCAAGTCCTTTAATTCCCAGTAAAGTCAATGTCCACACCAGCTGAAACTACAACTCTTATTCTCTCATGGCAAAATAAACTCTACATGGATAGAAAAGGTTAGAGCAAAGAAACAGGACAGCTTAAGGTGTGGAGGAGGTCCAGGCACAAACGTAGCACATTCACTTCACTGCTTAGGTTTCTCAAACAGTTTTAGGTGCACGGTCTCTGCCACAGACCTTGAGGTTGGTCTCTGCCACAGACCGGGTGTACAAGGCCCCTGCCACGGACCTGGAGAACTTTGGTTTCTGGGCGCGGACCCCACTGGACATCAGCCCCCAGGTCAAAGGTCTGCCCCTTTTATATGCTCTCCCGGCATACACAGCAGGTTCACCGCCCCGCTGTACTACTGCCAAGAGGGGACACAAAAGGCACAGCACTGTATCGCGGTTCAACCCTAGCCTACCATGGCAGCGCCACCTGTAGACCGCAGGGAACTGCACACCAATACTGTCCTCCGAGGACAAAATGGTCCATGAATCCTACAGAATTAGGGTGTTCGAGCCTATTTACCACTCAAACACTTTCCTTAAATTTAGCACCCCACTACATTTTTATTTCAAAGTATTTTATTTTCCCACTAGCTTATCCATTAAATTGAATAATTTATTCCAGAAAGGGCGTATTCTGGGGCATTCCCACCATATGTGTGGCATCGTGCCGTTGAGTTTGAAAAGGGGGCCTCCAGCATATTTTTTTATTTTTTTATGTTATTTTAAGTTATTTCCCTATCCACATTTGTTTGCAGAGCACTTGCCATGCTCTTAACAACATTTTGCTGCCATTTGCAGCCCTTTAGTCCTTTCCATTACTTTTTTAGAGCCTTTTTAGTCCTCAGAAGTCCGGGTCCCCATTGACTTCAATGGGGTTCGGGTTCGTGTTCGGGTTCGGGTTAAAGTTTGGTCCCGAACCCGAACTTTTTTCCGAAGTTCGGCCGAACCCGTCGAACCCGAACATCCAGGTGTCCGCTCAACTCTATTAAAACTCACTCGCAGCTATAATGAATTGTCTCCTGGCAATACATAGAAAAGTCATTGGTAAAAAAAAAGAAATGCGTGGGGGTCCCCCCAAATTCAATTACAAGGCCCTTCAGGTCTGGTATGGATATTAAGGGGAACCCTGCTGGGAAAAAAGCGCGACTTTACAGGCATACTATACACACACCCTAGGTACGAAATTTAAAGGAATATTTCATTTTTATTGTTTCACTTTAAGCATTATTCAAATCACTGCTCCTGAAAAAACGGCTGTTTTTAAAACTTTTTTTGCATTAATACATGTCCCCTGTGGCAGGACCCGGGTCCCCAAACACTTTTTATGACAATAACTTGCATATAAGCCTTTAAAATTAGCACTTTAGATTTCTCCCATAGACTTTTTGAATTTGCCGCAAACACCCCAAATTGTTCGCTGTTCGGCGAATGGCGAACAGGCAATGTTCGAGTCTAACATGGGTTCGACCCAAACTCGAAGCTCATCCCTACTGGTGACAGCATCTGATGGAAGAGGGTGGCTGTAGCTGAAACCATGGTGCGGTGTACTAGTAGTGTGAGAAGGTCCTCAGTCTCTGATCTAAGCATCACGGTGCAGAATAGTTGAAGTGTACCTATCCTGTCCCTCCTCGCCAAGAACTAACTTACCCTATCACTACCACACTGTCCCTAACCAGCGCAAGCTCTATCCCTGCACTTTAAGTATACACAAGCCTAACAACTTGTTTAAAAATTATAATAAAAAAAACGTGAAAGAATGTACATAACAATGTCCATATAATCAGCTGCAAAGACTTGGCTATGATCATAAGAGCAGGAACGCCAATCTTCGTCCTATGTTTCCATCATACAGGCAAATATTGATAGGTATAAATTGGCCGCTTACCGGAACTGCTGGATCCCTATTACAGAGATCAAATGGGCTCAGCATATGGGGTTAATCCAGAAATCCACGGCAGGAATCGTGCACTCATCCGAGTCCTTCACTGCTCCAAAGCGCTGCAAACAAACTCTTCCAGGGCTTGGTAACCAGAGAAGCCGCTCAGAGCGCATAATGTGGCATATTAGGAATAAGAAAAAAAGGCTTCATGGTGCAGAAACTTCTTAAAAAGATTGCCCTTTATTTCAATAAATGGGTTACTGACATCCAAGCATATAAAAGGAGCGGTTTGTCAACGCAAACATGCAAATCCAAAAAAGCGATCAGCTGTGGCTCAGGCCAGTCAGTTGGAGTGTGGTGATGTCAGGTCCTTAGCTCCGCCCTTAGGGTTTATTGAAATAAAGCAGTGTGGGAGAAGATTTGGTGAGTATGTCGAAAAATGTTCCCTCCTTCCGCTGGAAAGATTCAATCTGGACCGAGGTAAGTTGGACGAGAGCAAGAAGGAGGAGGAGGAGAAGAGGAGATACAGGCTCATTCCTCTGTCATTTACAAATTGGCTTCAGGCATTCGCTATTTTAGCGAGTGTTATAGGGGAGAGGGCGTCGGAGAACTGTTCCACGCTTTTTTGCTACCTGGATTCGATCGGAGAAGCTTATCGCGTTTATGGGGGGCTGGCCTGGCTCAGATACGATGAGCAGTTTCATCAGCGCAAAGCGGTTCGTCCGTCATTGCGCTGGGATCACAAGGACATTAGTCTTTGGATGTGACTCATGACCGCGGCGCGGGCTGGGACGTCATCTTTTCAGTCGGTGGGGCGGCGGATCTTCCTCCTCTGGACAGTCGGCCAACAAATGTAGGGGGTGCTGTTGGCCATTCAACGAAGGGAATTGCAAGTTCGGGTCAACGTGCAAATTTAAACATGAGTTCTCCGGCTGCAGGGGCTCCCATTCCCATGCTAAATGTCCCCAAAGGGGCAAGGGCAGAACAGGAGATCTTGCGGGAAAAGGGAGGACTCTGGTGAGCATAGCAAGGATGCGTCCATTTCTAGGTAGGTATCCGCAGAGGGAGGCGGCAGAGCTGCTGGCTTCAGGATTCAGTAAGGGTTTTCGGATTCCTTGTAGGCTTTCCCACCCCCCTCAATCTGCGGACAATTTGAGGTCGGCAAAATTGCCAAAAGAGGTTGAGCTGAGCCGCATGTCTGGTCCGTTCGCTTCTTCACTGCTGGATAATTTGGTGGTTTCTCCTTTGGAGGTGGTCCCCAAGAAGGAACCCAACAAGTTCAGATTGATCCACCATTTGTCTTATCCTAAAGGGGGTTCGGTGAATGAGTCCATAGATCCAGGCCTGTGTTCCGTCTCATACACTTCTTTCGACGCGGCGGTGCGTTGGGTTCGGGTGTATGGTCAGGGGGCTTTGTTGGCGAAAACGGATATTGAATCCGCTTTTCGTTTGCTGCTGGTACATCCGGACAGCTTTCATTTGTTGGGTTGTAAGTGGCAAGGGGGCTACTTCATTGATAAATGTTTACCCATGGGGTGCTCTATTTCATATTCGTTGTTTGAAACTTTTAGTTCATTTTTTGAGAGGGTGGTTAGGGAGGTGTCCGGGCTTCCGTCAGTTATCCAATACTTGGATGATTTTTTGTGTATCAGGCCGGGCCGCCTCTAATCAGTGTAGGATCTTGTTAGCCACCGTTCAGCACAAGGCGGAACATTTTGGCATTTCGTTGGCTGCAGGGTCCGGTCACAGATGCTCAGTTTTCTTTGAATTTTGATTGACTCGGTTGCCATGGAATGCCGTCTCCCGGAGGACAAGCTGACGGACTTGCGATCAGCGGTGGTTTCGGCACGGGGGCTGGCAAGTTGACTCTGCGCAGGCTTCAGTCGCTTTTGGATAAGCTCAACTTTGCTTGTCGGATAATGCAGATGGGCAGGGTTTTTAAGCGCCGGCTGGCGGCAGCGGCAGCAGGAGTTCAGGGGCTGTGGCATCATATTCGACTGACCCGGGAGCACAAAGCGGATCTGGGAGTTTGGAATCCTTTTTGGATTCTTATAATGGCAGGTCGGTGGGGATGTCTGAAGCTATGTCCAGTTTTGATTTGGAGCTGTTTACTAACTCGGCGGGCTATGGGGTGGATTTTCGGGGGCAGTGGAGTGGGGGCCCGTGGCCGTTGGAATGGCAGGAAGCGGGGTTTACTAAGAACCTGGCACTCTTGGAACTCTTTCCAATTGTGCTTGCAGTGGAGCTTTGGGGTTCTCAGTTTGGCAACAAGAGGGTCAGTTTTAACTGTGACAATATGGCGGTTGTGCAGGCTAATAATAGCGTGACAGCATGTTCGCCTCCAGTGGTGCGTTTGTTGAGGCATTTGATTTTAGCTTGTTTGCGTTGCAATGCTTTTGTACAGTATATGCTCTTTCTCGGTTTCAGTGGGACAAGTTTTGTTTGTTGGCTCCGGGAGCGGCGCAACTGGGAGTTCCTTGTCCTGCAATGCTGAGGCGGATTGCCTTAGAGTGACAGCATTGCTGATTCATCGGTCGGTGAGTGAGGCTACCTGGTCGATATATTCAAAAGTCTGGGAGGAATGGTATGGTCTGGTGCATGGTTTGGGGGGCCCGTCTCAGAAACGAATGAGGGTTTCTTGGTGTTGTACTTCATAGGTCGGAATGTGGAGTCGGGGGTTTCAGTGTTGGCAATGAATAGTAAGCTTGCGGGGTTGGCCTTTTTGTTCAAACTGTTGGGTCACAGGAATTGCACAAAGGATTTTTTAGTGCGCCAAGCGTTGAAGGGTTACCGCCGGGGACATCGGCCAGTGAACGGCCGCCATCCAGTGTCCTTTGAGTTATTGGGTTCTTTGACCTGGGTTTTGCCGGGGGTGTGTTCATCGGCAACAGACGGCTTTTTCTTTGGTGTTTTTTGGAGCGATGCGCATTGGGGAATTGGTTTCTTCCTCGAAAGGGGGGTCAAATGGTTTGCAGTCAGCGGACGTGCAATGAGGCAGCTCTTCGGTCGTTTTTTGGATCCGTAGATCCAAGACTGACCAAGCTGGACGGGGGGTCCGGGTTGAGTTGTTTGGGGTTGCCGGGTCTCCGGTTTGTCCGGTGATGGTGGTTTTCCGTTTTCTGGAGTCACGCCCGGACAGGGTCGGTCCCTTGCTCTTGCATGCGGATGGTTCGGCTTTGTCTCAGTATCAATTTACGGCTGTGTTTCGGAAGTGTTTGGAGGTGTTGGCTTTTTGTCCAGCGGATTTTGCTTCTCACTCTTTTCGCATAGGGGTCACAATGGAGGCAGCATGGTGGGGTTTAAGTGAGGAGGCTTTGCGGCAAATTGGCAGGTGGGAATCTCGCCGTTACCGCCTATATGTTCGTCCTCAGTTGCTTTGAGTGGGTTGATTCCTAGGGGGTTTTTATATGCATGTATGCTGTCCTGTTTGTCCCCTCTGTTTGGTAAGGGGGGAGGTTGGCGGTCTTGCATTCTATGTGTGGTTTTTTTCTTTTCAGGTGCGGTTCCCTGCTTGATCTGGATATTGAGCCACTCCTATGTCCACTGGGGAGCCAAACGAGCTGATGTTTGGCAAGCCGGACGTCAATTGGGCATTCTTAGAGAGGAGGCAGTGGTGCGCTGGATCGGGATGCCCGGTCTATTATGGAGCATAATAGTTCCCGAGTTTGAGCGCTACGCTCGGCTGGATAGAATGATCTAGGGCTAAGGTCCATGAGGGAGCTTATACAAGACGTCAAATTTGATTTCTTATGGCTCCGTATAGATTACCCAGATTTGATCATAGTTTGGTCAGATATCGTGGCACATACTCAATGGAGGTGGGCTAAGTCGGTGGAGGGCATCAATAGGGCCCGGGTTAAGGTGAATCGGGAGGTGGCAAGATTTATGATGCGCAATGGGGGTTTAGCGGTGCGACATCATGAGTTGGAGGTAGAACCCTGGAGATATCTACGGGGGGATGGTGTTCATTTGAATGCCGTGGGTATTGACATGTGGTGTTTTGGGTTGGAGGATGGCATGCGCAGGGCCCTGCGGGTGTGGAGGGCCGCTCAAACCTATGGTGTCAGGTTTGAGTGGTGGTGGAGGGATTCAAGGTCCTTTTAGGTTTTATGGGCACTTTAAAAGGCATGGTGGAGGGACCCGTCTGAGGTACGCTCCCAGATGGTACATGGGTACCTGCTAGTTGTCTCTGAGTCGGTGGTTTTCGCGACTGGAGGCCTGAGAAGTACTAGCAGGTACAGTTCTGGTTTTTAGGCCATTGGGACCTTGGGCTCCAGTGCAGGGAATAACTGGAGTTATGTTTAAAAGAGTTTATGTTAATTAATATGGTAATTATTTCATATATTTATATTTGGTTAATAAAATGGCTGCAATGGCCAATTTCTCCATTCCAGTGTTGCATGGTACTTAAAGGGAGGTATGGGGTCTTTGGTGCAGCAGGAACAAGACATAGTTAATACCATAGTCAAGAGAGGCCCGGAGTGCAACCGCAGGTATGCATAAAGGGCCGGCATGACAGGGGTTAACTTTGGTTCCCGGGAGTACGTGCCAGTGGGTTGGCTTAGGGGAGAGCAGGGGGGCCGTGTGATTGGCTCTAGGGTATAGTGCAGGGAGGAAGTTTGCCAGCAGGAAGGGGAGGGGTCAGTCCACATG
The DNA here is from genome assembly GCA_029206835.1 of Rana muscosa. NCBI lineage: Eukaryota > Metazoa > Chordata > Amphibia > Anura > Ranidae > Rana > Rana muscosa. The sequence continues at coordinate 35,461,487 of CM055116.1, read as the reverse complement.
AGGGAGAGCAGGGTAAAGAACTTTCCAACCACCTGCCCTACATATTGGTGGGTATTGTGTTGGCATAGGGTGGGGTTACAGGATTTAAGGGTTGGTTGCTGCATTTGGCGGGGTTCAATGTCGTTTTAGGTCTTATGGGCACTTTAAAAGGCATGGTGGAGGGACCCGTCTGAGGTACGGCTCCCAGATGGTACATGGGTACCTGCTAGTTCTCTCTGAGTCGGTGGTTTTTGCGACTGGAGGCCTGAGAAGTACTAGCAGGTACAGTTCTGGTTTTTAGGCCATTGGGACCTTGGGCTCCAGTGCAGGGAATAACTGGTGTTATGTTTAAAAGAGTTTATGTTAATTAATATGATAATTATTTCATATATTTATATTTGGTTAATAAAACGGCTGCAATGGCCAATTTCTCTATTCCAGTGTTGCATGGTACTTAAAGGGAGGTATGTGGTCTTTGGTGCAGCAGGAACAAGACATAGTTAATACCATAGTCAAGAGAGGCCCGGAGTGCAACCGCAGGTATGCATGAAGGGCCGGCATGACAGGGGTTAACTTTGGTTCCCGGGAGTACGTGCCAGTGGGTTGACTTAGGAGGAGAGCAGGGGGGCCGTGTGATTGGCTCTAGGGTATAGTGCAGGGAGGAAGTTTGCCAGCAGGAAGGGGAGGGGTCAGTCCACATGAGGGAGAGCAGGGTAAAGAACTTTCCATCCACCCGCCCTACATATTGGTGGGTATTGTGTTGGCATAGGGTGGGGTTACAGGATTTAAGGGTTGGTTGCTGCATTTGGCGGGGTTCAAAGTCCTTTTAGATCTTATGGGCACTTTAAAACACATGGTGGAGGGACCCGTCTGAGGTACGGCTCCCAGATGGTACATGGGTACCTGCTAGTTGTCTCTGAGTTGGTGGTTTTCGCGACTGGAGGCCTGAGAAGTACTAGCAGGTACAGTTCTGTTTTTTAGGCCATTGGGACCTTGGGCTCCAGTGCAAGGAATAACTGGTATTATGTTTAAAAGAGTTTATGTTAATTAATATGGTCATTATTTCATATATTTATATTTGGTTAATAAAACGGCTGCAATGGCCAATTTCTCCATTCCAGTGTTGCGTGGTTCTTAAAGGGAGGTATGGGGTCTTTGGTGCAGCAGGAACAAGACATAGTTAATACCATAGTCAAGAAACTATGGGGTTGATTTACTAAAACTGGAGAGTGCAAAATCTGGTGCAGCTCTGCATAGAAACCAATCAGCTTCCAGGTTTTATTGTCAAAGCTTAATTGACCAAGTTGAGGTTAGAAGCTGATTGGCTACCATGCACAGCTGGTATAAAGGGAATACTGCGCTATTTGAGCGATCTGGTAGAGCAGCAACAATAGTGGTATACAACACAAACAGAATATATTAAAAGGAAAAGTTGCGCTAAAACTTGAGGATGATGATATACCATACGTGACAGTGAATATATAATGTTAGTATACCATTGCGTGAAAGTGTCCAATTCATATATGATAATACAAAGGAATATAAAGTAAATAAGTGAATCTCAATCAATAAATTGCTATATTAAATATAATGTAGTTCTTAATTCCAGGAAAGTCCAAACGTAAAGTAGGCAAAGAAACTGTTGGTGTCAGTGTAAACAAATCCACAGTGCCACACTTGTCCTCAATGATTATGGAAAACGTGATGACAGTAAAGCACCTCCACCTCTAGCAAACACAGCCGCTTACCAGATGGACGTGATCTCTTATTATAGGAGATCAAACTCGCATGGGCTAATGACCCAGCATGGGGTTCTTTAGGATGTGCACCTCAGCGTACAGCATACAGCTTGCAGGGATGTGAACTTCAACCAGTAGTACCCAGAGTCACGCCACATGAAATAATGAATAAATGCGCATAACATAAAATCCTTTAAAGCTTTTATTCTTAGGCAGTTTAAAATGCACTTACGATTAAGTGGATAGATAAAACATGGAAACAATCGAGCCGGCCGGCTCCTCGATAAGCAGCCCGTATCTTCCGGGTCTGTGATGAGAACGCAGTGACGTCAGAACGTCGTGCCTCCCAACGTTTCGTCACAAGAGGGACGTGGTCACGGGATACGGGCGGCGCTCTGAATCACCACTTAAATAGCAACAACAATGGTGCAGCCTCGCTATGAGTCCCGAACGGCTGCCCAAATGCCATCTTAACTAATGGAAACCACTAAAGGCTACAATGAGTAGCGTCTATAAGTATGGGCAAGGAAAGAAAGGCAGCGAAAGCACTCAGCTGATCACAACCTTATTATCTATACCCAATGTGACTCGCTAGGGAAATTGGATTGTGCCAACTGCCCCAATATAATGTAAATTGCGAGTCAATACATTAATCTCCCTAGGCAGGGAAATGAATAGAACTAATTCAACTGTAATGCCGCGTACACACGACCGCTTTTCTCAACGAGAAAAACTGCATTTTTTTTTCCCGCCGAGAAAACCGATCGTCTGTGGGCTTTTTGTCGTTTTTTTCAACGAGAAAAACGGCATTAAAAACGACGCGAAAAATTAGAACATGTTCTAAATTTTCTCGCCGTTTTTCACGTCGTCGTTTTTTTCATCATGAAAAATGATCGTGTGAGGAGAAGGGAGCGCTCGTTCTGGTAAAACTACTGTTCGGAATGGAGATGGCACATTCGTCATGCATGAAATTATTACATCGTTTAATGCAGCGCATTCTTTTCTTCGTTCTAATGCTGCAATATTCCAAATCTCTTGCTGCTGATATTCTCCCAGAGTTAGGACAATCTTTGTTCTTTAGTATTTATTGTTTTATCATGATTAATCTCTATTTTGGTGAGCCAGATCTCCCTAAATACCCAAACATTTTTACAATTTTTTTTTTTTTTTTTTTTAGATTTTAATTTGTGGTATTAGATTTTAGACTGTTTTTACATATTACCGTATTTATCGGCATATAACACGCACAGGCGTATAACACGCACCCTAACTTTAAGAGGGAAGTTTCAGGAAAAAAACTTTACACAGCCCCCTGCGTATAACACGCAGGCACAGTTTACCCTCTATTTTCAGGGTAAAAAAGTGAGTGTTATACGCCAATAAATACAGTATTTGCTATTTTGGAGTGTGTCAAGTTACCACAACATTATTATTTATTCTAATTTGGCCTCAATGAGGTTAATGTCCCTTGTTAATTTCACAATTTTTTATCCACTGTCCCTGCCTACTCACTTACAAACTGGCTATTTAGAAGAAAAACACATGTTCATTTTGTATCTTGCAAAAAAAATTCCATTTATTATGGCCTAATAACAAATTAAAAGGTAAGCCAAAACCAAACCATATGTAAAGTACAAATCAAGAAGCCAGGAAGACAGCACTGGAGACCCTGCTGAAATTAGTGCAGACCCAGATCACCACAGCAAACACCAAAACATGTGAAGACAAAAATTGGGCCCATGTGAGGCACATATCCTGGGCTCATTTTTGGGTTTTTTGTTTGACCTTCCCTGCAGCCTTCCTTGGAGGCTGTGTCCGTGGAGGAGGGACTGGAGCAGGAGCAGGGTCTGGAACAGGAGCAGGGACTGTTACAGGAGCAGGGACTGTTACAGGAGCAAGGAGTGGGGCAGGAGCATGGAGTGGGGCAGGAACTTGACCATAAAAATATGAAAGGTCCACAACGTCTGTGAAATCCTTCAGTTTGTTCAACAGGCCCATATTGACCACCTTCAATATTAGGGTTTCACATTTCAGCCTCTGGTCCAGTTCCATTTGGGGCAGTTTCTCCCCAATAAGGGCAGCAAATCCCTCTGCAGCGGTGGGGGGCTCTCGGAGTGCAGCAGTAGCCTCCCTAATTAGGGCCTGGGTCTCCTCCTCCATTTGAAGCAGCCTCCTTGATCTTTTTGCTGGAATCCGCAGCAGAGGGATCTGGGGCCTGGTGTTGTGCTGGGTCCCACTGGGGCCTGCCTCTTCCTGGGTCCCACTGGGGCCTGCCTCTTCCTGGGTCCCACTGGGGCCTGCCTCCTCCTGGCTTCCAGTGGCACCTGCCTCCTCGTGTGTCCCACTGGGGCCTGTCTCCTCCTGGCTTCCAGTGGCACCTGCCTCCTTGTGTGTCCCACTGGGGCCTGTCTCCTCATCCTGTTTAAAAAAGGTACATCGAGTTAGTTTTGCCTTCATCTTTCACACACATTTGTCACCTCATGACATTTGGTAATTGAATGCTACTAAATATTAAAGTGAATCATTCTGACACCAGTATATTTCTTTTGGGTGCCCTTAATTTTTGGCCACTGCTGTCTATTGATATGTCAGACACTTTTTTATAACTCTTAACATTTTTCACACTTTTTTACAAACTTTTACAACATTCAACTTTTATTACTCTAAATATTTTGTGAAATATTATACCTGGCTCCAAATATTTAAATCAGGCTCCTCCAGGACTTGAGGTTGTTCCTCCAAAGAGACCTCAACTTGGCTGGAGGCTTGGCTGCAGGGAATGCTGGAGGGAAGGCTGGAGGGAAGGCTGGAGGGTTGGCTGCAGGGAAGGCTGGAGGGTTGGCTGCAGGGAAGGCTGGAGGGTTGGCTGGAGGGTTGGCTGCAAGGAAGGCTGGAGGTCGTTCTGGGTGGAAGGCTGGAAAGGGATTCCCTGGATTCCAGGTGTTCATCCAGGAAACTCAGGTGCTGATAGTACCACAGATTTGGGATGTATCGGTCCTCTGCACCTGCTCCTGACCGCAGGGATTTTAGCACTTTATTCCGTTGAGCCCGGTATGTGCCCCTAATGGTCCCAATTTTTGTGTTCAGATCCTGTAGTGTTGCTGTGGGGATCTGAGTTTTCACAAATTCCAGCAAGGTCTCCAGTGCTCTCTTCCTGGCTTCTTTATTTTTATTATGTTTATTTTTAGTCTGCCATAAAATTGGAAGATTCTTCCATCTTTGCAGGAATTCCATCATAAAATCTGGGTCCTTAAATACCTTCATTTTCTCTGCAATTCAAAACCCAGATCAAAAAAAGGAATGTCAGTCAGGACTTCTCCAAATCTTTCTCACCATATATAAGCCACTAACGTAGCAATTGATCAGTCATCATAGAGTTGAGTGGACACCTGGATGTTTGTGTTGAACTCTTTTTAGCTAACTTTGTAAAAAGCTAGAGTTCGTGACCTGACTTTCCCCGAACCCAAACCCCATTGAAGTAAATGTTGCCCTGTAAATCGTGGGAATAAAAGGACTCCCCAAAAATAAAGGAGTACCTCGAACTGTCCCTGCACCAAGTGTCATTTTTTGAAAAAAAAAATTAAAACTAAATTCACTCCTGGGTATAATTAATTGTTGTCTCCTGTCAATTGTAATACATAGGAAAGTCATTGATACAAACATTGGTAAAGCATTGTGGTTCCCCCAAATATCCATACCAGGCCCTTCAGGTCTGTCAAGGATTTTAAGGGGAACTCCCCCCCAAATTCAGGGAAGAAATGGCGTGGAGTCCCCCCCCCAAATCCATAATAGACCCTTATCCGAGCACGCAACCTGGCCGGCCACAGGGGAAGAGGGGGGGACGAGAGAGCGGCCCCCCCTCCCTCCTGAACCATACCAGGCCACATGCCCTCAACATGGGGAGGATGTCCCCATGTTGATGGGGACAAGGGCCTCATCCCCACAACCCTTGCCCGGTGGTTGTGGGGGTCTGCGGGCGGGGGGCTTATCGGAATCTGGAAGACCCCTTTAACAAAGGGGACCCCCAGATCCCGCCCCCCTATGTGAAATGGTAATGGGGGACATTGTACCCCTACCATTTCACCTTAATAAATGGCATTATCTAAAAAATGACACTACACGGTTTTTGACAATTCCTTTATTATTGGTATTGTTTTTCAACCATCTTCTTCCTTCTTCTTTTCTGCATTCGAGTTTCTTCCTCCATCTTCCTCTTCATCTTCCTTCTTGCTTCGGGCTTCTCGTCCGCATCTTGCTTCGGCTTCTTCTTTGTTCTCCCGCCGCTCCGTTTGAATTGGAGTTTCCCGCTGTGTGACGCAAAGTTAGGCAGTTCTCCTCTAGGTCCGCTGCGAGCCGGGGGACCCGCCCCCCTCTGACTGCACGGGGAAAGTACCTGTGAAATCTCTGTGCATCAGAGGGGGGCGGGGTCGCCGGACCAAGAGGAGAACTGATGAACTGAGCGTCCCACAGCGGGAACCTCCAATTCAAACGGAGCGGCCGGAGAAAGAAGAACCCGGAGCAAGATGCGGACGAGAACACCGAAGGAAGAAGGAAGATGAAGAGGAAGAGGAAGATGGAGGAAGAAACACGAAGCGAGAAAAGAAGAAGAAGGAAGAAGATGGAAGAAAGCCAAACAAAAAATTAAAGGAATTGTCAAAAACTGACTACTGTCATTTTTAACATTTTGTACACTTTCTTCGTGAAATGGTAGGGGTACAATGTACCCCTTACCAATTGTTAAAGGGGTCTTCCAGATTCCGATAAGCCCCCCGCCCGCAAACCCCCACAACCACCGGGCAAGGGTTGTGGGGATGAGGCCCTTGTCCCCATCAACATGGGGACATCCTCCCCATGTTGAGGGCATGTGGCCTGGTACGGTTCAGGAGGGAGGGGGGGGCGCTCTCTCGTCCCCCCCTCTTCCCCTGCGGCCGGCCAGGTTGCGTGCTCGGATAAAGGGTCTGTTGTGGATTTTGGGGGGACTCCACGCCCTTTTTTTTCCTGATTTGGGGGTGGAGTTCCCCTTAAAATCCTTGACAGACCTGAAGGGCCTGCAACTCGAATTTGGGGGAACCCCCACGTTTTAATTTTGCAGGTACTCACTTTTCAAGGTCTTGCCATTTGCCGGGAGGCAAGAATTCATTTAGAGCCGCGATTGACTTTTCAAAGTTTATTCACAATTAAAAAATGACACTATGAGCACGGCCAGTACTAACAGCATGGGAAGCATGCGCCAAGTTACATGCATATTGCCCAACCCCGGCCCCGAACATACAGTGAATGAATGTGTATAGGTTTAATGCTCCTGGACACAGCCAAATTTAAAGGTCTGTACGGTCACTATATTTGCTGTTCGGGGCCGCTCAACCCTCGACATATCAAGTATGAAAAATGTTACGTACCCGCGATCTACACGTTCGTTGCTTCCGACCTTCTTCCACTCACTGAACGTCGCTTTCAACAATGTTTTTTGGAGTTATATACAGTGCGCATACGTGACGCTCCGCACGCTTTCCCGCCCCTGACGTTTGTTACACTACTTTCCCCGCCCCTTCTCGCTACTCCTTAATGACGGAGAGTGTAAACATGTCGGCGAATCACCAACATGATGTGGAAAGTGGGGAAGAAAGCAGGCCCCGACCCAGAAGGTATAAAGCCACTAACATGAGCTTTGAGGAGATGGTGGAGATGGTCACCATATTGCTCCGGGATGATTATGATGCCAAACATGGGCCCTACAAAAAGCCAAATCAAGTGAAGTCCAAGATCATGGATAAAGTGGTCAAAGCGCTATTTCAGAAATTTGGTGTTCGCAGGTCGCGGGAACAGATCCGGAAACGATGGTCGGACATTAAGTTGCGTGAGCCGGATCAATATAAAAAGATTTAAAAAGTCATCAAAAAAAGTAAGTATATCTACATTAAATGTGATTTTTGGTAATAACGTGGTGTTGCATGTGCTTTTAAAATAATGTATGTAGTACAGTTAAAAATGTCATGTTTCATGTTTTTGGGCACACGAATCGATCGTATAAATGGTCGTTCAAACGTTCACTCAATCACAAGCTTTTCGCCCGATTCATTGTTCGAACGACATTTTATCAATCCTAAAATAATAGGCATGTTCTAATGTTTTTTGCAATGTATTCCACCAAAACATCGTTTGGGTGGTATTGAACGAGGATTTCAACGTTGGATTCTTGTGCCCAAGAACATGAAACAGGACATCATGAAATGTTTATGTGAGAAGTAATTATAAACATGTTTGTGTAGTTGTTGGTAATTAGATTTGGCTAATGTAACTAGATTCAGTGTACGGTTACAAGAGTATGCTCAGCAGCTGCTTACACATCTGGACTCATTAGCACAAGTGTGGGCCACAAGAACAACCTTTTGATGGTGTCACACACAGGTGATCCAGTGGATACCTGGTGTGTTTCCATGTGTGAAACATGACCAAAAGAGATTAATCTCCCATCTTGGGAAATGGATACAATCCCTGCTGATGGTGGCTTGCATGTGGATTTTGTGAACATCAGTGGAATTTTGAACTACAGTGGAGAGTTAAAAACCAGGACTTTTGCTTTTAACTGCTTCTGCTTGCAAGTGTTGATTTATTTCTTTTTTTTTGTCCTTTATTTGATACGTTTATCAGTTTTAAAAATACTTCCCCCCCCCCACTCCTTTCTCTGACACTTTTTAAGCAGCTTTTTTTCTTTCTGCTAATTAAGGGGAGTGGTTAATTGTTCACAGGTGAGTATATAAGTGTCTGTACAAACTCCCTTAGGAGCTGGCTCCCTGCTGATGGTGGCTTGCATGTGGATTTTGTGAACATCAGTGGAATTTTGAACTACAGTGGAGAGTTAAAAACCAGGACTTTTGCTTTTAACTGCTTCTGCTTGCAAGTGTTGATTTATTTCTTTTTTTTTGTCCTTTATTTGATACGTTTATCAGTTTTAAAAATACTTTCCCCCCCCCCCACTCCTTTCTCTGACACTTTTTAAACAGCTTTTTTTCTTTCTGCTAATTAAGGGGAGTGGTTAATTGTTCACAGGTGAGTATATAAGTGTCTGTACAAACTCCCTTAGGAGCTGGCTCCCTGCTGATGGTGGCTTGCATGTGGATTTTGTGAACATCAGTGGAATTTTGAACTACAGTGGAGAGTTAAAAACCAGGACTTTTGCTTTTAACTGCTTCTGCTTGCAAGTGTTGATTTATTTCTTTTTTTTTGTCCTTTATTTGATACGTTTATCAGTTTTAAAAATACTTTCCCCCCCCCACTCCTTTCTCTGACACTTTTTAAACAGCTTTTTTTCTTTCTGCTAATTAAGGGGAGTGGTTAATTGTTCACAGGTGAGTATATAAGTGTCTGTACAAACTCCCTTAGGAGCTGGCTCCCTGCTGATGGTGGCTTGCATGTGGATTTTGTGAACATCAGTGGAATTTTGAACTACAGTGGAGAGTTAAAAACCAGGACTTTTGCTTTTAACTGCTTCTGCTTGCAAGTGTTGATTTATTTCTTTTTTTGTCCTTTATTTGATACGTTTATCAGTTTTAAAAATACTTTCCCCCCCCCACTCCTTTCTCTGACACTTTTTAAACAGCTTTTTTTCTTTCTGCTAATTAAGGGGAGTGGTTAATTGTTCACAGGTGAGTATATAAGTGTCTGTACAAACTCCCTTAGGAGCTGGCTCCCTGCTGATGGTGGCTTGCATGTGGATTTTGTGAACATCAGTGGAATTTTGAACTACAGTGGAGAGTTAAAAACCAGGAGTTTAAAACAGGAGTCTTCTAAACTGTGAGTAACAATATAAACTTCCTACAAGTAATTATATTGCAACTGGGAAATGAGTGCTAGCAGGGTTGAAGGTTTTGCTCAGTGCACAGTGTGCCACATGTATGCAAAATTGGTGCAACAGCTCCAGGATGGATACCGCTGTGACAGATGTGAGCAGGTTGCCCTTCTGGAAGCTCACATTAGAGATCTGGAAGAGCAAGTTGCAACACTGGGCGGAAAGGACAACCTTGAAAGGGGTCCTCTGCTCGCTGAGCAGGTGGTCAGTAGGGCTGATGTGGAGGGTGGAGTGGCAAGTCAGGATTATCAGATAGGAAGATGGGTTAATGTAGTTAGAGGGAGTGGAAGGGGCTTGCAGAAAAGGAAGGCCAGTCCTGTATTTGTGCATCAAAACAAATTTTCCACGTTGGGTGAAGATGTGGAGGTGGCAAACACAGAGGTGGCAGCCCTAGATGTCACTGCTACCCCTAACAGCCGGGACAGCAACCCATCTAGTAGAGGTGGTGAGGGGAGTGCAGGTAGGCCAAGACAGTTGGTGGTTATAGGGGATTCTATAATCAGAAGGACTGATAGAATAATTTGTCGCCAGGATCGCCTCAACCGAATGGTTTGCTGTCTCCCTGGTGCCAGGGTTCGGCATGTGGTGGACCGGGTGGATAAATTACTGGGAGGGGCTGGGCATGACCCAGCTGTCTTGGTCCACGTTGGAACCAATGACAGTATACATGGAAGGTGGAGGCTCCTTAAGAATCAATTTAAAGAACTAGGCTGCAAGATGAAGGCAAGGACCTCCAAGGTGATATTCTCTGAAATATTGCCTGTGCCATGCGCAACACAGGAAAGGCAGGGGGAGATTAGAGAGCTGAATGCATGGCTAAAGACCTGGTGTAGGGAGGAGGGATTTGGGTTTCTAGAGCACTGGGCTGACTTTTCATTGGGGTGCAACCTATATGCTAAAGACGGTTTGCACTTGAATGGAAGGGGGTCTGCTGTGCTGGGGGAGAGGTTTATGGGAAGGCTGGAGGAGTATTTAAACTAGGTTTGAGGGGGGAGGGTGAACTAGAATTACATCGGGCACACAGGTCAGTTAGTGGTCAGACATTAATGGAGAGTGGAATGGGGATAGATGGGGGGAGGGTTATGGCAGGTGACAAGAAAGTTCCCATGTTGCAAACAGCCATTGGAAACTATAGTGCCATTTGTACTACTAAAAAATATATGAAAAATACCAGAGAAAAATGTAATACATTAAAGTGTTTGTTCACCAATGCCAGAAGTCTGCCAAGCAAAATAGGTGAGTTGGAAGCTCTGGTGCATGAGGAGAGCTATGACGTAATCGGTATTGCTGAAACGTGGCTTCAATCCTCACATGACTGGATTATTAATATTCCTGGCTATGCACTCTTTCGGAGAGACAGGGCAAAAAGGAAAGGTGGCGGGGTCTGTCTCTATGTGAGAAGTGATCTCAAAGCGAGTGTGAAAGAGGACCTGGTTGATGGAGAGTGTGATGAGGCTGAAGCATTATGGGTGGAACTGCATACAGATGTGCGTAGTTCAAAGTTAATCATTGGAGTTTGTTATAGACCACCCAATGTTAATGAGGAGGTGGAGACTCAGCTCCTTGCACAGATGGAAAGGGCTGCAAGGGCTGGGACGGTGGTAATAATGGGGGATTTTAACTACCCAGAAATTGACTGGAGTAATGGCACTGCTGGGACAATTAAAGGGCAAAAATTTATAAGCCTATTGCAGGACAATTTTATGGTCCAGTTTATTGAGGCCCCAACTAGGAACGATGCTCTGTTGGACCTGGTAATCTCAAACCATGCAGAGCGTATTACTAATGTTCAGATAAAGGAACACCTGGGTAGCAGTGACCATAACATGATTTCATTTGATGTTAGCTGTAAGCAAGAAATACATGCAGGAAGGATAAAAACACTTAATTTCAATAAAGCAAATTTTCCAAGGATGAGGGCTGCTCTCCAGGACTTAGACTGGGAGAGAATATTGGCATCAATGGGCACAGAACAGAAATGGGAATTCTTCAAAAAGACTGTTTGTGAACTCACTGCAAAGTATATTCCCATGGGCAATAAGTTTAAAAGGCTAAAAATAAAACCTATGTGGCTCACAGTTAAAGTTAAAAAAGCTATAAACAATAAGAAAAGCGCTTTTAAAAAATATAAAAATGAAGGAACACTAGTGTCGTTTAAATGTTACAAAGAATATAACAGGATATGTAAAAAGGAAATCAAGGATGCAAAAATTCAAAACGAACGACAGATTGCAAAAGATAGTAGGACAAGCCCCAAAAAATTCTTCAAATATATTAATAGTAAAAAGGTCAAGTCTGAGCATGTAGGCCCTTTACAAAATAATCTAGAGTGGGTGACTGGGGACAAAGAGAAGGCTAATTTATTAAATACTTTCTTCAGCTCTGTGTATACAATGGAGCATGGGGGAGCTCATGTCCATAATGGGGGTGGTAGTGACACAGCCTCAAATCCACAATGGCTCAAAAGTGATATGGTCCAGAAATATTTAGACAGAATAAAGGTGGATAAAGCACCTGGACCAGATGGCATACACCCACGGATCCTAAAAGAATTGAGCTCTGTAATTTCAAAGCCATTGTATCTAATTTTTAGGGACTCATTAATGACAGGAATAGTACCACTGGATTGGCGCAGGGCCAATGTGGTGCCTATATTTAAAAAGGGAACAAAGTCTTTACCAAGTAACTATAGACCTGTTAGTTTAACTTCCATAGTTGGGAAGATACTGGAGAGATTAATAAAAGACCACATAGATGAGTTCTTGCTGGAAAAAAACTATTTAAGCAACAGACAGCATGGATTCATGAAAGACAGAAGTTGTCAGACAAACCTGATTTCTTTTTATGAAGAGGTAAGTAAAACCTTGGACAGAGGCGTGGCTGTGGACGTGGTATACTTGGATTTTGCAAAAGCGTTTGATACAGTTCCCCACACACGGCTCATGTGTAAGGTAAAGTCTACAGGATTGGAAATATCAATTTGTAAATGGATAGAAAACTGGCTAAAAGACAGAATTCAGAGAGTAGTAGTTAATGATTCTTACTCTGAATGGTCTAAGGTTATCAGTGGTGTACCCCAAGGTTCAGTGCTGGGACCCTTACTTTTTAATATCTTTATAAATGATATTGGGTCTGAGATCAAAAGTAACATTTCTGTCTTTGCAGATGACACCAAGCTATGCAGTGGAATAACGTCCTTACAAGATGTCTCCAATTTACAAGCCGACCTCGATGCCCTGTCTAATTGGGCGACTATGTGGCAGATGAGGTTTAATGTTGATAAATGTAAAGTTATGCACTTGGGGGCTAAGAATATGAATGCATCATACATACTAGGGGGAATACAACTGGGGGGATCCGTAGTGGAGAAGGATCTGGGGGTTTTGGTAGATCATAAGCTCAATAATGGCATGCAATGCCAAGCTGTGGTTTCCAAGGCGAGCAAAGTCCTTTCTTGTATTAAGAGAGGTATGGACTCCAGAGAGAGAGATATAATTTTGCCCCTGTACAAATCATTAGTAAGGCCTCATCTGGAATACGCAGTTCAGTTTTGGGCACCAGTTCTCAAAAAGCTTATCGGGGAACTGGAGAAAGTGCAGAGAAGGGCAACCAAACTGATAAGAGGCATGGAGGAGCTCAGCTATGAAGAAAGATTAGAGGAACTGAATTTATTCACTCTTGAGAAGAGGAGAATAAGGGGGGATATGATTAACATGTACAAATATATAAGGGGTCCATATAGTGAACTTGGTGATGAGTTATTCACTTTACGGTCAACACAGAGAACAAGGGGGCACTCTTTACGTCTAGAAGAAAAAAGATTTCATCTCCAAATGCGGAAAGGTTTCTTCACAGTAAGAGCTGTGAAAATGTGGAACAGACTCCCTGCAGAGGTGGTTCTGGCCAGCTCAGTAGATTGCTTTAAGAAAGGCCTGGATACTTTCCTAAATGTACATAATATAACTGAGTACTAACAGTTCTTGGTAAAGTTGATCCAGGGTAAATCCGATTGCCTCTCGGGGGATCAGGAAGGAATTTTTTCCCCTGCTGTAGCAAATTGTATCATGCTCTGCTGGGGTTTTTTGCCTTCCTCTGGATCAACTGTGGGTATAGAAGTGGGTATATGGGAGTGCACGATATTTTTTTTTTATTTTAGTTATTTTTTATTTTTATTTTTTTATGGTTGAACTGGATGGACTTTGTCTTTTTTCAACCTGACTAACTATGTAACTATGTAACTATGTGTTCGTCTCCTTAAAAATTATCACTAATACAATTGTAACACACTTCCCAAGAATGATTAATATTCCTCTTTCACGCCAAAATTTATTTAGTTACACAAGTCTACCTTTTGGTTATATCTCCTAGGGCTTCAAAGAGCTAAGAGACACAAGGCTGCAAACCCCGCACCACCAACTCAAGACACACAACCGCAGGATGTGGCAGAAGAGGGAAATGTCAACTCACCAGGTCAGTGTCATACACCACAGCCTCAGGTAATAGATGTTGGCCTGTATATTTAGTAAGACGTTTTCTTTTCACTACTTCAAGGGACTTTAATGCCTGCGGCACCAGCAACCTTCACCAGAGCCACTGCCCAGATGTTGCTGAAACAAGTGAGGGTCTGCTCTCGGGAGGTTGAAAAGATAAAAGACAACCTGTTCCAGATGTGCCAAACCAACAAAATCATGGAGAAAAGACTGAAAAAAATAGAGCATATTCTTGGGAGGGTGTAAAACGTGTATATATTCTACAAAATTTTAATTTTATTTTTGGGGGGGAAATCTTTTATTTCTATAAAGGTATATTGTTCGTGTTGTACATTTTTGTACTGAGTTGTAAAAAGAGAAAAAAAAAAATTGGGGTATATTTTGATACAAACGTGAAAATTTTAAAACTACTATAAAAAAATGTAATCACTAAACAATGTGTGGCTTCTTATATCAATGTTGCCCCCCCCCTCAAAAAATGTGTGTGTTTAGACTCTATAAATGATTGTAATTTACTTGTTAGGAAAAAACATGGGACTACAACTGCACTAGTATAACCGAGGACAGTGATGGTGAACATTGGCAACCCAGATGGTTTGGAACTACATTTCTAATGTTACTCAGGCACTCTGCAGTGTAGTTGAGCATCATGGGAAATGGAGTTGCAAAACATCTGGAGTGGCAAGGTTCACCATCACTGACCTAGGCGAAAGAACAAATACAACAAAAGAAAAGCAAACAAGATGTTTCCAGTATATTATTTTTTATTATGACCAAAATTGGTTTAAAAATGATCAGGCATTGCAATGGCCCCCCTACCCATAAAATATTCTAGATAGCGTTGCCGCACATCACGGCCACTTTGGGGGGCCAAGCCTGTAGGGCCAGCTAACTGGGCTGCCAATGGTCCATCCAAGCACTGTGTGCCCTGAAGGTCAACTGTAGCTAGGTAATTGTTTGAGTTTTTGAGTAAAAAATTGTGCAGTATGCAACAGCACATGACCAAATGGTTCCATTTATACTCCGCCAGGTTTATCGCAGTCAGAAAAAGGCGGAAGCGACTGGCCATGATGCCAAAGGCATTTTCGACCACCCTTCGCGCTCTGGCCAGACGATAATTAAATACCCTCCTCTCAGGGGTGAGGGACCTTTGGGGAAAAGGCCTCATCAAATGTGGTCCAAGCGCAAAAGCCTCATCTGCCAGGAACACAAACGGGAGGCCATGTTCATTATCTTCAGCAGGTGGCAATGCCAGGTCCTCTGAAAGAAGCCGGTCTGCAAACTTGGTCTGGGCGAAAACACCACCATCAGACATCCGCCCATTTTTCCCAACATCAACAAATAGAAACTCATAGTTGGCAGACACCACCGCCATGAGCACAATACTGTGGAAGCCTTTATAATTATAAAAAAAACGAGCCAGAATGGGCTGGTGGCACGATGCGGACGTGCTTGCCATCAATGGCTCCTCCACAATTGGGAAAGTTCCACCGCTGAGAAAAATCAGATGCCACATTCTGCCATTCCTGTGGAGTCGATGGTAACTGTGGAGTCAAAGGAACAAAAAAATTAATATACTTTACTACCTATACATTGCAAGCATGTTAGCACAAAACACTCTGGGCAAAACATCAGTATAGCATTAATTTTGAAGGAGGATTTTAGAGCGGAGCTACGCAGCCAAAATAATATAAAAGAACACAGCAGCTCCAGCTACAGCAGCTGCAGAGGTTTGCTAATTGTACACTTACCTGTCCTGGAGTCCAGCAACGTCCGCA
Source organism: Rana muscosa (assembly GCA_029206835.1). NCBI lineage: Eukaryota > Metazoa > Chordata > Amphibia > Anura > Ranidae > Rana > Rana muscosa. The sequence goes on along the minus strand of CM055116.1, from coordinate 35,445,652 downwards.
GCAGAGGACGAACAATTGCTCGTCACTCTGCTGCCCCCTCTGCCATCCTTGGTGAGGGAACCAGGAAGAGAAGCCTTGCGGCTTCACTGCCCGGTTCCCAAACGCACATCCACGAGAAGCGCTGCGCAGTTCAGACTGGTCCTCCTGTGTTCTGTGAGACAAGTGTTTCCAAGAACACTACGGGTCTTCTGCGGGAAGTGACTTGGCTCAGGCAGATTTGCCGCAGAGATGACTCCCGGATGTGGGTGAAAATACTGGCTTAAACAGGTATCTTCACCCCCCTCCCCCCTGAAAGGTGTCAATTTTGACACCGGGGGAGGGTTACGATGAGCGGACCCCCAAAATTTTGGATGGAGGTCCGCTTGAATAAGATAGAAAAATAAGCAACAAAAACATCACCCACTCTGATGGATCTGTGAAATTCTTTAGAGGGTGGAGGGGTTGAGATGAGTTGGGGACATCATAATTCAAATCTATAGTACTATGTAATTTATTTGTGTAGATTAGACAAAAATCAAAGAATTAGGGGGGGGGGGAAATCAGGCAATCTAAGCACTACAATGGAGCGTCAAAAACAAAAATGGGGATTGACTAGGCTAGGTGTGTTTGGGCCCAGGATCGAATGCTGGAGATTGGGTTAAAAACAAATATGCATGTAGCCAAAAAACATAGAACATTCAAAGCTTACAACATGCAGGGGGACAAAGGGGACATTCACAGCATATTCAAATCATGGTAATTAGAGACAGTTCAAAATATACTATACATTATCAAGCATAAAAAAACATAGATTGTGATGTTTATAAAGGAGAAAACTTACCTTAAGATAGTCCTCCTGAAGGACCTGGATAATGGCAGAGCAGGTCTCAGGGATAATGACGCCCAGAGCCTGGGGGGAGATGCCTGTCGAGAACTTGAGGTCCTGCAAGCTTCTCCCAGTCGCAAGGTATCGCAACGTGGCGATGAGCCTCTGCTCAGCAGTAATGGCTTCCCGCATAACGGTGTCCTGCCTGGTGATATAGGGGGACACCAAAGCCAAGAGCTGCTGAAAAACGGGGTCAGACATCCTAAGAAAATTCCTGAAATCATCAGGGTTATTCTCCCAGATCTCCCGCAGCAGAGGCATATGACATAATTGGTCCCTCTGGAGCAACCAATTCTTGGTCCATGAACTCCTCCTCACCCTCCTCATGGACCGGATCTGGGACATAGCAACAAGCCCAGCAGCAAGCACAGCACGATCTCGGCGACAAGAACGTACCCGCAACATGGCTTAGAAACGGTCGTCTAATCAGAACGAACTAAAAGAACGCACTGAAGAACAGCAAGGCCTATGAAGAACGAGCTGAAAAACAGTAACGAGCGGACAAGAACGCACTGCAAAAACAGATACGAACACACTACACGCACTGAAAGCCAGATACAAACCCACAAGCACAAACTGAACTCCCGAAAACGATCTTTAAAGTACGAAGACTGAAAAGCGCGAATCGTCTCTTCCCAAACTTTTACTAACACGCGGTAACACGAAATCAGCAAAAGCAGCCAAAAGGGTGGCGCGAACAGAATGAAACTTCCCCTTTATAGTGCCGTCGTACGTGTTGGACGTCACCGCGCTTTGCTAGATCAGTTTTTTTCACGATCGTCTGTAGGCAAGGCAGGCTTGAGAGGAAACAAGAAAAATAACGTCGAGAAAATCGATGTTTTTTTTCTTGACATGAAAAGCGGTCGTGTGTACACGGCATAAGAGATTGCCTCAGTGAAAAAACTGTATGTTAAATAATTAAGACTATGCACCACTATCTGAAAATGATTCACACCACGGTGCCAGATAACCATAGCAAAACAAAAAATATATAATGAATAAAAAATGGATTTGACATGGGTTGAACTGCTGAATGGCAAAGGCCCCAGAGGGCAATCCCGCCACTCCCCCCCAGACAGTCCAACCCCATCATCAGACGCCAATATCATATAATAGGATAGTAAATATTATGTTACTGGTAACTGATACTAATGCAGCCATTCGTGACCCACAACAAGTAAACACCATATAAGTACCACCCTAGACCCACATCTCAATAGAGACAGGGGAACTCAGAGATCTAAACAGTACTGTGACATAAATTGTATATAAAACATCTAATTACATTTACATGTTAATCAAGGGGAAAAGTGAAAGGAAAGACCTCAAGAATTGTCTATAAAACAATTAACATCCACCTCTATGTTGAGGCCAAAAGAAGTATAACTCTTAAGTTTATGCACCCATGCCATTTCTAATTTGGAGATGCTCCTAACAAGGCAACTGCCCCTCCAGTGAGGAGTATACTTGTCAATACCCAGAAATATAGTATTCCTTGGATCCCTATTGTGCACTGTGAGATAATGTTTTGACACAGAATGTTTGGTGAAACCTTGCCTAATATGCTCATTTAAACGAACTTGCAGGGGGCGCTTGGTCCTGCCCACATACTGCAAGCCACATGGGCATTGGGGAATATACACCACTCCTGACGTAGAACAGGTAATAGTGTAGCTCTTAGAGGTACACGAGGAATTGAAAGTAGTAGTCCTCCTAGTCCTACAGCCATTTAAGGAGCAAACCTGGCATTTCCTACATTGATAGTAGCCAGTCAGGTTTTGAAAAAACATAGATCTTACAGTTGGAGGATTTAATATATTGGGGGCCAGTTTGTCCTTAAGGGAAGGAGCCCCTCGGAAAACCACCTGTGGCCTATCTGGTAGAATGGTTTTCAAAATCTGGTAATTTTTCAATATGTGCCAATGTTTATTAACTATATGTTTAATCTTAGTGTGTTGACACAAATAGTTGGTAATAAAGGGGCTACGAAAACCCTCTTTATTGGTGCCATCAGTTTTTTCCTGTAACAGACTGGCTCTGTCAACATTTTTCACATACTCAAGCGTATTGGAAAGGGATTCAAATGAATAACCCTTATCCAAAAACCTCTGAGTCAAGACCTGCGACTGTTCTAAAAAGGTTGCCTCTTCCGTACAGTTGCGTCTTAACCTCAAATATTGGCTTTTTGGCACAGATCTGAGCCAAGAGGCATGATGACAACTGTCGATAGGGATAAAAGCATTTCTGTCGGTGGATTTGAACTATGTTGAAGTGATAACACTATCTACACCGACAGAAATGGTCAAATCCCCCAAAAAAAAAAATTCCTGACTTGCCTCATAACTGAGATGAATTCCCCTATCATTCATGTTGAGAGAGTCCATAAAGACCAAGAGGTCCTCCTCCCCTCCTCTCCACAGGAGGAGGATGTCGTCTATGTACCTGGCCCACAGAACAATCTGCAGCCTGGTAGGGACACAGACGACATCCTCCTCCCATTTGGTCATGAAGAGGTTCGCCAGACTGGGGGCGTACTTAGCCCCCATGGCGACACCTCTGTCCTGCCTGAAAAATTGACCATTGAACCAGAAAAAATTGTGGGTAGCCACATACTCCAACAATTCCAAAACAAAATCAACTTGTTCCGGAGGTAAATCAGAATCTCTATCTAAATAATAAGCCACTGCATCCAAACCCAACTGGTGGGGGATCACTGTATACAGTGACGTGACATCTTCAGTTATCAAACACAGATTGTCACACGGCTTGCAGGTAGATAGGAGATTGATAACGTGACGAGTGTCTTTCACATAGGAGGGCATCTTTCGTACAAGAGGTTGCAGGTAAAAGTCAATGTACTTGCTCACCCAGGACGTGATGGAGTCGATCCCACTCACTATGGGACTCCCCGGGGGGCAAGTCAGACTCTTGTGTACCTTGGGCAGGTAATATATAATGGGGGTCTTAGGTGATTTAGGAATCAAAAAAGCAAACTCCTTTTTATTTAGAATATGCTGATTGAAACCCCCAGCCACAATTTCCTCTAAAATTATTTGATATCTAACACCCGGATTAGATGCTAGGGGGGTATAGGTGGTGGTATCTCCCAAAATACGATACATCTCTTGCATGTAGTCCTCTTTATTTAGAACCACAATGCCTCCCCCTTTATCCGCGGGGCGGATAACCAAATTATTATTGGCACACAGGGACTCAATCCCCAATTCTATTTCTTTTTTATTTTTAAATTGTTTAATCCTTATGTCATCTAGGTCTTTTAAGGCCAAATCCCTAAAAACCTTCAATGCAGGGGAGAGATGGCCAGGCAGATTAAACACAGATGCATTAGTGAGGCCTGAATGTGCGTAACCGGGGGAGGTCAACCTGGAAGGATTAGGTGGGTTGGAGGCCATATACCTCTGGATATTCACTTTGTGGACAAATTTATGTATATCCATATAAGTCTGGAATTTACTGATATTCCTGGGTGGAGCGTATTTTAACCCTCTGTCCAAACTTTTAAATTCAGAAACTGTTAAGGGATGGGAACTTAAATTGAAAATACCGGTTCCCACTATATTCTTTGTCTTTTTGGACTGAGCATACCTCCCCCCTCTAGTTCCTCTCTTAGTTCGACCACCCTTTTGATTCCTTGACCTGCCCTGGGAAAACCCCAATTCTGGTGCCCATAATTGTCTATGGGGTTAGATTCTCGATGGTCACGGTGGTCTCCATTAGTGATGAGCCGAACACCCCCGGGTTCGGTTCGCACCAGAACCCGCAAACGGACCGAAAGTTCGCACGAACATTGGAACCCTATTAAATACAATGGATGCGAACGTTCGGATTCTAAAGTGCTAATTATAACGACTATTATCCATGTTATTGTCCTAAACAGAGTTTGGGAACCCGGGTTCTGCACCAGGGGACATGTATCAATGCAAAAAGAAGTTTTAAAAACGGACGTTTTCCGGGAGCAGTCATTTTAATGATGCATAAAGTGAAACAAAAAGTCAAATATTCCTTTAAATATTGTACCTGGGGGGTGTCTAAAGTATGCCTGTGAAGTGCCACGTGTTTCCCGTGTTTAGAACTGTCCCTGCACAAAATTACATTTCTAAAGGAAAAAAAAAGCCATTTAAAACTGCTTGCGGCTTTAATGTAATGTCTGGTCCCGGTAATATGGATGAAAATCTTTAAGAAAAATGGCATAGCTACCCCATCACCCCCCCCCCCCCACCCCAGCCCATTACCAGCCCCTTTGGGTCTTGTATGGATATTAAGGGGAACCCTGCACACAAAATAAAAAAGGCCCTATATACTCTGAACAGACGTATACAGGCGGTGCATACAAGACAGGGACTGTAGGTTTGTTCTTATGTTGAATCTGTTTGTAATTTTGAACAGCTACATTGTTTAAGTGTAGCTCCAGCCCAAATACCTATTTTTAAGCTTTTTGGAAAACATAGGGAAGGGTTATCACCCCTGTAACATTTGTTTTGCTGTCTGTGCCCCTGTTCAGAACATTTCACCTCACTTTGCGTCCCAATGACAACTGATTTTGAAATGTGGTGTTTTTATTGAAACAATGATTGGTGATAAAGCATCAGTAGAGAGGAGACACCTTTCTCCCATATTAATTCTTACAGGAGAGAATTTTCCTTCCAAGGGGTAGATTTCCTCTCACTTCCTGTTGTCTTCTTCCGTTTGCAAGTAGTAGTAGTTTGTAAGTTGGATGTTTGAAAGTAGGGACCTGCCGTATATACTCTGCAGAAATTGGCCCCTTAGGTGTTGGTGTTGGCACAACACTGTAAGCACTCACAGTTACTCTTGGTGGGTGCTGGAACGCCCTGCTGTCAACTATTATATCAGGAATTGTAATAACATATAATTGTTGAACAGTGGTAGTAAAAATTGGGCCTTTGATGGTGGTGCTGGTGCCACAACACTGTAAGGCCTGACAGTTACTCTTGGTGGGCGCAGCAATGGGCCCTGCTGTGAATTATTAGATCAATAATTATAATTGCATGCTCCTGTTGAACAGGGGCTGAAAAATTGGGCCTTTGATGGTGGTGGTGGTGGTGGTGGTGGTGGTGTTGGTGTTGACACAACACTGTAAGGCCTGACAGTTACTCTTGGTGGGCGCAGCAATGGGCCCTGCTGTGAATTATTAGATCAATAATTATAATTGCATGCCCCTGTTGAACAGGGGCTGAAAAATTGGGCCTTAGCCACTGGTGGCGGCACCCATAAACCAAAATGATCTTCCAAGCTATCATCATTAATCGGATCATTGAGGAGGAGGAGGAGGATAGCTAGTCAACATAACAGCACAGGAACTCAGCATCAGCATCAGTCTTGAAGGGATGTGACATTTTAAAATCAATTAGTCTGTTATATCAGCATCAGGTGTGTGGTAGCTGGTGGTGATCCAAGACTGGTTCATCTTGATGAAAGTCAGTCGATCAACCGAGTCGGTGGACAGGCGCACCCTGTGATCCGTGACAAATCCTCCAGCAGCACTGAATGTGCGTTCTGAAAGAACGCTGGATGCAGGACAGGCCAGTAGCTCAATTGCATACTGTGCAAGCTCTGGCCAGTGATCCATCCTCAAGACCCAGTAAGCCAGAGGATTTTCGGTGGGGAAGGTGTCCAAGTCTGACCTTGCCCCTAGGTATTCCTGCACCATGTATATCAGACGCTGGCGATGGTTGCTGGAAACGATCATACTTTGGGGCTGCGGACTAAAGAATTGTCTGAACGCATCGGTCAGACTGCCACCTTCCCCACCGCTCCTTCTTTGACTGCCCGAAGCCTCAGCAACTCATTGTCCAGGACCAGGAGTTTGTCACCTCCCAGTCTCTGGGAACGCGTTGCACAGACCTTTCTGCAAGGCCTCCCGGAGTTGTCTCATCCTCTGCTCCCTCTGCGACGGTAACATAAGGTCCGCAACCTTACCCTTGTACCGTGGATCAAGGAGAGTGGCCAGCCAGTAATGGTCCCTCTCCTTGATCCGAAGAATACGAGGATCCTTCCACAGACTTTGCAGGATCAGGGAGGCCATGCAGCGTAGGTTAGCTGAGGCATTCAATCCGGAGTCCTCTGGGTCACTAAGGACGACATGATCCGCAGCCACCTCCTCCCAGCCACGTACAAGTCCACTGGTTTCTTGGGACTGTAAATCATCCCTAAAAGACTGCTGCTGATGATGCTGAGTGCCAGCCTCCACCTCCATGCTGACACAATCCTCCTCCTCCTCCTCCTCCTCTTCCTGTGCGATGGGTGGGACAGAAGGAACACTGTCAGGGTAAAGGGGGCCTTGAGAGGCAAGGAAGTCCTCCTCTTCCTGCCTCTGTTCTGCCTCAAGTGCCCTGTCCATTATTCCACGCAGCGTGTGCTCCAACAGGTGGACAAGAGGTACAGTGTCACTGATGCATGCACTGTCACTGCTCACCATCCTCGTGGCCTCCTCAAATGGTGCCAGGACAGTGCATGCATCCCTGATCATGCTGCCCCACTGGCGTGGTGAAAAAAACCCGAGCTCCCCTGACCCTGTCCTGGTGCCGTAGTCGCACAGGTACTCATTGATGGCCCTCTGCTGCGTGTGCAGCCGCTGCAGCATGGCCAACGTTGAGTTCCACCTGCTGGGCATGTCACATATAAGGCGGTTCTTGGGCAGGTTCAACTCCTTTTGCAGCTCAGCCAGGCGAGCACTGGCATTATAAGATCTGCGGAAATGAACACAGACTTTCCTGGCCTGCCTCAGGACATCCTGTAAGCCCGGGTACCTGCCCAAGAACCGCTGCACCACCAGGTTAAGGACGTGAGCCATACAGGGCACATGGGTCAGTTGTCCCTGTCGGAGGACGGAGAGGAGGTTGGTGCCATTGTCGCAAACCACCATTCCTGGCTTAAGCTAGCGTGGCGTCAACCACCTCTCGGCCTGCCCCTGCAGAGCAGACAGGACCTCTGCCCCAGTGTGGCTCCTGTCCCCCAAACACACCAGCGCAAGCACGGCATGGCATCTTTTTGCCTGCGTACTTGCGTAGCCCCTTGAACGCCTATGGAGCACCGCTGGTTCCGAGGACAAACCACAGGAAGAGGCCATGGAGGAAGAAGAAGAGGAGGGGGTGGAGGAGAGAGGTGTGTCACAACCAGTAGTAGAATTTTGGAGGCGTGGCGATGGAACAACCTCCAACACTACTGCACCTTGTCCTGCATCCTTCCCAGCTGCCAAAAGAGTGACCCAATGGGCCGTGAAAGAAAGGTAACATCCCTGTCCATGCCTGCTGGACCATGAGTCAGCGGTAATATGCACCTTACCGCTGACCGCCCTGTCCAGCGAGGCCAAGACATTGCCTTCCACATGCCTGTAGAGAGCCGGAATCGCCTTCCGTGAGAAAAAGTGGCGTTTGGGAACCTGCCACTGAGGAACCGCACATTGCACAAACTCACGGAAGGGGGCCGAGTCTACCAACTGAAAAGGCAGCAGTTGAAGCGCTAGCAATTTAGCCAAGCTAGCATTCAACCGCTGGGCATGTGGATGGCTGGGAGTGAACTTCTTTCGACGGTCCAGCAGCTGGGGCAGGGAAATTTGCCTGCTAGAATCGGACGTCGGTGTACTGCTAGCAGAGTGCCCGCAAGTACTTGGCTGTGACACACCTAATTCTACACCTTCATTCCTCTCAGAGCAGGTTTCAGAGAGGACTGAAGGTATAGTGGGGTTGGAGATCCCAGCTGATGCGGTGCAAGAAGAGTTTAGCTTTGTTCTTTGGTGTGGGTCTTTAAGGTAGGCTTGCCAACGAGCTGCATGGCAGGTCAACATATGTCTGATCAAGCATGTGGTGCCCAAGCGGCTGATGTTTTGGCCACGCGATATACGCTTGAGACATATGTTGCAAACAGCAGCTGTGCGATCTGATGCACTCGCCTCAAAAAAGGCCCACACCAAAGAACTTTTTGAATGACGGGCAGAGGCAGCGCCCTGCACAGGCGGAGCTCTGCGGTGTGATTCCGTCAGTGTGCTGCCCATACGCTGGCCACCCAAGGGCATCCTGCCTCGTTGGAGATGTGCCTCCTCCTCATCCTCCTCCTCCTCCTCTCTCCTATTAGGCACCCACGTGGAGTCAGTGACCTCATCATCCCCTCCCTCCTCATCACTGGAGCCAATCTGGCAGTATGCTGCAGCTGCTGGAGCATGACTGCCAGATTGGTGTCCTTCTTGAGCATCCCCTCTCTCTGCTCTCACGCTACTGCCTTCCTCTATCTGGGTATCATCATCAGATCCTTCGAAACGCTGGGCATCCTCCTGGAGCATGTACCCAACACTGTGCTCAAACAGTTCGGGGGACTCCTCAGGAGGAGGACATGGTGGGTCTAGGGAAGGATTGACTAATGAAGATAATGATACCAGAGAAGAGGACGCTTTGGCAGCTGCTTTGCCATACCCAGAGCCTGGGTGAGAGAGGATGAGGAGGATGAGGTGGGCTTGGTCATCCACTCTACCAAGTCTTCGGCATGATGTGGCTCAACATGTCCAGCTGCCGAAAAGAAGGACAAGCGTGTCCCATGGCCATGTGCTGATGACAATGCACCGCGTCCATGACCAGCACTGTTGCCCCCAGACACAGAGCCTGCTTGCCCTCTTTTTTTGCCTCCTGACTGTCTGCCTCTCCTTGTTTGCCTTCCAGACATTTTAATGGATGGCCTGCAGGGAGATGGGAAAAACAGCAATAAGGGCTACCTTCAGGTGTATACTGTGCAGGAGGCTTAGCAACAATGACACTGACACTGTCCCCTGCCTATCCTTCTCTGTCCCTAAACACAAGGATTTGCAATATGCTTCAGCAAGATTGGTTTAGCACAGAATAGCACACTGTCAGTTTCACTCACTGTCCTACTCTGTCCCTACAAACAAGATTTAGCACAGAATAGCACACTGATAGTTTCCACGAGTGTCCTTCTCTGTCCCTAAACTCAAGGATTTCAAATATGGTTCAGCAAGATTGGTTTAGAACAGAATAGCACACTGACACTTTCCCTCACTGTACCTCTCTGTCCCTAAACTCAAGGATTTCAAATATGGTTCAGCAAGATTGGTTTAGAACAGAATAGCACACTGTCAGTTTCACTCACTGTCCTACTCTGTCCCTACAAACAAGATTTAGCACAGAATAGCACACTGACACTTTCCCTCACTGTACCTCTTGTGAGGGGGGTTCGCTCGGTAGCGGGTGTGTGTGACCCCCTGGATGGGCTCCCCACACAAAAACAGGCCCAGCAGACGGAGGTTGTGGTTTTCAAGATCAAAAGGTGCGGTTTATTTCTCTATTTACAGTGACAAAAACACAGCAAAGCAAAAAGAAACATAAACAAAATAAATCCTGGTCAGCTTGACCTCTGACTAAACATGCAGGTTTCCCTAACTAACAACTGGGATCAGCCTGGTGCTGTCCTAGTCCCTAAGTCCCTGGTTTAGTAAATGTCCAAACAAATAGCCACACAGGCTTTGTCTCACCGCACAGGGGTTCACTCTCCCTAGACAGTCCACACAGGTCTGGTTCCAGGCATGAGCAAACACCTAATGAAGCTGGGAGTTTTTATAGAGGCCTTAAACGAGCTGACAAGCTTCAGCTGGTCTCATCAACTCCCTGCCTGCACGACGCCCAGCACTCTCCCTAGAGGTATGAATCATCCATGAGCCCACTAGCCTCAGCTGGGCTTCATCAACTCTCTCCCTAGTTGTATAAGTCGGCATAAAGCCTGAATCTGGGAGAAATATACCTACCCCCCTGGATGCAACCAGGTGACTTTACCTTCCTGCTGTCACATACCCCCCCCTCTTGTTTTAACCTTGGGGTTGGAACACCAGCAATCAGGCATTCATGTACTCGAGACAAAGCATCCACATTCCCCATTTGAACGCCAGGGCGATGCTTTACTGTGAAGTTGAATTCCTGTAGGGCCAGGAACCACCTATTTACTCTTCTATTTGTCTCCTTGTTTTGAGCCATCCACTTTAACGGAGCGTGATCCGTAACCATGTCAAAGTGCCTACCTAGCAGATAGTACCGAAGGGAATCTAGAGCCCACTTCACCGCTAAACACTCCTTTTCAACCGTGGCGTAATTTACCTCATGGGACTTCAACTTCCTGCTGAGGTAAATGACTGGGTGCTCTTCCCCGTTCCAGACCTGGGACAATACTGCTCCTAACCCCACATCTGACGCATCACTTTGTACGACAAAGTCTTTAGAGAAGTCGGGTGAGTACAACACTGGCTGGCTACATAAGGCTTGTTTCAAGAATTGGAACGCTGCCTCATCCTCGGGGGTCCATTTAATCATGACCGACCCTTTCCCTTTCGTCAGGTTGGTTAGGGGCACAGCCTTAGAAGCAAAGTGGGGAATGAAGCGCCGATAATAACCCGCGATTCCCAGAAAGGCTCGTACCTGCTTCTTGCTGTTGGGACGTGGCCAACTCTGGATGGCCTCGACTTTGTTGAGTTGGGGTTTTATTACTCCCCTGCCAATGGTGTACACAAGATATTTGGCCTCCTCCTGCCCAATGGTACACTTCTTGGGGTTAGCCGTAAACCCCGCTTCCCGGATAGAGTCTAGGACTGCTTGCACTTTTGGCAGATGTGAGGCCCAATCTGTGCTATGGACAATTACGTCATCCAGGTAAGCCGCAGCATACTTCCGATGGGGCCTCAGTATCTGGTCCATTTTCCGCTGGAATGTGGCCGGCGCATTCTGTAACCCGAACGGCATTCTCTTATATTGGAACGCCCCGTCTGGGGTTACAAATGCGGTTTTCTCTTTGGCCGACTTGGCCAGGGGAATTTGCCAATACCCTTTTGTGAGGTCAAGAGTCGTCATGTATCGGGCTGTTCCCAGCCGGTCGATCAACTCATCTATACGTGGCATGGGGTAGGTGTCAAATTTTGTAACTTTGTTCAACTGACGAAAATCGTTACAAAATCGCCAGCTCCCATCCGGTTTAGGCACCAACACAATGGGACTAGACCAATCACTTTGGGACTCCTCTATCACCCCTAAGTTCAGCATTTTCTGTACTTCCTCCCGTATTGCCTCCCGTCGGGCCTCTGGGATCCGATAGGGTTTTAACTTCACCCTTTCACCGGGCGGGGTAATAATATCATGCTCTACCCCAGATGTTTGTCCCGGCAGCTCAGAGAACACCTCCTTGTTGCGAAGCACAAACTCCTTAACCTCCTGTTGTTGGGGTTGTGACAAGGTGGCTGCTATTCCAACCTCCGGAATCACGCAACCAGTTTGAGCTGGTGACCAAGTTTCTGCGACTAGGGACTCTCTATCCCTCCAGGCTTTCAACAGATTAACGTGATAGATCTGTTCGGGCTTTCGCCTTCCTGGTTGTCTGACCTTGTAATTCACTTCGCTCACTTTTTCCATTATCTCGTAGGGGCCTTGCCATTTGGCAAGGAATTTACTTTCAACCGTAGGGACAAGTACCAATATCCTATCCCCCGGGGAAAAGGTACGGGTCTTGGCTCCACGGTTGTACACTCTCTGCTGTGCCAACTGCGCTTGGGCCAAATGTTCCTTCACGATGGGCATTACCTGTGCAATTCGATCTTGCATCAGGGCGACATGCTCAATCACACTCCTGTGGGGAGAACTCTCACTTTCCCAAGTTTCCTTGGCAATATCCAACAGCCCTCTTGGGTGTCTCCCATACAGTAACTCAAAGGGGGAGAATCCCGTAGAGGATTGGGGCACCTCCCTAATAGCAAACATCAAATAAGGAAGTAGACAGTCCCAATCCTTTCCATCTCTATCCACCACTTTCTTCAACATTTGTTTTAGGGTTTTGTTGAATCTTTCAACCAGCCCATCGGTTTGGGGGTGATACACAGACGTACGCAATTGCGTCACTTTGAACAATTTACACAGCTCTTTCATAACCCGGGACATAAAGGGTGTACCTTGGTCCGTAAGCAGTTCTTTACAAATACCCACCCGGCTAAAAACAAGAGATAGCTCTTTGGCTATGGTTTTGGCCGAGGTATTTCGGAGAGGGATCGCTTCTGGATAACGGGTGGCATAGTCCATTATAACTAATATGTACTGGTGCCCCCTAGCGGACTTGATTATAGGACCTACCAAATCCATTGCGATCCTCTCAAACGGGACCTCAATGATGGGTAGAGGGACCAGCGGGCTACGGAAATGTGGCATCGGGGCCGACCTCTGACACACAGGGCAGGAGGAACAATAATTTTCTATGTCCTTCATCACCCCAGGCCAATAGAATCTCTGTAATACCCTCTCTCGGGTTTTCTCTGTCCCCAGATGACCTCCAAGAATGTGCCCATGGGCCAACTCCAACACCAACTTCCTGTAAGGTTTGGGCACCACAAGCTGCTCAACGGTTTCTTCTGCCCTTTTTGCCACCCGATACAGTAGGTCCTTCTCTACGCTGAAGTATGGGTAAGTGCAGGTATTATCTGGGTTCACTAACTCGCCATCTATTTCCACTACGTTTTCCCGTGCCTTTATTAGGGCGGGGTCCTTTAACTGTTCTGTGGCAAAATTTTCCCTGTGAACCTCAAGATCAGAAAACTCCACAGACGGTAGGTTTTCGTCTGAGGAGGTGGGCTCCTCTCCAGTTTCTTGAGTCTCGCCTGCCAATACTGACAAGGGAAATTCTGGAGAGTCCTCACCACTCTCAGAGGAGTTCTGGCTATCACCTTCCTGGTACATAGGGGCACCAGTGGGGGGCTCAGGATCATCCCACAGTTCCCAGAACTTCGGAAAATCCCTTCCCACAATGGCATCATGCGGTAATTGAGATACTAACCCCACTGGATGAGAGAGGGTACCTTTGGGGGTCTTGAAACACACTGTAGTCACTGGATACTCTCGGGTGTCCCCATGCACACAAATAACAGCTACCTTGCTATTCCCAGAGACCTCTGTTTTAACTAATTCAGCCTTTATCAGGGTCACAAGGCTACCTGAATCCAGTAATACCACAACATTTCTACCATTAATACACATTTTGCATAAATGTTTCTCAGTTCCCCGAATGGCAGTGCATGCGACTGCCGCACACAGCGACTGACGTCTGTCTGTCAGAAAGTCACATTGCATGGGTTCCTCCACAACCGGGCAATTTGCTGCAATATGTCCCGTTTGCCGGCAGCGGTAGCAAACAATCCTTTTGGCTGCCTCTTGAGCCCCCGACTTCCCAGGCTGTTCTCGCCAAACCCTGGGCAGAGCTCCCACCCTCTCACTCTCTCCACCCTCACCCCTTGGAATCATCTTATCCGCCCCTGGGGATGGTCTGGTCTTGGGGTGGAAAGTCCGAGAGTCTCTGGAAGAGGCCGTCAGGTTCTCTGCAGCCAAGTATCTCTCTACACGATACACAAGTTTACCGGCCGTTTCTGGGTCTCCATGGCTTACCCACTTTTGAATGGCGGTAGGAAGAGCTCTCAAGAAACGATCCATCACAACACGTTCCACAATCTCCGGTGCGGACAAAGTCTCTGGCTGTAGCCACTTCCTGCTCAGGTGAATGAGATCATACATTTGAGACCTGGGGGGTTTTCCAAGCTGGAAAGTCCAGTTATGCACACGCTGAGCCCGGACAGCCAGGGTGACACCCAGCCTTGCCAATATTTCAGCTTTTAGCATCACATAGTCTTTTGCTTGGTCAGGCTCTAGGTCATAGTAAGCTTTCTGCGATTCACCAGTTAACAGAGGAGCCACCAGTCCAGCCCACTGCTCCTCAGGCCACTTTTCTCTTTCAGCAGTCCTTTCAAATGTGGTCAAAAATACCTCTGGATCATCCTCTCCAGTCATTTTTGTCAATAAACGACTCACCCCAAAGGACGCGGTATTAGTGGGACAGCTTTCCTCACTGGTCTGTGGACGTTGCTGCATTACTGCTTCCATCTGTTGTTGTAGTCTCTGCTCTTGCTTCTGCAACAGGTCTATGAAGCGGGCCTCAGATTGCTGCTGGGCTTGTTGCTGGGCTGCAAAGCTCTGTTGTTGAGCTGCAAGGCTCTTTTGCAAACCTGCATTTGTCTGCTGTTGATTGGCATTTGCTAGAGCCAGCTGTTTCAGTATCTCCTCCATGCTGGCTTAAAAAAAAACTGCCACTGGTTCTCCACCAACTGTGAGGGGGGTTCGCTCGGTAGCGGGTGTGTGTGACCCCCTGGATGGGCTCCCCACACAAAAACAGGCCCAGCAGACGGAGGTTGTGGTTTTCAAGATCAAAAGGTGCGGTTTATTTCTCTATTTACAGTGACAAAAACACAGCAAAGCAAAAAGAAACATAAACAAAATAAATCCTGGTCAGCTTGACCTCTGACTAAACATGCAGGTTTCCCTAACTAACAACTGGGATCAGCCTGGTGCTGTCCTAGTCCCTAAGTCCCTGGTTTAGTAAATGTCCAAACAAATAGCCACACAGGCATTGTCTCACCGCACAGGGGTTCACTCTCCCTAGACAGTCCACACAGGTCTGGTTCCAGGCATGAGCAAACACCTAATGAAGCTGGGAGTTTTTATAGAGGCCTTAAACGAGCTGACAAGCTTCAGCTGGTCTCATCAACTCCCTGCCTGCACGACGCCCAGCACTCTCCCTAGAGGTATGAATCATCCATGAGCCCACTAGCCTCAGCTGGGCTTCATCAACTCTCTCCCTAGTTGTATAAGTCGGCATAAAGCCTGAATCTGGGAGAAATATACCTACCCCCCTGGATGCAACCAGGTGACTTTACCTTCCTGCTGTCACACTCTCTGTCCCTAAACTCAAGGATTTCAAATATGGTTCAGCAAGATTGGTTTAGAACAGAATAACACACTGTCAGTTTCACTCACTGTCCTACTCTGTCCCTACAAACAAGATTTAGCACAGAATAGCACACTGACACTTTCCCTCACTGTACCTCTCTGTCCCTAAACTCAAGGATTTCAAATATGGTTCAGCAAGATTGGTTTAGAACAGAATAGCACACTGTCAGTTTCACTCACTGTCCTACTCTGTCCCTACAAACAAGATTTAGCACAGAATAGCACACTGACACTTTCCCTCACTGTACCTCTCTGTCCCTAAACTCAAGGATTTCAAATATGGTTCAGCAAGATTGGTTTAGAACAGAATAGCACACTGTCAGTTTCACTTACTGTCCTACTCTGTCCCTACAAACAAGATTTAGCACAGAATAGCACACTGACACTTTCCCTCACTGTACCTCTCAGTCCCTAAACTCAAGGATTTCAAATATGGTTCAGCAAGATTGGTTTAGAACAGAATAGCACACTGTCAGTTTCACTCACTGTCCTACTCTGTCCCTACAAACAAGATTTAGCACAGAATAGCACACTGACACTCTCCCTACCTATCCTTATTTGTCCCTAAACACAAGGAATCCAGGATTAGTAAAGGAAAAAAAATGACACTGTCCCTGCCTATGCTTCTCTTTCCCTGCTCCGGAACACACTACACAAGGCCGCCGCGCTGGCGGCCTTTTATAGTGTGGGGCGTGTACTAAACCCCCTCAAGAATAATTGGCCACAGGCATCCTGCCTGTGGCCAATCATTGCTCTCCTCGCTGCCGGCGCTGTGATTGGCCAAGCATGCGGGGTCACAGTGCATGCTTGGCCAATCACAGCGCCTGGATGACACTGCGATGGCGTAGTGCATTGTGGGCCGTTCGCGCCACTCGAATTTGGCGCGAACGGCCCAAATCGTTCGATCTTCGTCGAACGATCGAACAGCCGATGTTCGAGTGGAACGTATGTTCGACTCGAACACGAAGCTCATCCCTAGTCTCCATAATTGAAGCCATAATAGCTAGATCCTGGTCCTTCACTGTTACTCGAACCAGGATTGGATAGGTAAGCCTCATCACTCACATTACCCATTTCCCTTAAAGGAAAAAAGCTGTTTTGGGTGGAAAAATTGTAATCCAATTCATAATCAGTGTCATAATGGACAGCTTGATTATCCTCATAGGCATAAGGTTGGTTATGACCCTGACCCCTAAACTGCGATGGAACTGATGTTCGTTGGTCATGATATTGAACTTTGTGATTATTAACATAACCACGATTTTGAGAAGGGGGTGGGCCTTGTACCCAACTGCGCCCCTGAGTACGTGGAGGGCCTGGGTTGCCTTGAGGATATTGCCAACGTCCATGGGGGCGAAGAGACGGTTGAGGATTATTTTGATGGTTACTACCACCCCTTCCATTATTTCCACCATATGGCACAAAGGGGCGTTTTCCACCTCCTTGCCCACCTGGTGGGGGACCTCTTGCTGGCGAACGCCCCCGTCCTCTATTAGGAGAGAGGTAATGATTGGGTACAGCCTGGGGTTTAACTGTTGACTGGCCAGAAGTTGGCTGGGTAGTGTCCATAGTGGGATCAACCTGCTCAGCCAGTAACTTCTTCTGCCAATTAAAACAGTGTTAGAATTATAATCCCCAATATCTCTATTACATTTTTTTTTCTTTTTGATTTTTTGTTCCTTCTCCTCCTTTTCAAGCAATTTCAATAGATGTTTTGTATACGTGTGCGCACAGGGTGTGCCAGGTGTGCCCAGGCACACCCTAATCATCCTGTGCTGCACAGATTCCCCCTGCTGCTTGGCTGCAGAGAAAGGGACTCTGGAATCTCTGTCCTCAGCCCCTTTCTCTGTCTCAAAAGTGAGATATCAGGGGTCTGGTTAGGCCCCTGATATCTCACCAAAGCCCTCCAATAGTGCTGCTAAAAAAAATGTCAAAGAAAATAATAAAAAAACGATTGTAAATAATTATTGAAAAAATTATTTAAAAAATAAAATTGTAAAATGTAATAATAAAAAGAAAAATACTGACAACAGTCTGTCAGGGACGTACTGGGCTTGAACCTGGGACCTCGTCTGTGTTTGGCATTGACTCTTCCCACTGAGCTATCTGGGATGCTGGACAGTTCCCTGCCTGATCTGCTGGATAACCTATCTAATCAATTAGACTACTCTGCTTGGTGTCTTGATTGCTGCGAACCCTGAACCCCTTGCTCCTCCCATGAACTTCCTATAAAAGACGTTCCAGAGATGTTGCCCCTTGCGGTTTGATCAGCTTCTGTTCCCTGCATTCCTGACTCTGTGCCTGGATCGTATTCCTGTGTTTGACCCGGCTTCCTGACCTCACTCCTATCTCCAGTCCTGACTCTGGCTTGTTTGACCCTGCTCAGTTACCCGTCTGATCATTTGTTGCCAAGACCCAGCCTGGACTCTGACTACTCTCTGCCTGCTGTTTACCCTGATGTGAATGACCTGGCTTGTCTGACTCCGCTGCTCTGCATACCTACACCTGCTGACTAGGGATGAGCTCAGTGTTCGAGTCGAACATAGGTTCGACCCGAACATCGGCTGTTCGCGCGTTCGGCGAACAACGAACGATTTGGGCCGTTCGCGCCAAATTCGAGTGACGCGAACCGCCCACAATACACTGCGCCATCGCAGTGTAATCCCGGCGCTGTGATTGGCCAAGCATGCACTGTGACCCTGTATGCTTGGCCAATCACAGCGCCGGCAGCGAGGAGAGCAATGATTGGCCACAGGCAGGATGCCTGTGGTCAATTATAGCTGAGGGGGTTTAGTACACGCCCCACACTATAAAAGGCCGCCAGCGCGGCGGCCTCGTGTAGTGTGTTCGGGAGCAGGGAAAGTGAAGGATAGGCAGGGACAGTGTCAAATCCATTCTTTGCTAAACCTTGTGTGTAGGGACAGAGAAGGATAGGCAGGGAGAGTGTCAGTGTCATATTCTTTGCTAAACCTTGTGTGTAGGGAGAGAGAAGGATAGGCAGGGAGAGTGTCAGTGTCATATACTTTGATAAACCTTGTGTGCAGGGAGAGAGAAGGATAGGCAGGGGACAGTGTCAGTGTCATTGTTGCTAAGCCTCCTGCACATTATACACCTGAAGTTAGCCCGTATTGCTGCTTTTTCCTGGTGTGTTACACCAACAGGATTTTGCGGCACTTACAGCGGGCGGAGTGTGCCTCCTGATCATATTACACCTGAACTTAGCCTGTATTGCTGCTTTTTCCTGGTGTGTTACACCAACAGGATTTTGCGGCACTTACAGCGGGCGGAGTGTGCCTCCTGACCATATTACACCTTAACTTAGCCTGTATTGCTGCTTTTTCCTGGTGTGTTACACCAACAGGATTTTGCGGCACTTACAGCGGGCGGAGTGTGCCTCCTGACCATATTACACCTGAACTTAGCCTGTATTACTGCTTTTTACTGGTGTGTTACACCAACAGGATTTTACGGCACTTACAGCGGGCGGAGTGTGCCTCCTGATCATATTACACCTGAACTTAGCCTGTATTGCTGCTTTTTCCTGGTGTGTTACACCAACAGGATTTTGCGGCACTTACAGCGGGCGGAGTGTGCCTCCTGACCATATTACACCTGAACTTAGCCTGTATTGCTGCTTTTTCCTGGTGTGTTACACCAACAGGATTTTGCGGCACTTACAGCGGGCGTAGTGTGCCTCCTGACCATATTACACCTTAACTTAGCCTGTATTGCTGCTTTTTCCTGGTGTGTTACACCAACAGGATTTTGCGGCACTTACAGCGGGCGGAGTGTGCCTCCTGACCATATTACACCTGAACTTAGCCTGTATTACTGCTTTTTCCTGGTGTGTTACACCAACAGGATTTTACGGCACTTACAGCGGGCGGAGTGTGCCTCCTGATCATATTACACCTGAACTTAGCCTGTATTGCTGCTTTTTCCTGGTATGTTACACCAACAGGATTTTGCGGCACTTACAGCGGGCGGAGTGTGCCTCCTGACCATATTACACCTGAACTTAGCCTGTATTACTGCTTTTTCCTGGTGTGTTACACCAACAGGATTTTACGGCACTTACAGCGGGCGGAGTGTGCCTCCTGATCATATTACACCTGAACTTAGCCTGTATTGCTGCTTTTTCCTGGTGTGTTACACCAACAGGATTTTGCGGCACTTACAGCGGGCGGAGTGTGCCTCCTGACCATATTACACCTGAACTTAGCCTGTATTGCTGCTTTTTCCTGGTGTGTTACACCAACAGGATTTTGCGGCACTTACAGCGGGCGGAGTGTGCCTCCTGACCATATTACACCTGAACTTAGCCTGTATTGCTGCTTTTTCCTGGTGTGTTACACCAACAGGATTTTGCAGCACTTACAGCGGGCGGAGTGTGCCTCCTGACCATATTACACCTGAACTTAGCCTGTATTGTTGCTTTTTCCTGGTGTGTTACACCAACAGGATTTTGCGGCACTTACAGCGGGCGGAGTGTGCCTCCTGACCATATTACACCTGA
This sequence comes from Rana muscosa, assembly GCA_029206835.1. Classification (NCBI taxonomy): domain Eukaryota; kingdom Metazoa; phylum Chordata; class Amphibia; order Anura; family Ranidae; genus Rana; species Rana muscosa. The sequence goes on along the minus strand of CM055116.1, from coordinate 35,425,428 downwards.
ACTTAGCCTGTATTGCTGCTTTTTCCTGGTGTGTTACACCAACAGGATTTTGCGGCACTTACAGTGGGCGGAGTGTGCCTCCTGACCATATTACACCTGAACTTAGCCTGTATTGCTGGTTTTCCCATTTCCCTGCAGGCCATTAGAATGTCTGGAAGGCAAACAAGGAGAGGCAGACAGTCAGGAGCCAATAAAAGAGGGCAAGCAGGCTCTGTGTCTAGAGACAACAGTGCTGGTCGTGGACGCGGTGCATCGCCATCAGCACGTGGCCATGGGACACGCTTGTCCTTCTTTTCGGCAGCTGGACGTGTTGAGCCGCATCATGCCAAAGACTTGGTAGAGTGGATGACCAAGCCCTCCTCATCCTACTCATCCTCTCTCACCCAGGCTCAGGGTACTGGCAAAGCAGCTGCCAAAGCGTCCTCTTCCCTGGTATCAATGTCATCATCAGTCACTCCTTCCCTAGACCAACCATGTCCTCCTGAGGAGTCCCCCGAACTGTTTGAGCACTGTTTGGGTACATGCTCCAGGAGGATGCCCAGCGTTCCGAAGGGTCTGATGATAATACCCAGCTAGAGGAAGGCAGTAGCGTGAGAGCAGAGAGAGGGATGCTCAAGAAGGACACCAATCTGGCAGTCATGTTCCAGCAGCTGCAGCATACTGCCAGATTGGCTCCAGTGATGAGGAGGGAGGGGATGATGAGGTCACTGACTCCACGTGGGTGCCTAATAGGAGAGAGGAGGAGGAGAAGGAGGAGGATGAGGAGGAGGCACATCTCCAACGAGGCAGGATGCCCTCGGGGGGCCAGCGTAAGGGCAGCACACCGACGGAATCACACCGCAGAGCTCCGCCTGTGCAGGGCGCTGCCTCTGCCCGTTATTCAAAAAGTTCTTTGGTGTGGGCCTTTTTTGAGTCGAGTGCATCAGATCGCACAGCTGCTGTTTGCAACATATGTCTCAAGCGTATATCGTGTGGCCAAAACATCACCCGCTTGGGCACCACATGCTTGACCAGACATTTGTTGACCTGCCATGCAGCTCGTTGGCAAGCCTACCTTAAATACCCACACCAAAGAACAAAGCGGACCTCTTCTTGCACCGCATCAGCTGGGATCTCCAACCCCACTATACCTTCAGTCCTCTCTGAAACCTGCTCTGAGAGGAATGAAGGTGTAGAATTAGGTGTGTCACAGCCAAGTACTTGCGGGCACTCTGCTGGCAGTACACCGACTTCCGATTCTAGCAGGCAAATTTCCCTGCCCCAGCTGCTGGACCGTCGAAAGAAGTTCACTCCCAGCCATCCACATGCCCAGTGGTTGAATGCTAGCTTGGCTAAATTGCTAGCGCTTCAACTGCTGCCTTTTCAGTTGGTAGACTCGGCCCCCTTCCGTGAGTTTGTGCAATGTGCGGTTCCTCAGTGGCAGGTTCCCAAACGCCACTTTTTCTCACGGAAGGCGATTCCGGCTCTCTACCGGCATGTGGAAGGCAATGTCTTGGCCTCGCTGGACAGGGCGGTCAGCGGTAAGGTGCATATTACCGCTGACTCATGGTCCAGCAGGCATGGACAGGGACGTTACCTTTCTTTCACGGCCCATTGGGTCACTCTTTTGGCAGCTGGGAAGGATGCAGGACAAGGTGCAGTAGTGTTGGAGGTTGTTCCACCACCACGCCTCCAAAATGCTACTACTGGTTGTGACACACCTCTGTCCTCCACCCACTCCTCTTCTTCTTCCTCCGTGGCCTCTTCCTGTGCTTTGTCCTCGGAACCAGCGGTGCTCCGTAGGCGCTCAAGGGGCTACGCAAGTACGCAGGCAAAAAGATGCCATGCCGTGCTTGCGCTGGTGTGTTTGGGGGACAGGAGCCACACTGGGGCAGAGGTTCTGTCTGCTCTGCAGGGGCAGGCCGAGAGGTGGTTGACGCCACGCCAGCTTAAGCCAAGAATGGTAGTTTGCGACAATGGCACCAACCTCCTCTCCACTCTCCGACAGGGACAACTGACCCATGTGCCCTGTGTGGCTCACGTCCTTAACCTGATGGTGCAGCGGTTCTTGGGCAGGTACCCGGGCTTACAGGATGTCCTGAGGCAGGCCAGGAAAGTCTGTGTGCATTTCCGCAGATCATATAATGCCAGTGCTCGCCTGGCTGAGCTGCAAAAGGAGTTGAACCTGCCCAAGAACCGCCTTATATGTGACATGCCCACCAGGTGGAACTCAACGTTGGCCATGCTGCAGCGGCTGCACATGCAGCAGAGGGCCATCAATGAGTACCTGTGCGACTACGGCACCAGGACAGGGTCAGGGGAGCTCGTTTTTTTTTCACCACGACAGTGATCAGGGATGCATGCACTGTCCTGGCACCATTTGAGGAGGCCACGAGGATGGTGAGCAGTGACAGTGCATGCATCAGTGACACTGTACCTCTTGTCCACCTGTTGGAACATACGCTGCGTGGAATAATGGACAGGACACTTGAGGCAGAACAGAGGCAGGAAGAGGAGGACTTCCTTGCCTCTCAAGGCCCCCTTTACCCAGACAGTGTTCCTTCTGTCCCACCCATCGCACAGGAAGAAGAGGAGGAGGAGGATTGTGTCAGCATGGAGGTGGAGCCTGGCACTCGGCATCAACAGCAGCAGTCTTTTAGGGATGATTTACAGTCCCAAGAAACCAGTGGACTTGTACGTGGCTGGGAGGAGGTGGCTGCGGATCATGTCGTCCTTAGTGACCCAGAGGACTCCGGACCGAATGCCTCAGCTAACCTACGCTGCATGGCCTCCCTGATCCTGCAAAGTCTGCGGAAGGATCCTCGTATTGTTCGGATCAAGGAGAGGGACCATTACTGGCTGGCCACTCTCCTTGATCCACGGTACAAGGGTAAGGTTGCGGACCTTATCTTACCGTCGCAGAGGGAGCAGAGGATGAGACAACTCTGGGAGGCCTTGCAGAAAGGTCTGTGCAACGCGTTCCCAGAGACTGGGAGGTTACAAACTCCTGGTCCTGCACAACGAGTTGCTGAGGCTTCGGTCAGTCAAAGAAGGAGCGGTGGGGAAGGTGGCCGTCTGACCGATGCGTTCAGACAATTCTTTAGTCCGCAGCCCCAAGGTATGATCGGTTCCAGCAACCATTGCCAGCGTCTCATATACATGGTGCAGGAATACCTAGGGGCAAGGTCAGACTTGGACACCTTCCCCACCGAAAATCCTCTGGCTTACTGGGTCTTGAGGATGGATCACTGGCCAGAGCTTGCACAGTATGCAATTGAGCTACTGGCCTGTCCTGCATCCAGCGTTCTTTCAGAACGCACATTCAGTGCTGCTGGAGGATTTGTCATGGATCACAGGGTGCGCCTGTCCACCGACTCTGTTGATCGACTGACCTTCATAAAGATGAACCAGTCTTGGATCACCACCAGCTACCAAACACCTGAAGCTGATATAACAGACTAATTTATTTTCAAATGTCACATCCCTTCAAGACTGATGCTGATGCTGAGAGACTGTCCTGTTATGTTGACTGACTATCCTCCTCCTCCTCAATGATCCGATTGATGATGATAGCTTTGAAAAACATTTTTGTTTCTGGGTGCCGCCACCAGTGGCTAAGGCCCAATTTTTCAGCCCCTGTTTAACAGGGGCGTGTTATTACAATTTTTTATGCAATGCTTTGCAGCAGGGCTCATTCCTGCACTCCAACTAGAGTATCTGGGAGTGGTTGCAGTGTCGTGGCACCAGCACCAGTGGCTAAGGCCCAATTTTTCAGCCCCTGTTTAACAGGGGCGTGTAATTACAATTTTTGATGCAATACTTTGCAACAGGGCTCATTGCTGTGCTCCAAGTACAGTATCTGTGAGGGGTTGCAGTGTTGTGGCACCAGTGCCTAAGGCCCAATTTTTCTGCCCCTGTTTAACAGGGGCATGTAATTACAATTCTTTATCTAATAATTCACAGCAGGGCCCATTCCTGCGCCCACCAAGACTAACTGTGAGGCCTTACAGTGTTGTGTCAACACCACCACCACCACCACCACCAAAGGCCCAATTTTTCAGCCCCTGTTCAACAGGGGCATGCAATAACATTTCTTGATCTAATAATTCACAGCAGGGCCCATTCATGCGCCCACCAAGAGTAACTGTGAGGGCTCACAGTGTTGTGGCAACACCAACATGTAAGGGGCAAATTTCAGCTGAGTATATACGGCAGGCCCCTACTTTCAAACATCCAACTTACAAATGACTCCTCCTTGCAAATGGAAGGATACAACAGGAAGTGAGAGGAAATCTACCCCTAGGAAGGCAAATTCTCTCCTGTAAGAGTTAATATGGGAAAAAAAGTGTCTCCTCTCCACTGATGCTTTCTCACCAATTCTTGTTTCAATAAAAACCCCAAATTTTCAAAAAACATTTGTCATTAGGACGGAAAGTGAGGTGAACTGTTCTGAACAGGTGCACACTGCACAGACAGCAAAACAAATGTTACAGGGGTGATAACCCTTCCCTATGTTTTCCAAAAAGCTTAAAAATAGATTTTTTGCCTGGAGCTACACTTAAACAATGTACCTGTTCAAAATTACAAACAGATTCTACATAAGAACAAACCTACAGTCCCTGTCTTGTATGCACCGCCTGTATACGGCTGTTCAGAGTATATAGGGCCTTTTTTATTTTGTGTGTGGGGTTCCCCTTAATATCCATACAAGACCCAAAGGGGCTGGTAATGGGCTGGGGTAGGGGGGGGCTGTGATGGGGTAGCTATGCCATTTTTCTTAAAGATTTTCATCCATATTACCGGGACCAGACATTACATTAAAGCCGCAAGCAGTTTTAAATGGCTTTTTTTCCTTTAGAAATGTAATTTTGTGCAGGGACAGTTCTAAACACGGGAAACACGTGGCACTTCACAGGCATACTTTAGACACCCCCCAGGTACGATATTTAAAGGAATATTTGACTTTTTTTTTTCACTTTATGCATCATTAAAATGAATGCTCCCGAAAAACGGCCGTTTTTAAAACTTTTTTTTGGATTGATACATGTCCCCTGGTGCAGAACCGGGGTTCCCAAACCCTTTTTAGGACAATAACATGCATATTAGTCGTTATAAATAGCACTTTATATTTTGAACGTTCGCATCCATTGTATTTAATAGGGTTCTAAAGTTTGTGCGAACTTTCGGTCCGTTCGCGGGTTCTGGTGCGAACCGAACCCGGGGGTGTTTTTCTCGTCACTACTGCTGACCTGCATCCATGGTCCCCCACACCTGCACCTGCTGACCTGCATCCGCTGCTCTGCATACCTGAGCCTGCTGACCTGCATCCGCTCTGCATACCTGCACCTGCTGACCTGCATCCGCTGCTCCCGGCTCCAGCTGTTCCAGCTTTCGCTTGGCTTTACTACACCCAGCCAAGAGGAACAAGCAGGCACCCTTACCTCACCGCGCTCTTACCACCACTGTCCCCACTCCAGTGGTCTCCGAGCCGGGGTTGTACGGGAGGTCTCCCTCTGCACGTCAGGCTCACACCAAAGGTACGTGACACAGTGCCTGCCCACTGACACTGTCCATTGCCCTACTGCCCTATATATATGTTTGAGCTTTGGGGTGCACACCCTAATGTAATAAGCTGCGCACACCTATGATGTTTTGATTCATCACCATAATCATCGCTTGACATAAAGGGGACTATTTTCTCTTTGAGTTTGATCTCATCATCAAGTCTTTTAAGTTTATTGGCTTTCCTTTCTCCCAAAAAATTAAGGAAATTGAGGCTAGCCTCATTGAAATACTTATACCATCCCTCGAGATCCACTTCTCCTTTCTGGGGACATACTTCCCACCTCAAACTACGAGGTACCATGTGATGTTTGATATATGTCTCAAGGAATGCTATGTCCCACTGAGTGTGGATCTTGGATATGGTCAAGTTTTTTTAACCTCATAAAGAGGCCACCCAAATCTCCATCTCCTTCTTTAAAAGATTCAAAAACTCCATCAGTGTTGACCACCCTGGTAGCTCTAAATTCAAATACATCCATAATAGTGTATAGATGGGGCGGTTAAAATTTTCTAATATAAAAGAAAAAGGAAAAACAAATAGCAGCAATAAAAAGTATAAGAACAAACAGGTATAAAGGGAAAAGTGCGCTATTTGAGCGATCTGGTAGAGCAGCAACAATAGTGATATACAACACAAACAGAATATATTAAAAGGAAAAGTTGCACTAAAACTTGAGGATGATGATATACCATACGTGACAGTGAATAAATAATGTTAGTATACCATTGCGTGAAAGTGTCCAATTCATATATGAATACAAAGGAATATAAAGTGAATAAGTGAATCTCAATCAATAAATTGCTATATTTAATATAATGTAGTTCTTAATTCCAGGAAAGTCCAAACGTAAAGTAGGCAAAGAAACTGTTGGTGTCAGTGTAAACAAATCCACAGTGCCACACTTGTCCTCAATGATTATGAAAAACGTGATGACAGTAAAGCACCTCCACCTCTAGCAAAGACAGCCGCTTACCAGATGGACGTGATCTCTTATTATAGGAGATCAAACTCGCATGGGCTAATGACCCAGCCTGGGGTTCTTTAGGATGTGCACCTCATCGTACAGCATACAGCTTGTAGGGATGTGAACTTCAACCAGTAGTACCCAGAGTCACACCGCATGAAATAAAGAATAAATGCGCATAGCATAAAATCCTTTAAAGCTTTTATTCTTAGGCAGTTTAAAATGCACTTATGATTAAGTGGATAGATAAAACATGGAAACAATAGAGCCGGCCGGCTCCTCGATAAGCAGCCCGTATCTTCCAGGTCTGTGATGAGAACGCTGTGACGTCAGAACGTCGTGCCTCCCAATGTTTCGTCACAAGAGGGACGTGGTCACGGGATACGGGCGGCGCTCTGAATCACCGCTTAAATAGCAACAACAATGGTGCAACCTCGCTATGAGTCCCGAACGGCTGCCCAAACGCCATCTTAACTAATGGAAACAACTAAAGGCTACAATGAGTAGCGTCTATAAGTATCGGCAAGGAAAGAAAGGCAGCGAAAGCACTCAGCTGATCACAACCTTATTATCTATACCCAATGTGACTAGCTAGGGAAATTGGATTGTGCCAACTGCCCCAATATAATGTAAATTGCGAGTCAATACATTCATCTCCCTAGGCAGGGAAATGAATAGAACTAATTCAATTGTAAGAGATTGCCTCAGTGAAAAAACTGTATGTTAAATAATTAAGACTATGCACCGCTATCTGAAAATGATTCGCACCACGGTGCCAGATAACCATAGCGAAACAAAAAATATATAATGAATAAAAAATGGATTTGACATGGGTTGAACTGCTGAGTGGCAAAGGCCCCAGAGGGCACTCCCGCCACTCCCCCCCAGACAGTCCAACCCCATCATCAGACGCCAATATTATATAATAGGATAGTAAATAGTATGTTACTGGTAACTAATACTAATGCAATAAAAAAGAATAGAATTGGGGATGGAGTCCCTGTGTGCCAATAATAATTTGGTTATCCACCCCGCGGATAAAGGGGGATAAAGGGGGAGGCATTGTGGTTCTAAATAAAGAGGACTACATGCAAGAGATGTATCGTATTTTGGGAGATACCACCACCTATACCCCCCTAGCATCTAATCCGGGTGTTAGATATCAAATCATTTTAGAGGAAATTGTGGCTGGAGGTTTCAATCAGCATATTCTAAATAAAAAGGAGTTTGCTTTTTTGATTTCTAAATCACCTAAGACCCCCATTATATATTACCTGCCCAAGGTACACAAGAGTCTGACTTGTCCCCCGGGACGTCCCATAGTGAGTGGGATCGACTCCATCACGTCCCGGGTGGGCAAGTACATTGACTTTTACCTGCAACCTCTTGTACGAAAGATGCCCTTCTATGTGAAAGACACTCGTCACGTTATCAATCTCCTATCTACCTGCAAGCCGTGTGACAATCTGTGGTTGATAATTGCAGATGTCACGTCACTGTATACAGTGATCCCCCACCAGTTGGGTTTGGATGCAGTGGCTTATTATTTAGATAGAGATTCCGTTTTACCTCCGGAACAAGTTGATTTTGTTTTGGAATTGTTGGAGTATGCAGCTACCCACAATTTTTTCTGGTTCAATGGTCAATTTTTCAGGCAGGACAGAGGTGTCGCCATGGGGGCTAAGTACGCCCCCAGTCTGGCGAACCTCTTCATGGCCAAATGGGAGGAGGATGTCGTCTGTGTCCCTACCAGGCTGCAGATTGTTCTGTGGGCCAGGTACATAGACGACATCCTCCTCCTGTGGAGAGGAGGGGAGGAGGCCCTTTTGGTCTTTATGGACTCTCTCAACATGAATGATAGGGGCATTCATCTCAGTTATGAGGCAAGTCGGGAATTTTTTTTTTTTTTGCGATTTGACCATTTCTGTCGGTGTAGATAGTTTTATCACTTCAACATACTTCAAATCCACCGACAGAAATGCTTTTATCCCTAGCGACAGTTGCCATCATGCCTCTTGGCTCAGATCTGTGCCAAAAAGCCAATATTTGAGGTTAAGACGCAACTGTACGGAAGAGGCAACCTTTTTAGAACAGTCGCAGGTCTTGACTCAGAGGTTTTTGGATAAGGGTTATTCATTTGAATCCCTTTCCACTACGCTTGAGTATGTGTTAAATGTTGACAGAGCCGGTCTGTTACAGAAAAAAACTGATGGCGCCAATAAAGAGGGTTTTCGTAGCCCCTTTATTACTAACTATTCGTGTCAACACACTAAGATTAAACATATAGTTAATAAACATTTGCACATATTGAAAAATGACCAGATTTTGAAAACCGTTCTACCAGATAGGCCACAGGTGGTTTTCTGGGGGGCTCCTTCCCTTTAGGACAAACTGGCCCCCAATATATTAAATCCTCCTACTGTAAGATCTATGTTTTTTTCAAAACCTGACTGGCTACTATCAATGTAGGAAATGCCAGGTTTGCTCCTTAAATGGCTGTAGGACTAGGAGGACCACTACTTTCAATTCCTCGTGTACCTCTAAGAGCTACACTATAGATCCCTTTATTACCTGCTCCACGTCAGGAGTGGTGTATATGCTCCAATGCCCATGTGGCTTGCAGTATGTGGGCAGGACCAAGCGCCCCCTGCAAGTTTGTTTAAATGAGCATATTAATAACATTAGGCAAGGTTTCACCAAACATTCTGTGTCAAAACATTATCTCACAGTGCACAATAGGGATCCAAGGAATACTATATTTCTGGGTATTGACAAGTATACTCCTCACTGGAGGGGCAGTTGCCTTGTTAGGAGCATCTCCAGATAAGAAATGGCATGGGTGCATAAACTTAATAGTTATACTCCTTTTGGCCTTAAAATAGAGGTGGATGTTAATTGTTTTATAGACAATTCTTGAGGTCTTTCCTTTCACTTTTCCCCTTGATTAACATGTAAATGTAATTAGATGTTTTATATACAATTTATGTCACAGTACTGTTTAGATCTCTGAGTTCCCCTGTCTCTATTGAGATGTGGGTCTAGGGTGGTACTTATATGGTGTTTACTTGTTGTGGGTCACAAATGGCTGCATTAGTATCAGTTACCAGTAACATAATATTTACTATCCTATTATATGATATTGGCGTCTGATGATGGGGTTGGACTGTCTGGGGGGGAGTGGCGGGAGTGCCCTCTGATGAAGTCATGTGACATGACGATACGCATCAGGACGTAGCACAGACACACCGCCAACAGAACCGAGAGGAGACGAGCTCGCCGCTCGTAAGGATACAACATCTGCTTTTACACCAATAAATGCCCATAGTGGTACAGACCCACGCTATATGTCCTTCTTTTATTTCACCATTCACCACTTTGTGACTGCCGCTGCTGACATCTGAGGATCGCATTGGACGCATCCCAGATGCATCCCAGACGCCAATTCAATTTTCCACTGGCACGAGCGCGGTGCCCGTTTGGATTGAGGTCCACGCTCACTATTATACAAGTGAGTGTGTGAATTTTTACATCAGCGATTCACCCTGCTGCACTCACAAAGTTGCGCTATTGATTTTTTTTCCGTTTATGTCTTTTCATATGTATCCCAATGAGTCACAAACAAACTGTATCATAAAGACTGTGCCATAAGGACCATTTAATATTCTTCATCACAGAGATCTGTTTCACACTGCCCCCTCTCAGCAGGGAGCCAGCGCAAAAGTAAGCTGTTTTGTGACTATTGACCACTGGGTGGAAATTATAGAAAAATTTCCTAACACACCTTGGTGACGGGACTTTATCATTATTGAATATTTTTTTATTTTTTTATTATTATTTTTTATATACATGAATTTTTATTTATATCTACAATATCAATTTGGGATTCCTTTTTCTTTTTCCTTTATTGGTTGGGTTCACTGATACACTCAGTGTGTGATTTGATTTATGGACATTGGTTGCTGATTATTATCATTGTTTAGTGATTTAAATTCATCACGTTTGTATATCACTGGATTATTCACCCCTTTTTATATATTCATATTTGTTTATATTGCTTATTCTTTTTTGTTCATATTGTCACTTACCAATATCGCACGTATATTTGTGTCACTGTGCACATTGCACACCATTGCCATTCAGCTAAAGTTGTAGCACACGATCCATTATTGATCGTCCTCTCCTTTCCCTTACCTTTCCCCCTATCTCCCCTTCCCCTTTCCCTCCCCTTTCAAACTTTCACTTTCCGTGTCCATCTCCCCTTCTTTTTGGATTTCCTTTCACCGATTTTATTTAATTCACTACAGCGCAGTCACCATCACGATATTATTATTCCTCTGGGGCCTTTGCCACTCAGCAGTTCAACCCATGTCAAATCCATATTTTTTTCATTATATATTTTTTGTTTCGCTATGGTTATCTGGCACCGCGGTGTGAATCATTTTCAGATAGCGGTTCATAGTCTTAATTATTTAACATACAGTTTTTTCACTGAGGCAATCTCTTACAATTGAATTAGTTCTATTTATTTCCCTGCCTAGGGAGATGAATGTATTGACTCGCAATTTACATTATATTGGGGCAGTTGGCACAATCAAATTTCCCTAGTGAGTCACATTGGGTATAGATAATAAGGTTGTGATCAGCTGAGTGCTTTCGCTGCCTTTCTTTCCTTGCCCATACTTATAGACGCTACTCATTGCAGCCTTTAGTTGTTTCCATTAGTTAAGATGGCGTTTGGGCAGCCGTTCGGGACTCATAGCGAGGCTGCACCATTGTTGTTGCTATTTAAGAGGTGATTCAGAGCGCCGCCCATAGCCCGTGACCACGTCCCTCTTGTGACAAAACGTTGGGAGGTACGATGTTCCAACGTCACCGCATTCTCATCACAGACCCGGAAGATACGGGCTGCTTATCGAGGAGCCGGCCGGCTCGATTGTTTCCATGTTTTAACTATCCACTTAATCGTAAGTGCATTTTAAACTGCCTAAGAATAAAAGCTTTAAAGGATTTTATGCTATGCGCATTTATTCGTTATTTCATGTGGCGTGACTCTGGGTACTCCTGGTTGAAGTTCACATACCTGCAAGCTGTATGCTGTACGCTGAGGTGCACATCCTAAAGAACCCCAGGCTGGGTCATTAGCCCATGCGAGTTTGATCTCCTATAATAAGAGATCACGTCCATCTGGTAAGCGGCTGTGTTTGCTAGAGGTGGAGGTGCTTTACTGTCATCACGTTTTCCATAATCATTGAGGACAAGTGTGGCACTGTGGATTTGTTTACACTGACACCAACAGTTTCTTTGCCTACTTTACGTTTTGACTTTCCTGGAATTAAGAACTACATTATATTTAATATTGCAATTTATTGATTGAGATTCACTTATTCACTTTATATTCCTTTGTATTATCATATATGATTAGGACACTTTCACGCAATGGTATACTAACATTATTTATTCACTGTCATGTATGGTATATCATCATCTTCAAGTTTTAGCGCAACTTTTCCTTTTAATATACCATGCACAACTGCACCAGAATTTGCACTCTCCAGTTTTAGTAAATCAACCCCTATGTGTCTTGGTTTAGAGTTGCTAAAATAATATGAATAATAGAGGACTAAATTTAACCACTCACAAATAAACTACTTGCACTAACAACTAAAAGTAGATAGAAGATGATATCAGTATATTGAGAACAATGAGAGATGTATGGTACTGAACTGTATAAAAGGAGGGGAGAGAAGCCATCTCATTGTATTGTCATTGTGATACCCACGCTGCAGAGGTCTGTGTCACAATGGAGAATTATAAACTTTAACTAAAGAAGAACCCAGTGATCGGAGCTATGAGTGCATCATATTCCTACGTCTACCAGTTCTGTGTGATCCTGCAATGTATGACACTCTGGAGATCAGGAATGCAGAGTCCGGCCTGTACCCTTCAATTTACTGATGTATTTGATGAATCCCAATATTTTCAGGATGGAGATTTGATCATTGGAGGAGTGCTCACTGTGAGATCAAAACAAGATGATTTACCTGAAAAAAAGATATACAGGTATGTAACGTACTTACTAGGAAGAGAAAAATGTGATCAGGGTGAAAAAGAACAACAAATAGGACTTTACAAAATGATTGGAAGAAATGCATGTGATGGAAATATTATAGGAATGTATATAATGGATATGAAATGTCCCCTCATTTACAGTATCTCACAAAAGTAAGTACACTCCTCACATTTTTGTAAATATTTTCTTCTATCTTTTCATTTGACAACACTGAAGAAATGACACTTTGCTACAATGTAAAGTAGTGAGTGTACAGCTTGTATAACAGTGTAAATTTGCTGTCCCCTCAAAATAACTCAACACACAGCCATTAATGTCTAAACCGCTGGCAAAAAAAGTGAGTATACCCTAAGTGAAAATGTCCAAATTGGGCCCAAAGTGTCAATATTTTGGATGGCCACCATTATTTCCCAGCACTACCTCAACCCTCTTGGGCATGGAGTTCACCAGAGCTTCACAAGTTGCCACTGGAGTCCTCTTCCACTCCTCCATGACGTCATCACGGAGCTGATGGATGTTAGAGATCTTGCGCTCCTCCACCTTCCGTTTGAGGATGCCCCACAGATGGTCAATAGGGTTTAGGTCTGGAGACATGCTTGGCCAGTCCATCACCTTTACCCTCAGCTTGTTTAGCAAGGCAGTGGTCATCTTGGAGGTGTGTTTGGGGTCATTATGTTGGAATACTGCCCTGCGGCCCAGTCTCCGAAGGGAGGGGATCATGCTTTGCTTCAGAATGTCACAGTACATGTTGGCATTCATGGTTCCCTCAATGAACTGTAGCTCCCCAGTGACGGCTAGATATAATAAAATATTTACAAAAATGTGAGGGGTATACTCACTTTTGTGAGATACTGTACATGCAAGCCAAGCTGTCCAGAAAGTGACAGCTTGGGATAAACTATAACATTGTCAGGGTATTGGAGAAGTTGCTGGAAGAGTCTTTTCTTTAAAGCTGAAAAGTAGAGGGATTCCTCCATCCGCTCTGTTTATGTGGATGGAGCGATCTCTTACTTTTTGTTATTATAAAAGTTATCACTTTAACCACTTAACGACCGGCCACTGTAAATATACGTCAGCAGAATGGCACCAACAGGCAGAATCACGTACATATACGTGATTGCCTTTGTATAGTTGGGGGGTCCGATCGGACCCCCCTTCTTTACAGTGGGTGGTCGTTTTACCTTCGGGAGCAATCCGGCATGAGGGGACGGCCGTTCGATTCCGGCCACCCCCTCTCGATCGCTCCCGGCGAATGAGAGAGCTTCCCCTGCCTGCCAGGAAGCAGGAAGTGATGTCATCTCTCCTGGGGCGCTCACATATACCGAGCGCCGTACAGGAGAAGATGCCAGGTTAGTACACAAAACAGCACACTGACACCAGGAAACTTAGGCACATAAATCGCCCCCCCCAGGCCCCCCCAGGCCCCCCCAGACACCCCCAGATCACCCCCCAGCCCCCCCAGCCCCCAGTCACAGTGTCACTGATTGCAGTGACCATTTATTTAGTGATCACTGCAATCAGTGACATTTGTGACTGTAAAAGTGTCACTACATTTAGTTTTAGGTCCAGTGTAGCCCCCTAACCCCCCCTAATAAAGGTTTAACCCCCTGATCACCCCCCAGATAACCCTTTCACCCCCTAGCACCGCCGTCACTAAGCAATCATTTTTCTGATCGATGTCTTAGCGTCGGTGATGCTGATCGGTAGCCAGTAATTTTTTTTAGGTTCGCCGCAGGTTTTTACAGCGTCGGGTACCCCCATATATTACCTAATGAAGGTTTAACCCCCTTGATCGCCCCCCAGGTAACCCTTTCACCCCCTATCACCACTGTCACTAAGTTATAATTTTTCTGATCGATGTCTTAGCGTCGGCGATGCTGATCGGTAGCCAGTAATTTTTTTTAGGTTCGCCGCAGGTTTTTATAGCGTCGGGTACCCCCATATATTACCTAATAAAGGTTTAACCCCCTTGATCACCCCCCAGGTAACCCTTTCACCCCCTAGCACCGCCGTCGCTATTCGATCATTTTTCTGATCGATGTCTTAGCGTCGGTGATGCTGATCGGTAGCCAGTAATTTTTTTTAGGTTCGCCGCAGGTTTTTATAGCGTCGGGTACCCCCATATATTACCTAATAAAGGTTTAACCCCCTTGATCGCCCCCCAGGTAACCCTTTCACCCCCTAGCACCACCGTCACTATGCGATCAATTTTCTGATCGATGTCTTAGCGTCGGTGATGCTGATCGGTAGCCAGTAATTTTTTTTAGGTTCGCCGCAGGTTTTTATAGCGTCGGGTACCCCCATATATTATCTAATAAAGGTTTAACCCCCTGATTGCCCCCCAGGTAACCCTTTCACCCCCTATCACCACTGTCGCTAAGCAATCGTTTTTATGATCGTTGTCTTAGTGTCGGTGATGCCGATAGGTAGCCAGTAATTTTTTTTTAGGTTCGCCGTCAGGTTTTTATATAGCGTCAGGTACCCCCATATATTACCTAATAAAGTTTTTAACCCCCTAATTGCCCCTAGTTAACCCTTTCACCAGTGATCATCATATAAGTGTTACGGGTGACGCTGGTTAGTTAGTTTGCTTTTTATAGTGTCAGGGCACCCGCCGTATATAACCCAATAAAGGTTTAACCCCCTGATCGCCCGGCGGGTGATATCAGTTAGGTTTTAGCGTCAGAGAGGGTCTGCGTCACACCCCAGGCAGCGTCAGGTTAGTGCCAGTAGCGCTAACACCCACACGTGAAGCATACACCCCCCTTAGTGGTATAGTATCTGATCAGCTCAATATCTGATCTGATCAGATCTATACTAGCGTCCCCAGCAGTTTAGGGTTCCCAAAAACGCACTGTTAGTGGGATCAGCCCAGATACCTGCTAGCACCTGCGTTTTGCCCCTCCGTCCAGCCCAGGCCACCGAAGTGCAGTATCGATCGATCACTGTTACTTGCAAAACACAACACACATAACTGCAGCATTCGCAGAGACAGGCCTGATCCCTGCGACTCCAGTGCCGTAGGAGGTGATTTCACCACCACAGTTAAAAAAAAAAAGCATATATGCCGAAGCATTCGGGCAGCAGGGGCGGAGGAGCGATTTTGCTCCTAATGCCGCGTATATACGGTCGAAATTCCGACGGAGGCTTGCCCGTGGAAAAGTCTGACCATGTGTACGCGGCATAACTTTTGCGAGAAGATGCCCCCATGCTTCGGCATATATAAATGGTGCATGTATGCCCATCATTAGAAGTGGGTGGATGAAGGGCGGTATTCTAATGGTGGGTATACCCACCGATCAATCTTTTTTTTTTGTTCAGCCAACAGGCTGCATGAAAAAAAAGATTACAACACATGTCCAACAAGGACCAGCAACGTACTGGTATGTTGCTGGACTTTGAATGTTTATACCAGAATGATGCCTGCGGGTTTAGGTATCATCTTGGTATCATTCTTTTCAGCCAGCGGCCGGCTTTCATGTAAAAGCAATCCTAGTGGCTAATTAGCCTCTGGACTGCTTTTACAAGCAGTGGGAGGGAATGTCCCCCCCTCGGATATAAAAAGCGCCATTGGGAAATTGGGAAAGCATTTTATCACACCGATCTTGGTGTGGTCAGATGCTTTGAGGGCAGAGGAAAGATCTAGGGTCCAATAGACCCCAGTTTTTTCAAAAAAGAGTACCTGTCATTACCTATTGCTATCATAGGGGATATTTACATTCCCTGAGATAACAATAAAAGTGATAAAAATAAATAAATATGGAAGCAACAGTTTAAAAATAAAATAAAAAAGCAAAATTAATAATAAAAAAAAAAAGCACCCCTGTCCTGCCCTGCTCTTGCCCAACGGCGAACGCAAGCGTCGGTCTGGCGTCATATGTAAACAGCAATTGCACCATGCATGTGAGGTATCACCGCGAAGGTCAGATCGAGGGCAGTAATTTTAGCAGTAGACCTCCTCTGTAAATCTAACGGGGTAAACTGTAAATGCTTTTAAAGGCTTTTAAAAATGTATGTAGTTTGTCGCCAATGCGCGTTTGTGCGAAATTTTAAAGCATGTCGTGTTTGGTATCTATGTACTCGGCCTAAGATCATCTTTTTTATTTCATCAAACATTTGGGCAATATAGTGTGTTTTAGTGCATTAAAATTAAAAAAAGTGTATTTTTTCCCAAAAAAATGCGTTTGAAAAATCGCTGCGCAAATACTGTGTAGAAAAAAAAATGCAACACCCACCATTTTATTCTGTAGGGCCTTTGCTTTAAAAATATATATAATGTTTGGGGGTTCAACATAATTTTCTTGCAAAAAAAAATATGTTTTCATGTAAACAAAAAGTGTCAAAAAGGGCTTTGTCTTCAAGTGGTTAGAAGAGTGGATGTAAGCTTCCTAATGTTGTGTATAAAATGCCAGAACAGTTCAAAACCCCCCCAAATGACCCCATTTTGGAAAGTAGACACCCCAAGCTATATACTGAGAGGCATGTCGAGTCCATGGAATATTTTATATGTTGACACAAGTTGCGGAAAAAATATTTTTTTTTATTTTTTTTGCACAAAGTTGTCACTAAATGATATATTGCTCAAACATGCCATGGGCATATGTGGAATTACACCCCAAAATACATTCTGTTGCTTCTCCTGAGTACGGGGATACCACATGTGTGAGACTTTTTGGAAGCCTAGCCGCGTACGGGACCCCAAAAACCAAGCACCGCCTTCAGGCTTTCTAAGGGTGTCAATTTTTGATTTCACTTCTCACTGCCTATCACAGTTTCGGAGGCCATGGAATGCCCAGATGGCACAAAACCCCCCCAAATGACCCCATTTTGGAAAGTAGACACCCCAAGCTATTTGCTGAGAGGTATTGTGAGTATTTTGCAGATCTCGCTTTTTGTCACAAAGTTTTGAAAATTGAAAAAAAAAAGAAAAAAAAAAAATGTACTTTCTTCATTTTCAAAAACAAATGAGAGCTGTAAAATACTCACCATGCCTCTCAGCAAACAGCTTGGGGTGTCTACTTTCCAAAATGGGGTCATTTGGGGGGGTTTTGTGCTATTTTGGCATTTTATGGCCTTCAAAACTGTGATAGGTAGTGAGGAGTGAAATCAAAAATTTGCGCCCTTAGAAATCCTGGAGGCGGTGCTTGGTTTCCGGGGTCCCGTACGTGGCTAGGCTCCTAAAAAGTCCCACACATGTGGTATCCCCGTACTCAGGAGAAGCAGCAGAATGTATTTTGGGGTGCAATTCCACATATAACCATGGCATGTGTGAGCAATATATCATTTAGTGACAACTTTTTGTAATTTTTTTTTTTTTTGTCATTATTCAATCACTTGGGACAGAAAAAAAAAATATTCAATGGGCTCAACAGGCCTCTCAGCAATTTCCTTGGGGTGTCTACTTTCTAAAATGGGGTCATTTGGGGGGGGGGTTGTGCTATTTTGGCATTTTATGGCCTTCAAAACTGTGATAGGTAGTGAGGAGTGAAATCAAAAATTTGCGCCCTTAGAAATCCTGAAGGCGGTGCTTGGTTTCCGGGGTCCCGTACGTGGCTAGGCTCCTAAAAATTCCCACACATGTGGTATCCCCGTACTCAGGAGAAGCAGCAGAATGTATTTTGGGGTGCAATTCCACATATAACCATGGAATGTGTGAGCAATATATCATTTAGTGACAACTTTTTGTAATTTTTTTTTTTTGTCATTATTCAATCACTTGGGACAGAAAAAAAAAATATTCAATGGGCTCAACATGCCTCTCAGCAATTTCCTTGGGGTGTCTACTTTCTAAAATGGGGTCATTTGGGGGGGTTTTGTACTGCCCTGTCATTTTAGCACCTCAAGAAATGAGATAGGCAGTCATAAATTAAAAGCTGTGTAAATTCCAGAAAATGTACCCTAGTTTGTAAACGCTATAACTTTTGCGCAAACCGATAAATATACGCTTATTGACATTTTTTTTACTAAAGACATGTGGCTGAATACATTTTGGCCTAAATGTATGACTAAAATTGAGTTTATTCGATTTTTCTTATAACAAAAAGTAGAAAATATCATTTTTTTTCAAAATTTTCGGTCTTTTTCCGTTTATATCGCAAAAAAAAAAAATCGCAGAGGCAATCAAATACCATTAAAAGAAAGCTCTATTTGTGGGAAGAAAAGGACGCAAATTTTGTTTGGGTACAACATTGCATGTCCGCACAATTTACAGTTAAAGCAGCACAGTGCAAAATTCTGAATTCACCTCTGGTCCTTTAGCTACCAAATGGTCCGGGGCTTAAGTGGTTAAATCTGTTCATAGATGTTTTGTTTTTTTCACTCAGCCAGGTAGATGGAGGAATTCTCCCCATTGATACATTGTATTCTGGCGGCGAGACTCTACTCTGTCAGAATACGCAGATTTTTGTTCTACAATTAAGGCCTCTGTTTTCTGAAAATATACTATGTTGCAGGCGCTTTTAGATAATGTAATAACTAAAAATTAAGATTTTATATGTGTGAGAAAAAAAATGCTCTAGAGAGGAAATTATTAAATCCAGGAGGAAGATTTTTTGGTGGAAAGTGTTAACTGCACTCACACTTTAATTTCAATTGCTCTGTTACCATTCTTTATACACACATGTGCAATCTGTGCTGTTTTTTTTTTTTTACAACCTCCAGCACAGGGCACTAAAATCCTGCTGTGGATGGCCCACCCAGATTGGTTTCATTAAGTTTATGGCTTATGTGTGTTTTAACCTCTTAACCACTTCAATACTAGTGATGAGCCGAACACCCCCGGGTTCGGTTCGCACCAGAACCCGCGAACGGACCGAAAGTTCGTACGAACATTAGAACCCTATTAAATACAATGGATGCGAACGTTCGAATTCTAAAGTGCTAATTATAACAACTATTATGCATGTTATTGTCCTAAAAAGGGTTTGGGAACCTGGGTTCTGCACCAGGGGACATGTATCAATGCAAAAAGAAGTTTTAAAAACGGTCGTTTTTTGGGAGCAGTCATTTTAATGATGCATAAAGTGAAAAAAAAAAAGTCAAATATTCCTTTAAATATCGTACCTGGGGGGGGTGTCTAAAGTATGCCTGTGAAGTGCCACGTGTTTCCCGTGTTTAGAACTGTCCCTGCACAAAATGACACTTCTAAAGGAAAAAAAAGCCATTTAAAACTGCTTGCGGCTTTAATGTAATGTCAGGTCCCGGTAATATGGATGAAAATCTTTAAGAAAAATGGCATAGCTACCCCATCACCCCCCCCCCACCCCAGCCCATTACCAGCCCCTTTGGGTCTTGTATGGATATTAAGGGGAACACCGCACACAAAATAAAAAAGGCCCTATATACTCTGAACAGCCGTATACAGGCGGTGCATACAAGACAGGGACTGTAGGTTTGTTCTTATGTAGAATGTGTTTGTAATTTTGAACAGGTACATTGTTTAAGTGTAGCTCCAGCCCAAAAATCTATTTTTAAACTTTTTGGAAAACATAGGTAAGGGTTATCACCCCTGTAACATTTGTTTTGCTGTCTGTGCCCCTGTTCAGAACATTTCACCTCACCTTCCGTCCCAATGACAACTGTTTTTGAAATGTGGTGTTTTTCTTGAAACAAGGATTGGTGGTAAAGCATCAGTACAGAGGAGACACCTTTCTCCCATATTAATTCTTACAGGAGAGAATTTTCCTTCCTAGGGGTAGATTTCCTCTCACTTCCTGTTGTCTTCTTGCGTTTGCAAGTAGGAGTCGTTTGTAAGTTGGATGTTTGAAAGTAGGGACCTGCCGTATATACTCTGCAGAAATAGGCCCCTTAGTTGTTGGTGTTGGCACAACACTGTAAGCACTCACAGTTACTCTTGGTTGGTGCTGGAACGCCCTGCTGTCAACTATTATATCAGGAATTGTAATTACATATAATTGTTGAACAGTGGTAGTAAAAATTGGGCCTTTGATGGTGGTGCTGGTGCCACAACACTGTAAGCCCTGACAGTTACTCTTGGTGGGTGCAGCAATGGGCCCTGCTGTGAATTATTAGATCAAGAATTGTAATTGCATGCCCCTGTTGAACAGGGGCTGAAAAATTGGGCCTTTCGTGGTGGTGGTGGTGGTGTTGCCACAACACTGTAAGCCCTCAGAGTTACTCTTGGTGGGTGCAGGAATGGGCCCTGCTGTGAATTATTAGATCAAAAATTGTAATTACATGCCCCTTTTGAACAGGGGCTGAAAAATTGGGCCTTTCGTGGTGGTGGTGGTGGTGGCGTTGCCACAACACTGTAAGCCCTCAGAGTTACTCTTGGTGGGTGCAGCAATGGGCCCTGCTGTGAATTATTAGATCAAGAATTGTAATTACATGCCCCTGTTGAACAGGGGCTGAAAAATTGGGCCTTAGGCACTGGTGGCACAACACTGCAACCCCTCACAGATACTGTACTTGGAGCACAGCAATGAGCCCTGTTGCAAAGTATTGCTTCAAAAATTGTAATGACACGCCCCTGTTAAACAGGGGCTGAAAAATTGGGCCTTAGGCACTGGTGGCACAACACTCCAACCCCTCACAGATACTGTACTTGGAGCACAGCAATGAGCCCTGTTGCAAAGTATTGCTTCAAAAATTGTAATTACACGCCCCTGTTAAACAGGGGCTGAAAAATTGGGCCTTAGCCACTGGTGGCGGCACCCATAAACAAAAATGATCTTCCAAGCTATCATCATCAATCGTATCATTGAGGACTCGGAGGAGGAGGATAGCCAGTCAACATAACAGCACAGGCACTCAGCATCAGCATCAGTCTTGAAGGGATGTGACATGTTAAAATCAATTAGTCTGTTATATCAGCATCAGGTGTGTGGTAGCTGGTGGTGATCCAAGACTGGTTCATCTTGATGAAAGTCAGTCGATCAACCGAGTCGGTGGACAGGCGCACCCTGTGATCCGTGACAAATCCTCCAGCAGCACTGAATGTGCGTTCCGAAAGAACGCTGGATGCAGGACAGGCCAGTAGCTCAGATGCATACTGTGCAAGCTCTGGCCAGTGATCCATCCTCAAGACCCAGTAAGCCAGAGGATTTTCGGTGGGGAAGGTGTCCAAGTCTGACCTTGCCCCTAGATATTCCTGCACCATGTTTATCAGACGCTGGCGATGGTTGCTGGAACCGATCATACTTTGGGGCTGCGGACTAAAGAATTGTCTGAACGCATCGGTCAGACGGCCACCTTCCCCACCGCTCCTTCTTTGACTGGCCGAAGCCTCAGCAACTCGTTGTCCAGGACCAGGAGTTTGTAACCTCCCAGTCTCTGGGAACGCGTTGCACAGACCTTTCTGCAAGGCCTCCCGGAGTTGTCTCATCCTCTGCTCCCTCTGCGACGGTAACATAAGGTCCGCAACCTTACCCTTGTACCGTGGATCAAGGAGAGTGGCCAGCCAGTAATGGTCCCTCTCCTTGATCCAAAGAATACGAGGATCCTTCCGCAGACTTTGCAGGATCAGGGAGGCCATGCAGCGTAGGTTAGCTGAGGCATTCGGTCCGGAGTCCTCTGGGTCACTAAGGACGACATGATCCGCAGCCACCTCCTCCCAGCCACGTACAAGTCCACTGGTTTCTTGGGACTGTAAATCATCCCTAAAAGACTGCTGCTGATGATGCTGAGTGCCAGCCTCCACCTCCATGCTGACACAATCCTCCTCCTCCTCCTCCTCCTCCTCTTCCTGTGCGATGGGTGGGACAGAAGGAACACTGTCTGGGTAAAGGGGGCCTTGAGAGGCAAGGAAGTCCTCCTCTTCCTGCCTCTGTTCTGCCTCAAGTGCCCTGTCCATTATTCCACGCAGCGTGTGCTCCAACAGGTGGACAAGAGGTACAGTGTCACTGATGCATGCACTGTCACTGCTCACCATCCTCGTGGCCTCCTCAAATGGTGCCAGGACAGTGCATGCATCCCTGATCATGCCCCACTGGCGTGGAGAAAAAAAAACAAGCTCCCCTGACCCTGTCCTGGTGCCGTAGTCGCACAGGTACTCATTGATGGCCCTCTGCTGCGTGTGTAGCCGCTGCAGCATGGCCAACGTTGAGTTCCACCTGCTGGGCATGTCACATATAAGGCGGTTCTTGGGCAGGTTCAACTCCTTTTGCAGCTCAGCCAGGCGAGCACTGGCATTATAAGATCTGCGGAAATGCACACAGACTTTCCTGGCCTGCCTCAGGACATCCTGTAAGCCCGGGTACCTGCCCAAGAACCGCTGCACCACCAGGTTAAGGACGTGAGCCACACAGGGCACATGGGTCAGTTGTCCCTGTCGGAGGGCGGAGAGGAGGTTGGTGCCATTGTCGCAAACCACCATTCCTGGCTTAAGTTGGCGTGGCGTCAACCACCTCTCGGCCTGGCCCTGCAGAGCAGACAGGACCTCTGCCCCAGTGTGGCTTCTGTCCCCCAAACACACCAGCGCAAGCACGGCATGGCATCTTTTTGCCTGCGTACTTGCGTAGCCCCTTGAACGGCTACGGAGCACCGCTGGTTCAGAGGACAAAGCACAGGAAGAGGCCATGGAGGAAGAAGAAGAGGAGGGGGTGGAGGAGAGAGGTGTGTCACAACCAGTAGTAGCATTTTGGAGGCGTGGCGGTGGAACAACCTCCAACACTACTGCACCTTGTCCTGCATCCTTCCCAGCTGCCAAAAGAGTGACCCAATGGGCCGTGAAAGAAAGGTAACGTCCCTGTCCATGCCTGCTGGACCATGAGTCAGCGGTAATATGCACCTTACCACTGACCGCCCTGTCCAGCGAGGCCAAGACATTGCCTTCCACATGCCGGTAGAGAGCCGGAATAGCCTTCCGTGAGAAAAAGTGGCGTTTGGGAACCTGCCACTGAGGAACCGCACATTGCACAAACTCACGGAAGGGGGCCGAGTCTACCAACTGAAAAGGCAGCAGTTGAAGCGCTAGCAATTTAGCCAAGCTAGCATTCAACCGCTGGGCATGTGGATGGCTGGGAGTGAACTTCTTTCGACGGTCCAGCAGCTGGGGCAGGGAAATTTGCCTGCTAGAATCGGACGTCGGTGTACTGCTAGCAGAGTGGCCGCAAGTACTTGGCTGTGACACACCTAATTCTACACCTTCATTCCTCTCAGTGCATGTTTCAGAGAGGACTGAAGTTATAGTGGGGTTGGAGATCCCAGCTGATGCGGTGCAAGGAGAGGTCCGCTTTGTTCTTTGGTGTGGGTCTTTGAGGTAGGCTTGCCAACGAGCTGCATGGCAGGTCAACATATGTCTGGTCAGGCATGTGGTACCCAAGCGGCTGATGTTTTGGCCACGCGATATACGCTTGAGACATATGTTGCAAACAGCAGCTGTGCGATCTGATGCACTAGCCTCAAAAAAGGCCCACACCAAAGAACTTTTTGAATGACGGGCAGAGGCAGCGCCCTGCACAGGCGGAGCTCTGCGGTGTGATTCCGTCGGTGTACTGCCCTTACGCTGGCCACCAAAGGGCATCCTGCCTCGTTGGAGATGTGCCTCCTCCTCATCCTCCTCCTCCTCCTCTCTCCTATTAGGCACCCACGTGGAGTCAGTGACCTCATCATCCCCTCCCTCCTCATCACTGGAGCCAATCTGGCAGTATGCTGCAGCTGCTGGAACATGACTGCCAGATTGGTGTCCTTCTTGAGCATCCCCTCTGTCTGCTCTCACGCTACTGCCTTCCTCTAGCTGGGTTTCATCATCAGACCCTTCGAAACGCTGGGCATCCTCCTGGAGCATGTACCCAACACTGTGCTCAAACAGTTCGGGGGACTCCTCAGGAGGAGGACATGGTGGGTCTAGGGAAGGAGTGACTGATGATGAGTCTGACATTGATACCAGGGAAGAGGACGCTTTGGCAGCTGCTTTGCCAGTACCCTGAGCCTGGGTGAGAGAGGATGAGGAGGAGGAGGAGGGCTTGGTCATCCACTCTACCAAGTCTTCGGCATGATGTGGCTCAACATGTCCAGCTGCCGAAAATAAGGACAAGCGTGTCCCATGGCCATGTGCTGATGACAATGCACCGCGTCCACGACCAGCACTGTTGCCCCCAGACACAGAGCCTGCTTGCCCTCTTTTATTGCCTCCTGACTGTCTGCCTCTCCTTGTTTGCCTTCCAGACATTCTAATGGATGGCCTGCAGGGAGATGGGAAAAAAGCAATAAGGGCTACCTTCAGATGACCTTCTCTGTCCCTTTACTTAAGGATTTCTAAATATGGTTGAGGATGATTGCTTTCGCACAGAATAGCACAATGACAATTTCACTGACTGTCCAAAAAACAAGGATTTCAAAGATGGTTGATGAGGAATGCTTTAGCACAGTATAGCACAATGAGAATTTCCCTCACTGTCCTTCCCTGTCCCTACAAACAAGGATTAGCACAGTAAAACACACTGACACTCTCCCTACCTATAGTTTTCTGTCCCTATAAAAAATGTTTTTTTAAAGATGGTTGATGATGAATGCTTTAGCACAGTATAGCAGAATGAGAATTTCCCTCACTGTCCTTCCCTGTCCCTACAAACAAGGATTAGCACAGTAAAACACACTGACACTCTCCCTACCTATAGTTTTCTGTCCCTATAAAAAATGTTTTTTTTAAAGATGGTTGATGATGAATGCTTTAGCACAGTATAGCACAATGAGAATTTCCCTCACTGTCCTTCCCTGTCCCTACAAACAAGGATTAGCACAGTAAAACACACTGACACTCTCCCTACCTATAGTTTTCTGTTCCTATAAAAAATTTGTTTTAAAGATGGTTGATGATGAATGCTTTAGCACAGTATAGCACAATGAGAATTTCCCTTACTGTCCTTCCCTGTCCCTACAAACAAGGATTAGCACAGTAAAACACACTGACACTCTCCCTACCTATAGTTTTCTGTCCCTATAAAAAATGTTTTTTTAAAGATGGTTGATGATGAATGCTTTAGCACAGTATAGCACAATGAGAATTTCCCTCACTGTCCTTCCCTGTCCTTACAAACAAGGATTAGCACAGTAAAACACACTGACACTCTCCCTACCTATAGTTTTCTGTCCCTATAAAAAATGTTTTTTTAAAGATGGTTGATGATGAATGCTTTAGCACAGTATAGCACAATGAGAATTTCCCTCACTGTCCTTCCCTGTCCCTACAAACAAGGATTAGCACAGTAAAACACACTGACACTCTCCCTACCTATAGTTTTCTGTCCCTATAAAAAATGTTTTTTTAAAGATGGTTGATGATGAATGCTTTAGCACAGTATAGCACAATGATAATTTCCCTCACTGTCCTTCCCTGTCCCTACAAACAAGGATTAGCACAGTAAAACAGACTGACACTCTCCCTACCTATCCTTCTCTTTCCCTAAACTAAAGGAATCCAGGTTAAGCAAGAAAAAAAAATGTCACTGTCCCTGCCTATGCTTCTCTTTCCCTGCTCCGGAACACACTACACTAGGCCGCCGTGCTGGCGGCCTTTTATAGTGTGGGGCGTGTACTAAACACCCTCAGCAATAATTGGCCACAGGCATCCTGCCTGTGGCCAATCACTGCTCTCCTCGCTGCCGGCGCTGTGATTGGCCAAGCATGTGGGTCACAGTGCATGCTTGGCCAATCACAGCACCTGGATGACACTGCGATGGCGTAGTGCATTGTGGGCCGCGAATTAGGCGCGAACGGCCCAAATCGTTCGTTGTTCGGCGAACGATCGAACAGCCGATGTTCGAGTCGAACGTATGTTCGACTCGAACACCGAGCTCATCCCTATTCAATACAGGGCACTTTCACCCCCTTCCTTCCCAGGCCAATTTTCAGCTTTCAGCGCCCTCGTACTTTAAATGACAATTGTGCAGTCATGCTACGCTGTACCCAAATGAAATTTTTATCATTTTGTTTACACTAATAGAACTTTCTTTTGGTGGTATTTATTCACGACTCAGGTTTTTATTTTTTGCGATATAAGCGAAAAAAAGAGCGGAAATTTTGAAAAAAAAAATATTTCTACTTTCTATTTTAAAAGAAATCCAATAAAATAAAATGTTGTCAAATTTAAGCCAAAATGTATTCTGTTACATGTCTTTGGTAAAAAAAAATCCCGTTAAGTGTATAACAATTGGTTTGTGTGATCACGGACAGATGTACGCAGATGATCATGTACAGACATGCACAGACGATTACGGACATATGTGTGCAGATGATCATTAGGACATATGTGGGGGTCAGGTGTTTTTTAATGTGTGGGGACATGTGCGGGGACATGTGTGTGGGGTGACAGTGTTTTGGGGACACTATTTTGGTGACATGTGTGTGTTTACACTATGTGGGGATATGTCAAGGACTCCAAAGACATGCTGGTAGGTTAAAGTGGTTGTAAACCCACTTTTTTTTTTTGGCCCACCTGCAAGAGAAAGGCATAATGAGCTATTATGACTAGCATAATGGCTCATTATGTTCCACTTACCTTAGATCGGGGCCCCCGAAGCCGTCCTCGTCCCTCTGTCCAGCCGCAGACATCACTGCGGCGATAGCCGGAATGTTACTTCCGGGTATCGCCGCACCAGCCAATCACAGCGCCGCTCCGGCGCTGTGATTGGCCGGAGCGGCGGAGACGTCACTCTGCGCATGCGCGTGGGAGGCGTCCCACTCGGCTACGCCCAGCGATTGCTGGGAAGTAGCCGAGTATGTGAATGGGATTAACCCCATAAATGCGCCGTTGTCTACGGCGCACATGCGCCGTAGATAGCGGCGCTTGTCATTTTAGTAAATATCTCCTAAACCGTGTAGGTTTAGGAGATATTTCTTGCACCTACAGGTAAGCCTTAATCTAGGCTTACCTGTAGGTGCAAGTTGAAAAAGTGGGTTTACAACCACTTTAATTGGATCTTGTCCAAATTGGCCCAGTATATATGTGTACATATATGTGTACGAATGTGTGTCCCAAGCGTGTCTAGATCCTACGGGGTAAATGACCGCACCAGCCAGGCACCAGCAAAAAGCACCTTGAGGCGATTCAGTTCGCATTTGTAGCGCTAAAAAGTTACTCATTCATTCATTCGTTCATTCATTCATGTGTGGGAACACTGGGTGTAAAAAGGTGTAAAAAACAGCTCATACTCACGGATCACTGGCCGGCCGCAGAGATCCGCTCTCCTCTCCTCACTGACAACTTCCGTGTGAGGAGAGACGATTGCCTACTAACCGGCTCTCTATTTACATCATATGACGGCTGCGATTTTTTTTACCAAAACCATGTAGCAGAATACATATTGGCCTAAATTAATGAATAAATTCAATTTTTTTACATTTTTTTTTATTGGATGTGTTTTATAGCAGAAAGTAAAAAACATAGTTACAAAATTGTCAGTCTTGTTTTGTTTATAGCGCAAAAAATAAAAACCGCCGAGGTGATCGTATATCACCAAAAGAAAGCTCTATTTGTGGGGGAAAAAATGCAACAGTTTTATTTGGGTACAGCGCCGCACGACCGCACAATTGTCAGGTTTTTTTTTTTTTTTTTTAGTTTAATATATTTTTAATGAACAAAGGGTATGCAAATACACAGAACAAAAAGAATAGAACAGTTAGAAAAGAAGTTATTATTCAAATTAGTCAAAGATGAGTAGGTCAAGGGCCTCTAATGGGAATCCTTAAGGGGATAATTTTTAGAATGAAAAGAATGCGGGGTAGTATGTTCATCTTGATTTATGTTTACCTTGCCTAGCCATGAGTGTGACAGGGAGGACCATTTCCTAAGGCCAGTTTGAATGTTGTTCAGAAGAGGAATATAATTATGTTTGAAAAGGGAGTGGAGATGTGGGGTAAGGTATTTGCCAAGATATTTCATACGTGTGTTTTCCCAGCGAAAGGGGAAGAGAGGTTTTAATTGAACAGCAACTGATTGGGGAACTGTAATATTTAAAATCTCAGATTTTGCTAGATTCATTTTGAAATTTTAAAAAGTTTGGAAGGTAGAAAATGCAGACATTAAGTTTGGTAATGAAATGCATGGTTGTTGAATGAAAAATAAGATGTCATCAGTGTAGGCTGCATATTTTTATAGTCTATGTATAGTGTCTATGTATAGTGTCCTATCCCTGTATGTATAGTGTCCTATTCCTATTGTGTCTCATTGTGGCCAGAAAAGGTTAAAGGGAAATGGCAAAGAGGAGGGGGGATAGGGGACATCCCTGTCTGGTACCATTATGCAATGTGAAGGGGTCGCTTAGAGAGCCATTAATGTGAATTTGTGCGGAGGGACTAAAATAAAGGGAAGAAATGCGGTGATACATCTTGGGGCCAAGGCCAAAGGGTTGTCATAAGATAGTCCCAGGCCAACCTATCGAATGCTTTTTCAGCATCTGTGGAGAGAAGAAGGGTGGGCTGGGAGCATCTACGGACATAATGTATCAAAGACAAATTGTGAAGGGAGTTGTCTCTGGCCTCCCTATGGGGTATGAAGCCAGTTTGGTCAGCTGTAATCCACCGAGGTTGAAGGGGGAGTAATCTGTTCGCCATGACCTTGGCATACAGTTTGGTGTCAATATTTAAAAGAGAGATGGGCCTATAGCTACCACACTGGGTAGGGTCCTTGTCCGGTTTAGGGATGACGGTTATGTGGGCGGAAAGGGATTCAGGGCAAAGACCAGATTTATGGGAAATGGAGTTTGCGTATGCAGTAAAACGGGCCCAGGGGCTTTGACTGAAGGAGAGGTTTTCAATGCACTTTGGAATTCTTCTATGGAAAAGTCACTTTCCAATTGTTTAAGGGCCGATTTTGATAATTTGGGTAGATTGGCATCTTTCAAATATGAAAGTATGCGTTTGCGTTTTTCAGGTTGCGGCACAGTTGCCAAGCCGCCCTCCACATTGTATAAGTCAGCATAAAATTACCTAAAAGCCTTGGAGATTTGGGGGTTGCATGTACTAATTCCCCTAATGGGAGTTTTATTTTAGGTATAAAAGATAGGGTTTTTTTTAGCCTGGAGGGATCTAGCCAATAGTTTACCTGGTTTGTTTCCCCACTCATAGACTTTTTGAGAAATGTAGTGAAATTTCCGTTTAGTATCCAGGTCAAGGAGAGTTTTACAGTAAGTTCCTCTCTTTTAAGAGAGAGGGCTTTGAGGTGTGAAGCATGTAGAGACAGTTTATGTTGTTTATCTAGATCGGTAATTTGTTCTAAGTTGTTGACCATGCTCTCTTTTTCTCCTTGCACCTAATTCAATGAGGCTACACCTCATGGAAGCCTTATGGGCCTCCCATAAGACAGAAGGGGAGGTATCCGAGGATGCATTTTCTTTGAAGTACTGTAATAAAGTAGAGGATAGTATGGAAACCTCTGTTGGATTAGTGATAAGAGAATCATTAAGCCTCCAGTTATTGGTGCGGTGAGGCAAAGTGGGCATGGTCAAGCGAATGGAAACAGGTGCATGATCCGAGGGAGCTGCAGTACCTATGCAAGCTGAGCGTAGGAGAGGGAGGTGATCCAGATTTTTTAAATCTATTCTGGAGTATGAGTGGTGTGTTTTAGAGAAGTGGGAGTAGTCGCTTCCTTTAGGGTGAAGTAAGCACCAAGCGTCTATAAGTTGAAGATACAGGACTCTTTTTTTGACATGTGCTAGTATCAAGGGGATGCCATACACAGACATCCAATACAGTGATCAGATCATTGGGCTGCACTTAAGGAATCAGGAACAGAGTAAGTGAATATATATATATATATATTTATTGAAGATAAAGACACACGTGAAATCAAACAACAGCAAACCATAAACAAGAAATGAATACAAAGAGAACACAACAAACCCCAAAAACACCTAACATCTAACTAATATATACAAGTAAAGGGAACACACATACATAAACAAGGCAGGGACGAGAGACAAGGGGAGCAGAAGGCCAGGTACTGGGAGCAGTCAGCAAGGGGGAGCTGGAAGCCGGTATCATGGGACAGGTCTCAGGGACAGGATACAAGAAACAGAGTCCAGGACAAGGCAGGAAATGGATCAGGATCAGGTTCAGGCAAACGGATCAAGTTCAGGCAGGGACAAGGCTTGCAGAAGGAATTCTGGAGCATTGAGCTTTGGTTAAGGGCGGGCTTATATAGTCCAGCAGACCCAGATCAGGTGTGTTTGATGGCTGGTTGAAAGTCTTGGTGGGGAGACACCCGCTGGTGGCCACCAGAACTACACCCACTGGTGCCGAACGCAACAGTGCAACCAGAAGGTGAGCCCAGTAATGACACCATTCCTGACAGCTAGTCTTTTGAATGGGATATTTGAACGGCCCTGGGAGGTGTCAATGGTGGATCCCAAAGGCATATTTATGTCCCCCGCTAGAACTATCAAGCCCTCAGCAAAGTGTGAAAGTTTTGTAGGAGTTTGGGTAAAAAAAGCGCGTTGGTTGTGGTTAGGGCAGTAAACGTTCGCTAGGGTGCACTTAGTGTTGCCCATAAACCCTTTGAGAAAAAGGAAACGACCATGATCGTCCGCTAACATTTCAGTAAGATGGAAAGATGCACTCTTACTGAACCCAATGGCTACTCCTTTGGCCTTATTGGAGTCAGATAGACTGCAATATCATTGTGGGAAGTACTGTGTGTTTAATTTGACAGATGTTGAATGGGTTAAATATGCTTCCTGGAGGAAAGCAATCGAACAAGATACATTTTTTAATTCCCGCATCACTTGATGCCTCTTTGCGGCCACATTAAGGCCTCTGACATTATAAGAAAGAACCGTTAAAGTAGTATCAGTGGTGAGTGGACCTTCAGTTCAAATAACCATGAGTGCCAGCAAAAAAGGAATGGTGATAGGAATGGGGTGAGGGAGATAGAAAAAGGCCAGAAAAGAAAAGGAGAAAAAACACATACTGTAAACTCTGTGACAGTCTGTAAAACAGATGGGAATAGAGGGAGAATCACGCAGAAAACGGCGGTGGTCTCAGTGGGGATGGAGGGAGCAAGCAGCCAGCATGGAATCCAGAAAGAGACCAATAAGAAGAGCACAGAGGCTGCCAACTCTCACCAACCCCAGGGGGAGAGGGGCAGGAGTCATACGCCACAAAAAGGGAAATAAACAGGGATCAGTAGGCTCTGCCATCATATGGCTTGTAAAGAAGGCATAAACAATTATAAACCCTAGCAATGCTCAGAACAGGGATATAACAAATCTTGTAAATTGTATCAGTAAACAACATAAAGCGATCCTGTAATGGGAGGTAAAACAGCAAACAGAACCGGGAGGATCACAGGTATACATTGAAAGAATGTGCTCGGAATTGGTCAAAGTAATAAGTCAACATCTTAGCATAGATTAGACATGTGCATTCGTTTTTGTCCGAATGCATTTTCGTCTGAATATCAGGTATTTGCGTTATCATTTTAACAAACAAAAACGAAAATGCAGAATCCGAAAACCAAAAGATCTGACATAAACAAATGCGTAATTTTCGTTTTCGTTGCAACAACAGTTCGATATAGATAGGAGATTCGACATGAGGCTGACAATAACAATCTGTGTCCATCGAACCTGTGGTCGAATGTGCCTAACCGTAACTCTATAGCCCCGTACACACGATCGGTTTGACTGATGAAAACCGTCCGATGGACGGTTTTCATCAGACCAACCGATCGTGTATGGTACCCATCGGTCTTTTTTCCATCGGTTGTAAAAAAAAGAACTTGTTTTAAAATTTTCCGATGGATAAAAAACCGATGGGAATTTCCGATCGTCTATGGGCAAGTCCATCGGTTAAAAAACCCACGCATGCTCAGAAACAAGTCGACGCATGCTCAGAAGCATTAAACTTCATTTTTCTCGGCTCATCGGAGTGTTTTACGTCACCGCGTTTGGAACGGTCGTTTTTTTGACTGATGGTGTGTGGCCAAGACTGATGAAAAACAGTTTCATCGGATTTCCGATGGACAAATCCATCGGACGAAAATCCATAGGTTATCCGATCGTGTGTACGGGGCTTATTAGTCCAAAATTATTCTACATAGAGAGAAAAGATTCGACATTATAGAGAAAAAAGATTCGACATTATAGAGAGAAAAGATCGCTGCTGGAATTGGGTGGGGGAAGTAAAATAAAAATAATGATGATGATGAATGTTGTTGGCTGATTGTAACCAAAGAGGAGGAGCAGTAAAATAGCTAGAACTAACTTGACAATTCAACGTGAACGACGAAGATTCGACAAAGCATCGAAAAACATACAAACGTTGAATCTGTCATTGAAGGCTTATGGTGTCTGTTGAAAGTTCTAAGAAGATTTGACGGTGCAGATAAACTGTACGACGCCGCAATCGTACATTTCCAGTCAAATACTCTGCCCATAGGCTATAGAAAAATTCTAATGTTGGTTGACTAGTAATAATAATTAATAAATATAATTATTACTAGTCATGCAATATTATAATTCTACTATAGCTGGCTTATAGGCGGAACATTCGACCGGAAATGTACGATTGCCGCGTCGTACAGTTTCGCTGCTCCGTCAAATCTTCTTTGAACATTCGACAG
This sequence comes from Rana muscosa, assembly GCA_029206835.1. Lineage (NCBI taxonomy): Eukaryota > Metazoa > Chordata > Amphibia > Anura > Ranidae > Rana > Rana muscosa. The sequence goes on along the minus strand of CM055116.1, from coordinate 35,392,331 downwards.
ACACCATAAGCCTTCGATGACAGATTCGACCTTAATTCAGATTTTCGGACGAATGCAATTTCTAACGAAAAACTAAATAAATAAAAACGAATTTCGGGAGTAACTAAATACATTTATTTTTCGAACGAAAACGAAATTCCGAAAAACAAAATATTTCAGTGTGCACATGTCTAGCATAGATGAATGAGAAAATGAGTTGTGAACTAGACACGTGCACTGCCGAAAAAGTATTTTTTTTTGTTTTCTTCATTTTTTTGCTTTTTTCGGAAATTCGGAAAATGTGTTTTTTTCGTTTTTTTTGCTTTTTTCGGAAATTCGGGAAATTCGGAAATTCGGAATTCCGAATTTCAGAATTACGATTTTTCGAATTCCGAATTTTCGAATTTCCAAAAAACGAATAAAACGAAAAAAGCAAAAAAACAAACAAAAAAAATGAATTTCTGATTTTCGGAAATTCGGAAATTCTAAAAATTCGGGATTTGGAAATTCAGCTTTCCAAATTTCCCATTTTCGAATTTTAGATTTTCGAATTTTCGAATCTCGAATTTTCTAAATTTCCAACTTTCGAATTTTAAAAATTCCGAATTTCCGAAATAGGGAAAATTCCGAATTTTGGAAATTCGAAAATCCGAATTTCGGAAATTCCCGAATTTCCAAATTTCCGAAATTTGGAAATTCGAAATCTCGGAAATCCGAAAATCCAAAAATTTGTAAATTGAAAAATTCGTAAATTGAAAAATTTGGAAATCCGAAAATTCGTAAATTGAAAAATTCAGAAATTCGGAAATTCAAAATTTCGGAAATCCGAAAATTCGGAAATTTGGAAATTCAGAATTAACAAATTTCTCTAAATTTGTGAAAAACGAATTAGAAACTAAACGAATTGCACATGTCTATTGTGAACTACAAGCAGAACAGAGAGATCTGGTAGCAAGGGAGATGAGTATGGACAAGGAGACATCGTAACCATTTTTCTGAGAGGAGCCTGGGGTAGAGACACGCTTCTGCTTGGATGGGGTTTTCCTCCATTGAGTGGCCCAGGGGCCGAGAAGATGGGTATGGGGTTCTGCCATCCTGGAAGCTCCAATTGCGGCATGTTTAGATCCTGGAGGAAAGTAGGGAGCTCCTCAGGGAACCGCAACGTGAAGGAGCGACTATTTTTAGTAGCTATTAAGCACAAAGGAAAGCCCCATTTATAGGTAACTCCATCTCCTTTTAGTTGACCCAAAAGAGGCTTCAAAGCCCTGCGACGATCGAGAGTCTCCTTGGAGATGTCAGGGAAGATATGGAGGGCAGCCCCATCAAAGTCAATGTTGGGAGTGTTCCGCAGTTTAGACATGATGGCATTTTTACCTTCAAAATAATGAAAGCGGCAGATCACATCCCTGGGTTGATCAGATGTGAAGCCTCAGGGCGCGGTGCACAAAGCAAAGCATCAGTGACAGGGTTGTCCAGAATGGTGTTAAGAATGCCCCGAATCAAGGGGTTCTAAGTCATTGACCCTGGTTGCCTCTGGTAACCCACAGATGCGCAGGTTGTTCCTGCGATTGCGATTTTCGAGGTCCTCGAGTTTGTATAATGAGGTCCTGTGTGCGTATGCCTATTGAGTGACAGTCTCTTGCAGTTCTTTTATGGCTGCCTCTTGGGAGTCTTGGCGCTGCTCTGTCTCCTCCACCCTGACAAGCAAATGCGCCATGTCTGCTCTCACCGCGGAGATCTCTTTTTTAATGGATTTCTCCATGCTGTGAAACATGCCTGCCATTTCCCTCTTAAGCACTTAAGCCCCGGACCATTTGGTAGCTAAAGGACCAGAGGTGATTTCAGAATTTTGCATTGCGCTGCTTTAACTGTAAATTGTGCGGACATGCAATGTTGTACCCAAACAAAATTTGCGTCCTTTTCTTCCCACAAATAGAGCTTTCTTTTAATGGTATTTGATTGCCTCTGCGACTTTTATTTTTTGCAATATAAATGGAAAAAGACCGAAAATTTTGAAAAAAAAAAGATATTTTCTACTTTTTGTTTTAAGAAAAATCGAATAAACTCAATTTTAGTCATACATTTAGGCCAAAATGTATTCAGCCACATGTCTTTAGTAAAAAAAATGTCAATAAGTGTATATTTATTGGTTTGTGCAAAAATTATAGAGTCTACAAACTAGGGTACATTTTCTGGAATTTACACAGCTTTTAATTTATGACTGCCTATCTCATTTCTTGAGGTGCTAAAATGGCAGGGCAGTACAAAACCCCCCCAAATGACCCCATTTTGGAAAGTAGACACCCCAAGGAAATTGCTGAGAGGCATGTTGAGCCCATTGAATATTTTTTTTTTGTCTCAAGTGATTGAATAATGACTAAAAAAAAAAAAAAGTTGTCACTAAATGATATATTGCTCACACATGCCATGGTTATATGTGGAATTGCACCCCAAAATACATTTTACTGCTTCTCCTGAGTACGGGGATACCACATGTGTGGGACTTTTTGGGAGCCTAGTCGCGTACGGGCCCCCGGAAACCAAGCACCGCCTTCAGGATTTCTAAGGGCGCAAATTTTTGATTTCACTCCTCACTACCTATCACAGTTTTGAAGGCCATAAAAGGCCAAAATAGCACAAAACCCCCCCAAATGACCCCATTTTAGAAAGTAGACACCCCAAGGAAATTGATGAGAGGCCTGTTGAGCCCATTGAATATTTTTTTTTGTCCCAAGTGATTGAATAATGACAAAAAATACAAAAAGTTGTCACTAAATGATATATTGCTCACACATGCCATGGTTATATGTGGAATTACACCCCAAAATACATTTTGCTGCTTCTCCTGAGTACAGGGATACCACATGTGTGGGACTTTTTAGGAGCCTAGCCGCGTACGGGACCCCGAAAACCAAGCACCGCCTTTAGGATTTCTAGGCACAAATTTTTGATTTCACTCCTCACTACCTATCACAGTTTTGAAGGCCATAAAATGCCAAAATAGCACAAAACCCCCCCAAATGACACCATTTTGGAAAGTAGACACCCCAAGCTATTTGCTGATAGGCATGGTGAGTATTTTACAGCTCTCATTTGTTTTTGAAAATGAAGAAAGAAAATATATATATATTTTTTTTAAATGTTCAAAACTTTGTGACAAAAAGCGAGATCTGCAAAATACTCACAATACCTCTCAGCAAATAGCTTGGGGTGTAAACAAATTGGGGTTTGGGGATGGGGATTTGCGCAAGTTCCGTTTATGTGTGGGTAAAGAAAAATGTCACCCACTGTGGATCATCTACCTGATGAGGTTGTTGCTGTAACCATATAAGCATGCATAATTAAGTGATAAAAGGGGGGAAGGGGGAGGGGAATTAGGGAAAGGGAAAGGAAAGGGAAGGGAATCAGTCTGTTTAGAGCAGACCGAAAAGCGGTTACTATAAGCAACAGATTGTAGATCCAGAAACGGAAATGATTATTGAATTTAATCATTTATTCCTATTATCATTTTAAATATATGTAAAAGGGAACATATAAAGATGCAGTGTTATTATCAAAAGTGAATGGTCATACAGTACATAAATTAATTGGAAACACCTAATAGACAGACAGGACAAACAAATAACTAAACATATAACAACACACTTGTCCGGACGTATGATTCAGTCTTATATTGATATGTAACCCAGTAAAGAATAGTATTTATTGTGTTAATTACCGTCCACCAGAGGATGTAAGGTAATCTAAGCCACGTAAGTGGATTTATTATTAAAGTCAAATGGGTTTTACATTTGGTATAAGGCTGAGCCTGATGGGGTGGGGGAAGGGGGAAACCAGGGAAGGGGGGTATTAGCGCTGGGGGCAACCTTTAGGACATGTATGGATTAGTACAAATGTCCTAGATGCAAGGTTTGCATTAGGTACATAATGGGAGTCCACAAATAGAAAGTTCCTTGAGGGTTGGAGGGGTTAGTTGATGTTCGTAAGAAAGCTGTTGTATTGGTAAATGGATAAATGTCCTCCAAGAGTTGTTGGCAAAGGAAGTTCATCAATATAATTATTGGTACAGAAATCTGTAATGCTTTTATAGCGTAGCTCTTACAACATAACTCTGGTATGCACATTTAGACAGTGTGTAATTGGACCCATTATCATTGTCTGCAGCTCGACTTCAACCCATAAATCAAGGTACATTACCATTGGGCGTCTCCGTGTTGGAACTGGATTTAGCCAATTCTTGTATTTAGATGGATCCCAAGTTACCTGACAACGGCTGATTTGAAAATGTTGTTTATGCCAAACCTGTATGGTGTGATGGCCGGTAACCGAAGCAGGTATTGGAGTGAAGTCCAGGTCCCCCGAGCGTTACCTTCACCGGTATCAGAAAGGAATCCAATGTGGCTACTTTTGAAGTGCCTGATGTCAGTAGCCGCGGTCGTTGCCGCTATCGTGGGTACTGACTGGGGCTTACGTTCCCCGAGCCATGTCGATCCACCCACTCCGTTCGGGACAACGTCACGTGACTGTGCGAGATGTGACGTCAACGCGTTTCGCCGTGCTCTGTGGCGTAGCTTCGTCTGGACGTATCGCGTCACTGGACGGAGCCCGTGTTTATATTTCACTGGGACCAGTGACGCGCCTCATTAAGGGGTTGAGTTGTGTGAAGGACAACCCTTAGTTGCGTCCTGTCTGAGTTTTTCCAATTACTATGAGACGTTCACCTTTTTGGAGTTAATCTCCATTGCCGCATGCATGACGCGGCCAGTTGAATCCATTTTGGATGGGAACTTTTAATAATCGAACTTTGTTTCTCTTCAGGTTCCATCTGACGGCATGGACATTCACACTTTTGTATTTGCTAGTAGTCACATAACGCATTTAGCAGGAGAGGCTAGATGCATTTTTCTTGGGGCTATTATGCAAAGGGAGAGGTCAGGGAGATGATTACATAATGCATATAGGGAAGAGGTCAATGCTAATGGCAGCCAATGGTATATACATCCTAGCAATGGAAGGAGAGAAGGGAAGGGATTAGGCAAGGGGAAAAACCACACACAACGGTGATCTAAAGTTGGTCACATGCCTACACTTAATTTAATTTATTATTAGGAAGGCTTGGAGAGCCCTTTTGCACAGGTCAGAGCAAAATGAAGGTAAAAATTAGGGAAAGGAGATAAGTAAAAGAATGATAAAAGATGAGCAATATTTTAATGTATATTTCAAGTGCCAGGAGAGGTTATTGATAAGGCAATGGGACCAATAGATGTTACCAAGACACTAAGTATAGTGTTAGTAAAGAGGGTTTTATATTTTTATAGTTATTAATAATTATGGCCTACCTCTAGGTTGGCAAGAACACCTGCAAGTTTAGCTCCGTGTTTAGGCCAACCGGGACAAGAGATTTTAAGCAATATACCCACCACTTCTCCTTTTGTAGGAGGATGCGATCGTAATCGCCTCTTCTGGTGGGCAGCTTGAGAACGTATATCCCTTTGACCATCATACCCCTAGAGCTACGCCCATGATGCTGGGCAAAGTGTTTGGCTAGGGGTTTCTCGGGAATTTTTTCTTTGTTATTAATTTCTCTCAAATGCTCACCGACTCGTATCCTCAGCGATCTCTTGGTCTTGCCCACATAAATCTTAGGGCAAGGACAAGTGATCATGTATATGACACGAGTGGTTGAGCAATTTATGAGGTCCCTAATCTGAAAGGATCTAATGCCCAAAGCGTCCATGAAAGTGTTAGTTCGATGGACATAAGGGCAAACCTGGCATCTATTGCACGGGAACATCCCTGTTGCCCGTGGATATTCATTGAGCCAGTTAGTTTGTGGCTCTTTAGTGAACTCTGATTTTACCAACATATCTCCAAGGTTTCTGGCTCGCCGTGCCACCAACATAGGTGATTTACCAACAATCCTGGCCAGATCTGGGGTGTTGGTCAAAATGCCCCAGTGCTTTTCCAGTATTTTTCGTACTGGTTCCCACTGGGACCCAAATGTTGTGATGATTCGTATTGGGTCATTGGTTTGTTGTAAGTCCTCATTGGTTATTTGTTTTTTTTGGGGCTAGAAGGTCAGAACGCTCTCTAGTTGCTGCTCTCTTCCTTGCCTGTTTGATCTGTCTATGTGAATAACCACGTTCTCGAAATCGAAGGTATAGTTCATGACTTTCTCGTCTGTAGTCCTCTACACTGGTACAGTTCCGTTTGATACGTAAGAACTGGCCCAGTGGAATCCCATTTTTTAACCAGTGAGGGTGGTGACTTGTAGAAAACAGCAGTGTATTTGCCGCTGTGTCCTTGCGATATGTGCAAGTTTTGAGTCTACCCTGTTTGAATGAAATTAGGAGGTCAAGGAAGGGTAATTTCTCATGATCAAATGTGTAGGTTAGATGTATATTCCGTTGGTTGGCATTAAGTTCCAACATAAATTGATGTAGCAGTTCTGGCGTTCCTCGCCATAGCATCAACACATCGTCGATGTACCGCCACCAGGTCATCACGTGGGGGCGGTACATCGTCGAGGAGTATACATCCTCCTCCTCCCACTGTCCAAGATGGATACAGGCATAGGCCGGGGCCCAGGCTGCCCCCATAGAAGTACCCCTTATCTGATGGTAGAATTTGTTCAAAAATAGCTTGGGGTGTCTACTTTCCAAAATAGGGTCATTTGGGGGGGGGGGTTTGTGCCATCTGGGCATTCCATGGCCTCCGAAACTGTGATAGGCAGTGAGAAGTGAAATCAAAAATTTACACCCTTAGAAAGCCTGAAGGCGGTGCTTGGTTTTTGGGGTCCCGTACGTGGCTAGGCTCCCAAAAGTCTCACACATGTGGTATCCCCATACTCAGGAGAAGCAACAGAATGTATTTTGGGGTGTAATTCCACATATGCCCATGGCATGTTTGAGCAATATATCATTTAGTGACAACTTTGTGCAAAAAAAAAAATAAAAAAATAAATTGTCTTTTTTCCGCAACTTGTGTCAACATATAAAATATTCCATGGACTCGACATGCCTCTCAGTATATAGCTTGGGGTGTCTACTTTCCAAAATGGGGTCATTTGGGGGGGTTTGAACTGTTCTGGCATTTTATACACAACATTAGGAAGCTTACATCCACTCTTCTAACCACTTGAAGACAAAGCCCTTTTTGACACTTTTTGTTTACATGAAAAAAAAAAATTTTTGCAAGAAAATTATGTTGAACCCCCAAACATTATATATATTTTTAAAGAAAAGGCCCTACAGATTAAAATGGTGGGTGTTTCATTTTTTTTTTCCTACACAGTATTTGCGCAGCAATTTTTTAAACGCATTTTTTGGGGGAAAAATACACTTTTTTTTTATTTTAATGCACTAAAACACACTATATTGCCCAAATGTTTGATGAAATAAAAAAGATGATCTTAGGCCGAGTACATAGATACCAAACACGACATGCTTTAAAATTTCGCACAAACGCGCATTGGCGACAAACTACATACATTTTTAAAAGCCTTTAAAAGCCTTTACAGGTTACCCCGTTAGATTTACAGAGGAGGTCTACTGCTAAAATTACTGCCCTCAATCTGACCTTCGCGGTGATACCTCACATGCATGGTGCAATTTCTGTTTACATATGACGCCAGACCGACGCTTGCGTTCGCCATTGGGCAAGAGCAGGGCAGGACAGGGGTGCTTTTTTTTTTTTTTTTTTTTTTTTTATTATTCATTTTGCTTTTTTATTTTATTTTTAAATTGTTCCTTACATATTTATTTTTTTTAATCATTTTTATTGTTATCTCAGGGAATGTAAATATCCCCTATGATAGCAGTGACAGGTACTCTTTTTTTGAAAAAACTGGGGTCTATTAGACCCTAGATCTTTCCTCTGCCCTCAAAGCATCTGACCACACCAAGATCGGTGTGATAAAATGCTTTCCAAATTTCCCAATTGCGCTTTTTATATCCGGGGGGGGACATTCCCTCCCACTGCTTGTAAAAGCAGTCCAGAGGCTAATTAGCCACTAGGATTGCTTTTACATGAAAGCCGGCCGCTGGCTGAAAATAATGATACCAAGATGATACCTAAACCCGCAGGCATCATTCTGGTATAAACATTCAAAGTCCAGCAACATACCAGTACGTTGCTGGTCCTTGTTGGACATGTATTGTAATCTTTTTTTTTTCATGCAGCCAGTTGGCTGAACGAAAAAAGAGATTGATCGGTGGGTATGCCCACCATTAGAATACCTCCCTTCATTCACCCACTTCTAATGATGGGCATACATGCACCATTTATATATGCCGAAGCATGGGGGCATCCTCCCACAAAAAAGTTATGCCGCACACACATGGTCAGACTTTTCCACGGGCAAGCCTCCGTCTGAATTTCGACCGTATGTACGCGGCATTAGGAGCAAAATCGCTCCTCCGCCCCTGCTGCCCCAATGCTTCGGCATATATGCTTTTTTTTTAACTGTGGTGGTGAAATCACCTCCTACAGCACTGGAGTCGCAGGGATCAGGCCTGTCTCTGCGAACGCTGCAGTTATTATGTGTGTTGTGTTTTGTAAGTGACAGTGATCGATCGATACTGCACTTGGGTGGCCTGGGCTGGACGGAAGGGCAAAACGCAGGTGCTAGCAGGTATCTGAGCTGATCCCGCTAACACTGCGTTTTTGGGAACCCTAAACTGCTGGGGACGCTAGTATAGATCTGATCAGATCAGATATTGATCTGTTCAGATACTATACCACTAAGGGAGGTGTATGCTTCACGCATGGATGTTAGCGTTACTGGCACTAACCTGACGCTGCCTGGGGTGTGACGCAGACCCTCTCTGATGCTAAAACCTGATTGATCTCACCCGCCGGGCGATCAGGGGGTTAAACGTTTATTGGGTTATATATACGGCGGGTGCCCTGACACTATAAAAAGCAAACTAACTAACCAGCGTCACCCGTAACACTTATATGGTGATCACTGGTGAAAGGGTTAACTAGGGGCAATTAGGGGGTTAAAACCTTTATTAGATAATATATGGGGGTACCTGACGCTATAAAAACCTGCGGCGAACCTAAAAAAAATTACTGGCTACCGATCGGCATCACCGACACTAAAGCCCCGTAAACACGATCGGTTTGACTGATGAAAACCGTCCGATGGATGGTTTTCATCAGACCAACCGATCGTGTATGGTACCCATCGGTCTTTTTTCCATCAGTTGTAAAAAATAGAACTTGTTTTAAAATTTTCCGATGGATAAAAAACCGATGGGAATTTCCGATCGTCTATGGGCAAGTCCATCGGTTAAAAAACCCACGCATGCTCAGAATCAAGTCAACGCATGCTCAGAAGCATTAAACTTCATTTTTCTCGGCTCATCGGAGTGTTTTACGTCACCGCGTTTGGAACGGTCGGTTTTTTGACTGATGGTGTGTGACCAAGACTGATGAAAAACAGTTTTATCGGATTTCCGATGGAAAAATCCATCGGATGAAAATCCATAGGTTATCCGATCGTGTGTACGGGGCTTAAGACAGCGATCAGAAAAACGATCGCTTAGCGACAGTGGTGATAGGGGGTGAAAGGGTTACCTGGGGGGCGATCAAGGGGGTTAAACCTTTATTAGATAATTTATGGGGGTACCTGACGCTATAAAAACCTGCGGCGAACCTAAAAAAAATTACTGGCTACCGATCTGCATCACAGACGCTAAGACAGCGATCAGAAAAATGATCGCTTAGCGACAGTGGTGATAGGGGGTGAAAGGGTTACCTGGGGGGCGATCAAGGGGGTTAAACCTTTATTAGATAATTTATGGGGGTACCTGACGCTATAAAAACCTGCGGCGAACCTAAAAAAAATTACTGGCTACCGATCTGCATCACCGACGCTAAGACAGCGATCAGAAAAATGATCGCTTAGCGACGGCGGTTCTAGGGAGTGAAAGGGTTATCTGGGGGGTGATCAGGGGGTAAACCTTTATTAGATAATATATGGGGGTACCTGACGCTATAAAAACCTGCGGCGAACCTAAAAAAAATTACTGGCTACCGATCTGCATCACCGACGCAAAGACAGCGATCAGAAAAATGATCGCTTAGCGACAGTGGTGATAGGGGGTGAAAGGGTTACCTGGGGGGCGATCAAGGGGGTTAAACCTTTATTAGATAATTTATGGGGGTACCCGACGCTATAAAAACCTGCAGCGAACCTAAAAAAAATTACTGGCTACCGATCTGCATCACCGACGTTAAGACAGCGATCAGAAAAATGATCGCTTAGCGACGGCGGTGCTAGGGGGTGAAAGGGTTATCTGGGGGGTGATCAGGGGGTTAAACCTTTATTAGGGGGGGTTAGGGGGCTACACTGGACCTAAAACTAACTTTAGTGACACTTTTACAGTCACAAATGTCACTGATTGCAGTGATCAGTAAATAAATGGTCACTGCAATCAGTGACACTGTGACTGGGGGCTGGGGGGTGATCTGGGTGGGCCTGGGGGGGGTGATTAGTGTGCCTATGTGTCCTGGTGTCAGTGTGCTGTTTGTGCACTGACCTGTGTTTCTTCTCTTGTACGGCGCTCGGTATATGTGAGCGCCGCATGAGAGATGACATCACTTCCTCCTGCTTCCTCTGCCTATGTTTACATTACAGGACAGAGGAAGCATTTTCATTCGCTGGGATCGATCGCGGGGGGGTGGCCGGAATCGAACGGCCGTCCCCTCATCTCGGATCGCTCCCCAACGAATACCGACCGCTCACTGTATAGGAGGGGGGTGCAATCGGACCCCCCAACTGTACAAAGGCAATCACGTACACTGTACGTGATTGTGCCTGTCGGTGCCATTCTGCCGACGTACATATACAGTGAGCGCTCGTTAAGTGGTTAAGTTCACTCCCCAGAGAAGTCATGTCTGAGCCTGTAGGGGACCCGGGGTCCTCCATCAGATCCGAGCAGCAGGATGAAGCCGGGGAGCTTTCACGAGCGGAGGCGGCGAGTGAGGCTGGAGAAATAATCGATCTCAAGGCAAAGGCCTTACCGCTCCGTGTGCTAGGGCTGGTGGCAAGGAAGCATTTAACCACTTCCATACCGGGTCATTGTAAAATGACGCCGGCAGAACCCCTCTCTCCCTCCGGGTGAACGTCATATGACGTCCTGAGTTTGAGGGGGGATATCTGAGTGATGCCTGCAGATATTCAGATATCCTTCTCTTCAGCCGGCGATTCTGCGCACCATAAGAATGATCATAGCAGCAGTTCCGCCACTTGATCGTTCTTATAGGCGGCGGGAGGGGACATCCCCCCTCCCGCCGCCATCCGGTGCTTCTCCGGGCTCTCCCGTACCATCGGGGACCTGGAGAGAATCGTCCGGCGCCGGTGGTTGGTCACGTGACGAGCATAGAGATGACTGGTGACCAGTCATCTCTATGACCGTCGCAGGCCCAGGCGCGATGTGATGACTTCACGCCCGGGTCCTCAGATGTAAACAAAGCCGCCATTGCGGCTAGTAAGCTTGAGATCTGTGAATTTTTTTTACCATCTCATGCTTTCCAGCCTGGAGGAGAGATGTTGGGTCTTATTGACCCCGCATCTCTCCATAAAGAGGACCTGTCACACACCATTCCTATTACAAGGGATGTTTACATTCCTTGTAATAGGAATAAAAGTGATCAAAAAAAAAAGTGTAAAAAAAAGTAAAAATATAAAAAAATAAGTAAAATAATAAAAAAAAAAAAAAAAAATTAAAACGCCCCTGTCCCCAATAGCTCACGCTCAGAAGTGAACGCACACGTAAGTCCCGCCCACAAATGTAAACGCCGTTTAAACCACATATGTGAGGTATCGCCGCGTGCGTTAGAGTGCGTGCAACAATTCTAGCACTAGACCACCTCTGTAACTCTAACCTGGTAACCTGTAAAAAAATTCAAAGCATCGCCTATGGAGATTTTTAAGTACCAAAGTTTGGCACCATTCCATGAGTGTGCGCAATTTTAAAGCATGACATGTTAGGTATTTTTTTACTCAGCGTAACATCATCTTTCATATTTTACAAAAAAATTGGGCTAACTTTACTGTTTTGTTATTTTTTTAATTCATGAAACCATTTTTTTTACAAAAAAAAGGCGTTTGAAAAATTATTGCGCAAATACCATGCAAGATAAAAAGTTGAAACGGCCGTCATTTTATTACCTAGGGTGTCTGCTAAAAAAAACATATATAATGTTTGGGGGTTCTGAGTAACTCTCTAGCAAAAGAATGATGATTTGTACATGTAGGAGAGAAGTGCTAGAATAGGCCCGGTATAGAAGTGGTATAAAAAGCCCTGTATGGGAAGGGTTAATGGACCCGATGGCAGACTGATGTGAGGCTTTACCAAGAGTTGTGCCGGATCTGGAGGATTTAGCCGGCATTGCTAGGTGTTTTTAGGCTGATGGCTGGACGGAGCTCCTCTTAGGCACGTCTGCTCAGCGTCATGCCTAGGCCACGCCCCCACAATTGTCAGTTAAATGTAACACAGTGCCGTATTGCAAAGATTGGCCTTACATTGACATTTTACTTGGTATCAGCCAAAGACTGGGGGAGGGATAAGACCTATAAGTGTTTCTGAATCGCAGCAGAGCTGTGTAAATATCAGAACTGCATGGACATAAATACAAATCTTTTGGCAGGCAAAACAGCTCCCATGTATGCTTTTCATTTGTGTATTTCATTATCTGCCTGGAATTCAACTTTAACACCTTCTCTGCCAGAGCAGTTTTTCCACACATGTTAAAATGCACATTTTAGGCCATTTGGCTGGCCAAAGACCAGAGCACTTTTTGAGATTCGGCACTGCGTCCCTTTAACTGACAATTGCGCAGTTATGCGACGTGGCTCCCATACAAAATTGATGTCCTTTTTTTCCCCACAAATAGAGCTTTCTTTTGGTGGTATTTGATCACCTCTGTGGTTTTTATTTTTTGCGCTATAAACAATAATAGAACGACAATTTTTAAAAAAAAGCTATATTTTTTACTTTTTGCTATAATAAATATCCCCCAAAAAATTGTTTAAAAAAAAACATTTTTTTTCCTCAGTTTAGGCCGATACGTATTCTTCTACATATTTTTAGTAAAAAAAAAAAAAAATCGCAATAAGCATATATTGATTGGTTTGTGCAAAAGTTATAGCGTCTACAAAATAGGGGGTAGTTTTATGGCATTTTTATTAATATATATTTTTTTACTAGTAATGGCGGCGATCAGCGATTTTTATTGTGAGGGCGACATTATGGAGGAGAATGCCGCGTCTTAAAGGTGACGTACAGGTACGTTAATCTGCCTGTACATGCCATTCTGCTGACGTATATCGGCGTGACCCAGTCGTCAAGCAGTTAAGCTCCCCGAACATTCTACAGTATATTTCTGAAAGCAGAGAACCTGTAGAAAAAAAATGATGATAATTGAAAATCTTTATGTTGTGCATGTTTGTGCAACTTCGTATCAAACCTACATTCTTAGTAAAAAAATACACTAAAGCCCCGTACACACGGTCGGACTTCCATCTGACTTTTCCTTGTTTTTTTTTGTCCGAACGGAGTTGGTCGGGAACACCCATAGCATACACACGCTTGGACTTTTCTGCAAACTTTCCCAAAACTTTTTGCAACATCACGTGGTTTTTCTGCTCTTTTCTGCTCTTTACCGCCACCCTTAGGTCAACTTCTGCTATTGTTGGTTGATTTTAACATTAGTTGTTTTGTCCATCGGACAAAAGTCCGATGGTTTTCTGTACACACGGTCGGACTTTGCTACATAGGACTTTTGTTGGGCAAAAGTTTGTCCGTTTGCAGACCCAACTTTTGTCCGATGAAAACAAGAAAAAAGCAAAAAAAGTTTGTCCGATGGAGCGTACACACGGTCGGATTGTTGGTCCAACTTGCTCAAAATGAAGTTTGTTGGCCAAAAGTCCGACCGTGTGTACGGGGCTTTACTGTGCCTTGAAAAAGTATTCATACCCCTTGACATTTTTTTACATTTTGTCATGTTACAACCAAAAACGTAAATGTATTTTATTGGGATTTTATGTGATAGACCAACACAAAGTGGCAAATAATTGTGAAGTGGAAGGAAAATGATAAATGGTTTTCATTTTTTTTTAGAAATAAATATGTGAAAAGTGTGGTGTGCATTTGTATTCAGCCCCCCGGAGTCAATACTCTGTAGAACCACCTTTCACTGCAATTACAGCTGCAAGTCTTTTTGGGGATGTCTCTACCAGCTTTGCACATCTAGAGAGTGAAATTGTTGCCCATTCTTCTTTGCAAAATATCTCAAGCTCTGTCAGATTGGATGGAGAGCGTCTGTGAACAGCAATTTTCAGGTCTTGCCACAGATTCTTAAATGGATTTAGGTCTGGACTTTGACTGGGCCATTCTAAAGCCTGGTACACACGATCGGATTTCCATCGGACAAATTTGTGGAATTTTGTGCGAAGAGCGTTGGCCGTAAACTTGTTCTGCATACAGACGGCAGAACTTTTTCAGCCTACATACACAAAACTATGTGTTTTCAGCTCTTTAGCACCACCCTTTGGGCAACTTCTGCTAATGTTATCTTATGGTTAGCATTGGTTCAGAGCATGCGTGTTTGTACTTAGGATTTTAGTCCGACGGACTTGTGTACAGACGATGGGATAATCCAACGGAACACATTTGTTGTCGGAAAGTTTGAGAGCATGCTATCCCACATTTGTTGTCGGAAATTCCGACAACAATTGTCCGAGGGAGCGTACAAATGGTCGGATTATCCAACAAAAACCCTACCATCACACAATTGTTGTCGGAAAATCCGATCGTGTGTGTGTGCCTTAAAGTGATAGTAAACTCTGTACTAACACTTTTACCTACAGGTAAGCCTATAATAGGGCTTACCTGTAGGTAAAAAGAATATTTCCTAAACCTGTATGGTTTAGGAGATATTCCCCTCGCAATGAGCCGCTGACTGCAGCGGTGCATGCGCAGCGGGGATTCTCGGCTAAAGGCCCGGGAGCCGCCGAACCTTGCCGAAAAGAAGTCTCCTGCGCGCATGCGCGGGAGTTACGACATCGCTGCTCCAGCCACTCACAACGCTGGAGCAGCGATACCCGGAATCAGGCCGAGGCAATATGACATCTCCCTCGGCGTGGACCAGGTAAGTTACCAACGCCTCATTCTAAGGTAAGTATTTCATAATGAGCTAGTATGCGGTGCCTACTAGCTTATTATGCCTTTTGCCTTTCACGTATGTAAAAAAAAAAAAATCAGCAGTGGGTTTACTACCACTTTAACACATGAATATGCTTTGATCTAACCCAGGGGTCTCCAAACTGCGGCCCTGGGGCTGGATGCGGCCCTTTGCTTGACTTTTATCTGGCCCTCGCGGCACTATTCCATCCATTGACACCAACAATGGCAAATCATTTTTATTGCTGAAACCACCAATGGGGCACTATTCGTCCAACTTACATTATCAAAAGGGCACAATTCCTTCTATTGACACCAACAATGGGGCACTAGTCCTCCCACTGACACTAAAGGAATGGTATTGTTTACCCCCTCTCGACATTTTCTACTCCCAATGGCCCTACTCCGGCCCTCCTAAAGTCTGAAGTACAGTAAACTGGCCCTTCGTTTAGAAAGTTTGGAGACCCGTGATCTAAACCATTCCATTGTAGCTCTGGCTGTATTTTTAGGGTTGTTGTCCTGCTGGAAGGTGAACCTCCGCCCCAGTTTTTTGCAGACTCTAAACAGGTTTTCTTCTTCTTTTTTTTTTTTTAATTGTTTATTGTATAAAGTTGGACAAGAACAAATATCAATATACAGTTGAAAACAACAACAATCAACATAAGAAACAAAGGCATAAGGATTACACAGCTATAATGCCGCGTACACGCGATCATTTTTCCCGTCGGGAAAAATGCAATTCTTTTTTTTAACAAGAAAAACGACCGTGTGTGGGCTTTTTGTAATTTTTCCTGACGGGAAAAACGTCATTAATCACGACGAGAAAAATTAGAACATGCTCTAATTTTTCTCGTCGTGATTCCCGTCATTTTTTTCCGCGGCAGTTTTCCCATAGGGAAACACTGCCACGGAGCCCACACACGGTCGTTTTTCTCGACCAAGAAAAAAAATGTTGGGAAAAACGGCCGTGTGTGGGGGAACAAAGCCGTTATCTCGTTTTTCCCGTCGATTTTCTCGACGGTGTTTTCACCGTCGAGAAAATCGATCGTGTGTACGCGGCATAAGGCTCAGCTGACCGCCTTCCCTCCCGTCACCTCTCGCACCCCGATTGGGATCCTGCTGTGCAAGAGGTAGTTGGGGAGGTTCAGCCCGATTCTGCAAGCAGAGGGCTGTGCATCATTCTTACCAGAAATATACTGAATGGTGAGAGACGTGAAATTTTAGCAAAACTTCTGCAGGTGTACAAGTTCTAGAAAGAGTCCTGGACACCCACTAGAGGAAGAGATGTTTTTAACCACTTAAGCCCCGGACCATTTGGTAGCTAAAGGACCAGAGGTGAATTCAGAATTTTGCACTGCGCTGCTTTAACTGTAAATTGTGCGGACATGCAATGTTGTACCCAAACGAAATTTGCGTCCTTTTCTTCCCACAAATAGAGCTTTCTTTTAATGGTATTTGATTGCCTCTGCGATTTTAATTTTTTGCGATATAAACGGAAAAAGACCGAAAATTTTGAAAAAAAAATAGGATTTTTTACTCACCGTAAAATCCTTTTCTCTGAGTCCATGGACCGACACAGCTTCTCTATTGACAAAGTGGGTATTATCCGTTAATTAGGAGTGACTAGGCAGAAAAACTTGTAAAAAGTGTTGCATCACACCTTCTACAGTACCGCCCAGGGGGCGGACCCTCTGGGTATACCCTCTCAGTCTGCACATCGCAGATCAGTTCGTCAAAAAGCAGTACAAACTTAAAAGGAGGGGTGGGTGCTGTGTCGGTCCATGGACTCAGAGAAAAGGATTTTACGGTGAGTAAAAAATCCTATTTACTCTTTCGTCCATGGACCGACACAGCTTCTCTATTGACAAAGTGGGACGTCCCAAAGCAGTGTCAGAGAAAAAACGAGGGGTGGTAACAGCATAAAAACAAACTTCACCCCAAAACACAAAACAGCACTCCTCCAACGGAGGAGTTGCAACTCTAAACAGCCGCCTGCAAAACCTTGCGGCCGAAAGAGGCATCCGAAGATGCACCTACATCAATTTTGTAGAATTTTGTGAAAGTGTGAGCGGACGACCAAGTCGCCGCTTTACATAGTTGGGAAACAGACGCTTGATGTCGGAAAGCCCAAGAGGCACCTATTGCCCTGGTCGAATGCGCCGTGACAGGAAAGGGGGGCGCCTGACCCTTTAAGGCGTAAGCCTGGATTACTATCTGTCGGATCCACCTAGAGATGGTGGCCGATGAGACTGCTTGGCCCTTCTTGGGACCAGCCACCGAAACAAACAGTGAGTCTGACTTCCGGAACAGGGAAGTAGCAGATATGTATACTCTCAAAGCTCGGACAACGTCCAAGGAATGCAACGCCGACTCCTTAGGATTCGACGGCTGAGGACACAAGGATGGAAGTACAATGTCTTCGTTGAGATGAAAAGCCGAAATGACTTTCGGAAGAAAGGAAGGCTGCGGCCGCAGCACCACCTTATCCTTGTGGAAAATCAAATAGGGAGCCTTGCAGGACAAGGCTGCCAGCTCAGAGACTCGTCTAACTGACGTAACAGCCACCAAAAAGACCACCTTCTGAGAAAGTGTCAACAGGGGAATATCTCTAATATTCTCAAACGGTGCCGTCTGAAGCACCGAGAGGACCAGGTTAAAGTCCCACGGAGGTAATGGGGGGCGGACCGGAGGGGCCACATGTCGAACTCCCTGCCCAAATGTACTCACGAGAGAGTGAGTCGCCAGGGGTCGCTGAAAAAAGACAGCCAGGGCAGATATCTGTCCCTTAATCGTACTTAGGGCAAGCCTTTGGTCTACCCCATGCTGTAAAAACAGCAGGATTCTGGAAACCAAATAGGTACGCGGATGCCATTTAATTTCCTCACATATGGAGATGTAGGCCCTCCAAGTGCGGTGATAGACCTTCCTAGAGGACGGTTTCCGAGCACTTCTCATAGTAGAGATTACTGAGTCTGACAGGCCCCGATCTCTCAGTACCTGGTTCTCAACAGCCATGCCGTTAAAGCCAATGACTGTAAAGCAGGATGGAATATGGGACCTTGCGATAGCAGGTCCTTCCGTAGTGGTAGGCGCCAGGGGACGTCTGCTACCAGACGTACTAGATCGGCGTACCAAGGACGCTGAGGCCAATCTGGAGCGATTAGGATCATTGGAAATCCCTCTGCCTCCACTCTGCGGAGCAGAAGAGGAAGAAGCCTTAAGGGAGGGAAGGCATAGATTAGCCGATACTGACCCCACGATGCTACCAACGTGTCCGTTGCGTCTGCCCATGGGTCTCTTGACCGGGCCACAAACCTCAATACCTTCCGATTGAGTCGGGAAGCCAGAAGATCTACGTCTGGTGTGCCCCATCTTTGGCAGAGGAGTTGGAACACCTCCGGGTGTAAGGACCATTCTCCCTGGTCCAGCATCTGGCGGCTCAGGTAGTCCGCCTGCCAGTTTTCCACACCCGGAATGTACACGGCCGACAGTGCCGGTACGGTCCTCTCTGCCCACTTCAGGATGCGAGCGATCTCCGATGCTGCAGCTGAGCTTCTTGTTCCTCCTTGATGATTGACATATGCCACTGCTGTGGCGTTGTCTGACTGGATCCTGACTGGACGCCCTTGCAGTCTCTGAGACCATTTGAAGAGGCACAGCTTGATCGCCCGGATCTCCAGGACATTGATCGGCAGGAGGGCTTCCTCTGGGGTCCAGCGACCTTGCGCCGACTGGACACCCCAGACTCCCCCCCAACCTGTAAGGCTGGCGTCCGTCGTGATCACTATCCAGTAAACCGGAAGAAATTACTTCCCGGCCATTAGAGCCGGTGCTGTCAGCCACCATACCAGGGATCTCCTGACTAGGTGGCTCACTCGGATTTGATAATCCAGAGACGAAGGGCATCTGTTCCATCTGGACAGAACTTCCTTCTGTAACACTCGAGTGTGGTATTGAGCATGTGGGACCGCCTCGAAGGAGGCTACCATGAGGCCCAACACTCGCATGCAAAAACGGAGTGACGACCAATTCCTGGAAGTCAGCTGCCGTACTGCAGCCCGGAGGGTCTGCAACTTCTTCACAGGGAGGAATACCTTTGCCTCTGAGGAATCCAGAATCAACCCCAGGTACACTAGGCGTTGAGTGGGCACCAATACTGACTTTTGCGTGTTTAGTATCCAACCACAGTCTCGAAGAGTCTGACAGGTAATGGACACGCTTACCTCTTATTCTGAGCTTGAAGGGGCCTTCAGCAGAAGGTCGTCCAAGTAACCTGTGATAGCGATACCCCGCTGTCTTAGAAGTGCCAGAATCGGAGCGAGCACCTTGGTGAACGTCCTGGGTGCTGAGGCAAGGCCAAACGGGAGGGCCACAAACTGGTAGTGGTTCTTCCCGATAGCAAATCGCAGAAACCTCTGGTGTCTGGAGTATATGGGGACATGCAGGTATGCGTCCTTGATGTCCAAGGAGGCCAGAAAGTCCCCCGGATGGAGAGCCGTGACTACGGATCGAACCGACTCCATCCGAAATCGTTGTACCTTCACAAAGCAATTGAGGGCTCTGAGATCCAAGATTGGACGAACCCCCTCCTTCTTTGGCACAATGAACAGATTTGAGTAAAAACCCTGACCCCGTTCCTGTTCTGGAACTGGAATAACTACCCCGCGTTCCAGTAGACCCTGGACCGCCCCATATAGGGCCTCCCGACGGGTCGGTAGTAGCTGGAGATTGGAGGTGATGAATCTGTCTGGTGGACAAGAGAGAAATTCTATCTTGTAGCCTGAGGAGATTACTTCGCAAACCCACCTGTCGGAGACTAGAGCAGTCCACTGAGCCGTGAATTCGCGAAGACGTCCCCCCACCCGAGAGCTGGGTGGGGGCGGACCTTCATGTGGACGCAGATTTGTCCGCAGGCTTGTTGGGTCTGCGGGACCAAGGACGCTTTTGTCCTTGGGCAGGCGCTTTATCGGCCTGGGGTCTTTTCCCTGTCGCCCTAGGGGGACGAAAAAAACACTTGTGTGCAGTAAAGGAGGGCCCTTGCCCTTGGCGTGGCCCCTTACCCTTGCTAATTTGGGGAAGCAAAGTGCTTTTACTTCCTGTGGCATCCTTGATGATGTCATCCAGAGAAGCCCCAAAAAGTCTGTTGCCCTTAAAAGGCAGATCCAACAGGGCTTTCTTGGAAGTCTGGTCCGCAGACCAGCCTTTTAGCCAGATCAGGCGGCGTATTGCTACTGCATAAACCGAAGTTTTAGACAGCAGGGGAATAGTATTCATGTCTGACTCGCAGACAAACCTAAGGCCCTGGACCAACAGGTCGGCCAATGTTATCTCATCAGGAGGAGCATCTCGCTCCTTAACCCCTGGAGTAGCAATCTTGCCCATTCAGTAAGTGTGTGAGACACTAGGGCCCCCACCAATGCCGGGCGTACTGCCGAGCCTACCACTGAGTATAGGTAGCAAGCGAGTGCTTCAGCCTTCTTATCCACAGGGTCCTAGAAAACAGGAGCCCCTTCTACAGGAATTGTGGTGGCTCAATTAAGTCTGGACACCGGAGGGTTCACTATAGGGGGGAGAGGTCCATTTCTTCAGAAAACTCTCCTCAAAAGGGGTACTGTACCGCAAACCTCTTTGGGGCTGTAAAGACCCTCAGTGGGTTCTCCCATTCCTTGTATAAGAGTTTATCAAAAGACACACAAGGGAACACCTTAGCAGTGCGGGCAGGTCTATGAAACCCAAGTGGACCGGAGTCTCTGCTGCTTCTGCAGTATTTTCCAACTTTAGCGTATCCCGCACTGCAGTAATAAGGTCAGATACCAAAGCCGTCTCGCGTACTGACCTGGACTTGGAGTCCTCCTCACTGTCCGATCGGTCACGGTCTGCAGTCTCTGATGCATCAGAATCTGGGCCATGAGCCGTAGCTGGACCTGGTTCTGCATCAGAAATATCCCCAGAAGATTGCAGGGGACGGGGGCGTTTATTACCCCCTGTATTCCCGTGTGCTGCTTCCACCCTGGCAGCAAACGCCTCTAGGATTGCCGACATAGCGTCCATAGACACCTCAGGGACACCAGCTGCTAAATCTGGTGTTTCAGGGGAGAAGACATCTGGCTCAGATGCCATGCTGACCACACGCTGACACTCACAGGGCTCCAGGCAAGATATCAATAGGCCACCCTCCTGCGCTGCAGAGATGCTGGGTTACCCAGAGGACTCACCACCCTGGATAGGTACTGCTATGCTGCGCCTGTGATGCTGTCCCCTTGCTGCTGTGTCAGTCTGCTTCTTTTATCAGCACTTCCTGTGTGAATTTTCACGCCAGTGTAATGCACCCTAGAGGCCGGAGGCTCTCGCAAAATGGTTGCCAAAAACGTCTGTATGGAAGATAATGTGGGCTCTAAGAAAATGGCCGCCGACAGAAGATAGAGGTCAGGCAGCCATAGCCCACAAAAAGATGGCCGCCGAACGGCAATATCTGCATACAGGGTGGACCAACATGGCCGCCGATCACCTGATAGGGGCCAGTGGGTGTGGCCGAACCACAGGAAGATGGCCGCCAGGCAGTTACAAGAGGCCAAACTTGGCATGGACCACCTCAAAATGGCCGCCGACAGCATGGAGACACAGAAACACAGGTAAGCAAAAATGACATTTCTTTTAAATGTTAGTTACAGCCAGCCCCGCTCCAGTGGGACCCCCTAGGTGACCCCCAGCACCCAGCAACCTTTAGCTAGAAGCCCAGGGAGGAGGGAAAGGCAGGGAGAGAGGGAAGAAAGGGGCCACAACCACTTACTTGATCTCTCCAGGAATGTCCAGCTAAATCACCCAGCCGAGGCAGGGGAGTTTTACTTACCTATCCTGCATGTATTCTGCTGGAAGACATTCCAAACAGATCATCGTCCGCGCACGGAAGGTGACTGTTGGCCAGGCATGCTGTGATTGGACCCAGAAGGGACGATCATATGTATGCCCTGGAGCATGACGCTCACCGGACAGGCTGCTGCGACTCGGCCGTAAGGTCAGCCGAAGCTGAGCGGTCCGATGCAAGCCTTGGAGCGTAAGCTCACTGGCCAAGCTGCTGTGACTCGGCCGTAAGGTCAGCCGAAGCTGAGCGGTCCGATGCAGGCCCTGGAGCGTAGGCTCACCGGCCACCCGTGGAGCGACGGGCATGTCGTGGAAAACCCAGCGCGTAGCTAGGGTCGGCACATGCTCGATGGCCGAAACTGGGGAGACTACAAGGATCGAGGATCCAGCCTGTCACCCAGTCGGCAGTTGATCGAAGATCGCAGGAAACAACAAATGTAGCAAAAAAAAATATATATATATTTTTTTTTCCCCGGACCAATGGGCCCGAAGGGAGCCATGTCCTACTCCTTGCTAGACAGAAAAAAACTGATCTGCGATGTGCAGACTGAGAGGGTATACCCAGAGGGTCCGCCCCCTGGGCGGTACTGTAGAAGGTGTGATGCAACACTTTTTACAAGTTTTTCTGCCTAGTCACTCCTAATTAACGGATAATACCCACTTTGTCAATAGAGAAGCTGTGTCGGTCCATGGACGAAAGAGTAATGATATTTTCTACTTTTTGTTATAAGAAAAATCGAATAAACTCAATTGTAGTCATACATTTAGGCCAAAATGTATTCAGCCACATGTTTTTAGTAAAAAAAATGTCAATAAGCGTATATTTATTGGTTTGCGCAAAAGTTATAGAGTTTACAAACTAGGGTACATTTTCTGAAATTTACACAGCTTTAAATTTATGACTGCCTATCTCATTTCTTGAGGTGCTAAAATGACAGGGCAGTACAACCCCCCCCCCCAAATGACCCCATTTTGGAAAGTAGACACCCCAAGGAAATTGCTGAGAGGCATGTTGAGCCCATTGATTTTTTTTTTTTTTTGTCCCAAGTGATTGAATAATGACTAAAAAAAAAAAATTACAAAAAGTTGTCACTAAATGATATATTGCTCACACATGCCATGGTTATATGTGGAATTTCACCCCAAAATACATTTTGCTGCTTCTCCTGAGTACGGGGATACCACATGTGTGGGACTTTTTGGGAGCCTAGCCGCGTACGGGACCCCGGAAACCAAGCACCGCCTTCAGGATTTCTAAGGGCGCAAATTTTTGATTTCACTCCTCACTACCTATCACAGTTTCGAAGGCCATAAAATGCCAAAATAGCACAACCCCCCCCCAAATGACCCCATTTTAGAAAGTAGACACCCCAAGGAAATTGCTGAGAGGCCTGTTGAGCCCATTGAATATATTTTTTTTGTCCCAAGTGATTGAATAATGACAAAAAAAAAAATTACAAAAAGTTGTCACTAAATGATATATTGCTCACACATGCCATGGTTATATGTGGAATTACACCCCAAAATACATTTTTCTGCTTCTCCTGAGTACGGGGATACCACATGTGTGGGACTTTTTAGGAGCCTAGCCGCGTACGGGACCCCGAAAACCAAGCACCGCCTTCAGGATTTCTAGGCACAAATTTTTGATTTCACTCCTCACTACCTATCACAGTTTCGAAGGCCATAAAATGCCAAAATCGCACAAAACCCCCCCAAATGACCCCATTTTGGAATATAGACACCCCAAGCTATTTGCTGAGAGGCATGGCGAGTATTTTACAGCTCTAATTTGTTTTTGAAAATGAAGAAAGAAAATATATATATATATATTTTTTTTCAATTTTCAAAACTTTGTGACAAAAAGCGAGATCTGCAAAATACTCACCATACCTCTCAGCAAATAGCTTGGGGTGTCTACTTTCCAAAATGGGGTCATTTGGGGGGTTTTGTGCTATCTGGGCATTCCATGGCCTCCGAAACTGTGATAGGCAGTGAGAAGTGAAATCAAAAATTTACACCCTTAGAAAGCCTGAAGGCGGTGCTTGGTTTTTGGGGTCCCGTACGTGGCTAGGCTCCCAAAAAGTCTCACACATGTGGTATCCCCGTACTCAGGAGAAGCAACAGAATGTATTTTTGGGGTGTAATTCCACATATGCCCATGACATGTTTGAGCAATATATCATTTAGTGACAACTTTGTGCAAAAAAAAAAAAAAAAGAAAATTGACGTTTTTCCGCAACTTGTGTCAACATATAAAATATTCCATGGACTCGACATGCCTCTCAGTATATAGCTTGGGGTGTCTACTTTCCAAAATGGGGTCATTTGGGGGGGGTTTGAACTGTTCTGGCATTTTATACACAACATTAGGAAGCTTACATCCACTCTTCTAACCACTTGAAGACAAAGCCCTTTTTGACACTTTTTGTTTACATGAAAACATTTTTTTTTTTGCAAGAAAATTATGTTGAACCCCCAAACATTATATATATTTTTAAAGAAAAGGCCCTACAGATTAAAATGGTGGGTTTTGCATTTTTTTTTCTACACAGTATTTGCGCAGCGATTTTTCAAACGCATTTTTGGGTTAAAAAATACACTTTTTTTAATTTTAATGCACTAAAACACACTATATTGCCCAAATGTTTGATGAAATAAAAAAGATGATCTTAGGCCGAGTACATAGATACCAAACACGACATGCTTTAAAATTTCACACAAACGCGCATTGGCGACAAACTACATACATTTTTAAAAGCCTTTAAAAGCCTTTACAGGTTACCCCAGTAGATTTACAGAAGAGGTCTACTGCTAAAATGATTGCCCTCGATCTGACCTTTGCGGTGATACCTCACATGCATGGTGCAATTGCTGTTTACATATGACGCCAGACCGACGCTTGCGTTTGCCATTGGGCAAGAGCAGGGCAGGACAGGGGTGCTTTTTTTTGTTTTTCTTTTTTTTTTTATTATTAATTTTGCTTTTTTATTTTATTTTTAAATTGTTCCTTCCAAGTATTTTTTTTTTTTATCATTTTTATTGTTATCTCAGGGAATGTAAATATCCCCTATGATAGCAATAGGTAGTGACAGGTACTCTTTTTTTGAAAAGACCCTAGATTTTTCCTCTGCCCTCAAAGCATCTGACCACACCAAGATCAGTGTGATAAAATGCTTTCCCAATTTCCCAATGGCGCTTTTTATATCGGGGGGGGCATTCCCTCCCACTGCTTGTAAAAGCAGTCCAGAGGCTAATTAGCCGCTAGGATTGCTTTTACATGAAAGCCGGCCGCAGGCTGAAAAGAATGATACCAAGATGATACCTAAACCCGCAGGCATCAATCTGGTATAACCATTCAAAGTCCAGCAACATACCAGTACGTTGCTGGTCCTTGTTGGACATGTATTGTAATCTTTTTTTTTCATGCAGCCAGTTGGCTGAACGAAAAAAGAGATTGATCGGTGGGTATGCCCACCATTAGAATATCGCCCTTCATCCACCCACTTCCAATGATGGGCATACACGCACCATTTATATATGCCGAAGCATGGGGGCATCCTCCCGCAAAAAAGTTATGCTGCACACACGTGGTCGGACTTTTCCACGGGCAAGCCTCCGTCGGAATTTCGACCGTATGTACGCGGCATTAGGAGCAAAATCGCTCCTCCGCCCCTACTGCCCCAATGCTTCGGCATATTTGCTTTTTTTTTTTAACTGTGGTGGTGAAATCACCTCCTACAGCACTGGAGTCGCAGGGATCAGGCCTGTCTCTGCGAACGCTGCAGTTATGTGTGTTTTTGTTTTGTAAGTGACAGTGATCGATCGATACTGCACTTGGGTGGCCTGGGCTGGACGGAGGGGCAAAACGCAGGTGCCAGCAGGTATCTGGGCTGATCCCGCTAACACTGCGTTTTTGGGAACCCTAAACTGCTGGGGACGCTAGTATAGATCTGATCAGATCAGATATTGATCTGTTCAGATACTATACCACTAAGGGGGGTGTATGCTTCACGCGTGGGTGTTAGCGTTACTGGCACTAACCTGACGCTGCCTGGGGTGTGACGCAGACCCTCTCTGATGCTAAAACCTAATTGATATCACCCGCCGGGCGATCAGGGGGTTAAACCTTTATTGGGTTATATACACGGCGGGTGCCCTGACACTATAAAAAGCAAACTAACTAACCAGTGTCACCCGTAACACTTATATGGTGATCACTGGTGAAAGGGTTAACTAGGGGCAATCAGGGGGTTAAAACCTTTATTAGATAATATATGGGGGTACCTGACGCTATAAAAACCTGCGGCGAACCTAAAAAAAATTACCAGCTACCGATCTGCATCACCGACACTAAGACAGCGTTTAGAAAAACGATTGCTTAGCGACAGTGGTGATAGGGGGTGAAAGGGTTACCTGGGGGGCGATCAAGGGGGTTAAACCTTTATTAGATAATATATTGGGGTACCTGACGCTATAAAAACATGCAGCGAACCTAAAAAAAAATTACTGGCTACCGATCTGCATCACCGACACTAAGACAGCGTTTAGAAAAACGATTGCTTAGCGACAGTGGTGATAGGGGGTGAAAGGGTTACCTGGGGGGCAATCAAGGGGGTTAAACCTTTATTAGATAATATATTGGGGTACCTGACGCTATAAAAACCTGCGGCGAACCTAAAAAAAATTACCAGCTACCGATCTGCATCACCGACACTAAGACAGCGTTTAGAAAAACGATCGCTTAGTGACAGTGGTGATGGGGGTGAAAGGGTTACCTGGGGGGCGATCAAGGGGGTTAAACCTTTATTAGATAATATATTGGGGTACCTGACGCTATAAAAACATGCGGCGAACCTAAAAAAAATTACTGGCTACCGATCTGCATCACCGACACTAAGACAGCGTTTAGAAAAACAATTGCTTAGCGACAGTGGTGATAGGGGGTGAAAGGGTTACCTGGGGGGCGATCAAGGGGGTTAAACCTTTATTAGATAATATATTGGGGTACCTGACGCTATAAAAACCTGCGGCGAACCTAAAAAAAATTACCGGCTACCGATCTGCATCACAGACACTAAGACAGCGTTTAGAAAAACGATCGCTTAGTGACAGTGGTGATAGGGGGTGAAAGGGTTACCTGGGGGGCGATCAAGGGGGTTAAACCTTTATTAGATAATATATTGGGGTACCTGACGCGATAAAAACATGCGGCGAACCTAAAAAAAATTACTGGCTGCCGATCGGCATCACTGACGCTAAGACAGCGATCAGAAAAATGATCGCTTAGCGACAGTGGTGATAGGGGGTGAAAGGGTTATCTGGGGGGTCATCAGGGGGTTAAACCTTTATTAGGGGGGGTAGGGGGCTACACTGGACCTAAGACTAAACTTTGGTGACACTTTTACAGTCACAAATGTCACTGATTGCAGTGATCACTAAATAAATGGTCACTGCAATCAGTGACACTGTGACTGGGGGCTGGGGGGGTGATCTGGGGGGTGATCTGGGGGGGGCTGGGGGGGCCTGGGGGGGCGATTTATGTCCCTATGTGTCCTGGTGTCAGTGTAGTGTTGTGTGCACTGACCTGATGTCTTCTCTTGTACGGCACTGGGTATATGTGAGCGCCGCACCAGAGATGACATCACTTCCTCCTGCTCCCTCTGTCTGACACAGACAGAGGGGGCATTTCCATTTGCCGGGAGCGATCACGAGGGGGTGGCCAGAAACGAATGGCTGCCCCCTCATCCCGGAACGCTCCCGGACACTTAGCCACCGCTCACTGTATGAGAGGGGGGTCCGATTGGACCCCCCCAACTGTACAAAGGCAATCACGTACACTCTACGTGATTGTGCCTGTCGGTGCCATTCTGCCGACGTATATATACAGTGAGCGGTCGTTAAGTGGTTAAACTTCTGTGCAAAAGGGAGGTTTTTTGGATATTTTATTTTAACACCAGAAAACCTTTTGGAATGAACCATGAATGTGACATCACACATTTTCATAATTAAACCAGTTTTTGTTCCATTCAGGTCCATATATACATGCAACGCATGAATATTTTCACACTTGTATGTGTACCGGTATATATTCATTTTATATCTTTTTCCATTACTTTGTCACTGTTGCGATTTGTACATTCTGATATCTACATTTACACCGGAATTTACTGCTTTTTGTTAGTGTTTCCTTTTGTCCTTATGTCCTTCAGAGATTTGGCTGTTGATGGTAATTTTTCATCAACAGTCACCTCTATGCTTTTTTCTTATCAATAGTCCGATTACATTGAGGTTTAGTTTAGCTCAACAAGGTTTGGTTCTGAACTTTCAATACCCTATGATGCCGCGTACACACGATCGATTTTTTCGACGGTGAAAACACCGTCGAAAAAATCGACGTTAAAAACGAGGAACAGCTTGTTCCCCTCACACACGGCCGTTTTAAATGTCATTTTTTTTTTTGGTCGAAAAAAACGACCGTGTGTGGGTTCCGCGGCAGTGTTTCCCTATGGGAAACACTGCTGCGGAAAACATGTCGAAGAAAACGACGAGAAAAATTAGAACATGTTCTAATTTTTCTCGTCGTTTTTAATGCCGTTTTTCTCGTCGAAAAAAACGACAGAAAGCCCACAGACTATCGTTTTTCTCGTCGAATGGGAAAAATTTTGTTTTTTTCGACGGGAAAAACGGCCGTGTGTACGCGGCATGAGACTTTGCTATGCACACCCACGAACGTTTATTATGCGTGTATAGGCATTTTGCTTTTATGCATTTAATGAATAGGTGTGTTTTGGGTTAACCCTTTTGGGCAATAATAAGCCTGGATTTGGACAATATTGGGTCTGTTTTCTAGGCTTTATTGTCTTTTTCTTTATTTTTCTCCTTTTTTTAAATGATTTGCTTGTGACTTAATTTTGGTTAAATGAGCCACAAGCTTACATTTATATATTTTTGATATGACTGTCACTGTTTTTGTGTGCATTTGTTTAGACATATGTATGCATTTTTAAACATTGCAATGTTTTAAATATGTTGGTTGAAATGTTGTTTGTATGTGGCACTATTAGAGCCAGATGTGTTTTTGGGTGTAGCCCAATTTGGGCGGACTCCTTTAAAAAGCCTGTCTGTTTAGTGTCACATTTGTTGTGAACAAGCAAGCTATCGCTTGTGAAACACGTCTACCATTGCCTGTATCTGTCTGACCCTTTTGACAATAAAGATGACATCAAGATAAGTTGGAGTTCCAGTGTGCGACCAATTTCTTGTTTTATTCGTCTTCCACGGTAGTGAGCTGAGGTCTGCACCTGTGATTCACCTTGCACCTGATTCTGCCTGGAGCGGTGTGCTTCTCCTTGTTCTTTGCCTAGATGAAACAACAGCCTGCATTGGCTCATAGTTGAAACAAAACAGAAGAAAAAAGCGAAGAGAGAGGAGGCGGGAGGGGGAAGAGGGATGAGAGGAGCCAGAAAACATGGGGGAGAGAAGACTAGTAGGGGAGGGGGGAACCTTTACGAAACACTGGAAGTGAGGTCTATGAGTTCGGCTTGACATAACATAGTAAGGAATCTGCTTACCTAGGGATTAGGGATGAGCTTCGTGTTCGAGTCGAACATCGTCTGTTCGGCCGTTCGCCGAATTTCGAACAATATGGGCCGTTCGCGCCAAATTCAATTGGCACGTCACGGCCCATAATTCACTGCGTCATCGCCGTGCATTGCTGGCTGATTGGCCAAGCATGTACTATGACCCGCATGCTTGGCCAATTACAGCGCCGTACAGTACAGTACAGAGAGCCGGGGGAGTAGGTACACTCCTCACACTATATAAGGCCGCCTGCGTGTCGGCCTTCTGTAGTGTGTTGCGGCCTGTGAGAGAGATAGAGAGTCAGAGTGTCATTTCATTTCAGTTAGATAGAGCAGGCAGGCAATTGAGTTAGCTTTAGTCAGTGTATTTAGTAAATATATGCATCCTAGGAGTTGTGTGTGTGTGTGTGTGTGTATATATATATATATGTAGCACACAGACCACTTATTCCTCATCTTTGGCTTACTTGTAGGAAAAGGGGCACATCATGCCACATGCCCGTACCCTCCTGTGTGAAGAGGTTGAGCGGTGTAATGTACCTGGGTCTCTATGGTCAGGTTCTCCAGAGAATGGTTCCCGTCTTCACTGCAATAACTCCAAGGTCCACACCAATTGCTACTCCAACATAGAGTTTATTTTTCTCTTTTGCATAGTCATCTAAATAGGAAAGGTTGGAGGAAGATCAGGACAGCAAGAGGTGTTGGAGTAGGTCCAGGCACAAATACTTATTTACTACCCATATCTTCAGGTAGTCTCAGCTCATCCGGATAGTCTCCCATTAGAGTGGATCCTAGCAGCCCGAGTGATGCTCGAATTAGATTACACACAGTCTTTGCACAAACTCTGCCACAGATCTAGCTAACGTTAGATCCCTGCCACAGACCTGATGGACATTAGATCTCTGCCACAGACCTGATGGACATTAAGTCTCTGCCACAGACCTGGTGAATGATGGTTCTGGTACTAGGCCTCTAACAGGAAGATGACATCCCTCCAGAGAGTTACCGGGCCCCTTCCTTCACTGTGATCTCTCACCAGTCCCTCGGTGCGGTCCTCCCCCGGCCTCCTCATCTAGATACGGGTCTCCTCGCAAGGCAGCACCCTGGGATTCCTCCTCCCTCCGTGGGCCCCAGCCAAAGGTGCTGGACCCAAGGTCTTCAGTTGCAGCCCCAGGGCTAAAGGTGCCTGGGACTGATCCACCAGTGTACCAGACCAGGAACTCCACCTCAGGGCTAAAGGTGCCTGGGGTGGCCACGAACAGGACCACACGCTCCCAGGGTCGGACCCCCGGGAACTCACCCCTTACAGACAGGGTCTGCCCCTTTTATATCCTCTCCCGGCATGCACAGAAGGCCCGACACGCCCACCATACCACCGCCGAGAGGGGACATTCAAGGCGCAGCACTGTACCAGTGGTTCAACCCTAGCTTCTGATGGCAGCGCCATCAACAGGCCACAGGGAACTATACACCAGCATCCCACCTGTAATATAAAAAAGGGTTTTACAGAACCCTATCAAATAGTGCGTTTGAGTACAACTGTCAGAGAACGTACCTTGCCGGGCGTGTTAGGGGTCGCTTTGGTGTGCGTTCGCGCGCGCCGATGCGCGCTGATGTTGGGCATGTTCCTGTGCGCGCTGGTGCACTTCCCAGACTGCGGGCGCGCGCGCCTGTGCGCGCCGATGCGCCATTGCGCGCGCCAACGCGCGCCGGTTTGCCCATTTGAACTCCTTTGACCGGTGCTGTCTGATCTACAGTCCCCTGTGTATCCTGCTCCTGTTGATTGCCTGAAACCTGATCTTCTGACCACCCGGCTTGTTACTGGACTTTTCCTGCTATCCGCCTGCACCCGACCTCAGCCTGTCTTTGACACTGAACTTGCCTACCCCGCTGTACCATACTGCCTGAACGTTGCCGAACCCTGCTTGTCTTGACCACTCTCTCTGCACCTGCCCAGCTGCGCTGCTCTACACTAAAAAAGGAAAAAATGGCGCAAAATGAGTTCTAGGCAGAGTATAAAATCCAAAAAGTCAGTGAATATTAATGATGCAAACACCAGCGGCAGCTACCATGAGCAGAAGCAGGCTCTGTAAAACATGATGAAGAAAAGAAGGTGCGTCAAACTAAGTGCAGTAAAACAGGCTTTAATGGCAAATTATATAAAAAACGGCCAAATGGCTACTCACAAGAAGCACAACAAATTAAGGCATGTAAGGGGTTAATGGTGGTCCGGAGTCATCTAGGACGGTCCTCAGGGGAGATGTAGGTTCTAGATGAAAAACAAAGCTTTGGATGGCTGAAGGCAGGGAGGCTGGAGGCAGGTGGCAGGTTGCGGTGTCAGCAAAGGAAGTCAAGGCATCCGGGCTGCGTGTGATGTAAAAAACCCCTGTATCGCTGGGATAGACAGGAGACTACCAGGAAGCTGCAGTTCAGCGTGCGCTTCAGCGTGCGCTTCAGCGTTGAGCGCAGCGTGCCGTCGGACCGGAAGTGACGTGGAGATAGAAAGGACCAATGGGATGACGCGTTTCACAGCATCCGCTGTTTCATCAGATCCATGGAAGGCATTATCATAGGTGGATGTAATATAGTTAAAAGACGTGGCGTGATTGGTTGAGACCATACTGGCAGGAGTATATCAGCATTGTGATTGGTTGAGGGAAAGATGTATAGGAAATAATGACACAGAGTTATGTGATAAATGTAGGGGGGGGGGAGGAGAAGGACAAGATTAATTAATTGGCAAGGGATATATCTGTACGGGAATTTTTTTTATATATATATATTATTATATATGGAAGAACAAATAGAAATTAGTAATGATGATAAATTAAAAAATGTATACATGGTGGAGAACAGCGCTAAGATAGAAATAAATAATAATACATGATGAGTGTAAATATATGAAGAAGAGCAGCACCATGATGGGGAAAAGTATATAGATTGGGACAAAGTGGTAATCTAAGCAAAAATTATTATATTAAGATAATTATAAGGGAACAAAATAGGGGATACATTAAAAAGCTATATATAGGATGGGAACAAATTGGGGGTACATTGTATATGGGATGGGAGCAAGAACAAATTGGTATGAACAAGGAAAAAAAGGGGGGGGGAAAGAGGGGGCGAGAAAGCAAAAAAAAGGATGGGGGGGGAAGGGAAATTATGTATTATATTAAGGGGGGGAAAAGTAACAAGAGGAAGGAGATAATGATGGGAAGAGGACATGGGAGAACGCAGATGGGATAAGTCAATGTAATGAATAATAAACATGGCTATCATGTATAAGTAGTAAAGGGGTATAACAAAATACATATATATATATATATATATATATATATATATATACACACACACACATATAAAAAATATATATATATGGACAATATAAAAAAAATGTAGAATGCACACAAGAAACATACAATATAACATATCAAAGCTTATTTCTAAGATAAGGTGCATAACAAATTGTATAACAGATAGTATAAGGGGTATACCAAAGATGCAGATCTACTAGAGCAGCACAGAGTGCATATATACATATAAATAGGCATATATGCAAGTATGTGAACAAAATTATAATATATATATATATATATATATATATATATATATATATCAAAGACAATAAAGCTGCGCAAAAAATGTAAAGTGCCACTCGTATTGTATCGAGTGGAAATATACAAAAATTGATTACAAGTTTACAGGCAGCTTGCCTGTTATTGGTCTAAATCAACACTAAACCAATGGATGATGAAAATTGTTATTAATGTGGTAAAGTCTTGTTAAATTATGAGGTGATGAATCCTAAAAAATCGTGCGTGTTGTCAAGATGCTCCTTATTAGCTATAAGTGACTTCACACTTGAGACACCCAATGAAAAGTGCTTGACTTTGATAGAATAGAGTTCCTCCACCAAGGATAATCTCTGCCGCTTACCAGAACCCCTGACCCCAACAGAGATCAGTACAAACGGATGGCTGTTACCCCTGCCAGGGTCTCTGGATAAAACAATCAGCTAGTCTCCTGGATTTCACGCCCGAACTTCCCAAAATGTCACGATGATATATACCTCCTCTGCTGCCGACTGCAAGGATATAATTTGATATCCAGGAGACTAGCTGATTGTTTTAAAAAAAAAATATATTATATATAAAATATATATATTACAGAGAAGATTC
This sequence comes from Rana muscosa, assembly GCA_029206835.1. NCBI lineage: Eukaryota > Metazoa > Chordata > Amphibia > Anura > Ranidae > Rana > Rana muscosa. Next base: position 35,358,536 of record CM055116.1, on the reverse strand, counting down.
TACTGTAACTGGATGAAAATATTATTATATATTGAAAAAAAGGGGGGGGAAGAAATTTCTGCTGTAACTTAGTAGAATAATATGCAATAAATGGTGAAAAAAGTCTCAATAAAAAATGTAAAATATATATAATAATAAGGTATATAAAACATAAAATGTATAATTATGAAATAAAAAAATGATGATAATACAACCAATCAATAAAATCAATCAGTAAGAACGTAGGGAAAGAATGTAAATATGAGTGAGATAAATGTAAACATGAGTGAGATAAATACACCTGCCTGCCTACCTGCCTGCCTGCAGCCAGCCTGGCTCAGCTACTCTCCTGAACCCAGGATCCGGAGCTGCCTTCCAGTAACCACTCTCAGGCTCTCTTACCCTTCCGCACTCCCGTGCCTCCTGTCTGCACTACCAGGGGCCCGCGAGTCGGATCCGTACGGGGGACCTTACTCTGCTCTAACGGACTCGCTGATCAGGTACGTACAACCCTGACAACAACTACCACTCAAACATTCCCTTACATTTAAAGCCCCGCTACACACTCCCCCAGGACAGATAGACACTGTCCCCAGTTTCTGGGGTAAACCCACGTACCTCAAGCCTGAGTCTATGCATGTTTATCTGAGGACTATGTACAAAAAAAAACAATAATAGAAAAATGGTTTGTTTGTGCCGGAACCTAAATGTGGGGAAAGGGGTTGAATAAAGTGATGAAGGAAGATCAACAAGAGGAAAAAAAATGTGTACATCCCATCCTCAATGTCACATATACAGTATAAAACACATCACTTTATATACACTTATGTCTCCCTCCCCTCCTATGCTAGCTAACCCACCCATGCTCAGTGGTTGCCAGTCGCTCACCTGCAAAGGGAGAAAACACATATAAAACCAACATAATCACATCCTATACTATTATTTACAAAGGAAGGGAACTACCCTCCCCGAGGGGAAGATATTTTCCTTCTAAATAAGTACCTAATACACTAGTCCAAGTGTAGATAAAAAAAACATTAATATATATTATTATATATTTTTTTCTCTGAGCGCACAGAAACCCTTTGCAAAACCGCCACCTAGTCTAAGTGCTACCGTCATAACACTGTCCCAACACTTGAACATAAATCTTCTCCTCTTTTTTTTTCTTCTGTGGCCCTAACTGTACCTACCCCCAAAGTCTCTGTCTTTGTGGCGCTGTGAGCGGAGAGAAACCGCAACAGCTCTCCAGGCTCTCCAGCGGAGTAGATTACCCCAATTCTTAAGGGCAAAGTCCCTGGACTCCAGGAGAGTACACTCCGGAAAACAATAGAACACATTAGAGTCCAGTCTCTTTAGAGGTAAAATTTTGGATCGGGTAAAACAAGGAGCTTCCAGTTCTTGTCAAAAGTCTCAATGGAATACACGGCATCCTCTCGCTCCTTCCGACACACAACCACCCGATCTGCGTGTATGTGCTGACCCAGTACCCAGTCCAACTTGCATCCCTTGTACCTCTCAGCAACAGCTGCAGAACAAGAGATACCTGCGGGCATTAGGCACTTTCAAATAGTCCCACAGAAAGTCAGCGTACCATCTCTCCCTGTAGGCCTCCACCTCAAAAAGCAAGTCCCTTGGGACATATGGGTACTCCCATCCGTAATCAGTAGCCACTCTCTGATTAAACAGCCGTTGCATCCTGGAAAGCGGAAGAAGAGTAGCGCGGTCTCCCGCACCCGTAGGACAATGGCATCCGAATGTCTAGGCACTTTCACTGCCTTGAGACCCAACATAGCAGCCCACAATGGCGCATACTCAGCCACAGCGGTTGGCACCGGCATTATAGGTCTGGGTGATTTAGGTCTGGGGTCAGGTACCTCCTCAAGCACACGAGCCTCCACCCGGGGTGCGACATCCCCAGGAACTTTGGGTGAATCCCTCCTACTTCTGGCGGAGGATAGGGGTATTTTATCCCAGCCCTTCTTGACAAACAGTTTGTCTATCTCTGCATCGTCTCCCACCTCGGAGGACGACTCCAGATCAGAGGTATCGTACTCCTCTGCCGGCAAATAATTTTTGGTGGTGGAGGAATCACTGTCCTTAACAAGTTCTTTAGGGTCAGGTACCCAAACATCCCCGATACTTTGGACACTAACTTTTGTTCCTTTCCCCGGCTTACCTCGGCCGGTAGCTGTCGCGGATCGTCTGGAGGTCCCTCCGACTAAACAATCTGATTCAGGCAAGCGCTGGGGTGTAGCTTAACCACGGCCGCAGGAGACTTTCACATAGCCCACCTTTCGATTGGGCGTTGGGAGCGAAGACTCCGTAATGACAGAGGCATCATCCGCCGGTCTCTCCCTCTCCGGCTCCTCAACTACCGGAACATCCACAACGACTTCCTCCGAAGTCACGACAGTGCGCGTGGGGGTGGCTGTAGAAGCGTAGGTTTCCTCCTCAAGATTAGTGGCGCCCGTGAGGCAATTCAAACGGTAGGCCCAAGGTTTTTCTGTAGGTTGCTCTACCTCGAAGATAAACTGCTTGCACTTTTCACATCTTCCAAAGGGCCGTATGTGCACCACCAGTCCCTGACATCCGGGACAAACCACTCCAAAGGCCTCTGTGTCTCTTCAGACGTAGAGAGCAAAGCGACCCAGAGGCTTCAGCAGAATCCCCGTATCCATCAAGGGAGCAGCAAAAGCGGCAACATTCATGGTTGAAGGAACTGGAATCCATGGGGCATTAGTCACCATGTTGCTCACTCGCCGATCCATCACGCACTGTCCATTTGGCGCCAAAGTCACAACGCACATCTCACCGCATGGTGAGGCTCCTCCCATTTTCCTGCAATGTTCACAGGCTTTTTCTTCCCTTGACACGCCCATGAACTACGCAGCTTGGGCTCTCCTTGTGGCGCAGTCAAAATTCTTCCAAAAATGGCCGACCTCCTCTGAGCCTCACAGGGGGAATAAAGTCCAAACTTTGGGGGTTTCCAACCACAGAAATCCTGGACTCGAGCCCCCAAGTGTAGCACACAGACCCCTTATTCCTCACCTTTGGCTCACTTGTAGGAAAAGGGGCACACCATGCCACATGCCCGTACCCTCCTGTGTGAAGAGGTTGAGCAGTGTAATGTACCTGAATCTCTATGGTCAGGTTCTCCAGAGAATGGCTCCCGTCTTCACTGCAATAAAGACAAGTCTCTATTCCCCAATAACTCCAAGGTCAACACCAATTGCAACTCCAACGTAGAGTTTATTTTTCTCTTATGCATAGTCATCTAAATAGGAAAGGTTTCAGGAAGATCAGGACAGCAAGAGGTGTTGGAGTAGGTCCAGGCACAAACGAATACTTATTCACTACCCATATCTTCAAGTAGTCTCAGCTCATCCGGATAGTCTCCCATTAGAGTGGATCCTAGCAGTCGGAGTGATGCTCGAATTAGATTACACACAGTCTCTGCACAAACTCTGCCACAGATCTGGTGAACGTTAGATCCCTGCCACAGACCTGATGGACATTAGGTCTCTGCCACAGACCTGGTGAATGATAGTTCTAGTACTAGGCCTCTAACATAAGGTGACCAGATTTTTTAAATGAAATCCGGGGACATATTCTTTTTTTTACTAGTAATGGCGGCAATCAGCGACTCTCTGCCCGTCGCCGCCTGCCTCACAGCCTGTCAAGTCTCACTCTCCGGGCCCCGGCTACTACTGGGTGGGGAGCGGAGGAAGATCACTCCGCCCGGGAAGGCAAGGAGATAAGCAGGCAGGCGGCTGGCAGAAGAACATGCAAGCGAAGCTGAAGAAATATTCCCTCCACTCCGACCAGCACATGATCATCAGAAATGGAAAAAAAAATAGACCCCCCTAAGCTAGTAGGAGCGGGGGTGTGTAATTCAGATTTTTTTATTTTTTTTTTAATTCTGCACTGTCTTGGAAATTGCCCTAGCCCCTGTTCAAATCCAATCCGGGGACAAAACTGGGGACAGACTTGTTCCGGGGACAGTGTCCTCAATCCGGGGACTGTCCCCGGAAATCAGGGATGTCTGGTCACCCTACTCTAACAGGAAGATGACATCCCTCCATAGAGTTACCAGGCCACTTCCTTCACTGTGATCTCTCACCAGTCCCTCGGAACGGTCCTCCCCCGGCCTCCTCTTCTAGATACGGGTCTCCTCGCAAGGCAGCACCCTGGGATTCCTCCTCCCTCCGTGGGCTCCAGCCGAAGGTGCTGGACCCAAGGCCTTCAGTTGCAGCCCCAGGGCTAAAGGTGCCTGGGACTGATCCACCAGTGTACCGGACCAGGAACTCCACCCCAGGGCTAAAGGTGCCTGGGGTGGCTACGAACAGGACCACACACTCCCGGAGTCGGACCCCCGGGAACTCACCCATTACAGACAGGGTCTGCCCCTTTTATATCCTCTCCCGGCATGCACAGCAGGCCGACACGCCCACCATACCACAGACGAGAGGGGACATTCAAGGCACAGCACTGTACCAGCGGTTCAACCCTAGCCTCCGATGCCAGCGCCATCAACAGGCCACAGGGAACTATAAACCAGCATCCCACCTGTAATATATAAAAGGGTTTTACAGAACCCTATCAAATAGTGCGTTTGAGTACAACTACCACTCAAACATTCCCTTACATTTAAAGCCCTGCTACATATATGTATACACTGTATTCAGTTTAGCTAGATTTCACTTCAGAGTGTTCCTGTGTTATTATCGCTGCAGTATATGAAGTCAGTGTAGTGTATACTGGGCTCAGTGTGCATGTAAAGCTGACTGCAGACTATTGCTTTTCTATTACTGATAATTAGTGATGAGCCGAACACCCCCGAACGGACCGAAAGTTTGCACGAACATTAGAACCCTATTAAATACAATGGATGCGAACGTTCGGATTCTAAAGTGCTAATTATAACGACTATTATCCATGTTATTGTCCGAAACAGAGTTTGGGAACCCGGCTTCTGCACCAGGGGACATGTATCAATGCAAAAAGAAGTTTTAAAAACGGACGTTTTCCGGGAGCAGTCATTTTAATGATGCATAAAGTGAAAAAAAAAAAGTCAAAAATTCCTTTAAATATTGTACCTGGGGGGTGTCTAAAGTATGCCTGTGAAGTGCCACGTGTGTCCCGTGTTTAGAACTGTCCCTGCACAAAATAACATTTCTAAAGGGAAAAAAGTCATTTAAAACTGCTTGCGGCTTTAATGCAATGTCTGGTCCCGGTAAAATGGATGAAAATCTTTAGGAAAAATGGCATAGCTACCCCATCAACCCCCCCCCTACCCCAGCCCATTACCAGCCCCTTTGGGTCTTGTATGGATATTAAGGGGAACCCCGCACACAAAATAAAAAAGGACCTATATACTCTGAACAGCCGTATACAGGCGGTGCATACAAGACAGGGACTGTAGGTTTGTTCTTATGTAGAATCTGTTTATAATTTTGAACAGCTGCATTGTTTAAGTGGAGCTCCATGGCAAATTCCTTTTTTTTAGCTTTTTGTAAAACATAGGGAACGGTTATCACCCCTGTCACATTTTTTTTGCTGTCTGTGCCCCTGTTCAGAACATTTCACCTCATTTTGCGTCCCAATGACAACTGTTTTTGAAATGTGGTGTTTTTATTGAAACAAGGATTGGTGATAAAGCATCAGTAGAGAGGAGACACCTTTCTCCCATATTAATTCTTAAAGGAGAGAATTTTCCTTCCAAGGGGTAGATTTCCTCTCACTTCCTGTTGTCTTCTTCCGTTTGCAAGTAGTAGTAGTTTGTAAGTTGGATGTTTGAAAGTAGGTACCTTCCGTATATACTCTGCAGAAATTGGCCCCTTAGGTGTTGGTGTTGGCACAACACTGAAAGCACTCACAGTTATTCTTGGTGGGTGCTGGAACGCCCTGCTGTCAAGTATAATATCAGGAATTGTAATAACATATAATTGTTGATCAGTGGTAGTAAAAATTGGGCCTTTGATGGTGGTGCTGGTGCCACAACACTGTAAGGCCTGACAGTTACTCTTGGTGGGCGCAGCAATGGTCCCTGCTGTGAATTATTAGATCAATAATTATAATTGCATGCCCCTGTTGAACAGAGGCTGAAAAATTGGGCCTTTGGTGGTGGTGGTGGTGGTGATGGTGGTGCTGGTGCCACAACACTGTAAGGCCTGACAGTTACTCTTGGTGGGCGCAGCAATGGTCCCTGCTGTGAATTATTAGATCAATAATTATAATTGCATGCCCCTGTTGAACAGGGGCTGAAAAATTGGGCCTTTGGTGGTGGTGGTGGTGGTGATGGTGGTGCTGGTGCCACAACACTGTAAGGCCTGACAGTTACTCTTGGTGGGCGCAGCAATGGTCCCTGCTGTGAATTATTAGATCAATAATTATAATTGCATGCCCCTGTTGAACAGGGGCTGAAAAATTGGGCCTTAGGCACTGGTGGCACAACACTGCAACCCCTCACAGATACTGTAATTGGAGCACAGCAATGAGGCCTGTTGCAAAGTATTGCATCAAAAATTTTAATTACACGCCCCTGTTAAACAGGGGCTGAAAAATTGGGCCTTAGCCACTGGTGGCGTCACCCATAAACCAAAATGATCTTCCAAGCTATCATCATCAATCGTATCATTGAGGAGGAGGAGGAGGATAGCCAGTCAACATAACAGCACAGGCACTCAGCATCAGCATCAGTCTTGAAGGGATGTGACATTTTAAAATCAATTAGTCTGTTATATCAGCATCTGGTGTGTGGTAGCTGGTGGTGATCCAAGACTGGTTCATCTTGATGAAAGTCAGTCGATCAACCGAGTCGGTGGACAGGCGCACCCTGTGATCCGTGACAAATCCTCCAGCAGCACTGAATGTGCGTTCTGAAAGAACGCTGGATGCAGGACAGGCCAGTAGCTCAATTGCATACTGTGCAAGCTCTGGCCAGTGATCCATCCTCAAGACCCAGTAAGCCAGAGGATTTTCGGTGGGGAAGGTGTCCAAGTCTGACCTTGCCCCTAGGTATTCCTGGACCATGTATATCAGACGCTGGCGATGGTTGCTGGAACCGATCATACTTTGGGGCTGCGGACTAAAGAATTGTCTGAACGCATCGGTCAGACGGCCACCTTCCCCACCGCTCCTTCTTTGACTGCCCGAAGCCTCAGCAACTCGTTGTCCAGGACCAGGAGTTTGTAACCTCCCAGTCTCTGGGAACGCGTTGCACAGACCTTTCTGCAAGGCCTCCCAGAGTTGTCTCATCCTCTGCTCCCTCTGCGACGGTACGATAAGGTCCGCAACCTTACCCTTGTACCGTGGATCAAGGAGAGTGGCCAGCCAGTAATGGTCCCTCTCCTTGATCCGAAGAATACGAGGATCCTTCCGCAGACTTTGCAGGATCAGGGAGGCCATGCAGCGTAGGTTAGCTGAGGCATTCAGTCCGGAGTCCTCTGGGTCACTAAGGACGACATGATCCGCAGCCACCTCCTCCCAGCCACGTACAAGTCCACTGGTTTCTTGGGACTGTAAATCATCCCTAAAAGACTGCTGCTGATGATGCTGAGTGCCAGCCTCCACCTCCATGCTGACACAATCCTCCTCCTCCTCTTCCTCCTCCTCCTCTTCCTGTACGATGGGTGGGACAGAAGGAACACTGTCTGGGTAAAGGGGGCCTTGAGAGGCAAGGAAGTCCTCCTCTTCCTGCCTCTGTTCTGCCTCAAGTGCCCTGTCCATTATTCCACGCAGCGTGTGCTCCAACAGGTGGACAAGAGGTACAGTGTCACTGATGCATGCACTGTCACTGCTCACCATCCTCGTGGCCTCCTCAAATGGTGCCAGGACAGTGCATGCATCCCTGATCATGCCCCACTGGCGTGGTGAAAAAAAACCGAGCTCCCCTGACCCTGTCCTGGTGCCGTAGTCGCACAGGTACTCATTGATGGCCCTCTGCTGCGTGTGCAGCCGCTGCAGCATGGCCAACGTTGAGTTCCACCTGGTGGGCATGTCACATATAAGGCGGTTCTTGGGCAGGTTCAACTCCTTTTGAAGCTCAGCCAGGCGAGCACTGGCATTATAAGATCTGCGGAAATGCACACAGACTTTCCTGGCCTGCCTCAGGACATCCTGTAAGCCTGGGTACCTGCCCAAGAACCGCTGCACCACCAGGTTAAGGACGTGAGCCATACAGGGCACATGGGTCAGTTGTCCCTGTCGGAGGGCGGAGAGGAGGTTGGTGCCATTGTCGCAAACCACCATTCCTGGCTTAAGCTGGCGTGGCGTCAACCACCTCTCGGCCTGCCCCTGCAGAGCAGACAGGACCTCTGCCCCAGTGTGGCTCCTGTCCCCCAAACACACCAGCGCAAGCACGGCATGGCATCTTTTTGCCTGCGTACTTGCGTAGCCCCTTGAATGCCTACGGAGCACCGCTGGTTCCGAGGACAAACCACAGGAAGAGGCCATGGAGGAAGAAGAAGAGGAGGGGGTGGAGGAGAGAGGTGTGTCACAACCAGTAGTAGCATTTTGGAGGCGTGGCGGTGGAACAACCTCCAACACTACTGCACCTTGTCCTGCATCCTTCCCAGCTGCCAAAATAGTGACCCAATGGGCCGTGAAAGAAAGGTAACGTCCCTGTCCATGCCTGCTGGACCATGAGTCAGCGGTAATATGCACCTTACCGCTGATCGCCCTGTCCAGCGAGGCCAAGACATTGCCTTCCACATGCCTGTAGAGAGCCGGAATAGCCTTCTGTGCGAAAAAGTGGCACCGCACATTGCACAAACTCACGGAAGGGGGCCGAGTCTACCAACTGAAAAGGCAGCAGTTGAAGCGCTAGCAATTTAGCCAAGCTAGCATTCAACCGCTGGGCATGTGGATGGCTGGGAGTGAACTTCTTTCGACGGTCCAGCAGCTGGGGCAGGGAAATTTGCCTGCTAGAATCGGACGTCGGTGTACTGCTAGCAGAGTGCCCGCAAGTACTTGGCTGTGACACACCTAATTCTACACCTTCATTCCTCTCAGAGCAGGTTTCAGAGAGGACTGAAGGTATACTGGGGTTGGAGATCCCAGCTGATGCGGTGCAAGAAGAGGTCAGCTTTGTTCTTTGGTGTGGGTCTTTAAGGTAGGCTTGCCAACGAGCTGCATGGCAGGTCAACATATGTCTGATCAAGCATGTGGTGCCCAAGCGGCTGATGTTTTGGCCACGCGATATACGCTTGAGACATATGTTGCAAACAGCAGCTGTGCGATCTGATGCACTCGCCTCAAAAAAGGCCCACACCAAAGAACTTTTTGAATGACGGGCAGAGGCAGCGCCCTGCACAGGCGGAGCTCTGCGGTGTGATTCCGTCGGTGTGCTGCCCATACGCTGGCCACTCAAGGGCATCCTGCCTCTTTGGAGATGTGCCTCCTCCTCATCCTCCTCCTCCTCTCTCCTATTAGGCACCCACGTGGAGTCAGTGACCTCATCATCCCCTCCCTCCTCATCACTGGAGCCAATCTGGCAGTATGCTGCAGCTTCTGGAGCATGACTGCCAGATTGGTGTCCTTCTTGAGCATCCCCTCTCTCTGCTCTCACGCTGCTGCCTTCCTCTAGCTGGGTATCATCATCAGATCCTTCCAAACGCTGGGCATCCTCCTGGAGCATGTACCCAACACTGTGCTCAAACAGTTCGGGGGACTCCTCAGGAGGAGGGCATGGGGTGGGTCTAGGGAAGGATTGACTAATGAAGATAATGATACCAGAGAAGAGGACGCTTTGGCAGCTGCTTTGCCAGTACCCTGAGCCTGGGTGAGAGAGGATGAGGAGGATGAGGTGGGCTTGGTCATCCACTCTACCAAGTCTTCGGCATGATGTGGCTCAACATGTCCAGCTGCCGAAAACAAGGACAAGCGTGTCCCATGGCCATGTGCTGATGACAATGCACCGCGTACACGACCAGCACTGTTGCCCCCAGACACAGAGCCTGCTTGCCCTCTTTTTTTGCCTCCTGACTGTCTGCCTCTCCTTGGTTGCCTTCCAGACATTTTAATGGATGGCTTGCAGGGAGATGGGAAAAACAGCAATAAGGGCTACCTTCAGGTGTATATTGTGCAGGAGGCTTAGCAACAATGACACTGACACTGTCCCCTGCCTATCCTTCTCTGTCCCTAAACACAAGGATTGAAAATATGGTTCAGCAAAAAAGTTTTAGAACAGAATAGCACACTGACACTTTCCCTCACTGTCCTACTCTGTCCCTCCCTACAAACAAGATTTAGCACAGAATAGCACACTGATAATTTCTACGAGTGTCCTTCTCTGTCCCTCAACTCAAGGATTGAAAATATGGAACAGCAAAATTGGTTTAGAACAGAATAGCACACTGTCAGTTTCACTCACTGTACCTCTCTGTCCCTCAACTCAAGGATTGAAAATATGGAACAGCAAAATTGGTTCAGAACAGAATAGCACACTGTCAGTTTCCCTCACTGTACCTCTCTGTCCCTCAACTCAAGGATTGAAAATATGGTTCAGAAAAATAGTTTTAGAACACAATAGCACACTGACACTTTCCCTCACTGTACCTCTCTGTCCCTCAACTCAAGGATTGAAAATATGGAACAGCAAAATTGGTTTAGAACAGAATAGCACACTGTCAGTTTCCCTCACTGTACCTCTCTGTCCCTCAACTCAAGGATTGAAAATATGGAACAGCAAAATTGGTTTAGAACAGAATAGCACACTGTCAGTTTCACTCACTGTACCTCTCTGTCCCTCAACTCAAGGATTGAAAATATGGTTCAGCAAAATAGTTTTAGAACACAATAGCACACTGACACTTTCCCTCACTGTACCTCTCTGTCCCTCAACTCAAGGATTGAAAATATGGAACAGCAAAATTGGTTTAGAACAGAATAGCACACTGTCAGTTTCACTCACTGTACCTCTCTGTCCCTCAACTCAAGGATTGAAAATATGGAACAGCAAAATTGGTTTAGAACAGAATAGCACACTGTCAGTTTCCCTCACTGTACCTCTCTGTCCCTCAACTCAAGGATTGAAAATATGGAACAGCAAAATTGGTTTAGAACAGAATAGCACACTGTCAGTTTCACTCACTGTACCTCTCTGTCCCTCAACTCAAGGATTGAAAATATGGAACAGCAAAATTGGTTTAGAACAGAATAGCACACTGTCAGTTTCCCTCACTGTACCTCTCTGTCCCTCAACTCAAGGATTGAAAATATGGAACAGCAAAATTGGTTTAGAACAGAATAGCACACTGTCAGTTTCACTCACTGTACCTCTCTGTCCCTCAACTCAAGGATTGAAAATATGGTTCAGCAAAATAGTTTTAGAACACAATAGCACACTGACACTTTCCCTCACTGTACCCCTCTGTCCCTCAACTCAAGGATTGAAAATATGGAACAGCAAAATTGGTTTAGAACAGAATAGCACACTGTCAGTTTCACTCACTGTACCTCTCTGTCCCTCAACTCAAGGATTGAAAATATGGAACAGCAAAATTGGTTTAGAACAGAATAGCACACTGTCAGTTTCACTCACTGTACCTCTCTGTCCCTCAACTCAAGGATTGAAAATATGGAACAGCAAAATTGGTTTAGAACAGAATAGCACACTGTCAGTTTCACTCACTGTACCTCTCTGTCCCTCAACTCAAGGATTGAAAATATGGAACAGCAAAATTGGTTTAGAACAGAATAGCACACTGTCAGTTTCCCTCACTGTACCTCTCTGTCCCTCAACTCAAGGATTGAAAATATGGAACAGCAAAATTGGTTTAGAACAGAATAGCACACTGTCAGTTTCACTCACTGTACCTCTCTGTCCCTCAACTCAAGGATTGAAAATATGGTTCAGCAAAATAGTTTTAGAACACAATAGCACACTGACACTTTCCCTCACTGTACCTCTCTGTCCCTCAACTCAAGGATTGAAAATATGGAACAGCAAAATTGGTTTAGAACAGAATAGCACACTGTCAGTTTCACTCACTGTACCTCTCTGTCCCTCAACTCAAGGATTGAAAATATGGAACAGCAAAATTGGTTTAGAACAGAATAGCACACTGTCAGTTTCACTCACTGTACCTCTCTGTCCCTCAACTCAAGGATTGAAAATATGGAACAGCAAAATTGGTTCAGAACAGAATAGCACACTGTCAGTTTCCCTCACTGTACCTCTCTGTCCCTCAACTCAAGGATTGAAAATATGGAACAGCAAAATTGGTTTAGAACAGAATAGCACACTGTCAGTTTCACTCACTGTACCTCTCTGTCCCTCAACTCAAGGATTGAAAATATGGTTCAGCAAAATAGTTTTAGAACACAATAGCACACTGACACTTTCCCTCACTGTACCTCTCTGTCCCTCAACTCAAGGATTGAAAATATGGAACAGCAAAATTGGTTTAGAACAGAATAGCACACTGTCAGTTTCACTCACTGTACCTCTCTGTCCCTCAACTCAAGGATTGAAAATATGGAACAGCAAAATTGGTTTAGAACAGAATAGCACACTGTCAGTTTCACTCACTGTACCTCTCTGTCCCTCAACTCAAGGATTGAAAATATGGAACAGCAAAATTGGTTTAGAACAGAATAGCACACTGTCAGTTTCACTCACTGTACCTCTCTGTCCCTCAACTCAAGGATTGAAAATATGGTTCAGCAAAATAGTTTTAGAACACAATAGCACACTGACACTTTCCCTCACTGTACCTCTCTGTCCCTCAACTCAAGGATTGAAAATATGGAACAGCAAAATTGGTTTAGAACAGAATAGCACACTGTCAGTTTCACTCACTGTACCTCTCTGTCCCTCAACTCAAGGATTGAAAATATGGAACAGCAAAATTGGTTTAGAACAGAATAGCACACTGTCAGTTTCACTCACTGTACCTCTCTGTCCCTCAACTCAAGGATTGAAAATATGGAACAGCAAAATTGGTTTAGAACAGAATAGCACACTGTCAGTTTCACTCACTGTACCTCTCTGTCCCTCAACTCAAGGATTGAAAATATGGAACAGCAAAATTGGTTTAGAACAGAATAGCACACTGTCAGTTTCCCTCACTGTACCTCTCTGTCCTTCAACTCAAGGATTGAAAATATGGAACAGCAAAATTGCTTTAGAACAGAATAGCACACTGTCAGGTTCACTCACTGTACCTCTCTGTCCCTCAACTCAAGGGTTGAAAATATGGAACAGCAAAATTGGTTTAGAACAGAATAGCACACTGTCAGTTTCACTCACTGTACCTCTCTGTCCCTCAACTCAAGGATTGAAAATATGGTTCAGCAAAATAGTTTTAGAACACAATAGCACACTGACACTTTCCCTCACTGTACCTCTCTGTCCCTCAACTCAAGGATTGAAAATATGGAACAGCAAAATTGGTTTAGAACAGAATAGCACACTGACAGTTTCACTCACTGTACCTCTCTGTCCCTCAACTCAAGGATTGAAAATATGGAACAGCAAAATTGGTTTAGAACAGAATAGCACACTGTCAGTTTCACTCACTGTACCTCTCTGTCCCTCAACTCAAGGATTGAAAATATGGAACAGCAAAATTGGTTTAGAACAGAATAGCACACTGTCAGTTTCACTCACTGTACCTCTCTGTCCCTCAACTCAAGGATTGAAAATATGGTTCAGCAAAATAGTTTTAGAACAGAATAGCACACTGTCAGTTTCACTCACTGTACCTCTCTGTCCCTCAACTCAAGGATTGAAAATATGGAACAGCAAAATTGGTTTTGAACAGAATAGCACACTGTCAGTTTCACTCACTGTACCTCTCTGTCCCTCAACTCAAGGATTGAAAATATGGTTCAGCAAAATAGTTTTAGAACAGAATAGCACACTGACACTTTCCCTCACTGTACCTCTCTGTCCCTACAAACAAGGATTAGCACAGAATAGCACACTGTCACTGACACTCTCCCTACCTATCCTTATTTGTCCCTAAACACAAGGAATCCAGGATTAGTAAAGGAAAAAAAATGACACTGTCCCTGCCTATGCTTCTCTTTCCCTGCTCCGGAACACACTACACAAGGCCGCCGCGCTGGCGGCTTTTTATAGTGTGGGGCGTGTACTAAACCCCATCAGCAATAATTGGCCACAGGCATCCTGCCTGTGGCCAATCATTGCTCTCCTCGCTGCCGGCGCTGTGATTGGCCAAGCATGCGGGGTCACAGTGCATGCTTGGCCAATCACAGCGCCTGGATGACACTGCGATGGCGTAGTGCATTGTGGGCCGTTCGCGTCACTCGAATTTGGCGCGAACGGCCCAAATCGTTCGATCTTCGTCGAACGATCGAACAGCCGATGTTCGAGTCGAACGTATGTTCGACTCGAACACGAAGCTCATCCCTACTGTTAATACAAGCAGTTGATTGAGCTAACCTGCAGTTTCTTAAGTCAGTGTAGTGTATACTGTCCACAGTGTGCACGTAAAGCTGACTGCAGACTATTGCTTTTCTATTACTGATAATTAGAGTTGAGCGGACACCTGGATGTTCGGGTTCGACGGGTTCAGCCGAACTTCGGAAAAAAGTTTGAGTTCGGGACCGAACTTGACCCGAACTTGACCCCGTACCCGAACCCCATTGAAGTCAATGGGGACCCGAACTTCTGAGGACTATTTGCGCTTGTTTCCCGTGCTTAGAACTGTCCCTGCACAAAGTGTCATTTCTGAAGGAAAATAAGTCATTTAAAACTCACTCGCGGCTATAATGAATTGTCGGCTCCCGGCAATACATAGAAAAGTCATTGATAAAAAATATAAAAAAAAGTGGGGGTTCCCCCAAATTCAATTACCAGGCCCTTCAGGTCTGGTATGGATATTAAGGGGAACCCTGCCACAAGTATTTGTATTGTAAAGGTAGTTGGCAAGCAAGTCAGCTATTTTCTGGGGATTTACGAACTTCCATTGCGTGGTTGGGTGACTAAGGTGGGAAATTCTAGACTTAGTTGCTTTAAGTTTAAGCTTATGAGCTAGAAGTTTGCCCGGGTTTTTGTCCGCAGAGTAGTAGTGTGCTTTGAATCATTTTAAATGCAGATAATGTCGATCAAGCAAATGGTTCTTACGTAATTTGCTAAGGGCAAGTTAATTAGCGGTGGGGGTGTGTATGAATTTATTAGTGGCTTCCAGGGCTTATAGGTCCTGCAGGATATTATTTAGGTGCAGGTTGTATACCTTTTTCACTCTTGCACCTAATTGGATAAGAAGACTATGAATGAATGCCATATGGGTATTCCATAAAGAAAATTTATCAGGGACCGAGAGGCCATTGCCTGGAAAAATTTGTGAAGTTGCCAAGAGAGAATACCAGTATTGGAGGGGACTTGGAGAAGTTTTGTATTGCAATGCCATACTCTAGAGCTGCACACGCATCCTTATTTGGGATTTTGATCGTAATGGCCGTGTGGGGTGAGAGCAAGATGAAAGAGCACTCATAAGCCAGGATAACAGAGAAATTAAGAACTTCTGGAGGTCACTTTTGAGCCCCCTGGAAGATGGTGATGCAGAGATTTATTTTGTGGAACTTTCTGCCGGTCTGGTGGGATTTGGCGAGGGTCACTCGATCCAGGGCGAGGAGTAGGAGGATCCAGGATGATGTTCCAGCTTTGCAGAAGTTGCAGGCCTTCATCTAACATTGAGATGATCCTTGTAACTCCATTGTGCGTGATAGACAGTTTGGCAGGATACTTCCAACGATGCAGGATCTTATAGTTCTGCAGGGCCTTAGTGATGGTGAGAAGGTTGCTACGGAGTGTAAGAGTGTGCTTGGAGAGGTCAGGTAGGAGTTAAAGCTTGGAGAATTGGTCAGAAGGATGATCTGCTTTACGGAACGCCATCGGGAGTTGCTCCTTAACCTGATAGAAATGCACCCTGAGGATAACATCCCTAGGAATTTGGCATAGTAGATAGCTCGGTCTAGAGAACCCTGTAGATTCAATCAATGGTCAAATCTTCTGACGTAAGAGTAAGTATAATGGCCAGGAAGAGGACTTGTGCAATTTGCGGTAGTTGGTATGCTTAATCATTTCCAAGACACCCCCCTCACCCCGAATCTTTAGGTTATTGCGACTAGACCTGTCCTCCAATCCACCACTTTAGACTTCAGCCATGCAATTTCATCCTCATGTGTGTTGAGTGTGCATCGACTAGCATGTTGAAAGATTCAGTACAATCACACAATTTTTCCTCTATATGATCCCCCCTATCTCACAGGACTTGTATGTCAGCTTGCATGAGCTGGAAGTATGATTTCATATCGATTTGAGGAGACTCCCTGAAGGAAGTTAGCATGGGTGGTCTGAGGTGGTGATCACAGCGCAGGGGTCTGTGTGTGGTTGTGAGGCCTGTGGGTCAGTAGCCTGTGTGCTCACGTCCATGTCCAGAGATCTCGGGGCATCATTTGAGGAGTCCCTCTGCAGCCTGGACTTCCCTGGGCTTCTATGGGGCATAGCTGAAGGTTGCCCGAGGTGGAGGGCGCAAGAGCCGCTGCTCTGATGTGCGCAGGGGCCCAGGAATCATCGCTCATCTCCAGTGACTGAGCGAAGCTCCTGTGTCAGATGGCCATTCAGCTGCATGGTCACCATGCCCCCCGACATTGTCCATCTAGTTCAACCATAAAAAAAAAAAATATGTAGCAATCTCATATACCCAATTCTATACCCACAGTTGATCCAGAGGAAGGCAAAAAACCCCAGCAGAGCATGCTCCAATTTGCTACAGCAGGGGAAAAAATTATTTCCTGATCCTCTGAGAGGCAATCGGATTTTCCCTGGATCAACTTTACCTATAAATGTTAGTACCCAGTTATAGAAAGTATCCAGGCATTTCTTAAAGCAATCTACTGAGCTAGCCAGAACCACCTCTGGGGGGAGTCTATTCCACATTTTCGCAGCTCTTAAGCTTCGTACACATGAGAGCGTTTGGCCGGGAAAACTGGCCGTGTGTATGCTCCATCGCAGTTTTCCCGACAGGAAAACTGGCAAAAAAAAAAATGGAGAACCTGCTCTCTATTTTCCCGTCGGGATTCCCGTTGTGAAAACCGGTCTTGTGTATGCTTTTCCGAGGGCAAGAAAAACGTGCATGCTCAGAATCAAGTATGAGACGGGAGCGCTCGTTCTTGTAAAACTAGCGTTCGTAAAGGAGATATCACATTCATCACGCTGTAACGGACTGAAAAGCACAATGTTAGGATTAAGTTCACCTGCTGGTGGCACTATCCTGCTCTGGGCTATTTGCTGCAGTTCCAGTGTCCACCAGCAGGTGTCTCCCAGGAGCCAGCAGGCTGGTGTAATCATGCAAATTAATGTTCAGCTGCCTGGGGGCTACTTAAGGCTTCTCCTCCCTTCCCCCAGTGTGTCACGATTTTGGTCCCTGCCTTGCTGCTGATCCTGTCTGCAACCCTCTGCCTTGCTCCAGCCTCCCTCTGCTCTGTCCCCAGCCTTGATCCCCCCTTCCTTGCAACCTTGTATTGCTTGTACCCTTGTCCCTAGCTTGGTCTGTATATATATATATATTTAGTTGTTAGGTTCAACAGATCTTGTTAGTGGGGTTTTCGGTTAGTTCATGTTTTCTGTGTGCTGTGTTTGCTGTGTTCTTTGTTAACTATTTTTCACTATAAATAAATATCACTTTTAATATATATCCTTTGTTTGGTCTCAGTTCCCTTGTGTAGCTACGTGTCTGGTGGTCTTAGCTGCTGATCCTGACACACAAACAATGAAAAGCGCAAATCGTCTCTCACCAAACTTTTACTAACCCGCGGTAACACGAGATCAGCAAAAGCAGGCCAAAGGGTGGCGCCATTGGAATGGAACTTTCCCTTTATAGTGCCGTCGTATGTGTTGTACGTCACCGCGATTTGGCAGGAATCCCGTTGGGAAAACCAACGTTTTTTTCCGAGGGGAAAACCGGCCGTGTGTACAGGGCTTAACTGTGAAGAAAACGTTCCATATTTGGAGATTAAATCAATTTTCCTCTAGACGTAAAGAGTGCCCGTGTCCCCTGTGTTGACTGTAAAGTGAATAACTCAACACCAAGTTCACTATATGGACCCCTTATATATTTGAACATGTTGATCATATCCCCCCTTATTCTCCTCTTCTCAAGAGTAAATAAATTCAGTTCCTCTAATCTTTCCTCATAGCTGAGCTCCTCCATGCCTTACCATTGGGATCAACTGCATGTGTCAGGTCTTCTGACTGATAATGGATTTACAATGAGGAATTCTGCTACCTTACCTGCAGATCACCGGGCAAGAGATGTGGGGAAGAGGCCCTTATTCTCATTAACAGGGGGACAAGTTGCTTTACCAGGGGGTCACCCCTGAAAAAGGTACCCCTCATGCTCGGGGTATGTGGCCTGATATGGTTCAGGAGGGGAGGTGCATGCTCATCCCCCCCTTCCCAATCTAGCCTGACTGCATGCTTGGATTAAGGGTCTAGTATAGATTTTTAGGAGGACTCTGTGACAGGAGTGACTTTGGGTCGGGGGTTTGGAGAACTAAGCTTGCCCTGGAGAGTTCTGGAGGCTCCTTGTCCAGCTTCCCCGACACCTCTTATGTGTAAATCACCCTGTGTCTCTAATAGGGGCACAGGGTGAATGAGAACCCCAGTCTGATCTGTGCTAGTCAGACTCAATGCTGTATACATTGTATATATTGTGTGTTGGCTGTTGTGTAACGGACCTAGATCTGTTTGAGGACAGAGGGTTTGTCACAACTGGTTGACAGCAGTGGGATCATGCTTCCTGGCTGTGAAGACCTCCACCTGGATCCAAAACCGGATAGCAGCCTTCAGTCATCCCAGTGGAGAGATATGGATCTGGCATCAGAATTCCCGGGGCTGCTGCAGATCATCCTTTCAGCATACACCAGGTCTGTGTCTGTGGATGAATGCCTGGAGGTCAGGCAGCAGATTTGAGTAAGGCACTGGATTAGATGCCTCCAAGTTGCTGGTATGCAACAAGGCAAGTGCTTTCCAACCCCAGAGCAACAGGCCAGTGAACAAAGGGAGTTACGGATGCAATTCCTGGGAGAGCGGCCCCAGGAGCAATGGGTGACTGAGTTGGACAGGCTGGTCCAGCAGGAGATAGAGTTGGACAATCGGTATCGGGCTCTGCAATGGCACGCGGAGGAGGAATATTTAGGAGAGACAACAGAATGCTCTCCGGAGGGATATGACTTTGGTGGCCCTGGATTGCTGTGGGAGAGCCTTATAGATTGTTTTGTGTTTGGCGATGAAGGGGAACTTACCCTTGAGGACTTGCGAGAACAGAGAGAGGCTATGCTCGGTTTTGCAGGGGTCTCAGAGCTTAAACCTGATCTAGACTATTTGTTAAGGAAGGAACAGCATCTGGAAAGGGCATACAGGAAACTGCTAGAATGCGTTCAGCAGCATGCCAGAGAATCGGCAGTGGAAACTCCGGAGATTGCGGTCTCCAAAGCTGAAGTGCTGACAACAGAGCACAGCTTTGCTAACCTCTGTCAAAAAGCAGCTTCAGCCTCCCTGAGAGAAGAGGTAGTCAGCCTTTCCCCCACAATACTGACAGAGACATGGGATTTTCTGCCAGCAGCATCTGTGGAGTTACAAGAGACTCCTCCAGCTGAAGAGCTGGCAACCGAACAGAGGGTCGAAGACCTCTGTCCCACACTTTTAGCAATTCCAGAGACTGGGGATGTAATAGACGTTTCTGTAGAGGAGAAACCACCTATCAAGCTCCCAGCAGAAGTGCTGGCAGCAGGACAGAGTACTTCAGACCCCTGCTCCACACCCGTGGCATTTTCGGAACCCCAAGGTGAGGAGGTGGTGTTTCTTTTTCCCCAGTGGATTGCAGAGATGCAGGGAGAGGAATCTGCCATTCCCCCTCCCCAACAAGGATTTTTGACTTGCAGAGGAAGGCCTCCCTTACGGCTCCCACCAGCGGCCCCTGGTAAGGTAACAGCAGGCGCGGAGGTAGGAGGGGTACGAGTGCCTGGCAGGATCAACCAAGGTGAAGGTAATTCCGCAGACTTGGAAGGCACACTGGAACACAGCAGGTAGAACTGGAATCAGGAACACTCAGCAAACTGGAATCGTTCAGCAGACTGGACCGGAACCAGGAGCACAGGAACTCAGCAAACTGGGTCAGCTTAGCAGACTGGACCAGAACCAGGAACACAGGAACTCGGCAAACTGGATCAGCTTAGCAGACTGGACCAGAACCAGGAACACAGGAACTCAGCAAACTGGATCAGCTTAACAGACTGGACCGGAACCAGGAACACAGGAACTCAGCAAACTGGATCAGCTTAGCAGACTGGACCGGAACCAGGAACAGTGAGATTGGTCGGACAAGCCGGGTCGGTTAACTGGCTGGCAGCAAGGTACAGTGGGATCAGACAGAGGAGAGGTCACAACAAGCCAGGGGTCGGATGCAGGCAGAAAACTGGAGAAGTCACAGGCAGGCCGGGTCAAACACAGGTAAGTCTTCAGATCAGGTTTTCAGGTACTCAAGCAGAGTGTAGAGCAGACAGCAGGGACTGTCTGCGATTGACAGGTTTAAAATAGCCCCTCTGGCGCCACCTGCAGGGCGCGCGCGCAACGGAGAATCAGGAAGACCGGGACGCCTGTTTCTGGCAGGATCTCCATGACACAATAACATAGACAGGGAGTTTCTGAAGTAGACAGCGTCCCAGAATTATGACACCAACCCAGCTGAAGTCCTGGCAACCGGACAGAGGGTCCAAGACCTCTGCCCTACACCTGAAGAAATTCTGGAGGCCCAGGGTGAGGAGATGGCAGTCTGTCTCGAGCTGCAGATCAGGATCCAAGGAGAGAATGCAGTCGTCACCTCACAACTGCAGCTTGATCTGGTGTCGGTGGATGGGCCTGTGGTCTCCACTAACAGAAAACCAGCAGAAGTGCTGGCAATAGGGCAGAGTGCTACCAACCTCTGACCAGCACCGGCAACAACTACAGAGCTCCAGGGAGCCGGGGCAGTTGGCCCCTCTCTCCAGCAACAAGCTGAGGTAGTAAAGCTTTTACTCCCAGCTGAATCACTGGCAGCAGGGCAGAATGCTACTGGCCTCTGCACACAACTGCAGCTTGAGCTGATATCAGGGAATGGGACTGTGGTCTCCACTCAGAGCAGAGTGCTGCTGGCCTCTGCCCTCAACTAACAGAAGAGGAAGCTCCTGTGGTAGTGGATGGGACTTCGGTCTTCACTGACACAACCCCAGAAAATGGTGCGACACTGAGACAGGAGGATGTCAGCCTTGCTTTGCAAGCACTGGGGGATTTTCACCTACCACAAGTGAATGGGACTTCAGTTCCCACTTGTATACCCCAGGGATGCTGGGCAGTTGACCCAGATCCCCAACAGCATGAGAGTGAGCCCAGTCACCCTGTCTTCTCTCCAGTGGCTGAAAGGACTCCAGGCAGGAGGGCCAGTCCAGGCCTCTCCCCAGCGGCGGGTATGTTCTCTGAGAGAGGCAGAGGTTGGCTGGGTGAGTAATTCTCTGTTTGGGACAATTTATTTGGGGTTCCGTGTGGATACCGGCATTGGGGGACTGGAACTACTGACTAACTTCGGAGTCAACCCGTCTGGGGACTCCTCCTGTGTTTAGTCTCCTGCCGAAAAGGGAGATGTGTGACAGGAGTAACTTTGGGTCGGGGGTTTGGGGAACTAAGCTTGCCCTGGAGAGTTCTGGAGGCTCCTTGTCCAGCTTCCCCGATGCTTCTTATGTGTAAATTAAAAATGTGCACAGTGGATCCCATTTATCCCTGCTCCACCCATATACACCGCAGTGTGTAAATAGACTCCTAAGGACTTCTTTTAAGACTGTCTATATATATACATATGTTGTATGGTATTTTTTCATCTTATTTTTATATTTTATATATTTTTTAATTTTTTTATTTTTTATTTATTTATTTATTTATTTTATTATATATATATATTTTTTCTTGCTTTATATTGATTACTTTGGATAATACATGTTTCTGTGGATATTGTGCGCCACCACTTGTCTATTTATGTGTAAATTACCCTGTGTCTCTAATAGGGGCACAGGGTGAATGAGAACCCCAGTCTGATCTGTGCTAGTCAGACTCAATGCTGTATACATTGTATATATTGTGTGTGTATTGTGTGTTGGCTGTTGTGTAATATTTGCTGTGATGGTTTGGGGTTCTATTGTCTATTGTGGCTGTCTGCCTCAACTATTATGGGATGTGTAAATGTCTTGCTGTGAGGTAGATGAAAGGAGACAGCCAGACTAGGACCTGAAAGGTCATGCCTATGCAGGGCCGATCCTAGGGTCACATGCGCCTGGGTGCAGAGATATTTCTGGCGCCCCTACAAAGGCGTGGTCACCTTACTAACTCCTCCCCCTTTACAAATGTTTCCATGGCAAGGACTCAAACACTGAGATGCTCCCCTAAGGAGTCATCGTTACCCTGGGATCCTCCCACGATCTCTTAACAATAAAAAAAATACAGGAAGAGAAGCAGAGTACTCTAATTGGACCTGGAGGGGGGTCTCTCTAATGGACACAGAGAGGGCCTCTGTTAGAGAGTTTGTTTAGAAAGAGCCCCCCATAATACAGGAGATGGTCAGAGACTGCAGATATAATACAGGAGATGGTCAGAGACTGCAAACATAATACAGGAGATGGTCAGAGACTGCAAACATAATACAGGAGATGGTCAGAGACTGCAGATATAATGCAGAAGATGGTTTAGAGACTGCAGACATAATACAGGAGATGGTCAGAGACTGCAGCCATGGTAAAAGAGATCAATGCAGCCTCACCAGTGCCCATTAAATGCAGCTCATCAGTGTCCACCAATTGCAGCCTACCATTGCTCACCAACTGCAGCCTACTAGTGCCCACAAAATGCAGCCTACCATTGCTCACCAATTGTAGCCTACCAGTGCCCACCAAATGCAGCCTCATCAGTGCCCACCAAATGCAGCCTCATCAGTGCCCACCAAATGCAGCCTCATCAGTGCCCATCAAAACGCAGCCTCACTGTGCCCATTAATTACTGTCACTGTGCACATCATAAAGAAGCCTCACTGTGCCCATCATAAAGCAGCCACTGTGCCTATTAATCAGCATCACTGTGCCCCTCCAAAAGCGTCACTGTGCCCATAAAAACTCAGCCACTGTTCCCATTAATCAGTGTCACTGTGCCCATTGTAGGAGGAGGAGGGGGGAGAGAGGAGGAGGAGGAGGATGAAAAGAGAAGAGAGGGGGGAGGAGAAGAGAAGAGAGGGGGGAGGAGAAGAGAAGAGAGGGGGAGGAGAAGAGAAGAGAGGGGGAGGAGAAGAGAAGAGAAGAGAGGGGAGGAGAAGAGAAGAGAAGAGAGGGGGAGGAGAAGAGAAGAGAGGGGGGAGGAGGAGAAGATAAGAGAGTGAGGAGGAGGAGGAGAAGAAGAGAGTGAGAGGGAGAGGAGGAGAAGAGAGTGAGAGGGAGAGGATGGAGAAGAGAGTGAGAGGGAGAGGATGGAGAAGACAAGAGAGGGAGAGGATGGAGAAGAGAGGGAGAGGGGGAGAAGAGAAGAGAGTGAGAGGGGGGAGAAGAGAAGAGGGTGAGAAGGGGGAGAAGAGAGTGAGAGGAGAAGAGAGGGGGAGGAGGAGAAGAGAGGGGGAGGAGAAAAGAAGAGAGTGGGGAGGAGAAGAGAAGAGAAGGGGAGGAGAAGAGAAGAGAGGGGGGAGGAGAAGAGAAGAGAGGGGTAGGAGGAGAAGAGAAGAGAGGGGGAGGAGGAGAAGAGAGGGAGAGGGAGAGAAAGAGAAGAGAGGGAGAGAAAGAGAAGAGAGGGAGAGAAAGAGAAGAGAGGGAGAGGAGGAGAAGAGAGGGAGAGGAGGAGAAGAGAAGAGAGTGAGAGGGGGGAGAAGAGAGTGAGAGGGGGAGAAGAGAGTGAGAGGGGGAGAAGAGAAGAGAGTGAGAGGGGGGAGAAGAGAAGAGAGTGAGAGGGGGAGAAGAGAAGAGAGTGAGAGGGGGAGAAGAGAAGAGAAGGAGGAGAGAAGAGAGGGGGAGAATATAAGGAGAAGAGAAGAGAGGGGGAGGAGAAGAGAAGAGTGGGGGGAGGAGAGAAGAGAGTGGGGAGGAGGAGGAGAGAAGAGAGGGGGGAGGAGGAGGAGAGAAGAAAGGGGGAGGAGGAGGAGAGAAGAGAGGGGGGAGGAGGAGGAGAGAAGAGAGGGGGAGGAGGAGGAGAGAAGAGAGGGGGAGGAGGAGGAGAGGGAGGAGGAGGAGAGAAGAGAGGGGGAGGAGGAGGAGAGAAGAGAGGGGGAGGAGGAGTAGAGAAGAGAGGGAGAGGAGGAGTAGAGAAGAGAGGGAGAGGAGGAGTAGAGAAGAGAAGAGAGGGAGAGGGGGAGAAGAGAAGGAGAGGGGGAGAAGAGAAGAGAGGAG
This sequence comes from Rana muscosa, assembly GCA_029206835.1. Classification (NCBI taxonomy): domain Eukaryota; kingdom Metazoa; phylum Chordata; class Amphibia; order Anura; family Ranidae; genus Rana; species Rana muscosa. Next base: position 35,334,134 of record CM055116.1, on the reverse strand, counting down.
GAGAAGAGAAGAGGGGGAGAAGAGAAGAGAGGGAGAGGGGGGAGAAGAGAAGAGAGTGAGAGGGGGAGAAGAGAAGAGAAGGAGAGTGGGAGAAGAGAAGGAGAGGGAGAGAAGAGAAGAGGGGGAGAGCAGAGAGGGAGAGGGGGAGAAGAGAAGAGAGGGAAAGAGGGAGAAGAGAAGAGATGGAGAGGGGGAGAAGATAAGAGAGGGAGAGAAGAGAAGAGAGGGAGAAGGAGGAGGAGGAGAAGAGAAGAGAGGGAGAAGGAGGAGGAGGAGAAGAGAAGAGAGGGGGCAGGAGGAGGAGGAGAAGAGTGGGGGAGATGAGGAGTAGAAGAGTGGGGGAGAGGAGGAGTAGAAGAGTGGGGGAGAGGAGGAGGAGGAGAAGAGAGGAGGGAGGAAGAGGAGAGGAGGGGGAGGAAGAGGAGGGGGGGAGAGGCGGAGAAGGAGGAGGGGGGAGGAGAGGAGGAAGAGGGGGAGAGGAGGAGGAGGGGGAGAAGAGGAGGAGGAGGGGGAGAGGAGGAGGAGGAGGAGAGGAGGAGGAGGGGGGAAGACGAGGAGGAGGAGGAGGGGGGGAGAGGAGGAGGAGGAGGGGGGAGAGGAGGAGGAGGAGGAGGGGGGAGAGGAGGAGGAGGAGTGAAAAATGGATCACTAACCCTGTCCCTTCCACTCCTATGTCCCAGGCTGCATAGTTTACAGTGCAGCATCTGAAGTAAAAGAAAGCTCCAGTCGTTCTGCTGAAGTTACTCACCCATGTCCTGTAGCAGAGTGCTCTCGGTCCCAACTCCCTGCTCATCCATGTGTGAAGGGCTAAGGCTGCGGGTGGGGGAAAGCAGAGTATGTCTTCTTGAGCCACCTCCATGTCAGTGGACACTGACAGATCTCGGAAGGCAGGGGAAAGTTCAATGATAGGACTCGGAGAGTAGTGCCTGTGCAGAAGGAATGTGTCACTGGTGTGTCACTGGCATCTGGGTGATTTGAAATCTCCCGCCCACACCCCTTTCCAGGCACAGATTGGCCGCACAAGGGGTTGTGGGCGGGCACAGGGGATACATGGGGCGGACCTAACTTACCTCCTCTTCCCTCCTTGTACAGCTGCAATTCTCGGCAGGTCACCGGGCGGGGGATGTTGACACTGCTGCGGGCGTGTCGGCGGGCGGGTCAGTGGCCAGACTCGTTGGCAACACACTTCTGCTCCTGACACTTTGGCGCCCCCTCTCCTTTGGCGCCTCGGTGCAGTGCACCCCCTGCACCCCGTCTCGGACCGGCCCTGTGCCTATGAGTCACCTATGCTGTCTAAAGGATTGCTAATTAGCTCATGGTAATTAGGTTTCTGGTTCAGTTTTTATTGTCACCCTTGTGTATATGTATTTGTGTGAGATACCAAATAAAATGTTAGTCCTGATGTACTCCAAGACTGGTGTATGCTGTTGGTTTTTACTCTACACTGAGGTGCTGTCTGTTGACTGGGGGGCTAAAGAATCTTGGACGGTGCTGGATCTGAACAGAGGAAGCATTGACGGCGGACCTAGATCTGTTTGAGGACAGAGGGTTTGTCACAGACCCCATTCTTATTTTTATTTTTTTTATGTGGAGCCCCCTTAAAATCTGTACCAGAACCAAAGGGTCTGGTATGTATTTTCTAGGGGACCTCTTTCATTTTTTTTACATTAAGTACCCCCTTAAAATTCATATGAGGGGGAGGCGCATGCGCGGCTCTCTAAGATGGCGGGCGCGTGACTTCTGAGCTCCGCTCCCGTCCTGTGATCCGCAGCCTCCCTACAGCTTCTTCAGCCACCAATAGACCCGGAGGTGACACACCACGACCCCTCGATACCCCCGGCACTACATGGGCAAAATAAGAGATCAGCGATCCCATTATCAAGCCACACAGCCACCGCGGCCTTCCTCCACCATGGAGCGCTTCCTGACTAGGCCTCAATTCCCGGTCTCGATTTCTCAGGGAGATCCGAAGGGTTACGTCAGCACCCTGATGGCGGGGGATGGATCTCAGCTGGCCATCCAGCCACAAACTGCCCCTTCTCCTCAACCAGCCCTGACTCCGGAGATGATGGACCTCAAACTCCAGGCTTTGGCCCAACAGGTAACCAGAGAAATTGCTCAGGAGATGGGGAGAATTTCCAGAGAATTCAGGGGGAAATAGATGCACTCGGGGAGCACACAGGTACCCTGGAGACTAAACTTGATGAGACTTTGCACTATGTACATGCTCTTGAAGAGGAGAATGCCCTCCTTAAAAACTCAGTATCCCAACTGCAGCTCCAGCAGGAGGACCTTAATAATAGGGAACAACGCCAGAACCTTAGAATTCGCAGAGTTCCTGAGACGGTGGCTAACAAAAACATAAAGCCTTATCTTTTGGGCCTTTTCAACACTCTTGCACCTGAAATTGTGGACATTGACTGGCGCCTAGATCGAGCGCATAGGTCTCTGGCCCCTAAACGCCCTGTGGGGGCCAGACCCCATGACATAGTGGTACGTTTCCACTTTTATGAGAGCAAAGAGACCCTGACCAGGGCCACACGTAATAGGTCAGGTATTGACTATAAAGGAGACAAAATCCAATTGTTCAGTGACCTCTCTCCCATCACACTGGCTAAGTGCCGTCCTCCAAACTTTTTTGAGCTGGGCGACCCGGTAGAGAAACTGAGTATTTTTCAGTAGTCGGTTGAAGTGGCCCTTGATGTGTTAGCACCCCGTAGGATGAGACCTTATCCCCGTCCCCTGGGCTAGAGCCCGCAATGGTTTACCGAGGAGCTTAGGCTCCTCAAAAAGCGGGTTCATTCCAGGGAGAGACGCTGGCGGAAGTTCCTTCTGGAAGCTGACAAAAAGCTGCATCTGGTGGTCCTCTATCTTTATAAGAGGGCTATTAGAGAGGCTAAAAAGACCTACTTCCGAGAGCTAATCAGGAAGGCAGCCAACAGCACGGCCAAACTTTTCAAGATCTCCTCAGAGTTAACCCATCCCGAAGCTACCAGCTCTGCTCCCAAGGAGTCACAGGACTGGTGCCAGGAGCTCGCTGACTTCTTTGTCTCTAAGGTTAAGACCATTAGAGACAACATTCCCAGGCCAGAGACTGTGCAAGAGGACATCGGCCACACAGTGTTGGCCCCTGGATTGCCCGGTTTCCAACCGGTTACGGTTATACAGGTGGTTGAGGTAATTGCCTCTTTGAAACCATCTTCCTCTCCATTAGATGTATGTCCTGCTGGGCTGGTTAAAAAATCTGCTGCCCTTTTGGCCCCCTTTATTGGGGAGACAATCAACTGCTGCTTCAGGACAGGTACTGTCCCAGGCGCTCTGAAGCGGGCTGTGGTCTTGGCCCTGCTGAAGAAACCGACCTTGGACCCAGACATATTGGGCAACTACAGGCCGATTTCCATCTTGCTTTTTGTGGCAAAGGTGATGGAGCGCCTGGTGGTTATCCAGCTACAGGCTTACCTTGAGTCTTTCCATCTCTTGGACGAATTCCAGTCTGGATTTCGACCTGGACATGGAACAGAGACGAGCCTCATCTGTGTCTATGATGATGTTCTTCACAGCTTGGACAGGGGTGACTAAGTAGTTCTGGTTCTTTTGGATCTGTTGGCCGCATTTGATACCATTAATCATGGAATCTTACTGGAGCGGATGAGATCTGTTTTGGGTATGAGTGGATCGGCTTTGGCATGGGTGGCCTCTTTCTTAGAGGGCAGAGTTCAGGGAGTCAAGACTGGCCCCTTTTACTCTAAGTACACTGCCCTGGATTTCGGAGTGCCACAGGGCTCTGCCTTGTCTCCCCTGTTGTTTAATATCTATATGAGGCCCCTTGCCGACCTGCTAAAGTCCCACGTCGTCCATTACCATGTTTATGCGGACGACACCTAGGTTTACCTAAAGATTCCTAGGAACCAGACGGCTGATGCCACCCTTGCCAGCTGTTTGGAGGCCATCAATACATGGATGTGTGCCAACTTCCTGAAACTTAATGGGGGAAAAAACTGAGGTGATCATCTTCAGCGATCTGGCCACCCCTCCAGATATCCCACCTTGGCCTCCCTCATTTGGTCCTGCTCCGGAGGTGGCCCCCCAGGTCCGTGATCTGGGATTTGTCCTAGATTCAGGTTTAACTTTGGCTCCTCAGGTAAAGAGGGTCGTCAGTGCATGTCACTGGCAGCTAAAACTCCTGAGGGGGCTGTTTAAATATTTGGATATCTCAGAAAGAAAAACTGTCATCTGCGCCACGATAGGTAGCTGCCTAGACTACTGCAACTCTCTTTATCTGGGATTGCCAAAGATGTTAGTGCAGAAGCTTCAACTTATTCAAAATGCTGCGGCTAGGTTACTGATGGATGTCCCGCTGAGGGATCATATCATCCCTGTCCTCTGCGCCTTGCACTGGCTGCGGGTCCACTACCGCACCTTATTTAAGGCTGGATGTATTATGTTTAAGAAAATTTGAGGCCTGGCCCCAAGCTATCTCTGCTCTCGTTTTCATAAACAAGCTTTTGTTAGATCACTCAGATCTACCGGCAGAGATCTCTTCCACATCTCGGTGCCCAAGAAGATCCGGCGTGTTGGTCGGGCCTTCTCCCACCAGGGTGCCGTTTTGTGGAATAGCCTCCCTGTCGAGCTCCAGGAGGCCCCTACTATTCCGGTCTTCCGCGGGTTACTGAAGACTTGGCTTTTCACGCAAGCCTTCCCTGCGTAGCCTCTCTTCCACCCTTTCTGCCGCTCTGTACTGCTTTTGGTTCCTGGGTCCTCTTTTCCCAGGAACTCTGCTATGCGCGTCGGGACCCTTTGGGGTAAGAGCGCACTATATTAAGATACCTCTCAACTCAACTCAACTCAACTCAAATCTAAGACCCATCACCTCTCACCTCCAGCTGCATAAGGTCCCCAACTATTGGGGCTTTCCTTTTCGCCTCAACGTTACCCTGTATGGGGTCCAACATGTCCTCCGCGACATTCAGGAAGGGGATGCATTCATAAAACGCCTGGGCCTCCCCCCGCTCCCTGCAGAGGAGGACCAGGTCTCGCCTGCTACACCACGTCCCTTGACGGCTCCTTCCAGGATCTGGACACCGGTGAGAGGCAGAGGATCGAAGGCCTACTCTACTCCTCAGCGTTCTCAACGTCCTAGGCCACCCACCTAATTGGATGCAAGCCACCCTCCTGCCTCTAACTCTTTTTTTTTGTCCCATTTGGGATCTTGACCATTAGTCGATCCCCTTCAGGGGGCCACTGTGTATCTCACATCGCCTTCCCACGAAGGCGACCTGCAAAGTTTCAGCTAAGTTGCTGCTCTTTTTTCACCTGTTCTTCTTTTGTTTTTTTATTATCCTTGATGCGTTTTTTTTTTTTTTTCTGAAAAACATTGCTGTTCTCCTAAGACCGTATCCACCGGGTTATCTCGAGGAAAGTTTGATCAGGTAACATTGCAGGTGGATTACCGTGACGAGTGGTCGTGGGTCCCTCACCATGGTGGAGACTGCTATGCTGCCCTACTGGTCCTCAGGCTGCGGCCGAGGATTCCTGAGTAGTCCATGTTGCTCTGGCCTTTTTTTTATGCTGTTTTTTTTCTTTTTTTTTTTTCTTTTTTGGGCCACACAGGCCTTCTTGTTTTCAAGCTACATACTCTTTCATGGTCCCCTTTTTGGACCATCTCATGACGGTACCGGTATTGCTGTCTCACTTTTTCATTTTTGTTATTTCTTTTTTCTTTTTTTTTTCCTTTGGTGTTTTATTTTTGATCATCTCATGTCACGTGAACTCTTGGTTAGACTAAGGTCTGCTCCACGGCTACATACATATGCTTTTATTGCTGGGCTATCGCCCATTGTTTTAAGTATTCTTAAGCTGTATAGTACTGTTCATTCATGGCTCTGAAACTATTATCATATAATGTGAAAGGATTGAATTCCATAAAGAAAAGATGGATGGCCTTGAAGGAATTCAGGGCCTCCGATGCGGATGTGATCCTGGTTCAGGAGACGCATTTCCGAGCCGGGTGTTCCCTGAAATTCGCTTCAAGACACTTGCCAGTGTCTTTTCTGGCCTCTGACTCATCTGGTAAGGCTGGAGTGGCAGTTTTGGTTAAACACTCTTGTCTCCTCCAGATCAAGTCTACATATTTGGATCCTCATGGCCGTTATATAGTTCTGGAGGGCACCTACCTATCTAACCCTATAACGATCATTAATGTGTATGCTCCTAACACGGGTCAAATTACATTTTTAACAGAGGTATTTCAACGATTGAACCGTGTTGTCCATCCCTTTATGATAATTGGAGGTGACTTCAATGCTGTTCTCTCGCCTGCTCAGGATAGGAAGTCCCTATTCAATGCCAAGTCCACCTCCGTTTCACAATCCCTAGCCACCTCCTTTAGGATACTGATTCAAAGCCACCATCTGTTTGATACGTGGTGGATTAAACACCCCACAGGTAGGCAGTACTCGTTCTATCCCCCCCCCCCACAAGATGTTTTTCAGATTGGACTACTTTCTGGTATCAGCCCCTTTGCTTTCCCACATGGTGTCCTCCGACCTGGGCCCTATTACCTGGTCGGATCATGCCCCTCTGTCCTTAGATCTCTGCCTCTCAGCGGCATTCCCCAGGAGATGTCACTGGAGGCTCAATGAATCCCTACTAGAATATTTTCAACTAAATACAGGATTGTCCAGCCCGTCTGTCCTTTGGGAGGCCCACAAGGCATATTTTAGAGATCAGTGCATCTCTGTGGGATCTCAGAGAAAGAGGGACTCTGCCCTTCTGAGGTCCTCTCTACTATCTGAACTAGCAGCAGCTGAACGCTCCCTGCTCCGCGCCCCCACGATGGGCCGGTTGCGCACGGTAACCTCCCTACGTAAATAATAAATAAATGATGAGCTTGCACCAACCTGCTGTATGTGCACAGTGAACTTATATATACATCCAATCAATAAAAAAGTTGCGGTGAGATCGCTTCAAAAAAGCCCCCCTTCTCTCACAGATCTCCGGGTTCCAAAGGTGTCAACATGTAAGGAATGCAAAGAAATAAATCATTGCGCAGCATTCACCACACCACAAGCTAATTGTCAGCTGTGGCTGCACTCACATAACCCTGGATAGATAGCGCTTAGCTCAGCTCAGTGGGACGTAATCCTCCTCAGGCTGCTGGAAGCGTCACTAGGCTCCTCCCCCTGAGCTGAGCTAAGCGCTATCTATCCAGGGTTATGTGAGTGCAGCCACAGCTGATAATTAGCTCGTGGAGTGGTGAATAGGGATAAGCTTCGAGTTCGAGTCGAATTCACGTTCGACTCGAAAATTGCCTGTTCGCCGAACAGCAAACAAATTGGGGTGTTCGCGGCAAATTCAAAAAGTCTATGGGAGAAATCTAAAGGGCTAATTATAAAGGCTTATATGCAAGTTATTGTCATAAAAAGTGTTTGGGGACCCGGGTCCTACCCCAGGGGACATGTATCAATGCAAAAAGAAGTTTTAAAAACTGCAGTTTTTTCGGGAGCAGTGATTTTAATAATGCTTAAAGTGAAACAATAAAAGTGAAATATTCCTTTAAATTTCGTACCTAGGGGGTGTGTATGATATGCATGTAAAGTGGCACATGTTTCCCGTGCTTAGAACTGTCCCTGCATAAAATGTCATTTTTGAAGGAAAAAAAGGAATTTAAAACTCACTCGCGGCTATTAATGAATTGTCGGCTCCCGGCAATACATACAAAAGTCATTGATAAAAATAAAAAAAAATGTGTGGGGGTCCCCCAGAATTCAATTACCAGGCCCTTCAGGTCTGGTATAGATATTAAGGGGAACCCAGCCGCAAATTAAAAAAAAAATGCGTGCGGTTCCCCCAAATATCCATACCAGGCCCTTCAGATCTAGCATGGATTTTAAGGGGAACTCCACCCCAAAATTAAAAAAAAAATGGCGTGGAGTCCCCCAAAAATCCATACCAGACCCTTATCCGAGCACGCAACCTGGCAGGCCGCAGGAAAAGAGGGGGGATGAGAGAGCGCCCCCCCCTCCAGAACCGTACCAGGCCACATGCCCTCAACATGGGGAGGATGTCCCCATGTTGATGGAGACAAGGGCCTCATCCCCACAACCCTTGCCCGGTGGTTGTGGGGGTCTGCGGACGGGGGGCTTATCGGAATCTGGAAGACCCCTTTAACAAAGGGGACCCCCAGATCCCGGCCCCCCTATGTGAATTGGTAAGGGGTACATTGTACCCCTACCATTTCACGAAGAAAGTGTCAAAAAATGTAAAAAAAAACACAAACACCTTGGAAAAGTCCTTTATTAAAAAAAAAAAAAAATAATAAAAAACACCCCATTCCAGCGGTGAAATCCAGTGTCCCGTGGCGATCTGATGTCCAGCGCTGTCCGTCATTGGCTGAGCCTGAGCGGACCTGATGGGGAACTTCCTCCGCAGTCTATTACATGTATAGACCTGCCCCTTCTAAAGTTCCCCATCAGGTCCGCTCAGCCAATGACTCGTGTAAGGCTGAGGACCTGATGCAGAACGCGAGAAGGGGCGGGTCTATACATGAATTACACAGTAAAGGAAGTTCCCCATCAGGTCCGCCCCCTCGGTATGTCAGACCGCGCCTACATCATTGGCCTGAGCGGACCTGATGGGGAAATTCCTTCACTGTGTAAATTTAAATTACACAGTGAAGGAAGTTCCCCGCTCAGGCCAATGACATAGGCGGGGTCTGACATACCGAGGGGGCGGACCTGATGGGGAACTTCCTTCACTGTGTAATACATGTATAGACCCGCCCCTTCTCATGTTCCGCATCAGGTCCTCAGCCTTACACTGAGTCATTGGCTGAGCGGACCTGATGGGGAACTTTAGAAGGGGCGGGTCTATACATGTAATAGACTTTGGAGGAAGTTCCCCATCAGGTCCGCTCAGGCTCAGCCAATGACGGACAGCGATGGACATCAGATCGCCGCGGGACACTGGATTTCACCGCTGGAATGTTTTTTTTTAATAAAGGACTTTTGCAAGGTGTTTGTGTGTTTTTTTTTAATTTTTTGACACTTTCTTCGTGAAATGGTAGGGGTACAATGTACCCCTTACCAATTCACATAGGGGGGGCCGGGATCTGGGGGTCCCCTTTGTTAAAGGGGTCTTCCAGATTCCGATAAGCCCCCCGTCCGCAGACCCCCACAACCACCGGGCAAGGGTTGTGGGGATGAGGCCCTTGTCCCCATCAACATGGGGACATCCTCCCCATGTTGAGGGCATGTGGCCTGGTACGGTTCAGGAGCGGGGGCGCTCTCTCGTCCCCCCCTATTTTCCTGCGGCCTGCCAGGTTGCGTGCTCGGATAAGGGTCTGGTATGGATTTTTGGGGGGACTCCACGCCATTTTTTTTTAAATTTGGGGTGGAGTTCCCCTTAAAATCCATGCCATATCTGAAGGGCCTGGTATGGATATTTGGGGGAACCGCACGCATTTTTTTTAAAATTTGCGGCGGGGTTCCCCTTAATATCTATACCAGACCTGAAGGGCCTGTTAATTGATGTCTGGGGGACCCCCACGCTTTTTATTTTTTATTTTTATCAATGACTTTTGTATGTATTGCCGGGAGCCGACAATTCATTAATAGCCGCGAGTGAGTTTTAAATGACTTTTTTTCCTTCAAAAATGACATTTTGTGCAGGGACAGTTCTAAGCACGGGAAACATGCACCACTTTACATGCATATCATACACACCCCCTAGGTACGAAATTTAAAGGAATATTTCACTTTTATTCTTTCATTTTAAGCATTATTAAAATCACTGCTCCCGAAAAAACGGCCGTTTTTAAAACTTCTTTTTGCATTGATACATGTCCCCTGGGGCAGGACCCAAACACTTTTTAGGACAATAAATTGCATATGAGCCTTTATAATTAGCACTTTAGATTTCGAACCTTCGAGTCCATTGTATTTAATAGGGTTCTAAAGTTCACGCAAACATTTTGTCTGTTCGCAGGTTCTGGTGCGAACCGAACAGGGGGGTGTTCGGCTCATCCCTGGTGGTGAATGCTGCACAATATTTTATTTTTTTGCATTCCTTACATGTTGACACCTTTGGAACCCGGAGATATGTGAGAGAAGGGGGGCTTTTTTGGAGCGATCTCACCGCAACCAGCTTAGGAGACTGGCTGATATTTTATATGTGTGTTGTTCAGCAGTTGTCTGTGATTATCTGAATGAACTACCTGGGGTCAAGCACTTAAGTGGAAGAAGGGTGATGTGAGTAGGACTGTCGTTTATGCCACATTGGATCCCATCCATGCTGCTCTTTGGTTTACATATTAGCACTGCACTTTATGAATACTGTGAAGTTGGCATTTATTATATTAGCACAGGGCATCTTTTATAATATTATATATTGTCACAGAGAACTTTTTTATTGATTGGATGTATATATAAGTTCACTGTGCACATACAGCAGGTTGGTGCAAGCGCATCATTTATTTATTATTTACATTCCTATTGGAGGACACAGATTTCTCTTTGTAGGATTGCAGCTATCACCATTTGGTTATCCTTTGTTTGTTTTTTACACGGTTTTTACATATTAGCGCTTTAGTATTTTTATTTTTATTAACCTCCCTACGTAACCACAAAGTCCCTAGATCTGTCAAAAATAGATAAATTCCTTCTCTGGGCCAAACAAAAATTATATGAATTTTCAAATAAGCCGCATAGGATGTTGGTCTCCAGGCTTAACCCTAGGCCTTCTCTTTCCTTCCCGGACCACTTAAAACGCGCAGATGGGACCCCCACCTTTTGTCCGCAGACAATGACCCAAGTCTTTGGCAAATTTTATGATAAACTTTATAATTGCCTTACCCCTGACCAACACCCTCCCTTCGATCAGGAGGCTTTTGAGACATTTATGGCAGATCTCTGTCTCCCCAAGCTCACCGAGGCAGATGTACAGACATTGAATATCCCCATCACTGAAGAGGAGCTAAATAACACTGTTAAATCACTCCCATCCCATAACTCTCCTGGCCCGGACGGCCTTCCTTATTCTTAGTATAAGACCTTTCTCCCGACTCTCTCAACACATTTGGTATCCCTTTTTAATTCCTTCTTACAGGGTCAACACCCCCACCAGCAATTTCTACATTCTTATATTACAGTCATACACAAACCGGATAAGGACCCTACACTCCCGGACAGTTATAGGCCGATTGCACTTTTAAATTCAGACTATAAGCTTTTTACTAAAATCCTAGCCAATCGCCTTTCCCAATTTCTGACTAAACTGATATTCAGAGACCAGGTGGGATTTGTTCCCACTAGACACGCTGGGGACAATACCAGGCGTACCATTGACCTCATTGACATGCTTAACAGAGTCCGACGCCCTGCTCTGATCCTTAGACTTGACTACCAAAAGGCGTTTGATAGACTTAGCTGGCCCTACATGTTCGCTACTCTTACTAAATTTGGCCTGCGGGGTCCTTTTCTTACAGCTTTACGTTCCCTCTACTCTAATGCCGCGTACACACGATCGTGATTCACGGCGGTGAAAACACCGCCGTGAATCACGACATGAAAAAAAATGAAAAACGAGGGAACGGCATTTTCCCCCACACACGACCATTTTTCCCATCATTTTTTTCTTTGTCGAGAAAAACGACCGTCTGTGGGCTCCGCGGCAGTGTCTCCCTATGGCAAAACTGCCGCGGAAAAAAATGATGGAAAAAACGATGAGAAAATTTAGAACATGTTCTAATTTTTCTCGTCGTTTTTCCTGCCGTTTTTCTCAACGAGAAAAACGGCATAAAGCCCACAGACGATCGTTTTTCTCGGCGAAAAAAAAAATTTCATTTTTCCCGACGGGAAAAATGATCGTGTGTACGCGGCATAATCCTTCATCTCAGGTCCAAATGGCATCCTTCACATCCAGATTATTCCCCATGTCAAATGGTATCAGGCAGGAATGTCCCCTTTCTCCCCTCCTGTTCACCCTCTGCCTGGAGCTTTTGGCAGAGGCCATAAGATCACACCCAGATATCCGCAGGGTCCCCATACGTCAAAGGAAATATAAATTGTCCCTGTTTGCAGATGATGTGCTTTTGACCCTCACCAACCTCCATACCTCACTTCCATCCCCGCATGCTCTATTATCCCAATTTAGTTTCCTATCCGGATACAAAATGAATGCGGCAGAAACAGAAGCCCTGCCCCTACACCTTCCTCATGCAGATGTCCTCTTGCTTAGGAACTCTTACCCCTACCGCTGGTGCACCTCATCCCTCAAATATTTAGGGCTTCAACTTACTTCGGCATATTCCACTCTTTACTCAGCCAATTATGTGCCCCTGTTCAAATCTGTAAAAGCCATGCTAACTAATTGGAACCCCCTTCCAATATCTTGGATAGGCAGGATCAATGTGTTGAAGATGTCTGTTATGCCAAAACTTATTGTATTTGTTCGAAACACTACCTGTCCCTATCCCCATGGCTCAATTGAAACTCCTTAAAAGGTGGTTTCTTAATTTTATATGGAAAGACGGGGCACATAGAGTGGCCAGCTCGGTCATCTTTTCCCCCCAGAGGTCAGGGAGGTATGGGAGCTCCGGATAACCACAAGTATTACCTGGCTGCCCACCTTCGTGCGGTGGTATCCTGGTCTAGTTTGAGGCCCCCGAATCGCTGGACGGAGATTGATATGGGCTCACTCTTTCCGACACACCCATGCTCCCTGGTATGGTCTCCTGCACTATTCACGGATCCCAAGCTCCATGACCTCTGTCTGGGCCCTGTGCAGTTCTCACTCAGGATTTGGAGATCCTGTTGCACCAAATTTTCTCTAACATCCGCCTGCCCTCCCCTTTCTAACATACTCTTTAATCCCCTACTCCCTGACAGTCTTTCCCACTCTAGGATGTTTCCATGGGCTAAGGCAGGCTTGTTCCAACTTTGACACCTTGTTCACCCTGTATCCCGCAAACTCTGTTCCTTTCAAGAAATTCTCCAAATTACCCATTATTTAGCTACACTATCACCCTCACTCACTCTACCCAAACCTAAGCATTTTGAAGTTATTTGCTCTCAGGCACCTTACCAAACACTATTAATTTCAGCCATATACCAACTCCTGCAAGAAAATTTCCCACTTTCCACGGTACCTCACTCATACATGAGTAAATGGTCGCATCTCACACAACAACAAATTTCACCCCCCCCCCCAATGGGCTAAATCCTGGACCTCAACTTCCAGAATATCCTGATGTGTGGCACACAGAGAGACAGCATTTAAGGTATTATTATTTTGGTATAGGACCCCTGAGATTTTACACCAATATGATCCTTCCCTCTCTCCTCTTTGCTGGAAATGTGGTAGGCTCAGGGGCACTCATTATCATATTTTTTGGCAATGTGATTTGATTGTTCCCTTCTGGTCCATGGTTGTGTCCTTACTTCAACAGATTTTAGATACTCTCATCCCGCTTGATCCGGTACACCTCCTTCTGGGCCTCCCAATCCCCGGATTGGGAAAAGCTTCAAATAAATTTGCCTCCTTTGTCTTATTAGCAGCAAAGAGAGCTATTCCTGCATGTTGGTTGTCCACCTCTCCCCCAACTCAGGCCCAGCTTATACAAGCCATTAATGATATCCACAGAATGGAGCATATGACAGCTATGTTAGAGGATGCTATTGAGAGATTTGATAAGATATGGGACTCATGGGATCGCTATACATATGGTTCTTCCCATTGATAGTACTACTAACCATCCTACACTTGTTTTGATCTAATTTGTGCAGGTTTCCCTGGGTTCTCCTGTGGTTTTGATATGGTTTTACAAGCCCCTCTTAGCCATCCCCCCCCTCCTTTTATCTCAATAGTATCTCTTTATCCCCACCTTCTGATACCTACCCAATTCCCTTTTTTTTTTATTTTCTTTTGGTGATGGACATAGCCTCTCACTGTATGGTAGCTTTCTCTGCTTGATGATCATCTTTTTCTGATTCTTATTGGTTTGAATTCTATATTTTGTTTATTTTATGTTTCAATACCATTGTTATGTATTCTTCCAATGCTTGCTAGCTCTCTATTTGATACTTCAAATTACTGTTTGATGTGTATTTTTCTGAACAAATGTCAACAAAAATACAATAAAAAAAAAAAAAAATCTATACTAGACTTAAAGGGTTTCACTTCAAGCATTTAAAAAAAAAATCACTACTTAGGGCAGAAAGTTTTTTTGCATTGGTACATGTTTCTCAGGACAATGCCCACCTCCCTTTTGACATACCTTTGCCTATTAGAGCAGACATTTAATTTAACTGGTTTCAACGAAGTTCACTGAAGTCCTGCTGAACTGAATCCAAGGCAGTTTAGCTCACCAATACCTGCCAGGCCTGTGCAGAACACACCAAAACAGTCCACAAATATATATGCCCCAGGAAGTATTGCGTAAAAGTATTTTCCTCTGTATTTAATGTTAAGCTGATTACATGTATGAATATTTTACATTTATTTAGAAATTATTAACTTACTGTTTTGAAAAAAAATACTTTTGCTAGCCCCTCTCTTGGGTATTACCTGAACCTCCTAGCTTTCCTTTCCGCAATTGATAATATTAACCAGGATCCAGACATCTTACCCAATATCACTCTCGGCTTCCATCTATATGATTCAATGCTGGAACCCAGGAAGGGTGTACAGAGTGTTCTGCAGATCTTATCTGGACCAAATGGGACAATTCCTAATTATTCCTGTAAAGGACAAGGCAAGCTGACTGGTATTATTGGAGATTACTATTCATCCACTACAATCCCAATCGCTCAAATCCTCGGATTGTACAGATACACACAGGTGAGTGAAAACTACTTGCCTTTTTGTAATACTATTCTGCGTCAACAGAGACAACATTAAACATTTTACAAAAACATGCCAGTCTTTGAAAGTTAAAGTGTATATAAACACACGGCCAGGAATCCCATCAGGAAAAAAACGACGGTTTTCCTGACGAGATTCCTGGCAAGCCTTTCTTGCAAAGCCGTGCATACAGACGGCCATTCAAAAGAACCGCCGTTCTTTTGAATTGCAAGAACGCGGTGACTTCATTGACTATGATGAGCATGCGCTCGTCACATTTAATGCTGTACCGCCATCTTGCTTCACCCTACACTACCCTTGTAAGCTACAGCGCATGCGTTGAAGTCTTATCGAGCATGCGCGGGCTTACCTGGGGACAGGTAAGCATGTGGCCTTGTACACAGGCACGGTTTTCTCGTCAGGAAACAGGCCGATGATAATCCCGACGAGAAAATAGAGATCAGGTATTTTTCTCGTCGAGATTCCCGGCAGTTTTCCCGATGAGAAACCATACACACGATCGGTTTTCTCTGCAAAAAGCTCTCCCAGCAGTTTTCTTGCCGAGAAAACCGGCTGTGTGTATGAGGATTAACAGTTAAATGAATGACACAGCTGGCACAATCCCTTAGGATTTTGCTCCATTTTTCATAATTTAAAATCCAATGCAATTACCTTTTTTAGGGCTTTTATCTATGGTAATATGACTGTTCAGTCCACTCTTCTCTTGCTGCTTGGAGGGATAGGGGCAGAGAATGAAGAAAACCTCCGGGAGCGGCTGCCAATTAAAGTGGTGATGGCTGGGCCATGGGATAGGCAGATCCACTGTTAATCCAACACTTTTACCCAAATCCGTTAGGCTGCTATTTACCTACTTCACCAACAGCACTCTTTGATGGGGTGGGTAGGGGTATTTTATTTACAGTGGCTCCTCCTGTCATTACTATTCACAGCAGTGCCGGCTGGTGGTATATTTTTTTGGGGGGGCGGCGGAAATATGTCCACCGCCGCCAACACTCCCCCTGGTCAGTCGGATCTTCCATACTGCCCCCGGTTGGTTGGGTCTCCCCGCACCACCCCTGTCGCACTTATCTCATCTAGGTCGCAGGCTTCACGGTGGTGCGGCTTCCCCTGCATCTCCTACTCCTCGGCAGCCAATAGGATCACTTCTCGTCTCAGCCAATCGGGTCTCAGAACCCGCTTCCTGGGACAGGATTGGCTAGGAGGAGAATCAGGAAGACAATAGTGAAGATTTTTTCACTATTGTCACACAACTGGGTGTGCTCGGGGCGCAGAGAGTCTACCCTTTTTTGAAGAGTTGCCACTGATTCACAGCAGAGCAGAGGTCCTGCACACCACCAGGCTTGTTCAGAGAGATAAGTACCTTAGACACCTGGAGCATTTACACAAGTGACGGCAATGCAGTACAGAGGTCCCAACCACTACCTAGGTTGTACAGAGAACAGGGTAAGCAGTAGACACCTGGAGCATGTTCACAGGTGGTGACAACACTGTAGAATGTAGAAAAGCCTGCAGATAATTGCCACTGCCAACATGCAGGAAGAAGTGCCAGGATCAATTGGTATTTTAATTTGAAGTAAATGTATTAAACAAAATAGAAGGCACGCAATGACAGACTGACAATGTGACAGACTGACCACACAATGACAGACTGACCAGGGGGAGTGTTGGCGGCAGTGGACAGATTTCCGCCCCCCCCTCCCCCCCCAAAAAAACATAAAACATGCTTTGTTTATTGAGGGGATGTTTTTTTTATTGGGAGGGGGGGGGGGGGTTACTGACCCTTTAGCAATTATTTGGTCCATTTTGGTTTGTTAAATATACCACTGAAAGGTATTTTATAATATAGGCACAAAAAATATCTGTTGATCTAGTCATTACCTGTGCATTCCATCTCTGCCTCTTTTTTTTCTCGGCTATTGCTCCTAAAAGGTTATTGTTTCTAAAAAGTCTTAATTGTCCGTTTTTAAAAATAATTTGAAGCTCATTTGAAGGTCTGTGTGTGTGGGTTACTTAAAGCGGAAGTAAACCCATCGATTTAACAGTTTCAAAAAGCAGTTACAGTCCCGGCTTGCCGGGAATGCCAACTGTCACATTGGTTGTGCTCTCAACCGAACTGTCAAACCATCCAATGGCTGGTGTCATGACTGATCACATGTGCAGCATCATGGCAGTTGAAAATTAAACAGAGGCCAAGATGGCAGCTTCCTTGCCTGAAAATGATAGGAGGGTTTACTTCCCCTTTAAATGTGTCTTTGCTGAATCAATGCAAAAGAGGTAGAAGATCTTGTACTGCATTTACTGGGCTCTCTGATTTATTTCCGGTTTGCTCTTAGCTTTTAAAGTTATACATACAAAAGTACATATGCATAAACATGTACTGAGAGAAGCATGTAGACCAGGGGTGTCAAACTGGTGCCCCTCCTGCTGTTGCAAAAATACAAGTCCCATCATGCCTCTGCCTGTGGGAGTCATGCTTGTAACTATCAGCCTTGCCATGCATCATGGGCCTTGTAGTTCCACAACAGCTGGAGGGCCGCCAGTTTGACACCTGTAATGTAGACTATTCTTTGCTGGCCTATTTCTGAAAATGCTAGTAAACTGGTGTAGCTTAAATGAAAAGTCTGGATGGCCGCACTCCCATAAAATCACCTTTATTGATCCATGATAGAAAAATGTCAATCCATACAGCAATGGGGGTACAAATACAGCACACTGACGCGTTTCACACTTTCCCTGGTGTTTAGACGAAGCCAGACTTTTCACTTTATGCTTTTTGATGCATGCAGGGACATCACCTTTTCCATATGCAGTAGTGGAGTAGAGAGATTTTGTTACCTGGACCTGTGTATTTCTTCTTCTTGGTGTAGCACCCTTGTCTTAAGCAGGGCTGCTAGTAAATTTAGCTGCTGCTGGGTTTTCTCCTAAGTCTGGTTTAAGTTGTGGTTTCTCTCTTCTGTAAATAGGTGGCACTGTTGCCTTTGGCATTAATATGATGAGCTACAGTGAATCAAGGTTATGGATATGCATACTTTTCTCAGCCAATCAGTAGGAGCTTCTTTAGCCACTGAGGATGCTGGGAGAGGATACATGTTTGAAGGAAGTCAGGTGATCTGGACCTTTTCCACCCAGACTGTGGTCTGTGTGGTTGTGTGAGGAGCAGTTGCTTTTGGGTAGGCCGGATTCCTGAGGTGTAGCCATGTGTTCAGGGGCTCTGCCGGAGAGAGCCTGGTCATTGCCTAGGGGCATGAGAGAGGAACTTGCCAGAGAGCAAACGCCTCTTGCTGTCTGTGACATGCTGAGAAGGATGGAGTTCTGAGGAAGTACCCGAGGAAACTCTTCATGAACTGAGGACTGTGAAGAGGCTGGGAAAACTTCAAGAGGGAACTCATCCAAGGAAATTCCATACGGTGTTGTGAGTTTAGTTTTGTTGCCTAGAGGAGACAGCTGGGGCTATGTAGATACAAAACATTGAGTGCAGGCGAAAGGCCCTGGTTCTGTATTGCTGTCTACCTGTGCTGTTATTTTTGGAGTTTGCTGAGATTTTTGGCATATTGTTCTGGGGCGTCCTGTGCCCTAACCCTCTCTCCCACATTTTTTCCGTGTTGTGATCAATAAACTCACCTTTTTGCATTCTAAAAAATGTCTGGCACTAGGGATGAGCTTTATGTTCGGGTCGAACATGAGTTCGGCTCGAACATCGTGTGTTCACCCGTTCATCGAAAAAAGAGCGGGGCGTTTCGGTAAATTTGAGGATCGCGTAACGCCCCATAATGCGAGATCGCAGTGCATTGCTGTATGATGATTGGCTAAAGCATGCACCATGACCTGCATGCCTTGGCCAATCCCAGCGCCATCAGCTAATTTGGCCAAAGGCAGGGTGCCTTTGAGCAATCATGGCTCAGGGGGACTAAGTCCACGCCACACACTATATAAGGCTGCCTGCACGTCGGCCCTGTGTAGTGTGTTGTTGGCATGAATGGAGAGAGAGTGTGATTTAGATTAGGCAGGCAGGTTATTCAGTGTATTTAAGATATAAATATACAGACAGTCTCGTATATATTATATATTATATATATAAAAATAAAAATAAAACCACGGTGTAAGAATAAAACAGTTCAGTCTCTGTGATATTAAAATATACAAAACAGCGCTTAAAAATAATGATAGACTCGTGGAAAAACCACTGAATAAAGAAAGTCTTAGATGTAGTCAAGGTGATGTAGTCAAGGTGATGTAAACAATCCAAAGTGCTGAATGGTGTCTTAGTAGTAATCCTAGCGTGCACCTTCCACCAGGGAGAAACAATAATCTCAATCCATCGCATGATGCACTCTCCCCAAGGGGGTTAAACTCGCCAGAAGCCTAAAAAATCAGAGCCTTAAGCAGATACACCAGCCCCTTTTTCACGGACCATCACCAGCAGGCGGGGACAGCAGGCACAGGAGCTCCACACAAGGTCATAAAAACAAGGAACAGCAATATAGTGTAATCCTGTTTATTATTCCAAAGTAGCCCATACACTGAAAGCCCCCTTAAACCTATCTACGTACATCAAATCACAAAAAATTATCATAAAAGTGACCCCAGAGGGCGCTATCACCAGATCCAGCCGTCCATGGAGAGCAGGCGAATCCTTGCAGACACTGCAGCAGCTTCCTAGTAGGAGAGCGGAGTGTGTGAAGCGCACTCGTCACTTCCGGGTTAGCGGGGCTGTCGTGGGTCACGCTCCGACGCAGCGTTTCGTCAAACGATTTCAACAGAGAGCGTACTCCCCCGCCATCACCGCAGGCAATAAATCAGAATGTCTCTCTGTGTTAACCAATCAGCATGCATGGCAACAAGTGACAGGGGCTAGTCACTGCCATCTGATTGGACGCTGAAGGGTCAATGCAATAAAGCAGAGACAAACGAGATATGTATGAAAACACACAGCAATCACATAGCCTGTTACATCGCTAACATTAATACATCACATCTGAATAATGGTTTTAGAATCCATGCTCGGACCACCATAATATAATATAGTACATGTGTAGCGGGGTGTTCCCCTATATTGGGAAGAAACTACATTACCCATAACCCCATTCTTGTTGTGACGTTCCACCGCAGAGACTCATGGGAGGGGTTATAAAAGGAAGAGGCGGGGCCGGGCTCGGCCTCTTTGGCGACACGAGACTTCACGGACGGATCCTCCTGTGCGGATGTGTCGGAGGGGGCAAGGCCTGAAGCCTGAGGCCTTGCTCTGCACCGAAGAGCCTTCCATCCTCCCCTCTGCGAGCCTGGGTGGCATCTGACTTTGTGAGCTACCGCCTTGTCGGATCGGGGACCCGATCGTTGGAGAGATCGAGAGTGTGTGACACGGCCGGTGGAGGTTTTCCCGGACTGGATCCGTAGTCCGGCGGGTGAGAGGGCATAAGCCCAGCTTAGATACTGTTGCTGTGTATAGGCCTATAGACTGCCGTGGCCTACAAGTTATTTTCATACCCCTTGGATTACAAAGTTATACTCTGTTTAAGTGCACCACCATTACAGACCTGCCGGTGAAGAAAGAAGGACTAAGCTAAATATTAGAACCAGGCCTGGTGGGGATTCTAGCGTGTTTGATTGCTGCGCCATAGGGCACTTAGTTAACGGTCGCCCGTATGGCGCACTTGTAGCGTGTGTTACTATATAGTGTGTTAGAGTGGCAGGACGCTGCCCTTAGGAGTGATTGTTTAGAACTGTGATTATTGTTACCCCTTTTATTCATATTGAGAATTGATGAGTAAAACACTTTACCTATTACAATTCATTACTGTGTCCTTGCTTAGTTATTCTATTGCATAGGACATATCATTGATTGTTAGTACTAGCTGTGCCAGAAGGGGATAGAGCCTATTGCCGGGGGTTGGCGGAGCTGCACTCAGGGCCCAAATCTAATTCTGCGGCCTCCTTAGTTGGAGGTATCGCTACACGTGGGGGTTCTCGTCCGGGATCCTGATGCAGCAAGCGAACGCCAGAAGTGCCGGCATGGACCCCATGGATCCAAGAGCGGTAGAAGAGTGGTGCAAAGCCGCTAATACAGAGCCAAAACAGTCGATAGCCATTAGCCTTCCTGGCGAGAAATGGTCAAGTGAGACGGTAGAGGAACTGCTGAGTTCAGTGTCCCCAGATCACACACCGTGGGTGATAGACATGAAGACAGACCCAAACATCTCATATCAATACGCATTAGTGGAATATTGGGACGGGATGCCAGAGGCCTGTAAGCACAAGTGTCTGCGGACGCCAGACAACAGAACATTTAGGCTGGCGCACGCAATAACTGTAGAAAGGGAACCATCCCCTACGGGATCGCCACAGGCTGCGGCCCGAACTACACCTGAAAGAGAAGACAGGGCGCCACCTCCGGTGGCACCTGCATCGGCCACTGCTATATCACCAGAACTGATAAATGCAATAGGGGATTTGCTAGCCAAATGTCAGAAGACAAGTACGGTGCATGTGGAAACTAGCTACCGGAGACTAAAAATATTCTCAGGGAAGCTCCCTGTCCCGGCAGGGGAAGAAGATTTTGATACTTGGGTGGAACAGGCATTACAGGCAGTGGAGGCATGGGAGGTGCCGGAGGCACAGAAGAGGCAGCGAGTGTTAGAAAGCCTTAAAGGTGCAGCAGCAGAAGCAGTGAAAAGTTTCCGGTTTGGGAATGCAGGGTGCACGGCGCAGGATTGTCTAGCTATGCTGCAGGAAGAGTTTGGTCAATTAGACAAGGTGACAGAGACGGTCTACCAGTTTGAACACACTTTCCAAAAACCGGAGGAGAAACTTTCCGAGTATGTCAGAAGGCTAAACAGGCTGCTGTGCAAGATTGTGTTAAAGAAAGGGATGAAGCCCCAAGATGCCGATGCGGCAAGAATGAAGCAAGTCTTAAAGGGAGCGCTACGCTCCGATCCAGTCTGGCTGCACCTGAAAACCTTGGGAGGAGGAATGTTGCTGACTTATGCTGATTTAATAAAAATTATCAGAGATGAGGAGGCGCTGCAACAGGACCAGCAGAAGGATAAGACAAGTGTTGTACCCGCACAGGTGCTGGTCAATCCAGTGATGACCCCTGAAAGAGAGGCGGAGATAGACACCCTAAAAACTCAGATGTCCAAGGTATTAGAGATATTGACCTCTCTGATAGCAAAAGACACAGAGTGTCCCAAGAAGAAGGAAAGTCCAAGGAAGGAATTGTTCCCGATTGCCTCAGCACCCGAACCTTTACAAGAATGGGGAGATATAGTCTGCTTCAACTGTGGGGGAGTTGGCCACATTGCAGCCACATGTTCTAGTCCGAAGAAGAAGAGACCAGACAACCGCAAGCCGGCGGGAAACTTCAGAGGGCCCCGGTGAAGGAGTCAACCGGGTGCCCACCATCTTCAGTAAACTCCAAGCTGAATGCAAAGAAAAACAAAAAGAGAGATAGAACACCAAAGGGGAAACGTAATACCCCTCAACAAAGCTATACTCCAAGAAGAAGGGGGGAGACCCCTCAGGAGAGGCACGGCACCCCCCAAAGGAGGTGCCCACCCAAGAAAAATAATAGTACACCTCAGCGGGTTCCTACACCCATTAAAAGGAGGGAAGTCAGTGCATACCAGGCTCAAGAAAGGTTCAAGTGCAAAGGGAATAGGACAAGAGAGAGTCCAAAGGGAAAAGGTCTGAAGAAGGCAGCTCCTGCCGGACCATATCCAGAGAAGCTGGTAGGCCCATCCCCTATAGTGCCCATTCAAGTGGAGGGAGTCTACACCAGGGGCCTCCTGGACACCGGGGCACAAGTGACCCTACTATACCGGGACTTCTACGACAGGCACCTGAGTCATCTGCCTATCCAGAAGATAGAGGAGCTGGAAATATGGGGAATTGGAACCCAGAGTTTCCCTTACGACGGCTACCTTCCCGTCCAAATAACCTTTGACCCATCCGTGGCTGGGAAGGCCGAAGTGTTTGACACCCTGGCAGTTGTGTGTCCTAGGCCGCCTGGAGCCAACAAGAATTCCCTTATAATAGGGACAAACACGGACCTGGTCCGAAGACTCCTGACCCCTCTAGTGACGGAAGAAAGACAAGCAGCTACCAAGATCCATCCCATGCTGAAGACAGCCTACCAACGGCTGGTCCAAGAGCGGGAGACCCCTGGAGAGGAGATAGGGAAGTTGTGGAGACTTGGAAGAGAAGGGGTAGTGTTGCAGCCCGGTGAAGTAACCTGTCTCAGGGCCACTGTGAAGCTTACTTGGGAACAGCCTGGTCCCTTTGTCATGCTGGAGTCAGACCCAAGGGGTGAATCCTCAGGCCTGGAGGTGATACCGGAAGTGATTCCGCTGAAGGTCCTGAAGAAGGCCCATTATAGAGTTCCAGTGAGTGTTAGGAATACTACCAAAGACCCCATGGACATCCCAGCCAGAATGTTGCTAGGCCAGGTGAGCCCGGCGGCCCCTGTTACCCTGTCAGAAGTGAAGAGGACAGGTGAAGAAGCGGATGTTTGGGAGAAGCTGACCATGGAAAACCCGAATCTGTCCAGGGCTTGGAAAGAGAGAGCCAAGGCCCAGTTGAATAGATGGGAGAAGATCTTCTCTAGGGATGAATTTGATGTGGGGTGTGCAAGAAGTGCCACCCATCGGATCCGCCTCCAAGAAGATAAGCCCTTCCGAGAGAGAGTCAGGCGGGTCCCGCTAGCAGATCTGGAGGATCTGAGGGAACAACTTGCAGAACTCAAGAGGACTGGTGTGATACGGGAGTCCAGAAGCCCCTATGCCTCTCCCATAGTAGTGGTCCGAAAGAAGAATGGATCATTGAGGCTCTGTATTGACTACAGGACTCTCAACAGGAGAACCATACCTGACCAATACACCACTCCGAGGATAGAGGATGCCCTACAGAGCTTGTCTGGAGCCAAATGGTTCAGCGTTATGGATCTCAAGAGTGGGTACTATCAGATTCTGATGCACCCAGCAGACAAGGAGAAGACAGCTTTCATAACCCCAGTGGGGTTCTTCGAATTCGACCGGATGCCCCAAGGTCTGTCTGGAGCCCCAGCTACTTTCCAACGTCTCATGGAGAAGACAGTAGGGGACATGAACTTGATCGAAGTCCTTGTATACCTAGACGATGTCATTGTCTTTGGGAGAACCTTGGAGGAACATGAAGAGAGGCTGGAGAAAGTGTTGAGAAGACTCAGTGAGGAAGGACTTAAGCTTTCGCCTGAGAAGTGTCGGTTCTACCAGTCTTCTGTGAACTATCTGGGGCACATAGTATCTGAAGAAGGGGTGGCCACAGACCCTGAGAAATTGGAGGCAGTTACCTCCTGGCCACAGCCCACCACAGTAACAGAACTCAGATCCTTCTTGGGCTTCTGCTCCTACTATAGAAGGTTTGTGGAGGGATTTGCTCGAATTGCTAGACCATTGAATGAGTTGCTCAAGACTGAAGGAGAGGAGGATGGATCGGGGCCCAGGAGGCCAGGAGAGTCCATCAGAGATCAGTGGAATCAGAGGTGTGAAGAGGCTTTCCAGGAATTGAAGAGGAGCCTGACCACTGCACCAGTCTTGGCCTATGCAGACCCAACCAAACCCTATGAACTGCACGTGGATGCTAGCCACGACGGTCTGGGAGGAGTACTTTACCAAGAACATGAGGGGCAATTGCGGCCTGTTGCCTATGTGAGTAGAAGCCTGACCCCCTCTGAGAAGAACTACCCCACTCACAAGCTGGAGTTCCTGGCCCTCAAGTGGGCGGTAGTAGACAAGCTCAAAGACTACCTGTACGGAGCAGAGTTCACTGTGAAGACCGACAACAACCCCCTTACCTACCTGTTCACCACGGCCAAGCTGGATGCCACTGGACACAGGTGGCTAGCCGCACTGTCTGGATTCAACTTCAGCCTTAAGTATAGACCAGGAGTGGGGAATCGAGACGCAGACGCCTTGTCCAGAAGATCTCATTCCCCGACCATTGAAATAGAAGATTGGACCCAAGTGGCACCGGACGGGGTGCAGGCCCTTTGTCAAGGAGCTGCATTCCAAGCCCGAGGATGCTCCAGAGCAGAGGAAATAGGAGTTACCACGGTGGGAGTCCCCAAACACTACTGTGGAGTAGCTCAATTGGAAGAGGGCAACCTACCAAGATTGTCCAAAAAGGAATTAAGGTGTGACCAATTGGAAGACCCTATGGGGAGATTGGTCCTGGAGGCCTTGGAAAATCAGGATCCAAACATACTCATGCGTCAACCCTCCAAAGAAGCTCGCCTACTGAGGAAGGAGTGGGATAGGTTGCAGTTGCATCAGGGAGTGGTCTACCGAAGGGGCCCCTCTGATGATTCAGAAGATAAGTGGCAGATGTTCCTCCCAGAGAAACATCGGGAGACTGTTTTGATGGCCTTGCATGACAATCATGGCCACCTAGGGGCTGAAAGGACTTTTCAACTTGTCAGAAGTCGGTTCTATTGGCCCTGCATGAGGGCAGAGGTAGAGGAGTACTGCCACTCATGTGCGCGATGCATCCAGAGGAAGACTTTGCCCCATCAAGCTGCCCCAATGGGCCATCTACAGAGCCAAGGGCCTATGGACCTGGTGTGCATTGACTTTCTCTGCCTCGAACCCGACCTGAGTGGACTAGGAAATGTTCTGGTGATAACCGACCATTTCACCCGGTATGCCCAGGCCTTCCCCACCAAAGATCAGAAGGCCTCCACCGTGGCCAAGGTACTTATGGAGAAGTATTTTGTCCATTATGGGCTGCCACAGAGACTCCATTCAGATCAAGGGAGGGACTTCGAGAGTAAGCTGATCCGGAAGCTCTTGGATTCGTTGGGAATCAGGAAGACTCGAACTACACCTTACCATCCTCAGGGAGATGCTCAGCCGGAAAGGTTCAACCGAACCCTGCTCAACATGTTGGGGACTCTGGAAAGCGAGAAAAAGCAACATTGGAGCAAACACATAGCAGCCATGGTACATGCTTACAACTGCACCATCAGTGATGCTACAGGCTATTCCCCATATCGACTCATGTTTGGGAGAGAAGCGAGACTACCGGTGGACCTGGCTTTTGGCACCTCACTGGACCATTCCTCCGTCACCTCTCACAGAGGATATGTGGATAGGCTCAGACACAGCCTGAAAGTAGCCTATGAACAAGCTCAAGCGGCCTCAGATCAAAGGGGAGCTCGGAATAAAAAAATTACGACCTGAAGGTCCGGGTACAAGACCTACTGCCCGGGGATCGAGTACTGTTGCGCAATCTGGGAGTCCCCGGAAAGCACAAGCTTGCAGACAGATGGAGATCTGAACCTTATGTCATCTGCAGGAAGTTGCCGGGCCTACCTGTCTACAAGGTGAAGCCAGAGGGAAAGGTAGGCCCACTGAAGACATGGCATCGAAACCACCTGCTTCCACTGACGGAGGCAGTTAGAATACCTTCCGTGGGAGACTCCCCTGCACCGGCCTCTATCTTGGATACTCCTAGACCGCACACTCGGTCACAGACCTCCCGAGCTGGAAATGGAGAAGCCTCCCAACTTAGTGGGGATGAAGAAGGAGAGCTTGATTGGCTGTGGTCTTCCCCAACTCCAGGAACTTCTATCATAGATCTTCCAGTCACCCAAGATACCACAGATGAAACGCTGAACCCAGAGGCTACAGAATTCATCCCTTTCAGTCCTTCAACAGATTACTGGGAAGATGCCCATGATAGTTACTCCGAGGAAGAGGAGCCTGAGGCGCCAGAGCCAGAGATTCCAAGAGAGCAAAGAGCTCGAAGAGTCATTCAACCTCCTAAGAAGCTGACCTACCCCGAGATGGGGAACAGTTCGGAAGACTCTGTGGTCACTGCTAGGAGAAATGCTGAGATTCCGGATCCCTCCACTGTCCATTTGGTGGAGGGCAACCCCAGCTCACTCTCTGGCACAGTTAGTCAGGCCACCCAAGATAATGTGACCTGTGGGCAAGGGAATTCAACCCCTCAGTTATGGTGGGAATCCCCTATCCCAACATCGTTTTCAGAATTGTCCAATGTTGTATATAGTTGTTGCTAAAATTTATCTTTGGGGACCAAAGAGTTTAAGTGGGGGGAGTGTGTAGCGGGGTGTTCCCCTATATTGGGAAGAAACTACATTACCCATAACCCCATTCTTGTTGTGACGTTCCACCGCAGAGACTCATGGGAGGGGTTATAAAAGGAAGAGGCGGGGCCGGGCTCGGCCTCTTTGGCGACACGAGACTTCACGGACGGATCCTCCTGTGCGGATGTGTCGGAGGGGGCAAGGCCTGAAGCCTGAGGCCTTGCTCTGCACCGAAGAGCCTTCCATCCTCCCCTCTGCGAGCCTGGGTGGCATCTGACTTTGTGAGCTACCGCCTTGTCGGATCGGGGACCCGATCGTTGGAGAGATCGAGAGTGTGTGACACGGCCGGTGGAGGTTTTCCCGGACTGGATCCGTAGTCCGGCGGGTGAGAGGGCATAAGCCCAGCTTAGATACTGTTGCTGTGTATAGGCCTATAGACTGCCGTGGCCTACAAGTTATTTTCATACCCCTTGGATTACAAAGTTATACTCTGTTTAAGTGCACCACCATTACAGACCTGCCGGTGAAGAAAGAAGGACTAAGCTAAATATTAGAACCAGGCCTGGTGGGGATTCTAGCGTGTTTGATTGCTGCGCCATAGGGCACTTAGTTAACGGTCGCCCGTATGGCGCACTTGTAGCGTGTGTTACTATATAGTGTGTTAGAGTGGCAGGACGCTGCCCTTAGGAGTGATTGTTTAGAACTGTGATTATTGTTACCCCTTTTATTCATATTGAGAATTGATGAGTAAAACACTTTACCTATTACAATTCATTACTGTGTCCTTGCTTAGTTATTCTATTGCATAGGACATATCATTGATTGTTAGTACTAGCTGTGCCAGAAGGGGATAGAGCCTATTGCCGGGGGTTGGCGGAGCTGCACTCAGGGCCCAAATCTAATTCTGCGGCCTCCTTAGTTGGAGGTATCGCTACACATGTAATATAGTACACTTAAAAAACATTTAAAAAGCACTCAGGTGGGATACATGCACTAAGAACAACAAGGAGAAAATAAATAAGACTAAGCTGTATGGGAGAATGGGCATCATTAAACACAATAGTGCTGAAAATGATCTGCACAATATTCTTATCTAGCAAATTATTGATATGATTGCGTGGGAGAAAAATAATAATAATCTACAGCACCTGATATTCCCAGGCAGTCTCCCATCCAAGTACTAACCAGGTCCGACCCTGCTTAGCTTCCAAGAACAGACGAGAGCAGGCGCATTCAGGGTGGTGTGGCCGTAGATAATACCTCCCAAACCCCTTCTTATCCAAGCAGGTAGTGTTGTGATAAATAACAGGACACAACACCCAATAAATTGGTAAATCAATAATAAGGATGAAGAAGTATATAAATATAGCAAATTCTATGTATGCATAGATAAATTAAGAAAATATGCATAAAAATTAGATTTTTTTTTTTTTTTTAAAAGATCCAGTAATTCTGAAAACCATCAAGGAGAAAAAGCACATATGTTATATGTTCAAAGATTAATAAAAAGATCTAGTAATTCCAAAAGATTAATAAAAGTGGGAGGAACAACTGAAGTGGAGGAGATTCGGCTTATGAATAAAAATATATATTAAAATTTAAATAGTAAAAAATTGTAGAAAAAAACTATATCTAAGAATATATATAAATATATAAAAATAAATACAGCTATACGTAAAACTATGAAGGAGAGGAAAATTAATAATTGCTAATAAAACACTTAATGTCAAGATCCACGTTTAAGCGTGGATCTTGACATTTAGGTAAAAGAATATCAACTAAAAAAATCCACTGCTTTTCCCGTTTGGAGAGCTCTCTTACTAGGTTTGATCCCCTCCAAAAGGGTTTTAAATGATCAATACCCCAAAAATGTAATCCTGATGGGTCCAGATTGTGGTGGATTTTAAAATGCATTTGGTCCTTGAAACCAATTTTTATATTGGCTATGTGCTCGGCAATCCATATCCTTAGCAGTCTCTTAGTATGGCCAATGTAAATCAGTCCGCATGGGCATTTTAGAGCATATACCACATATGATGTGTTGCATGTGATAAATTCTTTAATTCTGAATTCCTTGTTATTTGCAGTGGATGTGAATTTATCAAGTGCTCTTAAAGGTTTTCTTACTTCCCTGCATGCTCGACATTTCCTGCAGGCATAAAAGCCGTCTTTGTCCCAGAAGGAGGGGGGGTCGGCATGGGGGGTCAATAACTTTCTTGACAATCTTATCTGCATAACTGGGTGCTCATCTATAAATAAAGCATGGTTTATTGGGTAATACAGTCTTGAGTACCCTATCCATAAGTAGGACATGCCAATGGTCACTGAAAATTTTCTCAACCTCTTTATATTGTGAGTTGAAACCAGAAATGAAACTCCATTCTTGATTATTAGAGCTAGAGGGGTGTGTGGATTCACTTCAGAGGTCTTCTCTTGGAATAACAGCAATATTATCAATAATACAATCCAGGGCCTCTGCAAACTTCTTCTTGATCACTGTAGCCTGTGTGTGGTAATCATACTCATCTGTGCCATTCTTTCTTATCCTTGTTAGTTGCCCTTTAGGGATGTTCTGTAATCACATTGGGTGATGACCACTTTGTATCGGAAGATAGCTATTGGCGTCTGTGGACTTAAAATATACATAGGTCCCTAGTGTATCCCCTTGCCGAAAAATGTTCACATCGAGAAAATTAATATTTTTATCACTGATGTCACTGGTTAGTTTTATGTTGTTAGTATTGTTGTTTAATTCCTCCAAAAACGTATGTAAAGATGTCCGTGACCCAGACCAGATAAACAGGAGGTCATCAATGTATCTTTTGTACAGTATAATTTGGTCCCTTTTTCTTGCAAAGATTGTCTTGTCCTCCCATTCACCCATAAAAAGGTTCACAATACTTGGGGCAAACTTAGCGGCCATTGCAACACCTCGCTTTTGAAGATAGAAGTTTCCATTGTACCAGAAATAGTTGTGGCCCAGACAGAAGTCTAGGGCATTTCGTAGAAAAACTTTTTGGTTATGTGAGATATCTTCTCTTTGGCATAATGCCCAATTTAATGCTAATAGGGCATCGTCATTCTGGAGTTCTGCTCTTCTTTCCTCCTCAAATGCCTGATGTACAGACCTCTGTTATTTAATTTGGTCGGTGTCATCGATCGAGAGAAACGGGGAAAAGAGAAGGGTGTGTGCTGTTGATGTCTCCTGGTCCAATTTCTCAACCAAAGGCCGCGGCTGGGTTACAGCCGACTGTGTATCGGGGGCTTATTTTTGGTAAGCTGCCAATTCGTGTGGTGGAGGGCACTGTCGGTCTGTGTTATCACGTGGTGGTGCTGGCTTCCCAAATTGTGTTTCTATTTTCATCCTTGGAGACCCACTAGCTGGATATAGGACCCACGGCACATAAAGACTGTAACATCTCCCTTGAGACCTGCCTTAAGGCTGAGAATGGGATTATCATATGTGTTTTTTTAAACCTACCCATGGACATTTGTTTTATCCCACTCCCAGAACATTGGTGTGAGACTTTTGCCCATATTCTAACCAATATTAAATGTATGGGTAATTTAACCCTAAGTTAACTCCATATTCTATCGAATAGATTTGGGTAAGGCGTTAATTCCTTTAATATAGCGCGGATTCAATGTCTGTGCTCTATCTATGGTAAGGGCTGTTTTGATTGTTGTGGTGTGAGTGCTTGTTGTTTTGTGTTTATATCACCATTATTGCTGCCTTAGTCTAATTTTTATTTTAATTTATTTGTAATTTAATTTCCCTAGCGCAGTTTTTTCTTTCCTAGTTATGCAGATAAGATTGTCAAGAAAGTTATTGACCCCCCCATGCCGACCCCCCTCCTTCTGGGACAAAAACGGCTTTTATACCTGCAGGAAATGTGGAGCATGCAGGGAAGTAAGAAAACCTTTAAGAGCACTTGATAAATTCACATCCACTGCAAATAACAAGGAATTTATCACATGCAACATGTCATATGTGGTATATGCTCTAAAATGCCCATGCAGACTGATTTACATTGGCTGTACTAAGAGACTGCTGAGGATACGGTTTGCCGAACACATAGCCAATATAAAAATTGGTTTCAAGGACCACAATGTGTCGTTGCATTTTAAAATTCACCACAATCGAGACCCGTCAGGATTGACTTTTTGGGGTATTGATCATTTAAAACCCTTTTGGGGGGGATCAAACCTAGTAAGAGAACTCTCCAAACGGGAAACGCAGTGGATATTTTTAGTTGATACTCTTTTACCTAAAGGCTTAAACGTGGATCTTGACATTAACTGTTTTATTAGCGATTATTAATGTTCCTCTCCTTGTTAGTTTTACATATATCTGTATTTATTTTTATATATTTATATATATATTCTTAGATATAGTTTTTTTCTACAGTTTTTTACTATTTATATTTTTATATATATTTTTATTCAGAAGCCAAATCTCCTCCACTTCAGTTGTTCCTCCCACTTTTATTAATCTTTTGGAATTACTAGATCTTTTTTCTAAAAAAATATATTTTTTTAAATTTTTATGCATATTTATAAATGTATCTATGCATACATAGAATTTGCTATATTTATATACTTCTTCATCCTTATTACTGATTCACCAATTTATTGGGTGTTGTGTCCTGTTATTTATCACAACACTACCTGCTTGGATAAGAAGGGGTTTGGGTATTATCTACGGCCACACCACCCTGAATGCGCCGGCTCTCATCTGATCTTGGAAGCTAAACAGGGTCGGACCTGGTTAGTACTTGGATGGGAGACCGCCTGGGAATACCAGGTGCTGTAGGTTATTATTATTTTTCTCCCACCCACTCATATCAATAATTTGCTAGATAAGAATATTATGCAGATCATTTTCAGCACTATTGTGTTTAATGATGCCCATTCTCCCATACAGCTTAGTCTTATTTATTTTCTCCTTGTTGTTCTTAGTGCATATATCCCAACTGAGTGCTTTTTAAATGTTTTTTAAGTGTACTATATTACATGTACTATATTATATAATGGTGGTCCGAGCATTGATTCTAACAACCATTATTCAGATGTGATGTATTAATGTTAGCAATGTAACAGGCTATGTGATTGCTGTGTGTTTTCATACATATCTCGTTTGTTTCTGCTTTATTGCATTAACCCTTCAGCGTCCAATCAGATGGCAGTGACTAGCCCCTGTCACTTGTTACCATGCACGCTGATTGGTTAACACAGAGAGACATTCTGATTGCCTGCGGTGATGCCGGGGGAGTACGCTCTCTGTTGAAGTCGTTTGACGAAACGCCACGTCAGAGCGTGACCCACGACATCCCCGCTAACCCGGAAGTGACGTGTGCGCTTCACATACTCCGCTCTCCTACTAGGAAGCTGCTGCGGTGTCTGCAAGGATTCGCCTGCTCTCCATGGATGGCTGGATCTGGTGATAGCGCCCTCTGGGGTCACTTTTATGCAAATTTTTTGTGATTTGATGTACGTAGATAGGTTTAAGGGGGCTTTCAGTGTATGGGCTACTTTGGAATAATAAACAGGATTACACTATATTGCTGTTCCTTGTTTTTTTGACCTTGTGTGGAGCTCCTGTGCCTGCTGTCCCCGCCTGCTGGTGATGGTCCGTGAAAAAGTAGCTGGTGTATCTGCTTAAGGCTCTGATTTTTTAGGCTTCTGGTGAGTTTAACCCCCTTGGGGAGAGTGCATCATGCGATGGATTGAGATTATTGTTTCTCCCTGGTGGAAGGTGCACGCTAGGATTACTACTAAGTCACCATTCAGCACTTTGGATTGTTTACATCACCTTGACTACATCTAGGACTTTCTTTATTCAGTGGTTTTTCCACGAGTCTATCATTATTGATTTATAAGCGCTGTTTTGTGTATTTTATTATCACAGAGACTGAACTGTTTTATTCTTATACCATGGTTTTATTTTTCTTTTAATTTTTTAAACGGCTGCTCAGTGGTTTTATATTGAAAAATATTTTTACCATTTTTTATCTCTGTTTGTACTGCTTAGAGGTCTGTGGGTTTGATCTGGCGTTGAGTGGGTGTTCTTCAGGCCTTTATCTACACCCCTTTATACATACACACACATATATATATATATATATATATATATATATATATATATATATATATATATATATATATATCTATATATATATATACTCTGCATCCAGTGTAGCCTATATCTGACTGCAGGCCATTCCTGATGTACTTTTCCTAATATACTTCAGGCAGTGTACACAATACAATGCACCCCTAGTGCAGTTGCTATTACTTTTCTGGGGGTGTACACAGTACACTATACAGTGCACCCATATTTGCTATTAGACTTCTGGTGGTTTACGTAATACAGTGCACCCATAGTGCAGTTGTTACTACTTTTCTGGTGGTATACACAGTACACAATACAGTGCACCCATAGTTGCTATTAGACTTCTGGTGGTGTACACAATACCGTGCACCCATAGTGCAGTTGCTACTTCTTTTCTGGTGGTGTACACAGTACACAATACTTACAGTGCACCCATAGATGTTTTTAGACTTCTGGTGGTGTACACAATACCGTGCAGTTGCTACTACTTTTCTGGGGGTGTACACAGTACAGTGCACCCAGTGTACCCATAGTTGCTATTAGACTTCTGGTGGTGTACACAATACCGTGCACCCACAGTGCAGTTGCTACTACTTTTCTGGTGGTGTACACAGTACACAATACAGTGCACCCATAGTTGCTATTAGACTTCTGGTGGTATACACAATACCGTGCACCCATAGTGCAGTTGTTACTACTTTTCTGGTGGTATACACAGTACACAATACAGTGCACCCATAGTTGCTATTAGACTTCTGGTGGTGTACACAATACCGTGCACCCATAGTGCAGTTGCTACTACTTTTCTGGTGGTGTACACAGTACACAATACAGTGCACCCATAGTTGCTATTAGACTTCTGGTGGTGTACACAATACTGTGCACCCATAGTGCAGTTGCTACTACTTTTCTGGTGGTGTACGCAGTACACAATACAGTGTAGTGTGGTTTTGCTAAACAAAATTTACATCATGTCCGGGAGGCAACCAAGGAGAGGCAGACGCTCACAGGCCACTAAAAGAAGGCAAGCAGGCTCTGTGTCTACAGTCAACAGTGCTGGTCGTGGACATGGTGCATCCTTGTCCATTTTTCCTGCAGCTGGCTGTGTTATTGAGCCACAACATGCAGAAGAGTTGGTGGAATGGATAACAAAGCCGTCCTCATTCTCCTCATCCTCTGTAACCCAGGCTCAAAGTAGTTTGCCTGCCAATGCAGCTGCCAAAGCGGCCTATTCCATCAGCTCCTTGTCAAAAGTCACTCCTTCCCTAACCCCACCATCATGCATGGAGGAGTCCCCCGAACTTTTTGACCACAGTGTCGGGTACATGCTGCTGGAGGATGCACAGCGATTTGAAGGCTCTGATGATGGTACCCAGGTTGAGGAAGGGAGTAACGTGAGCCTAGAGAGATGGGGTGCCCAAGAAGGACAAGAAACTGTCAGTCATGTTCCCCCAGCTGCAGCATACTGCCAAGTCTGCTCCAGTGACGAGCAGGGGGGGGATGATGAGGTCACTGACTCTACTTGAGTCCCTGATAGAAGAGAGTAGGAGGAGGAGGCACATCTCCAACGAGGCAGGATGCCCTCCAGGGAGCAGCTTAAGGGCAGCCACCATATTGCATCACACCGCAGAGCTAAGCAAGTAAAGGGTGCTGCTGACTCCCCGCTTATTTTAAAATGTTACTTGGTGTGGGCCTTTGATACGTGTGTAGCAGATCGCACCATTGCTGTTTGCAACCTATGTCTTAAGCGGATCAAGCGTGGCCAAAACAGCAGCCGCTTGGGCACCACATGCTTGACCAGACATATGACAACCTCCCATGCAGTCCATTGGCAAGAGCACTTAAAAGACCCACATCAAAGAACAAGGCGGACCTTTCCTTGCTCCTCATCTGGGATCTCCAACCCCACTATACCTCCAGTCCTCTCAGAAACGTGCACTGAGAGGAATGTAGGTATAGCAATAGGTGTTCCAAGTACTTGCGGCCAATATGCTAGCGGTACACCAACATCCGATTTTAGCAGGCAAATTTCTCTACCCCAGTTGCTAAACCATAGAAAGAAATTCAGTCCCAGCCATCCACATGCTCGGCATCTGAATGCTAGCTTGGCCAAATTGCTAGCACTGCAACTGCTGCCTTTTCATCTGGTAAACTCTGCCCCCTTTTGTGAATTTGTGGAATGTGCGGTACCTCAGTGGCAGGTTCCCAGCTGGCAGTTGGGAAGGATTCAGGACAGGGTTCAGTATTGTTGGAGCTTGTTCCGCCACCATGCCTCCAAAATGCTAGTGGTGACGATTCTGCCACAGCTCTCTCCTCCACCCCCTCCTCTTCTTCTTCCTATATGGCCTCTTGCTCTGTAGATTTCTCCTTTGAACCAGCGGTGCTTCGTAGGTGTTCAAGGGGCTATGCAAGCACTCAGGCAAAAAGATGCCATGCGGTGCTTGAGTTGGTCTGCTTAGGGGACAGGAGCCACACTGGGGCAGAGATTCCACACCAGCTTCAGCCCAGAATAGTTGTATGCAACAATGGCACCAACCTCCTCTCGGCCTTCCGACAGGGACACTTGACCCATGTTCCCTGTTTGGCATACATCCTGAATTTGGTGGTGCAGCGGTTTTTGAGCAGGTACCCGGGCTTACAGGATCTCCTGAGGCAGGCCAGGAAAGTCTTTGGTCATTTCCGCCAGTCATATAATGCCAGTGCTTGGCTGGCTGACATTCAAGGAGAATGCAACCTGCCCAAGAACTGCTGCATTTGTGACATGCCCACCAGGTGGAACTCAATGTTGGCAATGCTGCAGCAGCTGCACATGCAGCAGAGGGCCATCAATGAGTACCTGTGTGAGTATGGCACCAGGACAGGGTCAGGGGAGCTTGGCTTTTTTTCGCCATGTCAGTGGCTAGTGATCAAGGATGCATGCACTGTCCTTTCACCATTTGAGGAGGCCACGAGGATGGTGAGCAGTGACAGTGAATGCATCAGTGATACTGTCCCTCTTGTCTTCCTGTCGGAGCACACGCCTCGTGGAATGATGGACAGGGCACTT
Organism: Rana muscosa; assembly: GCA_029206835.1. NCBI lineage: Eukaryota > Metazoa > Chordata > Amphibia > Anura > Ranidae > Rana > Rana muscosa. The sequence goes on along the minus strand of CM055116.1, from coordinate 35,298,038 downwards.
GAGGCAGAACAGCGGGAGGAAGAGGAGGACTTCCTTACCTCTCAAGCCCCCCTTTATCCAGATAGTATTCCTGCGGGCCCGGTGAACACACAGGAAGAAGAGGAGGAGGAGGAGAATTGTGTCAGCATGGAGGTGGAGGATAACACTCAGCAGCAGTCTTCAAGGGATCGTTTTCAGTCCCCAGAAACCCATGCTGGACAATGTGTTGCTGAGACTTCATTCAGTCACAGAAAGAGCGGTGGAGAAGGTGGCCGGCTGACTGATGCCTTCAGACAATTCTTCAGTCCTCAGCGCCAAGGTCTGATCGGTTTCAGCAACCCTCACCAGCGTCTGCATTACATGATGCAGGAATATATAGGGGCAAGATCAGACTTGGAGACCTTTCCAACAGAGCATCCACTGGGTTACTGGGTCTAGAGGATGGACCACTGGCCAGAGCTTGCTCAATATTCAATTGAGCTACTGGCCTGTCCTGCATCCAGCGTTCTTTCTGAACGCACATTCAGTGCTGCTGGAGGCTTTGTAACCGATCACAGTGTCCGCCTGTCCACAGACTCTGTTGATCGGCTCACATTCATAAAAATAAATCAGTCTTGGATCACCAGCTACCAAGCATCTGATGCTGATGTAACCGATTGATTTTTCTATGGATGTGGGATCCCTTGAAGACTGCCTATGCTGAGTGGCTATCCTATTATGCTGACTACTGAGTGACTATCCTATTCCTCCTCAATCTTAATGATGCTAGCTTCTAAGAATATTTTTGGTTCAGGGCACTACCACCACTGCCTAAGGCTCAATTTTTCTGCCCCTGTTTAACAGGGGCATGTAATTAAAAATTTTGATCCAATATTTCACAGCAGGGCTTGTTCCTGCGCTCAATAAGAGTATTTGTGAGGGATTACAGTGTTGTGGCACCACCACCACTGCCTAAGACCCAATTTTTCTGCCCCTGTTTAACAGGGGCACGTAATTACAATTCTTGATATAAAATTTCACAGCAGGGCCCGTTCCTGCGCCCACCAAGAGTAACTGTGAGGGCTTACAGTGTTCTGGTACCACCAACACCTAAGGCCCAATTTTCTGCAGAGTATATAGGGCAGCCTGTATAGTATATACAGGCGGTCCCCTACTTTCAAACATCCCACTTACAAACGACTCCTACTTACAAACGGAGGGAGACAACAGGAAGTGAGAGGAAATCTACCCCTAGGAAGGGAAATTCTCTCCTGTAATGCCGCGTACACACGGCCGTTTTTAATGTCATTGAAAAAATTAGCGTTTTTCTCAACGTGATTATTCTCAAGCCTGCCTTGCCTACACACTATTGTGAAAAAAAATGCTCGAGCAAAGCGCGGTGACGTACAACATGTACGACGGCACTATAAAGGGGGAGTTCCATTCGGATGGCGCCACCCTTTGGGTGGCTTTTGCTGATCCTCGTGTCAGTTAAGTTTTGTGAGAGCTGATTTTCAGCCTCGTGCTCTTCAATCCATTACAGCGCGACAAATGTGCTATCACCATTATGAACACCAGTTTTACCAGAACGAGTGCTCCCGTCTCATAACTTGCTTCTGAGCATGCACATTTTTTTTCATGTCGTTAAAGCCTACACACGACCGTTTTTCATGACGAGAAAAACGACGTGAAAAACAAAGAGAAAAAATATCGTCATGAAAAACGGTCGTGTGTACGCGGCATAAGAGTTAATATTGGAAAAAGGTGTCTCCACTGATGTTTTATCACCAATCATTGTTTCCCTACTAACCTAAAATTTTCTAAATAAAATTGTCATTGGGACAGAAAGTGAGGTGAAATCTTCTGAACAGGTGCACAGACAGCAAAACAAATGTTACAGGGGTAATAACTCTTCCCCATGTTTTCCAAAAAGCTTAAAAATAGATTTTTTGTCTGGAGCTACACTTAAAAATGTACCTGTTACAAATTACAAACCTACAGTCCCTATCTTTTTTGTAACCCGAAGACCGCCTGTATACTGCTGTTCAGAGTATATAGGGCCTGGGGGCCTCACGCCTTTTTTTTTATTTTTGGGTGTGGGCTTCAACTAATATCTATACCAGACCAAAAGGGCTGGGTAATGGATTGGGGCGGGGGGACCCATACCGTTTTTCTCAATGATTTGCATCTATATTGCCGGGACCCGACAATACATTACAGCCGCAAGCATTTTTAAATTACTTTTTTTCCTTTAGATAAGTAATTTTTCTGCAGGGACTGTACTAAACACATGAAAATGCGCCACTTTACAGGCATACTATAGACACCCCCCAGGTAAGAAATTAAAAGGAATATTTCACTTTTATTGTTTCACTTTAAGCATTACTAAAATCACTGCTCCCGAAAAACTGCAGTTTTTTTTTTAAATTGCACCGATACATGTCCCTGGGGCGGGACCCAGGTCTCCAAACACTTTGTATGGCAATAACTTGCATATTAGCCTTTAAAATGTACACTTTTGTTTTTTCACGTTCGTGTCCCATAGACTTTAACAGTGTTCGCGTGTTCGCACAAACTTTTTGCCAGTTCGCATGTTCTTACCGCAAACCAGGGGGTGTTCGGCTCATCCCTATCTGGCACCAAATTTTTCTACAAATGCCAATACCCACAACGCACCCATACCCTGAGGTGAAATGTCACCCCTCCCTAATGCTGGGGGTCAGGGGGTGCTACACTGGCTAGCCAGAATCAGTGACCCAGAGCAAGCAGATCACAAGTAAAGTCAGGGTAATGTCAGGTCTCCTGATTTGTATAGTTTTACTGGTTATGCATAATTTTGCCTAGGAAAGTCTGTCCCCTGCCAGCCTGCTGCAGAAAAGGGTCAATGTTCTCTGAATGAGGTCCAACATACCCACTGATAAGTTCAAGCATTAGCATCTAATACGTATGACCCTTGCTGATTGGAGAGCTATAGATCTGACACAACAGGAGGCAACATCTTAAGGCAGACCACAGTTACAATGCAAAGAAAACAAGATCCTTTTCTACAGCATGCTGGCAGGGGCCAGGCTTGACTACTCCAGTTTCTGTAAGACTTTGAACATCTTTGTTTTGATGCATGTATTTAGCTGATTTAATCTGAAAGATCAATTGTATTTTTAAATACTGTATTTGTACAGTGTGGTCTCTAATAATAATTTTAATGGCAGCTGGGTATGAATTTGACATGTGGAAAATGTAAAAATTTGTTTCATTTCGTTCAGGATAGATTTGTTATGTTACTAATTTTGTTTCGTTATGGAATTTCAACCTTTCAGAATGATTAGAATCAAATTTTGTGTGAAGAAATAGCTGGTTGTTAAGCAGTGGACCAGGAAGCTGGCCACCCGCTGACAGATAAATGTAAAGATAAAGATAAAGAATGCTCTTGAAAAAATAAAAATAAAGAATGGCTGCAATTCCCTGGCAATAGAAAAATGTAAAAACAAACAAACATGGGGTCGCCCCCAGTCCATACCAGGCACGTATGCTGTCTCTTCGCTTTGACATCTCTTATATAGGCAAGGGGTTGGGCCTTCGAGTTACGTCACTTGGTTGAACTGCCCCCTTCTCACGTCACGTGATGTCAGAAGGGGACATGGCACCGGACCTGACCTGCCAGGGGCATTGCTGGGATAAGGGTTTGGTATGAATCTTGGGGGGACCCCACACACGTTTTTTTTTTCATTTTGGAGTGGGGTCCCCCTTTAAGCAGAGGTTCACCGGGAATTTTTTTTTAAAAGCCAGCAGCTACAAATACAGCAGCTGCTGACTTTTAAAAAATTGACACTTATCTGTCCAGGTCGCCCGCGATGTCGGCAGCCGAAGCCGAGCTACTGTTTGGCTCTCGGCTTCCCCTGTCACCATCCTCAGTGAGGGAATCGGTAAGTGAAACTACTGCATGAGTCGCGCTGCACGTCCTAACGGGTCCCCGCTGTGTCCTGGGAGCCGTGTGTTTCCCAGAACACAGCGGGGTGTGACGCGAAGGGGCGGGACTTCCGTGGGAGTCTATACCCGGAAGTGGTGCAAATACCTGTTTTATACAGGTATCTGCACCCCTCCCCCCTCAAAGGTGTCAAATGTGACACCGGAGGGGGGGGAGGGTTCCGAAAAGCGGAGGTTCCATTTTGGGTAAACCTCCACTTTAAAATCCATACCAGACTCGAAGGGCCTGGTATGAACTGGGGGGACCCCTGTTTTTTTTTTTACATTTTTCAATTGCTGGCATTCCTTATCAGTTTTTTTTTTTTTTAACAGTAGTCTTTGTTTTTACATTCATCTGTCAGTGGGGAAGCCCACTGACAGATGATGACTCATGGTTGAAAGGACGCTTCCTGGCCCGCTGCTTAATGACCAGCGATTTCTTCACACAGAATTTGAATCATTCTGAAACGTTAGAATTTGTTAGAAAATAAATAAACAAAACTTATTTTAATGGATTTTAATGAAAATTCGTTACCATTTCATTCGGAGATTCGGATACATCCAAATCTCGTAATTACCAAAAATTTGTCCGAATTTGTATTTGGACCGAAACGAATTGCACAAGTCTAGTATGAATGTAATCTGCAAATATACTGTATCAACATTATCATTAATCCTCCGCTTTTCAGATCAGCTATGGAGCCACTGATTACACATTAAGTGACAGATTCCTTTACCCGCATGTTTTCAGGACCGTTCAGAATGATTATGTCCATTATTTAGCAATTGCCAAACTAGTGAAGCTTTTTGGCTGGAATTGGGTTGGAATACTTTTATCAGATGATGATACCGGAGAGAATGAAGCGCAAATTCTGAAGAGACATTTGGCTTCCCAGGAGATTTGTGTGGCTTTTGAAAAAAGAATGACTAAAAATTTTGCAACAATGAATCAGTGGAAAGACATACTTAGTAAAGTACATTGTAAAGTTTTAATACTTTGTGGTTTCTTCACAAGCGATGCTCGGATATACCTTTCTGAATACACTCAGATCAATAGAAACAATATTCTTATCCTTCCCCTAGGCTGGACTTCAGATGGAATCAGAATAACAACTGCTTACATAGATTTTATAACAAGTTTGTCTTTACGGTTTTCTGATCCACAAATTTTCAGAGATGAAATTGTGTTTGATGTCAATTTATTGTCAAGACATTCACAAATTTGGCAGCTGATTGATGATCTGATCATTACATTTTACAATGTAACATCAACTCAAAATGGGAAAAATCTTTATTTCCCAAACGTTCCTATTTTTACACAGAATGTATTAAGAATCTATGTTTCAATAATGGACAAAAGTTTGTTTTCCAGAGAATCTCTACGAGTGTATATTGCAGTAAAAGCTATGGCTGAAGCTATACATTTTTTCAACAAGTTTAATCACAGTTTTAATAGTAACAGATTTAATCAGGTAAAGTTAGTTTGAAATGTATTTGTTGGGCGAGCGCAAGCCAGTTGAGGGATTGGTAAAGAGGGTTGGTGGTTAATGAGCTGTTGGTAAGGTAGACGAGTCTAGTAGCAGCACTATAGATGGGATAACCTGTGTAGAGGTAGGCCAATGAGGGGGAGGCTGCTATAGTCGAGGCGACGTATAACCTGAATTTGTATCTTGGTGGTGTCATTGGTAACAAGAGATAAGTGAAAGGATTGATCCGGCAACTCTGTAGTCCATATAGCGATTTTAATGGTTGGTTACATCAAGTGGCAAGCAAAACAGCTGACGTGTTTCGGCAACATGGGTCAAATGTCAAAAGAATTTTCTTTTGAAAATCTTATCTAAGAATTTTCATTCGTATTTCGCACCATTAGTGGGCTGCAGCAACAGCCAATTTCCGTGCGGCCATCGAATTTGAGTAATCAGACATGTTGGAAATTTTTGGAAAAACAAACGATTTTCTAATCAATGATGGGAAAATCGTGCGAGGAATGCTGCCAAGAAGATGCACCAGGAAAGGAAAATTACGGAAAGATGAGTATACAATTTTTAGTTTTCCTGGTGCATCATGGCAGCATACTCATGGGAACTAACTCACCATATGGGGGGGGTGCAAGAAGAATTTTGTAATCATCAGTAGCGCAAGTATGCACCATGAATTTTCCAAATTTTACTGTCGCGAGCCGGGTTCACCTATTAAAGTGTAATGAACAGGGATGAGCCGAACACCCCCCTGTTAGGTTCGCACCAGAACCTGCGAACAGACAAAATGTTTGTGTAAACTTTAGAACCCTATTAAATACAATGGACTCGAACGTTCGAAATCTAAAGTGTTAATTATAAAGGCTTATATGCAAGTTATTGTCCTAAAAAGTGTTTGGGACCCGGGTCCTGCCCCAGGGGACATGTATCAATGCAAAAAGAAGTTTTAAAAACGGCCGTTTTTTCGGGAGCAGTGATTTTAATAATGCTTAAAATGAAAAAATAAAAGTGAAATATTCCTTTAAATTTTGTACCTGGGGGGTGTGTATGATATGCATGTGAAGTGGCGCATGTTTCCCGTGCTTAGAACTGTCCCTGCAAAAAATGTCATTTTTGAAAGAAAAAAATGCATTTAAAACTGACTCGCGGCTATTAACCACTTAACGACCGCCCACCGCCGATTTACGTCGGCAGAATGGCACGGACAGGCAGAATCACGTAGATCTACGTGATCGCCTTTGTGCAGTTGGGGGGTCCATCCGGACCCCCCTTCACTGCAGTGAGCGGCCGTTAAGTGTTCGGGAGCGATCAGGCATGAGGGGGGGGGGCACTCGATTCCGCCCCCCCCCTCGCGATCGCTCCCGGCCAATGAAAATGCTTCCTCCGCCATGTGATGTAAACAAGGCTGGAGGAAGTGATGTCATCTCCCTCGCCGCGGTCTTTTCGTTCCCGGCGCCGAGCAGAGAAGAAGCAGGTTAGTGCACCAACAGTCCACTGACACGTAGGTACACATAGGCACACAAATCACCCCCCAGTCACCCCCAGATCACCCCCCAGGTCACCCCAAAGCCCCCAATCACAGTGTCACTGATTGCAGTGATCATTTATTTTACTGATCACTGCATTTAGTGTCATCTGTGATTGTAAAAAGTTGCAGGGCAGTTAGGATTAGGCCCCTTTAGGTCCAGGGTAGCCCCCTAACCCCCCCTAATAAAGGTTTAACCCCTTGATCACCCCCCAGGTAACCCTTTCACCCCCTAACTTCAGCGTCACTAAGCGATTGTTTTTCCGATCGCTGTATTCGTGTCGCTGGTGTTTTAGATTATTAGTTATTTTTTTTTAGGTTCGCCGCAGGTTTTTATTAGTGTCAGGTACCCCCATATATTATTTTAACCCCCTGATTGCCCCTAGAGTTAACCCTTTCACCAGTGATCGCCGTATAAGCGTCACTGGTGTCACTGGTTAGCCAGTAAGTTATTTAGTTATTTAGGTTACCCGTCAGGTTTTTATATAGTGTCAGGTACCCCCATATTTAACCTAATAAAGGTTTTAACCCCCTGATTGCCCCTAGTTAACCCTTTCACCAGTGATCACCATATAAAGGTTACGGGTGACGCTGGTTGATTAGTTTGCTTTTTATAGCATCAGGGCACCCGCCGTATATAACCCAATAAAGGTTTAACCCCCCTGATCGCCCGGCGGGTGAGATCAATTAGGTTTTAGCGCCAGAGAGGGTCTGCGTCGCCCCAGGCAGTGTTAGGTTAGTGCCAGTAACGCTAACACCCACGCGCAAAGCATACACCCCCCTTAGTGGTATAGTATCTGATCAGATCTATACTAGCATCCCCAGCGGTTTAGGGTTCCCAAAAACGCAGTGTTAGCGGGATCAGCCCAGATACCTGCTAGCGCCTGCGTTTAGCCCCTCCGCCCAGCCCAGCCCAGCCCACCCAAGTGCAGTATCGATCGATCACTGTCACTTACCAAACACAACACACATAACTGCAGCGTTCGCAGAGACAGGCCTGATCCATATCAACCAGTCCATAGCAAACGTCCATAGCAACCAGTCCATAGCAACCGTCCATAGCAACCATCCATAGCAACCAGTCTATAGCAACTGTCCATAGCAACCATCCATTGCAACCAGTCCATAGCAACCGTCCATAGCAACTGTCCATAGCAACCATCCATAGCAACTATCCATAGCATCCAGTCCATAGCAACTGTCCATGGCAACCAATCCATAGCAACCGTCCATAACAACCAATCCGTAGCAACCGTCCATAGCAACTGTCCATAGCAACCGTCCATAGCAACCAGTCCATAGCAACCATCAATATCAACCAGTCCAAGGTGAATGTTTTGAACGCTACCACTCAAAAGTGAAGTTTTAGCGTAGGGTACAGCATTTCACAGACAAGGACACACTTACACAGGGTCTCCCAAGATGCCATTACATTTTGAGAGACCCGAACCATTACAGTTGTAAAGTTACAAAAAAAAGTGTAAAAAAGAAAAAAAAAACGTAAAAAACAAAACACAAAAAAAATATAAAATAAAAAAACCAAAAATAGTTGTCGTTTTATTGCTCTCTCTCGCTCTATTTTCTCTCTATTGTTCTGCTCTTTTTTACTGTATTCTATTCTGCAATGTTTTATCATGCTTGCTTTTCAGGTATGTAATTTTTTGTTTTCAGGTGCGCCATTCAACTGCAGCGCGGAATTATTTATCTTGACAGCAACAGCGTTTGCTCCCACGATACATAAAGCCGTGACACCACAGTTAAAAAAAAGAGCATATATGCCGAAGCATGGGGGCAGCAGGGGCGGAGGAGCGATTTTGCTCCTAATGCCGCGTACATACGGTCGAAATTCCGACGGAGGCCTGCCCGTGGAAAATTCCGACCGTGTGTACGCGGCATAACTTTTTTGCGGGAGGATGCCCCCATGCTTCAGCATATATATATTTTAGGCACAGGTTGCGTTAAAACATTTTTTTATTTTTTACTAGGTTTTGTTTTGGTATTTGCTTTGCAGGTATGGCATGGTAAGGTCTTACTGTTGTACTGTAATGTTACTTTGTTTTAATGTTAACCACCATTTGCTTAGCAGGTACGCCATTCAGTTGCAGCGCGGATCTATTTATCTTGACAGCCGTGACTCCAACGCTGTAGGAGGTGATTTCACCACCACAGTTAAAAAAAAGAGCATATATGCCGAAGCATGGGGGCAGCAGGGGCGGAGGAGCGATTTTGCTCCTAATGCCGCGTATATACGGTCGAAATTCCAACGGAGGCTTGCCCATGGAAAAGTTTGACCGTGTGTACGCGGCATAACCTTTTATGCCGCGTACATACGGTCGAAATTCCGACGAAGGCTTGACCGTGTGTACGCGGCATAACTTTTTTGCGGGAGGATGCCCCCATGCTTCGGCATATATGCCCATCATTAGAAGTGGGTGGATGAAGGGAGGTATTCTAATGGTGGGCATACCCACCAATCAATCTCTTTTTTTCGTTCAGCCAATAGGCTGTATGAAAAAAAAGATTACAATACATGTCCAACAAGGACCAGCAACGTACTGGTATGTTGCTGGACTTTGAATGTTTATACCAGAATGATGCCTGCGGGTTTAGGTATCATCTTGGTATCATTCTTTTCAGCCAGCAGCCGGCTTTCATGTAAAAGCAATTCTAGCAGATAATTAGCCTCTAGACTGCTTTTACAAGCAGTGGGAGGGAATGTCCCCCCCCCCGGATATAAAAAGCGCCATTGGGAAATTGGGAAAGCATTTTATCACACCGATCTTGGTGTGGTCAGATGCTTTGAGGGCAGAGGAAAGATCTAGGGTCTAACCCCCCAATTTTTTTCAAAAAAAGAGTACCTGTCACTACTTATTGCTATCATAGGGGATATTTACATTCCCTGAGATAACGATAAAAATGGTAAAAAAATAAAATATGGAAGGCACAGTTTAAAAATAAAATAAAAAAGCCAAATAAATAATAAAAAAAAAAAAAAAAAAAAAAAAAAGCACCGCTGTCCCCCCCTGCTCTTGCGCAAAGGCGAACGCAAGCGTCGGTCTAGCGTCATATGTAAACAGCAATTGCATCATGCATGTGAGGTATCACCGCGAAGGTCAGATCGAGGGCAGTCATTTTAGCAGTAGACCTCCTCTGTAAATCTAACGTGGTAACCTGTAAAGGCTTTTAAATGCTTTTAAAAATGAATGTAGTTTGTCGCCGCTGCAGCTTTTGTGCGCAATTTTAAAGCATGTCGTGTTTGGTATCCATGTACTCGGCCTATGATCATCTTTTTTATTTCATCAAACATTTGGGCAATATAGTGTTTTTTAGTGCATTAAAAATAAAAAAAGTGTGTTTTTCCCCCAAAAAATGCGTTTGAAAAATCGCTGCGCAAATACTGTGTGGAAAAAAAAAATGCAACACCCACTATTTTAATCTGTAGGGCCTTTGCTTTAAAAAAATATATAATGTTTGGGGGTTCAACATAATTTTCTTGCAAAAAATTTTTTTTTTTCATGTAAACAAAAAGTGTCAGAAAGGGCTTTGTCTTCAAGTGGTTAGAAGAGTGGATGATGTGTGACATAAGCTTCCTAATGTTGTGCATAAAATGCCAGGACAGTTCAAAACCCCCCCAAATGACCCCATTTTGTAAAGTAGACACCTCAAGCTATTTGCTGAGAGGCATGTTGAGCCCATTGAATATTTTTTTTTTGTCCCAAGTGATTGAATAACGACCAAAAAAAAAAAATGTACAAAAAGTTGTCACTAAATTATATATTGCTCAAACATGCCATGGGCATATGTGGAATTACACCCCAAAATACATTCTGTTGCTTCTCCTGAGTACGGGGATACCACATGTGTGGGACTTTTTGGGAGCCTAGTCGCGTACGGGACCCCAAAAACCAAGCACCGCCTTCAGGATTTCTATGGGTGTAAATTTTGGATTTCACTCCTCACTGCCTATCACAGTTTCGGAGGCCATGGAATGCCCAGATGGCACAAAACCCCCCCAAATGACCCCATTTTGGAAAGTAGACACCCCAAGCTATTTGCTGAGAGGTATGTTGAGTATTTTGCAGATCTCGCTTTTTGTCACAAAGTTTTGAAAATGTAAAAAAAGAAAAAAAAAAGAAAAAAAAATGTCTTTCTTAATTTTCAAAAACAAATGAGAGCTGTAAAATACTCACCATGCCTCTCAGCAAATAGCTTGGGGTGTCTACTTTCCAAAATGGGGTCATTTGTGGGGGTTTTGGGCTATTTTGACATTTTATGGCCTTCAAAACTGTGATAGGTAGTGAGGAGTGAAATCAAAAATTTATGCCCTTAGAAACCTTGAAGGCGGTGCTTGGTTTTTGGGGTCCCGTACGCGGCTAGGCTCCCAAAAAGTCCCACACATGTGGTATCCCCGTACTCAGGAGAAGCAGCAGAATGTATTTTGGGGTGTAATTTCACATATAACCATGGCATGTGTGAGCAATATATCATTTAGTGACAACTTTTTGTACATTTTTTTTTCTTTTTGTCATTATTCAATCATTTGGGACAAAAAAAAAAATATTCAATGGGCTCAACATGCCTCTCAGCAAATAGCTTGGGGTGTCTACTTTCCAAAATGGGGTCATTTGGGGGGGTTTTGTGCCATCTTGGCATTTTATGGCCTTCAAAACTGTGATAGGTAGTGAGGAGTGAAATCAAAAATTTATGCCCTTAGAAACCTTGAAGGCGGTGATTGGTTTTTGGGGTCCCGTACGCGGCTAGGCTCCCAAAAAGTCCCACACATGTGGTATCCCCGTACTCAGGAGAAGCAGCAGAATGTATTTTGGGGTGTAATTTCACATATGCCCATGGCATGTGTGAGCAATATATCATTTAGTGACAACTTTGTGCAAAAAAAAAAAAGTTTGTCATATTCCCGCAACCTGTGGCAAAATATAAAATATTCCATGGACTCAACATGCCTCTCAGCAAATAGCTTGGGGTGTCTACTTTCCAAAATGGGGTCATTTGGGGGGGTTTTGTGCTATTTTGGCATTTTATGGCCTTCGAAACTGTGATAGGTAGTGAGGAGTGAAATCAAAAATTTGCGCCCTTAGAAATCCTGAAGGCGGTGCTTGGTTTCCGGGGTCCCGTACGTGGCTAGGCTCCTAAAAAGTCCCACACATGTGGTATCCCTGTACTCAGGAGAAGAAGCAGAATGTATTTTGGGGTGCAATTCCACATATAACCATGGCATGTGTGAGCAATATATCATTTAGTGACAACTTTTTGTAATTTTTTTTTTGTCATTATTCAATCACTTGGGACAAAAAAAAAAATATTCAATGGGCTCAACATGCCTCTCAGCAATTTCCTTCGGGTGTCTACTTTCCAAAATGGGGTCATTTGGGGGGGTTTTGTACTGCCCTGCCATTTTAGCACCTCAAGAAATGAGATAGGCAGTCATAAATTTAAAGCTGTGTAAATTTCAGAAAATGTACCCTAGTTTGTAAACGCTATAACTTTTGCGCAAACCAATAAATATACGCTTATTGACATTTTTTTTACTAAAGACATGTGGCTGAATACATTTTGGCCTAAATGTATGACTAAAATTGAGTTTATTCGATTTTTCTTATAACAAAAAGTAGAAAATATCATTTTTTTTCATAATTTTCGGTCTTTTTCTGTTTATATCGCAAAAAATAAAAATTGCAGAGGCAATCAAATACCATTAAAAGAAAGCTCTATTTGTGGGAAGAAAAGGACGCAAATTTCATTTGGGTACAACATTGCATGTCTGCACAATTTACAGTTAAAGCAGCGCAGTGCCGAATCCCAAAAACAGGCCTGGTCCTAATGGCCCGAAATGGTCCGGGGCTTAAGTGGTTAATGAATTGTCGGCTCCCGGCAATACATACAAAAGTCATTGATAAAAAAAAAAAAAAGCGTGGGGGTTCCCCAGAATTCAATTACCAGGCCCTTCAGGTCTGGAATGGATATTAAGGGGAACCCCGCCGCAAATTTTAAAAAAAATTGACGTGGGGTTCCCCCAAATATCCATTCCAGGCCCTTCAGATCTGGCATGGATTTTAAGGGGAACTCCACCCCAAATTTAAAAAAAAATGGCGTGGAGTCCCCCTAAAAATCCATACCAGACCCCTTACCCGAGCACGCAACCTGGCCGGCCGCAGGGGAAAAGGGGGGACGAGAGAGCGCCCCCCCTCCCTCCTGAACCGTACCAGGCCACATGCCCTCAACATGGGGAGGATGTCCCCATGTTGATGGGGACAAGGGCCTCATCCCCACAACCCTTGCCCGTGGTTGTGGGGGTCTGCGGGCGGGGGGCTTATCGGAATCTGGAAGACCCCTTTAACAAAGGGGACCCCAAGATCCCGGGCCCCCCCTATGTGAATTGGTAAGGGGTACATTGTACCCCTACCATTTCACGAAGAAAGCGTAAACAAATGTTTAAAAAAAACACACAAACACCTTGAAAAAGTCCTTTATTAAAAAAAAAAAAAAAAACATTCCAGCGGTGAAATCCAGTGTCCCGCGGCGATCCCGATGTCCAGCGCTGTCCTTCATTGGTTGTGCCTGAGTGGACCTGATGGGGAACTCCCTCTCAGTATTTTAAATGTATAGACCCGCCCCTTCTAAAGTTCCCCATCAGGTCCACTCAGCGGACCAGATGCGGAACATGAGAAGGGGCGGGTCTATACATGTATTACCAAAGTGAGAGCAGTTCCCCATCAGGTCCGCCCCCTCGGTATGTCGGACCCGCCTACGTCATTGGCTTGAGCGGGGAACTTCCTTCACTATGTAAATTTAAATTACACAGTGAAGGAAGTTCCCCGCTCAAGCCAATGACGTAGGCGGGTCCGACATACCGAGTAGGCGGACCTGATGGGGAACTTCTCTCACTGTGGTAATACATGTATAGACCCGCCCCTTCTCATGTTCCGCATCTGGTCCGCTGAGCGGACCTGATGGGGAACTTTAGAAGGGGCGGGTCTATACATTTAAAATACTGAGAGGGAGTTCCCCATCAGGTCCGCTCAGGCACAACCAATGAAGGACAGCGCTGGACATCGGGATCGCCGCGGGACACTGGATTTCACCGCTGGAATGTTTTTGTTTTTTTGTTTTTAAATAAAGGACTTTTTCAAGGTGTTTGTGTGCTTTTTTTAAAAAAAAATTACGCTTTCTTCGTGAAATGGTAGGGGTACAATGTACCCCTTACCAATTCACATAGGGGGGGCGGGATCTGGGGTCCCCTTTGTTAAAGGGGTCTTCCAGATTCCGATAAGCCCCCCGCCCGCAGACCCCCACAACCACCGGGCAAGGGTTGTGGGGATGAGGCCCTTGTCCCCATCAACATGGGGACATCCTCCCCATGTTGAGGGCATGTGGCTTGGTACGGTTCAGGAGGGAGGGGGGCGCTCTCTCGTCCCCCCCCTTTTCCCCTGTGGCCGGCCAGGTTGCGTGCTCGGATAAGGGGTCTGGTATGGATTTTTAGGGGGACTCCACGCCATTTTTTTTTTAATTTGGGGTGGAGTTCCCCTTAAAATCCATGCCAGATCTGAAGGGCCTGGAATGGATATTTGGGGGAACCCCACGTCAATTTTTTTTTAAATTTGCGGCGGGGTTCCCCTTAATATCCATTCCAGACCTGAAGGGCCTGGTAATTGAATTCTGGGGAACCCCCACGCTTTTTTTTTTTTTTTTATCAATGACTTTTGTATGTATTGCCGGGAGCCGACAATTCATTAATAGCCGCGAGTCAGTTTTAAATGCATTTTTTTCTTTCAAAAATGACATTTTTTGCAGGGACAGTTCTAAGCACGGGAAACATGCGCCACTTCACATGCATATCATACACACCCCCCAGGTACGAAATTTAAAGGAATATTTCACTTTTATTTTTTCATTTTAAGCATTATTAAAATCACTGCTCCCGAAAAAACGGCCGTTTTTAAAACTTCTTTTTGCATTGATACATGTCCCCTGGGGCAGGACCCAGGTCCCCAAACACTTTTTAGGACAATAACTTGCATATAAGCCTTTATAATTAGCACTTTAGATTTCTCCCATAGATTTTTCGAATTTGCCGCGAACACCCCAATTTGTTCGCTGTTCGGCGAACGGGCGAACAGGCAATGTTCGAGTCGAACATGAGTTTGACTCAAACTCGAAGCTCATCCCTAGTAATGAAGGTGTCCTGGGAGGACCATATTGCTGACTTGCATATAACCTCAGGAGACACTCAGCACTGAGCTGTCCACAGAGCTGGCACTGCCCTAGTTAAATGTGCTCTTAAGACCTCCAAAACAGGAAGGCCTTGAAGAGTAGGCTCTTTTAATTGTCTTAACAGACTAGGAGGTGATTGAACGTGTTGATGCTGACTGACCCTTCCTTAAGCCATGCTGGAACCAAGTACATATTTCAGCTTTCCTGAATGAAAAGGTAGCTGCCAAGCAGGTCACCAGCGTTAGCTCAACATCCAGGGGATGTGGTTCTCTCACTCAAGCAAGAAAGACGGCAAATTGACTTCCTGGTTAAATTGGAAGGAGACATACACCCCATGGATAAAAGCAGTCTGGAGTTGTAGGACTATTCTGTCCGGGTAGAAGGTTAAGTGAGGCTCCTTGAGTACAAAGCCAGCAGTTCTGACACCCTTTATCACAGAGGTTGTAGCAACCAGAAATACGGTCTTTAGGGTTTGCAGAGTGTAGGCAATTCTGTAGGATAGAAATGAGGTCTTGATAGAAATGAGAACCATAAGCAAGTTTCACAAAGGGAACAATTGTTTCCTGGGAGGTCTATTAGGCCCTATGCAAACGAGACGCCGGTGAAAACTCTGCTGAACGCACGTTTTTAAAGGCTAAAACCGGCGTTTAGAAACAATAGTTTTGCCGCGATTTCAGCTGCGTTTATCGTCGTTTTACCGCGTTTGCGTCTATAAGCGTTTAGTTAAGAAACATCATAAGACCCTCCCTAAGCTCAAAAAACAGTATTATTTAACCATTTCAGCCATTTTGTGAGACCAGAGTGAGTAGCAGCAGCTGAGAGAGCAGCAGTGTACTTGTATTTAGCGTGTCACTTGACACATCCCCTGCCACAAGCTGTGGATTGTCCACTTGCCACGTCACCTGGCCACGTCACCTGCCACGTCACCTGGCCACAAGTTGTGGATTGTCCACTTGCCACATCACCTGGCCACGTCACCTGCCACGTCACCTGGCCACGTCACCTGCCACGTCACCTGGCCATGTCACCTGGCCACATCACCTGCCACAAGTTGTGGATTCTCCACAATGCAATGCAAGCAATTATTAGTTTACTTTTATATTTTTTTAATGGTTTTTCATCATTTGCCATAATTTTTGAGATTTCTAATGTAAAAAAATAGGTCAGCTTTAAAAACGCTTATAAACTAAATTGCGGCAAAACGCCGGAACCGCGTTGAGCCGCGTTTAGCGTCTGAAACGTGTAAATTTTTTGCGTCTGAACCCATTTTTTTGGTTCTGTAAAAACGAGGTTAAACGCAACTGCTTAAAAATGCCAAAAAACAAGACTGTGTGCATGGACACATAGGATAACATTGAATGAGTTCAGGGGCAGTTGAAAAAAGCGTCCAACTGCCTCTGAACGCGCATTTACCAGCGTCTCGGGCCTAACTTCATGCAAGCCTTTTAAGAAATGCATCACTAAAGGGTTAAGGACTCCTTAAACCCTTGCAAGAGCAGACAAGCCTGAACTTTGAGCTTTAAACGTATTTGAACCTAGGCCCCTGTTCAGCCCCAGTTGTAAGAACTGTAGAACCTTGGCTGGTTTAGGTGATAAAGGACTCCAGGCTTTTGCTGTGTGAGATCTTCATAATTTTCCCATATTCTTTGGCAAGTCTTATTCATGAAGATCTCTCTAGTTTGATACAATGTAGGCACTGCCTGCACTAAGCACGCTTGATCTTCTTAGATGGTGACTTGTCTTGACCTTCCGAAGGCTCCCTCCATTTTGTGGTCCTTACAGGACTATATATATTGGCTCTCTTTTTCTCAATCTTCACTACTTACCTAATCCCTATACCTTAAAAGCAATGGGTGGTCTGACTGGACAGCATTTCCCATAGAAACAGAGCAAAGCAGCAGATTCAAATGAAAAGCAGCATAATGCTAAGTCTCCACTATTGCGACCTGATTTTGCCGCAAATTTGATGCGACTTGAAGCAATGCCTGTGGATTCTTGAGGTCTATGGACACAGATATGAACGGTACTCATTGGAAATCACAGGGTATGACTTGTCATGCAACTTTGCAGTGACAAGGCGCACTAGTGAAAACTGAGCCCAACACAGTGATCCCAGAGCAAGCATTGAAAAGGGGATAAGAAGAGCCCAGGTGAATGCCATAAAGAGCACAATGATCCTAGAGCAACACTGAGAAGGAGATAGGAAAAACCCAGATGAATGACATAAAAAGGGAAAACATACCTGCAAACAATAACCACATAAGCATCCAGCATGCATGAGTAGGGAGCGCCACCATTTGTTGCCCAAAAATGAACTCACATTTGCCATTAGTGATGATACCAGTGCCTGAGCATGTTCAGATCACCATCCTGGAAAAGCTCTAGCCAGGAAACATAGAGGCCGTATCAGGAAAAAAAGACGCCTTGATGCGCATGCGCGCACAAGAATGTGCGGCACCAGGGTAAGCCGAACGCGCGGCGCCGTGACGATGCGCACGCACATGCGCAATGGCGCACGCACGGCGTAATGATGCCCGGCCTATTTAAACCCACTGCTGACAGTGGTGCATCGCTGGTGTATCTTCAGCTTGTCTGCGTTCCTGTGTTCTGTGAATCTGGTGTTCCTGATCCGTGTACCAACTCTGCTATCCTGACCTGATCCTTCTGACCCCCTGGCTTGATCCTTGGCTTTGCATCTGACTTCTCTCTGCCTGCTTCCTGCATCTGACCCTGGCTTGGCTACTGGACTTGTTTATCTTACTCCCTGAACTTGACTCTGATCCTGGACTGACTTCCTGTGTTGATCCCTGGCCTGGCTCCTGGCTCTGCTATCAAGTCTGTCCGCCGGTCCCCGCTTCCTGGACCATCCAAGCACGCCTGTCTCCAGTTCCAGCTACCAGGCACCCGTGCTTCTGTGGGCACCACACCTGCTGTGTCACCCTCAGTGGTGTGCTGCGCTCGGCCGCAAGGGGAGCCCTCCTAGCATCTCGGCCTTCTACCACAGTATACACCAGCCATGTCAGAGGCCGACGGAGGTGTCTCCCCCCTGGAAGCCATCAACCAGCACGTCACGGCTCTCTCTCAGGCCATCCAAAGACTGTGGGAGGAACACTCCCAATTAGAGGGCCGCCTGCTGCATCCACCAACCACACCGATCCTCAACGTTCCGGATTCTTCCTCAGACAGCTCACCTGTGACTCCTCCTACTGCAGTGATGCCCTCTCCGGAGCCACGAGTACCCACACCTGAACGCTTTTCTGGAGATCGGAAGAAGTTCAGGGCCTTTAGAAACGCCTGTTATCTGTACCTGGACTTGCAGCCACTGACTTTTTCCATTGAATCAATAAAAGTGGGGTTCATCATTTCACTACTGAGTGGTGACCCTCAAGTATGGGCCCATGGCCTATTGGAACAGAAAGACCCTGCTATAGACTCTGTGGAACAGTTCTTTCAAACCATGGCTCGGTTATATGACGACCCTTTGCGGGTAGCCACTGCTGAGGCTACTCTGCATGCCTTACGGCAAGACCATCGCCCTGCAGAGGATTACACGGTGGAATTCCGCACATGGGCCACAGATTCAGGTTGGAATGAGGCAGCCTTAAGATTTCAGTATCGGTTGGGGCTGTCCGATTCCCTCAAAGATGAACTAGCCAGAGTAGAGACCCCTTCAACTCTAGAAGGTCTCATTCAACTCACAATTAAGCTTGATAGACGCCTACGTGAACGCCAGTCTGAACGCATGCAAACCTCCCGACCTGCTCGGATACGATCTGAAGCACTCCCTATGTCTAATTCCATGCATGTTAGCCTGGTCCGTCCAGCATTATCTTCAGAGGAGAAACTCCGCCGCCGACGGGCGAATCATTGCTTCTACTGTGGGGGCTTGGGACACTACATAGACAATTGCTCCATAAGACCTGGGAAACGATTTCCCCGTATGCCAGTCTATTGTCAAGTATCCAAGTCTTCCTCTGCTCATGTTGCTCTTCAGATCACATTACAGCTGGCAGGAGAAGAAATCCATCTCCAGGCAATACTCGTCTCTGGGGCGTGTAGTTGCTTTCTGGATCTAGCCCTGGCAAAAAGACTTACTATTCCTCTTTATCAGAAGAAGCAAAAGCTGACCGTTCACCTGGCCGATGGCTCAATGCCCAGCTCCGGGCACGTCACTCTAGAAACTGCCCCTATCCTGACCTCTATCAATTCAGGCCATCAGGAATTCCTACGTTTTGACGTATTGAGCTCTCCTCTATTCCCTGTCATTCTGGGAATCCCATGGCTCCAGGCGCACAATTCTCAGGTTGATTGGTTCAAAAAGGAAGTACTCTTTACCTCTTCTTACTGCCAGCAACATTGTCTCGTTCCGGTATCCAAGAATGCTTCCAGTTGTTTGTCCGTTCAAACTACGCCTAGTATGGACCACAGTATACCCGCAGCCTATCAGGACTTTCTAGACGTCTTCGACAAGAAGAAAGCCGATACTCTACTCCCACATCATTCTTATGATTGCCCCATCGAGTTGCTGCCAGGAGCAGAGATTCCGTTCGGACGGATTTTCCCTCTTTCTGAAACTGAACTTGAAACGCTGAGGCAATATATAGACGAAAACCTTGAGAAAAAGTTTATCCGCCCGTCCTCATCCCCTGCCGGTGCTGGTATATTCTTTGTTGAGAAGAAGGACAAGACGTTAAGACCCTGTGTGGACTACAGGGAACTAAACAAGGTTACCCTTAAAAAACGCTATCCGCTCCCCCTCATCCCCGAACTCTTCCAGAGATTTCGCACAGCCCGCATCTTTACCAAGCTCGATCTACGCGGAGCTTACAACCTAATCCGCATAAGGGAAGGGGACGAGTGGAAGACAGCATTCAGAACAAGATTCGGGCATTTCAAATATCTAGTAATGCCATTTGGACTGTGCAATGCCCCAGCCACATTTCAATATTTCATAAATGACATATTCCGGGAGTACTTAGACCACTTCGTTGTCGTCTACCTCGACGACATTCTTGTATTCTCTGCCTCTCTGGAACTTCACAGAACGCACGTAAGAAAGGTGCTGAGCATCCTCAGAACTCACGGTCTGTACGCTAAAGCCGAAAAATGTGAGTTCGAGAAGACGTCAATCCAATTCTTGGGGCTCATCATCACCATTGGTGGAATAGCTATGGATCCTCAGAAGGTCAAGGCTATCCTGGAGTGGCCAGCACCTTCCGACAAGAAGGGTGTCCAGAGATTCATTGGCTTCGCCAACTTCTACAGAAGGTTTATAAAGAACTTTTCCACCATTGTTTCACCTATTACTCAGATAACCCGCCAACATACCAAGTTCTTTTGGTCTGAAGCAGCGCAAGCCGCCTTCGATCAACTCAAATCTCTCTTTACCTCAGCACCAGTCTTACAGCATCCAGACCCTGCCCTACCCTATGTCCTGGAAGTCGATGCTTCGGAGGTGGCCACAGGAGCAGTACTATCTCAACGCCAGGGTCCTAAAGCACTGCTTCATCCCGTGGCCTTCTCTTCACGGAAGATGAGTCAGCCAGAAAAGAATTATGACGTAGGGGATCGTGAACTTTTAGCAATTAAGACCGCTTTGGAGGAATGGAGATACCTCCTTGAAGGTGCCACCCATCCTATCTTGATCTTCACGGATCATAAGAATTTAGAGTATCTCCGCATGGCCAAATGGTTGAGACCCCGACAGGCTCGATGGGCCTTGTTCTTTTCTAGGTTCAATTTCCATATAACCTACCGGCCAGAGTCGAAGAATGGGAAGGCTGACGCCTTATCTCGAATGTTTCCGGATACCCCTAAGGAAATCTCACCCAGTACAATCCTGTCTTCTCAAAACTTTCTGTTGTTACAGCCTGATTTAAGGACTTCAATTGAGCAGGCATCTACTCAGTGCACCGAGGAAGAAAGCTCCTCTTTAAGAAATCAGGAGGGGCTTCTGTGGCACCAAGACAAGATCTTCGTCCCTCAGCAGGTCAGGGTTCAGGTTCTAAGGACCTTTCACGACCACCAGCTAGCCGGTCACTTTGGGGTCCGGGAGACAACTGAGCTCGTTCAACGATCCTTGTGGTGGCCTACTCTGAGGTCTGACTGCAAGGAATATGTAAATTCCTGTATGACTTGCCAACGGAACAAGGGGTCCAACGCTAAATCTTGGGGTCTGTTGAGACCACTACCAGTCCCTGAACAACCGTGGAAAAACATTTCTGTGGACTTTATAGTAGATCTGCCACTCTCTGAAAATTTCACAACCATCTTGGTTGTAGTAGACCGACTTTCCAAGATGGCACATTTCGTACCAATGATGGGCACACCGTCTGCTATGGACACAGCAAAAGTTTTTATAAAGGAGATAGTCAGACTGCATGGCTTACCGGACAACATCGTGTCTGACAGAGGTGTGCAATTCACCTCTAAGTTCTGGAGGAACCTCTGCAAATCATTATCCATCAAGACTTGTTTTTCCACAGCCTACCACCCACAAAGCAACGGCCAGACTGAAAGAACTAATCAAACGCTAGAGCAATATTTGCAGTGTTTTTGTTCCTTTTCTCAGGATGACTGGTTCTCACTTTTGCCTTGTTCGCATATAATAACTCTGTACACACTGCAACCAACCAGTCACCATTCTGGGCAAATTATGGCTTCCACCCATCTTTCTTACCCAATACCATCCCCGAATCCTCAGTTCCGGCAGTCCAGGACAGAATAAACTTCATCCAGGCAAATTAAGCAGACTCTCCGGGACACAATGAAGAAAGCCCAAGAAGCTTACAAAAAACATTATGACAGAAGGAGAAGAGGAGATCCCACCTTTAAAGTTGGGGACAAAGTCTGGCTGTCATCAGTCAACCTTAAATTACCATGTCCGTCCCAGAAACTGGGGCCAAAGTTTGTTGGTCCTTTTGAAATTAAGCGGGAGATCAATCCCGTAGCCTTTGAACTTGCTCTACCTGAAACTTATAGAATCCATCCTGTGTTACATGTGTCATTGCTTAAACATACCATCTCTAGTTCTTTTCCAGGAAGAGAAGAGGTACCTCCGCCTCCGGTCCTGGTTGGAGACGAAACTGAATTTGAGGTGGAGTCCATTCTTGATTGTCGATGGAGAGGTAGGACAATTCAGTTTTTAATTAAATGGAAGGGATATTCTGCAGAAGAGAACTCTTGGGAGCTGCAAGTTATGTACACGCCCCGAGGCTTATACAGAGATTCCGCAGCAGTCACCCCGAAAAATGGGCATGCCTGGGCATCCGGAGGCTGCCCCTTGGGGGGGCACTATCAGGGAAATAGACGCCTTGATGCGCATGCGCACACAAGGATGCGCGGCACCAGGGTTAGGCGAACGCGCGGTGTCGTGACGATGCGCACGCACATGCGCAATGGTGCACGCACATGCGCAATGGCGCACGCACGGCGTAATGATGCCCGGCCTATTTAAACCCACTGCTGACAGTGGTGCATCGCTGGTGTATCTTCAGCTTGTCTGCGTTCCTGTGTTCTGTGAATCTGGTGTTCCTGATCCGTGTACCGACTCTGCTATCCTGACCTGATCCTTCTGACCCCCTGGCTTGATCCTTGGCTTTGCATCTGACTTCTCTCTGCCTGCTTCCTGCATCTGACCCTGGCTTGGCTACTGGACTTGTTTATCTTACTCCCTGAACTTGACTCTGATCCTGGACTGACTTCCTGTGTTGATCCCTGGCCTGGCTCCTGGCTCTGCTATCAAGTCTGTTCGCCGGTCCCCGCTTCCTGGACCATCCAAGCACGCCTGTCTCCAGTTCCAGCTACCAGGCACCCGTGCTTCTGTGGGCACCACACCTGCTGTGTCACCCTCAGTGGTGTGCTGCGCTCGGCCGCAAGGGGAGCCCTCCTAGCATCTCGGCCTTCTACCAAGTTCCTGACAGGCCGCCTCACTTCCTGCCTCTCATGCTCAGAGTGTACTTGCACTGCTGCAACCATCTTGGGAATGGGAAACGCCCATAACACAGAGAAAATAAGTAAAAAGCATATGGAAAGCAAAAGGAAACACTGTCATTTACGTCAAAGCTTGTTTAAAGCTTTCTTTGAGAAGCCTGCACTACCAGAATGGGGCTCCAACCATATAGCTCATTTAGAGACTGTAGAGGAAGGACTTCCACCCAGGAGAGGCTGAAATATGCCCCCCAGACCACCAGAATGAGGCTCCAACCATATAGGCTCATTTAGAGACTGTACAGGAAGGACTTCCACCCAGGAGAGGCTGAACCTGGCTGAGGCGACAAACGGTAAGGGATACCTTGTGATTCCAGTCCTGATCAGGTGAGAAAAAAAAGGGAATGCTGGGAGTAGGGTTGCCACCTCATCCCTTTAAACCCGAACACATATGAATTACACAGGTTCTGAGGCAAATTTAATGCAGATAAGGCACCAAACGAGATTAATTACCTCCTTAATCAGCCACAGAACCTGTATAATTAATATGTGTTCGGTTTTAAAGGGATGAGGTGGCAACCCTAGCTGTGAGCCGGGTCTGTCTTTGATTTATAGTTAACCAGTTCTATCAGGTTGTTGGGGCGGAGTCACAATCCATGTGTATGCTGCCACGAAGATGCACCAGGAAAAGAAAATTCCTGGAAAGAAAAGAAAATTCCCAGCTACAAAAAATATTTTCTGTCACATCATGAGGTGAAATTGAAGGTGAAATCAATGGTGGCACCATCGTTTTACAAAACGTACAAATTTTCTGATTTTCAAAAGAAAATTCTTTTGAAATTCGACCATGTATGGCCAGTCTTTGTCATAACATGTAAAACATAAAAATGCCAGTACATTTATACTCATAAAAGCTTCACCCCAAAATCTATTTGCAAGGTAAATAAAGCAATTAACTGAGCAACTAAGAGGTTAATATCAAGGTGCCAAAATGCAGGAAAAGGACTGAGACAAAAGATATACTGTATATACTCGAGTATAAGCCGACCCGAGTATAAGCCGAGGCCCTAATTTTACCACAAAAAAATGGGAAAACCTATTGACTCGAGTATAAGCCTAGGGTGAGAATGCAGCAGCTACTGTAAGCGGAAAAGAGGGTCAACAATGCCCATTTGCAGCCTTACTGCGCCAATTTGCACGCCTCACTGTGCCCATTTGCAACCTCACTGTTCTTATGTCAAAGATTTGGGCATTCATTTCCTTCATTCAATACATGAGGGTGTACAACTAATATCAAGTGGCAAAGGTGCTAAGAACAATATCAGGTAAAGAATAATATGACAGAACAAAGTTCAGAGAGGCTTGCACAAAGCAAATAGCGTACTTTCACTGCTAATTTCCTGTGCTTGTTATTCTTGGCAGCTGGGTGCAATGGCTCTCATTATGCAAACATGAGGTCTACCCAAAAACTTGCATGCAAGAAAATTCAAAAGTTTAGTGTGTTGTCCCTACCTTTTTATGGTTCTGCAGCCCAACCTTACTGTGCCCATTGCAGCGTACCTGAATTATTGACAGGCTGCGGGCATCCATTTTTCAAAAGTCGCGGCTTCCTCCTGGACCCGTTCCATTCCGTGATAGACGTTTGACACTGTGTTCCGATACCGCCTATCACGGAGGTCCTCTCATCCTCTGACTCAGTTTCCCAGCAGACACTGTGTTCAGTGTTCCGCCAATCACGGACCTTCTTTCATCCTCTGACAAGAGGACGTCAGTGATAGGCAGAACACTGAACACAGTGTCTGCTGGGAAACTGAGTCAGAGGATGAGAGGACCTCCATGATAGGCAGTAGTGGAACACAGTGTCACGACTTTTGAAAAATGGACTCCCGCAGCCCTTCAGGTACACTGACTTGAGTATAAGCCGAGGGGTGTATTTTCAGCCCTAAAAAAAGGGTTGAAAAACTTGGCTTATACTCGAGTATATAAGATACATCACCTGACATGTTTCAAAAGATATTAAAAAAAAACATAAAAGCACAGTGGAATACTATACATGAGCACCCTACACACATCTGGAGAAAAAATATGATTTTTCAGTATGCTGGTGCAATAAAAGAAAAAGTTAAATATTTGTCATTATGTTGGTGCATATAGCCCATGCGTATGATCCATTTGGCATCATGGTATACAACTGTGTATAGGACAGGAAAAACAAAGGACCTCATACAATATGTTTCAACAAAGGTCAAAAGCAATAATAGGTAGTTAGTGAAGACTAGAAATGTAGGAAGTGAGACAGAGAGGCATAATGTCCAAAAGGAATGGAGGGAATTTGAATTGCATTATTAAAGGAATACATCCACATCCCATCTGTAATTCATTCCAGTGGGGATCCGTGTCCCCAGGGAAAGGATCCATCTCACTTCCTGTTCTATAAGTCTTCTATGAGTATCCCCTCCACTTGTTTAATTTTCTGCACTGCACAGAAGGAAAATTAGGTCACATTGCCATCATGCACTGTTTTTAAATGGTTTGATATTTTAGACATCTTTTTTGTATTGCTTGAGGCAGTACCAATGCTCACTTATCCTACATACTGTAACTTGCAGAGGCTGCAATCAATTACATATATCACATGTTTTGAACTGCAATTTATAAAATGCTAGGAAATGTTTTGCCTTTGTGATATGAAGTAATGGACTTATGATTATTATTATGTTTACTGCAATATCTACAGGTGTTCAGGCCACAGCTGTATGAGAGTAAATTGCCCAGGGTGCATGCCCAGCGGCAGGAAAAACTACAGCAGTTTGTCAAAACCTTCACCAAATCACTATCTCTATTTAAAACAGGGAGATATTTATTAATTATCGTATTTATTGGCGTATAACACGCACAGGCGTATAACACGCACCTTAACTTTAAGAGAAAAGTTTCAGGAAAACAAAATCCACAGCCCCCTGCATAACACACAGCCCCCTGCATAACACACAGCCCCCCGCATAACACACAGTCCCCCGCATAGTACACAGCCCCCCGCATAGTACACAGCCCCCTGCATAACACACAGCCCCTGCATAACACACAGCCCCCTGCATACCACACAGCCCCCTGCATAACACATAGCCCCCTGCATAACACACAGCCCCCTGCATAGTACACAGACCCCCTGCATAGTACACAGCCCCCCGCATAGTACACAGCCCCCTGCATAACACACAGCCCCCTGCATACCACACAGCCCCCTGCATAACACACAGCCCCCTGCATAACACACAGCCCCCTGCATAGTACACAGACCCCCTGCATAGTACACAGACCCCCACATAGTACACAGCCCCCCGCATAACACACAGACCCCCGCATAGTACACAGACCCCCACATAGTACACAAACCCCTGCATAACACACAGCCCGATGCATAACACACAGCCCCGTACATAACACACAGCCCCCTGCATAGTACACAGACCCCCTGCATAGTACACAGACCCCCACATAGTACACAGCCCCCCGCATAACACACAGCCCCCTGCATAGTACACAGACCCCCGCATAGTACACAAACCCCTGCATAACACACAGCCCCCTGCATAACACACAGCCCCCTGCATAGTACACAGACCCCCGCATAGTAAACAGCCCCCCGCATAGTACACAGACCCCGCATAGTACACAGACCCCTTTTATTATAAAGCCCCCCCTCTCCTCTGCACTCCCATGAGAGCCCCAGTCTCCTGGGACAGCATTACCAGCATATTCTAAACTATAGAAAATATCTCAGCCAGCACCTTCTCAATATCTCCATTAATGCCGTGGACACGGTCATATGACTGCTCTCCTCTCTTTCATTGACAGTCACATGACCGCTCTCCTCCTCAAATCAAAAGCTACACTCGAGGAGGAGGCGGAGTGGGAGGAGAAGAGCGGCCAGAACGAGCGGCATTAATAGAGGGATTTAGAGGCTTAGATTTACATTGATAGTGACACAGGAGAAATGGTATATGAGAAAAGGACTGGCAGTAATGTTTTCTGAAATGTAAAGTATACTGGCAGAGCTGTTCCAGGGCCAGGAGAGGCCCTCCCAATGGGTGGCACCCGGGGCGGACCACCCGATCCCCACCCCTTGTGGTAAAAAAAAACTGATATCCGCGTATAACATGCAGGCACGGTTTACCCCCCCCGTTTTCAGGGTAAAAAAGTGCATGTTATACGCCGATAAATACGGTATTTGTTTATTTGATTGTATTTTTGGGAGAAGGCAGTTACAAATGTTACAGGACAATCACCATTGCCTCTCATATATTTAGTCTTGGATTTACTTCTCCTGGAGATCAAATTGTCTGTATTTCTATTGGAGGCAATGGCAATAGCTCTATCTAGATGCCACTGTTGGAAGCCATGATTTCTAAGACGTTTAGAAATATTTTGACACTCATCATAGAAGCTATCCAAGGTGGAACAGTTTCTCCTAGCCCTAATGAATTCCCCAACTGGAATTGAGCGAAAAGTGTGAGAGGGGTGACAGCTGGCAACCAGGAGCAGGGAATTTCCTGCACTTGGTTTGCGGAAAGTTCTGGTATCAATACCCAATACTCCCTGTTTCCCGGCAGCCTGTAAAGCCCTGTACACATGTTTGGATTTCCGATGGAATAAAATTCGATGCATTTTGTATCGGATTTCCAATGAAGCTGACTTCCATCAGTCTTGCCTACACACCATCAGTCAAAAATACGACCGTCACAAACGCCGTGACGTAAAACACTCAGACGAGCCCAGAAAAATTAAGTTCAATGCTTCTGAGCATGCATCGACTTGATTCTGAGCATGCGTGGGTTTTTTCTCCGATGGAGATCCACACAGACGATCGGAATTTCCTATCGTTTTTTTTTTCATTGGATAAATTTAAAACATGTTCTATTTTTAATCACCGATGGAAAAAAGACAGATGGGGCCCATACACGATCGGTTTGTCCGATTAAAAAAGTCCATCGGACTATTTTCATCGGTAAAACTGATCGTGTGTACAGGGCTTAAGTGTGATGCCTAAAAAGTTTATGGTGTCCTTACTATTAGGGATTAGCCCTGCATAGTACACAGACCCCTGCATAGTAAACAGCCCCCCACATACAGTAGTACACAGACCCCTGCATAGTACACAGACCCCTTTCATTATAAAGCCCCCCCCCCTCTCCTCTGCACTCCCAGGAGAGCCCCAGTCTAGGGTATACGCGGCAAATTCGAAAGCCGCAGAACACTCTTTAAAAGCCTATGGGAGAAATCAAAAGTGCTAATTTTAAAGGCTTATATGCATGGTGTTGTCATAAAAAGTGTTTGGGGACCTGGGTCCTGGCCCAGGGGACATGTATCAATGCAAAATAAAAGTTTTAAAAACGGACGTTTTTTCAGGAGCAGTGATTTTAACAATGCTTAAAGTGATAAAATAAAAGTTAAATATTCCTTTAAATTTCATACCTGGGGGGTGTCTATAGTATGCCTGTAAAGTGGCACATTTTCCTGTGTTTAGAACTGTCCCTGCACAAAATGACATTTCTAAAGGAAAAAAATGCATTTAAAACTACTCGCGGCTATAATGAATTGTCGGATCCCGGCAATACAGATAAAGGTCATTGAAAAAAACGGCATGCCCCCCCAGTCCATTACCAGGCCCTTTGTGTCTGGTATGAATATTAAGGGGAACCCTTAAACCAAAATGAAAAAAAAAATTGCATAGGGGTCCTCCCAAATTCCATGCCAGGCCCTTCAGTTCTGGTATGGATTTTAAGGGGAACCGTGCGCCAATATTAAAAAAATCCCAAAAATCCATACCAGACCCTTATCCGAGCACGCAACCTGACAGGCCGCAGGAAAAGATGGGGGGAACATGAGAGAGCGCCCCCCTCCTGAACCATACCAGGCCACATGCCCTCAACATGGGGAGGATTTCCCCATGTTGATGGGGACAAGAGCCTCATCCACACAACCCTTGCCTGGTGGTTGTGGGGGTATGCGGGTGGGGGGCTTATCGGAATCTGGAAGCCCCTTTTAACAAAGGGGACCCCCAAATCCCGGCCCCCCTATGTGAATTGGAAACGGAGTACATTGTACCCTTACCATTTCACAAAAAAAGTGTTAAAAAACACAGTAGACAGCTTGGGACAAGTCCTTTATTAAAAAAAAAATAATAATAATAATTCAAGCGATGTACATCCATTCTCGAGCGGAGGATACGGAGAAAAAGGAAACCCGCCAACGTGATCAGCCTCCATGGGTGGTTCCCGTGGAATGACACTACACCCGCCGTGATAGCTATTAAAAAGCTGAGGGCGGGGCCACCTGTGATGTGCGTGGGTGACCACGCCCCCCTCTGACGCCATGGGGAAACGCAGCGGGGTTACCCAGTGACATGTACGGGTGACCCCACCCCCCTCTATTGTAACGGGGGTTTTGCCGGGACCCGACAATTCATTATAGACGCGAGTAGTTTTAAATTACTTTTTTTTCCTTTAGAAATGTCATTTTGTGCAGGGACTGTTCTAAACACGGGAAAAATGTGCCACTTTACAGGCATACTATAGACACCCCCCAGGTACAAAATTTTTGTAAATATTTTATTAAATCTTTTCATGTGGCACTTTGCTACTATGTAAAGTAGTGTAAAGTAAATCTTGTATACATTTGCTGTCCCTTCAAAATAACTTAACACACAGCCATTAATGTCTAAACCACTGGCAACAAAAGTGAGTACTAGAGTTGAGCGGACACCTGGATGTTCAGGTTCGACGGGTTCGGCCGAACTTCGCAAAATAGTTCGAGTTCGGGACCCGAACTTGACCTGAACTTGACCCCGAACCCGAACCCCATTGAAGTCAATGGGGACCCAAACTTTTGAGGACTAAAATGGCTCTAAAAAAGTAATGGAAAGGGCTAGAGGGCTGCAAATGGCAGCAAAATAGTATTAAGAGCATGGCAAGTGCTCTGCAAACAAATGTGGATAGGGAAATAACTTAAAATAACATAAAATACATAAGAATAAAAAAGCTTAAAAATAGATTTTTGGGCTGGAGCTACATTAAAAAAAATGTACCTGTTACAAATTACAAACAGATTCTACTTAAGAAAAAACCTACAGTCCCTGTCTTGTTTGCACCGCCTGTATACTGCTGTTCAGAGCATATAGGGCCTTTTTTTTAATTTGGGTGCGGGGTTCCCCTTAATATTTTTTTTTTTTTGAATAGCAGAATAAAACAACAGTATCTAAAGCAGTGTTTCTCAACTCCAGCCCCCAAGGCGCACCAACAGGTCATGTTTTCAGGATTTCCCTCAGATGAAATAGCTGTGGTAATTACTAAGGCAGTGAAACTGATTACATCACCTGTGCAAAATAATGGAAAGCCTGAAAACATGACCTGTTGGGGCGCCTTGAGGACTGGAGTTGAGAAACCCTGATCTAAAGTGTGTATCTCACACATACAGATATGCAGGAAACACTGCAAAATATTTTTTTTGGGCCCTAAATGGGTGTTTTTAGAATAGCAGAATAGAGCAACAGTATCTAAAGGGTGTATCTCACACGTACAGATATGCAGAAAACGCACCAAAAAATGTTTTTTTGCCCTAAATTATTATTTTTTGAAATAGCAGAATAGGAGAACAGTATCTAAGTGTGTATCTCACATGTACAGATATGCAGAAAACGTTGGCAATTTTTTTTTTTTGTCCTAATTTTTCTTTTTTTGAATAGCAGAATAAAACAACAGTATCTAAAGTGTGTATCTCACTAAATACAGATATGTAGGAAACGCAGCAACATATATATTTTTTGCCCTAAATGGGTGTTTTTAGAATAGCAGAATAGACCAACAGTATCTAAAGTGTGTACCTCACAGTAACATATGCAGTGCTGGTGCACTGAGCTTGCATAAAATGCCCGCTGACGCCAACCTAATTAACAGACGGATAAAAGTTATCTTTTCTCTGGCACTGGGCTCAGGGCAGGGTAAAAAGATTGTGCACTGCACCCACACAACAAAATCAAGGTAGATCGCTGAGTAATTTGATTTCTGAATCAGGACTCCTACCTAATTCTTTCCCTCAAAGCAGCAGCAACCTTTCCCTACACTATCTAAAGCAGAGTGACATGCTGTGCTATGTGCCTCTAGCTTATATAGAGGCTGGGTCACATGCTGCACTGGCCAATCACAGCCATGCCATTAGTAGGCATGGCTGTGATGGCTTCTAAGGGCAAGCAAGTTAAACTAATGTTGATTGGCTGCCCTGCAGCTTTTTAAAATGCACCATTACATTGCCGAACACCGAACTCGAACCCGAACATACAGTAAATTTACAGTTTGGGTTTGCTCAACCCTAGTGAGTACACTTTATTTCTTTGTAATCCTCACCCGGTTGCCACCAAACACGCTTGACACCAACTGAACCAAATAAGTTCATCTGGGGTCATCAGACCACAGGACATGGTTCCAGTAATCCATGTACTTAGTCTGCTTGTCTTCAGCAATCTGTTTTCAGGCTTTCTTGTGCATCATCTTCAGAAGAGGCTTCCTTCTGGGACAACAGCCATGCAGACCAATTTGATGCAGTGTGCGGCGTATGGTCTGAGCACTGACAGGCTGACCCCCTATCCCTTCAACCTCTGCAGCAATGCTGGCAGCACTCATACATCTATTTCCCAAAAACAACCTCTGGATATGACGCTGAGCAAGTACACCCAACTTCTTTGGTCAACCATGGCGAGGCCTGTTCTGAGTGGAACCTGTCCTGTTAAAATGCTGTATTGTCTTGGTCACCATGCTGGAGCTCAGTTTCAGGGTCTTGGCAATCTTTTTATAAACTAGGCCATCTGTATGTAGAGCAATTCATGGCTCATCCATTCCCATCCATGGCTCATCCATCCCCATTCATGGCTTATCCATCCCCATTCATGGCTTATCCATCCCCATCCATGGCTTATCCATCCCCATACATGGCTCATCCATCCCCATTCATGGCTCAATTATTCCCATCCATGACTCATCCATCCTCATTCTGGCTCATCCATGTCACATCAGTGATCATCCGTGCCCATCCATGCCACATCAGTGATCATCCGTGTCTCATCAGTGATCATCTGTGCCACATCAGTGATCATATGTGCCACATCTGTGCCACATCAGTGCTCATCCGTGCCTCATTAGTGATCATTCGTGTCACATCCATGGCACATCAGTACTCATTCGTGCCACATCTATGCCACATCAGTGCTCATTCGTGCCACATCCATGCCACATCAGTGCTCATTCGTGCCACATCCATGACACATCAGTGCTCATCCATACCACATCAGTGCTCATCTGTGCCACATCAGTACTCATCCATGCCATATCAGTTCTCATCCATGCCAAATGGGGTCATTCCTTGGGCGTTTCCATTGTCCTGGTGCTCCAGGACCTTCAAAAGTGTAAGAGGTAGCCACATCCATGCCACATCAGTGCTCATCCATGCCACATGAGTACTCATGCAAGGGGATACCCCTGTGTTGGCCATGCCTTAACCTGATTTCCATCTTATAGTTATCATAATGTAAGTATGCACCTCGGTGCTGGGGCATTTCTGTACCCCCTAAATACTATTTTATTTTTATACTTATCTGTATTTCCATATTTATCCATAGCTATCACGCGCATGCTCCTGATGAGCGGCCAAGTAGCCGCGAAACGCGTCAAGCTACCAGATGCCATGTCAACCAATTGCAATCTGTTAACTCTTATTACCAAGCGACCCCTAACTACACAGGTTTATCAGGCCATAGATTCTGCAGGCCATACATTTTTATTACCAATTTATACTTTCTCAATTGTGGTGACCAATAGGGATGAGCTCGGTGTTCGAGTCGAACATAGGTTTGACTCGAACATCGGCTGTTCGCGCGTTCGGCGAACAACGAACGATTTGGGCCGTTCGCGCCAAATTAGAGTGACGCGAACGGCCCACAATACACTGCGCCATCGCAGTGTAATCCCGGCGCTGTGATTGGCCAAGCATGCACTGTGACCCTGCATGCTTGGCCAATCACAGCGCCGGCAGCGAGGAGAGCAATGATTGGCCACAGGCAGGATGCCTGTGGCCAATTATAGCTGAGGGGGTATAGTACACGCCCCACACTATAAAAGGCCGCCAGCGCGGCGGCCTTGTGTAGTGTGTTCCAGAGCAGGGAAAGTGAAGGATAGGCAGGGACAGTGTCAAATCTTGTCAAATCTATTCTTTGCTAAACCTTGTGTGTAATGACAGAGAAGGATAGGCAGGGAGAGTGTCAGTGCCATATTCTTTGCTAAACCTTGTGTGTAGGGAGAGAGAAGGATAGGCAGGGAGAGTGTCAATGTCATATACTTTGATAAACCTTATGTACAGGGAGAGAGAAGGATAGGCAGGGGACAGTGTCAGTGTCATATTCTTTGCTAAACCTTGTGTGCAGGGAGAGAGAATGATAAGCAGGGAGAGTGTCAGTGTCATATACTTTGATAAACCTTGTGTACAGGAAGAGAGAAGGATAGGCAGGGGACAGTGTCAGGCCTCGTACACACGACCGATTTTCTCGGCAAGAACCAGCAAGAAACTTGCTGGCAGAGATGTCTTGCCGAGTAAATCGGTCGTGTGTACGCGGCTATCGGGTTTCTCGTCGAGAAAACCGACAAGTAACCTCGACGAGAAAATAGAGAACCTGCTCTCTATTTTCTCGTCGAGATTCTCGTCAGCCTGTTTCTCGACGAGAAAAGTGAGTGTGTGTACACTTACCTGTCCACCGGGAAGCCCGCGCATGTTCGAAATGAATTTGACGCATGCGCGGTAGCTTCCTAGGCATACGTAGGGTATACCAAGATGGCGGCGACGGCATCGAATGTGACGAGCGCATGCTCTTCGTAGTCGATGACGTCACCGCGTACGCTCCATTCAAAGAACCGCGGGTTCTTTGAATCGAGCGTGTGTACACTCGGCCGGGACAATTTTCTTGTCCAAGAATCTCGTCGAAAAAAATGACATGTTTTTTTCGACGAGAATCTCGGCCGTGTGTACGAGGCCTCAGTGTCATATTCTTTGCTAAACCTTGTGTGCAGGGAGAGAGAAGGATAGGCAGGGAGAGTGTCAGTGTCATATACTTTGATAAACCTTGTGTGCAGGGAGAGAGAAGGATAGGCAGGGGACAGTGTCAGTGTCATTGTTGCTAAGCCTCCTGCACATTATACACCTGAAGTTAGCCCGTATTGCTGCTTTTTCCTGGTGTGTTACACCAACAGGCATTTGCGGCACTTACAGCGGGCGGAGTGTGCCTCCTGATCATATTACACCTGAAGTTAGCCCGTATTGCTGCTTTTTCCTGGTGTGTTACACAAACAGGATTTTGCGGCACTTACAGCGGGCGGAGTGTGCCTCCTGACCATATTACACCTTAACTTAGCCTGTATTGCTGCTTTTTCCTGGTGTGTTACACAAACAGGATTTTGCGGCACTTACAGCGGGCGGAGTGTGCCTCCTGACCATATTACACCTTAACTTAGCCTGTATTGCTGCTTTTTCCTGGTGTGTTACACAAACAGGATTTTGTGGCACTTACAGCGGGCGGAGTGTGCCTCCTGACCATATTACACCTTAACTTAGCCTGTATTGCTGCTTTTTCCTGGTGTGTTACACAAACAGGATTTTGCGTCACTTACAGCGAGTGGAGTGTGCCTCCTGACCATATTACACCTTAACTTAGCCTGTATTGCTGCTTTTTCCTGGTGTGTTACACAAACAGGATTTTGCGGCACTTACAGCGGGCGGAGTGTGCCTCCTGACCATATTACACCTTAACTTAGCCTGTATTACTGCTTTTCCCATTTCCCTGCAGGCCATTAGAATGTCTGGAAGGCAAACAAGGAGAGGCAGACAGTCAGGAGCCAAAAAAAGAGGGCAAGCAGGCTCTGTGTCTAGAGACAACAGTGCTGGTCGTGGACGTGGTGCATCGCCATCAGCACGTGGCCAAGGGACACGCTTGTCCTTCTTTTCGGCAGCTGGACGTGTTGAGCCGCATCATGCCGAAGACTTGGTAGAGTGGATGACCAAGCCCTCCTCATCCTCCTCATCCTCTCTCACCCAGGCTCAGGGTACTGGTAAAGCAGCTGCCAAAGCGTCCTCTTCCCTGGTATCAATGTCATCATCAGTCACTCCTTCCCTAGACCAACCATGTCCTCCTGAGGAGTCCTCCGAACTGTTTGAGCACAGTGTTGGGTACATGCTCCAGGAGGATGCCCAGCGTTTCGAAGGGTCTGATGATGATACCCAGCTAGAGGAAGGCAGTAGCGTGAGAGCAGAGAGAGGGGATGCTCAAGAAGGACACCAATCTGGCAGTCATGTTCCAGCAGCTGCAGCATACTGCCAGATTGGCTCCAGTGATGAGGAGGGAGGGGATGATGAGGTCACTGACTCCACATGGGTGCCTAGGAGGAGATGTGCCTAGGAGGAGGCACATCTTCAACTAGGCAGGATGCCCTCGGGGGGCCAGCGTAAGGGCAGCACACTGACGGAATCACACCGCAGAGCTCCGCCTGTGCAAGGCGCTGCCTCTGCCCGTTATTCAAAAAGTTCTTTGGTGTGGGCCTTTTTTGAGTCGAGTGCATCAGATCGCACAGCTGCTGTTTGCAACATATGTCTCAAGCGTATATCGCGTGGCCAAAACATCACCCGCTTGGGCACCACATGCTTGACCAGACATATGTTGACCTGCCATGCAGCTTGTTGGCAAGCCTACCTTAAAGACCCACACCAAAGAACAAAGCTGACCTCTTCTTGCACCGCATCAGCTGGGATCTCCAACCCCACTATACCTTCAGTCCTCTCTGAAACCTGCTCTGAGAGGAATGAAGGTGTAGAATTAGGTGTGTCACAGCCAAGTACTTGCGGGCACTCTGCTAGCAGTACACCAACGTCCGATTCTAGCAGGCAAATTTCCCTGCCCCAGCTGCTGGACCGTCGAAAGAAGTTCACTCCCAGCCATCCACATGCCCAGCGGTTGAATGCTAGCTTGGCTAAATTGCTAGCGCTTCAACTGCTGCCTTTTCAGTTGGTAGACTCGGCCCCCTTCCGTGAGTTTGTGCAATGTGCGGTTCCTCAGTGGCAGATTCCCAAACGCCACTTTTTCTCACGGAAGGCGATTCCGGCTCTCTACCGGCATGTGGAAGGCAATGTCTTGGCCTCGCTGGACAGGGCGGTCAGCGGTAAGGTGCATATTACCGCTGACTCATGGTCCAGTAGGCATGGACAGGGATGTTACCTTTCTTTCACGGCCCATTGGGTCACTCTTTTGGCAGCTGGGAAGGATGCAGGACAAGGTGCAGTAGTGTTGGAGGTTGTTCCACCGCCACGCCTCCAAAATGCTACTACTGGTTGTGACACACCTCTGTCCTCCACCCCCTCCTCTTCTTCTTCCTCCGTGGCCTCTTCCTGTGCTTTGTCCTCGGAACCAGCGGTGCTCCGTAGGCGTTCAAGGGGCTACGCAAGTACGCAGGCAAAAAGATGCCATGCCGTGCTTGCGCTGGTGTGTTTGGGGGACAGGAGCCACTCTGGGGCAGAGGTTCTGTTTGCTCTGCAGGGGCAGGCCGAGAGGTGGTTGACGCCACGCCAGCTTAAGCCAGGAATGGTAGTTTGCGACAATGGCACCAACCTCCTCTCCGCTCTCTGACAGGGACAACTGACCCATGTGCCCTGTGTGGCTCACGTCCTTAACCTGGTGGTGCAGCGGTTCTTGGGCAGGTACCCGGGCTTACAGGGTGTCCTGAGGCAGGCCAGGAAAGTCTGTGTGCATTTCCACAGATCTTATAATGCCAGTGCTCGCCTGGCTGAGCTGCAAAAGGAGTTGAACTTGCCCAAGAACCGCCTTATATGTGACATGCCCACCAGGTGGAACTCAACGTTGGCCATTCTGCAGCGGCTGCACACGCAGCAGAGGGCCATCAATGAGTACCTGTGCGACTATGGCACCAGGACAGGGTCAGGGGAGCTCTGGTTTTTTTCACCACGCCAGTGGGGCATGATCAGGGATGCATGCACTGTCCTGGCACCATTTTAGGAGGCCACGAGGATGGTGAGCAGTGACAGTGCATGCATCAGTGACACTGTACCTCTTGTCCACCTGTTGGAACATACGCTGCATGGAATAATGGACAGGGCACTTGAGGCAGAACAGAGGCAGGAAGAGGAGGACTTCCTTGCCTCTCAAGGCCCCCTTTACCCAGACAGTGTTCCTTCTGTCCCATCCATCGCACAGGAAGAAGAGGAGGAGGAGGAGGAGGATTGTGTCAGCATGGAGGTGGAGCCTGGCACTCAGCATCATCAGCAGCAGTCTTTTAGGGATGATTTACAGTCCCAAGAAACCAGTGGACTTGTACGTGGCTGGGAGGAGGTGGTTGCGGATCATGTCGTCCTTAGTGACCCAGAGGACTCCGGACTGAATGCCTCAGCTAACCTACGCTGCATGGCCTCCCTGATCCTGCAAAGTCTGCAGAAGGATCCTCGTATTCTTCGGATCAAGGAGAGGGACCCTTACTGGCTGGCCACTCTCCTTGATCCACGGTACAAGGGTAAGGTTGCGGACCTTATCTTACCGTCGCAGAGGGAGCAGAGGATGAGACAACTCCGGGAGGCCTTGCAGAAAGGTCTGTGCAATGCGTTCCCAGAGACTGGGAGGTTACAAACTCCTGGTCTTGGACAACGAGTTGCTGAGGCTTCGGTCAGTCAAAGAAGGAGCGGTGGGGAAGGTGGCCGTCTGACCGATGCATTCAGACAATTCTTTAGTCCGCAGCCCCAAGGTATGATCGGTTCCAGCAACCATCGCCAGCGTCTGATATACATGGTGCAGGAATACCTAGGGGCAAGGTCAGACTTGGACACCTTCCCCACCGAAAATCCTCTGGCTTACTGGGTCTTGAGGATGGATCACTGGCCAGAGCTTGCACAGTATGCAATTGAGCTACTGGCCTGTCCTGCATCCAGCGTTCTTTCAGAACGCACATTCAGTGCTGCTGGAGGATTTGTCACGAATCACAGGGTGCGCCTGTCCACCGACTCTGTTGATCGACTGACCTTCATAAAGATGAACCAGTCTTGGATCACCACCAGCTACCAAACACCTGAAGCTGATATAACAGACTAATTTATTTTCAAATGTCACATCCCTTCAAGACTGATGCTGATGCTGAGAGTTTGTCCTGTTATGTTGACTGACTATCCTCCTCCTCCTCAATGATCCGATTGACGATGATAGCTTGGAAGAACATTTTTGTTTCTGGGTGCCGCCACCAGTGGCTAAGGCCCAATTTTTCAGCCCCTGTTTAACAGGGGTGTGTTATTACAATTTTTTATGCAATGCTTTGCAGCAGGGCTCATTCCTGCACTCCAACTAGAGTATCTGGGAGTGGTTGCAGTGTCGTGGCACCAGCACCAGTGGCTAAGGCCCAATTTTTCAGCCCCTGTTTAACAGGGGCGTGTAATTACAATTTTTGATGCAATACTTTGCAACAGGGCTCATTGCTGTGCTCCAAGTACAGTATCTGTGAGGGGTTGCAGTGTTGTGGCACCAGTGCCTAAGGCTCAATTTTTCTGCCCCTGTTTAACAGGGGCATGTAATTACAATTCTTGATCTAATAATTCACAGCAGGGCCCATTCCTGCCCCACCAAGACTAACTGTGAGGCCTTACAGTGTTGTGTCAACACCACCACCACCACCACAACCAAAGGCCCAATTTTTCAGCCCCTGTTCAACAGGGGCATGCAATTACAATTCTTGATCTAATAATTCACAGCAGGGCCCATTCATGCGCCCACCAAGAGTAACTGTGAGGGCTCACAGTGTTGTGGCAACACCAACATGTAAGGGGCAAATTTCAGCTGAGTATATACGGCAGGCCCCTACTTTCAAACATCCAACTTACAAACGACTCCTCCTTGCAAACGGAAGGATACAACAGGAAGTGAGAGGAAATCTACCCCTAGGAAGGCAAATTCTCTCCTGTAAGAGTTAATATGGGAAAAAAAGTGTCTCCTCTCCACTGATTCTTTATCACCAATTCTTGTTTCAATAAAAAACCCAAATTTTCAAAAAACATTTGTCATTAGGACGGAAAGTGAAGTGAACTGTTCTGAACAGGTGCACACTGCACAGACAGCAAAACGAATGTTACAGGGGTGATAACCCTTCCCTATGTTTTCCAAAAAGCTTAAAAATTGAATTTTTGCCTGGAGCTACACTTAAACAATGTACCTGTTCAAAATTACAAACAGATTCTACATAACAACAAACCTACAGTCCCTGTCTTGTATGCACCGCCTGTATACGGCTGTTCAGAGTATATAGGGCCTTTTTTATTTTGTGTGCGGGGTTCCCCTTAATATCCATACAAGACCCAAAGGGGCTGGTAATGGGCTGGTGTAGGGGGGGGGGGTTGTGTGATGGGGTAGCTATGCCATTTTTCTTAAAGATTTTCATCCATATTACCGGGACCAGACATTACATTAAAGCCGCAAGCAGTTTTAAATGGCTTTTTTTCCTTTAGAAATGTAATTTTGTGCAGTGACAGTTCTAAACGCGGGAAACACGTGGCACTTCACAGGCATACTTTAGACACCCCCCAGGTACGATATTTAAAGGAATATTTGACTTTTTTTTCACTTTATGCATCATTAAAATGACTGCTCC
Organism: Rana muscosa; assembly: GCA_029206835.1. Lineage (NCBI taxonomy): Eukaryota > Metazoa > Chordata > Amphibia > Anura > Ranidae > Rana > Rana muscosa. The sequence continues at coordinate 35,258,229 of CM055116.1, read as the reverse complement.
AGAAAAACGGCCGTTTTTAAAACTTCTTTTTGCATTGATACATGTCCCCTGGTGCAGAACCCGGGTTCCCAAACCCTTTTTAGGACAATAACATGCATAATAGTTGTTATAATTAGCACTTTAGATTTCGAACGTTCGCATCCATTGTATTTAATAGGGTTCTAAAGTTCGTGCGAACTTTCGGTCCGTTCGCAGGTTCTGGTGCGAACCGAACCCGGGGGTGTTCGGCTCATCGCTAGTGACCAACCAGATTTGCTCTTGTCTTTGACTATCATGCCATTACCATGTTTATTGTTCTATAGTGTTTACTGTCTACCTCCTCAGCGGTGGCTGTGCCACCAGGTCCACTGCTGTTATAATTATCACAATGTTTACTATGCCAATTGATATACATGTGTTGTATGATGTTTTAATAAAATTCATTTGGTTCACCCTATTAACCTTCTTGTACATATATGCTTCAATTAAAGTTCCAATCCTTGCTCTTCCCCTTTCTCATCCATGCCATATCAGTTCTCATCCATGCCAAATGGGGTCATTCTTTGGGCGTTTTACATTGTCCTGGTGCTCCAGGACCTTCAAAAGTGTAAGAGGTAGCCACATCCAAGCCACATCAGTGATCATCTGTGCCACATCCATGCCACATCAGTGCTCATTCGTGCCACATCCATGCCACATCAGTGCTCATCAGTGCCACATCAGTGCTCATCCTTGCCACATCCATGCCACATCAGTGCTCATTCGTGCCACATCCATGCCACCTCAGTGCTAATCCATGCCACATCAATGCCACATCAGTGCTCATTCGTGTCACATCCATGCCACATCAGTGCTAATCCATGCCACATCCATGCCACATCAGTACTCAACCGTGCCACATCCATGCCACATCAGTGCTCATCTATGCCACATCAGTTCTCATCTGTGCCACATTTATGCCACATCAATGCTCATCTATGCCACATCAGTTCTAATCCGTTCCACATCCTTGCCACATCCGTGCTCATCCATGCCACATCCATGCCACTACACTGTCTCACAAATGTGTAATAGGTAGTCAAATTCCATTTGAAATTTATGTCCCTAGAACACCTGATGGTTCTCCCTGCATGATGGGCCTCTCTATGTGGCCAGGCTGTGTAAAAATCTCACACATGTGGTATTGCCATACTCAGGAGGAGTAACAGAATGTATTTTGGGGTGTAATTTTTAGAAATATCTTATAAAGGGAAAACTTTGTGTAAAAGAGAATGCGTTTTACATTTTCTTTCCACATTTTCTAAAAACATGTGAAAAAAATAACATGTTTAAAAGACTCATTATGCCTCAAAGAATATTCATTCATTTACTTTCCCAAATGGGGTTATTTTTTGTGTGTTTCCATTGTCCTGGTGCTCCAGGACCTTCAAAAGTTTGAGAGGTAGTCAAGAAATTAAATGTGTAATTTATGCTCCTAGAACACCTGATGGTGCTCCCTGCATGTTGGACCTCTGTATGTGGTAAGGCTGTGTAAATGTCTCACACATATGGTATTGCCATACTCAGGAGGAGTAGCAAAATGTGTTTTGGGGTGTAGTTGCAAGTATGCATATGCTGTGTGTGAGAAATAACCTGTCCCAAAATGACAATTTCGGGAAAAGAAAAAATAAATCTTCATTTGAAAAGAATTGTGAGAAAAAATTACAACTTCAAAAAAACTCACCATGCCTCCTACTAAATACTTTGGAATGTCAACTTACATGGGTCATTTGGGGGTATTTTTACTTTCCTGGCTTGTTAGGGTCTCAAGAATTGAGATAGGACTTCAGTACATCAGGTGTGATCAGATTTCAATGAGTGACACCATGGCTTGTAGACTGTATAACTTTCACACAGACCAAATAATATACACTGATTTGGGTTATTTTTGCCAAAGATATGTAGCAGTATAAATTTTGCCAAAAATAAAATTACTAATTTGCAAAATTTTATAACATAAACAAAGAAAAATGCATTTACTTTTTCATTTATAGCACAAAAAAAAAAAAACAGTGGTGATTAAATACCACCAAAAGAAAGCTCTATTTGTGTGAAAGTAAGGACAACAATTTCATATGGGTACAGTGTTGCATGACTAATTGTCATTCAAAATGTGAGAGCACCGAAAGCTGAAAATTGGTCTGGTCAGGAAGGGGGTTTGAGTGCACACTGGGCAAGTAGTTAGAAACACTTGACAAGGCTTAATGCTGTATTCAGCATTAACGCATGTTTAGCCGCATTTAGGAGCTTATAAAAGCCTTTCTGTATAAATAAATAGAATAACATGGAGAGGCTAACGCTCCTAAAAGCACGAGGAAAAAGGCCCTCATGCATTAGGCTCAAGAGACATTAATTTCTGTTATCTTGAAATAACTTATCAGCTTGACAGACCTTCTGTATCTTTGCACAGTACATACATGGTTATCAAGGTAAGCAGTGTAGCTGTGCTTCAATGTTTTTGTAGAAATCAGATTAAAGTGAAATTAAATTTTATATACTAATACTTGCCCATTTACTGTATATTTAGCCATTAGAATCTGTGTGTGCAGATCAGGGATGAGCCGAACACCCCCCTGTTCTGTTCGCACCAGAACCTGCGAACAGACAAAATGTTCGTGTGAACTTTAGAACCCTATTAAATACAATGGACTTGAACGTTCGAAATCTAAAGTGTTAATTATAAAGGCTAATATGCAAGTTATTGTCCTAAAAAGTGTTTGGGGACCTGAGTCCTGCCCCAGGGGACATGTATCAATGCAAAGAAAAAGTTTTAAAAACGGCCGTTTTTTCGGGAGCAGTAATTTTAATAATGCTTAAAATGAAAAAATAAAAGTGAAATATTCCTTTAAATTTCATACCTGGGGGGTGTGTATGATATGCATGTGAAGTGGCGCATGTTTCCCGTGCTTAGAACTGTCCCTGCAAAAAATTTCATTTTTGAAAGAAAAAAAGTCATTTAAAACTGACTCGCGGCTATTAATGAATTGTCGGCTCCCGGCAATACATTCAAAAGTCATTGATAAAAAAAAAAAAAAAGCGTGGGGGTTCCCCAGAATTCAATTACCAGGCCCTTCAGGTCTGGAATGGATATTAAGGGGAACCCCGCCGCAAATTTTAAAAAAAATTGACGTGGGGTTCCCCCAAATATCCATTCCAGGCCCTTCAGATCTGGCATGGATTTTAAGGGGAACTCCACCCCAAATTTAAAAAAAAATGGCGTGGAGTCCCCCTAAAAATCCATACCAGACCCCTTATCCGAGCACACAACCTGGCCGGCCGCAGGGGAAAAGGGGGGGATGAGAGAGCACCCCCCCTCCCTCCTGAACCGTACCAGGCCACATGCCCTTAACATGGGGAGGATGTCCCCATGTTGATGGGGACAAGGGCCTCATCCCCACAACCCTTGCCCGGTGGTTGTGGGGGTCTGCGGGCGGGGGGCTTATCGGAATCTGGAAGACCCCTTTAACAAAGGGGACCCCCAGATCCCGCCCCCCTATGTGAATTGGTAAGGGGTACATTGTACCCTTACTATTTCACGAAGAAAGCGTAAAAAAATGTTTAAAAAAAACACACAAACACCTTGAAAAAGTCCTTTATTTAAAAAAAATAAAAAATCATTCCAGCGGTGAAATCCAGTGTCCCGCGGCGATCCCGATGTCCAGCGCTGTCCGTCATTGGTTGTGCCTGAGCGGACCTGATGGGGAACTCCCTCTCAGTGTTTTAAATGTATAGACCCGCCCCTTCTAAAGTTCCCCATCAGGTCCGCTCAGCGGACCAGATGCGGAACATGAGAAGGGGCGGGTCTATACATGTATTACCAAAGTGAGAGCAGTTCCCCATCAGGTCCGCCCCCTCGGTATGTCGGACCCGCCTACGTCATTGGCTTGAGCGGGGAACTTCCTTCACTATGTAAATTTAAATTACACAGTGAAGGAAGTTCCCCGCTTGTATAGACCCGCCCCTTCTCATGTTCCGCATCTGGTCCGCTGAGCGGACCTGATGGGGAACTTTAGAAGGGGCGGGTCTATACATTTAAAATACTGAGAGGGAGTTCCCCATCAGGTCCGCTCAGGCACAACCAATGAAGGACAGCGCTGGACATCGGGATCGCCGCGGGACACTGGATTCCACCGCTAAAATGTTATTTTTTTTTTTTTAAATAAAGGACTTTTTCAAGGTGTTTGTGTGTTTTTTTAAACATTTTTTTACGCTTTCTTCGTGAAATGGTAGGGGTACAATGTACCCCTTACCAATTCACATAGGGGGGGCGGGATCTGGGGGTCCCCTTTGTTAAAGGGGTCTTCCATATTCCGATAAGCCCCCCGCCCGCAGACCCCCACAACCACCGGGCAAGGGTTGTGGGGATGAGGCCCTTGTCCCCATCAACATGGGGACATCCTCCCCATGTTGAGGGCATGTGGCCTGGTACAGTTCAGGAGGGAGGGGGGGCCGCTCTCTCGTCCCCCCCTTTTCCCCTGCGGCCGGCCAGGTTGCGTGCTCGGATAAGGGGTCTGGTATGGATTTTTAGGGGGACTCCACGCCATTTTTTTTTAAATTTGGGGTGGAGTTCCCCTTAAAATCCATGCCAGATCTGAAGGGCCTGGAATGGATATTTGGGGGAACCCCACGTCATTTTTTTTAAAATTTGCGGCGGGGTTCCCCTTAATATCCATTTCAGACCTGAAGGGCCTGGTAATTGAATTCTGGGGAACCCCCACGCTTTTTTTTTTTTTTATCAATGACTTTTGTATGTATTGCCGGGAGCCGACAATTCATTAATTGCCGCGAGTGAGTTTTAAATGACTTTTTTTCTTTCAAAAATGAAATTTTTTGCAGGGACAGTTCTAAGCACGGGAAACATGTGCCACTTTACATGCATATCATACACACCCCCCAGGTATGAAATTTAAAGGAATATTTCACTTTTATTTTTCATTTTAAGCATTATTAAAATCACTGCTCCCGAAAAAACAGCCGTTTTTAAAACTTATTTTTGCATTGATACATGTCCCCTGGGGCAGGACCCGTGTCCCCAAACACTTTTTAGGACAATAACTTGCATATAAGCCTTTATAATTAGCACTTTAGATTTCTCCCATAGATTTTTCGAATTTGCCGCGAACACCCCAATTTGTTCGCTGTTCGAAGCTCATCCCTAGTGCAGATGATCAACTTTCTAAAAATCCACCATGCTGGCAATTATATGAAACATGGCTGCTGAAGAAGATGGCCGGTTGAGCTCTGAGCTTTACACTCCCATGGCCCACTGGACAGACTGAAAGCGGCATCCTGCATCAGAGTTTATCCCCTGCACAATACCCGGACAGCAGATGGAGACCAATAGAAAGCATCTCCTCTACTTTGTAGGGGAATATTCAAAAAAATCCACACCCTCTATCACGTCACCCCCTACATGGTTACTGAATAGTAGGGCTAAGCTGAACACTCCCTGGTTCGGTTCGCAGCAGAACATGCGAACAGGCAAAATATTTGTTCGAACACGTGAATACCGTTAAAGTCTATGGGACACGAACATGAAAAATCAAAAGTGCTAATTTTAAAGGTTAATATGCAAGTTATTGTCATAAAAAGTACAAACAAACAATGGGTAGCAGTGCAGGTTATTGTATTATAATAAGCGAAAAGTAAGTTCATATAGTAGTCCTTTGAGCATATACAGCTCTGTGTGAAGATGTACAGTCTGTTTTGGTAGGGCAGCCTTGTGTGGGGAGTTGAAGCCACTCCAGATATGTAAAAGAGTGAAAACAAAGCAACAGGCGCCTCTTAGTAAGACTGTTTGAAATGTAATAGCCAGATGCATTAAAACACTCACATGTAAAATTCTTTGTGTCAAGCGCAGGGGAGTCCAGTGTAGTCAGATATTATCTCTGCATCCTGGATGCCGGGAGCACAGAGAAACAGGGCCTACTACTATTCTGACTGCAGAGATAATATCTGACTACACTGGACTCCCCTGCTCTTGACACAAAGAATTTTACATGTGAGGCCTCGTACACACGGCCGAGATTCTCGTTGAAAAAAACATGTCGTTTTTTTCGACGAGATTCTTGGACAAGAAACTTGTCCCGGCCGAGTGTACACACGCTCGTTTCAAAGAACCCGCGGTTCTTTGAAAGGAGTGTACGCGGTGACGTCATCGACTACGTCGAGCATGCGCTCGTCACATTCGATGCCGTCGCCGCCATCTTGGTATACCCTACGTATGCCTAGGAAGCTACCGCGCATGCGTCGAATTCATTTCGAACATGCGCGGGCTTCCGGGCGGACAGGTAAGTGTACACACACTCACTTTTCTCGTCGAGAAACACGCCGAGGAGAATCTCGACGAGAAAATAGAGAGCAGGTTCTCTATTTTCTCGTCGAGGTTTCTTGTCGGTTTTCTCGACGAGAAACCCGCTAGCAGCGTACACACGACCGTTTTACTCGGCAAGACCTCTCTGCCAGCAAGTTTCTTGCTGGTTCTTGCCGAGAAAATCGGTCGTGTGTACGAGGCCTGAGTGTTTTAATGCATCTGGTTATTAAATTTCAAACAGTCTTACTAAGAGGCGCCTGTTACTTTGTATTGTCATAAAAAGTGTTTGGGGACCCGGGTCCTGCCCCAAGGGACATGTATCAATGCAAAAAGAAGTTTTAAAAACGGAAGTTTTTTCGGGAGCAGTGATTTTAACCACTTAACAACCACCTGCCGACAAATAACGTCGACAAGGTGGTTGCTTAACTCTGGGAGGACGTTATATAACGTCCTCCCAGAATCGCGCTCCCGCGCGCCCCCTGGGGCGCGCACACGGGAAACTCCGTGACCGCCGGGTCCAGAGGACCCAGCGGATCACGAATCGCGGTAAATCGCCGCTGATAGCGGCCGTTTACCACGTGATCGCTCCGTCAAATGACGGAGCAATAACTTGTAAACAGACCGGCGTCATTTGATGACGCCGGTTCCTCCCTCCCCTCTCTGTACCGATCGGTACAGTGTGAGAGGGGAGGGGGAGGGAGCGGATGGCAGCAGCAGCACTGTGGGCTGGATCTGTGACAATTGCAGTCACAGATCCAGCCATCCATCCATCCCTGCTCAGCCATCCCTGTGCTATACCCTGCCAATACTCTGCAATACACCCTGCCAATACTCTGCAATACCCTGGTGCAATACTCTGCAATACCCTGGTGCAATACTCTGCAATACCCTGGTGCAATACTCTACAATACCCTGGTGCAATACTCTGCAATACCCTGGTGCAATACTCTGCAATACCCTGCGAAATACTCTGCAATACCCTGCGAAATACTCTGCAATACCCTGCGAAATACTCTGCAATACCCTGGTGCAATACTCTGCAATACCCTGGTGCAATACTCTGCAATACCCTGCACAATACTCTGCAATACCCTGCAAAATACTCTGCAATACCCTGCAAAATACTCTGCAATACCCTGCAAAATACTCTGCAATACCCTCCACAATACTCTGCAATACCCTCCACAATACCCTGTGCAATACCCTCCACAATACCCTGTGCAATACCCGTGCAATACCCTGCCATACACCGCAATACCCTGCCATACACCGCAATACCCTGCCATAGTCCGCAATACTCCGCAATACTCCGCAATGCCCGGCAATACTCTGCAATGCCCGGCAATACTCCGCAATGCCCGGCAATACTCTGCAATAACCACTTCCCGCCCTCCGGCCGTCATATGACGTCCTTGACTTTGTGCGGGGATATCTGAATGATGGGAGCAGCTACAGGCATCATTCAGATATTAGCTTTTTCAGCCGGCGATTCCCTACACCATAAGAACAATCATAGCGGCTGTTCCGCCGCTTGATCATTCTTACGGGAGGCGAGAGGGGATGTCCCCCCCCCGCCGCCCTCCGGTGCTTCTACCGACTCACCGCTACGATCAAAGCCAGGATTGTTGTTTTTTTTTTTGTATTTTTTTCAGGCTTCCCAGCCTAGAGGTGAGATGTGGGGTCTTATTGACCCCCCCCCCATATCTCACTGTAAAGAGGACCTGTCATGCCATATTCCTATTACAAGGGATGTTTACGTTCCTTGTAATAGGTATAAAAGTGATCAAAAAAATGTTTAGGGCGGAAAAACATGTCAAACTAAAATAAATAAAGTAAAATGAAGAATAATTTTTTTTTTTTTTTTTTAAAGCGCCCCTGTCCCCGTGAGCTCGCATACAGAAGCGAACGCATACGTAAGTCCCGCCCACATATGAAAACGGTTTTCAAACCACACATGTGAGGTATCTCTGCGAACGTTAGAGCGAGAGCAATCATTTTGCCCTAGACCTCCTCTGTAACTCAAAACATGTAACCAGTAAAAATATTTAAAGCGTCGCCTATGGGGATTTTTTAAGTAGCGAAGTTTGGCGCCATTCCACGAGTGTGTGCAATTTTTAAGGGCGACATGTTAGGTATCTATTTACTCGGCGTAACTTCATCTTTCACATTATGTAAAAACATTGGGCTAACTTTACTGTTTTTTTTTTTTTTAAGCACAAAACATTTTTTTTCCCTAAAAAACGCGTTAAAAAAATTGCTGCGCAAATATCGTGCGAGATAAAAAGTTGCAACAACCACCATTATATTCTCTAAGGTCTTTGCTAAAAAAACATTTATAATGTTTTGGGGTTCTATGTAATTTTCTAGCAAACAAATGATGATTTTTACATGTAGGAGAGAAATGTCAGAATTGGCCTGGGTGCTCCAGAACGCCTGAAGGTGCTCCCTGCATGTTGGGCCTCTGTATGTGGCCACGCTGTGTAAAAGTCTCACACATGTGGTATCGCCATACTCGGGAGTAATAGCAGAATGTGTTTTGGGGTGTAATTTGTGGAATGCATATGCTGTGTGTGAGAAATAACCTGCTAATATGACAATTTTGTGAAAAAAAAAAAGAGAAAAAAAAAATCTTGATTTTGCAAAGAATTGTGGGAAAAAATGACAACTTCAAAAAACTCACAATGCCTCTTTCTGAATACCTTGGAATGTCTTCTTTCCAAAAAGGGGTCATTTGGGAGGTATTTGTACTTTTCTGGCATGTTAGGGTCTCAAGAATTGAGATAGGCCGTCAGTACTTCAGGTGTGATCAATTTTCAGATATTGGCACCATAGCTTGTGGACTCTATAACTTTCACAAAGACCAAATAATATCCACCAATTTGTACTTATTTTTACCAAAGATATGTAGCAGTATAAATTTTGGCCAAAATTTATGAAGAAAAAATAGTAATTTGCAAAATTTTATAACAGAAACGAAAAAAAAATCATTTTTTTAAAAAATTTTCAGACTTTTTTCTCTTATAGCGCAAAAAATAAAAAACCCAACAGTGATTAAATACCACCAAAAGAAAGCTCTATTTGTGTGAAAAAAAGGACAAAAATTTCATATGGGTACAGTGTTGTATGACTGAGTAATTGTCATTCAAAATGTGAGAGCACCGAAAGCTGAAAATTGGTCTGGTTATTAAGGGGGTTTAAGTGCCCAGTGGTCAAGTGGTTAATAATGCTTAAAGTGAAACAATAAAAGTGAAATATTCCTTTATATTTCGTACCTGGGGGTTGTCTATAGTCTGCCTCTAAAGTAGCGCATGTTTCCCTTGTTTATAACAGTCCCTGCACAAAATTACATATCTAAAGGAAAAAAAGTAATTTAAAACTACTCGCGACTATAATGATTTGTCGGGTCCCAGCAATACAGATAAAAGTCATTGAAAAAAACGGCATGGGTTCCCACCCCAGTCCATTACCAGGCCCTTTGGGTCCTGTATGAATATTAAGGGGAAACCTGAACCAAAATAAATAAAAAAAAATGCGTTGGGGTCCCCCCAAATTTTATACCAGGCCCTTATCCGAGCACGCAACCTGGCAGGCTGCAGGAAAAGAGGGGGGACAAGAGAGCGCTCCCCCCGAACCGTACCAGGCCACATGCCCTCAACATCTGGAGGATGTCCCCATTTTGATGGGGACAAGGGCCTCATCCCCACAACCCTTGCCCAGGGGTTGTGGGGGTCTGCAGGCAGGGGGCTTATCGGAATCTGGAAGCCCCCTTTACCAAAGGGGACCCCCAGATCCCGCCCCCCCTATGTGAATTGGTAACAGGGTACATTGTACCCGTACCATTTCTCCCAAAAAAAGTGACACAAATGGTAAAAAAACACACAAACACACACACACAGCTTGGGACAAGTCCTTTAATAAAAATAAAAATAAAAAATCCCAGTGATGTAATCCTTCCACGACCCGATGAGACGATGCATGCTGCCAGCCCGCCACTATCGATTCCATCTCCATGGGAGGCGGCCTGCCGAATGACGCGAGACCCGCTTGACAGCTATTATATAGCCAAAGGCGGGGCCACCTGTGACGTACGCGGGTGACCCCGCCCCCTCTGACGCAACGGGGGTTTCCGGCGGTTTCCCTGTGGCGTCATGGGTGACCCCGCCCACCACTGACGCGTTAACTGAAACCCATGTGTTTTTTTTCAATGACTTTTATCTGTATTGCTGGGACCCGACAATTCATTATAGCCGCGAGTAGTTTTAAATTACTTTTTTTCCTTTAGAAATGTCATTTTGTGCAGGGACAGTTCTAAACACGAGAAACATGCGCTACTTTACAGGCATACTATAGACACCCCCCAGGTACGAAATTTAAAGGAATATTTCACTTTTATTGTTTCACTTTAAGCATTAATAAAATTACTGCTCCTGAAAAAACGTCAGTTTTTAAAACTTTTTTTTCTGCATTGATACATGTCGCCTGGGGCAGGACCCAAACACTTTTTATGACAATAACTTGCATGTTAACCTTTGAAATTAGCATTTTTGATTTCTCCCATAGACTTTTAAAGGGTGTTCCGCGGCATTCGAATTTGTCGCGAACACACCAAATTGTTTGCTATTCTGCAAACGGGCGAACAGCCAATGTTCGAGTCGAACTCATGTTCGACCCAAACATAAAGCTCATCCATACTGGATAGATTTATGCATAGCATAAATCTATCCATAGCTGCCATGGCCACCCCCTATTAATGCATCCAGCCCCTTTCAGGAGGCTGGGCGCATTAATTACAGTGGCGGGGGTGTTTTTTTGAAGCACCCGAGTCATAGGCTTTAATAGGCTTCAAAATAGGGTGGACTCGGAGCGCAGAGCATTGTGCTCGGAGTCTACCTAGGTGTGTTAGAAAAGCAAATGATTATTCACTTTTCTAACACTGAACCGCCAATCAGGAAGCCTGATACTCGTCACCTGATTGGCTGAAAGGACAAGAGATCCTATTGGATGCCTAGCAGGAGGAAAGAAGGGACGCACGGCGTAAGCATGGAGGACACAGGAGCCACTGCCTGACCCACAGCTCGCCGCTGCCTGACCTGCTGCCCATCTCACAGCACGCTGCCATCACCACTGCCTGACCCACCACCAAGATGGGGTGAGTGCCGGTTAGACAATGAGTAGGCGGGCGGGGGTGCTGGTTAAATTCCGTGGGGGGGGTCACATTGGCTGCAATTGTTGGGAACAGTGGCTGCTTTTGATGGGCACAGTGGCTGCATTTGATGGCACAGTGGCTGCATTTGATGGCACAGTGGCTGCATTTAATGGCACAGTGACTGCATTTGATGGCACAGTGGCTGCATTTGATGGCACAGTGGCTGCATTTGATGGACACAGTGTCTGCAATTGATGGCACAGTGGCTGCAATTGATGGCACAGTGGCTGCAATTGATGGGCACAGTGGCAGCATTCGATGGGCACAGTGGCTGCAATTGATGGACACAGTGGCTGCAATTGATAGGCACAGTGGCTGCATTTAATAGAACAGTTGCTGCATTTGATGGGCACAGTTTCTGCATTTGATGTGCACAGTGTCTGCATTTGATGAGCACAGTGGCTGCAATTAATCGCACAGTGAGGCTGCAATTGATGTTTTTTTGCACCCCCCAAAAAACTTGAGCACCAACTGCCACTGACTGACAGTATGGAGTGCAGTATGCACAACAGAGTTTTGGAGGGAGAACCTTGTGTCTGCACAGAGCCCTGCAGAGAAAATGGCTGCTGTGGCTATGGAACTAGACTCTAAAAGTAAGAAACCTGTGACTTTGGACTATGTGGATGGGAAGGAAAAGGTGGGACCTGGCATTTTTTCTGACCAATCCTCTCTATTAGCTGAAGTTATATCAGAAAATGGTGGGAAGGAAAATGACAACTGCCCTGTAAAAGGTGTTACTGAAACCCAGGGAAGAGTAACAAGCACTGGGATACCTTTGCCTAAACGGAGGGGGGGGGGATTTGAAGACAGTAGCATCTGGTATGAGTGGGTCTGCTACGATCAGTAGTGTCACGGATGAGAGAAAAAATGTGAATGATAACACTGCTTCCAATGATGTTGGTAAAGTGGAAAGTGTGTGTTGTGGGAGATGAAGTGACAACTGCTGCTACTGCCTCTGATGGTAATCTACAGAGCAGGAGTTCTGAGGCTTCTGCTCCTGCAATCAATGGGCGGGGTACAGCTTTGAGGTCTGGAGCTTCAAATACTGTAAAAAAAACCCTTTGCTGGGGTTCTGGTTGGAGTGAGGGTTTCACATCAGGCAGTCAGGTCCATGGGGGGGGGGTGTCTGCTGCAGGTTTGGCATCTGCACCTGTGTCTTTCAGGTGGCGGAATGTGGTGCAGCTCCGGTGGGAGGGTGGGGGTGCTCCTCTTATCAGGAGGTTGGTTGTAGACAAGATTTTAGTGATGGGTTTAAGGCTGATGACATCTTTGCTCTAATCAGTCTGGTAAGCTCTTATAAGTGTAGCGGGTATATGCTTTCCTATTTTTGAATCTGGTGGGGAAACTGTGATGTATGGTTCCCTGGGTCCCACCAGGTGGCACTGTCACTTTGGGCCCGGGGTTGAGCCATTGTTGCGGTGGCGTACCTCTTTTGGCCTCTCTCAGCGGTTGTATGGTGGGGCAGGGAACCCGCCGTGCTTGCTGGGAGGGGGTATAAAGGGGGTGGCCATTTTTGGTGGCGGGAGTCGAGTCCCGGGCACCGTCAGCCTGAGGGTGGTGGTTTGTGTCGGTCCCCTAGGCGACCTAGGCCTAGAGGACGTTCGAAGGTCGTGTTCCATCCCAGGCACCTTTAGCCTAGGGTGAGGTACTAGGATGGAGGTCTGGAGCTCAGTGCCCACCACTGAGTTCCGCGAGGGAAGGAGGTCCTAGGGAACCCCGGGAGTGAATAACCAAATCCGGAAGGCGTAATGGACCGGTGGGAGATACTTGCCTGAAGACCTGGTGCAGCATATTGCCAGTGACAGGTGGGCCTCTCATCGGAGACCGCCTGGAAGGAAATCCCCCCCCCCCACTTGGAGACCGCAACCCACTTTCAGGAAGGAAAGTGGAGAGTTCATTGTGTCTGGGCCTACTCGCATCCACACCTCCTTGTCTGTTCTGTTCTCTAAGGGAGTCCAACTGATTGTGTTCACTTATGCATTGAGAAGAATAAAGGAGTGTTGGACTTTAATGGTGTGGGGCTCGTTTTCTGGCAGACATTGTTCAAGGTAACTCTCTTTGGAGGTTCCAGGTGCAGAACACTGACCCGAAGGTTAAACAAGAACTTTGCTTACACCACACAAACATCTGCGGTGAAGGCTTGGCGTGGTGACCCCGCACTCTCTCCTCTAAGGTACCCCTAGACAAGAGACAGACGAGCTGCTGATAAAAAGGGGAGAGAGAGGAGGCTGCTACATAAGTATGATCTATCTTTTGTTCGGCCTGAGACTCTCTTTAAATGTTCTTATAGAAGTATGAACATGTGTGTGGGGGTCTGCTGGAGTGGAAGAGACTTGTCCCAAAACTTGTCTCACGCCTATTGTGGAATATTTTATTAATGTATGTTGTCAGATGTCCCCCCAATGTCAGTTTTGCTGTAATGCGCTCATCTGAGCGTATTTGCACATACAGACGTTGGTGGAAGATCGGTGGTGGGAAAATCTTCCTATGGAAACAGCGATCTTTGCTCCATTTAGAGATGTTGTTTTACGCCTTGTCGGGGGACTGGCCACCTCCTGACGGGGGCGTTAAATAACTCCGAGCGCACAAATCTGTGTCCACAAGAATAGTAGCATAGCTATACGACAGTTGTGGTCCATTGAGGCATAATTGTCGTATAGTTCCCGTCATTGGTAGCAGTGAGTTTGGTTTGCACACGGCTTTGTACAAAGCCATGCTTTCTACTGTTCCTTTGTCTCACAGAAAGCATGACCCCTGTACACAGCCGTTTGCACACATCACTACTAGCAATTTATTTGAATTTAAACATGTCTGTGATTGGTTCTTTTGAAAATATACAAAATGTCTGAATGGCTGTTTTGTGAAGCCAACACCTTCTTTTGTTACTCATGTTGACTATAAATAAAGAGAGCTGGCTATTAGTGATGAGCCGAACACCCCCGGGTTCGGTTCGCACCAGAACCCGCGAACAGACCGAAAGTTCGCACGAACATTAGAACCCTATTAAATACAATGGATACGAACGTTCGGATTCTAAAGTGCTAATTATAACGACTATTATCCATGTTATTGTCCTAAACAGAGTTTGGGAACCCGGGTTCTGCACCAGGGGACATGTATCAATGCAAAAAGAAGTTTTAAAAACGGACGTTTTCCGGGAGCAGTCATTTTAATGATGCATAAAGTGAAAAAAAAAAAAGTCAAATATTCCTTTAAATATTGTACCTGGGGGGTGTCTAAAGTATGCCTGTGAAGTGCCACGTGTTTCCCGTGTTTAGAACTGTCCCTGCACAAAATTACATTTCTAAAGGAAAAAAAAGCCATTTAAAACTGCTTGCGGCTTTAATGTAATGTCTGGTCCCGGTAATATGGATGAAAATCTTTAAGAAAAATGGCATAGCTACCCCATCAAACCCCCCCCCCCTACCCCAGCCCATTACCAGCCCCTTTGGGTCTTGTATGGATATTAAGGGGAACCCCGCACACAAAATAAAAAAGGCCCTATATACTCTGAACAGCCGTATACAGGCGGTGCATACAAGACAGGGACTGTAGGTTTGTTCTTATGTAGAATCTGTTTGTAATTTTGAACAGCTACATTGTTTAAGTGTAGCTCCAGGCCAAATACCTATTTTTAAGCTTTTTGGAAAACATAGGGAAGGGTTATCACCCCTGTAACATTTTTTTTGCTGTCTGTGCCCCTGTTCAGAACATTTCACCTCACTTTGCGTCCCAATGACAACTGTTTTTGAAATGTGGTGTTTTTATTGAAACAAGGATTGGTGATAAAGCATCAGTAGAGAGGAGACACCTTTCTTCCATATTAATTCTTACAGGAGAGAATTTTCCTTCCAAGGGGTAGATTTCCTCTCACTTCCTGTTGTCTTCTTCCGTTTGCAAGTAGTAGTCGTTTGTAAGTTGGATGTTTGAAAGTAGGGACCTGCCGTATATACTCTGCAGAAATTGGCCCCTTAGGTGTTGGTGTTGGCACAACACTTTAAGCATTCACAGTTACTCTTGGTGGGTGCTGGAACGCCCTGCTGTCAACTATTATATCAGGAATTGTAATAACATATAATTGTTGAACAGTGGTAGTAAAAATTGGGCCTTTGATGGTGGTGCTGGTGCCACAAGGCCTGACAGTTACTCTTGGTGGGCGCAGCAATGGGCCCTGCTGTGAATTATTAGATCAATAATTATAATTGCATGCCCCTGTTGAACAGGGGCTGAAAAATTGGGCCTTTGGTGGTGGTGGTGGTGGTGGTGGTGGTGGTGTTGACACAACACTGTAAGGCCTGACAGTTACTCTTGGTGGGCGCAGCAATGGGCCCTGCTGTGAATTATTAGATCAATAATTATAATTGCATGCCCCTGTTGAACAGGGGCTGAAAAATTGGGCCTTTGGTGGTGGTGGTGGTGGTGATGGTGGTGCTGGTGCCACAACACTGTAAGGCCTGACAGTTACTCTTGGTGGGCGCAGCAATGGGCCCTGCTGTGAATTATTAGATCAATAATTATAATTGCATGCCCATGTTGAACAGGGGCTGAAAAATTGGGCCTTAGGCACTGGTGGCACAACACTGCAACCCCTCACAGATACTGTACTTGGAGCACAGCAATGAGGCCTGTTGCAAAGTATTGCATCAAAAATTGTAATTACACGCCCCTGTTAAACAGGGGCTGAAAAATTGGGCCTTAGCCACTGGTGGCGTCACCCATAAACCAAAATGATCTTCCAAGCTATCATCATTAATCGTATCATTGAGGAGGAGGAGGAGGATAGCCAGTCAACATAACAGCACAGGCACTCAGCATCAGCATCAGTCTTGAAGGGATGTGACATTTTAAAATCAATTAGTCTGTTATATCAGCATCAGGTGTGTGGTAGCTGGTGGTGATCCAAGACTGGTTCATCTTGATGAAAGTCAGTCGATCAACCGAGTCGGTGGACAGGCGCACCCTGTGATCCGTGACAAATCCTCCAGCAGCACTGAATGTGCGTTCTGAAAGAACGCTGGATGCAGGACAGGCCAGTAGCTCAATTGCATACTGTGCAAGCTCTGGCCAGTGATCCATCCTCAAGACCCAGTAAGCCAGAGGATTTTCGGTGGGGAAGGTGTCCAAGTCTGACCTTGCCCCTAGGTATTCCTGCACCATGTATATCAGACGCTGGCGATGGTTGCTGGAACCGATCATACTTTGGGGCTGCGGACTAAAGAATTGTCTGAACGCATCGGTCAGACGGCCACCTTCCCCACCGCTCCTTCTTTGACTGCCCGAAGCCTCAGCAACTCGTTGTCCAGGACCAGGAGTTTGTAACCTCCCAGTCTCTGGGAACGCGTTGCACAGACCTTTCTGCAAGGCCTCCCGGAGTTGTCTCATCCTCTGCTCCCTCTGTGACGGTAACATAAGGTCCGCAACCTTACCCTTGAACCATGGATCAAGGAGAGTGGCCAGCCAGTAATGGTCCCTCTCCTTGATCCGAAGAATACGAGGATCCTTCCGCAGACTTTGCAGGATCAGGGAGGCCATGCAGCGTAGGTTAGCTGAGGCATTCAGTCCGGAATCCTCTGGGTCACTAAGGACGACATGATCCGCAGCCACCTCCTCCCAGCCACGTACAAGTCCACTGGTTTCTTGGGACTGTAAATCATCCCTAAAAGACTGCTGCTGATGATGCTGAGTGCCAGCCTCCACCTCCATGCTGACACAATCCTCCTCCTCCTCCTTCTCCTCCTCCTCCTCCTCCTCCTCTTCCTGTGCGATTGGTGGGACAGAAGGAACACTGTCTGGGTAAAGGGGGCCTTGAGAGGCAAGGAAGTCCTCCTCTTCCTGCCTCTGTTCTGCCTCAAGTGCCCTGTCCATTATTCCACGCAGCGTGTGCTCCAACAGGTGGACAAGAGGTACAGTGTCACTGATGCATGCACTGTCACTGCTCACCATCCTCGTGGCCTCCTCAAATGGTGCCAGGACAGTGCATGCATCCCTGATCATGCCCCACTGGCGTGGTGAAAAAAACCCGAGCTCCCCTGACCCTGTCCTGGTGCCGTAGTCGCACAGGTACTCATTGATGGCCCTCTGCTGCGTGTGCAGCCGCTGCAGCATGGCCAACGTTGAGTTCCACCTGGTGGGCATGTCACATATAAGGCGGTTCTTGGGCAGGTTCAACTCCTTTTGCAGCTCAGCCAGGCGAGCACTGACATTATAAGATCTGCGGAAATGCACACAGACTTTCCTGGCCTGCCTCAGGACATCCTGTAAGCCCGGGTACCTGCCCAAGAACCGCTGCACCACCAGGTTAAGGATGTGAGCCATACAGGGCACATGGGTCAGTTGTCCCTGTCGGAGGGCGGAGAGGAGGTTGGTGCCATTGTCGCAAACCACCATTCCTGGCTTAAGCTGGCGTGGCGTCAACCACCTCTCGGCCTGCCCCTGCAGAGCAGACAGGACCTCTGCCCCAGTGTGGCTCCTGTCCCCCAAACACACCAGCGCAAGCACGGCATGGCATCTTTTTGCCTGCGTACTTGCGTAGCCCCTTGAACGCCTACGGAGCACCGCTGGTTCCGAGGACAAACCACAGGAAGAGGCCATGGAGGAAGAAGAAGAGGAGGGGGTGGAGGAGAGAGGTGTGTCACAACCAGTAGTAGCATTTTGGAGGCGTGGCGGTGGAACAACCTCCAACACTACTGCACCTTGTCCTGCATCCTTCCCAGCTGCCAAAAGAGTGACCCAATGGGCCGTGAAAGAAAGGTAACGTCCATGTCCATGCCTGCTGGACCATGAGTCAGCGGTAATATGCACCTTACCGCTGACCGCCCTGTCCAGCGAGGCCAAGACATTGCCTTCCACATGCCTGTAGAGAACCGGAATCACCTTCCGTGAGAAAAAGTGGCGTTTGGGAACCTGCCACTGAGGAACCGCACATTGCACAAACTCACGGAAGGGGGCCGAGTCTACCAACTGAAAAGGCAGCAGTTGAAGCGCTAGCAATTTAGCCAAGCTAGCATTCAACCGCTGGGCATGTGGATGGCTGGGAGTGAACTTCTTTCGACGGTCCAGCAGCTGGGGCAGGGAAATTTGCCTGCTAGAATCGGACGTCGGTGTACTGCTAGCAGAGTGGCCGCAAGTACTTGGCTGTGACACACCTAATTCTACACCTTCATTCCTCTCAGTGCAGGTTTCAGAGAGGACTGATGGTATAGTGGGGTTGGAGATCCCAGCTGATGCGGTGCAAGGAGAGGTCCGCTTTGTTCTTTGGTGTGGGTCTTTAAGGTAGGCTTGCCAACGAGCTGCATGGTAGGTCAACATATGTCTGATCAAGCATGTGGTGCCCAAGCGGCTGATGTTTTGGCCACGCGATATACGCTTGAGACATGTGTTGCAAACAGCAGCTGTGCGATCTGATGCACTCGCCTCAAAAAAGGCCCACACCAAAGAACTTTTTGAATGACGGGCAGAGGCAGCGCCCTGCACAGGCGGAGCTCTGCGGTGTGATTCCGTCGGTGTGCTGCCCATACACTGGCCACCCAAGGGCATCCTGCCTCGTTGGAGATGTGCCTCCTCCTCATCCTCCTCCTCCTCCTCTCTCCTATTAGGCACCCACGTGGAGTCAGTGACCTCATCATCCCCTCCCTCCTCATCACTGGAGCCAATCTGGCAGTATGCTGCAGCTGCTGGAGCATGACTGCCAGATTGGTGTCCTTCTTGAGCATCCCCTCTCTCTGCTCTCACGCTACTGCCTTCCTCTAGCTGGGTATCATCATCAGATCCTTCGAAACGCTGGGCATCCTCCTGGAGCATGTACCCAACACTGTGCTCAAACAGTTCGGGGGACTCCTCAGGAGGAGGACATGATGGGTCTAGGGAAGGAGTGACTAATGATGACATTGATACCAGAGAAGAGGACGCTTTGGCAGCTGCTTTGCCAGTACCCTGAGCCTGGGTGAGAGAGGATGAGGAGGATGAGGTGGGCTTGGTCATCCACTCTACCAAGTCTTCGGCATGATGTGGCTCAACATGTCCAGCTGCCGAAAAGAAGGACAAGCGTGTCCCATGGCCACGTGCTGATGACAATGCACCGCATCCACGACCAGCACTGTTGCCCCCAGACACAGAGCCTGCGTGCCCTCTTTTTTTGCCTCCTGACTGTCTGCCTCTCCTTGTTTGCCTTCCAGACATTTTAATGGATGGCCTGCAGGGAGATGGGAAAAACAGCAATAAGGGCTACCTTCAGGTGTATACTGTGCAGGAGGCATAGCAACAAAGACACTGACACTGTCCCCTGCCTATCCTTCTCTGTCCCTAAACACAAGGATTTGCAATATGCTTCAGCAAGATTGGTTTAGCACAGAATAGCACACTGATAGTTTCCCTCACTGTCCTTCTCTGTCCCTACAAACAAGATTTAGCACAGAATAGCACACTGATAGTTTCCATGAGTGTCCTTCTCTGTCCCTAAACTCAAGGATTTCAAATATGGTTCAGCAAGATTGGTTGAGCACAGAATAGCACACTGATAGTTTCCCCGAGTGTCCTTCTCTGTCCCTAAACTCAAGGATTTCAAATATGGTTCAGCAAGATTGGTTTAGCACAGAATAGCACACTGATAGTTTCCCCGAGTGTCCTTCTCTGTCCCTAAACTCAAGGATTTCAAATATGGTTCAGCAAGATTGGTTTAGCACAGAATAGCACACTGATAGTTTCCCTCACTGTCCTTCTCTGTCCCTACAAACCAGATTTAGCACAGAATAGCACACTGATAGTTTCCCCGAGTGTCCTTCTCTGTCCCTAAACTCAAGGATTTCAAATATGGTTCAGCAAGATTGGTTTAGCACAGAATAGCACACTGATAGTTTCCCAGAGTGTCCTTCTCTGTCCCTAAACTCAAGGATTTCAAATATGGTTCAGCAAGATTGGTTTAGAACAGAATAGCACACTGACAGTTTCCCTGAGTGTCCTTCTCTGTCCCTAAACTCAAGGATTTCAAATATGGTTCAGCAAGATTGGTTTAGCACAGAATAGCACAATGATAGTTTCCCTCACTGTCCTTCTCTGTCCCTACAAACAAGATTTAGCACAGAATAGCACACTGATAGTTTCCACGAGTGTCCTTCTCTGTCCCTAAACTCAAGGATTTCAAATATGGTTCAGCAAGATTGGTTTAGCACAGAATAGCACACTGATAGTTTCCCCGAGTGTCCTTCTCTGTCCCTAAACTCAAGGATTTCAAATATGGTTCAGCAAGATTGGTTTAGAACAGAATAGCACACTGACAGTTTCCCAGAGTGTCCTTCTCTGTCCCTAAACTCAAGGATTTCAAATATGGTTCAGCAAGATTGGTTTAGCACAGAATAGCACAATGATAGTTTCCCTCACTGTCCTTCTCTGTCCCTACAAACAAGATTTAGCACAGAATAGCACACTGATAGTTTCCACGAGTGTCCTTCTCTGTCCCTGAACTCAAGGATTTCAAATATGGTTCAGCAAGATTGGCTTAGAACAGAATAGCACACTGACAGTTTCCCCGAGTGTCCTTCTCTGTCCCTAAACTCAAGGATTTCAAATATGGTTCAGCAAGATTGGTTTAGGACAGAATAGCACACTGACACTTTCCCTCACTGTCCTTCTCTGTCCCTACAAACAAGATTTAGCACAGAATAGCACACTGATAGTTTCCACGAGTGTCCTTCTCTGTCCCTAAACTCAAGGATTTGAAATATGGTTCAGCAAGATTGGTTGAGAACAGAATAGCACACTGACAGTTTCCCCGAGTGTCCTTCTCTGTCCCTAAACTCAAGGATTTCAAATATGGTTCAGCAAGATTGGTTTAGGACAGAATAGCACACTGACACTTTCCCTCACTTTCCTTCTCTGTCCCTACAAACAAGATTTAGCACAGAATAGCACACTGATAGTTTCCACGAGTGTCCTTCTCTGTCCCTAAACTCAAGGATTTCAAATATGGTTCAGCAAGATTGGTTTAGCACAGAATAGCACACTGATAGTTTCCCTCACTGTCCTTCTCTGTCCCTACAAACAAGATTTAGCACAGAATAGCACACTGATAGTTTCCACGAGTGTCCTTCTCTGTCCCTAAACTCAAGGATTTCAAATACGGTTCAGCAAGATTGGTTTAGAACAGAATAGCACACTGACAGTTTCCCTCACTGTCCTTCTCTGTCCCTACAAACAAGGATTAGCACAGAATAGCACACTGACACTTTCCCTCACTGTCCTTCTCTGTCCCTACAAACAAGGTTTAGCACATAATAGCACACTGACACTTTCCCTCACTGTCCTTCTCTGTCCCTACAAACAAGGTTTAGCACAGAATGACACACTGACACTCTCCCTACCTATCCTTCTCTGTCCCTAAACACAAGGAATCCAGGATTAGTAAAGGAAAAAAATGACACTGTCCCTGCCTATGCTTCTCTTTCCTTGCTCCGGAACACACTACACAAGGCCGCCGCGCTGGCGGCCTTTTATAGTGTGGGGCGTGTACTAAACCCCCTCAGCAATAATTGGCCACAGGCATCCTGCCTGTGGCCAATCATTGCTCTCCTCGCTGCCGGCGCTGTGATTGGCCAAGCATGCGGGGTCACAGTGTATGCTTGGCCAATCACAGCGCCTGGATGACACTGCGATGGCGTAGTGCATTGTGGGCCGTTCGCGTCACTCGAATTTGGCGCGAACGGCCCAAATCGTTCGATCTTCGTCGAACGATCGAACAGCCGATGTTCGAGTCGAACGTATGTTCGACTCGAACACGAAGCTCATCCCTACTGGCTATCCCAGGGACACTCTGCTTTGGGATGACTTGATGATAAGACCTGTGATGATGCTGCTTTCCTTGAATGAATGATGGGATGAACGGTGAGTGGAACTTAGCTTATAGATAGCATTATTGCAAAAAGATAAATCTAAGGAAGTGTGTGCATGATTAGCACAGGAAATATAGGCTGTGTGCTCTGTACACAAGCTGTATTTCCACGACACGCCAACCTCTTGTTAGGAATGTCACGATCCTAGTAAGGAATGAATCAATTTCTTCTGCTGACTTGTCCGTCTGGTTGAGAAGATATGGGAAGCTCATATGCCCTTTGAAGAAAATAGTGAATGAGACGGGGATATGGGCAGGTGGGTGGTTGGTGCAAAAGAGGCAGTTTGTTTGTGGGAATGTGGTCCTGCATCTACTCTTCTCAGCCTTAGATGATGCACTAGGTGTTTGCGTCCTTTTGCTTTTTGTTTGAACAGTTTAAGATTCCCCAATGTGAGAAGGACTGAATCGCTACAATCGGCCAGTCTGAGTTGCACAGTGGTCATTGCATTTGCACATCTTATGGCTAGCTTCTCTGTGAATTCTTAGTGCTGAGGTGTCAAGTTTCTATTGTTCTATGTTATATTTTGGATGGTCACGCTTCCTAAGACTCTATTAGGGCTCTGCTGATACGCTTACCAAGCTCTTTTTTCATAGAAATTAAATGCATGATATCTAAATTTGTCTGGCAAGGCAAGAAAGCTAGATGCACAATGGCATCCTTATAAAACATAAAAGGGCTAGTGGCATGGACCTACTGGACCTTAAAGCCAATTTTTTTACATTTATTTTACGCCGCGTACACACGATCGGAAATTCCGACAACAAATGTTCAATGTGAGCTTTTGGTCGGAAATTCCGACCATGCGTACGCTCCATCGGACATTTGCTGTCAGAATTTCCGACCACAAAAATTTGAGAGCTGGTTCTCAAATTTTTCAACAACAAAAGTTCTTGTCGAAAATTCCGATCGTCTGTATGCAATTATATCGCACAAAAATTATACGCCTGCTCAGAATCAATTTGACGCATGCCCGGAATCATTGTACTTAATTTTTCTCGGCTCGTCGTAGTGTTGTACCTCACCACGTTCTTGACGTTCGGAATTTACGAGCAACATTTGTGTGACCGTGTGTATGCAAGACAAGTTTGAGCCAACATTCGTCGGAAAAAAAATCCACGTTTTTTTTTTCCGGAATTTCCGATCGTGTGTACCCGGCATAAAACCAAGATAAATTTTGGTTCCTCCCGTCTCTGTCGAAGCAATTGAGTGTGAAAGAGCAATCCTTTGTTGCCACAGGTACTCTAAAGAATCTTTTAATGGCTTAATTAATCTGCAAATCCTGGTAATTTTAAATACATTACTATATATATATATATTGGGAAAAACCTGCGCTAAACCAAATAATATTGAGAAAAATTAATAAATACTTGATCAAAGAAAACTGTGATGCTGCTACAAGTAAAAAGCTAAAAAATACTAAAGCTCAACAAACATATGCAAAAAGAAACAAGTGCGCAATCACCATGAATTAAAACAACAATCCTGCAAACAGGAAAAAAATATTTAAAACATCAAGTGAAAAATAAATATATATAGTGAAAAAAGGGGTTAATGTAGAGAATCTTCTATTATAAGGAATCTCCAAACAATATTCATTTAACGAATGTGTATAAAAAGTGTCCCAAAAAAGAGGTTGTATATTTAAATGTTTTTAAATATTAAATAATCAGCTCCACCAATCTTCATATGGGTAAGAAATTATCCGATGTAGATCTTATTC
Organism: Rana muscosa; assembly: GCA_029206835.1. Taxonomy (NCBI): domain Eukaryota; kingdom Metazoa; phylum Chordata; class Amphibia; order Anura; family Ranidae; genus Rana; species Rana muscosa. The sequence continues at coordinate 35,234,089 of CM055116.1, read as the reverse complement.
CATATACATTCGACAGTAGGGAATAATCTTAAAGCCACTTACCAGATCGATGGGACCTCGGATTACAGAGGTCTCAAGAGCGTGTGCATCTGCCTGCCGGCACCGAGGATATCCACCTGCTCCTTATCCCAAGGGATCTCTCCTCGCTCCACCAGCTGCCAAGCTATAAAAATAAATAATATTTGCAGTATCCCCAGTACTGCTCAAAGGTTCGTTGATGTCCACCTCAGGTGTGGGTGCTCATGTCTCCAGGATCCATCCGCTCCTTCTAAATTAGTCCATGTACTATAATAGAAAACTGAGCAGTTTTCTATTATAGTACATGGACTAGTTTAGAAGGAGCGGATGGATCCTGGAGACATGAGCACCCACACCTGAGGTGGACATCAACGAACCTTTGAGCAGTACTGGGGATACTGCAAATATTATTTATTTTTATAGCTTGGCAGCTGGTGGAGCGAGGAGAGATCCCTTGGGATAAGGAGCAGGTGGATATCCTCGGTGCCGGCAGGCAGATGCACACGCTCTTGAGACCTCTGTCATCCGAGGTCCCATCGATCTGGTAAGCGGCTTTAAGATTATTCCCTACTGTCGAATGTATATGGAATAAGATCTACATCGGATAATTCCTTACCCATATGAAGATTGGTGGAGCTGATTATTTAATATTTAAAAACATTTAAATATACAACCTCTTTTTTGGGACACTTTTTATACACATTCGTTAAATGAATATTGTTTGGAGATTCCTTATAATAGAAGATTCTCTACATTAACCCCTTTTTTTCACTATATATATTTATTTTTCACTTGATGTTTTAAATATTTTTTTCCTGTTTGCAGGATTGTTGTTTTAATTCATGGTGATTGCGCACTTGTTTCTTTTTGCTTAAATACATTACTAACCATCCCACTATCTCAGCAACTCTTCCAGAGCAGGAATAATTTCTTAAATCACCCCCAAGAACATAAGATTTGTATTTCTTTACCGTTGTAAATTTTTAGATTCCTCACCCAACACATTTCTTTTAAACACTGGTCCACTGTAGGTAATTACATTATTGATGTTATACTCTATAATAGAAAAAATAAATCTTTTGAATTACTTCCAACTCAGGATTAACTTGCATATGCTACATTAACATCTTACTTCCAACACAGTCTTATCCGTGCCCTTAAACTGAATACTCTCAAGCCCTGTACACACGATCGGATTTCCTATGGTTTTTAAACCAATGGATTTTTCCATCGGAAAACCGATGAAGCTGACTTCCATCAGTCTTGCCTACACACCATCAGTCAAAAAACTGACCGGTCCAAAGGCGGTGACGTAAAACACTCTGATGAGCCGAGAAAAATGAAGTTCAATGCTTCTGAGCATGCGTCGATTTGATTCTGAGCATGCGTGGGTTTTTTATCCGATGGAGTTCCCCACAGACAATCGGAATTTGCTATCGGTTTTTATCCATCGGAAAAATTGAAAACATGTTCTATTTTTGACACCGATCGAAAAAAGACAGATGGGGCCCACACACGATCGGTTTGTCCAATGAAAAAAATCCATCGGACTGTTTTCATCAGTAAAACCGATCGTGTGTACGTGGCTTCACATTTCTGGACCAAAGTTGCAAAAACGCTCGGGGTTATCACCACTCTTTATAACATACTTCAGTCTAAATGTCTATTTATAGTGCCTTGCAAAATAATTTTTCACCCCCTTGGCTTTTTACCTATTTTGTTACATTACAGCCTTTAGTTCAATGTTTTTTTTTTTTTTTTATCTGAATTATATGTGATGGATCAGAACACAATAGTCTAAATTGGTGAAGTAAAATTAGAAAAATATATTCATAAAACGATTTTTCAGAAATAAAAAAAATGATAATTGGCATGTGCGTATGTATTCACCCCCTTTGTTATGAAGCCCATAAAAAGCTCTGTGCAACCAATTACCTTCAGAAGTCACATAATTAGTGAAAATATGTCCATCTGTGTGCAATCTAAGTGTCACATGATCTGTCATTACATATACATACCTTTTTGAAAGGCCCCAAACCCTAAGCAAGAGGCACCACTAACCAAACACTGCCACGGAGACCAAGGAACTCTCCAAACAAGTAAGGGACAATAGTAAATATAAAAGTGATTTTGCGCTAAAAAGTAATGGCACTAAAACAACATCCAGTGATAAGTGTGATAAAAAAGCAATAATGTACAAACATGTAAATAATAATATTTAGCATAGGCATGCGCACAGGGCTTTTTTGCTGCCAAAATGTGTGAGAATTATTTTCCCCTCACCTCTGGTAGCTGAAAGTGGGACTATTTGTCATGGAGGATGTGTAACTCCTGTGGGAACTGCAGCCACTGGCTGCAGAGTAATCAGTCAGTCAGCTGCATTTTCCAATGCTAACTCTGTAGTTCCGGCTACATCATGCCTGTCAGATGAATATCACTCCGCCGCCAGCTGTCAGAGATGAAGCATGTGAACTTCAGAGAGCATCGGAAAACTCCTGACTGCTTACTTCACAGCTGTGGCTGCAATCCTCACAGGAGTTACCCACCATCCTATGTCTTGTGTGCCAGAAGACAGCTGAAGTCCCCTGAAGAAGTCACGAGGTGTGACGTAACGTCAAAGGGAGTGCGAGAGGCAAACACAAACCGGAAGTATAGTAAGAAGGCGCTGGAAGCGGCGCAATTTTTTTCTATTTGCCTGTTTGAATTTTTTTCTATGTAAGATTCCACTTTTTAGAGCTAAATAAATTATCCAATTTTACCAACCTACTACACTATTGGAGGCCTCTTCTTCTCTCCCCTTTTAACACTCATGCTCCATGGTTTGGAGTATGCTTGGATAGGTTAGTGGAAGATACTGGCCAACTGCAGGATTAGTGGCATCTGGCAGCTGGAGCCACCACGGAGCCGGTGAGATCAGAAGTAAGAAAGTGGAGAACGCATATCTCGAGGCAGGATCGCACATATGTTGAATTTAAAGCCGCGTACACACGATAGGTTTTACCAATGAAAACAGTCCGATGGACTTTTTTCATTGGACAAATCGATCGTGTATGGGCCCCATCGGTCTTTTTTCCATCGGTGTTTAAAAATAGAACATGTTTTCAATTTATCCGATGGTTAAAAAACCGATAGCAAATTACTATCGTCTGTGCGGAACTCCATCGGATAAAAAACCCACGCATGCTCAGAATCAAGTCAACGCATGCTCAGAAGCATTGAACTTCATTTTCTCGGCTCATCGGAGTGTTTTTACGTCACCGCGCTTGGAACGGTTTTTTGACTGATGGTGTGTAGGCAAGACTGATGGAAGTCAGCTTTATTGGTTTTCCTATGGAAAAATCTATCGGTTTAAAAACCATAGGAAATCCGATCGTGTGTACAGGGCTTAAGAGTATTACAACCCACATTGAGGTGAGAGTTCTGGGAGACGATTCTAATGCCGCGCACAGACGACCATTTTTCTCGTCTGGAAAAATGAAATTTTTTCTCTTTGACGAGAAAAACGACCGTGTGTGGGCTTTTGGTCATTTTTCCCGACGAGAAAAACGGCATGAATCACTACGAGAAAAAATAGAACATGCTCTAATTTTTCTCGTCGTGATTCACGTCATTTTTTTCCGCGGCAGTTTTCCCATAGGGAAACACTGGCGGGGAGCCTACACGCGGTAGTTTTTCTCGACCAAGAGAAAAAATTTCGGGAAAAACCGCCGTGTGTAGGGGAACAAGCCGTTGCTCGTTTTCCCCGTCGATTTTCTCGACTGTGTTTTCACCGTCGAGAAAATCAATCGTGTGTACGCGGCATAAGGATAAGGTTTATCATCACCCTTTATTTATCACGCACATGTAATATTTATGCAAATTACTACCTACATCGAGGTGAGAGTTTTAGTAGACTACTCTGAGGATAAGATTTGTCATCACCCTTTACTCATTGTGGACACCTGAATAGGGCTCTTTACAACACACAGGAAGACCCCTAATTCATCTATTTGTACCACCCATCTATTATAGCTATTTGAATTATAGCAAAGACTCTATACCTCTCCTTATACTGACATTATGTATTGATCTCAGTTATACTAATTATTATTATTTACACATTTGTACATTGCTTTTTATCACTGGATGTTGTTTTAGTGCCATTACTTTGTAGCGCAAAATCACTTTTATATTTACTGCTGTTATTTTGTGTATAGTGAACACTGCCAGATTTTGCAGCTTTCTAGTTTTATCACAGCTTTTTAATAGGTTTAATCACTTTTTACTCACAGTAGCGCAAAAGACTCTATTACTTATTTACACAAGTAAGGGACAATGTTGTTGAGAAGTACAAGTAAGGCCTCGTACACACGACCGATTTTCTCGTCGTAAAAAACACGTCGTTTTTTTCGACGAGATTCTTGTTAAGCTTGTCGATTTTCTCGTCAAGCTTTCTATGTGTACACACTGTCATTTTCCAATTTCCTCGTGATTCTCTGCGCTCACGTCCAGCACGTACGACGGCACTATAAAGGGGAAGATCTTTTTTCTTGGCGCCACCCCTTGGGCTGCTTTTGCTGATCTCGTGTTACCGCGGGTGAAGTAAAAGTTTGGGAAGAGACGATTCGCGCTTTTCAGTCTTCGTACTTTTCAGATCGTTTTCTGCCGTTCAGTTTGTGCTTGTGGGTTCGTATCTTGACTTTCAGGGCATCTAGGCAGGTCGTATCTGTTTTACAGTGCGTTCTTGCCTGTTCGTTTCTGAATTTCAGTTCGTTATTCATAGGCCTTGCTGTTTTAAAGTGCGTTCTGTTCTGTACGTTCTGATTAGACGACCGTTTCCTAGCCATGTCGCCTGGACGTTCTCGTCGTCGAGTTCGTGCTGTGCGTGCGCTTGGTGTTGGTCTGCTTGTTTTGGACCAAGACCAGTCCATGAATGGTGTGAGGAGGAGTTCATGGACCAAGAATTGGTTGCTCCAGCGGGACCAATTCTGCCACATGCCTCTGCTGCGGGAGATCGTCGAGAATAATCCTGAGGACTACAGGAATTTTCTGCGGATGTCTGACCCCGTTTTTCAGGAACTGTTGGCTTTGGTGTCCCCCTATATTACCAGGAAGGACACCGTTATGCGGGAAGCCATCAGTGCTGAGCAGAGGCTCATCGCCACGTTGCGTTACCTGGCGACAGGGAGAAGTCTTCAGGACTTGAAGTTCACCACAGGCATCTCCCCCCAGGCTCTGGGCCTCATAATCCCAGACACCTGTTCTGCCATTATACAAGTCCTGCAGGAGGACTATATTAGGGTAAGTTTTCTCCCTTAACATCACATTTTATGTATTACATGTATGCTAATGTATTGTATCTCTTTCATCCTTCCCTAATTACCATGATTGTAATATGCTGAGAATGTCCCCTTTGTCCCCATGCATGTTGCAAGTTTTAGATTGCCCCTTTTTTATACTCCCTAAATATTTCCCCTCACTAACTTTTCCAGCAGGGGCGCCTGTTGCTCAAAATGTTGGGGGGTTCCAACCCCAATTTAGGAAATAAACTTCCTCCTTTTTTGCTCTGTTGCCTAATAAACGCCCCCAGTTGTCCCCTCCAATGCAGCCATTTAGTCCCCTCTAATGCAGCCAGTTTCCCCCCCCCGCCCTGCACTTACCTTCTCGTGGTCAGCGCCATCCTTCTTCTGTCCTTGATGTCTTCTCCTTCCCTTCATGTTGCATCAGCCAATCATGTTACCATTAAACAGACTTGGTGAACATGATTGGCAGAGCAGCCTGTCAGTGTTTACACAAGGAATGCCCCCCTCCTTGCGTCCCCGATTTTTCTTTGAGGAAGCCAATTACATCCCTCAGGTTGTAATTTGCAAGACTATTTTAATACCTGTTTCTGCTCTGCAATTTTAACCCCCTAAATGCCGCAATTATTCATATGTCGGTCGCTTTACAAGAGGCCATCCACCTGAATAGTGTGCGGCATAGACAATACATAGGTTCATGCAACGCATGAACCTATGTATTGTTCTGAGTGATGGGCACAGGAGAGAGGGGACAGTGCTCCAGCGCCCACTCTGGACGCACCGCCACTGCAATGCTATCCTGTGGCCAAACACATCCCCCCCCCCAAAATAATTTAGTAATGGCCCATCAGAGGGGGTGATGAATATGATAAATGAGCCTTCCATTATACTTTTTTTACACACCTTAATAAACGTATAATTAGATTGATGTTGGTCTCTAATTTTTTGGGATAGAATTTCCTTGTAATGTATGCCTTTGTTTTTCTAATATTATTTCATCTTGTTTCACTCCACAGCTTCCTTCCACGCCACAGGAATGGCAGACTGTGGCATCGGAGTTTGCCACGCGGTGGGACTTCCCCCAACTGCGGTGGTGCCATAGACGGGAAGCACGTCCGCATCGTGCCGCCTCCCCGTTCTGGGTCCTACTACTACAATTACAAGGGGTTTCATAGCATTGTGCTGATGGCGGTGGTGTCAGCACGGTATGAATTCCTCTATGTTGATGTAGGGAAGAATGGCCGGATGTCCGATGGGGGATCCTTCATCCAGACGGAGTTTGCCCTCCGTCTCCAGAGTGACGACCTTGCATTGCCACCAGATGCAGGGAATATTGAAGGACTCCCCTTTGTTTTCTTGGCTGATGAAGCCTTCGGACTCGGACGGCATCTTATGAGGCCATTTCCACAGAGGACCCTGACCCCAGAGAAGAGTGTGTTCAATTACCGGCTGGCCAGGGCCCGAAGAGTCGTTGAAAATGCCTTTGGCATAATGGCCAGCCGGTTCCGCCTTTTTATGACTTCCATCCACTTGGCGGACTACAAAATAAACTATGTAGTGTTATGCTGCTGTGTGCTACACAACTTTCTGAGCCAAAAATCAAATTCCTATATGGCCTCAGTTTTGCCAGAGGCTGGACTTTCCCCTGCAAATCCCCTTCCGGGCCTGGAATCTGCCCGTCTTGGCTTGCCCCCCCAAAATGCCCGTGTGGTTCGGGACAAATACATGGCGTATTTCACGGGTAGGGGGGCAATTCCTATGCCAGCCTATGTCTAAGTATCCCAATAAAAATCTTGTTTAAACCTTTAATTATTTGTTCTTTCCTGTCTCCTAGTTTGTCTTTGTGCATTTGTAGTGGCAAGTGTATTTTACTTTAGTAAATAACAACCAATTTCACTATGTTACCTTACAAAAGAACCAAATAAGCTTAGAGAGTATTATAAAAAGAAGCTACACGTTGTTTGTGGTCAAATATTTTACTCTCTGCACATTCTCTTTTTTTTTTTTTTTTTTGTTTTTGTTTTTTGTTTTTTTTTTTGTTTTACTTTGGGGTTGGCCTGGCCACAACCCGGCAAATTTTGGCTTATGAAAATACAAAAATATCACTTGCATTTCTAAAATTACAACATTGGATACCTCATTCAGTTACACAAACTATGTCTCTATGTGCCCGTACTAATATGGGGTCCTGCCACCCCTTGCCCAGACAAAAATTCAATATGCACACATTTTTTTTTTTTGCAAATAGGAAGTTTACAATCCTGATCCCTATTGTCAACATGTGATATCTGCCATCAGGGGTGATCAATGGACGTGTTTTGGGGGTGCATCCCCTTCCTCAGTTCACCGACTTTTGATACGAGGAAGGGGTTGCACCCACAAAAGACGTACATGGATATCCCCTGATGGCAGATAGCACATGTTCACACACTGTGTGCATATTCAATTTTTGGCTGGTTTGTTACTCAAAAAAATTAGAAAAATATATAAAAACAAACATGTAAAAACAAATGTGTTTGGATGGCTTATTGAATTCTCCCCAAAACATCGAGAATGTCTTTAAATGTTTGTTCCATCACATGGATTCTTTGTTTAATTTGGTCCAGTTCCGTGCTACATTGCATCACTTGCTGGATGAGGCGGAGGGCACTGTCAGCAGAGAACCGTGTGCTATCCTTCACAACATTTACATCCCCTAAAAACCAAAAAAAAAATTTATAAAACTCTGCAGGCCTACCTCGCTTACCTTAAGCTGTGGTGTCAGATACTGACCTGTTGTGGTGACCAGATCCACAACGTCATCCACCTCTCCTTCCTGCACTTCTCCTTCCTCCACCTCAACTTCCTGCACATCTTTCGGTTGTGGATCTTTGGGAGTTTGGGGTTGCTTGGAAGTTGTGGGGTGCATGTGCTCCCTGGAGTGTCCTCCTCCCAGTCTTCTCTCCCCTATGAGAATAAAACCAAAGGTCTATTTATCACACTGTAAATCTCCTTGTTAAACGAAAAAAAGGATAAATAGTTTGGAAGTGGGGTACAAGTGTGTGTTTGTGCGGAATTTAAAGAAGAATGCATTATTTATGACCCCAAATATGTTTAGTATTCACATTTGGATGTAATTTTTTGGACATGAAGGCACCACAAATAAACTCTGATGCACCTGTGTGGGACACCCAAAAATGGCGGGTCTGGTGGCCCACACTATAGTGCTCCAAAGTACAGATGTGGAAGCAGCTGCTGAGTGTCCTCTCCTTTACACTGATAAAATTTTGCATTTCATTCTCCTTACAAACACATCATCTAGACTTAAAAATTATCCACAATACTTGATCAAAAATGGCAGATGTCTAATTACTTTTGTGGCTCTTAAATAAGCCAAAACCGTGGATAGTGGCCGAACGAAGTGTCGGTAACGTAACGAACGATTACTGTGCCCAACCTAGTTCAAAATATTACATTTTGGAAGGGAGTCCAATATGATCAAAAAAAAAAAAACATGTCAGTTTCTAAAAAGATTAATAGCAGAAACGTCATCATTTTACTTACTTTTAGCGAGCATCCTCTTTATGATCCTCAACTGGTCTGGCTCCCTCAGTTTGAGGTCTGACCACCTCTTTCTGAGCTGCTCATTTGAGCGTTTCACCCCGAACTTCGCCCTCAGACTCTTCACAACTTTAGTGAGGATTTTGGCCTTCCTTCTATTTGGTTTGCTATACGGCCCATGCTTGGCATCATAATCAGCCTTGACCAAGATGTCCACCATCTCCGCCATCTCCGCCAAAGACATATTCGATGCCTTGAATCTCCTCCTTGATCGTGACGTGTCCTCGGTCTCCGGGCTTGTCTCCTCGCTAGTTGCGGAATTATCAGACACCTGCTGTAACTCCGCCATATCTGTCTGCGCGCCGAAAGAGAAGGGGTGGGGAAAAGATGTTAGTTAGAACGTCATGGGCGGGCGACGTGTGCGGAGCGACGTGTTCGAATTTTGACGCATGCGTGGTGTGTATATAGCAAACACACATGTGACTATAGTACGTTCGGTGTGCGGAGAGAGGAGTTCAAGTGACGGATGTGCGAACGAAGGTATGTGATTTTGTGAGACTTGTAAAAATTGTTGGCCTATACTGTCTTGAGATTGTTGGAGGATATATATGGTGACTAGGATGTGAAGGAGGTTAGACTGTTTGCCTCACATTATTTAAATATAATTTATTTTACTTGCAGATACAATATGAATGTCTTTATTAGAGACTAAGAGTTCCTGGCGGAATTTATTGACCGGGTAAGGGAGCTTCCGGCTCTGTGGGAGACGAAAAACCCCATCCATAAAAAAAAAGGGGTGAGAAAAGCAGCGCTGGAGAAGCTGCTCCCATTTGTGCATACCAAGGTGCCCACAGCCACAGCAAAACAAGTGGACACTAAAATTGGGAGCTTGAGAGGTACCTACAGGACTGAACGCTCTAAGGTGCTGGCTTCTCAGAGGTCAGGAGCAGCAGCAGATGATGTTTATGTCCCGATTTTGTGGTACTACAGCAGGATGTCCTTCCTGGATGACCACATTGAGACAAGGCCATCACTCTCCACTCTTCCCCCCAGACTTCCCTGCAGCCAACCTGAGCCTTCTCTGGAGCAAGAGGAGGCAGCCATCCTGGATGATCCTGATTTGTCCATCTGGAGCCAGGTATAGTATTAACTGAAAATGTATTGGGATAAAATTAATGTTTCCCAAATATGTCAGGATGAGAAACATACATTATTTTGTATTCCACAAGTGAAATCAGGATCTGTAGACATTATTCTGCACTTAATTGTGTGGTAAATAGTCAAGCTGATGTAGTGGTAAATTTAAAGCAAGGATTTATGGATTTACATTCTAATTGCTTCCATCAGGATTACAAAGTTTGATGCAAAGATTAAACCAACATATTAAACTATGTTCCTTTTTCATACACAGGATGAAATCAGCCAGGAGGAGGGTCTGAAAACTGTCAGGCAGGAGGAGGAAGGGCCCAGTGGCAGCCAGGAGGTGGCAGGGCCCAGTGGCAGCCAGGAGGTGGCAGGGCCCAGTGGCAGCCAGGAGGTGGCAGGGCCCAGTGGCAGCCAGGAGGTGGCAGGGCCCAGTGGCAGCCAGGAGGTGGCAGGGCAAAGGAGGAGCACCAGATCCCAGGTGCCTCCCATCCGGCTTCACAAAAGAGGCAGGAGGGACAGGACCACCAGTGAGGCAGCAATGGCCCTTATTAAAGAGGCCCATGCCACCCTCAAGGAGCCCACATCCCCTGAAGAGGCCATTGCCGGCCTAGTGGAGGCTAAGTTCAAGGTGACGAGCATGGAGCAACGCCTCCTATGCGAGTCCCTGCTCATCACCTTGCTCAACAAGGGGTGATGGAGCAAATTACCCCAATACCGCCATATGTGAGGTGGCCCAACTGACCCAACCTCAACCTCCACCTCCACCTTCCTCTTCTGCCCCACCCCCTTCTGCTACACCTCCACCTTCTGCCCCACCCCCTTCTGCTACACCTCCACCTTCTACCCCACCCCCTTCTGCTACACCTCCACCTTCTGCCCCACCCCCTTCTGCTACACCTCCACCTTCTGCCCCACCCCCTTCTGCTACACCTCCACCTTCTTCTTCTGCCCCACCCCCTTCTGCTACACCTCCACCTTCTTCTTCTGCCCCACCCCCTTCTGCTACACCTCCACCTCCTCCTCCTGACAGGAGTACCCCTCCAGTGGGCCAGCCTCCAGCCAAACGAAGAAGGAAGGCTGCAGGAAAGGCTGCAGGAAAGGCTTCAGGAAAGGCTTCAGGAAAGGCTGCAGGGAAGGTTGCCAGGAAGAAGAGGAAGTGATGGCCTTGCTTCATTGTGGTCGGACAGAAGGCAGCCTGTTGTAGTACCACACACTTGGGACATATATCTCACCTGCTGCTGTTCCTGACCTCTGGGACGCCAGCATCAGATTGTGTTCTGAAATGTGGGCCTTCTCAAGCTCCCAATTTTAGGGTCCACACAGGGTTGCTGTGTGCTCTGGGGTGCCTGGGATGCACAAATGGCAGCAGCTTCTCCAGCGCTGCCTTCTCTTTATTTAATTTATAAACATGAATAAATGTGTTTTTTGTTTAAGTTCATACTTGACTATGTGTATTTTAAAATAAAAAAAAACAAGCTTTGGAGTAAGCAGATACATTTGACTGACAATAAAAGGCACAGATATCACCCCCCCAAAAGAATAACTAAATCTGATTAGCACAAAAACATGGTGGGAAATTTAACTAATATAGAGTCCAAAATTTAATGGGAGATCGCTATCAAAACATTGAGAAATTATAATTAACATCATTTTGAAAAATATTACCATTTAAATTATTCCTAAAAACTTGCACGATATAATACACATAAATCTTCTTAAGAGCAGCATGAAAAAGGTTAAAAAATAAGTCATAACTCTGTGTGAATATCAGCAGCAAAAGAAGGTCACTCGTTTTGATTAATGTAACATTCTAATGAAGATTTCAAGGCAGAACATTTAAACGAGGAAATATTTTTGAGCGTGACGAATGTGCTCTCTCCATTACGAAGGCTTGTTTTACCAGAAGATGCGCTCCCGTCTCATAGTTGCTTGTGAGCATGTGCGCTTTTGGAAGAGTCGTAAAAGCATACACACGAACCATTTTCTCGTCACAAAACAGGCCGACGAGAAACACGACGAGGAAATCTGGAATCCTGACGAGAAAATAGAGAGCAGGTTCTCTATTTTCTCGTCGAGATTCTCGTCAAGTTTCTCGTCGTAAAACCATACACACAAACGTTTTTCTAGACAAAAAAACTCTCGCGGCACTTTTCTTGACTGTTTTGGACGAGAAAATCGGTCGTGTGTACGAGGCCTCAGGGTTAGGTTTTAAAAAATATCCAAATCTTTGATGATCCCTAGGAGCACCATCAAATCTATCATAACCAAATGGAAAGAACATGGCACAACAGCAAACCTGCCAAGAGACAGCCGCACACCAAAACTCACGGACCGGGCAAGGAGGGCATTAATCAGAGAGGCAGCACAGAGACCTAAGGTAACCCTGGAGGAGCTGCAGAGTTCCACAGCAGAGACTGGAGTATCTGTACATAGAGTTGGGCTTTATGGCAGAGTGGCCAGAAGAAAGACATTACTTTCAGCAAAAAGGCACATTTTGAGTTTGCAAAAAGGCATGTGGGAGACTCCCAAAATGTATGGAGGAAGCTGCTCTGGTCTGATGAGACTAAAATTTTACTTTTTGGCCATCGAAGAAAATGCTGTCTGGCGCAAACCCAACACATCACATCACCAAAAAGAACACCATCCCCACAGTGAAACATGGTGCTGGCAGCATCATGCTGTGGGGGTGTTTTTCAGCAGTCGGGACTGGGAAACTGGTCAGAGTTGAGGGAAAGATGGATGGTGCAAAATACAGGGATATTCTTGAGCAAAACCTGTACCACTCTGTCTGTGATTTGAGGCTAGGACGGAGGTTCACCTTCCAGCAGGACAATGACCCCAAACACACTGCTAAAGCAACTCTTGAGTGGTTTAAATGTAAATGTGTTGGAAGGGCCTAGTCAAAGCCCAGACCTCAATCCAATAGAAAATCTGTGGTCAGACATAAAGATTGCTGTTCACAAGCGCAAACCATCCAACTTGAAGGAGCTGGAGCAGTTTTGCAAGGAGGAATGGGCAACAATCCCAGTGGTAAGATGTGGCAAGCTCATAGAGACTTATCCAAAGTGACTTGGAGCTGTGATAGCCGCAAAGGGTGTCTCTACAAAGGATTGGGGGGGGGTGAATAGTTATGCACATTGACCTTTTCTGTTATTTTGTCCTATTTGTTGTTTGCTTCACAATGAAAAAAAAAACAAAACATCTTCAAAGTTGTGGGCATGTTCTGTAAATTAAATGATGCGAATCCTCAAACAATCCATGTTAATTCCAGGTTGTGAGGCAACAAAACACAAAAAAATGCAAAGGGGGTGAATACTTTTGCAAGGCACTCTAGCAAATTATCTTTGTTACTTAAATGGGGGAGGGAACTCCATACCACATTCAGTGATACACAATGCCTGAAGGCCATTACTTGTAGTTATGCATATTCCAAATGCACCACCCCCTGGGAAATGTCTGAATTTTTTTTTACTTGAGATGGTGTCCAAATTTTCTATCCCGTCAGACAACACTTGTTGGAAAGGTTGCGGCTTAATTACCACCTTGATGCATATGCTATGGTCTAGCCCTCATCTTCATAGTTTTTGAAGATCAATACTTAAACTGCTTTCAGCAATCAGAGAGAAAACCATAAAACCTAATCCTGAACTCGCTCTCCTTAACCACTTCAATACCGGTTTATAGTAATATGACATCTGAAGATGGGATCTCCCATCCTAGGTGGATGTCATATGACGTCCTGGGCTTCCAAGCCATCTAGGGGGCGCGCGCCCGCCGTGTCGCTCGGGACCCGGCGCGAGTGCCTGGTGGCCGCGATGTCCGCCGGGCACCCGCAATTGCCCATGAACACAGCAGGACCGTGGATCTGTGTGTATAAACACACAGATCCACGTCCTGTCAGAGGTGAGGAGACCAATGTGTGTCCCCAGTACAGAGGAACACAGATCGGTCTCCTCCCTTTGTGAGTCCCCGCCCCCTACAGTTAGAATCACTCCCTAGGATACACATTTAACCCCTTGATCGCCCCCCCCCAGTGTTAACCCCTTCCCTGCCAGTCACGTTATACAGTAATCAATGCATTTTTAAAGCACTGATCACTGTATAAATGCGAATGGTCCCAAAAATGTGTCAAAAGTGTCCGCCGCAATGTCACAGTCACAATAAAAATCGCAGATCGCCGCCATTACTATTTTGTAGACGCTATAACTTTTGCGCGAACCAATCAATATACGCTTATTGCAATTTTTTTTTTACCAAAAATATGTAGAAGAATACGTATTGGCCTAAACTGAGGAACAATTTTTAAAAAATAATTAAAAAAAATTGTGATATTTATTATAGCAAAAAGTAATAAATATTGTGTTTTTTTTTCAAAATTGTCGCTCTTCTTTTGTTTATAGCGCAAAAAATAAAAACCGCAGAGGTGATCAAATACCACCAAAAGAAAGCTCTATTTGAGGTTCAGTGTTGCATGACCGCGCAATTGTCATACAAAGTGCGTCAGCGCTGAAAACTAAAAATTGGTCTGGGAAGGAAGGGGGTGAAAATGCCCTGTATTGAAGTGGTTAATATAGGAACAGAGAAAGTACTCGCTGACCTAAGGTCTATTATTATGCATGTTTTGTTTGCAGCTATGCTCTCCATAAACTAAAAGATGGAAATCTATGAGATTTGAAATATCATTGAAGTGAAAATGCAATTAGCTTTAGGCTACGAAATATGAATATGAAAATATGAAAAGCATATGGCTTATATTCTGTTTCAAGCTGACAAGGTACATAAGCCTCGGACAGCTTAGGAAGCATAATCAAAACAAACTTAGATAATGGAAATGCTCAATAGCAGTGGCAGCTGGTGCACACTTTTTTAGGGGGGGCAGCAAAGAAACCTGCCCCCCTCACTCATACTACCCCCCACCTTTACATTGTAGCAAAGTGACATTTCTTCAGTGTTTTCACATGAAAAGATAGAATAAAATATTTACAAAAATGTGAGGGCCGGGGTGTACTTACTTTTTTGTGAGATACTGTATATGTTTTCTTTGTATTTTACTGAACGTTAATAAAAACTATTGCATTTAAAATAAGGCATATAATATAAACAGAAAGTTTCTATTTAAAAAAATAAATAAAATTGTTGATAAAGGGGATGAAGAAACAAGGAAAAACAAGACAAAAACAAATTAAGCTTCGGCTTTAACTTCTTTGAGGTTTTTCTGTCCTCCAGTTGCATAAATATGTGAAACGCATAAAAAATCCATTTAAGACGGCAGACAGAATGACCTTCTTTGATGAAAATGGCGAATTTCCTTTCAACTACAAAATAGTAAATTGGATGAAGTCTAACCGCCACATTAAAACAAGTGTTACTGATGTTGGTTTGTACACCCCATGGGCTAAAGAAGAAGACCAACTTTATATTAACCCCACCAATATAACATGGGATGATGGCAATAATACGGTGAGGAGGAGAACTTGTGGCTATCACTTTTCATGACATTGGCCGCCCATTGTACAGTTTTCACAACAGATATGTAAAAATTATAGTCAAGTAATGACATTTCTAAGCATCACCCAAGAACTTTATTGCTTTAAATATTATATTAGCCCTTTATATATACCGTATATACTCGAGTATAAGCCGACCCGAATATAAGCCGAGGCACCCAATTTTACCACAAAAAAAAGTATAAGCCTAGGGTGTCCATCTGCATGCCTCACTGTGCCTCACTGTGCCCATGCCTCACTGTACCTTACTGTGCCCATGCCTTACTGTGCCCATGCCTCACTGTACCTCACTGTGCCCATGCCTCACTGTACCTCACTGTGCCCATGCCTCTCTGTACCTCACTGTGTCCATGCCTCACTGTGTCCGATCTCCCTACCTGATCCCCGGCACTGTGACTAGACTGACGTTTAACATGGGAGTCTATGGAAGGGGTGCCCGGCTTTGAAAAATTCGGTGCTCCCCGGTCGTAGGTCCCCTGGATATAAAACTTTGCACACTTGTAGATGAAGAGTGAGGTTATATGCGTGCCAGGTTTGTGGTCCAGGGGACCTAGAACCGGCCGGTATCAGGTGCCCAAATTCACCAGAGAAATGACTGTTTAACATGGGAGTCTATGGAAGGGGTGCCCGGGTTTTAAAAATCGGTGCTCCCCGGCCATAAGTCCCACAGACAACAAACGTTGCACTTGTAGATGAAGAGTAGGGCTACATGTGTGCCAAGTCTGGGGTCCAGGGGACCTACGGCTGGCCCGGGATCAGGCGCACAAATTTGAAGATGGACACAGACTCGAGTATAAGCCGAGGGGGGCATTTTCAGCACAGAAAAAATGTGCTGAAAAACTCGGCTTATACTCGAGTATATACGGTAAGTATAACTTTTTTTTAAAATAATTTCAAGTGTATGTAACCCATACTCTTATTCCTCCTGTTTGCAGGACAAGGCTGACACCATTTAGTTACAAAAGTATTTTTTATTACACTTTAAAGTTCATGTAAGCCTAAAATCCTTTGTTTCCCTATGTTAGGCATAATGGGGGTTATTTACGAAAGGCAAATCCACTTTGCACTACAAGTGCACTGCAAGTGCAGTCACTGTAGATCTAAGGCCCCTTTCACACGGGACGGATCCATGAGAATCCGCCCGTGAACCTCCGCTTGCTCAGTGGGCATCGCTCCATTGATTGATATAGAAGAACTACATTTTTTGGGACTTTGAATTGAAGCGTGCAGCCAGGAAAATAACATTGCATGATACTATAATGCTGTCTGGTGGTGGAGCCATCTATAGTGCCATATAGTAAATGCATAGACATGTAGTAACCATAATAGTAAAGTAAAAAACTTTTATTCCATGACATGATACATAGTAATAAATTAACAGAATAGCATAATGACACACTGATAGCATATTGGCCTAGAGCCACAGTAATGACATAATAATGACACACCAGACTAGTTGCAACGTATTCCCACAGTAAGTAGTATATAGGTATATTCCAGTGAACCGTAATCATGGTAATCATGGTATCTAAAAAGAACAGCAGGGAAGGCATCTATTAGCTTGACGCGTTTCGTAGCTGTAGCGCTACTCTTCAGGAGCAGATGCAGAGATATTGTCTAAGGATGTTTAAAAGTAGATAAGTGATCATGTAAAAATGTAATAAAGACTATAGAAAAATAGAAATAGTAAAAATTGGTCACTCATACTTGCAAGTCAAATCAGAGTCTGGACTGAGGGAACTGGAGGTAGGCTGGAATGTCAGTCCGCCCCGGAAACTGAGGCGGCTAACCCCAAAAGCATAAAGATGGAAAAACCAACCAGGGGAAGAACATTCTGAGGGTAGTTGCCCCATGGGTTGTAAAAGGGACATAAGGGTGTATACCATCTGAAAAAATTATAATATAATAGTATTAATAGTAAGTAGATGTAGGGATCAATATAGAAATGATAATATAGTAGATGGTGCATGGCATAGTGATAGCGGCAGTTTTCCCATAGGGAAACACTGCCGGGGAGCCTACACACGGTCGTTTTTCTCGTCCGAGAGAAAAAATGACGGGAAAAACGACCGTGTGTAGGGGAACAAGCCGTTCCTCGTTTTTCCCGTCGATTTTCTCGACGGTGTTTTTTCACCGTCGAGAAAATTGATCGTGTGTACGCGGCATGACACCATTCAGTTACCATTTTTTTTTATTACACTTCAAAGTGCACATAAAATCATATTTTTCAGTATGTTAGGCATCGTGTCTCACTGTATTCCATTTTCTTAAGCAATTATTTTTTTGGGAATCCTTTGCAGTTTTTTACCCGGATATCACACCAGCACTTCCTGTAGCAGGCTGACAACGCTCAACAACTGCCTTAATATTATCAGCAGCATTGTCAGTCTGCCATGAGTATTCCTCCAGTATGGGACAGTGGCTTATGCCGCGTACACACGATCTGAATTTCCGACAACAAATGATCGATGTGAGATTTTTGTCGGAAATTCCGACCGTGTGTAGGCTCCATCGGACATTTGCTGTCGGAATTTCCGACAACAAAAATTTGAGAGCTGGTTCTCAAATTTTCCGACAAGAAAAGTTCTTGTAGGAAATTCCGATCGTCTGTATGCAATTCAAACGCACAAAAAACTATGCATGCTCAGAATCAAGCAAAAGGGCCAAACTGCCTATTGAACTTCATTGATCTCGGCTCATCGTACGTCTTGTACGTCCTCGTGTTATTGACTAGACATGTGCAATTCGTTTAGTTTCTAAATCGTTTTTAACGAATTTAGAAAAATTTGTAATTCAGAAATTTACGAATTTACAAATTTTTCAATTTCCGAATTTTCGTATTTCCGAAATTTCGAATTTCCGAATTTCCGAATTTTTCAATGTCCGAATTTTCGGATTTACGAAATTTAGAATTTTCGGATTTCCGAAATTTCGAATTTCCGAATTTCGTAAATTCGGATTTTCGAATTTTCTATTTTTTTCGTTTTTATTTTTTTTCGTTTTTGTTTTCGTTTTTTTTTTTTTTTTTTATTTTTTTTTAGAAATTCGGATTTTCGAATTTTCTATTTTTTTCGTTTTTATTTTTTTTCGTTTTTGTTTTCGTTTTGTCTTTTATTTTCTTTCCGAAATTTCGAATTTCCGAATTTCGTAAATTCGGATTTTCGAATTTTCTATTTTTTTCGTTTTTATTTTTTTTCGTTTCTGTTTTCGTTTTGTCTTTTTTTTTATTTTTTTTAGAAATTCGGAATTCGGAATTTCCGAAACAAAACAAAAAACGAATAAACCGAAAAAAAACGAATTTCCCATTTTCGAATTTTGCAATTTCAAATTTTCGAATCTCGAATCTCGAATTTTCCAATTTCCACATTTCGGAAATTCGAAATTTCGAAATTTTGAAAATGGGAAATGTGTAAAGATGAATTTCCGAATTTTTTGAATTTCCGAAATTCGGAAATTCGTTTTCTTTTTTTTTCGTTTTGTGTTTTTTTTCAGAAATTCAGAATTTCCCTGAATTTCCGAAAAAAAAGCAATAAAACGAAAAAAACAAATTTTTCGAATTTCCCGAATTTCCGAAAAAAAAGCAAAAAAACGAAAACGGAAAAAAAATATTTTTTGAATTTCCCGAATTTCCGAAAAATTTGTTATTTTTTCCGGTTTTTTGCTTTTTCCGGAAATTCGAGAAATTCGTTTTTTTGTTTTATTTGTTTCTCTTTTTTCGGAAATTCCGAATTTCCCCGAATTTCCGAAAAAAGCAAAAAAACGAAAGAAAAGAAAACAACACATTTTTCAAATTTTCGAATTTCCGAAAAAAGGAAAAAAAAGAAAAACGAAAAAAGGAAAAAGAAAAAAAAACTAATTTTTCGATTTTCCCGAATTTCCGAAAAAAAGCAAAAAAAACGAAAGAAACGAAAACGAAAAAAATTAATTTTTCGGCAGTGCACATGTCTATTATTGACGTTCGGAATTTCCGACAACATTTGTGTGACTGTGTGTATGCAACACAAGTTTGAGCCAACATTTCGTCTGAAAAAAATCCACAGTTTTATTGTCGGAATTTCCGATCGTGTGTACGCGACATTAGTGTTGAAGCATGAAATACGAAGTGTTGTTCCTGGTAGGATCTCCAGACTGTACACAGTGAGGCATGTTGGCAGCCCTAATGGAAAATACATTTGGGGTTTGCATGCACTTTAAAGTGCAATGGACACAATGGATAAGGAGATACAGTAACATTTTGCAACACACTAATTTTGAATCTCCAATGTTATTTCACGCAAGGAGACCAATTATTATTTTTTTACTTCCTTTAGATGCTGGAATCTAAGTGTGTGGACTCTTGTTTGCCCGGATACAGAAGAAAGCCAGGATCTTCAATCCACTCTTGCTGCTATGACTGTGCCCCGTGTTCAGAAGGGCAGATATCCAATAAGACTGGTATACCTTATATTTATATAGTTTTATTTATTAATGGATTTTAACTTTACACTGAAATTCACAGATGTGCAAAAGCAGAGTATATCATGCTCTAGCGGTACAGGAACTAACATGTGGGATGGTGTAATACTACTTCTAGCCTTCACGTTTTTGGACTATTTAGGGAAACCTTCATGTATACAGAGATAGAGTTCAAACTAACTACAGACAGTTTACCGGGCTCTTATTGTGTTAAGATCCTAGCACTGAGATTTAGAACTTTTAGTAAAGTCCATACACTACATGGAAGATACCCTTTAAAGTTGAAATGTAGCTTCCCTCCCCTCCCAACAAGGTTCTCCTATGGATTTTTTTTTTTTTTTAATACTATTTGCTTGATTTTCTTGCTGCAGTCCTCGGGCCGGTCTGGCATTTTCACCTCTTCTTATTCATCAAAAGTTGTGCGTGATTTCTCCACAGGGGCCGGAATGTTCTCATAACACAGCTTTGGACAGTGATTGGATGTGAGACCAAAGAGTCCAGGATTACACCTAGCACTGTGGCATGCGGGGAGGGTTTGATGGTTGTGCGTAGTTACATAGTTACATAGTTAGTCAGGTTGAAAAAAGACACAAGTCCATCCAGTTCAACCATAAAAAAAAAAAAAAAAAAAGAAATATCATACAATCCCATATACCCAATTCTATACCCACAGTTGATCCAGAGGAAGGCAAAAAAAAAAAAAACCAGCAGAGCAGTTACTTTATAAATAACATAATCTACTTACTTACAGGTGTGGTGACCTACCCAAGGATTTGTTGAATTGAAACTAAGAGGTTGGTACCTTTAGGTGAGGCCAGCTAGATGTACCTCCATCCCCGATAGGTTGATATAAAATAACTAAATATTTTTTTTATTTTTTGGGACTTTGAATTGAAGCGTGCAGCCAGGAAAATAGCATTGCATGGTACTATAATGCTGTCTGGTGGTGGAGCCATCTATAGTGCCATATAGTAAATGCATAGACATGTAGTAACCATCATAGTAAAGTAAAAAAACTTTTATTCCATGACATGATACATAGTAATAAATTAACAGAATAGCATAATGACACACTGATAGCATATTGGCCTAGAGCCACAGTAATGACATAATGATGACACACCAGACTAGTCGAAACGTATTCCCACAGTAAGTAATATATAGGTATATTCCAGTGAACCGTAGTCATGGTATCTTGAATAAAAAGAAACAGCAGGGAAGGCCTCTATTAGCTTGACGCGTTTCGTAGCTGTAGCGCTACTCTTCAGGAGCAGATGCAGAGATATTGTCTGAGGATGTTTAAAAGTAGATAAGTGATCATGTAAAAATGTAATAAAGACTATAGAAAAATAAAAATGGTAAAAATTGGTCACTCATACTTGCAAGTCAAATCAGAGTCTGGACATGGACTGAGGGAACTGGAGGTAGGCTGGAATGTCAGTCTACCCAAGGATATCTACCTAAATATAAGAAAGGGGAGAAATATGCAGTTAACATTTATGGGACCTATGCAGAGTCTCCACTTGTTGGTGGACAACAGGGTAGCACCAGGAAAATATATTCAGACTAGTGTTTCTCAACATTTTTCCAGAAGCAGCACCCTTTAAAAGTATGCAAAATCTATAGGCACCCAGTCTAAAATATAAAAAAATGCAAATGTTGCTTATCAATAGGAAACCTGAATCTTTGATGATGAACTCAACTACCTTGATTAATTAACGTCCTATTCAAATCCCTTCATATCAAAGATCCCCCAGCAAGAGAGAGTCCCCCCCCCATACATCTGAGTCCTCCCTATCTGTCAAAGTTCCCATTATATGTCAGAGTTCTCTCATCATATCACATTCCCCCCCATCACCAAGTCTTCTTATCACAGAGCCCCTTCAAATCACAGAACTCCCCATCACACAGCCACCCCATCATACAGTCCTTCATAACACAGTACTCCCAATTCACACAGCCACCTCTTCACATCAAAGCCCTTCAGCAGTGTAGTACAAGATGGGAAGTGGAGCAGATTTGGAAGAACCCGACTCCCATCCTTCCCTGAATGATGGGGTGGCATTGCATGCCACCTGCTCTGGATTAGCATCATGAGTTGCCATTTTTGTAGGCAGGCTGGCTGCCAACATTATGGCAACTAATGACACCATGCCTACTGCCCCTGAGCACTATTGCTTGTTATGGTGCAATGAGCATAATTGATTTACCCACAAGTTCCCAGAGCTGAAAAACACCAGTAAATGTATGTTGAAATTACATTATCGCTATGCGATCACATGATCACAATGTCAACAAATAACAGCTGTAATGCCTATGCTGTGATTGGCCCACCACTATCACATGACAGGCCAATCGCAGCACCCTGTACCATTAGATTAGCTGTGGCCAATCACAGTTAACCCATTCGTGACAGATGAAAACTTCACTATTATAATGACCTTCATTGTAGCAGCAAAATGTAAAAAAAAAAGAAGAATAAATAAGCCCCGATCACTGAACTAACACTGAACTACTCTGATGAAAGTATGTAAAACAAATAAAAAAATATATGTATGTATTTTTTTTTAAATCAGTCATATGATGACACTGCACTGGTGACAGTATGTTAAAAACAAAGTTTAAAAATGGTAAAAAAAATAAAGATTTATTCAATTTGTTATTTTTTTTAACATTGTAACAATTAAAACTTCGAAAAAAACTGCCATGCCTCTTACTAAATGCCACAGACTGTCATTTGGGAGGAATGTGTATTGTCCTGGCATTTTATGAATGAGATAGGCTGTCAGTACATCAGAATTAATACATTTTCATATATATATATATATATATATATATATATATATATATATACATATATACACAGTATATGAATATATATATTTATGTATACCATAGTTTGTAGCGCTATACCTTTCACACAAACCAAATAATATACGCTTTTTTTTTACCAAAGACATGTAGGAGAATACATTTTGGTTTCAATTTAAGACAAAATTTGATTTTATTGAATATGTTTTATAATAGATAGTAGAAAATGTGTGTGTGTGTGTATATATATATAGATATATATATATCTATATATATATATATATATATATATATATATATATATATATATCTTGTGTATACTCGAGTATAAGCCAAGATTGTCAGCCCTCTTTTTGGGGCTGAAAATGCCCCCCTCGGCTTATACTCGAGTCTGTGTACCTGAAAATACTGAGAGGCTGCGGGCGTCCATCGTTTAAAACTCGCGGTCTCCTCCTGGTCCCTTCTGTGATAGGCGGAACTGTGTCTGCTGAGAAATGCCTATCACAAATGTTCTCTCATCCTCACCCATCCCAGTAGACACTGTGTTCAGTGTTCCGCCAATCACGGACGCCTTTTCATCCTCGGACAAGAGGCCGTCCGTGATTGGCGGAACACTGAACACAGTGTCTGCTGGGATGGGTGAGGATAAGAGAACGTTCGTGATAGGCATTTTTCAGCAGACACAGTTCCGCCTATCACGGAAGGGACCAGGAGGAGACCGCGAGTTTTAAACAATGAATGGACGCCCGCAGCCTCTCAATTTTAGGTACACTGAGGATGGGCACAGTGATGATGGGCACAGTGAGGATGGGCACAGTTTGGTGGCAATGGGCAGAGTGAGGTTGGGCACAGTGACAATTGGCACAGTGAGGTTGCAATGGGCACAGTGAAGCTGCAAATGGGCATTGTTGACCCTCTTTTCTGCTTACAGTAGCTGCTGCATTCTCACCCTCGGCTTATACTCGAGTCAATAAGTTTTCCCAGTTTTTTGTGGTAAGATTAGATACCTTGGCTTATACTCGGTCGGCTTATACTCGAGTGTATATACGGTATATAAAATTTAAATTTTCAGTCTTTTTTTGTTTATATCACAAAAAATTTAAAACCCAGTGCTGATCAAATACCACCAAAAGAGAGATCTATTTGTGTGAAAAAAATGAGAAAATTAGAAAATGTAATTTGCATACAGTATTGCATGACTGCGCAATTGCCAGTTAAAGCAGAGTTCTGCCAAATTTTTTTTTTTTAAAGTCAGCAGCTACAAAAAGTGTAGCTGCTGATTTTTAATAATCAGACACTCACCTGTCCCACGGTCCAGCGATGCAGGCGTATGAAGACCCGCTCCTCTCCCCCTCCTCTCCACTTTACAGCCGGGCATGCACTGCGTATGCGCGAGCCGCACTGTGTGCTGTGAATTCATTTCCTACACTGATGGCATTTCTAAAGTATTCCTAATGCCCTGTACACACAATCGGAATTTTGATGGTCTAAAATCCGATGGATTTTTCCTTCGGAATTCCGATGAAGCTGACTTCCATCAGTTTTGCCTACACACCATCAAACAAAATTCCGAGCGTCCCAAATGCCGTGAGGTACAACACGTATGACGGCACTATAAATGGGAAGTTCAAATCCAATGGCACCACCCTTTGGGCTGATTTTGCTGATTTTGTGTTAACGCGTGTTAGTAAAAGTTTGGTGTTAGCCGATTCGCGCTTTTCAGTCTCTGTGCTTTTCAGTCCGTTACAGCATGACGAATGTGCTATCTCCATTACGAACGCTAGTTTTACCAGAACGAGAGCCCCCGTCTTCTAATTTAGTCTGAGCATGCGTGGATTTTTCTCGGATGGAGTTCCACACAGACGATCGGAATTTCCTATCGTTTTTTTTCCTTTCGTTTTTTTTAAAACATGTTCTATTTTTTTACACTGATGGAAAAAAGTCAGATGGGGCCCACACACGATCGTTTTTTCCGATGAAAAAAGTCCATTAGACTTTTTTCATCGGAAAAAACGATTGTGTGTACAGGGCATAACCGTTTCTGCTTTACTCTGCATTTTGACTGTTTTAATGGATTGGATTCAAACTGGCCAGTTCTGTGGGACCAGGAGGGTTCTTCCAAATGATGGTAACCGGTATAATAGTTACAGAACACCTCAACATCATAAGAAACAAAACTGGAATATACAAACTGAGGGAGGGACCCCCAGAAGTAATATCACCTAAAACCGTGGGAATGATTCACACCATATGCCCCACCAGGGATCAAGAGGATGGAATTATGAGAAGAGTGCTTATGGTGGTAATAATAATTACCCAGCACGCATGGAATTTTATGATTACAAGAATACATTTCATAACCCAACTGGAGGAGTCACCCGTAACTATAACAACCACTCTCCTCAGTCTGGACCCATTAGGCTCTCTAGTAATGGGGGACATTTTTAGGGGGGTCACTCCAGAAAAATAAGTATATAAAAAATCAAATGTAAAAGGTGTTGGTGCTAAAAACATACAAAATAAACGTGAACAATATTATAAAAAAAGCAAATGTGATTAAAAAAGCAAATAAATATATAAAATCTCTTGAAATAAATAAAAGATTTGAAAAAAAAATAAATGAATTCTGGTTTGATGTTACTTCAAATAAAATCTTTACCACGAGTGCTTTTTACAGTAGGTCAAAATGCGCTTAGATTGAATGGACTAATGGACTATAGCAGTGGTCTCCAAACTGCGGCCCGGGGCCAGATGCGACCCTTTGCTTGCCATTATGCTGCCCTTGGGGCACTATTTCATCCACTGATACCAAAAATGGGGCATAATTTCCTCCCCACTAACACTAGTGAAGGGGCACAATCCCTCCCACTGACACCAAAGAAGGGACTTTTTTTCCTGCTGACGTCAGGACCTTTTCTACTCCCAATGGCCACAGTCTGGCCCCACTAAAGTCTGAAGAACAGTAAACTAGCCCCTTGTTTAGAAAGTTTGGAGACCCCTGGACCAGAGGAATAGGTAGGCATCTCTCTACTAAGTGACCCCCTCCAGATGGCAGCTAAGGATAGGAGTATTTGGACTTGTCACTTCCGGGTCCTCTATGTGACATCCTTTTGGTATATCCAGAACAAGGCGTGGATCGCACGCCGCCGCAATTTCGATATATCCACCTGCACATGCTGTAGACACCTTAGTGCTGGGCATAGCACAGTCATATGTGAGTGCAAAATCTTTTGCTACCTTTTTAAAAAAAAATATTAAAACTTACTACACCATAAGAGTTATTTTTGTGTGTCCTTGGTGGAATCTGTTCTCTTATCCCCAGTCGCTATCTGGAGGGAGTCACTTAGTGGAGAGATGCCTACCTGGGATTCCTCTGGTCCATTCAATCTAAGTGCATTTTGACCTACTGTAAAAAGTGGTCAGACAATTTTGGTGAGTAGCCATCTACCTCATAAGCACTACTGGTGAAGCTTTGATTTAAAGGAACATCAAACCAGAAGATGGAATTTATTTATTTATGGTGTTGGGATTGTCACTTTAGACTGTATTTGCTTTTTCAATCACCATTTGCTTTTTTCTAATATTGTTCACATTTATTTTGTATGTTTTTAGCGCCAACACCTTTAAAATAGATTTTTTATATGGTTCAGTGTTTACACCTTCTTAAAGGGGCAGCTATGTTTAAAACAAAACACTAGGTGCTATTTTCAACCCACTCATTATCCCAGAAAAAGAAGTATATATCCAAAAGAGGAACGCAAGGGGGGAAAAGGGTACGGGGGGTCCCAAAAAAAAGACCGTTCACACACCTCTGGGGCAGCTGCAGAGTGCACAGCAGAAGGGTCCTGTGCGTCTTTGGCTCAGTTTCAGGTCCGAATTCAGCCAAAAATTCTGACCTAATTCAGACCTGAAACGGTGAACAGGGACGCCCCCCCCCCTGCATAGCGTGAAGCCAGCCGGAAACCTCCTTCTAAACAGATACTATGGGGGTTATTTACGAAAGGCAAATCCACTTTGCACTACAAGTGCACTGCAAGTTTTTTTTTTTTTTACCCCAGATCCGGCATGCTGCTGGAGAGATACTTTTTTGAATGCAAGACAGCCAGAAAAAATTATGAGGGACTCATCTATGCAGACATTTTGTTGGTGCACATACAAGTCTGCAAATTTTGGTTAAGGTAGTTAACGAGGGGCTGAATTTTGTGAAGCCGATCATAATCAGGGTCACCCCAAAGATGACAGTGTATTTTCATTGAAATGCTTAAATCGCATTATATTCTCCTTGTCAATTTTGTTTATTGAATATTAAATAATAAAGACAGTTACAATTAGTAATAAATAATTACAACAAATGGTAATATTAGTTAAGTATATGATAATAAATTGGATGGAATTATACATATCTTAAGATTAGATATTTTACATAAACAGGTAATCAACTCGAAAATGAAATGTTAAACAATTGAAAAATTTAATATGTAAATATGTGCTAATACACTTAGTTCCAGGCATATTCAATTAATATATAGTCACTATGGAAAGAAAGCTAATTGGAAATCAACTAATTCAATAAAAACATAAAAAATGTATAATTATTGTAAGTAATAACTAAATATAGTATTTACCGTATTTATCGGCGTATAACACGCGCCGGCGTATAACACGCACCCCAAGTTTAGGAGGACATTTTAGGGAAAAAAACTTTTAGGAGGGAAGTTTAAGGAAAAATAACTTACATTTAAATGCAGCCTTGTCAGTGTCCATTGCAGCCTTGTCACAGTGCAGCCTTGTCAGTGTCCATTGCAGCCTTGTCACAGTGCAGCCTTGTCAGTGTCCATTGCAGCCTTGTCACAGTGCAGCCTTGTCAGTGTCCATTGCAGCCTTGTCACAGTGCAGCCTTGTCAGTGTCCATTGCAGCCTTGTCACAGTGCAGCCTTGTCAGTGTCCATTGCAGCCTTGTCACAGTGCAGCCTTGTCAGTGTCCATTGCAGCCTTGTCACAGTGCAGCCTTGTCAGTGTCCATTGCAGCCTTGCCCCAGAGTCCATTTCAGCCTTGCCCCAGTGTAGCCGTGCAGCCTTGCCCCAATGTCGCCGTGCAGCCTTGCCCCAGTGTCGCCGTGCAGCCTTGCCCCAGTGTCGCCGTGCCGGATTTTAAAATTAGCGCCGAGACTGTTTGGAGCGGGGCGGACGCCGCCGAAAACGCAGGGACTGGGCGGAGCCGCCGCCGAGATACACATAGCCGAGTGTACTCGGCTATACTCGGCTTTTCTCGGCTCCGCTCACAGTCACGCCGAGTCCCGCCCTATGATGGACATAACACAGGTCCAATGGCGGGACTGGGCGTGACTGTGAGCGGAGCCGAGAAAAGCCGAGTATAGCCGAGTACATTCGGCTATGTGTATCTCGCTCCGCTCCGCTCACAGTCATCGGAGACAGCCCAGGGATGTGGGTATCGGCGTATAACACGCACCCGCGATTTCCCCCTGATTTTCAGGGGAAAAAAGTGCGTGTTATACGCCGATAAATACGGTATGTATAATACATGGTAATACAAAAAATAGGGAAATAGAAAAAAATTATCGAGTAATAGTAAAAGGGAAAAAGGGAAAGAATGAAGGTAAGAAAGAAAAAAAAGAGTCTAGGGTAAGAAAGTTCTCCGGAGCATCTCATTATATTCTTAGATATATGTCTGGCCATGGCAGCAGAGAACATGGCTATATAGTAAATTGGGTCTGTGCACCAAAATGACCACATCATATTCTTTTTAGTAATGCCCATGTTTAGGGGTTAGGCCCAAAAAGTTTTAAACTTGGAAACCATGATAGGTTTTCATTCAAATTGTCTGGCAAAGAACAAATTTGGTTCGGAGGCGAAAAATTGCTTGGTATATAAATTGCTTTGGTCCATAATCGATTTATACAGATCTTCAGTGAAAAACAGCTCAAAATAAATCAAGGGGAGTTAAAGTTGCTATTTCTGCCTGAATTCTGAGTTGGGCAGTGAATAGGGGAAGTACAGGTGCTGCAGAATCTGTGGGCTGCCAATCAGGATTTGCAAGCACCTCAGGAAGGACTCTATGGGCTCTATAGGCCTGTGTTCTAATACTTGGTGACTGCAGGACACTACTCGTGCTAGCCACTGCATCAGCTTGGACTGCACTTATGGGACTTGCCACATCACCAAGTAATACTGCTGTGCTGGTATGTAAAATACCAGGATGTACTATGCCACTGGTGCTTGTCAGTTAACCAAAAGGTAGCGTGGCATTGGTACTTGCACTCTGCTGCATACGAGAATCATTGTGCGATTGTAGCGACTTAGGCATGGGATCGGGTATGCCTGATCTTAGCAAGGACCTTTTCTCCATTGTCTGAGCTAGCTGTCAGGGTGCCACTGCTCTCTACAGGTTCGTATACTGAGCCTGATTCTGTCAGTGAGGCCTTCCCTTCATTCTCATCTGACATACTCAGAATCCTGTAGGCCTCTTCATTAGTGTAACTTTGTTGGGACAATTTGGCCACTAAATTTGTAGGTACTTAGTATGACTAACAGGAAAAAGAGCACCTGGCTGTCAGGCACTGCTTAAACCGCTACAAAAAAAATGTACAGTGCTAGCAGAGATTAGACCTAAAATTGCTATTGCTGCGGTTTTGTGTATTGTGTATCAGACGTGACAGTGATCTACTGACACTACACTTGTTGGGGGGGGGGGAGTGGCTAAATGCAGGCTGGCAGGTGTTGGGGCTGATCCTGCTAACACTGCATTTTTGGGGACAATAGTATAGTTCTGATCTGATTAAGACACTATACCAGTAATGGAGGTTTTTAGTGTGTCTGTGATAGACAAGAAGCTATATAGAGCAGCACTTAACAGAAAAAGCACTGATTCGGACTAAAAAGTTCCTTGTCAACACTAATGCCGCGTACACATGGTCGGAATTTCTGACAACAAATGTTCGATGGGAGCTTGTTTTTCGGAAATTCCGACCGTGTGTAGGCCCCATCGGAATTTCTGACAACAAAAATTTGAGAGCTGGTTCTCAAATTTTCCAACAACAAAACTTGTTGTTGGAAATTCCGACTGTGTGTTCACAATTCCAACGCACAAAATTCTACGCATGCTCGGAATCAAGCAGAAGAGCCGCACTGGCTATTGAACGTCATTTTTCTCGACTCCGACATCATTTGTGTGACCGTGTGTATGCAAGACAAGTTTGAGCCAACATCCGTCGGAAATAAATCCACGGTTTTGTTGTCGGAATGTCTGATCGTCTGTACGCAGCATTAAGAGACATCCAAACAAGGATCTGAAAAAGAGGTAAACCTTGAAACCCGTTAACTGATGTGACTACAAATGTTGTGGATTATCGCATATGGATTTAGGCGGAAGATTTTATGATAATGCTTTGACACAAGTACTGGTTTGTGAGTACATTCACCTCCATTTATTAAATAAAACATTTATTGGGGATAATGCACTAGGCCTATGCACCCTCTGTGTTCTTCTATACATGCTGTTCTCTGATTCACCAGAACCGATCAGCAGGTCCAGGCCAAAAATCATTGGCCTGGACCTGATGATAGATCGGTTCTGGATCGAATCAAAGCACCATCAAGCTGGCGTGCGCCCCTTTCCTTGGATTGCAGATCACGTATCTAGTATTTGATCCAGCACAGCAGAGCCACCCTGCCGCCAATACGAGTAAGTGATACGGTTAGCAAGCGGTGTGAGGGGGTTAACTCGGTAGCGGGTGTGTGTGACCCCCTGGTTGGGCTCCCTACACAAAAACAGGGCCAGCAGACGGAGTTTGTGGTTTTCCAAATCAAAAAGGTGCGGTTTATTTTTCTATGTACAGTGACAAAAACACAGCAAAGCCAAAAAGAAACATAAACAAAATAAATCCTGGTCAGCTTGACCTCTGACTAAACATGCAGGTTTCCTAACTAACAACTGGGATCAGCCTAGTGCTGTCCTAGTCCCTAAGTCCCTGGTTTAGTCAATGTCCAAATAAATAGCCACACAGGCTTTGTCTCACCGCACAGGGGTTCACTCTCCCTAGACAGTCCACACAGGTCTGGGTCCAGGCATGAGCTAACATCTAATGAATCTGGGAGTTTTTGTAGAGGCCTTAAACGAGCTGACAAGCTTCAGCTGATCTCATCAACTCCCTGCCTGCACGACGCCCAGCCCTCTCCCTAGTTGTATAAGTCGGCATAAAGCCTGAATCTGGGAGAAATATATCTACCCCCCTGGATGCAACCAGGTGACTTTACCTTCCTGCTGTCACATACCCCCCCCTCTTGTTTTAACCTTGGGGTTGGAACACCAGCAATCAGGCATTCATGTACTCGAGACAAAGCATCCACATTCCCCATTTGAACGCCAGGGCGATGCTTTACTGTGAAGTTGAATTCCTGTAGGGCCAGGAACCACCTATTCACTCTTCTATTTGTCTCCTTGTTTTGAGCCATCCACTTTAACGGAGCGTGATCCGTAACCATGTCAAAGTGCCTACCTAGCAGATAGTACCGAAGGGAATCTAGAGCCCACTTCACCGCTAAACACTCCTTTTCGACCGTGGCGTAATTTACCTCATTGGGACTTCAACTTCCTGCTGAGGTAAATGACTGGGTGCTCTTCCCCGTTCCAGACCTGGGACAATACTGCTCCTAACCCCACATCTGACGCATCACTTTGTACGACAAAGTCTTTAGAGAAGTCGGGTGAGTACAACACTGGCTGGCTACATAAGGCTTGTTTCAAGAATTGGAATGCTGCCTCAGCCTCGGGGGTCCATTTAATCATGCCCGACCCTTTCCCTTTCGTCAGGTTGGTTAGGGGCACAGCCTTAGAAGCAAAGTGGGAAATGAAGCGCCGATAATAACCCGCGATTCCCAGAAAGGCCCGTACCTGCTTCTTGCTGTTGGGACGTGGCCAACTCTGGATGGCCTCGACTTTGTTGAGTTGGGGTTTTATCACTCCCCTGCCAATGGTGTACCCAAGATATTTGGCCTCCTCCTGCCCAATGGTACACTTCTTGGGGTTAGCCGTAAACCCCGCTTCCCGGATAGAGTCTAGGACTGCTTGCACTTTTGGCAGATGTGAGGCCCAATCTGTGCTATGGACAATTACGTCATCCAGGTAAGCCGCAGCATACTTCCGATGGGGCCTCAGTATCTGGTCCATTTTCCGCTGGAATGTGGCCGGCGCATTCTGTAACCCGAACGGCATTCTCTTATATTGGAACGCCCCGTCTGGGGTTACAAATGCGGTTTTCTCTTTGGCCGACTTGGCAAGGGGAATTTGCCAATACCCTTTTGTGAGGTCAAGAGTTGTCATGTATCGGGCTGTTCCCAGCCGGTCGATCAACTCATCTATACCTGGCATGGGGTAGGTGTCAAATTTTGTAACTTTGTTCAACTGACGAAAATCGTTACAAAATCGCCAGCTCCCATCCGGTTTAGGCACCAACACAATGGGACTAGACCAATCACTTTGGGACTCCTCTATCGCCCCTAAGTTCAGCATTTTCTGTACTTCCTCCCGTATTGCCTCCCGTCGGGCCTCTGGGATCCGATAGGGTTTTAACTTCACCCTTTCACCGGGCGGGGTAATAATATCATGCTCTACCCCAGATGTTTGTCCCGGCAGCTCAGAGAACACCTCCTTGTTGCGAAGCACAAACTCCTTAACCTCCTGCTGTTGGGGTTGTGACAAGGTGGCTGATATTCCAACCTCCGGAATCACGCAACCAGTTTGAGCTGGTGACCAAGTTTCTGCGACTAGGGACTCTCTATCCCTCCAGGCTTTCAACAGATTAACGTGATATATCTGTTCGGGCTTTCGCCTTCCTGGTTGTCTGACCTTGTAATTCACTTCGCTCACTTTTTCCATTATCTCGTAGGGGCCTTGCCATTTGGCAAGGAATTTACTTTCAACCGTAGGGACAAGTACCAATATCCTATCCCCCGGGGAAAAGGTACGGGTCTTGGCTCCACGGTTGTACACTCTCTGCTGTGCCAACTGCGCTTGGGCCAAATGTTCCTTCACGATGGGCATTACCTGTGCAATTCGATCTTGCATCAGGGCGACATGCTCAATCACACTCCTGTGGGGAGAACTCTCACTTTCCCAAGTTTCCTTGGCAATATCCAACAGCCCTCTTGGGTGTCTCCCATACAGTAACTCAAAGGGGGAGAATCCCGTAGAGGATTGGGGCACCTCCCTAATAGCAAACATCAAATAAGGAAGTAGACAGTCCCAATCCTTTCCATCTCTATCTACCACTTTCTTCAACATTTGTTTTAGGGTTTTGTTGAATCTTTCAACCAGCCCATCGGTTTGGGGGTGATACACAGATGTACGCAATTGCGTCACTTTGAACAATTTACACAGCTCTTTCATAACCCGGGACATAAAGGGTGTACCTTGGTCCGTAAGCAGTTCTTTACAAATACCCACCCGGCTAAAAACAAGAGATAGCTCTTTGGCTATGGTTTTGGCCGAGGTATTTCTGAGAGGGATCGCTTCTGGATAACGGGTGGCATAGTCCATTATAACCAATATGTACTGGTGCCCCCTAGCGGACTTGATTATAGGACCTACCAAATCCATTGCGATTCTCTCAAACGGGACCTCAATGATGGGTAGAGGGACCAGCGGGCTACGGAAATGTGGCATCGGGGCCGACCTCTGACACACAGGGCAGGAGGAACAATAATTTTCTATGTCCTTCATCACCCCAGGCCAATAGAATCTCTGTAATACCCTCTCTCAGGTTTTCTCTGTCCCCAGATGACCTCCAAGAATGTGCCCATGGGCCAACTCCAACACCAACTTCCTGTAAGGTTTGGGCACCACAAGCTGCTCAACGGTTTCTTCTGCCCTTTTTGCCACCCGATACAGTAGGTCCTTCTCTACGCTGAAGTATGGGTAAGTGCAGGTATTATCTGGGTTCACTAACTCGCCATCTATTTTCACTACGTTTTCCCGTGCCTTTATTAGGGCGGGGTCTTTTAACTGTTCTGTGGCAAAATTTTCCCTGTGAACCTCCAGATCAGAAAACTCCACAGACGGTAGGTTTTCGTCTGAGGAGGTGGGCTCCTCTCCAGTTTCTTGAGTCTCCCCTGCCAATACTGACAAGGGAAATTCTGGAGAGTCCTCACCACTCTCAGAGGAGTTCTGGCTATCACATTCCTGGTACATAGGGGCACCAGTGGGGGGCTCAGGATCATCCCACAGTTCCCAGAACTTCGGAAAATCCCTTCCCACAATGGCATCATGCGGTAATTGAGATACTAACCCCACTGGATGAGAGAGGGTACCTTTGGGGGTCTCGAAACACACTGTAGTCACTGGATACTCTCGGGTGTCCCCATGCACACAAATAACAGCTACCTTGCTATTCCCAGAAACCTCTGTTTTAACTAATTCAGCCTTTATCAGGGTCACAAGGCTACCTGAATCCAGCAATACCACAACATTTCTACCATTAATACACATTTTGCATAAATGTTTCTCAGTTCCCCGAATGGCAGTGCATGCGACTGTCGCACACAGCGACTGACGTCGGTCCGTCAGAAAGTCACATTGCATGGGTTCCTCCACAACCAGGCAATTTGCTGCAATATGTCCCGCTTGCCGGCAGCGGTAGCAAACAATCCTTTTGGCTGCCTCTTGAGCCCCTGACTTCCCAGGCTGTTCTCGCCAAACTTTGGGTAGAGCTCCCACCCTCTCACTCTCTCCACCCTCACCCCTTGGAATCCTCTTATCCGCCCCTGGGGATGGTCTGGTCTTAGGGTGGAAAGTCCGAGAGTCTCTGGAAGAGGCCGTCAGGTTCTCTGTAGCCAAGTATTTCTCTACACGATCCACAAGACCACCGGCCGTCTCTGGGTCTCCATGGTTTACCCACTTTTGGATGGCAGTAGGAAGAGCTCTCAAAAACCGATCCATTACAACACGTTCCACAATCTCTGGTGCGGACAAAGTCTCTGGCTGTAGCCACTTCCTGCTCAGGTGAATGAGATCATACATTTGAGACCTGGGGGGTTTTCCAAGCTGGAAAGTCCAGTTATGCACACGCTGAGCCCGGACAGCCAGGGTGACACCCAGCCTTGCCAATATTTCAGCTTTTAGCATCACATAGTCTTTTGCTTGGTCAGGCTCTAGGTCATAGTAAGCCTTCTGCGATTCACCAGTTAACAGAGGAGCCACCAGTCCAGCCCACTGCTCCTCAGGCCACTTTTCTCTTTCAGCAGTCCTTTCAAATGTGGTCAAAAATACCTCTGGATCATCCTCTCCAGTCATTTTTGTCAATAAACGACTCACCCCAAAGGACGCGGTATTAGTGGGACGGCTTTCCTCACTGGTCTGCGGACGTTGCTGCATTACTGCTTCCATTTGTTGTAGTCTCTGCTCTTGCTTCTGTAACAGGTCTATGAAGCGGGCCTCAGATTGCTGCTGGGCTTGTTGCTGAGCTTCCAGACTCTGTTGGTGAGCTTGCTGCTGGGCTGCAAGGCTCTGTTGATGAGCTTGCTGCTGGGCTGCAAGGCTCCTTTGCAAACCTGCATTTGTCTGCTGTTGATTGGCATTTGCTAGAGCCAGCTGTTTCAGTATCTCCTCCATGCTGGCTTAAAAAAAACTGCCACTAGTTCTCCACCAACTGTGAGGGGGTTAACTCGGTAGCGGGTGTGTGTGACCCCCTGGTTGGGCTCCCCACACAAAAACAGGGCCAGCAGACGGAGTTTGTGGTTTTCCAAATCAAAAAGGTGCGGTTTATTTTTCTATGTACAGTGACAAAAACACAGCAAAGCCAAAAAGAAACATAAACAAAATAAATCCTGGTCAGCTTGACCTCTGACTAAACATGCAGGTTTCCTAACTAACAACTGGGATCAGCCTAGTGCTGTCCTAGTCCCTAAGTCCCTGGTTTAGTCAATGTCCAAATAAATAGCCACACAGGCTTTGTCTCACCGCACAGGGGTTCACTCTCCCTAGACAGTCCACACAGGTCTGGGTCCAGGCATGAGCTAACATCTAATGAATCTGGGAGTTTTTGTAGAGGCCTTAAACGAGCTGACAAGCTTCAGCTGATCTCATCAACTCCCTGCCTGCACGACGCCCAGCCCTCTCCCTAGTTGTATAAGTCGGCATAAAGCCTGAATCTGGGAGAAATATATCTACCCCCCTGGATGCAACCAGGTGACTTTACCTTCCTGCTGTCACAGCGGTTACATTTATATAATAATTATATTACATTTATTATTTATTATATTTTCTTTCTCATACAGCTTTGATGGAAATTCCGTTGCTAGCTGTGATGCACCACAAGACAATTGGTTTTCTCAGAAGCTTTGACACAGATGCTCATTGTGTTTGTATTTTTCTTCCTGCAGACAGTGAAAACTGCATGAAATGTCCTGATGATGAATGGCCAAATGAGAAGAAGAATCGGTGTGTTCCAAAATTTGTGGAATTTCTCTCCTACACTGATGATCCCATTGTTGCAGTATTTTCAGCTGTCTCCATCCTCTGTTGTCTTCTGACTGGTTTAATATTGGGAATATTTATACATTACCAGAACACCCCCATTGTTAAAGCTAATAACCGGAACCTGAGCTATCTTCTGCTGGTCTCCATCATGCTGAGCTTCCTCTGTGTCTTCTTGTTCCTCGGCCATCCAGTAGATGTGACCTGCATGCTGCGTGTAACCTCTTTTGGTGTCATCTTCTCAGTTGCCGTCTCTTCTCTACTTGCAAAAAGTATCATGGTGTGTATTGCTTTTAAAGCCACCAAACCTAGGAGTCCCTGGAAGAAATGGATGGGAGCCAAACTGCCCAATTTTATCATTAGTGTCTTCTCACTAGTTCAAGTCATAATC
This sequence comes from Rana muscosa, assembly GCA_029206835.1. Taxonomy (NCBI): domain Eukaryota; kingdom Metazoa; phylum Chordata; class Amphibia; order Anura; family Ranidae; genus Rana; species Rana muscosa. The sequence continues at coordinate 35,197,453 of CM055116.1, read as the reverse complement.
TGTGTCACTTGGTTGTCTATTTCTCCCCCCTTCCATGATCGAGACAATCACTCTTATCAGGGGAAGATCATTATTCAGTGTAATGAGGGTTCAGTTATCAGCTTCTACTCTGTCCTGGGATATATGGGGCTTCTGGCAGCTGTGAGTTTCATTATTGCTTTTTTAGCCAGGACATTACCGGACAGTTTTAATGAGACCAAGTACATCACCTTCAGCATGCTGGTGTTCTGCAGTGTCTGGATTGCCATGATCCCAGCCTATCTGAGCACCAGAGGGAAATACATGGTGGCTGTGGAGGTTTTTGCTATAATAACCTCAAGTATTGGACTTCTTGGCTGTATATTTTTCCCAAAATGTTACGTAATTCTGTTCAGACCTGACCTGAATACAAAAATAGTTATCCGCTAATATATATGGAGCAAACACTGGGTTACCAATAGTTACACCATTATTCTATTATTATTATCTCTATTATTGTTATTTGTCATATTTTGCTAGTGTATTGAGAATGAACACTGTTAAATTTGTTACCCTCCTCTCCTTAAATTTTTACTCTGGTCACCACTGGAATCAGACCTTTTGGGTTTGTTGGAAATCTTGTCTACTGCTGGGTGTAGTGTTTCCTCCCACCAGCCATTACATCACTACAGAACAATGTAGTCACTTAGTGAGGAGGAACAACAGTGGCCAGAGGGGAACAAAGTATCCAAAACACCCTAAACTGATATCAGTGACACCTATCAATCTTCAAAAGAGGGAAGATTTCACTCACCACCTTCCAGAAAAATATATATTACACATATTATTTTATAAGCTGATTGTAATGTCCTTATTTAAGTGTCAGGGTCACTTTAATTATATTGTATGTAGACGATTCTGTCTAAAATAAACACATTTTATTGGTGTATTCAAAATCAATTTTTAATATTAGTTAAAGTTGATGATTAGGGATGAGCCGAACACCCCCCGGTTCGGTTTGCAGAAGAACATGCAAACAGGAAAAAAAATTGTGCAAACACTGTTAAAGTCTATGGGACACGAACATGAAAAATCAAAAGTGTTAATATTAAAGGCTTATATGCAAGTTATTGCCATACCAAGTACAGTATATTTAAATTGATATGAGAAGCCACACTAATTTTAGTCCAAATAAATCAGGTTAATTGATTAAAGAACATATGACTTGTTCTAAAGGTTTGGAATGGTGAGATGGATTCATCTAGTGTAGACACCACAGTGATTTTCCATGAAGTGCACCACCACCATATAAAAAACACACTTACCAGATGGCAAGCAAAACCAGGCATTTGGCTATAGCCCAGCCAAGGCCTTTGCTTGCACGGATGATCGTAGGAAAACCCTGGGTAAGTAGTTGTACTGATTCTCACATCGATACCACCATAAGATTTGTGTTCGAAACATTCAGCATTGAACCCAGAAAGAGAAACTGACCATAGCGTAATATTGTCTAGTTGCTGCTTTATGTATTTAAATAAAAATATTGCACTTACATTTAGAAGTTTTAAAATTTAAGCATATAAGAAAAAGCCGTCTGGTTACAAACAAACTCCCATCCTCCTAGTGAGACAGCGTGGCGACGTCAGCACCTACCCTCCTCCAGATGCATTTTGTCATATGTGACGTTGTCAATGGGGAACGGGCAGCGTACTGACTCACCATCTTTTATAAAACCACACCTCGGTCTGAGTCACAGATGCAGAACCAAAAAATGCCATTTTAGATATGGGCAGCCCTTCCCTATTACGGAAACAGAATTTCAGGCGTACTGGATTTAAATAAAAAGTGTATTTAATACTAAAAACCAATATGGATATGAATACAATGTGTTAATTGAAAGATTATTTATAAAATAACAAGAACATCCTGTTATATATATTTAAGTGAGTATAGCAAATAGTATTAAGTATATAGATTAATTAGAAGAACCTTATTAGTTATAATTAGTCAAAATTAAATTAACCCAATCATATGAAACAATTAAGTGAGTACATAATTGTGCATTACGTAGCAACCAGTGCTATGATATTGAAAATTATATAAAGATAAATTATTTTTTAATTAGTTGATCATTTAATATAATGTGAAATGATAAATTAAACCAATATCCTCAAAAATAAAAATAATAATAAATAAAGACCAAAAATATATATATATATTAAATTCTTATGCATATACTGCACACATCTTCATGTGTACAGACACACACGCAAATAAATCTCAATAGACATTAGAAAATAGAGATATTAAAAATATGTATATACACACACATTACACATGTGCCAATACTTGATAAGTTTCAAAAAATTATTTATAACAAAAAGGTCCTTTTCTTAAAATATTAAAATGAAATTGTATGAGTGTATGAAATTCCACACACGTGACTCAGACCAAGTTTACAATGATAGCTATTATGAATTATCAATCAAGGTATTTACATCGACATCAATATTTAACCCATAGGGTGCATAGGTCTTAGCCTTATGGATCCAAGACATCTCCAATTTGGAAATCTCTCTCACCAGTGAGCTACCCCTCCAATTAGGACTACATTTGTCAATATCCAGAAATAGGGTATTAGAGGGATCCTTCTTATGAACAAGCATATAGTGTTTGGACACTGAATGTTTTTTAAACCCCGTTATTATCTTGGTAATGTGTTCATTAAGACGAACCTGTAGGGGGCGTTTGGTCCTCCCTATATATTAAAGACCACATGGGCACTGTAACAGATAGACCACCCCCAATGTTGAGCAGGTAATAAATGGTTTAATAGTGTGGTGTATCTGAGTTCTAGTGGACATAAAACTGGTAGTTCTTCTATGAGTAGAGAAAATGGAAGGAGTGCCCCAGGGATAGTACGGGCAAGGGAACATAACAGGATAGGGAGAATAATAGTACTAGAAGTATGTAAAAATGTAAATTTATTCCATATATAAAGGTGTAAAAAGTGACATCTAAATACATTGGATTGGACAAAACAAAAGTATGAATATACAGCTGCTAAATGTTGGAACACACAATAATTCTAGACATAAAGTCGAATGTAGATTGTGGTCACAACAGAACCCAACATGTTTTGGAGAAAACCAGGGGGGTTTTGATTTATAGCGTATTCACTTCCTTCCTCAGGGGTTAAGTGGAAGCATGCTGATATATTTCTATTGAAAGAATATATAAGCATGTAAGTAATTATATATAAATCAACAAAGGTAAATATATATAGATACAGCAATTGAATTCAAATAGGCAGAAAATAATGTATTTGCAATGCCTAGTACTCACGGATCATGTGTCCTTTTAAAACAAGATATTGCACCGCACCATTGAAGGTAGGTGGGACCCCATGTCTTGGAGCTTACTGAATCGCACAGTGACACTCAGAAGGTCATATGAGGAAAAGCAGAGAATCCTTCCTTGTTTTCAAGCAAGCATCATATAATATGAGGTTGTATGGATGGCTGGGGCAGGTTCTGTCCCGGAACCAGTGCGGCAAATCAAAGCTCACAAGGACCACTAAGAATTACAGGGGGTGCAGATCTATAGGATAAAAAAGAAAATGGATGTATATAAATCCAATTCTTGGGTTATAGGATGTAAGTTAGTACTAACCCACCCTAGATACAGGGAAAGAGGAGACCGTGGCTATGAATAAAAAATAGCAAACAATCCCACAGTGATGAATCTTAAGGGGTGGCAGGAAGTTGTAGAACAAGAAGACAAAGAGGAGGGGAATAGAGCAATAAAGAATAGAGTGTGGGGAAAGTAAGAAGAAAGACGAGTTTTAAGTCTGTCTCTCACCTTTCAACACCATTCCTCTCTGGTTTATACAATGAAAGTGGATGTCCTGGCTATGCAGCAATTATTTGCTGCATGTGCCCATTATAAGCAGTCAAGGAGGTGGGGTGGCTTATACTGTTAGCCAATCCCTGATCCGGGCGTGTATTGTGTACCTGTATCTTGAGGTTAACAGGTGAGCCGAGCAATCCGCCAAATGGCGGTGTGCTCAGACACCTGCACCTCATAGCCGTCAGAAAGGTGTCCACCCCTCGGCGGTCCCCCAGCCGATGCGGCGTCCGGCACCACCGCGTCAATGGCAAGATGACGTCAGACGTTGTCAAGGACCGATGACACAGAGAGTGAGCGGCGACTGCTGGTAGATGTAAACAAAGCCAGCGCTCATGCGCTGGACAACTGAATGTCCCAGCCGCTGCGCTAAGTACTGCAGCCCAGAAAGGGTTATGCCTCCAGCTTCGATGGAAGGAAGCATGGAGACCCCTTTGTGCCGGGGAGCCTCGATAAGCCACAAGGTGAAGGGACATTCCTGCATCCAAAATTCCAGCCAAAACAGATACTAATAGTACAAAGACTATGAGTGTATAGTAACATTACAGGTGATGAAGTAGGATAACAAAGACATGGGATCACCACCTTTACATATTATATGATTGTATAATATGTAGAAAAGTCTAAAAAGAAAAAGGCACAAAAGTAATGTTAGAAGAGGAGAGCTACGCATGCAAAAACAGGAATACAGGCAGATAGGGACCCATAGCTGTACAGGTATGGTAATATAATTGATGAACAGTACAAAGAAAAAGCAAAAAACATATACTAACATGTATGAGTACAACTATTCAGAGAATACACCCTACATCTTCGACATTGGTAATAAACAGTTAACTGGTTAAAAAAACTAACTTTGTTGGTGGGAGGGTCAAAGATGTTGGGGGCCACTCTGTTCCCTAATGAAGGTGCCCCTCTAAATACCACATGTGGTCTATCTGGTAGTACTGCCCTTAACACTCTGTTAAAAATGACAATGATAACTGTGAAAGGAGATAAGTTGGTTACATCAACTTTTTTTAAATCCACAGACAGGAACTCTTATATTCCTGTGGATAGTTGTCATTATGGTCCTTGGATTAAGTCGGTTCAAAGAGCCAATACATGAGACTCAAGAGGAACTGTTCTGACCCAAATGAGTTTCTGGCACAGGCTGAGATTCTTACAAGTAGATTTTTAGAGAAGGGTCACGCTAGGGATGGGCTATCTGTTCGAGTAAAACTTGAGTTTGACTGAAACATTGCCGGTTTGCCCGTTCGCCGAACAGCGAACAATTTGGGGTGTTCGCGGCAAATTCGAAAAGCCGCGGAACACCCTTTAAAAGTCTATGGGAGAAATCAAAAGTGCTAATTTTAAAGGTTAATATGCAAGTTATTGTAAAAAAAAGTTTTTGGGGACCTGGGTCCTGCCACAGGGGACATGTATCAATGCAAAAAAAAAAGTTTTAAAAACAGCAGTTTTTTCAGGAGCAGTGATTTTAATAATGCTTAAAATAAAACAATAAAAGTGAAACATTCCTTTAAATTTCGTACCTGGGGGGTATCTATAGTATGCCTGTAAAGTAACGCATGTTTCCCGTGCTTAGAAAAGTCCCTTCACAAAATGACATTTCTAAAGGAAAAAAAGTAATTAAAACGACTCTAGAAAAAATTGCGCCAATAATAACCAAACGATAGTGTCCAGGGGCCGATCTGTGTAAAGCACCGCGTAGCACACCGATTACAGCCACTGGCAGACCAGGGATTAATGTGAAAGTCCAAAAATTGGCCTATAAATCAAGACCTTAAATTAATAAAAGTCCCATAAACAGCTAGAGGATATCTGGTGAGGGGTTAAACACAGATGGTAGATGACAGCAGCACCCAGTGATCACAGCAGACTGACAGTGCCCTCCACCACAGAGATTGGCAGCTTACCAACGATAAGCCCATGATTAGCATTCGACTGTGACCCAGCCGCGGCCTTGAGTTGATGGACCAGCAGGATAAGGAACCATGATTAGTGTATGTGTGGGGTGAGTGGCGCTCCCAGTGGAGAGTGTGTGTTACATAAATCAAGGTGAAAATCCGTGTAAGCCTGGGTATTGCCAAAGTGGTTGGAAACCCAGGGCAATAAACCAAAAACAAAAACAAAAAACACACAGAATAACAGTAAGTGGGTCAATATGACAATGAAGGGTTGTACCGCTCTTTTAAGCTGTAGGGCTTTCAAAATGCTCCCGCCCTGATACTGGAACAGGTGCTGGCTCTGCACTGATGCATGGAAAAGAAAGGAGCCCTGGACTGCCGCACTCTGTATAAACAATTTATTTCCAAAATTATTAAATAAAATCCAAAATTAATCCATAAATTCAAAAAATCCAAAAACAGGCAAAACAGAAAACTGACATGCAGGGATGGATGGCTAACCGCTTGCTGACTGCCGTACGCTGGTTACTGTTGTGGTGCTCCTGCACAGGTATTGCTGTATGCTGGAGCGGCTAGCCCAGGGACGCATAGGAATCCCAGGACCAGGAGAGACCCCCGGCACCACCCAAAGTCATCAAACCACTCACCTACACGCTCTGTACCCCTGCAGGGGTTCCATCTTCTGGTGAGTAGGGTATCTTAAGGGGGAGCACAAGTGTCACCTGGATTCTACTAGATGCAAGGACCCTCACATAAGTCACCTGTTGAATTGTTCCTGATTGGACATTATTGTGGAAAATTCACGCACTAAATCATATGCTGTACTAATTACCAGGATTCCATACACATTGATATGGTGGACTATTTTGTTTAACTGTTCTACACCGGGACAATATTTTATTTATATCTTTTATATATATTTGATTTTGATATGGTGTAATACACATTACATGGTAGCTTGGCCTAATCCATCACGAGGGTTTTTACCCCCCTTATTTTCTGTCACTCTTATAGTGGCTGGCAAATATGCACTTATGCACTTAGCACTTTAGAATTTACATACTAGCACTAATCCATTCTCTAATACAAATTTGGGGTCAGGGAGAGGTCATATTGACCCACTTACTGTTATTCTTTGTGTTTTTTGTTTTTGGTTTTGGTTTATTTCCCTGGGTTTCCAACCACTTTGGCAATACCCAGGCTTACACTGATTTTCACCTTGATTTATATAACACACACTCTCCACTGGGAGCGCCACTCACCCCACACATACACTAATCATTTTTCCAGCTCCTGTGTACAGGGGCCACATTGGGGGGGCAGCAGCCCACTAGTTTTAGTCCTAAGCGCAGGTTCCTCTATACCACTTATAGGATAAGGAACCAGCACACAGCACCGCAAAAACACTCTTTCCCCGATCAATAATAGTAGAAAATCAGGTATGGCACATCAGACTATGGGATAGAAGAAAAAGCAGCCAGATGGCCTCTTACCAGACACGATGGACTCCTAATTACAGGAGTCGGGTTCGCATGTTTATCTAGAGGGACCAGCTGTAGATTTCACTCTCCGGCCGGCTGCACACACACCTCCGTGTGTTTCTCCTTGGATCAATGGGCTATTTCACGGACATTCGACTGCAAGATTCCACTGCGTCCGGCTACTCAAACACTTTCATAAGATATTTACCAGAGTTAGCAAGCCAGTTCACAAGTATTCAGCTCAATGATTCCAGCAGATCAAAATCAGATTATGGTGACATCCAGATCTTCTCACTACAGACAGCAAAACTGCCATCGATGGCAGTTTTGCTGTCTGTAGTGAGGAGATCTGGATGTCACCATAATCTGATTTTGATCTGCTGGAATCATTGAGCTGAATACTTGTGAACTGGCTTGCTAACTCTGGTTTGGTAACTCTGGTAAATATCTTATGGAAGTGTTTACTGTGAAATCTGGGGTCAATAAGAACCCACATCTCACCTCTAGGCTGGGAAGCCTAAAAAAAAACAAACGATAAAATTGAAATATTCAGCGTGGAGTTCCCCTTAAAATCTATACCAGACCTGAAGGGTCTGGTATGGATATTTTGGGGGAACCCCACATATATTTTTTTTTAAATTTGACGTATGGTTCTCCTTAATATCCATACCAGACCTGAAGGGCCTGGTAATTGAATTTGGGGGGACCCCACGCATTTTTTTTTTTACCAATGACTTTCAATGACTGTTCTCTGTATTGCCAGGAACCGACAATTCATTATAGCCGGGAGTGCTTTTAAATGACTTTTTTTCCTTCAGAAATTACACTTTGTACAGGGACAGTTCTAAGCACGGGAAACTAGCGTTACTTTACAGGCATACTATACACACCCCCTAGGTACGAAATTTAAAGGAATATTTCACTTTTATTGTTTCACTTTAGGCATTATAAAAATCACTGCTCCCGAAAGTACAAGGGACACACCATCGGTCTCCTCTCCCTGACAGGACGTGGATCTGTGTGTTTACACACACAGATCCACGTCCCTGCTCAGTTACTGGGTAATCGCGGGTGCCCGGCGGGCATCGCAGGCGCTGGGCACGCGCATCGGGTCCAAAGTGATGCGGCGAGTGCGCGTTCCCCCTAGTGGCTTGGGAAGGCACAACGTCATATGACCTCAGCCCAGAACAACAGGGTCTTCATCCCGCCGTCATTTGATGGCGGGCAGATGACAAGCGGTTAAATACACTTTTTGTTTAAATTCAGTACACCTACTATGCCGTTTTCGTAATAGGGAAGGGCTGCCCATATCTAAATTTGTGTTTTTTTGGTTCCGCATCCGTGACTAAGACAGAGGTGTGGTTTTATAAAAGGTGGTGAGTCAGCATGATGCCCATTCCCCATTGACAACATCACGTATGACAAAATGCATCTGTAGGAGGGTACGTGCTGACATTGCCACGCTGTCTCACTAGGAGGACAGGAGTTTGTTTGTAGCCGACTGGCTTCTTATTTTATGCGTAAACTTTAAAACTTCTAAATGTAAGTGCAATATTTTTTATTTAAATAAATAAAGTAGCAACTAGACAATATTACGCTATGGTCAGTTTATCTTTCTGGGTCCAATGCTGAATGTTTCGAACATGGATCTTATGGTGGTATCGATGTGAGAATCAGTACAACTACTTACCCAGGGTTTTCCTACGATCATCCATGCAAGCAAAGGCCTTGGCTGGGCTATAGCCATATGCCTGGTTTTGCTTGCCATCTGGTAAGCATGCTTTTTATATGGTGGTGGTGCACTTTATTGAAAATCACTGTGGTGTCTACACTAGATGAATCCATCTCACCATTCCAAACCTTTAGAACAAGTCATATGTTGTTCAATCAATTAATCTTATTTATTTAGACTAAAATTAGCACGGCTTTTCCTATCTAGTTACGTATTTGTGTATATCTCACATTAAGCTGCGGCTTTGTTGGACTGTATTTTTTCCTTTTTTTTTTATTAGCGCAGTTTTTTCCCTTCTATACAGCATATTTAAGTATATGGGGTACTACCCCAGGGAACATGTATTTTAATGATGCTTAACCACTTAAGCCCCGGACCATTTCGGGCCATTAGGACCAAGCCTGTTTTTGGGATTCGGCACTGCACTGCTTTAACTGTAAATTGTGCGGACATGCAATGTTGTACCCAAATGAAATTTGCGTCCTTTTCTTCCCACAAATAGAGCTTTCTTTTAATGGTATTTGATTGCCTCTGCGATTTTTATTTTTTGCGATATAAACAGAAAAAGACCGAAAATTTTGAAAAAAAATGATATTTTCTACTTTTTGTTATAAGAAAAATCGAATAAACTCAATTTTAGTCATACATTTAGGCCAAAATGTATTCAGCCACATGTCTTTAGTAAAAAAAATGTCAATAAGCGTATATTTATTGGTTTGCGCAAAAGTTATAGCGTTTACAAACTAGGGTACATTTTCTGAAATTTACACAGCTTTAAATTTATGACTGCCTATCTCATTTCTTGAGGTGCTAAAATGGCAGGGCAGTACAAAACCCCCCCAAATGACCCCATTTTGGAAAGTAGACACCCCAAGGAAATTGCTGAGAGGCATGTTGAGCCCATTGAATATTTATTTTTTTCGTCCCAAGTGATTGAATAATGACAAAAAAAAAAAAAAAAAAAAAAAAATTACAAAAAGTTGTCACTAAATGATATATTGCTCACACATGCCATGGTTATATGTGGAATTGCACCCCAAAATACATTCTGCTGCTTCTCCTGAGTACGGGGATACCACATGTGTGGGACTTTTTAGGAGCCTAGCCACGTACGGGACCCCGGAATCCAAGCACCGCCTTCAGGATTTCTAAGGGCGCAAATTTTTGATTTCACTCCTCACTACCTATCACAGTTTCGAAGGCCATAAAATGCCAAAATAGCACAAAACCCCCCCAAATGACCCCATTTTGGAAAGTAGACACCCCAAGCTATTTACTGAGAGGCATGTTCAGTCCATGGAATATTTTATATTTTGCCACAAGTTGCGGGAATATGACAAACTTTTTTTTTTTTGCACAAAGTTGTCACTAAATGATATATTGCTCACACATGCCATGGGCATATGTGAAATTACACCCCAAAATACATTCTGCTGCTTCTCCTGAGTACGGGGATACCACATGTGTGGGACTTTTTGGGAGCCTAGCCGCGTACGGGACCCCAAAAACCAAGCACCGCCTTCAAGGTTTCTAAGGGCATAAATTTTTGATTTCACTCCTCACTACCTATCACAGTTTTGAAGGCCATAAAATGCCAAGATGGCACAAAACCCCCCCAAATGACCCCATTTTGGAAAGTAGACACCCCAAGCTATTTGCTGAGAGGCATGTTGACCCCATTGAATATTTTTTTTTTTTGTCCCAAATGATTGAATAATGACAAAAAGAAAAAAAAAAAAAAATGTACAAAAAGTTGTCACTAAATGATATATTGCTCACACATGCCATGGTTATATGTGGAATTGCACCCCAAAATACATTCTGCTGCTTTTCCTGAGTACGGGGATACCACATGTGTGGGACTTTTTGGGAGCCTAGCCGCGTACAGGGCCCCAAAAACCAAGCACCGCCTTCAGGATTTCTAAGGGCGTAAATTTTTGATTTCACTCCTCACTACCTATCACAGTTTTGAAGGCCATAAAATGCCAAAATAGCACAAAACCCCCCCAAATTACCCCATTTTGGAAAGTAGACACCCCAAGCTATTTGCTGAGAGGCATGTTGAGTCCATGGAATATTTTATATTTTGCCACAGGTTGCGGGAATATGACAAACTGTTTTTTTTTTGCACAAAGTTGTCACTAAATGATATATTGCTCACACATGCCATGGGCATATGTGAAATTACACCCCAAAATACATTCTGCTGCTTCTCCTGAGTACGGGGATACCACATGTGTGGGACTTTTTGGGAGCCTAGCCGCGTACGGGACCCCAAAAACCAAGCACCGCCTTCAAGGTTTCTAAGGGCATAAATTTTTGATTTCGCTCCTCACTACCTATCACAGTTTTGAAGGCCATAAAATGCCAAGATGGCACAAAACCCCCCCAAATGACCCCATTTTGGAAAGTAGACACCCCAAGCTATTTGCTGAGAGGCATTTTGAGCCCATTGAATATTTTTTTTTTTGTCCCAAATGATTGAATAATGACAAAAAGAAAAAAAAAAAAAAATGTACAAAAAGTTGTCACTAAATGATATATTGCTCACACATGCCATGGTTATATGTGAAATTACACCCCAAAATACATTCTGCTGCTTCTCCTGAGTACGGGGATACCACATGTGTGGGACTTTTTGGGAGCCTAGCCGCGTACGGGACCCCAAAAACCAAGCACCGCCTTCAAGGTTTCTAAGGGCATAAATTTTTGATTTCACTCCTCACTACCTATCACAGTTTTGAAGGCCATAAAATGTCAAAATAGCCCAAAACCCCCACAAATGACCCCATTTTGGAAAGTAGACACCCCAAGCTATTTGCTGAGAGGCATGGTGAGTATTTTACAGCTCTCATTTGTTTTTGAAAATTAAGAAAGACATTTTTTTTTCTTTTTTTTTTTTCTTTTTTTACATTTTCAAAACTTTGTGACAAAAAGCGAGATCTGCAAAATACTCAACATACCTCTCAGCAAATAGCTTGGGGTGTCTACTTTCCAAAATGGGGTCATTTGGGGGGGTTTTGTGCCATCTGGGCATTCCATGGCCTCCGAAACTGTGATAGGCAGTGAGGAGTGAAATCAAAAATTTACACCCATAGAAATCCTGAAGGCGGTGCTTGGTTTTTGGGGTCCCGTACGCGACTAGGCTCCCAAAAAGTCCCACACATGTGGTATCCCCGTACTCAGGAGAAGCAACAGAATGTATTTTGGGGTGTAATTCCACATATGCCCATGGCATGTTTGAGCAATATATAATTTAGTGACAACTTTTTGTACATTTTTTTTTTTTTTTTTTTTTTGGTCATTATTCAATCACTTGGGACAAAAAAAAAAAATATTCAATGGGCTCAACATGCCTCTCAGCAAATAGCTTGAGGTGTCTACTTTACAAAATGGGGTCATTTGGGGGGGTTTTGAACTGTCCTGGCATTTTATGCACAACATTAGGAAGCTTATGTCACACATCATCCACTCTTCTAACCACTTGAAGACAAAGCCCTTTCTGACACTTTTTGTTTACATGAAAGAAAATTTTTTTTTGCAAGAAAATTATGTTGAACCCCCAAACATTATATATTTTTTTAAAGCAAAGGCCCTACAGATTAAAATAGTGGGTGTTGCATTTTTTTTTTCCAAACAGTATTTGCGCAGCGATTTTTCAAACGCATTTTTTGGGGGAAAAACACACTTTTTTTATTTTTAATGCACTAAAAAACACTATATTGCCCAAATGTTTGATGAAATAAAAAAGATGATCATAGGCCGAGTACATGGATACCAAACACGACATGCTTTAAAATTGTGCACAAACGCGCAGCGGCGACAAAACTACATTCATTTTTAAAAGCATTTAAAAGCCTTTACAGGTTACCACGTTAGATTTACAGAGGAGGTCTACTGCTAAAATGACTGCCCTCGATCTGACCTTCGCGGTGATACCTCACATGCATGATGCAATTGCTGTTTACATATGACGCTAGACCGACGCTTGCGTTCGCCTTTGCGCAATAGCAGGGGGGGACAGCGGTGCTTTTTTTTTTTTTTTTTTTTTTTTTTATTATTTATTTGGCTTTTTTATTTTATTTTTAAACTGTGCCTTCCATATTTTATTTTTTTACCATTTTTATCGTTATCTCAGGGAATGTAAATATCCCCTATGATAGCAATAGGTAGTGACAGGTACTCTTTTTTTGAAAAAAATTGGGGGGTTAGACCCTAGATCTTTCCTCTGCCCTCAAAGCATCTGACCACACCAAGATCGGTGTGATAAAATGCTTTCCCAATTTCCCAATGGCGCTTTTTATATCCGGGGGGGGGACATTCCCTCCCACTGCTTGTAAAAGCAGTCTAGAGGCTAATTATCTGCTAGAATTGCTTTTACATGAAAGCCGGCTGCTGGCTGAAAAGAATGATACCAAGATGATACCTAAACCCGCAGGCATCATTCTGGTATAAACATTCAAAGTCCAGCAACATACCAGTACGTTGCTGGTCCTTGTTGGACATGTATTGTAATCTTTTTTTTCATACAGCCTATTGGCTGAACGAAAAAAAGAGATTGATTGGTGGGTATGCCCACCATTAGAATACCTCCCTTCATCCACCCACTTCTAATGATGGGCATATATGCCGAAGCATGGGGGCATCCTCCCGCAAAAAAGTTATGCCGCGTACACACGGTCAAGCCTTCGTCGGAATTTCGACCGTATGTACGCGGCATAAAAGGTTATGCCGCGTACACACGGTCGGACTTTTCCACGGATAAGCCTCCGTTGGAATTTCGACCGTATATACGCGGCATTAGGAGCAAAATCGCTCCTCCGCCCCTGCTGCCCCCATGCTTCGGCATATATGCTCTTTTTTTTAACTGTGGTGGTGAAATCACCTCCTACAGCGTTGGAGTCACGGCTTTATGTATCGTGGGAGCAAACGCTGTTGCTGTCAAGATAAATAGATCCGTGCTGCAACTGAATGGCGTACCTGCTAAGCAAATGGTGGTTAACATTAAAACAAAGTAACATTACAGTACAACAGTAAGACCTTACCATGCCATACCTGCAAAGCAAATACCAAAACAAAACCTAGTAAAAAATAAAAAAATGTTTTAACGCAACCTGTGCCTAAAATATATATATGCCGAAGCATGGGGGCATCCTCCCGCAAAAAAGTTATGCCGCGTACACACGGTCGGAATTTCGACCGTATGTACGCGGCATTAGGAGCAAAATCGCTCCTCCGCCCCTGCTGCCCCCATGCTTCGGCATATATGCTCTTTTTTTTAACTGTGGTGGTGAAATCACCTCCTACAGCGTTGGAGTCACGGCTTTATGTATCGTGGGAGCAAACGCTGTTGCTGTCAAGATAAATAGATCCGCGCTGCAACTGAATGGCGTACCTGCTAAGCAAATGGTGGTTAACATTAAAACAAAGTAACATTACAGTACAACAGTAAGACCTTACCATGCCATACCTGCAAAGCAAATACCAAAACAAAACCTAGTAAAAAATAAAAAAATGTTTTAACGCAACCTGTGCCTAAAATATATATATGCCGAAGCATGGGGGCATCCTCCCACAAAAAAGTTATGCCGCGTACACACGGTCGGAATTTCGACCGTATGTACGCGGCATTAGGAGCAAAATCGCTCCTCCGCCCCTGCTGCCCCCATGCTTCGGCATATATGCTCTTTTTTTTAACTGTGGTGGTGAAATCACCTCCTACAGCACTGGAGTCACGGCTTTATGTATCGTGGGAGCAAACGCTGTTGCTGTCAAGATAAATAATTCCGCGCTGCAGTTGAATGGCGCACCTGAAAACAAAAAATTACATACCTGAAAAGCAAGCATGATAAAACATTGCAGAATACAATACAGTAAAAAAGAGCAGAACAATAGAGAGAAAATAGAGAGAGAGAGAACAATAAAACGACAACTATTTTTGGTTTTTTTATTTTATATTTTTTTTGTGTTTTGTTTTTTACGTTTTTTTTTTCTTTTTTACACTTTTTTTTGTAACTTTACAACTGTAATGGTTCGGGTCTCTCAAAATGTAATGGCATCTTGGGAGACCCTGTGTAAGTGTGTCCTAGTCTGTGAAATGCTGTACCCTACGCTAAAACTTCACTTTTGAGTGGTAGCGTTCAAAACATTCACCTTGGCAAAGACCAGGCTTGTCAGGACAGCGTGGACAAAAACTACGGGTGTCACGCCTAAATCCGCGCTTGCTACAGACACGACATCTTTTTTGGGGGTGGCTTTGGGTAGGGGTACTCGGGAGGACATACGAATAATGCCTCTCATGCAGCCGGCTTACTGCATTTGGTTGGGGATGGTGAGGTGCAGAACCGCCTGGATACAGGAGTTCTGTGACTATCTCATTCTGGAATTTTAGAAGAGATAACGTCCCGCCTGAAGCTCTGTATAGCACATGAGCGTTCAGCAAAGCCAATTGGAATAATGATAGAGACACTTTTTTGTACCAGCGTCTCGCCTTACGGTCAATTAGATACGGCGCCATCAACTGGTCGTTGAGGTCCACCCCTCCCATATTTTGGTTATATTCATGGACACAGAGGGGTTTCTCCACAACACCAGTCGCCGTAGGAATTTGGACTGTCGTGTCTGCATGAAGGGAGGTAAGAAGGAAAACATTCTTATTGTCCCTCCACTTCATAGCGAGCAAGTTATTACACTTCAAGCAGGCTCTCTCCCCCAGCCTAAGACGGGCATCTACAAGCCGCTGGGGAAAGCCCCGGCGATTAGGTCGCACGGTGCCACATGCTCCAATCTTATGATCAAACAAGTGACTAAACAGTGGCACGCTCGTGTAATAATTGTCCACATACAAGTGGTACCCCTTTCCGAATAAGGGTGACACCAAGTTCCACACTATCTTGCCAGCGCTCCCTATGTAATCCGGGCAGTTGACCGACTCAATCTGACTGTCTTTTCCCTCATAAACCGTAAAGTTCACTACATAGCCTGTTGCCCTGTCACAGAACTTGTAGAGCTTGACCCCGTATCTGGCACGCTTGCTGGGAAGGTACTGCTTGAAAGACAAGCGGCCAGAAAATTTAATCAGGGACTCATCAACGCAGACAACTTGATCGGGAGTAAACAAGGCTGCAAAACGTTCGTTGAAGTGGTTTATGAGGGGCCGAATTTTATAGAGCCGGTCGTATTCAGGGTCCCCACGTGGACGACAAAGTTCATTGTCGTTGAAGTGCATGAACCGCAAAATCTGCTCGTATCGTGCCCTGGACATGGAGGCAGAGAACACGGGCATGTGGTCAATTGGGTGCGTGGACCAATAAGCACGCAATGACGGAAATTTATGTGTGCCCATGTTGAGGGAAAGGCCCAGAAAGGTCTTAAATTCGGAAACCGTAATTGGTTTCCAATTTCTGGCAATTTTAGGCAACTGGGGGTTAGCGGCGATAAATTGACCAGCATATAAATTACTCTGGTCCACAATAGATCTATAGAGATCTTCCGTGAAAAACAGCGAATAAAAATCGATTGGCATAAAATCAGCTGTTTCCACCTGAATACCGGGTTGGGCAGTGAATGGGGGAAGTACGGGTTCTGCAGAAGTGGTGGGGACCCAATCAGGATAGGCGAATTCTGCAGGAAGGGCAGTATGGGCACGACGGGCCTGCCTTTGTCTTCTTGGTGGCAGCGGGACACTACTTGTGCTTGCCACCTCGCCAGCTTGAACTGCACTTATGGGACTCGCCACGTCACCAAGTGTTACTGCAGTGCTGGATGTACGTCCAGGCTGTACTAGGCCGCTGGTGCTTGCCAGTTCACCAGAAGGAATAGCGGCGCTAGTACTACTCTGCTCCATGATACGAGAGACCTGCGGTTCTTGCTCCTCAACAACCTCAGAAGATCGGGATCGGGTACGCCTGACCTTAGCAGGGACCTCAACTTCGTCGTCAGAGCTATCTGACGTGGGGCCGCTGACGTCACTGTCTTCTACGGGAAGATATTCTGAGCCTGAATCTGACAGATACGTGACCTCCTCTTCACTATCTGTCATGCTCAGAATCTCGTAGGCCTCTTTACTAGTGTACCTTCGACTTGCCATTTTGGGCTCTAAATTTAGGGGTACACTAGTAAGATTCACAGGAAAAAAAGCACCTGACTGTCGTCAGCAAATATATCAAACGCTACAAAAAAACTGTTAGCGATCGCAGGGATCAGGCCTGTCTCTGCGAACGCTGCAGTTATGTGTGTTGTGTTTGGTAAGTGACAGTGATCGATCGATACTGCACTTGGGTGGGCTGGGCTGGGCTGGGCGGAGGGGCTAAACGCAGGTACTAGCAGGTATCTGGGCTGATCCCGCTAACACTGCGTTTTTGGGAACCCTAAACCGCTGGGGATGCTAGTATAGATCTGATCAGATACTATACCACTAAGGGGGGTGTATGCTTTGCGCGTGGGTGTTAGCGTTACTGGCACTAACCTAACACTGCCTGGGGCGACGCAGACCCTCTCTGGCGCTAAAACCTAATTGATCTCACCCGCCGGGCGATCAGGGGGGTTAAACCTTTATTGGGTTATATACGGCGGGTGCCCTGATGCTATAAAAAGCAAACTAATCAACCAGCGTCACCCGTAACCTTTATATGGTGATCACTGGTGAAAGGGTTAACTAGGGGCAATCAGGGGGTTAAAACCTTTATTAGGTTAAATATGGGGGTACCTGACACCAATAAAAACCTGCGGCGAACCTAAAAAAAAAATAACTGCCTATCTAAAACACCAGCGACACGAATACAGCGATCGGAAAAACAATCGCTTAGTGACGCTGAAGTTAGGGGGTGAAAGGGTTACCTGGGGGGTGATCAAGGGGTTAAACCTTTATTAGGGGGGGTTAGGGGGCTACCCTGGACCTAAAGGGGCCTAATCCTAACTGCCTTGCAACTTTTTACAATCACAGATGACACTAAATGCAGTGATCAGTAAAATAAATGATCACTGCAATCAGTGACACTGTGATTGGGGGCTTTGGGGTGACCTGGGGGGTGATCTGGGGGTGACTGGGGGGTGATTTGTGTGCCTATGTGTACCTACGTGTCAGTGGACTGTTGGAGCACTAACCTCTGTCTTCACTCCTCGGCGCCGGGAACGAAAAGACCGCGGCGAGG
Organism: Rana muscosa; assembly: GCA_029206835.1. Lineage (NCBI taxonomy): Eukaryota > Metazoa > Chordata > Amphibia > Anura > Ranidae > Rana > Rana muscosa. Next base: position 35,179,317 of record CM055116.1, on the reverse strand, counting down.
GAGATGACATCACTTCCTCCAGCCTGTGTTTACATCACATGGCGGAGGAAGCAATTTCATTGGCCGGGAGCGATCGCGAGGGGGGGGGCGGAATCGAGCGGCCGCCCCCTCATGCCTGATCGCTCCCGAACACTTAACGGCCGCTCACTGCAGTGAAGGGGGGTCCGGATGGACCCCCCAACTGCACAAAGGCGATCACGTAGATCTACGTGATTCTGCCTGTCCGTGCCATTCTGCCGACGTAAATCGGCGGTGGGCGGTCGTTAAGTGGTTAAAGTGAAACAATAAAAATGAAATGTTCCTTTAAATATTGTGACTGGGGGTCTCCTTAGTCTGCCTGTAAAGTATTGCATCTTTCCCATGTTCATAACAGTACCACAGCAAAATTACATTTCTAAAGGAAAGAATGTAATTTAAAAAAATATTGCTGGGATCCGACAATACATTACAGCCGCGAGCAGTTTTAAATGACATTTTTTCCTTTAGAAAATGACTTTTGCTGCACTCATGCCGCGTACACACGATCATTTTTCCCGTCGGGAAAAATGACATTTTTTTTTTTCGCCGAGAAAAACGATCGTCTGTGGGCTTTATGCCGTTTTTCTCGTTGAGAAAAACGGCAGGAAAAACGACGAGAAAAATTAGAACATGTTCTAAATTTTCTCATCGTTTTTTCCATCATTTTTTTCCGCGGCAGTTTTCCCATAGGGAGACACTGCCGCGGAGCCCACAGACGGTCGTTTTTCTTGACAAAAAAAAAAATGACGGGAAAAACGGTCGTGTGTGGGGGAAAATGCCGTTCCCTCGTTTTTCATTTAATTTCATGTTGTGATTCACGGCGGTGTTTTCACCGCCGTGAATCACGATCGTGTGTACGCGGCATCATTTATTACATTATATACGGCCGCTCTGTAAGCAGCCTTACATAGTGTGGGGCGTGGACTTAAGGTGCCTTTGGCCAATCATGGCTCTCACAGCAGAGCGCGCTGTGATTGGCCAAAGCATGCAGGTCAGGTTCATACTGCAGGAGAGGTTCAGAGACTGCGGACATACTGCAGGAGACAACCAGAGACTACGGACATACTGCAGGAGACAGTTAAAGACTAGGGATGAGCCGAACATCCCCCGGTTCGGTTCGCACCAGAACCTGCGATAGTATGCAAGTTATTGTCCTAAAAAGGGTTTGGGGACCCGGGTCCTGCCCCAGGGGACATGTATCAATGCAAAAATAAGTTTTAAAAACGTCCGTTTTATCGGGAGCAGTGATTTTAATGATGCTTACAGTGAAAAAAAAAGTGAAATATTCCTTTAAATATCGTACTTAGGTAGTGTCTATAGTATGCCTGTGAAGTGGAACGTGTTTCCCGTGTTTAGAACTGTCCCTGCAATGACATTTCTAAAGGAAAAATAGTCATTTAAAACTGCTTGCGGCTTTAAAGCGGAGCTCCACCCTAAAGTGGAACTTCCGCTCATCGGAACCCTCCCCCCCTCCGGTGTCACAATGTACACCTTTCAGGGGGGTGAAGATACCTGTCTAAGACAGGTATTTTCACCCACTTCCGGGAGTCCTCTCTGCGGGAAATCTGCGGAAAGCACGACACTCGGCTCCCAGAACACACAGGGACCAGTCAGAACGGCGCTGTGCGACTCGGGCATGCGCCGTAGGGAACCAGGCAGTGAAGCCGCAAGGCTTCACTGCCTGGTTCCCTCACTGAGGATGGCGGTGGGGGCAGCAGAGTGACGAGTGATTGCTCGTCCTCTGCTGCGGACGACGCTGGACTCCAGGACAGGTAAGTGTCCTAATATTAAAAGCCAGCAGCTGCTGTAGCTGTAGCTGCTGGCTTTTAATATTTTATTTTCGGCGGAGCTCCGCTTAATGTAATGTCTGGTCCCGGCAATATGGATGAAAATCATTGAGAAAAATGGCATGGGGGGCCCACGCTACCTGTGAATTTGGGGTCAGTGAAGCTCCCGACCCCGGACCTCTGTATTCCCCAGCCAGTAGAGAGGGGGCGGGGCCGGGAGCTCCACTGACGCGTCCACTCCGATCACTGTTCTGAGCATACAGGCTGCGTGGGGCAGGTTCAAAGCGTTAGTGGAGCTCCCGGCCCCGCCCCCTATCTGCTGGCTAGCACGGGAATACTGTGTCCTCTGTGCACTCTGCAAAGCTGTCATTGGGGCCCAAAATTCACGGGTAGCGCAGGGCCCCTTACAAATATTGGGCCCAGGGCAGGTGCCCGTTTGCCCTGCACTAAAGACGGCCCTGGGAACATCCAGAAAATTTTAACAAAGATATTAATTAACCACTTCAGCTCCAGAAGGTTTACTCCCCTTCATGACCAGGCCATTTTTTGTGATATGACACTGCATTACTTTAACTGACAATTGCACGGGCATGCAACACTGTACACAAATATGTCTTTTTTTCCCACAAATAGAGCTTTCTTTTGGTGGTATTTGTTCACCTCTGCGGTTTTTATTTTTTGGGCTATATACAAAAAAAGACCAACAATTTGGAAAAAAAATAATTTTTTTTTTACTTTCTGCCTAAAAAATGTAAAAAATCACATTTTTTCATTAATTTGGGTCAATGTGAATTCTGACACATATTTTTGGTGAAAAAAAAATCCCAATACATGTTACATAGTTACATAGTTACATATAGTTAGTCAGGTTGAAAAAAGACACAAGTCCATCCAGTTCAACCATAAAAAAAAAAATATATATATCGTACAATCCCATATACCCAATTCTACACCCACAGTTGATCCAGAGGAAGGCAAAAAACCCCAGCAGAGCATGATCCAATTTGCTACAGCAGGGGAAAAAATTCCTTCCTGATCCCCCGAGAGGCAATCGGATATTCCCCGGATCAACTTTACCTATAAATGTCAGTACCCAGTTATATTATGTACATTTAGGAAAGAATCCAGTCCCTTCTTAAAGCAATCTACTGAGCTGGCCAGAACCACCTCTGCAGGGAGTCTATTCCACATTTTCACAGCTCTTACTGTGAAGAAACCTTTCCGTATTTGGAGGTGAAATCTCTTTTCCTCTAGACGCAAAGAGTGCCCCCTTGTCCTTTGTGTTGACCGTAAAGTGAATAATTCAACACCAAGTTCACTATATGGACCCCTTATATATTTGTACATGTTGATCATATCCCCCCCTTTATCTCCTCTTCTCAAGAGTGAATAAATTCAGTTCCTCTAATCTTTCCTCATAGCTGAGCTCCTCCATGCCTCTTATCAGTTTGGTTGCCCTTCTCTGCACTTTCTCCAGTTCCCCAATATCCTTTTTGAGAACTGGGGCCCAAAACTGAACTGCATATCCCAGATGAGGTCTTACTAATGATTTGAACAGGGGCAAAATGATATCTCTCTCTCTGGAGTCCATACCTCTCTTAATACAAGAAAGGACTTTGCTCGCTTTGGAAACCGCAGCTTGGCATTGCATGCCATTATTGAGATTATGATCTACCAAAACCCCCAGATCCTTCTCCACTACGGATCCCCCCAGTTGTACTCCCCCTAGTATGTATGATGCATTCATATTTTTAGCCCCCAAGTGCATAATTTTACATTTATTAACATTAAACCTCATCTGCCACATAGTCGCCCAATTAGACAGAGCATTGAGGTCGGCTTGTAAATTGGAGACATCCTGTAAGGACGTTATTCCACTGCATAGCTTGGTGTCATCTGCAAAGACAGAAATGTTACTTTTGATCTCAGACCAATATCATTTATAAAGCTATTAAAATGTAAGGGTCCCAGCACTGAACTTTGGGGTACACCACTGATAACCTTGGACCATTCAGAGTAAGAATCATTAACCACTACTCTCTGAATTCTGTCTTTTAGCCAGTTTTCTATCCATTTACAAACTGATATTTCCAATCCTGTAGACTTTACCTTGCACGTGAGCCATGTGTGGGCAGTGGCGTATCTAGGGTATGGCAAGCCATAGCAAGTGCCATGGGCGCTACACATGAAGGGGGCACTAGTGAGCAGGGAATCCAGCATAAAAGTTCTTCACTGAAGTTAAAACTAGAGCTTTTTAAACTTCTCCCCTTCCTACTTGCTTATGGGGAGAAGCAATTACAGTTTCCTGGGTCCCATCAGGTCAAAATAGGGGCCCAGGAAGTGAGCGTAAAGGAGGGACTTTTTCTTCATTTTCGGGGCGCATGTACATCATGCCGCCCCGCTACTCAAATAGTCCCGGCTCATTGGCGGAGTGATTCTCTGCCCTGCTCCCGTCCTCAGGTGCTGAGATGCGAGTGCTGTGCTTCTGACAAGTAACAGCCAGAGGGGGACGTGGCTGCATGTGCCGAGCTCCACACAGATTGGCTGTGGAGACTGTCAGTCTGCAGAGTGTCCTGGGCTGCTGGAAAAAAGTTATAGAAGGCGCTGTGTGTGCACTACAGGAAGGCTGAGATTGGAGGAGGGGAGGTAATAAATCCGGGGTCTGGCATCCCAGCACACAGAGCAGCAGGATGGGACAAATCACAATAACACTGCCCAGCTTATATGGAGCTTGGCATCCCCGGGATCCCTGTAGATGTGCCTGCTTATCGCTCCCACTCCATGGCTGAGGCTGCTCTGTGCATCGGTGAGCATCAAAGTGTTTGCATAGAAAGATCCCCCCACAGATATGACTGAGCCATGGGCATAGACCAGCTGGAACTCAGCTTCCTACAGGTGGAAGAAGCTAGCAGGATCCTGGAGGTCCTGAAGTGAGGAGGACAGAGAGGGATAGAGAGTCATGTATGCAGATAGGATCAGAGCTCACATTCTACCTCCCAGTCTGAATGAATGCATTTCTGTTTTGTCACAATATAATTTTTCAGAGAAGCCCCTTCCTCTCAGGCTGATGTCAGGTGGGAGACTCTGTTGCTAGTGACAACGCTTCAGTGGCAGAGAACCTCCCACCTACCTCTATGGAATTGCTTCCTCTCAGAATACTACAGAATGTTGATCACTAGGGATGGGAGTGATTCCAGAGGGACCAACTGGCAGCCTTGTTGCTACCCTGCAGATGGCCGTTCATTTTGACTGGGATAAAGGCGCATGCATTAGAGGGAGGATGGTGATGGGGAGCTCCGGGGAGTGGCTGAGGTCACCAAACAGGAGTTGTTAGGCCTGAAGGAGCTGAGACCGGAAGCATGTCCTAGGCCTGAGCCGGGTCACAGAGAGTGAGTTACGCTGCTTTCACACTGGGGCACGGGCCGTCATTTTTGCAGAGGTATTACGCCACTGGTGGGGTGATTTTAACCCCCGCTAGCGGCCGAAAAAGGGTTAAAACCACCCGCAAAGCACCGCTGCAGCGGCGCTTTGCCAGCAGGTCGGCCGCGCTGCCCATTCATTTCAGTGGGCAAGAGCGGTGGAAGAGGTGTACACACCGCTCCGAAGATGCTGCTTGCAGGACATTTTTTAACGTCCTGCCAGCGCATCACACTGACACTGCAGGGGAGCCATATTTCAGGCGCTTTACAGGTGCTATTTTTAGCCCAAAAGCACCTTAAAAAATGCCCTAGTGTGAAAGGGGTCTTACTGTCAGGAGACCTGTTACCGGCCTGTGCTAGACGCTGTGGGGTTGATTTATTAGAGGAAAATCCACTTTGCACTTAAAAGTGCACATGGAAGTGCAGATGCTGTAGATCTGAAGGGGACATGCAAGGAAAATAAACAGCATTTTAGCTTGCACATGATTGGATGATAAAATCAGCAGAGCTTCCCCTAATTTCAGAGCTTCCCCTCAGATTTACAGCGATCTACAGCGACTGCACTTCCATGTGCACTTCCAAGTGCAAAGTGGATTTTCCTTTAGTAAATCAACCCCTGTGCGTCATTAACGTCACTTGTCTTCTGTCATCAGATTATCTGTGCAGACCTAAGGAGAATGTGTTCAGGATTGACTTCAGTTGCTTCAAGATCCAGGACCTGGAGACTGACACTGTGCTCTTTGAAACCTCCAAACTCTGCTCAGGTACCTGTCATGGAGGGCACCTTTCCTGGGGCAGGGGCAGGGACAGGTCTCCTTCATACTTCAAGTAGAACTAGAGTTGTTGGATGGAGTAAGGGAGGGTTATTGTTACCAATTTGACATCCATTTGGCATCCATTTGGGTGCTGGTGCGTGTCTTTGAATGCACACTATCTGTGCTCAGGGGCATTTTCCTGCACTCAAACAGATATCAAGGTGAAAGCAGGGGCTGTGTTCATGAAGCTGCTGCATCCCAATTGATTTGAATTGGTCTGCCTGCCCGTGCATGTACTGCACATCTGTGTGCTTTTCATGCAGTGAAAACATGGCCCTGTACACTTAAAATGTTTTGACAGGGGCGCAGTTTCAGTGCTTGCCATAGGCGCCATTTTCACTAGATACGCCTCTGTGTGTGGGGAACTGTATTGAACGCTTTTGAAAAATCCAAGTATACCACGTCCACAGCCACCCCTCTGTCCAAGGTTGTACTTACCTCTTCATAAAAAGAAATCAGGTTTGTCTGACAACTTCTGTCTTTCATGAATCCATGCTGTCTGTTGCTTAAATAGTTTTTTTCCAGCAAGAACTCATCTATGTGGTCTTTTATTAATCTCTCCAGTATCTTCCCAACTATGGAAGTTAAACTAACAGGTCTATAGTTACTTGGTAAAGACTTAATTCCCTTTTTAAATATAGGCACCACATTGGCCCTGCGCCAATCCAGGGGTACTATTCCTGTCATTAATGAGTCCCTAAAAATTAAATACAATGGCTTTGAAATTACAGAGCTCAATTCTTTTAGGATCCGTGGGTGTATGCCATCTGGTCCAGGTGCTTTATCCATCTTTATTCTGTCTAAATATTTCTGGACCATATCACTTTTGAGCCATTGTGGATTTGGGGCTGTGTCACTACCACCCTCATTTTGGACATGAGCTCCCCCATGCTCCTATGTATACACAGAACTGAAGAACGTATTTAATAAATTAGCCTTCTCTTTGTCCCCAGTCACCCACTCTAGATTATTTTGTAAAGGGCCTACATGCTCAGACTTGACCTTTTTACTATTAATATATTTGAATAATTTTTTGGGGTTTGTCCTACTATCTTTTGCAATCTGTCGTTCATTTTGAATTTTTGCCTCCTTGATTTGCTTTTTACATATCCTGTTATATTCTTTGTAGCATTTAAATGACACTAGTGTTCCCTCATTTTTATATTTTTTAAAAGCTCTTTTCTTATAGTTTATAGCTTTTTTAACTTTGGCAGTGAGCCACATAGGTTTTATTTTTAGCCTTTTAAACTTATTGCCCATTGGAATATACTTTGCAGTGAGTTCACAAACAGTTTTTTTGAAGAATTCCCATTTCTGTTCTGTGCCCATTGATGCCAATATTCCCTCCCAGTCTGATGCCGCGTACACACGATCATTTTTCCCGTCGGGAAAAATGAAATTTTTTTTTTCGCCGAGAAAAACGATCGTCTGTGGGCTTTATGCCGTTTTTCTCGTTGAGAAAAACGGCAGGAAAAACGACGAGAAAAATTAGAACATGTTCTAAATTTTCTCATCGTTTTTTCCATAATTTTTTTCCGCGGCAGTTTTCCCATAGGGAGACACTGCCGCGGAGCCCACAGACGGTCATTTTTCTCGTCAAAGAAAAAAATGACGGGAAAAACGGTCGTGTGTGGGGGAACATGCCGTTCCCTCGTTTTTCATTTTTTTTCATGCCGTGATTCACGGCGGTGTTTTCACCGCCGTGAATCACGATCGTGTGTACGCGGCATAAGTCCTGGAGAGCAGCGCTCATCCTTGGAAAATTTGCTCTCTTGAAATTAAGTGTTTTTATCTTTCCCGTATGTGATTTCTACTTACAACTAACATCAAATGAAATCATGTTATGGTCACTGCTACCCAGGTGTTCCTTTATCTGAACATTAGTAATATGCTCTGCATGGTTTGAGATTACCAGGTCCAACAGAGCATCATTCCTAGTTGGGGCCTCAATAAACTGGACCATAAAATTGTCCTGCAATAGGTTTATACATTTTTGCCCTTTAACTGTCCCAGCAGTTCCATTACTCCAGTCAATTTCTGGGTAGTTAAAATCCCCCATTATTATCACCATCCCAGCCCTTGCAGCCCTTTCCATCTGTGCAAGGAGCTGAGTCTCCACCTCCTCATTAACATTGGGTGGTCTATAACAAACTCCAATGATTAGCTTTGAACTACGCATATCTGTATGCAGTTCCACCCATAATGCTTCAGACTCATCCCACTCTCCATCCACCAGGTCCTCTTTCACACTCGCTTTGAGATCACTTCTCACATAGAGACAGACCCCTCCACCTTTCCTTTTTACCCTGTCTTTCCGAAAGAGTGCATAGCCAGGATGATTAATAGCCCAGTCATGTGAGGAATGAAGCCAAGTTTCAGCAATACCGATTACATCATAGCTCTCCTCATGCACCAGAGCTTCCAACTCACCTATTTTGCTTGGCAGACTTCTGGGATTGGTGAACAGACACTTTAATGCATTAATATATTTTGACCGGTCACATACTATCCTCTTGGGTGTTCCCAGATTGCAACTTGGACTTGCTACTATACTTACCTTGGGTTTATGTGCTTTGGTTACCCTACCACTAATGCCCCTAATACTACTCTCTAAAATATGTTCCCCGCTGACTCTCACTATCTCTGGACCCTCCCCCCCGTCGCCTAGTTTAAAAACCCCTCTAACTTTTTGGCCATCCTTATTCCCATGTATATTGATTGGTATGCTCAAAAGTTACAGAGTCTACAAACTATGGTATATATATTTTTTACTAGTAATGAGTGACTTATAACAGGACTTCGATATTGTGGTGGACAAATTGGACACCTAACTGACACTTTGACACTTTTTGGGGACCAGTGACACTAATACAGTGATCAGTGCTGAAAAAGATACACTGTTACTGTACTAATGACACTGGCAGGGAAGGGGTTAACATCAGGGTATTCAAAGGGTTAAATATGTTCCCTGGCAGTGATTTCTAACTGTGGGAGGGGTGCTTTGACTGGGGGAATGTAAAGATCTGTGTTCCTCTCTCACAGAACGGCGACCTGCCTTTCTCCTGAACGATCGGCAGGACCGGCCGATATCGCGTCCATCGGACACGCTGATTGGCTCCCGCTGCAGGAGTGGGTTGTTGGCGGCGTGTGTCCCAGACCTGGAAGTGTCAGATCACGTACCAGGTATGTTATCTGGCGCAGAGTGGCCCCCTGCTGCAGTAAACCTACGGTGGGCGGTCGCTAAGCAGTTAAAGAAGAAAATAAATTCAGCCCTGATAAGAATACATTCCATTAAAGTAGGACCTACAGTAGGTGCCGCCGATATTGTGTCAATCTCGCCGCTTCTAGCGGCGAGATTGACACCCTATGAGCTCCGTCACGAGAGCCAGCGCCGACGGCGACGATGGGAAGACCGGGCCCCTCCACTAGCAAAAGAGCTACAAGAAGGTAGTGGAGGGGCCGGCAGAAGGACAACGGAGAGCCGGACGAGACGACGGGGATGACCGGGCCACCGCTAGCAAAAGAGCTGCAAGAAGATAGCGGAGGCCCGGCGGAAGAAAGAACCGGAGAGCGGGAGAAGAACCGGAGAGCGGGAGAAGAAGAAGAAGACGACGGAGAAGACCAGGCCCCGCTAGCAAAAGAGCTGGAAGAAGATAGCGGTGGCCCGGCAGAAGAAAGAACCGGAGAGCGCGGCGATGACACCGGAGACCCCCGAAGACGGAAGAGACCCCCGGAGCTGTGCAATAAAATACTTAAAAAAACTGTGTTGTGTTTTTATTGCCATTTTTTTCCACCAGGTGAATGGGTAGGGGTACTATGTACCCCATACTCATTCACATAGGATGGGGGGCCGGGATCTGGGGGCCCCCTTATTAAAGGGGGCTCCCGGATTCCGATAAGCCCCCCGCCCGCAGACCCCGACAACCAACGGTCAGGGTTGTCGGGAAGAGGCCCTGTCCTTATCAACATGGGGCAGGGTGCTTTGGGGTGGGGGGGCTGCAGGTCGCCCCCCTGCCCCAGAGCACCAAACCCCCCATGTTGAGGGCATGCGGCCTGGTACGGTTCAGGAGGGAGGGGGGCCGCTCTCCCTTCCCCCCCTCTTCCCCTGCAGCCTGCCAGGTTGCATGCTCGGATAAGGGTCTGGTTTGGATTTTGAGGGGGACTTTCGGCGTAGGGTTCCCCTTCAAATCCAGACCAGACCCAAGGGCCTGGTATGCTCCTGGAGGGGGAACCCATGCCATTTTTTTCTTTAAAAATTGGCGTGGAGTTCCCGCTCAGGATTCATACCAAACGCAGTGCCTGGTATTGGCGGGAATCCACGTCGGATCTCCGCTCAATACAGTGCCGCGTCTCCTCGCTATTGCAGCGAGCGCGACATGTGTCGCCACCCTGTCGCCGAGATGTCGGCACCCCTGTCGCCGAGAATCTCTGCGATAGGATCGCGATGAATATACAATATCGGCGGCACCTACTGTATAAATGGCAACAAGAACACACACAACATAGGATAAGGAGAAGTGCATATAAAACTGCCTTCAATGACACCCACTCCTTTTCATTATATGTTTCATCCAATTCTTCCACTTCTTTTTTTTTTCAAGGTACTTCTAAACAAAAAGATTCCCATAAAACAAAGAGGTATTCCCAAGGAGACAATCCACATGATCGAATGCACAAGAAATGCACGGAACAATCAGCACTATTACAGGGTGATTCCAAATCGGTGGTAGATAGTTCACCTGGTGTTGATCAACCTTTGGTCACATCAATGGGAGATGGTTCTTCAAACTTTCCAATTTTACCTGTAGATATTTCTCACAATGGTTCACTCACAATTTTTTTTAGCTCAGGTATGCACCCAAATATAATCATATATAACCTAAAAGATGAAGGGTTTGAAACCACATTTGAGGAAGTTGACTGTGTAACGCTATTAGTTCCCCAGTGAAGTTTCCAACTTGGATTAAGATAGGGCAAGGGAATCCAGCCATACCTCTTTCACCACATGAGTTGGCTGGAGAAGCACCTGAAGATTTGGCTGAAGGTTGCACAGAGAAACTCCCTCTTTGCAACCAGAATAAAGAGAATGGGCCAAAACCCTGCTCTGGAACTGGAAAAAAACCTTCTCCAGAAGTGAGTTTGGCATGGAATGTGCAAAAAGTGATCAGCATCGCATTCATCTGCAAGATGACAAGCCTTTCCTAGAAAAGTCAAGGTGTATTCCCTTAGCATACTTAGATGACCTCATGACACATTGCGGAGCTAAAAAAAAAGAGGAATAATACAGGAGAAGTCCATACACCTCTCCTATTGTGGTGGTGAGCAAGAAGAGTCTTTAAGAATCTGCATTCACTATCACACTCTCAATAAAAGAAGTATTACAAATCAATACACCACCCCTCACATCGAAGATGCTTTACACTGTCTGTCCGGGGCCAAGTGGTTTAGCATACTGGACCTTAGCAGTGGGTACCATCAGATCCCACTGCATCTGGACAATAGAGAGAAAACCACTTTCATCTGCCCAGTGGGATTCTTTGAGTTCAACCGAATGCCACAAAGACTGTTGGGAGCCCCAGCAACTTTCCAGGACTTGATGGAAAGTTCAACCTAATTGAAGTGCTCCTGACTTAGCCTCCTCTTGTACACTCAGTATACTCAGAGCTATATCCCAGGGTATGAAAACTATTATATATGGTACTGGACTCAGTTTCTCCTTTGGGGAACCAATGTTTTATTTGGTGGGGGGAGTGTGTACCTGGGTGCAGCTGATCACCCCCCGGGGGGCTGTTGTGTGAGGAGAATTATGGATGTGTGTGTAGCGGATCCCCCGCTCACCCCCCCCCCCACAAGGATAGCTGACAGCCATGTGTGTTACAGGTTGGGTATCTGTGAAGACTTTTCCCCCACTCTCCCCACATTAAAAGTGGTACATGTTAATACATTTTAACCACAGCTTTTAAGCCTGCCTGTGCCTGGACAGGGCACTACATGTTGGCTATAGAACAAACAGATTGCATCGGGAGAGTTGTCTTCTGAAACAACAGTCCCCCATAAGTGATCAAGAGACTATACAATGGGTTTAGCCAAAATGATGCCATGCAGTGTTGCAGCTGGTATGTATAGGGGAAAGAATGCACACAGAAGCAGAAATTCTAAGCTCTGAAGGGGCACGCCCAAAGGTGGCACTCCATTGTGTGCCAGGAAAGGTTGTGTATGACAACAGTACCAACCCGCTTGGCAGGAAAAGATCACACACATGCCTTTTCTGGCACACATCCTCAAGCTGGTGGTGCAGCTATTCCTAGATAGGTATTCTGTTTTACAAGATCTTCAGAGGCAGACTAATTCCCTGTACACACGATCGGATTTTCGATGGAATAAAATCTGATGGAATTTTCCGTCGGAATTCCGATCAGTCTTGCCCACACACCATCAGACAAAATTCCGACCATGCAAAACGCTGTGACGTACAACACATACGATGGCACTATAAATGGGAAGTTCAAATCCAATGGCGCCACCCTTTGGGCTGCTTTTGCTGATTTTGTGTTACCGCGTGTTAGTAAAAGTTTGGTGTTAGCCGATTTGCGCTTTTCATTCTCCGTGCTTTTCAGTCTGTTACAGCATGACGAATGTGCTATATCCATTACGAACGCTAGTTTTACCAGAACGAGCGCTCCCGTCTTGTAATTTAGTCTGAGCATGCATGGATTCTTCTCCGATGGAGATTCACACAGATGGGGCCCACACATGATCAGTTTTTCCTATGAAAAAAGTCCATCTGACTTTTTTCATTGGAAAAACCAACCGTGTGTACAGGGCATAGGAGAGTTTGTAGTCATTTGATGCCATCCTGCATCATTTCCAGCTGCCAGCAGAGTTACCCAGTGGGCGATGAAATATATAATATGTCTACCATTACTTGTTGGATCATGTGTGTATGGTTAGGTTGACCCTCCTGCTGACCACATGGTGAAGCGACTTACCTTCCACACAATGTTGGAGGGCAGGGATAGGCTTATGGCTGAGGGATAGGAACGGGCCAACGTTTCTTCCAAATCTAAGTTCATACCAAACTTTGGCTGTTCATGTGTTCGTCCAAATGCCCAAACTTTTGCCCATTCAGCCCCCTGTTCAGTGGGAGCTGAGCACCATACTGTATATAGACGTGGTATTTCTACTGCTTCAATACATTTATCCTGCAGTTGGGCTTTATGGTTGGCTATTTTTCTGTTTGTTTATGTATTGCATAAAAAAAAAACATTTTTGAAAGGCTATATCAGTAATAAAAGTTTTTTTTTGCCCTAAGACAAATGATATACGGTATGTATTACTTTGTTATTACAAAGTTACTGCTGAATCAATAGGTTCATAGAGAAATGTAAAGATTGCTCTGGGCCATAGGTGGTGTACAGGTGTGAGAGCTGAAGTGGTTAAAAAGATAACAGCAAGGTATTTGGCCCTGTAGGTACATTTCACAAACAGACCAACTATATATATTATTTGGCCCTATAGATGCATTGCATGAAGAAAACATCCGTATATATTACATAACCTTTCTTCACAAATCATAAGTCCATTATTTATAGTATTTATTGTAATCATTATTATTATTGATATTTTATTGAATAGTTCATTTTATCTTTAATTATTATATGCAGTTTCTTAGTATTTTAGATGCTAATAACAATTAAATTATTTTGCATATTTGCATCTGAATGTTAAATATAATATATACTGAATATCTAGCCAAAGAAACGACTAAAATGTATAACTTATATTTCTCTGGGCATTGCTGATACTGGAAAGCAGTCCTTTAGCAAAACATGATTTGATATCTTCTCCAGAGAACAACCGGATCTTATTCTATTGGATGAAAGTTTAGAGACACATTTAGACTTTTGTACTTCTTGTGTCTTAAGCAGTAAAAACTTTAAATATCACTGTTGAGTTGAACTCCCCTGATAGGTGATATTCTGGAGGCTAGTATAGTAATTGTAAAGCCGGTGACATTATTCTTCATTTTTAGAGTGATTGTAAAACTTCTGTGTGCCGTTCCCCTGGGACTACTGACACCTGAGCTCATCGCTCAATAGAGACACCACAAGACCCACACATGATTACAGTGGTGGGACCGCTCCATTCAGAATAGAACAAAAGCACAACTAAGTCACCAAAGAACAACAAACCTGATATTTTATTGGATGAAAGTTTCTGCCGGATTCCCCCAGGAAACAAACACTGAATTTACTGATCATCATCTGCTTTCTAATACAAACTGTCATCATACAAGTCTTACTATGTCTCTTTCACTTTAACTATTCATTGAGACATTTAGTTTACTTTAGATGAATAGTAATACAATAGAAATTAATAAATAAAATAATAGTAAATAATAGTATTATTATTTTATAGCTAGCATTATGCAAAGTATTCATACAATTGTACAGTGATGTTTAATGTGCACATTGCAGCCCTATTTTGCTATTAATGTCGAACATCCAATTAAACCAATCCTATAAGGTGCGGTACATAATGCAGATCAACACTTCACTTAAGATTAATTCATTTAAAAAAATTATTCAATTAATACATAAAAGAATGTGAGTGGCTTTCTGTGTAGTAAATTGTGCATGTAATAAGCTAAATGACATGTCAGAAAAAATCCTGTACACTTTGCTGTCATAGAAAAAAAGGCAGTAAATCTATGAGTGCTTATAGTGTATGGCATAAATGTATGAGCAGTTCATTATACTCCACATCTGGCTTTTTACTTTTTACAAATATTTATTTTTACAGTCTTTTAACAACCAGCTATTCACTGTGCCCTGATCGGGCAAATTTTTGCCCAGTCAGGGCTTAGAATGCACTGTGCATACTCGGGTGTTTGCCGAACGGGCAAACAGGAGATGTTCTGGCTGAACTTTTGCCCGACCCGAACTGCTCGCCCAACCCGAACCACAGATTTTTAATCACCCCGTGATAGTGCAAGTGTTGATTGTAACGTTGTGCATTTCTTGTGTGTTTGGTCCTGTAGATTGTCTCCTTGGGAACACTTTTTTTGTTTTACGGGAACTTTTTTATTTAGAGGAACCTTGAAGTGAAATAGAAGTGGAAGAATTGGATTAAAAACATTTGATGAAATGGAGTGGATGTCATTGAAGGCAGTGTTATATGCATTTCTCCTTATCCTACATTTTGTGTGTTCTTATTGCCATTTATAGGTCCTATTTTCATGGAATGTAGTCGTATCACTGCAGAATTTATTTTCTTTTTTAATTAATATGTTTGTTAAGTTTTTCTAGATGTTCCTTCAAGTTATTTTCTTGTAATATATAAGCGGAATGTGACTAGAGAGATATCAGTTGAGAAATAATTCCACTAATCTCTTTGTCTAATCCAGGGTTTCTCAACCAGGGTTCCGTGGAACCCTTGGGTTCCTCTAGAGGTTGCTAGGGGTTCCCTGAGCAATGGTCAATTTCTGCCTCTCAGGTAAGTTCTCAATGACACCATTGATCTTTTTAGTTATCTGTAAGGGGGTAATTATTCCCAATAATCACAAGTGTAAGAAGCATTCTTCCCATTGACCATTACACTAATGTATGATGAGTTGTAGATTTTTCATTTTTAGCAGGGGTTCCCCCAAGCCCGAATAATTATTTCCAGGGTTCCTCTGTGTTAAAAAGGTTGAGAAAGGCTGGTCTAATCCATCTATCAGCTTATTGTTCTCCTCAATTAGTAAATTTATCATAACTCTGAAATGTTTAGGTAAATTACCTTCCCATTGTTATTTAAAATTTGAATCAGAAAAAACAAAATGTAATCAGATTCTCACTCAAGTCCTCAATATGCACCAAAATACAGGAAACCAATTGAAAAATTTTGACGAGATGGTACCCAACGCCCAGTCGATTACATACCCCCGACATCCCAGATCATTTCTGGCGATGCCAGAGAGACAGACGGACAATCTTAAACATTTTTTGGGCCTGTCCTAAACTGACAGATTTTTGGACGGCTGTTCGCACTACCTCTCAAAAATTTACTGACTTTCAGATGCCCAATGACCGGCATTCTTTCTGCTACATATATCTACTATCCCCGCTAGAATTTATAAAAAATCCATACTAAGACACTTGCTAAACTCTGCTAAATCCCGCATCCCACTGTTCTGGAAACAACAACACCCGCCGACCACTGTGACTTGGCTGCGGAAAGTAGATGATATAAACAAGATGGAGGACTTGATTCTGACAGCACAAAATAGACATGAGGCCTACACGAAAACCTGGAGTCTCTGGAATATGTTCAAATTCTCAGATGAGGGGAAAACCCTCTTTGGGACATGAGCTTTTAAAAAGCCTCATGTAACTGACTGTCCTTACCGACCTGAGCCATAGCTGTACCAACCACCCAATCCCATACCTTCCCTTCCTCCCCACCCACCCCCTCTCTTTTCTCTCTATTCTAGCTGTTTTTTATCTGTTCTTTTCTGTTTATTTCTAAATATTTGTTATTTTATTTGAAGATAATAGGAAAATGAGAAGGGGAAGCCCGATCTTTCTTTTCTTTCAGTTCTTTTACAACAAATATTAAGTGTTAGTTACTTACAGCGCAGTAGACATGGTAATGCGGGACGACTGAGAATTTTGTTGGTGGGATTACCCACATATGTTAATAATTGCTCAACTGTTCATCCCAATCCACTGTGATAAGCTGGTATGAGGCTGCGACCTCATCTGTTTAAATGTTACAGCTGTAATATTTGGGCTCTACCCTTTCCGGAAGATTAATAAAAATTATATTTGAAAAAAAAATTTGAATCAAGGTTATCTAATGTTGGAAAGATGGGTACTCTTAAACCAAATGGGTTGATGTTTTCTTTAAGGTAGTTGTCGAAAGATTTCATGTCAAAATAAGAAGCGGCTGAACGTCACGTGGGCTCCAAGTAAAGTTTATTGGAATAATGAAAATATCCAAAATGACACCAGAGGACACCAGAAGTGGTCAAGGTAGATGCGCTTCACACTGCAGAAATGTGCTTAATCAAGGGATTAGGCACATTTCTGTTGCATGAAATGTGTCTACCTTGACCACCGCTTGTGTCTTCTGGTGTCATTCTGGATATTTTCGTATTCCAATAAACTTTACTTGGAGCCCACGTGAGGTGCAGTCGTTTCTTTATTTGACAAATTACCACAGAGGCGAGCCAGGGCTAGCATTCAGGTGTGTGTTCCAGTGAGCGTATAAGTTATACCTGGAGAGGTGTTTTTTTTTTCAAAATATTTTATGTTTCAGAAGTATAATTACTTTTTTTCAAGTACTTTCTTGAGCTAAAAGAACAGGGACATCAGTTCTGAATCTTTTTTTTTTCCTTTTGACTAAAATCTTTGTAAAGATTTGCTCCTCATTGGCTCACTGGCTATGATTGACAGCAGTGGGAGACAATCTCCCCCACTGTTGTCTCAGCCAATTAGGAGGGAGAGTCCCTGGGGAGCTGATGCTTTTGTGTACATCACTGGATTAAGAGGAAGCTCAGGTAAGTGATAGGGGGGCTGCTGCACACATAAGGTTTTTTGACTTCATGCATAGAATGCATTGGAGGGGGGGGCTGGTCTGGGACTTTAAAGGAAAATCAAGGCCTGGTAAGGCCAATTGTTTCCATCCCAGGGGACTTTAAATGAAACACATGGATTGGTAATGGCATGTGTTTCCATCCCTAGTCATTAAAAAAAAAGCAAAAAGCAATAAGGAGTAGGACTTTGAATGAAGCACGTGTATGCTGACAGTAAATAGGTAAAACATAGGGAATTTATTACATTTAGCAGCGTGAGCAGGTATAGACATTGTCACAAGGTTTACAGTACATCATATCACAATGCGATATGGTGGCGGCCCACTGGCCGTCTTCGCGGGGTGGCCCGCTGCGGCTCCCGGTTGGGGGTACCTCTGGCTGGCCTGCGGTCTCCGACCACCACACCATCATTGGACGGACCCTAGTAAGTACACATGCACTTGATTTGGGGTTCCAATACCCATTCGTGTCCATGGTCCTTTTAACCTCTGTTTACACACTTATTTATATTACTCCTGTTACAGACAATTGGCTTGCTCCTGATGAGCGGCGCTGAGGCCGCGAAACGCGTCGAGCCACTAGAAGCCTTCTCTTCTCAACCAACATACAGATTTTACAATATTACCCATACCCAATGTTTGTATCAGGAAGACCATAGGCCCTGCAGGCGCTACTCTTTTTTATGCTTTTATCCCATTTATCTTGGTGAACTATGGAATTTATTTTGATCTACTTTGGAACAATTTCGTTACTAGTTTTACTCAATATTAACCATGATACAACTATGTCTGTGAAATCATTTCCACATGCTTGTTCGCATTGTGATATGATGTACTGTAAACCTTGTGACAATGTCTATACCTGCTCACGCTGCTAAATGTAATAAATTCCCTATGTTTTACCTATTTACTGTCAGCATACACATGCTTCATTCAAAGTCCTACTCCTTATTGCTTTTTGCTTTTTTTTAAATAGAATGCATGAAGGTAAGAAACCTTTTGCCCCTAGAACCACTTTAATATTTGTTTTACCCTTAGGCGTGAAGGGGTTAAAGAGACTCTATAAGGGGGAGGATAATCACCATCAGGTATTATACTCTCATCAGGACAAGTCTAGAATATAGTTGCCGTAGTTGGATAAAACATTTCAGTCAGTTTCATTCCTGACATACATTTACTCTCTCTGAGCCATGTCTTGCTGCCAACTTCCATCACTAACTAGCTGAGGCCCATAATTTTGAATAAACTGTTCCCACTGTTGAATATTAAAAGATCCCTCTGACCATAGAAGGTTAGTCTCCCGCTTATTCCATTTTACAAATTTAGAAAGAGGTTTGCAACATGCAGAACCATGCCGTCTTTCTATATACTGTATGCAGCTGTGGTCATCTGCCTCCTATAGGGGCTAATCTTACAGGATCCCTGATACTTGGACTTACCCCAGACAAGTCTACTCTCATAATAACTGCTTCAGTTAGAAATAACGGCTTGAGTAAGTTTCTCAAAGTTATTGGATCAATTCCTGCAAATAACAATAACATGTCCAGAAACAGTACCAACCACCCTATCGCATGAATCTTCTGTTCTTATACTCTCATGCACTTTATTTAAACTATACCTTTGGTTCTTTTCATCAGTTACTTCAGTAATACAGCAACTTACACACTTTCAAATGTATCTGAATCACACAACTCACACAGCAACTCACTCAGCACTTACCACCAGACAAGGACCGGAGAGAGTTTGGGCTCCCGGAGACCCTCAGACAGGGAAAGGTGGAAGACAGTGAGGAAGCTCTAAGAGTGACTTACCTGCTGGCTGTAGGTATCTGTGTTCCCCCTGTATAATTGTCAGTTTCCAAGGTGTACTCTTGTCCTCATGTTGGGTGGGAAAATGACTGGGTCTGGACCAGTGTTTTGCTTGCACTACTATCAAAGGTGAAGCTTCTGCCTTTTGGGGGGTTCTCTGGTGAAGATCTGGTGTGTGTACTTAGACTCTATGCCTTTTAAGGGCTCCCACCCTCTCCAATGTGCAGATAGCACAGAGGGTCTACTATTCAGTTTATCCATAGAAATCTGTTTTTTTCTGGCCTTTAGAAATGGTCTTTGTGACCCATGAGAGACAACCCTCGCTCTAATCTCATCTAGGTGATATTCCTCTAGTTTGCTAGAATATAAATTGTTAGGTTTTTTTCTTAGTGTATGTAAAATATTCAGGCTTCTGACTGTCAGAGAATGGTTTACCAGACTCTCCAAAATAGAGGAGATGGAGGAGCTTGTCTACATTTCTCAAGAACAAATACAAAAGTTTACAAGTTTGTGGGCATGCTCATGAGCAAAAATAATCTGGATGGCCGCACTCCAAGAAAATATCTTTATTAAAGAAAAAGTCCATACAATTAGAATAAAAATGTACAGCAGCTAACGCATTTCACACCACTCTTACTGGTGCTTAGTCATAAGCTATGACTAAGCACCAGTAAGAGTGATGAGAAACGCATTAGCTGCTGTACATTTTTATTCTGATTGTATGGACTTTTTCTTCAATAAAGATATTTTCTTGGAGTATGGCCATCTGGATTCTTTTTGCTCATATGTATCTTGCATACTGAGCCTGCACCCTAATTGGTTTGGGGAGGTGATATTTTGGAACAGCCACCTTGAGCAGGTTTTTCTTATCTCTTGTGGGCCCACTTTAAAAATACTGAACGTTTACAATTCTATGAATCCTAGACTTATATATGTCAACATGTTGTGAATGAAGCCCACATCAAATCTCTGGACAGGGAAAGGGAAGCAGGTATAACCCTAATTCAACTATTACTCCTTTCCCCTCTGATCCCTATCCCCACCCCCCTTTTTGTTTTTCTCTCTTTCTTCTCTCTTCTCTCTCTCCATCTCTCTGTTTCCTTTCTAAATTTTTTATATACACTTGTATAAGGATTCTATTGGACTTCATGAACTATGCATAGTGGGACATAACAACTAGGGATGAGCTTCGTGTTCGAGTCGAACATACGTTCGACTCGAACATCGGCTGTTCGATCGTTCGACGAAGATCGAACGATTTGGGCCGTTCGCGCCAAATTCGAGTGACGCGAACGGCCCACAATGCACTACGCCATCGCAGTGTCATCCAGGCGCTGTGATTGGCCAAGCATGCACTGTGACCCCGCATGCTTGGCCAATCACAGCGCCGGCAGCGAGGAGAGCAATGATTGGCCACAGGCAGGATGCCTGTGGCCAATTATTGCTGAGGGTGTTTAGTACACGCCCCACACTATAAAAGGCCGCCAGCACGGCGGCCTAGTGTAGTGTGTTCCGGAGCAGGGATAGAGCAGCATAGGCAGGGACAGTGACTTTTATTTCTTTCTTGCTTAACCTGGATTCCTTTAGTTTAGGGAAAGAGAAGGATAGGTAGGGAGAGTGTCAGTGTGTTTTGTGCTTGTGCTATATTGTGCTTAAAAAAAACATTTTTTCTAGGGACAGAAAACTGTAGGTAGGGAGAGTGTGTCAGTTTCTTTCACTGTCAAAGTCCTTGTTTCCAGGGACCTGGAAGGACAGTGAGTGAATTCTCCTTGTGCTAAATTGTGCTTAAAAAAAAACATTTTTTCTAGGGACAGAAAACTGTAGGTAGGGAGAGTGTGTCAGTTTCTTTCACTGTCAAAGTCCTTGTTTCCAGGGACCTGGAAGGACAGTGAGTGAATTCTCCTTGTGCTAAATTGTGCTTAAAAAAAACATTTTTTCTAGGGACAGAAAACTGTAGGTAGGGAGAGTGTGTCAGTTTCTTTCACTGTCAAAGTCCTTGTTTCCAGGGACCTGGAAGGACAGTGAGTGAATTCTCCTTGTGCTAAATTGTGCTTAAAAAAAACATTTTTTCTAGGGACAGAAAACTGTAGGTAGGGAGAGTGTGTCAGTTTCTTTCACTGTCAAAGTCCTTGTTTCCAGGGACCTGGAAGGACAGTGAGTGAATTCTCCTTGTGCTAAATTGTGCTTAAAAAAAACATTTTTTCTAGGGACAGAAAACTGTAGGTAGGGAGAGTGTGTCAGTTTCTTTCACTGTCAAAGTCCTTGTTTCCAGGGACCTGGAAGGACAGTGAGTGAATTCTCCTTGTGCTAAATTGTGCTTAAAAAAAACATTTTTTCTAGGGACAGAAAACTGTAGGTAGGGAGAGTGTGTCAGTTTCTTTCACTGTCAAAGTCCTTGTTTCCAGGGACCTGGAAGGACAGTGAGTGAATTCTCCTTGTGCTAAATTGTGCTTAAAAAAACATTTTTTCTAGGGACAGAAAACTGTAGGTAGGGAGAGTGTGTCAGTTTCTTTCACTGTCAAAGTCCTTGTTTCCAGGGACCTGGAAGGACAGTGAGTGAATTCTCCTTGTGCTAAATTGTGCTTAAAAAAAACATTTTTTCTAGGGACAGAAAACTGTAGGTAGGGAGAGTGTGTCAGTTTCTTTCACTGTCAAAGTCCTTGTTTCCAGGGACCTGGAAGGACAGTGAGTGAATTCTCCTTGTGCTAAATTGTGCTTAAAAAAAACATTTTTTCTAGGGACAGAAAACTGTAGGTAGGGAGAGTGTGTCAGTTTCTTTCACTGTCAAAGTCCTTGTTTCCAGGGACCTGGAAGGACAGTGAGTGAATTCTCCTTGTGCTAAATTGTGCTTAAAAAAAACATTTTTTCTAGGGACAGAAAACTGTAGGTAGGGAGAGTGTGTCAGTTTCTTTCACTGTCAAAGTCCTTGTTTCCAGGGACCTGGAAGGACAGTGAGTGAATTCTCCTTGTGCTAAATTGTGCTTAAAAAAAACATTTTTTCTAGGGACAGAAAACTGTAGGTAGGGAGAGTGTGTCAGTTTCTTTCACTGTCAAAGTCCTTGTTTCCAGGGACCTGGAAGGACAGTGAGTGAATTCTCCTTGTGCTAAATTGTGCTTAAAAAAAACATTTTTTCTAGGGACAGAAAACTGTAGGTAGGGAGAGTGTGTCAGTTTCTTTCACTGTCAAAGTCCTTGTTTCCAGGGACCTGGAAGGACAGTGAGTGAATTCTCCTTGTGCTAAATTGTGCTTAAAAAAAACATTTTTTCTAGGGACAGAAAACTGTAGGTAGGGAGAGTGTGTCAGTTTCTTTCACTGTCAAAGTCCTTGTTTCCAGGGACCTGGAAGGACAGTGAGTGAATTCTCCTTGTGCTAAATTGTGCTTAAAAAAAACATTTTTTCTAGGGACAGAAAACTGTAGGTAGGGAGAGTGTGTCAGTTTCTTTCACTGTCAAAGTCCTTGTTTCCAGGGACCTGGAAGGACAGTGAGTGAATTCTCCTTGTGCTAAATTGTGCTTAAAAAAACATTTTTTCTAGGGACAGAAAACTGTAGGTAGGGAGAGTGTGTCAGTTTCTTTCACTGTCAAAGTCCTTGTTTCCAGGGACCTGGAAGGACAGTGAGTGAATTCTCCTTGTGCTAAATTGTGCTTAAAAAAAACATTTTTTCTAGGGACAGAAAACTGTAGGTAGGGAGAGTGTGTCAGTTTCTTTCACTGTCAAAGTCCTTGTTTCCAGGGACCTGGAAGGACAGTGAGTGAATTCTCCTTGTGCTAAATTGTGCTTAAAAAAAACATTTTTTCTAGGGACAGAAAACTGTAGGTAGGGAGAGTGTGTCAGTTTCTTTCACTGTCAAAGTCCTTGTTTCCAGGGACCTGGAAGGACAGTGAGTGAATTCTCCTTGTGCTAAATTGTGCTTAAAAAAAACATTTTTTCTAGGGACAGAAAACTGTAGGTAGGGAGAGTGTGTCAGTTTCTTTCACTGTCAAAGTCCTTGTTTCCAGGGATCTGGAAGGACAGTGAGTGAATTCTCCTTGTGCTAAATTGTGCTTAAAAAAAACATTTTTTTCTAGGGACAGAAAACTGTAGGTAGGGAGAGTGTGTCAGTTTCTTTCACTGTCAAAGTCCTTGTTTCCAGGGACCTGGAAGGACAGTGAGTGAATTCTCCTTGTGCTAATTTGTGCTTAAAAAAAACATTTTTTCTAGGGACAGAAAACTGTAGGTAGGGAGAGTGTGTCAGTTTCTTTCACTGTCAAAGTCCTTGTTTCCAGGGACCTGGAAGGACAGTGAGTGAATTCTCCTTGTGCTAATTTGTGCTTAAAAAAAACATTTTTTCTAGGGACAGAAAACTGTAGGTAGGGAGAGTGTGTCAGTTTCTTTCACTGTCAAAGTCCTTGTTTCAAGGGACAGAGAAGGACACCTGAAGGTAGCCCTTATTGCTTTTTTCCCATCTCCCTGCAGGCCATCTATTAGAATGTCTGGAAGGCAAACAAGGAGAGGCAGACAGTCAGGAGGCAATAAAAGAGGGCAAGCAGGCTCTGTGTCTGGGGGCAACAGTGCTGGTCGTGGACGCGGTGCATTGTCATCAGCACATGGCCACGGGACACGCTTGTCCTTCTTTTCGGCAGCTGGACATGTTGAGCCACATCATGCCGAAGACTTGGTAGAGTGGATGACCAAGCCCTCCTCCTCCTCCTCATCCTCTCTCACCCAGGCTCAGGGTACTGGAAAAGCAGCTGCCAAAGCGTCCTCTTCCCTGGTATCAATGTCAGACTCATCATCAGTCACTCCTTCCCTAGACCCACCATGTCCTCCTCCTGAGGAGTCCCCCGAACTGTTTCAGCACAGTGTTGGGTACATGCTCCAGGAGGATGCCCAGCGTTTCGAAGGGTCTGATGATGAAACCCAGCTAGAGGAAGGCAGTAGCGTGAGAGCAGACAGAGGGGATGCTCAAGAAGGACACCAATCTGGCAGTCATGTTCCAGCAGCTGCAGCATACTGCCAGATTGGCTCCAGTGATGAGGAGGGAGGTGATGATGAGGTCACTGACTCCACGTGGGTGCCTAATAGGAGAGAGGAGGAGGAGGAGGATGAGGAGGAGGCACATCTCCAACGAGGCAGGATGCCCTTTGGTGGCCAGCGTAAGGGCAGTACACCAACGGAATCACACCGCAGAGCTCCGCCTGTGCAGGGCGCTGCCTCTGCCCGTCATTCAAAAAGTTCTTTGGTGTGGGCCTTTTTTGAGGCTAGTGCATCAGATCGCACAGCTGCTGTTTGCAACATATGTCTCAAGCGTATATCGCGTGGCCAAAACATCAGCCGCTTGGGTACCACATGCCTGACCAGACATATGTTGACCTGCCATGCAGCTCGTTGGCAAGCCTACCTCAAAGACCCACACCAAAGAACAAAGCGGACCTCTCCTTGCACCGCATCAGCTGGGATCTCCAACCCCACTATAACTTCAGTCCTCTCTGAAACATGCACTGAGAGGAATGAAGGTGTAGAATTAGGTGTGTCACAGCCAAGTACTTGCGGCCACTCTGCTAGCAGTACACCGACGTCCGATTCTAGCAGGCAAATTTCCCTGCCCCAGCTGCTGGACCGTCGAAAGAAGTTCACTCCCAGCCATCCACATGCCCAGCGGTTGAATGCTAGCTTGGCTAAATTGCTAGCGCTTCAACTGCTGCCTTTTCAGTTGGTAGACTCGGCCCCCTTCCGTGAGTTTGTGCAATGTGCGGTTCCTCAGTGGCAGGTTCCCAAACGCCACTTTTTCTCACGGAAGGCTATTCCGGCTCTCTACCGGCATGTGGAAGGCAATGTCTTGGCCTCGCTGGACAGGGCGGTCAGCGGTAAGGTGCATATTACCGCTGACTCATGGTCCAGCAGGCATGGACAGGGACGTTACCTTTCTTTCACGGCCCATTGGGTCACTCTTTTGGCAGCTGGGAAGGATGCAGGACAAGGTGCAGTAGTGTTGGAGGTTGTCCCACCGCCACGCCTCCAAAATGCTACTACTGGTTGTGACACACCTCTCTCCTCCACCCCCTCCTCTTCTTCTTCCTCCATGGCCTCTTCCTGTGGTTTGTCCTATGAACCAGCGGTGCTCCGTAGCCGTTCACGGGGCTACGCAAGTACGCAGGCAAAAAGATGCCATGCCGTGCTTGCGCTGGTGTGTTTGGGGGACAGAAGCCACACTGGGGCAGAGGTCCTGTCTGCTCTGCAGGGCCAGGCCGAGAGGTGGTTGACGCCACGCCAGCTTAAGCCAGGAATGGTGGTTTGCGACAATGGCACCAACCTCCTCTCCGCCCTCCGACAGGGACAACTGACCCATGTGCCCTGTGTGGCTCACGTCCTTAACCTGGTGGTGCAGCGGTTCTTGGGCAGGTACCCGGGCTTACAGGATGTCCTGAGGCAGGCCAGGAAAGTCTGTGTGCATTTCCGCAGATCTTATAATGCCAGTGCTCGCCTGGCTTAGCTGCAAAAGGAGTTGAACCTGCCCAAGAACCGCCTTATATGTGACATGCCCACCAGGTGGAACTCAACGTTGGCCATGCTGCAGCGGCTGCACACGCAGCAGAGGGCCATCAATGAGTACCTGTGCGACTACGGCACCAGGACAGGGTCAGGGGAGCTTGGTTTTTTTTCTCCACGCCAGTGGGGCATGATCAGGGATGCATGCACTGTCCTGGCACCATTTGAGGAGGCCACGAGGATGGTGAGCAGTGACAGTGCATGCATCAGTGACACTGTATCTCTTGTCCACCTGTTGGAGCACACGCTGCGTGGAATAATGGACAGGGCACTTGAGGCAGAACAGAGGCAGGAAGAGGAGGACTTCCTTGCCTCTCAAGGCCCCCTTTACCCAGACAGTGTTCCTTCTGTCCCACCCATCGCACAGGAAGAGGAGGAGGAGGAGGAGGAGGAGGAGGATTGTGTCAGCATGGAGGTGGAGGCTGGCACTCAGCATCATCAGCAGCAGTCTTTTAGGGATGATTTACAGTCCCAAGAAACCAGTGGACTTGTACGTGGCTGGGAGGAGGTGGCTGCGGATCATGTCGTCCTTAGTGACCCAGAGGACTCCGGAGCGAATGCCTCAGCAAACCTACGCTGCATGGCCTCCCTGATCCTGCAAAGTCTGCGGAAGGATCCTCGTATTCTTCGGATCAAGGAGAGGGACCATTACTGGCTGGCCACTCTCCTTGATCCACGGTACAAGGGTAAGGTTGCGGACCTTATGTTACCGTCGCAGAGGGAGCAGAGGATGAGACAACTCCGGGAGGCCTTGCAGAAAGGTCTGTGCAACGCGTTCCCAGAGACTGGGAGGTTACAAACTCCTGGTCCTGGACAACGAGTTGCTGAGGCTTCGGCCAGTCAAAGAAGGAGCGGTGGGGAAGGTGGCCGTCTGACCGATGCGTTCAGACAATTCTTTAGTCCGCAGCCCCAAAGTATGATCGGTTCCAGCAACCATCGCCAGCGTCTGATAAACATGGTGCAGGAATATCTAGGGGCAAGGTCAGACTTGGACACCTTCCCCACCGAAAATCCTCTGGCTTACTGGGTCTTGAGGATGGATCACTGGCCAGAGCTTGCACAGTATGCAATTGAGCTACTGGCCTGCCCTGCATCCAGCGTTCTTTCGGAACGCACATTCAGTGCTGCTGGAGGATTTGTCACGGATCACAGGGTGCGCCTGTCCACCGACTCGGTTGATCGACTGACTTTCATCAAGATGAACCAGTCTTGGATCACCACCAGCTACCACACACCTGATGCTGATATAACAGACTAATTGATTTTAACATGTCACATCCCTTCAAGACTGATGCTGATGCTGAGTGCCTGTGCTGTTATGTTGACTGGCTATCCTCCTCCTCCGAGTCCTCAATGATACGATTGATGATGATAGCTTGGAAGATCATTTTTGTTTATGGGTGCCGCCACCAGTGGCTAAGGCCCAATTTTTCAGCCCCTGTTTTACAGGGGCGTGTAATTACAATTTTTTTAGCAATAATTTGCCATAGGGCTCATTGCTGTGCTCCAAGTACAGTATCTGTGAGGGGTTGGAGTGTTGTGGCACCAGTGCCTAAGGCCCAATTTTTCAGCCCCTGTTTAACAGGGGCGTGTCATTACAATTTTTGAAGCAATACTTTGCAACAGGGCTCATTGCTGTGCTCCAAGTACAGTATCTGTGAGGGGTTGTAGTGTTGTGCCACCAGTGCCTAAGGCCCAATTTTTCAGCCCCTGTTCAACAGGGGCATGCAATTACAATTCTTGATCTAATAATTCACAGCAGGGTCCATTGCTGCACCCACCAAGAGTAACTCTGAGGGCTTACAGTCTTGTGGCAACGCCACCACCACCACCACCACGAAAGGCCCAATTTTTCAGCCCCTGTTCAAAAGGGGCATGTAATTACAATTCTTGATCTAATAATTCACAGCAGGGCCCATTGCTGCACCCACCAAGAGTAACTGTCAGGGCTTACAGTGTTGTGGCACCAGCACCACCATCAAAGCCCCAATTTTTACTACCACTGTTCAACAATTATATGTAATTAAAATTCCTGATATAATAGTTGACAGCAGGGCGTTCCAGCACCAACCAAGAGTATCTGAGTGCTTACAGTGTTGTGCCAACACCAACAACTAAGGGGCCTATTTCTGCAGAGTATATACGGCAGGTCCCTACTTTCAAACATCCAACTTACAAACGACTCCTACTTGCAAACGAAAGAAGACAACAGGAAGTGAGAGGAAATCTACCCCTAGAAAGGAAAATTCTCTCCTGTAAGAATAAATATGGGAGAAAGGGGTCTCATCTGTACTGATGCTTTATCAGCAATCCTTGTTTCAAGAAAAACACCACATTTCAAAAACAGTTGTCATTGGGACGGAAAGTGAGGTGAAATGTTCTGAACAGGGGCACAGACAGCAAAACAAATGTTACAGGGGTGATAACCCTTACCTATGTTTCCCAAAAAGTTTAAAAATAGATTTTTGGGCTGGAGCTACACTTCAACAATGTACCTGTTCAAAATTACAAACAGATTCTACATAAGAACAAACCTACAGTCCCTGTCTTGTATGCACCGCCTGTATACGGCTGTTCAGAGTATATAGGGCCTTTTTTATTTTATGTGCGGGGTTCCCCTTAATATCCATACAAGACCCAAAGGGGCTGGTAATGGGCTGGGGTAGGGGGGGGGGGGGGTCATGGGGTAGCTATGCCATTTTTCTTAAAGAATTTCATCCATATTACCGGGACCAGACATTACATTAAAGCCGCAAGCAGTTTTAAATGGCTTTTTTTTCCTTTAGAAGTGTCATTTTGTGCAGGGACAGTTCTAAACACGGGAAACACGTGGCACTTCACAGGCATACTTTAGACACCCCCCAGGTACGATATTTAAAGGAATATTTGACTTTTTTTTTTTCACTTTATGCATCATTAAAATGACTGCTCCCGAAAAACGACCGTTTTTAAAACTTCTTTTTGCATTGATACATGTCCCCTGGTGCAGAACCCGGGTTCCCAAACCCTATTTATGACAATAACATGCATAATAGTTGTTATAATTAGCACTTTAGAATTCGAACGTTCGCATCCATTGTATTTAATAGGGTTCTAATGTTCGTTCGAACTTTCGGTCCGTTCGCGGGTTCTGGTGCGAACCGAACCCGGGGGTGTTCGGCTCATCACTAATAACAACATGTGAATTACAATATGAATAAGCTTTGAATTTATTTTACTAAACAAATAATTCTGTTTATATAAATCCCCGGACTAAGAGCTCATTCACACAGGGACGACTTTGGATCCAACTTCAAGTCGCCCCAAGTCGCCTTAAGTCGCGCTGCATGAGAAAATCAATGTAAGTGAATGGAGCCGTCTTAATGTACACTACTGCAGTCGCTCCGACTTCAGAAAAGGTTCCTGTACTACTTCAATCCGACTTCTAAGCGGCTTGTAGGCAACTTGTACCCATTGATTTCAATGGAAGTGGCCTCAGAAGTCAGATCACTGTCTTAACAGAAGCAACAATACAGGAAGAGAACATACATTTCTCAGGCAAACCACTCCCTTCCCCCTCCCCCCCCCCCCACAGAGCTGATTCTTGTTTGATTGGCAACTTGAAGTTGCCTTGTAAGTTGCCTCACGTCGCGCTGTGATTCATACTCAAGTCGTGTCCAAGCTGCCTCCCAAAGTCGCGCTGGAAGTCGTGTTGCCCCTGTGTGAATGGGGTCTTAATATATTGTTATTCCTGCTATACTCTTTGGCCTGTGTGCCAGTAATGCTCCATGGCGTATTTGCATGTCATGGATTTATAATGAATAATGCTGTGCAAAGTTTGTTGTGTATGCACTTATCTTTCTGACTTTTCTGAAAATTATGGAAAAACAAAAAAAACAGGAAAAAATGTATGAAAAAAAAATCCAAGCCTGTGTTTTGATCTGGGTAGGGTGAGTGACTCAGGCAGGCTGGTATGACTCACATGCAGCATCTCTGTGACCTCCCCCTGCTTCTGGAACTTTCTGGAAGTTTCCAGAAGAATTGAAGTGAAGGTGATCAGGAGCTGTCTGAAGTATTCCGAGGGCCCTGATCAATACCCGACAGATAGGTTGGCAGGCCCCTTTAAACACTCAGGGTCAGCACAGCTGGGGCAGTGGAGTTAGAGTGGAAGCTGGAGATGTAGTGTTAGGAGGCTGTCAGAGACCCTTGATTGTAACCCCTAGTCTGGGGGGGGGTAGCTCGGGCATGGAAGGGACTCTCTTCATGACACACAAAGGAGCCCTAACCAGTGGCATGGGAGCAGGTGTGAGGACAGCTGGAGGAGAACACTGCTGGGCTAATATCCAGGGAAGAAGATAACCAGGTGGGCTGGTGAGTAAGACAGTCGAGAGGACTGAAAGGTACCCTGACAGTACTGGCTGAAAGCAGTCTCGGATGGATGCAGAGTCAGTCTGGGAGAACTGTAGAAGTTTAGCCAGGAGGGCTAGTGAAAAGGGCAGCTGCAGCCAGGAGGGCTGGCAGTGCCAGAAGTGGTGGTGCTCGGATCACTAGCCACAGGAAGGATAGCTGGGCACTAGGACTTTGCTACACATACAAGGGGCCCGTGGTTCCAGCGTATAATGGGCTTTTGCTAATCTAATTGAGCTTTTTTTGTCAGATCATCCAACAGTGTGCCAGTTGGTCCTTGGAGTAATAGTGCCTCAAACAAGTTGTCAGGACCTGGGCTTGAACCTGGGACCTCGTCAGTGTCTGCCGTTGACTCTTCCCACTGAGCTATCTGGGATGCTGGACAGCTCCCTGCCTGATCTGCTGGACAAACCTGATCCAATGGACAACCCTGCCTTGAGTCTTGATTACTTTTGAACCTTGAACTCCTTGCTCCTCCCATGAACTTCCTATAAAAGCCTTGTCTCAGCACTTCCTCTTTGACAGGTTATTGTGCCTTCCCTGCCAGTGTCTTGCTGCTGTCTTTCCTGCTGCCATGTGTGCCAACAACAACTCGTGATTGACCCTTGGCTTGTTCCTGGACTTCTCTACTGCCTGATCCCAATCTGCAACCACCCGTGTTTGACCCTCGGCCTGTTCTTTGACCACTCTACTGCTTGATCCCAACCTGCAGCCACTCGTGGTTGATTCCTTGGCTTGTTTTCTGACCACGCTGCTGTTTCATGCTTGTCTGTTTATCCGCTATTGGACCCCGGCTTGCTCACACCCTGGTGGGGCAAACTTGAGGACCGCGACCTGGTACTAGCTTGCAGCTAAATCCATCTCCACCATCAGGAGCTCTGGGGAAAACCAGCTAGTACTTAGACTCCGCACCTCAGGTGAGCCTGTGTCATCTGCCAGAAGTGACTGCCTGTATACCTGTCCTGCAACTGCTATAGCAACTGGTCTTCAAGCCCGACTCCTGATCGTGACAGAATAACCTGCCCTAAAACATGGAGGCTGCTATAGCAAATGCTGTGGCTCCTTTCAGGCAGCAAATTGCGGATCTGCAGGAGTTTGGTTTCACCTACCAAGAAAAATTTGCTGAACTGGAAAGTGTGGTGAAAGGGCAACGCAAAGAGATCCATGCTCTGCAAAAACAATTTCTGGACCTACGTTCCCGAGATGATGCTAATGCACATATGCCTCACCCACCCGCCATTACAGAGGTTTTCTTAACCAGTGTCGCATATATTTCCAAATGCGACCCGCTGCATTCACTTCTGAAAAACAGAAGGTAATGTTTGTTATCAACCTCCTGACTGGAGAAGCCCTAGCCTGGGCATCCCCTTATATAGAACAAGACAGTGCCACGCTGAATAATTTCCAGACCTTTAAGGCTGCGATGAATCAGGTTTTTGATGATCTCAATCGCTGTGCTACTGCTGAAGCAAAGTTGCATACTTTATGGCAGGGTAAACGTTCTGTTGCTGAGTACACAGCTGAATTCAGACGTTGGATCACAGATACTACTTGGAACCCAGCAGCGCAAAAAAGTCAGTACCGCCAAGGGCTTTCTGAACAGGTAAAAGATGAACTTGCCAGAGTGGAGATTCCTAATGATCTTGAGGCCTTCATCCAACTATGTTTCCGAATTGATCAAAGACTTACAGAAAGAAGGAAAGAGAGACTGGGAATGTTTGGAAGCAATGGTTGCATGCTTTTCTCTGCTAGTCAATTTGTTCAGAAGGATCCAAGAGTTTCTTCAGATTCTGACACGGCTGAACCTATGCAGGTTGATGCAATTAAGAGATCCATTTCTACTCAGGAGAAAGAGAGAAGACGTTCAGAAAACCTGTGTTTATATTGTGGAGACTCTGGGCATTACGCAGTTAACTGTCCGAACAAGGTTAGAAGAACAATTGCGGCGACTGATGTGATTTTGCCTGAACAAATAAACTCTATTACCCAGTCAATCTGGAAGAAGTGACATCACGGTCACGAAACGCGTCATGTCCGACGCAGTAGTTCAGAGCCTGGACTAGTCCCCCCATGTCTCCCCTAACCTTCCAGTAAACATCTCCGTTCTAACCACTGGCAAACCTGCACAGAGATTTCCAAGGAACCTTGAGGATATGCCCATTGCCCCCAGTGGCTGAATTAAGGACTGCACTAGCTTTGAAGCTCCTTTCCCCGTGTGGATCTAGACGTTGTCTCCAGCTGATGAGACTCCAAGCGCTGCATAGCCAGCCCGTGTCGGCAACACGTGACCCGAAGGAGAGACGCTCCCCACGCGGCACATGATCTGAGGACCTTCCCTTCACAAGCTGGGCACAAATACAGCGAGTATGCCTGAAGCAGAATGTGAGTGACGGAAGGAACTTTGGACTGATCCACAGGACGGGTAAGCCAGTGAGTTATCATACGGTTACCCGCCATGTCAAACCACACCGCACCACTCAGCAACTCGCATTGAACATATCTCCAGTCCTCAGGCACAAACATTCCTCACCTAGGAAAACCCAGGATATATCCTTAGTCCCCATGCAGAGATATCTCTCAAAAGGACATACCCTATAGATATCTCTCTATACAATCTTCTGAAAAACATCCAAATGTTTGTCTCTCATGTCAGTCTACTCAGATACAAAAGCCTATAGAATGAGGATACATACATCCATACGCAGTGCTTTTCTTCTCTTTGAGATATTTCAGAGCCTTTAGGATTATCCATAGTATTTTCAGCAACCATTTATGCGGACTATCTTTAAGCTTGATTCCAATGATGATTCAGGAACTGTCATGCTGATACTTCATCCATGATTTTTTCCAATATATATTCCGCATGAACTTTCCTTGATTCTTTCCATTATTCAGCAGGTTTTCCAGTTTCTGTCATAAATTTATGTCCGGATATAAGGTGTTTACAGCTCTCACAGAGTTCAGATAGGAGTAGTGGGGGGTTGTAGTCCTCTCTGCCATCTTTTTTAGATGTTTGTTTTCTAACAGTGCACTGTGCATGTGTATTGATGTAAAGTTTTAATACATTTATGTATAGTCACGGGAGAAACTCCTTTCTCCTCTATGACCTAGGTCATTCAGTTAGGATGAAATGTGTACTCTCAATTTTTGTAGCATCCAACCAATAAAGTCTATTTTTCACTATTACCCATTAGAATTGTAGTTGATTCTCCATATAACCTTAGTTGGGAACAATCTCAACACTCCCTTCCTCCTCTACCCCAGCCCCCTTTCCCCAATCCCTCACAATATTTATCAGCATTTACGGTTAGGAGGATCCCGTTTTTTTACAAACGAATCATCTTTTGGTTAACAAATACTATTACCCCACAGTGAATTGGGCATTTTACACCCCCCTTTTTTTGTACCCAGTCAATCTCCCCATTGATTCTTGAAGAGAATAAAGTCAATTCTGTACTATCCCATTTTATCATCCCTGATAAACGCATCTCTGATGGTATAGAAATTCCTTGCTCTGCTATGCTGGACTCTGGGGCTGGGGGTAACTTTATGGACATAGACTTTGCCCACAGTAATAATATCCAAACAAGAAATAAGTCTGCTCCTATCGATATGGAGACGGTCGATGGTTCACCCTTTACTTCAGGACCTGTTACCCATGAGACAGACCCATTGGTACTGCAATTTGAGGCTAATCATCATGAGACCATCAGTTTTCAGCTGATTACTTCACCTAAATTTCCCGTCATCCTGGGCATTCCTTGGTTTTCCACCCATAATCCCTCCATCAACTGGGAAGCACGGATTATAAACTTTACATCCCCCCATTGCGAGGAATTCTGTAGAGAACCTTGTCAAACAAGTTCTTTGCTGGTCAAGGAATCACAGGTGGATGTTGTTACTACGCAGTCATATGACAACCTGCCTTCACAATATCATGAGTTCCGGGATGTCTGTGATAAGAAGAATGCCGATCAGTTACCTCCTCATCGCCCATATGATTGTCCCATTGAACTGCTCCCAGGGGCTGAAATACTTTTTGGTCGCCTTTTCAATCTTTCAGAACCCGAATTAAAAGTTCTCAGGGAATGGATTGATGAGAATTTAGAGAAGGGCTTCATTAGACCCTCAACGTCTCCTGCAGGGGCAGCCCTGTTCTTTGTTGCAAAGAAAGATTCCACCTTGCGTCCATGCATTGACTACCGTGACCTTAATAAAATCACTATTAAAAACCGCTATCCACCTCCTTTAATTTCTGAAATGTTGGAAAGACTCCGCTCTGCCAAAGTCTTCACAAAACTAGACTTACGGGGGGCATATAACCTCATCCGCATGCGTCAAGGAGATGAATGAAAACCGCCTTTAGAACCAGATATGGCCATTTTGAGTCCCTGGTTATGCCTTTTGGCCTCTGCAATGCCCCTGCCACTTTCCAACACTTCATCAATGATGCTTTTCGAGACCTATTGGACCAGTTTGTGATTGCTTATATGGATGATATTCTCATATTTTCTAATAACCTGGAGGAACATCGCAAACATGTTTGCACTGTCTTTGAAAGGCTAAGGAAGAACCAACTTTATATTAAATTGGAGAAATGCGAGTTTGAACGAACCCAGATGCAGTTCTTGGGATATATTATTTCTCCTAAAGGAGTAAGCATGGATCCTGAGAAGATCAAAGCAGTGGTGGATTGGCCTGCTCCTAGTAATGTTAAAGAGATACAACGATTTGTTGGTTTTGCCAACTTCTACAGAAAATTCATAAGAAACTTCTCTAAAGTGATAGCACCAATTACACAGCTGACAAAGAAAGGGATGCCCTTTGTGTGGTCAGCTGAGGCACAGACTGCTTTTATTAAGCTAAAGACTCTTTTCACTTCTGCACCAATATTGGTACATCCCGATCCTGAAGTTCCATTTATAGTGGAAGCGGATGCCTCAGACTCTGCTGTGGGAGCTATCCTTTCTCAGCAAAAAGGAGAAAAGAAGCAGCTTCATCCTTGTGTGTATTTCTCTCGCTTAATGTCATCAGCCGAAATAAATTATGATATCGGGAATAAGGAATTACTGGCAATTAAGGAAGCCTTTTCTGAATGGAGGCATCTGCTGGAAGGGGCTAAGCATCCAGTAACTGTTCTCACTGATCATAAAAATCTAGAATTCATTCGCTCTGCCAAGAGGATGTCTTCTAGACAAGCACGTTGGTCACTGTTCTTTTCCCGGTTTAATTTTATCATCTCGTATCAACCTGGGTCAAGGAATAGTAAGGCCGATGCATTATCAAGAATGTTGACTGAACCATGCCAGGAAGACAACCCTGAATGTATGATTCTGCCTCAAAAGAACTTCATAGGGGCACGGGTTTAAAGACATTCTTGAGTTTCCTAAAGGAGGGGTATGAAAATTACCCTCTTCTCAATCATCCACCTGCGGATATTAACCTTGTGTACAAGAATGGCTTTTGGACTTATGCACATAGTCTCTATGTACCTGAATCTGCTCGGATTGAAGCCCTCAGGTTGGTTCATGACTCAAAACTTGTTGGGCATTTTGGGATTTCCAAAACAGAAGAGCTCTTGTCACGTTCATTTTGGTGGCCCAGCTATAAGAAGGACGTCAAACACTATGTGGCCTCATGCCTGACCTGTGCACGCAGTAAGACTCCCAGAGCTTCTCCTTTGAGGTTGCTCCAGCCACTCCCTGTTCCATCAAGACCATGGGGCTCAATTTCTATGGACTTTGTGGTAGATTTACCTCCCTCAAGAGAAATGACTACTATCTTGGTTATTGTTGACCGTCTCACTTAGATAGCTCATTTTATACCTGTTTTTGAACCTGGTACCTCGTCGGTGTCTGGCGTTGACTTTTCCCACTGAGCTATCTGGGATGCTGGACAGCTCCCTGCCTGATCTGCTGGACAAACCTGATCCAATGGGCAACCCTGCCTTGAGTCTTGATTACTGTTGAACCTTGAACTCCTTGCTCTTCCCATGAACTTCCTATAAAAGCCTTGTCTCAGCACTTCCTCTTTGCCAGGTTATTGTGCCTTCCCTGCCAGTGCCTTGCTGCTGTCTTTCCTGCTGCCATTTGTACCTACAACCACTCGTGATTGACCCTTGCCTTGTTCCTGGACTTCTCTACTGCCTGATCCCAATCTGCAACCTTCAGCTTTTATACATGTACCTTCAGCTGAACAAACTGCTGAGTTAATGCTTTGAGAAGTATTTAAACTACATGAAATTCCTAACGATGTGGTGTCTGACAGAGGAGTGCAGTTTACTTCAAAATTTTGGAAAAACTTTTGTTCAGCCTTAGGTGTAACAGTTAATCTGTCTTCTGCTTTTAATCCCCAGTCTAATGGTCAGACTGAGAGGACCAATCAAACCTTAGAGCAGTACCTTTGATGTTTTGTCAGTTATCTTCAGGATGATTGGGTGGATTATCTTCCTACAGCAGAGTTTGCATATAACAATTCTAAACATAGCTCCACTTCTCAAAGTCCTTTTTATTTAAACAACGGGTATCATCCAGTTTTTTATTCCTGATCTCCCTATCTCAACTCCAATTCCTTCTGTTACCCACAGATTAACTACATTGCAGGAGATTCATGAAAAATTGATCAAAACTTTGAAGGAGGCTCAGGAATGTTACAAGAAGGCTGCTGATAGACATTGTAGATCACTTCCTACCTTTCATGTGGGTGACAAAGTTTGGTTATCAACCAACAATTTGAAGGTCCAGGTTCCGTCTGCAAAGCTGGGCCAGAAGTTTGTAGGACCATTCAAGATTTCTGCTCAAATCAATCCGGTTATCTTTCGCTTAAAACTTCCTGATAGTATAAAAATTCACCCTGTTTTTCACATGTCACTCCTTAAACAATTTAATGAAAATCCCTTTTCTGGAAGAACTCTTCCACCTCCTCCACCTGTTGAGGTACAGGGTGAAGTAGAATTTGTGGTGGAGAAAATTATTTATTCCAGGATCTTTAGAAACAAACTACAATATCTGGTCCAATGGGAAAGATATGGGCCAGAAGAAAATTTTTAGGAGCCTCAGGAGAACGTTGATGCCCCTAGATTAACAAGAGAATTTCACCAGAGGTTTCCTCACAAACCAAGCCCTAAGACGTCCAGAAGACGTCCTGAGAGGATGGGAGCACTCTCAGGACCTGGGCTTGAACCTCGGACCTCGTCGGTGTCTGGCGTTGACTCTTCCCACTGAGTTATCTGCGATGTTGGACAGCTCCCTGCCTGATCTGCTGGACAAACCTGATCCAATGGACAACCCTGCCTTGAGTCTTGATTACTGTTGAACCTTGAACTCCTTGCTCCTCCTATGAACTTCCTATAAAAGCCTTGTCTCAGCACTTCCTCTTTGCCAGGTTATTGTGCCTTCCCTGCCAGTGCCTTGCTGCTGTCTTTCCTGCTGCCATTTGTACCTACAACCACTCGTGATTGACCCTTGGCTTGTTCCTGGACTTCTCTACTGCCTGATCCCAATCTGCAACCACCCGTGTTTGACCCTTTGCCTGTTCTTTGACCACTCTACTGCTTGATCCCAACCTGCAGCCGCTCGTGATTGATTCCTTGGCTTGTTTTCTGACCACACTGCTGTTTCATCCTTGTCTGTTTATCCGCTATTGGACCCCGGCTTGCTCACACCCTGGTGGGGCAAACTTGAGGACCGCGACCTGGTACTAGCTTGCAGCTAAATCCATCTCCACCATCAGGAGCTCTGGGAAAAACCAGCTAGTACTTAGACTCCACACCTCAGGTGAGCCTGTGTCATCTGCCAGAAGTGACTGCCTGTATACCTGTCCTGCAACTGCTATAGCAACTGGTCTTCAAGCCCGACTCCTGATCGTGACACAAATATTGTGCTGGAGGAGCTGAAGTGAGTTGTGTATCTGCAAGCAAGTTTGTGCAGGAGGCAGAGGGGAAGTGTACATATGGACTGCACATACAGTGGAACCTTGGATTATGAGCATAATCCTTTCCAGGAGAATGCTCGTAATCCAAAGTACTCGCATATCAAAGCGAGTTTTCCCATTGAAGTCAATGGAAATGAAAATAATTTTTTCCGCATTGACTTCAATGGGATGCAGTACCGCATTTGGCCTGAGGTGGGGGGCGCCGAAGAGCCTTGGAAACGGCCGAAAAGGCCAGAGAACACGTCGGCTGACCTCGGCAAACCTCGGAAAGACTTTGTTCCTGAGATTTGCCGAGGTCAGCTGTGCTGTCCTCCGGCCTTTCCATCCATTTCCGAACGGCGCCGATCAGCTGAGATCAGCGTTTGGCTCTGCTCGGCTCCGGCGCCCCCCACCTCAGGCCAAACGCGGTACTGCACCCGCTTTGGCCTGAACCGTGCTTGTTTTGCGAGACAACACTCGCAAACCGAGTCACGATTTTTAAAAATACAGTGCTCGTATTGCGAAATGCTCGTTAACTGCGTTACTCCCAATCCGAGGTTCCACTGTAGTAGTGTCTCTGAAGATTCCTTTTGCTGAAAAGTCAAGTGGGCATTCCATAATACCCCAATCCCTACCCAAGTTTATCCCCCTCAAAAAACATAAAACAAAGCACTGGACTGTTCTTTGACTCAAGTGTTCTGTGAAGATGCGGTATGCCTGGCTGTGCAGGTTGGGGGATCCTTTACACTTGTGGCTCCTTAGGGGGTGTGCTACACTTTTAAGGTGAGTGGATACTAAATATGGGGGTTCATGAAGAGATTGTTTGAACAACACAGAGGGACAAGCTTCTACCATGCCACTGAGTAGGGGATTTATTGCACTTAGTATTGTGGGAGACTTGATTTTCACATGTTGCACCTGATTAAAGGGAATAGGGGCACCCAAGCATATGCTCTCCTGTGCCGCTGGTCTGAGTGTCCATTCAGACATTGAGCCATGGCTCTGCCCCGCCTCCTCTCTCTCCTCATTGGCTCACTGACTGTGATTGACAGCAGGGGGAGCCAATGGCCCCCCTGTTTTCTCAGACAATGAGGAGGGAGAGTCCCCAGAGAGCCGATTTTCTTGTGCACATCGCTGGGTGGAGAAGAAGCTCAGGTAAGTATTAGGGGGCACTGGGGGGATGCTGAACACAGAAGGTTTTTTACCTACATGCATAGAATGCATGAAGGTAATAAACCTTCAGCCTTTAGAATCACTTTAAGCTAACATAATTTTAACATTTGATGTCTTCTTCAGAATAAAACCTCTGATTGATCAATGAGCACCTGGAATATGATTTTAGCTTTGGAAGTTTTCATATCAAGATCTGGCAAGGGTTGTCTCTGCAGCATTGTATGGGGAAGCCAAATAGTCCCTTGTGGCAGCAGTTTTCAAAGAAATGTATACAAGGAGAACATTTTTATATTAGGTCCTATACAGAAAATACCCTTTAAAATTAAGTCAACTTACCACTTAAAATGTGAACTTACTGAGAACATGCTCTCATCAACTTTAAATAATATTAAAAATGAATTTAGAATAAACCAACAAAATGTGT
Organism: Rana muscosa; assembly: GCA_029206835.1. Taxonomy (NCBI): domain Eukaryota; kingdom Metazoa; phylum Chordata; class Amphibia; order Anura; family Ranidae; genus Rana; species Rana muscosa. The sequence continues at coordinate 35,139,470 of CM055116.1, read as the reverse complement.
TTATTAATTTAGACAGAATCATCTACATACAATATATTTAACGTGAACCTGACACTAAGATAATGACATTGCAATCAGCTTCTAAAAGATCTTTTTGGAAGGTAAGGAGTGAAATCTTCCCTCTCTTGAAAAGCGATGGGTGTCTTTGGTATCTCACAGTTTAGAATGTTTTGGATACTTTGTCACCCTCTGGTCACTGTGCTTCATCCTCACTAAGTGACTACATTGTTCGGTAGTGATGATTTAATGTCTGGTGGGAGGAAACACTGCACCCAGCAGGGGACAAGATTTCCAACAAACCCAAAGTGTCTGATATCAGCGGTGTCCAGAGCAAAAAATAAACTCACCTTTCAAAGGAGAGGTGAGTATTAAATGTCCAAATTTAACAGTGTTCATTTTCTTTTTTTTTTTTTGGATCTGGTAAAATAATACAGTTGAATAATTTAGAGGCAATCCGGAAAATCTTTTCCCAGAATCTACGCACGAGTGGACACTGCCACCAGATGTGCATATAGGTTCCTTTATCTGGACAACCGCAAAAGAAGAGATCTGAGCTGTTTGCTGTAAATTTGGCTAACCTGGCGGGAACCAAATACCAACGAGAGAGTACTTTATATGATGTCTCTGTTGCTAATACATTTGTAGAAGAAGAGCTAGTGTTAGACCAAATATTTGTCCAAGTCTTATTATCAATTTTACAGTTGAGATCTGATTCCCACTTAGCAACATAAGAGGGTAAGATTGTATTTGATTTAGTGATCAATTGAGAATAAATTATCGAGATGTGACCTTTAGCATGTGGTTATTTTAGGCATATTCTTTTAAATTTGGTAATATTGTGTAGAGTATCACTAGAATTAAGGAGAGGATCATAAAAAAATTTGATTTGCAAATATCTGATAATTTCTGATTTGGGGAGTCCATAAGTCTCGCATAGTTCTGGAAAAGGTCATATTGTGGTTGTTGATGTTAAGTTATATAGACACGTAATGCCAACCTTAGACCAAACTTTAAAAGTTCTTGGAAATATCCAAGCTGGATAAAAGGCCGGGTTTTTATGAAAGGAAAGAAGCGGTTTATGTGGAGATTGTAGACCATGTGAGCTTTTGTGCCTTTCCCATAATGATAAAGAATGTTTAGAGATTGGATTCTTTAAAGTTCTACGATCTGAAGAACGTAGCTATAAAATATTATTTGTAGGAAGTGTGTCGAAGTCTATTGCTTCAATAAGTACCCACAAAGGGGTCTCCGTGGTCGAGTGATATTTTGATAATTGTGCCAGTTGAGCTGCTTTATAATAAGTTGCAAAGTCTGGAAATCCCAGACCACCCATCAATTTGGGTAGGATTAAGGTTTTTTTGGGCAGCCAAGGTTTTTTCTTACCCCAAGGGAACTGTGTTACTTTTTGTTGGATCCATCCAAAAAAATAAGCAGGAATATGGATTGGAAGAGTTCTAAAAAGATATAAAAACTTGGGGAGTATAGTCATTTTTGTTATGTTCATTTTTCCGAACCAAGAAATCGGTAGGGCAGACCAGTCAGATAACAAACTTGTGATGCTTTTCAATAAAGATGGATAATTGGCAGCAAATAATTTTGAGGGAATGGCCATAAATTGAATACCTAAATATGGTAGGCTGCCATCTACCCATTTTAAGGGTAGCGAGTTCTGTATATTCTGTTTTACCATTTCAGTGAGTGAGATGTTCAATGCCAAGGATTTTTGGTTTTTAACTGTAAGGCATGAAATATGTGAGAACTCATGTAATACCAGCATAAGATTCGGGCCGAAACCTGTGGTGAAGATAAAAATAGGAGTATGTCATCCGCAAATAAACATATTTTGTGATGACATCCACCTAATTCAATACCCGTGATTGTTGGTTCCATCCTTATTTTTTGTGCCAAAGGTTCGATAAGTAAAGCGAATAATAATGGCGAGAGAAGACATCCTTGACGTGTCCCTCTCTGTATATCAAACTCTTCAGATTTGTAACCAGCATATTTGATGTAAGCTTTGGGTTTGTGATATAATGCAGAAATCCATCCCACAAAATGTGGGCTAAAGCTCCATTTTCTGAGTGTGAAATTCATTTAAGACCATGATACTGTGTCAAATGTTTTCTTAATGTCAAGAGAAAGAAAGCACGAGGGGATTTGATGAGTTTTAGCGGCATGTGACAAAAGGGCAGCATGTCTGATATTATCGCCAGCTTGTCTAATGGGGATGAAACCAGCTTAATCTGCTAGCTAGAACCTTAGCTAGAAATTTTAACATCAATATTTAAAAAAGAGATGGGGCGATAGTTTTACCAAACTGAGTCATCTGTCTGCGGTTTGGGAAGCATGCAGATAATCGCAGTCAAAGTTTCCTTCCTAAAAGAGTGATTACCCAAAAGACAATTGAAAGTATTTGTTAAAACCGGTGATAGGATATCTGCAAAAGTTTTATAATAAAGAGCAGAAAATCCATCAGGACCAGGTCGTTTGTTCACTTTCACATTTTTAATAGCCTCGGATACCTCTTCACCAGACACCGGTTCCTCCATCATTTCCAATTGCGTCTTGGACAATGTAGGAAGGGACATTTGTGAAAAAAGTCATTTGCCTTAAATTGATTCAACTCGTTATCAGATGAGTATAGACTTTTTAACTGTGTCTTGAATTTTTGTAGGATTTTCACTGGGTTGGTAGAGTATACATCCCTTGATAGTTTAAGGCGGATGGGTTTGGTAGTATTATGGCAAGATCTCAATGTTCGGGCTAGAAGCGTAGTTGGTTTATTCGCATTCATGTAATAGTTATGTTTTGATCTTTTAAATGTTTTATCCGCTGACTCAGTAAAGAATAAATCGAATTCCAATTTGGCTTTGTCTAATTTTAATCGGGATGATAGTGAGGGGTTTTGCTGAAATGCCATATGACAGGAATTAAAATTTGTTTCTAGAGTGTGATACATGGCTTTTCTTCCTCTATTACATAGATTAGCTTGGCGTAAACATGTTCCACGGAGAACAGGCTTGTGAGCTTCCCATAAATAGTTGGGGAAATGTCGGGTGTGGAATTAAATTTTAAATACTCCTTGAGTGCAATTTCAATATTTTGTTTATATAATGGGTTTCTGAGCAGAAAGTCTCTAAGTAACCACGTTGGGTCACGTGATTTTGATATTGTAGATGCTATAGTATTGAAGATTGCACAATGATTAGACCAGGGGTTGGGAACAATTTTGTAATTAAAGATTTCCAGCGTCATGCCTATGGAAATAAAAATTCGGTCAATTCTTGAGAATGACCGGCAGGGGTAGGAATAGTGTGTATATTGTCTCTCGGTTGGGTTGAATTCACGCCAGGAGTCTACTAGGTTATATTTTGCAATTAATTTTGAAAAAGATTGTTTATCTGACTTTTGGGATTGTGGAATTGGTGATTTATCCAGAAAGGGAAGTATAGTCTGGTTAGAATTTCCACCTAATATTAAAGTACCTATTTTATAAGAATCAATGACTTGTAGCAGATGGGATAGGAAAGAATTAGGTTGTTTATTGGGGGCATAATACGACACGATGGTGATAGCAGAGTCCAATAAATGCCCAGTGAGAATCAGATATCGGTCTTCTGGATCTTTGATCTCTTTTGTTATTGAAAATGGGGCACTACGGTGGAATGCTATAAGCACACCACATTGCTTTGTAGAGGCCAAAGCCGTAAAGACTTGTGGATAGGATCTGCTAAAGAATTTGGGGGTGGATAGTGGTGGAAAATGTGTTTCTTGGAGGTACAGTGTTCATTTTCAATACACTAGCAAAATATGCAAAATAACAATAATAGAGATATTGCTATAACTATTGCTAACCCAGTGTTGCTCCATACATATTAGTGGATAGCTTTTTTTGTATTCAGGTCAGGTCTGAACAGAATTATGTAACATTTTGGGAAAAATATACAGCCAAGAAGTCCAATACTTGAGGTTATTATTGCATTGTATTATATACTTGGCCTCATTGAAACTGTCAGGTAATGTCCTGGCTAAATTAGCAATATTGAAACTCACAGCTGCCAGAAGCCCCATATATCCCAGGACAGAGTATAAGCCGATAACTGAACCCTCATTACACTGAATGATGATCTTCCCCTTATAGGAGTGAGTGTCTCGATCCTGGAATGGTGGAGAAATAGACAACCAAGTGACACAGATTATTACTTGAACCAGAGAGAAGACACACATGATACAATTGGGCAGTTTGGCTCCCATCCATTTCCTCCAGGGACTCCCAGGTTTGGTGGCTTTAAAAGCAATACACACCATGATACTTTTGGCAAGTAGAGAAGAGACAGCAACGGAGAAGATGACACCAAAATAGGTTACACGCAGCATGCAGGTTACATCTACTGGATGGGCGAGGAACAAGAAGACACAGAGGAAGATCAGCATGATGGAGACCAGGAGAAGATAGCTCAGGTTCCGGTTATTAGCTTTAACAATGGGAGTGTCCTGGTAATGTATAAATATACCCAATATTAAACCAGTCAGAAGACAACAGAGGATGGAGACAGCTGAAAATACTGAAACAATGGGATCATCAGTGTAAGAGAGGAATCCCACCACTTTTGGAACACACCGATCCTTCTTTTCATTTGGCCAATCTTCATCAGGACATTTCATGCAGTTTTCACTGTCTGTAGGAAGAAAAATACAAACACAATGAGCATCTGTGTCAGAGTTTCTGAGAAAACAATTTGTATTGTGTTGCATCAGAGCCAGCAACTGAATTTCCATCAAAGCTGTGAGTGAAAAAAAAATATGATAAATAATAAATACAATATAAATATAATATAAATTTAATAACTTGACAACCGTATCACTCACTTACTTGTATTGCGGCAAGGCAGCTCTACTGTGCTGGACCACGTACTAGATATGTGATCTGTGCTCTCAAGAAGGAAGCGCAGATCACATACTTCAAAATATCAGTTGTATTTAACATCTGATTATGGGAACAGAAACCACAATTACTATTAGAATTAGAGAAAATATGTCCATCCTGCCTCTTTGATCTTTTGTAATTCTTACAAACAAAAGCAAACATTGATTTGACCCTATTGATTACTAGAACAATGCATGAACATTCGGAAATCTGATTTTTTTTAAACAAAAATACATTTATGACTCAGTGTTGGGCAATAGCAGAGACAACTGCTGTAAGAAGAGGCCTCCATAAGGAAAACTTGGGCAGAATGACAAATTGTTAAAAAATCTTAACATGATACTAAACAGAAAAGTGTTAATTGCCATTTTCATTCACATAAATCATATATAATATGCCGGGGGCATGGCCTGACCGAGCCTGAAGATGGACTCTTGACGCCAGAGCTCCCGCCGCCACTGGTTAAAGCTACCCATTACTGGAGATAATCTCTCCCTTAAACTCGTCTAAATCATGGGGACAGCATCCCGCAACTCATCTGCGTCCCAATCTCGCTCCCCTGGGAACAGAACAGGAGCCTCAGCCAGAATATCCCTGAAATGTTCTGGACCCCCAGAGGGAATATGGCATCTTCCCACCATGGTCACTCACAGACAACGGCTCCAACGCTGACAGGGACGCTGTCCGTTCCACCCTCAGTTGTCTCCACGGGCATGAGAGGAATAGAGGTCCCCCCTCAACCCTAGTTAAGCCTACATGACCTCCGAACTATTGCCGTGGACATAAAAGACACCCTCTCGGCCGCCATTTCTAAACTCCGGCTAGATATCCATGTGCTCACTGACAGAGTGTATGAGGTGGAAAAAGTGACAGAACGCCATGATACAGTACTCCGTTGGGCCACTAATCGCATCGACACCCACACCTTACAGCTACGGGACATGCAACGCCACATGGAAGACCTCAATAACAGGGGCAGGCGACATAACCGAGTCAATCAAGGGGGGAAAGATATCCACCGCGATTGTGGGCTTGTTTAACGGTCTGCTCGATAGAACCCCTCAGTCAGCAATTGAGATGGAGAGGATTCATCGAGCCTTGAGGCCTAAAGGAAGAGACATGGACCCTCCCAGAGACAATATTTGCTGCATAGTTGATTTCAGCTGAAGGAAGAAATTCTGTGACAAGCGAGAAGCTGACCACAACTGACTCATGATGGAGTGAACATACAAATATATCAAGATCTCTCGGGCATTACATTACAACACCGCAGAGACCTGAAACCCCTACTTGATGCCCTGCGTACTAGAGGGATTCAATACAAATGGAAGTTTCCTTTCTGCCTGTCAGTCTCCTCACAGGGCACTACTGAAAGTGCCGGAAGATCTGCCCCACTTTTGTGAGATATTAGGCATCCCCATGGTGGATGCCCCAAACTGGTATGCGGATTTTCGCCGCCCCACAGTCAGGAAACCCTCAACACATGTGGAACCCATAGATGCGCAAGACACCAGATAACTCAGGAGAAGGTCTTCCTCAGGACAGACAACATGCTTTGTCCCGCAACATCCACCAGGTTCACAACACCTCCAATTCGCCAAGATCCAGGAGAGCTCGTTGGGACCGCTGAGCTCTCTTCAGGTACCCCTGCTGCTTACTCATAGTTAGCAACGTTTGGCTCCCTTGACTTTAGTTTTACTGTTGGTGCAAGTTTACCAGAACCTGACACTCTCATTGACCACAATTGCCATCTGCTCAACCTTCTGTGACTTTCATTTAAGCTCAGTTCCCTATTGCTACCTAGATACACCAGTTGATACAGGCCTGACTGAAATGCTCAACGAGGGCGCAAAACGTATGCTAACTGTGTCCAAACTACAAGCCCCATAATGCCCTACGGCCGGCTACATTGGACTGACCATAAGAGAGGACACTGCAGCTTACCTCAGGTGACAAATCATTCGGTGATGCACCATTCAGACTGTGACAACTCTCATCACTGGAAGGAAGTAACAGATGCCTCACCTTGGAACATCACTTCTTCAGCACCTACCCAGGCGGACCCTGACACTAGCGGGCCTTCCCCGGACCGGTTCACTGATCTCCAGTGGCACAACGTCTGCCCCCTATCCCAGGTAATAGACACTGTGGGCTACTCATACCACTCCTCTCCTTCCATTCACTGATACGCTGGTTGCCTCACCCACGACGGCACTCGGACTATTGTTGCTACTATAGACGGGACTGAGACAACACCTTTCTGCTTTTCTTCCCCTAATTGCCCCATGCTGCTAGAGCATTACGGAAGGAAGAATTACCAACCTGCTGCACCGGCAATACACACACCGGAACTACTACCTGGCACCCATAAGAACTGCTACCAGACTTTTCTGAGCTCAGACTGCAAGCTTTCCGTATGGCTACGTGGTCTACATAGGTAATCTGTTTATCACTTGCACCCCAGTAGTTCTCGTTATATGGTTCCCTAGGATTATATCAGTTATAGATATTGGGGGTTGGTATGTTTTGTTTAATATGTTTCTTATATTTACTGTTTTTTATGGCTCCCTGGACCAACTTAGACCTTGGACTTCCCGTCGTAACTCTCCCTAAGAGCTCCCAATGGAAATTCCTAACCCCACACTGCTACTACGCTGGGATGGAGTATACCGGTAATTACTATCACAAGCTTTCAATCCTATCAATTAGGCAGGGAATGTATATCAAGTGCTATCCCTCTGCATGACTCACTACCACATGAAGGCTGTATCCCTTTTTATAGATTTCGGCCTCGTACACACGACCGATTTTCTCGTCCAAAACAGTCAAGAAAAGTGCCGCGAGAGTTTTTTTGTCTAGAAAAACGTTCGTGTGTATGGTTTTACGACGAGAAACTTGCCGAGAATCTCGACGAGAAAATAGAGAACCTGCTCTCTATTTTCTCGTCAGGATTCCAGATTTCCTCGTCGTGTTTCTCGTCGGCCTGTTTTGTGACGAGAAAATGGTTCGTGTGTATGCTTTTACGACTCTTCCAAAAGCGCGCATGCTCACAAGCAACTATGAGACGGGAGCACATCTTCTGGTAAAACAAGCCTTCATAATGGAGAGAGCACATTCGTCACGCTCATAAATATTTCATCGTTTAAATGTTCTGCATTGAAATCTTCGTTAGAATGTTACATTAATCAAAACGAGTGACCTTCTTTTGCTGCTGATATTCACACAGAGTTGAGCCTTATTTTTAACCTTTTTCATGCTGCTCTTTATAAGATTTATGTGTATTATATCGTGCAAGTTTTTAGGAATAATTTAAATGGTTAGATTTTTCAAAATGATGTTAATTATAATTTCTCAATGTTTTGATAGCGATCTCCCATTTAATTTTGGAATCTATTATATTAAAATTTCACACCATGTTTTTGTGCTAATCAGATTTAGTTATTCTTTTGGGGGGGGGGGGGATATCTGTGCCTTTTATTGTCAGTCAAAAGTATCTGCTTACTCCAAAGCTTGATTTTTTTTATTTAAAAATACACATAGTCAAGTATGAACTTAAACAAAAAACACATTTATTCATGTTTATAAATTAAATAAAGAGAAGGCAGCGCTGGAGAAGCTGCTGCCATTTGTGCATCCCAGGGACCCCAGAGCACACAGCAACCCTGTGTGGACACTAAAATTGGTAGCTTGAGAAGGCCCACATTTCAGAACACAATCTGATGCTGGCCTCCCAGAGGTCAGGAACAGCAGCAGGTGAGATATATGTCCCAAGTGTGTGGTACTACAACAGGCTGCCTTCTGTCCGACCACAATGAAGCAAGGCCATCACTTCCTCTTCTTCCTGGCAACCTTCCCTGCAGCCTTTCCTGAAGCCTTTCCTGCAGCCTTTCCTGCAGCCTTTCCTGCAGCCTTCCTTCTTCGTTTGGCTGGAGGCTGGCCCTCTGGAGGGGTACTCCTGTCAGGAGGAGGAGGTGGAGGTGTAGCAGAAGGGGGTGGGGCAGAAGAAGAAGGTGGAGGTGTAGCAGAAGGGGGTGGGGCAGAAGAAAAAGGTGGAGGTGTAGCAGAAGGGGGTGGGGCAGAAGGTGGAGGTGTAGCAGAAGGGGGTGGGGCAGAAGGTGGAGGTGTAGCAGAAGGTGGAGGTGTAGCAGAAGGGGGTGGGGCAGAAGGTGGAGGTGTAGCAGAAGGGGGTGGGGCAGAAGGTGGAGGTGTAGCAGAAGTGGTGGGGCAGAAGGTGGAGGTGTAGCAGAAGGGGGTGGGGCAGAAGAGGAAGGTGGAGGTGGAGGTTGAGGTTGGGTCAGTTAGGCCACCTCACATATGGCGGTATTGGGGGTAATTTGCTCCATCACCCCCTTGTTGAGCAAGGTGATGAGCAGGGGCTCGCATAGGAGGCGTTGCTCCATGCTCATCACCTTGAACTTAGCCTCCACTAGGCCGGCAATGGCCTCTTCAGGGGATGTGGGCTCCTTGAGGGTGGCATGGGCCTCTTTAATAAGGGCCATTGCTGCCTCACTGGTGGTCCTGTCCCTCCTGCCTCTTTTGTGAAGCCGGATGGGAGGCACCTGGGATCTGGTGCTTCTCCTTTGCCCTGCCACCTCCTGGCTGCCACTGGGCCCTGCCACCTCCTGGCTGCCACTGGGCCCTGCCACCTCCTGGCTGCCACTGGGCCCTGCCACCTCCTGGCTGCCACTGGGCTCTGCCACCTCCTGGCTGCCACTGGGCCCTTCCTCCTCCTGCCTGACAGTTTCCAGACCCTCCTCCTGGCTGATTTCATCCTGTGTATGAAAAAGGAACATAGTTTAATATGTTGGTTTAATCTTTGCATCAAACTTTGTAATCCTGATGGAAGCAATTAGAATGTAAATGCATAAATCCTTGCTTTAAATTTACCACTACATCAGCTTGACTATTTACCACACAATTAATAAGTGCAGAATAATGTCTACAGATCCTGATTTCACTTGTGGAATACAAAATAATGTATGTTTCTCATCCTGACATATTTGGGAAACATTAATTTTATCCAAATACATTTTCAGTTAATACTATACCTGGCTCCAGATGGACAAATCAGGATCATCCAGGATGGCTGCCTCCTCTTGCTTCAGAGAAGGCTCAGGTTGGCTGCAGGGAAGTCTGGGGGGAAGAGTGGAGAGTGATGGCCTTGTCTCAATGTGGTCATCCAGGAAGGACATCCTGCTGTAGTACCACAAAATCGGGACATAAACATCATCTGCTGCTGCTTCTGACCTCTGAGAAGCCAGCACCTTAGAGCGTTCAGTCCTGTAGGTACCTCTCAAGCTCCCAATTTTAGTGTCCACTTGTTTTGCTGTGGCTGTGGGCACCTTGGTATGCACAAATGGGAGCAGCTTCTCCAGCGCTGCTTTTCTCACCCCTTTTTTTTATTGATGGGGTTTTTGGTCTCCCACAGAGCCGGCAGCTCCCTTACCCGGTCAATAAATTCCGCCAGGAACTCTTTGTCGCTAATAAAGACATTCATATTGTATCTGCAAGTAAAATAAATTATATTTAAATAATGTGAGGCAAACAGTCTAACCTCCTTCACATCCTAGTCACCATATATATCCTCCAACAATCTCAAGACAGTATAGGCCAACAATTTTTACAAGTCACAAAATCACATACCTTTGTTCGCACGTCCGTCACTTGAACTCCTCTCTCCGCACACCGAACGTACTATAGTCACATGTGTGTTTGCTATATACACACCACGCATGCGTCAAAATTCGAACACGTCGCTCCGCACACGTCGCCCGCCCATGACGTTCTAACTTACATCTTTTCCCCGCCCCTTCTCTTTCGGCGCGCAGACAGATATGGCGGAGTTACAGCAGGTGTCTGATAATTCCGCAACTAGCGAGGAGACAAGCCCGAAAACCGAGGACACGTCACGATCAAGGAGGAGATTCAAGGCATCGAATATGTCTTTGGCGGAGATGGCGGAGATGGTGGACATCTTGGTCAAGGCTGATTATGATGCCAAGCATGGGCCGTATAGCAAACCAAATAGAAGGAAGGCCAAAATCCTCACTAAAGTTGTGAAGAGTCTGAGGGCGAAGTTCGGGGTGAAACGCTCAAATGAGCAGCTCAGAAAGAGGTGGTCAGACCTCAAACTGAGGGAGCCAGACCAGTTGAGGATCATAAAGAGGATGCTCGCTAAAAGTAAGTAAAATGACGACGTTTCTGCTATTAATCTTTTTAGAAACTGCCTTTTTTTTTTTTTTATCATATTGGACTCCCTTCCAAAATGTAATATTTTGAACTAGGTTGGGCACAGTAATCGTTTGTTACGTTACCGACACTTCGTTCGGCCACTATCCGCGGTTTTGGCTTATTTAAGAGCCACAAAAGTAATTAGACATCTGCCATTTTTGATCAAGCATTGTGGATAATTTTTAAGTCTAGATGATGTGTTTGTAAGGAGAATGTAATGCAAACTTTTATCAGTGTAAAGGAGAGGACACTCAGCAGCTGCTTCCACATCTGTACTTTGGAGCACTATAGTGTGGGCCAACAGACCCGCCTTTTTTGGGTGTCCCACACAGGTGCATCAGAGTTTATTTGTGGTGCCTCCATGTCCAAAAAATTACATCCAAATGTGAATACTAAACATATTTGGGGTCATAAATAATGCATTCTTCTTTAAATTCCGCACAAACACACACTTGTACCCCACTTCCAAACAATTTATCCTTTTTTTAGTTTAACAAGGAGGTTTACAGTGTGATAAATAGACCTTTGGTTTTATTCTCATAGGGGAGAGAAGACTGGGAGGAGGACACTCCAGGGAGCACATGCACCCCACAACTTCAAAGCAACCCCAAACTCCCAAAGAACCACAACCAAAAGATGTGCAGGAAGTTGAGGTGGAGGAAGGAGAAGTGCAGGAAGGAGAGGTGGATGACGTTGTGGATCTGGTCACCACAACAGGTCAGTATCTGACACCACAGCTTAAGGTAAGCGAGGTAGGCCTGCAGAGTTTTATTAATTTTTTGGGGGGGTTTTTAGGGGATGTAAATGTTGTGAAGGATAGCACACGGTTCTCTGCTGACAGTGCCCTCCGCCTCATCCAGCAAGTGATGGAATGTAGCACGGAACTGGACCTAATTAAACAAAGAATCCATGTGATGGAACAAACATTTAAAGACATTCTCGATGTTTTGGGGAGAATTCAATAAGCCATCCAAACACATTTGTTTTTACATGTTTGTTTTTATATTTTTTTCTAGTTTTTTGAGTAACAAACCAGCCAAAAATTGAATATGCACACAGTGTGTGAACATGTGCTATCTGCCATCAGGGGATATCCATGTACGTGTTTTCCTCGTATCAAAAGTCGGTGAACTGAGGAAGGGGATGCACCCCCAAAACACGTCCATTGATCACCCCTGATGGCAGATAGCACATGTTGACAATAGGGATCAGGATTGTAAACTTCCTATATGCAAAAAATTAAAAATGTGTGCATATTCAATTTTTGGCTGGGCAAGGGGTGGCAAGACCCCATATTAGGACGGGCACATAGAGACATAGTTTGTGTAAGTGAATGTCTCCGATTGCTCAGAGGTATCCAATGTTGTAATTTTAGAAATGCAAGTGATATTTTTGTATTTTCATAAGCCAAAATTTGCCGGGTTGTGGCCAGGCCAACCCCAAAGTAAAACAAAAAAAAAAAAAGAAGAGAATGTGCAGAGAGTAAAATATTTGACCACAAACAACGTGTAGACATAGGCTGGCATAGGAATTGCCCCCCTACCCGTGAAATACTCCATGTATTTGTCCCGAACCACACGGGCATTTTGGGGGGGCAAGCCAAGACGGGCAGATTCCAGGCCCGGAAGGGGATTTGCAGGGGAAAGTCCAGCCTCTGGCAAAACTGAGGCCATATAGGAATTTGATTTTTGGCTCAGAAAGTTGTGTAGCACAGCAGCATAACACTACATAGTTTATTTTGTAGTCCGCCAAGTGGATGGAAGTCATAAAAAGGCAGAACCGGCTGGCCATTATGCCGAAGGCATTTTCAACGACTCTTCGGGCCCTGGCCAGCCGGTAATTGAACACACTCTTCTCTGGGGTCAGGGTCCTCTGTGGAAATGGCCTCATAAGATGCCGTCCGAGTCCGAAGGCTTCATCAGCCAAGAAAACAAAGGGGAGTCCTTCAATATTCCCTGCATCCGGTGGCAATGCAAGGTCATCACTCTGGAGATGGAGGGCAAACTCCGTCTGGATGAAGGATCCCCCATCGGACATCCGGCCATTCTTCCCTACATCAACATAGAGGAATTCATACCGTGCTGACACCACCGCCATCAGCACAATGCTATGAAACCCCTTGTAATTGTAGTAGTAGGACCCAGAACGGGGTGGCGGCACGATACGGACGTGCTTCCCGTCTATGGCACCACCGCAGTTGGGGAAGTCCCACCGCGTGGCAAACTCCGATGCCACAGTCTGCCATTCCTGTGGCGTGGAAGGAAGCTGTGGAGTGAAACAAGATGAAATAATATTAGAAAAACAAAGGCATACATTACAAGGAAATTCTATCCCAAAAAATTAGAGACCAACATCAATCTAATTATACGTTTATTAAGGTGTGTAAAAAAAGTATAATGGAAGGCTCATTTATCATATTCATCACCCCCTCTGATGGGCCATTACTAAATTATTTTGGGGGGGGGGAGATGTGTTTGGCCACAGGATAGCATTGCAGTGGCGGTGCGTCCAGAGTGGGCGCTGGAGCACTGTCCCCTCTCTCCTGTGCCCATCACTCAGAACAATACATAGGTTCATGCGTTGCATGAACCTATGTATTGTCTATGCCGCACACTATTCAGGTGGATGGCCTCTTGTAAAGCGACCGACATATGAATAATTGCGGCATTTAGGGGGTTAAAATTGCAGAGCAGAAACAGGTATTAAAATAGTCTTGCAAATTACAACCTGAGGGATGTAATTGGCTTCCTCAAAGAAAAATCGGGGACGCAAGGAGGGGGGCATTCCTTGTGTAAACACTGACAGGCTGCTCTGCCAATCATGTTCACCAAGTCTGTTTAATGGTAACATGATTGGCTGATGCAACATGAAGGGAAGGAGAAGACATCAAGGACAGAAGAAGGATGGCGCTGACCACAAGAAGGTAAGTGCAGGGCTGGGGGGAAACTGGCTGCATTAGAGGGGACTAAATGGCTGCATTTGAGGGAACAAAATGGCTGCATTGGAGGGGACAACTGGGGGCGTTTATTAGGCAACAGAGCAAAAAAGGAGGAAGTTTATTTCCTAAATTGGGGTTGGAACCCCCCAACATTTGGAGCAACAGGCGCCCCTGCTGGAAAAGTTAGTGAGGGGAAATATTTAGGGAGGATAAAAAAGGGGCAATCTAAAGCTTCCAACATGCATGGGGACAAAGGGGACATTCTCAGCATATTACAATCATGGTAATTAGGGAAGGATGAAAGAAATACAATACATTAGCATACATGTAATACATAAAATGTGATGTTAAGGGAGAAAACTTACCCTAATATAGTCCTCCTGCAGGACTTGTATAATGGCAGAACAGGTGTCTGGGATTATGAGGCCCAGAGCCTGGGGGGAGATGCCTGTGGTGAACTTCAAGTCCTGAAGACTTCTCCCTGTCGCCAGGTAACGCAACGTGGCGATGAGCCTCTGCTCAGCACTGATGGCTTCCCGCATAACGGTGTCCTTCCTGGTAATATAGGGGGACACCAAAGCCAACAGTTCCTGAAAAACGGGGTCAGACATCCTCAGAAAATTCCTGTAGTCCTCAGGATTATTCTCGACGATCTCCCGCAGCAGAGGCATGTGGCAGAATTGGTCCCGCTGGAGCAACCAATTCTTGGTCCATGAACTCCTCCTCACACCATTCATGGACTGGTCTTGGTCCAAAACAAGCAGACCAACACCAATCGCACGCACAGCACGAACTCGACGACGAGAACATCCAGGCGACATGGCTAGGAAACGGTCGTCTAATCAGAACGTACAGAACAGAACGCACTTTAGAACAGCAAGGCCTATGAATAACGAACTGAAATTCAGAAACGAACAGGCAAGAACGCACTGTAAAACAGATACGACCTGCCTAGACACCCTGAAAGTCAAGATACGAACCCACAAGCACAAACTGAATGGCAGAAAACGATCTGAAAAGTACGAAGACTGAAAAGCGCGAATCGTCTCTTCCCAAACTTTTACTTCACACGCGGTAACACGAGATCAGCAAAAGCAGCCCAAGGGGTGGCGCCAAGAAAAAAGATCTTCCCCTTTATAGTGCCGTCGTACATGCTGGACGTGAGCGCAGAGAACCACGAGGAAATTGGAAAATGACAGTGTGTACGCATAGAAAGCTTGACGAGAAAATCGACAAGCTTAACAAGAATCTCGTCGAAAAAAACGACGTGTTTTTTACGACGAGAAAATCGGTCGTGTGTACGAGGCCTTCCAGAGGTGTTACCCTCAACCATTTAAATCTGAAACCCAGTGATGGTGGGCCTTCATATATCTCTAACAAATCTTACTCGTTAGGAACTGGCCAACCCGCACACAGTAGCGTCACAAGGTGTAGGCACACAGGTACGGGTGCCCACTTTGTCTACGCTCTGTACTTTTCCGATATCACAAAATACTGAGGTGAGGGGACTAATCCCTCCACACCTCATCGGTACACTCCTAGAGACCACTGCTCCCTCCCGCCCCCCTCCACCCACCATGGCAGACAACACCAATACTTTTGCAACGCACCACAGACCGCCGCAACTCCACATTAAACTCAGACTCTGCTCCATCAATATTCGTGGACTTAACACTCCCGAAAAAAGAACAAAACTGCTCTATACTCTTTAGAAATCCAAGGCGCACATCACACTCATACAAGAAACCCATTTCAGAACTGACAGCATCCCCGAACTTCAAAACCATCATTTTCCAACAGTATACCACGCCTCCAATGAGGAGGCTAAATCAAAAGGGGTATATATCCTGATATCAAAACATTGCCCCATTCAGGTAACAGAAGTCCTAAGAGATGCTCAAGGCAGTTTCTTGTTCGTTAAAGGTACACTGCACGATAGGCCTATCACAATAGCAAACCTCTAAGCCCCCAACAAACGACAGGTCTCTTATTTCCGCAACACCCTGCAGCAACTTACAAACTTTCAGTCGGGCACTCTAATTGTAGGGGGGGACTTCAATGTCCTGAGCCCTTCGAGCGATAAAAATCCAACTTAGGGATCTCACCTTAGATGACACATGGTGCACATTACACTCGAACAAGCACATAAACTTTCGCTGGCCACATCCTCACTCAACAAACTAATACAAACTAGGGAAGAACTCCTAGAAGAATTACACAAAACCCTTAAACGAAAATACGCCCTAACCCAAAAGCTATTCTACGAATTCGGTAATAAGTCCGGAAAATTACTGGCCAGAGCCCTTCAAGTCAAAATAGCTGCAAATACCAATCATACCATTAAAGATCCCTCCGGCAACATAAAAGCCACCTCTGAAGACATTGCAGACCAAATTGTAGGTTATTTTTCACGATTGTACAATCCACCCCCCCCATCCCCGTCGGGTAGAACCACAGATCGAATACAGAAGATTAACAAATTCCTATCACAATACTGCCCGTCACCACTTACCGTGACTGAATCGACAGACCTTGACCTCCCAATCTCAATAGAGGAGACATTGACTGCCCTGAAACAATTGAAAATGGGTAAAATCCCGTACCTGGACGGCCTAATGGTCAGTTTATTACAAATCATTCGCTGACACTCTCTCATCCCTCAGTTTGTTCGGGCATTCAATGCTCTCCCATCCTCTCCCAATGCCCACAAAGATATTCCGGAAGCCCACATTACCCTCATTCCTAAAACGGGTAAGGATGCTACAATGGTATCAAACTACCACCCAATTTCATTACTTAATGTAGATCTCAAACTATATGCCAAAGTCCTCGCAAATCGCATTCTTCACCTACTACCCAGACTAATTACGCTGGACCAAGTTGGATTCATACCTAGCAGGGAGGCCAGGGATAATACCATAAAGGCCATTAACATACATCACTGGCTCTCTACATCTTCCACTAAGGGCTTTTTCCTTTCCCTTGACGCGGAGAAGGCGTTCGACAGAGTGGCCTGGTACTAAATGTCAGCTACACTACAAGCGATGGGCTTTCTAAACCACCTAATTCAAATTATACTCATCCCCTACGCCTGTCGAACGCCTTCTCCATTTGGAACGTAACTCACCAGGGATGTCCCCTATCCCCCCTTATCTTCGTCCTCACAATGGAACCCATGCTCCGTAAATAGAGAGATAACCCAGATATCAAGGGCATTGATATCCATTGCAAACAGTATAAAATAGCAGCTTATGCTGATGATATTCTGCTTTTTCTCTCCGACCCCATTACCACTATCCTCAACCTTCTCAAAGACTTCTCGCTTTTCAAAACTCTGTCGAATCTCCAAATTAACTTTGCGAAATCGAAAACCCTAAACATTACACTCCCCACAGAGTTAGTGACACAATGCCAAGCTAACTTCCCCTTCGGCTGGGAACCACACACAATCATATATCTGGGCACACGAATCCCTACCAAATTGAACAACCTTTTATACAGTAAACTTTCTACCTGTCCTCCAGAATATTCAGGGAGACCTTCGTAAATGGCATACAGGTCATTTCTCATTGTTCGGCAGAATCACCATCCTAAAAATGAATGTTCTCCCCAGACTCCTCTATCTATTTCAGGCTATCTCCATTAAACTCCCCCCTTCTTTCTTCACATCTTATAAGAGTATGTGCAGAAATTTCATTTGGACTTCTAAGACCCCCAGACTAAGCTGGGACAGACTGATGCTTCCAAAACTGAAAGGGGACTGGGTCTCCCCGATCTGCAAAAATACCATTGGGCATGCCACCTCACCAGAATTGTTGACTGGCACGTACATAGAAGCAGCAAGGACTGGCCTCAACTTGAACACTCCTTTGCGAAGATACCAGTCTATCACTTACCATGGATCAATCATAAATCCACCCCTAAGGAATACACTGCTCACCCGTTAATAGGACCCACAATGCTGACTTTTTGATCTGCTTGCAAAACTCTCAGACTGACCCCCTTGCCCGGCCCCATGACCCTGCTTGACCAAAACCCAGACTCCCCCCCCCCCCGGCCTATTCCTATGCAACCCAGATTACATATCTAATGACCCCCAGACTAGAGCTCAACAACTCTTTCACAATGGCGATCTCCTGCCCTATTCAGCGATTTCCTCTGAATTCCCTGATTGACACATCCCCTTTTTTAAATTCCTACAACTTAGACATTTCCTCCTCAGTACCATGCCTAACGCTAAAGGACACCGTGACCACACACCATTTGACGCGCTATGCAACACTATAGAGCCCCAGAGGCATTCAATCTCGGCTGTGTATGAGCTTCTATTCCAGGACTACAACCCAAAACAAGATAAAATCATACGACGTTGGGAAATTGACCTGAATATAGACCTTCCCAAGGAAGTCTGGGAACGCATAAACACCCATATCCACAAAGGATCCATTAACTCCTCTACTCAAGAAAATAGTTATAAAATCTACTCCAGATGGTACAGGACGCCCGACCGGATTCATAAATTCCATCACTCTGTCTCTCCGCTTTGCTGGCGCTGCAATTCGGTCACGGGCTCACTACTCCACATATGGTGGGATTGTCCGCTCATACAACCATTCTGGGTGGAAATTCACTGCTTAATTGCTTTCATCACAACATACACCCCAGACTTCACCCCAGCACAATACTTACTCCACCAGACCTCCTTGCCTTATTCACGTTACAACAAATCCCTTGTCCTGCACCTCATTAATGCAGCCAATCAATGTGTACCTACCCACTGGAGGAGTGCCACTCCTCCTACAATACCAGAATGGGTCCGTAGAGTAGACAAAATAGCTGAAATGGAAAACCTTATACACCAAGCCAAAGATGACCCGACGAAATACAAGGAAAAATGGGCATGCTGGATTCATTATAGAGTTTCCGCAGATGATACAGATCCGACTACTAAAACTGCCACACCCAATTAAGGGTGAACATTTTCGAACCTCTCAAAATACACCTCGGATCCCTGCTGCTTCTGCCATCCTATACACCCCCTTCCCTAGCCTGCCCACCCCTTTGCTACTTGGATGACCTACAGTCCACACCAAAACCCCATCCCACAATGTTCTTCA
The DNA here is from genome assembly GCA_029206835.1 of Rana muscosa. Lineage (NCBI taxonomy): Eukaryota > Metazoa > Chordata > Amphibia > Anura > Ranidae > Rana > Rana muscosa. The sequence goes on along the minus strand of CM055116.1, from coordinate 35,120,257 downwards.
CTAATTCACGCACTAAATTGGCCCTAATAGACCTCCTAGGACACTCGGAGGACCCATATATAGCTAGCATACCCTTTAGAGGGGGCTCACCTCAGCTTCAAAATAAACCAAATAAAATCAGCACACATTCTTATACGCTTATGGCCCCCACCCATTCACAGTTTGATCCCGTTAGGGGTGAATGGGTTTTGTGGTGGTGTACTTCGGTTTATACCACCATTGTGCATGGAGTCCCACTCACGTTACATAACAAACCTCACTCTTCGCCACAGAGACTTTGAGAATGCAACACGACTCTGGCCACCAACAACAAAATATCCTTCATGTGGATATGAAATGTTCTAATATACTGGTTTTACCATAAACTTATTTCTTCGTGAACGTTATTCTGAAACAGTATGCCACTGTCAATGTTATAATGACTGTTATAATGACTGTTATATTTTGTATGTTGCCATTCACCCTTGTAACCTTTCTTGTGATCTCTGTATGTCCCTTTATCCTGCAAAACCTTTCCGTGGTCACATGATCTTTTCCTGTTCTTTGACATTTGCAAGGAAAGATCCTTAGGAGAGGCTTCTGTTACTCACCTGATGTATTCTCTCTACAGTGTGAGTCTGTGTTTGGCCAGCCATGATTGGTGCTGTTCCAATCACATGACAAAAAAAAAAAAACTGTTTCAGAGCAGCAATCCAAAATAAATTATACATCTCAAAAATCAATTTTATAGCTGCCTGAAAATCTTTATTGAATTTCAAATTTGTTGTCAAAGATGATTGACACTAGCTTTCACTTTTAAATAACATCTGCATCCAAGGCTCTTTTTTTTACTTTACATGTATTAGCAATTACATGTGATATATTTAATACTGATTTGTAGTAAAACTAAGCTTTTTGTGAGTTCTTTAGTGAATGTAATCAAACATCATATTATATTCCACCCCATAGTGTTTAGCAATAAGGAGACATGGAGGAAGGAGGGTATAGTCATGTGTAGAGTTGAGCGGACACCTGGATGTTCAGGTTCGACGGGTTCGGCCGAACTTCGGAAAAAAGTTTGAGTTCGGAACCGAACTTGACCCTAACTTGACCACGAACCCAAACCCCATTGAAGTCAATGGGGACCCGAACTTCTGAGGACTATTCGCGCTTGTTTCCCGTGCTTAGAACTGTCCCTGCACAGTGTAATTTCTGAAGGAAAAAAAGTCACTTAAAACTCACTCGCGGCTATAATGAATTGTCGGCTCCCGGCAATACAGAGAAAAGTCATTGATAAAAAATTTTTAAAAAAAGCGTGGGGTTCCCCCGAATTCAATTTCCAGGCCCTTCAGGTCTGGTAGGGATTTTAAGGGTAACTCCACCCCAAATTAAAAAAAAAATGGCGTGGAGTCCCCCTAAAAATCCACACCAGACCCTTATCCGAGCACGCAACCTGGCAGGCCGCAGGAAAAGAGGGGGACGAGAGAGCGCCCCCCCCTCCTGAACCGTACCAGGCCACATGCCCTCAACATGGGGAGGATGTCCGGTGGTTGTGGGGGTCTGCGGGCGGGGGGCTTATTGGAATCTGGAAGACCCCTTTAACAAAGGGGACCCCCAGATCCCGCCCCCCTATGTGAATTGGTACCCGCTCAGGCTCAGCCAATGACGTCTCGTTTGGACAGCGCTGGACATCGGGATCGCCGCGGGACACTGGATTTCATCACTGGAATGTTTTTTTTTATTTTCTATTTTTTTATTTTTAATAAAGGACTTTCCCAAGGTGTCTGTGTGTTTTTTTTAAAAAAAAAATTACACTTTCTTCGTGAAATGGTAGGCGTACAATGTACCTCTTACCGATTTACAATGGGGGGCCAGGATCTGGGGGTCCCCTTTGTTAAAGGGGTCTTCCAGATTCCGATAAGCCCCCCGCCCACAGACCCCTTTTAGTAAAGGACTTTCCCAAGGTGTCTGTGTGTTATTTTTACACTTTCTTTGTGAAATGGTAGGGGTACAATGTACCTCTTACCAATTTACATAGGGGGGCCGGGATCTGGGGGTCCCCTTTGTTAAAGGGGTCTTCCAGATTCCAATAAGCCCCCCGCCCGCAGACCCCCACAACCACCGGGCAAGGGTTGTGGGGATGAGGCCCTTGTCCCCATCAACATGGGGACATCCTCCCCATGTTGAGGGCATGTGGCCTGGTACGGTTCAAGAGGGGGGGGAGGTGCACTCTCGTCCCCCCCTCTTTTCCTGTGGCCTGCCAGGTTGCGTGCTCGGATAAGGGTCTGGTGTGGATTTTTAGGGGGACTCCACCCCATTTTTATTTTTATTTGGGGTGGAGTTCCGCTTAAAATCTATACCAGACCTGAACGGCCTGGTATGGATATTTGGGGGAACTCCACACATTTTTTTTTTTTAATTTGCGACAGGGTTCCCCTTAATATCCATACCAGACCTGAGGGGCCTGGTAATTGAATTTGGGGGGACCCCCACGCTTTTTTTTTTTATCAATGACTTTTCTATGTATTGCCGGGAGCCGACAATTCATTATAGCCACGAGTGAGTTTTAAATTACAATTTTTCCTTCAGAAATGACACTTTGTGCAGGGACAGTTCTAAGCACGGGAAACAAGCGCGACTTTACATGCATATTGCCGAACACCGAACCCGAACCTGAACATACAGTCAATTGTTCGGGTTCGGGACCCAAAAACCCAAAAGTTCGGTACGGACCCGAACTTTACAGTTCGGGTCCGCTCAACCCTAGTCATGTGGGCTTCACAGATAAGAAAAAGAAGGAAATTAATAGCTTGGAAGGGATCTGAAATTAGAGCATGTTCAGTAGAGGACACCACCTAATCTAGACAATCTCAGCCTGCATTGGAGACACAGAGAAGACGGGAGGGACAGCTGAAGGCAGGATCAACCAGGTATATTTCACTTTACACAAAACAAATGCTTTAGTGGCTTTGTAAGTATGCACATTCTGTTATATAGCATGTAATGAGAGTTTTCTGGGATTAAATGACACATTAATCTGGACATTGAAGAGACACAATAAATAGTTTGAGTTCAAAATTAGGTTTATTTTAAATATTAAATGGCTAAACTGCTTTTAAGGGGTCCAACATCCGCCCCTTCACCAAGACTTGGGTGAAATCTTATGTGAAAACATTTACAAACAGAACTTAATGCCCTGTACACACGATCGTTTTTCCGATGGAAAAAGTCCGATGGACTTTTTAAATCGGAAAAAACGATCGTGTGTGGGCCCCATCGGGACTTTTTTCCATTGATGTTAAAAAATAGAACATGTTTTAAATTTTTCCGATGGAAAAAAAAAAACAATAGTAAATTCCGATCGTCTGTGTGGAACTCCAACGGAGAAAAAACCCACGCATGCTCAGAATCAAGTCGACGCATGCTCAGAAGCATTGAACTTAATTTTCCTAGGCTCATCGGAGTGTTTTACATCACCGCATTTTGGACGGTCAGAATTTTGTCTGATGGTGTGTAGGCAAGACTGATGAAAGTCAGCGTCATCGGAATTCCGACGGAAAATTCCATCGGATATCATTCCATCGGAAATCCGATCGTGTGTACAGGGCATAAGAGACGTTACTTATGTCTATTTCTGCTATCCAGTGAATAAGATTGTGAATTCAATTCAGGTTTAAATAAGATAATGAAACACTTTGAAAGAATATACAACTTAGAAGTCCAGCACCGGAGGCCAATATGGCAAATATCTCCACATATCTCTGGATCTGGAGAAGTTAGAGATTTTTACCTTTCTAACACCATTCTCCCTTCAGGGAACACATTTATTTTATGGGAAAAAGCCTTGCAGGTCAAAAAAAAAGGAGATTGTATTTGGAAGGTCAAGCACATTTGGGGCTAATTTATCCCATAAATTAGTTGCTCTTCTGAACACCATGAGTTGTTCTCATAGTGTTCTCATAGTGTAGGACCAAGAATGGGGTGATTGCGTAAAATACCCCAGTGTTTTTTAATTACTGTACCTGATGAAAGGACAACCTATACTCAACTCTTGGTTGAGTATCAAGTAACAGTTTACGCTAAATATTAGCAAGTTTGCCGAATGGTTCAGACCGAGCAAAAGTTCGGCCCAAACATCACCTGTTCACCTGTTTGATGAACACCCAAACTTGCAAGGCGCCCAGCGGGACGTTTGCCTCCCGAGCGCTCCACTATGCCCTGTGTGCTGCACAGTGCATTCTAAGCCCTGATTGGGCAAAGCTTTGTCCAAATAGGGCACAGTGAATAGCTTGTTTTTAAGGAGCGGGGCGGTCCTTAACAACGGATGAGTCTGCGTGTAAAGTGACGCATCTGTATCATGTATAGAACCTACTGGAGCAAAATTTACATTTCTAAAGAAAAAAATTATAATTTTAATTGTCGGAAATACAATACTATTGCCGGCAATACAAAAACATGTAAAATAAATGAAGTGGGGGTTCCCCCAATCTATACCAGGCTCTTTGGGTCTGGTATGTATTTTATGGGGAACCCCACACCAAATTTAAAAATAAAACGTCACTGGGGCCCCCCAAAATCCATACCAGACCCTTATCCAAACATATAGCCTGGCAGGTCAGGAAAGAGGGGGTGAGCGAGCGACCCCCCTTCTGAACCATACCAGGTCACATGTCCTCAATATGGGGGGGTTGTTTTTGGGTAGGGGGCTCTACCCCCAATTCCAAAGCACCTTACCCTCATGTTGATGGGGACAAGGGCCTCTTCACGACAACCCTTGGCTGCGGTTGCGGGGGTCTGGGGGCAGGGAGCTTATCAGAATCCGGAACCCCCCTTTAACAAGTGAGTTTTTTGAAGTTGTAATTTTTTGTTACAATTAAAAAAAAAAGAAGAAATTGAATAAAAAAACTAATTTCACAATGTTTTTACTTTTTTTAAATATTGTCACCAGTGCAGTACAGCATCATCATATGGCTGTTGTAGTGGTGATCAGGGACATTGACTAGTGATAATATGATAAGAAATACATATTTTTTATTCCATTTTTTTTTCCTACATACTTTCATCAGAGTAGTTTAGTATCACCATAGTAATGCGGTACTACTTTAGGGGGGTGATCAGGGTTTATTTTTTATTTTTTTTACATTTTGCTGTTACAATGAAGATCATTATAACAACAATGTTTTAATCTGTCATGCATGGGTTAACAATTCATGAGAGATAATTTACTTGTGATCTGTGATTTGCCACAGCTAATCTCATGGTACAGGGTGCTGTGATTAGCCCAGGTGCCATGTGATAGCTGTGGGCCAATCACAGCATAGGCATTACAGCTGCTATCAATGAATTAATTCATGATAACTTTGTTGCCATTGTGATCATGTGATCACATAGTGATAATGTAATTTGTGCATACATTTACTGGTGTTTTTTTCAGCTCTGGGAACTTGCGGGTAAACCAATTTTGCTCATAGCACCATAATAACCAATATTGATCTGGGGCAGTAGGCATCGTGTCATTAGTTGCTATAAAGTTGACAGCCAGCCTGCCTGCAAAAACGGCAACACATAAAGCCAATCCAGAGCAGGTGGCATGCAAAGCGACCCCATTATTCATGAGAGGATGGAAGTCTGGTTCTTCCAGACCTGCTCCACTTCCCACCTTCTACCACACTGTTGGAGGGCTTTGATGTGAATAGGTGGCTGTGTGAATTGGGAGCAGGGATGAGCCGAACACCCCTCGGTTCGGTTTGCACCAGAACATGCGAACAGGCAAAAAAATTGTTCGAACACGCGAACACCGTTAAAGTCTATGGGACATGAACATGAAAATCAAAAGTGCTCATTTTATAGGTTAATATGCAAGTTATTGTCATAAAAAGTGTTTGGGGACCCGGGTCCCGTCCCAGGGGACATGTATCAATGCAAAAAAAGTGTGTTTTTTTTACATTTTTTTTACACTTTCTCCGTGAAATGGTAGGGGTACAATGTACCTCTTACCAATTCACATAGGGGGGGTGGGATCTGGGGGTCCCCTTTGTTAAAGGGGTCTTCCAGATTCCGATAAGCCCCCCGCCCACAGACCCCCACAACCACCGGGCAAGGGTTGTGGGGATGGGGCCCTTGTCCCCATCAACATGGGGACATCCTCCCCATATTGAGGGCATGTGGCCTGGTACGGCTCAGGAGGGGGGGGTGCTCTCTTGTCTCCCCCTCTTTTTCTGCAGCCTGCCAGGTTGCATGCTCGGATAAGGATCTGGTATGGATTTTTGGGTGGGACCTACGCCATTTTTTTTTAAAACTTGGTGCGGGGTTCCCCTTAATATCCATATCAGACTTGAAGGGCCTGATATGGAATTTGGGGGGACCCCCACGCTTTTTTTTTTTGGTTCGGGGTTCCCCTTAATATTCATACCAGACCCAAAGGGCCTGATAATGGACTGTGGGGGGGACACCTGACGTTTTTTACAATGACTTTGATCTTAGGTGTTGGTGTTGCTACAACACTGTAAGCCCTCACAGTTACTCTTGGTGGGCGCTGGAACGCCCTGCTGTCAACTATTATATCAAGAATTGTATTTACATGCCACTGTTGAACAGGGGCTGAAAAATTGGGCCTTTGGTGGTGGCGGTGGTGCTGGTGCCACAACACTGTAAGTCCTCAAAGTTACTCTTGGTGGATGCAGGAATGGGCCCAGCTGTGAAATATTAGATCAAGAATTGTAATTATATGCCCTTGTTGAACAGGGGCAGAAAAATTGGGCCCTAGGCACTGGTGCTGGTGCCACACCACTGCAACCCCTCACAGATACTGTACTTAGAGAGCAGCAATGAGCCCTGTTGCAAAGTATTGCATCAAAAATGTAGGCTTTAGGTGAATGCTATGCAAAGCACACAGTAGTACACTAAGTGAAACACTGACTGTCTGCAGCTAGCACAATCACCGGCCTGCCTGTCACAGTATAGAGAATAACTGTATTCAGGTGAGCTTTAGGTGATCGCTATGCAAAGCACACAGTAGTACACTAAGTGAAACACTGACTGTCTGCAGCTAGCACAATCACCGGCCTGCCTGTCACAGTATAGAGAATAACTGTATCCAGGTGAGCTTTAGGTGAATGCTATGCAAAGCACACAGTAGTACACTAAGTGAAACACTGACTGTCTGCAGCTAGCACAATCACCGGCCTGCCTGTCACAGTATAGAGAATAACTGTATCCAGGGGAGCTTTAGGTGAATGCTATGCAAAGCACACAGTAGTACACTAAGTGAAACACTGACTGTCTGCAGCTAGCACAATCACCTGCCTGCCTGTCACAGTATAGAGACTAACAGGAACGGATCTATCTAAACTCAATACAGTGTATAAATATATATAAAACACCTAGGATGCATATATATCCTCTACACGCTGTAACAGCAGCTAACTGACTCGCCTGCCTGCTCTATCTAACTCAATATAAATGACACTGTTTATCTCTCTGAAACTGCCTCTTTCACAAACGCCAACACACTACACAAGGCCGACTTCCAGGCGGCCTTATATAGTGTGGGGCGTGTACTAAACCCCCTTAGCCATAATTGGCCAAAGCCACCCTGGCTTTGGCCAATTACGGCTCTCCGTTTTTTCTGCGCTGTGATTGGCCAAAGCATGCGGGTCATAGCGCATGCTTGGCCAATCATCAGCCAGCAATGCACTGCGATGCCGCAGTGAATTATGGGCTGTGTCGCGCAACACGAATTTAGCGCGAACGGACCATAACGTTCGTTCTTCGTCAAACGTTCGAACAGCCGATGTTCGAGTTGAACGTGTGTTCGACGTGAACACGAAGCTCATCCCTAATTTTCACACACTTGGAACCGTTTGAAGGCAATGGCCAACAAAAAGGTAAGTAACAATGTGCTTCTTTTACAGGCCAAACTTAGTTTACTAGAGTCACTTTAAAGGGGTTGTAAAGGTTTGTTTTTGTTTTTTCTAAAGAGGTTCCTTTAAGCTAGTGCATTGTTGGTTCACTGGGGGTTAGTAAGTGTGCTCGCCCCCTCTCTTGGGACTACATCCCTGCCGGGAGACGCTGTGAACATTCACAGCATCTCCCCGAAGGGATGTAGTCCCAAGGGAGGGGGCAAGTAAGCTGACTAACCCCCAGCCAGAACGGCTTGGATGATGGGGGCAAGCTTACAGGCAGTGAGAAATTCAGACAAAGAAAAAAAAACATTTAGAAGGGAAATTTAAGGAAAAGGTAAGTGAACCAACAATGCACTAGCTTAAAGGAATCTATTTAGAAAATAAAAAACAAACCTTTGTGTAGTGGGGTCTCCTTTAAGGCCCCAGGACTACGTTACCCAGAACCCCGTTCGGCACCCAGAGTGCAGTTAGCCACCGCAGAGACTCATGGGAGGGGTTATTTAAAGAGGAGGCGAGGCGGAGCTCAGCCTCTTTGGACACCGCGCTGCAAGCAAGAGTTTCTTCCTGTGCGGATCTGCTGCAGTGCAAGGCCTGAAGCCTGGGCCTTGCGCAACTTCCAAAGAGCCTTCCACCCCACTGCAGAGCCTGGGTGGCACTTGTCGAGTGAGGACATCAGTTGGATCGGGGACCCGATCGTTACAGACGCTGTGTGCGGTGGAAGAGTGGTGAGCGAGCACTTGCTCAATCCAATAGACTTTACTGATTCTAGGCCTATAGACTGCCGTGGCTCACCGATTGTTTGCTTGTTGTTCCACTGGGGGGACCGGTAGCAGGACAGAGTTGAAGTGTCCCCCCCATCATAGTGTTCTTAGTGATTGCCAGTTGTGGATTACAAATACCATTCATCAAGTGCACCACCGAAAGTTTGCATGCGAAGAAATCCCCATAGAAAGGACTGAGATTTATTCTGGGTCAGGCCTGGCCAGGGTGGGGATATAGGATATTGTTTAGTGCGCCACAGGGCGTGTATACCATAATAGCTACGCGTGGTGGATTACCGCGCAGCGCCATTATTGTGTGCTATATTGATTGCTGCAGGGCTCTGCAAGCCAGTTGTGTGTATTATATCCTGTTTCAACCTTTCCTTTTACAACCAAAGTAAACTGTTATATTTAATCTTTAACATTGGTGTGTTGTCTTACTGTAAGGAGGGTGCCTTTACCATACCCATTGATTATGATAAAAATATAACCCCTAGACTAACTATGCCAGAGGGGGTCGAGCATATTTCCGGGGGTTGGTGGTGCAGTACACAGGGCCGAAAACAAATCCAGCGGCTCTCTTAACTGGGGGTAGCGCTACACGTGGGGGCTCTCGAGTCCGGGATCCTGTTGCAGCAAGTAACGTGCCAAAAGTACCAGCATGGACCCACTAGAAGTAGGACAGTGGTGTAAAACGGTTGGCACAGATCCAGCCAGGATAGTAGTCATAGAACTCCCAGGGATCTGGCAAGAAGAAGCAGTGAAGCAGCTAGTGATGTCACTGTCACCGTATCAGAAAGCATGGGTGGTGGATGTCAGGACGAATTCCTCACTGACCCACGCATTAGTAGAGTGGAAGGACGGAGTCCCAGAACATTTCAAGAATCCAAGTGTAGAAGCTATAGATGATCAGACTTATAGCCTAATACATGCGCTGCCGCTCAAGCCAGGAGGACGGTTTCAGACACCGAAACTATCTCCATCACCCACCCCAAAAGCAGAAAAACAGATGAAAAGGGAAAGTCCTGGGTCGCCATCTGCCACCCTCGGCGCAGAGTTGTGCGCGGTCCTGGGGGAACTTGTGGCCCAGTGTAAGAAAGATCCTACAGATTACCAGATGTCAGGATACAGAAAACTTAGAATATTCTCAGGAAGGAAACCTGTACCTTTGGGTGAAGAGGGGTTTGAGGAGTGGTTAGACGGTGCCACTCAGGCCCTAGAAGAATGGGAAGTCCCAGACCACAGAAAGAAGCAGAGAATTGCTGAGAGCTTGAAGGGGCCTGCTCTAGAGGCTAAACGCAACCTCAAGATGAGTAAGACAGACTGTAATGCACAGGACTATCTGGACATTCTGCAGAATGTGTTCGGTGGAACAGAGAAAATCACTGAGCTCACTTATCAGCTGGAGCACTGCTACCAGAAGACAGGAGAGAAGCTGTCAGAGTTCATGAGGCACCTGGATAAGATCCTGCATAAGATGATTCTTAAGAAGGGGATTGACCCACGGAAGGTGGATGAGGCCCGTGTTCAACAGGTGATGAGAGGATCTCAGCCCCTGGACCCCATCTATTGGACAGCCGCACTCCAAAAACAATTCCTTTGTCTTTGGCTTGTCTGCTCTTATTCTTTGCTGTGGTTTGGATTTCCGTGATTTTCCAATAAAGGAATTGTTTTTGGAGTGCGGCTGTCCAATAGTTTCCTTCCATTTTTCGCATTATTATATGCATTGCCTGCACCCGTGGCTTGGGATAGAAGCGGAAAAATCAATCAGGTACATCTGAGCGGTAATTTTCTCTTTTCCCTGGACCCCATCGCATTGGCGCTACGCACAAGACAGGACGGGAAGAGCCTGGAGTACCCTGACTTGATTCGAGTGGTCAGAGAGGAAGAAGCTATGCTGGAAGAGAAGAAGAGGAGCCTACCAGTTGAGTCGGTAAACCCTCCTCCAGTGATGTACAGGATGGCCATGACCCTGGAAAGAGACTCAGAGGTGGATACCTTGAAGTCACGGATGTCCTAAGTATTGGGGATGCTGACCTCCCTGATGGAAAAGAAGTCAAGGGAACCAGAGAGGGAAAGTCCGAGGAAGGAGCTGTTTCCCAACACCTCAGCGTCCGCATCCCTGGAAGATTGGAGGGATGTGATTTGTTTCAATTGTGGAGGAGCTGGCCATTTCGCCAAAGTGTGTGCCAGCCCAAAGAAAAAAAAGATGAATAACCGCAAGCCGCCGGAAAACTTCAGCGGGCCCCGGTGAAGGAGTCAACCGGGTGCCCATCATCTCCAGTGAGCTCCAAACTGAATGAGAAGCACATGAAAAGAGTGGAGGAGACCCCTCAGAAGAAACGCAAGGTTCCTCAGAAGGAACGCACCCCAAAGAAAGAGAGTAGTGTCCCTCAGCGGGTAGTTACACCCATCAAAAGGAGGGAGATCAATGCATACCAGGCCCAAGAGAGACTTAAGTCCAGAGAGAAATGGAAGAAAGAAAGTCAAAAGGGAAAATGCAAAGATCAAAAGAAAGAGACCCCATTGAAGCGATATCCAGAGAAGCTGGTGGGTCCCTCCCCGATAGTACCAGTTCAAGTGGAGGGAGTCTACACAAGAGCCATATTGGATACTGGGGCGCAAGTGACCCTGTTGTACTGGGACTTTTATGACAAGCATTTAAGTCACCTACCCATCCAGAAGATTGAAGAGTTGGAGATATGGGGAATTGGGACAGAGAGTTTCCCTTATGATGGCTATCTGCCTATAAAACTGACTTTTGACCCATCCATAGCCGGAAAGGCTGACGTGTTCGATACCTTAGCTGTGGTGTGCCCCTGACCGCCTGGAGCTATCAAGAGTTCCCTGATAATAGGGACGAACACGGATCTGGTCCGAAGACTCTTGGCCCCTCTGACAAGAAGGAAAGACCCCACGGTCACTGAGATCCACCCAATGTTGAAGACAGCCTAACAACGACTTATCTTGGAACAGAAGGCCCCGGAAGAGGGGGTAGGGAAGGTCTGGGGGCTGGGAAGAAGGGGAATAGTGCTGCAGCCTGGTGAAGTAACCTGCTTGAAAGCCACAGTGAAACTCACTTGGGAGCAGCCTGGCCCTTTTGTCATGTTGGAACCCGACCCAAGGGAAGAACATTCGGGCTTAGAAGTAGTCCCAGAAGTGGTCCCGGTGAGGGCCCTGGAGAAGGCTCATTGTAAAGTGCCTGTGAGTGTCAGAAATACCACGGATGGTCCCATGGAAATCCCAGCTAGGCTGTTACTGTACCGGGTGAGCCCAGCTACCCCAGTCGCTTCACCAGATGTGGAGAGGACAGATGGAGAAAGTACTGTGTGGGAGAAACTTTCCATGGAGAATCCAAATCTGCCCAGGGCTTGGAAATAGAGAGCCATGGCCCAGTTGACCAGGTGGGAAAGGATCTTTTCTCAAGATGAATTCGATGTGGGGTGTGCTAGGAGTGCCACCCATCGAATCCGCCTCCAGGAAGACAAGCCCTTCAGGGAGAGGGCTAGGTGGGTTCCGTTAGTGGACCTCGAAGACTTGAGGGAGCAGCTCGCCGAGCTCAAGCGAACAGGGATGATTCGAGAATCTAGAAGTCCCTATGCCTTCCCTATAGTGGTGGTCCGGAAGAAGAATGGGTCACTGAGGCTGTGCATAGACTATAGGACCCTCAACAGGAGAACCATACTGGACCAGTATACCACTCCAAGGATAGAGGATGCCCTACAGAGCTTGTCTGGAGCCAAGTGGTTCAGTGTTATGGACCTCAAGATCGGGTACTATCAGATCCCGATGCATCCAGAAGACAAAGAGAAGACGGCTTTCATAACCCCGGTAGGGTTCTTTGAATTCGACCGGATGCCTCAAGGTCTGTCTGGAGCTCCAGCCACCTTCCAACGTCTCATGGAGAAGACTGTGGGAGATATGAACCTCATCGAAGTCCTCGTATACTTGGATGACATCATTGTCTTCGGAAGAACCTTGGAAGAGCATGAAGAGAGGCTGGAGAAAGTTTTGAAGAGACTGAGTGAGGAAGGACTCAAGCTCTCACCTGAAAAATGCCAATTCTATCAGTCATCAGTTAACTATCTGGGGCACATAGTGTCTGAAGATGGGGTAGCCACAGACCCCGAAAAATTGGAGGCAGTCACCTCCTGGCCCAGGCCCACCACTGTGACAGAGCTCAGATCCTTTCTGGGGTTCTGTTCCTATTACAGGAAGTTTGTGGAGGGGTTTGCTCGGATAGCCAGGCCTTTGAATGAGCTGCTAAAGACGGATGGGGAAGAGGATGACACAGGCCCCAGAAAACCAGGGGAGTCAGTCAAGGACCAGTGGAACGAGAAGTGTGAGAATGCCTTCCAGATGTTGAAGAAGACATTGACCACTGACCCTGTCCTGGCCTACGCAGACCCTAAGAAGCCTTATGAACTTCATGTAGATGCCAGTCATGATGGTTTGGGGGGAGTGCTGTACCAGGAGCATGAAGAGCAACTGAGGCCTGTTGCGTATGTGAGCAGAAGTCTGACTCCCTCCGAAAATAACTACCCCACCCATAAGTTGGAGTTTCTGGCCCTTAAGTGGGCGGTAGTTGACAAGCTTAGAGACTATTTGTACGGGGCGGAAATTTACAGTGAAAACAGACAACAACCCCCTCACCTATCTCTTCACCACAGCAAAGTTGGATGCCACAGGACATAGGTGGCTGGCGGCGCTGTCTGCCTTCAATTTCGGCCTGAAGTACAGACCTGGGGCTGGAAACCGAGATGCAGACGCTTTGTCTAGAAGATCTCACGTCCCCACTTGCAGTACAGAAGACTGTGCCCAAGTGGCACCCGACGTGGTGCGGGCCCTCTGCCAAGGGGCTGAATTCCAAGCCAGTGGCGGCTCAAGAGCAGAAGAGATAGGGATTACCATAGTAGGAGTTCCCAAGCAATACTGTGGAGTAACCCAACTGGGGGAGGATAACTTGCCAAAGCTGTCCAAGAAGGAGCTGAGATCCAACCAATTGGAAGACCCTATGGGGAGATTGGTCCTAGAGGCCCTGGAGAATCAGGACCCGAATAGACTCTTCAAAGGAAGCTCGCCTGTTGAGGAAAGAGTGGGACAAGTTACAGGTGCATCAGGGAGTGGTCTACCGAAGGGGCCCCTCTGATGACCTAGAAGACAAATGGCAATTGTTCTTGCCTGAAAAGCACCGAGAGACAGTCCTGGTTGCTCTGCACGACAACCATGGTCACCTAGGGGCGGAAAGGACTTTCCAACTCGTTAGGGACTGTTTATATTGGCCCTGCATGAGGGCTGAAGTTGAAGAATACTGCCACTCATGTGCACGATGCATCCAGAGAAAGACTTTACCTAATCAAGCTGCCCCAATGGGCCATCTGCAAAGTCAAAGCCCACTTGATCTGGTATGCATTGATTTTCTCTGCCTCAAACCCAACCTGAGTGGACTAGGAAATGTTCTGGTAGTAACCGACCATTTCACCCGGTATGCCCAGGCCTTTCCAACCAAGGACCAGAAGGCTTCCACCGCGGCCAAAGTGCTGATGGAGAAATACTTTGTACATTATGGGCTACCACAACGGCTCCATTCAGATAAGGGAAGGGATTTTGAAAGTCGATTGATCCAGAAACTCCTGGATTCTTTGGGGATCAAGAAGACAAGAACTACCCCCTATCATCCACAAGGTGATGCTCAGCCGGAGAGGTTCAACCGAACCCTGCTCAACATGCTGGGGACCCTAAGTAGTGAAAAGAAGCAGCATTGGAGCAACCACATAGTGGAAGTTGTGCATGCATACAACAGCACCACCAGTGATGCTACAGGGTACTCACCCTATCGACTTATGTTCGGGAGAGAAGCAAGACTACCCGTAGATCTGGCCTTTGGCACTTCCATAGACCATTGTTCTGCTGCTTCCCACAAGGGATATGTCGATAGGCTCAGACGCAATTTGAAATTGGCCTATGAACAGGCCCAGGTGGCCTCGGAGCAAAGGGGGGCCCGCAACAAGAAAAATTTTGACCTGAAATTTAGGATTCAGGATTTGCAACCAGGAGACAGAGTGTTGCTGCGGAACTTGGGGGTCCCTGGAAGACACAAGCTTGCAGATAGATGGAGACCTGAACTTTATGTCGTTTGCAAAAGACTACCGGGCCTGCCCGTTTACAGACTTAAACCAGAAGGGAAGGTGGGACCTTTGAAGACCTGGCATCGGAACCACCTACTCCCACTAGCGGAGGCAGTTCGGATACCCCCTGTGACGGATCCCCCTGAGCCAACTTCCATCCTGGATACTCCCAGACCGAACACTCGGTCCCAGACCCCTCAGATTGGGGATACAGAGACCTCGGAGATGAGTAAAGATGAGGGAGAAGAACTTGACTGGCTTTGGCCTTCACAGGCCCCAAGAACCTCTGCTATTGATCTTCCACCTGAAGAAGACACCATAGACCAGACGCTGAATGCAGAAGCTACTGAGTTCATTCCATCGAGTCCTTGGTCGGATTCTTGGGAGAGTGCCTGTGACTTACTCCCAGAAGAAGATCCAAGGGAGTCTCTGTACCTCCCTGCCCCGGAGTCCAGTGCTCCCGAACCAGAAGTAATTCCTGAGTTGGTTCCAAAGGAGGAGCCTGTTCTAACAGAGAGCCCAAGAGGACAGAGGAAGCGAAGAGCCATAAAGCCTCCTAGAAGATTAACTTACCCACAGATGGGGAGAAGTGCGGAAGACACTGTGGTTACTGCCAGAAGAAGTACGGAAGAGCCTGACCCTCCCAATGTTCATTTAGTGGGGGGCAACCCCAGCTCACTCTCTGGCACAGTTAGGCAGGACACTAGTGATGGGTGACCTGTGGGCAGGGGAGTTCACCACCTCGGTTTTGGTGGGAATTTCCTCTGCCAACATCATACGAAACTTTGATTGATGTTGTACGTTCTGTGATTTAAGTTTATGTTATCTTTGGGGACCAAAGAGATTAAGTGGGGGGAGTGTGTAGCGGGGTCTCCTTTAAGGCCCCGGGACTACGTTACCCAGAACCCCGTTCGGCACCCAGAGTGCAGTTAGCCACCGCAGAGACTCATGGGAGGAGTTATTTAAAGAGGAGGCGAGGCGGAGCTCGGCCTCTTTGGACACCGCGCTGCAAGCAAGAGTTTCTTCCTGTGCGGATCTGCTGCAGTGCAAGGCCTGAAGCCTGGGCCTTGCGCAACTTCCAAAGAGCCTTCCACCCCACTGCGGAGCCTGGGTGGCATCTGACTTGTCGAGTGAGGACATCAGTTGGATCGGGGACCCGATCGTTACAGATGCTGTGTGCGGAGACACAGCAGGTGGAAGTCCCGGGCTGGGATCGCGCCCGGAGTGGTGAGCGAGCACTTGCTCAATCCAATAGACTTTACTGATTCTAGGCCTATAGACTGCCGTGGCTCACCGATTGTTTGCTTGTTGTTCCACTGGGGGGACCGGTAGCAGGACAGAGTTGAAGTGTCCCCCCCCCATCATAGTGTTCTTAGTGATTGCCAGTTGTGGATTACAAATACCATTCATCAAATGCACCACCGAAAGTTTGCATGCAAAGAAATCCCCATAGAAAGGACTGAGATTTATTCTGGGTCAGGCCTGGCCAGGGTGGGGATATAGGATATTGTTTAGTGCGCCACAGGGCGTGTATACCATAATAGCTACGCGTGGTGGATTACCGCACACCGCCATTATTGTGTGCTATATTGATTGCTGCAGGGCTCTGCAAGCCAGTTGTGTGTATTATATCCTGTTTCAACCTTTCCTTTTACAACCAAAGTAAACTGTTATATTTAATCTTTAACATTGGTGTGTTGTCTTACTGTAAGGAGGGTGCCTTTACCATACCCATTGATTATGATAAAAATATAACCCCTAGACTAACTGTGCCAGAGTGGGTCGAGCAGATTGCCGGGGGTTGATGGTGCTGTACACAGGGCCCGAAAACAAATCCAGCGGCTCTCTTAACTGGGGGTAGCACTACATTTACAACCCCTTTTAAGATAATAAAACAGTCATATAGAACTGTTATGTGCATTGTTATTGTTAGACATGTGCACACTGAAATGTTTTTTTTCAGAATTTCGTTTTCGTCCGAAAAATACATTTATTTAGTTACTCCCGAAATTTGTTTTTATTTATTTTGTTTTGTTAAAAAATTAATTAGTCAGAAAATCCGAAATAAATAAGGTCAAATCTGTCATTGAAGGCTTATGGTGTCTGTCGAATGTTCTAAGAAGATTCGACGGAGCAGCTACACTGTACAACCCCGCAATCGTACATTTCCGGTCGAATGTTCCGCCTACAAGCTATAGAAGAATTCTAATGTTGTATGACACTAGTAATAATTATATTTATAAATTATTATTACTAGTCAACCAACATTCGAATTCTTCTATAGCCTATGGGCCGAGCATTTGACCAGAAATGTATAATTGCGTCTTCGTACAGTTTAGCTGCTTGTCGAATCTTCTTAGAACTTTCGACAGACACCATAAGCCTTCAATGACAGATTCAACGTTTGTATGTTTTTTGCTGCTTCGTCGAATCTTCGTCGTTCATGTTGAATGGTCTACCCCAACACTGCCTCTATAATGTCAAATCTTTTCTCTCTATGTCAAATCTTTTCTCTCTATGTAGAATAATCTTGGACTAATAGAGTTACGGTTAGGCACATTCGACCACAGGTTCGATAGACACAGATTGTTATTGTCAGAATCATGTCGAATCTCCTATCTATATCGAACTGTTGTAGCAACGAAAACGAAAATAAAGCATTTTTTTATGTCAGATCTTTCGGATTTTGGATTCTGCGAGTTTGTTTTCATTTGTTAAAACGATAACGGAAATACCCGAAATTCGGACGAAAATGCATTCGGATGAAAAATAATGCACATGTCTAGTTATTGTAAGTGGAAGCATCATTATAATATTATCTGGTACTATCTGTGTATTTCAATTGTATGATTTTTTTGGCCTACAGAATATTTAGCACAGATCCTTGCTTAATAGAATAAATTCAGTGTCTTGGTTTAGAGTTGTTAAAATAATAGGAATAATAGAGGATTAAACTTAACCACTCACAAATAAACTACCTGTACAAACAACTAAAAGTAGATAGAAGATGATGTCAGTATATTGAGAACAATGAGAGATGTATGGTACTGAACTGTATAAAAGGAGGGGAGAGAAGCCATCTCATTGTATTGTCATTTTAACACCCATGCTGCAGAGGTCTGTGTCACAATGGAGAATTATATGCTTTAATTAAAGAAGAACCCAGTGATCAGAGCAATGGGTGTATCCTATACCTTCATCTTCCAGTTCTGTGTGATCCTGCAATGTATGACACTTTGGAGATCAGGAATGCAGAGTCCGGCCTGTACCCTTCATTTTACTGATGTATTTGATGAATCCCAATATTTTCAGGATGGAGATTTGATCATTGGAGGAGTGATCACTGTGAGGTCAAAAGAAGATGATGTTGATTTACCTGAAGAAAAGATATACAGGTATGTAACTTACTTGCTAGGAAGAGCAAAAGGTGATCAGGGCGACAAAGAACAACAAATAGGACTTTACAAAATGATTGGAAAAAATTAATGTGATGGAAATATTATAAGAATATATATAATGGATATAAAATGTCTCCTCATTTACATGCAAACCAAGCTGTCCAGAAAGTGACTGGGGATGGGTGACAATGACAGGGGATGGGTGACAGTGACAGGGGATGGGTGAAAATGACAGGGGGTGGGTGACAGTGACAGGGGGTGGGTGACAGTGACAGGGGATGGGTGACAGTGACAGGGGATGGGTGACAGTGACAGGGGATGGGTGACAGTGACAGGGGATGGGTGACAGTGACAGTGACAGGGGGTGGGTGACAGTGACAGAGGATGGGTGACAGTGACAGGATAATGGATATAAAATGTCTCCTCATTTACATGCAAACCAAGCTGTCCAGAAGGTGACTGGGGATGGGTGACAATGACAGGGGATGGGTGACAGTGACAGGGGGTGGGTGACAGTGACAGGGGGTGGGTGACAGTGACAGGGGATGTGTGACGGTGATAAAATTTGTGACAAACTATAACAGTGTCAGGGTGTTGGAGAAGTTACTGGAAGAGTCTTTTCTATAAAGCTGAAAATTGGGAGGATTCCTCCATCCGCTCTGTTTATGTGGATGGAGCGATCTCTTATGCCTAGTACACGCGGCCGGTTTTCCCGTCGGATAAAAAACCGACGGTTTTCCCGACAGAATTCCTCTCAAGCCTGCCTTGCATACACACGCTCAGACAAAAGTCCGGTGAACTTTTGACTGCCAAGAACGCGGTGACGTCAAAGACTACGACGAGCTGACAAAATGAAGTTCTATGCTTCGGAGCATGCGTCAAATTGTTTCAGAGGATGCACATTTTTTTTCCCCTCGGAAAAGCATACAGACGAACAGTTTTCCCGCCAGGATTTTTTTCCTGACAGGAAAAAAGAGATCCTGCTCTCTTTTTTTTTTCCGACAGTTTTCCCGTTGGAAAAACTGCGATGGAGCATACACACGGCCGAGATTCCCGGCCAAAAGCTCTCATAGCAGTTTTCCCGTCTGAAAAACCGGTTGTGTGTACGAGGCATGACTTTTTGTTGTAATAAAAGTGATCACTTTTAATCTGTCCATAGATGTTTATTTTTATTTTTTTCATCCAACCAGGTAGATGGAGGAATCCTCCCCATTGAGACATTGTATTCTGGCGGCGAGACTCTCGACTGTCAGAATACAATGATTTTTGTTCTACAAGGTCTCTGCTTTCCGAATATATATAAAATATGTTTCGGGGGCCTTTTAGATAATTTTATAACTAAAGATGAAGATGTTATATATGTGCAAAAAAAAATGCTCTAATGCCGCGTACACACGGCCGTTTTTCCCGTCGAAAAAAACAAAATTTTTCCCATTCTACGAGAAAAACGATAGTCTGTGGGCTTTCTGTTGTTTTTTTCGACGAGAAAAACGGCATTAAAAACGACGAGAAAAATTAGAACATGTTCTAATTTTTCTCGTCGTTTTTTTCGACATGTTTTCCGTGGCAGTGTTTCCCATAGGGAAACACTGCCGCGGAGCCCACACACGGTCGGTTTTTTCGACCAAAAAAAAATGACATTTAAAACGGCCGTGTGTGAGGGGAACAAGCTGTTCCTCGTTTTTAACGTCGATTTTTTCACCGTCGAAAAAATCGATCGTGTGTACGCGGCATCAGTGAGTTTTTTGTGCAGTGTTAAGTGCGCTCACACTTAAGGCTGGGTTCACACTATTGCCGCATCCGTCGCACAGCAGGGGTCCGGTGTGTGATGGTTCACCGTTTCAGGTCCGATTTCAGCCCGAATTATGGGCTGAATTCGGACCTGAAACGCACCAAAAAAGGCATGCGTTTTTCCGGCATTTCGCACCGGACCTGCTGCGGAGATATGTGAACCGGCTCCTTAGAGAGCCAGTCACATTCTCCTGCTATGCGAATTGGATGCGGAGAATTCCCGCATCTAATTCGCATAGGTGTGAACCCAGCAATCCCAATTGTTCTGTCACCATTCTTTATACACACATGTGCAATCTGTGCTGTTTTTTTTTTTTTTTTTACAACCTCCAGCACAGGGCAGAGTGGAGAGTTTCCATACTAAAATCCTGCTGTGGATCGCCCACCCATTTTGTTTTCATGGAGTTAATGACTTATGTATGTTTTAACCACTTCAATACAGGGCATTTTCACCCCCTTCCTTCCCAGGCCAATTTTTAAGCTTTCAGCGCTGTAACATTTTTAATGACAATTGCGCGGTCATGCAACACCGTACCCAAATTACATTTTTATAATTTTTCCACCACAAATAGAGCTTTCTTTTGGTAAAATTTGATCACCTCTGCGGTTTTTATTTTTTACGGAAAAAAAAAAAAAGAGCGACAATTTTGAAAAAACAACACTATTTGTTTTACTTTTTGCTATAATAAATATCCCATTTAAAAAATATATATATATATATTTTCCTTAGTTTAGGCCGATATGTATTCTTCTACATATTTTTGGTCATAAAAATTGCAATAAGCATATATTGATTGGTTTGCGCAAAAGTTATAGCGCCTACAATATGGGTTATTGATTTATGGCATTTTTGTTATTATAATTTATTTACTAGTAATGGCGGCGATCTGCGATTTTTATTGTGACTGTGATATTGCAGCGGACAGATCTGACACTTTTGACAGTATTTTCCTTGTCAAAAATATCTATTAATTACACAATAATAAGTACATACATTGGTTATTTGTGCAAGGATACAGATAATGATATTTACATAATTTTTTTTTAAAAATAAATAATGGATAACATAGAATATTTAAAGATAATTAATTAGATCTTCACTAACTAGCAGGGATGAGCCGAACACCCCCCTGTTCGGTTCGCACCAGAACCTGCGAACAGACAGAATGTTCGCGCAAACTTTAGAACCCTATTAAATACAATGGACTCGAATGTTCGAAATCTAAAGTGCTAATTATAAAGGCTAATATGCAAGTTATTGTCCTAAAAAGTGTTTGGGGACCCGGGTCCTGCCCCAGGGGATATGTATCAATGCAAAAAAAGGTTTAAAAAATAGACGGTTTTACGGGAGCGGTGATTTTAATAATGCTTAAAATGAAAAAATAAAAGTGAAATATTCCTTTAAATTTCGTACCTAGGGGGTGTGTATGATATGCATGTAAAGTGGCGCATGTTTCCCGTGCTTAGAACTGTCCCTGGACAAAGTGTCATTTTTGAAGGAAAAAAAGTCATTTAAAACTACTCGCGGCTATTAATGAATTGTCGGCTCCCGGCAATACATACAAAAGTCATTGATAAAAAAAAAAAAAAAGCGTGGGGGTTCCCCCAAATTCAATTACCAGGCCCTTTAGGTCTGGAATGGATATTAAGGGGAACCCCGACGCAAATTTAAAAAAAAATGGCGTGGGGTTCCCCCTAAATATCCATACCAGGCCCTTGAGATCTGGCATGGATTTTAAGGGGAACTCCACCCCAAATTTTAAAAAAAATGGCGTGGAGTCCCCCCAAAAATCCATACCAGACCCTTATCCGAGCACGCAACCTGGCCGGCCGCAGGGGAAGAGGGGGGGGACGAGAGAGCGCCCCCTCCCTCCTAAACCGTACCAGGTCACATGCCCTCAACATGGGGAGGATGTCCCCATGTTGATGGGGACAAGGGCCTCATCCCCACAACCCTTGCCTGGTGGTTGTGGGGGTCTGCGGGCGGGGGGCTTATCGGAATCTGGGGGGCGTCATTGGCCTGAGCGGGTGGAAGGGGCGGGTCTATACATTTAAAACACAGCGGAGGAAGTTCCCCATCAGGTCCGCACAGGCACAACCAATGACGGACAGTGCTGGACATCGGGATCGCCGCGGGACACTGGATTTCATCGCTGGAATGTTTTTTTTTTTTTTTATTATTATTATTTTTTTTATTAAAGGACTTTTTCAAGGTGTGTGTGTTTTTATTTACATTTTTTGACACTTTCTTCGTGAAATGGTAGGGGTACAATGTACCCCTTACCAATTCACATAGGGGGGGGCGGGATCTGGGGGTCCCCTTTGTTAAAGGGGTCTTCCAGATTCCGATAAGCCCCCCGCCCGCAGACCCCCACAACCACCGGGCAAGGGTTGTGGGGATGAGGCCCTTGTCCCCATCAACATGGGGACATCCTCCCCATGTTGAGGGCATGTGGCCTGGTACGGTTCAGGAGGGAGGGGGGGGCGCTCTCTCGTCCCCCCCTCTTCCCCTGCGGCCAGCCAGGTTGCGTGCTCGAATAAGGGTCTGGTATGGATTTTTGGGGGGACTCCACGCCATTTTTTTAAAAAATTTGGGGTGGAGTTCCCCTTAAAATCCACGGCAGATCTCAAGGGCCTGGTATGGATATTTAGGGTGAACCCCACACCATTTTTTTTTATTTGCGGCGGGGTTCCCCTTAATATCCATTCCAGACCTAAAGGGCCTGGTAATTGAATTTGGGGGAACCCCCACGCTTTTTTTTTATTTTTTATCAATGACTTTTCTATGTATTGATAAAAGCCGACAATTCATTAATAGCCGCGAGTGAGTTTTAAATGACTTTTTTTCCTTCAAAAATGACACTTTGTGCAGGGACAGTTCTAAGCATGGGAAACATGCGCCACTTTACATGCATATCATACACACCCCCCAGGTATGAAATTTAAAGGAATATTTCACTTTTATTGTTTCATTTTAAGCATTATTAAAATCACTGCTCCTAAAAAAACTTCAGTTTTTAAAACTTTTTTTTGCATTGATACATGTCCCCTGGGACAGGACCCAGGTCCCCAAACACTTTTTAGGACAATAACTTGCATATAAGCCTTTATAATTAGCACTTTAGATTTCTCCCATAAACTTTTCGAATTTGCCGCGAACACCCCAAATTGTTCGTTGTTCGGCGAACGGGCGAACACGCAATGTTCGAGTCGAACATGAGTTCGACTCGAACTCGAAGCTCATCCCTACTAACTAGTTAGCCGGTGAGTAGCATTGTATACATGACTACCGTGCCTTAAAGTATAATTAAACTACCGTCATATTAACTACATGAGTTGTGACCTAACAACTTAAACTTATTGTAGTGAAGAACAATATATCTATAATAAATAGGGAGAGTAAAGAAAAGAAAAGAGTAATGAGAGAGAATGAAAGTCCACAAGGGCGATCCAAGAACTAGTACGATGCGTAATGATTACTATTTCTTAGGTATATGGGGTTTGCATTGAAGCGATTAATCAGCTACCATGACAGAAGGACCTCACTTTTTACACTATTTTGGGACCATTGTCATTTATACAGCAATCAGTTCTATAAATATGCACTGATTACTGTATAAATGTCACTGGCAGGGAAGGAGTTAACACTAGGGGTGCGATCAAGGGGTTAAACGTGTTACCTAGGGAGTGATTCTAACTGTGGGGGGATGGGACTGACTGGGGGAGGAGACCGATTGGTGTTCCTATATACTAGGAACACACGATCTGTCTCCTCTCCCCTGACAGGACGTGGATGTGTGTGTTTACACACACACATTCACGTTCCTGCTCTGTCACGAGCGATCACGGGTGCCCGGTGGACATTGGGCCGCCTGGCACGCGCATTGACTCCTCAATGACGCGGCGGGCACGCACGCACGCCCCCTTTACCGCCGGGAAGCCAAGGACGTCATATGAAGCCCGCCCAGGATGGGAGATCCCATCTGCGGACGTCATATGACTATAGACGGGTATTGAAGTGGTTAAAGGACTACAATCTTAACCCCAGGCAGATATAAAAGACTCAAATGAATGCAACTCTATATTCAATAGCACATCATTACATTGATGTAAGTGCCAACATTTTACTTGGTATGAGCCACAAACTGGGGGAGGCATACGACCTGTAAAGCCTCGTACACACGAACGAGTTTCTCGGCAAGAAACGACAAGAAAACTGCAGAGATAGCTTTCTTGCCGAGAAAATCGTTCGTGTGTATGGTTTCTCGTCGAGAAAACTGACCAGAATCTCGATGAGAAAAATAGAGAACCTGCTCTCTATTTTCTCGTCGAGATTCTCGTCGGCATGTTTCTCGACGAGAAAAGTGTCTGTGTGTACGCTTACCTGTCGCCGTGGAAACCCGCGCATGCTTGAATTGACTTTGACGCATGTGCGGTAGCTTCCTAGGCATAGGTAGGGTGTAGCAAGATGGCGGCGACGGCATTGAATGTGACGAGCGCACGCTCGTCGTAGTCGATGACGTCACCGCGTTCGCTCGGCTGGGACAAGTTTCTTGTCCAAGAATCTCATTAAGAAAAAACGACGTGTTTTTTCCTGACGAGATTCTCGGCCGTGTGTACGAGGCCTAAGTGTTTCTGAACTGCAGCAGAGAAAAAAATCAGGTCTCCTGTCCTGTCAGACAGAGCTGTGTAAATATCTGAACTGCATGACATAAATACAAATCTTTTGGCAGGTAAAACATCTCCCATGTATGCTTTTCATTTGTGTATTTCATTATTTGCCTGGAGTTCAACTTTAACACTTTCTCTGCCAGAGCAGTTTTTTTTTTCCAGTTTTTGCACACATGGTAAAATACACATTTTAGACTTGAAAATTACTTTAAGCTCCCCAAACATTATACAGTGTATTTCTGAAAGCAGAGAACCTGTGGATTTTTTGGGGAATAATTGTAAATCTTTATGTTGCACCATATTTGTGCAACTTTGTATCAAACCTATATTCTCAGTAAAAAATACATTTAAAAGAAAAGCATGGGAAATAAAATAAATGTAAAGCATACATATTCACCTAGGTGGATGCTGCATCTGTCCCCCGCTGCCTCCAAGACTAATGCCACGTACACACGACCGTTTTTAATGTCATTTTAAAAAACTATGTTTTTCTCGACGTGATTTTTCTTGTTTCCTCTCAAGCCTGTCTTGCATACACACGTTCATTAAAAAAAAAACGCTCGAGCAAAGCGCAGTGACGTACAACACGTACGACGGCACTATAAAGGGGAAGTTCCTTTCGGATGGCGCCACCCTTCATGTTAGTAAAGTTTGTTGATGTGACAGGAGGGTCACTTTGGACACAGGGTGAGCCAGGAAATAATGGACATTAAGAAATATATCTTGGGCTACCTAAAATGGGTCTGTAATATTTATCCACCATATCCCCAAGGATATCTGTAAAGGACTATTTACTGTTTCTGAACTCAACATGTTATTTGAGAGATACTGAGATGTTCAGCCTCAATCACCTGTCTAGTGTAATGCTAATGAATTTCAGCTTCTAGAAGACATGTTCATTGTTTGTGGTGATGTGGATTGGGGAAATTAAGTCTGTCCTTGTGTGTATTGTAAAGTATCAGACAGTCTGGTGACTATAAAGGTCATGCATAGTCATTCAAACATAAAGGGGGTTATTAAAGTCTGTTGTCTCCTAACAGACGTCAAAATAATGTGTTGAGCCTTGTAATGTGTGGGTGGAGCCAGGCCATTGTTCATGTTAAACTAATGTGTATTAGATGTATATAAAAGTTACATTGTTTCTCAATAAAAGTCATTCGATCTTAGGAAGATGCAGAGTGCGTCTCGTTCTTCCAGAAGGATTAATTCCTATGGGAAGGGGTCGTCTGACTGTGGAGGATCGGCCGCAAATGTGTGTCCAGGAGAGGGAAGATATCTAAACGGCGTTACCCCCTTTCGTATTTGGGGTGCCGTTACATTGGTTGGCAGCAGCGGGATTTTCCCTCCAGTTCCTGGGACACTCCAAACCACCACAGTGAATGACCAGCTATGCAGCCTGCAGGAAAGTCACGCTGAAAGACCTACTTGAGAGCCGAGATGGACCAGAAGAGGGTTGGTGATGCAGGACCCTGGTCAGTTGAAGACCTGTTTCAGTAACGTGTTCAACAGCGGTTGGCATTATATGGTGCTAACCCATCAGAGACCGCCATACAGGAAGCCATTAAAGGCATCCAGCTGCAGGATGCCCGACAAGAGAGAGAACGAGAGCGACAAGAGAGAGAACTAGCGCGACAAAATAAAGAACGAGAGCATCAAGAGAGAGAACAAGAGCGACAAGAGAAAGAACTAGAGCGACAAAAGAGAGAACTAGAGCGGCAACATGAGCGGAGAATGGCGGAAATACGTCAATCAGAGACAACGCCTAAAGAACCAGCCGCCATGGAAGAGGAATTCGGAAGGAGGTTGCGAGAGATGCAGATACAGCATAGAGGACCAGTATCAGAGGAGGTCCTGCTGGGATGGTCTGATTCAATCCGCTGCAAACTCTGGAAGAAAGCGCTAGCTCTCGAGCAGCAACACCAGGGAAAAGTTTTCCCCTCCATCCGTGTAAGGTCCTGGTCGCAGTATGAAGTATGAATGCTGTTATTGGGGGAACAACCGCAGCAGGAGTGGACAGCTGAGTTAAGCAGGCTGATCCGGGCAGAGATGCGGTTGGACGAGAGCTACAGAGCCCTCCGGTGGTATGTAGCCCAAGAGTGCCCATGGTCAGCGGATGACAGCCCCACAGAAGGCTTTGACTATGATGGCCTGGGATTGTTGTATTTGAGACTGTCCGAGGACCCTGACTTTGGGAGTGATCGGGAGTGGCGTTTGGAAGAAAATAATGAAGCACAGAGAACAAAGACTGAATGTCTCGGAAGGGCACTGGGCACAGGAAGATTTGGAGTTTCTGGCCATTCAGGAATGGGAGCTGGAGATTGCCTATAAACAGCTGCTAGACTCTGCTCAGCAGCAGGGTGGGGCTCCCTTTGCCTGGGACTATCAGGAAATACCAGTTGACAACTCTGAAATCCTGGCTGAAGAATCAGCAGTGGAAAATCTGAAGATTGCTATCCCTAAAGCCGAAGTGAATGATACGGAGTTCCAGGGAGCTAGCCTGGCTGAAGAATTGGCAGTGGAAAAGCTGAAGATTGCCCTTCCTAAAGCCGAAGTGGATGATATAGAGTTCCAGGGAGCTAGGGCAGTTGGCTCATCTCCCCAGCCACAGATTACAGAAGGTATGGACTTAAGGGACTGTTCAGAGGATGTTAGGGATTATGCATCACCTGCCCAAGTACTGGCAGCAGGACAGAGTACTACAGACCCCTGCTCTACACCCGTGGCAGTTTTGGAGGCCTGAGGTGAGAAGGCGATGGTTCCTCTTTCCCAGTGGATTTCAGAGATGCAGGGAGAAGAAGCAGGCCATCCCCCCCCAACAGTTAACCAGAGCAGATGGTGTGGAGTCCCCAGCAGAAGTGCTGGCAACAGGGCAGAGTGATGGCAACCTCTGCCCAGCACCGGAAACAACTGTGGAGTTTCAGGGAGCCGGGGCAGTTGGCCCCTCTCTCCAGCAACAAGATGAGGTGGTAAAGTTTTACCCCCAGCTGAATCACTGGCAGCAGGGCAGAATGCTACTGGCATCGGCACACAACTGCCACTTGAGTGGATATCGGTGGATGGGACTGCGGTCTCCACTCACAGCAACCAGCACAAGAGCTGGCAACAGAGCAGAGTGCCGCGGGCCTCTGCTCTCAACTAACAGAAGAGGGAGTTCCGGTGGTACTGGATGGGACTTTGGTACTCACTGACACAACCCCAGAAAATGGTGTGACACTGGGACAGGAGGATGTCAGCCTTGCTTTGCAAGAACTGGGGGATTTTCACCTACCACAAGTGGATGGGACTTCAGTCTCCACTTGTATACCCCAGGGATGCCGGGCAGTCGACCCAGATCCCCAACAGCATGACGGACTGAGCCCAGTCACCCTGTCTTCTCTCCAGCGGCTGAAAGGACTCCAGGGAGAAGGGCCAGTCCAGGCCTCTCCCCAGCGGCGGGTATATTCTCTGAGAGAGGCAGAGGTTGGCTGGGTAAGTAATGCTCTGTTTGGAGCAATTTATTTCGGGTACTGGGTGGATACCAGCATTAGAGGAATGAACCTATGGACTAACTTCGGAGTCAACCCGTCTGGGGTCGCCTCCTCTGTTAGTCTCCTGCCGAAAGGGGAGATGTGTGACAGGAGGGTCACTTTGGACACAGGGTGAGCCAGGAAATAATGGACATTAAGAAATATATCTTGGGCTACCTAAAATGGGTCTGTAATATTTATCCACCATATCCCCAAGGATATCTGTAAAGGACTATTTACTGTTTCTGAACTCAACATGTTAATTGAGAGATACTGAGTTGTTCAGCCTCAATCACCTGTCTAGTGTAATGCTAATAAATTACAGCTTCTAGAAGACATGTTCATTGTTTGTGGTGATGTGGATTGGGGAAATTAAGTCTGTCCTTGTGTGTATTGTAAAGTATCAGACAGTCTGGTGACTATAAAGGTCATGCATAGTCATTCAAACATAAAGGGGGTTATTAAAGTCTGTTGTCTCCTAACAGACGTCAAAATAATGTGTTGAGCCTTGTAATGTGTGGGTGGAGCTGGGCCATTGTTCATGTTAAACTAATGTGTATTAGATGTATATAAAAGTTACAATGTTTCTCAATAAAAGTCATTCGATCTTAGGAAGATACAGAGTCCGTCTCGTTCTTCCAGAAGGATTAATTCCTATGGGAAGGGGTCGTCTGACTGTGGAGGATCGGCCTCGAATGTGTGTCCAGGAGAGGGAAGATATCTAAATGGCGTTACCCCCTTTCGTATTTGGGGTGCCGTTACAAGCGACGATTCACGCTTTTCAGCCTCGTGCTTTTCAGTCCGTTACAGCGCGACGAATGTGCTATCTCCATTACGAACGCTAGTTTTACCAGAACGAGCGCTCCCATCTCATACTTGATTCTGAGCATGCGCGTTTTTTTTCCCCTCGTAAAAGCATACACACTACCGTTTTTCACGACGTTAAAAAAAACGACATGAAAAACGACGTGAAAAAATAGAGCATGTTCGAAATTTTTAATGCCCGTTTTTCACGTCGTTAAAAATTCTCTGGAGCATACACACGATCGGTTTTAATGCCCAATTAAAAAAAATGGCATTTTTAACGGCGTGAAAAATGATCGTGTGTACGCGGCATTAGAATCTGACGAAGACCACTGATCACTCGGCTCTCGGTTCTCAGAATATTGAGGACTGAAGATGCAGTGGTCAGTCAAGGAATATTAAAGGCTAAGTTCACCTTTTTTTTCTAATTTCCAGCTCCCCTATGTACCAGAATAGCATTAGTGTACTTCTTTTGCAAAAATAAAACAGCTTTAACCACTTAAGCCCCGGACCAATATGCAGCTAAAGGACCAGGCCCCTTTTTGAGATTCGGCACTGCATTGCTTTAACTGACAATTGCGCGGTCGTGCGACGTGGCTCCCAAACAAAATTGGCGTCCTTTTTTTTCCCACAAATAGAGCTTTCTTTTGGTGGTATTTGATCACCTCTGTAATTTTTATTTTTTGCGCTATGAACAAAAATAGAGCGACAATTTTGAAAAAAATGCAATATTTTTTACTTTTTATATATTAAATATCCCCCAAAAATATATAAAAAAACATTTTTTTCCTCAGTTTAGGCCGATACGTATTCTTCTACATATTTTTGGTAAAAAAAATTGCAATCGGCGTTTATTGATTGGTTTGTGCAAAAGTTATAGCGTTTACAAAATAGGGGGTAGTTTAATGGCATTTTTATAAAAAAAAATATTTTTTACTAGTTATGGCGGCGATCAGCGATTTTTTTCGTGACTGCAACATTATGGCGGACACATCGGACACTTTTGACAAATTTTTGGGACCATTGTCATTTTCACAGCGATCAGTGCTATAAAAATGCACTGATTACTGTGAAAATGACACTGGCAGTGAAGGGGTTAACCACTAGGTGGCGCTGTAGGGGTTAAGTGTTCCCTAGGAAGTGATTCTTACTGTAGAGGGGCGTGGCTACACGTTACCGATCGTCTGTTCCGATGACAGGGAACAAACGATCACTGACATGCCACGGAGAAGAACGGGGAAAGGTTTGTTTACACTCACCTCCCCCCCTTCTTCAGCTCTGTGACCCGATCGCGGGACACCGGTGGCGATCGGGTCCGCGGGTCCCGCGGGCGTGGTCACGGAGCTCAGGACCGGGTCGCGAGCGCACCGCCGGCGCCGCGAGTGCGAACCACGGCTGGGCTCTTAAAGGGCAATGTACCTGTATGTTGATGTGCCCAGCCGTGCCATTCTGCCGACGTATATCGGCGTGAGGCGGTCCTTAAGTGGTTAAATGTATTCTACACACGCTTACCTCTGACGTCTGGCTGTTTAAAAACACTTTTCCATTACTTCTGCCTTACTTCCTGGACAGACTAGCGGTCATGACACAGGAAGGAGTTGACCAGTTGACCTCATTAGCACACACCCTGCATCTTCTACCTTCCTACTTACCTACCCAGGTGCATGTTTTTTTAGAACAAATGCAATCAATCGGTGATCATCTTTTTCACTAAATACAGAGGCATCAATTTTTTTTATTTCCTACCTTAACTTTCAACTTTCATCTTTCATTAAACTTTTGTTTAGATTTACCAGACCTATGGATTAGGAATACCCAACTATCTATCTATTCACTCTGTATCCAATCAGACAGGCCCTTGCACTATATAGTTGATGGTAGCTCTAAAGGAGATTGTACAATCAGATTGTAGAGTGTACGTTGAGCTTTACAGAACCCAGGACACACTTCTTCTTTTTTCAATACTACAGCTCTGCTCCACATAGGCTGTTATCTCATCTCTCATCTCCTGCACACTTCAAAATGCCAAATGAAAGATCTATGCAAGATGAAAGTTAAGGTACGAAAAAAAATTGATGCCTGTGTATTTAGTAGAGAAGGCTGATCACTGACTGATTACATTTCATTTAAAAAACATGCACCTGGATGTGGGTAGGTAGGTAAAAAGGTAGAGGATGCAGGGTGTGTGCTAATGGGGTCAGCTGGTCAACTCCTTCCTGTGTCATGACCCATAGTCTGTCCAGGAAGTAAGGCAGAAGTAATGGGAAATTGTAAGTGTAAAAATACATGGAAAGTTGTTTTATTTTTGCAAAATAAATACAATAATGCTATATTGGTAAATAAGGGGAGCTGGAGAAGGTGAACAAAGGTGAACTTATCCTTTAATGAAGCAGATAAAAGACACTTCATGTTTGCTTCTCTTTGACATCAGGAGATGTCCAGTAGTGCCATCAGCACAGAACTGTCAGAAACCAGTGGGACCCAGGTACAACAATCTACAGTCTGGAGAAGTCTGTCCAGAAGTGGTCTTCATGGAAGAATTATGGCCAAAAAGCCATACCTCTGACATGGAAACAAGGCTAAGCAAATCAACTATGCAGGAAAATATAGGAACTGAGGTGCAGAAAAATGGCAGCAGGTGCTCTGAACTGATGAGTCAAAATTTGAAATATTTGGCTGTAGCAGGAGGCAGTTTGTTTGTGAAGGGCTGGAGAGCGGCACAATGATGAATGTCTGCAGGCAACAATGAAGCATGGTGGAGGTTCCTTGAAAGTTTGGGGCTGCATTTCTGCAAATGAAATTGGAGATTAGGTCAGGATCAATGGTGTCCTCAATGATGAGAAATACAGGCAGATACACTTCAAAGTATATGGTGATTCCATAATATTTTCCTCAGAATTTAGTGATTCCATATTTTTTTCCTCTGCTTGATCTGCAAAAACAGTTGCAGCTGACTACAGTTTTATTTTTATTTTTATTTTTTTAAAGCCAGAAGGTTGGAATTTTAAATGAAAATAGTTTTGAGGCTTGTCTGTGATTAGTTTTTTCTACACAATTAAACAATTGAATGAACATTTTCCAAGAGTGGTGATTCCATACTTTTTGCCAGCGAGTGCCCCCTCCTACTAAACCATACCAGGCCACATGCCTTCAATGTGGGGGGGGGGTCTTTGGGGCAAGGGGGTTCTGGCCCCCTACCCAAAGAACCTTGTCCCCATGCTACTGGGGACAAGGGTCTCTTTCCCACAGCCTATGGCTGTGGTTGTGGGGGTCTGTGGGCAGGGCGCTTATTGGAATCTGGAAGCCCCCTTTATCAAGGGCCCCCCAGATCCCAACACCCCCCTATTTGAATGAGTATGGGCTATATTGTACCCCTACCCATTCACAAAAAAAAAAAAAAAACAGTAGACAGGTTTTTGACAACTCCTTTATTTAAAAAAAAAAAAACATGTCACCCAATGTTACCAGGTGGCTCTGCCCCTTACCCATATAAGAACTGTCAAATGGCAGAGCCCGCAGTAGGCGGACAGCCTTCATTGACGGTGGAGCATTTTTTTCTTTTTTTGGTTCCAGCGTGGGTGGCGGACGGCAGATCTACATCGGAGACATTGTTTTTTTAGTTTTTATAATAAAGGAATTGTCAAACACCTGTCTACTGTTTTTATTTATTTTTTACACTTTTTCTACAATGTACCCCATACTAGTTTACATAGGGAGGGGGCGGGATCTGTTAAAGGAGGCTTCCAGATTCCAATAAACCCCCTGCCCGCAGATCCCCACAACCACAGCCCAAGGTTGAGGGGAAGAGACCCTTGTCCCCATCAACATGGGGACAAAGTGCTTTGGGGTGGGGGCAGAGTCCCCCCTGCTACAAAGCACCCACCCCACCATGTTGATGGCATGTGGCCTGGTATGGTTCAGGATGAGGTAGTGCTTGCTCACCCCCCTCCCCATTTCCACACCTGCCAGGCTGTGTGCTGGGATAAGGGCCTGGCATGGACTGGGGGGATACCACAGTTTTTTTTTCACTTTTTTATTGCTGAAAATATATTTTTTTATTCAGCTGTCAGAGGAGAAGCCCATTGACAGCTGATGACTCGTCATTTTTTAAGGACGCCACGGATGGCTTCTTGGCCCTGTTCCTTAACAACCAGCTATTCACTGCCCCCTGATTAAGCAAAGCTTGTGCCCAATCAGGGCTTAGAACATCCTGAAAATTCAGGTGTTCACCAAATGAGAAATGTCCTTTTCATAATAGAAGTTAGTTTTTACCAAAGAGAAAACCTCTGAGGGGTTTGGGGACATCTGGGACCTCCATTTATTTACTATTACAGTTCTGGCCACTATGAGAAGATATGTAATGACTGTGCAGAATTATTTTGGCCATTGATCCACTCGGTTGAGGAGTGCAAATGCAGGGGTAATGGGAGTTAAGATACCTATAATATCTGATAAAACATGAGAGATTTTGACCTTATAGTATAAAACCTTACTAAACTGAGTGAGGATTTCATGGGCCCTAGTCAGGAAGGTTTGGGGTTGTGTTAGAAGTAGTATCACATCATCTGCAAAGAAATTAGATTTTATGTTGCCTGGCGCTGAACTGGAAACTTTGAATGGGTGGGTGGGATCGTATTTTCTTGGCCATGGGTTCATTCATAGGATTGAAGATGGTGGGTAAAAGTGGACTGCCTTTGCCGTGATCCATTGGTGATACAGAAGGGTTTGGACAACATACCAGAGGTATAGACCTGAGCTGAAGGTTGAGAGTAGGAATGGGCCCGGTGTTCGATTCGAACTCATGTTCGAATTGAAACTTCGGCCGTTCGTCCGCTCGTCAAGTCCAGAACTCTGCGGGCCGTTCGCATCAAATTCATGTGATGCGAACGGCCCACAATGCACTGCGCCAGTCGCAGTGCATTGCCTGCGCTGTGATTGGCCAAGCATGCACTGTGACCCTGCATGCTTGGCCAATCATAGCGCCAGCAGCGAGGAGAGCAATAATTGGTCACAGGCAGGATGCCTGTGGCCAATTATAGCTCAGGGGGTTTAGTACACGCCCCACACTATATAAGGCCGCCGCGCCGGCGGCCTTGTGTAGTGTGTTCCGGCGTTCAGGGAAAGAGGATTGATAGGCAGGGACAGTGTGAACTACTTATCATTCATTTCCGTGTGGGGAAAGTGCAGGGAAAGAGGATTGATAGGCAGGGACAGTGTGAACTACTTATCATTCATTTCCGTGTGGGGAAAGTGCAGGGAAAGGGGATTAATAGGTAGGGATAGTGTGTTCTTCTCAGGCATTTGCGTGTGGGGAAAGTGCTGTTCTCTATAAATCCAGCCATCTGCAGGAGTTAGTGTGTGTGCTGTGTGAGTCCAGCACAGCACGGTATAAACCTGCACCTGTATCTACCATTTAGTGCAGTTCTCCATTAATCCAGCCATCTGCAGGAGTTAGTGTGTGTGTTGTGTGAGTCCAGCACAGCACAGTATACAACCTGCACCTGTATCTGCCCTGGTGTCATCTAATCCAGCCATCTGCAGGAGTTAGTGTGTTGTGTGAGTCCAGCACAGCACAGTATACAACCTGCACCTGTATCTGCCCTGGTGTCATCTAATCCAGCCATCTGCGAGAGTTAGTGTGTGTGTGTTGTGTGAGTCCAGCACAGCACAGTATACAACCTGCACCTGTATCTGCCCTGGTGTCATCTAATCCAGCCATCTGCAGGAGTTAGTGTGTGTGTGTTGTGAGAGTCCAGCACAGCACAGTATACAACCTGCACTTGTATCTGCCCTGGTATCATCTAATCCAGCCATCTGCAGGAGTTAGTGTGTGTGTGTTGTGTGAGTCCAGCACAGCACAGTATACAACCTGCACCTGTTTCTGCCCTGGTGTCATCTAATCCAGCCATCTGCAGGAGTTAGTGTGTGTGTTGTGTGACTCCAGCACAATATACACTACCTAATTGCTGTTTTTCCCATTTCCCTGCAGGCCATTACAATGTCTGGAAGGCCAACAAGGAGAGGCAGACAGTCACGAGCCAAGAAAAGAGGGCAAGCAGGCTCTGTGTCTAGAGACAACAGTGCTGGTCGTGAATGTGGTGCATCGTCATCAGCACGTGGCCATGGGGCACGCTTGTCCTTATTTTCGGCAGCTGGACATGTTGACCTGCATCATGCCGAAGGCTTGGTAGAGTGGATGACCAAGCCCTCCTCATCCTCCTCATCCTCTCTCACCCAGGCTCAGGATACTGGTAAAGCAGCTGCCAACGCGTACTCTTCCCTCGTCTCAATGTCATCAGTCACCCCTTCCCTAGACCCACCATGTCCTCCTGAGGAGTCCCTCGAACTGTTGGAGCACAGTGTTGGGTACATGCTCCAGGAGGATACCCAGCGTTTTGAAGGCTCTGATGATGATAGCCAGCTAGAGGAAGGCAGTAGCGTGAGCACAGAGAGAGGGGATGCTCAAGGACAGCAATCTGGCAGTCATGTTCCACCTGCTGCAGCATACTGCCAGGTTTGCTCCAGTGGTGAAGAGGGAGGGGATGATGAGGTCACTGACTCCATGTGGGTGCCTGATCGGAGAGAGGAGGAGGAGGAGGAGGCGGCACATCTCCAATGAGGCAGGATGCCCTCGGGGGGCCAGCTTGAGGGCAGCACACTAACTGAATCACACTGCAGAGCTCCGCCTGTGCAGGGCGCTGCCTCTGTGCGTTATTACAAAAGTTCTTTGGTGCGGGACTTTTTTGAGACGAGTGCATCAGATCGCACTGCTGCTATTTGCAACATATATCTCAAGCGTATCTCGCGTGGCCAAAACATCAGCTGCTTGGGCACCACAAGCATGACCAGACATATGTTGACCTGCCATGCAGCTTGTTTGCAAGCGTACCTTAAAGACCCACACCAAAGAACAAAGCGGACCTCTACTTGCTCCTCATCAGCTGGGATCTCCAACCCCACTATACCTTCAGTCCTCTCTGAAAGCTGCACTGAGAGGAATGAAGGTGTAGAATTAGGTGTGTCACAGCCAAGTACTTGCGGGCACTCTGCTAGCAGTACACAATGGCACCAACCTCCTCTCCGCCCTGCGACAGGGACAACTGACTCATGTGCCCTGTATGGCTCACGTCCTTAACCTGGTGGTGCAGCAGTTCTTGGGCAGGTACCCAGGCTTACAGGATGTCCTGAGGCAGGCTAGGAAAGTCTGTGTGCATTTCCGTCTAACATATAATGCCAGTGCTCGGCTGGCTGAGCTGCAAAAGGAGTTGAACCTGTCCAAAAACCGCCTTATATGTGACATGCCCACCAGGTGGAACTCAGCATTGGCCATGCTGCAGTGACTGCACATGTAGCAGAGGGCCATCAATGAGTACCTGTGTGACTAAGGCACCAGGACAGGGTCAGGGGAGCTCAGATTTTTTTCACCACGCCAGTGGAGCATGATCAGGGATGCATGCACTGTCCTGTCACCATTTGAGGAGGCCACGAGGATGGTGAGCAGTGACAGTGCATGCATCAGTGACACTGTACCTCTTGTCCACCTGTTGGAGCATACGCTGCATGGAATAATGGACAGGGCACTTGAGGCAGAACAGAGGCAGGAAGAGGAGGACTTCCTTGCCTCTCAAGGCCCCCTTTATCCAGACAGTGTTCCTTCTCTCCCACCCATCACACAGGAAGAGGATGAGGAGGAGGATTGTATCAGCATGGAGGTGGAGCCTGGCACTCAGCATCAGCAGCAGCAGTCTTTTAGGGATGATTTACAGTCCCAAGAAACCGGTGGACTTGTACGTGGCTGGGAGGAGGTGGCTGCGGACCATGTCGTCCTTAGTGACCCAGAAGACTCCGGACCGAATGCCTCATCTAACCTATGTTGCATGGCCTCCCTGATCCTGCAAAGTCTGCGGAAGGATCCTCGTATTCTTCGGATCAAGGAGAGGGACCATTACTGGCTGGCCACTCTCCTTGATCCACGGTACAAGGGTAAGGTTGCGGACCTTATCTTGCCGTCGCAGAGGGAGCAGAGAATGAGACATCTCTGGGAGGCCTTGCAGAAAGGTCTGTGCAACGCATTCCCAGAGACTGGGAGGTTACAAACTGCTGGTCCTGGACGACGAGTTGCTGAGGCTTCGGTCAGTAGCAGAAGGAGCGGTGGGGAAGGTGGACGTCTGACCGATGCGTTCAGACAATTTTTTAGTCCGCAGCCCCAAGGTATGATCGGTTCCAGCAACCATCGCCAGCGTCTGATATACATGGTGCAGGAATACCTAGGGGCAAGGTCAGACTTGGACACCTTTCCCACCGAAAATCCTCTGGCTTACTGGGTCTTGAGGATGGATCACTGGCCAGAGCTTGCACAGTATGCAATTGAGCTACTGGCCTGTCCTGCATCCAGCATTCTTTCGGAACGCACATTCAGTGCTGCTGGAGGCTTTGTCATGGATCACAGGGTGCGCCTGTCCACCGACTCGGTTGATCGACTGACCTTCATAAGGATGAACCAGTCTTGGATCACCACCAGCTACCAAGCACCTGAGGCTGATATAACAGAATAATTTATTTTGAAATGTCACATCCCTTCAAGACTGCCTATGCTGATGCTGATTGACTGTCCTTTTATGTTGACTGACTATCCTCTTCCTCCTCAATTATCCTGATGATAGCTTGAGAGAACATTTTTGTTTCTGGGTGCCACCACCAGTGGCTAAGGCCCAATTTTTCAGCCCCTGTTTAACAGGGGCGTGTAATTACAATTTTTTATGCAATGCTTTGCAACAGGTCTCATTGCTGTGCTCCAAGTACAGTATCTGTGAGGCGTTGCAGTGTTGTGGCACCAGCACCAGTGCCTAAGGCACAATTTTTCAGCCCCTGTTTAACAGGGGCGTGTAATTACAAATCTTGATCTAATAGTTCACAGCAGGGCCCATTCCTGCGCCCACCAAGAGTAACTGTGAGGGCTTACAGTGTTGTAGAACCAGCACCACCACCAAAGGACAATTTTTCTTACCATTGTTCAACAATGGCATGTAATTACAATTCCTGATATAATAGTTCACAGCAGGGCGTTACAGGGCCCACTAAGAGTAGCTGTGAGGGCTTACAATGTTGTGGCAACACCAACATCTAATGGGGCAAATTTCTGCAGAGTATATACGGCAGGCCCCTACTTTCAAACATCCAACTTACAAATGACTCCTACTTGCAAACGGAAGGAGAAAACAGGAAGTGAGAGGAAATCTACCCCTAGGAAGGTAAATTCTATCCTGTTAGATTTAATTTGGGAAAAAGGTATCTCCTCTCTACTGATGCTTTATCACCAATCCTTGTTTCAATAAAAACTCCACTTTTCCAAAAACATTTGTCATTGGGACGGAAAGTGAGGTGAAATGTTCTGAACAGGTGCACAGACAGCAAAACAAATGTTACAGGGGTGATAACCCTTCCCTATGTTTTCCAAGAAGCTCAAAAATATATTTTTTGTCTGGAGCTACACTTAAACAATGTACCTGTTCAAAATTACAAACAGATTCTACTTAAGAACAAACCTACAGTCCCTGTCTTGTTTGCACCGCCTGTTTACTGCTGTTCAGAGTATATAGGGCCTTTTTTTTATTTTGGGTGCGGGGTTCCCCTTAATATCCATACAAGATCCAAAGGGGCTGGTAATGGGCTGGGTTGGGGGGGGGTGGTGATGGGGTTGCCATGCCATTTTTCTCAAAGATTTTCATCCATATTGCCTGGACAAGACATGACATTAAATACGCAAGCAGTTTTAAATGGCTTTTTTTCCTTTAGAAATTTCATTTTGTGCAGGGACAGTTCTAAACACGAGAAACACATGCCACTTCACAGGCATACTTTAGACACCCCCAGGTACCATATTTAAATGAATATTTCACTTTTTTTTCACTTTATGCATCATTAAAATGACTGCTCCAGGAAAAAAAGTCAGTTTTTAACTTATTTTTGCATTGATACATGTCCCATGGGGCAGGACCCGGGTCCCCAACCTTTTTTATGACAATAACATGCATATTGGCCGCTATAATTAGCACTTTAGATTTCGAACGTTCGCGTCCATTGTAACTAATAGGGTTCGAACGTTCACACGAACTTTCGGTCCGTTCGTAGGTTCTGGTGCGAACCGAACCCGGGGGTGTTCAGCTCATCCCTAGTTGAGAGTATAACTCTAAGATAACAGAAAGGGTGCGTCCGCAGAATCCAAACTTGAGAAGCACTTGGGTCATGAAATGCCAATGTACTCTGTTGAATGCCTTCTCTGCATCTATGGAAAGGAGCAGAGAAGGCACTCAATGCAACTTCATGAAATGGATAATATTTATGATTCACCTGGTGTGAACTCCATCTGGTCTGGTTGGATTAGATTTGGCATTATATGCATAAGGTGACCAGCAATGATTTTACCATATCGTTTTACATTTAGAAGGGAGATTGGTCTAAAATTGGAAGGGGATGTTGGTTCTTTCCTAGGCTTTGGTAGTGTTTCAATGTATACTATCATCATCTCAGGGGGAAGGAAGCAGCTGAGGCAGCTGCCTCGAAGAGAGTAACGAGATGGAGCACTTGTGAGGTCTGAAATGTTTTGTAATATGCATTTCAGAGCCAGCCCATCAGGTCCAGGTGATTTGTTTAAAGTGGTTGTTAAGCCACTTTTTTTTATTCCACACTCTCCAGTGTATGTGATTTATAAAAATATGCTGCCTAATACCTTATTTCCAAGCACCGCTCGGTGCTCCCTTGACTGACTGATGGTCTCCTTTTCCAATCTGATAGCTGCAGAGAAGGGGCTGAGTATCCCCCGCTGACGTCAGCTGGGAAGAGAAGAACAGAGGAGAAGACAAGGGGACAGTCACGTAAGTGCTGAGCAGCGCTCAGTAATAAGGTATTAGGCAGCATAAATCACATGGAGGGGAACTTAATGTTATCTAACAGAGAGAACTATTGAAAGAAAACACAGTTATTTTCACAGCAGGAGGGGGAGATCTAGGAGCGGGCGGAGCTGACAGGCAGGGAGGGGAGGGGATAGAATAGAAGAAAGAAAACAAGGGCGCACCAGCCTAGTGTATTATCGTTTAGGATAGATTTTATTAAAAAAGCATAGATACTACTTACAAGTGTAGCAGGAAAAAACTTGCAGTGCAATGATATTCCAAATAGATGGCAGCTGAGACATGAGCTCGAAACCATACTCCACAGACGCACCGCGCATATGAATGGAGCCACTGCCGGGTTTCGAAGTCATACACTTCTTCCTCAGAGCCCAGCAGTGCTTACACCTCATGTAGCACTCTATTTATAGACACATGGATATGAGAGCTCCAGCACAAGCAGAGGGCGGGCCCACCCGGGGCCAGGGAAACAAACCCCTCCCACCCCACTACAGATAACCAACACAGCTGATAGACTAGACCCACAAGATGGTAGCAAAGGGGCTGTCCAAACACGGTACTCATACACTGGGTATTAATGACCCCATCAAAATACATCAGGTGCTAACACAGGGTGCTCGTGAGTCATATACTTAGACTAGAACTGCTATACAGGCCATACTTCCATTTATCAGCACAGCTCTAATCAATATTAGGGACCACTAAATGGCAACCACATAAAGGGCATGGGCATAGACTGCGGGCACAGGGTGTAGTCCGGATGTCACCAGCAGGCGAAGCGGCCAAGTGACAAAAGGTCACCTCCAGGCACTTACTATTTGATGGGGCTGGCGGCGCTGTAGTACTTACCGCTCGCTCGCACGATCATACCCCCCCGGCTGACAAGCCGCGCGTGGAGCGCAAACAGACCTGTCTGCGTTCCACGAAAACCGGAAGTAGACGGACTCAGTCACTTCCTGTGCGTCGGCCGTCACTCTGCTATAGGCTCAATGGCCAAAACGTGACGCCGAAATTGAGGGGGAGTCCCAATGAAGAGGCCGTTTGATAACCCCGGCCATCATTGTACAAAAGAGAGCAAAGCAATAGTACCATCAATGATAATAAAAAAGTGAAAGTAACGGGTAGTAAAGGGGACAGTCAGCCATCAGACCAGTAGGAACCAGTGATGTAGTTAGTAAGAATGAAAATAATTATGTTATCAGTAAAAATAAAAAGAAAAAATAGAAAGAAGAAAAAAAAAAAAAGATAGAAATAAATAAATATAAAAAAAAAAAAGAAAGATAGAAATAAATAAATATAAAAAAAAGGAAAAATAAAAATAATAATAAATTAGAATAAATTAAAATAAATTAAAATAAAATGAAATACAATAAAATAAAATATAGTAAACTAGAAAGTAAAATAAACATACACACACCAAACTGCTTGGGGCCCTCATCCTAAATCAAAATAACCATTAAAAAGGGGGCCTGCCACTAATAGCGCTGAAGCTGCTCACATCCCTGCGCCCAGAAGTTCACATGTGGACCCTGGAGGGAGGACTGATGTAGCCGCGGGGCTTACGGCGTGTGCATAAGCGTACTAAACGCATTGCTATCACAATGGATTCAAAGCAGTATATAAGAATGATGCTAAATAAATAAAAGCATAAACCCATATAGACATATGGTATATAAACATATACATACATAAATATATATAAAATATGTATATGCATAAAAGCAAACTGCATAAAGAAAATCACATACAAGAGTATATAGAAGATGTGACACAAATTGGTCATATTGGCAGACCCCCACGGTACCATCATGGCCTCCCTTACACATATCCACACACAAGCTAACCTGCTGGTGCAGAATCCAGTGTCCACACCTAAGTGCTACAGAATAAAATCACCAACCCGTTCTACCTAGGCCATTGCAAAGGGCGTAACCGCAATGGAACTAAATATTAAAAGAACATATTATACAAGACAGCATACATGTAGCCAAACTATATAAAAAGAAATACTTAACATAGTCAAACATGTAAAACGGGAGGATTATAACAGACATCAATTGTCACATATATCGCTTTGATGCATAATAGATTAAAAACAATATTAAGGAGGCATGCGCGGATGCCTGAGGGAGAAGTCGCATCCCCTTAGAGCTCCGCTCCCGGGTTAAACAAACCGGAGAACCGACCGCTGCTTTTTACCGCAAACGGCACCAGCTCCCGCAAATTCACACCAGGTACACTTCGGCGTATTGAGGATGGTCACGAGGGGCCCAAAAACGAAATATAAGATTGGTACCTCTAAAGATACACTGTCCCGGCAGACATCCAAGATGGCGGCGCCTGGTATCTCACAGACTCGCACACAGCGGGTTCCTAAATCCCTGTCACACAGTGTCAAAACTCTGGACACAGCTGGTGAGATTGACTCTGACTATGAAGCACCTGAAAATGTTATTCAGTCTAATATGTTTAGTCAATTTGAGAAAATGCTTCAGAAAGCTTTGAAACAAACTTCAGACCAGATAACTGAGAAGCTGACAAGGGAGATTAGGGAGCTGGGGCATAGAACAGCTGAATTGGAAATGCAGGTAGATGATATAGAAACCACCACACAGCATTATGATGCTACTATTGAACAGCTTAAGGATGAGAACTCTTTATTACAAAACCGTTTGGAAGACCAGGAGAATAGGGACCGTCGCTCCAACCTAAGAATCAGAGGTCTCCCTGAATCAATCATAGACTTACAGGGAACTATATGTGCACTGTTTCAGGAACTGTTACCAGGTATTTCACCTGAGAGATTGGAAATGGATAGAGTCCACAGGGCCCTAACTCAATGCAAACCCAATGGACCCCCTAGGGATATTATAGTTAAATTTCATTACTATAAAACAAAGGAGCAAATACTTGCTGCTGCTAGAGGTAAAAACACTCTTGAGTTCCAGGGCAATATATATCAGCTCTTTACAGACCTCTCCCCTCTAACTGTGACTAAGAGGCGTTCTATGAAACCCCTGCTGCAAGTACTTCAAAAGCATCAAATCATATACCACTGGGGGTTTCCATTCTCTCTCCGCTTTACACACTTGGAAAATAGATATACCTGTCGCACGTCCGATGAACTACGGTCAGCCTTAAATGATCTAGGCCTGATGGATCACACCAATTCTAAGGAGCAACCTCGTAGACGAGCGGCTTCTAGATCACCTCCAAATGAAACCGACTTGGACCCAAACCCCTCTGGTTATACCAGACAGAATCTTCATAAACGAGGACGTTTTGATAGTCAGGCACCGATAAATGTCGACTCAATGGATTGATTGTTCAACTTTCATTAATCTTATCCACGTTTCTCCCTTTTTATAGGGTACTAGCCCCAATGCTTTATTCTGAAAAGCATTGCACTATCTCTGATTGAAGAGTTAGAATCCTGTTCTCCATTTTTTTTTTTGGTGGTGTCTCGTTACTGACAAATATGTCTATTTCTTTAATTTATATGCACATTATATATGCATATTAAATTGTACTTATGAAATATAAATTTAGGTATTTATTTATGGTTTTAGTCAGCCAGAAGGTTTATATTTCATTTACATTTTTGAGACAAGTGTTTCTAGTTTTTTTTTTTTTTTTTGGCTCGTCTCCTTACTGACAAATATGTCTATTTAGTAATTTATATGCATATTATATTGTACTTATGAAATATAAATGTAGGTATTTATTTATTGTTTTAGTCAACCAGAAGGTCTATATTTCATTTACATTTTTGAGACAAGTGTTTCTATTTTTTTATTTTTATTTTTTTTCTATTTA
Source organism: Rana muscosa (assembly GCA_029206835.1). Taxonomy (NCBI): domain Eukaryota; kingdom Metazoa; phylum Chordata; class Amphibia; order Anura; family Ranidae; genus Rana; species Rana muscosa. Next base: position 35,076,589 of record CM055116.1, on the reverse strand, counting down.
TGTAATATAAATTTATGTATTTAATTTATGTTTTTGTCAGCCAGAAGGCTAAAATTTCATTATTACTTCTTGAGACAAGTGTTTCTTGTTTTCTTTGTTTGTCTCCTTATAGACAAATAAGTTTATTTCCTTGACTTATATGGTCATTGATATAGATAGATTATCCTCCTCCCTCCCCCTCCCCCTTTTTTTTTTTTCTTTCTCTTTCCCCTACATTTGCGAGCTTGTTTATTAATTATTTCGCTTGAGTAGACGGTTTGCTTCACAAGTGTTAAGATCAATATTTTCTAGCCTCCTTATGGACGCATTCATCTAAATATTGACTCAACATAATTCCCGATGTTGGTATGTTTCCTTTCTCTCTCTTTTTTGTTTATTGCATCTCCAGTCTTATTGATAGAGAAATATATAAGTTTACTATTATAATACTTAAGTGTTCTCCGGCGTTGTTTTTCCCTCCGGAACTTCTTGTGGCCCCCTACATACCCCCTGACTCCTGCTACTATTATGCAGGAGTCGGTCGGTGACCATGGAACCCCTCGGAGATTTTTTGTTATCTCTCCGAGATGTTCCTGCGCCCTACTAGTACATCATTATTTTATGACATTAAATGCAGTCATTAGGGCTACCTATTTATTTGGTTTCTTCTTTATTCTTTCTTTTCTGTCTTTCATTTCTTCTCCTCTTCTGTCTCCCTTGGTGGCGGTTCGAACTCCTAATATGGGTTTTATTAACCCTTACATAAAACTTACCCTTACTTTGTCATGGCCCCCATAAACATTTTGTCCTAAAATGTACAAGGCTTCAACGTTCCACAAAAAAGAACTAAAGCTCTACGTTCCTTTTCAGCTAGAAAAGCTCACATCATTTTCCTTCAAGAAACACACTTTATCAATAACGCCTCCCCTAAATTTCTTTCCTCCTCCTACCCTCAATTCTACACAGCTTCAGCTACAACTAAGCATCGTGGGTCCCTGATTGGATTCCACCGCTCTACACCATTTACCCTTAATACACAAATATGTGACCCTGAGGGTAGATATGTTTTATTAACAGGCTTTATTGCTGATACTGAAGTCACATTAGTTTCGTATTACGCCCCAAATAAGCGTCCTGAAGCTTTTCTATCACATCTTTTCCAACTAATCGAATCACATAAATCTGGAACAATAATATTATGTGGCGACTCCAATACTACCATCTATCCCTTCTTGGATAAATCACCATCATCTCCTAACTCTCCTACCCATAAACGGTCCTTCCAATCTCTACTTACTTCTTTTAATTTTGTTGATACCTGGCGGGAACTTAACCCAACTTCCAGAAATTTTACACATTATTCTTATCCACACAAATCTTTTTCACGAATAGACCATATTTTCCTCCCCTCTAGTATGCTCCCTGAAGTAATATCCTCTACTATAATCCCATTTCCATGGACAGACCATTGTGCGGTTACTGCTACAATTACCTCTCCAATACCTAGGTCACATGACACCACTTGGTGTATTAACGACTCCATCCTAACTCACCCCTCACACCGCTTAGATATTGAATTGGCTCTTAATGATTATATCTCATTTAATGACACTACTGATGTCTCTGCCCTTACACTATGGGAAGCCCATAAAGCTGTCATTCGGGGCAGCTTGATACAAAAGGTGAGATCTATTAAAAGAGATCGCAAGATTCTGTTCACCAAACTTGAAGCAAATTTTAACGCTTGTCATTTGGCTCATCAAGCTACCCCGAATGCAAACACTAACACTAAATTGGAAAAGGCCCGGCTTAAGTTGGATCTTTTTCTGACAGATTCGGCAGACAAACTCTTACGCAAGCGGCAACATACCCTATACCGCAAAGCCAATAAGCCCGATACCCCTATGGCCCGCAGCCTCAAGTCTATTGATCGTTCACAGACTGCATTCCGCCTTAGAACCTCCAGAGATGCTTACACCAGTAACCCATTAAAGATCTTGGAAATCTTTCAATCTAAATTAGCTAAGCTCTATGACCCTGGCTTAATCTTTGATAAAAACAAAGCAGACACGTTGTTCTCAGATGTTACACTTCCCACAATGACACCTGAACAGTGTGAATATTTGGAGAGTCCCATAACGGCCTTGGAAGTTAAAGCTGCTATTAAAGAATTGAAGCCTCACAGGAGACCGGGCCCCGACGGGTTTTCTGCACTATACTACAAACAATTTGATTCGATTTTAACGCCTCTATTGACTAGAGCCTTCAATTCTTTGTTAGCTGGTCATTCATTCAAAACCGAAACACTAACTTCCATCATAGCAATGATTCCCAAACCTAAATCTGACACTACCTCTTGGTCTAATTACCGCCCCATATCTCTTTTAAATCTAGACATTAAGTTATTAGCTAAGATCCTGGCAACTAGATTAAATAGCATTATAGGTAAACTTATCCATCGTGACCAAACTGGCTTCATGCCCTTGCGTCAAGCAGGGGATAATGTCAGAAGAGCACTTTTATTAATTCATGCCGCCAAAAAAAGACATATCCCAACTTGCCTTATATCATTAGACATTAGGAAGGCGTTCGACTCGATCAGCTGGCCATATCTACAATATACTCTTCAAAAATGGGGTTTTGGGGAAAATTTCTTAACTTGGGTCTCCTCACTATACATCACTCCGAAAGCTTATATTAAATATATGGGTTACAAATCAGCTATGATAGATATTAGGAGAGGTACTAGACAGGGTTGCCCTCTATCCCCTTTGCTTTTTGCCCTACTTATTGAACCCTTAGCATGTATTATTAGAGATAATCCTAATATCAAAGGAGTAGAATTAGGTGGACATCACCACAAATTGAGTCTTTTTGCAGATGACATCCTGATTTTTTTATCCCATCCCCATGTGTCAGCCCCAAATCTAGTAAATACTTTAGACAAATTTGCAAAGATTTCTGGATTGTGTGTTAATCATGCCAAATCTAATGCCCTTAATATTTCCCTTTCGCCATCTGAGTTACAACAAGCTCAAACGTCTTTACCTTTCAATTGGGAATTGCACCATATTTCATATCTCGGAGTCCAACTCACTTCTTCTATATCCGACTTATTTTCAGCTAACTACTTACCCTTATTGAAGTCAACTACTAATCTGATGAAACAATGGTCTTCTCTCCCTTTATCTTGGATTGGGAGGATTAACGCTACTAAGATGTCAATCTTACCAAAGTTCCTTTACCTATTCCGAGTTCTCCCCATACATATACCTCCTTACTTCTTGAGACTCACTCAACAGAGAGTGATGTCTTTTATATGGGGCTCTACAAAACCCCGTATACCCAGATCGACTCTTTATCTTGATAAATTGAAAGGTGGTTTGGGAATTCCTAATTTTTCCTCATACTACTTTGCTGCACAGCTAGCACAACTCCCCAAATACCATTCTACAACAGAATCCCCTCTATGGGTAGCGATTGAATCAGTGGATATTGACCCCATTTCTGTGAATAATTTGCTCTGGTTAGCTCCTAAAGATAGACTAAACTTATCTAACCCCGTAACCAAACATTCTATAGCTATCTGGGACAAATATAGATCCACAAAAAGCCTACAATCCACTCATAACCCTCTACTCTCTTTTCTTCGAAATCCCTCATTTTACCCCGCCTGGAAATTCCCCCTATCATTTGCAGCTTGGTCCAAAAGAAACCTACTTCAATTTCACAATCTAGTTTCCTCCAATGATATTCTTACGTTCCCAACATTATGTGATATATACAAACTCCCCATGAAGGAGCTCTTCCGCTATCTACAAATTAAGAACTTTTATACACCCCTCATTGATACGGGATCCCCTCTTACCCAAATGACTCAATTTGAACGTATCTGTAACAGTGATCCCCATACTAGAGGATTAATATCACTTTTGTATAAACGCATCAATTCCACATCTGACGATACTTTACCATCCTATACGACTAAATGGGCACATGACATGGATAGAACATTCAGTAAAAGTGACTGGGATAATATATGGTCAGCTACTAAGCATTCCTCGCCAAACTGTTTTGCGTTGGAAACAAATTATAAGGTCCTTTCTCGATGGTACCTGGTTCCAGCCAGGATTGCCAAATTTGCCCCCATGTACCCAAATTTATGTTTCAGAGGCTGTTCTGAACCGGGCACGCATTTCCATATTTGGTGGCAATGTCCAATCGTTCAATCCTTCTGGAGTAAAATATTTAACATGGCCTCTACGGCCTTTGCTAAATACCAATCCCGCCAGACCCAGCACTGGCTCTCCTCAACCTCAAACCTCCTGAATTGAATAAATCACAATTCAAATTACTACTACATCTCACCACGGCGGCTAAACAATCTATAGCTAAGGCCTGGAAAACCCAAACTTTAGTTGTGGCTGAAACTAAACATAGAATTAACAGAGCCCTTATCTTTTCCAAAATGTCTGCTATTGAAGATAACAACATTACTACATACAATAAAATATGGAAACCATGGATTAAACACTTCTTACCCCCAGATTTTGATCAATTATTGTTAATGCCTTGTTGAAATACTTTAATATTTATCTATTAATATAATATTTAAACGGGGCCTTGATCTGACTGGACCGCCACCCAGGGAGACAACCTTTACCTTTATCTCTATTTTTCTATACCCATGCCTTCTTTTCTATATATTTTACTTTTCTCCCATATTTCTTCTTCTTCTCTCTGTACTTCTTCTGTCTTTCTGCTCTGGTTAGTTTTGTTACTTGTGTAATACGGATTTTATACACATGCGATGTCCATTACATGACTTATATATATATACCTTTTAAGTTTAACTTTATCAATCACTAATATCTTTGTGTGTTAAAGATTTGTTAGGAAGGTCTTTCACTAAACAATTGAGGTATGACAACGTTCATCTGGTGTATCCTTCTGGATAATCCAGCATACTCTCTCATACTTAATCGTGCCCCCATCTGCTCACAGCTTGCTCCCTTTTGGGGTGAGCGGATGGTCTGGAGGCAAGATATTCTATCCTGAATATTGCTTATTTTCATTGCTCTAATCTTTTATACCTCTATTTGTATTGATATAATTGTTAATGAGGTTTATCCTCTACTACTTTTCTTTCAATATGTATTTTTAGTGATTGCTGTATTTATTTACAATTCTATACTTGATCAGAATGTAATGTTCATTATACTTGCTATTTACTTGTAAAATCTAATAAAAATATAAAAAAAAAAAAAAAAAACAATATTAAAATTAAATAGACTTAGATGGACGGATATCATGAACCATGTTAAATATGGACTAAGGACATGAACTAAGAAGGGCCAGAAGGGCCTAAAGGCATACTGAATCACTGCCATTATGCCAAAACTAAGGACTGGAGAGGGTACAAAATGCAAAGGGATGGGGGAGGGGGCCCGGGATTGCCTACAGAAATGGAATAGTAAGAAGATTTTACGGGGGGTTGCTGACCAAATTGACAGTTTTAGAACAATGACCAAACCAGTCTATTAATTAATCTTATGTATCTCAGGGTCCTCATTCAACCCCCCAGGGGTGAGACTTCCAAGAGTGAAGATCCAGTAGGCCTCACGTTTACAGAGCCTCTGGTGTCTCCTCCCCCTATCAAGATCTCCTCCAATGGACTCAATCCCAAAGACTTTCATCCCAGATGGATCACCCTGGTGAGCTTCTTCAAAGTGCCTAGGGACCGGATATTTCGTTCTAGTCTTAATAATGTCGCACTTATGTTCGCCTATCCGTACTCTCATAGGATGAGAAGTGCGGCCTACATAGAGACGCCCACAAGGGCACATGATCCCATAGACAACAAATACCGTCCCACAGTTGATGAATTGCTTGAGCTTGTGCATCTTACCATCTAAACCGACCACTGTTTTCTTCCTATGACACATGAATACACAAGTGCCACAGTTCTTGACACTGCATTTATAGCTTCCTTTTTGATCAAAAATTGTTGACCAAGCATTGGTAGTGACACTAGTGGGCTTCTTAACCCTGCTTGGAGCAACTATACTTCTCAGGTCCGTGGCCTCCTGAACACTATATTGGGTCTGTCAGGAAGATGATCACACAGCACGGGATCCTGTTTCAGAATACTCCAATTCTTCTTAAGGATATTCTGTATCTCAAAAGCCTTGTTTGTATATTGCGTGGAGAAGCGAGCATGGGGAGTGTCAGGACTTAGAGCCAGGGCTGGCTGTCGAGTACCCTCTGATGGATTGTCAAAGAGATCTGCATATTTTTTGTATGCAGTCTCTATGAGTAAGGGGTCATAATCTTTCTCCTGAAATTTCTTTATAAGGAGCTCACTCTGAGCAAGATAATCCTCCTTCCTGGTACATGTACGTTTTAATCTGCAGAACTGCCCATACGGGATGTTTTTTATCCATCTGGGATGGTGGTTGCTCTTAGCGTGGAGGAAAGAGTTACCCCCACTAGGCTTAAAATGTGTCCTAGAGAAGATATTGCCATCCATGTCGCTCCTGAGTTCAAGATCCAAAAAGACCAAGGAATCATCACTGACGACATGGGTGAATCTGATGCCAAAAGGATTGGACCCGCAGTACTCTAGAAAGTTGTTCAATTCAGAATCCGTGCCTTCCCAGATGATAAGTATATCATCTATATAACGTGAGAACAGGACCAGGTTTGCCCCAAATGGGTTGTTGTTCCAAATGAAGTCTTTCTCCCAGAACCCCATAAAGAGGTTTGCATAGCTTGGGGCAAACCTGGCTCCCATAGCTGTACCCTTGGTCTGCAGGTAATGTTCCCCTAAAAAGGAGAAATGGTTATGTGTAAGGGCAAACTCTACACTGTCCAGTATGAACTTAGCCTGTAGGGGGTTCAGTTCATTAGCCTCCAGCAAATAGTAGCCTAACGCCCTCAGACCAAAAGTGTGTTCAATAGATGTATACAACGAAGCTACATCGAGCGAGAGCCATCTATAACTGGGCTGCCACTCATAGTGTGACAGAGTCTCCAACATATGGCCGGAGGGGATAGAGGATGGGGGAGAGCAAAGAGGAGAGCTGCAGATGTCGGAGGCACCTCCTTTAGGCCTAAGTCCTCTTTTTTTCCCTATTGGGCTAAGGGTAGATTCATTTCCACGTTTTATGATGTGGTCTTTGAATCGTTCAAATCTAAATTCCACTATGGTACTACTAAATCTGACAAGCACAATAAACATCTCGATCCTTTAGGGATGTCCATTGAGAGCCTCAAACAAAACCAGGAGGTCATCATAAGGAAAGCTGATAAAGGTGGCAGCCTTGTTATCCAGAATAAGGCTGATTACATAGCAGAAGCAATGAGGTTACAGTGGTCAATCCATTCGGTTTTCTGTTAGGCGTCTGAGTTTCGTGAGGAGTGGACTAAAGTTTAGGGCATATATATCTGTCGTGTGTGCTGGGATGGCTGTTCCTAAGTATGAAATGGACTTTGACTGGCACTGAAAGGAAAAGTTGGTTTTAAGGGAGGTAAGGGTGTGTTGTGGAAGAGAAAGGTTCAGTGCTTCCGTTTTGGAGATGTTCAATTTATAATTGCTAAACCGGCCGAACCGGTTAATCTCTTCTAGTATGGATGGGATACTGATATGAGGTTGAGTTACATAAAGTAAAAGGTCATCAGTGTAAAGGGAGAGTTTACAGTGGGAGGAGGGGTCCTGGATCCCGCGTATGCTTGGGTTTGCTCTTATAGCTTGGGCCAGGTGTTCAATTACGAGGGAAAAAAGGAGAGGGGAGAAGGCTGTAAGTGTACCCGATTGGATTCCATTCACTAAAATGGAGGCAGAGGGTTTGGAATATAGGGACATGATACGTGAGAGCATTTTCAGACCTAGTCCTATCTGGGTGAGGGTGGATTGGAGAAACGGCCAGCTGACCCTGTCAAAGGCCTTCTCCGCGTCACAGGAGAGAAGGCAGGTCGGTATATGATTACGGTGAGCATAGGCTATAAGATGTATGGTTTTAGTGGTGTTGTCCCGAGCCTCACGGCTAGGGACGAAACCCACCTGGTCTATGTGTATAATGTCAGGTAGTAAGGGAGAAAGATGGTTCCATAGGATCTTGGCAAACAATTTTAGATCTATATTCAATAGGGAGATCGGTCTATAGTTGGCACATAAGAAGGGGTCTTTACCGGGTTTTGGAATAACTACTATCTGAGCTTGGAGTAAGGAAGGGGAGGGGGAGAGGTTCTCAATTATGGCGTTAAATGCGTTTGTGAGGAAAGGGGCCAGTTGAAGTGCGAATGTTTTGTAAAAGCGTGAGGAGGACCCATCAGGTCCCGGGCTCTTACCGTTCTTGAGCTTCTTGATAGCAAGTTGGAATTCAGCTTCAGAAAGTGGGGATACCAGTTCCCCCTCATCTGAAGTCGGAATGGAAGGAAGGGCAGTTTACTGAACATAAGACAACATGTCCTGCTCTGAGTCATCCGAGTAGGACCGGGGTAAGAGGGTTTGGGGAGGCAGATTATATAGAGTAGAGTAATATTGGCGGAATTCTTCGGCTATGGCCGAGTTAGCCAGTATTTTACCTTTAGTTGAGGAGTTAATGAAGGGAATATGTTTCCAAGCCTGTTGGGGTTGTAGGGTATGAGCTAGGTGTCTACCACACTTGTTGGCTTGGGAATAATGGGCGAATCGCCCCTTATCCCTCGCCACCAAGGAACGTTCTGTGAAGATTTGTAGAAGGTCTCTCCTGGTGTGGCCAAGTCTAGTTGAATTCTAGCATCAGGAGTTTGTTTGTATGACTCCTCTAGCGCAGCTATCTTGGCCAGGAGTTGTGTTATGTCTGCCATGTGTGCATGTTTAAGTGTAGAGCCATGTTGGATGAATTTGCCCCTAAGGACACATTTAAGTGCTTCCCACTTCGTAAGCGGGTTAGTATCTGTAACGGCACCCCAAATACAAAAGGGGTTTAATCGCTGTTTAGATCTCTTCCCTCTCCTGGACACAAATTCACTGCCGATACTCCACAGCCAGCCGACCCCTTCCCATAGGGATTAATCCTTCTGGAAGAACGAGACAACACGCTCTGTATCTTTCCAAAAAATAGACTGCCTTTATTGGCAAAAACATTGAAACTCTTATACACATCCAATACTGCATTACCTGAATGAACAATGGTCCAGCTCCACCCACAACACAACAAGCCCCAATACACATTATTTTGACATCTGCTAGGAAACAACAGGTTCTAATCCCCTTTATGTTTAAATGACTATGCATGACCTTTATATTCACCAGACTGTCTGATACTTTACAATACACACAAGTACAGACTTAATTAACACAATGAAAGATCCTTAGACGCCATCCTAGATTCATTTACATCACACAGGCAGGTAACACATCTCCCAATTAACCTGTTGAGTTCAGGGTAAAACAATCAGTACATATTGTGGACTAATATTACTATTTAAATTTCAAGCAATCCAAGCCATATTCTTAATGTCCATGGTTTCCTGGCTCACCCTGTGTCCAAAGTGATCCCCCTGTCACACATCTCCCCTTTCGGCAGGAGACTAACACAGGAGGTGACCCCAGACGGGTTGACTCCGAAGTTAGTTCATAGGTCCATTCTTCTAATGCTGGTATCCACACAGTACCCCCAATAAATTGCTCCAACCAGAGCATTACTTACCCAGCCAACCTCTGCCTCTCTCAGAGAACATACCCGCCGCTGGGGAGAAGACAGGGTGACTGGGCTCAGTCCGTCATGCTGTTGGGGATCCGGGCTGACTGCCCAACATCCCTGGGGTATACAAGTGGAGACTGAAGTCCCATCCACTTGTGGTAGGGGAAAATCCCCCAGTGCTGTCTCAGTGTCACACCATTTTCTGGGGTTGGGTCAGTGAAGACCGAAATCCCATCCAGTACCACAGGAACTCCCTCTTCTGTTAGTTGGGAGCAGAGGCCCGCGGCACTCTGCTCTGTTGCCAGCTCTTCTGCTGGGTTGCTGTGAGTGGAGACCGCAGTCCCATCCACCGATATCAGCTCAAGTTGCAGTTGTGTGCAGAGGCCAGTAGCATTCTGCCCTGCTGCCAGTGATTCAGCTGGGGGTACAAGCTTTACCACCTCAGCTTGTTGCTCGAGAGAGGGGCCAACTGCCCCGGCTCCCTGAAACTCCACAGTTGTTTCCGGTGCTGGGCAGAGGTTGCTATCACTCTGCCCTGTTGCCAGCACTTCTGCTGGGGACTCCACACCATCTGCTCTGGCTAACTGTTGGGGAGGGGAAAGGGCTGCTTCTCCCCCCTGCATCTCTGAAATCCCCTGGGCAAGAGGAACCATCACCTTCTCACCTCGGGCCTCCAAAACTGCCACGGGTGTAGAGCAGGGGTCTGCAGTACTTTGTCCTGCTGCCAGTACTTGAGCAGGCGATGCATAATCCATAACATCCTCTGAACAGTCCCTTAAGTCCATACCTTCTGTAATCTGTGGCTGGGGAGATGAGCCAACTGCCCTAGCTCCCTGGAACCCCATATCATCCACTTCGGCTTTAGGGATGGCAATCTTCAGATTTTCCACTGCCGATTCTTCAGCCAGGCTAGCTCCCTGGAACTCCATATTATCCACTTTGGCTTTAGGGATGGCAATCTTCAGATTTTCCACTGCCGATTCTTCAGCCAGGCTAGCTCCCTGGAACTCCATATCATCCACTTCGGCTTTAGGGGTGGCAATCTTCAGATTTTCCACTGCCGATTCTTCAGCCAGGCTAGCTCCCTGGAACTCCATATCATCCACTTCGGCTTTAGAGATGGCAATCTCCAGATTTTCCACTGCCGATTCTTCAGCCAGGATTTCATAGTTGTCAACTGATATTTCCTGATAGTCCCAGGCAAAGGGAGCCCCACCCTGCTGCTGAGCAGAGTCTAGCAGCTGTTTGTAGGCAATCTCCAGCTCCCATTCCTGAACGGCCAGAAACTCCAAATCTTCCTGTGCCCAGTGCCCTTCCGAGACATTCAGTCTTTGCTCTCTGTGCTCCATTATTTCCTCCAAACGCCACTCCCGATCACTCCCAAAGTCAGGGTCCTCGGACAGCCTCCAATACAACAATCCCAGGCCATTATAGTCAAAGCCTTCTGTGGGGCTGTCATCCGCTGACCACGGGCACTCTTGGGCTACATACCACCGGAGGGCTCTGTAGCTCTCGTCCAACCGCATCTCTGTCCGGATCAGCCTGCTTAACTCAGCTGTCCACTCCTGCTTCGGTTGTTCCCCCAATAACAGCATTCGTACTTCATACTGCGACCAGTACCTTACATGGATGGAGGGGAGCACTTTTCCCTGGTGTTGCTGCTCGAGAGCTAGCGCTTTCTTCCAGAGTTCGCAGCGGATTGAATCAGACCATCCCAGCAGGACCTCCTCTGATACTGGTCCTCTATGCTGTATCTGCATCTCTCGCAACCTCCTTCTGAATTCCTTTTCCATGTTGGCTGGTATCTGTATCTCTCCTCTCCTTTCAGTTGGTGCTGCTTCTTTAGGTGTTGTCTCCGATTGCCGTATTTCCGCCATTCTCTGCTCATGTTGCCGCTCTAGCTCTTTCTTTTGTCGCTCTAGTTCTCTCTTTTGTCGCTGTAGTTTTTCTCTTGTCACTCATCCTGCAGCTGGATGCCTCTAATGGCTTCCTGTATGGCGGTCTCTGATGGGTTAGCACCATATAATGTCATGCGCTCTCGAACTCGTTGCTGAAACAAATCTTCAACTGACCGGGGTCCTGCATCACCATCCCTCTGGTCCATCTCGGCTCTCAAGTAAGTCTTTCAGCGTGGCTTTCCTGCAGGCTGCATAGCTTGGTCATTCACTGTGGTGGCTTGGAGTGTCCCAGGAACTGGAGGGAAAATCCCACTGCTGCCAACCAATGTAACGGCACCCCAAATACGAAAGGGGTTTAAACGCCGTTTAGATCTCTTCCCTCTCCTGGACACAAATTCACTGCCGATACTCCACAGCCAGCCGACCCCTTCTCATAGGGATTAATACTTCTGGAAGAACGAGACAACATGCTCTGTATCTTTCCAAAAAATAGACTGCCTTTATTGCCAAGAACAATGGTCCAGCTCCACCCACAACACAACAAGCCCCAATACACATTATTTTGACGTCTGCTAGGAGACAACAGGTTCTAATCCCCTTTATGTTTAAATGACTATGCATGACCTTTATATTCACCAGACTGTCTGATACTTTACAATACACACAAGTACAGACCTAATTAAAACAATGAAAGATCCTTAGACGCCATCCTAGATTCATTTACATCACACAGGCAGGTAACACATCTCACAATTAACCTGTTGAGTTCAGGGTAAAACAATCAGTACATATTGTGGACTAATATTACTATTTCAATTTCAAGCAATCCAAGCCATATTCTTAATGTCCATGGTTTCCTGGCTCACCCTGTGTCCAAAGTGACCCCCCTGTCACAGTATTGTCTTGCGTGTGGTCTGTAACAAAGTGCTTAATGGTCTGGAAGATGTCTTGGGTGCATACTGTATCGGATAGCAGGTTGTCGTTGAGCCTCCAAGAGGATCTAGCCTTTGAGGTGGGGACCTTCCCCAAGCTCATGTGTATGGGTGCATGGTCAGACCATAGAGTGAGACCAATAGAGGTGTTGGGGGCGTAGTCTAATAGAGATTGGGAGATGAATATGTAGTCCAGTCTGCTGTAAGAGGAATGTGCGGGGGAGTAATATGTGTAGTCCTTCGTGGTGGGGTGTAACACTCTCCATACATCCACTAGCGATAAATCCGAAAGGGTGGTTCGCATTTTGGTCAGAGAGGCTGGGGATATTGAGGACTTACCCGTAGAGGAATCCAGGCGGGGTATCAGAGAGGCATTGAGGTCACCTCCCAGGATCAAGTTGGTTGTGCTAAATCGTTTCAGGCGTGCAGTCACCGCGGAAAGGAACTGTAGTTGATCCTGATTTGGAGAGTAGATGTTAATTACAGTATAAATCACATTCAAATATGACAATTTAATAAAGACATATCTCCCTGCTGGATCAATAGAGGTGTCAAGAACATCTGGTGTGAATGTGGCGTGGAAGGCAATGGATACTCCCTTAGACTTTGCTGAAGGATTGGTACTGTGGAACCAGGTAGGATACTGTTTATGAAGAAACTGGGATTGTGTCAGACCGAAAATGGGTTTCTTGAAGGAGGAGGATTTAGGTGTGAAGCTTATGGAAGTGGTATAAAATTTGTCTCCTCTTTTCAGGGACGTTAAGACCCCTGCAATTCAGGGATGAAACTGTTAAGGAGGTAGGTGCTGCCATGGAGGGAGCAATGTAGGGGGCAAATAGTCCTCTACCTGGACCGAGCTCGCTGTCACAAGGGAAGGGGTGAGGGGGGAGAAGGGGGGGTGTAGTAACATCTATAGGAAAACTCAGGAGAGGGAAAGACCAGAAAAAGAGGAGAAAGAAAAAGAGAGACAAGAAGTGGAAAATAGGGCTTCAACGGCCAAACTAGTAACGTTGCAAGCAACATGTCAGCTAAGTCCACACTAGACGATGAAAATCCTAAGTGGGGGGTCGCGGACAGTACATACAGGTGCCCGCACACACCAGGCAGCAATAATAAACACTAAATTACATTAATATACTGAACGGCTCAGGACCTCAAGTGGCTGTATGTAGTTAGTATACTCATGCGTAGACTTTCGGAAGGGTGAGTCCCCCACAGATACCATGAACTCCTGACAGCACCAAGGGTCCTACACTAGGCCTCTAAACATAACAATATGCTCTGAGAAGGGTTTGGAGGGGAGAGGGGGGAGGCAGGGGGGAACCAACTTGGTGGTTAGGGACAGTCAGTGCATATTTGGGATGAAAGTAATTCCACAGGGGGTCATTGTTCTGAGAAACAACACAATGGGAGTTAAAAAGGCAAAATTCCCCGTGTGAGTGGGAGGTAAAACATAAGTTAGTAGCATAGTGTCCCAACAAAACTGTAACCTGTGAACAGGGACGACATCCCGGGTCTAATGCCCGTTAAGAGAAAGGTAGGCACAAAGAGCCAGCTGTGTAGATTCATCTGGCGGTTGACTTGGAGGCTTCCGATCTGGAAGGCTTGGGTTTCTTGGATTGTTTCTGCCAGCCTGAGGCAACCAGGAATCCAGGAGTGGCTGCATGAAGAGGCCAGTCGGGTAAAGGTATTTGAGGCAGTTCAAAGGTCCTGAGGAGGGGCGTGTCCAAGAGCTGTGAGCGGACGTGTCTCACAGAGCTCCCTGTGAATATCCTGCAGTGATCCTTCTCCCGGCTGATCCATCGATACGAACCGGCACCGCCTGATTCTAGAACACTCCAGGCACATACTGGAACCTCCGCCAGCCTTAGAATCGGCATGCTGACCCGCAAACAGCAAAAGGAGGAGGAAATGCCGACACAGGACATCCAAAATGGCGCCACGGCAGCACAGTGTGCACGAGGAGACAGGAAGGATTCCGGTAAGCAGGCACCCAAAACACCCAGAGCACAGGGAAAAGATGGCCCTAGGGACATGGTGTATTACACACAAAAGCTGAACAGTGTGGTGGACCGTCCCCCGTATGGGGAACTGGATGCTACACCGGCCATTTTCCATGCATAGCAGACAGGGGAGTCCTCCATGCAGGAATTGCAGCAGGCCTCAGCCCAGCTCTCCCCAGAGATGGCAGAGGAGGAGGAGGATGGGGAGGACATTGAACAGCCTACCCTTGCTGAAATTCTTAAGGCAGTAAATAAATGCACGGCCTCAGTACAGACATTGCAGGTACACTTTTGAGGATTGAAAGAGGAGGTGGGATTGATCCAGCATGATATACAAAAAATCAGAGAACGCACCACTGCAGTGGAGAGCCGTATCAGTGAAGTGGAAGACAGGATGGCTCCCCTAGCTAGAGAACTACAGGTTACAGCTCGGACTGTGACTGCCAATGAACTTAGAAATGAGGACATTGAGAACAGTCTGAGAAGGAGCAACGTCTGCATAGTGGGCCTACCAGAAAAGACAGAAGGCAGAGACCCCACTGCATTTGTGGAGAATTGGCTGCAGGAGGTATTTTGCAAAGATGCTTTTATGCCATTTTACTCAGTTGAAAGGGCACACAGGGTACCACCCAGACCGCTGCCTCCAGGTCACCCACCACGCACCATGATTGCCAAACTCCTCAATTTTAAAGATAAGGAGATTGTGATGTTTGTGCTGAAGCACTGTGTGACCCTTCACCTTTTTCTCCTGATGCATGCTGGGGGAGGGGCTGTACCAGGAAGTAGTGAGAGTGGTGTGTGGAACTGGGAAGCAGCAGCAGCATGATGCATAGATCTGGTAATGACAGAATCCTGTTGTATTAAGACTCCTCCATGTAACAAGTCATCATGTTCTGAGTGAGTAATAAACCCTCTCCATGTTTAAGAAGTTCATCTGGCCTGTGTGTAACTTGCTGAGCAGATACTTTAGCATTGCTAGCAACACTCTGAGAGACCCCGTGTCTAAGGGACATAACAGTGGCGATGAGGATTGTGGATTTTAGCACACATGGCCTTCATAGGGTTTATTCAACCATTTGATCCTGCTGCTGAATCATGGAGCTCCTGGGTGGAGAGGCTGGAGCAGTATATGGAAGCAAATAGTGTGGCTGCAGAAAAGAAAGTTGCAGTTTTCCTTACAATATTGGGTCAAGCTGCATATGGCACTCTCAGAGACCTCATTTCTCCAGACAAGCCGGCCTCTAAGCCCCTGCCTGAGTTAATTCAGAAGCTACATGAGCACTACAACCCAAAGCCATTAGAGATTGCAGAGCGGTTTAAATTCTACAGTAGAAGGCAGCATGCCAGGGAGGACATAAAGACTTATATCATTGCTTTACGTAAACTAGCTGCCACTTGTCAGTTTGGAGACTACCTGCAGACTGCCCTCCGTGACATGTTTGTTATGGGACTCTGCGACCCAGCCATACAGAAACGTTTACTCACAGAACCCGACTTGACTCTGACGAAAGCCACTGACCTTGCTACGGTCATGGAGTTGGCTACACGGGACGCCACCCTACTGAAGGCACCACCTGAAACTCCTGCAAGCCAGGGAGAGGAAATATTCCACTCTGCTATCACCCGACACCCAAGACGGTCGTCCCCAAATCACCTTGCCACCCTAATTCTTCTGTCTCTAGGACACCAACTTGCTACCGTTGTGGTAACACTACTCACAGTGCACCTGCTTGCAAGTTCAAGGATGTCATTTGTTTTCTTTGTGGAACGACTGGCCATATTGGGCGCGTTTGCCGCAGCTCATGCTCCCCGAACACTACCACAAAAGTTAGACGTAAACAGACATTTCATATGGATACTGACAATCACGGCTCCAGCTCTGATGAGGAAACCTGTGTCCAGCATGTTGAACTGTTTTGGGTAGCTGGGAGTAGTCCTGCGATAAAAGTGGATGTCACACTCAATGGCTGTCCTGTCTCCATGGATGTTGATACAGGGGCGGCAGTGTCTGTCATTTCATGGACTGATTTAAAGGCATCGGGTCTGTCCCTACCGCTCCAACCTACAAATCTCACACTACAAACCTACAGCAAGGAACTACTACAGCCCTTGGGTTATGTGAAACCCCTTGTTACATTAGGCAACCGCAGTCAAACTCTATGCCTTTATGTTGTCAATAAAGGAGGTCCTCCGCTGTATGGTAGGGACTGGATCAAAGCCCTGGGCATGCCTCCTCTTGCCATTGCCCAATGTACATTGCTTTCTGAGGTAGACCATTGAGTGGAATCCCTGAAGTCACGCTTTAAGGGGGTTTTTGAGGACTCTTTGGGCACAGTAAAAGGAAAAATGGCCCACCTCCTCTTGAAGCCGGGTGCTACACCTCGTTTTTTGTAAGGCAAGATCAGTACCTTTTGCCTTGAGAAAGAAAGTGGAAGCAGAGCTGGACCACCTATTGGCTGAAAATATCATAACTAAAGTTGATAGAAGTGAATGGGCATCACCAATTGTGCCTGTCAAGAAAAAGAATGGAGACATTCGAATTTGTGGAGATTTCAGGGTCGCCCTGAACAACCAACTTCTTGTGGATCAATACCCATTACCTCGACTTGAAGATCTATTTAGCTCATTGGCTGGGGGGCAAAAGTTTACAAAAATGGACTTAAAACAAGCTTACCTGCAACTGCAAGTACACCCAGATTCACGCCATCTGTTGACCATTAACACTCATAAAGGATTATTCCATCATAACCACATGGTTTTTGGCATAGCCCCAGCTCCAGCCATCATGCAGCGAATCATGGATGAGGTCCTGGCAGGCATACCTTTCACTCAATGTCTACTAGATGACATGCTCATCACGGGTCCCACTGATGAAGAACACAGAAAGAATGTTGAAGCTGTGCTAGAGAGACTCCAAAGGTATGGTTTACGTGTCAATCTTTCAAAATGCGAATTTCTAAAGTCTCGACTGGAATTTTGTGCCCACACTGTGGACCGGCATGGGTTACACACTACTGAAGAAAAGGTTAAAGCCCTTACCCATGCCCCTACTCCCCAGAATGTCACACAGCTCAGGTCCTACCTTGGCCTCCTAAATTACTACCACCGTTTCTTGCCGAACCTAGCACACCAGCTTTACCCATTACATCGCTTACTGGATGCAAGAGCTAAATGGACATTGACAGCCAAATGTGAAGAAGCTTTTCGGCTTTCTAAAGAACTCATTCTGTCTTCTCGAGTTCTGGTCCACTATGATTTAAAGAAACGTGTCACCTTGGCTTGTGACGCCTCGCCTTATGGACTGGGTGCTGTGCTTTCCCATGTCATGCCAGATGGCACAGAGCGCCCCATTTCTTTTGCCTCCAGGTCTTTAACCTCAGCAGAGCAAAACTACTCCCAGATAGACAAGGAAGCTTTGGCCATTGTATGGGCCACAAAAAAATTCATACGTACATCTATGGTCGGGAGTTCACACTTATCACTGACCACAAACCTCTGTTGTCAATACTGAACCCTCAGAAAGGAATTTCTACAACAACCGCATCTCGCTTACAAAGGTACACTTTATTCTTGGGAGCTTATACTTATTCTATCAGATACCGCTCCCATGATGCCCATGGCAATGCAGATGCGTTTTCCAGATTGCCAATTGGAGACCACTCACCAAGAGACGTACGCATAGTGGAAATACACAGGCCGAAATCCTGCATGTCCACCTCCTTAATTGCCAGACATACAGTCACAGATCCTTTCCTGTCTCAGATATTCTCATATGTTCAGGTTGGATGGCCAGAGAAAGTCCCAGGTGAATTTCGTCCGTACTTTGCCAGAAAAAGCGAGCTTGTGACTAATGCTGGTTGCCTACAGTGGGGCAACAGAGTGATCATACCTCAGTATTTGCAACTGACCATGCTAAGGATACTGCATGAGGGCCATCCTGGCGTGGTGCGCATGAAGCAGCGAGCCCGGAGCTATGTTTGGTGGCCACAAATGGACACAGCAATTGAAGATTATGTGGCTCAATGTCCTGGGTGCTGTCAAGCTCAGCGACCCCAAAAGAAAGGAACCCTGCTACCTTGGCCATGGCCGACAGAACCATGGTCAAGACTCCATCTTGATTTTGCTGGCCCAATCCAGGGTAAAATGTATTTGATCGTGGTAGATGCACATTCAAAATGGGCAGAGGTTTTTCAAATGCCTTCTGTTACCTCAGCTGCTACCATTCTAGTCTTAAGGAAGCTCTTTGCTCAATATGGCTTGCCAACAGCCATAGTCTCGGACAATGGAACTCAATTTACATCGCATGAGTTTCAATCCTTCCTCAGTGGCTTGGGCATCCAACACTACAGAACATCTCCTTATCATCCAGCCTCAAATGGGCTGGCAGAACGGTTTGTGCAGACGTTTAAGAAGCACTTACTGTCCACCCTGGACCAGGTTGGACTCTCAGAGGAGAAGCTTCTGGAGTTCTTGACCATGTACCGAAACACAAAACAGAGAAAAGAAAAACAATGCGCCTACTAAGTGCAGTATGTTAGTAATTTATTATTAAAAAAGTTAAAATAACAGCCAAATGGCTACTCACAAGATAGAAGTGGAGTACAGGCATAGATGTGTTCCTCTCTGTGAATTGTCTGCGGAGGGCATGAGTCAGTCCGTGCATCTGTGATCTCCCAGTTGTGGAGTGCTGCCAAGGTGTAGAAGTGCACTGTGTTAATGCTGCAGCAATGGGGAGGTTGCAGTGAAGCGATGGATGTAAGGCACTGTCGCTCTGTGACAGTGTGAACGTACAGTTCCCCGCAGTGTGCGGCGTGAGGTACACGCTGGAGCGCAGTCAGCTTCGGCGACCGGACGTGACGTCAATGGCAGGCGATGGATGATGACGCGTTTCAATGCTTCCGCATTTTCCTCGGATCTGATTGGCGATGGAGACTATCAGTCTTATATGCATTCCAACAAGCGGAACCATCGGCATAATCTCATATGACACTTAGCTTGATATTACCAACATCCGGAAGTGAGGCATATTAAACCAGAGGGGATTAATACACTGGCCTAACTATACTTACTTATAACAAAGCAATTATACATAAAAATATGCAGTTAATTAAACCTTCTGGAAGACTTGCCCTATAATGGATATATATGTAGCAAAGAAATTTATATATTGATATGGGGAATCATATATAATCATATGTTAGCATGTATTTACAGGGGCGTGCCCTATAATGGATATATATGTGGCAAAGAAATTTATATATGATATGGAGAATCATATATAATCACATGTGTTGACATGAGAGATGCATAAGAGATGCATAAGAAAACGTATGAATAATGCATAAAGGATAGACAAAAAAATAATAATAAAAAAATTTAAAAATACCATAAAAGGTGTAAGGAAAATGCACAAAAATACAATAATGCCCAGGAACTACAAAAGTACCTGGTAACATATATCTGTCCAATGATAGAATATCTAAATATTATTGAGGAAGTACCATGTATAGTATTGAAAAATCTTTATGTATATAAAAAATAATACTAATAATAAAATATATTATATATTGTTTTATAGAAAATATAATGAAAACCCAAAAGTAATTTTAGAGAGATATTGTTGAATACTAGCAATCTCGGTAAATATAGGATATCTAGTTGTGATAATGGGGACAACATGCGTGCATATGCGTATATATACACACACAACCGCACATGCATGCATCCAATCCATTATATGTGGATATTGTATTCAAACCAGAAAATACCATCAGAAAAGGAATATGGAGTAACTGAAATACATATGAGAATATAATCAAACAGGGCGTGGTAAGAGTCCCTTTTTTATATTATAGTCAGAGGAAAAAGGACTGGGGAGAAAGAGGTATTTGTAGACAAATACGCACATATATACCATATATGCACGTGTGTACATGAGTCTACCGTTATCACATGACCGTATTCACCTCAATCTCCTCGTTGAGTCCAAAGGGTGTAAGAGTATTTAGGATATAAATCCAGTATGTTTCCTGTTTACACAGACGTTGGAATCTCTCTGCTGATGTATATTTATCGGGTATGGATTCCAAGATCCATACTCGGAGTGCAGAGGTGTCCTTGGGATGGTGGATATTAAAGTGTCTGGAAATGCTATATTGTGGGCTGCCATCTTTAACTGCTCGGCGGTGTTCGCCAAATCTAGCTCGCAATGTGCGTATGGTCCTTCCCACATACAATAGACCACATGGGCAGGTTATACAATAAATGACGAACATAGTAGAACAATTGTAGAAAGAGGTGAGGGTATACAGTTTACTGTTGGCAGAATAGTTTTTTTGACCATGAGTAACATGGGAACAGGTGAGACATAAGGCCTTATTGCATCTATACATACCTACTAAAGGTATTAGTGTTAGCTGTCTAGATGTAGTGGCTTTGGCATTAGTTTTCATTTTACTAGGTGCAATTTTACCTTTTATATTCGGAGCCTTGCGATATGCGAATTTAGGGTAAGGAGAGAGTGATTTTGCCAAATGTGGGTCTTGCTGTAAAATAGACCAATGTTTACGGAAAATATTTTCCATTTTCTTATGGCTATGGTGATATTGTGTAATGAACCTCATCACTGGCGTAGAAGCCTGCCCATGTGGTCTATTGTATGTGGGAAGGACCATACGCACATTGCGAGCTAGATTTGGCGAACACCGCCGAGCAGTTAAAGATGGCAGCCCACAATATAGCATTTCCAGACACTTTAATATCCACCATCCCAAGGACACCTCTGCACTCCGAGTATGGATCTTGGAATCCATACCCGATAAATATACATCAGCAGAGAGATTCCAACGTCTGTGTAAACAGGAAACATACTGGATTTATATCCTAAATACTCTTACACCCTTTGGACTCAACGAGGAGATTGAGGTGAATACGGTCATGTGATAACGGTAGACTCATGTACACACGTGCATATATGGTATATATGTGCGTATTTGTCTACAAATACCTCTTTCTCCCCAGTCCTTTTTCCTCTGACTATAATATAAAAAAGGGACTCTTACCCCACCCTGTTTGATTATATTCTCATATGTATTTCAGTTACTCCATATTCCTTTTCTGATGGTATTTTCTGGTTTGAATACAATATCCACATATAATGGATTGGATGCATGCATGTGCGGTTGTGTGTGTATATATACGCATATGCACGCATGTTGTCCCCATTATCACAACTAGATATCCTATATTTACCGAGATTGCTAGTATTCAACAATATCTCTCTAAAATTACTTTTGGGTTTTCATTATATTTTCTATAAAACAATATATAATATATTTTATTATTATTATTATTTTTTATATACATAAAGATTTTTCAATACTATACATGGTACTTCCTCAATAATATTTAGATATTCTATCATTGGACAGATATATGTTACCAGGTACTTTTGTAGTTCCTGGGCATTATTGTATTTTTGTGCATTTTCCTTACACCTTTTATGGTATTTTTTAATTTTTTTATTATTATTTTTTTGTCTATCCATTATGCATTATTCATACATTTTCTTATGCATCTCTTATGCATCTCTCATGTCAACACATGTGATTATATATGATTCTCCATATCATATATAAATTTCTTTGCCACATATATATCCATTATAGGGCACGCATCTCTCATGTAAATACATGCTAACATATGATTATATATGATTCCCCATATCAATATATAAATTTCTTTGCTACATATATATCCATTATAGGGCAAGTCTTCCAGAAGGTTTAATTAACTGTATATTTTTATGTATAATTGCTTTGTTATAAGTAAGTATAGTTAGGCCAGTGTATTAATCCCCTCTGGTTTAATATGCCTCACTTCCGGATATTGGTAATATCAAGCTAAGTGTCATATGAGATTATGCCGATGGTTCCGCTTGTTGGAACGCATATAAGACTGATAGTCTCCATCGCCAATCAGATCCGAGGAAAATGCGGAAGCATTGAAACGCGTCATCATCCATCGCCTGCCATTGACGTCACGTCCGGTCGCCGAAGCTGACTGCGCTCCAGCGTGAACCGCACGCCGCACACGGCGGGGAACTGTACGTTCACACTGTCACAGAGCGACAGTGCCTTACATCCATCGCTTCACTGCAACCTCCCCATTGCTGCAGCATTAACACAGTGCACTTCTACACCTTGGCAGCACTCCACAACTGGGAGATCACAGATGCATGGACTGACTCATGCCCTCCGCAGACAATTCACAGAGAGGAACACATCTATGCCTGTACTCCACTTCTATCTTGTGAGTAGCCATTTGGCTGTTATTTTAACTTTTTTAATAATAAATTACTAACATACTGCACTTATTAGGCACATTGTTTTTCTTTTCTCTACTGTATACAGAGTCCTCTTCGCTCTACAATTGCTGCCAACAGTGCATATGTTCTAAAGGACTTGAATTTTAGTATTCTCATTATATGGACTTCCTAATATAGAGATTTTATTTCATTGATTTTTATCTGATTTATTCACCAGTTAGGTTTTTGTTTCTTTTTCTTGCGCCGTCATTTGTATTGTAATTCGAAACACAAAACACGCTACTACTGGGCTGTCCCCAGATTTTCTTATGTTTGGCAGGCATCTCCGCACCAAACTGGATTTAGTTCGTCCACAGGAACAGTCACCGACACCTCCTCCGCCAGGCCGTCCTGGATTCCGTTCTGGTGATCTTGTATGGTTTCGGAATTACAGAGTTTTTCCTCATTGGCTTCCTGGCATTATTGATGGACCTCTTGGACGACGAATGTACCTTGTTCGCCTGGAGAATGGCATTTGTGTTCGAAAACATCTTTCGCAATTGAGAAAGCGCATTTGCCTGCCAGTTGAAACAAACCCGACCTCTCTTTCTACCCAACCACCAGAGTCTACTCAGGGCTCTACTGGTGACATATGGCATGGTGTCTGGCATGATCCCACAAGTTTACAACCAACCCCTGAAGCGGTAGGTGACCATATTCCTGAGGAGCCCGGACATGTGCCTGGAGTTGCAGAGACTGATTTGTCTGTTGGACACCAACTGACATCTCCAGAACCCTTGACAGCCTCTACCCCTCCTAGTGCTGTGCCACTTCGTAAGTCTGCCCATCAAAGACATCAAACTCCTCGTTGGCAAAGCACTGAAATCTTACGGGACACTTTGGAGGTCAGGAAACAGAGACAAAGGTCTCATAACGTGATGCGGGAGCCACAGAACTGAGTTGGAGATACTACTTGCTGAACTGATCCTGCTTGCCTTGTTATTTTATGTGTTGAGTATTTTGTTCTCTTGTTATGTTTATATATATATATATATTTTTTTTTCTCCTATTGTTTTTTTTTTTTTTTTTATGGGAAAAAGAGGAGATGTGATGTTTGTGCTGAAGCACTGTGTGACCCTTCACCTTTTTCTCCTGATGCATGCTGGGGGAGGGGGTGTACCAGGAAGTAGTGAGAGTGGTGTGTGGAACTGGGAAGCAGCAGCAGCATGATGCATAGATCTGGTAATGACAGAATCCTGTTGTATTAAGACTCCTCCATGTAACAAGTCATCATGTTCTGAGTGAGTAATAAACCCTCTCCATGTTTAAGAAGTTCATCTGGCCTGTGTGTAACTTGCTGAGCAGATACTTTAGCATTGCTAGCAACACTCTGAGAGACCCCGTGTCTAAGGGACATAACAGAGATAATCCTGCGACTGGCCAGAGAAAGGCGCAACATACAGTTCAATGGCGCAAGAGTGTCTTTTTACCCTGATTTTTCAGCGGTGGTGAAAAGGCGCAGAGCCAAATTTGGGGAGGTGAAGAAAAGACTCCAATGCCTCTGGGCCAACTATGCCATGTTATACCCTGCCAGGCTCCGGATAATAGCAGGAGACAGGGTGCAATTCTTTGAATCAGCAGCAGAGGCCTCTGCATGGCTTGACATGTATGATCATCTTTTCCGCCAGGCGGGCGGACCTGTGGCTGATGCAGATTGAACCCCATGTGCTCCTGTAGCTGGATACACCCTTGAAGTATTTCTTGTTTAAAGTTTGTTGCGTTATAACTATGCGGTCACACGACCGGGAGAATCAAATCCATATCTTCTCAGGAAATGAGCAGTTGTCTTCTACATGCGATTTGGAACACAGTTGGGGGTACAAGACTTGGGCCACTGTATGCCTGTTGCATTTGTGGCCAAACTGGGTTCTTGTTCACACCCAGCAGTTGTTCATCTTTCAGTTCCTATGTTTGTTTTTATTTTTTCTCTTACATTCCGGAGACCACACACCCGTGGATAGGCGGGTGACAATGTTGCACCTTTATTATCTCTTGGCAGAGGCTCTATCAACTGGACTTGCCTTTCACAGTGAACACTGGACAGCCCCCCCACACGGAACCCCTTTTTGTATGACAATTTTTTCACCCCAGTCCGCCCTTTTTTCACCCTGGTTATGTCATGGGACCTGTCACACCTCAGTGGAGGGGACAGGAGTCGATCACTTCATGACGGGTGGAGGTTGTGTATAACATTCAGTATCGTATATTTGTTTCTGAGTGGTGGATGTGGAGGCCCACTGCATGCCGAGTTAGGCTGGTGGGCAACCCTAGCCGCACAACTGCACTACAGCACTTACTATTCCAATGTAATATAATGACTTGTGTGCCTTTTAGTTTTGTGGAACGTGCAGGGCTTGAGTGATCATCTTAAGCGTACCATGGTATCCAATTCTATTAGAAAACATGTCCCGTCTGTGTGTGTTATGCAGGAAACTCATTTGACTCCAGATACACTGTCGTGGGTGGGATTTGCTTGGGCGTGTTAGGCGTATCACTCCACTCATACCTCTTATTCTCGGGGTGTGAGTGTCCTGATACATAGATACCTGGACTTTCAGTTACTTGACTCCAGGGTTGACCAGGAGGGAAGATTGGTGTTTTTACTTTGCAAACTTTACGAATTGACGTTCATTCTTGCTGCAGTATATGTTCCTCCACCATTCAACACTCTGGTTCTCTATGCCCTGCTGACGTTTCAGCTGGGTAACCCAAGGGTGCTCTTGGTTTTGGTGGGGGACCTGAATGGTAATATAGACGCAACCTTGGATAGGCACCCTACTCCACTGGGGGGGGACAATTGAGGACAAAACCGACCCTGGCTAAATTTATATAGGAAGTGGGGTGGTCAGATCCCAGGAGAAATAGGAATTTCATAGAGAAGCATTTTTCTTGCTTTTCCAAGACACATATGTCCTTATCCACGATTGACTTATGTCTGCGCTCAGCAGCAGCATCCCAGTATATTGAGAAGGTGCAATACCTCCTTGGAGCATATTAGACCATTCTCCCTTCTTGGTTCACTTGAAGGTTAGGCCAGAGTCTAATTGACCAAGGGCGCCATGGAAACTAAATGCTTTCTGGCAAAATCTCTTTGCCTCTCACACCAAAATTGAGGATGACATCACAGCTTACTGGCAGAGACATACTGACTACCCAGATTTGAATGCTACCTGGGATGCTTTTAACGCCTTCCTAAGGGGGATATTATATCAGAGGTAAATGCCATTAAACGCAACACATCTGCACAGAGAGATCAGGCCGCACAGATGGTTAAATGTCTGGAGGCAGAATACATTGCCAATGCTGGGGAGGGTTCTCGTGAGGCATGGATAGCTGCTCAGGATGCACTAAGTAGAATTGATGCGTTTAAAGCGGATAAAAAGTGTTTTTTTAATAAAATGGCTTTTTATGAGGAAGGGGAACAGACAGGTAAAACTCCTGGCCAAAAAAGTCCACTCGCAGCAGTCGTCC
Source organism: Rana muscosa (assembly GCA_029206835.1). NCBI lineage: Eukaryota > Metazoa > Chordata > Amphibia > Anura > Ranidae > Rana > Rana muscosa. The sequence continues at coordinate 35,050,252 of CM055116.1, read as the reverse complement.
CCATCCATTGGGGCCTTACGCAATGGATTGGGAAGGGTGGTGAACACTCCGGGCCTAGTCATGCGAGAATTGGTGGACTTCTATTCAGAACTCTACCGATCCAAGCAGACCCACACGGAGGAGGAGGTTTGGGATTTTCTGCAGGGGATAGAGCTACCGTGTTTAACGGAGTCCCAGGTGGGGTCCCTAGAAGCTCCCATTACTATGGAGGAGATGCTTACAGCCACCAACTCCTTTCCCAATTCTAAGGCACCCGGGGATGATGGCATCCCTATTGAGGTGTATAAACAGTATGGAGAAGTAATATTACCAAGACTGCTCTGCACCCTGAACTCGGCTAGGGAATCGCAACAACTTCCTGACTCTATGAGACAGGCCAGCATAGTTCTCCTACTTAAACCAGGGAAGGACCCGCTAGACCCGGGCTCATGTAGGCCAATTTCGCTCCTGCAAAATGACATTCAAATTTTTGCTAAAGTACTGGCCATGAGATTAAATAAAGTGATAGCATCCATTATACATCCAGACCAATCTGGCTTTATACCGGAGAGGTCCACGGCCATTACCCTCCGGAGACTGTTCCTTAATATGCAGTCTCCTGCAGACAATACAGGGGATAGGGCATTGCTGTCGCTAGATGTTCATAAAGCATTTGATAGCATTGAATGGCAGTATCTATGGGTAACATTGACAAAATTTGGATTTGGACCAGTGTTCCTATCCTGGGTGCAGCTCCTGTATAATTCCCCTTCGGCGGTCATCAGAGAGACGGGCAAGGTTTCTTCTCCCTTCCCACTTCAGAGAGGAACTCGGCAGGGCTGTCCCCTGTCTCCTCTATTGTTCGCCATTGCCATAGAGCCTATGGCAGCTGTGGTACGCTCCAACCCCTCGATAACCGTTTTTAAATATGGACAGACACACGAAAAACTCATGCTCTATGGGGACGATACCAGGCTGTTGTTGGGGGACACGTCGGGGTCCCTGGATGAGGCCATGGCAGTAGTTCAAAACTTTGGGTCATTCCCTGGATTGGAAATTAACTTTAACAAATCCACCATTATGATGCTGGATTCTGCAGCCCCACAGGACCCCACATTGCAGAATATCCCGGTCTCAACAAAATTTAAATATCTGGGTGTCTGGGTCACACCGCAACCCCATGATTATATCACTCTTAACCTCTCCCCCTTATTGGGCCGGATTAGGGACAAGTCCAAAATCTGGTCCAAAATGAAAATGTCCCTGGTAGGCAGAGTCAACCTCACCAAGATGATTTTTATGCCACAACTTCTGTACATTCTTCATAATACTCCCATGGTAGTCCCACTGAAAATCTTTAGAATCATCAATTCCTTATTTCGGGCTTTTCTCTGGCTTAACAAACCCCCTAGAATTAAATTGGAGCAGCTACAGAAACCTAAAGAGGCTGGGGGGTTGGCCCTCCCAAATCTATGGCTATACTATTTGGCCGCTCAATTACAACATATCGCTCAAGCTAAATCTGGGAGGACGGAAGTAGAAGAGGGGGGTGAGGACCCGTGGTTGCCCTATTGCAGCATACTTCTGGTGCAGGCAGTGTAGTCACAGGCCTTGAAGCATTGCAATTTGCCAAGTCGAAAAAGCTCTTCTCCACTTATGCTTTGATGAAAAAAATTTGGAATAAAACTCGTCAATTGCAGGGTATCGAGGGCTTTACAGGACATAGCCCGATCTGGAACAATCAGTATTATGGGAAACTGCTTCATTTGACTTGTGCGGAGCGCTGGAGGAGGTATGGAGTCACTCACTTGGTCCACATTTTTTTCTAATGGCTGTCTGCTGTCTTTTGCAGAGCTACAGGAACATTTTGGACTGCCTAGGTCTATGTACTTCTATTATTTACAGTTAAGCCATGCTGTTAGGGCTCAGGCAGGAAACAACCCATGGATCTTATCCCCTGGCCCGATCTTTCATTACATGACTGGGGTGTCCTGCTTTAAGGGATTTATCCCCAGATCGTATGCCATGTTGCTCTCCTCCTTTTTACCAGCCTTTCCAGCAAAGGTGATATCTTCCTGGGAGAGGGATGTAGGAGTATTTGAGGAGGATCAATAGGAGGAGGCATTGCTAGCAATTCAAGGGTGCTCACTCAACACTGCACAACGCCTGTCACAATTTTACATCGTAATGATGGTACACTTCACACCTGCTAGATTGTATAGAATGGGCCTTGGAGAGGATAATAACTGCCCCAGGTGTGCTAGAGAACATGGAGACCTTATCCACTTGCTTTGGCGATGCCCCAAGCTGCACCTCTATTGGAGGGGGGTCCTTAAAACCCTTAATGAGGTATTCCTAGTCGAGGTTCCACAGGACCCTAAAACCTGTATCTTGGGTATTGTGGATGATTTGCCACTTGAAGATAACCCGAAAAAAGCCATTGGTAGAGCCCTTTTCCAGGCCCGTAAACGTATCCTCCACCATTGGAAGGCAATTGAACCTCCTAGGTTAAGTGAATGGATAGCCCAGATGGGATCCAATTTGCGTTTGGAGAAATATATTTATCAACATAGAGGCCGCCAGGGGAAATTTGAACTGTTATGGGCTCCTTGGTTGAATACCCCAGGGTTGTCCCCGCTTGAATTGGTGATAGACAGGCTGCTTCTCTGAGCGGCGTGTTAGGAGGTTAAGGTAGAGAGGTATAAATGTATAATAAACAGACCATTATCTGGCTCTGTCTAGCGGAACACTATTGAGACCTGTTTTGTCATGTACTTACTGTATGATGGTTTATGGAATGAGAGAGACTTTTATTATTTTCAAGTTTTTAATGTTCCAATGTTCAATGGAATGACTGCACAAAATGACATTTCTAAAGGAAAAGTCATTTAAAACTACTCGTGGCTATAATGAATTGTCGGGTCCCAGCAATACAGATAAAAGTCATTGATAAAAAAACAGCATGGGTTCCCCCCTTAGTCCATTACCAGGCCCTTTGGGTCTGTTATGAATATTAGGGGAAACCCCGAACCAAAATTAAAAAAAAAAAGTGTCGGGGTCCCCCCCAAATTCCATATCAGGCCCACCATACACAGGGAATGGATATACAAGAATATATTGGTTTATTGGCAACATATCCCTTTTATGCATAACAAGGAAAGTTGCCTCCCTCATATAAACCAATCAGCAATAAGCAAAAACATCATGAGTTATACAAAAATAGATTCTAACAGTTTTTAAGACTTTGCAGATGTAGTCATTTAAAAATAAGAACATCATTGCGGTCAATCTAAACATGTGTCTGACATTTGAAACAGGAAGATAAGAACATCAGGCATCATCGTGGTCAATCTAAACATATGGCTGACATTTGAAACAGGAAGATAAGAACACCAGGCATCATTGTGGTCAATCTAAACATATGGCTGACAGTTAAAGAAGAAGGAAGATAAGAACATTTTCTCGGAACAGGCTTGACCACAAAGTCACATCCTGCTTACACTTATATTTCAGAGAAACATTTTCTGTACTGATATATATTACAATATATATATTAAGAAGAACTCTTATCATGAATATTGGTTCATGATTTTCTCATACCTTACAACCCCTCTTTTGATCATGGCTTCAAGAATTGAAGCCCATAGATCATTAGATTATTTATTATACCATTTTTGTTTAGTATGTACCGTGGACATCATCAAGATTGTTTCCTTAGAACCCTGTCTCTTTTTACTAGTGATCTTTCTAATTACCCAGACAATTAATTTAAATACTAAATATAATAGTAGAATGAAGATTAACACCATTACTACTGTTATAGCCATTTGTCTGAGAAATTAGCGAATACCTGTGCCCCCCTGAATCCTCCCTCTCCAAAGGGGCTCCATGTTTATGCGATATCCCTCGCCTCCTGTTGCAATTTATTTACCTCTTTCCTATGTTGGGCAATTACATCATAGTAATCAGAAATCTCAACAGATGTGTTGTTGATCCAATAGTCCTTCGTAACTTCACACAAGCCAGTGAGTGCAGCACTCATGCTTTCAATAGCAAGATCATGGAGTTCTAATTGTTTTCTGATTGCTCTAGTTTCAATGTTTAAACTAGTAATATCATCAGAATTCTTTACCATTACATCATCTATAATATTTGTATAATTATTAAGCCTTTTCATTAAATCTATTCCCCAACCTGTCCAGGAAGGGAACCAGGCCCAAGCCATATCTTTTTCGAAAAATAACTTCCTTTTTTTTTCGGTGTTTGAGTGGGTACCTAGGATGCATGCTAGCTTCAAGGAGGTGTGTTCCCTTGCTATCACCTACTATGTCCATAATGAGACTAGGGATACAAGATAACACCATCCTTGGGGTTCAGTGGGGATCCAAGGGTGACAACTTTTTCCACAACAAATATAAATACTGTTTCCTAGAGCTAAAGGTCGTTTGTTGAATATTGTCATAATTTCATCAGAAAAACCCGAAAAGGTTAAACTTGACAATAATTTTCCTACTGTGGAAGTGGAACTGGAGTTAGGAAAGTTTATTATAGTGGTGTTTAGGGCAGGTTCTGAAGTGTGAAAGAAAGGGCTTTCAATTGAAGTCTTTGAAAAGTTAATTGTAGCTTGTTGGCACACTTCAGCTCCCTTTGTGGAGTTTCCCAACCTAAAACACCAGTCTGGGGAATGACTTCCTCCAATAATTTGGAAAGTAAATGTATTATCTGAAAGCGTTCTTGTGACATTTGTAAGAACGACAGGTGGTGTGCCGCTTAGGAGAGGGGTGAAGTTTAGAGGTAATGCCATTAAGGGGATCCTAGCAGTGCTAGGATGGAGTTTACTACATATCCAACATTTTTCATATCCTGATTTTTGAGCATAAGCATATTTAAATTTAAGCAGCAGCATTTTACCACTAAAATTGTCTTCCATACTTCTTTTTGGTCTGTTAGAATTATCTGACCAACAGTGTCCTATGATTATGAGTAGTGATGAGCCGAACACCCCCGGGTTCGGTTCGCACCAGAACCCACGAACGGACCGAAATTTCACACAAACTTTAGAACCCTATTAAATACAATGGATGCGAACGTTCGAAATCTAAAGTGCTAATTATAACGACTATTATGAATGTTATTGTCCTAAAAAGGGTTTGGGAACCCGGGTTCTGCACCAGGGGACATGTATCAATCCAAAAAAAAGTTTTAAAAACGGCCGTTTTTCGGGAGCAGTCATTTTAATGATGCATAAAGTGAAAAAAAAAGTCAAATATTCCTTTAAATATCGTACCTGGGGGGTGTCTAAAGTATGCCTGTGAAGTGCCACGTGTTTCCCATGTTTAGAACTGTCCCTGCACAAAATTACATTTCTAAAGAAAAAAAAGCCATTTAAAACTGCTTGCGGCTTTAATGTAATGTCTGGTCCCGGTAATATGGATGAAAATCTTTAAGAAAAATGGCATAGCTACCCCATCACAGCCCCCCCCCCTACCCCAGCCCATTACCAGCCCCTTTGGGTCTTGTATGGATATTAAGGGGAACCCCGCACACAAAATAAAAAAGGCCCTATATACTCTGAACAGCCGTATACAGGCGGTGCATACAAGACAGGGACTGTAGGTTTGTTCTTATGTAGAATCTGTTTGTAATTTTGAACAGGTACATTGTTTAAGTGTAGCTCCAGCCAAAAAATCTATTTTTAAGCTTTTTGGAAAACATAGGGAAGGGTTATCACCCCTGTAACATTTGTTTTGCTGTCTGTGCAGTGTGCACCTGTTCAGAACAGTTCACCTCACTTTCCGTCCTAATGACAAAAGTTTTTTGAAAATTTGGGGTTTTTATTGAAACAAGAATTGGTGATAAAGCATCAGTGGAGAGGAGACACTTTTTTCCCATATTAACTCTTACAGGAGAGAATTTGCCTTCCTAGGGGTAGATTTCCTCTCACTTCCTGTTGTATCCTTCCGTTTGCAAGGAGGAGTCGTTTGTAAGTTGGATGTTTGAAAGTAGGGGCCTGCCGTATATACTCAGCTGAAATTTGCCCCTTACATGTTGGTGTTGCCACAACACTGTGAGCCCTCACAGTTACTCTTGGTGGGCACATGAATGGGCCCTGCTGTGAATTATTAGATCAAGAATTGTAATTGCATGCCCCTGTTGAACAGGGCTGAAAAATTGGGCCTTTGGTGGTGGTGGTGGTGGTGTGGACACAACACTGTAATGCCTCACAGTTACTCTTGGTGGGCGCAGGAATGGGCCCTGCTGTGAATTATTAGATCAAGAATTGTAATTGCATGCCCCTGTTGAACAGGGGCTGAAAAATTTGGCCTTTGGTGGAGGTGGTGGTGGTGTTGACAGAACACTGGAAGGCCTCACAGTTACTCTTGGTGGGCGCAGGAATGGGCCCTGCTGTGAATTATTAGATCAAGAATTGTAATTACATGCCCCTGTTAAACAGGGGCAGAAAAATTGGGCCTTAGGCACTGGTACCACAACACTGAAACCCCTCACAGATACCGTACTTGGAGCACAGCAATGAGCCCTGTTGCAAAGTATTGCATCAAAAATTTTAATTGCATGCCCCTGTTGAACATGGCTGAAAAATTGGGCCTTTGGTGGTGGTGGTGGTGGTGTGGACACAACACTGTAAGGCCTCACAGTTACTCTTGGTGGGCGCAGGAATGGGCCCTGCTTTGAATTATTAGATCATGAATTGTAATTGCATGCCCCTGTTGAACAGGGGCTGAAAAATTGGGCCTTTGGTGGTGGTGGTGGTGGTGTTGACAGAACACTGTAAGGCCTCACAGTTACTCTTGGTGGGCGCAGGAATGGGCCCTGCTGTGAATTATTAGATCAAGAATTGTAATTACATGCCCCTGTTAAACAGGGGCAGAAAAATTGGGCCTTAGGCACTGGTACCACAACACTGCAACCCCTCACAGATACTGTACTTGGAGCACAGCAATGAGCCCTGTTGCAAAGTATTGCATCAAAAATTTTAATTACACGCCCCTGTTAAACAGGGGCTGAAAAATTGGGCCTTAGTCACTGGTGCTGGTGCCACGACACTGCAACCTCTCCCAGATACTCTAGTTGGAGTGCAGAAATGAGCCCTGCTGCAAAGCATTGCATACAAAATTGTAATTACATGCCCCTGTTAAACAGGGGCTGAAAAATTGGGCCTTAGCCACTGGTGGCGGCACCCAGAAACAAAAATGTTCTTCCAAGCTATCATCATCAATCGGATCATTGAGGAGGAGGAGGATAGTCAGTCAACATAACAGGACAGTCTCTCAGCATCAGCATCAGTCTTGAAGGGATGTGACATTTGAAAATAAATTAGTCTGCTATATCAGCTTCAGGTGTTTGGTAGCTGATGGTGATCCAAGACTGGTTCATCTTTATGAAGGTCAGTCGATCAACAGAGTCGGTGGACAGGCGCACCCTGTGATCCATGACAAATCCTCCAGCAGCACTGAATGTGCGTTCTGAAAGAACGCTGGATGCAGGACAGGCCAGAAGCTCAATTGCATACTGTGCAAGCTCTGGCCAGTGATCCATCCTCAAGACCCAGTAAGCCAGAGGATTTTCGGTGGGGAAGGTGTCCAAGTCTGACCTTGCCCCTAGGTATTCCTGCACCATGTATATCAGACGCTGACGATGGTTGCTGGAACCGATCATACCTTGGGGCTGCGGACTAAAGAATTGTCTGAACGCATCGGTCAGACGGCCACCTTCCCCACCGCTCCTTCTTTGACTGACCGAAGCCTCAGCAACTCGTTGTCCAGGACCAGGAGTTTGTAAACTCCCAGTCTCTGGGAACGCGTTGCACAGACCTTTCTGCAAGGCCTCCCAGAGTTGTCTCATCCTCTGCTCCCTCTGCGACAGTAAGATAAGGTCCGCAACCTTACCCTTGTACCGTGGATCAAGGAGAGTGGCCAGCCAGTAATGGTCCCTCTCCTTGATCCGAAGAATACGAGGATCCTTCCGCAGACTTTGCAGGATCAGGGAGGCCATGCAGCGTAGGTTAGCTGAGGCATTCGGTCCGGAGTCCTCTGGGTCACTAAGGACGACATGATCCGCAGCCACCTCCTCCCAGCCACGTACAAGTCCACTGGTTTCTTGGGACTGTAAATCATCCCTAAAAGACTGCTGCTGATGATGCTGAGTGCCAGGCTCCACCTCCATGCTGACACAATCCTCCTCCTCCTCTTCTTACTGTGCGATGGGTGGGACAGAAGGAACACTGTCTGGGTAAAGGGGGCCTTGAGAGGCAAGGAAGTCCTCCTCTTCCTGCCTCTGTTCTGCCTCAAGTGCCCTGTCCATTATTCCATGCAGCGTATGTTCCAACAGAAGGACAAGAGGTACAGTGTCACTGATGCATGCACTGTCACTGCTCACCATCCTCGTGGCCTCCTCAAATAGTGCCAGGACAGTGCATGCATCCTTGATCATGCCCCACTGGCGTGGTGAAAAAAACCTGAGCTTCCCTGACCCTGTCCTGGTGCCGTAGTCGCACAGGTACTCATTGATGGCCCTCTGCTGCGTGTGCAGCCGCTGCAGCATGGCCAACGTTGAGTTCCACCTGGTGGGCATGTCACATATAAGGCGGTTCTTGGGCAGGTTCAACTCCTTTTGCAGCTCAGCCAGATGAGCACTGGCATTATAAGATCTGCGGAAATGCACACAGACTTTCCTGGCCTGCCTCAGGACATCCTGTAATCCCGGGTACCTGCCCAAGAACCGATGCACCACCAGGTTAAGGACGTGAGCCACACAGGGAACATGGGTCAGTTGTCCCTGTCGGAGAGCGGAGAGGAGGTTGGTGCCATTGTCGCAAACTACCATTCCTGGCTTAAGCTGGCGTGGCGTCAACCACCTCTCGGCCTGCCTCTGCAGAGCAGACAGAACCTCTGCCCCAGTGTGGCTCCTGTCCCCCAAACACACCAGCGCAAGCACGGCATGGCATCTTTTTGCCTGCGTACTTGCGTAGCCCCTTGAACGCCTACAGAGCACCGCTGGTTCCGAGGACAAAGCACAGGAAGAGGCCATGGAGGAAGAAGAAGAGGAGGGGGTGGAGGACAGAGGTGTGTCACAACCAGTAGTAGCATTTTGGAGGCGTGGCGGTGGAACAACCTCCAACACTACTGCACCTTGTTCTGCATCCTTCCCAGCTGCCAAAAGAGTGACCCAATGGGCCGTGAAAGAAAGGTAACGTCCCTGTCAATGCCTGCTGGACCATGAGTCAGCGGTAATATGCACCCTACCACTGACTGCCCTGTCCAGCGAGGCCAAGACATTGCCTTCCACATGCCGGTAGAGAGCCGGAATCGCCTTCCGTGAGAAAAGTGGCGTTTGGGAACCTGCCACTGAGGAACCGCACATTGCACAAACTCACGGACGGGGGCCGAGTCTACCAACTGAAAAGGCAGCAGTTGAAGCGCTAGCAATTTAGCCAAGCTAGCATTCAACCGCTGGGCATGTGGATGGCTGGGAGTGAACTTCTTTCGACGGTCCAGCAGCTGGGGCAGGGAAATTTGCCTGCTAGAATCGGACGTTGGTGTACTGCTAGCAGAGTGCCCGCAAGTACTTGGCTGTGACACACCTAATTCTACACCTTCATTCCTCTCAGTGCAGGTTTCAGAGAGGACTGAAGGTATAGTGGGGTTGGAGATCCCAGCTGATGCGGTGCAAGAAGAGGTCCGCTTTGTTCTTTGATGTGGGTCTTTAAGGTAGGCTTGCCAACGAGCTGCATGGCAGGTCAACATATGTCTGGTCAAGCATGTGGTGCCCAAGCGGGTGATGTTTTGGCCACGCGATATACGCTTGAGACATATGTTGCAAACAGCAGCTGTGCGATCTGATGCACTCGACTCAAAAAAGGCCCACACCAAAGAACATTTTGAATAACGGGCAGAGGCAGCGCCCTGCACAGGCGGAGCTCTGCGGTGTGATTCCGTTGGTGTGCTGCCCTTACGCTGGCCCCCCGAGGGCATCCTGCCTCGTTGGAGATGTGCCTCCTCCTCATCCTCCTCCTCTCTCCTATTAGGCACCCACGTGGAGTCAGTGACCTCATCATCCCCTCCCTCCTCATCACTGGAGCCAATCTGGCAGTATGCTGCAGCTGCTGGAACATGACTGCCAGATTGGTGTCCTTCTTGAGCATCCCCTCTCTCTGCTCTCAAGCTACTGCCTTCCTCTAGCTGGGTATCATCATCAGACCCTTCGAAACGCTGGGCATCCTACTGGAGCATGTACCCAACACTGTGCTCAAACAGTTCGGGGGACTCCTCAGGAGGACATGGTTGGTCTAGGGAAGGAGTGACTGATGATGACATTGATACCAGGGAAGAGGACGCTTTGGCAGCTGCTTTGCCAGTACCCTGAGCCTGGGTGAGAGAGGATGAGGAGGATGAGCAGGGCTTGGTCATCCACTCTACCAAGTCTTCGGCATGATGCGGCTCAACACGTCCAGTTGCCGAAAAGAAGGACAAGCGTGTCCCATGGCCACGTGCTGATGGCGATGCACCGCGTCCACGACCAGCACTGTTGTCTCTAGACACAGATCCTGCTTGCCCTCTTTTATTGGCACTTGGCTGTCTGCCTCTCCTTGTTTGCCTTCCAGACATTCTAATGGCCTGCAGGGAAATGGGAAAACCAGCAATAAGGCCTAGCTTCAGGAGTATATTTTGCAGGAATCACACTACGCCTGCTGTAGGTGCTACAAATGCCTGTTGGTGTAACACACCAGGAAAAAGCAGCAATACAGGCTAACTTCAGGTGTAATATGATCAGGAGGCACACTCCGCCCGCTGTAAGTGCCGCAAATGCCTGTTGGTGTAACACACCAGGAAAAAGCAGCAATACAGGCTAACTTCAGGTGTAATATGATCAGAAGGCACACTCCGCCCGCTGTAAGTGCCGCAAATGCCTGTTGGTGTAACACACCAGGAAAAAGCAGCAATACAGGCTAACTTCAGGTGTAATATGATCAGGAGGCACACTCCGCCCGCTGTAAGTGCCGCAAATGCCTGTTGGTGTAACACACCAGGAAAAAGCAGCAATACAGGCTAACTTCAGGTGTAATATGATCAGGAGGCACACTCCGCCCGCTGTAAGTGCCGCAAATGCCTGTTGGTGTAACACACCAGGAAAAAGCAGCAATACAGGCTAACTTCAGGTGTAATATGATCAGGAGGCACACTCCGCCCGCTGTAAGTGCCGCGAATGCTTGTTGGTGTAACACACCAGGAAAAAGCAGCAATACAGGCTAACTTCAGGTGTAATATGATCAGGCGGCACACTCCGCCCGCTGTAAGTGCCGCAAATGCCTGTTGGTGTAACACACCAGGAAAAAGCAGCAATACAGGCTAACTTCAGGTGTAATATGATCAGGAGGCACACTCCGCCCGCTGTAAGTGCCGCAAATGCCTGTTGGTGTAACACACCAGGAAAAAGCAGCAATACGGGCTAACTTCAGGTGTATAATGTGCAGGAGGCTTAGCAACAATGACACTGACACTGTCCCCTGCCTATCCTTCTCTCTCCCTGCACACAAGGTTTATCAAAGTATATGACACTGACACTCTCCCTGCCTATCCTTCTCTCTCCCTGCACACAAGGTTTAGCAAAGAATATGACACTGACACTGACACTGTCCCCTGCCTATCCTTCTCTCTCCCTGCACACAAGGTTTATCAAAGTATATGACACTGACACTCTCCCTGCCTATCCTTCTCTCTCCCTACACACAAGGTTTAGCAAAGAATATGACACTGACACTCTCCCTGCCTATCCTTCTCTGTCCCTACACACAAGGTTTAGCAAAGAATAGATTTGACACTGTCCCTGCCTATCCTTCACTTTCCCTGCTCCGGAACACACTACACGGGGCCGCCGCGCTGGCGGCCTTTTATAGTGTGGGGTGTGTACTAAACCCCCTCAGCTATAATTGGCCACAGGCATCCTGCCTTTGGCCAATCATTGCTCTCCTCGCTGCCGGCGCTGTGATTGGCCAAGCATGCAGGGTCACAGTGCATGCTTGGCCAATCACAGCGCCGGGATTACACTGCGATGGCGCAGTGTATTGTTGGCCGTTCACGTCACTCGAATTTGGCGCGAACGGCCCACATCGTTCGTTGTTCGCCGAACGCACGAACAGCCGATGTTCGAGTCGAACTTATGTTCGACTCGAACACTGAGCTCATCCCTAATTATGAGCATTAAAATAAACAATGTGGTCATTAAGGAAAAAAGAAAAAGTTTACCCGAAGTGATCCCTCCCTTTGGACCATTAGTATCTATGGGTATGGAACTCTGAGTTTCTTGTTTTTTATGGTCCATTAGGGAGTATTTTCCAGATCCTTTTCTGGAATTCTCTCCAGAACAGAGGTCTTTGTCTTCTCCTTCACCTTCTTCCATTTTCCCTTCGGAAATGTCTTTAGTCTGGATGCATGGATCCATTGTGGCCCTTGATCTGTAAGAACAGCTGTTCTGGCAACCTTCAGAATTTCAAATGGTCCTTGGAAGATAGGGCCTGGTTGTTTCCAGACAGCAAGTTGTTTTATCAGTACTTTGTCTCCTGGGATATACAGATGTGTAGGCTCTGTGGAGAGAGGAGGTAGAGTGACAGCAACCTTGTCCTCTGTTTCACTAAGGCTACTTACCAGATGTTTTACGTACTCTTCCTGTAAAGAATAAAGATTAACCTCCTCTCCCTCATCAGGTTTCCTCTGTGCTGGCCTACCCATAAGTATTTCAAATGGTGACAATCCTGTTCTAGAATTAGGGGCTGTCCTAATTTGAAACAAAACTGCTGGGAGGTAATCAATCCATCCTTTCATGGTTCCTCCTGTTGCCTTTTTAAGTTTATCCTTTATATTCCTGTTCATTCTTTCCACTATTCCTGCGCTTTGTGGATGATATGGAATATGTAATTTCCATTGAATGCCCGGGAGTTTTGCAAGATCCTGGGTAAGAGCAGCTGTAAAAGCTGGACCTTGGTCTGACCAGATTTTGGCTGGTAACCCATACCTCGAAATCCAGTGATTTATTAGTGCTCTTGATGCTATTTTGGCTGTCTCTCCTGTAGTTGGGATAGCCTCGACCCAAGAACTAAACTTGTCCACTATAACTAAAACATATTTTATATTTCCTTTCTGTTTTGGCATATGTGTAAAGTCTATTTTTAGATCTTGGAGGGGGCCTATAGGGGGGGCAAGTTTCCATGTATACCCTGCTTCTTGCACTGTACATTGTTTTGTCCACAAGTAAGACATGAGTCTATCAACTGGGCAACGAGGTGTGTATCATTGACCGTGCTGAAAGACTGTCTGTACATTGTCAAAACTGTTTTCCTTCCTCGGTGACCTGGACCACGTAAGTAATAAATCAAAAGAGGGGCAGCTGACTCTGGTATACCTATTACTCCCTCCTTGCTTGACCAGATACCACTTCGCACGTTGGTCAAGTTCTGACCTTCCCAGAAAGCTATATGCTCTCTTGATGCTTTGTCCTGTAATATTCTCACAGTATTTGGGAATTCTGGTGAACTGAAATCTGTAGCAAACAGTGTTAGATTGGGCTGGGCCCCGTGTGCTGAATCGGCTGCTGTTTTAGCAACTCTGTCTGCCAAGGCGTTGCCCTGAGCTTCTTTGGACTTGTCAAATGAATGTCAATTTACTTTTATAACATTGATTTTTCTGGGCATCTGTAGGGCTGTGAGTAGGGTAAGAACAAATTCCTTATTGGCAATTTGTTTGTTGTCTGCAGTTTTAAACCCCTCGTTTTTTCCAGATGAGTCGAAAATTACGCCAAAGGCATATCTGCTGTCAGTATATATATTTACATCTTTATCTTTAAATAGTTGACATGCTCTGGTGAGTGCATGGAGCTCAGCTTGTTGTGCTGAATTGGCCCCTAAATGAGATGCCTCAACCACAACATCAGGTAGCATCACCACTGCGTAGCCTGTCTTATATGTGTTATCATTCGGCCTGGAACAACTGCCATCCACAAATACATCCAGGTAATCTGGGTTTGGTTTATCAGTTAAATCCACCCTTGGCAATGTTTGTTGAAGTAAATTGTCATTACAATTATGGTTTACTTCTGGTTCAGTATATGGAAGCTGCAATAGTGCGTGTAGCAATCGTATTGCGGGAGTAGTTTCTGAACAGGATTTTCTTCTGTAATAGAGGTGAACAATCCTCCTTTGGTGTTAAAAACCCCTGAGGATGCCCTCTCCTTTATGCCAGCTATGAATCTATCTGAGGTCATTACCGACCATTTTGGGTTTATCAGTTTGATTATTTGGGTGACCCTTGGATCTCCATTATTTATGGCTGTACTCACGAATAATTGATCATTGTCTATTCCACAATTTTTATATAATTTATGTAATCTACTGACAAATGTGTAGAAATCCTCTCCTGACTGTTGTTTGCAAGATATCAAATCATACAACATAGTGGTGTTTTTATATGCCTTGAGCCAAGCCTGTAACAATGCGTTCCAAAAAATATTCCAATCCTCCCCAGCCTCATATAACCTTGCGTCCTTGGCCCATTGACCTATATTTATGTCAGCTTGGGAATCGGGGTCTACATTTTGAATTATGGTATTAAGATCTTCAGGAGACATTCTTGTTCCTGAACAGTATCTTTGCAGAAAGGTCACCGCCTGTCTGGGGTCCTTTCTTGGTTTGGGACATGTGTCTCTAATTTCCTTGACCGTACCCAATGGTGATGGTATTTGTACCTGTGTATCTCCCATTGTAATGAAAGGAAAAGCCTGACTAATTGGAGCTGTCAGATCATCTTCATCATCTGATGATGTGGGTGCCCGGTGTTGAGGGGTCATACTGAAGCTACTCTGAAAATCCTTACTTAGCCCATCTCCAGATATATAATCAGCCTTCTTCACTAGATTGGTTTCTGGGTAGCCCGAGTTTCTAAGTCCACGTATTATCTCCTTTATTTCTCCTAATCTATTTCTACGTTCCTGTATCTCTCACCGATCTCCTTCTGTCACTTTTTCTTTATCTTCCTCTTTTTTAATACACTGTTCTTCCTCCTTTACTAATTGACTTAAACCTTCCTGTATCTGTCTTCTATCTTCCCCCTCTCGTAACCAATTAGTTCCCTTTTGTTTAGCTATGGTTAATGCTCCTGCTATAACATTTGGATCTAACGAGGGGTATATTTTCTTTGGGAGAAGGGATTCATCTTTTACCTGGCATATGGAGGTGGTTTTTCTTGATAAAAATTAGGGAGAGCTGATGGACTTCCTATTGCGTTTTCTAATTGTTCTTTATTTTCAATTTTTACACTTGTATATTTCTTTCTATATTCCTTCATACCTTTTGCCCAAATCTTACAACATTTAGTCATGTAATCTTTGTCAAGTTCTTTTATGAGATAATTATACTGTTTATGTTGGCCACATATCCTGGTCACTTCCTCCCACTCTTCCTCAGAACATGGTCCGTATTCACTTAACCGCGACACCTCAAATTGGTGTGCTCTTTTTAGAACTAGTGACCAAAAAGGATCAGTATAATTTTTCCCATAATTGACTTTAATGTAATCAATCGGAGAGGGTTGGTGCTGCTTACCTATAGCTTCCTTTCCTGCTTGATTACCCACTATAAACAATCACTTAAAACAATTTCACCAAATCTCTCTGTAATTTTCTCTTTGCCTTTTTCAATTTCGTTCCAAGGACAAAATATGTCTCCAAATCTATGAATATTTATAGATAATGCACTGGGAACCCAATGTTCCTTCTTCTGGTATACAATTAGACACTGGACTTCAGCCACACTTAGGCCCTCTAGTGTCGAATAGTGATGAGCCGAACACCCCCGGGTTCGGTTCGCACCAGAACCCGCGAACGGACCGAAAGTTCGTACGAACATTAGAACCCTATTAAATACAATGGATGCGAACGTTCGAATTCTAAAGTGCTAATTATAACAACTATTATGCATGTTATTGTCCTAAAAAGGGTTTGGGAACCCGGGTTGTGCACCAGGGGACATGTATCAATGCAAAAATAAGTTTTAAAAACGGTCGTTTTTCGGGAGCAGTCATTTTAATGATGCATAAAGTGAAAAAAAAAAAGTCAAATATTCCTTTAAATATCGTACCTGGGGGGTGTCTAAAGTATGCCTGTGAAGTGCCACGTGTTTCCCGTGTTTAGAACTGTCCCTGCACAAAATGACACTTCTAAAGGAAAAAAAAGCCATTTAAAACTGCTTGCGGCTTTAATGTAATGTCTGGTCCCGGTAATATGGATGAAAATCTTTAAGAAAAATGGCATAGCTACCCCATGTCCCCCCCCCCCCACCCCAGCCCATTACCAGCCCCTTTGGGTCTTGTATGGATATTAAGGGGAACCCCGCACATAAAATAAAAAAGGCCCTATATACTCTGAACAGCCGTATACAGGCGGTGCATACAAGACAGGGACTGTAGGTTTGTTCTTATGTAGAATCTGTTTGTAATTTTGCACAGGTACATTGTTTAAGTGTAGCTCCAGCCCAAAAATCTATTTTTAAACTTTTTGGAAAACATAGGTAAGGGTTATCACCCCTGTAACATTTGTTTTGCTGTCTGTGCCCCTGTTCAGAACATTTCACCTCACTTTCCGTCCCAATGACAACTGTTTTTGAAATGTGGTGTTTTTCTTGAAACAAGGATTGGTGATAAAGCATCAGTACAGAGGAGACACCTTTCTCCCATATTAATTCTTACAGGAGAGAATTTTCCTTCCAAGGGGTAGATTTCCTCTCACTTCCTGTTGTCTTCTTGCGTTTGCAAGTAGGAGTCGTTTGTAAGTTGGATGTTTGAAAGTAGAGACCTGCCGTATATACTCTGCAGAAATAGGCCCCTTAGTTGTTGGTGTTGGCACAACACTGTAAGCACTCACAGTTACTCTTGGTTGGTGCTGGAACGCCCTGCTGTCAACTATTATATCAGGAATTTTAATTACATATAATTGTTGAACAGTGGTAGTAAAAATTGGGCCTTTGATGGTGGTGCTGGTGCCACAACACTGTAAGCCATGACAGTTCATCTTGGTGGGTGCAGGAATGGGCCCTGCTGTGAATTATTAGATCAAGAATTGTAATTACATGCCCCTTTTGAACAGGGGCTGAAAAATTGGGCCTTTCGTGGTGGTGGTGGTGGTGGCGTTGCCACAACACTGTAAGCCCTCAGAGTTACTCTTGGTGGGTGCAGGAATGGGCCCTGCTGTGAATTATTAGATCAAGAATTGTAATTACATGCCCCTTTTGAACAGGAGCTGAAAAATTGGGCCTTTCGTGGTGGTGGTGGTGGTGGCGTTGCCACAACACTGTAAGCCCTCAGAGTTACTCTTGGTGGGTGCAGCAATGGGCCCTGCTGTGAATTATTAGATCAAGAATTGTAATTACATGCCCCTTTTGAACAGGGGCTGAAAAATTGGGCCTTTCGTGGTGGTGGTGGTGGTGGCGTTGCCACAACACTGTAAGCCCTCAGAGTTACTCTTGGTGGGTGCAGCAATGGGCCCTGCTGTGAATTATTAGATCAAGAATTGTAATTACATGCCCCTGTTGAACAGGGGCTGAAAAATTGGGCCTTAGGCACTGGTGGCACAACACTACAACCCCTCACAGATACTGTACTTGGAGCACAGCAATGAGCCCTATGGCAAATTATTGCTAAAAAAATTGTAATTACACGCCCCTGTAAAACAGGGGCTGAAAAATTGGGCCTTAGCCACTGGTGGCGGCACCCATAAACAAAAATGATCTTCCAAGCTATCATCATCAATCGTATCATTGAGGACTCGGAGGAGGAGGATAGCCAGTCAACATAACAGCACAGGCACTCAGCATCAGCATCAGTCTTGAAGGGATGTGACATGTTAAAATCAATTAGTCTGTTATATCAGCATCAGGTGTGTGGTAGCTGGTGGTGATCCAAGACTGGTTCATCTTGATGAAAGTCAGTCGATCAACCGAGTCGGTGGACAGGCGCACCCTGTGATCCGTGACAAATCCTCCAGCAGCACTGAATGTGCGTTCCGAAAGAACGCTGGATGCAGGACAGGCCAGTAGCTCAATTGCATACTGTGCAAGCTCTGGCCAGTGATCCATCCTCAAGACCCAGTAAGCCAGAGGATTTTCGGTGGGGAAGGTGTCCAAGTCTGACCTTGCCCCTAGATATTCCTGCACCATGTTTATCAGACGCTGGTGATGGTTGCTGGAACCGATCATACTTTGGGGCTGCGGACTAAAGAATTGTCTGAACGCATCGGTCAGACGGCCACCTTCCCCACCGCTCCTTCTTTGACTGGCCGAAGCCTCAGCAACTCGTTGTCCAGGACCAGGAGTTTGTAACCTCCCAGTCTCTGGGAACGCGTTGCACAGACCTTTCTGCAAGGCCTCCCGGAGTTGTCTCATCCTCTGCTCCCTCTGCGATGGTAACATAAGGTCCGCAACCTTACCCTTGTACCGTGGATCAAGGAGAGTGGCCAGCCAGTAATGGTCCCTCTCCTTGATCCGAAGAATACGAGGATCCTTCCGCAGACTTTGCAGGATCAGGGAGGCCATGCAGCGTAGGTTTGCTGAGGCATTCGCTCCGGAGTCCTCTGGGTCACTAAGGACGACATGATCCGCAGCCACCTCCTCCCAGCCACGTACAAGTCCACTGGTTTCTTGGGACTGTAAATCATCCCTAAAAGACTGCTGCTGATGATGCTGAGTGCCAGCCTCCACCTCCATGCTGACACAATCCTCCTCCTCCTCCTCCTCCTCCTCCTCCTCTTACTGTGCGATGGGTGGGACAGAAGGAACACTGTCTGGGTAAAGGGGGCCTTGAGAGGCAAGGAAGTCCTCCTCTTCCTGCCTCTGTTCTGCCTCAAGTGCCCTGTCCATTATTCCACGCAGCATGTGCTCCAACAGGTGGACAAGAGGTACAGTGTCACTGATGCATGCACTGTCACTGCTCACCATCCTCGTGGCCTCCTCAAATGGTGCCAGGACAGTGCATGCATCCCTGATCATGCCCCACTGGCGTGGAGAAAAAAACCAAGCTCCCCTGACCCTGTCCTGGTGCCGTAGTCGCACAGGTACTCATTGATGGCCCTCTGCTGCGTGTGCAGCCGCTGCAGCATGGCCAACGTTGAGTTCCACCTGGTGGGCATGTCGCATATAAGGCGGTTCTTGGGCAGGTTCAACTCCTTTTGCAGCTCAGCCAGGCGAGCACTGGCATTATAAGATCTGCGGAAATGCACACAGACTTTCCTGGCCTGCCTCAGGACATCCTGTAAGCCCGGGTACCTGCCCAAGAACCGCTGCACCACCAGGTTAAGGACGTGAGCCACACAGGGCACATGGGTCAGTTGTCCCTGTCGGAGGGCGGAGAGGAGGTTGGTGCCATTGTCGCAAACCACCATTCCTGGCTTAAGCTGGCGTGGCGTCAACCATCTCTCGGCCTGGCCCTGCAGAGCAGACAGGACCTCTGCCCCAGTGTGGCTTCTGTCCCCCAAACACACCAGCGCAAGCACGGCATGGCATCTTTTTGCCTGCGTACTTGCGTAGCCCCTTGAACGGCTACGGAGCACCGCTGGTTCATAGGACAAACCACAGGAAGAGGCCATGGAGGAAGAAGAAGAGGAGGGGGTGGAGGAGAGAGGTGTGTCACAACCAGTAGTAGCATTTTGGAGGCGTGGCGGTGGAACAACCTCCAACACTACTGCACCTTGTCCTGCATCCTTCCCAGCTGCCAAAAGAGTGACCCAATGGGCCGTGAAAGAAAGGTAACGTCCCTGTCCATGCCTGCTGGACCATGAGTCAGCGGTAATATGCACCTTACCGCTGACCGCCCTGTCCAGCGAGGCCAAGACATTGCCTTCCACATGCCGGTAGAGAGCCGGAATAGCCTTCCGTGAGAAAAAGTGGCGTTTGGGAACCCCGCCACTGAGGAACCGCACATTGCACAAACTCACGGAAGGGGGCCGAGTCTACCAACTGAAAAGGCAGCAGTTGAAGCGCTAGCAATTTAGCCAAGCTAGCATTCAACCGCTGGGCATGTGGATGGCTGGGAGTGAACTTCTTTCGACGGTCCAGCAGCTGGGGCAGGGAAATTTGCCTGCTAGAATCGGACGTCGGTGTACTGCTAGCAGAGTGGCCGCAAGTACTTGGCTGTGACACACCTAATTCTACACCTTCATTCCTCTCAGTGCATGTTTCAGAGAGGACTGAAGTTATAGTGGGGTTGGAGATCCCAGCTGATGCGGTGCAAGGAGAGGTCCGCTTTGTTCTTTGGTGTGGATTTTTGAGGTAGGCTTGCCAACGAGCTGCATGGCAGGTCAACATATGTCTGGTCAGGCATGTGGTACCCAAGCGGCTGATGTTTTGGCCACGCGATATACGCTTGAGACATATGTTGCAAACAGCAGCTGTGCGATCTGATGCACTAGCCTCAAAAATGGCCCACACCAAAGAACTTTTTGAATGACGGGCAGAGGCAGCGCCCTGCACAGGCGGAGCTCTGCGGTGTGATTCCGTCGGTGTACTGCCCTTACGCTGGCCACCAAAGGGCATCCTGCCTCGTTGGAGATGTGCCTCCTCCTCATCCTCCTCCTCCTCCTCTCTCCTATTAGGCACCCACGTGGAGTCAGTGACCTCATCATCCCCTCCCTCCTCATCACTGGAGCCAATCTGGCAGTATGCTGCAGCTGCTGGAACATGACTGCCAGATTGGTGTCCTTCTTGAGCATCCCCTCTGTCTGCTCTCACGCTACTGCCTTCCTGTAGCTGGGTTTCATCATCAGACCCTTCGAAACGCTGGGCATCCTCCTGGAGCATGTACCCAACACTGTGCTCAAACAGTTCGGGGGACTCCTCAGGAGGAGGACATGGTGGGTCTAGGGAAGGAGTGACTGATGATGAGTCTGACATTGATACCAGGGAAGAGGACGCTTTGGCAGCTGCTTTGCCAGTACCCTGAGCCTGGGTGAGAGAGGAGGAGGAGGAGGAGGAGGGCTTGGTCATCCACTCTACCAAGTCTTCGGCATGATGTGGCTCAACATGTCCAGCTGCCGAAAAGAAGGACAAGCGTGTCCCATGGCCATGTGCTGATGACAATGCACCGCGTCCACGACCAGCACTGTTGCCCCCAGACACAGAGCCTGCTTGCCCTCTTTTATTGCCTCCTGACTGTCTGCCTCTCCTTGTTTGCCTTCCAGACATTCTAATAGATGGCCTGCAGGGAGATGGGAAAAAAGCAATAAGGGCTACCTTCAGGTGTCCTTCTCTGTCCCTTTACTTAAGGATTACTAAATATGGTTGAGGATGATTGCTTTTGCACAGAATAGCACAACGACAATTTCCCTGACTGTCCAAAAAACAAGGATTTCAAAGATGGTTGATGAGGAATGCTTTAGCACACTATAGCACAAGGAGAATTTCCCTCACTGTCCTTCCCTGTCCCTAGAAACAAGGATTATCACAGTGAAAGAAACTGACACTCTTCCTACCTATAGTTTTCTGTCCCTAGAAAAAATGTTTTTTTAAAGCACACTATAGCACAAGGAGAATTTCCCTCACTGTCCTTCCCTGTCCCTAGAAACAAGGATTATCACAGTGAAAGAAACTGACACTCTTCCTACCTATAGTTTTCTGTCCCTAGAAAAAATGTTTTTTTAAAGCACACTATAGCACAAGGAGAATTTCCCTCACTGTCCTTCCCTGTCCCTAGAAACAAGGATTATCACAGTGAAAGAAATTGACACTCTTCCTACCTATAGTTTTCTGTCCCTAGAAAAAATGTTTTTTTAAAGCACACTATAGCACAAGGAGAATTTCCCTCACTTTCCTTCCCTGTCCCTAGAAACAAGGATTATCACAGTGAAAGAAACTGACACTCTTCCTACCTATAGTTTTCTGTCCCTAGAAAAAATGTTTTTTTAAAGCACACTATAGCACAAGGAGAATTTCCCTCACTTTCCTTCCCTGTCCCTAGAAACAAGGATTATCACAGTGAAAGAAACTGACACTCTTCCTACCTATAGTTTTCTGTCCCTAGAAAAAATGTTTTTTTAAAGCACACTATAGCACAAGGAGAATTTCCCTCACTTTCCTTCCCTGTCCCTAGAAACAAGGATTCGCACAGTAAAACACACTGACACTCTCCCTACCTATAGTTTTCTGTCCCTAGAAAAAATGTTTTTTTAAAGCACACTATAGCACAAGGAGAATTTCCCTCACTGTCCTTCCCTGTCCCTAGAAACAAGGATTATCACAGTGAAAGAAACTGACACTCTTCCTACCTATAGTTTTCTGTCCCTAGAAAAAATGTTTTTTTAAAGCACACTATAGCACAAGGAGAATTTCCCTCACTTTCCTTCCCTGTCCCTAGAAACAAGGATTATCA
Source organism: Rana muscosa (assembly GCA_029206835.1). Taxonomy (NCBI): domain Eukaryota; kingdom Metazoa; phylum Chordata; class Amphibia; order Anura; family Ranidae; genus Rana; species Rana muscosa. Next base: position 35,027,855 of record CM055116.1, on the reverse strand, counting down.
CAGTGAAAGAAACTGACACTCTTCCTACCTATAGTTTTCTGTCCCTAGAAAAAATGTTTTTTTAAAGCACACTATAGCACAAGGAGAATTTCCCTCACTTTCCTTCCCTGTCCCTAGAAACAAGGATTCGCACAGTAAAACACACTGACACTCTCCCTACCTATAGTTTTCTGTCCCTAGAAAAAATGTTTTTTTAAAGCACACTATAGCACAAGGAGAATTTCCCTCACTGTCCTTCCCTGTCCCTAGAAACAAGGATTATCACAGTGAAAGAAACTGACACTCTTCCTACCTATAGTTTTCTGTCCCTAGAAAAAATGTTTTTTTAAACCACACTATAGCACAAGGAGAATTTCCCTCACTTTCCTTCCCTGTCCCTAGAAACAAGGATTATCACAGTGAAAGAAACTGACACTCTTCCTACCTATAGTTTTCTGTCCCTAGAAAAAATGTTTTTTTAAAGCACACTATAGCACAAGGAGAATTTCCCTCACTGTCCTTCCCTGTCCCTAGAAACAAGGATTCGCACAGTAAAACACACTGACACTCTCCCTACCTATAGTTTTCTGTCCCTAGAAAAAATGTTTTTTTAAAGCACACTATAGCACAAGGAGAATTCCCTCACTGTCCTTCCCTGTCCCTAGAAACAAGGATTCGCACAGTAAAACACACTGACACTCTCCCTACCTATCCTTCTCTTTCCCTAAACTAAAGGAATCCAGGTTAAGCAAGAAAAAATAAATGTCACTGTCCCTGCCTATGCTTCTCTTTCCCTGCTCCGGAACACACTACACTAGGCCGCCGTGCTGGCGGCCTTTTATAGTGTGGGGCGTGTACTAAACACCCTCAGCAATAATTGGCCACAGGCATCCTGCCTGTGGCCAATCATTGCTCTCCTCGCTGCCGGCGCTGTGATTGGCCAAGCATGCGGGGTCACAGTGCATGCTTGGCCAATCACAGCGCCTGGATGACACTGCGATGGCGTAGTGCATTGTGGGCCGTTCGCGTCACTCGAATTTGGCGCGAACGGCCCAAATCGTTCGATCTTCGTCGAACGATCGAACAGCCGATGTTCGAGTCGAACGTATGTTCGACTTGAACACGAAGCTCATCCCTAGTGTCGAACTATATGATAAAGAATTATGTATATTAAATCTTAACATATGTTGTGTTGATCCCCTATGCATGGGATCTTTACCAATTTTAACATGATAACCTCCTGGAACAATTGCCACTAATGAAGTGGTTTTCCCTTTATAAGCAAACAATAAACCAGTTTTACATTCAGGACAACAATATACAGTTGACATTTAAAAAGTAACCCTTTTTGTGTACACCTTTAGATATAGAGTTTCCACAGATCCGTCCTATGTAGAGAAGAATTTAAGATTCTTTCTCAATATTATAACCTGGTCTGGCCAACCCAGCGAGACCCTCTGCATCTATTCTAAATCTACCTTTCAATCTTAACAGAGTCCCAGAAAACTTGTAGTTTTCTCGAGAGTCTACTTTATGGTGAACCAATTGACAAGGCAAGACTGTTATTCCCAATAATAATTAAAGGGGGTGGTCTTACCTGTTCAATTGGAGCATCCCACTTCTGACACCATTTGAAAGGTTCTGGTTCTGTTGGACCCTCTTGGCTCGAGCTGGACTCAGGATCTGTGGAAGTAACTCTCTGACCGGTCGGATATTCAAGACACCATACACAGGGAATGGATATACAAGAATATATTGGTTTATTGGCAACATATCCCTTTTATGCATAACAAGGAAAGTTGCCTCCCTCGTATAAACCAATCAGCAATAAGTAAAAACATCATGAGTTATACAAAAATAGATTCTAACAGGTTTTAGGCTTTTGCAGATGTAGTCATTTAAAAATAAGAACATCATGCGTCATTGAGGTCAATCTAAACATGTGTCTGACATTTGAAACAGGAAGATAAGAACATCAGGCATCATTGTGGTCAATCTAAACATATGGCTGACATTTGAAAAAGGAAGATAAGAACACCAGGCATCATTGTGGTCAATCTAAACATATGGCTGAAGCCTCGTACACACGGCCGATTTTCTCGTCGTAAAAAACACGTCGTTTTTTTCGACGAGATTCTTGTTAACCTTGACGATTTTCTCGTCAAGCTTTCCATGCGTACACACTGACATTTCCCAAATTCCTCGTTGTTCTCCGTAGTCACGTCCAGCACGTACAACGGCACTATAAAGGGTAATATCTATTTCCCTGGCGCCACCCCTTGGGCTGCTTTTGCTGATCTCGTGTTACCGCGTGTGAAGTAAACGTTTGGGAAGAGACGATTCGCGCTTTTCAGTCTTCGTGCTTTTCAGTTCGTTTTCTGCGGTTCAGTTTGTGCTTGTGGGTTCGTATCTTGTCCTTCAGGGCGTCTAGGCAGGTCGTATCTGTTTTACAGTGCGTTCTTGCCCCTTCGTTTCTGATTTTCAGTTCGTTATTCATAGGCCTTGCTGTTCTAAAGTGCGTACTGTTCTGTACGTTCTGATAAGATGACCGTTTCATAGCCATGTCGCCTGTTTGTTCTCGTCGTCGAGTTCGTGCTGTGCGTGCGCTTGGTGTTGGTCTGCTTGTTTTGGACCAAGACCAGTCCATGAACGGTGTGAGGAGGAGTTCATGGACCAAGAATTGGTTGCTCCAGCGGGACCAATTCTGCCATATGCCTCTGCTGTGGGAGATCGTCGAGAATAATCCTGAGGACTACAGGAATTTTCTGCGGATGTCTGACCCGGTTTTTCAGCATCTGTTGGCTTTGGTGTCCCCCTATATTACCAGGAAGGACACCGTTATGCGGGAAGCCATCAGTGCTGAGCAGAGGCTCATCGCCACGTTACGTTACCTGGGGACAGGGAGAAGTCTTCAGGACTTGAAGTTCACGACAGGCATCTCCCCCCAGGCTCTGGGCCTCATAATCCCAGACACCTGTTCTGCCATTATACAAGTCCTGCAGGAGGACTATATTAGGGTAAGTTTTCTCCATTAACATCACATTTTATGTATTTCATGTATGCTAATGTATTGTATTTCTTTCATCCTTCCCTAATTACCAAGATTGTAATATGCTGAGAATGTCCCCTTTGTCCTCATGCATGCTGGAAGCTTTTAAATGCCCCTTTTTTCTCCTCCATGCATATTTCCCTTCACTAACCTTTCCAGCAGGGGCGTCTGTTGCTTCAAATGTTTGGGGGTCCAACCCCAATTTTAGGAACTAAACTTCCTCCTTTTTAGCGACTGTGCCTATTAAACGCCACCAGTTGCCCCTTCCAATGCAGCCATTTTGTCCCCTCCAATGCAGCCATTTTGTCCCCTCCAATGCAGCCATTTTGTCCCCTCCAATGCAGCCATTTTGTCCCCAGCCCTGCACTTACCTTCTTCTGGTCAGCGCCATCCTTCTTCTGTCCTTGATGTCTTTTCCTGCCCTCGATGTTGTATCAGCCAATCATGTAACCGTAAAACAGACTTGGTGAACATGATTGGCAGAGCAGCCTGTCAGTGTTTACCCAAGGAATGCCCCCCCCCCTGTGTCCCCTATTTTACTTTTATCAAGCCAATTACATCCCTCAGGCTGGATTTTGCAAGCCTATTTGCCCCCCTGTTTCTGATATGCAATTATCACCCCCTAAATGTCGCAGTTATTCATATGGCCGTCGCTCAACAGGGGGCCATCCACCTGAATAGTGGGCGGCATTGACAATACATAGGTTCATGCAAGGCATGAACCTATGTATTGTTCTGAGTGACGGGCACAGGTGAGAGGGGGCAGTGCTCCAGCGCCCACTCTGGACGCACCGCCACTGCAATGCTATCCTGTGGCCAAACACCTCTACCCCCCCAAATTTTGTTAGAATGGACCATCAGAGGGGGTGATGAATATGAAACATGAGTCTTCCATTATACTTATTAAAAACACCTTAAAATGAGATTTTTATTGATGTTGGCCTCTAATGTATTTTCTATTTTTTTTTCATCTTGTTTGACTCCCCAGCTTCCTTCCACGCCACAGGAATGGCAGACTGTGGCATCGGAGTTTGCCACGCGGTGGGACTTCCCCAACTGCGGTGGTGCCATAGACGGGAAGCATGTCCGCATCGTGCCGCCACCCCGTTCTGGGTCCTACTACTTCAATTACAAGGGGTTTCATAGCATTGTGCTGATGGCGGTGGTGTCAGCACGGTATGAATTCCTCTATGTTGATGTAGGGAAGAATGGCCGGATGTCCGATGGGGAATCCTTCATCCAGACGGAGTTTGCCCTCCGTCTCCAGAGTGACGACCTTGCATTGCCACCGGATGCAGGGAATGTTGAAGGACTCCCCTTTGTTTTTTTGGCTGATGAAGCCTTCGGACTTGGACCGCACCTCATGAGGCCATTTCCACAGAGGACCCTGACCCCAGAGAAGAGGGTATTCAATTACCAGGTGGCCAGGGGCCGAAGAGTCGTTGAAAATGCCTTTGGCATAATGGCCAGCCGGTTCCGCCTTTTTATGACTCCCATCCACTTGGCGGAGTACAAGATAAACTATGTCGTTTTATGCTGCTGTGTGCTCCATAATTTTCTGTGCCGAAAATCAAGTACTTATATGGCCTCAGTATTGCCTGAGGCTGGACTTTCCCATGCCAATCCCCTGTCGGGCCTCGAATCTGCCCGTCCTGGCTTGCCCCCCCAAAATGCCCGTGAGGTTCGGGAGAAATATATGGACTATTTCACGGGTAGGGAGGCAATTCCTATGCCAGGCCATGACTAAAGAATTGTGCATAACAAACTCATTAAAATTCTTTTTTTAATTTGGTAACTTTGTTTGTTTCCTGTCTCCTAGTTTGTCTTAGTGCATTTGTAGTGTCAATTGTTTTTTCCTTTAGTAAATAACAACTATTTCACTATGCAACCCAAAAAAATACACAGATAAGGTTAGAGCGTATTTGAAAAAGAAGCTACACTTTGTTGGTGTTCAAATATTTTACTCTGTGCACATTCACACACATGGTAAATTTTTTTTTTGTTTTGTTTTTTGGCTGGCCACAAACCGGCAATTGTTTTCTTATGAAAATACAAAACCATTAGTTGCAGTCTAAAAAGTACAACATTGGATACCTCTGAGCAATATGAGACATTCACTTAAACAAACTATGTCTCTATGTGCCCGTCCTAATATGGGGTATTGGCACCCCTTGCCCAGCCAAAAATTGAATATGCACACATTTTGAAGTAATTTCCAATAAGGATTTTAGACTCCTGATCCCTATAGACAACATGTGCCATCTGCCATCAGGGGTGATCAATGGACGTGTTTTGTGGGTGCAACCCCTTCTTCAGTTCACCTACTTTAGATACGAGGAAGGGGTTGCACCCCCAAAAGCCGTACATGGATATCCCCTGATGGCAGATGGCACATGTTGACACACTGTGTGCATATTCAATTTTTGGCTGGTTAGATTGTCAAAAATACATTAAAAGGGTGAATAACAAACTGAAAACAAAAATGGGGGTTTTGAGGCCTTATTCAATTCTCCCCAAAACATCTAGAATGTCTTTAAAGGTTTGATCCATCACATGAATTCTTTGTTTAATTCTGTCCAGTTCTGTGCTACATTCCATCACTTACTGTATTATTCGTAGGGCACTGTCAGCAGAGAAACGTGTACTATCTTTCACCACAACATTTACATCCCCTAAAATATAAAAAAAAAGTTATTATAACTGTGCAGGCCTACATCTCTTACCTGAAGCTGTGGTGACAGATACTGACCTGTTGTGGTGACCAGTTCCACCACGTCATCCACTTCTCCTTCCTGCACTTCTCCTTCCTCCAGCTCTTCAACTTCCTCAACACCCTCAGGTTGTGGGTATTTGTGGGGTTGGGGTTGTTTCGAAGCTGTGGGTTTCATGTGCTCCCTGGAGTGTTCTCCTCCCAGTCTTCTCTCCCCTATGAGAATCAAACAAAAGGTCTAGTTATCACACAGAAATTTTCTCTAAAAAATAAAAACAGGCTAAATTGATTGGAAGTGGGGTACAAGTGTCTGTTTGTGCAGAATTTCTACATGAAGACATTATTTTGTCTAAAAAATATGTTTAGTATTCACCTTTGGCTGTCAATTTTGAGACATGGGGGCACCACAAAATTTCACTGATGCACCTGTGTGGGACCCCCCAAAAAAGGCGGTTCTGCTGGGCCACACTATAGTGCTCAAAAGTACAGATGTGGAACCAGCTGCTGAGTGTCCTCTCCTTTACACTGATTAAAAAGTTTGCATTTCATTCTCTTTACAAACACATCATCTAGCCAACAATGTAAGAACCAAAATTTTATCAAAACAGGCAGATGTCTAATTAAATTTGAGCCTGAAAAATAATCAAAAAACAAGGATAGTGACCGAACGATGTGTCTGTAACGAACGCTTACTGTGCCCAACAAAGTTCAAAATATTACATTTTGGAAGGGAGTACACTTGTAAAATAAATAAACTTGGAGCAACATGTAAGTTGATAAATACATTAATAGCTTTAAATTTTCCAAAGTACTTACTTTTTGCTAGCATTCTCTTAATGCTCCTTAACTGCTCCGGCTCCCTCAGTTTGAGGTCTGACCACCTCTTTCTGAGCTGCTCATTTGAGCGTTTCACCCCAAAATTCTTCTTCAGACTCTTCACGACTTTCTTCATGATTTTGGCCTTCCTTCTATTAGGTTTGCTATAAGGCCCATGCTTTGCGTCATAATCCGACTTTAGCAATATGTCCACCATCTCCGCCATCTCCGCATAAGACATATTAGATGCCTTGAATCTCCTCCTTGATCGTGATGTTTCCTCAGTCTCCGGGCTTGTCTCCTCCTCGTTATTTGAGGAATTATCAGACACCTGCTGTAAATCCGCCATATCTGTCTGCGCGCCGAAAGAGAAGGGGCGGGGAAAAGATGTTAGTTAGAACGTCATGGGCGGGCGACGTGTGTGGAGCGACGTGTGCGTAGTTTGACGCATGCGTGGTGTATATATAGCAAACACACATGTGACTATACTACGTTCGGTGTACGGAGAGAGGAGTTCAAGTGACGGACTTGCGAACGAAGGTATGTGAATTTGTGACTTTGAAAAACTGTTGCCCTATACTGTCTTGAGAATGTTGGAGGATATATATGGTAAATAAGATTTTAAGGAGGTTAGACTGTGTGCCTCACATTAGTTATATATATATTTTTTTACTTGCAGAGCCAATATGAATGTCTTTATTAGCGACAAAGAATTCCTTGCGGAATTTATAGACCGGGTAAGGGAGTTGCCCGCTCTGTGGGAAACCAAAAACCCCATACATAAAAAAAAAGGGGTGAGAAAAGCAGCGCTGGAGACCCTGCTCCCATTTGTGCATACCAAGGTGCCCACAGCCACAGCAAAACAGGTGGACACTAAAATTGGGAGCTTGAGAGGCACATACAGGACTGAACGCTCTAAGGTCCTGGCTTCTCAGAGGTCAGGAGCAGCAGCAGATGATGTGTATGTCCCGAATTTGTGGTACTACAGCAGGATGTCCTTTCTGGATGACCACATTGAAGCAAGGCCATCACTATCCACTCTTCCCCCCAGACTTCCCTGCAGCCAACCTGAGCCTTCTCTGGAGCAAGAGGAGGCAGCCATCCTGGATGAACCTGATTTGGCCATCTGGAGCCAGGTATAGTATTTATAGAAAATGTATTGGGATAAACCTAATGTTTGAAAAATATGTCAAGATGACAAACATAAACTATTTTGTGTTCCACACGTAAAATCAAGATCTCGAGACATTAGTCTTGCCTAAATTGGGTGCTAAATAGTCAATCTGATGTAGTTGTAAATGTTTGGAATTTTATTCTTGATTTACATTCAAATTGCTGCAATCTGGATCTGAAAGTTGTATGAAAATAATAAACCAAAATATTAAACTATGTCCCTTTTTCATACACAGGATGAAATCAGCCAGGAGGAGGGTCAGGAAACTGTCAGGCAGGAGGAGGCAGGGCCCACTGTGAGCCAGGAGGAGGCAGGGCCCAGTGGCAGCCAGGAGGTGGCAGGGCCCAGTGGCAGCCAGGAGGTGGCAGGGCCCAGTGGCAGACAGGAGGTGGCCGGCCCGAGGAGAACCACAAGATCACAGGTGCCTCCCATCCGACTTCCCAAAAGAAGCAGGAGGGACAGGACCACGAGTGAGGCAGCAATGACCCTTATTCGAGAGGCCCATGCCACCCTCCAGGAGCCTACATCCCCTGAAGAGGCCATTGCCGGCCTAGTGGAGGCCAAGTTCAAGGTGATGAGCATGGAGCAACGCCTCCTATGCGAGCCCCTGCTCATCACCTTGCTGAACAAGGGGGTGATGGAGAAAATTACCCCCAATACGGCCATATGTGAGGTGGCACAACTATCCCAACCTCAACCTCCTCCTCCACCTCCACCTTCTTCTTCTGCCCCACCCCCTTCTCCTCCACCTCCTCCTCCACCTTCTTCTTCTGCGCCACCCCCTTCTCCTCCACCTCCTCCTCCTCCTGACAGGAGTACCCCTCCAGTGGCCTAGCCTCCAGCCACACGAAGAAGGAAGTCTGCAGGAAAGGCTTCAGGGAAGGCTGCAGGGAAGGCTGCCAAGAAGACGAGGAAGTGATGGCCTTGCTTCATTGTGGTCGGACAGAAGGCAGCCTGTTGTAGTACCACAGACTTGGGACATATATATCACCTGCTGCTGTTCCTGACCTCTGGGAGGCCAGCATCAGATTGTGCTCAGAACTGTTGGCCTTCTCAAGCTCCCAATTTTAGTGTCCACACAGGGTTGATGTGTGCTTTGGGGTCCCTGGGATGCACAAATGGCAGCAGGTTCTCCAGTGCTGCCTTCTCTTTTTTTTTTTAAAACATGAATAAATGTTATTTTTGTTTAAGTTCATACTTGACTATGTTTATTTTTACAATTTTTTAATTTAGCTTTGGAGTAAGCAGATACATTTGACAGCCAAAAAAAGGGACAGATAACAACCCCCCAAAAAAACAATAAAATAATAATGTAAAAAATATAGGGTGTAAAATTTACAATTAAAAAAATATATATATACAATGGGAGATCACTAGCAAAACATTGCCAAATTAAAATTAACATCTGTTAGAAAAATCTAAAACAGTAAAATATTCAGAAGATCTTGCACGATATAATACACCTAAATCTTCTTAAGAGCAGCATGAAAAAGGTTAAAAAAACATAGTCATAACTCTGTGTGAATATCAGCAGCAAAAGAAGTTCATTCGTTTTGATTAATGTAACATTCTAAAGAAGATTTCAATGCACAACATTTAAACGATGCAATAATTTAGAGCGTGACGAATGTGCTATCTCCATTACGAAGGCTTGATTTAGCTGAAGATGCGCTCCCGTCTCATACTTGATTCAGAGCATGCGCGCTTTTGGAAGAGTCGTAAAAGCATACACACGAGAAACGCGACGAGGAAATCTTGAATCCTGACGAGAAAATAGAGAGCAGGTTCTCTATTTTCTCATCGAAATTCACGGCAGTTTTCTCGTCGTAAAACCATACACACGAACGGTTTTCTCGACAAGAAAGCTCTCGCGGCACTTTTCTTGCCGGTTTTGGACGAGAAACTCGGTCGTGTGTACGAGGCTTGACAGTTAAAGAAGAAGGAAGATAAGAACATTTTCTCGGAACAGGCTTGACCACAAAGTCACATCCTGCTTACACTTATATTTCAGAGAAACATTTTCTGTACTAATATATATTACAATATATATATATTAAGAAGAACTCTTTTCATGAATATTGGTTCATGATTTTCTCATACCTTACAATTCTTACTGTAGGGGGGATGGGCTGTGTGTGAAAAGACAGTGATGACCGCTTCCGATTACAGGAAGCGGTGATCACTGTCATTGTCACTAGGCAGAGCGGGGTGACGCTTGTTTACATCAGCATCTCCCCATTCTTCCTCACCGTGAGACGATCGCGGGTATCCCCACGGCGATCGAGTCCGTGGGACCCACGGTTGGGCTCACGGAGCTCGCCGCTGGCGCGCTCGTGCGCGTCCACAATGCCGCTTTCTTAAAGGGGACGTATATATACGTCCTTCTGCCCAGTAGTGCCATTCTGTCGACGTATAAGTGCGTGCGGCGGTCGGCAAGTGGATAAAGAAGAAATTGTACTGTTTCACCTTCTGGACGTGGCTTATGAGCCCTCTGGAAGCTGGTTGATGCGTAGATTACTTTTGTGGAACTTTCTGCCAGTCTGGTGAGATTTGGCGAGGATCACTTGATCCAGGGTGAGGAGGCGGAGGATCCGGGATGATGTCCCAGCTTTGTAGAAGTTGCAGGCCTTCATCCAGAGTTGTGATGGTCCTCGTCACTCCATTGTGCATAATAGTAAGTTTGGCGGGATACTTCCAATGATGCAGGATCTAATGGTTCTGCAGGGCCTTAGTGATGGTGAGAAGGTTGCTACAGAGTTGTAGAGTGTGCTTGGAGAGGTAGGTAGGAGTTGAAACTTGGAGAATTTGGCAGAAAGATGATCTGCTTAATGGAATGCCATCAGGAGTTGCTCCTTAACCTGATAGAAATGTACCCAGGGGATGACATCCCTAGGAATTGGGACAGGAGATAGCTGGGTCTAGGGAACCCTGTGGATTTGATCAATGGCCAATGTAAGAGTAGGTATAATGGCCAGGAGGAGGGCTCATGCAAATTGCGATAGTTGGGATTGCTGGATCATTTCCGGGACACCCGCGAGTCTTTAAGTTATTGTGACGAGACCTGTCCTCCAAGTCCGCCACTTTACACATTAGCCAAGCAAATTCATCCTCATGTTTGCTAAATGAGCATCGACTAGCGTTTTGAAAGATTCTACATAATCACACAATTTTTCCTCTATATGATCCACCCTATCTCCCAGGACTTGTATGTCAGTTTGCATGCAGTGGAAGTATAATTTTATAATAATTTGGAGAGACTCCCTGAGGGAAGTTAGCATGTTTTTTAGCACAGTCTCTGATGCTGGGTGGTCTGGGGTGGTGATTACAGCGAAGGGGTCTGTGTGTGGTTATGAGACCTGTGAGTCAGTAGCCTGTGCTCTCACCTCCATGTCCAGAGATCCTGGGGCATCATCTGAGGAGTCCCTCAGCAGCCTGGATTTCACTGGGCTTCTTGTGGAGGCCCCTGAAGGAGGGGAACTAGCTTGTGACCCCTGTAAAATGAGCCCCCTGTGGAGAGCAGGGACCTGCACTGTGTCCGGAGGAGTCTCCGTCTATCCTCTGAGAGCTGCCACTGGTGCCACTTTGGTGTGCACCGGCAGGGAGCTTGGAGAAGAAGCCATACAGCATCCTACATTGATGCCCTTGGTGTTTCATTACAGGTGCCGGCTGTGCGTCCGTGTGTGTCCCCTCTCGGGTCTCTCCCCCTCTAATATGACTCCTTGTAGGTCGCACACGCCTGGTGGCACCCTACTTTTGGGTGTCGAGTGTCCGGGAGGCTGCTGATTCCCCTTGAGATGCTAGTGATGGAACTCCGGTTAGAAGCATTGGTTCTAACACACAGTTGACTGGTAATCATACACTCTATATACATTTTTTACTATTGGGCCTACACCCATGTAGAGAATGGAAATTTAATACATATATTTCCCACAGCCAACCACCCATCCTCTGAAGAGATCCGTTGGGATCGAAACGCGTCAACAATTTATACAGATGCATGTAAAATGTAAAACTGTATGGCAATGTTGTGTCTATAATTCTGTGTGGTTTTTATATACATGTTTTTTACCGGAGTATAAACCTGTTAGGATTGTATTTATGTTATACACAATAAATTTTTAACGTGCATTATTGTAAATTATTTTTGGAATTTTGCTGCTAAAAAACCCCATTGGGGGAACTTCCCATTCTTCTGATAGGCTGTGGCACTTCCCTCCTTCTATGGGGCATAGCTGAAGGTTGCCTTAGGTGGGGAGAGCAAGAACCACTGCTCTGATGTGCGCAGGGGCCTGGGAATCATCACTTGTCTCCATCTGCTGCACGGAGCTCCTGTGCCAGGTGGCCATTCAGCAACGTGGCCGCCACGCCCCCCGACATTGACTGTTCTCTATCCATGTAATTTACCTTAAATAGCTAATGACAGCTCAGAGAGCTGCTATTCGGCTAGTGTTACCATCAGGATCAGCTGCATGTGCCAGGTCTTCTGTTTTTTTCCCCAGCAATTAAGCAGGTATCAGGCATCATTACTGATAAAAGATTTACAATGAGGAATATTTTTTGAGCATTTATGTTTTTTGTTTTGTTTTTTAATAAAGGACCTATCAAATGTTTGAGTGCTTTTATTTTAACTTTTTTCCATGAATGAGTATGGGAACTCATTAACATGGCGGGATGGTATCTACGGACACCCTTATTATAAAAGTTATCCCCTGCCAGCTTAGTATGGGGTTGTTCCGCTAGTTTGTATTCACTGTCTGTAACTACGGTTGTGGATTGTTGACGGCTCGGGACACATTTTTTATTTGATCATTGGTGTTTTCTGGGCCATGTTTTGTTCTGACCCAGGAGCTGCGATGCGCTCTGCTTGTCCTCCCTGTCTCCTTCACGTCCGCCCGATGGAGGGCGGGAGTGCTGGGGGGATTGGGTGGGTACCCTCGACGCATCGGCGCCACGCACCGCCCCCACATCTGACGTCATTTTCTGACGTTGTGAGGTGTGCGGCATTTCCATCTCAACCGACCCAGCTGGACGTTGTGGCACAGGCTGTAGGCGGGTTTGCATACCGCCCAGGCTTGTGTTCCCGCCCTGGTTGGTGTTCGGCTAGCGTGACGTTGGTGGTGATCACATGGTACGTGCAGGACGCACATAAGGTGTCCTCCCGGAAGTGGCCCTTCATCTCCACACACGTTTAGACGCCATAGCTCTGTAAAGCCCATGTAAAAGGAACAACTAAGGTAATTACTCTGGGACCTTGGTATTTAGGTTTCTGTACTCCTTTATTCACCTTTTTGATGTTCCCTGACTATCTTAATGGACCTACTCATCCATTTCAGATATTTATCCACCATCTTGATCTATCACTGACTACATTGTGGAGATGGCGGTTCACAGCTGCTTACTTTCTGGGAGTGATACCGATGTTGTCTGGTTCCGTGCTTTTTTGTTGCCACCTCAGCTCCTGGGATGGACACCTCTTTGGGCCCAGATCCTACACACACCGCAATCCGGTATATTGTAAGTACCCAGAATTGACACTTTGTGCCTGCTGGTTGTACATTATTAAATTCTTACGGTACTATACTCTGTTATTTCAGATGTCCTTCAACATCCGCCCCTGATGAAGTGTTATTCACAGAAACGCGTCGGGCACCTAGGATGTAGCTACTTGCTATTAGGATATTTACTACTCTCATGATTTATATACAATTTTATCTATTCTATTTGCATACCCTATTGTTATGTGTTGTCCAGTCCATACAATGCTATTGTTACTATCAAATTTGCCAGGTTTATCATGTTGATTGTTATGTACATACAATTGTAGGTTATGTCATGTGCACTTGCTCATGCTAACTTTTTCCACTGTGATGCAATAGTACACTATATACACACATATAATAAATTTGACTTGTTTTCAACCCCTACCTGTCAACTGTCTCATTTAAAGTCCCACCATTCCCCCTCTTTATCACCCAACCGGGATGGAGGCACTTTTCCCAGGTGCTTCACTCAAAGTCCCAACCCCTCGTTATTTACTTCAACAGTAGGGATGGAATCAGTTGACAGTTAGCTGGCAGTTATCCCCTGCCAGCTTAGTATGGGGTTGTTCCGCTAGTTTGTATTCACTGTCTGTAACTACGGTTGTGGATTGTTGACGGCTCGGGACACATTTTTTATTTGATCATTGGTGTTTTCTGGGCCATGTTTTGTTCTGACCCAGGAGCTGCGATGCGCTCTGCTTGTCCTCCCTGTCTCCTTCACGTCCGCCCGATGGAGGGCGGGAGTGCTGGGGGGATTGGGTGGGTACCCTCGACGCATCGGCGCCACGCACCGCCCCCACATCTGACGTCATTTTCTGACGTTGTGAGGTGTGCGGCATTTCCATCTCAACCGACCCAGCTGGACGTTGTGGCACAGGCTGTGGGCGGGTTTGCATACCGCCCAGGCTTGTGTTCCCGCCCTGGTTGGTGTTCGGCTAGCGTGACGTTGGTGGTGATCACATGGTACGTGCAGGACGCACATAAGGTGTCCTCCCGGAAGTGGCCCTTCATCTCCACACACGTTTAGACGCCATAGCTCTGTAAAGCCCATGTAAAAGGAACAACTAAGGTAATTACTCTGGGACCTTGGTATTTAGGTTTCTGTACTCCTTTATTCACCTTTTTGATGTTCCCTGACTATCTTAATGGACCTACTCATCCATTTCAGATATTTATCCACCATCTTGATCTATCACTGACTACATTGTGGAGATGGCGGTTCACAGCTGCTTACTTTCTGGGAGTGATACCGATGTTGTCTGGTTCCGTGCTTTTTTGTTGCCACCTCAGCTCCTGGGATGGACACCTCTTTGGGCCCAGATCCTACACACACCGCAATCCGGTATATTGTAAGTACCCAGAATTGACACTTTGTGCCTGCTGGTTGTACATTATTAAATTCTTACGGTACTATACTCTGTTATTTCAGATGTCCTTCAACATCCGCCCCTGATGAAGTGTTATTCACAGAAACGCGTCGGGCACCTAGGATGTAGCTACTTGCTATTAGGATATTTACTACTCTCATGATTTATATACAATTTTATCTATTCTATTTGCATACCCTATTGTTATGTGTTGTCCAGTCCATACAATGCTATTGTTACTATCAAATTTGCCAGGTTTATCATGTTGAATGTTATGTACATACAATTGTAGGTTATGTCATGTGCACTTGCTCATGCTAACTTTTTCCACTGTGATGCAATAGTACACTATATACACACATATAATAAATTTGACTTGTTTTCAACCCCTACCTGTCAACTGTCTCATTTAAAGTCCCACCATTCCCCCTCTTTATCACCCAACCGGGATGGAGGCACTTTTCCCAGGTGCTTCACTCAAAGTCCCAACCCCTCGTTATTTACTTATTATAAAAGGGGGGCTTTCAGATTCCACTAAGATCTGCACCTGAAGACCACCAGGCAAGAGATGTGGGGAAGAGACCCTTGCTCTCATTAACAGGGGTGGGTTGTTTTACCAGGGAGTTGATCCTGGCAAGGTACCCCTCATGCTCAGGGCATGTGGCTTGATATGGTTCTGGAGGGGAGGTGCATGCTTATCCCCCTTCCAAATCCAGCCTGACTGCATGCTTGGATTAAGGGTCTAATAAAGACTTTTAGGAGGACCTCATTCTTTTTTTTATTTTATTTTTATGTGGAGCCCCCTTAAAATATGTGCTAAAACCAATTGGTATGGTATATTTTTTCTGGGGGGGGGGGGGCTCGTGCATTTTATTTTCATATGAAGTACCCCCTAAAATCTATACAAGACTTAAAGCATTTAAAAAATCACTATTTCGGGCAGAATGGATTCTTAATTATTATTTTTTTTGCATTGGTTCCCCAGTGCAATGACCATCCCCATTTTGACACTCCTTTGCCTATTAGCACAGAAAATTAGAATTTTTTATTTAATTGGTTTTAATTAAGTTCACCAAACTCCTTCTGAACTGGACCATAAAAGGCAGTTTTGCTCCTCAATACCTGCCAGATCTGTGCAGAATATACCAAAACAGTCCACAAGTAGGTGTTTTGGATCTAAAAAGGCCACATGATGGTTTAAACACCTAGTGGTGAGACTTTAACTTACAGATATGCTGTGTAAAACTTAGCATTACCTCAACATTGTTTCTACTGTTTTATATATCCTCCAGGAAGTATTGTGTAAAAGTCTTTTCCTCTGTATTTAATGTTAAGCTGATTACATGTATGAATATTTTAAATTTTTTTGACATATATACAGAAATTATTAACTTATTGTTTTGGAAAAAAAAACTTTTTGTAGACCATCTTTATCATATTATCTGAACATCCTAGCTTTCCTTTACGCAATTGATAATATTAACCAGGATCCAGACATCTTACCCAATATCACTCTAGGCTTCCATCTATATGATTCAATGCTGGAACCCAGGAAGGCTGTACAGAGTGTTCTGCAGATCTTATCTGGACCAAATGGGTCAATTCCTAATTATTCCTGTAAAGGACAAGGCAAGCTGGCTGGTGTTATTGGAGATCGCTATTCATCCACTACAATCCCAATCGCCCAAATCCTCGGATTGTACAGATACACACAGGTGAGTGAAAACTACTTGTCTTTTTGTAATATTATTCTAAGTCAGCATAGACATCAATATATAAAAAGTGTGAAAATACTGCGCTGTCTAAATAAAATGTAAAATATATGTGATAACTTAATATCTGTGCAGCAACCAAAAAATGTGGGACACACACAAATAACAGATATATAAAGAAAGAACTAAGGCTGCGCAACTAAATACAAAAAGTAAAGAACCAAAATTATGTTATGAAAACACAATATGATATCATTTGTAAATGACGTGAATAAACAATATAACTTATGGAGTAAGGGATGTTGTTCTATGTACGTCTCTGGGTAATAGATGGTACTTAAACTGTATTTCATAATATTGACATGCAAAAAAATTCAAAGATAGTCCATAAGTAACAAAAAGTCCCCAGAAGGAAGAAATAAAGGATTCCAAAACTCTTCAAAACTGCATAAGTGACTTCAAAAATGAAACACCATAGAAGGAGTGATGATATGACAGGAGAGAAATCCACCACCTTGTCCCTTTCAGGCTGCTTACCAGAAATTTTGATCCCTGAAAGAGATCAATCTGAATAGGTGGCTGTTATCCCCACCAAGGGCTCTAATTGGCTCTCTCTGTGCTCTCTGTTCGTCTAGGTTCCAGTCTGTTAGTCCACCAGGCAGCTCCGTGAGTCACATTTAGGGTAAAAGAGAAATCTATTATATTTATTTATTTATATCTATATCTATATCTATTATATTATATCTATTATATATGTTATTATATATGTTATATTGTTTATATATCTATATCTATTATATTATATCTATTATATATGTTATTATATATGTTATATTGTTTATTCACGTCATTTACAAATGATATCCTATTGTGTTTTTATAACATAATTTTGGTTCTTTACTTTTTGTATTTAGTTGCGCAGCCTTAGTTCTTTCTTTATAGACATCAATATACATTTTACAAAAAACATGCCAGTCTTTGAAAGTTAAAGTGTATGTAAACTCTAACAGGTAAAATGAATGAATACACAGCTGGCACAATCACTAAGAATTTTTCCTGTTTTTGGGGACTGTTAATCTTACACTTTTACACACACTGGGTAAGGCTCCAATTTGCCTACTTCACCAATAACAGTGTTTGATGGGGTGAGTAGGGATATTTGATTTACAGTGGCTTCCCCTATCATTACTAGGGATGAGCTTGATGTTCGGGTCGAACATAAGTTCGACTCCAACATTGGGTGTTCGCCCATTCGCCGAACAGCAAACATTATGGGGCGTTCGGGGAAAAAATGTGAGCACCGCGGAACGCCCCATAATGCACTGTGAGATCGAAGTGCATTGCTGTATGATGATTGGCCAAAGCATGCACCTGACCTGCATGCTTTGGCCAATCCCAGCGCCCTCTTCTAAGGGTGCCTTTGGCCAATCATAGCTCAGGGGGACTAAGTCCACGCCCCACACTATATAAGGCTGCCTACACGGCGGCCCTGTGTAGTGTTGTTGGTGTGGACAGAGAGATAGCTTGATTTAGATTAAGCAGGAAGATTTTCAGTTAGTGGCAGTGTATTTGATATATATATATATATATATATATATATATATACAGTCAGTTGAGTGTATATATATATATATATATATATATATATATATATATACATATATATATATATATATATATATATACTCTGCATTCAATGTAGCCTATATCTACAGTGCATTCCTGGTGTACTTTATCTAATATACTTCAGACGGTGTATTAATATATATATATATATATATACAGTCTTCTATATATATATATATATATATATATATATATATACACATACTCTGCATCCATTGTAGCCTACATCTACAGTTCATTCCGTGGTGTACTAATTCTAATACACTTCAAGAGGTGTGTTAATATATATACAGTCTCGTATATATATATATATATATATATATATATATATATATATATATATATATATATGTAGCAGGGTTTCTAAATTTAGGTAGAACACTCAGGTGTGTAAGTATGGGAATAATGGACCATTTGTGTTCGTGGAGGATTGGACGGTGTAATAATCTCCTTGGCCTCTGGGTGGCGGGGTACCCGTAGGCTCAAGGTAGATTGGCCGTCACAGTGCTACCCTTTTTGTCCCATTCCGGAGATGGTACGGCGAGGGCGGGGAACCTGCCGTGGTGTCGAAGGGAGGAGATAAAAGGGGGAGACGCCCTAACCACGAGGTCTTCTGGAGGATCTTCTTCACGCGCCCAGGCACCTTAGGCCTGGATGCGGGCGGTTCCGGATTCCGGCCCAGGCGCCCTAGGCCTGACTGGAATGGAGTTGGAGTCCATCCCAGGCACCTTCAGCCTGGGGTGAGGTACTAAACCAGGAGGCCTGGGGCCCAGTGACTTCGACTGGGTCCCGCGAGGGTGGAGAAGTCCGAGGGTCCCTGAAGTGGATGGGGCCCATGTCTGAGGTGAGGAGGCCGGGGAGGTTACCCATTCGGAGAGTCTGGAACAGCATCAACCCAGTGACGGATGGGCCTCTGGTAACTCCCTTGGGGGGACATCTTCCCCTGACAGGGGCCGCAGCGCAGCAAAGGTACTCCTATCTATGTTCTCTTGAGTCGCTGGTAGAGACTCTCAAGTTCTAAGTCCTTCCTAGCTAATGCTATAGTAACCGTTGGCGAGATCGCAGTGGTTTAGCTGACAACCAGGATAGTGCCTCGACCTGCTCACCCCCGTATCAAAATGTTATCAAGTCGCAACCAGTTGGCTACTGAAGCACTGTTTATTGTGAGATATGCAATAAAACAAGAGTTGGACTGTGATCGGTGTGTGGAACTCTGGTTAATGGGAGCAAAGGGAAGTGTTGGCACAGCAGGACTTAATTCTAGACAAAAGCACACAGGCCCGAGGAAATATCTGGTACTGGCCTTCACCTCACCCACAGCTATGGGGAGGACATGGGCCGTAGCGCATCTCACCCTGTCGTGTGACATACCCCTAGACAAAAGAGATGGGGTGAGGCCACTACATATATATATATATATATATATATATATATATATATATCTACTCTGTGTCCAGTGTAGCCTATATCTACAGGGCATTCCGTGGTGTACTGTTTCTACTACACTTCTAGTGGTGTACACAGTACACAATACAGTGCAGCCATAGGGCAGTTGCTACTACTTTTCTGGTGGTGTACACAGTGCATAATACAGTGCAGCCATAGTGCAGTTGCTACTAGACTTTTGGTGGTGTACACAGCATACAATACAGTACAGCCGTAGTGTAGTTGCTACTACTTTTCTGGTGGTGTACACAGTACACAATACAGTTCAGCCGTAGTGCAGTTTCTACTACACTTCTGGTGGTGTACACAGAACACAATACAGTGCAGCCATAGTGCAGTTGCTACTACTTTTCTGGTGGTGTACACAATACAGTGCAGCCGTAGTGCAGTTTCTACTACTTTTCTGGTGGTGTACACAGTACACAAGACAGTGCAGCCGTAGTGCAGTTGCTACTACGCGCAGCATCTGAATACTAGCTTGGTCAAATTGCTATCACTGCAACTGTTGCCTTTTCAGCTGGTAGACTTTGCCCCCTATTGTGAATTTGTGGAATGTGCTACTGTACCTTAGTGGCAGGTTCCAAAACGCCATTTCTTTTCACGGAAGGCCATTCCGGCTCTCTATCAGCATGTGGAAGGCAATGTTTTGGCCTCGTTCGACAGGGCGGTCAGCAGTAAGGTGAATATTACCGCTGACTCATGGTCCAGCAGGCATGGGCAGGGATGTTACCTTTCCTTCACGACACACTGGATAACTCTGCTGGCAGCTGGGAAGGATGCAGGACAGGGTTCAGTATTGTTGGAGCTTGTTCCACACCTCCAAAATGCTAGTGGTGATTCTGCCACAGCTCTCTCCTCCTCCCCCTCCTCTTCCTCTATGGCCTCTTCTGCAGATTTTCCCTCTGAACCAGCGGTGCTCCGTAAGCGTTCAAGGGCCTATGCAAGCAGTCAGGCAAAAAGATGCCATGCTGTGCTTGAGCTGGTCTGCTTAGGGGACAGGAGCCACACTGGGACAGAGATTCTGTCAGCTCTGCAGGGGCAGGCTCAGAGGTGGTTGACGCCACGCCAGCTTTAGCCAGGAACGATTGTATGCGTCAATGGCACCAACCATCTCTCTGCCCTCCGACAGGGACACTTGGCCTATGTTCCATGTTTGGCACGCATCCTGAATTTGGTGGTTCAGCGGTTCTTGAGCAGGTACTTGGGCTTACAGGATCTCCTGAGGCAGGCCAGAAAAGTCTGTGGTCACTTCCGCCGGTAATACAATGCCAGTGCTTGGCTGGCTGACATTCAAAGGGAATGAAACCTGCCCACCAACCACCTCATTTGTGACATGCCCACCAGTTGGAACTCTATGTTGGCAATGCTGTAGCGGCTGCACATGCAGCAGAGGGCCATCATTAAGTACCTGTGTGAGTATGGCATCAGGACAGGGCCAGGGGAGCTTGGCTTCTTTTCACCAAAGGGCTACTGATCAAGGATGTATGCACTGTCATGTCACCATTTGAGGAGGCCACAAGGATGGTGAGTAGTGACAGTGCATGCATCAGTGATACTGTCCCTATTATATTCCTTTTGGAGCACACGCTTCGTGGAATAATGGACAGGGCACTTGAGGCATAACAGCGGGAGGAAGTGAAGGACTTCCTTACCTCTCAAGGTCTGCTTTATCCAGATACTATTCCTGCAGGCCTGCCAAACACACAGGAAGAAGAGAAGGAAGAGGAGGATTGTGTCAGCATGGACATGGAGGATAACACTCAGCAGCAGTCTTAAAGGGATGGTTTTCAGTCCCAAGGAGTTGTATGTAGCTGGGAGGAGGTTGTTACGGATCATGATATCCTTAGTGACCCAGAGGACTCAGAATCGAATGCCTCTGCAAACTTATGCTGCATGGCCTCTCTGATTCTGCAAAGCCTGCGAAAGAACCCTAGGATTTGTGGTATCAAGGAGAGGGATCATTAATTTCTGGCAACCCTTCTTGATCCACGTTACAAGGGAAAGGTTGCAGAACTCATCCTGCCTTCGCAGAGGGAGCAGAGGATGAAACATCTTCAAGAGGCCTTGAAGAAAGGTTTGTGCAATGCAATTTCCAGACCCTTTTAATCTAATATTTCACAGGCGGACACGTTCCTGCACCCACCAAGAGTAACTGTGAGTGCTTACAGTGTTGTGGCACCACCACCAAAGGCCCAATTTTTATGCCTCTGTTTAACAGGGGCATGTAATTACAATTCTTGATATAATATTTCACAGCAGGGCCCGTTCCTGCGCCCACCAAGATTAACTGTGAGGCCGGGTTCACACCTATGCATTGCATTTTTGAGCTTGGAGTCTTTGCCAAGTTCGCAATCAGTCAGTCAGCGGTTCCATTGCATTTTTAGCTGCGGACTTGCCGACCTGGGAAGTCTCGCCGCTGTTATCATGAGGGGGAACTCCACGCCAAATTTTAAATAAAAAAACGGCATGGGTTCCCCCCCCGGAGCATATCAGGCCCTTAGGTCTGGTATGGACTTTAACGGGAACCCCTAAGCCAAAAAAAGCGGCATGGGGGTCCCCCCCAAAGTCCATAGCAGACCCTTATTCGAGCACGCAACCTGGCAGGCCGCAGGAAAAGAGGGGGGGGACGAGAGAGCGCCCCCCCTCCCTCCTGAACCGTACCAGGCTGCATGCCCTCAACATGTGGCCCCCCCACCCCAAAGCACCCTGTCCCCATGTTGATGAGGACAGGGCCTCTTCCCAACAACCCTGGCCGTTGGTTGTCGGGGTATGCGGGTGGGGGGCTTATCAGAATCCAGGAGCCCCCTTTAATAAGGGGACCCCAGATCCCGGACCCCCACCCTATGTGAATGTGTATGGGGTACATCGTACCCCTACCCATTCACCTGGTGGAAAAAAATGGCAATAAAAACACTACACAGGTTTTTTAAGTCATTTATTAGTCAGCTCCGGGGGTCTTCTTCCAACTTCGGGGGTCTCCGGTGTCGTCTCCGCCGCGCTCTCCAGTTCTTCTCTCGCTCTCCGGATCTTTCTTCCTTCTGTCGGGCCTCCGCTATCTTCTTCCAGCTCTTTTGCTAGCGGGGCCCGGTCTTCTTCATCGCCTTCTTCCCTCTTCTCTCCTGGAGATGTTGACTCGTCGCTCTCTCGGGCTGTAATGCCGTATGAGCGGAGTGCATTCACTTTTATAGGCATGGGCGTAGTCACCGGGTGGTGACACCCAGTGACCCCGCCCCCATATGACGTCACAGTCCCGGGGAATGATGGGACTGTGACGGCTGTGTGTGGGGGTTACTTTTACTGTATCTGTCTTTGCTGAATCAATGTAAATAGGTATGATGCCGATGGGAAAACTGCTATGAGAGCTTTTCGTCAGGAATCCCAGCCGTGTGTATTCTTCATTGCAGTTTTTCTGACGGGAAAACTGCCAGACAAAAAAAGAGATCAGGATTTCTTTTTACCCGTCAGGCAAAAAATCCGAGCGGAAATCCATATGTCTGTATGGTTTTCCGACGGGCAGAAAACCGTGCATGCTCATAATCAAGTATGAGATGGGAGCTCACGTTCTGGTAAAACTAGCGTTCGTAATGGAGATAGCGCATTTGTCACGCTGCTCTTATCTATTAAAGTTAGACATAAGTTACATATGTATATTCATGTACTGAGAGAAGCATGTATCCTTTGCTGGCCTCTTTCTGAAAATGCTGGCAAACTGGTGTAGCACCCTTGTCTTAAATGGGGCTGTTAGTAAATTTAGCTGCTGCTGGGTTGTAACTAGACTGCCTGATTTATAGTCTTTGTGATCATTTGGGTTTTCTCCTAAGTCTGGTTTAAGCTGTGGCTTCTCTTTTCTGTCAAAAAGTGGCACTGTGGCCTTTGGCATTAGTATGATGAGCTACAGTGAATCAAGGTTATGGATATGCATACTTTTCTCAGCCAATCAGTAGGAGTTTCTTTGGCCACTGAGGATGCTGGGAGAGGGTACATATTTGAAGGAAGTCAGGTGATCTGGGTCCTTTCCACCCAGACTGCAGTCTGTGTGGTTGTTTGAGGAGCAGCTGCTTTAGGGTAGGCCAGATGTAACCATGTGTTCAGCAATGGCGTCCCTAGGGGGGGCCAGAGGGGGCCCTGCGACCCCTAACATTATGCTGTGCCCCACCATGTGCCCCCCCAAAAAAAAAAGTTTTTTGCATTTTTGGATTTTGCTCGGGCTGCCGCTGGGGTAACATAGTCTCTCCTGAGAGGGAGAGTGTCCCCAGTCAGCTCCTGCGGGGGATTCCTCCCCCTCCCTCTGCTCGCTGACACTGCATAATGCGAGCGCTCACACAACCACAGCCGCCCAATCTGCTCCTTCCCCTGCATCCTCATTGGCACGGAGAAGAGCGAGTTGCAGCAAGGACTCCACGAGCACTGTGGGGGGGGGGGGATGGGACCCAAGCCTTCATCTCAGTTACTGAAAAAACAGACTGATTTCTCCGTCCTTAGGACAGGAGAACCAGCCTGTAAATTCCGAGAATGGTGACTGCAAGCTGAGCCGAGTGTCAGTCTATGACACTCTTTCACAGCCCAGCGAGTCCAGCCACCCCCCTCACTCTCCTCACATACGAGCAGGGAGGAATACAGCTCCTCCTCCTCCTCCTCCCAGTCCCACCCACACCAGCCTGGCATGCTGTATCTGAAGAGAGGGGATGTGTCGGCGGGAAATATGAAAATCAGCAGCATTCCTGGCTGTGTGTGAATGATGCCTGAGATTCTAGCCTGGACCTGTGGGTGTGTGCACTGCAGACTGCAGTACACTGCATACCTCCCAACCCACACGGATTCTGTGGGTTTTTCCCACAGGGACACCATCTTCCCGTGGTCCCGCGATACCCAGTGCATTCCCACACAGCAGAGGAGACCAGGAGGCAGAGGAAGGAGGACGAAAAGGTAAGACGCGCCGCCCCCTCTCTCCCGGCGACACCACCCCCGCTCAACAACTTAGATGTCCTCTAAAATGTAAGTGTCAGCGCCCCCCCCCCCACTCAACAACTCTGAATATCCCCCCCGCGCCCCCCCCGCTCAACAACTCTGAATAGCTGTTTAATTAAACCTCCCCCCGCACCCCCCGCTCAACAACTCTGAACCCAGTGCTGGTTACTTTATGGGGCTGATGTACAGGAGGGCCAGCACAATTTGTTGTTAGAGATGGGCTGGGCATGTTCAAAATTCCACATACCAGAGCCTGCCAGGAAGCCCACACTGCACAGCGCTAATCACAGGCAGTGAGACATTTCCCGATCCGCAGCTGCACAGATCAGGAAATGTCTCACTGGCTGTGATTAGCACTGTGGAGTGTCGGCTTCCTGGCGGGATCGGGCATGTTGGATTTCAAATACACCCGAGCCCATCTCTATTGATTGTAGACAGTTGAGCTCCCTGCAGGTTGCTTAGCAGCAGTGGAGCCTTCTCTGACATGCTGATCAGGGTGCAATCCAGGTGATGCTCCTTGTCAAATCCTAGTGTTAAATATCAGTGATTTTATTGATCAAAGCCCACACTTTACAGGCATAGAGCCCACATGGCTGCTGAACATACGGTTGATTATATATATGTGGTTGTACTCTTGATGCTAATAAATACTGTGATCAGTGGCGGTGCGTCCATAGAGGACGCCGGAGCGCCGCCCCCTCTCGCTCCCGCACCGCCACTGAAAGACAATACACAGATTCATGCATTGCATAAATCTGTGTATTGTCACCGCTGCCGCGCTGCCCACTATACATATGGCCGGCCTCCTGGTGAGCGCCGGCCATATGAATTAGAGCGGCGGCCGGCGGTGGGTGTAACTTGGAAGTGCCTATCAGAGCCAGCAGCTGGGGGGGGGGACAGGCTGCATTTGGGGGACAAACTGGCTGAATATGGGCACAAACTGGCTGAATATGGGGCACAAACTGGCTGAATATGGGGGACAAACTGGCTGCATTTTGGGGAACTGGCTGAATATGGGGACAAACTGGCTGAATATGGGGGGAACTGGCTGAATATGGGGGACAAACTGGCTGAATATGGGGGGAACTGGCTGAATATGGGGGACAAACTGGCTGAATATGGGGGGAACTGGCTGAATATGGGGGACAAACTGGCTGAATATGGGGGGAACTGGCTGTATATGGGGGACAAACTGGCTGAATATGGGGGGAACTGGCTGTATATGGGGGACACGCTGGCTGCATTTGGGGGGAACTGGCTGTATATGGGGGACAAACTGGCTGCATTTGGGGGAACTGGCTGTATATGGGGGACAAACTGGCTGCATTTGGGGGGAACTGGCTGTATATGGGGGACACGCTGGCTGCATTTGGGGGGAACTGGCTGTATATGGGGGACAAACTGGCTGCATTTGGGGGAACTGGCTGTATATGGGGGACAAACTGGCTGCATTTGGGGGGAACTGGCTGTATATGGAGGGGGAACTGGCTGCATTTGGGGGGAACTGGCTGTATATGGGGAAAAACTGGCTGTATATGGGGGCACACTGGCTATATATATGGGGACACACTGGCTGTATATGGGGGCACACTGGCTATATATATGGGGACAAACTGGCTGTATATGGGGGCACACTGGCTATATATATATATGGGGACACACTGGCTGTATATGGGGGCACACTGGCTGTATATGGGGGCACACTGGCTGTATATATATGAGGGCACACTGGCTGTATATGGAAACAAACTGGCTGTATTTGAGGGGGCAAACTGGTGGCGTTTGGGCACAGTGGCTGCGTTTAATGGGCACAGTGGCGGCAATTGATTTTTTTTTTTTCAGTTTGTTTGCGCCCCCCCAAAAATTTTGAGCACCAGCCGCCACTGACTGTGATTATTAGATCTGACTGGGAGCATCACCTGAATCACATCCCGATCAGCATGTCAACAGAGAAGGTTATACAGCATTACTGCTGCTAGGTGACCAGCTGGGGGCTCGGCTCTCTATAACCAATAGTGCCAGCTTTCCCCTGCATGCACCCATAATGTCACCAGCACTAAGTCCTAATAGACTGCCGCCGCTGCCAAGGAGACAGATTCCAGACCAGCGCTGTCAATAGCAGGGACAGGACAGCTGGTGAACCCCACAGTGGCAGAACACCAGGGCCCAGTGGCAAGACAACCTTTGCAACCCTGATAGTTCTCCCACTGCTTTGGACCCTTATATTTTCTTGGTGTGCTGGTGACATATATCTCTTGTTTTCTGCCACCCCGGGGGGCCCCAGTATAGTAGGAAGGGAGCTCACTGCAGAACATGTGAAAGGGCCCGTTGTGGGATCGTAGTAAAGGGCCCCAGGATATATATATAGAGATAGATATAGATAGATAGATAGATAGATAGATAGATAGATAGATAGATAGATAGATAGATAGAAAATTGCATTTTATAGTTGGCCCCCCTACTTTTGTCCCTGTCCCCCCATGTTCCCCCCCTAAATATGAAAGCTGGAGACGCCACTGGTGTTCAGGGGCTCTGCCTGAGAGAGCCTTGTTGATGCCTAGGGGAATGGGAGAGGAAGTTGCCAGAGAGCTAACACCTCTTGTTGCCTGTGGCATGCTGAGAGGGATGAAGTTCTGAGAAAGTACCAGAGGAGACTCTTCATGAGCTGGGGACTTTGAAGAGGCTGGGGAAACTTCAAGAAAGTACTGATCCAAGGAAATTCTGTGTTTTGAGTTGAGGTTTGTTGCTAGAGGAGACAGCTGTGGCTACATAGATACAGAACATTGGGTGCAGGCGAAAGGCCCTGGTTCTTTATTGATGTCTACCTGTGCTGTTATTTTTGAAGTCTGCTAAGCTTTTTGGCATATTGTTCTGGGGTGTCCTGTGCCCTAGACCTCTCTCTCTCTCTCTCTCTCTCTCTCTCTCTCTCGCTCTCGCATTTTTTCCCTGTTGTAAGCAATAAACTCAACTTTTTGCATTCTAAAAGTGTCTGGCACCAAACTTTTCTACAAATGCCCACACCCACCATGCCTAAGAACCAGTACCCTGAGGTGAAATGTCAGTCCTCCCTGATGCTGGGGGACAGGGGTTGCTACACTGGCTTTTATGGCTAGCCAGAATCAGTGATCCTGAGCAAGCCGATCACAAGTAAAGTCAGGGTGATATCAGGTCTCCTGATTTGTATAGTTTTTCTGGTTATGCATAATTTTGCCTAGGGAAGTCTGTCCCCTGCCAGCCTGCTGCAGAAAAGGCTCAATGTTCTCTGAATGAGGTACAACATACCCACTGATAAGTCCAAGCTTCAGCATATAGTACGTATGGCTCTTGCTGATTGGAGAGCTATAGATCTGACACAACAGGAGGCAAAATGTACATCTTCAGGCAGACCACTGTTTCAATGCAAAGAGCAAAGATCCTTCTCTACAGCATGCTGGCAGGGGGCAGGCTTGACTACTCCGTTTTCTGTAAGACTTTGAACATCTTTGTTTTATTGCACATGGGATGAATTTAGCTGATTTAATCTGAAAGATCAATTGTATTTTTAAATATTTGTACAGTGTGGTCTCTAATGATGATGTTAGTGGCAGCTGGATATGTATGTAATCTGCAAATATATCAACACTATAATTAATAATTAATCCTCCTCTTTTCAGATCACCTATGGGGCCACCGACTACACATTAAGTGACAGATTCCTTTACCCGCATGTTTTCAGGACCGTTCAGAATGATTATGTCCATTATTTAGCAATTGCCAAACTCGTGAAATTTTTTGGCTGGAATTGGGTTGGAATACTTTTATCAGATGATGATACCGGAGAGAATGAAGCGCAAATTCTGAAGAGACATTTGGCTTCCCAGGAGATTTGTGTGGCTTTTGAAAAAAGAATGGCTGCAAATTACGCTAAAATAAATCAGTGGACAGACACACTTCGCAAAGTACATTGTAACGTTTTAATACTTTGTGGTTTCTTCACAAGCAATGCTCGGGGATACCTTTCTGAATACAATTATATCAATAGAAACAATATTCTTATCCTTCCCCCAGGCTGGACTTTAGAAGGAATCATAATGACAACTGCTTTCATAGATTTTATAACAAGTTTGTCTTTACAGTTTTCTGATCCACCAATTCTTAGAGATGAAATTATGTTTGATGTCAATTTATTGTCAAGTCGTTCACAAATTGGGCAGCTGATGGATGATCTGACCATTACATTTTACAATATCACATCAACTCAAAATGGAAAAAATATTTATTTCCAAAACGTTCCTATTTCTAGACAGAATATATTAAGAGTCCTTGTTTCAATAATTGACATAAGTATGCTTTGCAGAGAATCTCTACGAGTGTATATTGCAGTAAAAGCTATGGCTGAAGCTTTAAATGTTTTCAACAAGTTTAATCACAGTTTTAATATTAACAGATTTAATCAGGTAAAGTTAGTTTGAAATGTATTTGTTGGGCGAGAGCAAGCCAGTGGAGGAATTTGTAAAGAGGATTGTTGTTAATGAGCAGTTGGTAAGGTAGACGAGTCTAGTAGCAGCCCTATAAATGGGATAACCTGTGTAGAGGTAGGTCAATGAGGGGGAGGTTGCTATAGTCGAGGTGAGGGATAACAAGTGAATTTGTATCTTGGTGGTGTCATTTGTAAGAAGGGGTGTATTCTGGAGATGTTTGGGAAGTTGAGGTAGAAAAATTTGGACTGTGTTTGGATGTGGGGTCAAAAAGATAGGTCAGAGTCCAGTTTTATACCTAGTGTGCTGACATAAGGGAATGGACTAATGCTTGTGCTATTTATCTCATAGGAAAAGTTGGGGAGGGGACTTGGGGAAGGAAATATACCTTTTTGCAACCTTTGGCATTTGACCATATTTCTGGGCTGCAAAGGGAATTGGTTCTGAGACTTCTCTCGGCTAGACTTTGTGATCTCATGTCTGAACAGGGAAATTGTATAATTGTCATCATATGTCACTAAGTGCAGGTCCCACTCTGGCCAACAGGGATGGGCCGAACACCCCCCCCCCATTCGGTTCGCAACCGAACTCACGATCAGGGGAAATGTTCTAACCTGAACAGCAAACCCTATTGAAGTCTATAGGAGCCGAACCGGAAAAATCAAAAGTGCCCATTTTGAAGGCTTATATGCAAGTAGTTGGCCATAAAAGGGATATGGGGTCTGGGTACTGCCCTGGGGGACATGTATCAATATATATATATATATATATATATATATATATATATATATATATATATATATATATATTTTTTAATTATCGTTTTTTCAGGAGCAGTGATTTTAATGATGCTTAAAGTGCAACAATGAAAATGAACAATTCCTTTAAATATCGTGCCTGGGGCTCCCCTTATTGTGCCTGTAAAGTGGCCCATTTTTAGCATTTACAGAAAATATATATATATTTTTTTTAATTATTGTTTTTTCAGGAGCAGTGATTTTAATGATGCTTAAAGTGCAACAATGAAAATGAACAATTCCTTTAAATATCGTGCCTGGGGCTCCCCTTATTGTGCCTGTAGAGTGGCCCTTTTTTAGCATTTACAGAACATGCTACAACAAAACTGACATTGCTAAAGAAAAAAAATTCTATTTAAAATGACTTGTGGTTACAATTGCCGGCACTTGGCTTTAAAAAATAAAGAAAAAAAGAGCGTAGGGTTCCCCCCAGTCCATACCAGGCCCTTAGGCGTGGGGTACCCCCAAAGATCCATAGTAGACCCTTATCCGAGCATGCAGCCTGGCAGGTTAGGATTGGGGGGTGACGATCAAGTGCCCCCCTCCTGAACCATACCAGGCCACATGCCCTCAATATGGGGGGTGGGTGCTTTTGGATGGGGGGGCTCTTCACCCCCCACCCCAAAGCTTCTTGTCCCCATGTTGATGAGGACAAGGGCTTCTTCCTGACAACCCTGGGCTGTGGTTGTCGGGGTTTGCAGGTGAGGGCATGTGGCCTGGTACGGTTCAGGAGGGGGCACTCTCTTATCCCCCCCTCTTTTCCTGTGGCCTGCCAGGTTGTGTGCTCGGATAAGGGTCTGGTATGGATTTTTGGGGGGAACCCCACGCCATTTTTTAAAAAATTTGGTGCGGGGTTCCCCTTAAAACTCATACCAGTCCTGAAGGGTCTGGTATAGATTTATGGAGGGAACCCCACACCATTTAAAAAAAAAATGGCGCAGGGTTACCCTTTGTAACGGCACCCCAAATATGAAAGGGGGTAACGCCGTTTAGATCTCTTCCCTCTCCTGGACACAAATTCACTGCCGATCCTCCACAGCCAGACGACCACTTCCCATAGGAATTAATCCTTCTGAAAGAACGAGACGCACTCTGTATCTTTCTAGGATAGACTGACTTTATTGAAAAAAGCATTGTAACTTTTATACACATCCAATACTGCATTAACCTGAATGAACAATGGTCCAGCTCCACCCACAACATAACAAGACCCAATACACATTATTTTTACGTCTGTTATTAGACAACAGGTTCTAATCCCCTTTCAGTTCAAAAGACTTTACACAATAGAAACATGACAACCTTCAATACACATCTCACAATGAAAGGATTTGTAGCCTGTCTGTCTGAGTACAATACACACAAGTATAGAGTTAATTATCCCTATTCACACTAAAAGGGTCTTCAGACGCCCTTCTAGATTCATTTACATCACAACTGGCAGGTAACACATCTCTCAATTAACCTGTTGAGTTCAGAATAAAACAACCAGTACATATTGTGGACTAATATTACTATTTCAATTTCAAGCAATCCAAGCCATATTCTTAATGTCCATTGTTTCCTGGCTCACCCTGTGTCCAAAGTGACCCCTCTGTCACACATCTCCCCTTTCGGCAGGAGACTAACACAGGAGGTGACCCCAGACGGGTTGACTCCGAAGTTAGTCCATAGGTCCATTCTTCTAATGCCGGTATCCACACAGTACCCCAAATAAATTGCTCCAAAGAGAGCATTACTTACCCAGCCAACCTCTGCCTCTCTCAGAGAACATACCCGCCACTGGGGAGAAGACAGGGTGACTGGGCTCAGTCCGTCATGCTGTTGGGGATCTGGGCCGACTGCCCAGCATCCCTGGGGTATACAAGTGGAGACTGAAGTCCCATCCACTTGTGGTAGGTGAAAATCCCCCAGTGCTTGCAAAGCAAGGCTGATATTCTCCTGTCTCAGTGTCACACCATTTTCTGGGGTTGGGTCAGTGAAGACCGAAGTCCCATCCAGTACCACAGGAACTCCCTCTTCTGTTAGTTGAGAGCAGAGGCCCGTGGCATTCTGCTCTGTTGCCAGCTCTTCTGCTGGGTTGCTGTGAGAGGAGACCGCAGTCCCATCCACCGATATCAGCTCAAGTTGCAGTTGTGTGCAGAGGCCAGTAGCATTCTGCCCTGCTGCCAGTGATTCAGCTGGTGGTAAAAGCTTTACCACCTCAGCTTGTTGCTGGAGAGAGGGGCCAACTGCCCCGGCTCCCTGAAACTCCACAGTTGTTTCCGGTGCTGGGCAGAGGTTGTTATCACTCTGCCCTGTTGCCAGCACTTCTGCTGGGGACTCCACACCATCTGCTCTGGCTAACTGTTGGGGAGGGAAAAGGGCTGCTTCTCCTCCCTGCATCTCTGAAATCCCCTGGGAAAGAGAAACCATCACCTTCTCACCTCGGGCCTCCAAAACTGCCACGGGTGTAGAGCAGGGGTCTGTAGCACTCTGTCCTGCTGCCAGTACTTGAGCAGGCAATGCATAATCCATAACATCCGCTGAACAGTCCTTTAAGTCCATACCTTCTGTAATCTGTGGCTGGGGAGATGAGCCAACTGCCCTAGCTCCCTGGAACTCCATATCATCCACTTCGGCTTTAGGGATGGCAATCTTTCGATTTTCCACTGCCGATTCTTCAGCCAGGCTAGCTCCCTGGAACTCCATATCATCCACTTTGGCTTTAGGGATGGCAATCTTCAGATTTTCCACTGCCGATTCTTCAGCCAGGCTAGCTCCCTGGAACTCCATATCATCCACTTCGGCTTTAGGGATGGCAATCTTCAGATTTTCCACTGCCGATTCTTCAGCCAGGCTTTCATAGTTGTCAACTGGTATTTCCTGATAGTCCCAGGCAAAGGTAGCCCCACCCTGCTGCTGAGCAGAGTCTAGCAGCTGTTTGTAGGCAATCTCCAGCTCCCATTCCTGAACGGCCAGAAACTCAAAATCTTCCTGTGCCCAGTGCCCTTCGGAGACATTCAGTCTTTGCTCTCTGTGCTCCATTATTTCCTCCAAACGCCACTCCCGATCACTCCCACAGTCAGGGTCCTCAGACAGCCTCCAATACAACAATCCCAGGCCATTATAGTCAAAGCCTTCCGTGGGGCTGTCATCCGCTGACCACTGGCACTCCTGGGCTACATACCACCGGAGGGCTCTGTAGCTCTCGTCCAACCGCATCTCTGCCCGGATCAGCCTACTTAACTCAGCTGTCCACTCCTGCTTCGGTTGTTCCCCCAATAACAGCATTCGTCCTTCATACTGCGACCAGTACCTTACATGGATGGAGGGGAGAACTTTTCCCTGGTGTTGCTGCTCGAGAGCCAGCGCTTTCTTCCAGAGTTCGCAGCGGATTGAATCAGACCATCCCAGCAGGACCTCCTCTGATACTGGTCCTCTATGCTGTATCTGCATCTCTCGCAACCTCCTTCTGAATTCCTTTTCCATGTTGGCTGGTATCTGTATCTCTCCTCTCCTTTCAGTTGGTGCTGCTTCTTTAGGTGTTGTCTCCAATTGCCGTATTTCCGCCATTCTCCGCTCATGTTGTCGCTCTACTTCTCTCTTTTGTCGCGCATCCTGCAGCTGGATGCCTCTAATGGCTTCCTGTATGGCGGTCTCTGATGGGTTAGCACCATATAATGCCAAGCGCTGTCGAACTCGTTGCTGAAACAAATCTTCAACTGACCGGGGTCCTGCATCACCATCCTTCTGGTCCATCTCGGCTAGCTCCCTGATCAAGGTGGCCTTGTTCTTTGTCCCACTGGTCCCTCCACGGCTCTCAAGTAGGTCTTTCAGCGTGGCTTTCCTGCAGGCTGCATAGCTGGTCATTGACTGTGGTGGTTTGGAGTGTCCCAGGAACTGGAGGGAAAATCCTGCTGCTGCCAACCAATGTAACGACACCCCAAATATGAAAGGGGGTTAACGCCGTTTAGATCTCTTCCCTCTCACGGACACAAATTCACTGCCGATCCTCCACAGCCAGACGACCACTTCCCATAGGAATTAATCCTTCCGAAAGAACGAGACGCACTCTGTATCTTTCTAGGATAGACTGACTTTATTGAAAAAAGCATTGTAACTTTTATACACATCCAATACTGCATTAACCTGAATGAACAATGGTCCAGCTCCACCCACAACATAACAAGACCCAATACACATTACACAATAGAAACATGACGACCTTCAATACACATCTCACAATGAAAGGATTTGTAGCCTGTCTGTCTGAGTACAATACACACAAGTATAGAGTTAATTATCCCTATTCACACTAAAAGCCCTTCTAGATTCATTTACATCACAACTGGCAGGTAACACATCTCTCAATTAACCTGTTGAGTTCAGAATAAAACAACCAGTACATATTGTGGACTAATATTACTATTTCAATTTCAAGCAATCCAAGCCATATTCTTAATGTCCATTGTTTCCTGGCTCACCCTGTGTCCAAAGTGACCCCTCTGTCACACCCTTAATATCCAAACCAGACCTGAAGGGCCTGATATGGAATTTGGGGGGACCCTCACGCTTTTTTATTAAAAATTTTGGTTCGGGGTTCCCCTTAATATTCATACCAGACCCAAAGGGCCTGGTAATGGACTAAGGGGGAACCCATGCTGTTTTTTCTCAATGACTTTTATCTATATTGCCTGGACTCGGCAATTCATTATAGCCACGAGTAGTTTTAAATTCTTTTTTTTCCTTTAGAAATGTCATTTTGTGCAGGGACTTTTCTAAGCACGGGAAACATGCGCTACTTTACAGGCATACTATAGACAACCCCAGGTACGAAATTTAAAGGAATATTTCACTTTTATTGTTTCAATTTAAGCATTATTAAAATCACTGCTCCCGAAAAAACACTGCTCCCGAAAAAAAACACTTTTTATGACAATAACTTGCATATTAACCTTTAAAATGAGCACTTTTGTTTTCTCCCACAGACTTTTAAAGGGTGTTCCGCGGCTTTTCGAATTTGCCGTGAACACCCCAAATTGTTTGTTGTTCTGTGAACGGGCGAACAGGCAATGTTCAAGCCAAACTCATGTTCGACTCGAACAGAAAGCCCATCCCTATTAAGGACGCGGCAATCAGCTTCACGCCCCCGTTCCTTAACGACCAGCTTACACTGTGCCCTGATTGGGTAAAGCTTTACCAAATCAGGGAACAGAACGCACTGTGCAGCGCTCAGTGCATTGCAGAGTGTTTGTCGGGGGCGAACACCCAGCGAACACCCTGCAAATTCAAGTGTTCGGCGAACGGCCGAACAGGCAAATTTTCATCCCAAACTCATGCTCAGGCCGAACCGTTCACCCAACCCTACTGGCCAATGTCTGAATAGTAGCTCCAGCGACACCAACCAAACATATCTTTTTAGTAGCAGATTGCCAGAGCAGGAATAGGCTGAAATTCAAAATGTGGGTTGCCCTGTCAGCACCACCCATTTTGACAAACTTTTACTGCAAAATCGAAAGAGGCGGGAGGGAATGGTAGGCCAAACAGTGACTGCATCCTAAAATTAATATCTCTTGTAATTAATGATATGCTGCTTGTTCAAATTCCTACAGTAAGTGTATGCTTTAATCACTTAACGACCGCCCCATGGAGGCCGTTCTGTGCAGAATCACATGCATATATATATATAAGTATGATCTATCTTTTGTTCGGCCTGAGTCTCTTTACATTTTCTTATAGAAGTATGAGCATGTGTGTAGGGGTCTGCTGGAGTGGAAGGGACTTGTCCCAAAACTTGTGTAATGCCAACATCTTGTTAGGAATGTCACAATCGTAGTAAGGAATGAATCAATGCCTTCTGCTGACTTGTCACTGAGAGCTTTCTAAGCCCTTTGAAGAATATAGTGGATGAGAGGGGAATATGGGCAGGTGGGTGGTTGGTGAAAATGATGCAATTTGTGTGTGGGTATGTGGTCCAGTTTCTACCCTTTTCAGCCTTAGATTATGCACTAGGTGTTTGCACCGTTTTGCTTTTTGTTTGAAAAGCTCAAGATTCCCCAATCTGAGGAGGACTGAATCACTACAATCATTCAGTCTGAGATGTAATTAATCTGCAAATAATTTCAAATACATTTCTAACCATCCCACTATCTCAGCAACTCTTCAAGAGTTTGAACACTTTCTTAAATCACCCCCCAAGAACATAAGATTTGTATTTCTTTACCACTGTAAAAGATTCCTCACCCAACACATTTCTTTTAAACACTGCCCACTGTAGGTAATTACACTATTGATGTTATACTCTATAATAGAAAGCATAATGCCGCGTACACACCATCGTTTTTCCTGTAATGTAAATGTAGAGGGTATTTGAATTTAGGGGAGGCATCTGGGTGGTAGTGTAACCCAGATGCACTGATTGTTAGGGAATCGGAGACCCTTTTATGGTTCTTGGAGGACTCTGGTGGTGTGGGGTTCCCTGTGGCCTGTAGGTGGCGCTGTCGCCCGGGGTCGGAGCTGAACACTCACCGCAAGACTGCATCCCTTTGTGTCCTTTCCTGGCGCTGGTACAGCGGGCGGGGAACCTGCTGTGACACTAAGGGAGAGGAGATAAAAGGGGTAGATGCCCTGACCTTGGGGTTCAGAGTTGGAGGATGCAGCCGCGCCCAGGCACCTTCAGCCTGGGTGCTGGCGTTCCTGAGTTCTGGGCCCAGGTGCCCTTGACCTGGCCGGAGCGGGAGATGGAGTCAATTACAGGCACCTTTAGCCTGGGGTGAGGTACTAATGCGGAAGCCTGGGACTCAGTACCTTCGACTGGGTTCTGCGAGGATGGAGGAATCTGAGGGGGCCCTAATGTCTTGGGTGCCCGTGTCTGAGATGAGGAGCCTGGTGAGCGGAACTTCTCCGGAAAGTCCGGCGCAGCATTTGCTGGTGACGGAGAGGCCTCCAGTAACTCTCTTGGATGGATGTCTTCCCTCTGACAGGGGCTGTGATAGCGAAGGTAATTCATGCTCTTGTTCTATATAGTCGGTGGCAGTGACTATACATAATAACCATTGGTGACACCACAGTGGTTAGCTCTACTTAAAGGATTGTGCCTTGACCTACTCCCCACACATACTGAAGTGTTCTGTGGGTCTCAACCTGTCTGTGCTGTATGACTATTTATTGCTGGAAGAGAATAAATATGAGTTGGACCTTTTCAGTGTGTGGAACTCTGGTTACTGGGAGCAAAGGGAGTAATTTCGGGGAAAAGACTTGACTCTGGGACACACACACAAACCCCGATAGTTTTGGCTTTCATCTCCAGTCTCTCTGGAGGACATGGGCTGTGGTGTATTGCATCACTCCCCCCAGTACTAACCCCCTAGACAAGACCAACAAGTGCGAGAATGAGAAGGGGTGAGAGGGGTGAGGTCACTACACGTGGGGGCATCGTTTTCGGGATGTGTATTGTGTCTGAATTTGAACTCTGCTGCCCGGAGGAGTTCCGAGTAGGTCGGCCATGTTGGCCAATGCGCCACGAGGCACACCATAGCTGCGCAGTTCGTGGGCGGGAAGAAGAGAAAGCCTGCGAACAAATGCAGAGTTTGGGAGGAGTCTGGCCATGTGGAAGGACACACGTGGGGATTCCGGCGTGAAGGGGTCAGTGCGCATTGGAGCAGCAGCCAGTCAGGATGACCTCAAATACTCTGTGGATTTCTGTTCCTTCTACAGCGGAGATGACTTCCCTTGCTGCTCCGATCATGGACACAGGAATAAGACTAAGGCCCGGGGGCGGTTGGCTCTGTACACATGCAGAGACATAGAGGCCCTCGGTGTGATCTGTCCCGGCTGTTCGGGACTGGTGGTCCATTTGAAGCCGTTCGGGCGATGTGAGGTCTGCAAAGAATTTCTCTTCGAGGTGGAGCTATCCACAGAAAGGCCTCACGCCTTCCACCTCAACTACCTCACAGGTACTGCCACTCCGGAGGGAGAGATCGATGCCTGTGCGGACATTCCTGCCCGCATTGACCAGGTCAAAGTGACTGCCCCAGCGGAGATTGAGAGAGAGAAAATCCGAGGATGCTGCCTTGGTCACCACAAGCTCCCTGCTCCCACCGCCGAAGAGGAAAGTTGGCCTGATGATGGCATCCTGTGGTCATGGAAGAGCTTTGCCCCATCGCTTGCCTGGCCTGGATGGATCCAGAGGGAAGAGCCCTGGACATCCCTGTTCTTCTAAAGGCTCAGGTGAGCCAGGGGTTGGGACTGTGAGTGTGGTTGGAGGTGTCGGGAGCCCACGGTCGGTGGAACCCATCGAGGGGGGTGATTCCGTGTCTACGGGGAATTACTTGCCCGCAGAATGTTATGACACCTCCGACCTAGAGTCACTATCTGATGCCGGTGATGATGGGGAGATAGATGAAATCTTCCACAAGAAGGGATGGGACAAGATGAAGTTACCCTCGTCCCGTGTCACAAGGGACCCACCTATGTCCATTGGGGATAGTACGCCCCAGGTGGAGGCCTCGGAGCCTAGGGAAGAATCTGGTCCCCTGCCTACACTTTCGCTTCTTGAATCATCGAATGTTTCACCTGCTCCTGTTGTGGGAGTGCAACGCGCATCACTGCGGGCTCCTAGGCCCAAATCTACCGAGGTGGTTGGAGTACCTCGACATCCTGAGTCAATCGTTCTGCCTGGAGAAGGAGACCGTGCCACAATGCCACCTTTGGCAAGGCTGCAGCGTCTCATTTGTCAGAAGGTTGCCCGAGAATATGGGTGGGAATACCCATATCTACCCCGAGACTTGCTCTATGAGGTGGACGTTTTGCGGCAGCGGTGGTACGAGTTTCTCTGGACAAAGCTCAAGGTACCTCACGCACGCAGATACCTCTCATGTTCACCTACAGTCACCAGAAAATTCAAGGACTGTAGGGCAGAGTGGATGCTCGGGAGACACATTCATGCTGACAGGGTGCTAATCTGTCGGAAGGATGGAGAGAACATTGAGTACAATGTGGAAACCTGCGATAAGCATTTGAAGCCTTTGTTCCTGCCACATCCAAAGTTCTATTTATAGGAGGAAAATACTCCTTTATATTCTTTTTTTTTGTTGAACTTTCCAGAGTATTTGCTGGAACACAGGGACTGTGCCCTATATATTTGGGTGTTTTTTTTTTTGCTCTTTGGAGAAATGGGAGCTGTTATGGTTGTTTTGTTCTCTTTTTTTTCTCCTTTCATCAAGAAAAGAAATCAGTGACTTTGGGGCATAGCTGGTATAGGGTCACATTACAGAGAAAAAAAAAAAGAGAGAAAAGTTCATCTGGATTTGATAAGTGTCTTGACCGGGGCATTGCCACCAGGTGGCGGTGTTGCGCAACGATTGTGTTTTTTTTGTACACTATACAACATGATCATTGGAGCGAGTGGGATTCTCCCTGTATAGACCCATTCCTTCCAAGAAAACATATACATTGTGTTAGGATGTGTGTTTTCTTTTCTTTTCCCTATGCAGGAGACTCGTCTGTCAAGGCTGCTGAGAATGGGGTGGTTCTTAGATCGCGAGGGGGGGAAATTTCAATGCGTAAAAATCATTTAACGTTTTTGGATAACCAAGTTCATTGTTTTATATTCCTGTTTACCTTTCCCGTTTTAGGTCCTGGCACAATTCATGACTAAATTGTGAGGTTGGATTCTATTTGTAGTTTGGTCTCTGGGTCGAACTTATGTTACCACTCTTTGGGAGACATGGGTTTGCACCAGACACTGGGGACCAGTGTCAAATCACAAGGGGGAGAGTGTAGCGGGTATTTGAATTTAGGGGAGGCATCTGGGTGGTAGTGTAACCCAGATGCACCGATTGTTAGGGAATCTGAGACCCTTTTATGGTTCTTGGAGGACTCTGGTGGTGTGGGGTTCCCTGTGGCCTGTAGGTAGCGCTGTCGCCCTGGGCCGGAGCTGAACACTCACCGCAAGACTGCATCCCTTTGTGTCCTTTCCTGGCGCTGGTACAGCAGGGCGGGGAACCTGCTGTGACGCTAAGGGAGAGGAGATAAAAGGGGTAGATGCCCTGACCTTGGGGTTCAGAGTCGGAGGACGCAGCCGCGCCCAGGTACCTTCAGCCTGGGTGCTGGCATTCCGGAGTTCCGGGCCCATATGCCCTTGACCTGGCCGGAGTGGGAGATGGAGTCCATCCCAGGCACATTTAGCCTGGGGTGAGGTACTAATGCGTAAGCCTGGGACTCAGTACCTTCGCCTGGGTTCCGCGAGGGTGGAGGAATCTGAGGGGGCCCTAACGTCTTGAATGCCCGTGTCTGAGATGAGGAGGCTGGTGAGCGGAACTTCTCCGGAAAGTCCGGCGCAGCATTTGCTGGTGACGGAGAGGCCTCCAGTAACTCTCTTGGACAGATGTCTTCCCTCTGACAGGGGCTGTGATAGCGAAGGTAATTCATGCTCTTGTTCTATATAGTCGGTGGCAGTGACTATACATAATAACCATTGGTGACACCACAGTGGTTAGCTCTACTTAAAGGATTGTGCCTTGACCTACTCCCCACAAATACTGAAGTGTTCTATGGATCTCAACCTGTCTGTGCTGTATGACTATTTATTGCTGGAAGAGAATAAATACGAGTTGGACCTTTTTCAGTGTGTGGAACTCTGGTTACTGGGAGAAAAGGGAGTCATTTCGGGGAAAGGATTTGACTCTAGGACACACACACACAACCCGATAGTTCTGGCTTTCACCTCCAGTCTCTCTGGAGGACATGGGCCTTGGTGTATCGCATCCCTCCCCCCAGTACTAACCCCCTAGACAAGACCAACAAGCGCGAGAATGAGAAGGGGTGAGAGGGGTGAGGTCGCTACACAAAAAAACTGCGTTTTTCTCGACGTGATTCCTCTCAAGCCTGCCTTGCATACACACGTTCATGAAAAAAAACACTCCAGCAAAGCGCAGTGACGTACAACACATACGCCAACATGTACGACGGCACTATAAAGGGGAAGTTCCATTAGAATGGCGCCACCCTTTGGGCTGCTTTTGCTGATCTTCTGTTAGTAAAGTTTGGTGAGAGACGATTCCCGCTTTTCAGCCTCATGCTTTTCAGTCCGTTACAGCGTGACAAATGTGCTGTCTCCATTACAAACACTAGTTTTACCAGAACGAGCGCTCCCGTCTCTTACTTGATTCTGAGTATGCACGTTTTTTTTCCCCTCGGAAAAGCATACACACGCCCGTTTTTTGCGACGTGAAAAAAAATGACAGAGAAAACGACGAGAAAAAATAGAGCAGGTTCTAATTTTTTTGCGGGCAGTTTTCTCATCGAGAAAACTTCTATGGAGCATACACACGACCGGTTTTCACAACCAATCTAAAAAATGGCAGTTTTCTCATCATGAAAAACGGTTGTGTGTAAGCGCCATTAGTCTTTTGAATTACTTCAAACTTTCTTGTTCTTTCCAACTCAGGATTAACTTGCATATGCTACATTAACATCTTACTTCCAACACAACCCTATCCTTACTCTTAAACTGAATACTCTTGCATTTCTGGACCAAAGTTGCAACAAAGCTCGGGGTTATCACCACTCTTTATTACACACTTCAGTCTAAATGTTTATTTAGCAAATCATCTTTGTTACGTAAATGGGGGAGAGAACTCCATACCTCATTCACTGATACACAATGGCTGAAGGCCATTACTTGTAGTTATGCATATTCCAAATGCATCACTTACTGGGAAATGTATAAAAAAAATCACTTGAGATGGCAGATAACCCTTTATACAGTATCCAAATTTTCTACCCCGCCAGACAACACTTGTTGGAAAGGTTGTGGCTTAATTGGCACCTTGATGCATATGCCATGGTCTTGTCCTTATCTTCATAGTTTTTGGGGATCAATACTTAAACTGCTTTCAGCAATCACAGAGCTAACCATAAAACGTAATCCTGAACTCACTCTCCTTAATATAGGAACAGAGAAAGTACCTGCCAACCTATGGTCTATTATTATGCATGTTTTGTCTGCAGCTATGCTCTCCATAACTAAAAGATGGAAATCTAATGAGATTTGAAATATCATTAAAGCGAAAAGGCAAAGAGCTTTAGGCTATGAATATGAAAAGCTTACATTCTGTTTAAAGCTGACAAGTTCCATAAGCCTTGGACAACATAGGAAGCATAATCTAGACACACTTAGATAATGGAAATGCTCAATAGTGTTTACTAACCTAGTTACTAACTCTTTTTACTATGGAGAAGTTCAGTTTGCACCCTAACTACTGTTTTGTGTTTATTTTTTTATTTTGAATACATCTATATATATTATATATACATTTTTCTATGTGTTGTGTCTTAACAGTAACTGTGTTGGAGAAATGTGCCAACTGTTTGACACAGATACACAAGACACACAAGACACATAAGTCACCAACGCAAACACAGGGGGAACTGTGTTTTTCCCTTCCCTCCCTTCTCCTTTCTCTCCCAGATTAGCCTCTCTCTCGGATTCTGAGGGAGGGGGCAGAGGGAGAAGAGGGTGGAAGAGAGGGAAAGCTTGGACACTGCTACGTACCTGCCGGGTGAGCCTGACGTGCAGTGGGAAGGCTTTCTCGTACAACCCCAATTCAGGGGCCACCAATATTGCAACAGTGGCTGCAAGAGCCTGGCGGTGTATGGGTGCCTGGTTCGTCTTTGGTCTTGTCAGTTCAGCTGGTGCAGCAGGAAACAGGAAGCAGGCTGGTAGGTGCAGGGCTGGGGAGACACTGAATACATAGTCAGACAAGCCAGGTTTGGTAACAGACGATCAGATGTAGGTATAGATGACAGGCAGAGAATGGTCAGGATACAGGCAAGGTTCGGCAACAGGATATCAAGCAGTGTAGAGCTGAGCGTGGTTACAAGGTAGGCCTGGATCAGGATTAGGGATGAGCTCGGTGTTCGAGTCAAACTTAAGTTCGACTCGAACATCGGCTGTTCGACCGTTCGGCGA
This sequence comes from Rana muscosa, assembly GCA_029206835.1. Lineage (NCBI taxonomy): Eukaryota > Metazoa > Chordata > Amphibia > Anura > Ranidae > Rana > Rana muscosa. The sequence goes on along the minus strand of CM055116.1, from coordinate 34,985,259 downwards.
ACATCGAACGATTTGGGCCGTTTGCGGCAAATTCGAGTGACGCGAACGGCCCACAATACACTGCGCCATCGCAGTGCAATCCCGGCGCTGTGATTGGCCAAGCATGCACTGTGACCCTGCATGCTTGGCCAATCACAGCGCCGGCAGCTAGGAGAGCCATAATTGGCCACAGGCAGGTTGCCTGTGGCCAATTATAGCTCAGGGGGTTTAGAACACACCCCACACTATAAAAGGCCGCCAGCGTGGCGGCTTTGTGTAGTGTGTTCCGGCGCAGGGAAAGAGTTACATAGGCAGGGACAGTGTCAGTGCTATTTGTACCTCAAACTTGTGTGTAGGGAGAGAGAAGGATAGGCAGGGAGAGTGTCAGTGTCATATTCTTTGCTAAACCTTGTGTGCAGGGAGAGAGAAGGATAGGCAGGGGACAGTGTCAGTGTCACATTCTTTGCTAAACCTTGTGTGCAGGGAGAGAGAAGGATAGGCAGGGAGAGTGTCAGTGTCATATTCTTTGATAAACCTTGTGTGCAGGGAGAGAGAAGGATAGGCAGGGGACAGTGTCAGTGTCATATTCTTTGCTAAACCTTGTGTGCAGGGAGAGAGAAGGATAGGCAGGGAGAGTGTCAGTGTCATATACTTTGACAAACCTTGTGTGCAGGGAGAGAGAAGGATAGGCAGGGAACAGTGTCAGTGTCATATTCTTTGCTAAACCTTGTGTGCAGGGAGAGTGTCAGGGTCATATACTTTGATAAACCTTGTGTGCAGGGAGAGAGAAGGATAGGCAGGGGACAGTGTCAGTGTCATTGTTGCTAAGCCTCCTGCACCTTATACACCTGAAGTTAGCCTGTATTGCTGCGTTTTGCTGGTGTGTTACACCAACAGGCATTTGCAGCACTTACAACGGGCAGAGTGTGCCTCCTGATCATATTACACCTGAAGTTAGCCTGTATTGCTGCTTTTTCCTGGTGTGTTACACCAACAGGCATTTGCAACACTTACAGCGGGTGGAGTGTGCCTCCTGATCATATTACACCTGAAGTTAGCCTGTATTGCTGCGTTTTCCTGGTGTGTTACACCAACAAGCATTTGCAGCACTTACAGTGGGCGAAGTGTGCCTCCTGATCATATTACACCTGAAGTTAGCCTGTATTGCTGCTTTTTCCTGGTGTGTTACACCAAAAGGCATTTGCAGCACTTACAGCGGGCGTAGTGTGCCTCCTGATCATATTACACCTGAAGTTAGCCTGTATTGCTGCTTTTTCCTGGTGTGTTACACCAACAGGCATTTGCAGCACTTACAGCGGGCGGAGTGTGCCTCCTGATCATATTACACTTGAAGTTAGCCTGTATTGCTGCGTTTTCCTGGTGTGTTACACCAACAGGCATTTGCAGCACTTACAGTGGGCGGAGTGTGCCTCCTGATCATATTACACCTGAAGTTAGCCTGTATTGCTGCGTTTTCCTGGTGTGTTACACCAACAGGCATTTGCAGCACCTACAGCAGGCGTAGTGTGATTTCTGCAAAATATACTCCTGAAGCTAGGCCTTATTGCTGGTTTTCCCATTTCCCTGCAGGCAATTAGAATGTCTGGAAGGCAAACAAGGAGAGGCAGACAGTCAGGAGCCAATAAAAGAGGGCAAGCAGGCTCTGTGTCTAGAGACAACAGTGCTGGTCGTGGATGCGGTGCATCGCCATTAGCACGTGGACATGGGACACGCTTGTGCTTCTTTTCGGCAGCTGGACGTGTTGAGCCGCATCATGCCGAAGACTTGGTAGAGTGGATGACCAAGCCCTCCTCATCCTCCTCATCCTCTCTCACCCAGGCTCAGGGTACTGGCAAAGCAGCTGCCAAAGCGTCCTCTTCCCTGGTATCAATGTCATCATCCTTCCCTAGACCAACCATGTCCTCCTGAGGAGTCCCCCGAACTGTTTGAGCACAGTGTTGGGTACATGCTCCAGGAGGATGCCCAGCGTTTCGAAGGGTCTGATGATGATACCCAGCTAGAGGAAGGCAGTAGCGTGAGAGCAGAGAGAGGGGATGCTCAAGAAGGACACTAATCTGGCAGTCATGTTCCAGCAGCTGCAGCATACTGCCAGATTGGCTCCAGTGATGAGGAGGGAGGGGATGATGAGGTCACTGACTCCACGTGGGTGCCTAATAGGAGAGAGGAGGAGGTAGGGGAGGAGGATGAGGAGGAGGCACATCTCCAATGAGGCAGGATGCCCTCTGGGGGTCAGCGTAAGGGCAGCACACCAACGGAATCACACCGCAGAGCTCCGCCTGTGCAGGGCGCTGCCTCTGCCCGTTATTCAAAAAGTTCTTTGGTGTGGGCCTTTTTTGAGTCGAGTGCATCAGATCGCACAGCTGCTGTTTGCAACATATGTCTCAAGCGTATATCGCGTGGCCAAAACATCAGCCGCTTGGGCACCACATGCTTGACCAGACATATGTTGACCTGCCATGCAGCTCGTTGGCAAGCCTACCTTAAAGACCCACACCAAAGAACAAAGCGGACCTCTCCTTGCACCGCATCAGCTGGGATCTCCAACCCCACTATACCTTCAGTCCTCTCTGAAACCTGCACTGAGAGGAATGAAGGTGTAGAATTAGGTGTGTCACAGCCAAGTACTTGCGGGCACTTTGCTAGCAGTACACCGACGTCCGATTCTAGCAGGCAAATTTCCCTGCCCCAGCTGCTGGACCGTCGAAAGAAGTTCACTCCCAGCCATCCACATGCCCAGCGGTTGAATGCTAGCTTGGCTAAATTGCTAGCGCTTCAACTGCTGCCTTTTCAGTTGGTAGACTCAGCCCCCTTCCGTGAGTTTGTGCAATGTGCGGTTCCTCATTGGCAGGTTCCCAAACGCCACTTTTTCTCACGGAAGGCGATTCCGGCTCTCTACCGGCATGTGGAAGGCAATGTCTTGGCCTCGCTGGACAGGGCGGTCAGCAGTAAGGTGCATATTACCGCTGACTCATGGTCCAGCAGGCATGGACAGGGACGTTACCTTTCTTTCACGGCCCATTGGGTCACTCTTTTGGCAGCTGGGAAGGATGCAGGACAAGGTGCACTAGTGTTGGAGGTTGTTCCACCGCCACGCCTCCAAAATGCTACTACTGGTTGTGACACACCTCTCTCCTCCACCCCCTCCTCTTCTTCTTCCTCCATGGCCTCTTCCTGTGCTTTGTCCTCGGAACCAGCGGTGCTCCGTAGGTGTTCAAGGGGCTACGCAAGTACGCAGGCAAAAAGATGCCATGCCGTGCTTGCGCTGGTGTGTTTGGGGGACAGGAGCCACACTGGGGCAGAGGTTCTGTCTGCTCTGCAGGGGCAGGCCGAGAGGTGGTTGACGCCACGCCAGCTTAAGCCAGGAATGGTGGTTTGCGACAATGGCACCAACCTCCTCTCTGCCCTCCGACAGGGACAACTGACCCATGTGCCCTGTGTGGCTCATGTCCTTAACCTGGTGGTGTAGCGGTTCTTGGGCAGGTACCCGGGCTTACAGGATGTCCTGAGGCAGGCCAGGAAAGTCTGTGTGCATTTCCGCATATCTTATAATGCCGGTGCTCGCCTGGCTGAGCTGGAAAAGGAGTTGAACCTGCCCAAGAACCGCCTTATATGTGACATGCCCACCCGGTGGAACTCAACGTTGGCCATGCTGCAGCGGTTGCACACGCAGCAGAGGGCCATCAATGAGTACCTGTGCGACTACGGCACCAGGACAGGGTCAGGGGAGCTCGGGTTTTTTTCACCACGCCAGTGGGGCATGATCAGGGATGCATGCACTGTCCTGGCACCATTTGAGGAGGCCACGAGGATGGTGAGCAGTGACAGTGCATGCATCAGTGACACTGTACCTCTGGTCCACCTGTTGGAACATACGCTGCGTGGAATAATGGACAGGGCACTTGAGGCAGAACAGAGGCAGGAAGAGGAGGACTTCCTTGCCTCTCAAGGCCCCATTTACCCAGACAGTGTTCCTTCTGTCCCACCCATCGCACAGGAAGAGGAGGAGGAGGAGGATTGTGTCAGCATGGAGGTGGAGCCTGGCACTCAGCATCATCAGCAGCAGTCTTTTAGGGATGATTTACAGTTCCAAGAAACCAGTGGACTTGTACGTGGCTGGGAGGAGGTGGCTGCGGATCATGTCGTCCTTAGTGACCCAGAGGACTCCGGACCGAATGCCTCAGCTAACCTACGCTGCATGGCCTCCCTGATCCTGCAAAGTCTGCGGAAGGATCCTCATATTCTTTGAATCAAGGAGAGGGACCATTACTGGCTGGCCACTCTCCTTGATCCACGGTACAAGGGTAAGGTTGTGGACCTTATCTTACCGTCGCAGAGGGAGCAGAGAATGAGACAACTCTGGGAGGCCTTGCAGAAAGGTCTGTGCAACGCGTTCCCAGAGACTGGGAGGTTACAAACTCCTGGTCCTGGACAACGAGTTGCTGAGGCTTCGGTCAGTCAAAGAAGGAGCTGTGGGGAAGGTGGCCGTCTGACCGATGCGTTCAGACAATTCTTTAGTCCGCAGCCCCAAGGTATGATCGGTTCCAGCAACCATCGCCAGCGTCTGATATACATGGTGCAGGAATACCTAGGGGCAAGGTCAGACTTGGACACCTTCCCCACCGAAAATCCTCTGGCTTACTGGGTCTTGAGGATGGATCACTGGCCAGAGCTTGCACAGTATGCAATTGAGCTACTGGACTGTCCTGCATCCAGCATTCTTTCAGAACGCACATTCAGTGCTGCTGGAGGATTTGTCACGGATCACAGGGTGCGCCTGTCCACCGACTCGGTTGATCGACTGACCTTCATAAAGATGAACCAGTCTTGGATCACCACCAGCTACCAAACACCTGAAGATGATATAACAGACTAATTTATTTTCAAATGTCACATCCCTTCAAGACTGATGCTGATGCTGAGAGACTGTCCTGTTATGTTGACTGACTATCCTCCTCCTCCTCAATGATCCAATTGATGATGATAGCTTGGAAGAACATTTTTGTTTCTGGGTGCCGCCACCAGTGGCTAAGGCCCAATTTTTCAGCCCCTGTTTAACAGGGGCATGTAATTACAATTTTTTATGCAATGCTTTGCAGCAGGGCTCATTCCTGCACTCCAACTAGAGTATCTGGGAGAGGTTGCAGTGTTGTGGCACCAGCACCAGTGGCTAAGGCCCAATTTTTCAGCCCCTGTTTAACAGGGGCGTGTTATTACAATTTTTTATGCAATGCTTTGCAGCAGGGCTCATTCCTGCACTCCAACTAGAGTATCTGGGAGAGGTTGCAGTGTTGTGGCACCAGCACCAGTGGCTAGGGCCCAATTTTTCAGCCCCTGTTTAACAGGGGCGTGTAATTACAATTTTTGATGCAATACTTTGCAACAGGGCTCATTGCTGTGCTCCAAGTACAGTATCTGTGAGGGGTTGCAGTGTTGTGGCACCAGTGCCTAAGGCCCCGATTTTTCTGCCCCTGTTTAACAGGGGCATGTAATTACAATTCTTGATCTAATAATTCACTGCAGGGCCCATTCCTGCGCCCACCAAGAGTAACTGTGAGGCCTTACAGTGTTGTGTCAACACCACCACCTCCACCACCAAAGGCCCAGTTTTTCAGCCCCTGTTCAACAGGGGCATGCAATTACAATTCTTGATCTAATAATTCACAGCAGGGCCCATTCATGCGCCCACCAAGAGTAACTGTGAGGGCTCACAGTGTTGTGGCAACACCAACATGTAAGGGGCAAATTTCAGCTGAGTATATACGGCAGGCCCCTACTTTCAAACATCCAACTAACAAACGACTCCTCCTTGCAAACGGAAGGATACAACAGAAAGTGAGAGGAAATCTACCCCTAGGAAGGCAAATTCTCTCCTGTAAGAGTTAATATGGGAAAAAAAGTGTCTCCTCTCCACTGATGCTTTATCACCAATTCTTGTTTCAATAAAAACCCCAAATTTTCAAAAAACATTTGTCATTAGGACAGAAAGTGAGGTGAACTGTTCTGAACAGATGCACACTGCACAGACAGCAAAACAAATGTTACAGGGGTGATAACCCTTCCCTATGTTTTCCAAAAAGCTTAAAAATAGATTTTTTGGCTGGAGCTACACTTAAACAATGTACCTGTTCAAAATTACAAACAGATTCTACATAAGAACAAACCTACAGTCCCTGTCTTGTATGCACCGCCTGTATACGGCTGTTCAGAGTATATAGGGCCTTTTTTATTTTGTGTGCGGGGTTCCCCTTAATATCCATACAAGACCCAAAGGGGCTGGTAATGGGCTGGGGTAGGGGTGGGGGGGGGCTGTGATGGGGTAGCTGTGCCATTTTTCTTAAAGATTTTCATCCATATTACCGGGACCAGACATTACATTAAAGCTGCAAGCAGTTTTAAATGGCTTTTTTTCCTTTAGAAATGTAATTTGTGCAGGGACAGTTCTAAACACGGGAAACACGTGGCACTTCACAGACATATTTTAGACACCCCCCAGGTACGATATTTAAAGGAATATTTGACTTTTTTTTTCACTTTATGCATCATTAAAATGACTGCTCCCGAAAAACGGCCGTTTTTAAAACTTTTTTTTGGATTGATACATGTCCCCTGGTGCAGAACCCGGGTTTTCCAATCCCTTTTTAGGACAATGACATGCATAATAGTCGTTATAATTAGCACTTTAGATTTCGAACGTTCGCATCCATTGTATTTAATAGGGTTCTAAAGTTCGTGCGAACTTTCGGTCCGTTCGCGGGTTCTGGTGCGAACCGAACCCGGGGGTGTTCGGCTCATCACTAATCAGGATAACAGAGATCAATCGTAGTCAAACAAGCCGGGTCAAACACAGGAAACAGATCAGATCACAGGAACAGGAAGTCACGGGAACAGGTATGAACTGCAGATCAGACAGCGAAGACACAGTGCTGCAGATGTGTTTAAATAAGGCAGCCTGTTGCCAATCACTGATATCAGTCTGCACTATTAACCCTTAGGTGGCAGATCCATGACAGACACCTCTTGAAAGGTAATTAAAGTTGAGGAAAGGAGGGGAGAGGGGGGTTCAGAATACTCTTTCTAATTTTTTTCTTAGAATTAATTTGTCGAAGCGGAGCTAGACAGGAAAAGGGCACTATATAATGCAATTAGGGTGTGGAGATACTAGGAGAAGCTGGGGGAACCTCATTAAATGAATAGGGTTTGAAGAGACTTGATACATTTATTTTTTTATTTTTTTGTGTTTCATCATATATATGTTAGGAATGCTTTGATTGAAAATAGTATCTCCTATGTCATAAGAATAAAAGAAAAAAAAATTGAGGAATTTTGTATAGGTCAAAGGATGAAATACTTGAAGGCCACTGTTTAGGATCTCAATGCAGCTCTTGCCTGCTTGACAACCCCCCCCCCATAAATAAACGCCTCTCCTCTGGGTGGAGGAAAAGCCAGAGGCGTTTGGGAGATTTTTGTTTTTGGGACAAGAGAACTGGTCCGGAGAAGTACACAGTCATCTACCCACACAGGGGTCTTTTTAAAAAAAATTCCCCTCTCCCTTCTCTCTCAAACTTAGTAAATTGTAGAAATGACGAAGATAGCCTTCACATCGTATAATGTTAAGAGTCTAAATATCCCAGAGAAACGGATAAGACTTATGACTGAATTAGGAAGACGTAAATCTCAAGTTATTTTCTTACAGGAGACACATTTTTTTTTTTTAATCAGGTATTCTTTATTTCTTTTATATAAACATACTTATACATATATACTTCTTTCCACTTACAATGTTATAAATATCCTTTGCCACATCATATAGTGAGATATTAGACCCATACTCCCTTTCCACACCCCACACTTTTCCCTTTCTCTCCCCTCCCTTTCATTCCTCCCTCCCGCCCTCCCCTCTACCATACCTCCACCTCTATCCATTGTTTCCATATCTTCATAAATTTCTCTTTATTTCCTCTCTTATTATATATAAATTCTTCCTTCCTTATGGTATCATCTATTACTTTCCTCCATTCTGTTCCTGTTGGGGGATCTTTTGCTTTCCACCTTTGTGCTATGAGTTTCCTGCCTTGAAACAGACATCCTAATATTGCCGTTTGCATATCTCCTGATATTCCCCCTCCCTCCATCAAACCTAGCACACATAGCCTGGCCTCTGGCTGTAGGGATGTCCTGAATACATAATTTATTCTATCTATTATTTCTTTCCAATACCTATACAGCTTGGGGCACCTCCAGACCATATGTATCAAGTCTCCTTGCTCATTTCCACATCTCTGGCACTTCGCGTCTTGTCTCCTACTGTAACATTCTTTGGGGCGTATAATATGCTCTGTGTATTAAATATAGTTGGGAGATCATTTGGGAGGGGGAGAGTGAGACTTTGGGGCCTGCTCCCAATATCTTTTTCCACTGTTCCTGTGTTATTGGACCCACATCTCTTTCCCATTTCCCTTTATTCTTAGTGTCAGGTCTCTCTTCCTGGTCTGCCTCGCTTAGAATTAATTTGTCGAAGCGGAGATAGACAGGAAAAGGGCACTATATAATGCAATTAGGGTGTGGAGATACTAGGAGAAGCTGGGGGAACCTCATTAAATGAATAGGGTTTGAAGAGACTTGATAAATTTATTTTTTATTTTTTTGTGTTTCATCATATATATGTTAGGAATGCTTTGATTGAAAATAGTATCTCCTATGTCATAAGAATAAAAGAAAAAAAAATTGAGGAATTTTGTATAGGTCAAAGGATGAAATACTTGAAGGCCACGGTTTAGGATCTCAATGCAGCTCTTGCCTGCTTGACAACCCTTCCCCATAAATAAACGCCTCTCCTCCGGGTGGAGGAAAAGCCAGAGGCGTTTGGGAGTTTTTTGTTTTTGTTTTTGGGACAAGAGAACTGGTCCAGAGAAGTACACAGTCATCTACCCACACAGGGTTTTTTTTTTTTTTTAATTCCCCTCTCCCTTCTCTCTCAAACTTAGTAAATTGTAGAAATGACGAAGATAGCCTTCACATCGTATAATCTTAAGAGTCTAAATATCCCAGAGAAACGGATAAGACTTATGACTGAATTAGGAAGACGTAAATCTCAAGTTATTTTCTTACAGGAGACACATTTTAAAAGAGATAAAATTCCAAGTCTTAAAAATTGTAGATTCCCAATAGTGTATCACAGTGCATCACAGTCCTCCAAATCTTGTGGGGTATCTATTATAGTATCTAAACAGATACCATCTAAAGAATCAGGGGTAATTATAGATGAAGGAAGATGTCTCCTTATACTGAAATGAACCTTGGACCACCAAAAGGTTACATTAGTAAACATGTACTAACCAAATGAAGATCAGGTAAATTGCTTAGAGGTATTCATACATATGATGCATCAGCACAGGGAGGGAGTCCTGGTGATAGGTGGTGATCTGAATATGACTCTGGACCCGATAAGGTACTCATCAAAAGTTTCCTCCCATCTATCATATGTCAAATTAAGAAAAGTGAAGAAACTCCTGCAGGAGCTACAGGTGATAGATAGTTGGAGGATTGTACATGCACAGGACAGGGACTACACGTTTTTCTCAGCAAAAAATAAGTCATATACTAGAATTTACTGTTTTAGTATCGCAAAGCATCATTTCATCCCTCTTAGAAGCCTCCATTGGATCATTTACCCTTTCAGACCATGCACCAACAAGCTGCACAAAACAAATGGGGGAGACAGATTCCAGAGAATGGCACTGGAGGATTAATGAAACCCTTTTGAAAGAGAATGAATATGAGGAGAAAATAAGGCAGGAATTGGACTCTTTCTTTACAATAAATGAGACAGGGGAAACAACACCCTTTTGTATATGGGAAGCACATAAGTGTGTTATCAGAGGTCTGTTCTTTTCGATGGGGGCACACAGGAAACGGAAATAAAACAAACAGATAGATTTGCTGCTTAAACAGATAGGGGAATTGGAAATGGCACACAAAAAATCCCAGGCCCAATCAACAGAACAGGAATTAGCCGATCTATGCGAGAAACTCAATCTCCTGCTTATCGATAAAGCAAAAGCTAAACTAACTCAAGGTAGACGGACCTTCTATGAATTTGGGAATAAACCAGGGAGAATGTTAGCAAATGCCCTTAGGGGAACTAATGCGCAAAGTCATATTACACAAATTAAAACGCTAAGAGACTAATTGGTTAACACCCCACAGAAAATCGCACAGGCCTTTAAGGTGTACTATGAGAACCTATATCAATTAGAAGGGAAATCTCCCCCAGAAAATCTCAAAAAGAATTGGGAAGTGGCTAGGGAATACATTAAAGAAACAGGAATACCAAAGATGACTGAGGAGACTGTTAGAGAGCTAGACATATCAATTACAAAAGAGGAATTTATGAGGGCATTAAAACTTTTGAAACTGGGCAAAGCACCGGGCCCAGATGGGTACACCCTGTCATATTACAAATCGTTCGCTGAGGAACTGGCTCCGAGATTTAAAGCGGCCTATAACTCACTACGCGAAGGGAAGGGAATACCAATGGAAACATTATTACACATATAACTGTTATCCCAAAAGAAGGGAAGGACCCCTCCCAATGCTCTAGCCACCACCTCATCTCCCTGTTTAATGTGGATCTCAAAATATTTACAAAGATTCTCGCCACAAGACTAATAGACCACATCCCGCGTCTGATACACCCAGATCAGGTGGGTTTCACCCCTGGGAGGGAGGGCAGAGAGAATACACAATGGGTGGTGAATGCGATATATATGGCCCAAAGACAAAGGAGACCACTGGTGTAGGTATTCGCCGATGCGGAAAAAGCTTTTGATACGGTAGACTTGATGTTTTTAAAAGCCACCTTACAACATATAGGCCTGGGAGATGGGATGCTGAGTTGGTTCTCCAATCTATATTCAACACCAAGCGCCAGGGTAAAGATAGAAGACAGAATCTCAGAGCCCTTTTCTATCCGAAACGGAACACGACAGGGATGCCTACCGTCACCCATTATTTTTACTCTGACAATAGAACCTTTTTTAAGGAAAATACGGGCAAATCTGAATATTAAGGGGATATCAATAAGAGGAGAGGAACAAAAACTTGCGGTGTATGCCGACGACTTAATCTTTTTTCAAAGTAAATTACTGGAAATCAGAGGCGATGGGGATAGAAATAAATGCGCCCCTTTTACATCTGATAACCACACAATTTGACTTCAGATGGACAGAATCCCATATAAGTTACTTAGGGACTAAAATATCAAAAAATTTGAATAAACTATTTGAGCTTAACTATGCACCACTGGTAAGACAGATTAAACGGGACTTCCTGAGATGGGATAAAGAAATCTTTACATGGTTTGGCAATGACAAACATTATAAAGATGAATGTGATGAGATGGGATAAAGAAATCTTTACATGGTTTGGCAATGACAAACATTATAAATATGAATGTGATGCCAAGGCTTATGTACATATTACAGACCCTGTCAATTAAGATCCCTCCAAGTTTTATGAGCGATCTTAGATCAAGGTTTCTGAAGTTTATATGGGCTGGGAAGCCAGCAAGAGTACGCAGTACTATACTATCACTTCCCAAGGGAAAAGGAGGTATTGGATTCCCGGACCCAATAAGATATCAAGAAGCCTCACATTTGGTCAGAGTGGTGGAGTGGTGCGGGCTAAATAGGACAAAACCCTGGATACAAATGGAACAGGCGACGATAGACATACCCCTAGAGGGTATTGTAAGGATACCAGAAGCGGATGTCCTGCCGGAAGTAAGGAAACATCCGACGATAAGTGCAACTTTACGCACAATTAAAAAGATATTTAAAAAAAACAAATATATCGACATACCCCAGCCCACTGACCCCGATATTGGGTACACCAGTGTTTGGGCAGGGGTTAAAGGACTCCAGATTCGCAGCAATACGTAGAAGGGGTATTAGAAGGGTTATCCACTTCTCCACAGAGAATCGTCTAATGACAAAAAGAGTGATTGAACGAGAGATAGCACCAGATTTAGACTTTCTTAGGATGATGCAATTAGATGCCTTCATACGATCTAAATCAAGCATATATGCAGAAGTTAGAGCTCTAACAGGGTTTGAACAGATATGCCTATTTTTATGCTACATTAACTGAACTAGAAGTACCACAAGAACTGACTTTCCTACAGGCGTGGGAAAGGGATCTAGGCGTATCATTCTCTCAAGAGCAGAATGACAGAATCTTGCTATTTAATCAAAAGTCATTAATAGCATGCAGCTATCAGGAGGGTGGATATTAAATTCTTACTAGGTGGTACAGAACACCGACAGTACTACACCGGATATACCCTCAAATGTCAGATGTATGTGGGAGGTGACATGAAGCAGAAGGCACAATACTACATATTTTCTGGGAATGTGCGAAGATAAAGGAGTTCTGGAGAATGGCTGCTGAATCCATTAAAACAATAACAGGAGTATGCGTAGGGGACAGACCAGCAGCCTTTTTGTTATTTGACATTCCGATATCAGCGGAAAAATACAAAAAACTCCCTGTTGAAACACCTTCTTACAGCAGCGAGAGCATGTATTCCTCTCCTGTGGAAAAGTGATATTCCCCCAATTAGAGCACACTGGTTGGCTAGAATAGATCCAACAAATGGAGAATCTTACTTTGGCGATGAAAGATAAAAATGGGAGGTACCGGAGGACATGGGCCCCTTATTTGACATATAGGGAGAGGCTAAGAACAGAGGTGTAAAGATGTTTGAATGAGAGAGGAGGGAGAGGGTGGGCGGCGGGGGGGATGCGGGGAATGAAATTATTTTTCATTTTTTTTTTTTTTTATGTTGTGTGGTTTATTTTGATAGGGTATGTGGGGAATAGTAGGAAAAGAGAATTCACACTGATTAAATGAGGTCTTCAAGAGGCAATATAATATATATAGTTAGATGTATTATCGGGGATGCTAGAATGAAATATTATAAGAATGTGATGAATTATAGTGTGAATTAAATGAAAAATAAAGAATTTATAAAAAACGAAATGTGCCAATTGTTGAGTAGACATATATTTTACAGTGCTGTGTTGCAATAGATAAGTTTATCTTATGTACTTAATGCTACTGTTAAACAAGCATTGTCCCATACGAGTATACACTGTTTTGATTAACCACTTAAGCCCCGGACCAATATGCAGCATAAAGACCAGGCCCCTTTTTGCGATTCGGCACTGCGTTTCTTTAACTGACAATTGCACGGTCGTGCGACATGGCTCCCAAATAGTGATGAGCCGAACACCCCCGGGTTCGGTTCGCACCAGAACCCGCGAACGGACCGAAAGTTCGTACGAATATTAGAACCCTATTAAATACAATGGATGCGAACGTTCGAATTCTAAAGTGCTAATTATAACGACTATTATGCATGTTATTGTCCTAAAAAGGGTTTGGGAACCCGGGTTCTGCACCAGGGGACATGTATCAATGCAAAAAGAAGTTTTTAAAACGGTCGTTTTTCGGGAGCAGTCATTTTAATGATGCATAAAGTGAAAAAAAAAAAGTCAAATATTCCTTTAAATATCGTACCTGGGGGGTGTCTAAAGTATGCCTGTGAAGTGCCACGTGTTTCCCGTGTTTAGAACTGTCCCTGCACAAAATGACACTTCTAAAGGAAAAAAAAGCCATTTAAAACTGCTTGCGGCTTTAATGTAATGTCTGGTCCCGGTAATATGGATGAAAATCTTTAAGAAAAATGGCATAGCTACCCCATGACCCCCCCCCCCCTACCCCAGCCCATTACCAGCCCCTTTGGGTCTTGTATGGATATTAAGGGGAACCCCGCACATAAAATAAAAAAGGCCCTATATACTCTGAACAGCCGTATACAGGCGGTGCATACAAGACAGGGACTGTAGGTTTGTTCTTATGTAGAATCTGTTTGTAATTTTGAACAGGTACATTGTTTAAGTGTAGCTCCAGCCCAAAAATCTATTTTTAAACTTTTTGGAAAACATAGGTAAGGGTTATCACCCCTGTAACATTTGTTTTGCTGTCTGTGCCCCTGTTCAGAACATTTCACCTCACTTTCCGTCCCAATGACAACTGTTTTTGAAATGTGGTGTTTTTCTTGAAACAAGGATTGGTGATAAAGCATCAGTACAGAGGAGACACCTTTCTCCCATATTAATTCTTACAGGAGAGAATTTTCCTTCCAAGGGGTAGATTTCCTCTCACTTCCTGTTGTCTTCTTGCGTTTGCAAGTAGGAGTCGTTTGTAAGTTGGATGTTTGAAAGTAGGGACCTGCCGTATATACTCTGCAGAAATAGGCCCCTTAGTTGTTGGTGTTGGCACAACACTGTAAGCACTCACAGTTACTCTTGGTTGGTGCTGGAACGCCCTGCTGTCAACTATTATATCAGGAATTTTAATTACATATAATTGTTGAACAGTGGTAGTAAAAATTGGGCCTTTGATGGTGGTGCTGGTGCCACAACACTGTAAGCCCTGACAGTTACTCTTGATGGGTGCAGCAATGGGCCCTGCTGTGAATTATTAGATCAAGAATTGTAATTGCATGCCCCTGTTGAACAGGGGCTGAAAAATTGGGCCTTTCGTGGTGGTGGTGGTGGTGGTGGTGTTGCCACAACACTGTAAGCCCTCAGAGTTACTCTTGGTGGGTGCAGGAATGGGCCCTGCTGTGAATTATTAGATCAAGAATTGTAATTACATGCCCCTTTTGAACAGGGGCTGAAAAATTGGGCCTTTCGTGGTGGTGGTGGTGGTGGCGTTGCCACAACACTGTAAGCCCTCAGAGTTACTCTTGGTGGGTGCAGCAATGGGCCCTGCTGTGAATTATTAGATCAAGAATTGTAATTACATGCCCCTGTTGAACAGGGGCTGAAAAATTGGGCCTTAGGCACTGGTGGCACAACACTACAACCCCTCACAGATACTGTACTTGGAGCACAGCAATGAGCCCTGTTGCAAAGTATTGCTTCAAAAATTGTAATGACACGCCCCTGTTAAACAGGGGCTGAAAAATTGGGCCTTAGGCACTGGTGGCACAACACTCCAACCCCTCACAGATACTGTACTTGGAGCACAGCAATGAGCCCTGTTGCAAAGTATTGCTTCAAAAATTGTAATGACACGCCCCTGTTAAACAGGGTCTGAAAAATTGGGCCTTAGGCACTGGTGGCACAACACTCCAACCCCTCACAGATACTGTACTTGGAGCACAGCAATGAGCCCTATGGCAAATTATTGCTTCAAAAATTGTAATTACACGCCCCTGTTAAACAGGGGCTGAAAAATTGGGCCTTAGCCACTGGTGGCGGCACCCATAAACAAAAATGATCTTCCAAGCTATCATCATCAATCGTATCATTGAGGACTCGGAGGAGGAGGATAGCCAGTCAACATAACAGCACAGGCACTCAGCATCAGCATCAGTCTTGAAGGGATGTGACATGTTAAAATCAATTAGTCTGTTATATCAGCATCAGGTGTGTGGTAGCTGGTGGTGATCCAAGACTGGTTCATCTTGATGAAAGTCAGTCGATCAACCGAGTCGGTGGACAGGCGCACCCTGTGATCCGTGACAAATCCTCCAGCAGCACTGAATGTGCGTTCCGAAAGAACGCTGGATGCAGGACAGGCCAGTAGCTCAATTGCATACTGTGCAAGCTCTGGCCAGTGATCCATCCTCAAGACCCAGTAAGCCAGAGGAATTTCGGTGGGGAAGGTGTCCAAGTCTGACCTTGCCCCTAGATATTCCTGCACCATGTTTATCAGACGCTGGCGATGGTTGCTGGAACCGATCATACTTTGGGGCTGCGGACTAAAGAATTGTCTGAACGCATCGGTCAGACGGCCACCTTCCCCACCGCTCCTTCTTTGACTGGCCGAATCCTCAGCAACTCGTTGTCCAGGACCAGGAGTTTGTAACCTCCCAGTCTCTGGGAACGCGTTGCACAGACCTTTCTGCAAGGCCTCCCGGAGTTGTCTCATCCTCTGCTCCCTCTGCGACAGTAAGATAAGGTCCACAACCTTACCCTTGTACCGTGGATCAAGGAGAGTGGCCAGCCAGTAATGGTCCCTCTCCTTGATCCGAAGAATACGAGGATCCTTCCGCAGACTTTGCAGGATCAGGGAGGCCATGCAGCGTAGGTTTGCTGAGGCATTCGGTCCGGAGTCCTCTGGGTCACTAAGGACGACATGATCCGCAGCCACCTCCTCCCAGCCACGTACAAGTCCACTGGTTTCTTGGGACTGTAAATCATCCCTAAAAGACTGCTGCTGATGATGCTGAGTGCCAGCCTCCACCTCCATGCTGACACAATCCTCCTCCTCCTCCTCCTCCTCCTCCTCTTCCTGTGCGATGGGTGGGACAGAAGGAACACTGTCTGGGTAAAGGGGGCCTTGAGAGGCAAGGAAGTCCTCCTCTTCCTGCCTCTGTTCTGCCTCAAGTGCCCTGTCCATTATTCCACGCAGCGTGTGCTCCAACAGGTGGACAAGAGGTACAGTGTCACTGATGCATGCACTGTCACTGCTCACCATCCTCGTGGCCTCCTCAAATGGTGCCAGGACAGTGCATGCATCCCTGATCATGCCCCACTGGCGTGGAGAAAAAAAACCAAGCTCCCCTGACCCTGTCCTGGTGCCGTAGTCGCACAGGTACTCATTGATGGCCCTCTGCTGCGTGTGCAGCAGCTGCAGCATGGCCAACGTTGAGTTCCACCTGGTGGGCATGTCACATATAAGGCGGTTCTTGGGCAGGTTCAACTCCTTTTGCAGCTCAGCCAGGCGAGCACTGGCATTATAAGATCTGCGGAAATGCACACAGACTTTCCTGGCCTGCCTCAGGACATCCTGTAAGCCCGGGTACCTGCCCAAGAACCGCTGCACCACCAGGTTAAGGACGTGAGCCACACAGGGCACATGGGTCAGTTGTCCCTGTCGGAGGACGGAGAGGAGGTTGGTGCCATTGTCGCAAACCACCATTCCTGGCTTAAGCTGGCGTGGCGTCAACCACCTCTCGGCCTGGCCCTGCAGAGCAGACAGGACCTCTGCCCCAGTGTGGCTTCTGTCCCCCAAACACACCAGCGCAAGCACGGCATGGCATCTTTTTGCCTGCGTACTTGCGTAGCCCCTTGAACGGCTACGGAGCACCGCTGGTTCAGAGGACAAAGCACAGGAAGAGGCCATGGAGGAAGAAGAAGAGGAGGGGGTGGAGGAGAGAGGTGTGTCACAACCAGTAGTAGCATTTTGGAGGCGTGGCGGTGGAACAACCTCCAACACTACTGCACCTTGTCCTGCATCCTTCCCAGCTGCCAAAAGAGTGACCCAATGGGCCGTGAAAGAAAGGTAACGTCCCTGTCCATGCCTGCTGGACCATGAGTCAGCGGTAATATGCACCTTACCGCTGACCGCCCTGTCCAGCGAGGCCAAGACATTGCCTTCCACATGCCGGTAGAGAGCCGGAATAGCCTTCCGTGAGAAAAAGTGGCGTTTGGGAACCTGCCACTGAGGAACCGCACATTGCACAAACTCACGGAAGGGGGCCGAGTCTACCAACTGAAAAGGCAGCAGTTGAAGCGCTAGCAATTTAGCCAAGCTAGCATTCAACCGCTGGGCATGTGGATGGCTGGGAGTGAACTTCTTTCGACGGTCCAGCAGCTAGGGCAGGGAAATTTGCCTGCTAGAATCGGACGTCGGTGTACTGCTAGCAGAGTGGCCGCAAGTACTTGGCTGTGACACACCTAATTCTACACCTTCATTCCTCTCAGTGCATGTTTCAGAGAGGACTGAAGTTATAGTGGGGTTGGAGATCCCAGCTGATGCGGTGCAAGTAGAGGTCCGCTTTGTTCTTTGGTGTGGGTCTTTGAGGTAGGCTTGCCAACGAGCTGCATGGCAGGTCAACATATGTCTGGTCAGGCATGTGGTACCCAAGCGGCTGATGTTTTGGCCACGCGATATACGCTTGAGACATATGTTGCAAACAGCAGCTGTGCGATCTGATGCACTAGCCTCAAAAAAGGCCCACACCAAAGAACTTTTTGAATGACGGGCAGAGGCAGCGCCCTGCACAGGCGGAGCTCTGCGGTGTGATTCCGTCGGTGTACTGCCCTTACGCTGGCCACCAAAGGGCATCCTGCCTCGTTGGAGATGTGCCTCCTCCTCATCCTCCTCCTCCTCCTCTCTCCTATTAGGCACCCACGTGGAGTCAGTGACCTCATCATCCCCTCCCTCCTCATCACTGGAGCCAATCTGGCAGTATGCTGCAGCTGCTGGAACATGACTGCCAGATTGGTGTCCTTCTTGAGCATCCCCTCTGTCTGCTCTCACGCTACTGCCTTCCTGTAGCTGGGTTTCATCATCAGACCCTTCGAAACGCTGGGCATCCTCCTGGAGCATGTACCCAACACTGTGCTCAAACAGTTCGGGGGACTCCTCAGGAGGAGGACATGGTGGGTCTAGGGAAGGAGTGACTGATGATGAGTCTGACATTGATACCAGGGAAGAGGACGCTTTGGCAGCTGCTTTGCCAGTACCCTGAGCCTGGGTGAGAGAGGATGAGGAGGAGGAGGAGGGCTTGGTCATCCACTCTACCAAATCTTCGGCATGATGTGGCTCAACATGTCCAGCTGCCGAAAAGAAGGACAAGCGTGTCCCATGGCCATGTGCTGATGACAATGCACCGCGTCCACGACCAGCACTGTTGCCCCCAGACACAGAGCCTGCTTGCCCTCTTTTATTGCCTCCTGACTGTCTGCCTCTCCTTGTTTGCCTTCCAGACATTCTAATAGATGGCCTGCAGGGAGATGGGAAAAAAGCAATAAGGGCTACCTTCAGGTGTCCTTCTCTGTCCCTTTACTTAAGGATTTCTAAATATGGTTGAGGATGATTGCTTTCGCACAGAATAGCACAACGACAATTTCCCTGACTGTCCAAAAAACAAGGATTTCAAAGATGGTTGATGAGGAATGCTTTAGCACAGTATAGCACAAGGAGAATTTCCCTCACTGTCCTTTCCTGTCCCTAGAAACAAGGATTAGCACAGTGAAAGAAACTGACACTCTCCCTACCTATAGTTTTCTGTCCCTAGAAAAAATGTTTTTTTAAAGATGGTTGATGATCAATGCTTTATCACAGTATAGCACAAGGAGAATTTCCCTCACTGTCCTTCCCTGTCCCTAGAAACAAGGATTATCACAGTGAAAGAAACTGACACTCTCCCTACCTATAGTTTTCTGTCCCTAGAAAAAATGTTTTTTTAAAGATGGTTGATGATCAATGCTTTAGCACACTATAGCACAAGGAGAATTTCCCTCACTGTCCTTCCCTGTCCCTAGAAACAAGGATTATCACAGTGAAAGAAACTGACACTCTCCCTACCTATAGTTTTCTGTCCCTAGAAAAAATGTTTTTTTAAAGATGGTTGATGATCAATGCTTTAGCACAGTATAGCACAAGGAGAATTTCCCTCACTGTCCTTCCCTGTCCCTAGAAACAAGGATTATCACAGTGAAAGAAACTGACACTCTCCCTACCTATAGTTTTCTGTCCCTAGAAAAAATGTTTTTTTAAAGATGGTTGATGATCAATGCTTTAGCACACTATAGCACAAGGAGAATTTCCCTCACTGTCCTTCCCTGTCCCTAGAAACAAGGATTAGCACAGTGAAAGAAACTGACACTCTCCCTACCTATAGTTTTCTGTCCCTAGAAAAAATGTTTTTTTAAAGATGGTTGATGATCAATGCTTTAGCACAGTATAGCACAAGGAGAATTTCCCTCACTGTCCTTCCCTGTCCCTAGAAACAAGGATTATCACAGTGAAAGAAACTGACACTCTCCCTACCTATAGTTTTCTGTCCCTAGAAAAAATGTTTTTTTAAAGATGGTTGATGATCAATGCTTTAGCACAGTATAGCACAAGGAGAATTTCCCTCACTGTCCTTCCCTGTCCCTAGAAACAAGGATTAGCACAGTGAAAGAAACTGACACTCTCCCTACCTATAGTTTTCTGTCCCTAGAAAAAATGTTTTTTTAAAGATGGTTGATGATCAATGCTTTAGCACACTATAGCACAAGGAGAATTTCCCTCACTGTCCTTCCCTGTCCCTAGAAACAAGGATTAGCACAGTGAAAGAAACTGACACTCTCCCTACCTATAGTTTTCTGTCCCTAGAAAAAATGTTTTTTTAAAGATGGTTGATGATCAATGCTTTAGCACAGTATAGCACAAGGAGAATTTCCCTCACTGTCCTTCCCTGTCCCTAGAAACAAGGATTATCACAGTGAAAGAAACTGACACTCTCCCTACCTATAGTTTTCTGTCCCTAGAAAAAATGTTTTTTTAAAGATGGTTGATGATCAATGCTTTAGCACAGTATAGCACAAGGAGAATTTCCCTCACTGTCCTTCCCTGTCCCTAGAAACAAGGATTAGCACAGTGAAAGAAACTGACACTCTCCCTACCTATAGTTTTCTGTCCCTAGAAAAAATGTTTTTTTAAAGATGGTTGATGATCAATGCTTTAGCACAGTATAGCACAAGGAGAATTTCCCTCACTGTCCTTCCCTGTCCCTAGAAACAAGGATTAGCACAGTGAAAGAAACTGACACTCTCCCTACCTATAGTTTTCTGTCCCTAGAAAAAATGTTTTTTTAAAGATGGTTGATGATCAATGCTTTAGCACAGTATAGCACAAGGAGAATTTCCCTCACTGTCCTTCCCTGTCCCTAGAAACAAGGATTAGCACAGTGAAAGAAACTGACACTCTCCCTACCTATAGTTTTCTGTCCCTAGAAAAAATGTTTTTTTAAAGATGGTTGATGATCAATGCTTTAGCACACTATAGCACAAGGAGAATTTCCCTCACTGTCCTTCCCTGTCCCTAGAAACAAGGATTATCACAGTGAAAGAAACTGACACTCTCCCTACCTATAGTTTTCTGTCCCTAGAAAAAATGTTTTTTTAAAGATGGTTGATGATCAATGCTTTAGCACACTATAGCACAAGGAGAATTTCCCTCACTGTCCTTCCCTGTCCCTAGAAACAAGGATTAGCACAGTGAAAGAAACTGACACTCTCCCTACCTATAGTTTTCTGTCCCTAGAATTTTTTTTTTTTTAAAGATGGTTGATGATCAATGCTTTAGCACAGTATAGCACAAGGAGAATTTCCCTCACTGTCCTTCCCTGTCCCTAGAAACAAGGATTATCACAGTGAAAGAAACTGACTCTCTCCCTACCTATAGTTTTCTGTCCCTAGAAAAAATGTTTTTTTAAAGATGGTTGATGATCAATGCTTTAGCACACTATAGCACAAGGATAATTTCCCTCACTGTCCTTCCCTGTCCCTAGAAACAAGGATTATCACAGTGAAAGAAACTGACACTCTCCCTACCTATAGTTTTCTGTCCCTAGAAAAAATGTTTTTTTAAAGATGGTTGATGATCAATGCTTTAGCACAGTATAGCACAAGGAGAATTTCCCTCACTGTCCTTCCCTGTCCCTAGAAACAAGGATTATCACAGTGAAAGAAACTGACACTCTCCCTACCTATAGTTTTCTGTCCCTAGAAAAAATGTTTTTTTAAAGATGGTTGATGATCAATGCTTTAGCACACTATAGCACAAGGAGAATTTCCCTCACTGTCCTTCCCTGTCCCTAGAAACAAGGATTAGCACAGTGAAAGAAACTGACACTCTCCCTACCTATAGTTTTCTGTCCCTAGAAAAAATGTTTTTTTAAAGATGGTTGATGATCAATGCTTTAGCACAGTATAGCACAAGGAGAATTTCCCTCACTGTCCTTCCCTGTCCCTAGAAACAAGGATTATCACAGTGAAAGAAACTGACACTCTCCCTACCTATAGTTTTCTGTCCCTAGAAAAAATGTTTTTTTAAAGATGGTTGATGATCAATGCTTTAGCAAACTATAGCACAAGGAGAATTTCCCTCACTGTCCTTCCCTGTCCCTAGAAACAAGGATTAGCACAGTGAAAGAAACTGACACTCTCCCTACCTATAGTTTTCTGTCCCTAGAAAAAATGTTTTTTTAAAGATGGTTGATGATCAATGCTTTAGCACACTATAGCACAAGGAGAATTTCCCTCACTGTCCTTCCCTGTCCCTAGAAACAAGGATTAGCACAGTGAAAGAAACTGACACTCTCCCTACCTATAGTTTTCTGTCCCTAGAAAAAATGTTTTTTTAAAGATGGTTGATGATCAATGCTTTAGCACACTATAGCACAAGGAGAATTTCCCTCACTGTCCTTCCCTGTCCCTAGAAACAAGGATTAGCACAGTGAAAGAAACTGACACTCTCCCTACCTATAGTTTTCTGCCCCTAGAAAAAATGTTTTTTTAAAGATGGTTGATGATCAATGCTTTAGCACACTATAGCACAAGGAGAATTTCCCTCACTGTCCTTCCCTGTCCCTAGAAACAAGGATTAGCACAGTAAAACACACTGACACTCTCCCTACCTATAGTTTTCTGTCCCTAGAAAAAATATTTTTTTAAAGATGGTTGATGATCAATGCTTTAGCACACTATAGCACAAGGAGAATTTCCCTCACTGTCCTTCCCTGTCCCTAGAAACAAGGATTAGCACAGTGAAATAAACTGACACTCTCCCTACCTATAGTTTTCTGTCCCTAGAAAAAATATTTTTTTAAAGATGGTTGATGATCAATGCTTTAGCACACTATAGCACAAGGAGAATTTCCCTCACTGTCCTTCCCTGTCCCTAGAAACAAGGATTAGCACAGTAAAACACACTGACACTCTCCCTACCTATAGTTTTCTGTCCCTAGAAAAAATGTTTTTTTAAAGATGGTTGATGATCAATGCTTTAGCACACTATAGCACAAGGAGAATTTCCCTCACTGTCCTTCCCTGTCCCTAGAAACAAGGATTAGCACAGTGAAAGAAACTGACACTCTCCCTACCTATAGTTTTCTGTCCCTAGAAAAAATGTTTTTTTAAAGATGGTTGATGATCAATGCTTTAGCACAGTATAGCACAAGGAGAATTTCCCTCACTGTCCTTCCCTGTCCCTAGAAACAAGGATTATCACAGTGAAAGAAACTGACACTCTCCCTACCTATAGTTTTCTGTCCCTAGAAAAAATGTTTTTTTAAAGATGGTTGATGATCAATGCTTTAGCACAGTATAGCACAAGGAGAATTTCCCTCACTGTCCTTCCCTGTCCCTAGAAACAAGGATTATCACAGTGAAAGAAACTGACACTCTCCCTACCTATAGTTTTCTGTCCCTAGAAAAAATGTTTTTTTAAAGATGGTTGATGATCAATGCTTTAGCACACTATAGCACAAGGAGAATTTCCCTCACTGTCCTTCCCTGTCCCTAGAAACAAGGATTATCACAGTGAAAGAAACTGACACTCTCCCTACCTATAGTTTTCTGTCCCTAGAAAAAATGTTTTTTTAAAGATGGTTGATGATCAATGCTTTAGCACAGTATAGCACAAGGAGAATTTCCCTCACTGTCCTTCCCTGTCCCTAGAAACAAGGATTATCACAGTGAAAGAAACTGACACTCTCCCTACCTATAGTTTTCTGTCCCTAGAAAAAATGTTTTTTTAAAGATGGTTGATGATCAATGCTTTAGCACACTATAGCACAAGGAGAATTTCCCTCACTGTCCTTCCCTGTCCCTAGAAACAAGGATTAGCACAGTGAAAGAAACTGACACTCTCCCTACCTATAGTTTTCTGTCCCTAGAAAAAATGTTTTTTTAAAGATGGTTGATGATCAATGCTTTAGCACAGTATAGCACAAGGAGAATTTCCCTCACTGTCCTTCCCTGTCCCTAGAAACAAGGATTATCACAGTGAAAGAAACTGACACTCTCCCTACCTATAGTTTTCTGTCCCTAGAAAAAATGTTTTTTTAAAGATGGTTGATGATCAATGCTTTAGCACACTATAGCACAAGGAGAATTTCCCTCACTGTCCTTCCCTGTCCCTAGAAACAAGGATTAGCACAGTGAAAGAAACTGACACTCTCCCTACTGTGACAGCAGGAAGGTAAAGTCACCTGGTTGCATCCAGGGGGGTAGATATATTTCTCCCAGATTCAGGCTTTATGCCGACTTATACAACTAGGAAGTTGATGAAGCCCAGCTGAGGCTAGTGGGCTCATGAATGACTCATACCTCTAGGGAGAGTGCTGGGCGTCGTGAGGCAGGGAGTTGATGAGACCAGCTGAAGCCTGTCAGTTCGTTTAAGGCCTCTATAAAAACTCCCAGATTCATTAGGTGTTAGCTCATGCCTGGACCCAGACCTGTGTGGACTGTCTAGGGAGAGTGAACCCCTGTGCGGTGAGAAAAAGCCTGTGTGGCTATTTGCTTGGACATTTAAAACCAGGGACTTAGGGACTAGGACAGCACTAGGCTGATCCCAGTTGTTAGTTAGGAAACCTGTATGTTTAGTCAGAGGTCAACTTGACCAGGATTTATTTTGGTTATGTTTCTTTTGCTTTGCTGTGTTTTGTCACTGTAAATAGAAAATAAACCGCACCTTTTTTGATTTTGAAAACCACAACCTCCGTTTGCTGGGCCTGTTTTGTGTGGGGAGCCCATCCCGGGGGTCACACACACCCGCTGCCGAGCTAACCCCCTCACAGTTGGTGGAGAACCAGTGGCAGTTTTTTTTAAGCCAGCATGGAGGAGATACTGAAACAGCTGGCTCTAGCAAATGCCAATCAACAGCAGACAAATGCAGGTTTGCAAAGGAGCCTTGCAGCCCAGCAGCAAGCTCATCAACAAGCCCAGCAGCAATCTGAGGCCCGCTTCATAGACCTGTTACAGAAGCAAGAGCAGAGACTACAACAAATGGAAGCAGTAATGCAGCAACGTCCGCAGACCAGTGAGGAAAGCCGTCCCACTAATACCGCGTCCTTTGGGGTGAGTCGTTTATTGACAAAAATGACTGGAGAGGATGATCCAGAGGTATTTTTGACCACATTTGAAAGGACTGCTGAAAGAGAAAAGTGGCCTGAGGAGCAGTGGGCTGGACTGGTGGCTCCTCTGTTAACTGGTGAATCGCAGAAGGCTTACTATGACCTAGAGCCTGACCAAGCAAAAGACTATGTGATGCTAAAAGCTGAAATATTGGCAAGGCTGGGTGTCACCCTGGCTGTCCGGGCTCAGCGTGTGCATAACTGGACTTTCCAGCTTGGAAAACCCCCCAGGTCTCAAATGTATGATCTCATTCACCTGAGCAGGAAGTGGCTACAGCCAGAGACTTTGTCCGCACCAGAGATTGTGGAACGTGTTGTAATGGATCGGTTTTTGAGAGCTCTTCCTACTGCCATCCAAAAGTGGGTAAGCCATGGAGACCCAGAGACGGCCGGTGGTCTTGTGGATTGTGTAGAGAAATACTTGGCTACAGAGAACCTGACGGCCTCTTCCAGAGACTCTCGGACTTTCCACCCTAAGACCAGACCATCCCCAGGGGCGGATAAGAGGATTCCAAGGGGTGAGGGTGGAGAGAGTGAGAGGGTGGGAGCTCTACCCAAAGTTTGGCGAGAACAGCCTGGGAAGTCAGGGGCTCAAGAGGCAGCCAAATGGATTGTTTGCTACCGCTGCCGGCAAGCGGGACATATTGCAGCAAATTGCCCGGTTGTGGAGGAACCCATGCAATGTGACTTTCTGATGGACAGACGTCAGTCGCTGTGTGCGACAGTCGCATGCACTGCCATTCGGGGAACTGAGAAACATTTATGCAAAATGTGTATTAATGGTAGAAATGTTGTGGTATTACTGGATTCAGGTAGCCTTGTGACCCTGATAAAGGCTGAATTAGTTAAAACAGAGGTCTCTGGGAATAGCAAGGTAGCTGTTATTTGTGTGCATGGGGACACCCGAGAGTATCCAGTGACTACAGTGTGTTTCGAGACCCCCAAAGGTACCCTCTCTCATCCAGTGGGGTTAGTATCTCAATTACCGCATGATGCCATTGTGGGAAGGGATTTTCCGAAGTTCTGGGAACTGTGGGATGATCCTGAGCCCCCCACTGGTGCCCCTATGTACCAGGAATGTGATAGCCAGAACTCCTCTGAGAGTGGTGAGGACTCTCCAGAATTTCCCTTGTCAGTATTTGCAGGGGAGACTCAAGAAACTGGAGAGGAGCCCACCTCCTCAGACGAAAACCTACCGTCTGTGGAGTTTTCTGATCTGGAGGTTCACAGGGAAAATTTTGCCACAGAACAGTTAAAAGACCCCGCCCTAATAAAGGCACGGGAAAACGTAGTGGAAATAGATGGCGAGTTAGTGAACCCAGATAATACCTGCACTTACCCATACTTCAGCGTAGAGAAGGACCTACTGTATCGGGTGGCAAAAAGGGCAGAAGAAACCGTTGAGCAGCTTGTGGTGCCCAAACCTTACAGGAAGTTGGTGTTGGAGTTGGCCCATGGGCACATTCTTGGAGGTCATCTGGGGACAGAGAAAACCCGAGAGAGGGTATTACAGAGATTCTATTGGCCTGGGGTGATGAAGGACATAGAAAATTATTGTTCCTCCTGCCCTGTGTGTCAGAGGTCGGCCCCGATGCCACATTTCCGTAGCCCGCTGGTCCCTCTACCCATCATTGAGGTCCCGTTTGAGAGAATCGCAATGGATTTGGTAGGTCCTATAATCAAGTCCGCTAGGGGGCACCAGTACATATTGGTTATAATGGACTATGCCACCCGTTATCCAGAAGCGATCCCTCTCAGAAATACCTCGGCCAAAACCATAGCCAAAGAGCTATCTCTTGTTTTTAGCCGGGTGGGTATTTGTAAAGAACTGCTTACGGACCAAGGTACACCCTTTATGTCCCGGGTTATGAAAGAGCTGTGTAAATTGCTCAAAGTGACGCAATTGCGTACATCTGTGTATCACCCCCAAACCGATGGGCTGGTTGAAAGATTCAACAAAACCCTAAAACAAATGTTGAAGAAAGTGGTGGATAGAGATGGAAAGGATTGGGACTGTCTACTTCCTTATTTGATGTTTGCTATTAGGGAGGTGCCCCAATCCTCTACGGGATTCTCCCCCTTTGAGTTACTGTATGGGAGACACCCAAGAGGGCTGTTGGATATTGCCAAGGAAACTTGGGAAAGTGAGAGTTCTCCCCACAGGAGTGTGATTGAGCATGTCGCCCTGATGCAAGATCGAATTGCACAGGTAATGCCCATCGTGAAGGAACATTTGGCCCAAGCGCAGTTGGCACAGCAGAGAGTGTACAACCGTGGAGCAAAGACCCGTACCTTTTCCCCGGGGGATAGGATATTGGTACTTGTCCCTACGGTTGAAAGTAAATTCCTTGCCAAATGGCAAGGCCCCTACGAGATAATGGAAAAAGTGAGCGAAGTGAATTACAAGGTCAGACAACCAGGAAGGCGAAAGCCCGAACAGATATATCACGTTAATCTGTTGAAAGCCTGGAGGGATAGAGAGTCCCTAGTCGCAGAAACTTGGTCACCAGCTCAAACTGGTTGCGTGATTCCGGAGGTTGGAATAGCAGCCACCTTGTCACAACCCCAACAACAGGAGGTTAAGGAGTTTGTGCTTCGCAACAAGGAGGTGTTCTCTGAGCTGCCGGGACAAACATCTGGGGTAGAGCATGATATTATTACCCCGCCCAGTGAAAGGGTGAAGTTAAAACCCTATCGGATCCCAGAGGCCCGACGGGAGGCAATACGGGAGGAAGTACAGAAAATGCTGAACTTAGGGGTGATAGAGGAGTCCCAAAGTGATTGGTCTAGTCCCATTGTGTTGGTGCCTAAACCGGATGGGAGCTGGCGATTTTGTAACGATTTTCGTCAGTTGAACAAAGTTACAAAATTTGACACCTACCCCATGCCACGTATAGATGAGTTGATCGACCGGCTGGGAACAGCCCGATACATGACGACTCTTGACCTCACAAAAGGGTATTGGCAAATTCCCCTGGCCAAGTCGGCCAAAGAGAAAACCGCATTTGTAACCCCAGACGGGGCGTTCCAATATAAGAGAATGCCGTTCGGGTTACAGAATGCGCCGGCCACATTCCAGCGGAAAATGGACCAGATACTGAGGCCCCATCGGAAGTATGCTGCGGCTTACCTGGATGACGTAATTGTCCATAGCACAGATTGGGCCTCACATCTGCCAAAAGTGCAAGCAGTCCTAGACTCTATCCGGGAAGCGGGGTTTACGGCTAACCCCAAGAAGTGTACCATTGGGCAGGAGGAGGCCAAATATCTTGGGTACACCATTGGCAGGGGAGTAATAAAACCCCAACTCAACAAAGTCGAGGCCATCCAGAGTTGGCCACGTCCCAACAGCAAGAAGCAGGTACGAGCCTTTCTGGGAATCGCGGGTTATTATCGGCGCTTCATTCCCCACTTTGCTTCTAAGGCTGTGCCCCTAACCAACCTGACGAAAGGGAAAGGGTCGGTCATGATTAAATGGACCCCCGAGGCTGAGGCAGCATTCCAATTCTTGAAACAAGCCTTATGTAGCCAGCCAGTGTTGTACTCACCCGACTTCTCTAAAGACTTTGTCGTACAAAGTGATGCGTCAGATGTGGGGTTAGGAGCAGTATTGTCCCAGGTCTGGAACGGGGAAGAGCACCCAGTCATTTACCTCAGCAGGAAGTTGAAGTCCCATGAGGTAAATTACGCCACGGTTGAAAAGGAGTGTTTAGCGGTGAAGTGGGCTCTAGATTCCCTTCGGTACTATCTGCTAGGTAGGCACTTTGACATGGTTACGGATCACGCTCCGTTAAAGTGGATGGCTCAAAACAAGGAGACAAATAGAAGAGTGAATAGGTGGTTCCTGGCCCTACAGGAATTCAACTTCACAGTAAAGCATCGCCCTGGCGTTCAAATGGGGAATGTGGATGCTTTGTCTCGAGTACATGAATGCCTGATTGCTGGTGTTCCAACCCCAAGGTTAAAACAAGAGGGGGGGGTATGTGACAGCAGGAAGGTAAAGTCACCTGGTTGCATCCAGGGGGGTAGATATATTTCTCCCAGATTCAGGCTTTATGCCGACTTATACAACTAGGAAGTTGATGAAGCCCAGCTGAGGCTAGTGGGCTCATGAATGACTCATACCTCTAGGGAGAGTGCTGGGCGTCGTGAGGCAGGGAGTTGATGAGACCAGCTGAAGCCTGTCAGTTCGTTTAAGGCCTCTATAAAAACTCCCAGATTCATTAGGTGTTAGCTCATGCCTGGACCCAGACCTGTGTGGACTGTCTAGGGAGAGTGAACCCCTGTGCGGTGAGAAAAAGCCTGTGTGGCTATTTGCTTGGACATTTAAAACCAGGGACTTAGGGACTAGGACAGCACTAGGCTGATCCCAGTTGTTAGTTAGGAAACCTGTATGTTTAGTCAGAGGTCAACTTGACCAGGATTTATTTTGGTTATGTTTCTTTTGCTTTGCTGTGTTTTGTCACTGTAAATAGAAAATAAACCGCACCTTTTTTGATTTTGAAAACCACAACCTCCGTTTGCTGGGCCTGTTTTGTGTGGGGAGCCCATCCCGGGGGTCACACACACCCGCTGCCGAGCTAACCCCCTCACACTACCTATAGTTTTCTGTCCCTAGAAAAAATGTTTTTTTAAAGATGGTTGATGATCAATGCTTTAGCACACTATAGCACAAGGAGAATTTCCCTCACTGTCCTTCCCTGTCCCTAGAAACAAGGATTAGCACAGTGAAAGAAACTGACACTCTCCCTACCTATAGTTTTCTGCCCCTAGAAAAAATGTTTTTTTAAAGATGGTTGATGATCAATGCTTTAGCACACTATAGCACAAGGAGAATTTCCCTCACTGTCCTTCCCTGTCCCTAGAAACAAGGATTAGCACAGTAAAACACACTGACACTCTCCCTACCTATAGTTTTCTGTCCCTAGAAAAAATATTTTTTTAAAGATGGTTGATGATCAATGCTTTAGCACACTATAGCACAAGGAGAATTTCCCTCACTGTCCTTCCCTGTCCCTAGAAACAAGGATTAGCACGGTGAAATAAACTGACACTCTCCCTACCTATAGTTTTCTGTCCCTAGAAAAAATATTTTTTTAAAGATGGTTGATGATCAATGCTTTAGCACACTATAGCACAAGGAGAATTTCCCTCACTGTCCTTCCCTGTCCCTAGAAACAAGGATTAGCACAGTAAAACACACTGACACTCTCCCTACCTATAGTTTTCTGTCCCTAGAAAAAATATTTTTTTAAAGATGGTTGATGATCAATGCTTTAGCACACTATAGCACAAGGAGAATTTCCCTCACTGTCCTTCCCTGTCCCTAGAAACAAGGATTAGCACAGTGAAAGAAACTGACACTCTCCCTACCTATAGTTTTCTGTCCCTAGAAAAAATGTTTTTTTAAAGATGGTTGATGATCAATGCTTTAGCACAGTATAGCACAAGGAGAATTTCCCTCACTGTCCTTCCCTGTCCCTAGAAACAAGGATTATCACAGTGAAAGAAACTGACACTCTCCCTACCTATAGTTTTCTGTCCCTAGAAAAAATGTTTTTTTAAATATTGGTTGATGATCAATGCTTTATCACAGTATAGCACAAGGAGAATTTCCCTCACTGTCCTTCCCTGTCCCTAGAAACAAGGATTATCACAGTGAAAGAAACTGACACTCTCCCTACCTATAGTTTTCTGTCCCTAGAAAAAATGTTTTTTTAAAGATGGTTGATGATCAATGCTTTAGCACACTATAGCACAAGGAGAATTTCCCTCACTGTCCTTCCCTGTCCCTAGAAACAAGGATTATCACAGTGAAAGAAACTGACACTCTCCCTACCTATAGTTTTCTGTCCCTAGAAAAAATGTTTTTTTAAAGATGGTTGATGATCAATGCTTTAGCAAACTATAGCACAAGGAGAATTTCCCTCACTGTCCTTCCCTGTCCCTAGAAACAAGGATTAGCACAGTGAAAGAAACTGACACTCTCCCTACCTATAGTTTTCTGTCCCTAGAAAAAATGTTTTTTTAAAGATGGTTGATGATCAATGCTTTAGCACACTATAGCACAAGGAGAATTTCCCTCACTGTCCTTCCCTGTCCCTAGAAACAAGGATTAGCACAGTGAAAGAAACTGACACTCTCCCTACCTATAGTTTTCTGTCCCTAGAAAAAATGTTTTTTTAAAGATGGTTGATGATCAATGCTTTAGCACACTATAGCACAAGGAGAATTTCCCTCACTGTCCTTCCCTGTCCCTAGAAACAAGGATTAGCACAGTGAAAGAAACTGACACTCTCCCTACCTATAGTTTTCTGTCCCTAGAAAAAATGTTTTTTTAAAGATGGTTGATGATCAATGCTTTAGCAAACTATAGCACAAGGAGAATTTCCCTCACTGTCCTTCCCTGTCCCTAGAAACAAGGATTAGCACAGTGAAAGAAACTGACACTCTCCCTACCTATAGTTTTCTGTCCCTAGAAAAAATGTTTTTTTAAAGATGGTTGATGATCAATGCTTTAGCACACTATAGCACAAGGAGAATTTCCCTCACTGTCCTTCCCTGTCCCTAGAAACAAGGATTAGCACAGTGAAAAAAACTGACACTCTCCCTACCTATAGTTTTCTGTCCCTAGAAAAAATGTTTTTTTAAAGATGGTTGATGATCAATGCTTTAGCACACTATAGCACAAGGAGAATTTCCCTCACTGTCCTTCCCTGTCCCTAGAAACAAGGATTAGCACAGTGAAAGAAACTGACACTCTCCCTACCTATAGTTTTCTGCCCCTAGAAAAAATGTTTTTTTAAAGATGGTTGATGATCAATGCTTTAGCACACTATAGCACAAGGAGAATTTCCCTCACTGTCCTTCCCTGTCCCTAGAAACAAGGATTAGCACAGTAAAACACACTGACACTCTCCCTACCTATAGTTTTCTGTCCCTAGAAAAAATATTTTTTTAAAGATGGTTGATGATCAATGCTTTAGCACACTATAGCACAAGGAGAATTTCCCTCACTGTCCTTCCCTGTCCCTAGAAACAAGGATTAGCACGGTGAAATAAACTGACACTCTCCCTACCTATAGTTTTCTGTCCCTAGAAAAAATATTTTTTTAAAGATGGTTGATGATCAATGCTTTAGCACACTATAGCACAAGGAGAATTTCCCTCACTGTCCTTCCCTGTCCCTAGAAACAAGGATTAGCACAGTAAAACACACTGACACTCTCCCTACCTATAGTTTTCTGTCCCTAGAAAAAATATTTTTTTAAAGATGGTTGATGATCAATGCTTTAGCACACTATAGCACAAGGAGAATTTCCCTCACTGTCCTTCCCTGTCCCTAGAAACAAGGATTAGCACAGTGAAAGAAACTGACACTCTCCCTACCTATAGTTTTCTGTCCCTAGAAAAAATGTTTTTTTAAAGATGGTTGATGATCAATGCTTTAGCACACTATAGCACAAGGAGAATTTCCCTCACTGTCCTTCCCTGTCCCTAGAAACAAGGATTATCACAGTGAAAGAAACTGACACTCTCCCTACCTATAGTTTTCTGTCCCTAGAAAAAATGTTTTTTTAAATATTGGTTGATGATTAATGCTTTAGCACAGTATAGCACAAGGAGAATTTCCCTGACTGTCCAAAAAACAAGGATTTCAAAGATGGTCGATGAGGAATGCTTTAGCACAGTATAGCACAAGGAGAATTTCCCTCACTGTCCTTTCCTGTCCCTAGAAACAAGGATTAGCACAGTGAAAGAAACTGACACTCTCCCTACCTATAGTTTTCTGTCCCTAGAAAAAATGTTTTTTTAAAGATGGTTGATGATCAATGCTTTATCACAGTATAGCACAAGGAGAATTTCCCTCACTGTCCTTCCCTGTCCCTAGAAACAAGGATTATCACAGTGAAAGAAACTGACACTCTCCCTACCTATAGTTTTCTGTCCCTAGAAAAAATGTTTTTTTAAAGATGGTTGATGATCAATGCTTTAGCACACTATAGCACAAGGAGAATTTCCCTCACTGTCCTTCCCTGTCCCTAGAAACAAGGATTATCACAGTGAAAGAAACTGACACTCTCCCTACCTATAGTTTTCTGTCCGTAGAAAAAATGTTTTTTTAAAGATGGTTGATGATCAATGCTTTAGCACAGTATAGCACAAGGAGAATTTCCCTCACTGTCCTTCCCTGTCCCTAGAAACAAGGATTATCACAGTGAAAGAAACTGACACTCTCCCTACCTATAGTTTTCTGTCCCTAGAAAAAATGTTTTTTTAAAGATGGTTGATGATCAATGCTTTAGCACAGTATAGCACAAGGAGAATTTCCCTCACTGTCCTTCCCTGTCCCTAGAAACAAGGATTATCACAGTGAAAGAAACTGACACTCTCCCTACCTATAGTTTTCTGTCCCTAGAAAAAATGTTTTTTTAAAGATGGTTGATGATCAATGCTTTAGCACACTATAGCACAAGGAGAATTTCCCTCACTGTCCTTCCCTGTCCCTAGAAACAAGGATTAGCACAGTGAAAGAAACTGACACTCTTCCTACCTATAGTTTTCTGTCCCTAGAAAAAATGTTTTTTTAAAGATGGTTGATGATCAATGCTTTAGCACAGTATAGCACAAGGAGAATTTCCCTCACTGTCCTTCCCTGTCCCTAGAAACAAGGATTATCACAGTGAAAGAAACTGACACTCTCCCTACCTATAGTTTTCTGTCCCTAGAAAAAATGTTTTTTTAAAGATGGTTGATGATCAATGCTTTAGCACAGTATAGCACAAGGAGAATTTCCCTCACTGTCCTTCCCTGTCCCTAGAAACAAGGATTAGCACAGTGAAAGAAACTGACACTCTCCCTACCTATAGTTTTCTGTCCCTAGAAAAAATGTTTTTTTAAAGATGGTTGATGATCAATGCTTTAGCACACTATAGCACAAGGAGAATTTCCCTCACTGTCCTTCCCTGTCCCTAGAAACAAGGATTAGCACAGTGAAAGAAACTGACACTCTCCCTACCTATAGTTTTCTGTCCCTAGAAAAAATGTTTTTTTAAAGATGGTTGATGATCAATGCTTTAGCACAGTATAGCACAAGGAGAATTTCCCTCACTGTCCTTCCCTGTCCCTAGAAACAAGGATTATCACAGTGAAAGAAACTGACACTCTCCCTACCTATAGTTTTCTGTCCCTAGAAAAAATGTTTTTTTAAAGATGGTTGATGATCAATGCTTTAGCAAACTATAGCACAAGGAGAATTTCCCTCACTGTCCTTCCCTGTCCCTAGAAACAAGGATTAGCACAGTGAAAGAAACTGACACTCTCCCTACCTATAGTTTTCTGTCCCTAGAAAAAATGTTTTTTTAAAGATGGTTGATGATCAATGCTTTAGCACACTATAGCACAAGAAGAATTTCCCTCACTGTCCTTCCCTGTCCCTAGAAACAAGGATTAGCACAGTGAAAGAAACTGACACTCTCCCTACCTATAGTTTTCTGTCCCTAGAAAAAATGTTTTTTTAAAGATGGTTGATGATCAATGCTTTAGCACACTATAGCACAAGGAGAATTTCCCTCACTGTCCTTCCCTGTCCCTAGAAACAAGGATTAGCACAGTGAAAGAAACTGACACTCTCCCTACCTATAGTTTTCTGTCCCTAGAAAAAATGTTTTTTTAAAGATGGTTGATGATCAATGCTTTAGCACACTATAGCACAAGGAGAATTTCCCTCACTGTCCTTCCCTGTCCCTAGAAACAAGGATTAGCACGGTGAAATAAACTGACACTCTCCCTACCTATAGTTTTCTGTCCCTAGAAAAAATATTTTTTTAAAGATGGTTGATGATCAATGCTTTAGCACACTATAGCACAAGGAGAATTTCCCTCACTGTCCTTCCCTGTCCCTAGAAACAAGGATTAGCACAGTAAAACACACTGACACTCTCCCTACCTATAGTTTTCTGTCCCTAGAAAAAATATTTTTTTAAAGATGGTTGATGATCAATGCTTTAGCACACTATAGCACAAGGAGAATTTCCCTCACTGTCCTTCCCTGTCCCTAGAAACAAGGATTAGCACAGTGAAAGAAACTGACACTCTCCCTACCTATAGTTTTCTGTCCCTAGAAAAAATGTTTTTTTAAAGATGGTTGATGATCAATGCTTTAGCACAGTATAGCACAAGGAG
Organism: Rana muscosa; assembly: GCA_029206835.1. Taxonomy (NCBI): domain Eukaryota; kingdom Metazoa; phylum Chordata; class Amphibia; order Anura; family Ranidae; genus Rana; species Rana muscosa. The sequence goes on along the minus strand of CM055116.1, from coordinate 34,950,086 downwards.
AATTTCCCTCACTGTCCTTCCCTGTCCCTAGAAACAAGGATTATCACAGTGAAAGAAACTGACACTCTCCCTACCTATAGTTTTCTGTCCCTAGAAAAAATGTTTTTTAAAATATTGGTTGATGATTAATGCTTTAGCACAGTATAGCACAAGGAGAATTTCCCTGACTGTCCAAAAAACAAGGATTTCAAAGATGGTCGATGAGGAATGCTTTAGCACAGTATAGCACAAGGAGAATTTCCCTCACTGTCCTTTCCTGTCCCTAGAAACAAGGATTAGCACAGTGAAAGAAACTGACACTCTCCCTACCTATAGTTTTCTGTCCCTAGAAAAAATGTTTTTTTAAAGATGGTTGATGATCAATGCTTTATCACAGTATAGCACAAGGAGAATTTCCCTCACTGTCCTTCCCTGTCCCTAGAAACAAGGATTATCACAGTGAAAGAAACTGACACTCTCCCTACCTATAGTTTTCTGTCCCTAGAAAAAATGTTTTTTTAAAGATGGTTGATGATCAATGCTTTAGCACACTATAGCACAAGGAGAATTTCCCTCACTGTCCTTCCCTGTCCCTAGAAACAAGGATTATCACAGTGAAAGAAACTGACACTCTCCCTACCTATAGTTTTCTGTCCCTAGAAAAAATGTTTTTTTAAAGATGGTTGATGATCAATGCTTTAGCAAACTATAGCACAAGGAGAATTTCCCTCACTGTCCTTCCCTGTCCCTAGAAACAAGGATTAGCACAGTGAAAGAAACTGACACTCTCCCTACCTATAGTTTTCTGTCCCTAGAAAAAATGTTTTTTTAAAGATGGTTGATGATCAATGCTTTAGCACACTATAGCACAAGGAGAATTTCCCTCACTGTCCTTCCCTGTCCCTAGAAACAAGGATTAGCACAGTGAAAGAAACTGACACTCTCCCTACCTATAGTTTTCTGTCCCTAGAAAAAATGTTTTTTTAAAGATGGTTGATGATCAATGCTTTAGCACACTATAGCACAAGGAGAATTTCCCTCACTGTCCTTCCCTGTCCCTAGAAACAAGGATTAGCACAGTGAAAGAAACTGACACTCTCCCTACCTATAGTTTTCTGCCCCTAGAAAAAATGTTTTTTTAAAGATGGTTGATGATCAATGCTTTAGCACACTATAGCACAAGGAGAATTTCCCTCACTGTCCTTCCCTGTCCCTAGAAACAAGGATTAGCACAGTAAAACACACTGACACTCTCCCTACCTATAGTTTTCTGTCCCTAGAAAAAATATTTTTTTAAAGATGGTTGATGATCAATGCTTTAGCACACTATAGCACAAGGAGAATTTCCCTCACTGTCCTTCCCTGTCCCTAGAAACAAGGATTAGCACGGTGAAATAAACTGACACTCTCCCTACCTATAGTTTTCTGTCCCTAGAAAAAATATTTTTTTAAAGATGGTTGATGATCAATGCTTTAGCACACTATAGCACAAGGAGAATTTCCCTCACTGTCCTTCCCTGTCCCTAGAAACAAGGATTAGCACAGTAAAACACACTGACACTCTCCCTACCTATAGTTTTCTGTCCCTAGAAAAAATATTTTTTTAAAGATGGTTGATGATCAATGCTTTAGCACACTATAGCACAAGGAGAATTTCCCTCACTGTCCTTCCCTGTCCCTAGAAACAAGGATTAGCACAGTGAAAGAAACTGACACTCTCCCTACCTATAGTTTTCTGTCCCTAGAAAAAATGTTTTTTTAAAGATGGTTGATGATCAATGCTTTAGCACAGTATAGCACAAGGAGAATTTCCCTCACTGTCCTTCCCTGTCCCTAGAAACAAGGATTATCACAGTGAAAGAAACTGACACTCTCCCTACCTATAGTTTTCTGTCCCTAGAAAAAATGTTTTTTTAAATATTGGTTGATGATTAATGCTTTAGCACAGTATAGCACAAGGAGAATTTCCCTGACTGTCCAAAAAACAAGGATTTCAAAGATGGTCGATGAGGAATGCTTTAGCACAGTATAGCACAAGGAGAATTTCCCTCACTGTCCTTTCCTGTCCCTAGAAACAAGGATTAGCACAGTGAAAGAAACTGACACTCTCCCTACCTATAGTTTTCTGTCCCTAGAAAAAATGTTTTTTTAAAGATGGTTGATGATCAATGCTTTATCACAGTATAGCACAAGGAGAATTTCCCTCACTGTCCTTCCCTGTCCCTAGAAACAAGGATTATCACAGTGAAAGAAACTGACACTCTCCCTACCTATAGTTTTCTGTCCCTAGAAAAAATGTTTTTTTAAAGATGGTTGATGATCAATGCTTTAGCACACTATAGCACAAGGAGAATTTCCCTCACTGTCCTTCCCTGTCCCTAGAAACAAGGATTATCACAGTGAAAGAAACTGACACTCTCCCTACCTATAGTTTTCTGTCCGTAGAAAAAATGTTTTTTTAAAGATGGTTGATGATCAATGCTTTAGCACAGTATAGCACAAGGAGAATTTCCCTCACTGTCCTTCCCTGTCCCTAGAAACAAGGATTATCACAGTGAAAGAAACTGACACTCTCCCTACCTATAGTTTTCTGTCCCTAGAAAAAATGTTTTTTTAAAGATGGTTGATGATCAATGCTTTAGCACAGTATAGCACAAGGAGAATTTCCCTCACTGTCCTTCCCTGTCCCTAGAAACAAGGATTATCACAGTGAAAGAAACTGACACTCTCCCTACCTATAGTTTTCTGTCCCTAGAAAAAATGTTTTTTTAAAGATGGTTGATGATCAATGCTTTAGCACACTATAGCACAAGGAGAATTTCCCTCACTGTCCTTCCCTGTCCCTAGAAACAAGGATTAGCACAGTGAAAGAAACTGACACTCTTCCTACCTATAGTTTTCTGTCCCTAGAAAAAATGTTTTTTTAAAGATGGTTGATGATCAATGCTTTAGCACAGTATAGCACAAGGAGAATTTCCCTCACTGTCCTTCCCTGTCCCTAGAAACAAGGATTATCACAGTGAAAGAAACTGACACTCTCCCTACCTATAGTTTTCTGTCCCTAGAAAAAATGTTTTTTTAAAGATGGTTGATGATCAATGCTTTAGCACAGTATAGCACAAGGAGAATTTCCCTCACTGTCCTTCCCTGTCCCTAGAAACAAGGATTAGCACGGTGAAATAAACTGACACTCTCCCTACCTATAGTTTTCTGTCCCTAGAAAAAATATTTTTTTAAAGATGGTTGATGATCAATGCTTTAGCACACTATAGCACAAGGAGAATTTCCCTCACTGTCCTTCCCTGTCCCTAGAAACAAGGATTAGCACAGTAAAACACACTGACACTCTCCCTATCTATAGTTTTCTGTCCCTAGAAAAAATATTTTTTTAAAGATGGTTGATGATCAATGCTTTAGCACACTATAGCACAAGGAGAATTTCCCTCACTGTCCTTCCCTGTCCCTAGAAACAAGGATTAGCACAGTGAAAGAAACTGACACTCTCCCTACCTATAGTTTTCTGTCCCTAGAAAAAATGTTTTTTTAAAGATGGTTGATGATCAATGCTTTAGCACAGTATAGCACAAGGAGAATTTCCCTCACTGTCCTTCCCTGTCCCTAGAAACAAGGATTATCACAGTGAAAGAAACTGACACTCTCCCTACCTATAGTTTTCTGTCCCTAGAAAAAATGTTTTTTTAAATATTGGTTGATGATTAATGCTTTAGCACAGTATAGCACAAGGAGAATTTCCCTGACTGTCCAAAAAACAAGGATTTCAAAGATGGTCGATGAGGAATGCTTTAGCACAGTATAGCACAAGGAGAATTTCCCTCACTGTCCTTTCCTGTCCCTAGAAACAAGGATTAGCACAGTGAAAGAAACTGACACTCTCCCTACCTATAGTTTTCTGTCCCTAGAAAAAATGTTTTTTTAAAGATGGTTGATGATCAATGCTTTATCACAGTATAGCACAAGGAGAATTTCCCTCACTGTCCTTCCCTGTCCCTAGAAACAAGGATTATCACAGTGAAAGAAACTGACACTCTCCCTACCTATAGTTTTCTGTCCCTAGAAAAAATGTTTTTTTAAAGATGGTTGATGATCAATGCTTTAGCACACTATAGCACAAGGAGAATTTCCCTCACTGTCCTTCCCTGTCCCTAGAAACAAGGATTATCACAGTGAAAGAAACTGACACTCTCCCTACCTATAGTTTTCTGTCCGTAGAAAAAATGTTTTTTTAAAGATGGTTGATGATCAATGCTTTAGCACAGTATAGCACAAGGAGAATTTCCCTCACTGTCCTTCCCTGTCCCTAGAAACAAGGATTATCACAGTGAAAGAAACTGACACTCTCCCTACCTATAGTTTTCTGTCCCTAGAAAAAATGTTTTTTTAAAGATGGTTGATGATCAATGCTTTAGCACAGTATAGCACAAGGAGAATTTCCCTCACTGTCCTTCCCTGTCCCTAGAAACAAGGATTATCACAGTGAAAGAAACTGACACTCTCCCTACCTATAGTTTTCTGTCCCTAGAAAAAATGTTTTTTTAAAGATGGTTGATGATCAATGCTTTAGCACACTATAGCACAAGGAGAATTTCCCTCACTGTCCTTCCCTGTCCCTAGAAACAAGGATTAGCACAGTGAAAGAAACTGACACTCTTCCTACCTATAGTTTTCTGTCCCTAGAAAAAATGTTTTTTTAAAGATGGTTGATGATCAATGCTTTAGCACAGTATAGCACAAGGAGAATTTCCCTCACTGTCCTTCCCTGTCCCTAGAAACAAGGATTATCACAGTGAAAGAAACTGACACTCTCCCTACCTATAGTTTTCTGTCCCTAGAAAAAATGTTTTTTTAAAGATGGTTGATGATCAATGCTTTAGCACAGTATAGCACAAGGAGAATTTCCCTCACTGTCCTTCCCTGTCCCTAGAAACAAGGATTATCACAGTGAAAGAAACTGACACTCTCCCTACCTATAGTTTTCTGTCCCTAGAAAAAATGTTTTTTTAAATATTGGTTGATGATTAATGCTTTAGCACAGTATAGCACAAGGAGAATTTCCCTGACTGTCCAAAAAACAAGGATTTCAAAGATGGTCGATGAGGAATGCTTTAGCACAGTATAGCACAAGGAGAATTTCCCTCACTGTCCTTTCCTGTCCCTAGAAACAAGGATTAGCACAGTGAAAGAAACTGACACTCTCCCTACCTATAGTTTTCTGTCCCTAGAAAAAATGTTTTTTTAAAGATGGTTGATGATCAATGCTTTATCACAGTATAGCACAAGGAGAATTTCCCTCACTGTCCTTCCCTGTCCCTAGAAACAAGGATTATCACAGTGAAAGAAACTGACACTCTCCCTACCTATAGTTTTCTGTCCCTAGAAAAAATGTTTTTTTAAAGATGGTTGATGATCAATGCTTTAGCACACTATAGCACAAGGAGAATTTCCCTCACTGTCCTTCCCTGTCCCTAGAAACAAGGATTATCACAGTGAAAGAAACTGACACTCTCCCTACCTATAGTTTTCTGTCCCTAGAAAAAATGTTTTTTTAAAGATGGTTGATGATCAATGCTTTAGCAAACTATAGCACAAGGAGAATTTCCCTCACTGTCCTTCCCTGTCCCTAGAAACAAGGATTAGCACAGTGAAAGAAACTGACACTCTCCCTACCTATAGTTTTCTGTCCCTAGAAAAAATGTTTTTTTAAAGATGGTTGATGATCAATGCTTTAGCACACTATAGCACAAGGAGAATTTCCCTCACTGTCCTTCCCTGTCCCTAGAAACAAGGATTAGCACAGTGAAAGAAACTGACACTCTCCCTACCTATAGTTTTCTGTCCCTAGAAAAAATGTTTTTTTAAAGATGGTTGATGATCAATGCTTTAGCACACTATAGCACAAGGAGAATTTCCCTCACTGTCCTTCCCTGTCCCTAGAAACAAGGATTAGCACAGTGAAAGAAACTGACACTCTCCCTACCTATAGTTTTCTGCCCCTAGAAAAAATGTTTTTTTAAAGATGGTTGATGATCAATGCTTTAGCACACTATAGCACAAGGAGAATTTCCCTCACTGTCCTTCCCTGTCCCTAGAAACAAGGATTAGCACAGTAAAACACACTGACACTCTCCCTACCTATAGTTTTCTGTCCCTAGAAAAAATATTTTTTTAAAGATGGTTGATGATCAATGCTTTAGCACACTATAGCACAAGGAGAATTTCCCTCACTGTCCTTCCCTGTCCCTAGAAACAAGGATTAGCACGGTGAAATAAACTGACACTCTCCCTACCTATAGTTTTCTGTCCCTAGAAAAAATATTTTTTTAAAGATGGTTGATGATCAATGCTTTAGCACACTATAGCACAAGGAGAATTTCCCTCACTGTCCTTCCCTGTCCCTAGAAACAAGGATTAGCACAGTAAAACACACTGACACTCTCCCTACCTATAGTTTTCTGTCCCTAGAAAAAATATTTTTTTAAAGATGGTTGATGATCAATGCTTTAGCACACTATAGCACAAGGAGAATTTCCCTCACTGTCCTTCCCTGTCCCTAGAAACAAGGATTAGCACAGTGAAAGAAACTGACACTCTCCCTACCTATAGTTTTCTGTCCCTAGAAAAAATGTTTTTTTAAAGATGGTTGATGATCAATGCTTTAGCACAGTATAGCACAAGGAGAATTTCCCTCACTGTCCTTCCCTGTCCCTAGAAACAAGGATTATCACAGTGAAAGAAACTGACACTCTCCCTACCTATAGTTTTCTGTCCCTAGAAAAAATGTTTTTTTAAATATTGGTTGATGATTAATGCTTTAGCACAGTATAGCACAAGGAGAATTTCCCTGACTGTCCAAAAAACAAGGATTTCAAAGATGGTCGATGAGGAATGCTTTAGCACAGTATAGCACAAGGAGAATTTCCCTCACTGTCCTTTCCTGTCCCTAGAAACAAGGATTAGCACAGTGAAAGAAACTGACACTCTCCCTACCTATAGTTTTCTGTCCCTAGAAAAAATGTTTTTTTAAAGATGGTTGATGATCAATGCTTTATCACAGTATAGCACAAGGAGAATTTCCCTCACTGTCCTTCCCTGTCCCTAGAAACAAGGATTATCACAGTGAAAGAAACTGACACTCTCCCTACCTATAGTTTTCTGTCCCTAGAAAAAATGTTTTTTTAAAGATGGTTGATGATCAATGCTTTAGCACACTATAGCACAAGGAGAATTTCCCTCACTGTCCTTCCCTGTCCCTAGAAACAAGGATTATCACAGTGAAAGAAACTGACACTCTCCCTACCTATAGTTTTCTGTCCGTAGAAAAAATGTTTTTTTAAAGATGGTTGATGATCAATGCTTTAGCACAGTATAGCACAAGGAGAATTTCCCTCACTGTCCTTCCCTGTCCCTAGAAACAAGGATTATCACAGTGAAAGAAACTGACACTCTCCCTACCTATAGTTTTCTGTCCCTAGAAAAAATGTTTTTTTAAAGATGGTTGATGATCAATGCTTTAGCACAGTATAGCACAAGGAGAATTTCCCTCACTGTCCTTCCCTGTCCCTAGAAACAAGGATTATCACAGTGAAAGAAACTGACACTCTCCCTACCTATAGTTTTCTGTCCCTAGAAAAAATGTTTTTTTAAAGATGGTTGATGATCAATGCTTTAGCAAACTATAGCACAAGGAGAATTTCCCTCACTGTCCTTCCCTGTCCCTAGAAACAAGGATTAGCACAGTGAAAGAAACTGACACTCTCCCTACCTATAGTTTTCTGTCCCTAGAAAAAATGTTTTTTTAAAGATGGTTGATGATCAATGCTTTAGCACAGTATAGCACAAGGAGAATTTCCCTCACTGTCCTTCCCTGTCCCTAGAAACAAGGATTATCACAGTGAAAGAAACTGACACTCTCCCTACCTATAGTTTTCTGTCCCTAGAAAAAATGTTTTTTTAAAGATGGTTGATGATCAATGCTTTAGCACAGTATAGCACAAGGAGAATTTCCCTCACTGTCCTTCCCTGTCCCTAGAAACAAGGATTAGCACGGTGAAATAAACTGACACTCTCCCTACCTATAGTTTTCTGTCCCTAGAAAAAATATTTTTTTAAAGATGGTTGATGATCAATGCTTTAGCACACTATAGCACAAGGAGAATTTCCCTCACTGTCCTTCCCTGTCCCTAGAAACAAGGATTAGCACAGTAAAACACACTGACACTCTCCCTACCTATAGTTTTCTGTCCCTAGAAAAAATATTTTTTTAAAGATGGTTGATGATCAATGCTTTAGCACACTATAGCACAAGGAGAATTTCCCTGACTGTCCAAAAAACAAGGATTTCAAAGATGGTCGATGAGGAATGCTTTAGCACAGTATAGCACAAGGAGAATTTCCCTCACTGTCCTTTCCTGTCCCTAGAAACAAGGATTAGCACAGTGAAAGAAACTGACACTCTCCCTACCTATAGTTTTCTGTCCCTAGAAAAAATGTTTTTTTAAAGATGGTTGATGATCAATGCTTTATCACAGTATAGCACAAGGAGAATTTCCCTCACTGTCCTTCCCTGTCCCTAGAAACAAGGATTATCACAGTGAAAGAAACTGACACTCTCCCTACCTATAGTTTTCTGTCCCTAGAAAAAATGTTTTTTTAAAGATGGTTGATGATCAATGCTTTAGCACACTATAGCACAAGGAGAATTTCCCTCACTGTCCTTCCCTGTCCCTAGAAACAAGGATTATCACAGTGAAAGAAACTGACACTCTCCCTACCTATAGTTTTCTGTCCGTAGAAAAAATGTTTTTTTAAAGATGGTTGATGATCAATGCTTTAGCACAGTATAGCACAAGGAGAATTTCCCTCACTGTCCTTCCCTGTCCCTAGAAACAAGGATTATCACAGTGAAAGAAACTGACACTCTCCCTACCTATAGTTTTCTGTCCCTAGAAAAAATGTTTTTTTAAAGATGGTTGATGATCAATGCTTTAGCACAGTATAGCACAAGGAGAATTTCCCTCACTGTCCTTCCCTGTCCCTAGAAACAAGGATTATCACAGTGAAAGAAACTGACACTCTCCCTACCTATAGTTTTCTGTCCCTAGAAAAAATGTTTTTTTAAAGATGGTTGATGATCAATGCTTTAGCACACTATAGCACAAGGAGAATTTCCCTCACTGTCCTTCCCTGTCCCTAGAAACAAGGATTAGCACAGTGAAAGAAACTGACACTCTTCCTACCTATAGTTTTCTGTCCCTAGAAAAAATGTTTTTTTAAAGATGGTTGATGATCAATGCTTTAGCACAGTATAGCACAAGGAGAATTTCCCTCACTGTCCTTCCCTGTCCCTAGAAACAAGGATTATCACAGTGAAAGAAACTGACACTCTCCCTACCTATAGTTTTCTGTCCCTAGAAAAAATGTTTTTTTAAAGATGGTTGATGATCAATGCTTTAGCACAGTATAGCACAAGGAGAATTTCCCTCACTGTCCTTCCCTGTCCCTAGAAACAAGGATTAGCACAGTGAAAGAAACTGACACTCTCCCTACCTATAGTTTTCTGTCCCTAGAAAAAATGTTTTTTTAAAGATGGTTGATGATCAATGCTTTAGCACACTATAGCACAAGGAGAATTTCCCTCACTGTCCTTCCCTGTCCCTAGAAACAAGGATTAGCACAGTGAAAGAAACTGACACTCTCCCTACCTATAGTTTTCTGTCCCTAGAAAAAATGTTTTTTTAAAGATGGTTGATGATCAATGCTTTAGCACAGTATAGCACAAGGAGAATTTCCCTCACTGTCCTTCCCTGTCCCTAGAAACAAGGATTATCACAGTGAAAGAAACTGACACTCTCCCTACCTATAGTTTTCTGTCCCTAGAAAAAATGTTTTTTTAAAGATGGTTGATGATCAATGCTTTAGCAAACTATAGCACAAGGAGAATTTCCCTCACTGTCCTTCCCTGTCCCTAGAAACAAGGATTAGCACAGTGAAAGAAACTGACACTCTCCCTACCTATAGTTTTCTGTCCCTAGAAAAAATGTTTTTTTAAAGATGGTTGATGATCAATGCTTTAGCACACTATAGCACAAGGAGAATTTCCCTCACTGTCCTTCCCTGTCCCTAGAAACAAGGATTAGCACAGTGAAAGAAACTGACACTCTCCCTACCTATAGTTTTCTGTCCCTAGAAAAAATGTTTTTTTAAAGATGGTTGATGATCAATGCTTTAGCACACTATAGCACAAGGAGAATTTCCCTCACTGTCCTTCCCTGTCCCTAGAAACAAGGATTAGCACAGTGAAAGAAACTGACACTCTCCCTACCTATAGTTTTCTGTCCCTAGAAAAAATGTTTTTTTAAAGATGGTTGATGATCAATGCTTTAGCACACTATAGCACAAGGAGAATTTCCCTCACTGTCCTTCCCTGTCCCTAGAAACAAGGATTAGCACGGTGAAATAAACTGACACTCTCCCTACCTATAGTTTTCTGTCCCTAGAAAAAATATTTTTTTAAAGATGGTTGATGATCAATGCTTTAGCACACTATAGCACAAGGAGAATTTCCCTCACTGTCCTTCCCTGTCCCTAGAAACAAGGATTAGCACAGTAAAACACACTGACACTCTCCCTACCTATAGTTTTCTGTCCCTAGAAAAAATATTTTTTTAAAGATGGTTGATGATCAATGCTTTAGCACACTATAGCACAAGGAGAATTTCCCTCACTGTCCTTCCCTGTCCCTAGAAACAAGGATTAGCACAGTGAAAGAAACTGACACTCTCCCTACCTATAGTTTTCTGTCCCTAGAAAAAATGTTTTTTTAAAGATGGTTGATGATCAATGCTTTAGCACAGTATAGCACAAGGAGAATTTCCCTCACTGTCCTTCCCTGTCCCTAGAAACAAGGATTATCACAGTGAAAGAAACTGACACTCTCCCTACCTATAGTTTTCTGTCCCTAGAAAAAATGTTTTTTTAAATATTGGTTGATGATTAATGCTTTAGCACAGTATAGCACAAGGAGAATTTCCCTGACTGTCCAAAAAACAAGGATTTCAAAGATGGTCGATGAGGAATGCTTTAGCACAGTATAGCACAAGGAGAATTTCCCTCACTGTCCTTTCCTGTCCCTAGAAACAAGGATTAGCACAGTGAAAGAAACTGACACTCTCCCTACCTATAGTTTTCTGTCCCTAGAAAAAATGTTTTTTTAAAGATGGTTGATGATCAATGCTTTATCACAGTATAGCACAAGGAGAATTTCCCTCACTGTCCTTCCCTGTCCCTAGAAACAAGGATTATCACAGTGAAAGAAACTGACACTCTCCCTACCTATAGTTTTCTGTCCCTAGAAAAAATGTTTTTTTAAAGATGGTTGATGATCAATGCTTTAGCACACTATAGCACAAGGAGAATTTCCCTCACTGTCCTTCCCTGTCCCTAGAAACAAGGATTATCACAGTGAAAGAAACTGACACTCTCCCTACCTATAGTTTTCTGTCCCTAGAAAAAATGTTTTTTTAAAGATGGTTGATGATCAATGCTTTAGCAAACTATAGCACAAGGAGAATTTCCCTCACTGTCCTTCCCTGTCCCTAGAAACAAGGATTAGCACAGTGAAAGAAACTGACACTCTCCCTACCTATAGTTTTCTGTCCCTAGAAAAAATGTTTTTTTAAAGATGGTTGATGATCAATGCTTTAGCACACTATAGCACAAGGAGAATTTCCCTCACTGTCCTTCCCTGTCCCTAGAAACAAGGATTAGCACAGTGAAAGAAACTGACACTCTCCCTACCTATAGTTTTCTGTCCCTAGAAAAAATGTTTTTTTAAAGATGGTTGATGATCAATGCTTTAGCACACTATAGCACAAGGAGAATTTCCCTCACTGTCCTTCCCTGTCCCTAGAAACAAGGATTAGCACAGTGAAAGAAACTGACACTCTCCCTACCTATAGTTTTCTGCCCCTAGAAAAAATGTTTTTTTAAAGATGGTTGATGATCAATGCTTTAGCACACTATAGCACAAGGAGAATTTCCCTCACTGTCCTTCCCTGTCCCTAGAAACAAGGATTAGCACAGTAAAACACACTGACACTCTCCCTACCTATAGTTTTCTGTCCCTAGAAAAAATATTTTTTTAAAGATGGTTGATGATCAATGCTTTAGCACACTATAGCACAAGGAGAATTTCCCTCACTGTCCTTCCCTGTCCCTAGAAACAAGGATTAGCACGGTGAAATAAACTGACACTCTCCCTACCTATAGTTTTCTGTCCCTAGAAAAAATATTTTTTTAAAGATGGTTGATGATCAATGCTTTAGCACACTATAGCACAAGGAGAATTTCCCTCACTGTCCTTCCCTGTCCCTAGAAACAAGGATTAGCACAGTAAAACACACTGACACTCTCCCTACCTATAGTTTTCTGTCCCTAGAAAAAATATTTTTTTAAAGATGGTTGATGATCAATGCTTTAGCACACTATAGCACAAGGAGAATTTCCCTCACTGTCCTTCCCTGTCCCTAGAAACAAGGATTAGCACAGTGAAAGAAACTGACACTCTCCCTACCTATAGTTTTCTGTCCCTAGAAAAAATGTTTTTTTAAAGATGGTTGATGATCAATGCTTTAGCACAGTATAGCACAAGGAGAATTTCCCTCACTGTCCTTCCCTGTCCCTAGAAACAAGGATTATCACAGTGAAAGAAACTGACACTCTCCCTACCTATAGTTTTCTGTCCCTAGAAAAAATGTTTTTTTAAATATTGGTTGATGATTAATGCTTTAGCACAGTATAGCACAAGGAGAATTTCCCTGACTGTCCAAAAAACAAGGATTTCAAAGATGGTCGATGAGGAATGCTTTAGCACAGTATAGCACAAGGAGAATTTCCCTCACTGTCCTTTCCTGTCCCTAGAAACAAGGATTAGCACAGTGAAAGAAACTGACACTCTCCCTACCTATAGTTTTCTGTCCCTAGAAAAAATGTTTTTTTAAAGATGGTTGATGATCAATGCTTTATCACAGTATAGCACAAGGAGAATTTCCCTCACTGTCCTTCCCTGTCCCTAGAAACAAGGATTATCACAGTGAAAGAAACTGACACTCTCCCTACCTATAGTTTTCTGTCCCTAGAAAAAATGTTTTTTTAAAGATGGTTGATGATCAATGCTTTAGCACACTATAGCACAAGGAGAATTTCCCTCACTGTCCTTCCCTGTCCCTAGAAACAAGGATTATCACAGTGAAAGAAACTGACACTCTCCCTACCTATAGTTTTCTGTCCGTAGAAAAAATGTTTTTTTAAAGATGGTTGATGATCAATGCTTTAGCACAGTATAGCACAAGGAGAATTTCCCTCACTGTCCTTCCCTGTCCCTAGAAACAAGGATTATCACAGTGAAAGAAACTGACACTCTCCCTACCTATAGTTTTCTGTCCCTAGAAAAAATGTTTTTTTAAAGATGGTTGATGATCAATGCTTTAGCACAGTATAGCACAAGGAGAATTTCCCTCACTGTCCTTCCCTGTCCCTAGAAACAAGGATTATCACAGTGAAAGAAACTGACACTCTCCCTACCTATAGTTTTCTGTCCCTAGAAAAAATGTTTTTTTAAAGATGGTTGATGATCAATGCTTTAGCACACTATAGCACAAGGAGAATTTCCCTCACTGTCCTTCCCTGTCCCTAGAAACAAGGATTAGCACAGTGAAAGAAACTGACACTCTTCCTACCTATAGTTTTCTGTCCCTAGAAAAAATGTTTTTTTAAAGATGGTTGATGATCAATGCTTTAGCACAGTATAGCACAAGGAGAATTTCCCTCACTGTCCTTCCCTGTCCCTAGAAACAAGGATTATCACAGTGAAAGAAACTGACACTCTCCCTACCTATAGTTTTCTGTCCCTAGAAAAAATGTTTTTTTAAAGATGGTTGATGATCAATGCTTTAGCACAGTATAGCACAAGGAGAATTTCCCTCACTGTCCTTCCCTGTCCCTAGAAACAAGGATTAGCACAGTGAAAGAAACTGACACTCTCCCTACCTATAGTTTTCTGTCCCTAGAAAAAATGTTTTTTTAAAGATGGTTGATGATCAATGCTTTAGCACACTATAGCACAAGGAGAATTTCCCTCACTGTCCTTCCCTGTCCCTAGAAACAAGGATTAGCACAGTGAAAGAAACTGACACTCTCCCTACCTATAGTTTTCTGTCCCTAGAAAAAATGTTTTTTTAAAGATGGTTGATGATCAATGCTTTAGCACAGTATAGCACAAGGAGAATTTCCCTCACTGTCCTTCCCTGTCCCTAGAAACAAGGATTATCACAGTGAAAGAAACTGACACTCTCCCTACCTATAGTTTTCTGTCCCTAGAAAAAATGTTTTTTTAAAGATGGTTGATGATCAATGCTTTAGCAAACTATAGCACAAGGAGAATTTCCCTCACTGTCCTTCCCTGTCCCTAGAAACAAGGATTAGCACAGTGAAAGAAACTGACACTCTCCCTACCTATAGTTTTCTGTCCCTAGAAAAAATGTTTTTTTAAAGATGGTTGATGATCAATGCTTTAGCACACTATAGCACAAGGAGAATTTCCCTCACTGTCCTTCCCTGTCCCTAGAAACAAGGATTAGCACAGTGAAAGAAACTGACACTCTCCCTACCTATAGTTTTCTGTCCCTAGAAAAAATGTTTTTTTAAAGATGGTTGATGATCAATGCTTTAGCACACTATAGCACAAGGAGAATTTCCCTCACTGTCCTTCCCTGTCCCTAGAAACAAGGATTAGCACAGTGAAAGAAACTGACACTCTCCCTACCTATAGTTTTCTGTCCCTAGAAAAAATGTTTTTTTAAAGATGGTTGATGATCAATGCTTTAGCACACTATAGCACAAGGAGAATTTCCCTCACTGTCCTTCCCTGTCCCTAGAAACAAGGATTAGCACAGTGAAAGAAACTGACACTCTCCCTACCTATAGTTTTCTGCCCCTAGAAAAAATGTTTTTTTAAAGATGGTTGATGATCAATGCTTTAGCACACTATAGCACAAGGAGAATTTCCCTCACTGTCCTTCCCTGTCCCTAGAAACAAGGATTAGCACAGTAAAACACACTGACACTCTCCCTACCTATAGTTTTCTGTCCCTAGAAAAAATATTTTTTTAAAGATGGTTGATGATCAATGCTTTAGCACACTATAGCACAAGGAGAATTTCCCTCACTGTCCTTCCCTGTCCCTAGAAACAAGGATTAGCACAGTGAAATAAACTGACACTCTCCCTACCTATAGTTTTCTGTCCCTAGAAAAAATATATTTTTAAAGATGGTTGATGATCAATGCTTTAGCACACTATAGCACAAGGAGAATTTCCCTCACTGTCCTTCCCTGTCCCTAGAAACAAGGATTAGCACAGTAAAACACACTGACACTCTCCCTACCTATAGTTTTCTGTCCCTAGAAAAAATATTTTTTTAAAGATGGTTGATGATCAATGCTTTAGCACACTATAGCACAAGGAGAATTTCCCTCACTGTCCTTCCCTGTCCCTAGAAACAAGGATTAGCACAGTGAAAGAAACTGACACTCTCCCTACCTATAGTTTTCTGTCCCTAGAAAAAATGTTTTTTTAAAGATGGTTGATGATCAATGCTTTAGCACAGTATAGCACAAGGAGAATTTCCCTCACTGTCCTTCCCTGTCCCTAGAAACAAGGATTATCACAGTGAAAGAAACTGACACTCTCCCTACCTATAGTTTTCTGTCCCTAGAAAAAATGTTTTTTTAAAGATGGTTGATGATCAATGCTTTAGCACAGTATAGCACAAGGAGAATTTCCCTCACTGTCCTTCCCTGTCCCTAGAAACAAGGATTATCACAGTGAAAGAAACTGACACTCTCCCTACCTATAGTTTTCTGTCCCTAGAAAAAATGTTTTTTTAAAGATGGTTGATGATCAATGCTTTAGCACAGTATAGCACAAGGAGAATTTCCCTCACTGTCCTTCCCTGTCCCTAGAAACAAGGATTAGCACAGTGAAAGAAACTGACACTCTCCCTACCTATAGTTTTCTGTCCCTAGAAAAAATGTTTTTTTAAAGATGGTTGATGATCAATGCTTTAGCACACTATAGCACAAGGAGAATTTCCCTCACTGTCCTTCCCTGTCCCTAGAAACAAGGATTAGCACAGTGAAAGAAACTGACACTCTCCCTACCTATAGTTTTCTGTCCCTAGAAAAAATGTTTTTTTAAAGATGGTTGATGATCAATGCTTTAGCACAGTATAGCACAAGGAGAATTTCCCTCACTGTCCTTCCCTGTCCCTAGAAACAAGGATTATCACAGTGAAAGAAACTGACACTCTCCCTACCTATAGTTTTCTGTCCCTAGAAAAAAATGTTTTTTTAAAGATGGTTGATGATCAATGCTTTAGCAAACTATAGCACAAGGAGAATTTCCCTCACTGTCCTTCCCTGTCCCTAGAAACAAGGATTAGCACAGTGAAAGAAACTGACACTCTCCCTACCTATAGTTTTCTGTCCCTAGAAAAAATGTTTTTTTAAAGATGGTTGATGATCAATGCTTTAGCACACTATAGCACAAGGAGAATTTCCCTCACTGTCCTTCCCTGTCCCTAGAAACAAGGATTAGCACAGTGAAAGAAACTGACACTCTCCCTACCTATAGTTTTCTGTCCCTAGAAAAAATGTTTTTTTAAAGATGGTTGATGATCAATGCTTTAGCACACTATAGCACAAGGAGAATTTCCCTCACTGTCCTTCCCTGTCCCTAGAAACAAGGATTAGCACAGTGAAAGAAACTGACACTCTCCCTACCTATAGTTTTCTGCCCCTAGAAAAAATGTTTTTTTAAAGATGGTTGATGATCAATGCTTTAGCACACTATAGCACAAGGAGAATTTCCCTCACTGTCCTTCCCTGTCCCTAGAAACAAGGATTAGCACAGTAAAACACACTGACACTCTCCCTACCTATAGTTTTCTGTCCCTAGAAAAAATATTTTTTTAAAGATGGTTGATGATCAATGCTTTAGCACACTATAGCACAAGGAGAATTTCCCTCACTGTCCTTCCCTGTCCCTAGAAACAAGGATTAGCACGGTGAAATAAACTGACACTCTCCCTACCTATAGTTTTCTGTCCCTAGAAAAAATATTTTTTTAAAGATGGTTGATGATCAATGCTTTAGCACACTATAGCACAAGGAGAATTTCCCTCACTGTCCTTCCCTGTCCCTAGAAACAAGGATTAGCACAGTAAAACACACTGACACTCTCCCTACCTATAGTTTTCTGTCCCTAGAAAAAATATTTTTTTAAAGATGGTTGATGATCAATGCTTTAGCACACTATAGCACAAGGAGAATTTCCCTCACTGTCCTTCCCTGTCCCTAGAAACAAGGATTAGCACAGTGAAAGAAACTGACACTCTCCCTACCTATAGTTTTCTGTCCCTAGAAAAAATGTTTTTTTAAAGATGGTTGATGATCAATGCTTTAGCACAGTATAGCACAAGGAGAATTTCCCTCACTGTCCTTCCCTGTCCCTAGAAACAAGGATTATCACAGTGAAAGAAACTGACACTCTCCCTACCTATAGTTTTCTGTCCCTAGAAAAAATGTTTTTTTAAATATTGGTTGATGATTAATGCTTTAGCACAGTATAGCACAAGGAGAATTTCCCTGACTGTCCAAAAAACAAGGATTTCAAAGATGGTCGATGAGGAATGCTTTAGCACAGTATAGCACAAGGAGAATTTCCCTCACTGTCCTTTCCTGTCCCTAGAAACAAGGATTAGCACAGTGAAAGAAACTGACACTCTCCCTACCTATAGTTTTCTGTCCCTAGAAAAAATGTTTTTTTAAAGATGGTTGATGATCAATGCTTTATCACAGTATAGCACAAGGAGAATTTCCCTCACTGTCCTTCCCTGTCCCTAGAAACAAGGATTATCACAGTGAAAGAAACTGACACTCTCCCTACCTATAGTTTTCTGTCCCTAGAAAAAATGTTTTTTTAAAGATGGTTGATGATCAATGCTTTAGCACACTATAGCACAAGGAGAATTTCCCTCACTGTCCTTCCCTGTCCCTAGAAACAAGGATTAGCACAGTGAAAGAAACTGACACTCTCCCTACCTATAGTTTTCTGTCCCTAGAAAAAATGTTTTTTTAAAGATGGTTGATGATCAATGCTTTAGCACAGTATAGCACAAGGAGAATTTCCCTCACTGTCCTTCCCTGTCCCTAGAAACAAGGATTATCACAGTGAAAGAAACTGACACTCTCCCTACCTATAGTTTTCTGTCCCTAGAAAAAATGTTTTTTTAAAGATGGTTGATGATCAATGCTTTAGCACAGTATAGCACAAGGAGAATTTCCCTCACTGTCCTTCCCTGTCCCTAGAAACAAGGATTATCACAGTGAAAGAAACTGACACTCTCCCTACCTATAGTTTTCTGTCCCTAGAAAAAATGTTTTTTTAAAGATGGTTGATGATCAATGCTTTAGCACACTATAGCACAAGGAGAATTTCCCTCACTGTCCTTCCCTGTCCCTAGAAACAAGGATTAGCACAGTGAAAGAAACTGACACTCTTCCTACCTATAGTTTTCTGTCCCTAGAAAAAATGTTTTTTTAAAGATGGTTGATGATCAATGCTTTAGCACAGTATAGCACAAGGAGAATTTCCCTCACTGTCCTTCCCTGTCCCTAGAAACAAGGATTATCACAGTGAAAGAAACTGACACTCTCCCTACCTATAGTTTTCTGTCCCTAGAAAAAATGTTTTTTTAAAGATGGTTGATGATCAATGCTTTAGCACAGTATAGCACAAGGAGAATTTCCCTCACTGTCCTTCCCTGTCCCTAGAAACAAGGATTAGCACAGTGAAAGAAACTGACACTCTCCCTACCTATAGTTTTCTGTCCCTAGAAAAAATGTTTTTTTAAAGATGGTTGATGATCAATGCTTTAGCACACTATAGCACAAGGAGAATTTCCCTCACTGTCCTTCCCTGTCCCTAGAAACAAGGATTAGCACAGTGAAAGAAACTGACACTCTCCCTACCTATAGTTTTCTGTCCCTAGAAAAAATGTTTTTTTAAAGATGGTTGATGATCAATGCTTTAGCACAGTATAGCACAAGGAGAATTTCCCTCACTGTCCTTCCCTGTCCCTAGAAACAAGGATTATCACAGTGAAAGAAACTGACACTCTCCCTACCTATAGTTTTCTGTCCCTAGAAAAAATGTTTTTTTAAAGATGGTTGATGATCAATGCTTTAGCAAACTATAGCACAAGGAGAATTTCCCTCACTGTCCTTCCCTGTCCCTAGAAACAAGGATTAGCACAGTGAAAGAAACTGACACTCTCCCTACCTATAGTTTTCTGTCCCTAGAAAAAATGTTTTTTTAAAGATGGTTGATGATCAATGCTTTAGCACACTATAGCACAAGGAGAATTTCCCTCACTGTCCTTCCCTGTCCCTAGAAACAAGGATTAGCACAGTGAAAGAAACTGACACTCTCCCTACCTATAGTTTTCTGTCCCTAGAAAAAATGTTTTTTTAAAGATGGTTGATGATCAATGCTTTAGCACACTATAGCACAAGGAGAATTTCCCTCACTGTCCTTCCCTGTCCCTAGAAACAAGGATTAGCACAGTGAAAGAAACTGACACTCTCCCTACCTATAGTTTTCTGTCCCTAGAAAAAATGTTTTTTTAAAGATGGTTGATGATCAATGCTTTAGCACACTATAGCACAAGGAGAATTTCCCTCACTGTCCTTCCCTGTCCCTAGAAACAAGGATTAGCACAGTGAAAGAAACTGACACTCTCCCTACCTATAGTTTTCTGCCCCTAGAAAAAATGTTTTTTTAAAGATGGTTGATGATCAATGCTTTAGCACACTATAGCACAAGGAGAATTTCCCTCACTGTCCTTCCCTGTCCCTAGAAACAAGGATTAGCACAGTAAAACACACTGACACTCTCCCTACCTATAGTTTTCTGTCCCTAGAAAAAATATTTTTTTAAAGATGGTTGATGATCAATGCTTTAGCACACTATAGCACAAGGAGAATTTCCCTCACTGTCCTTCCCTGTCCCTAGAAACAAGGATTAGCACAGTGAAATAAACTGACACTCTCCCTACCTATAGTTTTCTGTCCCTAGAAAAAATATATTTTTAAAGATGGTTGATGATCAATGCTTTAGCACACTATAGCACAAGGAGAATTTCCCTCACTGTCCTTCCCTGTCCCTAGAAACAAGGATTAGCACAGTAAAACACACTGACACTCTCCCTACCTATAGTTTTCTGTCCCTAGAAAAAATATTTTTTTAAAGATGGTTGATGATCAATGCTTTAGCACACTATAGCACAAGGAGAATTTCCCTCACTGTCCTTCCCTGTCCCTAGAAACAAGGATTAGCACAGTGAAAGAAACTGACACTCTCCCTACCTATAGTTTTCTGTCCCTAGAAAAAATGTTTTTTTAAAGATGGTTGATGATCAATGCTTTAGCACAGTATAGCACAAGGAGAATTTCCCTCACTGTCCTTCCCTGTCCCTAGAAACAAGGATTATCACAGTGAAAGAAACTGACACTCTCCCTACCTATAGTTTTCTGTCCCTAGAAAAAATGTTTTTTTAAAGATGGTTGATGATCAATGCTTTAGCACAGTATAGCACAAGGAGAATTTCCCTCACTGTCCTTCCCTGTCCCTAGAAACAAGGATTATCACAGTGAAAGAAACTGACACTCTCCCTACCTATAGTTTTCTGTCCCTAGAAAAAATGTTTTTTTAAAGATGGTTGATGATCAATGCTTTAGCACAGTATAGCACAAGGAGAATTTCCCTCACTGTCCTTCCCTGTCCCTAGAAACAAGGATTAGCACAGTGAAAGAAACTGACACTCTCCCTACCTATAGTTTTCTGTCCCTAGAAAAAATGTTTTTTTAAAGATGGTTGATGATCAATGCTTTAGCACACTATAGCACAAGGAGAATTTCCCTCACTGTCCTTCCCTGTCCCTAGAAACAAGGATTAGCACAGTGAAAGAAACTGACACTCTCCCTACCTATAGTTTTCTGTCCCTAGAAAAAATGTTTTTTTAAAGATGGTTGATGATCAATGCTTTAGCACAGTATAGCACAAGGAGAATTTCCCTCACTGTCCTTCCCTGTCCCTAGAAACAAGGATTATCACAGTGAAAGAAACTGACACTCTCCCTACCTATAGTTTTCTGTCCCT
Source organism: Rana muscosa (assembly GCA_029206835.1). Taxonomy (NCBI): domain Eukaryota; kingdom Metazoa; phylum Chordata; class Amphibia; order Anura; family Ranidae; genus Rana; species Rana muscosa. The sequence continues at coordinate 34,928,814 of CM055116.1, read as the reverse complement.
AGAAAAAAATGTTTTTTTAAAGATGGTTGATGATCAATGCTTTAGCAAACTATAGCACAAGGAGAATTTCCCTCACTGTCCTTCCCTGTCCCTAGAAACAAGGATTAGCACAGTGAAAGAAACTGACACTCTCCCTACCTATAGTTTTCTGTCCCTAGAAAAAATGTTTTTTTAAAGATGGTTGATGATCAATGCTTTAGCACACTATAGCACAAGGAGAATTTCCCTCACTGTCCTTCCCTGTCCCTAGAAACAAGGATTAGCACAGTGAAAGAAACTGACACTCTCCCTACCTATAGTTTTCTGTCCCTAGAAAAAATGTTTTTTTAAAGATGGTTGATGATCAATGCTTTAGCACACTATAGCACAAGGAGAATTTCCCTCACTGTCCTTCCCTGTCCCTAGAAACAAGGATTAGCACAGTGAAAGAAACTGACACTCTCCCTACCTATAGTTTTCTGTCCCTAGAAAAAATGTTTTTTTAAAGATGGTTGATGATCAATGCTTTAGCACACTATAGCACAAGGAGAATTTCCCTCACTGTCCTTCCCTGTCCCTAGAAACAAGGATTAGCACAGTAAAACACACTGACACTCTCCCTACCTATAGTTTTCTGTCCCTAGAAAAAATATTTTTTTAAAGATGGTTGATGATCAATGCTTTAGCACACTATAGCACAAGGATAATTTCCCTCACTGTCCTTCCCTGTCCCTAGAAACAAGGATTAGCACAGTGAAAGAAACTGACACTCTCCCTACCTATAGTTTTCTGTCCCTAGAAAAAATGTTTTTTTAAAGATGGTTGATGATCAATGCTTTAGCACAGTATAGCACAAGGAGAATTTCCCTCACTGTCCTTCCCTGTCCCTAGAAACAAGGATTATCACAGTGAAAGAAACTGACACTCTCCCTACCTATAGTTTTCTGTCCCTAGAAAAAATGTTTTTTTAAATATTGGTTGATGATTAATGCTTTAGCACAGTATAGCACAAGGAGAATTTCCCTGACTGTCCAAAAAACAAGGATTTCAAAGATGGTCGATGAGGAATGCTTTAGCACAGTATAGCACAAGGAGAATTTCCCTCACTGTCCTTTCCTGTCCCTAGAAACAAGGATTAGCACAGTGAAAGAAACTGACACTCTCCCTACCTATAGTTTTCTGTCCCTAGAAAAAATGTTTTTTTAAAGATGGTTGATGATCAATGCTTTATCACAGTATAGCACAAGGAGAATTTCCCTCACTGTCCTTCCCTGTCCCTAGAAACAAGGATTATCACAGTGAAAGAAACTGACACTCTCCCTACCTATAGTTTTCTGTCCCTAGAAAAAATGTTTTTTTAAAGATGGTTGATGATCAATGCTTTAGCACACTATAGCACAAGGAGAATTTCCCTCACTGTCCTTCCCTGTCCCTAGAAACAAGGATTATCACAGTGAAAGAAACTGACACTCTCCCTACCTATAGTTTTCTGTCCCTAGAAAAAATGTTTTTTTAAAGATGGTTGATGATCAATGCTTTAGCACAGTATAGCACAAGGAGAATTTCCCTCACTGTCCTTCCCTGTCCCTAGAAACAAGGATTATCACAGTGAAAGAAACTGACACTCTCCCTACCTATAGTTTTCTGTCCCTAGAAAAAATGTTTTTTTAAAGATGGTTGATGATCAATGCTTTAGCACAGTATAGCACAAGGAGAATTTCCCTCACTGTCCTTCCCTGTCCCTAGAAACAAGGATTATCACAGTGAAAGAAACTGACACTCTCCCTACCTATAGTTTTCTGTCCCTAGAAAAAATGTTTTTTTAAAGATGGTTGATGATCAATGCTTTAGCACAGTATAGCACAAGGAGAATTTCCCTCACTGTCCTTCCCTGTCCCTAGAAACAAGGATTAGCACAGTGAAAGAAACTGACACTCTTCCTACCTATAGTTTTCTGTCCCTAGAAAAAATGTTTTTTTAAAGATGGTTGATGATCAATGCTTTAGCACAGTATAGCACAAGGAGAATTTCCCTCACTGTCCTTCCCTGTCCCTAGAAACAAGGATTATCACAGTGAAAGAAACTGACACTCTCCCTACCTATAGTTTTCTGTCCCTAGAAAAAATGTTTTTTTAAAGATGGTTGATGATCAATGCTTTAGCACAGTATAGCACAAGGAGAATTTCCCTCACTGTCCTTCCCTGTCCCTAGAAACAAGGATTAGCACAGTGAAAGAAACTGACACTCTCCCTACCTATAGTTTTCTGTCCCTAGAAAAAATGTTTTTTTAAAGATGGTTGATGATCAATGCTTTAGCACACTATAGCACAAGGAGAATTTCCCTCACTGTCCTTCCCTGTCCCTAGAAACAAGGATTAGCACAGTGAAAGAAACTGACACTCTCCCTACCTATAGTTTTCTGTCCCTAGAAAAAATGTTTTTTTAAAGATGGTTGATGATCAATGCTTTAGCACAGTATAGCACAAGGAGAATTTCCCTCACTGTCCTTCCCTGTCCCTAGAAACAAGGATTATCACAGTGAAAGAAACTGACACTCTCCCTACCTATAGTTTTCTGTCCCTAGAAATTTTTTTTTTTAAAGATGGTTGATGATCAATGCTTTAGCACAGTATAGCACAAGGAGAATTTCTCTCACTGTCCTTCCCTGTCCCTAGAAACAAGGATTAGCACAGTGAAAGAAACTGACACTCTCCCTACCTATAGTTTTCTGTCCCTAGAAAAAATGTTTTTTTAAAGATGGTTGATGATCAATGCTTTAGCACAGTATAGCACAAGGAGAATTTCCCTCACTGTCCTTCCCTGTCCCTAGAAACAAGGATTAGCACAGTGAAAGAAACTGACACTCTCCCTACCTATAGTTTTCTGTCCCTAGAAAAAATGTTTTTTTAAAGATGGTTGATGATCAATGCTTTAGCACACTATAGCACAAGGAGAATTTCCCTCACTGTCCTTCCCTGTCCCTAGAAACAAGGATTAGCACAGTGAAAGAAACTGACACTCTCCCTACCTATAGTTTTCTGTCCCTAGAAAAAATGTTTTTTTTAAAGATGGTTGATGATCAATGCTTTAGCACACTATAGCACAAGGAGAATTTCCCTCACTGTCCTTCCCTGTCCCTAGAAACAAGGATTATCACAGTGAAAGAAACTGACACTCTCCCTACCTATAGTTTTCTGTCCCTAGAAAAAATGTTTTTTTAAAGATGGTTGATGATCAATGCTTTAGCACACTATAGCACAAGGAGAATTTCCCTCACTGTCCTTCCCTGTCCCTAGAAACAAGGATTAGCACAGTGAAAGAAACTGACACTCTCCCTACCTATAGTTTTCTGTCCCTAGAAAAAATGTTTTTTTAAAGATGGTTGATGATCAATGCTTTAGCACACTATAGCACAAGGAGAATTTCCCTCACTGTCCTTCCCTGTCCCTAGAAACAAGGATTAGCACAGTGAAAGAAACTGACACTCTCCCTACCTATAGTTTTCTGTCCCTAGAAAAAATGTTTTTTTAAAGATGGTTGATGATCAATGCTTTAGCACAGTATAGCACAAGGAGAATTTCCCTCACTGTCCTTCCCTGTCCCTAGAAACAAGGATTATCACAGTGAAAGAAACTGACACTCTCCCTACCTATAGTTTTCTGTCCCTAGAAAAAATGTTTTTTTAAAGATGGTTGATGATCAATGCTTTAGCACACTATAGCACAAGGAGAATTTCCCTCACTGTCCTTCCCTGTCCCTAGAAACAAGGATTATCACAGTGAAAGAAACTGACACTCTCCCTACCTATAGTTTTCTGTCCCTAGAAAAAATGTTTTTTTAAAGATGGTTGATGATCAATGCTTTAGCACAGTATAGCACAAGGAGAATTTCCCTCACTGTCCTTCCCTGTCCCTAGAAACAAGGATTAGCACAGTGAAAGAAACTGACACTCTTCCTACCTATAGTTTTCTGTCCCTAGAAAAAATGTTTTTTTAAAGATGGTTGATGATCAATGCTTTAGCACAGTATAGCACAAGGAGAATTTCCCTCACTGTCCTTCCCTGTCCCTAGAAACAAGGATTATCACAGTGAAAGAAACTGACACTCTCCCTACCTATAGTTTTCTGTCCCTAGAAAAAATGTTTTTTTAAAGATGGTTGATGATCAATGCTTTAGCACAGTATAGCACAAGGAGAATTTCCCTCACTGTCCTTCCCTGTCCCTAGAAACAAGGATTAGCACAGTGAAAGAAACTGACACTCTCCCTACCTATAGTTTTCTGTCCCTAGAAAAAATGTTTTTTTAAAGATGGTTGATGATCAATGCTTTAGCACACTATAGCACAAGGAGAATTTCCCTCACTGTCCTTCCCTGTCCCTAGAAACAAGGATTAGCACAGTGAAAGAAACTGACACTCTCCCTACCTATAGTTTTCTGTCCCTAGAAAAAATGTTTTTTTAAAGATGGTTGATGATCAATGCTTTAGCACAGTATAGCACAAGGAGAATTTCCCTCACTGTCCTTCCCTGTCCCTAGAAACAAGGATTATCACAGTGAAAGAAACTGACACTCTCCCTACCTATAGTTTTCTGTCCCTAGAAATTTTTTTTTTTAAAGATGGTTGATGATCAATGCTTTAGCACAGTATAGCACAAGGAGAATTTCTCTCACTGTCCTTCCCTGTCCCTAGAAACAAGGATTAGCACAGTGAAAGAAACTGACACTCTCCCTACCTATAGTTTTCTGTCCCTAGAAAAAATGTTTTTTTAAAGATGGTTGATGATCAATGCTTTAGCACAGTATAGCACAAGGAGAATTTCCCTCACTGTCCTTCCCTGTCCCTAGAAACAAGGATTAGCACAGTGAAAGAAACTGACACTCTCCCTACCTATAGTTTTCTGTCCCTAGAAAAAATGTTTTTTTAAAGATGGTTGATGATCAATGCTTTAGCACACTATAGCACAAGGAGAATTTCCCTCACTGTCCTTCCCTGTCCCTAGAAACAAGGATTAGCACAGTGAAAGAAACTGACACTCTCCCTACCTATAGTTTTCTGTCCCTAGAAAAAATGTTTTTTTTAAAGATGGTTGATGATCAATGCTTTAGCACACTATAGCACAAGGAGAATTTCCCTCACTGTCCTTCCCTGTCCCTAGAAACAAGGATTATCACAGTGAAAGAAACTGACACTCTCCCTACCTATAGTTTTCTGTCCCTAGAAAAAATGTTTTTTTAAAGATGGTTGATGATCAATGCTTTAGCACACTATAGCACAAGGAGAATTTCCCTCACTGTCCTTCCCTGTCCCTAGAAACAAGGATTAGCACAGTGAAAGAAACTGACACTCTCCCTACCTATAGTTTTCTGTCCCTAGAAAAAATGTTTTTTTAAAGATGGTTGATGATCAATGCTTTAGCACACTATAGCACAAGGAGAATTTCCCTCACTGTCCTTCCCTGTCCCTAGAAACAAGGATTAGCACAGTGAAAGAAACTGACACTCTCCCTACCTATAGTTTTCTGTCCCTAGAAAAAATGTTTTTTTAAAGATGGTTGATGATCAATGCTTTAGCACAGTATAGCACAAGGAGAATTTCCCTCACTGTCCTTCCCTGTCCCTAGAAACAAGGATTATCACAGTGAAAGAAACTGACACTCTCCCTACCTATAGTTTTCTGTCCCTAGAAAAAATGTTTTTTTAAAGATGGTTGATGATCAATGCTTTAGCACACTATAGCACAAGGAGAATTTCCCTCACTGTCCTTCCCTGTCCCTAGAAACAAGGATTATCACAGTGAAAGAAACTGACACTCTCCCTACCTATAGTTTTCTGTCCCTAGAAAAAATGTTTTTTTAAAGATGGTTGATGATCAATGCTTTAGCACAGTATAGCACAAGGAGAATTTCCCTCACTGTCCTTCCCTGTCCCTAGAAACAAGGATTATCACAGTGAAAGAAACTGACACTCTCCCTACCTATAGTTTTCTGTCCCTAGAAAAAATGTTTTTTTAAAGATGGTTGATGATCAATGCTTTAGCAAACTATAGCACAAGGAGAATTTCCCTCACTGTCCTTCCCTGTCCCTAGAAACAAGGATTAGCACAGTGAAAGAAACTGACACTCTCCCTACCTATAGTTTTCTGTCCCTAGAAAAAATGTTTTTTTTAAAGATGGTTGATGATCAATGCTTTAGCACACTATAGCACAAGGAGAATTTCCCTCACTGTCCTTCCCTGTCCCTAGAAACAAGGATTAGCACAGTGAAAGAAACTGACACTCTCCCTACCTATAGTTTTCTGTCCCTAGAAAAAATGTTTTTTTAAAGATGGTTGATGATCAATGCTTTAGCACACTATAGCACAAGGAGAATTTCCCTCACTGTCCTTCCCTGTCCCTAGAAACAAGGATTAGCACAGTGAAAGAAACTGACACTCTCCCTACCTATAGTTTTCTGCCCCTAGAAAAAATGTTTTTTTAAAGATGGTTGATGATCAATGCTTTAGCACACTATAGCACAAGGAGAATTTCCCTCACTGTCCTTCCCTGTCCCTAGAAACAAGGATTAGCACAGTAAAACACACTGACACTCTCCCTACCTATAGTTTTCTGTCCCTAGAAAAAATATTTTTTTAAAGATGGTTGAAGATCAATGCTTTAGCACACTATAGCACAAGGAGAATTTCCCTCACTGTCCTTCCCTGTCCCTAGAAACAAGGATTAGCACAGTGAAATAAACTGACACTCTCCCTACCTATAGTTTTCTGTCCCTAGAAAAAATATATTTTTAAAGATGGTTGATGATCAATGCTTTAGCACACTATAGCACAAGGAGAATTTCCCTCACTGTCCTTCCCTGTCCCTAGAAACAAGGATTAGCACAGTAAAACACACTGACACTCTCCCTACCTATAGTTTTCTGTCCCTAGAAAAAATATTTTTTTAAAGATGGTTGATGATCAATGCTTTAGCACACTATAGCACAAGGAGAATTTCCCTCACTGTCCTTCCCTGTCCCTAGAAACAAGGATTAGCACAGTGAAAGAAACTGACACTCTCCCTACCTATAGTTTTCTGTCCCTAGAAAAAATGTTTTTTTAAATATTGGTTGATGATTAATGCTTTAGCACAGTATAGCACAAGGAGAATTTCCCTCACTGTCCTTCCCTGTCCCTAGAAACAAGGATTATCACAGTGAAAGAAACTGACACTCTCCCTACCTATAGTTTTCTGTCCCTAGAAAAAATGTTTTTTTAAAGATGGTTGATGATCAATGCTTTAGCACAGTATAGCACAAGGAGAATTTCCCTCACTGTCCTTCCCTGTCCCTAGAAACAAGGATTAGCACAGTGAAAGAAACTGACACTCTCCCTACCTATAGTTTTCTGTCCCTAGAAAAAATGTTTTTTTAAAGATGGTTGATGATCAATGCTTTAGCACAGTATAGCACAAGGAGAATTTCCCTCACTGTCCTTCCCTGTCTCTAGAAACAAGGATTATCACAGTGAAAGAAACTGACACTCTCCCTACCTATAGTTTTCTGTCCCTAGAAAAAATGTTTTTTTAAAGATGGTTGATAATCAATGCTTTAGCACAGTATAGCACAAGGAGAATTTCCCTCACTGTCCTTCCCTGTCCCTAGAAACAAGGATTATCACAGTGAAAGAAACTGACACTCTCCCTACCTATAGTTTTCTGTCCCTAGAAAAAATGTTTTTTTAAAGATGGTTGATGATCAATGCTTTAGCACAGTATAGCACAAGGAGAATTTCCCTCACTGCCCTTCCCTGTCCCTAGAAACAAGGATTATCACAGTGAAAGAAACTGACACTCTCCCTACCTATAGTTTTCTGTCCCTAGAAAAAATGTTTTTTTAAAGATGGTTGATGATCAATGCTTTAGCACACTATAGCACAAGGAGAATTTCCCTCACTGTCCTTCCCTGTCCCTAGAAACAAGGATTAGCACAGTAAAACACACTGACACTCTCCCTACCTATAGTTTTCTGTCCCTAGAAAAAAATGTTTTTTTAAAGATGGTTGATGATCAATGCTTTAGCACACTATAGCACAAGGAGAATTTCCCTCACTGTCCTTCCCTGTCCCTAGAAACAAGGATTATCACAGTGAAAGAAACTGACACTCTCCCTACCTATAGTTTTCTGTCCCTAGAAAAAATGTTTTTTTAAAGATGGTTGATGATCAATGCTTTAGCACACTATAGCACAAGGAGAATTTCCCTCACTGTCCTTCCCTGTCCCTAGAAACAAGGATTAGCACAGTAAAACACACTGACACTCTCCCTACCTATAGTTTTCTGTCCCTAGAAAAAATGTTTTTTTAAAGATGGTTGATGATCAATGCTTTAGCACACTATAGCACAAGGAGAATTTCCCTCACTGTCCTTCCCTGTCCCTAGAAACAAGGATTAGCACAGTAAAACACACTGACACTCTCCCTACCTATAGTTTTCTGTCCCTAGAAAAAATGTTTTTTTAAAGATGGTTGATGATCCTTGCTTTAGCACACTATAGCACAAGGAGAATTTCCCTCACTGTCCTTCCCTGTCCCTAGAAACAAGGATTATCACAGTAAAACACACTGACACTCTCCCTACCTATAGTTTTCTGTCCCTAGAAAAAATGATTTTTTAAAGATGGTTGATGATCAATGCTTTAGCACACTATAGCACAAGGAGAATTTCCCTCACTGTCATTCCCTGTCCCTAGAAACAAGGATTCGCACAGTAAAACACACTGACACTCTCCCTACCTATCCTTCTCTTTCCCTAAACTAAAGGAATCCAGGTTAAGCAAGAAAAAAAAATGTCACTGTCCCTGCCTATGCTTCTCTTTCCCTGCTCCGGAACACACTACACTAGGCCGCCGTGCTGGCGGCCTTTTATAGTGTGGGGCGTGTACTAAACACCCTCAGCAATAATTGGCCACAGGCATCCTGCCTGTGGCCAATCATTGCTCTCCTCGCTGCCGGCGCTGTGATTGGCCAAGCATGCGGGGTCACAGTGCATGCTTGGCCAATCACAGCGCCTGGATGACACTGCGATGGCGTAGTGCATTGTGGGCCGTTCGCGTCACTCGAATTTGGCGCGAACGGCCCAAATCATTCGATCTTCGTCGAACGATCGAACAGCCGATGTTCGAGTCGAACGTATGTTCGACTCGAACACCGAGCTCATCCCTACTCCCAAACAAAATTGGCATCCTTTTTTTCCCACAAATAGAGCTTTCTTTTGGTGGTATTTGATCACCTCTGCGGTTTTTATTTTTTGCGCTATAAACAAAAATAGAGCGACAATTTTGAAAAAAATTCAATATTTTTAACTTTTTGCTATAATAAATATCCCCCAAAAATATATAAACAAAACATTTTGTTTCCTCAGTTTAGGCCAATACGTATTCTTCTACATATTTTTGGTAAAAAAAATCGCAATCAGCGTTTATTGATTGCTTTGCGCAAAAATTATAGCGTCTGCAAAATAGTGTGTAGTTTTATGGCATTTTTATAAAAAAAAATTTTTTTTTACTAGTAATGGCAGCGATCAGTGATTTTTTCTGTGACTGTGACATTATGGCAGACACATCGGACACTTTTGACACTATTTTGGGGCCATTGTTAACCTGTAGAAGGTGCTGAAGGGGTTAAGTGTGTCCTAGGGAGTGATTACTACTGTTAGGGGGCGTGGCTTGCCGTGTGACGTCACTGATCATCATTCCCTATGACAGGGAACAGACGATCAGTGGCAGTCACACTAGGAAGAATGGGGAAAGGTTTGTTTACACTTACCTCTCCCCGTTCTTCAGCTCGGTGACCCGATCGCGGGACACCGGCGGCGAACGGGTCCGCGGGTCCCGCTGGCGAGGTCATGGAGCACAGGACCAGGTCAAGAGCGCTCCGCTGGCGCCTCACGGCTGGGCTCTTAAAGGCGACATACAGGTACGTGCTTGTGCCCAGCCGTGCCATTCTGCCGACGTATATCGGCGAGAAGGGGTCGTTAGGTGGTTAAGAAACACAGTACTGTATATACTCGAGTATAAGCCGACTCGAATATAAGCCGAGGCACCTAATTTTACCACAAAAAATGGGAAAACTTATTGACTCGAGTATAAGCCTAGGGTGTCCATCTGCATGCCTCTCTGTGCCTCACTTTGCCTCACTGTGTCCATGTGCATGCCTCACTGTGCCCATGCCTCACTGTGCCCATGCCTCACTGTCACTGTGTCCATGCCTCACTGTGCCCATGCCTCACTGTCACTGTGTCCAATGCCTCACTGTGACTAGACTGACGTTTAACATTGGAGTCTATGGAAGGGGTGCCCGGGTTTGAAAAATAGGTGCTCCCCGGCCGTAGGTCCCCCAGACACCAAACGTTGCACACTTGTAGAGGAATAGTTGGTCTACATATGTGCCAAGTTTGGGGTCCAGGGGACCTAGGGCCGGCCTGTACCGGGTCCCCAAAAATCACTGGAGAAATTACCGTTTAACATTGGAGTCTATGGAAAGGGGTGCCCGGGTTTGAAAAATCGCTGCTCCCCGTCCATAGGTCCTCCGGACACCAAACTTTTCACACTTGTATAGGAATAGTTGGGCTACATGTGTGCCAAGTTTGGAGTCCAGGGGACCTACGGATGGCCGGAATCAGGCGCACGAATTTGAAGTCGGAAACAGACTCGAGTATAAGCCGAGGGGGCATTTTCAGCACAAAAAAATGTGCTGAAAAACTCGGCTTATACTCGAGTATATACGGTATATGTTTTCTTTGTATTTTATTGAAAATCAATTAAAACGTTTGAATTTAAAATAAGGCATATAATATAAACAAAAAATATTTTTTTTTCCATCAAAGTTTTTTATTCAGTAAAAAAGAGAGAAACATACATCTCAAAATAATTGTCACATGACAGTGTACAATAGAATAACATGAAAGGTACCAAAACCATGATACAACATGAGAATCCAAACATGAAATAAACGACCATGACCGAAATACATAGTTATACTTTAGCATTGAAGGGTGGAGGATCACATTTTCTATTCTCCCCCCCCCCCCGAAAAATTTGAGGGAAGGGAGAGGCGTAATAGATCGATCTTGATCAGAGTCTAGAGTGCAACGTATCTTAACATAGCATATAACACAGAACCAAATGAAGGTACCCTCATTAAAGAGAGAGGGAAAAAAAAAAAAAGATAGATAGAGTAAGGGGCCAACCGGAGAGAAAAAGAGGGGGGAATAAAATCAGAAAAAACAGGAGAGAAAAAGAGAAAATTGTAAGAGGGGGTAGATAAAGGAGGATGAATCAAAGAATGAGAGATTAATAGGGGCGCACGAGTGGATCCGCACCCACCCCCCCCCCAACTTGAGCACAGTAGTGAAGGCAACGCCGCAATCGCACATCAACCCTGAGAGGCATATTGAAGGTATCTGTCAATAGTTAAGAAATGGGTCCAGCAAGCCCATATGGTTGGAAAGTTGTGAATCCTGTCTTGCGAAATGTGAATCAGTTCCTCCATTTCTTTTATGGTGGAGATCCTCGCCAACCATTCCCTAACTGTCGGGGTGTGGGTAGAGCGCCAATGTCTAGGGATACAACGTCTGGCAGCGTTAACCATATGCATGGCTAAGGACTTGTAATAATCTTTTTTGGGCAGCGATGTATGGTGCAACAGGAATTGGGCCGGGGTGAAGTACAGGGTATAGGTGGTGATATGTGAAATGAGACTGTGGACCTCCCTCCAAAAGGGCTGGAGGTTCTCACGATCCCACCACACATGGAGCATAGTGCCAACACCCGACCCACATCTCCAACACGTATTCGGAATGCTAGGAGGGAATTTGTGTAGGCGTAACGGGGTTCTGTACCATTTGGTGACCACCTTATAACCATTTTCTTGAATGGCTACATTTAATGAGCCTTTATGTGCATAATCATATATAGTATTCCAATCTTCCGTGGAGAGGGATACTTGTAGGTCTCTATTCCAGGAAATTTGTGACGGGGGTTGGGGCCTGAGCTGGGGCTTCTGAGAGGAGGGTATAGAGGAGAGAAATTAAATGTCTTTGCAGGACTTTGCGGTGGCACAGAGATTCAAAGGGTTTGAATTGTTGTGTCCAACTCGACTGTTGAGCATGAGTTGTAAGAAAGTGTCGAATTTGTCTATAGGTCCAAAAAGATAGTGAAGACGTCTTAGTGGTAGATTTTAGTTTTTCATAAGATAAGGGCTTCTCATTTGAATAGAACTGAAGGGCCAGAATGTCCTCACATGGCCATTCATGGCTTAAAAAAGCTTTAGAGTTACCAGGAGGGAAATCAGGATTCCCTCTTAATGTGGTCAGGGGGCTTGGGAGAGGGGCGAGTGTCCCGTGAAGTGAGGCCTTCCTAAATGACAAGAGTGAGGGAGTGATAGGCGGGTGTGCCGAGAGAGTTTGAGGCCAGTTCTTTGGAGGTAACCACGGGAGAAGGTGCAAGGGTACAGACGAAAAGGCTCTTTCAAGGAATACCCATAACTTTTTAAAGGCAAGAATATTCCAGTCTGCAATCCTTGTAAGGTGGCAGGTGCTGTGGTACTTTTGGAGGTCCGGTAGCCCTATTCCCCCTCTAGATTTAGGTAATGTGAGACGGGAGTACTTAATGCGAGGAGGGGAATCCTTCCACAGGAAGTCGGAGCAAGTCTTTCTGTAGGATATGAAAAAACCTGGTGGTAAGGAAATAGGGATTGATTGCAGTAGGTAAAGCAAGTGTGGCATGATGATCATTTTAATCCGGGCAGAGCGTCCGAACTAAGAGATATTCAGGCCCCTCTAATCTTTGAGGAGAAGCGGAAATTACTTTGGCAGCATTGTATGCTCCTAATGAACACCAAGAGATCTTTATAAATAAAACACTTAGGAAATTGATGGAGTTTAAAATAGGACAATTGATTATAGGTGGAGATTTAAACATCCCCCTAATACCAGTAGAAGATACATCAACTGGAGGGTCAACCATTTCTGATAGGGCATGTAAAAACATAGCCCAATCTCTTTATAAAAATCAATTAATTGATGTATGGAGACTACTTCACCCCACAGAAAAGGACTATACTTTTTATTCTTTTCCCCATAAAACATATTCTCGTATCGACTATTTTCTTATTCCACATGCCCAACTTCATGCAGTTCAAGATGTTACTATTGGCTCCATTACCTGGTCAGATCATGCACCGATGTCCCTGATATACACCTTACAAGACTCTCCCCTGACAAGGTCCAACCATTGGCGACTGAATGAAAGTCTTTTACAAGATGAAGAAGTACGGGAAGAGGTAGTCAGGGAAATGGGGTTTTATTTTGAAACTAATTATACTCTTGATTGTGACCCCGGGATTATTTGGGAGGCTCATAAGGCGGTTATCAGGGGCGTCCTGATCAAGCATGGAGCCAGAATAAAACGGAAACAAACACAACAATTAAAACTACTTATGGAAGAACTAGCTAAATTAGAAGATCGACATAAAAAAGCTCAAACTGAAGGGGTTGAGAAAGAACTTTTGACTAAAAGGACACAAATTGTAGATCTCCTGCAGTATAAAGCAAAGGCGGCGTTACAGATATGTAAAAGATTTTCATATGAAGCTGGGAATAAATGTGGAAAGGTATTAGCTAGAACGTTACAAGGACAAAAATGAAAGACTTATATTCCTTATTTGATAACACCTAATAGACCGAAGATTGTAAAATCATATGATATAGCACAGGAATTTAAAGAATTCTATGAATCACTTTATAATCTGAAGGTTAAACCTCATACTCAAGAACAAATAGTTACATATCTTACTCTATCTTCAATGCCTCAGTTATCAGATACAGACAGAGATGAAATGGAAGATCCTATAACAACAGAAGAACTCCAAGAAGCAGTAAGAACAATTAAATTAGATAAAGCGCCGGGTCCGGATGGTATAACAGCACAAGACTATAAGATTTTGCTTCCCTCTCTTGGTCAGTATATGATCAAATTCTTCAACGCACTGGGTTCCTCCGCATCTTTTACAACAGAAACCTTATTGGCCTATATCTCGGTGATACCTAAGGAAGGGAAAGATTTGACCTTATGTGGAAACTATAGGCCGATTTCATTACTTAATCTAGATCTTAAAATTTTTACCAAGATATTGGCCAATAGAATTCAACGTCATATCCCAAAACAGATCCACTTAGATCAAGTGGGATTTGTACCCACAAGAGAGGCAAGGGATAATACTATAAAGGTATTGAACTTATTACAGAAGACTAATGTATCCCAGACCCAATGTATACTTTTGAATACAGATGCAGAGAAGGCCTTTGACAGGGTGAACTGGAATTTCATGCTGGCAGTCCTAAAATATGGCGGTTTTGGAAATAAAATGTTACAATGGATTACTGCTATTTATTCCCGCCCAACGGCCCGAATACGGGTAAATGGGATTTTGTCAGATACTCTTAAAATGATAAATGGAACGAGGCAGGGATGTCCCCTCTCGCCTCTCCTGTTCGCCCTGTCATTGGAACCATTTCTCTGCACTATTCGATCAAACCAAAATATTACAGGGATTCAGATAGGAGAGAGTCAGCATAAAATCTCGGCATATGCCGATGATATGCTATTTTCATTAAGGAACCCAGTGACTACACTTCCAAATTTGATGAAAGAATTTGAGAAATATGGCTCACTTTCCAACCTCAATATCAATTTTACAAAATCAGAAGCAATGGGGGTGAATTTACCTCGAGAATTAGTAAAACAACTGAAACAAAATTTTAAATTCAAATGGACGGATAAAGCACTGACATATTTGGGTACATTGATCCCTCCTAAAATAGAAAAAGTTTTTGAGCTGAATTTCCCTCCTCTATTACTAAAAATTAAGACATTGTTATCTGGTTGGAATACGGGCTTTCACTCTTGGCTAGGACGATGTAGTATTATTAAAATGAACATACTACCTAAATTGTTGTACCTATTTCAGACACTGCCAATACGGATTCCGCCTAGCTACTTTAAACAGAGTCAAAAGATAATGTTTGATTTTATTTGGGCATATAAACATCCTAGGATACAACGTAGGGTTTTAATGAACCCAAAAGAAAATGGAGGATTGGCAGTGCCGGATATACGAAAATATTAGCAACTCATTTAAGTAGGGTAATTGACTGGAATAGGCACAAAGATACTAAACTCTGGGTTCAGATGGAATGCGTACAATCCTTGATACCTCTGGGCAGAGCCCCTTGGTGTTATGCCTCTCTCCCGAAACAAATAAAAAATCATCCCTTGATAGGGAACACTGTAAAAATTTGTTTTGATTTATTACCTAGTATAGGTATAATACCTGAAACATCTCCCTTATACTCGATACTGGGAAATCCCCTTTTCTCACCGGAGTATGAAGATATAAGTTTCCGGCATTTATTAGAGGCAGGATACACACAAGTAAATATATAAAAGAAGGAAGATGGGTAAAGATTACGGAGTTAATGACACAAGCAGATATATATAAATTAGGACTATGGAGTTCTATTCAGATCACACATTTTTTTAAGACTCTTGCGAATCCAGAAGTGTTTAATAGAGCTCTGACTACGTTTGAGAAGTATTGCTATGAGAGAGAGGCAACATCCCATACATTATCAGTAAACTACAAATTGCTAAATATGCCTGGGGAAGAATACGTACCGGGATTTATTAAAAAATGGGAACAGGACCTAGGAACATCGTGGGATAGCACACAAAGACAGCGGATTTTTAGGCTTACTCATAAAACATCAATTTGTGTAAAATTACAAGAAATAAACTATAAGATTCTTAGCCGATGGTATAAAACTCCAGAAAAACTGAATAAAGCCTTTCCGGAATGTTCAGATTTGTGCTGGAGATGCCAAGGAAGCAAAGGTACTATTCTCCATATATTTTGGAATTGTCCTAAACTAAAACACTTTTGGACAGTAGTGGGACATACGCTTCAGAGATTTACTGGCCATATGCTACCAGAGGATCCGGCCTTTTTCCTTTTTCATAAATCATATATACCAGAGGAAATATATAAAAAATCGATTATAGGCCACCTCTTGGAGGCGGCAAGGGCATGTATTCCCCTGAGGTGGAAATCAGTATTGCCACCGACGGTAAGGATGTGGCTAGATAAGGTTAAAGAAATTAGTAGATTGGAAGACTTGGTATTTTCAGCTCGACATCAACGGGAATTATACGATAGAAGATGGTCAGAATGGAATGATTTTGTAATATCAGAAGAAGGGAAAATTCTCTATGATAATAATTAGAAGGATCCTTAGGAATCTTGGTCTCCGACGTGTTTGGTCCCCCTCCCCCCCCTTTTTTTTTTCTTTTCTCTCTTCTTTTTATTGTTTTGCAAGGGTTTATTTATTTATTTATTTTTTTTGTTTTTTTTTCCGGGTAAGATGGAATAACACTTCTTGGTCAATGATGAGAAACAGAGATTGTATTTTTGGAAAATGAGATAATTTTTGTTTTTAGTTAGTATAAGTTATTATAAGGTATCTCACGGACTTTGAACTAAACTGTTAAAGTTGAGTAAATGATACAGGTGTATCTTGAAAATGTATAATGACCAAATAAATAAAAATAAAAATAAAAAAAGTTTTTGGATCTTAAAGTGGTTGTGTAAGGAAAGGTTCCATTCGCTGGTAATATTTATCATCTGGCGTGCAGTACTGAGGTCCACCAGCAGGTGTCTCCTGGCAGTTTTGAACTGTCAGGGGAACTTCTCTCTGCTGGTGTTATGTCATCCTTCGGCCGCAGTACTGGCGTCCACCAGCGGATGGATCCTGGCAGTGTGGTGCAGATGTTACTTCCTGCAATCAGGGGTCACCTGAGCCTGTTAGCGGGTATAATATAAATACCTGGCAAGTGCACACACACACTGCCCTGGTATCGTCCTCGTGCCCTGATCTGTACTTGCTGCCTGTTTACCTGAACCTGTTTCTGAATCTGCTACCTGAGTTCCTGATCCTGTCTCCCTGTCCTGACCCATCCATCCATCCTCTCCCTGTCCTGTGTTCCTTACCCCATCTGCTGATCTCCCTGTGTATGACCTTGGCCTGGCTAACGTTTATGCTTCTGAAATATCCCTTTGTACATCTGCCTACCTGCTGTGTATGACCCTGGCCTGGCTATTGTTTATGATTCTGGTATTTCCCATTTATTGCACATATTTGTCTGTTGTTATTTGTGGGTCTCTGTCTGTTTGTTGGTTTGTTGCACTGTATCATATTGGAGGTGGTTATACTGATATTATTCACTCACCTAAATAAATCTTTATATATTTCACTTATATGTGTTTGGTGTTCCTCTGTTGCTGGCCACACAGTTCTGGTCACACCTGGTACATGACAGGTTGTAAACCCACTTTGACAACTTGCACCTACACGTAAGCCTAGATTAAGGTTTACCTGTAGGTGCAAGAAATATCTCCTTAACCTACACGGTTAAGGAGATATTTGCTGAAAGGCGCACTAGCGGGCCGGCTTCTTGACAGTTTTCTGAATGGGATCTTGCCGGCCCGAGCGCGCATGTGTGTGACGTCATCGCTGCTCCGGCCAATCGCAGCGCCGATGCGGCGATACCAGGAAGGGACATCGAGGCAAGTTGCCAGCCCGAGCGCGCATGCGTGTGACGTCATCGCCGCTCCGGACAATCACAGCGCCGGAGCGGCGATAACAGGAAGGGACATCTAGGCAAGATGGCGGCGGCGGTGGAGGGGAACGAGGAGCAGTTTGGGGGCTTCGATCTCAGGTAAGTCATTCATAATGAGCTAGTAGGCTATGCCTACTAGCTCATTATTCCTTTGTTTTGCAGGGTTTTAAAAAAAAAATCAAGGGTTTACTTCCTCTTTAATCAAAGCAGGATGGAAATTTTTCATGTACTAGTCTGTCAGGCGGGCTGGTATTTGAATGCCAAGATAGGTCAGTGCAACCTGTTCCCATCGGAATGGGAATGACTCTTGACAGTGAGCAACTTCCTGAGAAGGGAGGGTAATGTTTAGCGCCTGTGTGGTTAGATTTTGAGATTCAATAAGGTACCAAAGAATTCAATATCTTTGAGGAGACTAGGCAGGGAGATAAGGGGCGACTGTAAAGAGAGCAGAATGTCGTCCGCAAAAGCTGCTACCTTGAATTCTCACTCCTTCACAGAAATCCCTTGTATGTTTGGGTTACCTCTCAGCCTATTAAGGAAGGGTTCCAGGGTAAGGATGTATATCAGGGGTGAAAGTGGACATCCCTGTCGTGTACCTTTGCTGATGGGGAAGGCATCCTACAGGTGTCCATTGACTTTCACTGCTGCGGAGGGATCAGAGTACAAGGCCATAATGTGTGATAACATGTTGGTCCCCAGGCCAATTGCCAAGAGGACTTTGCGCATGTAGTCCTAGGCCACCCTGACGAACGCCTTCTCAGCGTCAAGCGAAAGGAGAAATCCTTGTGATTTTGAGGTCGTGAGCCAGTGATGTAGATTTAGTGTACGGATGGTGTTATCCCTAGCCTCCCGGCCAGGGACAAAACCAACTTGGTCCAGGGAAATATGGCCAGGCACCAGGGTGAGTAACCTACTAGCTAAAATCTTTGCGTATATTTTAATATCTACATTTAAAAGGGTAATTGGTCTATAATTAACAACTAGGGAGGGGTCTTTGCCCTCCTTAGGTATCATGGCGATGTGCGTACCGTCTGGCTTGACCTGGGGGTCCGATAGGGCATTGAAAATGGCCAAGAGTCTGGGGGACAGAGGGTCAATAAAAGATTTATAATACTGGAGGGAGAAACCATCCGGACCCGGACATTTGACCGATTTCATATGTTTCATAGCCATGTCCAATTCCAATGCCGATATGGGGCCTTCCAGTTCAAGCGACTGTTGGGGAGTTATCGGTTTAGGGCTGTATCGGGAGAGAAAATCTTTGATGAGTGTAGTGCGTGTAACAAAATTGCTCGGGGGTGAGTTGGCAGGCTGTAGATTGTACAGTTTAGAGTAAAATCTCTCAAATTCTTTGGCAATGTCCTTATTCTTGACCAGAAGAGATCCCAAAGGGTTACGTATATGGTGTATCGTGGTGGAAGTTTTTGAGTTTTGAACTGCGCGCTAAAAGGCTAAAATCCTCTGGCCAAGAATGTACCGTCTTTTGGTGCATTTGCCCAGTTCCTCTAAGAGGAGAGCTTGGGAGTGTGTCAAATCCTGTAGGGTAGCCTGTGCTTGGGTCAGTTTGTGAGAATTTTCGAGGGATTTGATTGTCCTTATGAGATCGTGCTGTCTCTTAGTATTTGTGGCCAGAGCAATCAGCTCACTGCGGATCACGCATTTATGCGCCTCCCAGAGGGA
The DNA here is from genome assembly GCA_029206835.1 of Rana muscosa. Taxonomy (NCBI): domain Eukaryota; kingdom Metazoa; phylum Chordata; class Amphibia; order Anura; family Ranidae; genus Rana; species Rana muscosa. The sequence goes on along the minus strand of CM055116.1, from coordinate 34,909,449 downwards.
GACCGGGGAGACTTCCGGACTCAAGTTTTCCATGAAGTATTGCTGGAGTCGTGCGCGTATATGGTCTGTCACTGTAGGGAAGGGTTCAAACGCCAAATCTTTGTTCTAGAAAGAGTTTCAGGGAAGGATAGAGTGACTGTGATCGGGTGGTGGTCAGACAAGAACATTGGTTCAATCGTGGACTGTTGGAGGAGGGGGAGATCTGTCTGGGAGAGGAAAAAGTAATCAATCCTAGAATATTTTTGATGTGGGGCTGAGAAAAAAAGTGAATTCCCTATCTGAGGGAAACAAAGTGCGCCAGGCGTCATGCAGGGTTAAGGATTGGAGCTGTAAATTTATCTGACGTAACGCTTTGTATGTCAGGGTGGAGGTTCCAACAGGGGGTACAAGGGGATGTTAAAATCACCTCCTAAGAGTACAATACCAGTCTGGAAAGAGGCTAGGAGGTCGCACTTTTCCTAAAGAAAGCGACCTGGTGTTTGTTAGGACAGTATAAGTTAACCAGTGTGATCTGTTTCGAGGCATAGGAACCCTTAAGAAAAATATACCTGCCTTCTGGGTCAATAAGGGAGTCAGATAAATGAAAATTAGCGTGTTTGGAAATTAGTATGGAGACACCCTTCGGTTTTAGCTTCAGGGTTGGTGGCATGGAACACTGTACTGTAGATATGGTTAGAAAGCTTAGGGATGGTGTCTGAGCGGAAATGGGTCTCTTGCAAGAAAATGAAATGTGCTTTGCGTTTAGTGAGGGAAGACAAGACTTTGGGACATTTTCCCTGGTATATTAAGACCCTTGACATTAAGAAAAGGCATTTCATCGTCAGTGGAGGCATGACCCTTGACCTGCGCTAAAGGCCTCTGTGAGAGTACGTGAATCAGGGTCGCTGCTTTCGACGTGTGTTAGGTCAAGAGAAGAACAGTGGGGGGAAGCTTCCCCAGAGGGACAGGAGTGGACCCAATCAGTAAAAAAAAAAAAAAAAGAGAAAGGGAGGGGGGCAGCAGAGAGCGACAAAGAGGGTACGAGAAGAGAAATAAGACAAGGGGATGGAAGAGAAGAAAAATAATTCAACCAGAGGTGGATGTAGTCTAGCTAAACCACCTTAAAAGGGGAAAATCTGGAGGGTCAGCAAACGTCCCGACAGGACTGCTGTGTGGGGACGAAAGAAGAAACGGAAACCTCAGGGAGGTAGCGAACCGGGGATCGAAATTGAAAACATGTTAATGAAAGGTGATTACAGTGGGGAGCCTACTGGTGATGAGCAGCATAGTAACAGAATAACTAATGAACAAAAAACCCCAAATAAAAGGACGGGGAACCTTATTCATAACAATTAAAACATTTCCGTCAGGGACCGCCATTGATCACATCATCTTGTAGCAGAGAAGTGTGAGCTACCAGAGGGAGCAGAGGGATACGGTTAGACATTGTGAGCATTTGAATACCCGGAATGTCAAGTGTAACTGGTTTGGTCATCTAGGGTAAGTAAACAGGGCCTGGGTTTGCAGGGCTAAGTGCAATGGAACAACATAATTAAACTTGCTGATTCTGGGATAGGCCCCCTGGGGTTAACCCAGGCAAACATTCCGGCTGTTCAAAAAGGATCGTATTGCTGACATTAATATGAAAACAAAAACCAGAATAAACAATAAGGTATCCTAAATAGTCCATAGACTCTGCTTCTTCTGTGGGTGTACCTCTGTGCAGAAGGCGGGTATAATTCAAGGCCTCAGCACAATAGGAATATGATCCAAAAATAAAACAAGATGATGCAAAAAGAAAAAAAAAGAAAAATCAGGGAAATATTCCGGGAGGGAGCAAGGGGCAAAAACTCGATAGTTCTTGGTGGAAGTGTTCAGTTAGCAAGGTGTTGGGGCTTAGGAGCGGCAAAAGTGCATGAGTGTATCAGAGAACATTACCTCCCATAGAAGCCACTGGTCTCAACGCAGATTGCGTGGACAGGTCTGTGGAGTTCATTGCAGGGGAGGATAGAGATGCCCGGTCAGCATGAGGCGTGTTGATTCACCGGGGAAGGCAGTACACAGACACCCTCGTGCTGGCGGGTCATAGCATCTGCAGCTTGGATATGAAAAACGGCTCCGTAGAGGATGGAAGTTTGTTGAAAAGCCTGTGAGGGCAGGAGATCTAGAGGGGGAGAAGGTGCACAGAGGGATGGGGAGGAAGAAAAGTGGGGACAGTTACTCACAGGTAGTGATGAGCCGAACACCCCCCTGTTCGGTTCGCACCAGAACCCGCGAACGGACCGAAAGTTCGAACGAACATTAGAACCCTATTAAATAGAATGGATGCGAACGTTCGAATTCTAAAGTGCTAATTATAACAACTATTATGCATGTTATTGTCCTAAAAAGGGTTTGGGAACCCGGGTTCTGCACCAGGGGACATGTATCAATGCAAAAAGAAGTTTTAAAAACGGTCGTTTTTCGGGAGCAGTCATTTTAATGATGCATAAAGTGAAAAAAAAAAGTCAAATATTCCTTTAAATATCGTACCTGGGGGGTGTCTAAAGTATGCCTGTGAAGTGCCACGTGTTTCCCGTGTTTAGAACTGTCCCTGCACAAAATGACACTTCTAAAGGAAAAAAAAGCCATTTAAAACTGCTTGCGGCTTTAATGTAATGTCTGGTCCCGGTAATATGGATGAAATTCTTTAAGAAAAATGGCATAGCTACCCCATGACCCCCCCCCCCCCCCTACCCCAGCCCATTACCAGCCCCTTTGGGTCTTGTATGGATATTAAGGGGAACCCCGCACATAAAATAAAAAAGGCCCTATATACTCTGAACAGCCCTATACAGGCGGTGCATACAAGACAGGGACTGTAGGTTTGTTCTTATGTAGAATCTGTTTGTAATTTTGAACAGGTACATTGTTGAAGTGTAGCTCCAGACCAAAAATCTATTTTTAAACTTTTTGGAAAACATAGGTAAGGGTTATCACCCCTGTAACATTTGTTTTGCTGTCTGTGCCCCTGTTCAGAACATTTCACCTCACTTTCCGTCCCAATGACAACTGTTTTTGAAATGTGGTGTTTTTCTTGAAACAAGGATTGCTGATAAAGCATCAGTACAGAGGAGACACCTTTCTCCCATATTTATTCTTACAGGAGAGAATTTTCCTTCCTAGTGGTAGATTTCCTCTCACTTCCTGTTGTCTTCTTGCGTTTGCAAGTAGGAGTCGTTTGTAAGTTGGATGTTTGAAAGTAGGGACCTGCCGTATATACTCTGCAGAAATAGGCCCCTTAGTTGTTGGTGTTGGCACAACACTGTAAGCACTCACAGTTACTCTTGGTTGGTGCTGGAACGCCCTGCTGTCAACTATTATATCAGGAATTTTAATTACATATAATTGTTGAACAGTGGTAGTAAAAATTGGGCCTTTGATGGTGGTGCTGGTGCCACAACACTGTAAGCCCTGACAGTTACTCTTGGTGGGTGCAGCAATGGGCCCTGCTGTGAATTATTAGATCAAGAATTGTAATTACATGCCCCTGTTGAACAGGGGCTGAAAAATTGGGCCTTAGGCACTGGTGGCACAACACTGCAACCCCTCACAGATACTGTACTTGGAGCACAGCAATGAGCCCTGTTGCAAAGTATTGCTTCAAAAATTGTAATGACACGCCCCTGTTAAACAGGGGCTGAAAAATTGGGCCTTAGGCACTGGTGGCACAACACTGCAACTCCTCACAGATACTGTACTTGGAGTACAGCAATGAGCCCTGTTGCAAAGTATTGCTTCAAAAATTGTAATTACACGCCCCTGTTAAACAGGGGCTGAAAAATTGGGCGTTAGGCACTGGTGGCGGCACCCATAAACAAAAATGATCTTCCAAGCTATCATCATCAATCGTATCATTGAGGACTCGGAGGAGGAGGATAGCCAGTCAACATAACAGCACAGGCACTCAGCATCAGCATCAGTCTTGAAGGGATGTGACATGTTAAAATCAATTAGTCTGTTATATCAGCATCAGGTGTGTGGTAGCTGGTGGTGATCCAAGACTGGTTCATCTTGATGAAAGTCAGTCGATCAACCGAGTCGGTGGACAGGCGCACCCTGTGATCCGTGACAAATCCTCCAGCAGCACTGAATGTGCGTTCCGAAAGAACGCTGGATGCAGGACAGGCCAGTAGCTCAATTGCATACTGTGCAAGCTCTGGCCAGTGATCCATCCTCAAGACCCAGTAAGCCAGAGGATTTTCGGTGGGGAAGGTGTCCAAGTCTGACCTTGCCCCTAGATATTCCTGCACCATGTTTATCAGACGCTGGCGATGGTTGCTGGAACCGATCATACTTTGGGGCTGCGGACTAAAGAATTGTCTGTACTCATCGGTCAGACGGCCACCTTCCCCACCGCTCCTTCTTTGACTGGCCGAAGCCTCAGCAACTCGTTGTCCAGGACCAGGAGTTTGCAACCTCCCAGTCTCTGGGAACGCGTTGCACAGACCTTTCTGCAAGGCCTCCCGGAGTTGTCTCATCCTCTGCTCCCTCTGCGACGGTAACATAAGGTCCGCAACCTTACCCTTGTACCGTGGATCAAGGAGAGTGGCCAGCCAGTAATGGTCCCTCTCCTTGATCCGAAGAATACGAGGATCCTTCCGCAGACTTTGCAGGATCAGGGAGGCCATGCAGCGTAGGTTTGCTGAGGCATTCGCTCCGGAGTCCTCTGGGTCACTAAGGACGACATGATCCGCAGCCACCTCCTCCCAGCCACGTACAAGTCCACTGGTTTCTTGGGACTGTAAATCATCCCTAAAAGACTGCTGCTGATGATGCTGAGTGCCAGCCTCCACCTCCATGCTGACACAATCCTCCTCCTCCTCCTCCTCCTCCTCCTCCTCTTCCTGTGCGATGGGTGGGACAGAAGTAACACTGTCTGGGTAAAGGGGGCCTTGAGAGGCAAGGAAGTCCTCCTCTTCCTGCCTCTGTTCTGCCTCAAGTGCCCTGTCCATTATTCCACGCAGCGTGTGCTCCAACAGGTGGACAAGAGGTACAGTGTCACTGATGCATGCACTGTCACTGCTCACCATCCTCGTGGCCTCCTCAAATGGTGCCAGGACAGTGCATGCATCCCTGATCATGCCCCACTGGCGTGGAGAAAAAAAACCAAGCTCCCCTGACCCTGTCCTGGTGCCGTAGTCGCACAGGTACTCATTGATGGCCCTCTGCTGCGTGTGCAGCCGCTGCAGCATGGCCAACGTTGAGTTCCACCTGGTGGGCATGTCACATATAAGGCGGTTCTTGGGCAGGTTCAACTCCTTTTGCAGCTCAGCCAGGCGAGCACTGGCATTATAAGATCTGCGGAAATGCACACAGACTTTCCTGGCCTGCCTCAGGACATCCTGTAAGCCCGGGTACCTGCCCAAGAACCGCTGCACCACCAGGTTAAGGACGTGAGCCACACAGGGCACATGGGTCAGTTGTCCCTGTCGGAGGGCGGAGAGGAGGTTGGTGCCATTGTCGCAAACCACCATTCCTGGCTTAAGCTGGCGTGGCGTCAACCACCTCTCGGCCTGGCCCTGCAGAGCAGACAGGACCTCTGCCCCAGTGTGGCTTCTGTCCCCCAAACACACCAGCGCAAGCACGGCATGGCATCTTTTTGCCTGCGTACTTGCGTAGCCCCGTGAACGGCTACGGAGCACCGCTGGTTCATAGGACAAACCACAGGAAGAGGCCATGGAGGAAGAAGAAGAGGAGGGGGTGGAGGAGAGAGGTGTGTCACAACCAGTAGTAGCATTTTGGAGGCGTGGCGGTGGGACAACCTCCAACACTACTGCACCTTGTCCTGAATCCTTCCCAGCTGCCAAAAGAGTGACCCAATGGGCCGTGAAAGAAAGGTAACGTCCCTGTCCATGCCTGCTGGACCATGAGTCAGCGGTAATATGCACCTTACCGCTGACCGCCCTGTCCAGCGAGGCCAAGACATTGCCTTCCACATGCCGGTAGAGAGCCGGAATAGCCTTCCGTGCGAAAAAGTGGCGTTTGGGAACCTGCCACTGAGGAACCGCACATTGCACAAACTCACGGAAGGGGGCCGAGTCTACCAACTGAAAAGGCAGCAGTTGAAGCGCTAGCAATTTAGCCAAGCTAGCATTCAACCGCTGGGCATGTGGATGGCTGGGAGTGAACTTCTTTCGACGGTCCAGCAGCTGGGGCAGGGAAATTTGCCTGCTAGAATCGGACGTCGGTGTACTGCTAGCAGAGTGGGCGCAAGTACTTGGCTGTGACACACCTAATTCTACACCTTCATTCCTCTCAGTGCATGTTTCAGAGAGGACTGAAGTTATAGTGGGGTTGGAGATCCCAGCTGATGCGGTGCAAGGAGAGGTCCGCTTTGTTCTTTGGTGTGGGTCTTTGAGGTAGGCTTGCCAACGAGCTGCATGGCAGGTCAACATATGTCTGGTCAGGCATGTGGTACCCAAGCGGCTGATGTTTTGGCCACGCGATATACGCTTGAGACATATGTTGCAAACAGCAGCTGTGCGATCTGATGCACTAGCCTCAAAAAAGGCCCACACCAAAGAACTTTTTGAATGACGGGCAGAGGCAGCGCCCTGCACAGGCGGAGCTCTGCGGTGTGATTCCGTCGGTGTACTGCCCTTACGCTGGCCACCAAAGGGCATCCTGCCTCGTTGGAGATGTGCCTCCTCCTCATCCTCCTCCTCCTCCTCTCTCCTATTAGGCACCCACGTGGAGTCAGTGACCTCATCATCCCCTCCCTCCTCATCACTGGAGCCAATCTGGCAGTATGCTGCAGCTGCTGGAACATGACTGCCAGATTGGTGTCCTTCTTGAGCATCCCCTCTGTCTGCTCTCACGCTACTGCCTTCCTCTAGCTGGGTTTCATCATCAGACCCTTCGAAACGCTGGGCATCCTCCTGGAGCATGTACCCAACACTGTGCTGAAACAGTTCGGGGGACTCCTCAGGAGGAGGACATGGTGGGTCTAGGGAAGGAGTGACTGATGATTTGTCTGACATTGATACCAGGGAAGACGACGCTTTGGCAGCTGCTTTTCCAGTACCCTGAGCCTGGGTGAGAGAGGATGAGGAGGAGGAGGAGGGCTTGGTCATCCACTCTACCAAGTCTTCGGCATGATGTGGCTCAACATGTCCAGCTGCCGAAAAGAAGGACAAGCGTGTCCCATGGCCATGTGCTGATGACAATGCACCGCGTCCACGACCAGCACTGTTGCCCCCAGACACAGAGCCTGCTTGCCCTCTTTTATTGCCTCCTGACTGTCTGCCTCTCCTTGTTTGCCTTCCAGACATTCTAATAGATGGCCTGCACGGAGATGGGAAAAAAGCAATAAGGGCTACCTTCAGGTGTCCTTCTCTGTCCCTTGAAACAAGGACTTTCACAGTGAAAGAAACTGACACTCTCCCTACCTACAGTTTTCTGTCCCTAGAAAAAATGTTTTTTTTAATCACAATATAGCACAAGAAAAATTCACTCACTGTCCTTACAGGTCCCTGGAAACAAGGACTTGCAGAGTGAAAGAAAAAAAACACTCTCCCTACCTACAGTTTTCTGTCCCTAGAAAAAATGTTTTTTTTAATCACAATATAGCACAAGAACAATTCACTCACTGTCCTTACAGGTCCCTGGAAACAAGGACTTGCAGAGTGAAAGAAAAAAAACACTCTCCCTACCTACAGTTTTCTGTCCCTAGAAAAAATGTTTTTTTTAATCACAATATAGCACAAGAACAATTCACTCACTGTCCTTACAGGTCCCTGGAAACAAGGACTTGCAGAGTGAAAGGAAAAAAACACTCTCCCTACCTACAGTTTTCTGTCCCTAGAAAAAATGTTTTTTTTAATCACAATATAGCACAAGAAAAATTCACTCACTGTCCTTACAGGTCCCTGGAAACAAGGACTTGCAGAGTGAAAGAAAAAAAACACTCTCCCTACCTACAGTTTTCTGTCCCTAGAAAAAATGTTTTTTTTAATCACAATATAGCACAAGAAAAATTCACTCACTGTCCTTACAGGTCCCTGGAAACAAGGACTTGCAGAGTGAAAGAAAAAAAACACTCTCCCTACCTACAGTTTTCTGTCCCTAGAAAAAATGTTTTTTTTAATCACAATATAGCACAAGAAAAATTCACTCACTGTCCTTACAGGTCCCTGGAAACAAGGACTTGCAGAGTGAAAGAAAAAAAACACTCTCCCTACCTACAGTTTTCTGTCCCTAGAAAAAATGTTTTTTTTAATCACAATATAGCACAAGAAAAATTCACTCACTGTCCTTACAGGTCCCTGGAAACAAGGACTTGCAGAGTGAAAGAAAAAAAACACTCTCCCTACCTACAGTTTTCTGTCCCTAGAAAAAATGTTTTTTTTAATCACAATATAGCACAAGAAAAATTCACTCACTGTCCTTACAGGTCCCTGGAAACAAGGACTTGCAGAGTGAAAGAAAAAAAACACTCTCCCTACCTACAGTTTTCTGTCCCTAGAAAAAATGTTTTTTTAAAATCACAATATAGCACAAGAAAAATTCACTCACTGTCCTTACAGGTCCCTGGAAACAAGGACTTGCAGAGTGAAAGAAAAAAAACACTCTCCCTACCTACAGTTTTCTGTCCCTAGAAAAAATGTTTTTTTTAATCACAATATAGCACAAGGACAATTCACTCACTGTCCTTACAGGTCCCTGGAAACAAGGACTTGCAGAGTGAAATAAACTGACACTCTCCCTACCTACAGTTTTCTGTCCCTAGAATAAATGTTTTTTTAAGCACAATATAGCACAAGGACAATTCACTCACTGTCCTTCCAGGTCCCTGGAAACAAGGACTTGCAGAGTGAAAGAAAAAAAACACTCTCCCTACCTACAGTTTTCTGTCCCTAGAAAAAATGTTTTTTTTAATCACAATATAGCACAAGAAAAATTCACTCACTGTCCTTACAGGTCCCTGGAAACAAGGACTTGCAGAGTGAAAGAAAAAAAACACTCTCCCTACCTACAGTTTTCTGTCCCTAGAAAAAATGTTTTTTTTAATCACAATATAGCACAAGGACAATTCACTCACTGTCCTTACAGGTCCCTGGAAACAAGGACTTGCAGAGTGAAATAAACTGACACTCTCCCTACCTACAGTTTTCTGTCCCTAGAATAAATGTTTTTTTAAGCACAATATAGCACAAGGACAATTCACTCACTGTCCTTCCAGGTCCCTGGAAACAAGGACTTGCAGACTGAAAGAAAAAAAACACTCTCCCTACCTACAGTTTTCTGTCCCTAGAAAAAAATTTTTTTTAATCACAATATAGCACAAGAAAAATTCACTCACTGTCCTTACAGGTCCCTGGAAACAAGGACTTGCAGAGTGAAAGAAAAAAAACACTCTCCCTACCTACAGTTTTCTGTCCCTAGAAAAAATGTTTTTTTTTAATCACAATATAGCACAAGGACAATTCACTCACTGTCCTTACAGGTCCCTGGAAACAAGGACTTGCAGAGTGAAATAAACTGACACTCTCCCTACCTACAGTTTTCTGTCCCTAGAATAAATGTTTTTTTAAGCACAATATAGCACAAGGACAATTCACTCACTGTCCTTCCAGGTCCCTGGAAACAAGGACTTGCAGAGTGAAAGAAAAAAAACACTCTCCCTACCTACAGTTTTCTGTCCCTAGAAAAAATGTTTTTTTTAATCACAATATAGCACAAGGACAATTCACTCACTGTCCTTCCAGGTCCCTGGAAACAAGGACTTGCAGAGTGAAAGAAACTGACACTCTCCCTACCTACAGTTTTCTGTCCCTAGAATAAATGTTTTTTTAAGCACAATATAGCACAAGGACAATTCACTCACTGTCCTTCCAGGTCCCTGGAAACAAGGACTTGCAGAGTGAAAGAAACTGACACTGTCCCTACCTACAGTTTTCTGTCCCTAGAATAAATGTTTTTTTTAAGCACACTATAGCACAAGCACAAAACACACTGACACTCTCCCTACCTATCCTTCTCTTTCCCTAAACTAAAGGAATCCAGGTTAAGCAAGAAAGAAATAACAGTCACTGTCCCTGCCTATGCTGCTCTATCCCTGCTCCGGAACACACTACACTAGGCCGCCGTGCTGGCGGCCTTTTATAGTGTGGGGCGTGTACTAAACACCCTCAGCAATAATTGGCCACAGGCATCCTGCCTGTGGCCAATCATTGCTCTCCTCGCTGCCGGCGCTGTGATTGGCCAAGCATGCGGGGTCACAGTGCATGCTTGGCCAATCACAGCGCCTGGATGACACTGCGATGGCGTAGTGCATTGTGGGCCGTTCGCGTCACTCGAATTTGTCGCGAACGGCCCAAATCGTTCGATCTTCGTCGAACGATCGAACAGCCGATGTTCGAGTCGAACGGATGTTCGACTCGAACACGAAGCTCATCCCTACTCACAGGCGGCGGTCTGTGACTGAGTTGATGCAAATGTGATTAAGCATCCACGCGGTCTCTTCTCCTGGAGGGCGTGGAGGGGGAGCCCGGGCTTCGTTGGTAGAGGTCGCGGCAAGAAGCATGGTTGCATGGAGAAGACAGACCTGCTCTTTGTCTGCGGGATCAGTGGCGTTAAGCTTTCGGCGATGGACTAAGGGAGACCGGGAGCCAGGGTTCAGAGGAGAAATAGAAAGCATACCATTCCGGGAGCTTGATGTGTGGAAGATCGAGTTGCTCACAGAAATTGTACAGGTCTTCCGGTGTGCGGAGAAGGGCAGAGCGGCCTCTAGCGGATATACAAAGAAAAAGAGCCGCTGCTCCAGGTGTATGATGATAACCTGAGGTGGAATGTCTCGTAGAGTGCCAGCCCCGGCCCGCCTCCGTGGGAAACGTGTAAGAAAAGAAATGGCTGCACATCCAGGAATTCCGATTGCCTTTTATTGTTCAAAGTGATAACACCAAAGATACCAACACGAGGTCACGTAGACGCGTTTCACACAAACATCTTGTGCTTAATCATTACCAGCGGATGCTGACAGCCCAAAAGGGAACTTCCATCGATATTGTATGTTCCTAGAATGCAAAGCTTCCAGCAGAGGGTGCAAGGCTCGCCTATTCTGGAGCGTTATCTGGGAAAAATCCTGAAAGAGTTTTATTTTTGCGCCATTATGGAGGATTCGGCCTCTATCCCTGGCTTTGCGAAGGATTTCCTCCTTAAGTAAAAAGTTAACCACACAACAAATCACGTCTCTGAATAGTTCATTATCACGGGGTTGGGGGCGTAGAGCGCGGTGGGCCCTCTCCATTTCAATAGGCGAATCTACAGGGCGATCATTCAGGTCATTAAAGATAGTGCAAATAGTCTGTTGCAGGGAGCCCGGTTCAACAATCTCAGGGACTTCCCGCACTCTGATGTTATGCCTCCGACCACGGTTGTCGAGGTCCTCGACATGCCTGTGGATATCCAGGAGGTGGGAGAGCTGGGAGTCATAGGTGGATTGAACCTGACGGATGGCGGCCGTATTTGTCTGCGTGGTTTGTTCCACCTCGTCAATCCGGTGTGCCACTGCATGGATTTACGCCGTGAGAAACGCAATCACCGCTGTGACAGTATTCTTAATGTCAGCAGCCACTGTCTCTAGATCAAACAGGCTGAGGGGTTGAGCACGCCCTGCACTTGAGCCAGTCCCCCCCAGCAGCGGTGTGTCGGGTTCCAAGCTAGGCGAGCTCGGGGTTTGGGCCTTTGAGGCTGCATGTGCAGCCATGCGCTGGGACCTGAACAGCTCCGGAATGTTTCTACTCAGCTGCGTACCTGAGTCGGTAGCTGCCCAGGATGTAGATGAGCTCTGGGTGGATCTATTCATAATGATTTTGAGGTGTAGGCTCCCCTAATAGGCAGAATTCGGTCCCCGGGTCGCAGGAGCTCTCGGCTTAAGCTGCCATCTTGGTCTCCATCCAGGCCACGCCCCCCAACAAAAAAGATTTTATAAAAAATAAAAATAAATTGATAAAGGGGAATGGAGAAACAAGGAAAATAGGATATAAACAAATTAATCTTCAGCTTTAACTTGTTTGCGTTTTTTCTATCCTCCAGTTGCATAAATATGTGAAACAAATGAAAAATCCATATAAGACGGCAGAAAGAATGACCTTCTTTGATGAAAATGGTGAATATCCTTTCCACTACAAAATAATAAATTGGATGAAGTCTAACCGCCACTTGAAAACAAGTGTTACTGATGTTGGTTTGTACACACCATGGGCTAAAGAAGAAGACCAACTTCGTATTAACCCCATCAATATAACATGGGATCAAGACAATAATATGGTGAGGAGGAGCACATGTGGCACTCGTGACATTGGTCACTCACGTTATAGTTTTCACAACAGATATGTAAAAATTATAGTCAAGCAATGACATTTCTGAGCATCACCCATGAACTTTATTGCTTCAAATATTATATTAGCCTTATCTGCCCTTCACACATAAATATAAATAACACAGTAATTAAACAAGAAAGTAAAATATTTTTAGTGATCATTTCTTACTCGTACTCATGGACTATAGGGCTCTCTATGGGGAATGACTTCAGTCCCTCAGGTTAAAATTATTTCCAGTGTATGCAACCCATACTCTGTTATTCCTCCTGTTTACTATGTTAAATATTCAATTGAAATCATTTTGTTATACCTGTTCAAATGAAAAAAATAAACAGGCCAAGGCTAACACCATTCAGTTACCATTTATTATTATTTTTTTTATTATTACACTTTAAAGTGCACATAAAATCTTGTTAGGCATCATGTCTCACTGCATTCAGTTTTCTTAAGCAATTAATTTTTTGTGAATGCTTTGCAGTTTCTTACCGGATATCACACCAGTAGCAGCACTTCCTGTAGCAGGATGACAACGCTAATCAACTACCTCAATATTATCATCAGCATTGTAAGTCTGCCATGAGTATTCCTCCAGTGTGGGGCAGTGGCTTATGCCCCATACACACGATCATTTTTCATGCCATTTTTTAAACCGACGTTTTTCTTGTCATTTTTTTTTCATGTTTCCTCTCAAGCCTGTCTTGCGTACACACGATCATTATAAAAACCGCTCGAGCAAAGCGTAGTGACGTACAGCACGTACGACGGCACTATAAAGGGGAAGTTCCGTTTGAATGGCACCACCCTTCATGTTAGTAAAGTTTGTTGAGCAACGATTCGCGCTTTTCAGCCTCGTGCTTTTCAGTCCGTTACTGCGTGACGAATGTGCTATCTCCATTACGAACGCTGGTTTTACCAGAACGAGCGCTCCCGTCTCATACTTGATTCTGAGCATGCGCGTTTTTTTTCACGTCGTTAAAGCATACACACTATCGTTTTTCACGTCGTTAAAAAAAACGGCATGAAAAACGACGTGGAAAAAAGAGAGCATGTTCGAAATTTTTAATGGCCGTTTTTCACGTCGTTAAAAATGCTCTGGAGCCTACACACGATCATTTTTAATGGCCATTTTTAAAAATGGCATTTTTAACGGCATGAAAAACGATCGTGTGTATGGGGCATAAGTGTTGAAGCATGAAATACGAAGTGTTGTTCCTGGCAGGATCTCCAGACTGTACACAGAGAGGCATGTTGGAAGCCCTACTAAAAAAAATTGATTTGGGGTTTGCATGCACTTTAAAGTGCAATGGAAGCAATGGATAAGGAGATACAATAACATTTTGCAACACACTAATATTGAATCTCCAATGTTATTTCACACAAGAAGAATTATTTTCTTTTTTCACTTCTTTTAGATGCTGGAATCTAAGTGTGTGGACTCTTGTTTGCCCGGATACAGAAAAAAGCCAGGATCTTCAATCCACTCTTGCTGCTATGACTGTGTCCCATGCTCAGAAGGGCAGATATCCAATAAGACTGGTATACTTTATTTATATACAGTTTAATTTATTAATGGTTTTTAACTTTACACTGAAATTCCCAGATGTGCAAAATCAGAGTATATCACATTCTAGTGGTGCAGCAAATAACATGTGAGATGCTGTAATATTACTTCTATCCTACAAGTTTTTGTACTATTGAGGAAAACCCTCATGTATACAGAGATAGTTCAAGCTTACTATAGACAGTTTACTGGGCTCTTATCATGTTAAGATTAAGGATGAGCTCCGGCGTGTTCGCATTGAACACGTGCAGAGCCCGCCAGGAAGTCGGCACCGCGCTGCGCTAATCACAGGCAGGGAGACATTTCCAGATCTCTGCAGCCGAGCATCGGGACAATGTCTCCCTGCCGGTGATTAGGGCAGCGCGGGTGCCGACTTTCTGGCGGGCTCTGCACGTGTTCAATGCGAAAACGCCGGAGCTCATCCTTAGTTAAGATCCTAGCACCGGGGGAAGGGTGTGGCATGAACAGACACCCTGACTGAGCTTGCTGCTCAGTGATTCCCGGGCTCCAGGAAGATAGGCTGTGGTGTTCAGCAGGCTCCAGACCGGCTAAAGCATGTCCACACGTCGCCATACAGCGGCACTTCCGCTCGGTGGTGGTGGAAAGAGCCAGGCTAATGGGCTTAAAGCTTACCTCTTGGCGCAGAGAGCGGATCCTAGGAGCGCAATTAAAAGAACTCCGGTCCAGAAAGGAAGGAAGTTCGGCTCCCTTGATCTGAGGGAGGGACCGGGATCCCCCCGTACAGGGCCGAGGAGTGTTAGGCTTTGGAAGGGGTGTTGCAGTACATGGCAATCGCCAAATACCTCTGAGCCAAAAGCAGAGCTGTACAACCCTGGAAATGGATCTCCCAGGAGAAGGGAGAGACACCTTGGTTTATGCTGGTGGAACGGAGGGGGACCCAAGTCTTTAGGAGGTGGAAGGAATCCCAGTAGGGACGGTTCAATCCCTGGAAGTTGAAAGTCATGGTACTCCAAAACCCAGCAGTGAATCAGCAAAAATCAGCAAAGGACTTGTGATGAATCCAGAGATGTTAACCCTTTGTATGGTGATCTTAATAATGAACTAAGCACATCTCAATCAGAGTTAGTAGTGGATCGAGACTTAAGAGAACATTTGAGAGCACTTCCTACAAAGAGAGACATTCAATTACTTATAACTGCTGTTGAATCATCCTGCAAACAGGCTGTGAAGGGGTAAAGGGAGGATATAGGCACAATGGGGCACATAGTGGAGGAAATGGAGATGGGCCAGGATGATATTAGACAAGGAGTGGCTGATATCCAAGATATGACAAAACATCATGAGGAAGTGTTGAATTCTCTGTTAGACCAATTGGATAATCATGAAAATAGAGATCGTAGGCAAAATATACATGTAGGAGGCCTGCCTGAAATAAAACAACATATTGAATTACTTCCAAAGGTGACCAGTCTGTTCCAGTTAATTCTGGAGCCCTCTGCACCGGATAAGATTGAAATAGACAGAGTCCATCATGCCCTTGCCCCTACCCCCCAAGATGCAGATAAACCAAGAGATGTCATTTGTAAATCACATAGATATCCAGTGAAAGAAGCCATCATGAAAGCAGTCCGTAAGAAATCCACGGTTGACTTTGAAGGTGCACAAATAGACTTATTTCCAGATTTATCATATAAAACTGTTATGCAACGCAGAATGATTAAACCCTTGCTGGAAGTTCTACAAGCAGCTAATGTTAAATATCGCTGGGGATATCCCTTTAAGGTCGTAGCAACCTGGAATGGGAAAAACAGCAACATTTAAAACTAAAGATGACTTGCATCACTTCATAGAGGTGCTGGAGCTCCCCATGGTGGAATTTCTAGATTGGAGATTGAATAACAACAAACCATCACTACAACGGCCAGAACGATGTCAATAAGTGCCAGTTAAAGGTTGACGGAAAATTGATGTGGATGTGGATAAGACAGGACTATAATCCGGTCATAGAAAGATATGCCTGAGTAGTGGTGTAAAGTGAAAAAGGCTAAGAGGAAAGGAGCAGATTGCCTAGAGTTGACTGGGGGCGGGGGTGATTTGTGTGTGGGGGGTGGGTGTTCTCTCTTAATCCCCTCCACCCTTCCCTTTTTTTTAATCCTTTTTATTACCCCCCTTTTATTGGGGGGGGGAGATGGGGGAGATGTTGTTTTTGCCTATGTCCACACTTAGTCCCCCACCACCCTTCCCCCCTTTTTTACCGCCCCCTTTTTTCCCTTTCTTTTTTATCCCCTTTATTACCCCCTTTGTTTTTTGGGGGGGTTTGGGGGGGGGGAGAGGGAGATGTTGTTTTTCTTTGTTTTCTGCCAAAAGGCGGAAGGGGGGGGGGACTCCGGGCAGAGGTGGTGCACCTCTGCCCAGATTCACCCTCCCTTTTGGGGGATGTGCCACAGACAGTGGCACAGTAGGTTACGGTTTTTAGATGGTTCTGTGTGTTTTTTTTTTCTCTCCACCTCCTCCTTCCTTCTTCTCATCAGGTGCATCCAAGGTGAGAGAGCTCAGAAGGCAGGGTGCAGGCATCGATCAGGCACAATAGTACAATAAGAGACTCATGGGAGTAATGAGAGAATGGCAGGTAGAATGAAGATTGTATTGTATAATGTGAGAGGGCTTTGTTAGATTTGTAAGAACTGCATCACATGAAGGCACAGATAGTTTTTTTGCAAGAGGTGCACTTTGTGGCAGGGTCGACCCCTCGTATGCCTCATTTTCTATATAATCAATGGTTTCATGCACCTTCACCGTTCACCCATTCCTAGGGCTAGAGGAGTTACAATAGCTATACACAAACAATGTCCCCTAGTACCCACAGAAATACAAGTATATCCTGAGGTTCGCTTTCTTTTTGTTAAAGGAAAGATCCAGGGCCAGTGTTATACCCTAGCTACTATATATGCCCCCAATAGCCATACCGTTAAATTTCTATTTAAAACTTTGGGGAAGTTTCAGGAAGGTCTCTTGGTTATGGGAGGGGATTTCAACATTACCCTGGACCCTAGTCTAGACACCTCTATGGGGAATTAGGCCTGCCTGTGGTATTATTATGATAAGAAGAACACCAGCAATTGTCTTCAGGTAGCTTTAGGTGAACACTGTGCAAAGGACACAGTACACTAACTGTAAATACTGAAGCTGCCTGCCTGTGTGTCATGATCAGTGTTATTACCTGGGTCACCTGCTGGTGGCACTATTGCTTCCAGCAACAAAGGGTGTAATTCTGGTGGCCACCAGCGGGTGTCTCCCAGTAGATGGACTCCCTAATTAATCAAGCTACACTTCATGTGAGCTGCTGGAAAAATATAAGCCCGCCCTTTACTGAGGCTCAGGGCTTCAGTATTCCCTCTGCAAGCTTGTCCCTGCCTGACCCGATCCGTGTGCCTGAACCTGGTCCTGATCTGCTTCCTGCCCTGTCCTGGACTCTGCTTCTTGTCCCCTTATTCCTGCTTCCAGCTCCCCCTTGTTACTGCTCCCTCTATCTGGCCGCCTGTTCCCCGGCATTATAGAGAGAAAAGATTTGACATTATAGAGAGAAGATTGCTGCTGGAACTGGGTGGGGAAGTACATTTCCGGTCGAATCATTTGTTCGTTCCGGACGAATCGTTTGTTATAAATTCGTATTTCGTACGAATCCGAATTGAATACCGTACACGAATTACGAATTACGATTTTTTTTTAATACGGAACGGAACAAAACTAATTTTTAGACGGCTCCCATGTCTAGTACCTGCTGACCGGTTTGAAATTCCAGTACCTGCTATCCAGTCCGATGCATCTGCCTGATGTGCCAGCCTGCCAGCCTGAAGTTCTTGTGCCAGCCTGCCTTCCTGAAGTTCCTGTGCCAGCCTGCCTTCCTGAAGTTCCTGTGCCAGCCTGCCTTCATGAAGTTCCTGTGCCAGTGTTCCAGACTGGTGTCCCTGTGCCGTGTTCCAGACTGGTGTCCCTGTGCCGTGTTCCAGACTGGTGTCCCTGTGCCGTGTTCCAGACTGGTGTCCCTGTGCCCGTGTTCCAGACTGGTGTCCCTGTGCCCGTGTTCCAGACTAGTGTCCCTGTGCCCGTGTTCCAGACTGGTGTCCCTGTGCCCGTGTTTCGGCCTGAAGATCCGGTGCCCGTATTCCTGACTGCCTCGGTGCCCGTGTCTCTGCCTGGAGTCTCGGTGCCCGTATCTCTGCCTGGAATCTCGGTACCAGTGTCTCAGCCTGGAATCTCGCTATCAGTGTCTCAGCCTGAAGTTTCAGTGCCCATTACCCAGTCTGCTAAGCCAGCCCCCATCATCCAATGTGCTGGACCAGTGCCCGGTGTCCAGCTTGGTGAACCACTGGGCTGGGGCCCGTTACTCTGCTTGCTGAGCCGGTGCCTGTCATCCAGCCTGCCGTTACAGTGCTCACTGCCCAGTTTGATAACCTGGAGCCTGCTGCCCAGCTCAACGACCCGGAGCCTGCTGCCCAGCTCGATAACCCGGAGCCTGCTGCCCAGCTCGATGTGTACCTGCCTGCTGCCCAGCTCAACGTGTATCTGCCTGCTGCCCAGCCTGATGTGTACCTGCCTGCTGCCCAGCCTGATGTGTACCTGCTTGCTGCCCAGCCTGATGTGTACCTGCCTGATGCCCAGCCTGATGTGTTCTTGCCTGCTGCCCAGCCTGATGTGTTCCTGCCTGCTGCCCAGCCTGATATGTTCCTGCCTGCTGCCCAGCCTGGTGAGTCTCTGTCTGCTGCCCAGCCTGGTGTGCCACTGTCTGCTGCCCAGCATGATGTGCTGCTGTCTGCTTCCCAGCCTGATGTGTCTCTGCCCGCTTGCCAGCCTGAAGTGCCCGCTTTCCAGTTTGATGTCCCAGCGCCCACTGTCTTGCTTAATGATCCAATGTCTGATCTGCTTAGTGATCCCGTACCTGGTATCCAGCTGGACGATCCAGTTCCTGATGGTCTCATTCCTGATACCATGCCTGGTGGTCCCTTTACCGCTGCCCAGCCTTATGACACGGAGCTCGCTGCCCAGCCTGATGACTCGGAGCTCGCTACCCAGCCTTATGATCAGGTGGCCTCTACTCAGCCTGCAGTCATGATGCCTGTTAAACCAGTTTCTGATGCTCAGCTTGCCGCTGATTCTCCCCTGTTTGATTTCCAGCCTGACTGTAATGCTCTCGTGTTGACGGCCCCCGATGGGTTCATACATGTTTCCTCGCCTGTTTTTATCTCCAGAGCCAAACTTCCAGACCCTGGTGGTGGGGTGCGTGTTCCGTTTTCGGACTCGGGGGCACGCCTCCCAGTGGATTAAGAGACTCTGGCCGGAAAAGCACAAAGAAGTCCGCAGTCAAAGGGGAAACTTTTTGGGACTTTTCCGCACCCACATGCACTACCAGGTCAAGTGCAGAATTGAGTGTCCGGAGGCCACTCTTTGGGGGGGGGGAACTGCTGTTGGCACTATTGCTTCCAGCAACAAAGGGTATAATTCTGGTGGCCACCAGCGGGTGTCTCCCAGTAGATGGACTCCCTCATTAATCAAGCTACACTTCATGTGAACTGCTGGAAAAATATAAGCCCGCCCTTCACCGAGGCTCAGGGCTTCAGTATTCCCTCTGCAAGCTTATCCCTGCCTGACCCGATCCGTGTGCCTGAACCTGGTCCCGATCTGCTTCCTGCCCTGTCCTGGACTCTGCTTCTTGTCCCCTGATTCCTGCTTCCAGCTCCCCCTTGTTACTGCTCCCTCTATCTGGCCGTGTGTTCCCCTTTGTCTCTTGTCCCTGCCTTGCTGATGTGTATATATATGCTCCTGTTCTTGTATATAATAGTTAGTTAGTTAGATTAGGTGTTTTGGGGTTTGCTGTGTTTCCTTGTATTTATTGCTTGCATGCATTTCTTGTTTTTGGTTTGCTGTGGTTTGGTTTGCACGAGTGCCTTATCTTTAATAAATATATATCTCTCCCCTACTTTTGTGCCTGTTTCTGATCTGTTTAAACCTGTGTTGGAAGCCTGCGCTAGACTTCCCTGACACTGTGGTATTAATATGATCAGAACACCAGCAATTGTCTTCAGGTAGCTTTAGGTGCACACTGTGCAAAGGACACAGTACACTAACTGAAAATACTGCAGCTCCCTGCCTGTGGTATTAGTATGAGAACACCAGCAATTGTATTCAGGTAAGCTTTAGGTGCACACTGTGCAAAGAACACTAAGGCCCCTTTCACACTGAGGCGTTGCAATAACGCACTAAAAACGATTAGCGTTATTACTGCGTTTTTAGCACGTTTTTACTGCGTTAGTGCTAAAAATAGCGCTAACGCCTATGCGTTTTTACCGCATTTTTAGCTGTAAAAAGGATTTCTTGGTATCCCACAATCCTCCACTCTACTGCGGTCATGTGACCTGCCTGTATTAGTATGAGAACACCAGCAATTGTATTCAGGTAAGCTTTAGGTGCACACTTTGCAAACGACACTAAATCAAAATACTGCAGCTCCCTGCCTGTATTAGTATGAGAACACCAGCAATTGTATTCAGGTAAGCTTTAGGTGCACACTGTGCAAAGGACACAGTACACTAAGTGAAAATACTGCAGCTAGCACAATCACCTGCCTGTCAGTATATTAGGAAGAGAATAACAGGAACGGATCTAGCTAAACTGAATACAGTGTATAAATATATATACAACACCTAGGATGCATTTATATCCTCTACACATTGTAACTGCAGCTAACTGACTCGCCTGCCTGCTCTATCTAACACAAATTAAATGACACTGTCTCTCTCTGTCTGTCTTTAACCACTGCCGCAACACACTACACAACGGCACCACGCAGGCGGCCTGATATAGTGTGGGGCGTGTACTAAACCCCCTGAGACATAATTGGCCAAAGCCACCCTGGCTTTGGCCAATTATGGCTCTCCGTTTTTTCCGCACTGTGATTGGCCAAAGCATGCGGGTCATAGTGCATGCTTGGCCAATCATCAGCCAGCAATGCACTGCGATGCCGCAGTGAATTAAGGGCCGTGACGCCCCACTCGAATTTGGGGCGAATGGCCCATAATGTTCGAAATTTGGCGAACGGCCGAACAGACGATGTTCGAGTCGAACATGGGTTCGACTCGAACTCGAAGCTCATCCCTAATGAACAGGGGAATAAGGCTAGACAACTAAAGAAACAACAGGATTCACGCAATGTTCACACTATAAAGACAGGCGATAAGCAGATAGTGGACTCCCAAGCAATAGCAGCTGAGTTTCATCGCTTTTAAGCGTCTCTATATAATATAGACTTAGTTCCTGTGGGGGCAGTGGAGGATGGACATTTGGATAGAATTCTGGAATATCTTGAGGCCTCAGGGCTACAGGCTATTCCATCTGCGGCCTTAGAGGAAATGGAAAAAGCAATCTCCATTGAAGACATGGGCAGAGCAATTGCGCCTTTGCCATTAGGTAAAAGCCTGGGAACTGATGGTTTCACAAATATGTATTTCAAAAAGTTTTCCTCAATCCTGTTGGCTCCTCTTTGCAGATTCCTTAATTCCATCTCGGTCTCTAACCCATTGCCTCAGGGGGCACTGTTGGCTTATGTGACTGTTCTCCCGAAGGTAGGGAAAGACCCCCAGTGCTATGCCAGCTATAGACCCATCTCCCTCCTTAACTCTGACACTAAGCTCCTGGCTAAAATTCTGGCCCGAAGGTTACAAGAACGTATAGTTAAATTGAATTGCCCAGACCAAACAGGGTTTATGAAGGACCGAGAGGCTAGAGATAATACTATTCGGGCCCTGCATGTATTGCATTGGATGCATAATGGACCGAACGAGACCTTGAGTGTAGTAATTTCAATGGATGCTGAAAAAGCATTCGATAGGGTGGGGTGGGTGGGAGTTTATGGTCGGAGTTATGAGGGAGATGGGTCTGAGAGAGCGGATGATGGGATGGGTGACTGTATGCAGATCCTAGAGTAAGGGTTAAAGTTAATGGTAGACTATCAGATTATTTTGAGATGCGGAATGGGACTAGGCAGGGATGCCCACTGTCCCCATTGTTATTTGCTATGGTGCTGGAGCCCTTTCTGCGAATGATTAGGGGAAATAGGAAGATCAACGGAACATAAGATCTCAGCTTACGCAGATGATCTACTGTTGTACCTCTCTTCTCCTCAAGAGTCCTTGAAGGAACTGATGTTGAAAATAGACAGGTTTGGCCTTATATCTAATTTTAAAATAAATATTGAAAAATCAGTGTTCATGCCGAGCCATGAGGACCACCTTGCAACAATCTTTTTTTTTTTTTTTTTTTTTGCAGCCTTGATTTTATATTCTATTTAGGGATCTATATCTCTTATGATCTAAACCAGGGGTGTCCAAACTTTTTCAAAGAGCGCCAGATTTGATGAAGTGAACATGCGTGAGGGCCGACCATTTTGCCTGAGATTCTGTGAACCATTAAAATTCGGTCTAAATGTGTTCGATCGAGCACTAATACACTGCCCAACAAGAATTCTCTTGCTTTTGTGGCTGTGTGTGGTGAAGAGATGAGCTCAGGCGTGTTATTTGGATATACCGTATTTATCGGCGTATAAAACACACCTTTACTTTAAAAAATCTTACATTTTAAATAAAGTACTGTGAAGCAAAATAAGGGTCACTGCCCATCAATGCAGCCTCACAAGTGCCCATCAATACAGCCTCACAAGTGCCATAAATGCAGCACCCCCGTTGCCCTGAATGCAGCACCCCCTTGCCCTGAATGCAGCACCCCAGTTGCCCTGAATGCAGCACCCCTGTTGCCCTGAATGCAGCACCCCCGTTGCCCTGAATGCAGCACCTCCCTTGCCCTGAATGCAGCACCTCCCTTGCCCTGAATGCAGCACCCCCGTTGTCATGAATGCAGCACCCCCATGAATGCAGAACCCCCGTTGTCATGAATGCAGCACCCCCGTTGTCCTGAATGCAGCACCCCAGTTGTCCTGAATGCAGCACCCCCGTTGTCCTGAATGCAGTACCCCCGTTGTCCTGAATGCAGTACCCCCCTTGCCCTGAATGCAGCACCCCCCTTGCCATGAATGCAGCACCCCCCTTGAAATGAATGCAGACTCACCATTGCAGCCTGATTCATGCCCATCTACAGCATTGGAGGAGACAGGGAGGGGGCGGGTTGAGCGCCGACAGACATACAGGAGAAACTCCTGTTTTATCAGCGGCCTCTTTAATAGAAAGTCCCGCCTCCTGTGATGGACAGAACAGTCGTCCAATGGCAGAGCAGGAGATGGGACTTTCTTTTACAGAGGTCACCGTGCAAACAGGAAATACTCCTGTATGCACGGAGCTCGTCTCGCCTCCTCCCCGGCAGCCAGCATGTATTTCTTTTGTGGCCCCCGGTGCTCGGGGATTCGTTGGGGGCCACAAAAGATATATATGTCAAAATTACCAGGCGGGCCCTCCGAAATCGGAATGTGGGCCGCGATTGGCCCGCGGGCCGGACTTTGGACATGCCTGGTTTAGATGGACGGACATGTCTTTGTAGGTTTGCAGTTGTGCCATACTTTTTCCATTTTCGGATGATGTATTGAACAGTGCTCCATGAGATGTTGAAAGCTTGGAATATGTTTTTATAACCTAACTCTTCTTTAAACTTCTCCACAACTTTATCGCTGACCTGTCTGGTGTGTTCCTTGGCCTTCATGATGCTGTTTGTTCACTAGGGTTCTTTAACAAACATCTGAGGGCTTCACAGAACAGCTATATTTACACTGAGATTAAAGTGTTTCTAAACCCACAACTGTAAAATCAGTCTGTTTATGCAGCATAGCATGCTTGTTATACTCACTGTGGAACTTAAAGGGGTGGTAAAGGTTTGTTTTATATTTTCTAAATAGGTTCCTTTAAGATAGTGCATTGTTGGTTCACTTACCTTTTCCTTTGATTTCCCTTCTAATTTTTTTTCTTTGTCTGAATTTCTCACTTCCTGTAAGCTTGCCCCTATCAACCGAGCCGTTCTGGCTGGGGGTTAGTCCGTGTGCTCGCCCCCTCCCTTGGGACTACATCCCTGCGGGGAGATGCTGTGAACGTTCACAGCGTCTCCCCGCAGGGATGTAGTCCCAAGGGAGGGGCGAGCAAGCTGACTAACCCCCAGCCAGAACGGCTCGGATGATGGGGGCAAGCTTACTGAGGAGGAACAGGAAGTAAGAAATTCAGACAAAGAAAAAAAACATTTAGAAGGGAAATTGAAGGAAGAGGTAAGTAAACCAACAATGCACTAGCTTAAAGGAACCTATTTAGAAAAAAAAAATAACCTTTACAACCCCTTTAAGGGGCTAATCCTCTGCATTGTGTAAAAAGACAGTTTTATCCTTTATGGATAGATCCTCTCTCTCCTGCACTGTCTATCTGGGCAAGGCCAGGTAACACGGGCAGGGTAGCCGACCTGCACATGCTCAATTGTGTCTTTTTCGCTAGAAAGAACACTTGTTCTCAGAGCTAGCCAGGTCACATGATATTGGCATCACACATGTGGGCGTGTATACAGGCTGTAGTGGAAATTTCCTCCTACCTGAACTTTCATCACTGGAGAAACTGTGCAGTTTATCATGTAACCGTGGTATACAGATCATCCAAAAAGGTATATATTGGCAGTATTATAATGTACAAAGAAGATTTATAAGCTGTGGGCACTGTGGGGGGTGGATGAACTATTTTCATATTACTGGGTTTAGTAACACTTTAAATTACATGCAGGTGGACTCTATTTACTAATTAGGTGACTTCTGAAGGCAATTGGTTCCACAATTGGTTCCACTAGATTTTAGTTAGGGTTATCAGAGTAAAGGTTGATGAATACAAATGCATGCCACATTTTTCAGAAATGTATTTGTAAAAAAAATTGAAAACCATTTATCATTTTCTTTCAACTTCACAATTATGTGGTACTTTGTGTTTGTCTATCACATAAAAACCGCTGGCAACAAAAGTGAGTACACCCCTAAGTGAAAATGTCTAATTTGGGCCCAAAGTGTCAATATTTTGTGTGGCCACCAATGTTTTCCAGCACTGCCTTCATCCTCTTGGGCATGGAGTTCACCAGAGCTTCAGAGGTTGCCACTGGAGTCCTCTTCCGCTCCTCCATGACAACATCACGGATCTAGTGGATGTTAGAGACCTTGCGCTCCTCCACCTTCCCTTTGAGGATGCTCTACAGATGCTCAATAGGGTTTAGGTCTGGAGACATGCTTGGCCAGTCCATCACCTTTACCTTCAGGTTCTTTTGCAAGGCAGGGGTCGTCTTTGAGGTGTGTTTGGGGTCATTATAATGTTGGAATACTGCCCTGCGGCCCAGTCTCCTAAGGGAGGGGATCATGCTCTGCTTCAGTATGTCACAGTACATGTTGGCATTCATGGTTCCCTCAATGAACTGTAGCTCCCCAGTGCTGGCAATACTCATGCAGCCCCAGACCATGACACTCCCACCACCATGCTTGACATTAGGAAAGACACACATGCTTGACACCATCTGAACCAAATACATTAATCTTGTTCTCATCAGACCAAAGGACATGGTTTCAGTAATCCATGTCCTTAGTCTGCTTGTCTTAAGCAAACTGTTTGCAGGCTTTCTTGTGTATCATCTTTAGAAGAGGCTTCCTTCTGGGATGACAGCCATGCAGACCAATATGATGCAGTGTGCGGAGTATGGCCTGAGCTCTGATAGGCTGACCCCCCACCCCTTCAACCTCTGCAGCAATGCTGGCAGCACTCATATGTCTATTTAGCAAAGACAACCTCTGGATATGATGCAAAGCATGTGCACTCAACTTCTTTGGTCGACCATGGCGAGGCCTGTTCTGAGTGGAACCTGTCCTGTTAAACCTCTGCATGGTCTTGGCCACCGTGCTGCAGCTCAGTTTCAGGGTTCTGGTAATCTTTTTATAGCCTAGGGCATATTTATGTAGAGCAACAACTCATTTTTTCACATCCATACACAGTTCTTTGCCATGAGGTGCCATGTTGAACTTCCAGTGACCAGTATGAGAGAGTGAGAGCGATAACACCAAACTTAACACACCTACTCCCCATTCACACCTGGGACCTTGTAACACTGACGAGTCACATGAAACCGGGGAGGGAAAATGGCTAATTGGGCCCAATTTGGACATTTTCACTTAGGGGTGTACTCACTTTTGTTGCCAGTGGTTTAGACATCAATGGCATGTTGAGTTATTTTGAGGGGAGAGCAAATTTATAGAGTTATAATGTTATACAAGCTGTACACTCATTACTAGGGATGAGCCGAACACCCCCCAGTTCGGTTTGCATCAGAACATGCGAACAGGCAATAAATTTGTTTGAACATCCGAACACTGGTAAAGTCTATGGGACTGGAACATGAAAAATCTAAAGTGCTAATTTTAAAGGCTTATATGCAAGTTATTGTCATAAAAAGTGTTTGGGGGCCCGGATCCTGCCCCAGTGGACATGTATCAATGCAAAAAAAAGTTTTAAAAACGTCAGTTTTTTCGGGAGCAGTGATTTTAATAATGCTTAAAGTGAAACAATAAAAGTGAAATATTCCTTTAACTTTCATACCTAGGGGGTGTGTATAGTTTGCCTGTAAAGTAGCGCTTGTTTCCCGTGCTTAGAACTGTCCCTGCACAAAGTGTAATTTCTGAAGGAAAAAAGTTAATTAAAAGTACTCGCGGCTATAATGAATTGTCGGCTCCCGGCAATACAGAGAAAAGTAATTGAAAGTCATTGATAACAAAAAAAAAAAATGCGTGGGGGTCCCCCCAAATTCAATTACCAGGCCCTACAGGTCTGGTATGGATATTAAGGGGAACCCTGCGTCAAATAAAAAAAAAAATTATGTGGGGTTCCCCCCAAATATCCATACCAGACCCTTCAGGTCTGGTATGGATTTTAAGGGGAACTCCACCCCAAATAAAAAAAAATGGCGTGGAGTTTCCCCCAAAAATCTATACCAGACCCTTTATCCAAGCACGCAACCTGGCAGGCCGCAGGAAAAGAGGGGGGGGACGAGAGAGCGGCCCCCCTCCCTCCTGAACCGTACCAGGCCACATGCCCTCAACATGGGGAGGATGTCCCCATGTTGATGGGGACAAGGGCCTCATCCCCACAACCCTTACCCGGTGGTTGTGGGGGTCTGCGGGCAGGGGGCTTATCGGAATCTGGAAGACCCGTTTAACAAAGGGAACCCCCAGATTCCGCGCCCCCACTATGTGAATTGTTAAGGGGTACATTGTACCCCTACAATTTCACAAAGAAAGTATAAAAATGTTTTAAAAAAACACACAGACACCATTGGGATAAGTCCTTTATTAAAAATAAAAATTAAAAAAAGATTCCAGCGGTGGTAATCCACTCTCGGTCTCCACTCCAACGCTGTCGGTATCCTGCGATGGATGCTCTCCTCTCCGGGGTCCAGCGGTGGATGATCTCCTCTCCATCCAGGTCCATTCTCCAGCGATGAGATGTCCAGCGCAGCGCATCCTGTCTCCACCGGAGACAACCCGGGAATATCGTCGCCGCAGCCTGACAGGTCTTATGTAGCTGAGGACGGGGCCACCCGTCACATGACACCGCCCCCCTCTGATGCAAGGGGAAACCCGGGCTTACCCAGTAACGTGCGGGTGACCCCGCCCCCCTCTGATGCAAGTGGAACCTGCGTTAGAGTAGAAAATTTTTGTTTTGAGGTACAGAAGAATCGATCAACATCAAATTATCAAAAAATATTGAAAATTTTATTGCATAGACAATATAAAATTACTAAAAAAATTGAGCAAAGATAGCCCTATGGTCACAATACAAAAGATGGTTGTCGCTACATGTTTCACCACAAACATGGCTTCTTATGGAGCTTCTGTCGAACCTTTTTTTAAAAATACAATATCACCTTTATTGATGATTATGGTTCCAAATAATCCCTAAACCCCTCCAAGGGGTCTGATGGGAGATGTATGTGCTAAAAGCAGGAGGGAAGAACAAATACCCTACAGTTGAGCCTGTTATCTCAGAGAAGGGTGCTTGACAGATTTAATCAGTCAGTATCCTTGTCCTTTTTCCTAGTGAGAGCTTAGTGAGAAAAAAAGGTCCCACAGAAGCTCCAAAAGAAGTATTTATGGGTATTTATGGGTATTTACAAGACGTTGGGGAAAGTCACAGAGATTAGGTCGCACGGTGCCACATAAGCTAATTCCTATATTAAAAAGGTGTCTAAAAAGTGTCACGCTTCTATAATAATTGTCCACTTACAAGTGGTAACCCTTTTGGAATAATGGTGACACCAAGTCCCATGCTATCTTACCACTGCTCCCCATGTAGTCTGGACATCTGGGGGGCTCCACATGACTATCTTTTCCCTTGCAAATTTGACAATGACATGTATAGCCTTTTGCCCTCTCATGGAGCTTATACATTTTGACCCCAGATCCGGCACACTTGCCGGAGAGATACTGTATGATTGTAATATAAGAGGGGGGAGGTCGGGACTTTACATTTTTTACATATAATGTATGCAACTACTTTCTATGCTTTGTCGATCATTGGTTTCAATAAACATACTTATGTTTGGACGTATGTGAAGTTGATTGGTCCCACCACGCACGCCTCATTTAAAGTCCCGACCTCCCCCCTCTTATATAGGCATTATTGATGGGGGCGTGGACCTTCCCTCACGTTCCATTTAAAGTCCCAAGCTCGTCTTTCCTCCCATTTTTCTGTGTGAAAGTAAGGCAGGCAAAAAAATTAATGAGGGATTCATTTATGCAGACATTTTGTTGGTGCATATACAAGTCAGCAAACTTTTGGTTAAGGTGCTGATATTCTCATATCTATGCCTGGCCATAGCAAAAGAACACCGGCATATATTAAATCGGGTCTCTGCACCAATATGATCGCAATATACAGTATCCTTTTTAGTATTGCCCATGTTGAAGGTTAGGCCCAAAAAAAGTTTTACATTTGGAAACTGTGATAGTTTTCCACTCAAATTATCTGGCAAAGAACAAATTTGGGTTAGCAGGGATAAATTGCTTGGAATATAAATTGCTTTGGTCCACAATCGATTGATACAGATCTTCAGTGAAAGACAGCTAAAAAAAATCGAGGGGAGTTAAATTTCCTGTTTCCACCAGAATTCCGGGTTGGAAAGTAAATGGGAGAAGTACAGGTTCTGCAGAATCTGTGGGCTGCCAATCAGGATTTGCAAATACATCAGGATGGACTCTATGGGCTATACAGTACAGGCCTATGTTCTAGTACTTGGTGGCTTGTGCTAGCCACTGTACCAGCTTGGACTGCACTTATGGGACTTGCCACATCACCAAATGATACTGCTGTGCTGGTATGTAAAATAACAGGCCATTGGTGCACGCCAGTTAACCAAAAGGTAATGTGACACTAGTACTGCCCCTCTGCTGCATACGAGAATCATTGTGCGATTGTGGCAACCTGGGCATGGGGTCGGGTATGCCTGATCTTAGATCTTAGCAAGGACTTCTTCTCCATTATCTCAGCTAGCTGTCAGGGTGCTGCTGCTCTCTACAGGTTAATATTCTGAGCCTGATTCTGTCAGTGAGGCTTCCCCTTCACTCTCATCTGACATACTAAGAATCCTGAAGGCCTCTTCACTAGTGTACCTTTCTTGGGACATTTTGGCCACTAAATTTATGTGTACATAGTGCGACTAACCGGTAAAAGAGCACCTGGCTGTCAGGCACTCCTTGAACCGCTACAAAAAAATGTACCTGCTGGTGCTAGCAGAGATCAGGCCTCATCTTGCTAATGCTGCGGTTTTGTGTACTGTGTATCAGAAGTGACAGTTATCTACTGACACTACACTTGTTGGGGGGGGCAGAGGGGTTAAATGCAGGCTGGCAGGTGTTGGGTAGGGATAAGCCGAACACCCACCTGTTCGGTTCGCACCAGAACCTGTGAACAGTCCTAAAGTTCGCGTGAACTTTAGAACCCTATTAAATACAATGGACTCGAACGTTCGAAATCTAAAGTGCTAATTATAAAGGCTAATATGCAAGTTATTGTCCTAAAAAGGGTTTGGGGACCCGGGTCCTGCCCCAGGGGACATGTATCAATGGAAAAAAAAGTTTTAAAAACTGCAGTTTTTTCGGGAGCAGTGATTTTAATAATGCATAAAGTGAAACAATAAAAAGTGAAATATTCCTTTAAATTTCGTACCTGGGGGGGGGGGGGTGTATAGTATGCCTGTAAAGCAGCGCTTGTTTCCCCTGCTTAGAACTGTCCCTGCACAAAATGTCATTTCTGAAGGAAAAAAAGCCATTTAAAACCACTTGCGGCTATAATGAATTGTCGGCTCCTGGCAATACAGAGAAAAGTCATTGATGAAAAAATAAAATAAATGCGTGGGGGTCCCCCCAAATTCAATTACCAGGCCCTTCAGGTCTGGTATGGATATTAAGGGGAACCCTGCATCAAATTTAAAAAAATAATGACGTGGGGTTCCCCCCAAATATCCATACTAGACCCTTCAGTTCTGGTATGGATTTTAAGGGAAACTCCACCCTAAATAAAAAAAAAAAATGGCGTGGAGTTCCCCCAAAAATCCATACTAGACCCTTTATCCAAGCACGCAACCTGTGAAGCCGCAGGAAAAGAGGGGTCCGCTCCTGATGGGGAACGTGAGAAGGGGCGTGTCTATTCATTTTTTTACACTGAAGAGGAAGTTCCCCATCAGGTCCGCTCAGCCAAGACGTAGGCGGGGTCTGAGATACGAGGAAAAAAAGTCATTTAAAAGCACTCGCAGCTATAATGAATTGTCGGCTCCCGGCAATACAGAGAACAGTCATTGATAAAAACCAAAAAAATGCACGGGGGTCCCCCAAATTCCAATACCAGGCCCTTCAGGTCTGGTATGGATATTAAGGGGAACCCTGCGTCATATAAAAAAAACTGATGTGGGGTTCCCCCCAAATATTCATGCCAGACCCTTCAGGTCTGGTATGGATTTTAAGGGGAACTCCATGCCAAATAAAAAAAAATGGCGTGGAGTTCCCCCCAAAAATCCATACCAGACCCTTTATCCGAGCACGCAACCTGGCAGGCCGCAGGAAAAGAGGGGAGGACGAGAGAGCGCCCCCCCTCCTGAACCACACCAGGCCACATGCCCTCAACACCATATCCCCATGTTGATGGGGACAAGGGCTCGGTGGTTGTGGGGGTCTGCGGGCGGGGGGCTTATCGGAATCTGAACAGGAATCTAAAGTTCCCCTTAAAATTCATACCAGACCTGAAGGGTCTGGTATGAATATATGGGGGGACCCCACGTCATTTTTTTTTTAAAATTTGACGCAGGGTTCCATTTAATATCCATACCAGACCTGAAGGGCCTGGTAATGGAATTTGGGGGGACCCCCACGCATTTTTTATTTTTTTTTATCAATGACTTTTCTCTGTATTGCCGGGAGCCGACAATTCATTATAGCCGCTTTTAAATTACTTTTTTTCCTTCAGAAATTACACTTTGTGCAGGGACAGTTCTAAGCACCGGAAACAAGTGCTACTTTACAGGCATACTATACATCCCCCCCCCCCCCCCGGTATGAAATTTGAAGGAATATTTCACTTTTATTGTTTCACTTTAAGCATTATTAAAATCACTGCTCCCGAATTTTTGCATTGTCCTTTTTAGGACAATAACTTGCATATTAGCCTCGATAATTAGCACTTTTGATTTTGAACGTTCGAGTCCATTGTATTTAATAGGGTTCTAAAGTTTGCGCAAACTTTAGGTCTGTTCGCAGGTTCTGGTGCGAACCGAACCGGGGGGTGTTCGGCTCATCCCTAGTTGTCAAGTGGTTCATATTTATAATGTATATATCATTTATTACATTTTCTTTCTCATACAGCTTTGATGGAAATTCAGTTGCTAGCTGTGATGCAACACAAGACAATTTGTTTTCTCAGAAGCTATGACCCCGACGCTCATTGTGTTTGTATTGTTCTTCCTGCAGACAGTGAAAACTGCATGAAATGTCCTGATGATGAATGGCCAAATGAGAAGAAGGATCGGTGTGTTCCAAAATTTGTGGAATTTCTCTCCTACACTGATGATACCATTGTTGCAGTATTTTCAGCTGTCTCCATCCTCTGTTGTCTTCTGACTGGTTTAATATTGGGGATATTTATACATTACCAGGACACCCCCATTGTTAAAGCTAATAACCGGAACCTGAGCTATCTTCTCCTGGTCTCCATCATGCTGAGCTTCCTCTGTGTTTTCTTGTTCCTCGGCCGTCCAGTAGATGTGACCTGCATGCTGCGTGTAACCTCTTTTGGTGTCATCTTCTCAGTTGCTGTCTCTTCTTTACTTGCCAAAAGTATCATGGTGTGTATTGCTTTTAAATCCACCAAACCTGGGAGTCCCTGGAGGAAATGGATGGGAGCCAAACTGTCCAATTTTATTATTTGTGTCTTCTCTCTGGTTCAAGTCATAATCTGTGTCACTTGGTTGTCTATTTCTCCCCCCTTCCAGGATCGAGACACTCACTCTTATCAGGGGAAGATCATCATTCAGTGTAATGAGGGTTCAGTTATCGGCTTCTATTCTGTCCTGGGATATATGGGGCTTCTGGCAGCTGTGAGTTTCATTATCGCTTTTTTAGCCAGGACATTACCGGACAGTTTTAATGAGGCCAAGTACATCACCTTCAGCATGCTGGTGTTCTGCAGTGTCTGGATTGCCATGATCCCGGCCTATCTGAGCACCAGAGGGAAATACATGGTGGCTGTGGAAGTTTTTGCTATAATAACCTCAAGTATTGGACTTCTTGGCTGTATATTTTTCCCAAAATGTTACATAATTCTGTTCAGACCTGACCTAAATACAAAAACAGTAATCCGCTAATATGTATGGAGCAAACACTGGGTTACCAGTAGTTGTCACATTATTCTATTATTATTTATTGTTATTTTTCATATTTTGCTAGTGTATTGAGAATGAACACTGTTACTGTACATTTGGACATTTAATACTTGCCTCTCCTAAGTTTAATTTTTGGTCTGGACACCACTGGTATCAGACACTTTGGGTTTGTTGGAAATCTTGTCCCCTGCTGGGTGTAGTGGTTCCTCCCACCAGCAGTTACATCTCTATAGAATAATGTAGTCGCTTATTGAGCAGTAGGGATGGGCCCGATGTTCGAGTCGAACGTAAGTTCGACTCGAACATCGTGTGTTCGCCTGTTCGCAGAATAGTGAACAATTTGGGGTGTTTGTGGCAAATTCAAAAGCCGCGGAACACCCTTTAAAAGTCTATGAGAGAAATCAAAAGTGCTAATTTTAAAGGTTAATATGCAAGTTATTGTCATAAAAAGTGTTTGGGGACCTGGGTCCTGTCGCAGGGGACATGTATCAATGCAAAAAAAAGTTTTAAAAACGTCTGTTTTTTCGGGAGCAGTGATTTTAATAATGCCTAAAGTAAAACAATAAATGTTAAATATTCCTTTAAATTTCATACCTGGGGGGGTGTCTATAGTATGCCTGTAAAGTGGCAATTTTTTCCCGTGTTTAGAACAGTCCCTGCACAAAATACAATTTCTAAAGGAAAAAAAGTCATTTAAAAGTCATTTAAAACTAAAACTTAAACTTAAATCTCGCGGCTATAATGAATTGTCGGGTCCCGGCAATACAGATAAAAGTCATTGAAAAAAACGGCATGGGTCCCCCCAGTCAATTACCAGGCCCTTTGGGTCTGGCATGAATATTAAGGGGAATCCCGAAACAAAATTTAAAAAAAAATTGTGTGGGGGTCCCCCCACATTCCATACCAGGCCCTTCAGGTCTGGTATGGATATTAAGGGGACCATGCACCAAATAAAAAAAAACGGCATAGGGGTCCCCCTCAAAATCCATACCAGACCCTTAAGGTATGGATTTTAAGGGGAACCCTGCGCCAAAATAAAAAAAAATGGTGTGGGCCCCCCCCCAAAATCCATACCAGACCCTTATCCGAGTACACAACCTGGCAGGCCGCAGGAAAAGAGGGGGGACCAGAGAGCGCCCCCCTCCTGAACCGTACCAGGCCACATGACAAGGGCCTCATCCCCACAACCCTTGCCCAGTGGTTGTGGGGGTCTGCAGGCGGGGGCTTATCGGAATCTGGAAGCCCCCTTTAACAAAGTGGATCCCCATATCCCGGCCCCCTCCCATGTGAATTGGTAACGGAGTACATTGTACCCCTACCATTTCACCCAAAAAAGTCAAAAAAATGATAAAAAACACAGTAGACAGCTTGGGACAAGTCCTTTATTAAAAAAGGAAAAAAAAAAACAGCGATCACTACCACAATCCGATTCCGCCTCCATGGGAGGCGTCGGCTGAATGACGCTACACCCGCTGTGACAGCTCTAAAATATCTGAGGGGGGTGACCCTGCCCCTCTCTGATGTAACAGGGGTTTCCGGCAGTTTCCCCGTGGCATCACGGGTGACCCCGCCCCCCTTTGACAACACGGGAAACCCCTGTTGCGTCAGAGGGGGGCGGGGTCACCCGTACATGTCACTGGGTAACCCCCCAGCATTTCCCCGTTGCATCAGAGGCGGCGGGGTCACCCGCGCATGTCACGGGTGGCCCCGCCCTCAGCTATTTAAGAGCTGTCGCGGCGGGTGTAGCGTCATTCAGCGGGCGCCTCCCATGGAGGCGGAATCGGATCGTGGCGGCGTGTTTTTCCGTATCCCGGGTAGAGAATGGATTACATCGCTGGAATTTTTTTTCTTTTTTAATAAAGGACTTGTCCCAAGCTGTCTACTGTGTTTTTTGTTTTTTTTTGCCGTGAGGTTCTGTTTATTTTGTGCAGGCACTGTTCTAAACACGGGAAAAATGTGCCACTTTACAGGCATACTAAAGACATACGAAAGGCATACAAAATTTAAAGGAACATTTCACTTTTATTGTTTCACTTTAAGCATTATTAAAATCACTGCTCCCGAAAAAACTGCAGTTTTTAAAACTTTTTTTTGCATTGATATATGTCTCCTGGGGCAGGACCCGGGTCCCCAAACCCTTTTTAGAACAAAAACTTGCATATTAACCTTTAAAATTAGCACTTTTGATTTTTCACGTTCATGTCCCAAAGACTTTAAAGCCCTGTACACACGATCAGGGATGAGCCGAACACCCCCCTGTTCGGTTCGCACCAGAACCTGCGAACAGACAAAATGTTCGTGTAAACTTTAGAACCCTATTAAATACAATGGACTCGAACGTTCGAAATCTAAAGTGTTAATTATAAAGGCTAATATGCAAGTTATTGTCCTAAAAAGTGTTTGGGGACCCGGGTCCTGCCCCAGGGGACATGTATCAATGCAAAAAAAGTTTTAAAAAAACGGCCGTTTTTTCGGGAGCAGTGATTTTAATAATGCTTAAAATGAAAAAATAACAGTGAAATATTCCTTTAAATTTCGTACCTGGGGGGTGTGTATGATATGCATGTAAAGTGGTGCATGTTTCCCGTGCTTAGAACTGTCCCTGCAAAAAATTTCATTTTTGAAAGAAAAAAATGCATTTAAAACTGACTAGCGGCTATTAATGAATTGTCGGCTCCCGGCAATACATACAAAAGTCATTGATAAAAAAGAAAAAAAAAAGCGTGGGGGTTCCCCAGAATTCAATTACCAGGCCCTTCAGGTCTGGAATGGATATTAAGGGGAACCCCGCCGCAAATTAAAAAAAAATTGACGTGGGGTTCCCCCAAATATCCATTCCAGGCCCTTCAGATCTGGCATGGATTTTAAGGGGAACTCCACCCCAAATTTAAAAAAAAAATGGCGTGGAGTCCCCCTAAAAATCCATACCAGACCCCTTATCCGAGCACGCAACCTGGCCGGCCGCAGGGGAAAAGGGGGGGACGAGAGAGCGGCCCCCCCTCCCTCCTGAACCGTACCAAGCCACATGCCCTCAACATGGGGAGGATGTCCCCATGTTGATGGGGACAAGGGCCTCATCCCCACAACCCTTGCCCGGTGGTTGTGGGGGTCTGCGGGCGGGGGGCTTATCGGAATCTGGAAGACCCCTTTAACAAAGGGGACCTCCAGATCCCGCCCCCCCCCCTATGTGAATTGGTAAGGGGTACATTGTACCCCTACCATTTCACGAAGAAAGCGTAAAAAAAATGTTTAAAAAAAACACACAAACACCTTGAAAAAGTCCTTTATTAAAAAAAAAAAAAAAAAAAAAACATTCCAGCGGTGAAATCCAGTGTCCCGCGGCGATCCCGATGTCCAGCGCTGTCCTTCATTGGTTGTGCCTGAGCGAACCTGATGGGGAACTCCCTCTCAGTATTGTAAATGTATAGACCCGCCCCTTCTAAAGTTCCCCATCAGGTCCGCTCAGCGGACCAGATGCGGAACATGAGAAGGGGCGGGTATATACATGTATTACCAAAGTGAGAGCAGTTCCCCATCAGGTCCGCCCCCTCGGTATGTCGGACCCGCCTACGTCATTGGTCTGAGCGGGGAACTTCCTTCACTATGTAAATTTAAATTACACAGTGAAGGAAGTTCCCCGCTCAAGCCAATGACGTAGGCGGGTCCGACATACTGAGGGGGCGGACCTGATGGGGAACTGCTCTCACTTTGGTAATACATGTATAGACCCGCCCCTTCTCATGTTCCGCATCTTTTTCGCTGAGCGGACCTGATGGGGAACTTTAGAAGGGGCGGGTCTATACATTTAAAATACTGAGAGGGAGTTCCCCATCAGGTCCGCTCAGGCACAACCAATGAAGGACAGTGCTGGACATCGGGATTGCCGCGGGACACTGGATTTCACCGCTGGAATGTTTTTTTTTTTTTTTTTTAAATAAAGGACTTTTTCAAGGTGTTTGTGTGTTTTTTTAAAAAAAAAATTACGCTTTCTTCGTGAAATGGTAGGGGTACAATGTACCCCTTACCAATTCACATAGGGGGGGGCGGGATCTGGGGGTCCCCTTTGTTAAAGGGGTCTTCCAGATTCCGATAAGCCCCCCGCCCGCAGACCCCCACAACCACCGGGCAAGGGTTGTGGGGATGAGGCCCTTGTCCCCATCAACATGGGGACATCCTCCCCATGTTGAGGGCATGTGGCTTGGTATGGTTCAGGAGGGGGGGGGCACTCTCTCGTCCCCCCCTTTTCCCCTGCGGCCGGCCAGGTTGCGTGCTCGGATAAGGGGTCTGGTATGGATTTTTAGGGGGACTCCACGCCATTTTTTTAAAAAATTTCGGGTGGAGTTCCCCTTAAAATCCATGCCAGATCTGAAGGGCCTGGAATGGATATTTGGGGGAACCCCACGTCAATTTTTTTTTTAAATTTGCGGCGGGGTTCCCCTTAATATCCATTCCAGACCTGAAGGGCCTAGTAATTGAATTCTGGGGAACCCCCACGCTTTTTTTTTTATTTTTTATCAATGACTTTTGTATGTATTGCCGGGAGCCGACAATTCATTAATAGCCGCGAGTCAGTTTTAAATGCATTTTTTTCTTTCAAAAATGACATTTTTGCAGGGACAGTTCTAAGCACGGGAAACATGCGCCACTTTACATGCATATCATACACACCCCCCAGGTACGAAATTTAAAGGAATATTTCACTTTTATTTTTTCATTTTAAGCATTATTAAGATCACTGCTCCCGAAAAAACGGCCGTTTTTAAAACTTCTTTTTGCATTGATACATGTCCCCTGGGGCAGGACCCCGGTCCCCAAACACTTTTTAGGACAATAACTTGCATATAAGCCTTTATAATTAGCACTTTAGATTTCTCCCATAGATTTTTCGAATTTACCGCGAACACCCCAATTTGTTCGCTGTTCGGCGAACGGGCGAACAGGCAATGTTCGAGTCGAACATGAGTTCGACTCGAACTCGAAGCTCATCCCTACACACGATCGGATTTCCTATGGTTTTTAAACCGATGGATTTTTCCATCAGAAAACCGATGAAACTGTCTTCCATCAGTCTTGCCTACACACCATCAGTCAAAAAACCGACCGTTTCAAACGCGGTGACGTAAAACACTCCAATGAGCCAAGAAAAATTAAGCTCAATGCTTCTGAGCATGCGTTGACTTGATTCTGAGCATGCGTGGGTTTTTTATCCGATGGAGTTCCCCACAGACGATAGTAATTTGCTATCGGTTTTTTAACCATCGGATAAATTTAAAACATGTTCTATTTTTAAACACTGATGGAAAAATGACCGATGGGGCCCATACACGGCTTAACGGTGATCGCGTGTTTGAACAAAGTTTTTGCCTGTTTGCATGTTCTGCTGCAAACCGAACCGGGGGGTTTTCGGGTCATCCTTATTGCGGAGGAACAGTGGTCAGATGGGAACAAAGTATCCAAAACATCCTAAACTGATACCAGAGACATTAGAAGAGGGAAGGTCTGGACCGCACTCCAATAAAAACGCCTTTATTGTGCAAAATAACATAAGTACACACCACAGCAGGGTAGCGGATAAGAAATATGACGCTTTTCACACTCAATGGTGCTTAGTCATAGTGACTAAGCACTGTTGAGTGTGAAACGCGTCAGTTTTTTATCCTGTAACCTGCTGTGGTGTGTACTTTTGTTATTTTGCACAATAAAGGTGTTTTTATTGGAGTGCGTCTGTCCAGACCTTCCCTCTTCTAATTGCTATATGCTTAGCCTTCACACCTGATGCTTCCACCTTGAGGAGAGTGCCATTTCCACACATCCACCTGGAGTTGTGAACCCTTCCCCAAATGATACCAGAGACACCTATCAATCTCCAAGAGAGGGGATTTTTCACTCACCACCTTCCAGAAAAATAAATATTAAACATGTTCTTTTATAAGCTGATTGCAATGTCATTAATTTAGTGTCAGGGTCACTTTAAATATATTGTATGTAGACAATTCTGTCTAAATGAATAAATATGTTTTGTTGGTGTATTCTAAATTCCTTTTTAATATTAGTTAAAGGTGATGAGTGCATGTTCTCAATAAGTTCACATTTTAAGTGGTAAATTTACTTCATTTTAAAGGGTGTATTCTTTACAATTTTCTAAAATCTCTAAACAATTTTCTCCTTGTATAAATCTCTTTAAGAACTTCTGCCACAAGGGACTATTTGGCTTCCCCATACACCCTTGCAGAGACAACACTCCTACCCCAGACCTTGCCAGATCCTAATATGAAAACTTCCAAAGCTAAAAACAGGTTCCAGGTGCTAATTAATCACTCAAAGGTTTTATTCTGAAGAAGACATCAAACATTAGAATTATGTTAGCTTAACTACCTCCCACTCGCCGTATTGTAAATTCTATCGCGCACCGGCAGGGGGCGCACAGCGCGGCGATCACGCTTGCGCCATGTTCCTAGGACATGGCGCAACCCCGATCTGGATAAAGAGCCGATGACTCATCTCTTTAACCATGTGATCAGCTGTGTCCAATCTTAGCCGATCACATGTAAACATAGAAGTGCTGTTTTTCGGCTCTCCTTACTTTTCACTCTGTCAGCAGAGTGTTTAGTGGTAATCAGGGCACTGATCATCAGTGCCCTGATTATCAATGTAGCCCCAGCATTGCCACCAATCAGTGCCCAGCAGTGACACCAATCAATGCCCAGCAGTAATGCCAGTCAGTGCTGCTTATCAGTGCCCATCAGTACCTGCTCATAAGTGCCAATTAGTGCCGCCTATCCGTGCCACCTGTCATTGCCCATAAGTGCCGTCTATCAGTACCACCTCTCAGTGCCCACCAGTGCCATCTATCAGTGCCCATCAGTGCCGCCTATCAGTGCTTATCAGTGCCACCTATCAGTACTTATCAGTGTCACATATCAGTGCCACCTATTAGTGCTCATCAGTGTGGCCTATTATTCTCTTCTCATCAGTTCCGCCCCATCAGTGCCCATAAGTGCTGCCTCATCAGTGCAGGCTCATCAGCGCACACCAGTGAAGGAGGAACATTTCTTATTTACAAAATATACAGACAGAAACTAAAGCCTCGTACACACGGTCGGACTTCCATCGGACTTTTCCGTGGATTTTTGTCCAAACAGAGTTGGTTGGGAACACCCATAGCATACACACCACAGGACTTTTCTGCAAACTTTCTTAAAACTTCTTACAACATTGCGTGTTTTTTCTGCTCTTTACTGCCACCCTTTGGTCAACTTCTGCTATTGTTGGTTGATTTTAACATTAGTTGTTTTGTCCATCGGACTAAAGTCCGATGGTTATCTGTACACATGGTCGGACTTTGCTCCATCGGACTTTTGTTGGGCAAAAGTTTGTCCGTTTGCAGACCCAACTTTTGTTGGATGAAATCCAAAACCAAACGAAAAAAGTTTGTCCGATGGAGCATACACACGGTCGAATTGTTGGTCCAACTTGCTTAAAACAAAGTTTGTTGGGCAAAAGTCCGACCGTGTGTATGGGGCTTAAGAAAATGTTTTTTCTTTCAAAATTTAATATCTTTATTTGTTTTTTAGCAGAAATTTAAAACCCAGTGGTGATTAAATGCCACCAAAAGAAAGTTATATTTGTGGGAAGAAAATTATAAAAACTTCATTTGAGTACAGTGTTGCATGACCGCGCAATTGTCATTCAAAGTGTGACAGCACTGAAAGCTGGAAATTGGCCTGGGCAGGAAGGGACTGAAAGTGCCCTGTATTGAAGTGGCTAAAGTGGTTTTAAAGGCTGAAGGTTTTGTACCTCCTAGCATTTTTTTGCATGAAGGTAAAAAACCTTCTGTGTTTAGCAGCCCAGCCTCCCCTAATACTTACCTGAGCTCTTTCTCCATCCAGCAATGTGCATTAGAGAATCGGCTATCTGGGAACCCTCCCTCCTCATTGGCTGAGACATGGCCAGTAAGCCAATGAGGAGAGAGAGGGGCAGGAATGAACCATGACTCCATGTCTGAATGGCCCCATTGCAAGCTGCTTGCTCTGGTAACACTCAACAGGAGGGAGCGACCAGGAGAAGGTAAGTATGCCGTGTTTGTTATGTATTTTTTAAAATGTTTGCCTTTCATATCACTTTAATATGTTTTGAAATGCATGTTCTCACTCATAAGGGCCCCATAATAGGGTAATTCTGCCATCTCCAAGATCTTCTAGTAGGGCGTGTCAAATAAAAAGTTAAAAGATAAGTAGCACCCCAGTGTCTACCTTTAAGTATTCAAATCATACACACTAAAAACAGCTCTACATAAAAATTAAAATATATAAATAAATCCCCAAATATTATATATTATTAATCAATATTACTCATAGTTACATAGTAAGTGAGGTTGAAAAAAGTCAATCAAGTCCAACCTATGTGTGTGATTATATGTCAGTATTACCTTGTATATCCCTGTATGTTGTGGTTCTTCAGGTGCTTAGCTAATAGTTTCTTGAAACTATTGATGCCCCCCCACTGAGACCACCGCCTGTGGAAGGGAATTCCACATCCTTGCGATCTTACAGTAAATAACCCTCTACGCAGTTTAAGGTTAAACCTCTTTTCTTCCAATTTTAATAAGTGGCCACGTGTCTTGTTAAACTCCCTTCAATTACTCAAATAAATATAAACACTATTGCACAAAACATATTCAATATGAAAATAATAAAGTACAAAACATTGTAAGATGAATACATAGATCTCCAATGATTTAACGTACTGCAGTAAATGTACTAAAACGAAATTAACACATGCCAATATAATGCAGAAAATGTGCACGCACGCACGTCAATATACTGCCGTAAAAGTGCACTATCGCATGTCAATATACTGCAGTAAACATGCACTTAACGCATGACAATATACTTCAGTAAATGTGCACTTATGCAATGCAAAATTTAGCAGTAAAACTACACTAATGCACGTCAATATACTTCAGTAAACGTGTATGGACGCACTTTAACCACCTCAATACAGGGCACTTAAACCCCCTTCTTGCCCAGGCCATTTTTCAGCTTTCAGCGCTGTCAAACTTTGAATGACAATTGCGCGGTCATGCAAAACTGTACCCAAATGAAAATTTTATCCTTTTTTCCCCACAAATAGAGCTTTCTTTTGGTGGTATTTGATCGCCTCTGCGTTTTTTATTTTTTGCGCTATAAACAAAAATAGAGCGACAATTTTAAAAAAAATTCAATTTTTTTTACTTTTTGCTATAATAAATATCCCCAAAAAATTTATAAAAAACGTTTTTTTCCTCAGTTTAGGCTGATATGTATTCTTCTACATATTTTTGGTAAAAAAAAATTGCAATAAGCGTATGTTGATTGGTTTGCGCAAAAGTTATAGCGTCTACAAAATAGGGGATAAATTTATAGCATTTTTATTTTTTTATTTTTTTACTAGTAATGGCGACGATCTGCGATTTTTATCATGACTGCAATATTGCGGCGGACATATCGGACACATTTTTGGGACCATTCACACTTATACAGCAATCCGAAAATGCATTGATTACTGTATAAATGTGACTGGCAGGGAAGGGGTTAACACTAGGGGGCGATCAAGGGGTTAATTGTGTTACCTAGGGAGTGATTCTGACTGTGGGGGGAGGGGACTGACTGGGGGAGGTGACCGATGGTTGTCCCTATGTACAAGGGACACACCATCGGTCTCCTCTCCCTGACAGAACGTGGATCTCTGTGTTTACACATAGAGATCCACGGTCCTGCTCGGTTACTGAGTAATCGCGGGTGCCCGGCAGACATCGCGGCCGCTGGTCACGCGCATTGGGTCCCCAGTGACGCGGCGGGCGTGCACACGCCCCCTAGTGGCTCGGGAAGGCGATCACGTCATATGAAGTCTGCCCAGAATGAGAGGCTCTTCGTCCCGCCGTCATTTGACAGCGGGCGGTAGAGTAGTGGTTAATATACTGCAATATGTAGGCCCTTTACAAAATAATCCACCTGCCGTATTGTAAAATGATGGTGAGCGGCATCCTCTTTAGTTCTGGGGCGCCAATCCCATGACGTCACCCCAGTGTTGCCTCTATCACGCACCGGTGGGGGCGCACAGCAATTATGCTCACGCCATGTTCCTAGTACACGGCGCAACCCAGAGCTGGGTAAAGAGGCGATGACTCAGTTCTTTAACCATGTGATCAGCTGTGTCCAATCTCAGCCGATCACATGTAAACATGGAAGTGACGTTTTTCGGCTCTCCTCACTTTACACTCTGTCAGCAGTGCCCTGATTATCAATGTAGCCCCAGCATTGCCACCAATCAGTGCCCAGCAGTGCTACCAATCAGTGCCCAGCAGTGACACCAATCAATGCCCAGTAGTAATGCTAGTCAGTGCTGCTTATAAGTGCTCATCAGTACCTGCTCATCAGTGCCCATTAGTGTTGCCTATCCGTGCCACCTGTCATTGCCCATAAGTGCCGCCTATCAGTGCCACCTATCAGTGCCCACCAGTGCCGCCTATCAGTGCTTATCAGTGCCACCTATCAGTACTCATCAGTGCCACCTATCACTGCTCATCAGTGTGGCATATTAGTGCCTCCTCAGCAGTAGACATGTGCGCCGTCAATAAATTTGTTTAGTTCCGTTCCGTTTCGTATTAGACGAAAATTCGTATTTCGTACTTCGTGATCAAAATTCAATTTAAATTTGTACGAAATGCAAATTTTCGTTAGGTTTGTTAACTTTCCGTAACAATTACGAACATTCGTTATGGTGAATTTAAAAAGCAAAATATACCTTCCTCAATATGGCAGTCGTCGACTCAATATGCTCTATGAGGGGCTCCCACCATCCCTGCGCTGACTTCCTCCTGGGGCTGTACCCCTGCTGTGCTCATTATGAGGGGCTCCCACCATCCCTGTGCTGTGCTCAGGGGCTCCCACCATCCCTGTGCTGTGCTGACTTCCTCTTGGGGCTGTACCCCTGCTGTGCTCATTATGAGGGGCTCCCATCATCCCTGTGCTGTGCTCATTATGAGGGGCTCCCATCATCCCTGTGCTGTGCTGACTTCCTGGGTTTGTACAGTAGCCCGTTAATACGTATTTCATAACTTGTGTCCGAAATTCAATTTGGATTCGTACGAAATACGAAAGTTTGTTAGGTTTGTTAACTTTTCGTAACAATTACGAACATCCGTTATGAGGGCCTCCCACCATCCCTGTGCTGTGCTGACTTCCTCCTGTGGCTGTACCCCTGCTGTGCTCATTATGAGGGGCTCCCACCATCCCTGTGCTGTGCTGACTTCCTGGGTTTTTAATTTCATCATAACGAATAATCGTAATTATTATGACAATAATAAAACGATATTAACGAACATTCTTATTTTGTCCAATTCTGAATCTCCCATCGACTACCAGTACCAGTCTGAGCAGTCTCCCACTCCCGAAACGAAATTCGTCAATGAAATTTCGTTTTTTGTAAAAAATTCTTAAGAATAGATATTCGTATTTCGGATGCTTCCGAATGTACGAATTTTCGGAAATTCGTACGAATTTTCGATTCATACGAAACAAATCGCACATGTCTACTCTTCAGTGCCACCCAATCAGTGCCCATAAGTGCCGTCTCATCAGCGCACACCAGTGAGGGAGGAAA
The DNA here is from genome assembly GCA_029206835.1 of Rana muscosa. Classification (NCBI taxonomy): domain Eukaryota; kingdom Metazoa; phylum Chordata; class Amphibia; order Anura; family Ranidae; genus Rana; species Rana muscosa. The sequence goes on along the minus strand of CM055116.1, from coordinate 34,865,013 downwards.
ATTACTTATTTACAAAATATACTGACAGAAACTAAGAAAAAAAAAATATTTCAAATTTCGAAATCTTTTTCAGTTTTTTAGCAAAAATTCAAAAACCCAGTGAAAATGATAAAAATTTTTGGGTACAGTGTTGTATGACCGCGCAATTGTCATTCAAAGTGTGACAGCGCTGAAAGATGAAAATTGACCTGGGCAGGAAGGGTCTGAAAGTGCCTGGTATTGAAGTAGTTAAAGGGGTTTTAAAGGCTGAAGGTTTTTACCTAGTAGCATTTTTTAGCATGAATGTAAAAAAAACCTTCTGTGTTCAGCAGCCCCTCCCCCCCCAGCCTCCCCTAATACTTACCTGAGCTCTTTCTCCATCCAGCGATGTGCATGAGAGAATCGGCTATCTGGGAACCCTCCCTCCTCATTTGGCTGAGACAGCAGCGGGAGCCATCGGCCAGGAAGTCGAGAGGAGAGAGAGGGGCAGGGATGAACCACGACTCCATTGCAAGCTGCTTGCAATGGGTAATACTCAATAGGAGGGAGCGGCCAGGAGAAGGTAAGTATGCTGTGTTTGTTATGTATTTTTTTTAAATGTTTGCCTTTAATATCACTTTAATATGTTTTGAAATGCATGTTCTCTTTCATAAGGGCCCCATAATAGGGTAATTCTGCCATCTCCAAGATCTTTTAGTAAGGCGTGTCAAAGAAAAAGTTAAAAGATAAGTAGCACCCCAGTGTCTACCTTTAAGTATTCAAATCATACACACTAAAAACAGCTCTACATAAAAATAACAATATATAAATAAATCCCCAAAATATTATATATTATTAATCAATATTACTCAAATAAATATAAACACTATTGCACAAAACATATTAAATATGCAAATAATAAAGTGCAAAACATTGGAAGATGAATACATAGATCTCCAACGATTTAACATACTGCAGTAAACGTACTAAAACTAAACTAACACATGCCAATATAATGCAGAAAATGTGCATGAAAACGCACGTCAATATACTGCCGTAAAGGTGCACTATTGCATGCCAATATACTGCAGTAAACATGCACTAATGCATTACAATATACTTCAGTAAATGTGCAATTAATGCAATGCAAAATTCTGCAGAAAAAACGACACTAATGCACGTCAATATACTTCAGTAAACGTGCATGAGCGCACCTTAATATACTGCAGTAAACATGCACAAACGCATGGCAATTTATTGCAGTAAACATATGCTAACGAACCTCAATATACTGCAGCAAAAAGTACACTAATGCAACTCAATATACTGTAGTAAACATGCACTAACGCACATCATTATACTGTACTAACGCACTTCAATATACTGATGTAAAATTTAACTAACGCACTTCAATATATTGCAGGAAACGTGCACCAACGCCATCAACCTACTGCAGTAAACATGCACTAATGCTAGTCAAAATACTGCAATAAACGTGCACTAACGCACATCAGTTTACTACAGTAAAAGTGCACTAACACAATTCAATATACGGCCAGAAAAAACACACTATTGCACTTCAATATACGCTTGTAAAAGTGGAAAAAGGCACGACAATATATTGCAGTAAACGCGCACTAATGCACGTCAAAATAATTCAGTTAATGTGCACAAATGCACCTTAATTTACTGCAGTAAACATGCACAAACACAGTTAAATATACTGCAGTAAACGTGCACTAGCGCACCTCAATATACTGCAGTAAACATGCACAAACGCACGGCAATTTACTGCAGTAAACGTGCACTTGTGCATGTCAATATACTGCAGTAAACGTGCACTAACTCATGTAAAAAAACTGCCGTAAAAGTGCACAAAGGCACTTCAATATACTGCAGTAAACATGCACTAATGCACTTCAATATACTGCAATAAACGTGCACTAATTCACATTAATATACTGCTTTAAAGGTACACTAATGCACTTCAATATACTGCAGTAAATGTGCACTAACTCAGTTCAGTATTCTGCAGTAAACACGCACTAACACACTTCAATATACTGCAGTAAATGTGCACTAACTCAGTTCAGTATTCTGCAGTAAACACGCACTAACACACTTCAATATACTGCAGTAAACATGCACTAACGCATTACAATATACTTAAGTACATGTGCACTTACGCAATGCAAAATACTGCAGTAAAACTGCACTAATGCATGTCAATATACTTTAGTAAACGTGCATGAATGCACCTTAATATACTGCAGTAAACAAGCACAAACTCATGGCAATTTACTGCAGTAAACATGCACTAACTAACCTCAATATACAGCAGCAAAAAAGTGCACTAATGAAGCTCAATATACTGTAGTAAACATGCACTAACACATCAATATACTGTACTAACCCACTTCAATATACTGCTGTAAAATTCAACTAACACACTTTAATATACTGCAGCAAACGTGCACTAACGCACTTCAATATATTGCTGTAAGATTGAACTAACGCACTTCAATATACTGCAGTAAACATGCACTAATGCTCATCAAAATACTGCAATAAATGTGCACTGAAGCACATCAATTTACTACAGTAAAAGTTAACTAACACAATTCAATATACTGCCGTAAAACTGCACTGTTGCACTTCACTATACGGCCGTAAAAGGGCAAAAAGGCACATCAATATACTGCAGTAAATGCGCACTAACACACGTCAATATACTTCAGTAAACGTGCACAAACGTACTTTAATTTACTGCAGTAAACATGCACAAACACAGTTCAATATACTGCAGTAAATGTGCACTAGTGCACCTCAATATACTGCAGTAAACGGGCACTAATGCATCCCAATATACTGCAGTAAACGTGCACTAACACACCTCAATATACTGCAGTGAATGTGCACTAACTCAGTTTAATATACTGCAGTATACGTGTACTAACGCAGTTCAATTTACTGCAGCAAACATGCACTAACACACCTCAATATGCTGCAGTAATCGAGCACTAACGCACCTCAATATACTGCAGTAAACGTGCACTAATGCAGTTCAGAATACTGCAGTAAATGTAAACTAACGCAAAGTAATAAATGAGGATCTTGTGAGCTACCAAGGAAAATCAGCCAGTGCGATAGTTATCAGCTGCTGACACTGTTCAAAGTCTCATAAAGGTGTACTAAATATATAATAAAAAATCTAAGTGTCCCGCTATATAGTAAGACCAATGTGCATCATATAAATTAGTGAAAAAAAAACATATAAAAACATATCAGTGTTTCATTATATTTCTTTTTTTACTTTAAATATTCTTTATTTTTCTTTTTTCCACATAACAAATCATACATACACTATTACAATACCGCACATTGAGCATGTATAAAATTATACCATATAGACCCTTCTTGTGCCCTCTACACAACTATATTACCTCTCACCCATCCATACCTTTACCACACCCATTCTTAACGTGATCACCTCTCTATCCACTTTTTCCACATTTTATTAAATTTATGTTTGTTTCCTTTCTTTTTGTATATAAATTCTTCTTTTGCTACTGTATCCTCCATCACTATCCTCCACTCGCTTATTGTAGGGGGACTTTTGGCTTGCCATTTCTGAGCAATTATTTTCCTGCCCTGGAACAGACATCTTGTTATTGCTATCCATTCATCTACTGGCAGTCCCTCTTCTTCCAGGAGACCCAATACGCATAGTCTGGCTTCTGGGCGAAGAGATGTCTCAAATACCATGTTTATCCTTTCTACTATTTGCTTCCAATATTGGTATAACTTGGGACAGCTCCAGACCATGTGTATTAAATCTCCCCTATTGTCCCCACATCTCTGACAACTCGGATCCGGCCTCCTACCAAACTGGAACAACCTTTGGGGAGTATAATATACTCTATATAACAGGTAGAGTTGGGATATTATTTGAGAGGGTGAAAGTGACACTTTGGGTCCTGTCGCTACTATTTGCTCCCATTGTTTCTGCGAAAGTGGGCCCACATCTCTCTCCCATTTAACCTTATTTTTGTTAACCAGAATCTCTCCCTGATCGGCCCTTACTAGAGATCCGTATATGTCAGAGATTACCCCTCTAGAGGTCTCTGTGTCTACTAAATTACGTAAGATGGGCATGTCGTTCCATTCTGGTGGACTCTGTCCAAACTGTGCGTGCAGCGCGTGTCTGATTTGCAAGTATCTATAAAAGTGTTTCATTACGTTACATCAAAATATAAAGTGCAATGTATTCATAGTTACATACTTGTCAGGTTGAAAAAAGTTCACGTAGTTCAACCAAAAAATAAAAAATAAATACAATCCCATATACACAATCCTATAAAATCCTATACCCACAGTCCTGTACCCACAGAGGAAGGTTAAAACCCCTAGCAAATGATCCAATTTACTATAGCAGGGGAAAAAATCCTTCCTGATCCCTCGACAGGCAGTCAGATTTTCCCCGGATCAACTTTACCTATAAATGTCAGTACCCAGTTGCATGTACATTTTATGTACAGTTTATGTACATTTAGGAAAGAATCTAGGCCTTTCTTAAAGCAATCTACTGAGCTGGCCAAAACCACCTCTGCAGGGAGCCTATTCCACATTTTCACAGCTCTTACTGTGAAAAAACCTTTCCGTATTTGGAGAGGAAATCTTTTTTCCTCTAGATGTAAAGAGTGCCCCCTTGTCCTCTGTGATGACCTTAAAGTGAACAACTCAACACCAAGTTCACTATATGGACCACTTATGTATTTTTACACGTTGATCATATCCCTCCCTTAGTCTTAACTCCTAGCTGAGCTCCTCTATGCCTCTTATCAATTTGGTTGCCCTTCTCTGGACTTTCTCCAGTTCTCCGATATCCTTTTTGAGAACTGATGCCCAAAACTGAACTGCATATTCCTGATGTGGTCTTACTAATGATTTGTACAGGGGCAAACTGATATCTCTCTCTCTGGAGTTCATAGCTCTCCTAATACAAGAAAGGACTTTGCTCACTTTGGAAACCGCAGCTTGGCATTGCATGTTATTATTGAGCTTATGAGCTTACCAAAAGCCCCAGATCCTTCTCCACTATGGAGCCCCTCAATTGTACTCCCCCTAGTAAGCATGGTGCATGCATATTCTTAGCCCCCAAGTGCATAAATTTACATTTAGCAACATTAAACTTCTGTAGCGATACCCTCAGCTAAGAGGGCCGCAGTATTAGTTTTGGGCCCTGAAGACAGCTCCGCCAACCCCCGGCAATTTACTCGACCCACTGGCACAGTTAGTCTAGGATAATATATCTTAGGCTCTATGGAGTATTCAGACACCAATACAAATAGTAAAAGAATAATGAGTTTACTCTCTCTTATTAAGATAAATCAACAGTAAAAACAGATAACATGTGCTTCTAGCAGAGCCCTGCAGCAAATGATACACTACACATTAATGGAACACAGTAATGGCGTGCCACGTGTGGCGACCGTTAACTAAGCGCCCTGTGGCACAGCTACTAAACTCTAATACCCGGTCAGGCCTGACCCTATAACTCAGTCTCTAGGAGATGAAGTCTTTAAATGGTGGTGCACATTTCAGGAACACATTTATAATCCAAAAGGGTAAAAGTACCAACACGGAACACTTCACTAGAGATCCGTTTGACTCAGTTCTGCTATGGATCTCCAGTGAGGACTCAAATATGAACTGGTGGGCCACGGCAGTCTGTAGGCCTAACAATAGTGTAAAGTATATGGATTGAGCAGGTGCTCGCTCACCCCTCCGGACGCGATCCCAGTCTGGGGACTTCTACCTGCTGTGTCTCCACACACAGTGTCTGCAGCGGTCGGGTCTCTGGCTCAGCAGCGGTTGAGGATGACCAAGTCAGATGCCACCCAGGCTCGCAATGGGGTGGAAGGCTCTTTGGGTAGTGACGCAAGGCCCCAGGCTTCAGGCCTTGCACCACAGCGGATCGGCACAGGAAGATCTCTCCACTGAAGTCTCGTGTCCCAAAGAGGCCGAGCTTAGCCTTGCCTCCTTCTTATATAGCTCCACCTATGAGTCTCTGTGGTGACAACACTGCACCCTGGGTGCCAAGGGGGGTTCTGGGAAAGGTAGTCCAATGAGTCTTAAAGGAGACCCTGCTACACACACCCCCCACTTAAACAGAGGGGTTGAATTCCCTTGCCCATAGGTCACATTACTCTAAGTGGCCTGCCTAACTGTGCCAGAGAGTGAGTTGGGGCTGCCCTCCACCAAATGAACAGTGGAGGGATCCGGATTCTCTGCACTCCTCCTGGCAGTGACCACAGAATCTTCTGAGCTATTCCCCATATGTGGGTAGGTCAACCTTCTGGGAGGCCTTATGACTCTTCGAGCCCTTTGCTCTCTTGGGGTTTCTGGCTCTGGCGCCACAGGCTCTTCTTCCGTAGCAGGCTCGGGCAACACGGCGGGCTCTGGAACATCTGCTTCAAGAGCCGAAGGATACATAGAGTCTTTAGGGGTCCTCTTATGAGTAAGTGTCACAGGCATCCTCCCAATGGTCTGACAAAGGACTAGATGGGATGAACTCAGTGGCTTATGCATTCAGTGTTCCATCTATAGTGTCTTCAGTGGTTGGAAGATCTATAGCAGAAGTTCCTGGAGTTGAGGAAGGCCACAGCCAATCAAGTTCTGTTCCTTCATCTCCACTGAGTTCAGAGGCCTCCACATCTTCAGCTCGAGAGGCCTGGGACCTAGTGTTTGGTCTGGGGGTATCTAGGATGGAAGCTGGTTCAGGAGAGTCCCTCACTGGAGGTATCCTGACTGCTTCGGCAAGTGGGAGCAGATGGTTCCTGTGCCAGGTCTTCAGTTGCCCTACCTTCCCCTCTGACTTCAACTTGTAAACAGGTAGACCTGGCAGCTTCTTACAGATGACATAGGGTTCGGGCCTCCATCTGTCCGCAAGTTTGTGTTTACCGGGGTCCCCCAGATTGCGCAGTAGTACTCGGTCCCCAGGCTGTAGATCCTGGACCCGGACCTTCAGGTCGAAGTTTATTTTATTTCGAGCTCCCCTTTGATCTGAGGCCGCTTGGGCCTGTTCATAGGCTACCTTCAGGCTGTGTCTGAGCCTGTCCCCATATCCCTTGTGGGATGTGGCTGAGGAATGGTCCAAGGACGTGCCAAAGGCCCGGTCCACGGGCAACCTTGCTTCTTTCCCAAACATGAGTCGATAGGGGGAGTAGCCTGTAGCATCACTTGTGGCACAGTTGTAAGCGTGGACTATAGCTGCTATGTGTCTGCTCCAATGCTGTTTATTTTCACTATCCAGGGTTCCCAACATGTTGAGTAGGGTTCGGTTAAACCTCTCCGGCTGGGCATCTCCTTGTGGATGGTAAGGTGTGGTTCGAGTTTTCTTGATCCCTAACGAATCCAGGAGTTTCCGGATCAGCCGACTCTCAAAGTCCCTTCCTTGGTCTGAATGGAGTCGCTGCGGTAATCCATAGTGGACGAAATACTTCTCCATAAGCACCTTGGCCACCGTGGAAGCCTTCTGGTCTTTGGTTGGAAAAGCTTGAGCATACCAGGAGAAATGATGGGTTATCACCAGAACATTTCCTAGTCCACTCAGGTCGGGTTCGAGGCAGAGAAAATCAATGCATACCAGATCCATTTGGCCTTGAGTTTGTAGATGGCCTATTGGGGCAGCTTGATGGGGTAAAGTCTTTCTCTGGATGCAGCGTGCACATGAGTGGCAGTACTCTTCTACTTCTGCCCTCATGCAAGGCCAATAGAACCGACTTCTGACGAGTTGAAAGGTCCTTTCCGCCCCTAGGTGGCCGTGATTGTCATGCAGGGAAATCAGAACAGTCTCTCAATGTTTTTCCGGAAGAAACAATTGCCATTTATCTTCCAGGCCATCAGAGGGGCCCCTTTGGTAGACCACTCCCTGATGCACCTGCAACCTGTCCCACTCTTTCCTCAACAGATGAGCTTCCTTTGAGGAGTGGCGCAGGAGTCTATTTGGATCCTGATTCTCCAGGGCTTCCAGGACCAATTTCCCCATGGGGTCTTCTAATTGGTCGCATCTCAGCTCCTTCTTGGACAGTTTCGGCAGATTGTCTTCTTCCAGTTGGGTTACTCCACAGTATTGTTTGGGGACTCCTACCATGGTAACTCCTATCTCTTCTGCCCTCGAGCCTCCTCTGGCTTGTAATTCAGCCCCTTGACAAAGGGCCCGCACCCCGTCAGGTGCCACTTGAGTCCAGTCTTCCGTGTCACTGGTGGGGGCATGAGATCTCCTGGACAGAGCGTCTGCGTCTCGATTTCCAGCCCCTGGCCTGTACTTTAGGCTGAAATTGAATCCAGACAGTGCGGCCAGCCATCTGTGTCCAGTGGCGTCCAGCTTTGCGGTGGTGAAAAGGCAGGTAAGGGGGTTGTTGTCGGTCTTCACAGTGAACTCCGTCCCATACAGGTAGTCTTTAAGCTTGTCTACTACCGCCCACTTAAGGGCCAGGAACTCCAGCTTGTGAGTGGGGTAGTTCTTCTCAGAGGGGGTCAGGCTCCTGCTCACGTAGGCAACGGGTCGCAGTTGTCCTTCGTGTTCTTGGTAAAGTACTCCTCCCAGACCGTCATGACTAGCATCTACATGTAGTTCATAGGGTCTTGTTGGGTCTGCTTAGGCCAAGACTGGGGCAGTGGTTAGGCTCTCCTTTAACGCCTGGAAGGCCTCTTCACACTTCTGGTTCCACTGATCTCTGACTGACTCTCCCGGCTTACTGGGTCCTGAGTCGTCCTCTTCCCCTTCGGTCTTGAGTAGTTCATTCAATGGTCTGGCAATCCGGGCAAATCCCTCCACAAACCTCCTGTAATAGGAGCAGAACCCCAAGAAGGATCTGAGTTCTGTTACTGTGGTGGGCCATGGCCAGGAGGTACCTGCCTCCAATTTCTCAGGGTCTGTGGCCACCCCTTCTTCAGACACTATGTGCCCCAGATAGTTCACAGAAGACTGGTAGAACCGACACTTCTCAGGCGAAAGCTTGAGTCCCTCCTCACTGAGTCTTCTCAACACTTTTTCCAGACTCTCTTCGTGTTCTTCCAAGGTTCTCCCAAAGACAATGACGTCGTCCAGGTACACAAGGACTTCAATAAGATTCATGTCTCCTACAGTCTTTTCCATAAGACGTTGGAAGGTAGCAGGAGCTCCAGACAGTCCCTGAGGCATTCGATCAAACTCGAAGAACCCCACTGGGGTTATGAAGGCTGTCTTCTCCTTGTCTTCCGGATGCATAGGGATCTGGTAGTATCCACTCTTGAGATCCATAACGCTGAACCACTTGGCTCCTGATAAACTCTGCAAAGCGTCCTCTATCCTCGGAGTGGTGTACTGGTCGGGGATGGTTCTCCTGTTGAGGGTCCTGTAGTCTATACATAGCCTCAGCAACCCATTCTTCTTCCTGACCACCACTATCGGGGAGCCATAGGGGCTTCTAGACTGCCGGATCACACCAGTCCTCTTGAGTTCTGCGAGTTGTTCCCTCAGATCCTCCAGATCTGCTAGTGGGACCCGCCTGACCCTCTCTCTGAAGGGCTTGTCTTCTTGGAGGCGGATTCGATGGGTGGCACTCCTTGCACACCCCACATCGAACTCATCTTTGGAGAAGATCTTCTCCCATCTGGTCAACTGGGCCTTGGCTCTCTCTTTCCAAGCCCTGGATAGATTCGGGTTCTCAATGGACAGCTTCTCCCAAACATCTCCTCCTTCACCCGCCCCCTTGACTTCTGACAGGGTAACCGGGGCAGCAGGGCTCACCTGGCCCAGCAGCATTCTGGCTGGGATTTCCATGGGGCCACCTGTAGTGTTCCTAACACTCACCGGAACTCTACAATGGGCCTTCTTCAGGGCCTTCAGCGGAATCACTTCTGGTATCACTTCCAGACCGGAGGACTCTTCCCTTGGGTCGGACTCCAGCATGACAAAGGGTCCGGGTTGTTCCCAAGTAAGCTTCACAGTGGCCCTGAGACAGGTTACTTCGCCGGGTTGCAACACTACCCCTTCTCTTCCAAGTCTCCATACCTTCCCTATCCCCTCTCCAGGGGTCTTCTGCTCTAGGACCAGTCGTTGGTAGGCCGTCTTAAGCATGGGATGGATTTTGGTGGCTGCATGGCCCTTCTCTTTCACTAGAGGGGTCAGGAGCCTCCGGACCAGGACCGTGTTTGTCCCTATTATGAGGGAACTTTTGTTAGCTCCAGGCGGCCGAGGGCACACAACTGCCAGGGTGTCAAACACTTCGGCCTTCCCAGCCACGGATGGGTCGAAAGTCATCTTTATGGGCAAATAGCCATCGTAGGGGAAGCTCTGGGTTCCGATTCCCCATATTTCCAGTTCCTCTATCTTCTGGATGGGTAGATGACTCAAGTGCTTATCGTAGAAATCCCGGTATAGTAGGGTCACTTGTGCCCCAGTATCCAAGATAGCTCTGGTGTAGACTCCCTCCACTTGAATGGGCACTACAGGAGATGGGCCTAACAGTTTCTCCGGATATGGCCTGACAGTGGTTGCCTTCCTCTGGTCTTTTCCCTTCGGACTCTCTCTTGTCCAACTCCCTTTGGACTTTAGTCTTTCTTGAGCCTGGTATGCATTGATTTCCCTCCTTTCAATGGGTGTACAGACCCGCTGAGGGATATTATTGTTTTTCTTAGGTGTGCATCCCCTTTGGGGAATGCGGTGCCTCTTCTGAGGGGTCTTGCCCCCTTTCTCTGGGATGTATCTCTGTTGAGGGATGCTGTGTTTCCTCTGAGGGGTTTTGTCTCCTCTCTTCTTTAGCTTCTCATTCAGTTTGGAGCTCACTGAAGATGATGGGCACCTGATTGACTCCTTCACCGGGGCCCTCTGGAGTTTCCCTCCGGCTTGCGGTTATCTGTTTTCTTTTTCTTGGGACTGGAACATGTAGCTGTGATGTGGCCAACTCCCCCACAGTTAAAACAGATTATATATCCCCCCAGTCTTGTAGGGATGCGGGTGCCGAAACAACTGGGAACAGTTCCTTCCTCGCTACCTCTCTCTCTGGACCCTGTGTGTCTTTCGCCATCAGAGAGGTCAGCATCTCTAACACCTGAGACATTTGTGATTTCAAAGTGTCCACTTCTGAGTCCCTTTCTGGAGTCATCAGCGAGTTGACTATCACTGGTGTAGGAGCATGACTTGTCTTTATCATTTGCTGATCCTTCTGCAGTGCCTCTTCATCTCTGATGATTTTTATCAAATCAGAGTAAGTCAGTGACGTTCCTCCTCCCGAGGTTTTCAGGTGCAACCAGACTGGATCCGAGCGCAACGCTCCCTTTAAGACTGGCTTCATTCTTGCCGCATCTGTATCTTGGGGCATCATTCCCTTCTTCAAGACAATCTTACACAGCAACTTGTTCAGTCTTCTGACATACTCTGAAAGCTTTTCATTCGGCTGTTGGAAAGTATGTTCAAATTGCTAGACAATCTCTGTCACCTTTTCTAACTGACCAAACTCTTCCTGTAGCATGGCTAAACAGTCTTGAGCCGTGCAGTCTGTATTCCCAAACCGGAAACTTTTCACTGCTTCTGCTGCTGCGCCTTTAAGGCTTTCTATCACTCGTTGCCTCTTCTGCGCTTCAGGCACCTCCCATGCCTCCACTGCTTGTAATGCCTGTTCCACCCAAGTATCGAAGTCTTCCTCCCCTGCAGGGACAGGGAGCTTCCCTGAGAATGTCTTTAGTCTCCGGTAGCTAGTCTCCACATGCACCGTGCTTGTCTTTTGACACCTGGTTAGCAGATCCTCTATTGCCTTTATCAGTTCTGGTGATATAGCAGTGACAGGTACAGGCGCCACTGGAGGCGTCGCCCTGTCTCCTCTTTCAGGTGGGGTACGGGCCGTAGCCTGCGGTGATCCCGTTGGTGATGGTTCCTTCTTTACAGTTACTGCGTGCGCCAACCTATAGGTTCTGTTGTCTGGCGTCCGCACACACTTGCGCTTGCAAGCCTCTGGCATCCCGTCCCAGTACTCCACTAGTTCATACTAATATGAGATGTCTGGGTCTGACTTTATCTCCGTCACCCACGGTGTGTGATCTGGGGACACTGACTTCATTAACTCCTCTACCGTCTCAGTCGACCATTCCTCCCCTGGGAGGCTGATGACTATCGACTGGTTTGGCTCTGCCCTAGAGGCTTTGCACCACGCTTCTACTGCTTGCGGGTCCATGGGGTCCATGCCGGCACTTCTGGCGTTCACCTGCTGTATCAGGATCCTGGACTAGAACCCCCACGTGTAGCGATACCCTCAGCTAAGAGGGCCGCAGTATTAGTTTTGGGCCCTGAAGAAAGCTCCGCCAACCCCCGGCAATTTACTCGACCCACTCTGGCACAGTTAGTCTAGGGTAATATATCTTAGGCTCTATGGAATATTCAGACACCAATACAAATAGTAAAAGAATAATGAGTTTACTCTCTCTTATTAAGATAAATCAACAGTAAAAACAGATAACGTGCTTCTAGCAGAGCCCTGCAGCAAATGATACACTACACATTAATGGAACACAGTAATGGCGTGCCACGTGTGGCGACCGTTAACTAAGCGCCCTGTGGCACAGCTACTAAACTCTAATACCCGGTCAGGCCTGACCCTATAACTCAGTCTCTAGGAGATGAATTCTTCGCATGCAAGTCTTTAAATGGTGGTGCACATTTCAGGAACACATTTGTAATCCAAAAGGGTAAAAGTACCAACACGGAACACTTCACTAGAGATCCGTTTGACTCAGTTCTGCTATGGATCTCCAGTGAGGACTCAAATATGAACTGGTGGGCCATGGCAGTCTGTAGGCCTAACAATAGTGTAAAGTATATGGATTGATCAGGTGCTCGCTCACCCCTCCGGACGCGATCCCAGTCCAGGGACTTCCACCTGCTGTGTCTCCAGCTCAGCAGCGGTTGAGGATGACCAAGTCAGATGCCACCCAGGCTCGCAATGGGGTGGAAGGCTCTTTGGGTAGCGGCGCAAGGCCCCAGGCTTCAGGCCTTGCACCACAGCGGATCCGCACAGGAAGATCTCTCCACTGAAGTCTCGTGTCCCAAAGAGGCCGAGCTTAGCCTTGCCTCCTCCTTATATAGCTCCACTCATGAGTCTCTGTGGTGACAACACTGCACCCTGGGTGCCAAGGGGGGTTCTGGGAAAGGTAGTCCAATGAGTCTTAAAGGAGACCCCGCTACACTTCATTAGTGCATTGAGGTCGGCTTGTAAATTGGAGACATCCTGTAAGGACGTTATTCCACTACATAACTTGGTGTCATCTGCAAAGACAGAAATTGTACTTTTAATCCGAGACCCAATATCATTTATAAATATATTAAAAAGTAGGGGTCCTAGCACTGAACCTTGGGGTACACCACTGATAACCTTGGACCATTCAGAGTAAGAATCATTAACCACTACTCTCTGAATTCGGTCTTTTAGTCAGTTTTCTATCCATTTACAAACTGATATTTCCAAGCCTGTAGACTTTACCTTACACATGAGCCATGTGTGGGGATCTGTGTCAAACGCTTTTGAAAAATCCAAGTATACCACGTCCACCACCACCCCTCTGTCCAAGGTTTTACTTACCTCCTCATAAAAGTGCTTACATTTTCTTCCAGCAAGAACTCATTTATGTGGTCTTTCAATAAACTCTCCAGTATCTTCCTGAATATGGAAGTTAAACTAACAGGTCAATAGTTACTTGGTAAAGACTTTGATCCCTTTTTAAATATGGATGCCTTGCGCCAATCCAGCGGTACCATTCCAGTCATTAACAAGTCCCTAAATATTAGAAACAATGGCCTTGAAATTACAGAGCTCAATTCTTTTAGGATCCGTGGGTGGATGCCATCTGGTCCAGGTGCTTTAGGCAACGCACTAGCACCTTTGCTGCCATGTGCTGGGTGTCTAGTGTGCTCCTGCTCCTTTAAGGAGGGTTGGGCTCCCTCCAGTCATCTGCCCTTCATCTATTCATCAGCATACATGTGCTTCCACTGAGGAGACTCTTTACATTTTAGAGTTAGGGTCTTCAGTACACAGGGAGCCTTGACGGGGCCTGCAGCTTACACATGTATTTGCAAATGCGTGCAACTAAACCCCTGTTTTTAACGCACTGTTGGTTGCTGATTGGCTGGTAAGTTGAGCTTGGATATTCTGTGTGTTTTTTGACATGCGTTCGCCCTTTCCAGGGCTCCTTACTGTGAAGACCAGTCATAGGTAGGGGCAGTGACAGTTGTTTTTTTTTTTTTTTTTTTTTCCATTTGGGGCTCTATCAATACCACCCCCATTATGGACATGAGCTCCCCATGTTCCTTTGTATACACAGAGCTGAAGAAAGTTTTTAATAAATTTGCCTTCTCTTTGTCCCCAGTCACCCACTCTAGATTATTTTGTAAAGGGCCTACATGCTTCACCTTTTTACTATTAATATATTAGATTTTTTGATAGTTTGTCCTACTATCTTATGCAATCTGTCCTTTGTTTTGAATTTTTGCATCCTTGACTTCCGTTTTATTTATTCTGTTATATTCTTTGTAACATTTAAACGATGATAGCGTTCCTTAATTTTTATATTTTTTTAAAAGCTCTTTTTTTATTATTAATAACGATTTTAACTTTTGTTTTGTTTTTAGCCTTTTAAACTTATTGGCCATGGGAATATACTTTGCAGTGAGTTCACAAACAGTCACTTTGAAGAATTCCCATTTCTGTTCCGTGTCCATTGATGCCAATATTCTCTCCCAGTCTGAGTCCTGGAGAGCAGCCCTCATCCTTGGAAAATTTGTTTTCTTAAAGTTAAGTGTTTTTATCTTACCCGTATGTGTTTGTTGCTTACAGCTAACATTAAATGAAATCATGTTATGGTCACTGCTACCCATATGTTATTTTATATGAATATTGGTATGAAAGCTCTGCATGGTTTGAGATTACCAGGTCCGGCAGAGTGTCATTCCTAGTTGGGCCCTCAAAAAACTGGACCATAAAATTGTCTTGTAACAGGTTTATTTATTTTTGCCCTTTAACTGTCCCAGCAGTGCCATTACTCCAGTCAATGTCTGGGTAGTTAAAATCCCCCATTATTATCACTGTCCCAGCCCTAGCAGCGCTTTCCATCTGTGCAAGGAGCTGAGTCTCCACCTCCTCATTAACACAGGGAGGTCTATAACAAACTCCAATGACAAACTTTGTAGTACGCACACCCATGTACAGTTCCACCCATAATGGTTCAGACTCATCACACTCTCCATCAACTAGGTCCTTATTCACACTTGCTTTGAGATCACTTCTCACATAGAGATAGACACCACCACCCCTCCATTTTACCCTGTCTTTCCAAAAGAAAGCATAGCCAGGAATATTAATAGCCCAGTCATGTGAAGACTGAAGCCAAGATTCAGCAATACCAATTCGATCATAGTTCTCCTCATTCACCAGAGCCTCCAACTCACCTATTTTGCTTGGAAGACTTCTGGCATTGGTGAACACTTTAAATCAATGTCACATTTTGCAAACGTATGTTGCATAATTTTTATTTTAGTACAAATAGTACCATTTCCAATGGGTGTTAGTAACATAGGATCCTTCATATCAGCTGCCATAGCCCTCCCCCCATCTTTCCTGTCTGACCTGTCTACCCCATTATAATCTAATTCACCCTCCCCCACAATCCTGGTTTAAATACTATTAATGCAATAAAAAGTGTTACTGTGCTAACACCATAAACAATATATGAAAATGTTATAACACATTTAAACCTATTGAATAATTGAATATTTCAGTCCCATATGTGCACTATAGATAGGTTCTCAATAATTTAAATCCATCAATAATTATACTTAGAGGTATATAATATCAGTGGATTCTTATGATAGTGCTCCAAACTTAATAAAGGTGCCAACACTCACGTGTTCCCCCCTTTGTAGTTATCTTCACATCAGAGCGTGTGACCGCACAGTTAAGTTTGGTCAGATACTGCTTGTTGAAACACCCCTGGGTTCTGTGATGTGAAAGCTTTGCAGGTTCCTGAGCCATTTTTTGAATATATCCTCAATGAAAAAAGACAAGCTACATAGGGGGTAATTTACTATAGCGCCGCAATGCTAATTCGCGCTAATTGCCGCGAATTTGCGCTAATTAGCGCTAATTGCAGCAATTTGCGCTAATTAGCGCTAAAACGGTATTCACTATAGTGCTGGAGAGAAAATACTCCCAAAATCGAATTTACTATAGCTCCCAGAATCCAAATAGCACCCAAATCCTTACTTTACTAAAAGCTGTAGAATTGCACATGGAAATAATGTTTAGAGCATGATATAATTGCCTAAATGGTACTGAAATATGCGGTATATTATTTAACCACTTAAGCCCCGGACCATTTCGGGCCATTAGGACCAAGCCTGTTTTTGGGATTCGGCACTGCGCTGCTTTAACTGTAAATTGTGCGGACATGCAATGTTGTACCCAAATGAAATTTGCGTCCTTTTCTTCCCACAAATAGAGCTTTCTTTTAATGGTATTTGATTGCCTCTGCGATTTTTATTTTTTGCGATATAAACAGAAAAAGACCGAAAATTTAGAAAAAAAATGATATTTTCTACTTTTTGTTATAAGAAAAATCGAATAAACTCAATTTTAGTCATACATTTAGGCCAAAATGTATTCAGCCACATGTCTTTAGTAAAAAAAATGTCAATAAGCGTATATTTATTGGTTTGCGCAAAAGTTATAGCGTTTACAAACTAGGGTACATTTTCTGAAATTTACACAGCTTTAAATTTATGACTGCCTATCTCATTTCCTGAGGTGCTAAAATGGCAGGGCAGTACAAAACCCCCCCAAATGACCCCATTTTGGAAAGTAGACACCCCAAGGAAATTGCTGAGAGGCATGTTGAGCCCATTGAATATTTATTTTTTTCGTCCCAAGTGATTGAATAATGACAAAAAAAAAAAAAAAAAAAAAAAAATTACAAAAAGTTGTCACTAAATGATATATTGCTCACACATGCCATGGTTATATGTGGAATTGCACCCCAAAATACATTCTGCTGCTTCTCCTGAGTACGGGGATACCACATGTGTGGGACTTTTTAGGAGCCTAGCCACGTACGGGACCCCGGAAACCAAGCACCGCCTTCAGGATTTCTAAGGGTGCAAATTTTTGATTTCACTCCTCACTACCTATCACAGTTTCGAAGGCCATAAAATGCCAAAATAGCACAAAACCCCCCCAAATGACCCCATTTTGGAAAGTAGACACCCCAAGCTATTTACTGAGAGGCATGTTCAGTCCATGGAATATTTTATATTTTGCCACAAGTTGCGGGAATATGACAAACTTTTTTTTTTTTGCACAAAGTTGTCACTAAATGATATATTGCTCACACATGCCATGGGCATATGTGAAATTACACCCCAAAATACATTCTGCTGCTTCTCCTGAGTACGGGGATACCACATGTGTGGGACTTTTTGGGAGCCTAGCCGCGTACGGGACCCCAAAAACCAAGCACCGCCTTCAAGGTTTCTAAGGGCATACATTTTTGATTTCACTCCTCACTACCTATCACAGTTTTGAAGGCCATAAAATGCCAAGATGGCACAAAACCCCCCCAAATGACCCCATTTTGGAAAGTAGACACCCCAAGCTATTTGCTGAGAGGCATGTTGACCCCATTGAATATTTTTTTTTTTTGTCCCAAATGATTGAATAATGACAAAAAGAAAAAAAAAATGTACAAAAAGTTGTCACTAAATGATATATTGCTCACACATGCCATGGTTATATGTGGAATTGCACCCCAAAATACATTCTGCTGCTTTTCCTGAGTACGGGGATACCACATGTGTGGGACTTTTTGGGAGCCTAGCCGCGTACAGGGCCCCAAAAACCAAGCACCGCCTTCAGGATTTCTAAGGGCGTAAATTTTTGATTTCACTCCTCACTACCTATCACAGTTTTGAAGGCCATAAAATGCCAAAATAGCACAAACCCCCCCCAAATTACCCCATTTTGGAAAGTAGACACCCCAAGCTATTTGCTGAGAGGCATGTTGAGTCCATGGAATATTTTATATTTTGCCACAGGTTGCGGGAATATGACAAACTGTTTTTTTTTTGCACAAAGTTGTCACTAAATGATATATTGCTCACACATGCCATGGGCATATGTGAAATTACACCCCAAAATACATTCTGCTGCTTCTCCTGAGTACGGGGATACCACATGTGTGGGACTTTTTGGGAGCCTAGCCGCGTACGGGACCCCAAAAACCAAGCACCGCCTTCAAGGTTTCTAAGGGCATAAATTTTTGATTTCGCTCCTCACTACCTATCACAGTTTTGAAGGCCATAAAATGCCAAGATGGCACAAAACCCCCCCAAATGACCCCATTTTGGAAAGTAGACACCCCAAGCTATTTGCTGAGAGGCATGTTGAGCCCATTGAATATTTTTTTTTTGTCCCAAATGATTGAATAATGACAAAAAGAAAAAAAAAAAAAATGTACAAAAAGTTGTCACTAAATGATATATTGCTCACACATGCCATGGTTATATGTGAAATTACACCCCAAAATACATTCTGCTGCTTCTCCTGAGTACGGGGATACCACATGTGTGGGACTTTTTGGGAGCCTAGCCGCGTACGGGACCCCAAAAACCAAGCACCGCCTTCAAGGTTTCTAAGGGCATAAATTTTTGATTTCACTCCTCACTACCTATCACAGTTTTGAAGGCCATAAAATGTCAAAATAGCCCAAAACCCCCACAAATGACCCCATTTTGGAAAGTAGACACCCCAAGCTATTTGCTGAGAGGCATGGTGAGTATTTTACAGCTCTCATTTGTTTTTGAAAATTAAGAAAGACATTTTTTTTTCTTTTTTTTTTTCTTTTTTTACATTTTCAAAACTTTGTGACAAAAAGCGAGATCTGCAAAATACTCAACATACCTCTCAGCAAATAGCTTGGGGTGTCTACTTTCCAAAATGGGGTCATTTGGGGGGGTTTTGTGCCATCTGGGCATTCCATGGCCTCCGAAACTGTGATAGGCAGTGAGGAGTGAAATCAAAAATTTACACCCATAGAAATCCTGAAGGCGGTGCTTGGTTTTTGGGGTCCCGTACGCGACTAGGCTCCCAAAAAGTCCCACACATGTGGTATCCCCGTACTCAGGAGAAGCAACAGAATGTATTTTGGGGTGTAATTCCACATATGCCCATGGCATGTTTGAGCAATATATAATTTAGTGACAACTTTTTGTACATTTTTTTTTTTTTGGTCATTATTCAATCACTTGGGACAAAAAAAAAAAATATTCAATGGGCTCAACATGCCTCTCAGCAAATAGCTTGAGGTGTCTACTTTACAAAATGGGGTCATTTGGGGGGGTTTTGAACTGTCCTGGCATTTTATGCACAACATTAGGAAGCTTATGTCACACATCATCCACTCTTCTAACCACTTGAAGACAAAGCCCTTTCTGACACTTTTTGTTTACATGAAAGAAAAATTTTTTTTGCAAGAAAATTATGTTGAACCCCCAAACATTATATATTTTTTTAAAGCAAAGGCCCTACAGATTAAAATAGTGGGTGTTGCATTTTTTTTCCCACACAGTATTTGCGCAGCGATTTTTCAAACGCATTTTTTGGGGGAAAAACACACTTTTTTTATTTTTAATGCACTAAAAAACACTATATTGCCCAAATGTTTGATGAAATAAAAAAGATGATCATAGGCCGAGTACATGGATACCAAACACGACATGCTTTAAAATTGCGCACAAACGCGCAGCGGCGACAAAACTACATTCATTTTTAAAAGCATTTAAAAGCCTTTACAGGTTACCACGTTAGATTTACAGAGGAGGTCTACTGCTAAAATGACTGCCCTCGATCTGACCTTCGCGGTGATACCTCACATGCATGATGCAATTGCTGTTTACATATGACGCTAGACCGACGCTTGCGTTCGCCTTTGCGCAATAGCAGGGGGGGACAGCGGTGCTTTTTTTTTTTTTTTTTTTTTTTTATCATTTATTTGGCTTTTTTATTTTATTTTTAAACTGTGCCTTCCATATTTAATTTTTTTACCATTTTTATCGTTATCTCAGGGAATGTAAATATCCCCTATGATAGCAATAGGAAGTGACAGGTACTCTTTTTTTGAAAAAAATTGGGGGGTTAGACCCTAGATCTTTCCTCTGCCCTCAAAGCATCTGACCACACCAAGATCGGTGTGATAAAATGCTTTCCCAATTTCCCAATGGCGCTTTTTATATCCGGGGGGGGGGACATTCCCTCCCACTGCTTGTAAAAGCAGTCTAGAGGCTAATTATCTGCTAGAATTGCTTTTACATGAAAGCCGGCTGCTGGCTGAAAAGAATGATACCAAGATGATACCTAAACCCGCAGGCATCATTCTGGTATAAACATTCAAAGTCCAGCAACATACCAGTACGTTGCTGGTCCTTGTTGGACATGTATTGTAATCTTTTTTTTCATACAGCCTATTGGCTGAACGAAAAAAAGAGATTGATTGGTGGGTATGCCCACCATTAGAATACCTCCCTTCATCCACCCACTTCTAATGATGGGCATATATGCCGAAGCATGGGGGCATCCTCCCGCAAAAAAGTTATGCCGCGTACACACGGTCAAGCCTTCGTCGGAATTTCGACCGTATGTACGCGGCATAAAAGGTTATGCCGCGTACACACGGTCGGACTTTTCCACGGATAAGCCTCCGTTGGAATTTCGACCGTATATACGCGGCATTAGGAGCAAAATCGCTCCTCCGCCCCTGCTGCCCCCATGCTTCGGCATATATGCTCTTTTTTTTAACTGTGGTGGTGAAATCACCTCCTACAGCGTTGGAGTCACGGCTTTATGTATCGTGGGAGCAAACGCTGTTGCTGTCAAGATAAATAGATCCGTGCTGCAACTGAATGGCGTACCTGCTAAGCAAATGGTGGTTAACATTAAAACAAAGTAACATTACAGTACAACAGTAAGACCTTACCATGCCATACCTGCAAAGCAAATACCAAAACAAAACCTAGTGAAAAATAAAAAAATGTTTTAACGCAACCTGTGCCTAAAATATATATATGCCGAAGCATGGGGGCATCCTCCCGCAAAAAAGTTATGCCGCGTACACACGGTCGGAATTTCGACCGTATGTACGCGGCATTAGGAGCAAAATCGCTCCTCCGCCCCTGCTGCCCCCATGCTTCGGCATATATGCTCTTTTTTTTAACTGTGGTGGTGAAATCACCTCCTACAGCGTTGGAGTCACGGCTTTATGTATCGTGGGAGCAAACGCTGTTGCTGTCAAGATAAATAGATCCGTGCTGCAACTGAATGGCGTACCTGCTAAGCAAATGGTGGTTAACATTAAAACAAAGTAACATTACAGTACAACAGTAAGACCTTACCATGCCATACCTGCAAAGCAAATACCAAAACAAAACCTAGTAAAAAATAAAAAAATGTTTTAACGCAACCTGTGCCTAAAATATATATATGCCGAAGCATGGGGGCATCCTCCCGCAAAAAAGTTATGCCGCGTACACACGGTCGGAATTTCGACCGTATGTACGCGGCATTAGGAGCAAAATCGCTCCTCCGCCCCTGCTGCCCCCATGCTTCGGCATATATGCTCTTTTTTTTAACTGTGGTGGTGAAATCACCTCCTACAGCACTGGAGTCACGGCTTTATGTATCGTGGGAGCAAACGCTGTTGCTGTCAAGATAAATAATTCCGCGCTGCAGTTGAATGGCGCACCTGAAAACAAAAAATTACATACCTGAAAAGCAAGCATGATAAAACATTGCAGAATAGAATACAGTAAAAAAGAGCAGAACAATAGAGAGAAAATAGAGAGAGAGAGAACAATAAAACGACAACTATTTTTGGTTTTTTTATTTTATATTTTTTTTGTGTTTTGTTTTTTACGTTTTTTTTTTCTTTTTTACACTTTTTTTTGTAACTTTACAACTGTAATGGTTCGGGTCTCTCAAAATGTAATGGCATCTTGGGAGACCCTGTGTAAGTGTGTCCTAGTCTGTGAAATGCTGTACCCTACGCTAAAACTTCACTTTTGAGTGGTAGCGTTCAAAACATTCACCTTGGCAAAGACCAGGCTTGTCAGGACAGCGTGGACAAAAACTACGGGTGTCACGCCTAAATCCGCGCTTGCTACAGACACGACATCTTTTTTGGGGGTGGCTTTGGGTAGGGGTACTCGGGAGGACATACGAATAATGCCTCTCATGCAGCCGGCTTACTGCATTTGGTTGGGGATGGTGAGGTGCAGAACCGCCTGGATACAGGAGTTCTGTGACTATCTCATTCTGGAATTTTAGAAGAGATAACGTCCCGCCTGAAGCTCTGTATAGCACATGAGCGTTCAGCAAAGCCAATTGGAATAATGATAGAGACACTTTTTTGTACCAGCGTCTCGCCTTACGGTCAATTAGATACGGCGCCATCAACTGGTCGTTGAGGTCCACCCCTCCCATATTTTGGTTATATTCGTGGACACAGAGGGGTTTCTCCACAACACCAGTCGCCGTAGGAATTTGGACTGTCGTGTCTGCATGAAGGGAGGTAAGAAGGAAAACATTCTTATTGTCCCTCCACTTCATAGCGAGCAAGTTATTACACTTCAAGCAGGCTCTCTCCCCCAGCCTAAGACGGGCATCTACAAGCCGCTGGGGAAAGCCCCGGCGATTAGGTCGCACGGTGCCACATGCTCCAATCTTATGATCAAACAAGTGACTAAACAGTGGCACGCTCGTGTAATAATTGTCCACATACAAGTGGTACCCCTTTCCGAATAAGGGTGACACCAAGTTCCACACTATCTTGCCAGCGCTCCCTATGTAATCCGGGCAGTTGACCGACTCAATCTGACTGTCTTTTCCCTCATAAACCGTAAAGTTCACTACATAGCCTGTTGCCCTGTCACAGAACTTGTAGAGCTTGACCCCGTATCTGGCACGCTTGCTGGGAAGGTACTGCTTGAAAGACAAGCGGCCAGAAAATTTAATCAGGGACTCATCAACGCAGACAACTTGATCGGGAGTAAACAAGGCTGCAAAACGTTCGTTGAAGTGGTTTATGAGGGGCCGAATTTTATAGAGCCGGTCGTATTCAGGGTCCCCACGTGGACGACAAAGTTCATTGTCGTTGAAGTGCATGAACCGCAAAATCTGCTTGTATCGTGCCCTGGACATGGAGGCAGAGAACACGGGCATGTGGTCAATTGGGTGCGTGGACCAATAAGCACGCAATGACGGAAATTTATGTGTGCCCATGTTGAGGGAAAGGCCCAGAAAGGTCTTAAATTCGGAAACCGTAATTGGTTTCCAATTTCTGGCAATTTTAGGCAACTGGGGGTTAGCGGCGATAAATTGACCAGCATATAAATTACTCTGGTCCACAATAGATCTATAGAGATCTTCCGTGAAAAACAGCGAATAAAAATCGATTGCCATAAAATCAGCTGTTTCCACCTGAATACCGGGTTGGGCAGTGAATGGGGGAAGTACGGGTTCTGCAGAAGTGGTGGGGACCCAATCAGGATAGGCGAATTCTGCAGGAAGGGCAGTATGGGCACGACGGGCCTGCCTTTGTCTTCTTGGTGGCAGCGGGACACTACTTGTGCTTGCCACCTCGCCAGCTTGAACTGCACTTATGGGACTCGCCACGTCACCAAGTGTTACTGCAGTGCTGGATGTACGTCCAGGCTGTACTAGGCCGCTGGTGCTTGCCAGTTCACCAGAAGGAATAGCGGCGCTAGTACTACTCTGCTCCATGATACGAGAGACCTGCGGTTCTTGCTCCTCAACAACCTCAGAAGATCGGGATCGGGTACGCCTGACCTTAGCAGGGACCTCAACTTCGTCGTCAGAGCTATCTGACGTGGGGCCGCTGACGTCACTGTCTTCTACGGGAAGATATTCTGAGCCTGAATCTGACAGATACGTGACCTCCTCTTCACTATCTGTCATGCTCAGAATCTCGTAGGCCTCTTTACTAGTGTACCTTCGACTTGCCATTTTGGGCTCTAAATTTAGGGGTACACTAGTAAGATTCACAGGAAAAAAAGCACCTGACTGTCGTCAGCAAATATATCAAACGCTACAAAAAAACTGTTAGCGATCGCAGGGATCAGGCCTGTCTCTGCGAACGCTGCAGTTATGTGTGTTGTGTTTGGTAAGTGACAGTGATCGATCGATACTGCACTTGGGTGGGCTGGGCTGGGCTGGGCGGAGGGGCTAAACGCAGGTACTAGCAGGTATCTGGGCTGATCCGCTAACACTGCGTTTTTGGGAACCCTAAACCGCTGGGGATGCTAGTATAGATCTGATCAGATACTATACCACTAAGGGGGGTGTATGCTTTGCGCGTGGGTGTTAGCGTTACTGGCACTAACCTAACACTGCCTGGGGCGACGCAGACCCTCTCTGGCGCTAAAACCTAATTGATCTCACCCGCCGGGCGATCAGGGGGGTTAAACCTTTATTGGGTTATATACGGCGGGTGCCCTGATGCTATAAAAAGCAAACTAATCAACCAGCGTCACCCGTAACCTTTATATGGTGATCACTGGTGAAAGGGTTAACTAGGGGCAATCAGGGGGTTAAAACCTTTATTAGGTTAAATATGGGGGTACCTGACACCAATAAAAACCTGCGGCGAACCTAAAAAAAAAAATAACTGCCTATCTAAAACACCAGCGACACGAATACAGCGATCGGAAAAACAATCGCTTAGTGACGCTGAAGTTAGGGGGTGAAAGGGTTACCTGGGGGGTGATCAAGGGGTTAAACCTTTATTAGGGGGGGTTAGGGGGCTACCCTGGACCTAAAGGGGCCTAATCCTAACTGCCTTGCAACTTTTTACAATCACAGATGACACTAAATGCAGTGATCAGTAAAATAAATGATCACTGCAATCAGTGACACTGTGATTGGGGGCTTTGGGGTGACCTGGGGGGTGATCTGGGGGTGACTGGGGGGTGATTTGTGTGCCTATGTGTACCTACGTGTCAGTGGACTGTTGGAGCACTAACCTCTGTCTTCACTCCTCGGCGCCGGGAACGAAAAGACCGCGGCGAGGGAGATGACATCACTTCCTCCAGCCTGTGTTTACATCACATGGCGGAGGAAGCAATTTCATTGGCCGGGAGCGATCGCGAGGGGGGGGGCGGAATCGAGCGGCCGCCCCCTCATGCCTGATCGCTCCCGAACACTTAACGGCCGCTCACTGCAGTGAAGGGGGGTCCGGATGGACCCCCCAACTGCACAAAGGCGATCACGTAGATCTACGTGATTCTGCCTGTCCGTGCCATTCTGCCGACGTAAATCGGCGGTGGGCGGTCGTTAAGTGGTTAAAGATAATCTGCTTTTAAACTGTGTGAAAAAGTGATTTCTACACTGAAATATCTTTGAAAGTCTGAGAAGTGAAAAATTGCCCGTTTTTGGACAACTAGGTGCAAACACAACTGAGCATGCTCAGACCTAAAATAACTCAAATTTTAACTCAAGTGTCTTTTTTAACAAGAGTTATAGTAAATAATGAAATGAGAGCTAATTAAAGAGCATTTTTTGGAAGTGAAAATCTGCTCTATTTTAGTCCAATGCAAGTTTTAGCCATTGATTCTATTGATACAATTGTAACTTTCACAAATAAATTATTTTCCTGGTGCCTCCATGGCAGCATACCTGTGATAGAGCTCCGCCTCGACTCCTCCTTCAGGACTAGTGAATAGCGTAAATTAAAGGCATAGTCCCTCCCCCAACATTCTCCTTTTTTCCTCATACCTTCTTGTGCTGGTGAAGAGTAGCAGTATGTCCATACCTCTGCAGTCGGCAGCATCCGCCGGGTTTAGCCTTTCCCGTGCGCAGTCCCTGTTCTTGGGGCGCTCACAGCGCTGATAAGACTGGGAACCCCTCTGTGGATCTGTTGGGGTCTTTTGCAGAGTTTCCTCACAGGAACGCAGTCTGCTATCGCATCCATGATGAATGCAGTGGAAGTCGCAAAAGGATCAGCTCCCATCTTTGCAGGCTGGTGGTTTCCATTATGTTTTAGGCATATTGTTTTCCTTTTTTTCTTCTTTCCTTCCCTCTCTCCCCTCTCCATCCCTTTCCTTTTTAAAAAAAAAAAACCTGCCTGTTAGGTCCCTTAAAAAAAAAAAAAAAAGCGTGCTTACTTTGCGGTGCTCCCTTTAAGGTTTTGTCAGCTTGGTAGGGCAGGGGCCTTATATGGTTAGGTCTATAAGGTTGTTTATTCCCCCGAGGTCGCCGGGGGCCTACAGGTCCCCTGTATAGGCCGCTCAGCAGGAGTGTGTCCCAAGTATGGCGTCTCCGCCGTCGTATTGCGCATGCGCGATTCAGGGACAGGGTAATGCTGTTTGTATCGCCTCTCTATGCTGTACGGTTTCGGCGCTACTGCGCATGCGCGGTCACGCGACGCCGCGGTGGCCATTTTGGATCTGTAAAAATGGCTAGATTTTCCCTTTTTTTTCCAGAATCTATTTCCAATGGTGGATTTTGGGATTAGCCCACCCACCTTGAACCTTTTTAAGTGCAGATGCAGGGCTAGCTGTCAGAGTCTCTTCAGCTGTGCCCTGCTAAGTTTCTTTTAAGTTTAAAAAAAAAAAAAAGTGACACATGAAACGCCATAGTTCCTTTTCCTTTTTACTATATTTCCGCAGCTGATCCTTGTGCCCAACTCCGCAATGAGTCATTAATCTCACAGTAAAAATCCTCACACTTATATTAGGAATGTGACCATCTATACGTGAGTATTAAAAAATAAAAAAAAAGTGCGCTCACTGGTCTAACGTGAGTTCCTTACATCGTAGCCCTGCCCACTCCAAGTGGTCCAGAAAATCTTCAAGACACCGTTATGATGACAGCCCAGACCGCGGGTCTCATTCTTCACGCCACTAGTCCCGCTCATCAGGTCGTAGGTCCCATTCTTCACGTCATAGATCAGAGAGGTCAAGATCCAGAGGCCGATGCAAGCGGGCAGGACTGGGGAGCCCATTGCGACGAAACCAGAATACAGGGGAGATGGTCATGTTACACCCAGGGAGTGGATTCACACCTACGCCTAGACAACAGGGCAGCTGTCGCTTATCTGCAGAGGCAGGGAGGCACTCGCAGCAGGTCACTCCTCAAGGAGGTAGAGCCGATCATGCTCTGGGCAGAGAAAAACCTCCTGGACCTCAGAGCGATGTATCTGCCGGGCAGGTTGAACACGGAAGCAGACACGTTATCCAGAAACTTCCTGGACAACAACGAGTGGGCTCTCCACCCCCACGTCTTCCTTCAGATTGCCAACATATGGGATCCCCCTCAGGTAGACCTGTTCGCCTCCCCGAAGAACGCCAAGCTGGACAGATTCTTCTCTCGGCTGCCGCATCCACAAGCAGAGGCAGTGGATGCCCTGTCATGCCCCTGGAGGTTCACCACGGCATATGCCTTTCCTTCGAGGCCATTAATATTCAAATTCCTCCTGAGGCTCCTCAGGGAGTCAGTCCAGGTGGTGGCAGTACTTCTGTATTGGCCGAAGAGACCCTGGTTCCCTCTAGCCATGCGCCTCAGTGTGGGCTCTCCAATAAAGATCCCTCCTTTCCCTCAACGTCTGTCGCAGGGCAGTCTAGTTCATCCAAACCCTCAGAAGTTGAATCTTCGAATCTGGAGGTTGAGAGGCGAAAGTTTGAGTCCCTAAGGTGTTCCCCAGGAGTCATATCAACCCTTCTAAAAGCTAGGAAGCCTGCAACTAATGCCATATATTCAAGAATATGGGACAAGTTGTTGTCATTTGCTTCCGGAAATGGATTTGATCCAATCCTTCCCTCTACATCTCATGTTCTAGGATTCCTTCAGACAGGACTTGATCTGGGACTTGGTCTGAGCTCCCTCAAAGTGCAGGTAGCAGCAATCTCTGCCACAACAAATAAGAGATGGGCGGAGGATCCTTTAGTAGTCACTTTCCTCAGAGGTGTATTGAAGATTCGCCCACCTGTCAGACGATAATTTCCTAAGTGGGATCTGTCCCTGGTCCTGGTAGTTCTATCTAACCTTCCCTTTGCTCCAGTGGAACAAGTAACAATATGGAACCTGACACTAAAAACGGCTTTTCTGCTTGCCAATACATCTGGCAGAAGGATCTCGGAACTTCACTCTTTAGGGATAGGTGACGACCACATCCCCTTCTTCCCCGACAGAGTGGAACTTCGCCCCCTTCAGGGGTTCACACCAAGGGTCGCTACTCCAAGCCACCTGTTGGAACCCTGGGCACTACCAGTGTTTACAGACACAGATTCAGAGTCTTGTCACGAGCTGGATGTATCCAGAGTGCTCAGGGCCTACCTAGATGCTACCGGCCCCTTCAGAAATTCTGAGAGACTTTTGATTGTACCGTTCGGTAAATACAGGGGCAAAGAAGCTTCCATCAGAACTCTGGCATCTTGGGTTGTAAAGTTAATCCAGAAGGCCTACAGGGTGAAGAATATGGAGCCTCCATCCTGAGTGAATGCTCATTCTACAAGGGCAGTCTCAGCTTCCTGGGCAGCAAGGGCTAATGTTTCGTTGGAGACGGTGTGCAGGACCACCACCTGGTCTTCTCACCATACGTTCCTCAGACACTACCATATTGATCCAGGAGCGTTCACGACTGTTGAGTTCAGAAGAAGGGCAGTTTAGGCTGCTATGTCCTCTTCTAATTAAACATTTATTGTTAAGCATTATCCCACCCATGTCAGCTAGTTATTTATCACAGGTATGCTGCCATGGAGGCACCAGGAAAACGGAAAATTGTATCATACTTACCAGTAATTTTCCTTTCCTGGTGCCTATCCATGGCAGCATACGCTCCCACCCTCGATATTCTATATTAAGGAGAATGTTGGGGGAGGGACTATGCCTTTAATTTATGCTATTCACTAGTCCTGAAGGAGGAGTTGAGGCAGGGCTCTATCACAGGTATGCTGCCATGAAAGGAAAATTACTGGTAAGTATGATACAATTTTCCGTTTTAATGTTGCTTCTAATTAAAATATTTTGTTTTTAAGAATGCTAGAATGTGGAATGTTTTGGTAAAATATATTTTTCTCTGTCACTTTCACTTGTTGCTCTCCATCTCACAACAATCTTTACCCAGACTCACATAGATGTCTTTACAAAGCACAAACAATACCATTGCTGATGCAAATTTAAAATGAGTCACATTTTTTTGTGCTTTTTATTATTTCTAAATACCGTAATCATAATTTGAGCCCCAAAAATTTGATATGTGTTCCAACATCAGAAATCAAAATGTCATTCCCCAAAATTTGAGGGTACAACTCACTCACAAAAAAACACCAAATTTCACAGAATAAATCAAGAAGAATAACTTTTGAGTAATGTAATTCCATCACCTGTATGCCCAAAGAAATGCAGTATTTATGTGTATTTATGTGTATGAGGATCTCACATGTGACAGCTCTGTGGCTTAGAGGTTAGAACTTCTGCTTAGCATCCCTGAGTGTCTGGGTTCAAATCCCAAACATGCTGCTTCATGTAGAGAAGTTGTCTCATCTCCCAGGTCTTAAAAATATGTCTAAATGCTGTATTTATGTGTAGGAGGGTTCCACCACCATTGTAAATCTTGCCAGATACAAAATGTAGCCAAAAGTATTGGGACGCCTGCCTTTACACACACATGAACTCTAATGGCAGCCCAGTCTTAGTCCGTAGGGTTAAAATTTGATTTGGCCCACCCTTTGCAGCTAGAACAGCTTCTGGGTAGGCTGGGAAGGCTGTCCACGAGGTTTAGTGTGTCTATGGAGATGTTTGATCATTCTTCCAGAAGTGCATTTGTGAGGCCAGGCTCGCAGTCTCTGCTCTAATTCAGCCAAAGGGTGTTCTATCGGGTTGAGGTCAGGACTCTGTGCAGGCCAGTCAATTTTCACCACCCCAAACTCGCTCATCCATGTCTTTATGGACCTTGCTTTGTGCACTGGTGTGCAGTCATGTTGGAACAGGAAGGGGCCATCCCCAAACTGTTCTCACAAAGTTGGGAGCATGAAATTGTCCAAAATGTCTTGGTATGCTGATGCCTTGAGAGTTCCCTTCACTGGAACTAAGGGGCCAAGCCCAACCCCTGAAAAAACAACCCCACACCATAATACCCCTCCACCAAATGATTTGGACCAGTACACAAAGCAAGGTCCATAAAGACATGGATGAGTGAGTTCGGGGTGGCGGAACTTGGCTGGCCTGGACAGAGTCCTGACCTCAACACAACAGAACACCTTGGGGATGAATTAGAGAAGAGACTGTAGGCCAGGCCTTCTCGTCCAACGTCAGTGCCTGACCTTACAAATGCACTTAGAAGAATGGTCAAACATTCCCATAGACACACTCCTAAACCTTGTGGACAGCCTTCCCAGAAGAGTTGAAGCTGTTATAGCTGCAAAGGGTGGGCAAACTCAATATTGAACCCTAGGGACTAAGACTGGGATGCCATTACAGTTCATGTGCGTTTAAATACTAGCAGGCAGTATTGGCAGGCATCCCAATACTAAGGTCAATATATTGTATATTGCTTGGAGACACTGAACATGGCTATGGACTTAGGGCTGGTTCATACCACAGAGATGCAGAGAGCATGTATGAGGCTGCCCAGTGGCTAAGTGGGTAGCAATTCCATCTAGCAGCACTGGGGTTGCTGGTTCAATTCCCCAACATGCTAATGCTTGTGTTGAAGTTTATATGTTCTCCCTGTGTGGGTTTCTCACCACAATCCAAAGACATGCTGGCAATTTATTTGTCTCCTGTCAAAATAGTCTCTAATGTAAAAAAGTTAGTTTTGGACTTTAGATTGGAAGCTCATTGCAGCCAGGGACTGATGTTAATGTTTGTTAGCACTAATCATGCCCAGGGACTTGGACATTTAAAATTGTAGGGTTTACACTGCACAGGTACATATGCTTAGAAAACTGTTGCTTTGTTTATGTGCATGCAAATGGACTTGGATCTTTGGCCTGTAGTTGGAGATTTGATGCACATAGCCAAGGGCTAACACAGTTGCAAATAGTATTATGTGTTCCTGCTCATCAGGTGCAATCACTTTAGACATACACAAAGAGACAGATTGAAAGATACTGGGGGGTGTGTACTTCTATTGGGCGTGTACTACTATTGGGCGTGTGTCAGTGTGCTAACAATACAACCTCTCTAATATAAAGGCCTGCAGTATGGGGGATCGTTTTGTCTGAGAAGGCCAGGTTTTTTGCTGTGATTTGTGGGGGAGAAGGAATGATATTGTGCAGATTGACAAACTCCCAACTAGTGTTATTTGCTGAAATTCTTGTGCATTTTTTCAATCAAAAATTGTGTGGGTATTGTTCCTGTCTGACCATGCAAAATCCTTTGGAAGCATTTGCTGACCTTCTACTCTTGGATCTCATTGCTTAATCGTGTACACAGAAATGCAGATTCCAGCAGAACATGGTCACCAATGTATGTATATGTGGATTGTGGGGTGGGGGTGGGTGTTTTGAACATGTGTCTATTTTAATATTATGTTGGAATGCTTTGTAAGAATAATGACTTAAGTATGTGAAAGTAAAAAAAACTGCGCTAAACCAAATATTACAACAAAGCTGCTAGCACTCAAACAAACAAAGTATAAACAGATAAAGGAAAAATAGTGCAGCGCTTAGACTCAAGAGTTGCTGGAAGCAGCTCTGAAAAGTGAATAATAAACCACTCTAGGTTAATGATAAATAAAATTCATAAATAGTCCATTCCAATGGATGTTTTCCCATATGAGATGACTTCCATGAGGACTAGGGAACGTGACACCTTGTGGGTTGAATAAGTGAATTAAAAAAAAGTCCAAACAGCATGTATGTGATAAAAGTGAATGTCTTGTTCATGGACAACACTGCCACAGCATAAATCGACTAGAAGACCTCAAAGTATCAGATGAGAGTTGACAATAAGGCACAAAAGGTAAGGTTGGATACTCTTACCGGACGTGGTGGACCCACCTGTCATATGACAGTGGGTCAAACGAGCTTGATGGTCACCGTGACCAAGAGTGAAGGGAACTCGATATCCAGGATACCTCAGACCGACTTCCACGGGATAGCAGATGACCAACTCACACGATGGAATTTCCTCCGGTCATACAGGCTCCAAATCCATCCAAGATAGACACAAGGGAAAAAAGAAAGAAAAACTCCAGATGGTGCAGGTCAATATAACCATAAACGGTTTATTGAATGGGTTTTGTCTTATATGAATACAGACAAAAAATAAATAAAAAGTGATCACAAGATAAAACAATAAAAGCAATGTGGGGTGCAGCATAAGCAGGCCCTACGCGTTTCGACTACGGAAGTCTTCAACAGGGGCATAGTGCTGCACCCCCCACATTGCAAACATTAAATAGGGTCTGAAATGAATCTGACCCGCCCAAAAAGGGGCGGAGTCAAAACCGGAAGTAATGGACTATTCCCCAATACCAGACTGACATCAATAAAGGATATTACATGAACTGAAAAATCAATGCATTCAAATAATATAAATGAAAATAACAATAAATAATCCTGATAGAAAAATATATGACATAAATCACATATAAATCTCATAACAAACCTCAAATTTGCCGCCAAGAATCATAAACCAATCACATTAAGGCAGGTGAAACCATCTATACTGATAGTCTAAACCTCCGGAGATTAATGTCCCCACCTAAGCTTACCGCCAGTAGGGGGCATCTGGATATCCTGCTGTGATGTATTGGCAGGTACACAGTGGTTCATTTTCTTGCAGCAACATCTCTCAGATGTTGCTGCAATGTCAATTGGGGACACCGTTGTAGCATGACACCGTGGGCGTCCGGTGCGCGCCGTTCACGTGGGCGTCACACGCGCACCCGAATGCATTATTTTGGCGTGGTCAAATGGTGTGCGCCGCTCACATGAGCGTCGCGCGCACACCCAGGAGCAGCGTCATGACATAATCATGCGCGCACCCAGGAGCAACGTCATGACGTAATCACGTCAGGACGTCTCTTGTCTGTCCTCGCACACAGTGATGGAAACACGTCATCTACCTGGGAGCAGCGGCATCTCGTTGCCATAAGACGTACTTGCTCCATGGCAACACCGAATGCCACGGAGCAAGCGCCATCTAGTGGAAGGAAACTAAATGGATATAAACAACAAATTAAGAAATTTATATGGATTCACTGATAGGCGTTTTATATCATATATAGCCCAAAAAAAACGCCATATAGTGAACTCCATAGTGGATAACAATCCCTTCTAACAATGTATTAACTAAAAACTGATAACAAGGAGGAACTGAACTTCCTCCTCATATCACAACAAGACGTGGTGACTTAAACCTGAACAGAACACCACATCCTGTTACCCCATCAGCAACAGGATATGCACAGTAAATATTCCCTAAGTTAATGCCGAATAGCGACACTAGAGGTATACTGAAATCCTTATGTAATAAAGCAACCACACGTGCCACCTGAACAGGTGCGCACGGGTGATGGATTGAGACAAAGAAAAAACAGGACCATCCACCCAAACTAGAAATGAGGGGGGAGGGACACACGAGCCCAGGTTACTCACGCCCGGTTGATGAAACAATTAATGTCCCATTCGATGTTCATACCATGGGGTGAGTAACACCTGAGCTCGTGTATCCAATAAGTCTCTAACCTAGAGACACCCCGCAGAGAGGAGTCCCCCCTCCAGTGGGGGACGAACCTATCTATCACCTGAAATTGGGTGCCTCTAGGGTCCTTGGCATGATGTTCTAAATAGTGTCGCGAGACAGTGTGCTTATCACAACCTTTACGTATTTTGGCTAGATGTTCGTTAACCCGAATGGAAAAATTCCTAATCGTGCGCCCTACATATTGAAGTTTGCATTGGCATGTAATTAGGTACACGACGAACCTGGTGACGCAGGTAGTAAATTGCTTTATGATATAACTGCGTCCCGTGACACTGGAACTGAACGTGTCCGTTCTACGTCTACCCAACACATTGACCATGCAAACATTAAATTTTCTACAGGGGTAGTAGCCATTGGCCTCTGGAAAAAAGGAAATCTTTTTAGGAGGGTCTATTGTGTTAGGAGCTATTTCTCTCTGAATAGAGCGGGCACCCCTAAAAATCACACCTGCCCGTTCAGGGAGAGAGGGTCCAAGTATTCTATCACTTAATAGCACTTTCCAATGCCTATTCAAAATCTTTTTGATTTCATGATGTTGGGTAGAATAAGAGGTGTAAAAGGACCATTTAAATCTATCCTCTCTAACATTTCTCTGTTTGTCAATAAGGAGAGAAGACCTCTCGGTTTCCAATACAGAAGAAATATCCGTATCTAACCCAATGGATGAATAACCCCTGTTTAGGAATCTTTCTTTAAGAATTTTAGATTGGGCCATGAAGTCATCCACATGGGTGCAGTTCCTCCTAAGGCGGAGGAACTGACCCCGTGGTATGGACTTCAACCATTGGTCGTGATGACAACTGTCAACAGGGATGTAACCATTTCTGTCCGTAGACTTGAAATAGGTTTTAAATTCAAGATGGTTATCGACAGTCATGATTTCCAAATCGAGGAAGTGCATGGACGAGGAACTAGCCTCATACGTTACCACAATTCCCCGATCATTATCATTAAGATGTCCCATAAAAATATCTAAGGATTCTCTCGTACCCCTCCATAGGAGGAGGATGTCGTCTATATATCTGGCCCACAGAACTAATTCAGGTCTGTTAAGGGCATAGACGACATCCTCCTCCCACTGGGCCATAAAGAGATTAGCAAGGCTGGGGGCGTATTTAGCCCCCATCGCTACACCCTTAATTTGGGAGAAGAATGTTCCCTGGAACCAGAAGTAATTATGCCGTGTGGCAAACTCTAATAGCTCCATGATAAAATTCCTCTGTATCAAGGACAGTGTTGAGTTTCTGGTCAGAAACAACTCCACTGCCTCGAGACCCAAACGGTGTGGAATGCAGGTGTATAGTGCAGACACGTCTGCAGTCACTAAGATCAAATCTCCCTGATGGTGAACCTTCTCCAGTAAATTGATGGTGTCCTTGGTATCCCTCAAATAAGAGGGCACCAATTTCACCAGAGGCTGGAGAAAATGATCGATATACTTCCCAATTCGTGACGTAACTGAGTCGATCCCACTTACGATGGGACGCCCAGGGGGATCGTCTGGGTTCTTGTGCACCTTTGGAAGGTAATAAATGACAGGAATACGAGGCGCCAAAGGGACCAAGTATTCCTGTTCTTTCTTATTAAGAATGTTCAGAGAGAAGCCTTCATTAATAATGTCTACTAGGGCTTTCTTATATTTTAAAGTAGGATCCCCTGGCAGAAGACTATAAGTGGCTCTATCCTCTAAGAGTCTATGTATCTCCTTGACATAGTTTTCCTTGTCAAGCACCACTATCCCCCCGCCTTTATCCGCCGGACGGATAATAAGGTTTTTATTGAGGCACAGGGTTTTCAAACCTGCCGCAATGGTTGGATCCTGATGGACTCTCTTCGCAGGTAGTCCATCTAAGTCCTTCAATACAAGAGTGCGAAACACATTAATGGATGGAGCTGACTGTGTTGGGGGGTTAAACAAGGAAGGGTTTGATAACCCTGAATGTATACTGGTGGAAGAACCACCAGACTGAATGGAAGAAGTGGATCCCAAAGGCACTATAGACATCCCATCATTGTTTTGGGCATCAACTATTGGGAGGGCTAAAAAGTGCCTCTGGATATTTAATTTCCTAATGTACTTCTGGATATCTATGAATGTGGAAAACGTATTCAATTTCCGTGGAGGAACAAATTTCAGACCTTTGTCTAAAACTGATTGCTCTTGGGGAGTGAGAGCAACCGAACTTAAATTAAAAATACCTGCACCTAACTGACCCTTGTGTCTATCTTGGATGGATTTGGAGCCTGTATGACCGGAGGAAATTCCATTGTGTGAGTTGGTCATCTGCTATCCCGTGGAAGTCGGTCTGAGGTATCCTGGATATCGAGTTCCCTTCACTCTTGGTCACGGTGACCATCAAGCTCGTTTGACCCACTGTCATATGACAGGTGGGTCCACCACGTCCGGTAAGAGTATCCAACCTTACCTTTTGTGCCTTATTGTCAACTCTCATCTGATACTTTGAGGTCTTCTAGTCGATTTATGCTGTGGCAGTGTTGTCCATGAACAAGACATTCACTTTTATCACATACATGCTGTTTGGACTTTTTTTTAATTCACTTATTCAACCCACAAGGTGTCACGTTCCCTAGTCCTCATGGAAGTCATCTCATATGGGAAAACATCCATTGGAATGGACTATTTATGAATTTTATTTATCACTAACCTAGAGTGGTTTATTATTCACTTTTCAGAGCTGCTTCCAGCAACTCTTGAGTCTAAGCGCTGCACTATTTTTCCTTTATCTGTTTATACTTTGTTTGTTTGACTGCTATGTGACCTCAAGCCCATCTCTTCAAATTAACAAAACACTGGGATTGGGTGTCGATCTTTATTTGCTCACTCCTATTTTTTCAAAATTTTTCCAAATCGGGTGTTACCCACCCATCACACCTTGGAATGAGCAATTATAGATATACTAACAACTCCGATTTTGGAGTTCATTTAACTTTAACTATATCAACTAGTTGAATAACCAAAACCTCCTAACAAATTGAGATTGAAATTAATGTTTATTTGTATACTCTCATGTATTTCTATTCTCATCGACTGTTGTTTACCTTTTAAACCAGCCTAATTTAATAATTTTTTTTTTTTTTTTTTTTTCGGTTGTGGCATTTTATGCACCAAGGTCTATCATTATTCATTGTGCTTTGCTTACCTACAGGTTTGGTCCTTGAGATTCGGATATCATTCTGTGGGTAACTAGTATATGATAGTTTGTTACTGACATTATTATTATTAGTTGCATTAATATTTTTTCAAACAGATTTTTGAGGCATTTTTTACCATGAGTGACTATTGTGGTAGCGCCTTTATTGGCCTGATGGATAAAATCCATCAATCACAAAATTCGGTAGGAGGGGGACTGACTATGGACCGTTTTTTTCTTAGACTGCAAAGAATGTTGGAAAAGAAAACACGCACTTATTGGAACAAATGGTATTTTTCGAAATATTTGGAGGATAAAATTGCCCCTTGGGGCCTTAGAATCCAAATATTTCCGACTATCAATAAACTAGAAACATCATTTAAACAAAAATGGGAACAAAATCTGCAGGATTGTTCCCTCAAGATGATGGAGCTTTTATGCAGTCATTTTGACCTAGAATTGGAGACTCTTGATTTGGAGATAGCCAGTCTGTACCAGGAAAAGAACTGTACTCTACACGAGAGGAAACTCTCAAAGTTAATCTTGAACTATATGTACAAGAAATTCTGAAAACCAAAGAAAAAAAGTATATTAGGGATAAGTTATCTTATGACAACAATATAGCTTATAATTGGGCTCCGAAAAATTCCAATAAAAGACGTAACCAGAAACAACGTAAACCTAGGGAATCCTGCCCAGAACCCACTGATTCAGATAATGCTTCCTCTTCTGTTTCTTCACTGGCAGTAGACTCAAATTCAGTCTCTGCCCAATCAACTTCTTCCCAACAACAAACTGGCAATACTAACACACGCCCCATTGGGAAGCAATCTAGGTATGGAAGTCGGAACAAATACAAAAAATTCCGCGCTGCCTAGTGGTATAGCAGCTCACACAACCAGTTGAACAGTGGTAAAGGAAAAAACGAAACAAAATGTGTAGCGCTAAATTAGATAAGAACTGCACTATGACAAGTGTAGTATATAACAGTGATATAAAACAATCAAAAAGACAATAACAATTGAGTCAAAATATGCAAATAGTCCACCGTGATATAAACTATTCCATAGTGAAAGTGTTCAAATGATCTACAATAATGTGAACCATATACAAAATAACCCTACAAAAACAAATAGGAAATTCATATGTGCATATAAATAAATGCTGATGAAATAAAATGGTGAATGATAATCCAAGGAATGGTGCTCCCAACAGAAACTTGACGTGAAGTGACCACCACCAATCGATTGTAAAAAGGCTTACCAGAGAAAGTGGACCCCAAAAACGTAAGTTCAGAGGGTCAACCAAGCATGGGTAAGCCACTGTAGACAGTGAATCCTCAACCGCAATTCAAACGGAAACTTCAAGCCTCAATCCAAGATGGAAACCAGATTGTCGTTCGTATCCAAACGTGCAATGAAGCTGGTGAACATTACTCAATACAGGCCAGGCAGTGTTAACCGATGAATGACGAAAAAGTAAAAGGAAAGAGAAGGCACATAGCGTGATACTGTATGTAAAGGTATTTTAATGTAGGTAAGAACACTTACATTTAGAAGGGTGTAACAGCGCTTATCAAATGATCAAAAATGGCAACAGTAGGGTCTCCCAAAATTCCAATAAAAGACGTAACCAGAAACAACGTAAACCTAGGGAATCCTGCCCAGAACCCACTGATTCAGATAATTCTTCCTCTTCTGTTTCTTCACTGGCAGTAGACTCAAATTCAGTCTCTGCCCAATCAACTTCTTCCCAACAACAAACTGGCAATACTAACACACGCCCCATTGGGAAGCAATCTAGGTATGGAAGTCGAACACAGGTTCACACTAGAGCCACAACGGCTAAAAATCTATCTACCAATGCATCCCTGCATGCAGAATCATGCAGTGATACGCCCAATACACCTCTTACATTAGTTGCTAATTCGCAGGTGGATTTTCGCCCGGCTCCCATCTTTACCCAGTTACCAGCCGAATCGCGAAAGATGTCTCATGCAGAGCCAGTACTGCCCAAAGTAACGAAGATGGGTTTGAAATAATCAATCTATCATCCACAGTTCTTTCTGTGGATCAGACTTCAGTTTTACAATTGGGTTTGACTTTTTGCCCCATTCAAAGGATTAATTCTTTTGAAGTGGTTAAAGATGTTAACTTATTTGCCCGGAAATTGATGTACCGTACCATCTTTGACAAATCCCAATTAGTAAAACCTGCCTCTGCATCTGTGTCTGAATCCATTCCTCCTCTCCCCCCCCCCACAAATGTGACTCTCAATGACATCCAAGCTCTTGAAGAACTCATGGAGCTGTGGGATGAGGGACATATTGATGGGGATGAACTAAGGGAAGCAGACAACCTACAGGGGATTGCCCATGTGTCTGCTTCTCCTTCTGTCCCCGGTGGGTCAATAACTGAAGCGTCCACATGTTCCACTTTAGTCTCTCGTAATTACAAGCCTAAGTCCAAAAATTTCCCCACTTTACAAGGAAACCCCAGTATCTGGGCCTTTACTAATCAAGTAACGGCTGAGATAAGAAAAACTAAGTGGAAGCATGACAAAAAATCCAATTTAACCCCTGCCCAAATCCAAGCTATAACATCTTTACAATCCAATCAGGATGTGGTAATCAAACCCTCTGATAAAGGGGGGAATTTGGTGGTTATGGATAAGGACCAATATGAAAATATGGTCTTTAGACTCTTAAGTAATCAAGATTGGTATCGTAAAATCCCAGAAAGTCATGTTAATTATACCACTGTCAAGTTTCGACAGCTGATAGGCAAAGCCTATCAACTGGGAACTATCCAGAAATCCACCTGGGAGTTCTTGAATGTCACTTGTCCACGTACTCCTACACTTTATGCCCTCCCTAAAATCCACAAAAACTTCCACAATCCACCAGGTCGACCCATCGTATCTGGGAATGGCTGTCTCACGGAAACAGACAGTCAATTTGTGGATGACCTATTAAGACCCATTGTAGAGGGTTTGGAATCCTATTTGCAGGATACAAGTGACCTTTTAAGAGCACTGGATGGTCTTATGATCCCCAAGGGGGCGTGGCTTGTGGCTTTGGATGTGGAGGCCCTCTACAATTCCATTCCCCACAATTTGGGTGTGGAAGTTGTGGGGGGTTTCCTGTCCAGTGGCACTTCAGTGTTGACTGCCCACAATCAGTTTGCCTTGGATTTGTTGCATTTTATATTGGCCAACAACATTTTTCTTTTTTTGGAATCCCACTACCTCCAGGTACAGGGGGTAGCTATGGGGACCAAATGTGCCCCAAGCTACGCCAACCTGTACCTGGGGGGGTGGGAGCACAATTTATTCTTTCAGGATCATATGCAAAAATTTGCTGACTACATACCGCTATGGCGACGTTTCATGGATGATGTTTTTTTCATATGGACGGGAAATAAGGAGGACCTTTCCCTGTTCTTTGAAAATTTGACACCTAATAATTACAATCTTAATTTCACCATGGAAAGTAGTCAAGAAAGTTTAACATTTCTCGATATCAAAATCACTGTTGATTCAGAAGGCCTATTAGGCACAACCCTATACCGCAAACCCTCGTCTGGAAATGCGCTTCTGCATGCCAGCAGTTCTCATCCAGCACCTCTGGTTACCAGTATACCGTACGGGCAATATCTTCACCTACGCCGTAATTGCAGCGAGGAATCCACTTTTGAGGCAGAGGCTGAGGCTCTGCGGACTCGCCTCTCCAGACGAGGATATAGTGGTAAATGCCTCAGAAAGGCCTATCAAAGGGCAAAAGGTCAGGAACGATCGTCTTTAATCCATCACCCCCCTAAAATTAGATCTAATAAAGGGGTACGCCTTATAACTAGATTTTCTGGACAGCATCAACAAATGAGGAACATTCTTCAAAAGCATTGGTATCTCTTGGCTGGGGATCCTTCGGTCTCCAAACACCTAAAGGACCATCCTGAGATCACCTATAGACGATCAAGATCACTTAGAGACCTAATGGTCCACAGCCATTACAATCCAAATGCCAAATCTTCACTCCAAACCACAGGGACAAAACCTTGTCACAAATGTGGGTATTGTCGATACCTATATGCCTCTCGTAGCATCATGCTACCAAATGGCATTATCAGGCTAAGTACTTACCGAGGCCGAGATGCCGAGAGTGGTTCACCCTTGCACCCAAGCGCACTCCGCCCCCTGGAGGTGAGACAGGGAGAGGACAGCACGAGGGAGCACTGGCCACCAGCAGGTAGAGGTGTCTTGCTGAAGAATCTAGCAGGGCTGAGTCTGAAGAGCAGGCCGGGAGTCAAACACCAAGGGTAGACAGGGTCAAACAGCAAACAGTAGCAAGGGCACAAGTCCGATTAGGAGTTTAGCAGAAAACACCAGACTAGTCAGGTTAAGCAAGAAGTCCAGGGTACAGGCAGAAGGTAGAGGGCTGGAGACAGGCAGCAGATCCGGGTCACAGGCCGAGGGTCAAGCACAAGGAGAGAGGCAGAAGTCCGTTTAGCAAGCCAAGGGGTCAGGTTCAGGAGAAGCAGAAGCGTAGTCAAATCCGGTCCGGGTCACAGCAGGAGAACTTTAACTTGATTTCAGGCACAAGAACACAGCAAAGCTGACAAACCAGCAACCAGATAGTGTTACTGCGTCTGTTTAAATAGGCCCGCCTGTAGTCCCATTGGCGAGCTATTGCGCACGCGCATTCGTCGTTGCACCGGTGCGCGCACCCGAGGACGCCGAAGCGCCGTCCCGCCACGCACGCGCATGCGCCGATGCGCCGTTTTGCCGCGCATGCGCACTGAGCGCAGATTGGTGACAACAGACGGGGAATTTCCCTGACAGTGCCCCCCCCCCCGAGGGGCGGACTCCGGACGCCCAGACTGGCCATTAGTTCCGGATGTTCTTGGTGGAAGGCTCGTATTAGGCGAGGAGCATGCAAGTTCCTGGATGGTTCCCAGGAGTTGTCTTCCGGGGGGTACCCTTTCCATTTAATTAAGTATTGTAACTGTCTGCCTTTTTTCCTACAGCCCAGGATGGATTCCATCTCAAATTCCTTTTCCCCATCTACTTCAACTGGTGGAGGAGGAGGTTCATCTCTTCCAGGAAAGGCGTTGGGAATGACGGGTTTTAATAAAGATGAGTGGAACACTGGGTGAATCCTATAGGAATCAGGTAATGCTAGTTCAAAAGCCACAGGGTTAATAGCTCGTTTGATCTTGAAGGGCCCGATAAATCTAGGGCCGAGCTTTGGAGAGGGAATAGGCAATCTGAGGTTGGCGGCGGAAAGCCAAACTTTTTCCCCGACTCTGAACGCTGGGTTTTCCTTCCTCCCCCGGTCATAAAATTTCTTGTAGGATCCTTGGGCATTCCGCATCATCTCCTGGAGTCTTTGGAAATTCGCCTGGACAGAGGCCACTCGGTCCTGGACCGCGGGAACAGGGCTCTCGGGGATGTTTTCAGGGAGGAAGGAGGGATGAAAACCGAAATTGGCCCAAAAGGGGGTTTGATTGGTAGCAGAATGTATTGAATTGTTATAGGCAAACTCTGCGTAAGGAAGTAGAGATGCCCAGTCATCCTGGGAAGCAGAGCAGAAACAACGGAGGTATTGCTCCAGGGTCTGATTGGTTCTTTCTGTCTGGCCATTGCTTTGGGGGTGGTACGCAGACGAGAGGCAGGTTTTGACTTCTAGTGACTTGCAGAGTTCCTTCCAGAATTTCGAAGTGAACTGGACACCTCTGTCGGAGGTGATACTCTTTGGTATTCCGTGAAGCCTGGTTATCTCCTTAAAAAAGATTTGAGCAGTATCCATGGCTGAAGGTGTCCCAATCATCGGTAAAAAGTGAGCCATTTTTGAGAGGCGGTCCACAACGACCAGAATCGTGGTAAACCCTCCAGAGGAAGGCAAGTCCACGATAAAGTCCATGGACACGTCTGCCCAAGGGCGCTCAGGAATGGGTAAGGGCTTGAGCAGGCCCCAACTCTTGGTGTTTGACCCCTTGTTACGCTGACACTGAGTGCAGGAAGCGACATAAGACTTACAATCTTGCCTCCAGCCTGGCCACCAGAAGGAGCGGGAGACAAGTTCCGATGATTTGCGTGCTCCGAAGTGACCGGCCAGTTTAAGATCGTGGAAGGTCCTCAAGACCAGCGGTCTTGTTTCCAAAGGGACGAAAATCTTGTCCTGGGACCAGAATAGGCCGTCCCGCTTCTCCAGGGAGGTAGTGACCGGATCAGAGCAGAGTCCGGAAGCAATTTTAATAGAGGTGAGTAGATCGGCCCGGGGAATCAACAGAAAGTTCTGAGCTGACAGAATGGTGCCCGGTTGGGCCGACTGAGGGGTTTCCGGAAACATCCTGGATAGCGCATCTGCCTTCCCATTCTTGGAGCCGGGTCTATAGGAAATGTGAAAGTTGAACCGGGTGAAGAAAAGGGCCCAACGGGCCTGCCTGGGGCGTAGACGTTGAGCTGTTCTTAGGTACTCTAGATTTTTATGATCTGTGAAGATCATGATGGGGTGTACTGCCCCCTCCAGAAGGTATCGCCATTCCTCCAGTGTGAATTTTATGGCCAGTAATTCCCGGTCCCCTACATCATAGTTTCGCTCCGGGGGAGTCAACTTTTTAGAGGCAAAGGCTACTGGATACAGGAGAGCCTTGGGGCCTCGTCTTTGAGAGAGGATGGCTCCGATGGCTGTCTCAGAGGCGTCCACTTCCAGGGTGAACGGCAGTAGAGGATCCGGGTGCTGAAGTACTGGTGCTGAAGTGAAGACATCCTTGAGGCGGGAGAAGGCCTCTTGAGCTTCTGGAGACCAGTGAAAACGGTTATTTTGCCGGGTAAGTTGGGTTATTGGGGCTACAATGGAGGAAAAGCCCACGATGAATCTCCTATAGAAGTTGGCGAAGCCTATAAACCGCTGTACCCCCTTCTTGTCGGTTGGGGCTGGCCAGTCCTGGATGGCCTTCACCTTCTGCGGGTCCATCGCGACCCCATTGATGGAAATGATAAAGCCGAGGAACTG
Organism: Rana muscosa; assembly: GCA_029206835.1. Classification (NCBI taxonomy): domain Eukaryota; kingdom Metazoa; phylum Chordata; class Amphibia; order Anura; family Ranidae; genus Rana; species Rana muscosa. Next base: position 34,821,085 of record CM055116.1, on the reverse strand, counting down.
TACGGTGGTCTTTTTGAACTCACATTTCTCAGCTTTGAGGTAGTTTTTGCTTCCGAAGGATGGTGAGGACCTTCATGACATGAGCCCGGTGGAGTTCGATGTTGGTGGAAAAGATGAGGATATCGTCCAGGTACACTACTAAGAAGTCGTCAAGGTGCTGTCTGAAAATATCGTTGACTAGGTGTTGGAAGGTGGCTGGAGCATTACAAAGTCCGAACGGCATGACCGAATACTCAAAGTGTCCGAAACGAGATCTGAAGGCGGTTTTCCACTCGTCTCCGGCCCTGATTCTGATAAGATTGTAGGCCCCCCGTAGATCCAGCTTAGAAAAGACCCGAGCAGATCGGAAGCGCTGAAATAGCTCCGGAATAAGGGGTAGTGGGTACCTGTTCTTAATGGTTATCTTGTTTAGGTCCCGGTAATCGATACAGGGTCTTAAGGACCCGTCCTTCTTTTCCACAAAGAAGATTCCTGCACCGGCTGGAGAGGAGGAAGGGCGAATAAATCTTTTCTGGAGGTTTTCATCAATATAAGCCTTGAGGGCTTTCAACTCGGTTTCGGACAACGGAAAGATACGTCCGAACGGAATTTTAGAGCCCGGCAAGAGATCGATAGGGCAATCATAGGGCCGATGAGGTGGTAGATGGTCGGCTTGCTGCTTATCGAACACGTCCCGGAATTCTAGGTAGACTGAAGGAACATGCTGTAGGTTGTCCGGCTTGGCAATCATGGAAGCGCAGGCCGTAGAGGCAGAGGCAAGACAGTTCTGGGAACAATAGGAGGAGGTGAAGCTAACCTCTTTCTTCACCCAATTTATGAGGGGCTCGTGTGCCTGTAGCCAGGGAAGGCCCAGGATGATGGGGAACATCGGGGAAGGTATGAGGTCTAACCAGAGAAGTTCTTGGTGACCCGAGTCAGAGATGGCAAGGATAGGTTTGCTTTCCAGCGTGATCAGCCCTGAACGGGGCAAGGACCCATCCGCCAGGTGGATCTGAAGGCAGTGGTCCTTAGGTTGAGTGGGGACATGGAATCTTGAGGCTAAAGCAGAGTCCAAGAAGCAGCTGCAGGCTCCGGAATCAATAATTGCCGGGAGGCGGATTGCCCCTTCCGGCAGCTGTAGAGACACAAAGAGAATGACATAAGACTGAGGGTTGTCAAAGAGTTGATAGTTTAAAGTGTCTTTAGAGATAGACTTACTAGGTCTTACGGGGCAGTTGAGGAGGAAGTGGCCGGCACCCCCGCAGTATAGGCACAGGTTGGCCTGGCGCCTTCGCTGTTTTTCCTCAGGAGTCAGGGGAGCCCGAACCAACCCAAGCTGCATGGGTTCTGGCTCAGGAAGAGGTGTGACTGCAGGCACAGAGGTTGGTGGGTAGTGAGGTACAGTCCTGGATGGAGGCCAGTTGGGACGAGGAGATTGAAATCGCTCCGCCCGTCGTTCACGCAGACGCCTATCGAGTTGTATGGCGGATTGGATCAGGTTCTCCAAGGTAGTGGGGGTTTCGATCCTGGCCAGCTCGTCCTTGAGCGTCTCAGATAGTCCCTGGCGGTATTGGTATCTGAGGGCCGCCTCATTCCATTTGGTGTCGGCGGACCATTTCCTAAATTCCGACGTATAGTCTTCCACCGGTCTTCTCCCCTGAGTTAGGCTATGGAGGACGGACTCGGCCGTGGCTGATCGCTGGGGATCATCGTATAGTTGAGCCATATTTTCAAAAAATGTCTCTACTGAGTCCAATATGGGGCTCTGTTGCTCCATCAGGCCATGGGCCCAGGCTTGAGGGTCATCCGTTAAGAGAGAGATGATAAACCCCACTTTTACTGCTTCCGAAGAGAAGGTCCTTGGTTGGAGGGCAAGGTAGAGGGAGCAGGCGTTTTTAAAGGCCCGGTATTTTTTGCGGACACCCGAAAAACGTTCCGGAATAGGGACCCTGGGTTCAGGGGTGGCCATCACTACTGTAGAACTCGTAGGTACTTGGGAGTTGGTGGCAGTGTTGGCAGAGGTGGCAGCTGAAGGGGCTGGTCCTAGGAGACCAGTGAGCTGTTGAAGACGGCCATCAATCTGAGTGTATCCCTCTTGGAGCCTTTGGACGGTGTCCGTTAAGGTGGAGACCTGCTGGCAGAGGGTGTCAAATGGGGAACGCACTCTGTCGGACTCAGACATCTGGCTGGTTTGTACTATCAGGCTAAGTACTTACCGAGGCCGAGATGCCGAGAGTGGTTCACCCTTGCACCCAAGCGCACTCCGCCCCCTGGAGGTGAGACAGGGAGAGGACAGCACGAGGGAGCACTGGCCACCAGCAGGTAGAGGTGTCTTGCTGAAGAATCTAGCAGGGCTGAGTCTGAAGAGCAGGCCGGGAGTCAAACACCAAGGGTAGACAGGGTCAAACAGCAAACAGTAGCAAGGGCACAAGTCCGATTAGGAGTTTAGCAGAAAACACCAGACTAGTCAGGTTAAGCAAGAAGTCCAGGGTACAGGCAGAAGGTAGAGGGCTGGAGACAGGCAGCAGATCCGGGTCACAGGCCGAGGGTCAAGCACAAGGAGAGAGGCAGAAGTCCGTTTAGCAAGCCAAGGGGTCAGGTTCAGGAGAAGCAGAAGCGTAGTCAAATCCGGTCCGGGTCACAGCAGGAGAACTTTAACTTGATTTCAGGCACAAGAACACAGCAAAGCTGACAAACCAGCAACCAGATAGTGTTACTGCGTCTGTTTAAATAGGCCCGCCTGTAGTCCCATTGGCGAGCTATTGCGCACGCGCATTCGTCGTTGCGCCGGTGCGCGCACCCGAGGACGCCGAAGCGCCGTCCCGACGCGCACGCGCATGCGCCGATGCGCCGTTTCGCCGCGCATGCGCACTGAGCGCAGATTGGTGACAACAGACGGGGAATTTCCCTGACAGGCATTCTGTACAAACCAAAATTTCTGGCTAATTGTCAAAGTATAGGCATAGTATATATCATGACATGCACATGTAAAGCCTACTACATAGGTAAAACCAAACGCCCTTTTTTCCATCGTATAAGGGACCATGTCTCTTTAGTTCTCAAAAAGAGAATGGAAACACCCATAAGTAGACACATGGGACTGTTCCATGGTTTTGATGATTCTGCTATGCATTTTTTTGCACTTGAACATGTTCCACCCAATCCTCGTGGTGGTGACTATGACAAAGTCCTCTTACAACGCGAAACAAAATGGATCTCAAACCTGGATGCTCTTCAACATCCAGGCTTGAATGATGCCATAAGCTTTAAACCTTTCTTGTAATAGCCACCGCTCCCCCTTTTTTTTTTTGCTGGTTTATTATTTTCAAAACATCTGTATGATGTGTGGTAATGGTGTTGGTCTCCAGCAGATTTTGGAGCCTACACCACTACCATACTGTTTTTTCACTTATGGCGAATGTTTGCCAACTTCAATTGGTTTACATTCTCATTTTGTATGTGAGGTTCTAAATGATGTGGTCATTTTTTGTCGCACCAAAACCAATTCTACTTGAAAATAGTTTCAGGTTATGAACATGAAATTTGGCTTGTATCCCAACAATCCTGCGGTCCGGTTTTCGTTGTCTTTTTTTTGATGTTCTCAATCCAACCATATATATTTTCTAGAATCATATTCATTTGTATTGAATATCATTCCAGCTGTGAAGATTCAGAGTTTCCTTTTTGGGTCTGTATGGACGCCAGGGGCAGGCATTTCTTTTTCTTTAATCATTGGTCTATTTTATGTCAGCCCTGAAGGGGTTACCCTTTTTGGCATCTGTCACGCTATGCTGTCTTCTATACCATCTGACAGACACCATTTTTATGTTTCCTTGAATCCCCTGGGTATCACGCTTTCCAACTGTGTCTTCCCTGTCATGTCTTGCACATGATAAGGGACGGGGATTTCTCAAAATGGCCGTTCCAGCTTCTTCCGGCCCCATTCAATTAAGCATTAGCGTCCAGCGGCCAGGTACCGCCCCGACATTATGCGTCCGCCGCACGGCAATGACATCAGACGTTTGCCGCGCTGGGATGAGTATAAATTGGCGGTACTTCGCCATATTATTCTGTCATTCCCCTGGCGTTGGGGACTGTGAGATTGCTTGGAAATTGTTTGGTTCTTACATGTCATGATTGCCGCGAATGCAGTGGCTTCTATGAAGTACTAAACTACTCTTTAAAGGTATTTGTTTTATATACTCATTTGGGCTGCAGGATGGATATGTACTTCAGTCTTTTTTCTGACACTATGATATCCATTTACTTTTTATGCACAGGATCTTTTTACAAATCTGTATGAATTGTTGCGGTTTTCAACAGTAAGATCCAGTACTGCTACCTATACTTTACTAAAATTAATGATTCGATTAATCAGGTATTTTTATATATTTTTTATATTTCAATATAAACTTATTATTATATTTTTTGTGAATTTAACCAATGTTGAATTCTCTAATATATAATTTTTACTCATCTGCAGGTCCCAATTTAGGAATTACTCTGTATCATTTCCAGCAGGATCATTATCAACACTGATTTTGTTACCTCTCCACAAACAACGTTTGGGAGGGTGCGTTCATCACATTTTTCATTAGCTGGGGTACTTCTGTGCTCATTCCCTTTTCCGCAGGTGGAGCTACAGGGCAATCCGAGATTTCGATCTTGAATTGCTAGAATACCTCCTTCATCTTTAACATTTCATTGGTAGGTGCTATGTTTTGACCACATCGTTTATTGCTACTTGAATATACTATGTAACAACTCTTATTAGATTCATGTTTTCCTGATTCTATATTAGTTTAAATAATCAAAAATATTGAACGTGTATACTATTAAATACTTTGATAATGTGACAAATATTGCAATCAAAATTTGCAGTTTTTTGTTAACCTATTTTTGTGGATATTCCAATAGATGTGTTGTATAATACAGTTTATGGATGTTCCTTTGTTCATTTTTTGTATTTCATTTCTAGTGTAGATATGTGCATTCGTTTTCGTCCGAATGCATTTTCGTCCGAATTTCAGCTATTTTCGTTATCGTTTTACAAACAAAAACGAAAGCAAAGAATCCGAAAACCGAAAGATCCGACATAAACAAATGCTTTATTTTCGTTTTCGTTGCTACAACAGTTCGATATAGATAGGAGATTCGACGTGACGCTGACAATAACAGTGTGCACATGTCTATTCTAGTGTACTATTAGACCGTGGATCACTCCTGAAGAAGCTCCAATTTTGAGCGAAACATGTCGGGTTCAACGGTTGTTGTATATGTACCTAGCTCTAAATGTTGTATATGTTGAACTTTTAGGAAAATTTAATTTTCCTTTTTTATGATTATTAATAAATACTGTTTATTTTTATATAAATCTACTGTCATTGGATTCCTTTTGGTTTTTCAATACTAAATCCTATTTCTGACACCGTAAAAAATCCTGAGGTATGTGACCTCAAGCCCATCTCTTCAAATTAACAAAACACTGGGATTGGGTGTCGATCTTTATTTGCTCACTCCTATTTTTTCAAAAATACCTGCGAAGAGAGTCCATCAGGATCCAACCATTGCGGCAGGTTTGAAAACCCTGTGCCTCAATAAAAACCTTATTATCCGTCCGGCGGATAAAGGCGGGGGGATAGTGGTGCTTGACAAGGAAAACTATGTCAAGGAGATGCATAGACTCTTAGAGGATAGAGCCACTTATAGTCTTCTGCCAGGGGATCCTACTTTAAAATATAAGAAAGCCCTAGTAGACATTATTAATGAAGGCTTCTCTCTGAACATTCTTAATAAGAAAGAACAGGAATACTTGGTCCCTTTGGCGCCTCGTATTCCTGTCATTTATTACCTTCCAAAGGTGCACAAAAACCCAGTCGATCCCCCTGGGCGTCCCATCGTAAGTGGGATCGACTCAGTTACGTCACGAATTGGGAAGTATATCGATCATTTTCTCCAGCCTCTGGTGAAATTGGTGCCCTCTTATTTGAGGGATACCAAGGACACCATCAATTTACTTGAGAAGGTTCACCATCAGGGAGATTTGATCTTAGTGACTGCAGACGTGTCTGCACTATACACCTGCATTCCACACCGTTTGGGTCTCGAGGCAGTGGAGTTGTTTCTGACCAGAAACTCAACACTGTCCTTGATACAGAGGAATTTTATCATGGAGCTATTAGAGTTTGCCACACGGCATAATTACTTCTGGTTTCAGGGAACATTCTTCTCCCAAATTAAGGGTGTAGCGATGGGGGCTAAATACGCCCCCAGCCTTGCTAATCTCTTTATGGCCCAGTGGGAGGAGGATGTCGTCTATGCCCTTAACAGACCTGAATTAGTTCTGTGGGCCAGATATATAGACGACATCCTCCTCCTATGGAGGGGTACGAGAGAATCATTAGATATTTTTATGGGAGTTCTTAACGATAATGATCGGGGAATTGTGCTAACGTATGAGGCTAGTTCCTCGTCCATACACTTCCTCGATTTGGAAATCATGACTGTCGATAACCATCTTGAATTTAAAACCTATTTCAAGTCTACGGACAGAAATGGTTACATCCCTGTTGACAGTTGTCATCACGACCAATGGTTGAAGTCCATACCACGGGGTCAGTTCCTCCGTCTTAGGAGGAACTGCACCCATGTGGATGACTTCATGGCCCAATCTAAAATTCTTAAAGAAAGATTCCTAAACAGGGGTTATTCATCCATTGGGTTAGATACGGATATTTCTTCTGTATTGGAAACCGAGAGGTCTTCTCTCCTTATTGACAAACAGAGAAATGTTAGAGAGGATAGATTTAAATGGTCCTTTTTCACCTCTTATTCTACCCAACATCATGAAATCAAAAAGATTTTGAATAGGCATTGGAAAGTGCTATTAAGTGATAGAATACTTGGACCCTCTCTCCCTGAACGGGCAGGTGTGATTTTTAGGGGTGCCCGCTCTATTCAGGGAGAAATAGCTCCTAACACAATAGACCCTCCTAAAAAGATTTCCTTTTTTTCAGAGGCCAGTGGCTACTACCCCTGTAGAAAATGTAATGTTTGCATGGTCAATGTGTTGGGTAGACGTAGAACGGACACGTTCAGTTCCAGTGTCACGGGACGCAGTTATATCATGAAGCAATTTACTACCTGCGTCACCAGGTTCGTCGTGTACCTAATTACATGCCCATGCAAACTTCAATATGTAGGGCGCACGATTAGGAATTTTTCCATTCGGGTTAACGAACATCTAGCCAAAATACGTAAAGGTTGTGATAAGCACACTGTCTCGCGACACTATTTAGAACATCATGCCAAGGACCCTAGAGGCACCCAATTTCAGGTGATAGATAGGATCGTCCCCCACTGGAGGGGGGACTCCTCTCTGCGGGGTGTCTCTAGGTTAGAGACTTATTGGATACACGAGCTCAGGTGTTACTCACCCCATGGTATGAACATCGAATGGGACATTAATTGTTTCATCAACCGGGCGTGAGTAACCTGGGCTCGTGTGTCCCTCCCCCCTCATTTCTAGTTTGGGTGGATGGTCCTGTTTTTTCTTTGTCTCAATACATCACCCGTGCGCACCTGTTCAGGTGGCACGTGTGGTTGCTTTATTACATAAGGATTTCAGTATACCTCTAGTGTCGCTATTCGGCATTAACTTAGGGAATATTTACTGTGCATATCCTGTTGCTGATGGGGTAACAGGATGTGGTGTTCTGTTCAGGTTTAAGTCACCACGTCTTGTTGTGATATGAGGAGGAAGTTCAGTTCCTCCTTGTTATCAGTTTTTAGTTAATACATTGTTAGAAGGGATTGTTATCCACTATGGAGTTCACTATATGGCGTTTTTTTTTGGGGCTATATATGATATAAAACGCCTATCAGTGAATCCATATAAATTTCTTAATTTGTTGTTTATATCCATTTTGTTTCCTTCCACTAGATGGCGCTTGCTCCGTGGCGTTCGGTGTTGCCATGGAGCAAGTACGTCTTATGGCAACGAGATGCCGCTGCTCCCAGGTAGATGACGTGTTTCCATCACTGTGTGCGAGGACAGACAAGAGATGTCCTGACCTGATTACGTCATGACGTTGCTCCTGGGTGCGTGCATGATTATGTCATGACGCTGCTCCTGGGTGTGCGCGCGACGCTCATGTGAGCGGCGCGCACCATTTGACCACGCCACAATAATGCATTTGGGTGCGCGCGCGTGACGCCCACGTGAACGGCGCGCACCGGACGCCCGCGGCGTCATGCTACAACGGTGTCCCCAATCGACATTGCAGCAACATCTGAGAGATGTTGCTGCAAGAGAATGAACCACTGTGTACCTGCTAATACATCACAGCAGGATATCCAGATGCCCCCTACTGGCGGTAAGCTTAGGTGGGGACATTAATCTCTGGAGGTTTAGACTATCAGTATAGATGGTTTCACCTGCCTTAATGTGATTGGTTTATGATTCTTGGCGGCAAATTTGAGGTTTATTATGAGATTTATATGTGATTTATGTCATATATTTTTCTATCAGGATTATTTATTGTTATTTTCATTTATATTATTTGAATGCATTGATTTTTCAGTTCATGTAATATCCTTTATTGATGTCAGTCTGGTATTGTGGAATAGTCCATTACTTCCGGTTTTGACTCCGCCCCTTTTTGGGCGGGTCAGATTCATTTCAGACCCTATTTAATGTTTGCAATGTGGGGGGTGCAGCACTATTCCCTTGTTGAAGACTTCCGTAGTCGAAACGCGTAGGGCCTGCTTATGCTGCACCCCACATTGCTTTTATTGTTTTATCTTGTGATCACTTTTTATTTATTTTTTGTCTGTATTCATATAAGACAAAACCCATTCAATAAACCGTTTATGGTTATATTGACCTGCACCATCTGGAGTTTTTCTTTCTTTTTTCCCTTGTGTCTATCTTGGATGGATTTGGAGCCTGTATGACCGGTGGAAATTCCATCGTGTGAGTTGGTCATCTGCTATCCCATGGAAGTCGGTCTGAGGTATCCTGGATATCGAGTTCCCTTCACTCTTGGTCACGGTGACCATCAAGCTCGTTTGACCCACTGTCATATGACAGGTGGGTCCACCACGTCCGGTAAGAGTATCCAACCTTACCTTTTGTGCCTTATTGTCAACTCTCATCTGATACTTTGAGGTCTTCTAGTCGATTTATGCTGTGGCAGTGTTGTCCATGAACAAGACATTCACTTTTATCACATACATGCTGTTTGGACTTTTTTTGAATTCACTTATTCAACCCACAAGGTGTCACGTTCCCTAGTCCTCATGGAAGTCATCTCATATGGGAAAACATCCATTGGAATGGACTATTTATGAATTTTATTTATCACTAACCTAGAGTGGTTTATTATTCACTTTTCAGAGCTGCTTCCAGCAACTCTTGAGTCTAAGCGCTGCACTATTTTTCCTTTATCTGTTTATACTTTGTTTGTTTGAGTGCTAGCAGCTTTGTTGTAATAGTTGGTTTAGCGCAGTTTTTTTTACTTTCACATTTTTACGTTTTGACATTTTATTTATTGCTGCTTGCTTTCACATCTGTGTTTATATGGATGTCTTTGAATATAGAACCTCAAGGTCCTTTAATACACATGGAGTATTTACTATCCATAACACTGACTCAGAAGTCAGTGGACTCTTTACTAGGCTCAAGAACGTAATGATCTCTGAGTTACATCTCCAATGGGACATTGCGTTTCTTGAGCAATATATCAAAGAGAAAATGGTCCCTAGAGGCCTCAGGTGGGATATCTCTCCCCAACAAGGAGAGTCAGATTTGGCCCTTTGGGCAACATACTTCAATGAGGCTGGTTTGAAACTGATCAGCTTTTTAGTGGAGAGGAAGCAGGCCAGGCTTTCCATTTTGGACAAAGAAATCAGGGATATCAGAGATAAACTCTCTCCCTCCAATGGAACCTCGGAGTATGCATCCCTCTCCACTGGTTTGAAAACCCTTCTTGAAAAAGAGGAAAAAGACCAGAGGAGTAAGAAACAAAAGAAGTATAATCGAGACACTGGTGATTATAAGGGTAATTTGGTCTTTAGCTGGCAAAAAAAACTGGCCAATCAGGCCAATACCCTAGAGAATAATTTGAATATGGATCTGTCAGAGCCTGTCGATGTTATCACAGACAGGACACTGGTTTATGAACCTCCTCTTACATCCAATCCACGAGGAGTCCAGACCAATAAGGGTGGTAATCATACACCCAGGAATGTTAAAAATACCTCGGCCTTTACTCATCATGAGCCTGGCCGAGGTAAACATCCCTCCATGCCTCGAGGTAGAGGTCATCTTCAACGAGGCAGAGGTTATGGACAAGGTGACAGAGGTCATATGTACCCCAGTGGTCCATCAGGAAGAACTCCTTTACCCTGGAGGGATAACGGGTCTGGTTCCAATGGGAACTTTATGCAGGGCACACCTGTGCCCACTCAGAACCGCTATGCTCCACTACAGGGTGAAGGTTCGTATGATCCTTACTACGATTCATACTCACACTCCGGGTGGGGTGATGAACCACAATCTAGACCTTCTTATTATTATAACTACAATCATTTTGGTCCACCCCAACATCAGGGTTTTTACAAACCCACCTTCCACACCCCCAAGAGCCCAAGAAGAAACAAGGCTCCAGAGGGGGGCGGCGCATCCAGCGCAAAAAGACCAAGGGTCAGTTAGGTGCAGGTATTTTTAATTTAAGTTCGGTTGCTCTCACTCCCCAAGAGCAATCAGTTTTAGACAAAGGTCTGAAATTTGTTCCTCCACGGAAATTGAATACGTTTTCCACATTCATAGATATCCAGAAGTACATTAGGAAATTAAATATCCAGAGGCACTTTTTAGCCCTCCCAATAGTTGATGCCCAAAACAATGATGGGATGTCTATAGTGCCTTTGGGATCCACTTCTTCCATTCAGTCTGGTGGTTCTTCCACCAGTATACATTCAGGGTTATCAAACCCTTCCTTGTTTAACCCCCCAACACAGTCAGCTCCATCCATTAATGTGTTTTGCACTCTTGTATTGAAGGACTTAGATGGACTACCTGCGAAGAGAGTCCATCAGGATCCAACCATTGCGGCAGGTTTGAAAACCCTGTGCCTCAATAAAAACCTTATTATCCGTCCGGCGGATAAAGGCGGGGGGATAGTGGTGCTTGACAAGGAAAACTATGTCAAGGAGATGCATAGACTCTTAGAGGATAGAGCCACTTATAGTCTTCTGCCAGGGGATCCTACTTTAAAATATAAGAAAGCCCTAGTAGACATTATTAATGAAGGCTTCTCTCTGAACATTCTTAATAAGAAAGAACAGGAATACTTGGTCCCTTTGGTGCCTCGTATTCCTGTCTTTTATTACCTTCCAAAGGTGCACAAGAACCCAGTCGATCCCCCTGGGCGTCCCATCGTAAGTGGGATCGACTCAGTTACGTCACGAATTGGGAAGTATATCGATCATTTTCTCCAGCCTCTGGTGAAATTGGTGCCCTCTTATTTGAGGGATACCAAGGACACCATCAATTTACTGGAGAAGGTTCACCATCAGGGAGATTTGATCTTAGTGACTGCAGACGTGTCTGCACTATACACCTGCATCCCACACCGTTTGGGTCTCGAGGCAGTGGAGTTGTTTCTGACCAGAAACTCAACACTGTCCTTGATACAGAGGAATTTTATCATGGAGCTATTAGAGTTTGCCACACGGCATAATTACTTCTGGTTCCAGGGAACATTCTTCTCCCAAATTAAGGGTATAGCGATGGGGGCTAAATACGCCCCCAGCCTTGCTAATCTCTTTATGGCCCAGTGGGAGGAGGATGTTGTCTATGCCCTTAACAGACCTGAATTAGTTCTGTGGGCCAGATATATAGACGACATCCTCCTCCTATGGAGGGGTACGAGAGAATCCTTAGATATTTTTATGGGAATTCTTAACGATAATGATCGGGGAATTGTGCTAACGTATGAGGCTAGTTCCTCGTCCATACACTTCCTCGATCTGGAAATCATGACTGTCGATAACCATCTTGAATTTAAAACCTATTTCAAGTCTACGGACAGAAATGGTTACATCCCTGTTGACAGTTGTCATCACGACCAATGGTTGAAGTCCATACCACGGGGTCAGTTCCTCCATCTTAGGAGGAACTGCACCCATGTGGATGACTTCATGGCCCAATCTAAAATTCTGAAAGAAAGATTCCTAAACAGGGGTTATTCATCCATTGGGTTAGATACGGATATTTCTTCTGTATTGGAAACCGAGAGGTCTTCTCTCCTTATTGACAAACAGAGAAATGTTAGAGAGGATAGATGTAAATGGTCCTTTTTCACCTCTTATTCTACCCAACATCATGAAATCAAAAAGATTTTGAATAGGCATTGGAAAGTGCTATTAAGTGATAGAATACTTGGACCCTCTCTCCCTGAACGGGCAGGTGTGATTTTTAGGGGTGCCCGCTCTATTCAGGGAGAAATAGCTCCTAACACAATAGACCCTCCTAAAAAGATTTCCTTTTTTTCAGAGGCCAGTGGCTACTACCCCTGTAGAAAATGTAATGTTTGCATGGTCAATGTGTTGGGTAGACGTAGAACGGACACGTTCAGTTCCAGTGTCACGGGACGCAGTTATATCATGAAGCAATTTACTACCTGCGTCACCAGGTTCGTCGTGTACCTAATTACATGCCCATGCAAACTTCAATATGTAGGGCGCACGATTAGGAATTTTTACATTCGGGTTAACGAACATCTAGCCAAAATACGTAAAGGTTGTGATAAGCACACTGTCTCGCGACACTATTTAGAACATCATGCCAAGGACCCTAGAGGCACCCAATTTCAGGTGATAGATAGGTTCGTCCCCCACTGGAGGGGGGACTCCTCTCTGCGGGGTGTCTCTAGGTTAGAGACTTATTGGATACACAAGCTCAGGTGTTACTCACCCCATGGTATGAACATCGAATGGGACATTAATTGTTTCATCAACCGGGTGTGAGAAACCTGGGCTCGTGTGTCCCTCCCCCCTCATTTCTAGTTTGGGTGGATGGTCCTGTTTTTTCTTTGTCTCAATCCATCACCCATGCGCACCTGTTCAGGTGGCACGTGTGGTTGCTTTATTACATAAGGATTTCAGTATACCTCTAGTGTCGCTATTCGGCATTAACTTAGGGAATATTTACTGTGCATATCCTGTTGCTGATGGGTAACAGGATGTGGTGTTCTGTTCAGGTTTAAGTCACCACGTCTTGTTGTGATATGAGGAGGAAGTTCAGTTCCTCCTTGTTATCAGTTTTTAGTTAATACATTGTTAGAAGGGATTGTTATCCACTATGGAGTTCACTACATGGCGTTTTTTTTTTTGGGCTATATATGATATAAAACGCCTATCAGTGAATCCATATAAATTTCTTAATTTGTTGTTTATATCCATTTCGTTTCCTTCCACTAGATGGCGCTTGCTCCGTGGCGTTCGGTGTTGCCATGGAGCAAGTACGTCTTATGGCAACGAGATGCCGCTGCTCCCAGGTAGATGACGTGTTTCCATCACTGTGTGCGAGGACAGACAAAAGACGTCCTGACGTGATTACGTCATGACGTTGCTCCTGGGTGCGCGCATGATTATGTCATGACGCTGCTCCTGGGTGTGCGCGCGACGCTCATGTGAGCGGCGCGCACCATTTGACCATGCCACAATAATGCATTCGGGTGCGCGCGCGTGACGCCCACGTGAACGGCGCGCACCGGACGCCCGCGGCGTCATGCTACAACGGTGTCCCCAATCGACATTGCAGCAACATCTGAGAGATGTTGCTGCAAGAGAATGAACCACTGTGTACCTGCCAATACATCACAGCAGGATATCCAGATGCCCCCTACTGGCGGTAAGCTTAGGTGGGGACATTAATCTCCGGAGGTTTAGACTATCAGTATAGATGGTTTCACCTGCCTTAATGTGATTGGTTTATGATTCTTGGCGGCAAATTTGAGGTTTGTTATGAGATTTATATGTGATTTATGTCATATATTTTTCTATCAGGATTATTTATTGTTATTTTCATTTATATTATTTGAATGCATTGATTTTTCAGTTCATGTAATATCCTTTATTGATGTCAATCTGGTATTGTGGAATAGTCCATTACTTCCGGTTTTGACTCCGCCCCTTTTTGGGCGGGTCAGATTCATTTCAGACCCTATTTAATGTTTGCAATGTGGGGGGTGCAGCACTATGCCCCTGTTGAAGACTTCCATAGTCGAAACGCGTAGGGCCTGCTTATGCTGCACCCCACATTGCTTTTATTGTTTTATCTTGTGATCACTTTTTATTTATTTTTTGTCTGTATTCATATAAGACAAAACCCATTCAATAAACCGTTTATGGTTATACTGACCTGCACCATCTGGAGTTTTTCTTTCTTTTTTCCCTTGTGTCTATCTTGGATGGATTTGGGGCCTGTATGACCGGAGGAAATTCCATCATGTGAGTTGGTCATCTGCTATCCCGTGGAAGTTGGTCTGAGGTATCCTGGATATCGAGTTCCCTTCACTCTTGGTCACGGTGACCATCAAGCTCGTTTGACCCACTGTCATATGACAGGTGGGTCCACCACGTCCGGTAAGAGTATCCAACCTTACCTTTTGTGCCTTATTGTCAACTCTCATCTGATACTTTGAGGTCTTCTAGTCGATTTATGCTGTGGCAGTGTTGTCCATGAACAAGACATTCACTTTTATCACATACATGCTGTTTGGACTTTTTTTGAATTCACTTATTCAACCCACAAGGTGTCACATTCCCTAGTCCTCATGGAAGTCATCTCATATGGGAAAACATCCATTGGAATGGACTATTTATGAATTGTATTTATCACTAACCTAGAGTGGTTTATTATTCACTTTTCAGAGCTGCTTCCAGCAACTCTTGAGTCTAAGCGCTGCACTATTTTTCCTTTAATGACTTAAGTATGTTTCTATAATCTTGCAGATAAAAATGTGATGTGTTGCTCGTTATACACTAAAAGTAAAGCTGTGTGCACTCTTAAGGTTTTGACAAATTTAAGATTGTAAGTTCCTATTAGCAGAGCCCTTAAAATCCAATTGCTAAATGTAGCACCACGTATTCTGTCCAAATTTTTTTGAAGCTAGTAAATGCATGTACATAATTTTGTTTCTGCTGGCAAAATAAAAGTACATTATTGAGCTTTTGGTGTGTTTTTTTTTTTTTTTTTGTTCTTTAGTTTTTTTGGGGGTGGTTTTGGCAAAGCGCAATATCTTTTTTTATATATTTTATTTCTATATGCATTTGTGCACCAAAAAACAAATCTCTTTGCCCTGGTTCACATTGATGCTACTTTGAAATCACACTACTTCACTTGAGCTAGCGCAATTTTTAGGTTCTACTTGATAGACATCTGTGTGGCTTCATACACAAACGTCTATTGAAGTCGCACCTGAAATCGGCAAAAGTAGTGCAGTAACTACTTTTGCAAATCGGTGCGGCGCCACAAAATTGGGGTTGCATCGATTGGAACAGTGCCATTGCCACCATTAGTCATGCGATTTGATTTCTGAAATTGCATGACAAATTGCTCCAATGGAAACCTAGGCTTCAGCACACCTGCAAGTAAATGATAAAGGTGGAATCTTTATATATAACAGCTGTGGAGAATTGCAGGTAATGAATTCAGCTGGAGGATAGGCAGTGTTGTATGTGTCAGCCCTGGTTCACATTGGTGCGATTTGACATGTCAAATCGGTGGCAATTGCACTGTTCTAATTGGTGCGAATTGTATTGATATCAGTGCAGAAACCTGCACAGATGTCTCTGATTCCCCCCCCCCCCCCCCCCGCAGTCGGGACTGACATGCGGGAATGAAATCGTGTGAGTTCAGCTGAACGATTTCCTCCCGCTGTCAGTGTGAAGCAGAGCTCAAACTGGACCTTTTGCCTTTGTAATTCACCTGCTGCTATGCCAGAGACACCATTTCTTATCAAACTCCATTAAGTTTACCTTCAAATATCATTATATGTAGAAATACAGATTTGCATATTTGCAAATAATCAAAAAATAATAAATTCTAATTGTGATTGAGATCAAATATTCACAGCTGCAATCAACAGAGCGTGGTTTCACCTCCTGACCCGGAAATGTCATTGTAATCACCCGGAAGTTCCTTTGCTGGTCAAGATCTCCATCTAGGTGGACATGGCAAGGTCCCTCTTTAGCAAAGAGGAGGTGCTGCTGATTTGCCGGGTAAGTGTAGGATATATACTTGTGCTTACTCAAGGTGGGGGTGGATTTGGTGTGGGTGGGCTTCATTGATTTGTTTGGCATCACCACACGTTTGCTTCTGGCCCATGTGCACACATCACTACTTCCTGCATTTGTTCTGCTGATGTAAATCAGTAAGGACTATGCAAGTATAAATGAGAGCTCCTTTTTTATTAAAATATATATGACTTGATTCACATTGGGAGACTTTTTATGATTCTCAATGATAACCATTCATATCTGTGCTACTTTAAGTCACACCAACTTCAAAGTAGTCCCTGTACTACTTTGGTGTGACTTTCAGGCTCGGTTTCCACTACTGCGACTTGTCATTCGACTTGGGACTGCAAAGTCGCATGACATGTCATGATTTCCAATGAGTATGGTTCATATCTGTGCGACTTCAAAGTAGTCCGTGCACTACTTTGGTCCCACTTTGATACGACTTGAGGTCCATAGACCTCAAGAATATACAGGCATTGCTCCAAGTTGCATCAAAATCGCGGCAAAATCATGCCAATTTAGGGTTGCAATAATGGAAACAGAGCCTCATGTGACTTGAGGTACATAGGGCGCAATATTACACAGGCATTCCCAGAAGTTGGGGTCAAGTGCAGCAAATTAGTGTGACTTTCAGGTTGCAGCAGTGTGAAAGAGATTCAAGGATATCTTTGAATTTGGCCCTATTGTCACTTGTGCATCTTGAAAGTGGGGCAAATTCGTCCCTGCACTACTTTGGTTTTACTTTGATGCGATTTGAGGTCCATACACCACAAGATTACACAGACATTGCTTAAAGTCATGGCAAAGCTGTGCAATTTTAAGGTCGCACAAGTGCAAATGGGGCTTTATTCAAAGGTGTTATCATTTAATCTCATTAGGTTACTTTCACACTTATGTGACTTTTCATGCAGCTTTGGACCTCAGTCACATTAAAAGTATCCCCCATGAGTTCCATTCATATCTATGCAACTTCACCCATGTTCACATAGCTCTGAATTGACATGTCAAATTACAGGCCCAATCGACGCCTATTGACGGCAATAGAACTGTCCAAATTGGTGCGACGCCACACAGATTCCCAAAAGTATTTCCTACACTACTTTGGGCGACTTCAGGAGGCGATTTCTTACCTCCCAACTTTTTGAGATGGGTATAAGGGACACCTATTAGCAAAAGTATGTAGGCATAGGACACACTTCCTAAAACACCTTCTTGAAGAAGAATTATTCCAAAAAAAAAAAGATTAGTTAAACCCCCCAAGTGCTTTTTTTTTTAACAATAATATCCCTTTAGATTGGCTTTGGGAATTTACAAACAAAGCAATTTAGAAATTAGATGAAAGGTTTAGCGTTGGGAAACCCTTTTTGAAAGATAAAAATTGCATTTTATATAAAACTATACAGATCAGAACAAAATGAGGGACAAATGAGGAGGAAAGAGGGACAGAGGGACTTTGTTCCAAATCAGGGACAGTTGAGACCTATGTGATTTCACTAGACATCTGTGCAGGAAAGTGCACTGATGTCTCTGAAATCACTCACAAAGTCGGGCTGAGGCCCCTTTCACACTTGAGCGACTTTTCCTGCGACTTTGGTCATACCCCATGATTTTCAATGTGTACCATTTATATCTGTGCAACTTCAAGTCACACTGACTTCAAAGTAGTCCCTGTACTACTTTGGTCCGACTTTGATACGAGTTGAGGTTCATAGACCTTAAGTTTACACAGGCATTCCCTGGAATCGTGGAAAGATTGCAGACGGAAATTTGCGCGCCTTTCCCTGCGACTCCTGCGTCCATAGACCTCAAGATTACACAGACATTGCTTAAAGTTGCATCAAAATCGCACAACTTTCAGCTCACACAAGTGTGAAAGGGGCCTAAGTCACTAGTAAATGTATGTTCTCAATATAATTGTGTTCAAATGACTGAATATCACACAGATGGTATCACCTACTGAAAGCTTACATTGTACTCAGCAGCATATGCTGAAAAGAGGCGAACGCCTATTAGCCAATGCCACATCAGCATGAGCATGGTTGTTACTATAATATTAATGCCTGAAATGCAAAACATTATTGTATAGAATTAAACATTATTAAATGTATTTTCTCCGTAGGTATGTGCTCAGCTCTGTAGTATAGTGTTATTCCCTGCTGCCCTCAAAGGTTTAAGCCATGAGTTCAAATCCTACTGACGGCAGCACCTCCTGAAAGTGTGCATTTTAATCAGCAGCATATTTCTAGCGTTGCTGTGTTCTTCCGCGCAGTCGGGTACCCGCTGATAAAAAAAAAGCCGATCTTCTTTTGTGGTGGTCTTCCTCCACTGTGTTGTCACCCGCTGTGTGGCGTCTCTTACATAGCCATGGAGCAGGCTCTCTGGGTGACATTATCGGATGGCCACAGAAGTCCGACACAGAAGAAGAGCGGCTTTTTTTTTATTAGGGGGTAACTGACTGCGCGGAAGAACAAAGCAGTGGGAGAAGACAGCGGTGGCAGGAGAGCCGGCTCGGGGAGAAGAAACATCACACACTAGTAGATGTTTGTACTATGCTCAATAGGCTAGCAGTCAGCACTTCTACCATGAAAAACTCAGGCTTTGAAGCACTCATGGGTTCAAATCCCACAGAGAGATGCTAAAAGATTGAATTGGTGAAAAAAAGGCAAATGACTATTAGCCAATTAGCCAAAGCAGCATATGCTAAAAATAGGTGAATGACAATTAGCCAATGCACTTTTATTCAATAATATTATGGTGTGGAATTCCAAACATCACACACTAGCTAACGGGCAGTTCACATTTCTTTGTTTGTTTATTTTAATTTGCTTGTGCAAAAAATAAACATAGCTGTTGTATGGTAGGTTGGTATTTGAACTTGTACCATGAGAGCTGTGGAGACATCTGAGCAGACCACTAAGCCATTGTGCTAAGTACACGACCTGCATAATAGTGTAGTATGATTAAAGAATGAACATAAATAATTCCCGCTTTATAGCCACCTAAATTTAAAAAAAAACATGAAAAAAACAACATACAACAAATAGGTAACCAAAATGTTTAATACATGTAATTTTACAGAATAGCAGACATTACTATGTAATAATCATTCATAACTGCATTCGTTAGCAAAAGAAGGAAAAAAGTAGGAATACTAATTGCAATATACATCAATAGATGCACACGAGGTAGAGCACATCTCACATAAAAATGTTTCTTTCACATACATGGATCATGGTTACAGTGCAGTGCTATATAATAACTTAGTGGAAATTGGCATTTGCGTGTACGCAGATTCGCTAATTAGCGCTGATTCCATATTTACTAACACTTGTTTGCTGCTAATAGTGCTCTTTTTCATTCGCAAATTCGCGCATTGAATTTTTAATTGGCTAAAATGGGAGCTATTATTTGCAATAGTGCTCAGTTCTTCCTGGAGTTATAGTAAATGACCCCCAATGTGTTATGATCCATGTTGGCAGAAATACCTCCAGGATCAGAAGGTCAAGTCCACAAAGTGTTTTCCCAGAAATTTGTGGGGACAGTAGCAAGGACATGTCTTCTGTATCTTCCTCAGGCTTCTCTGTTTTCTCACTTTCGGGGTCTGTATCATCTGTTTCGCCCCTCTTTGTTACCCTCTGTATTCGAGTTGCATGGATCCACTGGGGACACTGTTCCGTCAGGACTGCTGTTCTGGTCATTGCAATCACTGTTGTCTGTGGTCCAAAGGGGAATCCAGATCCCTTGACTTTATTCAGTTGCTGTATCACGACCACATCTCCTGGTTGTAAAGGGTGTGTTGGTTCCTGTGAAGGTAGAGGAAAAGAGACAGATATATCACCATTAGGGATGGGCCCGGTGCTCGATTCGAACCCATGTTCGAATCGAGCATCGGGCGTTCGCTCGCTCGTCGAGCCCAGAACTATTTGGGACGTTCGCATCACATTCGTGTGATGCGAGCGGCCCCGCAATGCATTGCGGCCGGCGCGGCCGGCGCAGTGCATTGCTGGCTGATGATTGGCCAAGCATGCACTGTGACCCCGCATGCTTGGCCAATCACAGCGCCCGAAACTCGGAGAGCAATAATTGGCTACAGGCAGGACGCCTGTAGCCAATTACAGCTCAGGGGCTTTAGTACACGCCCCACCATTTAAAAGGCCGCCACGCCATCGGCCCCGGTCACATGAGTTCCGGCTTTAGGAGAGATTAGTCTGCTGATTCTGTCTTTGCTTGATACTGAAAGATTTGCTCTTCTTTGCTAAACCATTGGCTATTTCTTTGCTAAACCATTGCTACCTAAGTCATTGATCGTTCATTGCTGCTGATTGCACAGTTAGTGTGTTATTAGCTGCTGCTGGGGATTAGTCTGGTGCGTGCTTACTGTTAGTACAGTATTGCAGTAGTACCAACCGCAGTGCTGTTAGCACAGCATTGCACCCCAACAGCACCCATAGGACTTCTAGTGTGTTAGTGGCAGCAAACAGAGCTCCTATATTTTCTTCTCAGCAGCACCCATAGGACTTCTAGTGTGTTAGTGGCAGCAAACAGAGCTCCTATATTTTCTTCTCAGCACCACCCATAGGACTTCTAGTGTGTTAGTGGCATCACACAGAGCTCCTATATTTTCTTCTCAGCAGCACCCATAGGACTTCTAGTGTGTTAGTGGCAGCAAACAGAGCTCCTATATTTTCTTCTCAGCAGCACCCATAGGACTTCTAGTGTGTTAGTGGCAGCAAACAGAGCTCCTATATTTTCTTCTCAGCAGCACCCATAGGACTTCTAGTGTGTTAGTGGCAGCAAACAGAGCTCCTATATTTTCTTCTCAGCAGCACCCATAGGACTTCTAGTGTGTTAGTGGCATCACACAGAGCTCCTATATTTTCTTCTCAGTAGCACCCATAGGACTTCTAGTGTGTTAGTGGCAGCAAACAGAGCTCCTATATTTTCTTCTCAGCAGCACCCATAGGACTTCTAGTGTGTTAGTGGCAGCAAACAGAGCTCCTATATTTTCTTCTCAGCAGCACCCATAGGACTTCTAGTGTGTTAGTGGCAGCAAACAGAGCTCCTATATTTTCTTCTCAGCACCACCCATAGGACTTCTAGTGTGTTAGTGGCATCACACAGAGCTCCTATATTTTCTTCTCAGCAGCACCCATAGGACTTCTAGTGTGTTAGTGGCAGCAAACAGAGCTTCTATATTTTCTTCTCAGCAGCACCCATAGGACTTCTAGTGTGTTAGTGGCAGCAAACAGAGCTCCTATATTTTCTTCTCAGCAGCACCCATAGGACTTCTAGTGTGTTAGTGGCATCACACAGAGCTCCTATATTTTCTTCTCAGCAGCACCCATAGGACTTCTAGTGTGTTAGTGGCATCACACAGAGCTCCTATATTTTCTTCTCAGCAGCACCCATAGGACTTCTAGTGTGTTAGTGGCAGCAAACAGAGCTCCTATATTTTCTTCTCAGCAGCACCCATAGGACTTCTAGTGTGTTAGTGGCAGCAAACAGAGCTCCTATATTTTCTTCTCAGCAGCACCCATAGGACTTCTAGTGTGTTAGTGGCATCACACAGAGCTCCTATATTTTCTTCTCAGCAGCACCCATAGGACTTCTAGTGTGTTGGTGGCAGCAAACAGAGCTCCTATATTTTCTTCTCAGCAGCACCCATAGGACTTCTAGTGTGTTAGTGGCAGCAAACAGAGCTCCTATATTTTCTTCTCAGCAGCACCCATAGGACTTCTAGTGTGTTAGTGGCATCACACAGAGATCCTATATTTTCTTCTCAGCAGCACCCATAGGACTTCTAGTGTGTTAGTGGCAGCAAACAGAGCTCCTATATTTTCTTCTCAGCAGCACCCATAGGACTTCTAGTGTGTTAGTGGCATCACACAGAGCTCCTATATTTTCTTCTCAGCAGCACCCATAGGACTTCTAGTGTGTTAGTGGCATCACACAGAGCTCCTATATTTTCTTCTCAGCAGCACCCATAGGACTTCTAGTGTGTTAGTGGCATCACACAGAGCTCCTATATTTTCTTCTCAGCAGCACCCATAGGACTTCTAGTGTGTTAGTGGCAGCAAACAGAGCTCCTATATTTTCTTCTCAGCAGCACCCATAGGACTTCTAGTGTGTTAGTGGCAGCAAACAGAGCTCCTATATTTTCTTCTCAGCAGCACCCATAGGACTTCTAGTGTGTTAGTGGCATCACACAGAGCTCCTATATTTTCTTCTCAGCAGCACCCATAGGACTTCTAGTGTGTTAGTGGCAGCAAACAGAGCTCCTATATTTTCTTCTCAGCAGCACCCATAGGACTTCTAGTGTGTTAGTGGCAGCAAACAGAGCTCCTATATTTTCTTGTCAGCAGCACACATAGTACCTATAGTGTGTTAGTGTCAGCACCCATAGGACCTACAGTGTGTTGTGAGCACACATAGGAGTTCTATTTTTTATACTATATACACTACCGACTACAATGGCTGGAAGACCGCCAAGGAGAGGCAGAGCGTGCCGAGGCAAGAACACAGGGCAGGCAGGCTCTGTTTCTAGAGACAACAGTGCTGGCCGTGGACGTGGTCGTGCATCGTCATCAGCACGTGGCCATGGGACACGCTTGTCTTTGTTTTCGGCAGCTGGACATGTGGAGCCGCATCATGCCGAAGGCTTGGTAGAATGGATGACCAAGCCCTCCTCATCCTCCTCATCCTCTCTCACCCAGGCTCAGGGTACTGGCAGAGCAGCTGCCAACGCGTACTCAATGGCATCATCAGCCACCCCTTCCCTAGACCCACCATGTCCTCCTGAGGAGTCCCCCGAACTGTTTGAGCACAGTGTTGGGTACATGCTCCAGGAGGATGCCCAACGATTCGAAGGCTCGGATGATGATACCCAGCTTGAGGAAGTCAGTAGTGTGCGCGCAGAGAGAGGGGATGCTGAAGGACAGCAATCTGGCAGTAGTGTTCCACCAGCTGCAGCTTACTGCCAGGTTTGCTCTAGTGGTGAAGAGGGAGGGGATGATGAGGTCACTGACTCCACATGGGTGCCTGAAGGGAGAGAGGAGGAGGAGGAGGAGGATGCAGCGTCACATGTCCAACGAGGCAGGATGCCCCCTGGAGGCCAGCTAGAGGCCAGCACAGCAACTGTACCACACCGCAGAGCTCCGCCTGTGCAGGGCGCTGCCTCTGCACATTATCACAAAAGTTCTTTGGTGTGGGCCTTTTTTGAGACGAGTGCATCAGATCGCACCACTGCTATTTGCAATATTTGTCTCAAGCGTATCTCGCGTGGCCAAAACATCAGCCGCTTGGGCACCACAAGCATGAGCAGACATATGTCGACCTGCCATGCAGCTCGTTGGCAAGCACACATAAAAGACCCACACCAAAGAACAAAGCGGACCTCTCCTTGCTCCTCATCAGCTGGGATCTCCATCCCCACTATATCTTCAGTCCTCTCTGAAAGCTGCTCTGAGAGGACTGAAGGTGTAGAATTAGGTGTGTCACAACCAAGTACTTGCAGTACACCGACGTCCGATTGTAGCAGGCAAATTTCCCTGCCCCAGCTGCTGGACCGTCGAAAGAAGTATACTCCCAGCCATCCACATGCCCAGCGGTTGAATGCTAGCTTGGCTAAATTGCTAGCACTTCAACTGCTGCCTTTTCAGTTGATAGACTCGGCCCCCTTCCGTGAGTTTGTTCAATGTGCGGTTCCTCAGTGGCAGGTTCCCAAACGCCACTTTTTCTCACGGAAGGCGATTCCGTCTCTCTACTGGCATGTGGAAGGCAATGTCCATGCCTCGCTGGACAGGGCGGTCAGCGGTAAGGTGCATATTACCGCTGACTCATGGTCCAGCAGGCATGGACAGGGACGTTATCTTTCTTTCACGGCCCATTGGGTCACTTTATTGGCAGCTGGGAGGGATGCAGGACAAGGTGCAGTAGTGTTGGAGGTTGTTCCGCCACCACGCCTCCAAAATGCTACTACTGGTTGTGACACACCTCTCTCCTCCACCCCCTCCTCTTCTTCTTCCTCCATGTCCTCTTCGAGTGCTCTGTCCTCGGAACCAGCGGTGCTCCGTAGGCGTACAAGGGGCTACGCGAGTACGCAGGCAAAAAGATGCCATGCCGTGCTTGCGCTGGTGTGTTTGGGGGACAGGAGCCACACTGGGCCAGAGGTTCTGGCAGCTCTGCAGGGGCAGGCCGAGAGGTGGTTGACGCCACGCCAGCTTAAGCCAGGAATGGTCGTTTCTGATAATGGCACCAACCTCCTCTCCGCCCTGCGACAGGGGCAGCTCACCCATGTGCCCTGTATGGCTCACGTCCTCAACCTGGTGGTGCAGCGGTTCTTGGGCAGGTTCCCAGGCTTACAGGATGTCCTGAGGCAGGCCAGGAAAGTCTGTGTGCATTTCCGCCGATCTTATAATGCCAGTGCTCGGCTGACTGAGCTGCAAAAGGAGCTGAACCTGCCCAAGAAGCGCCTAATATGTGACATGCCCACCAGGTGGAACTCAACGTTGGCCATGCTGCAGCGACTGCACACGCAGCAGAGGGCCATCAATGAGTACCTTTGCGACTACGGCACCAGGACAGGGTCAGGGGAGCTTGGCTTTTTTCCCCCACGCCAGTGGAGCATGATCAGGGATGCATGCACTGTCCTCTCACCATTTGAGGAGGCCACGAGGATGGTGAGCAGTGACAGTGCATGCATCAGTGACACTGTACCTCTTGTCCACCTGTTGGAGCATACGCTGCGTGGGATAATGGACAGGGCACTTGAGGCAGAACAGAGGCAGGAAGAGGAGGACTTCCTTGTCTCTCAAGGCCCCCTTTATCCAGACAATGTTCCTTCTGTCCCACCCATCACACAGGAAGAGGAGGAGGAGGAGGAGGAGGAGGATTGTGTGAGCATGGAGGTGGAGCCTGGCACTCAGCATCAGCAGCAGCAGTCTTTTAGGGATGATGTACAGTCCCAACAAACCAGTGGACTTGTACGTGGCTGGGAGGAGGTGGCTGGCGATCATGTCATCCTCAGTGACCCAGAAGACTCCGGACCGAATGCCTCAGCTAACCTACGCTGCATGGCCTCCCTGATCCTGCAAAGCCTGCGGAAGGATCCTCGTGTTCTTCGGATCAAGGAGAGTGACCATTACTGGCTGGCCACTCTCCTTGATCCACGGTACAAGGGTAAGGTTGCGGACCTTATCTTGCCGTCGCAGAGGGAGCAGAGGATGAGACATCTCAGGGAGGCCTTGCAGAAAGGTCTGTGCAACGCGTCCCCAGAAACTGGGAGGTTACAAACTCCTGGTCCTGGACGACGAGTTGCTGAGGCTTCGGTCAGTAGCAGAAGGAGCGGTGGGGAAGGTGGACGTCTGACCGATGCGTTCAGACAATTTTTTAGTCCGCAGCCCCAAGGTATGATCGGTTCCAGCAACCATCGCCAGCGTCTGATATACATGGTGCAGGAATACCTAGGGGCAAGGTCAGACTTGGACACCTTTCCCACCGAAAATCCTCTGGCTTACTGGGTCCTGAGGATGGATCACTGGCCAGAGCTTGCACAGTATGCAATTGAGCTACTGGCCTGTCCTGCATCCAGTGTTCTTTCCGAACGCACATTCAGTGCTGCTGGAGGATTTGTCACCGATCATAGGGTGCGCCTGTCCACCGACTCGGTTGATCGACTGACCTTCATAAAAATGAATCAGTCTTGGATCACCACCAGCTACCAGACACCTGAAGCGGATATAACGGAATAATTTATAATGTCACATCCCTTCAAGACTGCCTATGCTGATGCTGAGTGACTGTCCTGTTATGTTCACTGACTATCCTCTTCCTCCTCCTCAATGATCCATGCCACCACACCAGTGCCTAAGGCACAATTTTTCAGCCCCTGTATAACAGGGGCGTGTAATTACAATTTTTTAAAAAGATGCTTCGCAACAGGTGTGACTGCTGTGCTCAGAGTACAGTATCTGTGAGGGGTTGCAGTGTTGTGGCACCAGCACCAGTGCCTAAGGCACAATTTTTCAGCCCCTGTTGGGGCGTGTAATTACAATTTTTAGGCAATGCTTTGCAACAGGTCTCATTGCTGTGCTCAGAGTACTGTATCTGTGAGGGGTTGCAGTGTTGTGGCACCAGCACCAGTGCCTAAGGCACAATTTTTCAGCCCCTGTATAACAGGGGCGTGTAATTACAATTTTTTAAAAAGATGCTTCGCAACAGGTGTGACTGCTGTGCTCCAAGTACAGTATCTGTGAGGGGTTGCAGTGTTGTGGCACCAGCACCAATGCCTAAGGCACAATTTTTCAGCCCCTGTTTAACAGGGGCGTGTAATTACAAATCTTGATCTAATAGTTCACAGCAGGGCCCATTCCTGCGCCCACCAAGAGTAACTATGAGGGCCTACAGTCTTGTGGCAACACCGTCCACCACCACCACCACCACCAAAGGCCCAATTTTTCTGCCCTGTTCAACAGGTGCATGCAATTACAAATCTTGATCTAATAACTCACAGCAGGGCCCATTCCTGCACCCACCAAGAGTAACTGTGAGGGCTTACAGTCTTGTGGCAACACCGTCCACCACCACCACCACCACCACCACCACCAAAGGCCCAATTTTTCTGCCCGGTTCAACAGGTGCATGCAAGTACAAATCTTGATCTATTAACTCACAGCAGGGGCCCATTCCTGTGCCCACCAGTCTTGTGGCTACACCAACATCTAATAGGGCAAATTTCTGCAGAGTATATACGGCAGGCCCCTACTTTCAAACATCCAACTTACAAACGACTCCTACTTGCAAACGGCAAGAGAAAACAGGAAGTGAGAGGAAATCTACCCCTAGGAAGGAAAATTCTATCCTGTTAGATTTAATTTGGGAAAAAGGTATCTCCTCTCTACTGATGCTTTATCACCAATCCTTGTTTCAATTAAAACCCCACTTTTCCAAAAACATTTGTCATTGGGACGGAAAGTGAGGTGACATGTTCTGAACAGATGTGCAAAGACAGCAAATGTTACAGGGGTGATAACCCCTCCCTATGTTCTCCAAAAAGCTTAAAAATTGATTTTTTTGGGATGTAGCTACACTTCATAATGTACCTGTTCAGATTCTACTTAAGAACAAACCTACAGTCCATGTCTTGTTTGCACCACCTATATACTGCTGTTCAGAGTATATAGGGTTGTAGGTATAGGGTTTTATTTTGGGTGCGGGGTCCCCCTTAGTATCCATACAAGACCCAAAGGGGCTGGGGTGGGGGGGGGGTGATGGGGTAGCCATGCCATTTTTCTCAAGGATTTTCAGCCATATGGCGGCCAGGACAAGACATGACATTAAAGCCGCAAGTGGTTTTAAATGGCTTCTTTTTTTCCTTTACAAATGTCATTTTGTGCAAGGACAGTTCTAAACACGGGAAACACATGCCACTTCACAGGCATACTTTAGACACCCCCCAGGTACCATATTTAAAGGAAAATTTCACTTTTTTTTTTTTCACTTTATGCATCATTAAAATGACTGCTCCCGAAAAAACTTTAGTTTTTAAAATTTCTTTTTGCATTGATATATGTCCCCTGGGGCAGGACCCGGGTCCCCAAACCTGTTTTATGACATTAACATGCATATTGGCCGTTGTAATTAGCAATTTTGATTTCGAACGTTCGCGTCCATTATAACGAATAGGGTTCGAAAATTCGCGCGAACTTTCGGTCCGTTCGAAGGTTCTGGTGCGAACCGAACCCGGGGGTGTTCGGCTCATCCCTAATCACCATAGATGCCATTCAAAGTCTAAATCAATTTTCTACAATACTCTTCTTGAATCAACTTCAAATCACCTTTATGTTTCCATAATAGGTGGACATTTTGCCCAGGGTGTTGGAAATGGACTCCCCATAATCACTTCAAACAGTGATAGCTTAGCTGTTTTAGCGGGTGTATTTTTTGCTAGTATTGCTGGCAGCACAATTTCCCATTTGGCATCCTTTCCACTATACCAGAACTTTGTGAGTAAAGGAAAAACGTACCGCTCAAAAGCTTGAGAATTCACCAAATAGCTGCTTCCGCCCGGTCACTCACACAGGTGCTGGCTCTGCACTGATGCATGGGAGAAAAAGAAACCCTGGACTGCCGCACTCTGTATAGACAGTTATTTATTCCAAAATTTCAGGTAAAAAATCCAAATTCAAAATAAATCCATAAATCCAAAACAACAAATGCAGATGGTGTGCATGCAGGGAAGGGTGGCTAACGCGTTTCACGTCACAAATTGACGCTTACTCATAGCTAGGGTGTGTGGGAATCAATAGAGGTATAAATGAAAAATAAAGTAACTTTACACCAATCAGTACTGAAAGAACACAGCTGACTGGGATAACCTTATGTTTGATTCCGGCACTCCCAAGAAAGGGAGAGGGGGGAAGGGAATAGCACTCTTTTGAAGACCATTCGCAAAAATACAAAATTACAAAATGTGTATAAATTATAAACTAAACACTTAATGCTTAAACATAGACACACCAAAGTGTGTCTATATATTATTTAAAGTGAATGAATATGACAGTGATAAGTATGAATGTCAATTAATTAAGTTCAAAAAATGAACGGAAAAATCTTTTTAAATGAAAAAATAAATGAAAAGTGAAAATGTGAAAATGTTTTTTGGAGATGGTGAGCCATAGATGTAAATATATTCATGTATGTGAAATAATTATTATGTGATATTCGTGTGAATTGAAATAATAATAATAGTAATTTACAAATACTCCAAAAAACCATAATGATGAATTAATTAATAAATAATAAAATTTAAATGCACAAAATGTGCACAATGCGTGCTACTGCCAAACAGACTGTGTGACAATTACATAGGGAAATGTGAAGAATGATAAATATGAATAAATAAATGATAAGTGATCATGAAGGAGATATATGTGTGTGTATAAAGTGTAAAGAAATGTCCATGTATGAATGTCTATAAATGTGCTATATAACATAATATAATCCGCCTTGTAATGGGTCAATGGATATAATACAATATGCCATAGAACAAAATAAACATGGATAAATCAATAAAATTCAAATAAATATCATGTGTGAATATATGCATTTACCGGAGACACATGTCTCTCCTGTATGCACACATGAACCTTGGACTTTCAACTTTAAACATAAACATAAATAAGAAATGTGTAATAAATGAGTATAAGAATGTACAAAGATATGCACGATAATATACAATAAAATCATGCAAGGGGGGTACATGAAAATGTGTGTAAGGAAATTCGGATGTTCAGATCCATATAGGGAAATGGTATTGAACCACACACAATACTATCTAGCAGGATGACCATGCATCTTTGCATAGATGTACCCTCATCTCTGCGGTTTAAGATGTAAACCCAATATTCAAATAATGATAAAATCATGATATTAACCTTAATTGTCAAGGGAATCTGTTAAAATAGTGCGTATGCACATGTCAATCACCGCACTTATCCAAAATCAAAAATTAAATAATATATGAACATATAAAAGTGTGCATGGTGGCCGGGCATGTGCATAGACACTATGGTACCTAAGTACTGGAAGCCGATGCTCATAATCACGGAATTTCAAATATGTATTAAAAACGGAATTACTATTAGTCCGAGGACTGGTAGTTGATAATAGCTCGAAAATTGTCGTCGTGGTGTATGGGCATTTATAAAGAAACAAAAATGTAAAAAATATAAAAAAATATAATATCAAAAATTGAAAAAAATCAAAAGGATATTTTTATCCTATATAGATATATTACATTAGAGTTATGTCCATACAAACACGGCGACAAATGATTGGAGTAATTGGCCATCATTGATTTGAAAAAATGAAAATAAAAAAGGTTTACAAATATGTGTTTACAAATATGTATACAAAGGTAGATGTAAACAGAGGTAGAACAGATACAATGATGCTTGGCCTCACAATGATTGATCTCCAAAAATCCTCTGGAGGACAAGAAACACCAATGATACTCATTAGAAAAAAGGGACAGGACACTGCGCAGACAGGCTCATGTTTCAAGTCTAACGCACCAAAGGACAGGATATGTACTAAATTTGCAAAATTCCAATGCAATAAAGCACATCCTTGCAAATTATGCTATAAATCTCAAAAAAAGGGGTCCTCTGTGCGAAAGTCTTGAAAACAAGTTATGGGAAAAAAAAAAAAAAAAAAAAACTTTGTGAGTGGCAAGGAATGTGGAACTGCCATTCAATCTGTAATTGCCTTACAAGTTCCTGACATGAAAGCTGGCCCATTGTCTGATCTGCAATGGACAGCCCCATCTTGGTATGATTTCTCTCACTAATATTTTTACAATTGTTTTAGCATCTTCCCCATTACAGGTGAAGACTTCCGATCACTTCGAAAAAGCATCTACAATTACTAGCAAACATTTCTGTGTGTGTAAAATCAATCTGCAAATATGTGAGGAGCACTAGGTGGCGGTAGATACTCATGTTGTACTTGATGTAAAGTATTGGGGTTAATAAAAAGTGGGGCACTACTTTGAGATATGCCTACCCTCCTCCCTTTGGCAATGACACCTTCCAAATCATTTCCTAACCTTGTGAAGACCAATACAGAAGATCTCCCCTTGTTGCAAACGTCTACAGTGTCTGCAACATATGCTCTTGTGGTAAAATTGGAGGTGACAGGGCAACCATGTCTACTGTTCTAAGGACAGATAAAGCCACCTCTTTTGCAGCCTGGTCTGCCAGTGCATTTCCCAGAAATACAGGATCTCTCTTGTTTGTGTGTGTGCCCTACAGTAAATGATGGCTAGCTGTGGGGGGAGCTGTATGGTTTCTAATGCCCTGTACACACGATCGGATTTCCGATAAATAAATAAAATCCGATGGAATTTTCCGTCGGAATTCCGATGAAGCTGACGTCCAAAACGCTGTGACGTAAAATGTGTCCAAATGTGTTGCATCTCATTACAATCAGGCAGAGTGGTAGTGTCTTTTTTTTTTTTGAGGGCCCAAACTCAGCTAGAACCCCCCCTAAAATGTGTCCAAATGTTTTGTTTCTCATTACAATCAGGCAGAGTGGTAGTGTCTTTTTTTTGAGGGTGCAAACTCAGCTAGAACCCCCCCCCCCCTAAAATGTGTCCAATGAGCCATCAGACAGGGTAAGGAATGTGATAATTGTGACTTATATTTGTGTCTATAACTACTCCAAAAAAAAAAAGTTATACTGACGTTGGCCAAGAATATTTTTGTGTAATCTGCTTGCAATGTTATGTGCAACAGTCCTAAATTATTTTTCTTGTTTGACTCCACAGTTTCCTTCATCGCCACAGGAATGGCAGACTGTGACATCCCATTTTGCCGAGCGGTGGGACTTTCCTAACTGCGGAGGGGCGATAGATGGGAAGCACGTCCGCATAGTGCCACCACCCCGTTCGGGGTCGTACTATTATAATTATAAAGGATTTAATAGTATTGTGTTGATGGTGGTGGTGTCGACACACTATGAGTTCATGTATGTGGACGTCGGGAAGAATGGCCGGATATCGGATGGGGGAGTCTTCGCACAGACGGAATTTGCCAGACGTCTCCAGAGTGGTGGCCTGGCACTACCACATGATGAGGAGAACGTTAAGGGCCTTCCGTTTGTCTTTATTGCGGATGAAGCTTTAGGGCTGGGACCCCACCTGATGAGGCCATTCCCCCAGAGGACCCTCACCCCGGAGATGAGGGTTTTTAATTACCGGCTGGCCAGAGCCCGGAGGGTTGTTGAGAATGCCTTTGGTATAATGGCCAGCCGGTTCTGCCTGTTCCTTACCTCTATCCATATGGCAGAATACAAAATCAATCATATTGTTTTTACCTGCTGCATACTGCACAACTATTTATGCAGAAATGCACCCAGTTATCTTACTTCTGTTGGGCCAGAGGCCGGACTTGCAGACAATGCCCTGACAGGCCTGGATACTGTCCGTATTGGCTTGGCCCCGCAAAGTGCCCGTGAAGTGTGGGATAAATATGTTGATTACTTTACGGGTAGGGGGACCATTGCTATGCCAGACAATCTCTGATTTTATAACTTTAAAAAAAAAAAAAATCTGTGAAAAACTCTATTTGTCATTAATGCTTGTGTTTCTTGAATCTGTCTCCCAGGTTCTCCCAGTACACTTGTAGTGCCAAGTGGCTTTGTCTTTAGTAAATAACCACAATTGTCACGGTAAAAAATAACATATTTTTCAAAATGGTATTGAGCATAGAAAGAAGAAGCCACACATTGTTGAGTCGAAAAATATTTTTACTCTGTGCACAACTTGCGTTTTATAATTTTTTTGCACATTCTAAACAGTGTTTTACATTGGTTTTGCCTAAACACACATGTTAAAAAAATAAAAACATATAAAAACAATGGAACTTACAAAGTTCAACCTTAGAAAAACTGAAGGCAATATCAGACATTATATAGTATTTAAAAAATGTGTTGCTGTTGCCTTCATGAGATGGGGTGAGGTCACCCCTGAACAAGGCAAATTTGGAAGATGCACACAAATTGTGCGTCAAAAAGGGGATTTTCCTCCTGATCACATGCCTAATGTCAACATGTGCTATCTCCTATCATTGGGGATCAATGGACGTGTTTTGGGGGTGCAAACCCTTCCTCTCACCTACTTGAGTTGTGAGGAAGGGGTTGCACCCTCAAAACACGTCCATTGATTTGCCCTGATGGGAGATGGCACATGTTGACACACTGGGGCTGATTTACGATATGTTTGCGCCATGAATATCGGCGCATATGCGTGCGCAACGGCAGTTTTGGTATTTCCGAAAAATTAGCGCAGGTAACGCAGCGCTATTCCCCATTTACTATAGTGTTCTCGGCACACGGGAGGAGGCGCTCAGTGCGCCACTATGGACCTGGCGCACGGCATCTTCAAATTAAAATATAAAGAAGCTGGAAGTGCCAATATAATGGGGGTGACGTGGGGTGATGTGAGGAAGTTTAGTGACAACTGCCCAAGTAACAAACATGCCCAAAATAGAATGAGAAAGTAACTTTTTCTGAACCAGCCCGCTGCGCCGGCAATTACGTTTATAACTGCGAGGGATCTTTTTGTGCACTGCGCGGGAATTTTACTCGTTCAAATGCGCCGGTCCACTGCGCCGGCAAAATCTTAGTAAATGTCAAGTCACGTAAATCAATTTGCATAAGTTGAACAGGCGCACCTTCTAAACTTGCCATTATATAACAGTCCGACGGCAAAATGACATTTCTAAAGGAAAAAAAAAGGCATTTAAAAGCACTCACGGCTATAATGAATTGTCGGCTCCCGGCAATACAGAGAAAAGTCATTGAAAGTCTTTGAAAAAAAAAAAATGCGTGGGGTCCCCCCAAATTCCATTACCAGGCCCTTCAGGTCTGGTATGGATATTAGGGGAACTCCGCGCCAATTTTTTTAAAAATGATGTGCGGGTCCCCCTCAAAATCCGTACCAGGCCCTTCAGGTCTGGTACGGATTTAAAGGGGAACCCCCGCGCCAAACTTAAAAAAAATATGGCGTGGGGTCCCCCTAAAAATCCACACCAGACCCTTTATCCGAGCACGCAACCTGGCAGGCCACAGGAAAAGATGGGGGGACGAGAGAGCGCCCCCCCTCCTGAACTGTAACAGGCCACATGCCCTCAACATGGGGAGGATGTCCCCATGTTGATGGGGACAAGGGCCTCATCCCCACAACCCTTGCCTGGTGGTTGTGGGGGTCTGCGTGCGGGGGGGGGGCTTATCGGAATCTGGAAGCCCCCTTTAACAAAGGGGACCCCCAAATTCCCCCCCGTGTGAAATGTACCCCTACCATTTCACAAAAAAGTGTCAAAAATGTTAAAAATGTCAATAGCCGGTTTTTGACAATTCCTTTATTAATGTCTTCTCCTTCCAAGAAGATGGAAGAAAGGAGAAGACATTAATAAAGGAATTGTCAAAAACCGTCTTTTGTCATTTTTAACATTTTTGACACTTTTTTTTGTGAAATGGTAGGGGTACATTTCACACAGGGGGGGGGTCTGGGGGTCCCCTTTGTTAAAGGGGGCTTCCAGATTCCGATAAGCCCCCCGCACGCAGACCCCCACAACCACCGGGTAAGGGTTGTGGGGATGAGGCCCTTGTCCCCATGAACATGGGGACATGGTGCTTTGAGGGGTCACAGACCCCCAAAGCATCCTCCCCATGTTGAGGGCATGTGGCCTGGTACAGTTCAGGAGGGGGGCGCTCTCTCGCCCCCCCTCTTTTCCTGCGGCCTGCCAGGTTGCGTGCTCAGATAAGGGTCTGGTGTGGATTTTTAGGGGGACCCCCACGCCATTTTTTTTTAAGTTTGGCACGGGGGTCCCCTTAAAATTCATACCAGACCTGAAGGGCCTGGTACGGATTTTGAGGGGAACCCCCACGCCATTTTTCTTTTTAAATTTGGCGTGGAGTTCCCCTTAATATTCATACCAGACCTGAAGGGCCTGGGAATGGAATTTGGGGGAACCCCCACACATTTTTTTTTTTCAAAGACTTTCAATGACTTTTATCTGTATTGATGGGAACCAGCAATTCATTACAGCCGTGAGTACTTTTAAATTACTAATATTTTACTTTAGAAATGTCATTTTGCTCCAGAACTGTTATAAATATGGAAAACATGCGCTACTTTACAAGCATACTATAGACACCCCCCAGGTAGGATATTTAGGGCCAGTTCACACCGGATGCAGTGCAGTGCGTGTTTTTGATGCATGAAAACACAAATAAAGTTGATCACATTAATGCCTTGTCCTAAGTGAAATGAGGGGGAAAAAAACACTGGACTGCATCAAAAATGCACCTGGAACGCATCAAAAATGCGCTGGAACGCGTCAAAAACGTCCATGCAGAAAAGCACCTGGAACGCATCCAGACTGCGTTTCTATGGTGTGAACTAGGGCCAGTTCACACCATAGAAACGCAATCCGGATGCGTTCCAGGTGCTTTTTTGGTACGTTTTTGATGCAGTCCAGTGCTTTTTTTTACCCCTCTTTTTATTAACCATAGATAAGGTGTGTTCCGGTGAGTTCCAGGTGCATTTTTGATGCGCTTTTCAGCGTTCCAGTACAGTCCAGTGCAGGTAAAATGCAGCATGTTCTCCTTTTTTTGTGGAACTGGAACGCACTGGAACAAACACTGCCATTTAGAACCATATAACCAACTTTCCATGCATTTTTGATGCATAAAAAACGCAATGCATTGCATGTGGTGTGAAATGGCCCTTAAGCAATTTGGCATATTTAAAGGCACTTCTCCTTGTTTTGTTTTTGGTGTTGTCCAAATTGGTGACATTGATATATGTCCCTTAGGGTGGGACCTGTAAAGCAAAGGATTCGCCCTGGGACTTTAAATGAAGTGGGTAACGTTTCCGCCAGTAAACATAAACAGTAGTAAATACAGTATAAGGTTTATTCAAGTAAAATTGTTTACATGCATAGATGACACCAACAGTTGCCAATTGAAAAGATACATAAACAAGGAGTATTGGTACATAAATGTAGTAACAGTCAGAGTACACGGGCATCATACTACCCGACTAGTTTCGCGAGATCCAGCTCGCTCTTCAGGGGTGGATGTGTGTAACAATGTACCTAAGATGAAAAAATATATATGTTTGACAATATGGCACAATATTGGCTATAAAAGCACAGGGTGGGAGGGGGTGTGTGGATCCTGGGCCCCCATTTTAAGGCCAATAACTAGAAGAAAAGCCAGCCAAGTGGGGACTAGCAAAATTAACAAGTCAGTTCCCATAGACTGCAATGGTATTTGTTGTATAACTTTTGCCCATGTTAGGCTCTTTCTTGTTCATACATCACGGGACACAGAGCAGCATAGTCATTACTATGTGGGTTATATAGAATTACCTTCAGGTGCTGGCACTGGCAACTTCCAAAACAGGAAGTACCCTCCCCTATATAAGCCCCTCCCATCCGGGAGTACCTCAGTTTTTTGCCAGTGTCTAAGGTGTTGGCCAAGGTTAACATGTATTCATCTGGGCTTGTGTACAGGTTCTCTGGGCCTTAGCAAGCTATTCCGGATCCGACCAAAAAAGCTTCATAGCTAAACGGTCGGTACCCGGGCCTTGCAGAGAAGAGCA
This sequence comes from Rana muscosa, assembly GCA_029206835.1. Taxonomy (NCBI): domain Eukaryota; kingdom Metazoa; phylum Chordata; class Amphibia; order Anura; family Ranidae; genus Rana; species Rana muscosa. Next base: position 34,784,628 of record CM055116.1, on the reverse strand, counting down.
GGGTTTTGCCTGTAATGCCTCTCTTAGGAGGGCTGGACCCTGGGATCCAGAGCTCTGGTCATACCCAAAACCAAGAGGCTATCTGTGCAGGGTGCTATACAGGTCCAGGGGAGTGGAATCCTTGGGAACCCGGTCCCTGAAGGTCTAGTACAATGCCTGCCGTGAGAGGTGAAGTTTGGGCTTCTGTGGACCAAACAAAGTCCTGCGGCGGGGAAAAGGTAAGTGGGGGCCCCTCAGGAACTTGGTTCTATTGAGGGGACCCCCAAGCCTAATATGTCTTTCTGCCTGTTACCTAAAGGGTATTCCCGCTAATAGCTGTATATGCCTAAGAAATCCTAGAAATGTTTTTTCATAAGGGAAGTTTTAAAAAAACTGTAAACCTGGAAATGTTTTTTCATAAAGGAGGTTTTAAAAAAAAAAAAAAAAAAAAGACAAAGGTGCGGTACCTGTGTTTGTCCACTAGAGGCCGCTGTGGAACGTCTTTTTTCTTGGGACTATTCCTTCCATGGTGAAAGTCCAGGCAGATGAGTGAGCTCTCTATCAGGGAAGCTGCATTCCTCTGTCATGCTGCCAAGTAGTTTCCTTCCATCCCCGAGTCCTGGTGAAACAGGGACCCTGGCTCCTCTCCCTACATGGCGCCAAGAGCGCACACGTGCACGCGCGCGCGCGCACACATGCTTTCCTTTTATAAGGTTTAGCTTCAAAAAAGGGGGCGGAGCCTGGCGGATGACGCGCTCTGTGCGCCCAGCGCTTCTGCGCATGTGCGGGCGTCCCAGCAAGATAAAAGGACTCAGTCCACGCTGCTTGCTATGGACACAGAGCATGAAAAGGAGCTGGTAGCATGGTATAGGGGCTTACAGCGGGCGGTTGATACAGGCATCCCCAGAAAGACGCATTAGTAGACACCCACTGATGTACATAGCAGCAAATTGCATTAGACTATTTCAGTAAGGGGTGTATTGCGGCTGGAATACCTCAGCTTTGAACTAAGGAATATGCCGCCTAAAAAACTCCGAGATATACCTCTCAGGAAGTGTAGGGGGTCTCCATCGGGCTCTGAGGATCTGGAGCAGTCATCTGCACCCTCCTCCCTTGAGAAATCAGAGGTTAATACCCATAAGGAACCCCCGGGAGTGCCAGGTACTGCGGCTGTCCTCAGTCCACCTGCTCCTGCATATATAACAGAGGAGGTTTTTTCCTCAACTCTGGAGGGATTGGAGCAGAGATTGGCTGCATTGATCGCTTCTTCTCTACAGGAAAGAAAGCGCGCCAGATCTCCATCACCTCCATTAGAGTGCCTGTTGGCAGAGCAACAGTCCCAGGAAGGGACCGACCTACCTGAAGGGGATCAGGAGGAGGTTAGCTCTGTTTTTGAGGAATCGACAGTAGATGAACCATTTTCAGCATCACAGACTGAAAGATTGTGGGTCCAGACCCTAACTGACATGGTTCGATCTGCATTTAAAATGCCTCTTGTTGAACCATCAACTACTGCTGTCTCCTCATTGGGGTCGCTAAAAGCTCCCCAGGTTAATTGCTCCTTTCCAATACATCCATTATTGGAAGGACTTATATACCAGGACTGGGAACATCCTGATAAACTATTTGTTCCGCCTAAAAGGTTTCCGGTGATCTATCCCATGGAGGAAAAGTTCACCCAGAGATGGAATGTTCCTACGGTGGATGCAGCCATCTCTTCTGTGAACAAATCACTGACATGTCCAGTAGATAATGTTCAAATGTTCAAAGATCCAGTGGATAAAAAATTGGAATCTTTATTAAAATCTGCTTTTTCCACAGCAGGGGCTGTTACACAGCCAGCAGTGGCAGCTATTGGGGTCTGCCAAGCTTTAAAGGATCAAATGAAAATGGTCCTGAGGGATTTGCCAGACCAGCAGGCCCAGGCTCTGGCTGATCTGCCTAGAGCATTATGCTTTGCGGTTGACGCCATCAAGGATTCTATCCATCAGGCCTCCCGCCTCACGCTGTCTTTGGTACATATGCGTAGGCTTCTGTGGCTCAAAAACTGGTCTGCTGAAGCTCCCTGTAAGAAGCTCTTAGTTAGCTTCCCATTTCATGGGGAACGCCTTTTTGGCGAAGACCTGGATAAGTATATCCAGAAGATTTCCAGTGGTAAAAGTACTCTCTTACCGAGTAAAAAGAGGTCTAGGGGTCCATCTTTTAAGAGGACTACCTCTCCTATCCCTGCGACGTCTGCTACTAAGCAGTTCCGACGGCCTCCTCGGTCAAACTCAGGAGGTAAAAATCAGGGACAGCCACAGGGTAATAAAAAGCCCTGGATCCGAAGAGGTACTAAACCAGCCTCCAAGTCAAGCCTATGAAGGGCTGCCCCCACTCAAACGGGTGGGGGGAAGACTTCAGTTGTTCGCAGAGACCTGGCGGGAGACGATCAAAGACAGATGGGTGCTCTCCGCAGTAACTCTGGGATACAAGTTGGAGTTAAAAGAGTCTCCTCCGTCCCATTTTATGTGGTCAGGCATGCCAAGAGACCCTCTGAAAAGAGGGTCTCTCCTATTGGCGTTAGAACAACTATTGCTCCAAGGAGTAATTATGGAGGTTCCTATGGAAGAGTGGGGGTTGGGTTTCTACTCAAACCTTTTCACAGTCCCGAAGCCAAACGGGGACATAAGACCCATATTGGACCTAAAGAGTCTAAACAAATTTCTAAACGTCCGGTCTTTCCGGATGGAGTCGATCCGATCGGTCACCGCTGCCCTACAAGGGGAGGAATGGTTAGCCTCGATCGACATCAAAGATGCTTACTTGCATGTTCCCATCTTTCCAGGTCATCAAAAATTCCTACGCTTTGCAGTAGAAGGGCGCCATTTTCAGTTCAGAGCCTTACCATTCGGTCTGGCCACAGCACCACGAGTGTTCACAAAAATTCTGTTGGCCCCACTGTTGGCCGATCTAAGAACACGGGGTGTAACGATAATGGCATACCTAGACGACCTGTTGTTGATGGACCACTCAGTTGCCAAGCTAGAAGTGGTAATTGTCGATACAATCAAGTATCTAGAGTCTCACGGTTGGGTCATCAACCTGGACAAGTCAGCCCTACAGCCAGTTAAAAACCTGGTATATCTAGGGCTACGGCTGGATTCAGACCAGAGGAAGATTTTCTTACCTCTAGACAAGGTATCCTCTTTGAGGGCCTTGGTCCGTCTGCTTTGTGCAAAAAGACAGCCGTCCATACGCCTGTGCATGAGGCTGCTAGGAAAGATGGTAGCATCATTCGAAGCTGTGCCATACGCCCAATTCCACTCAAGGAATTTACAAAGGGCCATATTGTCAGCCTGGAACGGAAAAGTTCAGGCTCTAGACTTCCCGATGGCTTTGTCCCCTTCCGTTCGGAAGAGTCTCTGCTGGTGGTTGATCCCCCAGAATCTCCAGAAGGGAAAACCCTTCAGCCCGATATCTTGGAAGGTGGTCACTACAGATGCCAGCCTTATAGGCTGGGGGGCAGTACTGGAGCAATGGTCTCTCCAGGGCAGATGGTCAAATGTAGTAAAAACCTTGCCCATCAATCTCTTAGAGATACGAGCAGCCCGGTACGCCCTAGTAGCCTGGACATCCAGACTCCAAGGGTCCCCTGTCAGAATTCAATCAGACAATGCCACAGCAGTGGCATATATCAATCATCAGGGAGGCACCAGGAGTCGTGCAGCCCAGAGGGAAGTAAGTCACATCCTGGAATGGGCAGAAAAGCATGTCCCATGTATATCAGCTGTCTTCATTCCAGGGGTGGAGAATTGGAAGGCGGACTTTCTGAGTCGCCAACAGTTATGCCCAGGGGAATGGTCCCTTCATCCCGAGGTCTTCCGAGCAATATGTCAGCGGTGGGGAACACCGGATGTAGATCTGCTAGCATCCAGATTCAACGCAAAGGTGGACAGATTTGTCTCCCGGACAAGGGATCCCCTCGCTTGCGGCTCGGATGCTCTGGTGTTCCCTTGGGATCAGTTCAGACTGATATATGCATTCCCTCCGCTACAATTGTTGCCTCGACTCCTTCGCAGAGTCAGGTTGGAGAAGAAGCCGGTGATCCTGGTGGCTCCAGCGTGGCCCCGAAGGGCCTGGTACGCGGAGATCATCAAAATGTCTGTGGGGAGTCCTTGGACCCTTCCACGTCGTCCGGACCTGCTTTCGCAAGGACCGATATACCACCCTTCCTTACTAACTCTAAGTTTAACGGCCTGGCTATTGAATCCCACATCCTAAAGAAGAGAGGTCTCTCTAACTCTGTGGTATCAACTATAATCAATGCCAGGAAGCCTGTATCCAGGCAGATCTACTATAGAGTTTGGAAGGCGTACATCACTTGGTGCGAGGCCAGAAAATGGCATCCACGTAAGTACGTTATAGGCAGAATTCTGGACTTCCTGCAGTGGGCTGTAGACAGGAAGTTTGCCTTAAGTACTATCAAGGGCCAGGTTTCGGCCTTGTCAATACTATTTCAAAGGCCCCTGGCTATGCATTCACTTGTCAAATCCTTTATGCAAGGTGTGACTCGTATTATTCCACCGATTAAGGCTCCCATATGCCCATGGGATCTAAATTTGGTTCTGTCGGTTCTGCAGAAGCAGCCATTTGAACCTTTGCGGCACATTTCCTTGGTTCTACTCACCAGGAAATTGATATTTTTAGTAGCCATATGCTCGGCTAGAAGAGTGTCGGAATTAGCCGCCATGTCCTGTAAAGAGCCATATCTGGTTATCCATAAGGACAGAGTAGTATTACGTCCTCACCCAGCCTTTCTTCCTAAGGTGGTATCGAGGTTTCACTTGAACCAGGATGTGGTTCTTCCTTCTTTTTTCCCCAAACCAAGCTCGGTAGAGGAAAAGTTATTGCATTCTTTGGATGTAGTAAGAGCAGTTAAAGCTTATCTAAAAGCCACTGCTCAGATTCGTAGAACGGATTCTTTGTTTGTTCTGCCGGAAGGCCCCAGAAAGGGTCAGGCAGCATCAAAATCTACTTTAGCCAAGTGGATTCGACAGGTCATAATACAAGCCTATGGCTTGAGAAGTAGACCGCCTCCGTTCAAAGTTAGGGCGCACTCCACGAGAGCAGTTGGAACTTCATGGGCAGTGCATCACCAGGCCTCCCTGGCGCAAATTTGTAAGGCCGCAACATGGTCTTCAGTACACACGTTTACTAGGTTCTACCAGGTGGACGTTAGAAGTCAGGAGGATGTCGCCTTTGGGCGCAGTGTGTTGCAGGCCGCAAAAGATCCTCATGCCTGATGGCGCCCAGCTTATGTATGGTGTATCCCCCCCCTCATGTGGCATTGCTTTGGGACGTCCCACATAGTAATGACTATGCTGCTCTGTGTCCCGTGATGTATGAACAAGAAAGTAGGATTTTTAAAACAGCTTACCTGTAAAATCCTTTTCTTGGAGTACATCACGGGACACAGAGCTCCCACCCCTCTTTTGGGGACACGTATTGCTTTGCTACAAAACTGAGGTACTCCCGGATGGGAGGGGCTTATATAGGGGAGGGTACTTCCTGTTTTGGAAGTTGCCAGTGCCAGCACCTGAAGGTAATTCTATATAACCCACATAGTAATGACTATGCTGCTCTGTGTCCCGTGATGTACTCCAAGAAAAGGATTTTACAGGTAAGCTGTTTTAAAAATCCTACTTTGTTTGCCCTCCGGACCGACGGGTGCTTGTCCCGTCTCTAATTTTGTAGCATGCTGGATGATGTGCTTAATTTTGGACGGGGGGGGGGGCTTATTTTCTGCTAGCTGCATTTGTGTTGGTCTCAGCATGGTCAGGAACTTAGGTTTTTTTTTTTTGTGCTTTTTGTGTGTGAACAGCACCTGGATATTTCTGGGCATGCTCAGAGAAAGTGTGTTTTTTGGGTTAGTAATTGAAGGACATCCTTAACAGGTGTACCCACTTTGAAGTTCAGTCTCTACATTGGGTGAACTTGCATTTTGGGTGTTTCATGGACTGTGCATGTGTTTTAAATTGCCTCATTAGCACACAAACCTATGTTATATAAAGCTTGCAGATAGCATTCTCTCCCTCACAATGAAAAGAGGCAAGATTGTGTGTGAATGTGGCCGGCAAAATGTACATTTTGGTGTCATTATCAAGTTTGTAACACATGCATTTTATTTGTTATGTCTTTGCAAAACAGATGTTTGTTTTACTTTTGTTGATTGTTTTTTTTTGTGTGGGGGATATGTTCCCCTGAAATATTTTTGATGTTGTTAATGTGTGTCGTATTTTCACTTTGATTTAATTGTCTGTGCTGCATTATTTTGCTAAATCTTTCTCAAGATGTGACTAATGTTTCAAATCTACCTTCATGTCTTTTTTATTTATTTATTTTTTTGCTTCCCTTTGTTTTTTTCCAAGTCCTGTTTTGTTGACCAATAAAATTTGATGCAAAGTTTGATGTTTGTTTTTTGTTTTCTATGCAACAAATGTGACAGCTGTAGCTTAACTATGCTTATTGGCATGTCAAAACAAAACATGTGTGATTTGTCTACCATGGTGCCTTCATGGTAGCATATGCATGTATTGTGTGCTGCCATGCATAGTCACCAGGAAATAAAAAATACAGAGCGGCAAGTATTCAATTTTCCTTTTTACTGCAGTGGTTCTCAGCCTCAGTCCTCAAGTACCCCCAACAGGACATGTTTTGTGAATTTATCTTGTCAAGAATTGCTGTCCAAAATACCAAACCATTGACTGTGGTTTAAAGCACATGTGCAAGATGAAGGAAAACCTGAAAACATGGCCTGTTAGGGGTACTTGAGAAGCACTGATTTAGAGCACTGCCCTTAAAAATAGCTCAAGGCAATACGATTCTAATTGTGGGCATTTTGAGGGAAACAAAGTAAGTATTAGAACCCCTGCTTGTTTTTTTTTTTTAGGTTGGGCTTTGTGTCCCTTTTAGTAAAATTCGCTTCACTTCCTGTCACAGAGCTAAACAGGAAGTGAAGGTAAAACCCTACCAATGTCTTTTCCTGGGGACACACAGATCAATCTAACTAGTGTCCCCATTAAGCAAATTGCACTTTGTTGTATACACCCCAAATCATTAGGTAGTTTGGGGTTTAGTAAAGGCAAATCCACTCTGCAGTAAAAGTGTAGTTGCTGAAATTCTGAGCGGAAGCACTGGTGATTGTAATGTCCAATCATGTAAAAGCAAAGATGGTGTTTTTTTCCTTGCATGTCCCCCTCGGATATCCAGCAAGTGCACTTGTAGTGCAAAGTAGATTTGCCTTTAGAAAATAAACCCCAAAGTCCAAAATACTTAATAATTTGGGGTGTACCCAGCAAAATGCTGGAGTGCAATGTACATAATGGGGAAAGTATTTAGATTGACCTGTGTGTCCCCAAGGAAAGACATTGGTAGGGATTTACCCTCACTTCCTGTGTGGCTATGTGACAGGAAGTGAATCATTGGGAAGGATAAAGTGGCCAAATTTGGGAGTTGTCTTCACCCTATCAGGGGTGCAGACATCCCCAAAAACTGTCTAGACTTCTAATCCCTCTGCACTCTATCCCCAAGCAAAAATAAGAAAGGATTTCATTTAGTTTAACTTTGCAAAGACACATTCCTAAGTTGAATTGTGATGCATGTCAATGGCCCATTTAGACCCTCTTTAACATCCTCCCCTTCGCGCGCGCTGTAGTCACCGAGTCACTGAGACTCGGGTGATAGCAGATCCGAGTAAGGGGCCGATCCCTGCCCCTTACCACGTGATCAGCTGTCAGCCAATGACAGCTGATCACGTGATGTAAACAAAAGCTCGGTAATGGTTTTTGTTTTCTCCTTGTGCTGACAGCGTGAGCATAAAAAAAGGCAATCACCGGCTTATGTGCAAGGGACATCGGGCCTAAAGAGGAAGAGGCAATTCTGCGTCATCTGTGACAATCAGTAGCCCCTGCCAGTGCCACCTATCAATGCCCACCACTGGTGCCAATCAGTGCCACCTAGCAGTGCCACTTCTCAATGCCCACCAGTGCCAACTAGCAATGCCACCTCTCAGTGCCCACCCATGCCACCTTATTGGTACCCATCAGTGCAGCCTCATCAGTGTACATCAATGAAGGAGAAAATTGTTCAAACTAAACATTAACCACTTCCCTACCGCCCACCGTCAAATGACGTCCTTGACTTTGTGCGGTGACATCTGAATGATGCCTGCAGTTGCAGGCATCATTCAGATATGAATAAGTGGAAATCAAAAAATGCACCCTATTGATATCCCCACTGCGCTTCAGAATAAAACATAAAAAAAAATATCCAATGATGAATATGTTAGGTAATTCTGTACACTTAGGCCTCATGCCCACGGGCGTTTTTTCAGCCGCGTTTTTAAGCGTTTTTTACAGCTTAAAAACGCCTGTCCATGTTAGTCTATAGCTTCATGTCCACCTAGGCGTTTTTGAGCTGTAAAGAGCATAGGCGTTTGTGAGCTGTAAAAAAAACCCAGGGCCAGTGCGTTCCTCAGCGTCAGAATTAGGCAGAAAAAAACGCGAGCGTCAAAAAAACGCGCAAAAACGCGCACTAACGCGCACGAACGCGCAAAAAACGCGCACTAACGCGCGGTCGCGTTTTTAGCTCCGACGTTTTTTTTTTTTTTTTTTTTTTAAAAAAAAAAAATATTTACAATAACATGGACAGGCGTTTTTAAGCTGCAAAAAACGCAGCTGTAAAAACGCCAGTGGGCATGAGGCCTTAGGCACACTGGTACCAACATATACATCCAAATGTAAAGTGTATCTATGCTGCTGCCACCTTAAATAGTCAAACTGTGTACAATATAATAATAATGATGAATAAAAACATATTATTATAAGTGGCGCAAAAACATGTAACTAAATACATAAACTACTCCAGTAAATGTGAATCACATTATAACTGAAATAGATGAATTAATCCAGTCACTATAAATCAACAATAACCCGTGCATAAAGTGACAATAGTGTTTAAAGTTCATAAATTAATAATTAGTGTCTTCAATCTTCATTTCTTCCACCACACCCAAGTGTTCAGTGAGACCTCTCCCTTCAGATAAAACACTCACCACAAAAATATGCCTCACACTCGCGTGTTTGGCGTGCAGGCAAAGCAACACTCTTTTCAATGGAAAACCAGATGATGCACTTCATAGAGTGTCCTCCAGGTGGCTCCGTATATGTGTAACAAAAAATAAGGTGCACAATAGTGTGATATCGTAAAACCAGTTTAATAAATAAAAGAAACCTTCAAAAGTTACACTCACAAGAAAATTATGAAAGCAAGCCGTAATGCACACCAAAAACATCCAGAATACCACAGCCAGTGAAGGATGGTCACGGCGGACCCAAGATCAGCAGTGATCAATTCTAATATGAACGCTCTCACCGCTCGTATCTCATATGCGATCCCTCGCTTCCTACTGTGGTTGGATGCGTAACACGTCACACGTCACTCCTTAACGATAGTTCAAGCACTCAAACGATTGCAGTGTAGCCACGCCCCGACATGTTTCGTCACGATGGACTTAATCATGGGATTGGCTACACTCCGTAATGGACTCCCCTTTATACCCACATCTGTAATTGGTCGGAGTTGGTTCAAAGTTATTGCGCATACGCGCCACGTCATAGACGGGCGGAAATGCTGACCAGGGGATCCTGCACTCAAGGGCGGAAGTGTCGTGGTTTAATTCTTACGCTGATCGAGTGTCCCCGTAGCCATCATTCATATGCACATATATTAGGAGGCTGAGTTCCCACTATCTGCCCTATACTTAATAAGCGCATTGCAGCATAACTAAAGAAACTAATTTCACAACTAAATACATATTATAAACACTATAATGTCAGCTTATAACCAAAGCTATTTAAACGTACATTATTTGATAAAATCATCTAATAATTGCTGCCTCTAGTACATTACCACATTATACCAATGTTAATCGCAATAATTTTAGATAAAACCATTAACCAATTCTTGGTGCACATGTCAAAATAATATCCATCCTTACTATCATAACTGGTTGATAGCTATGTAAATACATTATATGGATTATATAGGACAATATAATGTGGAGTTATATTAATAAAAATAAAAATAAGAAATATATATTAATAAATAAAATTAAATAGCAATTAAATAGCAATACACTATTTATTGTTTAAACTATAATTAAAATATTTTAAAATAAATTTTTATATATATTTTATGAAGAAGAACTGAACCTAAATGCCTAACTCTCCTCATTCACCCTGGTTCTCATGTACTTGAACATACCCCCAAACACTCTTAAAAATCATTTATGAAGCAGTTCAAATCCACCTCCACATTTAATCCCCGGGGAGAGAGGCACTTTAAAAGAAAAATCCACTTGGTTTCACGTTGTGAGAGATCCCTGACCCTATTAGATCCCCTCCAAGTTGGATAGACACAATCAATGCCACAAAACTGGGCTAAAGAAGGGTCCTGATTATGCTTCTCTTTGAAGTGTACTGACAAGCTATGGTATTTAAATCCATTTTTAATATTGGTTAAATGCTCAGAGATACGAACTCTTAATAATCTCTTTGTTCTTCCCACATATATTAACCCGCATGGACACCATAACAGCTACACAACATGTGAGGAATTACATGTGATGAATTCCTCAATATCAAAGACTTTTTGATCAGTGCTCATAATTTGTTTCTTCCCCCTATTGTGTACTTTTACAGTCCTACAACAGATACATCTCCTGCACGGGAAGAAACCTTTGAGGTCAATCTTTAAAGTTTGCTGACCTGGGGGGTCCAAAATCTTCTTAACAACTCGATCCCCAAAATTCGGGGCCCTTCTATATATAAACTTTGGTTGTGAGGGGAGGACTTGTCCCAAATGCCTATCTCTACTAAGGATGTACCAATGTTTCCTAAAAATGGATTCAATGTCTTTATATTGCACATGAAACCCTGTTAGGAAAGCCCATTGGTAATGATTAGTCTCATTCTGATTTTCCTTCTTTTTGAAGCATAAATTTCTAGGGAGTGTCACCACTTGTTGTATAGTATCTTCCAACACCTCATCCGAATAACCTTTCTGTGTAAATTTCTCCTTCAGTATGTTTGCTTGTATCCTGAAGTCACTTTCTTCCGTGCAATTACGACGTACTCTTAAGAATTGTCCTCTTGGAATATTTTTAATCCAAGCAGGGTGGTGCCCACTACAGATCGATAAATAACTGTTCCGATCAGTGGGTTTGAAGAAGACTTTGGTCTTCAAACTATCACCCATATTCTCAATAGTTACGTCTAAGAAATTTACAGATTTCTTGCTCATAGTGTATTCCAATTTAATGTTATTATTATTGTTGTTCAGAGCATCCAGGTATTCTTTAAGGGGTTCCTCCGGTCCTTCCCAAATCATCAACAGGTCATCTATGAACCGTCGGTAAAAGATCACCTGTGGCTTCTGGTTCCTAAAAATAAATTTATCCTCCCATTCTGACATAAACAGGTTGGCTAGTCTGGGAGCAAACTTAGCTCCCATAGCCACGCCAACCTGTTGGGAAAAGAAAAAACCATTAAACCAAAAATAATTATGTGTCATACAAAAATCCAAGACATGTCCCAAAAATCTTTTTTGTATATGTGAGATGTCTTCTCTCCTGCTTAATGCCCAATTCAGTGCCAGAGCCGCGTCCTCATGTTGAATAATAGTATATAGCGACGCAACATCCGCTGTTATTAGAAAAATTTCAGAGTTAGGTTTGATGTTCACCTTCTCCAAGGATAATAACAAGTCAGCTGTGTCTTTTAAATATGCTTTAGTTATTCGTACGCTTGGTTGGAGGAACTTATCGAGGTATTCCCCTAGTCTGGCAGTGACTGATCCAATCCCATTAACTATGGGTCGAGCCGGAGGTGTAACTGCGTTTTAATGGATTTTCGGTAGTGTGTAAATCACTGGAATCCTACAAACTGAAGGAGTTAAATATCTTTTCTCTTTTTGATTGATGGCATCTATTTGATAGCCCCATTCCACCAATGCTTCTAGTTGGCAATTGTAGGATTCAGTTGGATCAGACACCAATCTTCTATAAGTTGTATGGTCTCCCAAAAGTTCTGATAATTGATCCTGGTAAAATGTTCTATCCATTACTACTACTCCTCCTCCCTTATCCGCGGGACGGATAATGATGTCCTTATTTTTCTCCAAAGATTTAATGCCCTCCCTTATATAATGAGGATTTATATGTTTCTTCTGAGGCAAATCCTCAATATCCTTGAGAACCATCTGTTTGAATACTTCAACAAAATGATTGCTCAAGATTTGCGGGTTAAATATGGATCTATTTTTTAGACCACTATCTATCCGGATGGGAGCTAGTGAACTTCTCATACTAGACTCAGCAGGGTGGCTCAAAAAATATTTTTTCATATTTATGGTCCTTATGAATTTATGCGTATCAATGTAGATGTCAAATTTATTCATCATCCTCCTTGGTGCGCATTTTAAACCTGTGTTCAGTATATTCAATTCTTTAGGGCCTAGAGTTGCTTTACTGAGATTATAAATACCTGTGACTAGTTGTTCCTCATTCTTTTTTTGGGATTGTTTGCGTCTACCAGCCCTACATCCCCTTCTTCTCTTTGAAGCGGTATTGAATCCCTGTGTGGGAGGTTTTGAGGCCCCCCTCTGCCCCCTCCTCCTCTGTTGTTGGCATGATGGAGATTCCTCTTCGGTGTTCCTCCCCTCCCTCCCCTCCCCTGATACCCTAAAAAAGGTGGTTGATAATAACCCCCTTGATTTTCTTCTACTAAAGGTTGAAACCTATTAAAGGTAGGTATATACCCCGAACCTTGTTGGTATTCCGGAGGTGGGTATTGTTGCCATTGTTGGAATTCCTGTTGGGGGTAGTAATTATGGGGGACACTTCTCCCATATTGTTGTGATGGTCGTGGTGATTGGTAGTTTGGATTTCCTTGGTAACTACCTCTCTCTTGGTATTGAGGACCTGGAGATCCATACTGAGTTCCATATTGACCTCCTTTAGGTGCCTGTGTACCATTAACGCGAGGTTGATTTGATGTTTTCTGGTCACCTCTGTTAGTTGTCCCTTTATTCCCATTAGATTTAGGTGGATCCTTCTTGGGAACAGGGGCGATGTCTCTTACTGACACATTTTCACCAGTAGTCTCATCACTGGATATGTTCACACTTTGCCAGGCATAAATGTTGTTAGTTTTAAAATCATTAGAATCTCTGTTGAATTTTTTTACCTTTCTTTTTTGGGTGTCTCGATCAATCTTTTCCAGCTTCTTCTTCATATTAACATTAAAATCTTTCATTGTAGTGGAATCTTTGATAGGTTCCAACTTCTCCTGTATTGTCCTATTTTTTTCATTGAGTATATTTAATTTAATTTGTTTCCGTTTTAGTACTAGGTGCTGCAATTCCCTCCCTACTCTATTAAAGAAACCAAGCCATTCATCCATGTACTTGGTGTCATCAAGTCCATCTTGAGGAGGAACCTCCCACCTCAAGCTTCTAAAAATCAACTCCTCTTTGTTATAGTGTTCAAAAGTGAACACATCCCACCACGCCTTCACCTGTTTTTCAAGCAGGGTATCTAGCGTTTTAAATGCCCCTGAAAAATCCTCTACACACTCAATCATCTCTTGATTGGAGGAGAAGACACATTCAGCAATCATTTGTCTACTCGACAGATAATTAATAGCTTCCATAGCTGCAAGTGGTAACAGTGTAATAAATGTGAATAAGTGGAAATCAAAAAATGCGCCCTATTGATATCCCCACTGCGCTTCAGAATAAAACATAAAAAAAAATATCCAATGATGAATATGTTAGGTAATTCTGTACACTTAGGCACACTGGTACCAACATATACATCCAAATGTAAAGTGTATCTATGCTGCTGCCACCTTAAATAGTCAAACTGTGTACAATATAATAATAATGATGAATAAAAACATATTATTATAAGTGGCGCAAAAACATGTAACTAAATACATAAACTACTCCAGTAAATGTGAATCACATTATAACTGAAATAGATGAATTAATCCAGTCACTATAAATCAACAAGAACCCGTGCATAAAGTGACAATAGTGTTTAAAGTTCATAAATTAATAATTAGTGTCTTCAATCTTCATTTCTTCCACCACACCCAAGTGTTCAGTGAGACCTCTCCCTTCAGATAAAACACTCACCACAAAAATATGCCTCACACTCGCGTGTTTGGCGTGCAGGCAAAGCAACACTCTTTTCAATGGAAAACCAGATGATGCACTTCATAGAGTGTCCTCCAGGTGGCTCCGTATATGTGTAACAAAAAATAAGGTGCACAATAGTGTGATATCGTAAAACCAGTTTAATAAATAAAAGAAACCTTCAAAAGTTACACTCACAAGAAAATTATGAAAGCAAGCCGTAATGCACACCAAAAACATCCAGAATACCACAGCCAGTGAAGGATGGTCACTGCTGATCTTGGGTCCGCCGTGACCATCCTTCACTGGCTGTGGTATTCTGGATGTTTTTGGTGTGCATTACGGCTTGCTTTCATAATTTTCTTGTGAGTGTAACTTTTGAAGGTTTCTTTTATTTATTAAACTGGTTTTACGATATCACACTATTGTGCACCTTATTTTTTGTTACACATATACGGAGCCACCTGGAGGACACTCTATGAAGTGCATCATCTGGTTTTCCATTGAAAAGAGTGTTGCTTTGCCTGCACGCCAAACACGCGAGTGTGAGGCATATTTTTGTGGTGAGTGTTTTATCTGAAGGGAGAGGTCTCACTGAACACTTGGGTGTGGTGGAAGAAATGAAGATTGAAGACACTAATTATTAATTTATGAACTTTAAACACTATTGTCACTTTATGCACGGGTTATTGTTGATTTATAGTGACTGGATTAATTCATCTATTTCAGTTATAATGTGATTCACATTTACTGGAGTAGTTTATGTATTTAGTTACATGTTTTTGCGCCACTTATAATAATATGTTTTTATTCATCATTATTATTATATTGTACACAGTTTGACTATTTAAGGTGGCAGCAGCATAGATACACTTTACATTTGGATGTATATGTTGGTACCAGTGTGCCTAAGTGTACAGAATTACCTAACATATTCATCATTGGATATTTTTTTTTATGTTTTATTCTGAAGCGCAGTGGGGATATCAATAGGGCGCATTTTTTGATTTCCACTTATTCACATTTATTACACTGTTACCACTTGCAGCTATGGAAGCTATTAATTATCTGTCGAGTAGACAAATGATTGCTGAATGTGTCTTCTCCTCCAATCAAGAGATGATTGAGTGTGTAGAGGATTTTTCAGGGGCATTTAAAATGCTAGATACCCTGCTTGAAAAACAGGTGAAGGCGTGGTGGGATGTGTTCACTTTTGAACACTATAACAAAGAGGAGTTGATTTTTAGAAGCTTGAGGTGGGAGGTTCCTCCTCAAGATGGACTTGATGACACCAAGTACATGGATGAATGGCTTGGTTTCTTTAATAGAGTAGGGAGGGAATTGCAGCACCTAGTACTAAAACGGAAACAAATTAAATTAAATATACTCAATGAAAAAATTAGGACAATACAGGAGAAGTTGGAACCTATCAAAGATTCCACTACAATGAAAGATTTTAATGTTAATATGAAGAAGAAGCTGGAAAAGATTGATCGAGACACCCAAAAAAGAAAGGTAAAAAAATTCAACAGAGATTCTAATGATTTTAAAACTAACAACATTTATGCCTGGCAAAGTGTGAACATATCCAGTGATGAGACTACTGGTGAAAATGTGTCAGTAAGAGACATTGCCCCTGTTCCCAAGAAGGATCCACCTAAATCTAATGGGAATAAAGGGACAACTAACAGAGGTGACCAGAAAACATCAAATCAACCTCGCGTTAATGGTACACAGGCACCTAAAGGAGGTCAATATGGAACTCAGTATGGATCTCCAGGTCCTCAATACCAAGAGAGAGGTAGTTACCAAGGAAATCCAAACTACCAATCACCACGACCATCACAACAATATGGGAGAAGTGTCCCCCATAATTACTACCCCCAACAGGAATTCCAACAATGGCAACAATACCCACCTCCGGAATACCAACAAGGTTCGGGGTATATACCTACCTTTAATAGGTTTCAACCTTTAGTAGAAGAAAATCAAGGGGGTTATTATCAACCACCTTTTTTAGGGTATCAGGGGAGGGGAGGGAGGGGAGGAACACCGAAGAGGAATCTCCATCATGCCAACAACAGAGGAGGAGGGGGCAGAGGGGGGCCTCAAAACCTCCCACACAGGGATTCAATACCGCTTCAAAGAGAAGAAGGGGATGTAGGGCTGGTAGACGCAAACAATCCCAAAAAAAGAATGAGGAACAACTAGTCACAGGTATTTATAATCTCAGTAAAGCAACTCTAGGCCCTAAAGAATTGAATATACTGAACACAGGTTTAAAATGCGCACCAAGGAGGATGATGAATAAATTCAACATCTACATTGATACGCATAAATTCATAAGGACCATAAATATGAAAAAAAAAAATTTGAGCCACCCTGCTGAGTCTAGTATGAGAAGTTCACTAGCTCCCATCCGGATAGATAGTGGTCTAAAAAATAGATCCATATTTAACCCGCAAATCTCGAGCAATCATTTTGTTGAAGTATTCAAACAGATGGTTCTCAAGGATATTGAGGATTTGCCTCAGAAGAAACATATAAATCCTCATTATATAAGGGAGGGCATTAAATCTTTGGAGAAAAATAAGGACATCATTATCCGTCCCGCGGCTTAAGGGAGGAGGAGTAGTAGTAATGGATAGAACATTTTACCAGAATCAATTATCAGAACTTTTGGGAGACCATACAACTTATAGAAGATTGGTGTCTGATCCAACTGAATCCTACAAATGCCAACTAGAAGCATTGGTGGAATGGGGCTATCAAATAGACGCCATCAATCAAAAAGAGAAAAGATATTTAACTCCTTCGGTTTGTAGGATTCCAGTGATTTACACACTACCGAAAATCCATAAAAACACAGTTACACCTCCGGCTCGACCCATAGTTAATGGGATTGGATCAGTCACTGCCAGACTAGGGGAATACCTCGATAAGTTCCTCCAACCAAGCGTACGAATAACTAAAGCATATTTAAAAGACACAGCTGACTTGTTATTATCCTTGGAGAAGGTGAACATCAAACCTAACTCTGAAATTTTTCTAATAACAGCGGATGTTGCGTCGCTATATACTATTATTCAACATGAGGACGCGGCTCTGGCACTGAATTGGGCATTAAGCAGGAGAGAAGACATCCCACATATACAAAAAAGATTTTTGGGACATGTCTTGGATTTTTGTATGACACACAATTATTTTTGGTTTAATGGTTTTTTCTTTTCCCAACAGGTTGGCGTGGCTATGGGAGCTAAGTTTGCTCCCAGCCTAGCCAACCTGTTTATGTCAGAATGGGAGGATAAATTTATTTTTAAGAACCAGAAGCCACAGGTGATCTTTACCCGACGGTTCATAGTTGACCTGTTGATGATTTGGGAAGGACCGGAGGAACCCCTTAAAGAATACCTGGATGCTCTGAACAACAATTATAATAACATTAAATTGGAATACACTATGAGCAAGAAATCTGTAAATTTCTTAGACGTAACTATTGAGAATATGGGTGATAGTTTGAAGACCAAAGTCTTCTTCAAACCCACTGATCGGAACAGTTATTTATCGATCTGTAGTGGGCACCACCCTGCTTGGATTAAAAATATTCCAAGAGGACAATTCTTAAGAGTACGTCGTAATTGCACGGAAGAAAGTGACTTCAGGATACAAGCAAACATACTGAAGGAGAAATTTACACAGAAAGGTTATTCGGATGAGGTGTTGGAAGATACTATACAACAAGTGGTGACACTCCCTAGAAATTTATGCTTCAAAAAGAAGGAAAATCAGAACGAGACTAATCATTACCAATGGGCTTTCCTAACAGGGTTTTATGTGCAATATAAAGACATTGAATCCATTTTTAGGAAACATTGGTACATCCTGAGTAGAGATAGGCATTTGGGACAAGTCCTCCCCTCACAACCAAAGTTTATATATAGAAGGGCCCCGAATTTTGGGGATCGAGTTGTTAAGAAGATTTTGGACCCCCCAGGTCAGCAAACTTTAAAGATTGACCTCAAAGGTTTCTTCCCGTGCAGGAGATGTATCTGTTGTAGGACTGTAAAAGTACACAATAGGGGGAAGAAACAAATTATGAGCACTGATCAAAAAGTCTTTGATATTGAGGAATTCATCACATGTAATCCCTCACATGTTGTGTACCTGTTATGGTGTCCATGCGGGTTAATATATGTGGGAAGAACAAAGAGAATTTTAAGAGTTCGTATCTCTGAGCATTTAACCAATATTAAAAATGGATTTAAATACCATAGCGTGTCAGTACACTTCAAAGAGAAGCATAATCAGGACCCTTCTTTAGCCCACTTTTGTGGCATTGATTGTGTCTATCCAACTTGAAGGGGATCTAATAGGGTCAGGGATCTCTCACAACGTGAAACCAAGTGGATTTTTCTTTTAAAGTGCCTCTCTCCCCGGGGATTAAATGTGGAGGTGGATTTGAACTGCTTCATAAATGATTTTTAAGAGTGTTTGGGGGTATGATATATTCAAGTACATGAGAACCAGGGTGAATGAGGAGAGTTAGGCATTTAGGTTCAGTTCTTCTTCATAAAATATATATAAAAATTAATTTTAAAATATTTTAATTATAGTTTAAACAATAAATAGTGTATTGCTATTTAATTGCTATTTAATTTTATTTATTAATATATATTTCTTATTTTTATTTTTATTAATATAACTCCACATTATATTGTCCTATATAATCCATATAATGTATTTACATAGCTATCAACCAGTTATGATAGTAAGGATGGATATTATTTTGACATGTGCACCAATAATTGGTTAATGGTTTTATCTAAAATTATTGCGATTAACATTGGTATAATGTGGTAATGTACTAGAGGCAGCAATTATTAGATGATTTTATCAAATAATGTACGTTTAAATAGCTTTGGTTATAAGCTGACATTATAGTGTTTATAATATGTATTTAGTTGTGAAATTAGTTTCTTTAGTTATGCTGCAATGCTCTTATTAAGTATAGGGCAAATAGTGGGAACTCAGCCTCCTAATATATGTGCATATGAATGATGGCTACGGGGACACTCGATCAGCGTAAGAATTAAACCACGACACTTCCGCCCTTGAGTGCAGGATCCCCTGGTCAGCATTTCCGCCCGTCTATGACGTTCCGCGTATGCGCAATAACTTTGAACCAACTCCGACCAATTACAGATGTGGGTATAAAGGGGAGTCCATTACGGAGTGTAGCCAATCCCATGATTAAGTCCATCGTGACGAAACATGTTGGGGCGTGGCTACACTGCGATCGTTTGAGTGCTTGAACTATCGTTAAGGAGTGACGTGTGACGTGTTACGCATCCAACCACAGTAGGAAGCGAGGGATCGCATATGAGAAGCGAGCGGTGAGAGCGTTCATATTAGAATTGATCACTGCTGATCTTGGGTCCGCCGTGACCATCCTTCACTGGCTGTGGTATTCTGGATGTTTTTGGTGTGCATTACGGCTTGCTTTCATAATTTTCTTGTGAGTGTAACTTTTGAAGGTTTCTTTTATTTATTAAACTGGTTTAACGATATCACACTATTGTGCACCTTATTTTTTGTTACACATATACGGAGCCACCTGGAGGACACTCTATGAAGTGCATCATCTGGTTTTCCATTGAAAAGAGTGTTGCTTTGCCTGCACGCCAAACACGCGAGTGTGAGGCATATTTTTGTGGTGAGTGTTTTATCTGAAGGGAGAGGTCTCACTGAACACTTGGGTGTGGTGGAAGAAATGAAGATTGAAGACACTAATTATTAATTTATGAACTTTAAACACTATTGTCACTTTATGCACGGGTTCTTGTTGATTTATAGTGACTGGATTAATTCATCTATTTCAGTTATAATGTGATTCACATTCAGAGCCCATTCACACAGGGGCGTCTTTGGATCCCACTCCAAATCGCCCCAGGTCGCCCCTAGTCGCCTCAGGTCGCGCTGGCTGAAGAAATCAATGTAAGTTAATGGAGCCGTCCTTATGCACACTACTGCAGTCGCTCCGACTTCAAAAAAGGTCCCTGTACTACTTCAATCCGACTCCTAGGCGACCTGTAACCATTAATTTCAATGGGAGTCGCCTCTCCCTCTCTTAATAGGAGCGACTCTCCAGGAAGATAACATACATTTCCCCTGCAAAACTCTCTCTCCCCCCTCCCTCCCACAGAGCTGATTCTTGTTTGATTGGCCACTGGAATGTCTCTTGTCCTGCAGGCAACTTGGAGTTGCCTTGTAAATAGCTCCAGGTCGCGCTGTGATTCATACTCAGGTCGTGTCTGAGTTGCCTCATAAAATCGCGCTGGAAGTCGTGTTGCCCCTGTGTGAATGGGCTCTTACTGGAGTAGTTTATGTATTTAGTTACATGTTTTTGCGCCACTTATAATAATATGTTTTTATTCATCATCATTATTATATTGTACACATCATTCAGATATCATTCTTTTCAGCCGGCGATTCTGTGCACGATAAAAATGATCATAGCGGCAGTTCCGCCGCTTGATCGTTCTTATAGGCGGCGGGAGGGGATAATCCCCCCCTCCCGCTGCCATCTGGTGCTTCTCCGGGCTCTCCCGTGCCATCAGGGGCCAGCGCCGGATGGGAAGCATGGAGATGACTGGTGACCAGATGGGCACCAGTCATCTCTATGACCGTCGGAGGCCCGGGCGCGACGTTATGACGTCACGCCAGGTTCCCGTATGTAAACAAAGCCGTGATCTCGGCTGTCAGCATGAGATCAGTGATTTTTTTTACAGATCTCATGCTTTCCAGCCTGAAGGAGAGATGTTGATGGGGACAAGGGCCTCATCCCCACGACCCTTGCCCGGTGGTTGTGGGGGTCTGCGGGAAGGGGGCTTATCGGAATCTGGAAGACCCCTTTAACAAAGGGGACCCCCAGATCCCTGCCCCCCACTCTTTGTGAATGAGTATGGGGTATATCGTACCCCTACCCATTCACCTGGTGGTAAAAAAATCAATAAAAAAAAACACAACACATGTTTTTAAAGTAATTTATTAGGCAGCTCCGGGGGTCTTCTTCCAACTTCGGGGGTCTTCTTCCGACTTCGGGGGTCTCTTCCGACTCTCCGGCCTCTTCTCCCGCTCTCCGGTGCCTTCTCCACGCTCTCCGGTTCTTCTCCCACTCTCCGGTGCCTTCTCCACGATCTCCGGTTCTTTCTGCCTTCTGCAGGTCGCCCCCCCTGCCCCAAAGCACCAAACCCCCCATGTTGAGGGCCATGCGGCCTGATACGGTTCAGGAGAGAGGGGGGCCGCTCGCCCCCCCTTTCCTGACCTGCCGGGCTCCGTGCTCAGATAAGGGTCTGGTATGGATTTTGGGGGGACCCCCACGCCAGTTTTTCGGCATAGGGGGGTTTCCCTCAAAATCCATACCAGACCTAAGGGCCTGGTATGCTCCTGGAGGGGAACCCATGCTGTTTTTTTATTTAAAATTTGGCCTGGAGTTCCCCTTCATCAATTCATACCAAACACAGGGGACAGCGAACGCGAGGCTTGCAGTACCTTGTCGCCGAGAACATTCTCGGGCAGGTACTTCAAGTCGCCTCCAGAACACGACTTGAGCGTCTGGTTCACGCTCAAGTCGTGTCTAAGTTGCCTCGCAAAGTCGCGCTGCCCCTGTGTCAACCGGCACACGAGTCGCCCCGCAAGTCAGATCGTCTTGATCCGACTTCCCGGGCGACCTCTATTCAAATCAATGGGCTCCCATAGGGAACCATTCATTTTGAATAGAGATGAGAGTGCCGCTGACATTTTTATTTACTATAGCAGTGCGCCGCCGGTTCATGCGCCCAATTAAGGATTTATCTGGTGCACCAATTAAGGTATGAACCGGTGCAGCACACTGTTGATAGTAAATCACCCCCACTGTGTGCATCTTCCAAATTTGGCATGTTCATTTATACAAAAATTTCAAAAAGTAGGCCAAAAAAACCTGAAATGGTGGCAATAAAAACATCTTTATTATCTCCCCAAAACATCAATCATGGTTTTAATTTGTTGGTCAAAACGATAGAGTTTGTGCGTTATAACGTCAATTTCTCGACTCATAACCATGAGATCCTGGATTATGATTTGTGCGTTCCCAAAGAAGAAAGGAGGAGATTGACCTTCCACAAGCAGCACATCACCTAAAATAACAAAAAAACGCATGTCTTATAAATATGCATGCATCTATTCCCTGAATCTGTGGTGTATGACACTGACCTGTTGTGGTGACAATCTCGCATACTTCCTCCACATCTCCTTTCTCCACCTCTTCTTCCTCCACCTCTCCTTCCTCCATCTATTCTTCCTCCACATCCTGAGGTTTGGCTTCTCTCTGTCCCCCTTCTTTCTGAGATTGGGGTTCCCTCTGTTCTTTCTGAGGTGTGGAGTTCCTGGCCTCCTCAGAGTGGTGTGCTCCAAGTCTCCGCTCCCCTTTGAGAACAAAACAAAAGGTATACTTTAGCACACAGATATTTGAGGGCAGAAATAGGAATATGAAACATTGCTTAGAAGTGGTACAATTGTCTGTTTTGGCAGAGTTACAAGCTGAAGACATGTATTAAAATGTATTTCTAAGCTGGAATACTGACCTTTTTTGTCCAAGTTACACACATGGAGACACGCCCAAAGTATTCACTATAGCACCTGTGTGAGACACCCTAAAAAGGTTGTTCTGGTGTCCCACACAGGTGCCCCAGAGTACAGCTGTGGAAACAGCTGCTGAGTGTCCTCTCCTTTACACTGAATCAAGTTTGCATTTCACATTCTAGTTAAAAACACATCATCTAGAAAACAATGTTTCTAAACGTTGTTTTAATACAAATAGGCATGACCAAATGTGGTTTACCTGTATCTGCGCAAAATATCAAATTTTGTGGAGGATTGATGTTTACTACGAACAATTATACTTTGGCCACTATTCTGAAATTTGCCATTTTCAAATATCAAACCAGTCAATCAAAGCACGTGGAGCAAAACATGCAAGTATAATAATTAAATTATTAATAACACAGGAGAAATACTTACTTTTTACTGGCATTCTTTTAAACTTCCTGTACTGCTCCGGCTCCCTCAGCTTCAGGTCAGACCACCTTTTTCTCAGCTGCTCCTTGGATCTCCGGACCCCAAATTTATGGTACAGAATCCTCACCACTTTGCCCATTATTTTGGCCTCCTGAGATTATGGGTGTTGTACGGCCCATGCTTCCCATCATAATCTCTCCTCCGCAAGATGTCCACCATCTCCGCCATCTCAGCAAAGGACACATTATTGGCCTTGTATCTTGTCCTGGATCGGGACATTTCCGGCTCCGGGCTTTCCTCGTCGGAAGTTAAAACAACCCGCACCTGCTGTGTCACCGCCATGTCGTCTCCCATTGTGCGTCGAACGAAAAGTGGCGGGGAATATCTGAGGAAGAACGTCAGGGGCGGGAACGTCAGGGGCGGACAACGTGGGCAGAGTTTCATGCATGCGCAGGGAATATAATGAGAACACGCATTTGTCGTAACGACGTTGTGTGCGCGGAGTAAGGAAGACTGGAAGTTCCGAACGTCACTGACAAAGGTAAAAATTAAAGTTGGGGCATCAGTGGCCTATACTGATTCATGATTTTAAAAGGCTAGATTGGGATAATATTAGGACAGTTTAGGCTGACCTAGTGTTTTTATCTTGTGTTTTATCTTGCAGAAAATATGCAGAGTTTCAAGGATCCTGTCATATTCCGAGAATTCATAGACAAATATAGAGAGCTCACCAATTTATGGGAGATTAAAAACCCTTTATACCATAACCGTGCGGTACGGAGGGCAACAATTGAAAAATTTGCGGAATATATGAAGACCTGGATCCCAGGGGCAGACTATACCATGATGAACAATAAAATCAATAATATGAGGAATAGCTACAAAAAACAATACAAAGAAGTCCGCACATCCCAGAGATCAGGAGCAGCAGCAGACCAAATTACATGTCCCCAAGCTGTGGTACTACCAACACCTGCAATTTCTGGACGACCAGGGAATCACTTTCCAGCCTTCCCGCCACCCTTCCCTCCACCCTTCCCTCCAGCGTTCCCTCCACCCTTCCCTCCACCCCTGCAGAGGGTGCCGAGGAGCTAGCTAACCTCGAAGAGCCGGATCTGCATATCTATAGTCAGGTATAGTATTTTTCAACATATTTATTGTCCTAGAATAATTGTTGGGAACTATATGTTATTATTCCAAAAGAAAATAATTAAAAAAACAAAACAAAAAAAAAGTAGTGGCCAGAATTGATTGGGACAAGAATGAAAAATGCTGGGGTCAAAATGAGAGTCTTTTCTATTTATTAATATTTATTTGCAACAGTCATGAGCTGGAAATTGTGTGTGATTGATGAACCAAAAACTAAAACTATGTCCCTTTTTTATACACAGGATGAGGTCAGCCAGGAGGACGAGGCTCCGGAATGTGGCAGCCAGGAGGAGGCAGGGCCAAGTGGCAGGCAGCAGGTGCCCAGGCCAAGTGGCAGCACACAGTCAGAGGTGCTTCCCCTCCAGGTGAGACCAAAAAGGCCAAGGAGGATGACCCAGGTGGAGGAGAAATCCCTGAAAATAATAAGGGAAGCAGCAGAGATCATGAGGGCCCCCCTCAATCCAGCAGAGTCCTATGGGTGCTATGTGGCCGATAAGCTCCCTAAAGTGGAGGAGGGCCAACGTGCCCTCTGTGAGAGCTTATTTCTACGGCCCTTCACAGGGCGGGGAGGGGCCAGCTGAATGGGCCACACATCTATGTGATCTGGCCCATTCTTCTCCTCCTCCTCCTGCCACATTCCCACCACCAGAGCTACAGCCTGCAAGGGAGCGTGGAGGGAGCCGTGGAAGGAACGCTGCAGGGAAGCGTGGAGGGAACACTGCAGGAAAGCATGGAGGGAAGGATACAAGGAAGACCAGAAAGTGATTCCCTGGCTTCAAACTGCTCTGCCAGAAGACACAGTTTGTTGGAGTACCACAGCTTGGGGACATGTATGACATCTGCTACTGCTTCTGATTTCTGCGATTCAGGGACCAGATTGTGATCCCAATTAGAGCGAGTACTCATGTTATTGATTTTATTTTCCTTCATGTCTGCCTTCTGGTCCAAAGTCTGCATATATTTCACTAATTCCTCAATTGTTGCCCTTCATCTTTATTTTGTTTCCATAATAAATAGATATTTGATTTAATTTAAGTACTTGCCTATGTCTTTTTTCTTGTGAGTAGGAAGGTACATTTCATAAATACAATGTGTAATTAACCCACCAACACCAACCTCCTTGAGGAAAAAAAAAAAATGTTGTGATAACTTGACCAGAAAATAAAAAATGGAGATCCCAAAAAAATATTAAAATGCCAGAAAAAAATAAGGAGATCTTGATTCAAATCACCAAAAAAAAAAAAATGTTGGAGACCTGCCTTGAAAATAAAATACGAAGATTCATGAGATCACAATGAAAAAAGTTTGTCAGAACTCTGTGTGAATATCTGCAATGAAAAATATTTTTTTTGAGACCATTAGAAAGAAGAAAAGAATGCGCTACATTTACCGATGCTAAAATTTGCAGCATGACGAATGTGATATCTCCATTACGAACGCTAGTTTTACCAGAACGAGCGCTCCCGTCTTGTAATTTAGTCTGAGCATGCGTGGATTTTTCTCCGATGGAGTTCCACATAGACGATCGGAATTTCCTATCGTTTTTTTTTTCCATCGGAAAAATGTAAAACATGTTCTATTTTTTTAAACCGATGGAAAAAAGTCAGAAGGGGCCCACACACGATCATTTTTTCAGATGAAAAAAATCCATCTGACTTTTTCCATCGGAAAAAACGATTGTGTGTACAGGGCATAAGTATTTCAAAGCATTCATGCCCAGGACAATAGGTACCAGGGATACTTAAGGGCTGTGAGTGACCACAACCCCACTCATTTCACCTCTTTGTCAAACTCCTAAATCTTCACTCAGGTTATTCCTTCCACCCTTATTGGTAAGTTTTTGGTCGCCCTGTGAAGTTCCAGAAGGTAGTTCCAGGAACCTCTAGTTCAATGGCTGTCAAGAGGTAACCTTATTCTCGGGGTGACTAGAGGTCCTAGCTAGGTGCCCATAGTGTCCACACCACCAGCACCTATAGTCTTCATTCAGGTCCCTCTGCATTTCCACCTCTGGAGGGCTGGACCAGCTCTTGCTTGATGTATGTCATCTCTTGCTGCATGGGGGCCATGTTCTGTGTCAAGGGGGCTAAGGCCTCCTCTCTCAAGTAGAAAGGCTCACTCTTTTTGAGAACTGCGATAGTGGCCTCCGTGTCCTCCTGTTCTTGAGAAACTGCTTCTACCACTACATTATTGAAACCAAGGGGCAATTGAGAGCTTACTTGTTCTTTTAGTGTCCTCCAGATGGGGTCAGCATTCACCCCTCCAATGAACTGGTGCTGTATCAACTAGTCTGCAGCACTTACAGTATGTCAGCATACCCTTGCAGGTCTTTTTCTCCAGCCACCTCCATAGCTGTGGGGGGGGGGGGGGCAGTGCGAAGTGAGTGAGGCTCTCACCCGCTTCTTGCTGGTGGATGAAGAACCTGCATCTTAACTTCATCATGGTTGCAGTCTGCCCGAATAGGCCTTCTAGCCATGCCACAATCTGCTCTAAGTTGGCACGTTCATCCTGTGGTAACACCATAATAGCTTGGCAGGCATAATTTTTCAAGGTGTCAGTAGCTAGTGGTGCAATAAGCTGGGTAGGTGCCTGGTAGAGATGGAACTTATATGATGGAGCCTGATAGAGCTGAATGGCACTTTGCAGCCTCTCTTCCCACTCCATTACTGAGATAATAGACCCATTACATTTTCGGAACAGAGCTAAAGCTCTGGCCCCTACTTCCCTGTCCATGCTAACCACTGCAATGGGAATATCCTGCGGACTTACGCCAAGTGTAGGTGGGTGTCAGGGACTTACCATGACTGGACACAGGAACGCACTTGCGCGGGTGCGCGCCTCTTCGGCGCGTGCGCGCACGCATATGCACGATCCTCCACCGCTATTGCGCACGCATATGCGCGATCCTCTACTGCTATTGCGCACGCGCATGCGCGCGCGTGTGCGCGCTGAACGCTGTTTGGCGCCAATGGGCCTTTAAAAAGACAGCAGCTGCACTCATGCAGTGCTGTTTGATCTGCAGCTTCTGAGTATCTCTACCCGCATCTGCTATCTGTTTACCTGAACGACCCGGCTCTGCTGACTTACCTGTTATCTCCAACCCTGACCCCGGCCTGTCTTGACTCTGCTACTACTGCTTGCTGCTCCGTTGCCAGACCTCTGCCTGCTTATCTGACCCTGCTCCAGTCCTCCGCATTGCTCTGCCGGACCACCCGATCTGACCCGGCTCGCATGACCCTGCACCTGCCTGCTACTTACTCTGTGTGTTACCGTGTTAACCTGGCTTATCTCTCCCTGCTTCAGCCTGCTACTGATCCTGCTGTCATCCACAGTTCCAGCCAAATCTGGAGGATCATCAACCAGCTACAGCGTCAACCACCACAGTCTCTACAGGCACTCCTACCCCCCTGTGTTCCCGAGACCACTGTTCCCACTCCGGTGGCTCCTGAACCAGAGCTGTATGAGAGGTCTTCTCCTACGAGTCAGACTCATCATCGGAGGTACGTAACAGTGGGTCCCACCACTGGTATCCACTGGACAGTAATGACCTTCAGAGGCCAGGTGAGATATTCAGTTGTATTCGAGTAAACACAGGTAACAGTTACACATGGTATGGGGAGAATCAAAGGTCTACCTGTGATCCCAGCAGTATAACAGTAAGTCTTGGTGATACAACAATCCAACAGGTAACCAGACTAGCATCTTATAAAACAGCCCTAGAAGTTGAAAACTCACTGCAAAGTATGTATCAGGCTGGTGGCATCATTTGGTGAAAGGAGAGTAACCGTAACTGAAACCACATTGTGGTGTACTAGCAGTGTGAGAAGGCCTTCAGTCTCTGATCTAAGCCTCACAGTGCTGAATAGTCAAAGGTGTGCCTGTCCTGTCCCTCCTCGCCAGAAACCTGTCCCTATCTCTACCACAATGTCCCTAACCAGTGGGCTCTATATCCCTGCACTGCCCACTTCACAAAATGTACATCATTTTGTGTCACTAAAGATTGCCACAGAGGTCACCCAGGGTTGCAGTGCTTAATTGGACAGCTGCTTTCCTGATGACACTGACAGAAGCTCTAGAGGGGCAAATTTCCATCTAGGCTTCCATTCCACCCTCCTGTACAGCCACCAAAACACAGCGCCCCCTACAGCCTGGAGGCCACACTGTACCTGCCTACCTACTAATGCACTCATCTCCCTTAAAGAAGATTTCCAGGTATGACATTTTTTGCATACAGTAGTTTGGACCATGCATATGCCATACCAGTGGGATCCCTCTAGAATATGGAAATCACTTTTTGAGAAATCACTACTAGCCATCTCCACTAGCTTCTGTATCATTTGCCTAGTTGCTGCCCTGCTGCATTTTGATTACAGGAGGTTGTGACCTCACTGCCCCACCTTTCCACCTCATCCAATGAGGGTGTGATTTTCAAATGCAAATGCAATGAAAAGTTTTCTCTGAATAAGATCAATGCTGAGTGGCTGACCGTCTGTGTTCAGAATGCAGCTGGACAGCAATTCATCACAGGACCCAGAATCTAGTGGAGATTACAGTAGTAGGAACTGCTACAACAGTGATCTCTACTAGCATTTGGGTCTTGTGCTTCATCTTCTAGAGCAGGGGTCTCCAAACTATGGCCCTCCAGTTGTTCAGGAGCTACAATTCCCATCATGCCTAGTCATGTCTGTGAATGTCAGAGTTTTACAATGCCTCATGGGACATGTAGTTTCCCAACAGCTAGAGGGCCGAAATTTGAAGATCACTATTCTAGAGTGACCCCATAACTATGGTATGTGCAACGGCCAACAAAAAGGTAAGTAACAATGTGCTTCTTTTAGAGGCCGAGCTTAGTTTACAGGGTCATTTTAAGATAATAAAACAGTCATAAAGAACAGTCATGTGCATTGTTATTGTAAGTTAAAAAATCATTATGATATTATCTGGTCCTATCTGTGTATTTCAATTGTATGATTTAATTGGCATACAGAATATTTAGTAGTGATTCCTTGCTGAATAGAGTTTATTGTAAAAAATAAATTCTGTGTCTTGGTTTAGAGTTGTTAGAATAATATGAATAATAGAGGACTAAACTTAACCACTCACAAATAAACTACCTGCACAAACAACTAAAAGTAGATAGAAGATGATGTGAGTATATTGAGAACAATGAGAGATGTATGGTACTGAACTGTATAAAAGGAGGGGAGAGAAGCCATTTCATTGTATTGTCATTGTGATACCCATGCTGCAGAGGTCTGTGTCACAATAGAGAATTATAGACTTTAATTAAAGAAGAACCCAGTGATCAGAGCTATGGTCATATCGTATACCTTCATATTCCAGTTCTGTGTGATAATGCAATGTATGACACTCCTGAGATCAGGAATGCAGAGTCCGGCCTGTACCCTTCATTTTACCGATGTATTTGATGAATTCCAATATTTTCAGGATGGAGATTTGATTATCGGAGGAGTTCTCACTGTGAGGTCAAAAAAAGATCAATATTCTGATAAAGAAAAGAAATACAGGTACGTAACTTACTTGCTAGGGAGAGAAAAAAAATGTGATTAGGGTGGCAAAGAATTTCAAAACGATTAGAAAAAATACATGTGATTAGACATTTTATAAGAATGTTTATCATGTATAAAAATGTATATAAACTGTCTTCTCATTTACATGCAAACTGATCTGTTGCTTTTTTTTTTTTGCTATAAAAGAGATCACTTTAGTTCTGTCCACAGAATATATATTTTTTTTTTTCAGTCAGGTAGATGGAGGAATCCTCCACACTGAGACATTGTATATTGACAGAGGGACTCTCCTTTGTCAGAATATACAGATTTATGTTCTACAAGGCCTCTGCTTTTAGAAAATATATTATGCTCTGGGGGTTTAGGAAACTTTATAACCAAAATTAAGATTTTAATAGACATGTGCACTGCGAAAAAATTTGTTCATTTTCATTTTCATTTCATTCGTTTTTTTGTTTTATTTTTTGTTTTTTCGGGGCATTCGTTATGACTGCAATTCGTAAATTCGAAAATCTGAAAATAAGAAAGAAAATCCAAAAATTTGAAAGAATAACTAACTAACTAACTAATAATAACTAACTATTAAATAATAGGTATTGGATTTTCCGTTTAAATTAGGCTGTGAACTTAATGAATACAAAATTTATCTGAAGTTACGAATAATCCGAAATAACGAATGTCGCATCTAAACAAATGGAACAGAACATATTAATAATAAATAATAATAATAAAATACTTTATTATTATTATTATTGTTATTTATTATTATTTATTCGTTACATTTCATTTGTTTAGATACGGCATTTGTTATTTTGGATAATTTGTAACTTCAGATAAATTTGTATTCGTTACATTCACTAACACCCATATTTAAAAGGAAATTCCAATACCTATAATTTAATATTTAGTAATAGTTAAGTTATTAATAATTTGTTATTTCAGGTTTTCGTATTTAGAAATTTTCTAATTTACAAAATTATGAATTAACGCATTTGTCGAAATTCATTAGAAAAATGAATTCGGAATGAACGAATGTCTAGATTTTAACATGTGTGAAAAAAAAATTGCTCTAGAGAATACATGGAGGTTTTTAGGGAAAGTATTTATGAAGAGGTAAGTAAAACCTTGGACAGAGGCGTGGCGGTGGACGTGGTATACTTGGATTTTGCAAAAGCATTTGACACAGTTCCCAACACACAGCTCATGTGTAAGGTAAAGTCTACAGGATTGGAAATATCAGTTTGTAAATGGATAGAAAACCGGCTAAAAGACAGAATTCAGAGAGTCGTGGTTAATGATTCTTACTCTGAATGGTCTAAAGTTATCAGTGGTGTACCCCAAGGTTCAGCGCTGGGACCCTTACTTTTCAATATGTTTATAAATGATATTGGGTCTGGGATTAAAAGTAACATTTCTGTCTTTGCAGATGACACTAAGCTATGCAGTGGAATAACGTCCTTACAGGATGTCTCCAATTTACAAGCCAACCTCAATGCACTGTTTAATTGGGCAACTAAGTGGCAAATGAGGTTTAATGTTGATAAATGTAAAGTTATGCATTTGGGGGATAAGAATATGCATGCATCATACATACTAGGGAGACTACAACTGGACTACAATTTCAGATTAAGACATTGCTGCTCCTGAAAGTGGATACAAATATTCCACGAAACGCGTTGAGCCCCTGTATATGCTATGTTTAATCGACCATGTATCTTGTTTTAATCATATGGATATCTATATATTATTATGGACAATAGGAATTTTATGTTAATAGGAAGTTTCTCAGTTGGTATAGCATTGACCCCTATCCACTGTCATGTATTATCATGTTCCCATATGTACATAGATGAATTTACTGTGAATATGTGTATTTTACTGTATGAATTTATATCATGATTTAAATATAATATACCATTTCTTTTGGCCCCCTACTATTGACTGTGTGTTTCATTCAAAGTCCAGTAAATAAATACCAAACATGTCAATCTAAAAAAATGCGTGCACCCATAAAACAAATGTCCTTAAGTGACGCTTTTGAACCAACTCATCATTTTAGAGTTAACCATGAATAGTGTAATAGAACAATTTCTCCCCTCCAATATGTGTTACACAGGTGACAGTTACCATTTCTAGAGCAAGTATTTTTACATATGTGCATAAGGGACATCAACTGTGACTCTTTATATATTTTTTTGCTTTACTTACTTATTTATTTCAGTTTTATTATTTTTAACTTCTTTTTTAATTTCTCTTTTTTTAAGGGCTAATCGCCACCCCCCTACAATGCAGTGGCGGCTGCATCCCCCCGGTTGGTTGGTCGCTTGGCAGCAATCGCCCTACCCCGGCACTTACCCCATCGGTTGCAGGCGGATGGGCTCCTACGTGCGACAGGCAGCGGCCGGGTTGCTGGCTCCTTTGGGTGGGTTGCAGGCTCCTGCGGACGGTGGGTTGCAGGCTCCTATGGGCGGCTGGCAGCGGCTCCTGTGTCCTCTCTGCATCATGGCGACTTCTGCCGTGGGGCTCCTCCCTCCTCCTCCTAGGCATCCAATAGGATCGCCTGTCTTTTCATCCAATGGGGTGACCGGTATCAAAACCCGCTTCCTGATTGGCCGGGAGGAGGATCAGTGTTATAACAGTGAATATTGTTTCGCTGTTGTATCACACCTGGGTGGGCTCAGAGCGCACTCTCTGCGACCCAAGCCCACTCTATATTGAAGCCTATTAGAGCCTCTGGCTCTAATTGGTGCTTCAAAAAAAAACAGCCCCTCTGCAATGGAATCCATGCGCTGGTGTCCCGAAAGAAGCCGGATACATGGATTGGGGAGGCGGAAATGGACAGGAGGCGGCACCTGTGCATCCTTAATTGAGGGGCCGCCCCTGCTACAATGTGATTGCATTGACAGGTTCTCTTTATGGAGACATCAATGGTCTATTTCTTTCCCTGAGCTGATCAAGGACAGGAAGTCCACGATCAGCTCATACACCTGCCGGCTGTTATTTACCTGTTACAAACCCAGAAGTGCTCAGAGCAGAGTGCTTCCGGGTTTGCTGTACAGAGGAGAGATCGGAATGTGAGCTCTTCTCTGTTCACACTGCTAGCCATACTGAAGATAGTTATGGTGGTCCTGGGCCCCTGGGGGGATTGGGAGCACCCAGGAACCACAGAGGGGGCTTCATATGGGGGGGGTGCTCTCAGTTCCACCACCTGTAGAAGCGATCAGGTGGCTTTACTGTTCTAATAAAGTGTAATGCTCAGAGTTGCATTTTAAAACAAACTAACATCTGCAGTTATAACTGTAAGCTTTCTATACTTTCAATGCCAAAATGTGCGGTACACATCATGTTAGAAAAAACATTACCTGGCCCATTCACACCTTTGTGATGTGCTGTGTTACGTGCCTTGTTTTAAGACAACCAATTTGTTTAAATGAGGTGCCTAATGCACCAGAATGCACTGCATTTCTGGCACTGCACGTACGTTGGCGTGTGTTACTTACCGCAAGGGAATAGTATGTTTTGCCCCGCATGTTCGTTCAGTGTTTCCCTGACTTACTTGTTTATCTCTTATCCATGACAGTAGACTTTACTTTGCAGTGGGCTTTTCAATTACATTTCATGTTCTATGTTTCAGATATTTATTCATAATCTCTGATCCCTCCTGAGCACACATAGTTATACATATAGTGTATACTGTATTATCTGACAGTGGCGAGCCGGTGGTAATTTTTTTTTGGGGGGTGGGCAGCAAACAGTATGCCACCGACACCACCCCCCGGTCGGTAGCACTTACCCCATTGCTTCACCAGAGGCAGCCTCTCGTTCCCCTGCTCTCCACGGGTCATCACGGCGGTGGCGGGTTACGTTTCCTCCCTCCTCCTCGGCAGGCAATCGGGAGTCTTCTCTTTCGGCCAATCAGAAAACGGGTCTCACACCCGCTTCTGATTGGCCAGATTGGTGATCGGTGTTCCAACAGTGAATCTTTATTCGCTGTTGTAACACCTGGGTGGGCTCATGGCACAATGCTTTGTGCCACGAGCCCACCCTATTTTGAAGCCTATTAGAGCCTATGGCTCTAATCAGGTGCTTCAGAAAAACACCCCCGCCGCTGTAATTCAGGCGACGGCGTCCTGAAAGGATCCAGATACATGAATAGGGGGTGGCCGCGGCGGCCGTGGATACAGTATATTCTTGCTATGCATGAATCTATCTATTATACATATAGGGGGTGGCATGGATAGAGGGGGCGGCACCCGGACACCCCTAATGGATGGGTCACCACTGCATATAGATATTATCTACACTCCGGAGAAGAGGCTCTTAAGAGGGGATAATATTACAATGTACAAATGTGCCAAAGGTGGCTCCATTAACTGTGGAGGACACGTGGCCATGATCTGAAGATAGAATAAATGAGGTTTAACCTTAGATTGAGGAAATGTGTTCTTTACTGTTAGACCCCTTTCACACGATGGGCCCGCAAAGATCCACCTGTCCGTTTTTCAGGAGGATCTGAGCAGGCCACCCATTGACTTGTGTGGGCAGGCTTATGTCAGCAGAGATGTGTTCGCTGACACCCGCTTGCCATCCGATCCGTCAAGATCCGCTGAAAACAGACAGATATTGATCCGTTCGCCATCCGTCCAGCGGATCGGATTGGATGAAAACTAACATGCTGTCCATTTTCATCCGATCTTCCCATAGAGAACAGCGGGGCCCTGACAGGTCTGTCCCTGCACAGTGAGCAGGGACGGACCTGTCATCCGCCTGCTCAGCGGGGATCAACGGAGCAATCCCCCGCTGAGCTAGCAAAGTCCGCTGGGAGGATCTGCCCCCGTGTGAATGGGGCTTTAGAGCAGTAAAAATGTGGAACTCCCTCCCCCAGGAAGTGGTATCAGCTGAGGGTGACAGCTTACAATAACTTGTAGATGTCTTCCTGGGAAGCATAATATACAGGTCTATGGGAATTGTTAGAGAATAAATGTAGAACACACCATACACACACACATTTAAATTGTACTAGATGGACTTTTTTTTACAATTATAAACTATAAGCTAAAATTCTGAATAATGTTATGTTTGGCATAGTGAGTCATGGGTGAATGTTTAACTCAAAGTATATATGTATTAGTTTTAGGGAATGATTAGAACCCTATCAGGCTTTATTTTTTGCCTGTGTTGATTCACCCTCTCCGTTTAGCTGGTGACCAGGGTCACTGAGACTGAAAGTGACAGGAAATCCCACACATTATGGACCAGAGCAAAAGGTAAGGGTAAATCTTCCAGTGAAGTAATCTTTAAGAAGATTTTTTCTCACTTCCTATAGCATCTACAGGACATCTTCCTTTTGATGCTTCACTACTATAAACTAGGGTGACCAGACATCCCCGGTTTCAGGGGACAGTCCCCGGATCAAGTCTGTCCCCGGTTTTGTCCCCAGATTGGATTTAAACAGGGGCTGGGGCAATTTCAAAGAAAGTCAGTGCAGAATTGAAAAGAAAATCTGAACCCCCCCCCCCCCCCCGTGCTCCGGCGCTGCTACTAGCTTAGGGGGGTGTATTTTTTCCCATTATCTGTGCCCCTTTCTGATGATCATATGCTGGTCGGAGCGGAGGGAATATTTCTTCAGTTTCGGGTGCCCATTCAGCTCCACTCCCATGTTCTTCTGCCTTGGCTCAAGTCCCGGCCAGCCGCCTGCCTATCTCCTTGCCTTCCCTGGTGGAGTGATCTTCCTCCACTCCTCACCCAGTAGTAGCCGGGGCCCGGAGAGTAAAGCCTCGTACACATGGGCGAGAATCCCGTTGAAAAAAAAACTTTGGTTTTCTCGACAATATTCCTGCCAAGCTTGTCTTGCTCGCTGAGTGTACACACGCGCCATTAAAAAGAACCGCCGTTCTTTTGAATAACAAGAACGCGGTGACATCATCGACTACGACGAGCCGGCGCTCGTCACATTCGATGCCGTCACTGCCATCTTGCTACACCCTACACTACCCTTGTATGCTACCGCGCATGCGTCAAAGTCTTTTCGAGCATGCGAGGGTTTACCATGGACAGGTAAGCATACACACTCATGGTTTTCTCGTTGGGAAACAGGCCGATGAGAATCCCGATGAGAAAATAGAGAGCAGGTTCTCTATTTTTCTCGTTGAGATTCCCGGGAGTTTTTATGGCGAGAAACCATACACACGAATGGTTTTCTCGGCAAAAAGCTCTCCCAGCAGTTTTCTTGCCTAGAAAACCGTCCGTGTGTACTGTGTACGAGGCTAAAGACCTGATAGGCTGTGAGGCGGGCGGCGACAGCGACGGGCAGAGAGTCGCTGATTGCCGCCATTACTAGTTAAAAAAAAAATCTGGTCACCTTACTCTAAACAAACCAACCTGAGCTGATGGTTTGGTCTGAACCTAGGTTCCAACTTAACTTTGACTGTTCAGGAGTTTTGTTTGTCAGGTGTGTGCATCATACATAGAAGCATTATTTCTACAGCTTCTATATATGACAACTTTCTACTTTTTCTGTTTTCTAAAGAAGCAATTGTTCATGAAGTCCGTAGGAACCACTAATGTCACAGGGAATCCCTGCTCCTTTTAAGCAAAGGGATGGGAATAGCAGTGACATGACTGCCCAAACATGGCCACTGGCTATATTTGAGAAATTACATTGACTATCCACTATCCACGTTCCTTCACTTATAGAGCTAATGAGAGCTTAGTGAGATGCCATTCAGCTAGATTTACCATCATAATTTGTTGCACATTCCCAGTCATCTGGCTACCAGCTATTTACAATGAGGAACATTTTTTGGGAATCATGTCTTTTTTTTTTTTTTTTTAAAGCGGGGTTCCACCCGCAATTTTTAAGGGAATCAGGCAGTGGAGCCTTGCGGCTTCACTGCCCGTTTCCTACTGCGCATGCGCGAGTCGCGCGGCGCTTTGTGAATAGGCGGCTGCTCTCTGGGATACACAAAGTTCCCAGAAGGCAGCGTGCCTCATTCACCAGAAGACACCGCGAGTAGGAAGAGGAAGAAGACCTGCAGAGGACTAGGAAGAGGCAGATTAAGAACATCCGCATAGCAACCGCATTTTCTGGTAAGTAAAACAATTTTTTATTTTTTTTTGCAGGATTTTCGTGTATTTTTTTTTTTTGTTTTAGGGTGGAACTCCACTTTAAATAAAGGACCTGTCAGATATTCAAAAAGGAAAGTAGAGGGCGGGACTTTGTATGAGGCACACGGACACAAAGAGATAACTTTGATGGAGGACAGCTTTTAATTGGTTCAAATCGCAATACAATTTCATATTTAAATTTTATGCATTTTGCTATATATCAATACTTTTTTATATTTCATCCGAACCAAATATTGCACAATAGTAAATAGTTAATAAATATTCCATCAAGGATATTTCATATATTTGCAGATACACAGTACATATCTTCCAAACATTGCAGTCGCTACCTATGCAACTTGGTAATCCACTAAAACATTTTTTTTTAAAAAGTGGGTGGATGAAGGGCGGTATTCTAATGGTGGGCATACCCACCGATCAATCTCTTTTTTCGTTCAGCCACCTGGCTGCATGAAAAAAAAGGATTACAATACATGTCCAACAAGCACCAGAAACGTACTGGTATGTTGCTGGACTTTGAATGGTTATACCAGATTGATGCCTGCGGGTTTAGGTATCATCTTGGTATCATTATTTTCAGCCAGCGGCCGGCTTTCATGTAAAAGCAATGCTAGTGGCTAATTAGCCTCTGGACTGCTTTTACAAGCAGTGGGAGGGAATGTCCCCCCCCCGGATATAAAAAGCGCCATTGGGAAATTGGGAAAGCATTTTATCACACCGATCTTGGTGTGGTCAGATGCTTTGAGGGCAGAGGAAAGATCTAGGGTCTAGACCCCAGTTTTTTCAAAAAAAGAGTACCTGTCACTACCTATTGCTATCATAGGGGATATTTACATTCCCTGAGATAACAATAAAAATGATAAAAATAAAAAAAAATATGGAAGGAACAATTTAAACATAAAATAAAAAAGCAAAATTAATAATAAAAAAAAAAAAAAAAAAAGCACCCCTGTCCTGCCCTGCTCTTGCACAATGGCGAACGCAAGCGTCGGTCTGGCGTCATATGTAAACAGCAATTGCACCATGAATGTGAGGTATCACCGCGAAGGTCAGATCGAGGGCAGTAATTTTAGCAGTAGACCTCCTCTGTAA
Organism: Rana muscosa; assembly: GCA_029206835.1. Classification (NCBI taxonomy): domain Eukaryota; kingdom Metazoa; phylum Chordata; class Amphibia; order Anura; family Ranidae; genus Rana; species Rana muscosa. The sequence goes on along the minus strand of CM055116.1, from coordinate 34,746,457 downwards.
ATCTAACGGGGTAACCTGTAAAGGCTTTTAAAGGCTTTTGAAAATGTATGTAGTTTGTCGCCAATGCGCGCTTGTGCGAAATTTTAAAGCATGTCATGTTTGGTATCTATGTACTCGGCCTAAGATCATCTTTTTTATTTCATCAAACATTTGGGCAATATAGTGTGTTTTAGTGCATTAAAATTAAAAAAAGTGTATTTTTCCCCCAAAAAATGCGTTTGAAAAATCGCTGCGCAAATACTGTCTAGAAAAAAAAAATGCAACACCCACCATTTTATTCTGTAGGGCCTTTGCTTTAAAATATATATAATGTTTGGGGGTTCAACATAATTTTCCTGCAAAAAACAATATGTTTTCATGTAAACAAAAAGTGTCAAAAAGGGCTTTGTCTTCAAGTGGTTAGAAGAGTGGATGTAAGCTTCCTAATGTTGTGTATAAAATGCCAGAACAGTTCAAAACCCCCCCAAATGACCCCATTTTGGAAAGTAGACACCCCAAGCTATATACTGAGAGGCATGTCGAGTCCATGGAATATTTTATATGTTGACACAAGTTGCGGAAAAAAGACAATTTTTTTTTTTTTTTGCACAAAGTTGTCACTAAATGATATATTGCTCAAACATGCCATGGGCATATGTGGAATTACACCCCAAAATACATTCTGTTGCTTCTCCTGAGTACGGGGATACCACATGTGTGAGACTTTTTGGGAGCCTAGCCGCGTACGGGACCCCAAAACCAATCACCGCCTTCAGGCTTTCTAAGGGTGTAAATTTTTGATTTCACTTCTCACTGCCTATCACAGTTTCGGAGGCCATGGAATGCCCAGATGGCACAAAACCCCCCCAAATGACCCCATTTTGGAAAGTAGACACCCCAAGCTATTTGCTGAGAGGTATTGTGAGTATTTTGCAGATCTCGCTTTTTGTCACAAAGTTTTGAAAATTGAAAAAAAAAAAGAAAAAAAAAATGTCTTTCTTCATTTTCAAAAACAAATGAGAGCTGTAAAATACTCACCATGCCTCTCAGCAAACAGCTTGGGGTGTCTACTTTCCAAAATGGGGTCATTTGGGGGGGTTTTGTGCTATTTTGGCATTTTATGGCCTTCGAAACTGTGATAGGTAGTGAGGAGTCAAATCAAAAATTTGTGCCTAGAAATCCTGAAGGCGGGTGATTGGTTTTTGGGGTCCCGTACGCGGTTAGGCTCCTAAAAAGTCCCACACATGTGGTATCTCCGTACTCAGGAGAAGCAGCAAAATGTATTTTGGGGTGCAATTCCACATATAACCATGGCATGTGTGAGCAATATATCATTTAGTGACAACTTTTTGTAATTTTTTATTTATTTTTTGTCATTATTCAATCACTTGGGACAAAAAAAAAATATTCAATGGGCTCAACAGGCCTCTCAGCAATTTCCTTGGGGTGTCTACTTTCTAAAATTGGGTCATTTGGGGGGGTTTTGTGCTATTTTGGCATTTTATGGCCTTCAAAACTGTGATAGGTAGTGAGGAGTGAAATCAAAAATTTGCGCCCTTAGAAATCCTGAAGGCGGTGCTTGGTTTCCGGGGTCCCGTACGTGGCTAGGCTCCTAAAAAGTCCCACACATGTGGTATCCCCGTACTCAGGAGAAGCAGAAGAATGTATTTTGGGGTGCAATTCCACATATAACCATGGCATGTATGAGCAATATATCATTTAGTGACAACTTTTTGTAATTTTTTATTTTTTTTTGTCTTTATTCAATCACTTGGGACAAAAAAAAAAATATTCAATGGGCTCAACATGCCTCTCAGCAATTTCCTTGGGGTGTCTACTTTCCAAAATGGGGTCATTTGGGGGTGTTTTGTACTGCCCTGCCATTTTAGCACCTCAAGAGATGAGATAGGCAGTCATAAATTTAAAGCTGTGTAAATTCCAGAAAATGTACCCTAGTTTGTAAACGCTATAACTTTTGCGCAAACCAATAAATATACACTTATTGACATTTTTTTTACTAAAGACATGTGGCTGAATACATTTTGGCCTAAATGTATGACTAAAATTTAGTTTATTCGATTTTTCTTATAACAAAAAGTAGAAAATATCATTTTTTTTCAAAATTTTCGGTCTTTTTCCGTTTATATTGCAAAAAATAAAAATCGCAGAGGCAATCAAATACCATTAAAAGAAAGCTCTATTTGTGGGAAGAAAAGGACGCAAATTTAGTTTGGGTACAACATTGCATGTCCGCACAATTTACAGTTAAAGCAGCGCAGTGCAAAATTCTGCATTCACCTCTGGTCCTTTAGCTACCAAATGGTCCGGGGCTTAAGTGGTTAAATAAAATCAATGCTCCTGCTAAAATAAATTCTTTTGCAATGGTACATTTTTCCCAGGACAGTGTCCACCCCCCTTTTTGACTCCCTCTTGCCTATAAACTCAGACAATTAGCATTTTTTATTTAATTTAACTGGTTTCAGTGAAGTTCAAAAAACCCCTGTTGAACTGAACCCAGAGCAGTTTGGCTCATCACTACCTGCCAGTAGGGATGGGCCCGGTGCTCGATTCGAACCCATGTTCGAATCGAGCACCGGGCGTTCGCTCGCTCGTCGAGCCCAGAACTATTTGGGCCGTTCGCATCACATTCGTGTGATGCGAGCGGCCCCGCAATGCATTGCGGCCGGCGCGGCCGGCGCAGTGCATTGCTGGCTGATGATTGGCCAAGCATGCACTGTGACCCCGCATGCTTGGCCAATCACAGCGCCCGAAACTCGGAGAGCAATAATTGGTTACAGGCAGGACGCCTGTAGCCAATTACAGCTCAGGGGCTTTAGTACACGCCCCACCATTTAAAAGGCCGCCACGCCATCGGCCCCGGTCACATGAGTTCCGGCTTTAGGAGAGATCAGTTTGCTGATTCTGTCTTTGCTTGATACTGAAAGATTTGCTCTTCTTTGCTAAACCATTGGCTATTTCTTTGCTAAACCATTGCTACCTAAGTCATTGATCGTTCATTGCTGCTGATTGCACAGTTAGCGTGTTATTAGCTGCTGCTGGGGATTAGTCTGGTGCGTGCTTACTGTTAGTACAGTATTGCAGTAGTACCAACCGCAGTGCTGTTAGCACAGCATTGCACCCCAACAGCACCCATAGGACTTCTAGTGTGTTAGTGGCAGCAAACAGAGCTCCTATATTTTCTTCTCAGCAGCACCCATAGGACTTCTAGTGTGTTAGTGGCAGCAAACAGAGCTCCTATATTTTCTTCTCAGCAGCACCCATAGGACTTCTAGTGTGTTAGTGGCATCACACAGAGCTCCTATATTTTCTTCTCAGCAGCACCCATAGGACTTCTAGTGTGTTAGTGGCAGCAAACAGAGCTCCTATATTTTCTTCTCAGCAGCACCCATAGGACTTCTAGTGTGTTAGTGGCAGCAAACAGAGCTCCTATATTTTCTTCTCAGCAGCACCCATAGGACTTCTAGTGTGTTAGTGGCATCACACAGAGCTCCTATATTTTCTTCTCAGCAGCACCCATAGGACTTCTAGTGTGTTAGTGGCAGCAAACAGAGCTCCTATATTTTCTTCTCAGCAGCACCCATAGGACTTTTAGTGTGTTAGTGGCATCACACAGAGCTCCTATATTTTCTTCTCAGAAGCACCCATAGGACTTCTAGTGTGTTAGTGGCAGCAAACAGAGCTCCTATATTTTCTTCTTAGCAGCACCCATAGGACTTCTAATGTGTTAGTGGCATCACACAGAGTTCCTATATTTTCATCTCAGAAGCACCCATAGGACTTCTAGTGTGTTAGTGGCATCACACAGAGCTCCTATATTTTCTTCTCAGAAGCACCCATAGGACTTCTAGTGTGTTAGTGGCAGCAAACAGAGCTCCTATATTTTCTTCTCAGCAGCACCCATAGGACTTCTAGTGTGTTAGTGGCATCACACAGAGCTCCTATATTTTCTTCTCAGCAGCACCCATAGGACTTCTAGTGTGTTAGTGGCAGCAAACAGAGCTCCTATATTTTCTTCTCAGCAGCACCCATAGGACTTCTAGTGTGTTAGTGGCATCACACAGAGCTCCTATATTTTCATCTCAGAAGCACCCATAGGACTTCTAGTGTGTTAGTGGCATCACACATCGCTCCTATATTTTCTTCTCAGCAGCACCCATAGGACTTCTAGTGTGTTAGTGGCATCACACAGAGCTCCTATATTTTCATCTCAGAAGCACCCATAGGACTTCTAGTGTGTTAGTGGCATCACACAGAGCTCCTATATTTTCTTCTCAGCAGCACCCATAGGACTTCTAGTGTGTTAGTGGCATCACACAGAGCTCCTATATTTTCATCTCAGAAGCACCCATAGGACTTCTAGTGTGTTAGTGGCATCACACAGAGCTCCTATATTTTCTTCTCAGCAGCACCCATAGGACTTCTAGTGTGTTAGTGGCAGCAAACAGAGCTCCTATATTTTCTTCTCAGCAGCACCCATAGGACTTCTAGTGTGTTAGTGGCATCACACAGAGCTCCTATATTTTCATCTCAGAAGCACCCATAGGACTTCTAGTGTGTTAGTGGCATCACACAGAGCTCCTATATTTTCTTCTCAGAAGCACCCATAGGACTTCTAGTGTGTTAGTGGCATCACACATCGCTCCTATATTTTCTTCTCAGCAGCACCCATAGGACTTCTAGTGTGTTAGTGGCAGCAAACAGAGCTCCTATATTTTCTTCTCAGCAGCACCCATAGGACTTCTAGTGTGTTAGTGGCAGCAAACAGAGCTCCTATATTTTATTCTCAGCAGCACCCATAGGACTTCTAGTGTGTTAGTGGCATCACACAGAGCTCCTATATTTTCTTCTCAGAAGCACCCATAGGACTTCTAGTGTGTTAGTGGCAGCAAACAGAGCTCCTATATTTTCATCTCAGAAGCACCCATAGGACTTCTAGTGTGTTAGTGGCATCACACAGAGCTCCTATATTTTCATCTCAGAAGCACCCATAGGACTTCTAGTGTGTTAGTGGCATCACACAGAGCTCCTATATTTTCTTCTCAGAAGCACCCATAGGACTTCTAGTGTGTTAGTGGCAGCAAACAGAGCTCCTATATTTTCTTCTTAGCAGCACCCATAGGACTTCTAATGTGTTAGTGGCATCACACAGAGTTCCTATATTTTCATCTCAGAAGCACCCATAGGACTTCTAGTGTGTTAGTGGCATCACACAGAGCTCCTATATTTTCTTCTCAGAAGCACCCATAGGACTTCTAGTGTGTTAGTGGCAGCAAACAGAGCTCCTATATTTTCTTCTCAGCAGCACCCATAGGACTTCTAATGTGTTAGTGGCATCACACAGAGTTCCTATATTTTCATCTCAGAAGCACCCATAGGACTTCTAGTGTGTTAGTGGCATCACACAGAGCTCCTATATTTTCTTCTCAGAAGCACCCATAGGACTTCTAGTGTGTTAGTGGCAGCAAACAGAGCTCCTATATTTTCTTCTTAGCAGCACCCATAGGACTTCTAATGTGTTAGTGGCATCACACAGAGTTCCTATATTTTCATCTCAGAAGCACCCATAGGACTTCTAGTGTGTTAGTGGCATCACACAGAGCTCCTATATTTTCTTCTCAGAAGCACCCATAGGACTTCTAGTGTGTTAGTGGCAGCAAACAGAGCTCCTATATTTTCTTCTCAGCAGCACCCATAGGACTTCTAGTGTGTTAGTGGCATCACACAGAGTTCCTATATTTTCATCTCAGAAGCACCCATAGGACTTCTAGTGTGTTAGTGGCATCACACAGAGCTCCTATATTTTCTTCTCAGCAGCACCCATAGGACTTCTAGTGTGTTAGTGGCATCACACAGAGCTCCTATATTTTCATCTCAGAAGCACCCATAGGACTTCTAGTGTGTTAGTGGCATCACACAGAGCTCCTATATTTTCTTCTCAGCAGCACCCATAGGACTTCTAGTGTGTTAGTGGCATCACACAGAGCTCCTATATTTTCTTCTCAGCAGCACCCATAGGACTTCTAGTGTGTTAGTGGCAGCAAACAGAGCTCCTATATTTTCTTCTCAGCAGCACCCATAGGACTTCTAGTGTGTTAGTGGCATCACACAGAGCTCCTATATTTTCATCTCAGAAGCACCCATAGGACTTCTAGTGTATTAGTGGCAGCAAACAGAGCTCCAATATTTTCTTCTCAGCAGCACCCATAGGACTTCTAGTGTGTTAGTGGCATCACACAGAGCTCCTATATTTTCTTCTCAGCAGCACCCATAGGACTTCTAGTGTGTTAGTGGCAGCAAACAGAGCTCCTATATTTTCTTCTCAGCAGCACCCATAGGACTTCTAGTGTGTTAGTGGCATCACACAGAGCTCCTATATTTTCTTCTCAGCAGCACCCATAGGACTTCTAGTGTGTTAGTGGCAGCAAACAGAGCTCCTATATTTTCTTCTCAGCAGCACCCATAGGACTTCTAATGTGTTAGTGGCATCACACAGAGTTCCTATATTTTCATCTCAGAAGCACCCATAGGACTTCTAGTGTGTTAGTGGCATCACACAGAGCTCCTATATTTTCTTCTCAGCAGCACCCATAGGACTTCTAGTGTGTTAGTGGCATCACACAGAGCTCCTATATTTTCATCTCAGAAGCACCCATAGGACTTCTAGTGTGTTAGTTGCATCACACAGAGCTCCTATATTTTCTTCTCAGCAGCACCCATAGGACTTCTAGTGTGTTAGTGGCAGCAAACAGAGCTCCTATATTTTCTTCTCAGCAGCACCCATAGGACTTCTAGTGTGCTAGTGGCATCACACAGAGCTCCTATATTTTCTTCTCAGCAGCACCCATAGGACTTCTAGTGTGTTAGTGGCAGCAAACAGAGCTCCTATATTTTCTTCTCAGCAGCACCCATAGGATTTCTAGTGTGTTAGTGGCATCACACAGAGCTCCTATATTTTCATCTCAGAAGCACCCATAGGACTTCTAGTGTGTTAGTGGCATCACACAGAGCTCCTATATTTTCTTCTCAGCAGCACCCATAGGACTTCTAGTGTGTTAGTGGCAGCAAACAGAGCTCCTATATTTTCATCTCAGAAGCACCCATAGGACTTCTAGTGTGTTAGTGGCATCACACAGAGCTCCTATATTTTCATCTCAGAAGCACCCATAGGACTTCTAGTGTGTTAGTGGCATTACACAGAGCTCCTATATTTTCTTCTCAGAAGCACCCATAGGACTTCTAGTGTGTTAGTGGCAGCAAACAGAGCTCCTATATTTTCTTCTCAGAAGCACCCATAGGACTTCTAGTGTGTTAGTGGTATCACACAGAGTTCCTATATTTTCATCTCAGAAGCACCCATAGGACTTCTAGTGTGTTAGTGGCATCACACAGAGCTCCTATATTTTCTTCTCAGCAGCACCCATAGGACTTCTAGTGTGTTAGTGGCATCACACAGAGCTCCTATATTTTCATCTCAGAAGCACCAATAGGACTTCTAGTGTGTTAGTGGCAGCAAACAGAGCTCCTATATTTTCTTGTCAGCAGCACACATAGTACCTATAGTGTGTTAGTGTCAGCACCCATAGGACCTACAGTGTGTTGTGAGCACACATAGGAGTTCTATTTTTTATACTATATACACTACCGACTACAATGGCTGGAAGACCGCCAAGGAGAGGCAGAGCGTGCCGAGGCAAGAACACAGGGCAGGCAGGCTCTGTTTCTAGAGACAACAGTGCTGGCCGTGGACGTGGTCGTGCATCGTCATCAGCACGTGGCCATGGGACACGCTTGTCTTTGTTTTCGGCAGCTGGACATGTGGAGCCGCATCATGCCGAAGGCTTGGTAGAATGGATGACCAAGCCCTCCTCATCCTCCTCATCCTCTCTCACCCAGGCTCAGGGTACTGGCAGAGCAGCTGCCAACGCGTACTCAATGGCATCATCAGCCACCCCTTCCCTAGACCCACCATGTCCTCCTGAGGAGTCCCCCGAACTGTTTGAGCACAGTGTTGGGTACATGCTCCAGGAGGATGCCCAACGAATCGAAGGCTCGGATGATGATACCCAGCTTGAGGAAGTCAGTAGTGTGCGCGCAGAGAGAGGGGATGCTGAAGGACAGCAATCTGGCAGTAGTGTTCCACCAGCTGCAGCTTACTGCCAGGTTTGCTCTAGTGGTGAAGAGGGAGGGGATGATGAGGTCACTGACTCCACGTGGGTGCCTGAAGGGAGAGAGGAGGAGGAGGAGGAGGATGCAGCGTCACATGTCCAACGAGGCAGGATGCCCCCTGGAGGCCAGCTAGAGGCCAGCACAGCAACTGTACCACACCGCAGAGCTCCGCCTGTGCAGGGCGCTGCCTCTGCACGTTATCACAAAAGTTCTTTGGTGTGGGCCTTTTTTGAGACGAGTGCATCAGATCGCACCACTGCTATTTGCAATATTTGTCTCAAGCGTATCTCGCGTGGCCAAAACATCAGCCGCTTGGGCACCACAAGCATGAGCAGACATATGTCGACCTGCCATGCAGCTCGTTGGCAAGCACACATAAAAGACCCACACCAAAGAACAAAGCGGACATCTCCTTGCTCCTCATCAGCTGGGATCTCCATCCCCACTATATCTTCAGTCCTCTCTGAAAGCTGCTCTGAGAGGACTGAAGGTGTAGAATTAGGTGTGTCACAACCAAGTACTTGCAGTACACCGACGTCCGATTGTAGCAGGCAAATTTCCCTGCCCCAGCTGCTGGACCGTCAAAAGAAGTATACTCCCAGCCATCCACATGCCCAGCGGTTGAATGCTAGCTTGGCTAAATTGCTAGCACTTCAACTGCTGCCTTTTCAGTTGATAGACTCGGCCCCCTTCCGTGAGTTTGTTCAATGTGCGGTTCCTCAGTGGCAGGTTCCCAAACGCCACTTTTTCTCACGGAAGGCGATTCCGTCTCTCTACTGGCATGTGGAAGGCAATGTCCATGCCTCGCTGGACAGGGCGGTCAGCGGTAAGGTGCATATTACCGCTGACTCATGGTCCAGCAGGCATGGACAGGGACGTTATCTTTCTTTCACGGCCCATTGGGTCACTCTATTGGCAGCTGGGAGGGATGCAGGACAAGGTGCAGTAGTGTTGGAGGTTGTTCCGCCACCACGCCTCCAAAATGCTACTACTGGTTGTGACACACCTCTCTCCTCCACCCCCTCCTCTTCTTCTTCCTCCATGTCCTCTTCGAGTGCTCTGTCCTCGGAACCAGCGGTGCTCCGTAGGCGTACAAGGGGCTACGCGAGTACGCATGCAAAAAGATGCCATGCCGTGCTTGCGCTGGTGTGTTTGGGGGACAGGAGCCACACTGGGCCAGAGGTTCTGGCAGCTCTGCAGGGGCAGGCCGAGAGGTGGTTGACGCCACGCCAGCTTAAGCCAGGAATGGTCGTTTCTGATAATGGCACCAACCTCCTCTCCGCCCTGCGACAGGGGCAGCTCACCCATGTGCCCTGTATGGCTCACGTCCTCAACCTGGTGGTGCAGCGGTTCTTGGGCAGGTTCCCAGGCTTACAGGATGTCCTGAGGCAGGCCAGGAAAGTCTGTGTGCATTTCCGCCGATCTTATAATGCCAGTGCTCGGCTGACTGAGCTGCAAAAGGAGCTGAACCTGCCCAAGAACCGCCTAATATGTGACATGCCCACCAGGTGGAACTCAACGTTGGCCATGCTGCAGCGACTGCACACGCAGCAGAGGGCCATCAATGAGTACCTTTGCGACTACGGCACCAGGACAGGGTCAGGGGAGCTTGGCTTTTTTTCCCCACGCCAGTGGAGCATGATCAGGGATGCATGCACTGTCCTCTCACCATTTGAGGAGGCCACGAGGATGGTGAGCAGTGACAGTGCATGCATCAGTGACACTCTACCTCTTGTCCACCTGTTGGAGCATACGCTGCGTGGGATAATGGACAGGGCACTTGAGGCAGAACAGAGGCAGGAAGAGGAGGACTTCCTTGTCTCTCAAGGCCCCCTTTATCCAGACAATGTTCCTTCTGTCCCACCCATCACACAGGAAGAGGAGGAGGAGGAGGAGGAGGAGGAGGATTGTGTGAGCATGGAGGTGGAGCCTGGCACTCAGCATCAGCAGCAGCAGTCTTTTAGGGATGATGTACAGTCCCAACAAACCAGTGGACTTGTACGTGGCTGGGAGGAGGTGGCTGGCGATCATGTCATCCTCAGTGACCCAGAAGACTCCGGACCGAATGCCTCAGCTAACCTACGCTGCATGGCCTCCCTGATCCTGCAAAGCCTGCGGAAGGATCCTCGTGTTCTTCGGATCAAGGAGAGTGACCATTACTGGCTGGCCACTCTCCTTGATCCACGGTACAAGGGTAAGGTTGCGGACCTTATCTTGCCGTCGCAGAGGGAGCAGAGGATGAGACATCTCAGGGAGGCCTTGCAGAAAGGTCTGTGCAACGCGTTCCCAGAAACTGGGAGGTTACAAACTCCTGGTCCTGGACGACGAGTTGCTGAGGCTTCGGTCAGTAGCAGAAGGAGCGGTGGGGAAGGTGGACGTCTGACCGATGCGTTCAGACAATTTTTTAGTCCGCAGCCCCAAGGTATGATCGGTTCCAGCAACCATCACCAGCGTCTGATATACATGGTGCAGGAATACCTAGGGGCAAGGTCAGACTTGGACACCTTTCCCACCGAAAATCCTCTGGCTTACTGGGTCCTGAGGATGGATCACTGGCCAGAGCTTGCACAGTATGCAATTGAGCTACTGGCCTGTCCTGCATCCAGCGTTCTTTCCGAACGCACATTCAGTGCTGCTGGAGGATTTGTCACCGATCATAGGGTGCGCCTGTCCACCGACTCGGTTGATCGACTGACCTTCATAAAAATGAATCAGTCTTGGATCACCACCAGCTACCAGACACCTGAAGCGGATATAACGGAATAATTTATAATGTCACATCCCTTCAAGACTGCCTATGCTGATGCTGAGTGACTGTCCTGTTATGTTCACTGACTATCCTCTTCCTCCTCCTCAATGATCCATGCCACCACACCAGTGCCTAAGGCACAATTTTTCAGCCCCTGTATAACAGGGGCGTGTAATTACAATTTTTTAAAAAGATGCTTCGCAACAGGTGTGACTGCTGTGCTCAGAGTACAGTATCTGTGAGGGGTTGCAGTGTTGTGGCACCAGCACCAGTGCCTAAGGCACAATTTTTCAGCCCCTGTTGGGGCGTGTAATTACAATTTTTAGGCAATGCTTTGCAACAGGTCTCATTGCTGTGCTCAGAGTACAGTATCTGTGAGGGGTTGCAGTGTTGTGGCACCAGCACCAGTGCCTAAGGCACAATTTTTCAGCCCCTGTATAACAGGGGCGTGTAATTACAATTTTTTAAAAAGATGCTTCGCAACAGGTGTGACTGCTGTGCTCCAAGTACAGTATCTGTGAGGGGTTGCAGTGTTGTGGCACCAGCACCAATGCCTAAGGCACAATTTTTCAGCCCCTGTTTAACAGGGGCGTGTAATTACAAATCTTGATCTAATAGTTCACAGCATGGCCCATTCCTGCGCCCACCAAGAGTAACTATGAGGGCCTACAGTCTTGTGGCAACACCGTCCACCACCACCACCACCACCAAAGGCCCAATTTTTCTGCCCTGTTCAACAGGTGCATGCAATTACAAATCTTGATCTAATAACTCACAGCAGGGCCCATTCCTGCACCCACCAAGAGTAACTGTGAGGGCTTACAGTCTTGTGGCAACACCGTCCACCACCACCACCACCACCACCAAAGGCCCAATTTTTCTGCCCGGTTCAACAGGTGCATGCAAGTACAAATCTTGATCTATTAACTCACAGCAGGGCCCATTCCTGTGCCCACCAGTCTTGTGGCTACACCAACATCTAATAGGGCAAATTTCTGCAGAGTATATACGGCAGGCCCCTACTTTCAAACATCCAACTTACAAACGACTCCTACTTGCAAACGGCAAGAGAAAACAGGAAGTGAGAGGAAATCTACCCCTAGGAAGGAAAATTCTATCCTGTTAGATTTAATTTGGGAAAAAGGTATCTCCTCTCTACTGATGCTTTATCACCAATCCTTGTTTCAATTAAAACCCCACTTTTCCAAAAACATTTGTCATTGGGACGGAAAGTGAGGTGACATGTTCTGAACAGATGTGCAAAGACAGCAAATGTTACAGGGGTGATAACCCCTCCCTATGTTCTCCAAAAAGCTTAAAAATTGATTTTTTTGGGATGTAGCTACACTTCATAATGTACCTGTTCAGATTCTACTTAAGAACAAACCTACAGTCCATGTCTTGTTTGCACCACCTATATACTGCTGTTCAGAGTATATAGGGTTGTAGGTATAGGGTTTTATTTTGGGTGCGGGGTCCCCCTTAGTATCCATACAAGACCCAAAGGGGCTGGGGTGGGGGGGGGGGGGTGATGGGGTAGCCATGCCATTTTTCTCAAGGATTTTCAGCCATATGGCGGCCAGGACAAGACATGACATTAAAGCCACAAGTGGTTTTAAATGGCTTCTTTTTTTCCTTTACAAATGTCATTTTGTGCAAGGACAGTTCTAAACATGGGAAACACATGCCACTTCACAGGCATACTTTAGACACCCCCCAGGTACCATATTTAAAGGAAAATTTCACTTTTTTTTTTTTCACTTTATGCATCATTAAAATGACTGCTCCCGAAAAAACTTTAGTTTTTAAAATTTCTTTTTGCATTGATATATGTCCCCTGGGGCAGGACCCGGGTCCCCAAACCTGTTTTATGACATTAACATGCATATTGGCCGTTGTAATTAGCAATTTTGATTTCGAACGTTCGCGTCCATTATAACGAATAGGGTTCGAAAGTTCGCGCGAACTTTCGGTCCGTTCGAAGGTTCTGGTGCGAACCGAACCCGGGGGTGTTCGGCTCATCCCTACCTGCCAGACCTGTGCAGAATATACCAAAACAGTCCATAAGTAGGTGTTCTAGTAGTGAGACTTTAATTTACAGACCTGTTGTGTAAAACTTACCATTACCTCAACATTGTTTCTGCTGTTTCATATATCCCCCATGAATCCTTGCCTAAAAGTCTTTCCCTCTGAATGTAATGTTAAGCTGATCACATGTATGAATATTTTAAACATATTTTACATATATATAGAAATAGTTAACTTACTGTTTTGTAAAAAAAATAACTTTTTGTAGCCCATCTTTCCAGTATTACCTGAACATCCCAGCTTTCCTTTACGCAATTGATAAAATTAACCAGGATCCAGACATCTTACCCAATATCACTCTCGGCTTCCATCTATATGATTCATGGATGGAACCCAGGAAGGGTATACAGAGTGTTCTGAAGATCTTATCTGGACCAAATGGGACAGTTCCTAATTATTCCTGTAAAGGACAAGGCAAGCTGGCTGGTGTTATTGGAGATCACTATTCATCCACTACAATCCCAATCGCCCAAATCCTCGGATTGTACAGATACACACAGGTGAGTGAAATCTACTTGTATATTTGTAATACTATTCGAAGTCAACAGAGACAACACTATACATTTTACAAAATGATGCCAGTCTGTGAAAGTCAACCACTTGAGCTCTGGAAAGTTATACCCCCTTCGTGACAAGGCCTTTTTTTGCTATTCAGCACTGAGCTACTTTAACTGGCAATTGCACAGTCATGTAACACTATACCCACAAAAATGTATTTCATTTTTTTCACACAAATAGAGCTTCCTTTTCGTTGTATTTGATCACCACTGTGTTTTTAATCTTTTTATCTAAACAAAAAAAGACCAAACTTTAAAAAAATATATATATTTTCTACTTTCTGTTTTAAAATGTTTCCAATAAAATCAAATTTATTTTTAAATTTAGGTTAAATGCATTCTGTTATATGTCTTTGGTTAAAAAAAAAAATATCCCAATAAGTGTATATTAAGTGGTTTGTGTAAAAATTATATTGTATACAAAAATTATGGTGGATGTATTTGAAAATTGATCAATCCTGATGTACTGGTGGCCAATAAAATTTAAGGCCATTAAATTGCCAGGACAGTACAAACTCTCTCCAAGGGACACCTTTTTGGAAAGTAGACAGTCCAAGGTATTTAGTAAGGCTGGATTCACACCTATGCATTTTTAGTGCTTTTTTGCATTTTGTAGATTTGCACTACAGAACGTGTTCCATAGGAAACAATGTTAAATGGACTGTAGTGCAAATCTGCAAAACGCAAAAAGCACTTAAAATGCATAGGTGTGAATCCAGCCTAAGAGTGAGTTTTTTGAAATTGCAATTTTTTTTGTCCCACTTTTCGGAAAATGTCAATTTTTTTTTTTTGTTTTACTTTTTTTTATATACTATCACCAGTGCAGCACAACATCATCATATGACTGGTGTGATCTCTACAGACATTAACACTATTACATGGCCTGATCACGCCTCGATTAAGATAACCATTGCAGATTCCTCATCATCTAACACTACTCCAGTGTGGAGGGCAAATCCCTATCTGTTACAACAAGATGACTCTAACAGACATTGGAAAAGCACCTGACAGAGTTTTTCTCAGACAACGATTCCCCAGTAGAGGACCATTTTATCTTGTGGAATGCCCACAAAACGTTCATTGGGGGTATTTTAATTAAATTAGGTGCAAGAGCGAAGAGGCAGCGGCAAAAATGCATTAGAGAACTCACAAAATAAATTTACACACTTGATAACCTAAATAACCAACAGCCTTCCTCCAGGCTCCCCCTAAAAAATTATGCAACTTTGCCAAGATCTTAGAATGCTTCTTTTGGATAGCTTTGAAAAACTTCCAGAAGGCAAAAAATGACACATTATGCCAATAGTAAAAAAGCAGGAAAACTATTAGCTTCACGTCTTCGAGGTCTCAGATACAAATCTAAAATACCATTTTTATTCCACCCGGACACAAAAAAAATTCTCTATAACCCACACGACATTGCTGATACTTTTAGTCAATATTACAGCTCCCTCTATAATCTAAACAAAGACCCGGAAACCTTCCAACCAAATTCTGAACTGATCTCTTATTTGTTACACAAACTATCCCTTCCTCATCTGTCCCAAGCACCTATCAACTACAAAAATTAAACGCTCCATTCACTCTGCTCAAAGTCAACAGAGAAATAGATTCTCCAGGCCCAGACGGGTTTATAGGAGAGTACTATAAAACCTTTAAACACATACTAGCACCATATATGATATGTATCTTTAATGCCGCAGCCGCCTCTTCCTCTTTTCCACCTGAGATGCTCAATGATCTAATTGTTACTTTACCCAAGCCAGGGAAGGATCCCACATCACTCCAAAAATCTAGATCGCTCTTAAAAAATGATCAAAAATGATATCATCAGGTCACCTGAGGCCAGGTGACAGATGCACACCGACGGGGTCAGAAGTGCACCGCTATGATAGTGGACCCTACGGCTGACTGCTGCGGATGGAACCCTGGGTGGTACAGAAAGGCAGGTCCACTGGGGCACCAACACGGATGCCACAGGGAGCTAGAATATAAGATTCCCCAGGGAGCGGAGTCTAAGAGCCAGCATGTGTTCACCAGAGCCTCTAGTGGTGAGGATGGACTACGCTGCAGCTGACTCCAGGTCGCGGCCCCCAGGGTCTCCCAGCGCACGTTCACAGTAGGCTATAGGAGGAAGCTACAGGTCGGGGCGACTAGCAGACAAGGATAAACGGAGAACAAGCCAAAGGACAAGGGTCACAAGCAGGCAGGGATGGTCAAGAAACGTGCCAAAGGTCAGGGTCACAAGCAGGCGGGGATGGTCGGGAACACGCCAAGATTGGTAACAGAGACAAACGTAGAGCACACGGCAAGCAGGAAACAGGAAACCAAACACACAATATTGCATGGCAAGGCAGGCTTGGAGAACACAGTGTTAAATAGTGGTTCCTGTTGAGGCTAGGGTGGAGCCACACTGAGGGAAGATTACTTAACCATGCAGGTGTGAGAGAGCAAGCCCTAAGGCTGATACACAGACCAGGTAAGAGACAGACAGGTCATGAAAGTATTTCTGCAAGGTCATGACATATATGCTAAGATTATTAGTGATGAGCCGAACACCCCCGGGTTCGGTTCGCACCAGAACCCGCGAACGGACCGAAAGTTCGTACGAACATTAGAACCCTATTAAATACAATGGATGCGAACGTTCGAATTCTAAAGTGCTAATTATAACAACTATTATGCATGTTATTGTCCTAAAAAGGGTTTGGGAACCCGGGTTCTGCACCAGGGGACATGTATCAATGCAAAAAGAAGCTTTAAAAACGGTCGTTTTTCGGGAGCAGTCATTTTAATGATGCATAAAGTGAAAAAAAAAAAGTCAAATATTCCTTTAAATATCGTACCTGGGGGGTGTCTAAAGTATGCCTGTGAAGTGCCACGTGTTTCCCGTGTTTAGAACTGTCCCTGCACAAAATGACACTTCTAAAGGAAAAAAAAGCCATTTAAAACTTCTTGCGGCTTTAATGTAATGTCTGGTCCCGGTAATATGGATGAAAATCTTTAAGAAAAATGGCATAGCTACCCCATGACCCCCCCCCCACCCTACCCCAGCCCATTACCAGCCCCTTTGGGTCTTGTATGGATATTAAGGGGAACCCCGCACATAAAATAAAAAAGGCCCTATATACTCTGAACAGCCGTATACAGGCGGTGCATACAAGACAGGGACTGTAGGTTTGTTCTTATGTAGAATGTGTTTGTAATTTTGAACAGGTACATTGTTGAAGTGTAGCTCCAGCCCAAAAATCTATTTTTAAACTTTTTGGGAAACATAGGTAAGGGTTATCACCCCTGTAACATTTGTTTTGCTGTCTGTGCCCCTGTTCAGAACATTTCACCTCACTTTCCGTCCCAATGACAACTGTTTTTGAAATGTGGTGTTTTTCTTGAAACAAGGATTGCTGATAAAGCATCAGTACAGAGGAGACACCTTTCTCCCATATTTATTCTTACAGGAGAGAATTTTCCTTCCTAGGGGTAGATTTCCTCTCACTTCCTGTTGTCTTCTTTCGTTTGCAAGTAGGAGTCGTTTGTAAGTTGGATGTTTGAAAGTAGGGACCTGCCGTATATACTCTGCAGAAATAGGCCCCTTAGTTGTTGGTGTTGGCACAACACTGTAAGCACTCACAGTTACTCTTGGTTGGTGCTGGAACGCCCTGCTGTCAACTATTATATCAGGAATTTTAATTACATATAATTGTTGAACAGTGGTAGTAAAAATTGGGGCTTTGATGGTGGTGCTGGTGCCACAACACTGTAAGCCCTGACAGTTACTCTTGGTGGGTGCAGCAATGGGCCCTGCTGTGAATTATTAGATCAAGAATTGTAATTGCATGCCCCTGTTGAACAGGGGCTGAAAAATTGGGCTTTTCGTGGTGGTGGTGGTGGTGGTGGTGTTGCCACAACACTGTAAGCCCTCAGAGTTACTCTTGGTGGGTGCAGGAATGGGCCCTGCTGTGAATTATTAGATCAAGAATTGTAATTACATGCCCCTTTTGAACAGGGGCTGAAAAAATGGGCCTTTCGTGGTGGTGGTGGTGGTGGCGTTGCCACAACACTGTAAGCCCTCAGACTTACTCTTGGTGGGTGCAGGAATGGGCCCTGCTGTGAATTATTACATCAAGAATTGTAATTGCATGCCCCTGTTGAACAGGGGCTGAAAAATTGGGCCTTAGGCACTGGTGGCACAACACTACAACCACTCACAGATACTGTACTTGGAGCACAGCAATGAGCCCTATGGCAAATTATTGCTAAAAAAATTGTAAGTACACGCCCCTGTAAAACAGGGGCTGAAAAATTGGGCCTTAGCCACTGGTGGCGGCACCCATAAACAAAAATGATCTTCCAAGCTATCATCATCAATCGTATCATTGAGGACTCGGAGGAGGAGGATAGCCAGTCAACATAACAGCACAGGCACTCAGCATCAGCATCAGTCTTGAAGGGACGTGACATGTTAAAATCAATTAGTCTGTTATATCAGCATCAGGTGTGTGGTAGCTGGTGGTGATCCAAGACTGGTTCATCTTGATGAAAGTCAGTCGATCAACCGAGTCGGTGGACAGGCGCACCCTGTGATCCGTGACAAATCCTCCAGCAGCACTGAATGTGCGTTCCGAAAGAACGCTGGATGCAGGACAGGCCAGTAGCTCAATTGCATACTGTGCAAGCTCTGGCCAGTGATCCATCCTCAAGACCCAGTAAGCCAGAGGATTTTCGGTGGGGAAGGTGTCCAAGTCTGACCTTGCCCCTAGATATTCCTGCACCATGTTTATCAGACGCTGGCGATGGTTGCTGGAACCAATCATACTTTGGGGCTGCGGACTAAAGAATTGTCTGAACGCATCGGTCAGACGGCCACCTTCCCCACCGCTCCTTCTTTGACTGGCCGAAGCCTCAGCAACTCGTTGTCCTGGACCAGGAGTTTGTAGCCTCCCAGTCTCTGGGAACGCGTTGCACAGACCTTTCTGCAAGGCCTCCCGGAGTTGTCTCATCCTCTGCTCCCTCTGCGACGGTAACATAAGGTCCGCAACCTTACCCTTGTACCGTGGATCAAGGAGAGTGGCCAGCCAGTAATGGTCCCTCTCCTTGATCCGAAGAATACGAGGATCCTTCCGCAGACTTTGCAGGATCAGGGAGGCCATGCAGCGTAGGTTTGCTGAGGCATTCGCTCCGGAGTCCTCTGGGTCACTAAGGACGACATGATCCGCAGTCACCTCCTCCCAGCCACGTACAAGTCCACTGGTTTCTTGGGACTGTAAATCATCCCTAAAAGACTGCTGCTGATGATGCTGAGTGCCAGCCTCCACCTCCATGCTGACACAATCCTCCTCCTCCTCCTCCTCCTCCTCCTCTTCCTCTTCCTGTGCGATGGGTGGGACAGAAGGAACACTGTCTGGGTAAAGGGGGCCTTGAGAGGCAAGGAAGTCCTCCTCTTCCTGCCTCTGTTCTGCCTCAAGTGCCCTGTCCATTATTCCACGCAGCGTGTGCTCCAACAGGTGGACAAGAGGTACAGTGTCACTGATGCATGCACTGTCACTGCTCACCATCCTCGTGGCCTCCTCAAATGGTGCCAGGACAGTGCATGCATCCCTGATCATGCCCCACTGGCGTGGAGAAAAAAAACCAAGCTCCCCTGACCCTGTCCTGGTGCCGTAGTCGCACAGGTACTCATTGATGGCCCTCTGCTGCGTGTGCAGCCGCTGCAGCATGGCCAACGTTGAGTTCCACCTGGTGGGCATGTCACATATAAGGCGGTTCTTGGGCAGGTTCAACTCCTTTTGCAGCTCAGCCAGGCGAGCACTGGCATTATAAGATCTGCGGAAATGCACACAGACTTTCCTGGCCTGCCTCAGGACATCCTGTAAGCCCGGGTACCTGCCCAAGAACCGCTGCACCACCAGGTTAAGGACGTGAGCCACACAGGGCACATGGGTCAGTTGTCCCTGTCGGAGGGCGGAGAGGAGGTTGGTGCCATTGTCGCAAACCACCATTCCTGGCTTAAGCTGGCGTGGCGTCAACCACCTCTCGGCCTGGCCCTGCAGAGCAGACAGGACCTCTGCCCCAGTGTGGCTTCTGTCCCCCAAACACACCAGCGCAAGCACGGCATGGCATCTTTTTGCCTGCGTACTTGCGTAGCCCCGTGAACGGCTACGGAGCACCGCTGGTTCATAGGACAAACCACAGGAAGAGGCCATGGAGGAAGAAGAAGAGGAGGGGGTGGAGGAGAGAGGTGTGTCACAACCAGTAGTAGCATTTTGGAGGTGTGGCGGTGGGACAACCTCCAACACTACTGCACCTTGTCCTGCATCCTTCCCAGCTGCCAAAAGAGTGACCCAATGGGCCGTGAAAGAAAGGTAACGTCCCTGTCCATGCCTGCTGGACCATGAGTCAGCGGTAATATGCACCTTACCGCTGACCGCCCTGTCCAGCGAGGCCAAGACATTGCCTTCCACATGCCGGTAGAGAGCCGGAATAGCCTTCCGTGAGAAAAAGTGGCGTTTGGGAACCTGCCACTGAGGAACCGCACATTGCACAAACTCACGGAAGGGGGCCGAGTCTACCAACTGAAAAGGCAGCAGTTGAAGCGCTAGCAATTTAGCCAAGCTAGCATTCAACCGCTGGGCATGTGGATGGCTGGGAGTGAACTTCTTTCGACGGTCCAGCAGCTGGGGCAGGGAAATTTGCCTGCTAGAATCGGACGTCGGTGTACTGCTAGCAGAGTGGCCGCAAGTACTTGGCTGTGACACACCTAATTCTACACCTTCATTCCTCTCAGTGCATGTTTCTGAGAGGACTGAAGTTATAGTGGGGTTGGAGATCCCAGCTGATGCGGTGCAAGGAGAGGTCCGCTTTGTTCTTTGGTGTGGGTCTTTGAGGTAGGCTTGCCAACGAGCTGCATGGCAGGTCAACATATGTCTGGTCAGGCATGTGGTACCCAAGCGGCTGATGTTTTGGCCACGCGATATACGCTTGAGACATATGTTGCAAACAGCAGCTGTGCGATCTGATGCACTAGCCTCAAAAAAGGCCCACACCAAGGAACTTTTTGAATGACGGGCAGAGGCAGCGCCCTGCACAGGCGGAGCTCTGCGGTGTGATTCCGTCGGTGTACTGCCCTTACGCTGGCCACCAAAGGGCATCCTGTCTCGTTGGAGATGTGCCTCCTCCTCATCCTCCTCCTCCTCTCTCCTATTAGGCACCCACGTGGAGTCAGTGACCTCATCATCCCCTCCCTCCTCATCACTGGAGCCAATCTGGCAGTATGCTGCAGCTGCTGGAACATGACTGCCAGATTGGTGTCCTTCTTGAGCATCCCCTCTGTCTGCTCTCACCCTACTGCCTTCCTGTAGCTGGGTTTCATCATCAGACCCTTCGAAACGCTGGGCATCCTCCTGGAGCATGTACCCAACACTGTGCTCAAACAGTTCGGGGGACTCCTCAGGAGGAGGACATGGTGGGTCTAGGGAAGGAGTGACTGATGATGAGTCTGACATTGATACCAGGGAAGAGGACGCTTTGGCAGCTGCTTTGCCAGTACCCTGAGCCTGGGTGAGAGAGGATGAGGAGGAGGAGGAGGGCTTGGTCATCCACTCTACCAAGTCTTCGGCATGATGTGGCTCAACATGTCCAGCTGCCGAAAAGAAGGACAAGCGTGTCCCATGGCCATGTGCTGATGACAATGCACCGCGTCCACGACCAGCACTGTTGCCCCCAGACACAGAGCCTGCTTGCCCTCCTTTATTGCCTCCTGACTGTCTGCCTCTCCTTGTTTGCCTTCCAGACATTCTAATAGATGGCCTGCAGGGAGATGGGAAAAAAGCAATAAGGGCTACCTTCAGGTGTCCTTCTCTGTCCCTTGAAACAAGGACTTGCACAGTGAAAGAAACTGACACTCTCCCTACCTACAGTTTTCTGTCCCTAGAAAAAAATGTTTTTTTTAAGCACAATATAGCACAAGGAGAATTCACTCACTGTCCTTCCAGGTCCCTGGAAACAAGGACTTGCACAGTGAAAGAAACTGACACTCTCCCTACCTACAGTTTTCTGTCCCTAGAAAACATGTTTTTTTTAAGCACAATATAGCACAAGGAGAATTCACTCACTGTCCTTCCAGGTCCCTGGAAACAAGGACTTGCACAGTGAAAGAAACTGACACTCTCCCTACCTACAGTTTTCTGTCCCTAGAAAAAATGTTTTTTTTAAGCACAATATAGCACAAGGAGAATTCACTCACTGTCCTTCCAGGTCCCTAGAAACAAGGACTTGCACAGTGAAAGAAACTGACACTCTCCCTACCTACAGTTTTCTGTCCCTAGAAAAAATGTTTTTTTTAAGCACAATATAGCACAAGGAGAATTCACTCACTGTCCTTCCAGGTCCCTGGAAACAAGGACTTGCACAGTGAAAGAAACTGACACTCTCCCTACCTACAGTTTTCTGTCCCTAGAAAAAATGTTTTTTTTAAGCACAATATAGCACAAGGAGAATTCACTCACTGTCCTTCCAGGTCCCTAGAAACAAGGACTTGCACAGTGAAAGAAACTGACACTCTCCCTACCTACAGTTTTCTGTCCCTAGAAAAAATGTTTTTTTTAAGCACACTATAGCACAAGGAGAATTCACTCACTGTCCTTCCAGGTCCCTGGAAACAAGGACTTGCACAGTGAAAGAAACTGACACTCTCCCTACCTACAGTTTTCTGTCCCTAGAAAAAATGTTTTTTTTAAGCACAATATAGCACAAGGAGAATTCACTCACTGTCCTTCCAGGTCCCTAGAAACAAGGACTTGCACAGTGAAAGAAACTGACACTCTCCCTACCTACAGTTTTCTGTCCCTAGAAAAAATGTTTTTTTTAAGCACACTATAGCACAAGGAGAATTCACTCACTGTCCTTCCAGGTCCCTGGAAACAAGGACTTGCACAGTGAAAGAAACTGACACTCTCCCTACCTACAGTTTTCTGTCCCTAGAAAAAATGTTTTTTTTAAGCACAATATAGCACAAGGAGAATTCACTCACTGTCCTTCCAGGTCCCTAGAAACAAGGACTTGCACAGTGAAAGAAACTGACACTCTCCCAACCTACAGTTTTCTGTCCCTAGAAAAAATGTTTTTTTTAAGCACAATATAGCACAAGGAGAATTCACTCACTGTCCTTCCAGGTCCCTGGAAACAAGGACTTGCACAGTGAAAGAAACTGACACTCTCCCTACCTACAGTTTTCTGTCCCTAGAAAAAATTTTTTTTTAAGCACAATATAGCACAAGGAGAATTCACTCACTGTCCTTCCAGGTCCCTAGAAACAAGGACTTGCACAGTGAAAGAAACTGACACTCTCCCTACCTACAGTTTTCTGTCCCTAGAAAAAATGTTTTTTTTAAGCACAATATAGCACAAGGAGAATTCACTCACTGTCCTTCCAGGTCCCTGGAAACAAGGACTTGCACAGTGAAAGAAACTGACACTCTCCCTACCTACAGTTTTCTGTCCCTAGAAAAAATGTTTTTTTTAAGCACAATATAGCACAAGGAGAATTCACTCACTGTCCTTCCAGGTCCCTAGAAACAAGGACTTGCACAGTGAAAGAAACTGACACTCTCCCTACCTACAGTTTTCTGTCCCTAGAAAAAATGTTTTTTTTAAGCACAATATAGCACAAGGAGAATTCACTCACTGTCCTTCCAGGTCCCTGGAAACAAGGACTTGCACAGTGAAAGAAACTGACACTCTCCCTACCTACAGTTTTCTGTCCCTAGAAAAAATGTTTTTTTTTAAGCACAATATAGCACAAGGAGAATTCACTCACTGTCCTTCCAGGTCCCTAGAAACAAGGACTTGCACAGTGAAAGAAACTGACACTCTCCCTACCTACAGTTTTCTGTCCCTAGAAAAAATGTTTTTTTTAAGCACACTATAGCACAAGCACAAAACACACTGACACTCTCCCTACCTATCCTTCTCTTTCCCTAAACTAAAGGAATCCAGGTTAAGCAAGAAAGAAATAAAAGTCACTGTCCCTGCCTATGCTGCTCTATCCCTGCTCCGGAACACACTACACTAGGCCGCCGTGCTGGCGGCCTTTTATAGTGTGGGGCGTGTACTAAACACCCTCAGCAATAATTGGCCACAGGCATCCTGCCTGTGGCCAATCATTGCTCTCCTCGCTGCCGGCGCTGTGATTGGCCAAGCATGCGGGGTCACAGTGCATGCTTGGCCAATCACAGCACCTGGATGACACTGCGATGGCGTAGTGCATTGTGGGCCGTTCGCGTCACTCGAATTTGGCGCGAACGGCCCAAATCGTTCGATCTTCATCGAACGATCGAACAGCCGATGTTCGAGTCGAACGTATGTTCGACTCGAACACGAAGCTCATCCCTAAAGATTATTGCATTACGCCTCCTAAACATCCTACCGCTACTTATCCACCCAGACCAAACAGGGTTTACTAAAGGGCATCAAACGTCAGATGAAACTCAATGTCTAATCAACATAATTAGAGTTGAGCGGACACCTGGATGTTCGGGTTCGACGGGTTCGGCCAAACTTCGGAAAAAAGTTAGAGTTCAGGACCGAACTTTAACCCGAACCCGAACCCCATTGAAGTCAATGGGGACCCGGACTTCTAAGGACTAAAAAGGCTCTAAAAAAGTAATGTAAAGGGCTAGAGGGCTGCAAATGGCAGCAAAATGTTGTTAAGAGCATGGCAAGTGCTCTGCAAACAAATGTGGATAGGGAAATAACTTAAAATAACATAAAAAAAAATAAAAAATAAAATAAATATGCTGGAGGCCCCCTTTTCAGCAGAAGAGGTACGGGAAGTCATTAAGAACCTCAGAAACTCAACGGCACGATGCCACGCATATGGTGGGAATGCCCCAGAATACGCCTTTTCTGGAATAAATTATTCAATTTAATGGATAAGCTAGTGGGAAAATAAAATACTTTGAAATAAAAATGTAGCGGGGTGCTAAATTTAAGGGAAGTGTTTGAGTGGTAAATAGGCTCAAACACCCTAATTCTGTAGGATTCATGGACCATTTTGTCCTTGGGGGACAGTATTGGTGTGCAGTTCCCTGCGGCCTACAGGTGGCGCTGCCATGGTAGGCTAGGGTTTAACCGCCGATACAGTGCTGTGCCTTTTGTGTCCCCTCTTGGCAGTAGTACAGCGGGGCGGGGAACCTGCTGTGCATGCCGGGAGAGCATATAAAAGGGACAGACCTTTGGCCTGGGGGCTGATGTCCAGTGGGGTCCACGCCCAGGTGCCTTCGGCCTGGGTGCATGTGTTCCTGTTCCATCTCGGGTACCTTTAGCCCGGGGTGAGGTACTATCCTGGAGTTCCTGCTGCCCTGAGTATGGAGGCCTAGTTGCGGGAGTAAAGCCTGGAGTCCAGAGCCTTCGTCTGGAGTACGCTAAGGGTCGAGGAGTCTTAGGGTGCCGCCTCGTGTAGGGGACCATGTTCCAGGGAAGGGAGGATCATTCTGATGGGCCGATGCGGGAGTCACGGTGAAGCAAGGGTCTGTTGACTCCCTGGAGAGATGTCTTCCCCTTGATATGGGCTAGGTTCGTAGAAGGAGAAGCTCAAGGTCATCTTGACTGTATCAGAGGCCTTATTCACCCGGCCCGTGGCAGGGGCCTTATACACCCTGGTCTGTGGCAGAGACCAAAGTTCTCCAGGTCCGTGGCAGGGGCCTTGTACACCCGGTCTGTGGCAGAGACCAACCTCAAGGTCTGTGGCAGAGACCGTGCACCTAAAACTGTTTGAGAAACCTAAGCAGTGAAGTGAATGTGCTACGTTTGTGCCTGGACCTCCTCCACACCTTAAGCTGTCCTGTTTCTTTGCTCTAACCTTTTCTATCCGAGTAGAGTTTATTTTGCCATGAGAGAATAAGAGTTGTAATTTCAGCTGGTGTGGACATTGACTTTACTGGGAATTAAAGGGCTTGCCTCTACCTACAGTAGAGGTGAGAATCATCCTCTGGAGGAGTTTTGACTCCGGCTGTGGACACGGCCCATCAAGTACACCACTCAACCTCTTTATATAGGAGGGTACGGGCTGGTAGTGCGGTGTGCCTTTCTCCCTCCTGCGAGGAGCCAACAACATAAAGGCAGGTAAGGGGGAAAGGATCTGTGCGCTACAAAAAAATAAAATAAAAATTATAATCTTGACCTAGGAGGACGAGGTCCATATGGAGTAGGAGGTTGAGGTGGCGGCGGTGGAGGAGGACGAGGTAGCCAACACTGGTTCAAAAATACAACAATGGCTGGGTAAGGCCGTGTCATGGATATGCATTAATGTCTGTCTGCCATCTTACCTTTCCTCCTCATGTGTTCATCTTAGAGACCAGACCTCCTTCACCTGGCTTCCTTTATAATCTCCTCCCAGCCAGACTCCACCCAAGGCCCTATCACAGAACACTATATTAACCTGTGCACTGCAAGCCTGCTTTGCTGATCAACGTGTTTGTTAGGCATTGTGTGTTTGGGTTCCTGCCTGCCGTGTGCTACGTCTGTCTCTCTGTTATACATTTGGCTTGTCCCCGACTATCCCTCTCTGCTCGTGACCCTTGACCTTCGGCTTGTCCTTCGTTTTCCTTGTCTGCTTGTGGCCCTTGACCTTCAGCTTGTTATTTGTTACTCTTATATCTTGTGCCACTGTCACTACAGAGGTGGATGAAGAGGCCGAGACTGCAGCAGAAGAGGAAGCAGGAGGAGCCAGAGACCTTTCTTGGTTTTTGAGGTGTCTACTCCACTGCAGCTCGTGCTTTGCACTTAGATGCATGGTCATGAAGGTTGTGCTCAGGTTGAGAATGTTTATGCCTCGCTTCAGGCTCTGATTGCACAGCGTGCAAACCACTCGTGTCTTGTCATCAGCACATTGTGTGAAGAACTGCCACGCTAGGGAACTCCTTGGACCTGGCTTTGGTGTGCTCGGTCCCTTGCTGCGTTGGGCAGTAGCAGACATACTGTCTAGGGGACGGACGCTCCGCTTTTGCACCATGCTCCCTCTTCTGCTGTGCTGGTGGCTCTGTGCGACCACCGCCTTTTCCTCCAAACTACACTGGTCACCTGCATAACGTTGATTCCATGTGGGGTCGAGGACCTCATCGTCCTCCACATCATCTTCCACCCAGTCTTCACCCCTGCCCTCCTTGTCTGTCTGCACAATTGCGAAAGCAGCAGCAGTTGGCACCTGTGTTTCGTCATCATCCGAGACGTGCTGCGATGGTCCTCCCATGTACTCATCATGAAACATAAGTGGTTGGGCATCGGTGCACTCAATCTCTTCCACTTCTGGGGCAGGGCTAGGTGGATGGCCCTGGGAAACCCTAATGACAGAGTCATCGAAAAGCAGAAGAGACTGCTGCATGATTTGGGGCTCAGACTGCTTGGCTGATTTGCAAGGGGGTGAGGTGAAAGACTGATGGACATGAGTTTCAGGTGCCAACTCTGATCTTTCATCAGAAGAGTGGGGGGAGACAATGTGAAGGAACCCGAGGCACTGTCAGCAACCCAATCTACTATCGCCTGTACTTGTCCTGGCCTAAACATTCGTACAGCCTCATTAGGCGCGACAAAATACCGCCGCAGGCTCGGTCGCCTACTCGCACCTGAGGAAGGTGTTTCACTTGTGCGTGTATCTGGCACAGATCCACCACGTCCTCTCCCTGCAACAGGAGCTCCACCAGCAGCACCACAACCAGGGCCACCACGTCCCTTTGACCTTCTCCTCGTATTTTCCAAATTTAGGATCTTGCCCTAAATGGGTGTTTTTTGAAGAGCAGAACACACCCACAGTACGTAACCGCTGAATCGCACAGCTACAGAACTGCAGAAAATGCTATTAAAAAAAAATGTTTTTTTTTTAGTATAGCACAGTAGAAGAAAACTATATAGAAATTGTTTATTTCACACACCTCCACATATGTATAACACACTGCAAAATATTTTTTGTGGCCCTAAATGGCGTTTTTTGTAAGACCACAACACACCCACAGTACGTAACCGCTGAATCGCACAGCTACAGAACTGCAGAAAATGCTATTCAAAAAAAATGTTGTTTTTTTTAGTATAGCACAGTAGAAGAAAACTATATAGAAATTGTTTATTTCACACACCTCCACATATGTATAACACACTGCAAAATATTTTTTGTGGCCCTAAATGGCGTTTTTTGGAAGACCACAACACACCCACAGTACGTAACCGCTGAATCGCACAGCTACAGAACTGCAGAAAATGCTATTCAAAAAAATGTTGTTTTTTGGAAAAGCACAGTAGAAGAAAACTATATAGAAATTGTTTATTTCACACACCTCCACATATGTATAACACACTGCAAAATATTTTTTGTGGCCCTAAATGGCGTTTTTTGGAAGACCACAACACACCCACAGTACGTAACCGCTGAATCGCACAGCTACAGAACTGCAGAAAATGCTATTCCAACAAATGTTGTTTTTTTAGTATAGCACAGTAGAAGAAAACTATATAGAAATTGTTTATTTCACACACCTCCACATATGTATAACACACTGCAAAATATTTTTTGTGGCCCTAAATGGCGTTTTTTGGAAGACCACAACACACCCACAGTACGTAACTGCTGAATCGCACAGCTACAGAACTGCAGAAAATGCTATTCAAAAATTTTTTTGTTTTTTTAGTATAGCACAGTAGAAGAAAACTATATAGAAATTGTTTATTTCACACGCCTCCACATATGTATAACACACTGCAAAATATTTTTTGTGGCCCTAAATGGCGTTTTTTGGAAGACCACAACACACCCACAGTACGTAACCGCTGAATCGCACAGCTACAGAACTGCAGAAAATGCTATTAGAAAAAAGTTTTTTTTTTTAGTATAGCACAGTAGAAGAAAACTATATAGAAATTGTTTATTTCACACACCTCCACATATGTATAACACACTGCAAAATATTTTTGTGGCCCTAAATGGTGTTTTTTGGAAGACCACAATACACCCACAGTACGTAACCGCTGAATCGCACAGCTACAGAACTGCAGAAAATGCTATTCAAAAAAAATGTTGTTTTTTTAGTATAGCACAGTAGAAGAAAACTATATAGAAATTGTTTATTTCACACACCTCCAAATATGTATAACACACTGCAAAATATTTTTTGTGGCCCTAAATGGCGTTTTTTGGAAGAACACAACACACCCACAGTACGTAACCGCTGAATCGCACAGCTACAGAACTGCAGAAAATGCTATTCAAAAAAAATGTTGTTTTTTTAGTATAGCACAGTAGAAGAAAACTATATAGAAATTGTTTATTTCACACACCTCCAAATATGTATAACACACTGCAAAATATTTTTTGTGGCCCTAAATGGCGTTTTTTGGAAGACCACAACACACCCACAGTACGTAACCGCTGAATCGCACAGCTACAGAACTGCAGAAAATGCTATTCAAAAAAAATGTTGTTTTTTTAGTATAGCACAGTAGAAGACAAATATATAGAAATGGTTTATTTCACACGCCTCCACATATGTATAACACACTGCAAAATATTTTTTGTGGCCCTAAATGGGTCTTTTTGCAAGCGTACATTAACCACTTAAGCCCCGGACCATTTGGTAGCTAAAGGACCAGAGGTGAATTCAGAGTTTTGCACTGCGCTGCTTTAACTGTAAATTGTGCGGACATGCAATGTTGTACCCAAACGAAATTTGCGTCCTTTTCTTCCCACAAATAGAGCTTTCTTTTAATGGTATTTGATTGCCTCTGCGATTTTTCTTTTTTGCGATATAAATGGAAAAAGACCGAATATTTTGAAAAAAATTATATTTTCTACTTTTTGTTATAAGAAAAATCGAATAAACTAAATTTTAATCATACATTTAGGCCAAAATGTATTCAGCCACATGTCCTTAGTAAAAAAAATGTCAATAAGCGTATATTTATTGGTTTGCGCAAAAGTTATAGCGTTTACAAACTAGGGTACATTTTCTGGAATTTACACAGCTTTAAATTTATGACTGCCTATCTCATTTCTTGAGGTGCTAAAATGGCAGGGCAGTACAATACCCCCCCAAATGACCCCATTTTAGAAAGTAGACACCCCAAGGAAATTGCTGAGAGGCATGTTGAGCCCATTGAATATTTTTTTTTGTCCCAAGTGATTGAATAATGACAAAAAAAAAAATTACAAAAAGTTGTCACTAAATGATATATTGCTCACACATGCCATGGTTATATGTGGAATTGCACCCCAAAATACATTCTTCTGCTTCTCCTGAGTACGGGGATACCACATGTGTGGGACTTTTTAGGAGCCTAGCCACGTACGGGACCCCGGAAACCAAGCACCGCCTTCAGGATTTCTAAGGGCGCAAATTTTTGATTTCACTCCTCACTACCTATCACAGTTTTGAAGGCCATAAAATGCCAAAATAGCACAAAACCCCCCCAAATGACCCCATTTTAGAAAGTAGACACCCCAAGGAAATTGCTGAGAGGCCTGTTGAGCCCATTGAATATTTTTTTTTGTCCCAAGTGATTGAATAATGACAAAAAAATAAAAAATTACAAAAAGTTGTCACTAAATGATATATTGCTCACACATGCCATGGTTATATGTGGAATTGCACCCCAAAATACATTCTGCTGCCTCTCCTGAGTACGGGGATACCACATGTGTGGGACTTTTTAGGAGCCTAGCCACGTACGGGACCCCGGAAACCAAGCACCGCCTTCAGGATTTCTAAGGGCGCAAATTTTTGATTTCACTCCTCACTACCTATCACAGTTTTGAAGGCCATAAAATGCCAAAATAGCACAAAACCCCCCCGAATGACCCCATTTTGGAAAGTAGACACCCCAAGCTGTTTGCTGAGAGGCATGGTGAGTATTTTACAGCTCTCATTTGTTTTTGAAAATGAAGAAAGAACATTTTTTTTTCTTTTTTTTTCAATTTTCAAAACTTTGTGACAAAAAGCGAGATCTGCAAAATACTCACAATACCTCTCAGCAAATAGCTTGGGGTGTCTACTTTCCAAAATGGGGTCATTTGGGGGGGGGGTTGTGCCATCTGGGCATTCCATGGCCTCCGAAACTGTGATAGGCAGTGAGAAGTGAAATCAAAAATTGACACCCTTAGAAAGCCTGAAGGCGGTGCTTGGTTTTTGGGGTCCCGTACGCGGCTAGGCTCCCAAAAAGTCTCACACATGTGGTATCCCCGTACTCAGGAGAAGCAACAGAATGTATTTTGGGGTGTAATTCCACATATGCCCATGGCATGTTTGAGCAATATATCATTTAGTGACAACTTTGTGCAAAAAAAAAAAAAAAAAATTATTTTTTCCGCAACTTGTGTCAACATATAAAATATTCCATGGACTCGACATGCCTCTCAGTATATAGCTTGGGGTGTCTACTTTCCAAAATGGGGTCATTTGGGGGGTTTTGAACTGTTCTGGCATTTTATACACAACATTAGGAAGCTTACATCCACTCTTCTAACCACTTGAAGACAAAGCCCTTTTTGACACTTTTTGTTTACATGAAAACATATTTTTTTTGCAAGAAAATTATGTTGAACCCCCAAACATTATATATATATTTAAAGCAAAGGCCCTACAGAATAAAATGGTGGGTGTTGCATTTTTTTTCTACACAGTATTTGCGCAGCGATTTTTCAAACGCATTTTTTGGGGAAAAAATACACTTTTTTTAATTTTAATGCACTAAAACACACTATATTGCCCAAATGTTTGATGAAATAAAAAAGATTATCTTAGGCCGAGTACATAGATACCAAACACGACATGCTTTAAAATTTCGCACAAACGCGCATTGGCGACAAACTACATACATTTTTAAAAGCCTTTAAAAGCATTTACAGGTTACCCCGTTAGATTTACAGAGGAGGTCTACTGCTAAAATTACTGCCCTCGATCTGACCTTCGCGGTGATACCTCACATGCATGGTGCAATTGCTGTTTACATATGACGCCAGACCGACGCTTGCGTTCGCCATTGGGCAAGAGCAGGGCAGGACAGGGGTGCTTTTTTTTTTTTTTTTTATTATTAATTTTGCTTTTTTATTTTATTTTTAAACTGTTGCTTCCATATTTTTTTTTTATCACTTTTATTGTTATCTCAGGGAATGTAAATATCCCCTATGATAGCAATAGGTAATGACAGGTACTCTTTTTTGAAAAAACTGGGGTCTATTGGACCCTAGATCTTTCCTCTGCCCTCAAAGCATCTGACCACACCAAGATCGGTGTGATAAAATGCTTTCCCAATTTCCCAATGGCACTTTTTATATCCGGGGGGGGACATTCCCTCCCACTGCTTGTAAAAGCAGTCCAGAGGCTAATTAGCCACTAGGATTGCTTTTACATGAAAGCCGGCCGCTGGCTGAAAAGAATGATACCAAGATGATACCTAAACCTGCAGGCATCATTCTGGTATAAACATTCAAAGTCCAGCAACATACCAGTACGTTGCTGGTCCTTTTTGGACATGTATTGTAATCTTTTTTTTCATGCAGCCTGTTGGCTGAACGAAAAAAAAAGATTGATCGGTGGGTATGCCCACCATTAGAATACCGCCCTTCATCCACCCACTTCTAATGATGGGCATACATGCACCATTTATATATGCCGAAGCATGGGGGCATCTTCTCGCAAAAGTTATGCCGCGTACACATGGTCAGACTTTTCCACGGGCAAGTCTCCGTCGGAATTTCGACCGTATGTACGCGGCATTAGGAGCAAAATCACTCCTCTGCCCCTGCTGCCCCAATGCTTCGGCATATATGCTTTTTTTTTTTTTAACTGTGGTGGTGAAATCACCTCCTACAGCATTGGAGTCGCAGGGATCAGGCCTGTCTCTGCGAACACTGCAGTTATGTGTGTTGTGTTTTGCAAGTGACAGTGATCGATCGATACTGCACTTGGGTGGCCTGGGCTGGACGGAGGGGCAAAACGCAGGTGCCAGCAGGTATCTGGGCTGATCCGCTAACACTGCGTTTTTGGGAACCCTAAACTGCTGGGGACGCTAGTATAGATCTGATCAGATCAGATATTGATCTGTTCAGATACTATACCACTAAGGGGGGGTGTATGCTTCACGCGTGGGTGTTAGCGCTACTGGCACTAACCTGACGCTGCCTGGGGTGTGACGCAGACCCTCTCTGACGCTAAAACCTAATTGATATCACCTGCCGGGCTATCAGGGGGTTAAACCTTTATTGGGTTATATACGGCGGGTGCCCTGACACTATAAAAAGCAAACCAGCGTCACCCGTAACACTTATATGATGATCACTGGTGAAAGGGTTAACTAGGGGCAATTAGGGGGTTAAAACCTTTATTAGGTAATATATGGGGGTACCTGACGCTATAAAAACCTGACGGCGAACCTAAAAAAAAATCTGGCTACCTATCGGCATCACCGACACTAAGACAACGATCATAAAAACGATCGCTTAGCGACAGTGGTGATAGGGGGTGAAAGGGTTACCTGGGGGGCGATCAGGGGGTTAAACCTTTATTAGATAATATATGGGGGTACCTGACGCTATAAAAACCTGCGGCGAACCTAAAAAAAATTACTGGCTACCGATCAGCATCACCGACGCTAAGACATCGATCAGAAAAATGATCGCATAGCGACGGCGGTGCTAGGGGGTGAAAGGGTTACCTGGGGGGTAATCAAGGGGGTTAAACCTTTATTAGGTAATATATGGGGGTACCCGACGCTATAAAAACCTGCGGCGAACCTAAAAACAATTACTGGCTACCGATCAGCATCGCCGACGCTAAGACATCGATCAGAAAAATTATCGCCTAGTGACAGTGGTGATAGGGGGTGAAAGGGTTACCTGGGGGGCGATCAAGGGGGTTAAACCTTTATTATGTAATATATGGGGGTACCCGACGCTATAAAAACCTGCGGCGAACCTAAAAAAAATTACTGGCTACCAATCAGCATCACCGACGCTAAGACATCGATCAGAAAAATGATCGCATAGCGACGGCGGTGCTAGGGGGTGAAAGGGTTACCTGGGGGGTGATCAAGGGGGTTAAACCTTTATTAGGTAATATATGGGGGTACCCGACGCTATAAAAACCTGCGGCGAACCTAAAAACAATTACTGGCTACCGATCAGCATCGCCGACGCTAAGACATCGATCAGAAAAATTATCGCCTAGTGACAGTGGTGATAGGGGGTGAAAGGGTTACCTGGGGGGCGATCAAGGGGGTTAAACCTTTATTATGTAATATATGGGGGTACCCGACGCTATAAAAACCTGCGGCGAACCTAAAAAAAATTACTGGCTACCGATCAGCATCACCGACGCTAAGACATCGATCAGAAAAATGATCGCATAGCGACGGCGGTGCTAGGGGGTGAAAGGGTTACCTGGGGGGGGGTGATCAAGGGGGTTAAACCTTTATTAGGTAATATATGGGGGTACCCGACGCTATAAAAACCTGCGGCGAACCTAAAAAAAATTACTGGCTACTGATCAGCATCACCGACGCTAAGACATCGATCAGAAAAATGATCGCATAGCGACGGCGGTGCTAGGGGGTGAAAGGGTTATCTGGGGGGTGATCAGGGGGTTAAACTTTTATTAGGGGGGTTAGGGGGCTACACTGGACCTAAGACTAAACTTTGGTGACACTTTTACAGTCACAAATGTCACTGATTGCAGTGATCACTAAATAAATGGTCACTGCAATCAGTGACACTGTGACTGGGGGCTGGGGGGTGATCTGGGGGGGGTGATCTGGGGGTGTCTGGGGGGGCCTGGGGGGGCGATTTATGTGCCTATGTGTCCTGGTGTCAGTGTGCTGTTTTGTGTACTAACCTGCATCTTCTCCTGTACGGCGCTCGGTATATGTGAGCGCCGCAGGAGAGATGACATCACTTCCTCCTTCCTGGCAGGCAGGGGAAGCTCTCTCATTCGCCGGGAGCGATCGAGAGGGGGTGGCCGGAATCGAACGGCCGTCCCCTCATGCCGGATCGCTCCCCTAGGTAAAACGACCACCCACTGTAAAGAAGGGGGTCCGATCGGACCCCCCAACTATACAAAGGCAATCACGTATATGTACGTGATTCTGCCTGTCGGTGCCATTCTGCTGACGTATATTTACAGTGGGCGGTCGTTAAGTGGTTAAAGTGCAATTTTTTTTTTTTTTTGCCCTTAACGGGTCTTTTGGAAAAGAGCACAATAAAGTGCCTTTTTTTTTGTTGCCCTAAATGGATCTTTTTCCAAGAGCAGAATACACCCACAGTATGGAAACGGTTGATCTCTCAACGTAATATATGCAGTGCTGGTGCACTGAGCTTGCAGATAAAAGGTAGATTTTCTCTGACACTGGGCTCATGGCAGTGTAAAAAGACTGCACTGCAACACAAACAGGTAAACCTATGCAGATCGCTGAGTTATATCTCTGAATCTGGACTCCTATTCCTATATAATATATCTCTCTCCCTGAAAGCACCAACAGGAACCTGGCCCTACACTACACTGTCTCTCTATCTTTTCCCTCAGATTCCAGAATCAGGACTAACTCATGTATTTTTCAATCTCTCCCTAAAAGCAGCAGCAGCAGACAAGATCCTCTCCCTATCTATTCTGAAGCAGAGTGACGTGTGTGCTGTGTGCCTCTAGCTTATATAGAAGCTGGGTCACATGTTGCACTGACCAATCACATCCATGCCATTAGTAGGCATGGCTATGATGGCTTCTAAGGGCACACCAGCTAATCAAAAGGTGATTGGCTGGCCCCTGAAGCATTTCTAACTGCGCCATTAGATTGCCGAACCTGAACCCGAACCCGGACTTTCGCGCAAAGTCCGGGTTCGGGTTCCGGTTCGGGAAAAAGCTAAAGTTCGGTACGGACCCAAACTTTACAGTTCGGGTTCGCTCAACCCTAAACATAATCCATATAGCCAAAAAGCAGAGGTTGCCTTCTCTGCTTCTGGCTCTAGATGCAGAGAAGGCTTTTGACCATATACCGTATATCGAGTATAAGCCGACCCGAATATAAGCAAAGGCACCTAATTTTACCATAAAAAAATGGGAAAACTTATTGACTCGAGTATAAGCCTAGGGTGTCCATGTGCATGCCTCACTGTGTCCATGTGCATGCCTCACTGTGCCTCACTGTGCCTCACTGTGTCCAATGCCTCACTGTGTCCATGCCTCACTGTGCCCATGCCTCACTGTGCCCATGCCTCACTGTCACTGTGCCCATGCCTCACTGTGTCCATGCCTCACTGTGCCCAATCTCCCTACCTGATCTCCGGCGTTGTGTGACTAGACTGACGTTTAACATGGGAGTCTATGGAAGGGGTGCCCAGCTTTGAAAAATCGGTGCTCTCCAGCCGTAGGTCCCCCAGACTACAAACTTTGCACACTTTTAGAGGAAGAGTGGGGCTACATGTGTGCCGGTATCAGGCGCGCAAAGTTGAAGATAGACACAGACTCGAGTATAAGCCGAGAGGGGCATTTTCAGCATAAAAAAATGTGCTGAAAAACTCGGCTTATACTCGAGTATATACGGTACACTGGGACGATCTTGCTCAGGTACTGGCTTCATTCGGATTCATAGGTCCAATCTTTTCAGCCATAATGGACTTATATATTAAACCCACAGCACGGGTATATTTCTCTGGAACACTTTCCACTTCCTTCCCTATATCCATTGGTACCCACCAAGGGTGCCCCCTCTCACCACTCATCTTCAATCTACTTATGGAACCATTAGCAACTTTCATCCGCTCCCATCCTGATATCACAGGTTTCCCGGTACAGAATACAAAACATACCACAAGCCTATTTGCTGACGATATCATACTTATGCTTACTGATGTGGAGAACTCCCTGGCTTTGGTACATGCAGCTTTAATGTTATTCAACTGTATCTCTTATTAAAAGGTTAACAACACTAAATCCTATCTATTTGGCTTGAGGATTGACCTTACTTTGAAACAAAAACTTCAATCATTGTTTCCATACATTTGGAAACAGCAGGGAATAAAATATCTGGGCATTACTTTAACCTTAACAGTGGAAGGCTTGGTCAAGGCTAACTACATCCCCTTCCTGGACACATTAAGTTCCAAACTACAAGATATAGCTAAAACCGAATTGTCGTGGTCAGGACTAGGGATGAGCCGAACACCCCCCGGTTCGGTTTGCATCCAGAACATGCGAACGGACCGAAAGTTCGCGCAAACTTTCGAAAACCGCTAAAGTCTATGGGACTCGAACGTGAGAAATCAAAAGTGCGAATTTTAAAGGCTAATATGCAAATTATTGTCCTAAAAAGGGTTTGGGGACTCGGGTCCTGCCCCAGGGTACATGTATCAATGCAAAAAAAGTTTTAAAAATTGCAGTTTTTTCAGGAGCAGCGATTTTAATGATGCTTAAAGTGAAAAAATAAAAGTGAAATATTCCTTTAAATATCGTGACTGGGAGGTGTCTATAGTATGCCTGTAACGTGGCGTGTGTTTCCCATGTTTAGAACTGTGCCTGCACAAAATGACATTTCTAAAGGAATAAAAGTCATTTAAAACTGCTTGCGGCTTTAATGTAATGTGTGGTCCCAGCAATATGGATGAAAATCATCGGTACCCCCCCCTTAAGCCCATTACCAGCCCATTACCAGCCCATTTGGGTCTTGTATGGATATTAAGGGGAACCCCGCACCCAAATTAAAAAGAGAAAAAGTGTGGGGCCCCCAGGCCTTATATACTCTGAACAGCAGTATACAGGCGGTGCAAACAAGACAGGGACTTTAGGTTTGTTCTTAAGTAGAATCTGTTTGTAATTTTGAACTGGTACATTTTTAAAGTGTAGCTCCAGCCAAAAAATCTAGCTTTTTGGAAAACATAGGGAAGGGTTATCACCCCTGTAACATTTGTTTTGCTGTCTGTGCACCTGTTCAGAAGATTTCACCTCACTTTCTGTCCCAATAACAATTGGATTTTGAAAAATTGGGGTTTTTAGGGAAACAAGGATTGGTGATAAAGCATCAGTGGAGAGGAGACACCTTTTTCCCATATTAACTCTTACAGGAGATAATTTGCCTTCCTAGGGGTAGATTTCCTCTCACTTCCTTTTGTCTCCATCCGTTTGTAAGTAGGAGTCGTTTGAAAGTCGGATGTTTGAAAGTAGGGGCCTACCCTATGTACTCTGCAGAAATTTGGGGCTTAGGTGTTGGTGTTGCCACAACACTGTAAGCCCTCACAGGTACTCTTGGTGGGTGCAGGAATGGGCCCTGCTGTGAAATATTAGATCAAGAATTCTAATTACATGCCCCTGTTGAACAGGGTCAGAAAAATTGGGCCTTTGGTGGTGGACGGTGTGGTGGTGTTGGCACAAGACTGTAAGCCCTCACAGTTACTCTTGGTGGGTGCAGGAATGAGCCCTGCTGCAAAGTATTACAGCAAAAATTGTAATTACACGCCCCTGTTAAACAGGGGCAGAAAAATTGGGCCTTAGGCACTGGTGCTGGTGCCACAACACTGCACCCCTCACAGATACTCTAGTTGGAGCGCAGGAATGAGCCCTGCTGCAAAGTATTGCAGCAAAAATTGTAATTACACGCCCCTGTTAAACAGGGGCAGAAAAATTGGGCCTTAGCCACTGGTGGTGGTGCCCAGGACCAAAAATGTTCTTACAAGCTATCAACATGAACATTGAGGAGGAAGAGGATAGTCACTCAGCATAACAGGATAGTCACTCAGCATCAGCATAGGCAGTCTTGAAGGGATCTCACATTAAAAAAAAAAACATTTGTTTACTTCAGCATCAGGTGCTTGGTAGCTGGTGATCCAAGACTGATTAATTTTTATCAAGGTCAGCCGATCGACCGAGTCGCTGGACAGGCGCACCCTGTGATCGGTTACAAAGCCTCCAGCAGCACTGAATGTGCATTCCGAAAGAACGCTGGATTCAGGACAGGCCAGTACCTCAATTGCATACTGTACAAGCTCTGGCCAGTGATTCATCTTCAAGACCCAGAAACCCAGAGGATTTTCAGTGGGAAAGGTGTCCAAGTATGATCTTGCCCCTAGGTATTCCTGCACCATGTAAATCAGATGCTGGCGATGGTTGCTGGAACCGATCATACCTTGGGGCTGCGGACTAAAAAATTGTCTGAACGCATCGGTCAGACGGCCACCTTCTCCACCGCTTCTTCTGTGACGGACCGAAGCCTCAGCAACACGTTGTCTAGGACCAGGAATTTGTAACCTCCCAGGCTCTGAAAACGCGTTGCACAAACCTTTCTGCAAGGCCTCCCGAAGATGATTCATCCTCTGCTCCCTCTGCGATGGCTGGATAAGGTCCGCAACCTTACACTTGTAATGTGGATCAAGGAGGGTTGACAGTCAGTAATGATCCCTCTCCTTGAAATAACGAATCCGAGGATCCTTTCGCAGGCTTTGCAGGATCAGGGAGGCCATGCAGCGTAGGTTTGCTGAGGCATTCGGTCCGCAGTCCTTTGGGTCACTAAGGACGACATGATCCGCAGCCACCTCCTCCCAGCCACGTAGAAGTCCATGGGTTTCTGGGGACTGTAAATGATCCCTTGAAGACTGCTGCTGATGCTGAGTGCTAGGCTCCACCTCCATGCTGACACAATCCTCCTCCTCCTCCTCTTCCTGTGTGATCGGCGGGCCCGCAGGAACACGGTCTGGATAAAGGGGGCCTTGAAAGGTAAGAAAGTCCTCCTCTTCCTCCCTCTGTTCTGCCTCAAGTGCCCTGTCCATTATTCCACATAGGGTGTTCTCCAACAGGTGGACAAGAGGGACAGTATCACTGATGCATGCACTGTCACTGCTCACCATCCGTGTGGCCTCCTCAAATGGTGACAGGACAGTGCATGCATCCCTGATCATGACCCACTGGTGTGGCAAAAAGAAAACAAGCTCCCCTGACCCTGTCCTGGTGCCATAGTTGCACAGGTACTCATTGATGGCCCTCTGCTGCGCGTGCAGCCGCTGCAGCATGGTCAACGTTGAGTTCCACCTGGTGGGCATGTCACAGATTAGGCGGTTCTTTGGCAGGTTAAATTCTTTTTGGAGGTCAGCCAGCTGAGCACTGGCATTATATGACCGGCGGAAATGCACACAGACTTTCCTGGCCTGCCTCAGGACATCCTGTAAGTCCGGGTACCTGCTCAAGAACCACTGCACCACCAAGTTAAGGACGTGAGCCAAACAGGGCACATGGGTCAGCTGTCCCTGTCGGAGGGCGGAGAGGAGGTTGGTGCCATTGTCGCAAACCACCATTCCTGGCTTAAGCTGGCGTGGCGTCAACCAACTCTGAGCCTGTCCCTGCAGAGCTGACAGAATCTCTGCCCCAGTGTGGCTCCTGTCCCCCAAGCACACCAGCTCAAGCACCACCATGGCATCTTTTTGCCTGCGTACTTGCGTAGTCCCTTGAACGCCTACGGAGCACCGCTGGTTCCAAGGACAAATCAGCAGAGGTAGAGGCCATGAAGAAGTGGAGGGGGTGGAGGAGAGCGGTGAGTCAGAATCATCACTAGTAGCATTTTGGAGGTGTGGTGGCGGAACAACCTCCAACACTACTGCACCCTGTCCTGCATCCTTCCCAGCTGCCAGCAGAGTCACCCAGTGTGCCGTGAAAGATAGGTAACGTCCCTGTCCATGCCTGCTGGACCATGAGTCAGCGGTAATATGCACATTACCGCTGACCGCCTTGTCCAGCGAGGCCAAGACATTGCCTTCCACATGCCAGTAGAGAGACAGAATCGACTTCCATGAAAAAAGGTGGCGTTTGGGAACCTGCCACTGAGGTAACGCACATTTCACAAACTCACGAAAGGGGGCAGAGTCTACCTACTGAAAGGGCAGCAGTTGAAGTGCTAGAAATTTTAGCCAAGCTAGCATTGAACCGCTGGGCATGTGGATGGCTGGGAGCGAATTTATTTTGCTGGTTTAGCAACTGGGGCAGGGAAATTTGCCTGGTACAATCGGATGTTGGTGTACAGATAGCAGATTGCCCGCAAGTACTTGGCAGTGGCACACCTAATTCTACACCTTCATGCCTCTCAGTGCAGGTTTCTGAGAGGACTGAAGGTATAGTGGGGTTGGAGATCCCAGCTGATGAGGAGCAAGGAGAGGTCCGCTTTGTTCTTTGGTGTGGGTCTTTTATGTACGCTTGCCAACGGACTGCATGGCAGGTCGACATATGTCTGGTCAAGCATGTGGTGCCCAAGAGGCTGCTGTTTTGGCCACGCTTGATACGCTTCAGACATATGTTGCAAATAGCAATGCTGCGATCTGCTGCACACGTGTCAGAAAAGGCCCACACCAAAGAACTTTTGGAAAAACGCGCAGAGCCAGCAGCGCCATGCACATGCGGAGCTCTGCGGTGTGATGCAGTCGGTTGGCTGCCCTTAAGCTGGCCCCTGGAGGGCATCCTGCCTTGTTGGAGATGTGCCTCCTCCTCCTCCTCCTCCTCTCTCTTATCAAGCACCCACGTAGAGTCAGTGACCTTGTCATCCCCTCCCTCCTCGTCACTGGAGCAAACCTGGCAGTATGCTGCAGCTGGGGGAACATGACTGCCAGTTTGTTGTCCTTCTTGGGCACCCCCTCTGTCTGGGCTCACGTTACTGCCTTCCTAAAGCTGGGTACCATCATCGGAGCCTTCAAAACGCTGCACATCCTCCTGCAGCATGTACCCAACACTGTGGTCAAACAGTTCGGGGGAATCCTCCATGCATGATGGTGGGGCTAGGGAAGGAGTAACTGATGACCTTGAGCCGATGGAAAAGGCTGCTTTGGCACCTGCATTGGCAGCCAAGGTAGCCTGGGTGACAGAGGATGAGGAGAATGAGGACAGCTTGGTCATCCACTCTACCAACTCTTCTGCATGTTGCAGCTCAACTCGGCCAGCTGCCGAAAAAAAGGACAAGCGTGCCCCACGGCCACGGGCTGATGAGGATGCACCGTGTACACGACCAGCACTGTTGCCTCTAGACACAGAGCCTGCTCGCCCTCTTTTATTGGCCTGTGAGTGCTGGCCTCTCCTTGACATACTGTATTTAATGTATTAGAATAGGTACACAAGGAATGGCCTGCAGTGAGATGTAGCTGTACAAAACTGGAATGTATATATATACTGATTATACTGCAGCTAACTGAATCAACTGCCTGCCTGTTTTATTAGGAAGAGAACAGGAATGGTCTGCAGTCAGCTTTACCTGCACACTGTGCCCAGAATACAGTACACTGACTTAATATACTGCAGCTTAGCTCAATCGCCTGCCTGTAATATTAGGAAGAGAACAGGAATGGTCTGCACTCTGCAGTCAGCTTTACCTGCATACTGTGCCCAGTATACAGTATACTGACTTAATATACTGCAGCTTTGCTCAATCAACTGCCTGCCTGTATTATTAAGAAGAGAACAGGAATGGTCTGCAGTCAGATTTACCTGCACACTGTGCCCAGTATACAGTACACTGACTTAATATACTGCAGCTTAGCTCAACAACTGCCTGCCTGTATTATTAGGAAGAGAACAGGAATGGTCTGCAGTCAGCTTTACCTGCACACTGTGCCCAGTATACAGTACACTAACTTAATATACTGCAGCTTA
Organism: Rana muscosa; assembly: GCA_029206835.1. NCBI lineage: Eukaryota > Metazoa > Chordata > Amphibia > Anura > Ranidae > Rana > Rana muscosa. The sequence continues at coordinate 34,704,257 of CM055116.1, read as the reverse complement.
GCTCAATCAACTGCCTGCCTGCCTGTATTATTAGGAAGAGAATAACAGGAACGCTCTGCAGTGAGATCTAGCTAAACTGTATACAGTATATATATATATATATATATATATATATATATATATACACACACAAAGCGTGCAATGCATATATATACTAAATATACTGATCTAACTAGCTGAATCAACTGCCTGCTCAATCTAGCTAACTGAATCAAAACGACAATCTATCTCTCTCTCTGTGAGCCGCCGGAACGCACCACACAAGGCCGACGCGCAGGGGCCCTTATATAGTGTGGGGCGTGTACTTAGTCCCCCTGAGCCATGATTGGCCAAAGGCACCCTGCCTTTGGCCAATTATAGCTCTCTGTGCTGACGACTCTGTGATTGGCCAAAGCATGCGGGTCATAGTGCATGCTTGGCCAATCATCAGCCAGCAATGCACTGCGATGACGCAGTGCATTAACGGCCCATAAAGTTTGATCTTCGTCGAATGAGCGAACAGCCGATGTTCGAGTCGAACTCATGTTCGACTCGAACTCAAGGTTCATCCCTAGTCAGAACGACTTGCGGCATTTAAGATGATTCTTCTGCCTCAATTCATATGTTTGTATAGAACATTACCTATCTCAGTACCTTACGCCTTTTTTACAAAATCCCAGGCACTGGTGAATATCTTCTTATGGCAAGGTAAAAGGGCCGGATGTGTGTTTAGCAAATTGATAGTCACAAAAAAAGCTGGAGGGGTTGGACACATACTAATCCAAGACTACTACATAGCCTTGATCCTTACACAACTAAAAACTTGGTTCCCGTCGAGTACTAGATGGGGTGAACTAGGAAAAAAAAATCCAAGGTGCAAACCTATACAATTTTTTAATGGCAAGCCCTTTCATTAAATACCAAACCCTAAATCTATCTCCAACTATTAAGGCATCACTCCAGGCATGGCAAACATTGCTGAATATGCCACTTAAGGAATTTGTGACTAGCATACTCTCCCTCCCAATACTCACCATACCTATTGTCATTCCTGACCTCAAAATCACACACTGGGAGTCTATGGGAATAAGAACAACCACAGATATTATGATAAGTCCTATTCCCAAAACATTCAGTTCTATTTAAATAGAGTTTGGTATACCAACTCCTGAACAATATAAATGCCTCCAAATCCCCCATTTTCTCTGTTGCAACCCCAATTCTGAAATTGAATTGCCCTAGCAAATAGTACAATTCTACACTAGACCTAATACCAATATCAAAGGAATATCACTGTTCTATAAAATACTTCATAACAAATCTGAATTTATCAAAACCACAACTATTAAAGCGTAGGAAGGTAGGAGTTACACCCCCACCTAATGGCAAAAAGCACTTAAAGCTACCTATGCGGTAACTAGGAGTGCCAATTTATGGGAACTATCGCACAAAATATTGCCCAGATAGTACCTAACTCTCTATAGACTTGCCAAATTCTCACCCCAGATGCCCTCCCTATGTTGGAGAAACTGCAGAAATGTAGGCACTCTATTCCAGATTTCATGGTCATGTCCAGCCATATCCATCTTCTGGACAGTAATTTTCCGGATCCTCTCACAAATTCTAGGGATAAATGTCCCATTATCACCTGGACTAGCTCTCCTAACCTTAGGGATATATTCAATTCCAGGGGACCTAAGAGCCATAGTAATTCACATCCTATTAAGACTATCATTTGTTAGAAACTGAAAAGATTCTACAGCCCACTCACTCTATTAGGGAAGTGACAAATATAATTCATACACATGCAAAGTAAAAAGTGATGTTCGCCTCCTCCTTAGGAAACTATCAAAGTGTCAACCTGAGATGGAAACCATGGCTTGACTGGTATAATATATAAGATATGAGATATGAAGCCTTCTTAACCATCTTAACTATCCCAACCTGTGACTGTGTTGTGCTAAGTCTCTTAGTTTATTTTTATTTTCCTGTTTCAGTTAACTACACCTTTAGTTATAGAGAGGGAGCTCTGAATGTTCACATTCAGTTTAAATTAGTATATTGCTAATTAACACGGTGATACCTGTTTATGAGCAACCCTATACGGGTCAGAACTAAAGCTGTTGAATGATAAAATCTATGCATGACTTGTAATGCTTTATACTTTAATAAATAAATATTGAAACAAAAAAGTGATTGATGCTAAAATGTCTTAATTGCATGTTTTAAAAAATCCTTTGATGCTTAATTGAAGGTCTGTGTTTGTGGGTTACTTTAATCTGTCTTTGCTGGTTGTATTGGATGCCAGAGGTCTCTTACGTGAATAAAATCCACCAATTTTAAATAACAAAGTGACCTCTAAAGCCGTATACACGCGATCGGTTTTACCGATGAAAACAGTCTGATGGACTTTTTTCATCTGCAAAAACCGATCGTGTATGGGCCCCATCGTTTTTTTCCCATCGGTTCGAAAAAATAGAACATGTTTTAAATTTATCCGATGGAAAAAAAAACGATAGCAAATTATGATCGTCTGTGTGGAACTCCATCGGACAAAAAACCCACGCATGCTCAGAATCAAGTCGACGCATGCTCAGAAGCATTGAACTTAATTTTTCTCGGCTTGTCGGAGTGTTTTACATCACAGCATTTTTGACGATCGTTTTTTTGACTGATGGTTTGTAGGCAAGACTGATAGAAGTCAGCTTCATCGGATTTCCGATGGAAAAATCCATCGGATTAGAATCCATAGAAAAAACGGTTGTGTGTACAAGGCTTAACCCATCGAATCCTCATTGTGTGTCTTCAAACCCCATTATCACCCCCCCCACCCAATGTTTTAACTATAAGTAGAGGGATTGTTCTGTAATCTCAACACATCTTGCATCCTAGGGTGGCAAAACTACACCCCCATGGATATTGCGCAACCATAATTATTTTTGACACTAAAGAAAATAGACTTAATGGTATTTATAATTTTCAAAGTTACTATAAAATACTTATGTAGCACGGCTCCAGTTTCTTCTATGTAGATACAGACTACAGTTGACAAACTAGAAAGAACTTAGCTTCCTCTAGGGTTCGATCTTTATATTGCATCTGCTTATTGTTTTAATAATATCAAAGCAAGGCATGCTGGAACTCGTAGTACAGGGAGAAAGAGACTCCATTTGCCATGGATAGTAAATAAACTATAGTACCCACAGTGCAACTGTACTCCCAACGTGCATTGCCTCGTCGCTTGGCCTTCTGGGACTGCTTACTTAAAGGAGGGGAGGAGCTACGGATGGTCTCTCTGAACATCGCCCTGCTAGCAAGAGGAGCATCTGAGAGGCCTGCTGTGTGTGTGTAGGCCGCATAATCTGGGCCTACTGTCTGCAGAGAGGCCTGCCTGCTGAAGGGAGAAGAATCTTCCTTTGAGAAGCCCAGCTGATTCTCCCCAAGTGTCCAGACATCTTCCCCTACCGACGTCTCGTGTGGTGGAGCGAGGGACGGAAGTCCGGGATAGCGGAGAGATCGTGTATCGGAGCATCAGCAACGGAATCAACCAGGGGGACTAGGCCTATTTGGGTGAGCAGGCACCTGCCCAGGATTTATCAGTTACTTTATAGGCCTGTGACTGTTAAGGCCCACCATCACTAGAATAGTGCGACACACACACGCCAGAACATAGTGCATCGTGTGGTAGTGCGCAGTTTAAAGTTGGCGTTTGCACCGCCTGACAGTTTCACACTCCCAAAAGCATTGCAGGAGTTTTGTTTATTCTTCTACACCCTTTGGATTACAATTAACATGTGCACCAACGTTTGCTAGCGAAGACTCCATCCATTGAGGAATTTGTACACTAATATTGGTCAGGCCTGGGACACAGGGTGGTATTGCCCACTAGGGGGAGCTCGTGAGCAATACAGTTCAGTCAAATAATAGACATTAACACTGCAAGTTAAGATATTTTGTCTGATAGCAATTATTTCCTTTTATTATTGACTCTTGCAGGGCCCTGCAGAGGCAATTGTATGTATAACCTTGTTTTACCTTTATATCTTACCAAGTAAATTTCACTCTTGGTTAAGTGGAAACCTGTGTGCAGTTTCTCTGTTATCTTGTGGAAGGAGAAGTGGCCAATTCAAGGTAACAATCTATATTGCAATTTTACTGTGGTGTGGTTTTATTGTGTTCCCTAGCAACCAGTGGGTTCTACAATATTTGCATATACCAGTTGTGCCAAGGGAGGGTTCGAGCCAATTCCAAGGGGTTGATAGGCAGAACGTAGACCCAACATTTAAATCAGCAGCTCCTACGGGGGTAGTGCTACACTTATATTACCAATTCTCACCTCTTTTGACTCTATTCCATATTCCACTTGACAGTTCTTCAATCAGCAAAGCTCACACTGCATACGGAGTGCTGTTGATTGGAGTACTGTGCTGGGGGTGTACCAACACTAGGAGAGTTTTTGCCAACTGTCTGGATAGAACTGATTAGGTCCATATCCCTGATACATGGAATGAAAAACAAGTTTCTCAAGGGTGGGATTTTAACAGACCATAAACAGTAGTTAAACTCATAAAAATACAAATTTATTGGTACAAAAATGGAAAAATAGACAATACAATAATACAAGTAAAACCAAACACATGGCGAGAAGAGCAGCAACAAGCAGAATGCTGGTATGGCCCAAATCAACTGTCTTCTCCTGTCTCGTCGACAATTGATTTGGGCCATTCCAGCATTCTGCTTGTTGCTGCTCTTCTCACCATGTGTATGGTTTTTCTTGTATTATTGTATTGTCAATTTTTTCCATTTTTGTACCACTGTTTATGGTCTGTTTATGGTCTGTTAAAATCCCACCCTTAAGGAACTTGTTTTTCACTCCATGTATCAGGGATGTGGACCTAATCAGTATTATTGTATTATATTTTTAACCAAAAGAAGGATAATGATACAATCCTATATATGCAACCCTATACCCACAGTTGATCCAGACGAAGACAAAAAACCCACTAAAGCATAACACAGCTTGCTCCAGCAGGAGAAATCCCTTCTTGATTCCCCAAGAGGCAATTGGATGTTCTCTGGATAAACTTTACCTATACATGATGTTAGTTTTTTAAATTATAAATATAAATTACATCTTCATGCATATGTACTGAGAGAAACATGTAGACTATCATTTGCTAACCTCTTTCTGACAATGCTGGTAAACTGGCTTTTAGGGACAGTTCACATCACACGCAGTCCAGTGCGGTTTTTTTTTTCTGCATCAAAAACCCATTGAAGGTTTCCAATAGCATAGTTCACACCAATGCAATCAGTTCCAGCGCTTTCCAGTTCCAGAAAAAAAAAAGTAGAACATGCTGCCTTTTTCCTGCACTGGACTGTACTGGAACGCTGTAAAACGCATAAAAAATGCACGGGAATGCAATGGAACGCATAAAAAAAACACACCAAAACAGCACCAGACCCCAGTACAATGAAAAAAAATGAAAAAGAAGAAAAAGAGCATCTGGAATGCACCGGAAACGTATCAAAAATGCATAAAATGCACCGGAATGCACCAAAAACCCCAAAACGCGCATGCAGAAATACATCCAGAACGGATCTGCAGTATGTTTTTCTGGTGTGAACCAGCCCTTATGGCTAGCCAGAATTAGTGATCCAGAGCAAGTAGATCACAAATAAAGTCAGGTTGATGTCAGGTCTCTTGATTTGCATAGTTTTTCTGGTTATGCATTGTGACAGGAGTGACTTTGGGTCGGGGGTTTGTGTAGCTTAGCTTGCCCTGGAGAGTTCTGGAGGCTCCTTGTCCAGCTTCCCCAGGCCCTCTTATGTGTAGATCATCCTGTGTCTCTAATAGGGCCACAGGGTGAATGAGAACCCTGCTATGATCTATTCTAGTCAGACTCTCTTTGCAGCCACACTAGAACCTTGTAAAATGTATATAATGTGTGCTGTATATATGAATATAATGTGTGCTGTATATATGTATATATAATGTGTGCTGTGCCATGCTGTTGGACTATTTGCTGTGAGAAAAAAGGGAGGGGGATTCCTCCAACCCCCCTGCTGATAAGACTGTGTATTGAGAAGTTTGAACACACCTGACCTGTGTGGCCATTGTCATTGGACAGTTTGACCCGCCCTGTTTTCCAAGGGTGGGAGGGATGTGTTTTTGAAGAGAGATATCTGTTAACATGTGCTTGAATAAAGCAGTTTGTGGTTCTACCCTACCCGGAGGTGTTGTGTCTGGTGACTGGGATGGCTGTAGAATCTTGGATAAGTGCTGGTTCTGAACAGAGGAAGCATTAACGGCGGACCTAGATCTGTTTGAGGACAGAGGGTTCGTCACACGCATAATTTATAGACATGTGTACTGCCAAAAAATTTGTTAGTCTTCGTTTCATTCGTTTTTTTTTTTCCTTTCATTTTTCGGGTCATCCGTTATGATCGCAATTCGTAAATTCATACATTCGTGAATTCGTACATTCGTAAATTTATACATTCGGAAATTCGTACATTCGTAAATATATATACACATTCGGAAATTCGTAAATTTGTAAATTCGTACATTCATAAATTTGGAAATTCGGAAATTCGAAATTCGAAAATCCGAAAACCCGAAAATTCTAAAATCTGAAAAAATAACTATTAAATTATAGGTATTGTAATTTCCTTTCAAATTTGGCTGTTAGTAAACGTAACGAATACAAATTTATCCGAAGTTAAGCATTACCTGAAATAACAAATGCCACATCTAAACAAATGGAACGGAACAAATTAATAATAAATAATAATAATAATATAAAGTTTTTATTATTATTATTGTTATTTATTATTGTTATTAAGTCATTACGTTCTATTAGTTTAGATACGGCATTCATTATTTCGGAAAACAATTTGTAACTTTGTTAAGTTCACTAACAGCCAAATTTGAAAGGAAATTCCAATATGTATAATTTAATAGTTAGTAATAGTTAAGTTATTATTAGTTAATTATTATTTCAGATTTCCGAATTTACTAATTTACGAATTAAAAAATTTACTAATGTACGAATTTAAGCATTTACGAATGTACGAATTTAAGCATTTACGAATGTGCGAATGTACAAATTTACGAATGTACGAAACTACATATTTTCAAATATTCGAATTTACGAATATTCGTTAAACGAGTTTTCGTTAATTCGGATATTTCCGAATTAACGAATTTGTCGAAATTTGTTAAAATACGAATTCGGAACGAAGCGAATTGCACATGTCTAATAATTTAGCCTAGAGTAGGAAAGCTTGTCCTCTGCCAGCCTGCTGCATAGAAGGGTCACTGTTTTCTGTACGAAAGCAGTGATCTCTTTGCAGAGGTCCAACATGCCCACTGAGAAGTTCAAGCTTTAGCGTATAATACTTTTGATCCTTGCTGATTGGATAGATATAGATCTGACACAGCAGGGTGCATATCATACCTCTGCAGGTAGACCACTGTATCAATGCAAAGACCATGGATCGATCTCTACAGCATGCTGGCAGGGGGAAAGCTGTTCTACTCAGGCTCTGGCTGCACCCTATATAGGACAAAAAACTTGTAAGACTGAACATCTTGGCTTAAATGCACCTGTAATGTATTTAGTTGATTTAATCTAAAATAAAAATTGTATTTTAAATACAGTATTTGTACAGTCTCTAATGTTAATCAATAGTAGCTGGATATGAATGTAATCTGAAAATATAGTCACTTTATAGTTATTTATCAACTCTCCTCTTTTTAGATCAGCTATGGAGCCACCGATTATTCATTAAGTGACAGACACCTTTACCCGCATGTTTTCAGGACCGTTCAGAGTGATTATGTCCATTATTTAGCAATTGCCAAACTAGTGAAATATTTTGGTTGGACGTGGGTTGGAATACTTTTATCAGACGATGATACCGGAGAAAAAGAAGCACAAATTCTGAAGAAACATTTGGCTTCCCAGGAGATTTGTGTGGCTTTTGAAAAAAGAATGACTGAAAATTCCGCTACCATGGATCAATGGAGATACACACTTAGCAAAGCACATTGTAATGTTTTAATACTTTGTGGTTCCTTCACAAGCAATTTTGAAGCATACTTTTTCTCATATTCTTATATGAATATAAACAATATGCTTATCCTTCCCCCAGGCTGGATTTCAGGAGAAATCAAGCTGATAACTATTTTAATGAGTTTTATAACAAGTTTGTCTTTAGATTTTTTTGATCCACAAATTCATATAGATGAAAGTCTGTTTAATGACAATTTATTGTCAAGACATTCACAAACTGGTCTGCTGATGGATAATCTGATCGTTACATTATACAATATAACATCAACTCAAAATGGGAAAAATATTTATTTCCAAAATATTACTGTTTTTAGTGAGAGTTTATTAAGTATCTTTTTTCCAAACATTAAGAAAAGTTTGCTTTGCAGAGATTCTCTACGAATGTATATTGCAGTAGAAGCTATGGCTGAAGCTATACATTTTTTCATACATTTTTTCAACAAGTTTAATCACAGTTTTAATATTAACAGATTTATGCAGGTAAAACCATATAATGCAACAGTCAATTATTTTTTTGATTCATTTTTGTATAGAAACATAAGTACTTTGACTAAACATTTTGGTCGTTATTACAATTATTATACAGGATTTATATAGAGGCAACTCTTTGCACAGTGCTTTACAAAAATAAAGGGAAACAGTAAAGTTATAATACAATTCAATACAAGAGGGTTAGGAGAACCCCGCTCATGGGAGCTCACAATCTAAAAGGGAGGTGCAAGTAATACAAAAGTTAATGGGTTACTAAAGGGCATTGGAGGAGTGCGTCCGGCCCCCTGATCTACATATCAGGGTCCCAGACTATGGATTCCAATGGGGGGGTGTTTTTTTGAAGCACCTAATTACAGTCAGAGGCTCTAATAGGCTTCAAAAAAGGGTGGGCTCGGGGCGCAGAGCACTGCGCTCTGATCCCACCCAGTTGTGTGACGATAGCAAATACATTTTTGCTATTTGCACACTAAAGTTCCTCCCCGTTAATTAGGAGGCAGGTCGTGAGATCTGTTTCCCAATTGGCCAAAGCGTCAGGCGATCCTATTGGGTGCCTAGCGCTTAGGAGGAACGGAGAGGAGACACACGGCGGAGTAAGCCGCAGGAGTAGCTTGCTATAGTCAAAGTGAGGGATAACAAAAAAATGAATTAGCAGTTTGTTGGTGACATTGGTAAGAAGGGGTGCATTCTGGAGATGTTACGGAGGTTGAGGCGGCAGGATTTGGACAGTGATTGGCTGTGAGGTTAAAAGGAGAGGACAGAGTCCAGGATTACACCTAGCATGCTCATATGAGGGGATGGACTTATGATTGTGTTATTATTCCCAAAGGAAAAGTCGGGGGAAGGAAATATAATATTTTGGGCATTTGACCATATCTCAGGGCTGAAAATCGAGTTGGTTTTGAGACTTGCCAGATTTTGTGATCTCATATCTGAACAGGGAAAATGTATAATTTTCATCACATGTCACTAAGTGCAGGTCCCACTCTGGCCGATGTCTGAATAGAAGTTCCACTGAGCGACACCAACCAAACATATCTTTTTAGTAGAAAAGTTAAGTTTGACATACTCAAGAGCAGGAATAGTCTGGAGTTCAAGCCATGGATAGTCCTGTCAGCACCACCAAGATTGACAAACTTCAAATGAAAAATCAAAGCAGGTGGATGGAAAATTGTAGGGCGAACAGTGACTACTTCCTAAAAGAAATGAATGTCTCTTGTAATTAATGATGTGCTGTTTGTGCAAGTTCCTAAGTGTATGCTTTAATGTGTAGAATGTTTTTGTTTTGGAGGGTCCTTCATGAAAGTGGAACAGTCAGAACTGAAGAATAAAAGCCTCCTTGTTAGACCAGAAATTCACATTCTGTTAACTGCTGTCATCTGGGATCTCTTTAACTTTTTTCTTCTAATCTTTCACTTTATCATATTTGTTTATTGAATTTTGAGATTACATACAAGATATAGCTAACAAAAGATAATTACATTAAATGGTAGCATTAGTTAAGATTACATACTAGATAATAAGCTTAATTTATATAAATGAGGATCTGAAATCTCACGTAAAGTAAGCTTCGTACGGAGGCTGAATGATTACAATCAATAAATAACAATTAAATTATGTATAATATCAGGGGAAAAAAAGAGAAGAAGAAAGCATAACAATTCTTAGTTATTAATCCACAAATTTCGTTAGAATAGTATGTAATCAAGATGAAGAAAAAATATAGCGTAAAAACAAGAAGTTTGTAATAATTCATTAGAACTTTATAACTAATGTTTAATTATAAATACCGTATTTATCGGCGTATAACACACTCCCCAAGTTTAGGAGGGAATTTTAAGGAAAAAAACTTTTAGTAGGGAAGTTTAAGTAAAAAAAAAAAACTTACATTTAAATGTCCATCAATGCAGCCTTATCAGTGTCATTTGCAGCCTTGTCAGTGCAGCCTTGTCCCAGTATCCATTGCAGCCTTGTCAGTGCAGCCTTGCCCCAGTGTCCATTGCAACCTTGCCAATGCAGCCTTGCCCCCAGTGTCCATTGTAGCCTTGCCCCAGTGCAGCCTTGCCCCCAGTGTCCATTGCAGCCTTGCCACAGTGCAGCCTTGCCCCCAGTGTCCACTGCAGCCTTGGATGAATTTAAAATTGGTGCCGCCGAGATCGCCGCCGAGACTGGGCGGAGTGGAGCAATCGCCCGCCAAGATCGCAGGGACTGGGCGGAGCCGAGATACACATAGCCGAGTGTACTCGGCTCTTCTCGGCTCCGCTCACAGTCATGCCCAGTCCCACCCTATGATGGACATAACACAGGTCCAGGGGCGGGACTGAGCGTGACTGTGAGCGAAGCCGAGAAGAGCCGAGAACACTCGGCTATGTGTATCTCAGCGGCGATCGCTCTGCTCCGCTCACAATCAGCGGGGATCGGCGTATAACACGCACCCACGATTTCCCCCTGATTTTAAGGGGAAAAAGGTGCGTGTTATACGCCGATAAATATGGTAAGTTTAGTATAGATAAAGTTCCGCTAACAAATTTGTATACGGGAGTAACTGGAAGAAGAAGAGACAGATTAAGGAGGAAAATGAGAAGAGAAAGAAAGGTAAAGATGAAAAGAAAGAAGTCAAAGATAATAGAGGACCCCGGGGTGTCTATTAGTGGTAATTATACATAATGAGTGTACTAGATAGTTATTTATAGAATTATTACCAATGTCTTAGGATGATGTCAAAACTAAATGGGAAAAAATGAGTCACCCAAGGACTCCATATTTTCTCAAACTTATAGATGTTATCATTGGATATGGCTTCTGTTTTTTAATGAATCATAGCTTGATTTATTCTAATCTTAGTTTCAGAAACCATTAATGATGGTGTCTTCCAAGCTTTGGCGGTGGTCTGCTTTGCGGCTGTGGTAATTTGTAGAATGAGTTTAAGTTGGGTATAGGAGATAGAGGCTGGCTTTAGATTTAGAAGTGCAATTGTTGGATCTGTGATGATAGATTTTTTGAACATTGTTGAGAGCATGAGGAAAACATATTTCCGATTTTTTTTGCAACCGGACAATGCCAAAATATATGAAAGTGTGATCCTAGTTCACCACAGCCGCGAAAGCAAAGTGGAGAGTATTGGGGTGCATATTTCGCAATTCTGACAGGGACCAGATACCAGTGCATGAGTACCTTATAGTTCGCTTCCAGGGCTATTATATTTTGAGAGGATGATTTTGTATTGGCCCAAACTTTATCCCACTTGGATTCTTCCAAATGAAGTCCAAGATCTCTCTCCCATTTTTCCACATGGTAATTCTGCGTTAGGCAGAGTAATAAGATGACTATATAACATTGATATGAGTCCCTTTGAGTGAGAGTCACGCTTGCATATGCGTTCAAAATGCGTCATGTCATCTACATTACTTCTGCCTTGTATGTATGGTATAAAAAAAAAAATTGATCTGCAGATAGCGAAAAAGTTCTGAAACGGGAACTTGGTGATTTTCACATATTTTGGGAAATGATTTAAATTAAGTAGGTGTGACCAGGATGTGAGAGTGGTAGGCGGACGTCTCTCCCCCTCCGCTCGTGTCTCATGTTCATCATGCCGAAAAAAGCAGCAGAAGCGTGCGATGTGTAATGCGGTCAGAGAAACTGCTCCTGTCTGCTGGATGTGACGAGACGTGATTCCTCTGCCTACATCCCCCAGAGCCGCCAGCGTGGAAACACATGACGTCCTAACCAGGAAGTGAAGGCGGCCGAAGACGCGGAAGAACTGAGGCACGGGAGCGGTGCGACGTTTTTGTGTATCAACGTGGGGGGTGAGTGAGGTCGGGGCTGAGCCGTAATAGTTTGCCATCTCATACCGAGGAGTCTGAGGAGCCCATTGGCAGTCGAGGGGCGGACGCCGGGGTGAGAGGTCCCCCCCCGCAGGAAAAGCAGCAAGCAGCCTAGAGGAACTCCCTGCCTCTCTAGCCCCCCCCGCATCAAGGGTCCATCTGTGCCAGCTCTGTGGGAGCTCTGTGGGAGCTTCAAGCAACCCTCCCCCCACACACCAACTCCAGAGGCCAGAGAGATCTCCTGCTTTGTATCTTTTTACAACTGCCACCTCCATATCCTGGGAGAGTAATCCGTCGGATGGGTGAGAGACTTCCAATATGTTATTATTGTTTATTCTCACATTGACATTTAATCCTATTAAGGGGGATATAGCATTCGGCTAGAGAACTTTCTTAAAGGAAAGGGGAGGATTTTTTTTTCTTTCCTCTACAATCTAGCTGTGATATAGCGGGTAGGGTAAAAACAGCAGGGAAATATAAAACCTGTGGTAGCAATTCAGGCCTTATAATGGCAACACAAAGGACTACAAAAGCAAGTATAGCAGCAAGCCAGGCGGCAGCAAAGCTAAGAAGATACTCCCACAATCCAGACCAACCCGTAGTTCATACCCCCCTAAAAAATAATCAGCAATCTCAACCTAAGCAACAACCTGGTGCCACGGGGTCAAGGAAAAGCCAGGGACAAGTACAGACACTCTTAGAAACAAGTGAGACGGAGAGGAGACTCTCGGGGACCAACGAGAAAAAAGGGACACTTGGACTCCTTGCTGAGGGCGTAAGTGAGGGGGACACAGAGCCATCATTAAAGGAGGTGTTGGCAGCAATTAATTTTTGCAAAACCTCTTTATGCGCAGTAACTACCCAGCTTAGCTCCATACAGGAAGAACTCTCTTTGGCTAGATATGACTTGCAAAAAGCAAATGAGAGAACAACAGCCTTGGAGGTGAGGGTCAGCCTCGTGGAGGATGAACTAGCCCCCCTCAGAAGAGAAATGAGAGAGATGAGGGAACAAATAGCCAAACAAGAGTTGAAGATGGATGAAATCGAAAATAGAATGAGGAGGAAGAACATTAGAATTGTGGGTCTTCCGGAGCAGAGCGAGGGAGTAGACCCAGTAGCATTTGTGGAAAAATGGCTTAGAGAAACATTTGGCCAGGAAGTCTTCTCCCCGTTTCTAGCGATTGAAAGAGCGCATAGGGTTCCAGCTAGACCTCTCAGATCGGGTGGTCCACCCCGCCCCCTTCTAGTTAAAATGTTTTACTATAAAGACAAAATGTTAATCATCCAGAAATCCAGAGAACTGGGCAACATTTTATATAATGGATCCAGGATATCTATATATCCCGACTTCTCACCGGAATTACAAAAGAAAAGAGCCAGATTCGGAGAAATAAAGCGCAAGCTACAACAGATAAAAACTACATACGCACTATTATACCCAGCAAGACTAAGGGTGAATGCAACAGAAGGAATAAAGTTTTTTGATACGCCTGAGGAAGCAACGGATACAATCTTATAAAGAATCCACATAGAAGACAGGACATGGATAGTCGTTTGTTACATTTTTCACCAAAAAAAAATAAATATTTTTTTTTTCTGTGTTTCACATCTTAAACACGGGTTTTTTCTTTTTTTTTTCAGAAAATTTTCGAATACTTTTCCCTTTTTTCTTTTTGCCCTCTCTCCCCCTCTCCCACTTTGGGGGTAACCCCAGTAACCCCAGTGGCTGTAAGGGAGGTGAAGGGGAAGAGACGAATAGACACGTATAGAAGTAATTGGGAATAAGTAACACAATTTAAAATGCATGACATTTTTTTTTTTTTTTTTTTTTGGGGACGGCATGAGGGAGATACGGGGGGTGGGGGAGAGGGGGGTAAGGGGAGAGATCAAACTGAAGGGAGGGAGACGCATATTGCCCCCTTTTATAAGGGGGAGATGCGTGGAACTCCTTAAGTTAAAGGGCAAGCAAAGTATCTTATTAAGTGCTGAGTATATGAGGTATAGGGGTATGAGAAACCCCCATAGGGGTATAGATGTATTTTGTTTTGGAGGGGAGGGTGGGAGGGAGGGTGGGAGAGGGAGTGAGAAAGATTTCAAACACTGGCAGGGTGAATGGTTGTTGAAAGAAGTGAGCGAGGGTCACAATAGGAAGCCCCAACCCAAGCCACGGAAGGCGGTGAGAAGGGTATTTGAGAGAGGGTGTGGGTATGTATGGGGGATATGGAGTGGTAGAACTACGATGACACTTACACAAAGAAATCATATAAATCACATAAAGAAAAAATTAAAAGAAGAAGTAAATAAGCACGTTTTAGTAACTAAAGGATCCACTATAAAATTCGGGTATTTTTTCACTGTATATGAATGAATAGTAGAGCACAAGTGAAAAATTTGACAATATGTTCATGGAATGTCCAGGGATTGGGAGAACCAGGGAAAAGAGCAGCAGTAATCTCACTGATGAGAACATATGGTTCTTCAATAATATGTCTCCAGGAGACCCATCTCTCGAGTATATCTATACCCCAACTGGGGTGGCGAGATTATCAAACACAATTTCATTCGGTCCATACCTCATACTCTAGAGGGGTAGGCATATTCATTAAAACTGGTATAAGGTTTAATTGTATTCAGAGTAGGTGCGACGAACTAGGGCGCTATGTCTTTTTACACTGTAAGGTAGAAGATAGAACTTGTATCTTGGTTAATCTGTATATTCCTCCCCCCTTTAACACCTCGATATTGGGCAGTCTGATGGAGTTTGTTCTGGAGAGGCCGGGAGTCCCGGTGCTCGTAATGGGCGATTTTAATATGGTCCTAGATTGGGATAAAGATAGATTTCCTAGTCAGTTGCTTCAGGGTAAAACAAGAGATGCTAGACTAGTTAAATTTTTGGAAGAAATAGGGTTAAGGGATATATGGAGATTACACAACCCTTCAGCCCGGCAATACTCCTGCCTCTCCAGGACACACTCCACGCTCTCGAGAATAGATTTAGTATTGGGCAATGAGGAAGCAATACCAATAATAAAAAAGGTGAACTATATGCCGAGAAGCCTCTCTGACCATTCCCCAATGCTGGTTGTTCTTGATACAGGAGTAGTAAGGCACCAGAGAGAGGGGAGAATTAACCCGCATTGGATGGAATTAATGAATGACACACAAGAGATATCGGGGGAGATTAGGGAATTTATAGAAATAAATCAAGGTACTGCCTCAGAACAAGTGGTATGGGACACACTGAAAGCCTTTTTCAGGGGCATAATGATACAAAAAATATCTAGATTAAAAAGACAATCCAGTCAGGAAGAGAGAACCGCTAGTGAATTAGTAAGCGAAAAAGAAGCGCAATACATTAAAGACCCAACACCTAAAAAATCCAGTGTATGGATGCAAGCACAACAGAACTACCGCCTAATAATGCTGAAGAAAGTAGAAAACAAGCAAATTTTTCAAAGCCAAGTAGCGTTTGCGGAGGGGGAAAGTGCAGGCAGGATGCTAGCTCATTTAATTAAAACTAACACACCTAGCTCAGGGGTGCCAGCAATAAGGGTAAATGTAGATAGGGTGGCCCACCAAACATCAGAAATAGCACAAATATTCCGTGATTTCTATGCAGACTTGTATAGTTCAAGTCAAGAGGAAAGGAGAGAAGAACTGGACACAGTCTTTGGTAGTCTAGTGTTGCCCTCGCTCTCTGAGCTGGATAGACAGGATCTAGACAAACCCCTGACCTTAGAAGAACTACAGTTGACCGTACAGGAGATGGCGGGGCATAAAACCCCAGGCCCGGACGGCCTCCCAGCAGAGACCTACCGGTATTTCGGGAAGGAGTTACTCCCGGAACTCACTAGGGTTCTAAACTGCTCACTAGCTAAAGGAGAACTCCCTATGTCCATGATGGACTCCACAATAATAGTTATTCACAAAGAGGGTAAGGACCCACTTGAAACCGCCTCGTATAGACCTATCTCCTTACTCAACACTGACATAAAAATACTGTCGAAGCTCTTGGCAGCCAGATTAAACAAAATAGTTGAGAAACTGGTACATCCCGATCAATCGGGTTTTATACCAGGTAGGGCCACCTCCACAAATATAAGAAGAGTTTTTCTGAACCTCCAGATTCCAACTGAGGAAGATGGAAAAAGAGCAATTGTTTCGTTGGATGCTGCCAAGGCCTTCGACAGTATAGAGTGGCAATATCTATGGAGAGCCTTAAAAGAGTTTGGGGTTGGCCCTATTTTTATGAAATGGGTCAAGATGCTGTATAGCACCCCAGAGGCCAGAGTAAAAGTGAACAATGTGTATTCCGAGAGGTTCAGGTTGCAGAGGGGTACGAGACAGGGGTGCCCTTTGTCCCCCCTTCTCTTCGCCCTCGCAATCGAGCCCCTTGCGATTGCACTTAGGTCGGACTCTGAGATAAGAGGATTTATAAGAGGTGAGGTAGAGGAGAAAGTGGTATTATATGCGGATGATCTCCTCTTGTTACTGGGAGATACACAGCACTCTCTTGGTGAGGCCATGAAACAAATAGAGATTTTTAGACGCTTTTCAGGCCTTAATATAAACTGGGGAAAATCTATGCTGCTACCGGTGGACCCTTTATCAAACCAACTCCCGCAAGAGGCTTCTCAAATTCAAATAACAGCACAAATTAAATATTTGGGGGTGTATATATCTAGAGACCCTAACCATTATATTTCAGATAATCTGATTCCTCTGCTTAAAAAATACAAAGGGAAAATCAAGGTGTGGAAATCCCTCCCATTGTCAGTAGCAGGCCGCTGCAATTTAATAAAAATGGTGTGGATGCCACAGCTCCTATATGTCTTACAAAACTCACCAGTTTGGATATACAACAAATGGTTCCAGAAAATAGACACTACGTTTAGGGAGTTGATTTGGAAAGGAGGTGTAGCCAGAATAAAATTAAATACCTTACAGAGGACAAAACAAGAGGGGGGAGTGGCACTCCCACATCCATTTAGTTACTTTTTGGCGGCACAGATTCAATACATGAAGGGTAGTAACATGCAGGGAGAAGAGATAAGGAAGAGAATATTACTACAACATACTAAACATGACTCTATAGTAGAAGCCATGGAAGCAGGTTCTCTCCCACGGAAATTACCTACCCTTGACCTTATGATCAGAATATGGAAAGCAGTGAAGATAGCGTTGGGATATGATGGCATCACGGAGTATACCCCCCTATGGGAGAATGACAAGTTAAAGGAGGTACAGAAGATGGGGACAGTTAAGGAATGGCAAAGACAGGGGATTAAATATATCTCCCAGATGTATCAAGATGGCACACTAAAAACCTTTCAGACATTAAAAGAACAATATAATCTTTCAAATAAATCCTTTTATAAATATTTGCAGATCAGACATGCCTTAACAAAACAATATAAAGGAATAGTAATGACCTGGAGCAAGACCACCCTGTTAAAAGAAATCATCAACACTAAAACAACTAAGGGCTCAATAACAAAAATATACTTAAATTTACATAAGGGGAGCCTAAGGGAATCCCAGGGCCAGGTACAAAAGAGGAAGTGGGAAAGAGATATTGCTAACTTATCTAACGAACAGTGGAAAATAATTTTGGAACTTGCTTCGTCAGTCTCACTGTCTCCCTCGCAGAGGATGTCTCACCTGTTTTTGCTAAATAGAGCATATTATTCTCCGTATAAACTTTTCCGCTTTGGCTGTAGAAGAGACGCCAGTTGTCCCAGATGTGGTGGAGTAAACGGTGATATAATCCATATGTTCTGGCGATGCCCAAAGTTATTCCGGTATTGGAGGGAGGTAGTGAGAACAATTGAGCAAGTTTTTGAGGTTGACATAGAGCTGGAACCCCTACAATGTGTTCTGGGCTGGGTAAAGGGCGAGGGGATAAATGCCTACACTCAGTTAGCAATAACAAGATGCTTATTTCAAGCAAGGAGGCTGATTGCACAGAGATGGCAATCAATCTCCCCTCCCCTTAGTAAGGATTGGGAGCAAAATATGAACATAACTATCCTAAAGGAAAGGACAACCTACGTTAGACAAGGAGCCCTAAAAAAATTTGATAAGATTTGGAAACCGTGGCAAGAAAAAAAGATGAAAGAAAATTGTATATAATAAGTAAAGTAGTCGTAGAAGGGAATGGATGTTGTGGAGGAAGGAAGTGTGAGTGTGATCTAGGTCAATTAGTGGCTGGATGAGAGATGTAGAAGGGAGAGTGAGATAAGAAGTATCGGGGTAGAGGAGTTTTGGATTGAAATGGTTTTAATGTGAAATGATGTTCTGATTAATTATTATTTATTTATTTATTTTTGTATGGGAGACAGGGGGGAGGGAAGGAGGGAATGTATGTATTGTTGGAAAATGGAAAATGTTTAATAAAGATATGAAATCTAAAAAAAAAAATTAAGTAGGTGACAAAAAGTCACATAGTTGCATTAGGTCAGAGGAAATCCATTTTACCACTTAACCCCCGGACCATTTCGCTGGCCAAAGACCAGAGCATTTTTTGCTATTCGGCACTGCGTTGCTTTAACTGACAATTGCGCGGTCGTGCGACGTGGCTCCCAAACAAAATTGACGTCCTTTTTTCCCACAAATAGAGATTTATTTTGGTGGCATTTGATCAAAATTCAATATTTTTTACTTTTTGCTATAATAAATATCCCCAAAAAATCTATAAAAAACGAAATTTTTCCACAGTTTAGGCCGATATGTATTCTTCTACATATTTTTGGTAAAAAAAATCCCAATAAGCGTATATTGATTGGTTTGCACAAAAGTTATAGATTCTACAAAATAGGGGTAGTTTTATGTCATTTTTATTAATATATTTTTTTTACTAGTAATGGCGGCGATATGCAATTTTTATCGGGACTGCGACTTTATGGCGGACACTTTTGACACATTTTTGGGACCATTGTCATTTTTACAGCAATCAGTGCTATAAAAATGCAATGATTACTGTGAAAATTACATTGGCAGTGAAGGGGTTAACCACTAGGTGGCGCTGAAGAGATTAAGTGTGTCCTAGGGAGTGATTCTAACTGTTAGGGGGCGTGACTATGAGTGACACATCACTGTTTGCTGCTCTCGATGAGAGGGAGCATACGATCAGTGACAGTGTCACTAGGCATGTTTACACTTGCCTCTCCCCGTTCTGCAGCTCTGGGACCCGATCGCGGGACACCGGTCGACATCGAGTCCGCGGGTCCCCACGGGCACTGTCACGGAGCTCGCGGCAGGGGCAAGTATTTCAAAGTGACGTAAATATACGTTACTTTGCCCAGCCGTGCCATTCTGCCAATGTAAATGTACAGAAGCCGGTCCTTAACCGGTTAATAAAAGTTATAGGAGATACACAAGCAGGGTAGAAAAGTGGGTTTCTAATAAATTATATATGAGGTACATGTGGAGATTGTAGACCATTGACTAGAATTTTTCCCAAATAGCAATTGTGTGTTTAGTTATCTTATTTTTAATTATTTTATGATCAGAGGAGGTAGACCAAATTAGATTGGTTATGGAGATTGGGTCACAGTCAATTGATTCAATCGCTACCCAATGCGGAACTTCGTGTTTTGTGTGATATTTGGGAATATGTGCTATGTGTGCTGCGTGGAAGTAAGTGGTAAAATTTGGGAAACTTTATCCACCTTTAAGTTTAGGAAGGTAAAGAGTGTGTTTAGGTAAATGAGATTTCGAGGAACCCCAAATGAATGCAAGTGTTTAACGTAGAAGATTTCTAAGGAAATATGCCGGGATAGAAATGGGTAAAACACGAAAAAGATATAGAATTTTAGGTAGTATAGTAATCTTTATTACATTTATTTTACCAATCCAAGATATTGGTAGAGAGAGCCATTGTTTAAGGTAATTAGTAATTTTCCGTAATAGTGGAGGATAGTTAGCAAAGAAGATGTCAGATAGATTGGAATAATAATAATAATTCCTAGGTAAGTAAGGTGGGATGTTGACCATGAGAAAGGTAGGGATGAGCCGAACACCCCCCGGTTCGGTTCGCACCAGAACCTGCGAACAGACCTAAAGTTCGCGCAATCTTTAGAACCCTATTAAATACAATGGACTCGAACGTTCAAAATCAAAAGTGCTAATTATCAAGGCTAATATGAAAGTTATTGTCCTAAAACAGGTTTGGGGACCCGGGTCCAGGGGACATGTATCAATGCAAAAATATGTTTTAAAAACTGCAGTTTTTTCGGGAGCAGTGTTTTTAATAATGCTTAAAGTGAAACAATAAGAGTAAAATATTCCTTTAAATTTCGTACCTGGGGGGGTGTGTATAGTAGGTTTGTGCACAACGGAAAAATTTGTTCCGTTTCGGTTCGTTTCTTTCCGGTCCTGTTGATTCGTAATCATTCGTAATTTTGCTAGACGGGATTTTTCGTGTTCGGACTCATTCGTATTTTTGCAAGCGACATTTTTCGTTGAATTTTTTGTTGCTTTATAATTCGTACTTTCGGTAGAGTACGTTGTTTTTCGTTGATTCTGGACACAACTCCTACTTTCGTAACTTTTTTTGGGTTCGTTGATTCGTAATTTTCTGTGTCTCTCTCACGACGACGCTGACTATTATGCCTAATTGTCATGGATATGCATTAATGTCTGTCTGCCATCTTACCTTCCTCCTCATGTGTTCATCTAGAGACCAGACCTCCTTCACCTGCTTCCTTTATAATCTCCTCCCAGCCTGACTCCACCCCAGGCCCTATCACTGAACACTATATTAACCTGTGCACTGCAAGCCTGCTTTGCTGATCAACGTGTTTGTTAGGCATTGTGTGTTTGGGTTCCTGCCTGCCGTGTGCTACGTCTGTCTCTCTGTTACGTTATTGGCTTGTCCCCGACCATCCCTGTCTGCTCGTGACCCTTGACCTTCGGCTCGTTCTTCGTTATCCTTGTCTGCTTGTGGCCCCTGACCTTCGGCTTGTTATTCGGTTCTCTCTATCGTGTGCTGCTGCTTCCCCTTATCCTACGGGGCGTGAGCTAGGAAACTCCAGGGGCCGCGACCTGGTCCCAGCCTGCAGCGTAACATCCTCACCACTAGAGGCCCTGGAGAAGACCAGCTGGGTCTTAGACTCCGCGCCCTGGGGAATCTTGGCTCTCGCTTCCGTTGGGATCCCGGTTGTGCTCCTCTGGTCCCGCTTTCCACAACCACCCAGTTTCCTATCCACAGAAGCCAGCCATAGGGTTCACTACCTCGCGGTGCACTCCTGTCCCCCTACGGTGTGCATCTGTCACCTGGCCACAGGTGACCCTGACAGTTTGATCAGCCATGAACCCGGCTGACATCCCGCTTCCCGCGGATGATCCATTGCAGGGCATAGTTCGCAGACTTGAGACCCAGGAATCAAATCAGACCCAGGTGATGCGATTCCTCCAGGATCTGGCTTCTCGATTCGAGCAGCTTCAGGTCTCCTTGGGAACCCCGAATCCGCAACCCCAAGTACAACCAGCGGCTGTACCTATCGCACCAGTCGCAGCCTCACACTCACTAAGATTGCCAGCTCCGTTCCGTTTCTCTGGGGACTCCAAGGCCTGCAGGGGGTTTCTCAGCCAATGCACTATTCATTTTGAGCTTCAGCCTCAAAGCTTCCTATCTGACCGGGCTAAGGTAGCCTATATCATTTCCCTCCTCTCCGGTGAAGCTTTGGCCTGGGCTGCCCCCCTGTGGGAGAGGAACGATCCGGTGGTTTCCAGTCTGTCCGAATTCTTGAAGCTCTTTCGTAATATCTTCGAAGAGCCGGCTCGGGCTTCTTCAGCGGCTAGTGCTGTCTTACGTCTTCGCCAAGAATCTAGTTCAGTGGGGCAATATGCTCTTCAGTTCCGTATCCACACAGCTGAATTGAGCTGGAATAATGAGGCCCTGGTCGCTACCTTTTTACATGGCCTCTCTGACCGAGTGAAAGACGAATTAGCGGGAAGAGCCATTCCCGTCGGTCTGGACGATGTAATTTCATTATGCAACCAGATCGACATTCGTTTTCAAGAGAGGTCCTTAGAAAAAAGACGCCAGCACTCTCTGGGTCCTAGCCAGTCTGAGCTCCCCTCCCTTCATTCCGTGGAGCATCCTCTACCTGCTGAAGAACCTATGCAGCTGGGCCGGACCAGACTAACCCCCGAAGAACGTGCTAGGCGCAGAACTCTGGGCTTGTGCCTCTATTGTGGGGGCAAGGGTCATTTTCGTGACTCCTGCTCGCTTCGTCCGGGAAACGCTCGGGTCTAATACATTTGGAAGGTGGAGTATTGGACCCAGAAACATCACCTTCTCGCCTGCTCTTGCCGGTGTCCCTTCATGTAGGCACTTCTCCTCAGTCAACCCTTGCATACCTGGATTCCGGGGCTGCCGGCAATTTCATGGATTGGAGAACTGCTTCTTCTATGAAGCTTACCCTTTCACCTCTCACTACCCCATTGGTAGTCTCGGCAATTGATGGCACTGTTCTCCCAGGGGGCCCTATTCGCTTCCAGACGCTACCCATTAGGATGTCGGTAGGGATTCTCCACCAGGAGTGGATATCCTTTCTTATTCTACCCAAGGCCTCTACCCCAGTTGTATTGGGCCTCCCTTGGCTACAGCTCCACTCTCCACATGTGGACTGGGTCTCTGGGCAGATCCTGGCCTGGGGTTCCTCATGTTTCTCGTCGTGTCTTCTCAAGGTGACCCCCAAGGAGAGTCTTCCGGTTGCTGCCACTTCTGTTTCTTCTGATCTTCCCGCCGCATACAGCGATTACCGGGATGTGTTCTGTAAAAAATCAGCTGAGGTGCTTCCTCCCCACAGGTCTTTTGACTGTGCTATTGATCTTGTCCCCGGAGCAACTCTACCCAGGGGTCGTACCTACCCTCTGTCCATCCCAGAGACCCAGGCCATGTCGGAGTATGTAGCAGAGAATCTGGAGAGAGGGTTCATCCGGAAATCCTCATCGCCTGCAGGGGCAGGGTTCTTTTTTGTTGCCAAAAAGGATGGTACCTTAAGACCCTGCATCGATTATCGGGGTTTAAATGCGGTTACTATTAAAAATCGATACCCCTTACCCTTAATATCTGAGCTATTCGATAGGTTGAAGGGTGCCTCCATTTTCACCAAGTTGGATCTCAGAGGCGCGTACAATCTCATTCGAATACGGGAGGGTGACGAATGGAAGACTGCATTTAACACTAGAGACGGGCATTACGAATATCTGGTGATGCCTTTTGGTCTGTGTAATGCTCCAGCCGTGTTTCAAAACTTTGTCAATGAAATCTTCAGAGATCTGCTGTACCAGTTTGTTGTCATCTATCTGGATGACATTCTGATCTTTTCTGAAAATCTGCTCGTCCACAGAAACCATGTCCGCACTGTACTTCAACGTCTTAGAGAGAACAATCTCTATGCCAAGCTGGAGAAATGTTCCTTTGAATGTTCTGAGGTCCTGTTTTTGGGGTGCTTTGTCTCATGTTCGGGGCTTCGTATGGACCCTGGGAAGGTCTTGGCTATCACCAACTGGCCTCTTCCTGCTAGCCTCAAGGCCACACAGCGCTTTCTTGGCTTCACTAATTATTATAGGCAGTTCATAAGGAATTACTCTTCCATTGCCGCGCCTATTATCGCTTTGACCAAGAAGGGTGTGAATGCCAGAGACTGGCCTCCCGAAGCTGTCTCTGCATTTCACAACCTGAAACAGGCCTTTGTTTCTGGCCCCCTCTTGAGGAGACCAAATCCTGGGAATGCATTTTTTATTGAAGTGGACGCTTCCTCAATGGGGGTGGGAGCTGTGCTTCTTCAAATCTTTGAGAAGAGACGCCAACCATGTGCGTTCTTCTCCCAAAAAATTTCTCAGGCAGAGAGGAATTATGCCATCGGTGATCGGGAACTTCTCGCAATTAAATTGGCGTTAGAGGAGTGGCGTCATCTCTTGGAGGGTTCCCCTCACTCCATAACGATCTTTACCGATCACAAGAATTTACAGTATCTACAGAATGCTAAACGTCTGAATCCTAGACAGGCCAGGTGGAGTCTCTTCTTTGCCCGTTTTAATTTCACGATTACCTACAAACCTGGTTCCTGCAACGGTCGGGCTGATGCGCTCTCTAGGTCATTTGACACTTTGGACGAGGAGTCCGCCCCTGAACCTGAGCCGATCATTCCCACCTCATGCATTGTTGCCCACTCTACCACCCTGAAGTCTAAAATTCCGCCTGGTAAGACCTTTGTCCCCACTGAGCTAAGAGCTAAGATCCTTCGTTGGGGACATGATTCCAAGGTGGCAGGGCATTCTGGATTCCTCCGATCCTTCCTACTCATCAGTCGTCACTACTGGTGGCCTAATCTCCGCTCAGACGTCAAAGACTACGTTAAAGCTTGTCATGTCTGTGCTCAGTCCAAATCCTCCACACAAGCTCCTGCTGGTCTCCTCATGCCCTTGCCTATTCCTAAGGAACCCTGGGCCCATATTGCCATGGATTTTATCACCGATCTCCCACTGTCTGAGAATAATACAGTCATTTGGGTGGTAATCGATCGATTCTCCAAGATGGCTCATTTTGTTCCTCTTCCTGGTCTTCCTTCTGCCCCTGCCTTGGTTCCCATTTTCATTCGAGAAATTCTCCGCCTACATGGGGTCCCTTCTCATATTGTTTCCGACAGGGGAGTCCAATTCACGTCTCGTTTTTGGAGAGCCTTTTGCAAATCCCTCAATATTGTCTTGGATTTTTCTTCTTCTTACCATCCCCAATCCAATGGACAGACTGAGAGGGTTAATCAGGAGTTAGAGGTCTTTCTTCGCACCTTTGTGTCTTCTCACCATGACGATTGGTCCTCTCTACTCCCGTGGGCAGAATTCTCCCATAACAATCATGTGAATACCAGTTCGCAGAAGACACCCTTTTTCACAGTTTATGGAAAACACCCTCAACTTCCTCTTCCTATGATCTGTTCTCCAGACATTCCAGCTTTGGCTTCGGTTCAGGAGTCTCTCAATTCCGTTTGGGGTCACGTTCATGATTCCCTCCGGGCAGCTGCTGAAAAATTCAAAGGCTTTGCCGACCGCCGCAGGCGTAAACCGCCTTCTCTTCAGCCAGGGGACAAAGTCTGGCTCTCTACCAGGAACATCAAGCTCCGAGTTCCTTCTCTGAAGTTTGCTCCACGATTCATCGGTCCATACACGGTAACTGCTAAACTGAATCCGGTTTGTTTCAAACTCCAGATTCCTAAGAGCCTTAAAATCACTAACTCCTTTCATGTTGCTCTTCTAAAGCCTTTAGTCCTCAATAAATTCTCTCGTCCTCTTCCTACCGTGGCGCCTGTCTCTGAGGATAATCAGGAGTACGAGATCAGTCAAATTCTGGACTCCCGACTCTGTAAAGGCGTTCTTCAGTACCTCGTTCATTGGAAAGGGTTTGGTCCTGAGGAGAGGTCTTGGATCACTGCATCTGAGGTCTTTGCACCTCGTCTGTTAAAGGAGTTTCATCTGAAGTTTCCCTCTAAACCTGGGCCCAGGCGGGGAAGGGGGAGGCCTCGTAAGAGGGAGGGTACTGTCATGGATATGCATTAATGTCTGTCTGCCATCTTACCTTCCTCCTCATGTGTTCATCTAGAGACCAGACCTCCTTCACCTGCTTCCTTTATAATCTCCTCCCAGCCTGACTCCACCCCAGGCCCTATCACTGAACACTATATTAACCTGTGCACTGCAAGCCTGCTTTGCTGATCAACGTGTTTGTTAGGCATTGTGTGTTTGGGTTCCTGCCTGCCGTGTGCTACGTCTGTCTCTCTGTTACGTTATTGGCTTGTCCCCGACCATCCCTGTCTGTTCGTGACCCTTGACCTTCGGCTCGTTCTTCGTTATCCTTGTCTGCTTGTGGCCCCTGACCTTCGGCTTGTTATTCGGTTCTCTCTATCGTGTGCTGCTGCTTCCCCTTATCCTACGGGGCGTGAGCTAGGAAACTCCAGGGGCCGCGACCTGGTCCCAGCCTGCAGCGTAACATCCTCACCACTAGAGGCCCTGGAGAAGACCAGCTGGGTCTTAGACTCCGCGCCCTGGGGAATCTTGGCTCTCGCTTCCGTTGGGATCCCGGTTGTGCTCCTCTGGTCCCGCTTTCCACAACCACCCAGTTTCCTATCCACAGAAGCCAGCCATAGGGTTCACTACCTCGCGGTGCACTCCTGTCCCCCTACGGTGTGCATCTGTCACCTGGCCACAGGTGACCCTGACAGTTTGATCAGCCATGAACCCGGCTGACATCCCGCTTCCCGCGGATGATCCATTGCAGGGCATAGTTCGCAGACTTGAGACCCAGGAATCAAATCAGACCCAGGTGATGCGATTCCTCCAGGATCTGGCTTCTCGATTCGAGCAGCTTCAGGTCTCCTTGGGAACCCCGAATCCGCAACCCCAAGTACAACCAGCGGCTGTACCTATCGCACCAGTCGCAGCCTCACACTCACTAAGATTGCCAGCTCCGTTCCGTTTCTCTGGGGACTCCAAGGCCTGCAGGGGGTTTCTCAGCCAATGCACTATTCATTTTGAGCTTCAGCCTCAAAGCTTCCTATCTGACCGGGCTAAGGTAGCCTATATCATTTCCCTCCTCTCCGGTGAAGCTTTGGCCTGGGCTGCCCCCCTGTGGGAGAGGAACGATCCGGTGGTTTCCAGTCTGTCCGAATTCTTGAAGCTCTTTCGTAATATCTTCGAAGAGCCGGCTCGGGCTTCTTCAGCGGCTAGTGCTGTCTTACGTCTTCGCCAAGAATCTAGTTCAGTGGGGCAATATGCTCTTCAGTTCCGTATCCACACAGCTGAATTGAGCTGGAATAATGAGGCCCTGGTCGCTACCTTTTTACATGGCCTCTCTGACCGAGTGAAAGACGAATTAGCGGGAAGAGCCATTCCCGTCGGTCTGGACGATGTAATTTCATTATGCAACCAGATCGACATTCGTTTTCAAGAGAGGTCCTTAGAAAAAAGACGCCAGCACTCTCTGGGTCCTAGCCAGTCTGAGCTCCCCTCCCTTCATTCCGTGGAGCATCCTCTAC
Source organism: Rana muscosa (assembly GCA_029206835.1). NCBI lineage: Eukaryota > Metazoa > Chordata > Amphibia > Anura > Ranidae > Rana > Rana muscosa. The sequence goes on along the minus strand of CM055116.1, from coordinate 34,676,843 downwards.
CTGCTGAAGAACCTATGCAGCTGGGCCGGACCAGACTAACCCCCGAAGAACGTGCTAGGCGCAGAACTCTGGGCTTGTGCCTCTATTGTGGGGGCAAGGGTCATTTTCGTGACTCCTGCTCGCTTCGTCCGGGAAACGCTCGGGTCTAATACATTTGGAAGGTGGAGTATTGGACCCAGAAACATCACCTTCTCGCCTGCTCTTGCCGGTGTCCCTTCATGTAGGCACTTCTCCTCAGTCAACCCTTGCATACCTGGATTCCGGGGCTGCCGGCAATTTCATGGATTGGAGAACTGCTTCTTCTATGAAGCTTACCCTTTCACCTCTCACTACCCCATTGGTAGTCTCGGCAATTGATGGCACTGTTCTCCCAGGGGGCCCTATTCGCTTCCAGACGCTACCCATTAGGATGTCGGTAGGGATTCTCCACCAGGAGTGGATATCCTTTCTTATTCTACCCAAGGCCTCTACCCCAGTTGTATTGGGCCTCCCTTGGCTACAGCTCCACTCTCCACATGTGGACTGGGTCTCTGGGCAGATCCTGGCCTGGGGTTCCTCATGTTTCTCGTCGTGTCTTCTCAAGGTGACCCCCAAGGAGAGTCTTCCGGTTGCTGCCACTTCTGTTTCTTCTGATCTTCCCGCCGCATACAGCGATTACCGGGATGTGTTCTGTAAAAAATCAGCTGAGGTGCTTCCTCCCCACAGGTCTTTTGACTGTGCTATTGATCTTGTCCCCGGAGCAACTCTACCCAGGGGTCGTACCTACCCTCTGTCCATCCCAGAGACCCAGGCCATGTCGGAGTATGTAGCAGAGAATCTGGAGAGAGGGTTCATCCGGAAATCCTCATCGCCTGCAGGGGCAGGGTTCTTTTTTGTTGCCAAAAAGGATGGTACCTTAAGACCCTGCATCGATTATCGGGGTTTAAATGCGGTTACTATTAAAAATCGATACCCCTTACCCTTAATATCTGAGCTATTCGATAGGTTGAAGGGTGCCTCCATTTTCACCAAGTTGGATCTCAGAGGCGCGTACAATCTCATTCGAATACGGGAGGGTGACGAATGGAAGACTGCATTTAACACTAGAGACGGGCATTACGAATATCTGGTGATGCCTTTTGGTCTGTGTAATGCTCCAGCCGTGTTTCAAAACTTTGTCAATGAAATCTTCAGAGATCTGCTGTACCAGTTTGTTGTCATCTATCTGGATGACATTCTGATCTTTTCTGAAAATCTGCTCGTCCACAGAAACCATGTCCGCACTGTACTTCAACGTCTTAGAGAGAACAATCTCTATGCCAAGCTGGAGAAATGTTCCTTTGAATGTTCTGAGGTCCTGTTTTTGGGGTGCTTTGTCTCATGTTCGGGGCTTCGTATGGACCCTGGGAAGGTCTTGGCTATCACCAACTGGCCTCTTCCTGCTAGCCTCAAGGCCACACAGCGCTTTCTTGGCTTCACTAATTATTATAGGCAGTTCATAAGGAATTACTCTTCCATTGCCGCGCCTATTATCGCTTTGACCAAGAAGGGTGTGAATGCCAGAGACTGGCCTCCCGAAGCTGTCTCTGCATTTCACAACCTGAAACAGGCCTTTGTTTCTGGCCCCCTCTTGAGGAGACCAAATCCTGGGAATGCATTTTTTATTGAAGTGGACGCTTCCTCAATGGGGGTGGGAGCTGTGCTTCTTCAAATCTTTGAGAAGAGACGCCAACCATGTGCGTTCTTCTCCAAAAAAATTTCTCAGGCAGAGAGGAATTATGCCATCGGTGATCGGGAACTTCTCGCAATTAAATTGGCGTTAGAGGAGTGGCGTCATCTCTTGGAGGGTTCCCCTCACTCCATAACGATCTTTACCGATCACAAGAATTTACAGTATCTACAGAATGCTAAACGTCTGAATCCTAGACAGGCCAGGTGGAGTCTCTTCTTTGCCCGTTTTAATTTCACGATTACCTACAAACCTGGTTCCTGCAACGGTCGGGCTGATGCGCTCTCTAGGTCATTTGACACTTTGGACGAGGAGTCCGCCCCTGAACCTGAGCCGATCATTCCCACCTCATGCATTGTTGCCCACTCTACCACCCTGAAGTCTAAAATTCCGCCTGGTAAGACCTTTGTCCCCACTGAGCTAAGAGCTAAGATCCTTCGTTGGGGACATGATTCCAAGGTGGCAGGGCATTCTGGATTCCTCCGATCCTTCCTACTCATCAGTCGTCACTACTGGTGGCCTAATCTCCGCTCAGACGTCAAAGACTACGTTAAAGCTTGTCATGTCTGTGCTCAGTCCAAATCCTCCACACAAGCTCCTGCTGGTCTCCTCATGCCCTTGCCTATTCCTAAGGAACCCTGGGCCCATATTGCCATGGATTTTATCACCGATCTCCCACTGTCTGAGAATAATACAGTCATTTGGGTGGTAATCGATCGATTCTCCAAGATGGCTCATTTTGTTCCTCTTCCTGGTCTTCCTTCTGCCCCTGCCTTGGTTCCCATTTTCATTCGAGAAATTCTCCGCCTACATGGGGTCCCTTCTCATATTGTTTCCGACAGGGGAGTCCAATTCACGTCTCGTTTTTGGAGAGCCTTTTGCAAATCCCTCAATATTGTCTTGGATTTTTCTTCTTCTTACCATCCCCAATCCAATGGACAGACTGAGAGGGTTAATCAGGAGTTAGAGGTCTTTCTTCGCACCTTTGTGTCTTCTCACCATGACGATTGGTCCTCTCTACTCCCGTGGGCAGAATTCTCCCATAACAATCATGTGAATACCAGTTCGCAGAAGACACCCTTTTTCACAGTTTATGGAAAACACCCTCAACTTCCTCTTCCTATGATCTGTTCTCCAGACATTCCAGCTTTGGCTTCGGTTCAGGAGTCTCTCAATTCCGTTTGGGGTCACGTTCATGATTCCCTCCGGGCAGCTGCTGAAAAATTCAAAGGCTTTGCCGACCGCCGCAGGCGTAAACCGCCTTCTCTTCAGCCAGGGGACAAAGTCTGGCTCTCTACCAGGAACATCAAGCTCCGAGTTCCTTCTCTGAAGTTTGCTCCACGATTCATCGGTCCATACACGGTAACTGCTAAACTGAATCCGGTTTGTTTCAAACTCCAGATTCCTAAGAGCCTTAAAATCACTAACTCCTTTCATGTTGCTCTTCTAAAGCCTTTAGTCCTCAATAAATTCTCTCGTCCTCTTCCTACCGTGGCGCCTGTCTCTGAGGATAATCAGGAGTACGAGATCAGTCAAATTCTGGACTCCCGACTCTGTAAAGGCGTTCTTCAGTACCTCGTTCATTGGAAAGGGTTTGGTCCTGAGGAGAGGTCTTGGATCACTGCATCTGAGGTCTTTGCACCTCGTCTGTTAAAGGAGTTTCATCTGAAGTTTCCCTCTAAACCTGGGCCCAGGCGGGGAAGGGGGAGGCCTCGTAAGAGGGAGGGTACTGTCATGGATATGCATTAATGTCTGTCTGCCATCTTACCTTCCTCCTCATGTGTTCATCTAGAGACCAGACCTCCTTCACCTGCTTCCTTTATAATCTCCTCCCAGCCTGACTCCACCCCAGGCCCTATCACTGAACACTATATTAACCTGTGCACTGCAAGCCTGCTTTGCTGATCAACGTGTTTGTTAGGCATTGTGTGTTTGGGTTCCTGCCTGCCGTGTGCTACGTCTGTCTCTCTGTTACGTTATTGGCTTGTCCCCGACCATCCCTGTCTGCTCGTGACCCTTGACCTTCGGCTCGTTCTTCGTTATCCTTGTCTGCTTGTGGCCCCTGACCTTCGGCTTGTTATTCGGTTCTCTCTATCGTGTGCTGCTGCTTCCCCTTATCCTACGGGGCGTGAGCTAGGAAACTCCAGGGGCCGCGACCTGGTCCCAGCCTGCAGCGTAACATCCTCACCACTAGAGGCCCTGGAGAAGACCAGCTGGGTCTTAGACTCCGCGCCCTGGGGAATCTTGGCTCTCGCTTCCGTTGGGATCCCGGTTGTGCTCCTCTGGTCCCGCTTTCCACAACCACCCAGTTTCCTATCCACAGAAGCCAGCCATAGGGTTCACTACCTCGCGGTGCACTCCTGTCCCCCTACGGTGTGCATCTGTCACCTGGCCACAGGTGACCCTGACAGTTTGATCAGCCATGAACCCGGCTGACATCCCGCTTCCCGCGGATGATCCATTGCAGGGCATAGTTCGCAGACTTGAGACCCAGGAATCAAATCAGACCCAGGTGATGCGATTCCTCCAGGATCTGGCTTCTCGATTCGAGCAGCTTCAGGTCTCCTTGGGAACCCCGAATCCGCAACCCCAAGTACAACCAGCGGCTGTACCTATCGCACCAGTCGCAGCCTCACACTCACTAAGATTGCCAGCTCCGTTCCGTTTCTCTGGGGACTCCAAGGCCTGCAGGGGGTTTCTCAGCCAATGCACTATTCATTTTGAGCTTCAGCCTCAAAGCTTCCTATCTGACCGGGCTAAGGTAGCCTATATCATTTCCCTCCTCTCCGGTGAAGCTTTGGCCTGGGCTGCCCCCCTGTGGGAGAGGAACGATCCGGTGGTTTCCAGTCTGTCCGAATTCTTGAAGCTCTTTCGTAATATCTTCGAAGAGCCGGCTCGGGCTTCTTCAGCGGCTAGTGCTGTCTTACGTCTTCGCCAAGAATCTAGTTCAGTGGGGCAATATGCTCTTCAGTTCCGTATCCACACAGCTGAATTGAGCTGGAATAATGAGGCCCTGGTCGCTACCTTTTTACATGGCCTCTCTGACCGAGTGAAAGACGAATTAGCGGGAAGAGCCATTCCCGTCGGTCTGGACGATGTAATTTCATTATGCAACCAGATCGACATTCGTTTTCAAGAGAGGTCCTTAGAAAAAAGACGCCAGCACTCTCTGGGTCCTAGCCAGTCTGAGCTCCCCTCCCTTCATTCCGTGGAGCATCCTCTACCTGCTGAAGAACCTATGCAGCTGGGCCGGACCAGACTAACCCCCGAAGAACGTGCTAGGCGCAGAACTCTGGGCTTGTGCCTCTATTGTGGGGGCAAGGGTCATTTTCGTGACTCCTGCTCGCTTCGTCCGGGAAACGCTCGGGTCTAATACATTTGGAAGGTGGAGTATTGGACCCAGAAACATCACCTTCTCGCCTGCTCTTGCCGGTGTCCCTTCATGTAGGCACTTCTCCTCAGTCAACCCTTGCATACCTGGATTCCGGGGCTGCCGGCAATTTCATGGATTGGAGAACTGCTTCTTCTATGAAGCTTACCCTTTCACCTCTCACTACCCCATTGGTAGTCTCGGCAATTGATGGCACTGTTCTCCCAGGGGGCCCTATTCGCTTCCAGACGCTACCCATTAGGATGTCGGTAGGGATTCTCCACCAGGAGTGGATATCCTTTCTTATTCTACCCAAGGCCTCTACCCCAGTTGTATTGGGCCTCCCTTGGCTACAGCTCCACTCTCCACATGTGGACTGGGTCTCTGGGCAGATCCTGGCCTGGGGTTCCTCATGTTTCTCGTCGTGTCTTCTCAAGGTGACCCCCAAGGAGAGTCTTCCGGTTGCTGCCACTTCTGTTTCTTCTGATCTTCCCGCCGCATACAGCGATTACCGGGATGTGTTCTGTAAAAAATCAGCTGAGGTGCTTCCTCCCCACAGGTCTTTTGACTGTGCTATTGATCTTGTCCCCGGAGCAACTCTACCCAGGGGTCGTACCTACCCTCTGTCCATCCCAGAGACCCAGGCCATGTCGGAGTATGTAGCAGAGAATCTGGAGAGAGGGTTCATCCGGAAATCCTCATCGCCTGCAGGGGCAGGGTTCTTTTTTGTTGCCAAAAAGGATGGTACCTTAAGACCCTGCATCGATTATCGGGGTTTAAATGCGGTTACTATTAAAAATCGATACCCCTTACCCTTAATATCTGAGCTATTCGATAGGTTGAAGGGTGCCTCCATTTTCACCAAGTTGGATCTCAGAGGCGCGTACAATCTCATTCGAATACGGGAGGGTGACGAATGGAAGACTGCATTTAACACTAGAGACGGGCATTACGAATATCTGGTGATGCCTTTTGGTCTGTGTAATGCTCCAGCCGTGTTTCAAAACTTTGTCAATGAAATCTTCAGAGATCTGCTGTACCAGTTTGTTGTCATCTATCTGGATGACATTCTGATCTTTTCTGAAAATCTGCTCGTCCACAGAAACCATGTCCGCACTGTACTTCAACGTCTTAGAGAGAACAATCTCTATGCCAAGCTGGAGAAATGTTCCTTTGAATGTTCTGAGGTCCTGTTTTTGGGGTGCTTTGTCTCATGTTCGGGGCTTCGTATGGACCCTGGGAAGGTCTTGGCTATCACCAACTGGCCTCTTCCTGCTAGCCTCAAGGCCACACAGCGCTTTCTTGGCTTCACTAATTATTATAGGCAGTTCATAAGGAATTACTCTTCCATTGCCGCGCCTATTATCGCTTTGACCAAGAAGGGTGTGAATGCCAGAGACTGGCCTCCCGAAGCTGTCTCTGCATTTCACAACCTGAAACAGGCCTTTGTTTCTGGCCCCCTCTTGAGGAGACCAAATCCTGGGAATGCATTTTTTATTGAAGTGGACGCTTCCTCAATGGGGGTGGGAGCTGTGCTTCTTCAAATCTTTGAGAAGAGACGCCAACCATGTGCGTTCTTCTCCAAAAAAATTTCTCAGGCAGAGAGGAATTATGCCATCGGTGATCGGGAACTTCTCGCAATTAAATTGGCGTTAGAGGAGTGGCGTCATCTCTTGGAGGGTTCCCCTCACTCCATAACGATCTTTACCGATCACAAGAATTTACAGTATCTACAGAATGCTAAACGTCTGAATCCTAGACAGGCCAGGTGGAGTCTCTTCTTTGCCCGTTTTAATTTCACGATTACCTACAAACCTGGTTCCTGCAACGGTCGGGCTGATGCGCTCTCTAGGTCATTTGACACTTTGGACGAGGAGTCCGCCCCTGAACCTGAGCCGATCATTCCCACCTCATGCATTGTTGCCCACTCTACCACCCTGAAGTCTAAAATTCCGCCTGGTAAGACCTTTGTCCCCACTGAGCTAAGAGCTAAGATCCTTCGTTGGGGACATGATTCCAAGGTGGCAGGGCATTCTGGATTCCTCCGATCCTTCCTACTCATCAGTCGTCACTACTGGTGGCCTAATCTCCGCTCAGACGTCAAAGACTACGTTAAAGCTTGTCATGTCTGTGCTCAGTCCAAATCCTCCACACAAGCTCCTGCTGGTCTCCTCATGCCCTTGCCTATTCCTAAGGAACCCTGGGCCCATATTGCCATGGATTTTATCACCGATCTCCCACTGTCTGAGAATAATACAGTCATTTGGGTGGTAATCGATCGATTCTCCAAGATGGCTCATTTTGTTCCTCTTCCTGGTCTTCCTTCTGCCCCTGCCTTGGTTCCCATTTTCATTCGAGAAATTCTCCGCCTACATGGGGTCCCTTCTCATATTGTTTCCGACAGGGGAGTCCAATTCACGTCTCGTTTTTGGAGAGCCTTTTGCAAATCCCTCAATATTGTCTTGGATTTTTCTTCTTCTTACCATCCCCAATCCAATGGACAGACTGAGAGGGTTAATCAGGAGTTAGAGGTCTTTCTTCGCACCTTTGTGTCTTCTCACCATGACGATTGGTCCTCTCTACTCCCGTGGGCAGAATTCTCCCATAACAATCATGTGAATACCAGTTCGCAGAAGACACCCTTTTTCACAGTTTATGGAAAACACCCTCAACTTCCTCTTCCTATGATCTGTTCTCCAGACATTCCAGCTTTGGCTTCGGTTCAGGAGTCTCTCAATTCCGTTTGGGGTCACGTTCATGATTCCCTCCGGGCAGCTGCTGAAAAATTCAAAGGCTTTGCCGACCGCCGCAGGCGTAAACCGCCTTCTCTTCAGCCAGGGGACAAAGTCTGGCTCTCTACCAGGAACATCAAGCTCCGAGTTCCTTCTCTGAAGTTTGCTCCACGATTCATCGGTCCATACACGGTAACTGCTAAACTGAATCCGGTTTGTTTCAAACTCCAGATTCCTAAGAGCCTTAAAATCACTAACTCCTTTCATGTTGCTCTTCTAAAGCCTTTAGTCCTCAATAAATTCTCTCGTCCTCTTCCTACCGTGGCGCCTGTCTCTGAGGATAATCAGGAGTACGAGATCAGTCAAATTCTGGACTCCCGACTCTGTAAAGGCGTTCTTCAGTACCTCGTTCATTGGAAAGGGTTTGGTCCTGAGGAGAGGTCTTGGATCACTGCATCTGAGGTCTTTGCACCTCGTCTGTTAAAGGAGTTTCATCTGAAGTTTCCCTCTAAACCTGGGCCCAGGCGGGGAAGGGGGAGGCCTCGTAAGAGGGAGGGTACTGTCATGGATATGCATTAATGTCTGTCTGCCATCTTACCTTCCTCCTCATGTGTTCATCTAGAGACCAGACCTCCTTCACCTGCTTCCTTTATAATCTCCTCCCAGCCTGACTCCACCCCAGGCCCTATCACTGAACACTATATTAACCTGTGCACTGCAAGCCTGCTTTGCTGATCAACGTGTTTGTTAGGCATTGTGTGTTTGGGTTCCTGCCTGCCGTGTGCTACGTCTGTCTCTCTGTTACGTTATTGGCTTGTCCCCGACCATCCCTGTCTGCTCGTGACCCTTGACCTTCGGCTCGTTCTTCGTTATCCTTGTCTGCTTGTGGCCCCTGACCTTCGGCTTGTTATTCGGTTCTCTCTATCGTGTGCTGCTGCTTCCCCTTATCCTACGGGGCGTGAGCTAGGAAACTCCAGGGGCCGCGACCTGGTCCCAGCCTGCAGCGTAACATCCTCACCACTAGAGGCCCTGGAGAAGACCAGCTGGGTCTTAGACTCCGCGCCCTGGGGAATCTTGGCTCTCGCTTCCGTTGGGATCCCGGTTGTGCTCCTCTGGTCACGCTTTCCACAACCACCCAGTTTCCTATCCACAGAAGCCAGCCATAGGGTTCACTACCTCGCGGTGCACTCCTGTCCCCCTACGGTGTGCATCTGTCACCTGGCCACAGGTGACCCTGACACTAATGTGCTTCGAATGGATTTGTACTTTTCGAAATACATAGCGGTTATTTGTAACGATTCGAAATCTCGTATTTTACTTTCGTTTTTTACATGCGGCTATAGCCTCCGCCCCTGTACACCATTTTGAGAGGGTTCAGCACGGTGAGGGAGAAGCAGAGAGCAGAGAAGAGTGTTATTGTGCTTCGAATGGATTAGAAATCTCGTATTTTACTTTCGTTTTTTACATGCGGCTATAGCCTCCGCCCCTGTACACCATTTTGAGAGGGAGTTCAGCACGGTGAAGGAGAAGCAGAGAGCAGAGCAGAGTGAGTGTTATTGTGTTTCCAATGGATTTGTACATTCGTAAGTTTTTTCATAACGAATTATGCCGAAGACATTCGGGCATTCGCTATTTTGCGGTATAATTTATTTCGGATTCGGTTTTATTCGTAATTGCTTTGTTCGGAAATTCGAATGCTTCCGAATGTCCGAAAGTTGCTAAATTCGGACGAATTTCGATTCGTTACGAAACGAATTGCACAAGCCTAGTGTATAGTATGCCTGTAAAGCAGCGCTTGTTTCCCGTGCTTAGAACTATCCCTGCACAAAGTGTAATTTCTGAAGGAAAAAAAGTAATTTAAAAGCACTCGCAGCTATAATGAATTGTCAGCTATCGGTAATACAGAGAAAAATCATTGATAAAAAAAAAAAATGCGTGGGGGTCCTCCCAAATTCCATTACCAGGCCCTTCAGGTCTGGAATGGATATTAAGGGGAACCCTGTGTCAAATAAAAAAAAAATGACGTGGGGTTCCCCCCAAATATCAATACCAGACCCTTCAGGTCTGGTGTGGATTTTAAGGGGAACTCCACGCCAAATAAAAAAAATGGCGTGGAGCTCCCCCCAAAAATCCATACCAGACCCTTTATCCGAGCACGCAACCTGGCAGGCCACAGGAAAAGAGGGGGGGACGAGAGAGCGCCTCCTCCCTCCTAAACCGTACCAGACCACATGCCCTCAACATGGGGAGGATGCTTTGGGGGTCTGTGACTCCTCAAAGCACCATGTCCCCATGTTAATGGGGACAAGGGCCTCATCCCCACAATCCTTGCCCGGTGGTTGTGGGGGTCTTATCGGAATCTGGAAGACCCCTTTAACAAAGATGACCCCCAGATCCCGCCCCCCCCCCCCTATGTGAATTGGTAAGGGGTACATTGTACCCCTACCATTTCACAAAGAAAGTGTAAAAAAAAATGTAAAAAAACACACAGACACAGTTAGGCAAGTCCTTTATTAAATAAAAAAAACATTCCAGCGATGTAATCCAGTGTCCCGTGGTGATCTGATGTCCAGCGCTGTAGTCTCCTCCAGTCTCCACTCCACACGAAACCCCCATGACGTACGAGGGGGTGGGGTCACCCGTCACATCATAGGGTAAACCCCAGCTTTCCGGGGAATAGCCAATAACGTAGGCGGGATCCCGCCTACGTCATTGGCTATTCCCCGCAAGCTGGGTAAGCCGGGGCTTACCCCCTCGTACGTCAGACCCCACCTATGTTATTGGCTGCGCGGACCTGATGGGGAACATGATTTGATTCCTCTGTAGTGTAATAAATTACACTGGGTGTAAGGCTGAGTGGACCTGGTGGGGAACGTGAGAAGTGGTGGGGTCTATTCATTTATTACACTGTGGAGGAATCAAATCACGTTCCCCATCAGGTCCACTCAGCTAATGACGTAGGCGGGGTCTGACGTACGAGAGGTGGGGGTTCACCCGTCAGCTCATAGGGGTAAGCCCCGGCTTTCCCCGCTTGCGGGGAATAGCTAATGACGTAGGTGGGATTCCGCCTACGTCATTGGCTATTCTCCGGCAAGCGGGGAAAGCTGGGGCTTACCCTATGATGTGACGGGTGATCCACCGCCCCCTCGTACGTCATGGGGGTTTCGTGTGGAGTGTAGACTGGAGGAGACTGCAGCGCTGGACATCGAATCACCGCAGGACACTGGATTACATCGCTGGAATGGGTTTTTTATTTTTTATTTTTTTATCTTTAATAAAGGACTTTCCCAATGGTGTCTGTGTGTTTTTTTTTTACAATTTTTTACACTTTCTTTGTGAAATGGTAGGGGTACAATGTACCCCTTACCAATTCACATAGGGGGGGCCGGGATCTGGGGGTCCCCTTTGTTAAAGGGGTCTTCCAGCTTCCGATAAGCCCCCTGCCCGCAGACCCCCACAACCACCGGGCAAGGGTTGTGGGGATGAGGCCCTTGTCTCCATCAACATGGGGACATGGTGCTTTGAGGGGTCACAGACCCCCAAAGCATCCTCCCCATGTCCAGAGCATGTGGCCTGGTACGGTTCAGGAGGTGGTGGGGTGCTCTCTCGTCCCGCCCTCTTTTCCTGCGGCCTACCAGGTTGCGTGCTCAGCTAAAGGGTCTGGTATGGATTTTTGGGGGGAACTCTATGCCATTTTTTTTTCATTTGGGGTAGAGTTTCCCTTAAAATCCATACCAGACCTGAAGGGTCTGGTATGGTTATTTGGGGAGAACCCCACATATTGTTTTTTTTTATTTGACGCAGAGTTCCCTTAATATCCATACCAGACCTGATGGGCCCGGTAATTGAATTTGGGGGTACCCCCACGCATTTTTAATTTTTTTTTATCAATGACTGTTCTCTGTATTGCAGGGAGCCGACAATTCATTATAGCCGCGATTGCTTTTAAATGACTTTTTTTTGCTTCAGAAATTACACTTTGTGCAGGGACAGTTCTAAGCACGGGAAACAAGCGCTGTTTTACAGGCATACTATACATTGGCTATAGGTACGAAATTTAAAGGAATATTTCACTTTTATTGTTTCACTTTATGCATTATTAAAATCACTGCTTCCGAAAAAACTGACGTTTTTAAAACTTTTTTTTGTATTGATACATGTCCCGTGGGGCAGGACCCGGGTCCCCAAACACTTTTTATGACAATAACTTGCATATAAGTCTTTAAAATTATCACTTTAGATTTCTCCCATAGACTTTTACAGGGTGTTCCGCGGCTTTTCGAATTTGCGGCGAACACCCCAAATTGTTCGCTGTTCGGCGAACGGGCAAACAGGCAATGTTCGAGTCGAATATGAGTTTGACTCAAACTCGAAGCTCATCCCTAGTAGGGATGTGTGTGCATGCTGTAGAGTGTGAGGAGGCAAAGAGATGTTTAAGGCTGTAGATTTTTGTGGGTTATTATTCAGTCCCGATATATGGGCAAAATGATCTAATCTGCTTATAAGTTTAGGAGCAGAAATATGAGGGGAAGACATACAGATTAGTATATCATAAGTAGGGATGAGCTTCGTGTTAGAGTCGAACATACGTTCGACTCGAACATCGGCTGTTCGATCGTTCGACGAAGATCGAACGATTTGGGCCGTTCGCGCCAAATTCGAGTGACGCGAACGGCCCACAATGCACTACGCCATCGCAGTGTCATCCAGGCGCTGTGATTGGCCAAGCATGCACTGTGACCCCGCATGCTTGGCCAATCACAGCGCCGGCAGCGAGGAGAGCAATGATTGGCCACAGGCAGGATGCCTGTGGCCAATTATTGCTGAGGGTGTTTAGTACACGCCCCACACTATAAAAGGCCGCCAGCACGGCGGCCTAGTGTAGTGTGTTCCGGAGCAGGGATAGAGCAGCATAGGCAGGGACAGTGACTTTTATTTCTTTCTTGCTTAACCTGGATTCCTTTAGTTTAGGGAAAGAGAAGGATAGGTAGGGAGAGTGTCAGTGTGTTTTGTGCTTGTGCTATAGTGTGCTTAAAAAAAACATTTTTTCTAGGGACAGAAAACTGTAGGTAGGGAGAGTGTCAGTTTCTTTCACTGTGCAAGTCCTTGTTTCTAGGGACCTGGAAGGACAGTGAGTGAATTCTCCTTGTGCTATATTGTGCTTAAAAAAAACATTTTTTCTAGGGACAGAAAACTGTAGGTAGGGAGAGTGTCAGTTTCTTTCACTGTGCAAATCCTTGTTTCCAGGGACCTGGAAGGACAGTGAGTGAATTCTCCTTGTGCTATAGTGTGCTTAAAAAAAACATTTTTTCTAGGGACAGAAAACTGTAGGTAGGGAGAGTGTCAGTTTCTTTCACTGTGCAAGTCCTTGTTTCTAGGGACCTGGAAGGACAGTGAGTGAATTCTCCTTGTGCTATATTGTGCTTAAAAAAAACATTTTTTCTAGGGACAGAAAACTGTAGGTAGGGAGAGTGTCAGTTTCTTTCACTGTGCAAGTCCTTGTTTCCAGGGACCTGGAAGGACAGTGAGTGAATTCTCCTTGTGCTATAGTGTGCTTAAAAAAAACATTTTTTCTAGGGACAGAAAACTGTAGGTAGGGAGAGTGTCAGTTTCTTTCACTGTGCAAGTCCTTGTTTCTAGGGACCTGGAAGGACAGTGAGTGAATTCTCCTTGTGCTATATTGTGCTTAAAAAAAACATTTTTTCTAGGGACAGAAAACTGTAGGTAGGGAGAGTGTCAGTTTCTTTCACTGTGCAAGTCCTTGTTTCCAGGGACCTGGAAGGACAGTGAGTGAATTCTCCTTGTGCTATATTGTGCTTAAAAAAAAAAAAATTCTAAGGACAGAAAACTGTAGGTAGGGAGAGTGTCAGTTTCTTTCACTGTGCAAGTCCTTGTTTCTAGGGACCTGGAAGGACAGTGAGTGAATTCTCCTTGTGCTATATTGTGCTTAAAAAAACATTTTTTCTAGGGACAGAAAACTGTAGGTAGGGAGAGTGTCAGTTTCTTTCACTGTGCAAGTCCTTGTTTCCAGGGACCTGGAAGGACAGTGAGTGAATTCTCCTTGTGCTATATTGTGCCTAAAAAAAACATTTTTTCTAGGGACAGAAAACTGTAGGTAGGGAGAGTGTCAGTTTCTTTCACTGTGCAAGTCCTTGTTTCCAGGGACCTGGAAGGACAGTGAGTGAATTCTCCTTGTGCTATATTGTGCTTAAAAAAAACATTTTTTCTAGGGACAGAAAACTGTAGGTAGGGAGAGTGTCAGTTTCTTTCACTGTGCAAGTCCTTGTTTCAAGGGACAGAGAAGGACACCTGAAGGTAGCCCTTATTGCTTTTTTCCCATCTCCCTGCAGGCCATCTATTAGAATGTCTGGAAGGCAAACAAGGAGAGGCAGACAGTCAGGAGGCAATAAAAGAGGGCAAGCAGGCTCTGTGTCTGGGGGCAACAGTGCTGGTCGTGGACGCGGTGCATTGTCATCAGCACATGGCCATGGGACACGCTTGTCCTTCTTTTCGGCAGCTGGACATGTTGAGCCACATCATGCCGAAGACTTGGTAGAGTGGATGACCAAGCCCTCCTCCTCCTCCTCATCCTCTCTCACCCAGGCTCAGGGTACTGGCAAAGCAGCTGCCAAAGCGTCCTCTTCCCTGGTATCAATGTCAGACTCATCATCAGTCACTCCTTCCCTAGACCCACCATGTCCTCCTCCTGAGGAGTCCCCCGAACTGTTTGAGCACAGTGTTGGGTACATGCTCCAGGAGGATGCCCAGCGTTTCGAAGGGTCTGATGATGAAACCCAGCTACAGGAAGGCAGTAGGGTGAGAGCAGACAGAGGGGATGCTCAAGAAGGACACCAATCTGGCAGTCATGTTCCAGCAGCTGCAGCATACTGCCAGATTGGCTCCAGTGATGAGGAGGGAGGGGATGATGAGGTCACTGACTCCACGTGGGTGCCTAATAGGAGAGAGGAGGAGGAGGATGAGGAGGAGGCACATCTCCAACGAGACAGGATGCCCTTTGGTGGCCAGCGTAAGGGCAGTACACCGGCGGAATCACACCGCAGAGCTCCGCCTGTGCAGGGCGCTGCCTCTGCCCGTCATTCAAAAAGTTCCTTGGTGTGGGCCTTTTTTGAGGCTAGTGCATCAGATCGCACAGCTGCTGTTTGCAACATATGTCTCAAGCGTATATCGCGTGGCCAAAACATCAGCCGCTTGGGTACCACATGCCTGACCAGACATATGTTGACCTGCCATGCAGCTCGTTGGCAAGCCTACCTCAAAGACCCACACCAAAGAACAAAGCGGACCTCTCCTTGCACCGCATCAGCTGGGATCTCCAACCCCACTATAACTTCAGTCCTCTCAGAAACATGCACTGAGAGGAATGAAGGTGTAGAATTAGGTGTGTCACAGCCAAGTACTTGCGGCCACTCTGCTAGCAGTACACCGACGTCCGATTCTAGCAGGCAAATTTCCCTGCCCCAGCTGCTGGACCGTCGAAAGAAGTTCACTCCCAGCCATCCACATGCCCAGCGGTTGAATGCTAGCTTGGCTAAATTGCTAGCGCTTCAACAGCTGCCTTTTCAGTTGGTAGACTCGGCCCCCTTCCGTGAGTTTGTGCAATGTGCGGTTCCTCAGTGGCAGGTTCCCAAACGCCACTTTTTCTCACGGAAGGCTATTCCGGCTCTCTACCGGCATGTGGAAGGCAATGTCTTGGCCTCGCTGGACAGGGCGGTCAGCGGTAAGGTGCATATTACCGCTGACTCATGGTCCAGCAGGCATGGACAGGGACGTTACCTTTCTTTCACGGCCCATTGGGTCACTCTTTTGGCAGCTGGGAAGGATGCAGGACAAGGTGCAGTAGTGTTGGAGGTTGTCCCACCGCCACGCCTCCAAAATGCTACTACTGGTTGTGACACACCTCTCTCCTCCACCCCCTCCTCTTCTTCTTCCTCCATGGCCTCTTCCTGTGGTTTGTCCTATGAACCAGCGGTGCTCCGTAGCCGTTCACGGGGCTACACAAGTACGCAGGCAAAAAGATGCCATGCCGTGCTTGCGCTGGTGTGTTTGGGGGACAGAAGCCACACTGGGGCAGAGGTCCTGTCTGCTCTGCAGGGCCAGGCCGAGAGGTGGTTGACGCCACGCCAGCTTAAGCCAGGAATGGTGGTTTGCGACAATGGCACCAACCTCCTCTCCGCCATCCGACAGGGACAACTGACCCATGTGCCCTGTGTGGCTCACGTCCTTAACCTGGTGGTGCAGCGGTTCTTGGGCAGGTACCCGGGCTTACAGGATGTCCTGAGGCAGGCCAGGAAAGTCTGTGTGCATTTCCGCAGATCTTATAATGCCAGTGCTCGCCTGGCTGAGCTGCAAAAGGAGTTGAACCTGCCCAAGAACCGCCTTATATGTGACATGCCCACCAGGTGGAACTCAACGTTGGCCATGCTGCAGCGGCTGCACACGCAGCAGAGGGCCATCAATGAGTACCTGTGCGACTACGGCACCAGGACAGGGTCAGGGGAGCTTGGGTTTTTTTCTCCACGCCAGTGGGGCATGATCAGGGATGCATGCACTGTCCTGGCACCATTTGAGGAGGCCACGAGGATGGTGAGCAGTGACAGTGCATGCATCAGTGACACTGTACCTCTTGTCCACCTGTTGGAGCACACGCTGCGTGGAATAATGGACAGGGCACTTGAGGCAGAACAGAGGCAGGAAGAGGAGGACTTCCTTGCCTCTCAAGGCCCCCTTTACCCAGACAGTGTTCCTTCTGTCCCACCCATCGCACAGGAAGAGGAAGAGGAGGAGGAGGAGGAGGAGGAGGAGGATTGTGTCAGCATGGAGGTGGAGGCTGGCACTCAGCATCATCAGCAGCAGTCTTTTAGGGATGATTTACAGTCCCAAGAAACCAGTGGACTTGTACGTGGCTGGGAGGAGGTGACTGCGGATCATGTCGTCCTTAGTGACCCAGAGGACTCCGGAGCGAATGCCTCAGCAAACCTACGCTGCATGGCCTCCCTGATCCTGCAAAGTCTGCGGAAGGATCCTCGTATTCTTCGGATCAAGGAGAGGGACCATTACTGGCTGGCCACTCTCCTTGATCCACGGTACAAGGGTAAGGTTGCGGACCTTATGTTACCGTCGCAGAGGGAGCAGAGGATGAGACAACTCCGGGAGGCCTTGCAGAAAGGTCTGTGCAACGCGTTCCCAGAGACTGGGAGGTTACAAACTCCTGGTCCAGGACAACGAGTTGCTGAGGCTTCGGCCAGTCAAAGAAGGAGCGGTGGGGAAGGTGGCCGTCTGACCGATGCGTTCAGACAATTCTTTAGTCCGCAGCCCCAAAGTATGATTGGTTCCAGCAACCATCGCCAGCGTCTGATAAACATGGTGCAGGAATATCTAGGGGCAAGGTCAGACTTGGACACCTTCCCCACCGAAAATCCTCTGGCTTACTGGGTCTTGAGGATGGATCACTGGCCAGAGCTTGCACAGTATGCAATTGAGCTACTGGCCTGTCCTGCATCCAGCGTTCTTTCGGAACGCACATTCAGTGCTGCTGGAGGATTTGTCACGGATCACAGGGTGCGCCTGTCCACCGACTCGGTTGATCGACTGACTTTCATCAAGATGAACCAGTCTTGGATCACCACCAGCTACCACACACCTGATGCTGATATAACAGACTAATTGATTTTAACATGTCACGTCCCTTCAAGACTGATGCTGATGCTGAGTGCCTGTGCTGTTATGTTGACTGGCTATCCTCCTCCTCCGAGTCCTCAATGATACGATTGATGATGATAGCTTGGAAGATCATTTTTGTTTATGGGTGCCGCCACCAGTGGCTAAGGCCCAATTTTTCAGCCCCTGTTTTACAGGGGCGTGTACTTACAATTTTTTTAGCAATAATTTGCCATAGGGCTCATTGCTGTGCTCCAAGTACAGTATCTGTGAGGGGTTGTAGTGTTGTGCCACCAGTGCCTAAGGCCCAATTTTTCAGCCCCTGTTCAACAGGGGCATGCAATTACAATTCTTGATGTAATAATTCACAGCAGGGCCCATTCCTGCACCCACCAAGAGTAAGTCTGAGGGCTTACAGTGTTGTGGCAACGCCACCACCACCACCACCACGAAAGGCCCAATTTTTCAGCCCCTGTTCAAAAGGGGCATGTAATTACAATTCTTGATCTAATAATTCACAGCAGGGCCCATTCCTGCACCCACCAAGAGTAACTCTGAGGGCTTACAGTGTTGTGGCAACACCACCACCACCACCACCACCACGAAAAGCCCAATTTTTCAGCCCCTGTTCAACAGGGGCATGCAATTACAATTCTTGATCTAATAATTCACAGCAGGGCCCATTGCTGCACCCACCAAGAGTAACTGTCAGGGCTTACAGTGTTGTGGCACCAGCACCACCATCAAAGCCCCAATTTTTACTACCACTGTTCAACAATTATATGTAATTAAAATTCCTGATATAATAGTTGACAGCAGGGCGTTCCAGCACCAACCAAGAGTAACTGTGAGTGCTTACAGTGTTGTGCCAACACCAACAACTAAGGGGCCTATTTCTGCAGAGTATATACGGCAGGTCCCTACTTTCAAACATCCAACTTACAAACGACTCCTACTTGCAAACGAAAGAAGACAACAGGAAGTGAGAGGAAATCTACCCCTAGGAAGGAAAATTCTCTCCTGTAATAATAAATATGGGAGAAAGGTGTCTCCTCTGTACTGATGCTTTATCAGCAATCCTTGTTTCAAGAAAAACACCACATTTCAAAAACAGTTGTCATTGGGACGGAAAGTGAGGTGAAATGTTCTGAACAGGGGCACAGACAGCAAAACAAATGTTACAGGGGTGATAACCCTTACCTATGTTTCCCAAAAAGTTTAAAAATAGATTTTTGGGCTGGAGCTACACTTCAACAATGTACCTGTTCAAAATTACAAACACATTCTACATAAGAACAAACCTACAGTCCCTGTCTTGTATGCACCGCCTGTATACGGCTGTTCAGAGTATATAGGGCCTTTTTTATTTTATGTGCGGGGTTCCCCTTAATATCCATACAAGACCCAAAGGGGCTGGTAATGGGCTGGGGTAGGGGGGGGGTCATGGGGTAGCTATGCCATTTTTCTTAAAGATTTTCATCCATATTACCGGGACCAGACATTACATTAAAGCCGCAAGAAGTTTTAAATGGCTTTTTTTTCCTTTAGAAGTGTCATTTTGTGCAGGGACAGTTCTAAACACGGGAAACACGTGGCACTTCACAGGCATACTTTAGACACCCCCCAGGTACGATATTTAAAGGAATATTTGACTTTTTTTTTCACTTTATGCATCATTAAAATGACTGCTCCCGAAAAACGACCGTTTTTAAAACTTCTTTTTGCATTGATACATGTCCCCTGGTGCAGAACCCGGGTTCCCAAACCCTTTTTAGGACAATAACATGCATAATAGTTGTTATAATTAGCACTTTAGAATTCGAACGTTCGCATCCATTGTATTTAATAGGGTTCTAATGTTCGTACGAACTTTCGGTCCGTTCGCGGGTTCTGGTGCGAACCGAACCCGGGGGTGTTCGGCTCATCACTAATCATAAGCAAATAGACATAATTTATGTTGGTGACCAGCTAAGTCTATTCCTTTGCTTATAGGGTCAGTACGGATAGCTTGAGTAAGGGTTCAATAAGTAGGGCAAATAAGGGTAGGGAAAGAGGACAGCCTTGACGAGTTCCCCTATTGATGTCAAACATGCCTGATTTGTATCCAGCATATTTAACATATGCCTTGGGATTACTATGTAATGATGAAACACAGCTAAGAAAATGAGGACCGAAGCCCCATCGTTGTAGGGCGAAGTGTAGGTATGGCCATGATAGTGTATCAAATGCTTTTTTGATATCTAATGATAGGAGACACATTGGTATTCGTCGTGTTTTAGCCGCTTGAATCAATAAAGTTGCCCTACGTACATTATCTGCTGCTTGGCGTAATGGAATAAAACCTACTTGGTCTTTACTTATTAATGAACCTATTATATTATTCAATAGAGACGCTAAAACTTTTGCTAGTAGTTTTATATTGAGGTTTAGTAAAGATATAGGTCTGAAACGAGCACAAGATGTGTCATCTGACTGAGGTTTAGGGATCATTGAGATTATTGCTGTTAAAATTTCAGGTCGAAAGGATTGATTATTAAGAAGGGAATTAAAAGCTTCTGTCAGCATTGGAGCAAGGATATGTGAGAGTTTTTCGTAATAAAGGGCTGAGAAATCATCTGGGCCTGAGCGTTTGTTTAGCTTAAGGGATTTAATTGCTAATTCAATTTCTATAGATGTAATGAGGGTTTCAAGGCTATCCTGTTGATTTAAGGGGATAGTCGGAAGTCTAATTTGTGAAAAAAAATAAAAAATCTGCAGAGTATTGATTAACCCCTTAATGACCGCTCACGGCATATATACGTCGGCAGAATGGCTCGTACCTGTACGTCCCCTTTAACTGCCTGCAGTATGGTCGCGCGCGCGCCGCCGCCGCCGCGTTCGGGACCCTGCAGTCATCCCCGTGAGTCGGACCGCGGGTCCCGCGGATTCGATCGTTGCGGGGATCCCCGCTATCGTCTTACGGAGGGATGGAGCGGGGAGATGTTAGTGTAAGCACAACATCTCCCCGCTCGCCTACTGACACTGTCACCGATCTCCGCTCTGTGTAATCAGAGTGGAGATCAGTGATGTGTCACTCGTGGCCACACCCCCTAACAGTGAGAATCACTCCCTTAGGCACACTTAACCCCTACAGCGCCCCTAGTGGTTAACCGCTTCACTGCCAGTGTCATTTTTACAGTAACCAGTGCATTTTTATTGCACTGATCGCTGTAAAAATGACAAATGGTCCCAAAAATTTGTCAAAAGTGTCCGATGTGTCCACCATAATGTCGCAGTCACGAAAAAAATCACTGATCGCCGCCATTACTAGTAAAAAAAAATAATTAATAAAAATGCCATAAAACGACCCCCTATTTTGTAAACGCTATAACTTTTGCGCAAACCAATTAATAAACGCCAATTGCGATTTTTTTTACCAAAAATATGTCGAAGAATACGTATCGGCCTAAACTGAGGAAAAAAATGTTTTTTTATATATTTTTTGGGGATATTTATTATAGCAAAAAATATTGCATTTTTTTTTAAATTGTCGCTCTATTTTTGTTTGTAGCGCAAAAAAATTAAAACCGCAGAGGTGATCAAATATCACCAAAAGAAAGCCCTATTTCTGGGAAAAAAGGACATCAATTTTGTTTGGGAGTCACATCGTACGACCGTGCAATTGTCATTTAAAGAGACGCAGTGCCGAATCGCAAAAAGGGGCCTGGTATTGGTCCGGGGCATAAGTGGTTAAAAGATCCCTCTTTTTTGTATAGAAAGGTAAGGTGTTTATGAAAGGTGTGTAGGATATTTACTGTATTGCTGGTGTATGTATCATGTGGTAGTTTGAGTCGAATCGGCTTAAATGGGCTATTTAATTTTTTAAGTGCTCGGGCAAGAAGGGTGTCAGGTTTATTTGCTTTGAAGTAAAATTTATGTTAGGATTTATGTAGGGTTTTGTCTACTGATTCTGATAGGAAAAGGTCAAGATTTAGACTCGCCTTATCTAGTTGTGTTTTTGTTATGGGGGTAGGGTTTGATTGGAAATTTGTGTGACATGTATTGAATTATTTTAACATTTTTTGGTGAAGTTGTCGTTTTCCTTTTTTAAGGTATGGTGCTTGTTGTAAACAGAACCCTCTAAGAACAGGTTTATGTGCTTCCCACAGGGTCAATGGAGATACATCAGGAGTTTCATTATTTTTTAAATAATCTTTTATGGCTTTTTCTAAGTCGGAAGAGTGTGATGGGTGAGATAGAATGGAATCATTTATGTGCCATGTGGGGTCTTGTGCTTTGGGTATTAGAGATTGAGAAGTGAATGTAGAAATTATAGCACAATGATCAGTCCATGTAAAAGGTTTAATAGATGAAGTAAGTAATTCCGGTGACATACTTATAGAAATTAAAATATGGTCAATATGGGAAAAAGATTTATGTTGGTTAGAATAAAAAGAGAATTGACGTTTAAAAGGATTTATTTCACACCAGGAATCTAGCAGTGAATGCTGTTGAAGAAGTCTTATGCCGCGTACACACGACCATTTTTCTCGTTGGGAAAAATTAGATTTTTTCTCTTTGACGAGAAAAACTACCGTGTGTGGGCTTTTGGTAATTTTTCCAGACGAGAAAAACGGCATTAATCACGACGAGAAAAATTAGAACATGCTCTAATTTTTCTCGTCGTGATTCACGGCATTTTTTGTCAGCGGCTGTTTTTCAATAGGGAAACACTGCCGGGGAGCCTACACACGGTCGTTTTTCTCGACCAAGAAAAAAAATGACAGGAAAAACGGCCGTGTGTAGGGGAACAAGCCGTTCCTCGTTTTTCCCGGCGATTTTCTCGACGGTGTTTTCACCGTCGAGAAAATCGATCGTGTGTACACGGCATTAGGAACAATCAAGATTGAGAGCTGGATGCGGTCGGAGTGGGGGATTTATCTAGATACGGGTATAGAACTTGGTTCGAATCTCCACAGATCAAAAGTGTACCCATTTTATGTGTGTCTATTACCTGTAGTAAATGAGAGAGAAATGATGATGGGTTTCTGGTAGGAGCATAATAGGAAACAACTGTGATTGGGATGTATCACATAGATGTCCCGTGAGTATGAGATAACGGCCTTCTGGGTCTTTGATCTCTGTCAGAAGGGAAAAAGGTGTAGTTCAGTGAAATGCTATTAGTACTCCTCTGCGCTTGGATTTAGCTGAGGCAGTAATTACTTGGGGGTAGATTGTACCAAAATATTTAGGAGTTGAAGTATCAGTAAAATGTGTTTCTTGGAGACCTACTAAATGAGATTTTGAGGAAGACAATGATCGGAAGACTTTTGTTTGCTTTTGTGGAATGTTTAGACCTTGAACATTTAAGGTAAGGACATTTAAAGAAGCCATATAGAAATCTTAAAAAGATTATAACTATATGTTTCAAACAAAGATTGTAAATCCAAATTTACCCCGGGGTGGAGCAGGAAGAAAGAAAAAAGTAAAAGCAGATTATAAGAGAAGAAAGAGAGTAATGCCGTGTACACACGATCGGTTTTACCGATGAAAACAGTCCGATGGACTTTTCTCATCGGACAAACCGATCGTGTATGGGCCCCATCGGTCTTTTTTCCATCGGTGAGAAAAAATAGAACATGTTTTAAATTTATCCGATGGGAAAAAAAACAATAGCAAATTCCGATCGTCTGTGTGGAACTCCATCGGAGAAAAACCCACGCATGCTCAGAATCAAGTCGACGCATGCTCAGAAGCATTGAACTTAATTTTTCTTGGCTCGTCGGAGTGTTTTACGTCACGGCGTTTGGGACGGTCAGATTTTTGACTGATGGTGTGTAGGCAAGACTGATGGAAGTCAGCTTCATCGGATTTCCGATGGAAAAATCCATTGGATTAGAATCCATAGGAAATCCGATCATGTGTACAGGGCTTTAGAATCATATGTGTAAAATCGTTTATAGTTACTTGTGTAGGTAATAAAAGGTAAAACAACAACGTACTGAGCCTGCATGTACTGCAAGCTCAGTGGGTCAGTGTTGATCCAAGGAGGTCCCTCGCACAAAAAACAGAGTGGAGGAGAGTCCTAGGACTTAAAAAATGGGGGGAGCAGTGACCATTTCTCGAGTCCCCCACGACCGAAGTATATTAAAAAAATAAAAATAAAATTTACTTGGACCTCCAAGTTTGGCAATATATACAAAAATAAACAAACATAAGAAAAATATTAACTAGTTTTCTATTTCAATAATATAAAGTAGTTATTTATATTTATTTGAATTTTAAGAATTTGTAACTTGAATTTTGTTGAACTGTTTTAACTGCCACTGGGTTGATGATTGCGGGAGAGGCTGTATATGCCTAAATAATCAAGATGGATAAAGATAGAGTAGCGGTTACAATTAATAGAGTAGTTAAATGTATTTATATTAAATAGATAAATAGATAGGGCCATAAACAGATTGTATTAATCCCTCCGTTGTAGTAGAGAGGAGAGAAAAGGGAGGGGGAATGTGGTGGGGAAGGAGGGCAATATTAAGTAAGTAGAAGTGGAAAGAAGGGGGGGATTGGGCAGAGGAAGGGAGGGATAGGGAGGGAAGAATAGGGAGGGAATAAGGATTAGTTGGAAAATTTAATACATTTACTATCTGTGTTTAGAGAAGTATTAAAGGGGGATTCTAAGGTTAAAATATAAGACCAATTAAGGGAGATAAATTTAGTATATATTAAAAACTTTAAAAACTTAATGACCAAAGAGAGGATAAGAAAACCAAAATTTAAAATACATTTAGTCCATTGTGTCTGGAGGATCTATGTCTGGATAGTTGAATCGACCCCTCTTCGATGAGCTTTGTATGCTTCTGTTGTTTCCAAATTTTGAGGTGATTTGCAGAGAATTGGATGTTGTTCGTCGACGAGGGCTAGTAGAAGGCTTGTTGTATAGAAGAAGTTTTTCCAAGGTGTTCTGTATTTCTTCTGAGAATCTACATGAATGTTTGGTACCTTGATACGAGAAGCGGATAGAGAATGGGAATCTCCATTGATGGGGGATCTGGTAGTGTTGAAGATTTTGAAGCAGAGGTTTCATTGCGCGCCGTTTAGCAACAGTTATTGGAGATAGATCAGCAAAAATCTGGTATGAGTAACCTTGAAAGTTAAGGGATACTTTGTTCCTGGCGGCGGTCATAAGTTGTTCTTTGGTGTGAAAGAAGTGGAATTTCACAATTATGTCACGAGGAGGACCGTCAGATTTGCGTGGCGCCAAAGCCCTATGGATTCTGTCCATTTCCAATATTTCAATTGGTATGGATGGTGTTAATTCTTGAAAAAGTGCAGTCATGGTCGATTGAAGGTCATAATAGACTCTGGTATACCTCGTATGCGGAGGTTTGAACGACGTGCTCTGTTTTCAAAGTCCTCTAAACGTGTTTGCAGCGTATAGTTTTCATCTTTAAGAGTCTCCAATTTGTTGTCATGGGATAATACATTTGTTTTAATGTCATTCATTCTGTTTTCTAAGTCAGCAGTACATTGACCTAATTCACAAATTTCTTTTGTCAATTTTCTAGTAATTTGGTCAGAGGTCTGCTTTAACCACTTGCCGACCACCGCACGCAGATGTACGTCGACAGAATGGCACGGACAGGCATATGGGCGTACCTGTACGTCCCTTTAAATTTGCCGCCCAGCGGGTGCGCGCACCCGCCGCGTGCCTAGCAAGCATGTTCGCGGGTCCCGGGAACTCGATGTAAGGTTGGCAAAAGCAGAACAGGTGGGTGCCTTTGTAAACAAGGCATTCCCCGATTCTGCCTACTGACATGTCACTGATGGCTGTCTCCCCGTGATCGGGAACGGTCATTTGTGATGTGTCACATGTAGCCACGCCCCCTAACAGTAAGAATCACTCCCTAGTACTGACTTAACTCCTTCAGCGCCACCTAGTGGTTAACCCCTTCACTGCCAGTGTCATTTTCACAGTAATCAGTGCATTTTTATAGCACTGATCGCTGTAAAAACGACAATGGTCCCAAAAATGTGTCAAAATTGTCCGATGTGTCCGCCATAATGTCGCGGTCATGATAAAAATCGCTGATCGCCGCCATTACTAGTAAAAAAAAAAATATTAATAAAAATGCCATAAAACTATCCCCTATTTTGTAGATGCTATAACTTTTGCGCAAACCGATCAATAAACGCTTATTGCGATTTTTTTACCAAAAATATGTAGAAGAATACGTATCGGCCTAAACTAAGGAAAAAATATATTTTTTTATATATTTTTGGGGGATATTTATTATAGCAAAAAATATTGAATTTTTTTCAAAATTGTCGCTCTATTTTTGTTTATAGTGCAAAAAATAAAAACCGCAGAGGTGATCAAATACCACCAAAAAAAAGTTATATTTGTGGGAAAAAAGGACGTCAATTTTGTTTGGGAGCCACGTCGCACGACCGCGCAATTGTCAGTTAAAGCGACGCAGTGCCAAATCGCAAAAAGTGGCCTGGTCTTTCACCAGCAAAATGGTCCGGGGCTTAAGTGGTTAAGGCTTTCTGTAACATTTTCTCTATTTGTTTAAATATATTTGGATGTAATGAATCTGCCTGTTGTGACTGGGAAATGGCGTTGTATTCACAGTCTGTGTCATACAATTCCTGAGGTGAATGCAGCTGTTTCTTGTCTGCACGAGATGTGGCTGTGTGAGGAGAATTAGACAGCACCATATGACAGGAGCCTCTGAGCGGCTTTTCCCTGTGGCTTTTCACCTTGTTCTTCCCGCGAGTGGCTTCCAAAACCATACTAGAATACTAGAATACACCCAGGGCACTAAGGAGGATTAGGGTAAGTTTTTTTTTTATTTACCCTGCCATTCGGGTGTCTGTTGTGGCCGTGAAGTCCCGAGAAAAGTGGAGCCTCAGCGGGACATGTCCGTCAGCTCCGCGCATGCGCCCCCATCTTTCACTTTCTGTAAGGTCAGCCATACATCATAGATTTCTATACACTGAATCTATACTGCCAGCTACTGTATTCAGACAGCCAAAGCACTCACAGCTGTCTGATCAGTGGCAATGCATCCATAGTGGGCGCATGAGCGCCGCCCCCTCTCTCTCCTGCGCCCGTCACTCACAACAACAATACATAGGTTCATGCATTGCATGAACCTATGTATTGTCGCCACCGCTGCCACCCACTATTCAGATGGCTGCCCCCCTGGTGAGCGCTGGCCATCTAAATAACAGCGGCTGGTTGGTTTTTGGAAGTGCCTATCAGAGCCAGCGGCTCTAATAGGCTTCCCGATTACAGCCTGTGGGCTGTAATCGGCTTCCAAATAGTTAACCAGGGGACGCACGGGGGTTGCATTCCTTGGTTAACACTTACAGGCGTCTCAGCCAATCAGGTTCACCGGGTCTGGTTACCGGTAACCTGACTGGCTGAAGCGACATCGAGGGCGGGAGAAGACATCGAGGATGGATGAAGGACGGCACTGACCCAAGGAAGGTAAGTGCAGGGCTGGGGGGAAACTAGCTGCATTTGGGGACAAACTGGCTGTATTTGGGGACAAACTGGCTGCATTTGGGGACAAACTGGCTGCATTTGGGGACAAACTGGCTGCATTTGGGGACAAACTGGCTGTATTTGTGGGGAAACTGGCTGTATTTGGGGACAAACTGGCAGTATTTGGGGGAAACTGGCTGCATTTGGGGACAAACTGGCTGTATTTGGGGACAAACTGGCTGCATTTGGGGGGAAATTGGCTGCATTTGCGGGAAACTGGCTGCATTTGGGGGGAAACTGGCTGTATTTGAGGGGGCAAACTGGTAGGGTTTGGGTACAGTGGCTGCGTTTAATGAGCACAGTGGCGGCAATTGATGATTTTTTTTTTCAGTTTGTTTGCGCCCCCCCAAAAATTTTGAGCACCAGCTGCCACTGTGTCTGATTATACTAGCTGACAGTGTAAATTCCTCCATCCATGCTGTTTAGTGTATAAATCTTTGCATGCATACAGAAAATTAAAGATTAGAGGAACCAAGATGACAGCAGCTTCCAGAACGTAATCTTCAGGTCTAACATGGAAGCTTTTATACTCCAATTCTGGCTGGGTTCCATGTAGGTCTCTCCCAGACATCAAAATTTTACACATTAACCACTTGCCGACAGCATATATCTAAAATTACAGCTACAGCGCAGCCGGACAGTTCTCGGAGGGCATCATATGACGTCCTCCCGTGATCACGCTTGCGGTGGGCCACTGCTGGGCTGATCATGATGTAAAAACAAACCGACTATCGCTATTATTTTCCTCATGCTGACAGCATGAGGAGAGGAGAGCTGATAACCGGCTTGTGTGAAAGGGACATCTACAATGATAATCAGGGCACTGATTATCAGTGTCCTAATTATCAGTGCAGTCCCAACAATGCCCACTAGTGCTACCTATCAGTGCCCACCAGTGCTACCTATCAGCGCCCACCAGTGCTGCCAATCAGTGCCCACCAGTGCTGCCAATCAGTGCTCATCAGTGCTGCCAATCAGTGCTCATCAGTGCCTCCTCGCCAGTGCCACCTATCAGTGCTGCCTACCAGTGCCCATCAGTGCCATATATCAGTGTCCATCAGTAGGGATGAGCCGAACACCCCCCTGTTCGGTTCGCACCAGAACCTGCGAACAGACAGAAAGTTTGCGCGAACTTTAGAACCCTATTAAATACAATGGACTTGAACGTTCTAAATCAAAAGTGCTAATTATAAAAGCTAATATGCAAGTTATTGTCCTAAAAAGTGTTTGGGGACCCGGGTCCTGCCCCAGGGGACATGTATCAATGCAAAAAAAAGCTTTAAAAACTGACGTTTTTTCGGAGCAGTGATTTTAATAATGCTGAAAGGGGTCTTCCAGATTCCGATAAGCCCCCTCCCCGCAGACCCCCACAACCACCGGGCAAGGGTTGTGGGGATGAGGCCCTTGTCCCCATCAACATGGGGACATCCTCCCCATGTTGAGGGCATGTGGCCTGGTACGGTTCAGGAGGGGGGGTGCTCTCTCTTCCCCCCTCTTTTCCTGCGGCCTGCCAGGTTGCTTGCTCGGATAAAGGGTCTGATATGGATTTTTGGGGAACTCCACGCCATTTTTTTTTTATTTGGGGTGAAGTTCCCCTTAAAATCCATACCAGACCTGAAGGGCCCGGTATGGATATTTGGGGGAACCCCGCACATTGTTTTTAAAATTTGCGGCAGGGTTCCCCTTAATATCCATACCAGACCTGAAGCGCCTGGTAATTGAATTTGGGGGGACCCCCACGCATTTTTTTTTTTTTTTTACCAATGACTTTTCTATGTTTTGCCGGGAGCCGACAATTCATTATAGCCGCGAGTGAGTTTTAAATGACTTTTTTCCTTCAGAAATGACACTTTGTGCAGGGACAGTTCTAAGCATGGGAAACAAGCGCGACTTTACAGGCATATTATACACACACCCTAGGTACGAAATTTAAAGGAATATTTCACTTTTATTGTTTCACTTTAAGCATTATTAAAATCACTGCTCCCGAAAAAACTGCAGTTTTTAAAACTGTTTTTTGCATTGATACATGTCCCCTGGGGCAGAACCCGGGTCCCCAAACACTTTTTAGGACAATAACTTGCATATAAGCCTTTAAAATTAGCACTTTATATTTCTCGCATAGACTTTTCGAATTTGCCGCGAACACCCCAAATTGTTCGCTGTTCGGCGAACGGACAAACAGGCAATGTTTGAGTCGAACATGAGTTTGACTCAAACTCGAAGCTCATCCCTATCCATCAGTGCTGCCTATCAGTGCAGCCTTGTCAGTGCCTCCTCAACAGTGCCCACCACTGCCACCTCACCAGTGCACATCAGTGCAGCCTATCAGTGCCACCTCATCAGTACCCATCAGTGCAACTGAGACAAAAGGAAAAAGGGAAGACTTTATAGGCTGCCACACATAATCCCTGAATAAAGGAAATGAGCACTAGAATTTAGTGTATAAAAATGTACAAAATGTAAAAAACGTAAAGTCCCCCCTATCCTCCCGTGCTTGCGCGCGAAGGCAAATGCGCACTTTGGTCTCGCACGCATGCAAGCAGAGTAGTACCACATATGTGAGGTATTGGCGTGAAAGTCAGATCATGAGCAGTAACTCTAGTGCCAGACCTCCTCTGTAAATCTGAAGTGGTTACCTGTAAACCTTTTAAAGCATCGCCTGTGGACAGTACATTTTTCCTTGTTTATATGTTGAGAATTAGCAAGAAAATGTGTGTATTTAACGAGAGGTGAAAATAGAAACCTCAAAGACCCGGTGCAAGAAACCTGGTAGTTCCACCACTGTACAGTGGACTACAAATCTCTGCAATACCACCAGCTATAGGGGGTTTATATAAAGAGAGCCATGCATTGTATATAGAGAGATGACTGCACTGTACTGTGTTGTAAAGAGATCCATGTACTGTATACAGGGAGACCCATGCATTGTGCTGTATACAGAGAGACCCATGCATTGTGCTGTATACAGAGAGACCCATGCATTGTGCTGTATACAGAAAGACCCATGCATTGTGCTCAATGGCATCCCTAGGGGTGGCAGAGGGGGCCCTGACCCCCCCAACATTATGCTGTGCAAAAAAATTTTTTGCATTTTTTGTATTTTGCTCGGGCCGCCGCTGGAGTAACACAGTCTCTCCTGAGAGGGAGAGCGTCCCCAGTCAGCTCCTGTGGGGGATTCCTCCCCCCTCCCTCTGCTCGCTGACACTGCATAATGCGAGCGCTCACACAACCACAGCCGCCCGATCTGCTCCTTCCCCTGCATCCTCATTGGCACGGAGAAAAGCGAGTTACAGGAAGGACTACACGAGGACTGTGGGGGGGGGGGAGGGGGCCCAAGCCTTCATCTCAGGTACTGAAAAAACAGACTTATTTCTCCCGTCCTTAGGAAAGGAGAACCAGCCTGTAAATTCCGAAAGTGGTGACTGCAAGCTGGGCCGAGTGTCAGTCTATGACACTCTTTCACAGCCCAGCGAGTCCAGCCACCCCCCCCAATCTCCTCACATACGAGCAGGGAGGAATACAGCTCCTCCTCCTTCTTCCAGTCCCGCCCACACTATCCCTGCATGCCGTATCTGAAGAGAGGGATGTGTGGGCGGGAAATATGAAAATCAGCAGCATTCCCGGCTGTGTGTGAATGATGCCTGAGATTCTAGCCTGGACCATGGGTAAGTGTGTGCACTGCAGACTGCAGTACACTGTAATCACTGAACTGCATTATCTCCATATCTTCTCTCCCCCATCTGTCTCCCTCCCCCTCTCCTGTTCTTTCAAGACATTCACAATTTTATTTCACTTTCAGTTAGGCAGGTAATATATGGTGCAATTTTCTTTCCTGCATCCACAGATTGCAGGAAAGAGACTTGCATGATTCCCCCATCAACACAGACAGTGCTGACAGGGGAATATCCCTCCTGCCCAGCAATTGTATTCTCCAGACAAACAGTGATTATCACTAGTGGCTATAGCAACCGCTAGTTATAATCATAGGAGAATCTTCTGATTAATGGTTCAAATCTTAGCCAGGGGACCGCTTTTGGGGTCATACTTGGCCCGACCTCCATGCCGGTCTTACATGGATACCCTGTAAGTACCATCTGGAACTCTGACCTTTTGTTCACTGTCTCCCAATATGTAAATGCACTGGATCAACCTGTAATGTAACTATGCAATTATGTCATTACAGAGACACAATACATGCTTGCTCCTGACGAGCAACATTAAGTCGCGAAACGCGTAGAGCCAACAAATATCGTGTTTCCATCATGTGTCACTACAGTAATCTCCTATTGTACCAATCATTTCTTGTTTAATAACAAAGACCAGAATACACAATTTCTTAATGTGTATCCATTGTATGGACTGCTCTGAACTATGCAATATATTTTATACATTAAAGTTGTTGAATTTTAATTTTGCTATTCTCCTGCCTTTCTTGTCGCTATGAAATTGAATAAGTTTAACCATATAGGTATCTATAAATGTGTATAGTTATGAATTTTCTTATCAATATAATATAGGTATGTACGAAACAATTATGTGAAGTTAGAAAATATACTGTACAATGTACTATAGATATGTTGGTTACCTTACAACAATCCAACCCTTATCCCGCACATACTTCATTTAAAGTCCCGCCCTTTTTTGCTCTCTTCTTTCATATTATATTCTCTATTTTCTATTATATTATATTCTGTTCCATATTTTCTATTTTCTATTCTATTCTATTTGATATTCTATGTATTTTGTTCTATTCTATTGTATTCTGCAGCCTAAGAATTATCAACATAATTCACTTTTATACCTTACTGGATTTATTGCAATATGCTTCCATTTTTTTTTTTTTTTTTATTAATTTCAAATTTAAATAATTTGTTTAATTATCATTTATTTTGTATTCGCTGAAATTCATTAGTTTTGTGATTCGGAAATTCGGATACATCTGTATCTTTGAGAATTTTTGTCAAAATTTCAATGCGTAACAAAACGAATCACACATGTCTACTCAGCATCACATATGGGTGTTTCCTGGGGTGGTGACATGGAAATGTGGCTGTACGCTGTGCGTAAACCATATCTCCTGTGCTAATAAGCATACATCCCGTCTAATGTTATAATGCATCTTACCTATCACTCTATTTCCCAAGTAAACAGACATCACCACAGCTCATGTTCTCAGCTCCATCGCACGACTGCCCCCCACCGAGCACCGTACTTGGCTTTTTATTCATAGACACAAAAGCAATGACAAACAGGAAGTGATGACTCCAACAGCCAATCGCTTCCTCCATGGGAAATTACATCACATAAAATGACATCCACAGGAAATTACCTCACAGGAAATCCTTCCAACAGGATAAGTTAATACAAACAACCATTGAATAATGGCTAAGGGAGTCTTATGGGCGTGTCTGGGCAGGGACAGCGTGTATGCTTTCCCTTGAAGCCATGTTCTTCAACTAAACAAAGGAAGCCGCATGGCTAACAAACCTGAACTCTGTCTGATCATAACAACTCAAAGACTCCCGTATTACCGCTGGTATGAATCCTTAGGCTCCATGCACACTGGAGCTCAAAAACGGCCGTTTTGAATGTCGGATTGCTGGCAGAAAAACGCTGCTTTAAAACTGAGATTTTATCAGAGTTTTGCATTGCCGTCAATGCACGTTTAGCGGCGCTAGCTTTTAGCCGTGTTTCTCTGCCTCTATTCAAAATCAATGGTTCCCTATAGAGCCCATTGATTTGAATAGAAGTCGCACCGCAAGTCGGATCATCATGATCCAACTTGCGGTGCGACTTGCGTGCTGAGGATGAAGGGGAACCCCGCCAAAAAATTTAAAAAAAAAAATTGCCGTGGGGTTCCCCCTCGGACGATACCAGGCCCTTCTGTCTGGTATGGATTTTAAGGGGAACCCCCTACGCCAAAAAAATGGTGTAGGGGTCCCCCCAAAATCCATACCAGACCCTTATCCGAGCACGCAGCCTGGCAAGTCAGGAAAGGGGGTGGGGACGAACGAGTGCCCCCCTCCTGAACCGTACCAGGTCGCATGCCCTCAACATGGGGGGTAGGAGCTTTGGGGCAAGGGTGCCCTGCGCCCCCCCACCCCAAAGCACCTTGTCCCCATGTTGATGAGGACAAGGGCCTCTTCCCGACAACCCTGGCCGTTGGTTGTCGGGGTCTGCTGGAGAGGGGCTTATCGGAATCTGGGAGCCCCCTTTAATAATAAGGGGGCCCCCAGATCCTGGCCCCCCACCCTATGTGAATGAGTATGGGGTACATCGTACCCCTACCCATTCACCTGGGGGGGGAGTGTCAATAAAAAAAACACACTAGACAGGTTTTTAAAGTAATTTATTAGGCAGCTCCGAGGGTCTTCTTCCGACTTCGGGGGTCTCTTCCAACTTCTCAGTTCTCTTCTCCCGCTCTCTGGTTCTTCTGCCGGGCTCCTCCGCTATCTTCTGCCGCTCTTATGCTAGT
This sequence comes from Rana muscosa, assembly GCA_029206835.1. Lineage (NCBI taxonomy): Eukaryota > Metazoa > Chordata > Amphibia > Anura > Ranidae > Rana > Rana muscosa. The sequence continues at coordinate 34,643,345 of CM055116.1, read as the reverse complement.
GTTGGCCCGGTCTTCTCCGCCGTCTTCTTCCCTCTTCTCTTGTTCGATGTTCACACAACGCTCTCCCCTGCTGTAATGCCATGTGCGCGGTTTGCAATGACTTATATAGGCATGGGGCGTGGTCGGAATTCTAAAAACCCCTGAAGTCAGACGGAGACCCCCGGAGCTGCCTATTAAATTACTTTAAAAACCTGTCTAGTGTGTTTTTTTTTTTATTGACACTTTTCCTCCAGGTGAATGGGTAGGGGTACGATGTACCCCATACTCATTCACATAGGGTGGGGGGCCGGGATCTGGGGGCCCCCTTATTAAAGTTTATGGGCTTTTTAAAAACACGCCCAATTGCCGATAAACTGCAGTTTATCAGCTTCAGTGTGCATGGAGCCTTATTCTGCATTGTTCAGAGAACAAACGCATACCCGGATTATACTACCGTTCCTGTGGATGGGAGATTATCTGCAGGTGTACTCTACGCATCCTGCCATGTGGAGCGCCCATCCCCCCATAACCGATAATGTCCTTGCAGAGTGATCATATCCCCTCCAGACGATTGTTCTGTGCATCGTACAGGGGCCCTTCGCTGGCGGACACATCATCACTCTGCAAACACTTCTCTTCAACCTCAGGAAGTTTTCCACTACCAGACGGGACTCAATCAGCGTCAGTCTGCCCCAGTCAGCTCATGACAATACATATTCAATACATCTTCATAAAATTTTCACAACATTGGTCTACATGCAAATACAGCCTGCCTAGGAATGCCTACTCCTCCGGGCTGACATCCACTCATGTGATATTAACATATCTATTGCGAAGATCCAGGCCACTGCTTGCATCAGGACTGAGGGCTTTGAAGAAGAAACCTGAGGCAGGGTGCTGTGATGTTTTTTAGGAAGCTATCTACAACACCCTGCCAGTCCCCACACTAGTCATGATCTGCCTGTATTGCATAGGGAGGCACAGATACCCACCGATGACACCAATCGATGACACCAATAAGTCTAAAATAATGTATGCAATATAAATGAAAAGGTTTTATTTAAAAAAAAAAAAAACATGTAACCTATAAAAAGTTTAAACTTCAGCTTTAACTTGTTTGAGGTTTTTATATCCTCCAGTTGCATAAATATGTGAAACAAATAAAAAATCCATATAAGACGGCAGACAGAATGACCTTCTTTGATGAAAATGGTGAATTTCCTTTCCACTACAAAATCGTAAATTGGATGAAGTCTAACCGCCGTCTTAGAACAAGTGATACTGTTGTTGGTTCATACACAGCATGGGCTAAAGAGGAAGACCAACTTCACATTGACCCCACCAACATAACATGGAATGAAGACAATAATACGGTGAGGAGGAGCTAGGGTTGCAACTTTTTCTTCAAGCCAAACCCAAACATTTTAGAGGCACACAGTAATTTTTTTTTTCTGTATACACTATAGGATTTTAACAGACCTGGGACACTTTTGGGCACTCCAAAGAGAATAGTAATGTGGTGCACATAGTGCCCCCTCACCCTCCTGCCAGGCCCTGTTCCAAGCCACATTCCTGTCTGAATGTGTCCGGGTTTTAGGCTGACTGGACATATGATTCAAAACCTGGACCCTAGGAGGAGCACATGTGGCACTCACTTCTCATGACATTGGCCACCCATTGTACAGTTTTCAATAACAGATCTGTAACAATTATAGTCATTCAATTACATTTCATGGTGTTACCCATTAACTTTATTGCGTTAAATATTATATTATCTTTATCTGCCATTCACATGTAAGTATAGATAACACTGAAATTATACAAGAAAGTAGAATATTTTTAGGGATTATTTCTTACTCATACTGATGGGGTAAAATGATTTAAAGGATATGTAAATCCTAAGAGTGAACTCCTTTTCTTTCCTTCTGTTTGCTCTTTTAAATTTACAATTGAAGGCTGACCCCATTCAGTCTACAAAAATATTAATTATTACACTTTAATCTCATCCCGCCCGTGCTATAGCTGAATGATGGCTACAACGCTGGCCTTAATTGCCAGGAGGCTGTCATATGACGTCCTCCCATGCAGGAGCTCTGTGATCACAGAGTCAATGAGATCCCGGCCCCTTACCACATGATCAGCTGTCAGCCAATGACAGCTGATCATGTGATGTAAACAGAAGATCGGTAATCATTTTTTTCCCCTCACGCTCACAGCGTGAGGGGAAAAAATAGCTGATCGCTGGCTTCTGTCAGAGGGACATCAGTCTCTCACACAGAGAGCTGCGGCTGCCTCATCTGTGCCCACCAGTGCCACCTATCAGTACCCACCAGTGCCACCTACCTTTGCCCAACAGTGCCACCTATCAATGCCCACCAGTGCTGCCAATCAATGCCCATCAGTGCCACCGATCAGTGCTGCCTATCAGTGTCACCTACCAGTGCCTATCAGTTCCCATAAGTGACACTCATTAGTGATCATCAGTGCCCATCAGTGCCACCTATAAGTGCCGCCTATCAGTGCCACCTATCAGTGCCCTTCAGTGCCACCCGTTAGTGCCAACCATCAGTTCCACCCATCAGTGCCACCTCTTAGTGCCACCTATCAGCCATCAGTGCCGCCCTACCACTGCCCATCAGTGCCACCTATCAGTGCAGCCTATCAGTGCCGCCTATCAGTGCAGCCTTATCAGCGCACATCAATGAAGGAGAAAAATTACCTGTTTTTAAAATTTTATAACAAACTAAGGATGAGCCAAACTTGCGATCATGCAAAAAATGTATGCAAACACCGTTAAAGTCTATGGGACACAAACATGAAAAACCAAAAGTGCTAATTTTAAAGGCTTATATGCATGGTATTGTCATAAAAAGTGTTTGGGGACCTGGGTCCTGCCCCAGGGGACATGTATCAATGCAAAACAAAGTTTTAAAAACTGAAGTTTTTTCAGGAGCAGTGATTTTAATAATGTTTAAAGTGAAACAATAAAAGTGAAATATTCCTTTAAATTTCGTACCTGGGGGGTGTCTATAGTATGCCTGTAAAATGGTGCATTTTCCCCGTGTTTAGAACAGTCCCTGCAGCAAAATTACATTTCTAAAGGAAAAAAAGTAATTTAAAACTGATCGCAGCTATAATGAATTGTCGGGTCCCAGCAAAACAGTTAAAATTCTTTGAAAAAAACGGCATGGGTTCCCCCCCAGTCCATTACAAGGCCCTTTGGGTCTGGTATGATTATTAAGGGGAACCCCGAACCAAAATGTAAAAAAAATTGCGTGGGGGTCCCCCCAAATTCCATACCAGGCCCTTCAGGTCTGGTATGGATTTTAAGGGGAACCCCGCGCCAAAAAAAAAAATGGTGTAGGGGTCCCCACAAAAATCCATACCAGACCCTTATCTGAGCACGCAACCTGGCAGGCCGCAGGTAAAGAGGGGGGTGAGAGAGTGCCCCCCCTCCTGAACCGTACCAGGCCACATGCCCTCAACATGGGGAGGATGCTTTGGGGTCTGGAAATCCCCATGTTGATGGGGACAATGGCCTCATCCCCACAACCCTTGCCCGATGGTTGTGAGGGTCTGTGGGCGGGGGGCTTATCGAAATCTGGAAGCCCTCTTTAACAAGAAGACCCCCATATCCTGCCCACCTATGTGAATTGGTAACATTGTACCCCTACCATTTCACTCAAAAAAGTGTCAAAAATGGAAAAAAAAAACAAGAGCCAGCTTGGGACAAGTTCTTTATTAAAAAAGTAAAAAGTCCAGCGATGTAGATCCATCTGGCTCAGACGATACCGAAATAAATAAATAAAAAAAGCCGCTGCTGATGCGCCTCCATAGGAGGCTCCCGTCGAGTGACGCTACTCCCGCCGTGACAGCTCTTATATAGCTAAGGGCGGGGCCACCCGGTGACGTACACGAGTGACCCCAGCCCCCCTCTGATGCCACGGGGAAACTCCTGTGGCATCAGAGGGGGGCGGGGTCACCCATGTACGTCACCGGGTTGCAGTGCCCTCAGCTCTATAAGAGCTGTCACGGCGGGAGTAGCGTCACTCGACGGGAGCCTCCTATGGAGGCGCATCAGTAGCGGGTTTTTTTTTTCGGTATCGTCGGAGCGAGATGGATCTACATCGCTGGACTTTTTTATTTTTTAATAAAGGACTTGTCCCAAGCTGGCTCTTGTTTTTTTTTAATTTTTGACACGTTTTTGGGTGATATGGTAGGGGTACAATGTACCCTGTTACTAATTCTCATAGGGGGGGCTGGGATCTGGGGGTCCCCTTGTTAAAGGGGGATTCCAGATTCTGATAAGCCCCCCGCCCGCAGACCCCCACAACCACCGGGCAAGGGTTGTGGGGATGAGGCCCTTGTCCCCATCAACATGGGGACATCCTCCCCATGTTGAAGGCATGTGGCCTGGTACGGTTCAGGGGGGGCGCTCTCTCATCCCCCCTCTTTTCCTGCGGCCTGCCAGGTTGCGTGCTCGGATAAGGGTCTGGTATGGATTTTTGGGGGGACCCCTACGCCATTTTTTTTTTTTTGGCGCCTGGTTCCCCTTAAAATCCATACCAGACCTAAAGGGTCTGGTATGGATTTTGGGGGATACCCCTATGCCATTTGTTTTTAACAAATTGGTGCAGGGTTCCCATTAATATCCATACCAGACCTGAAGGGCCTGGTACGGAATTTGGGGAGGCCCCCGCGCAATTTTTTTTAAATCTTGGTTCGGACTTCCCCTTAATATTCATACCATACCCAAAGGGCCTGGTAATGGACTTGGGGGGGAACCATGCCATTTTTTTTCAATGAATTGTATCTGTATTGCCGGGACCCGACAATTCATTACAGCCGCAATCAGTTTTAAATTACTTTTTTTCCTTTAGAAATTTAATTTTGCTGCAGGGACTGTTCTAAACACGGGATAAATGCGCCCCTTTACAGGCATACTATAGACACCTAACAAGTAACAACATGGCCTGGGGAATGCCCAGGGAAAAACCAAGCCTACTTACCGACCAGCTCGCTGACAACCATATAACCTGTCTAACAGTATGCGTTAAAAACAGGGGTTTGTCCGCACGCATTTGCAAATGCATGCGTGAGCCACAGAGCCACGCCAAGGCCCCCTGGAGTCTGTGGTCCTACACTAACTATGAGTGTCCCCACAATGGAGGCACATGCATTCTGATGGTTAGATGAGGGCAGGTGGACTGAAGGGGAACCACCCCTCCTTAAAAGGTACAGGAGCACACCAAACACCAAGCATGTAGCACAATGGCTGCAAAGGTGCTGGTGCGTTGCTGGACCAATACAAGCACCATGGGTGAAAATAAAAACCATGTCCACCGCCCCCATCTATAGCTGGCTATCACGGTAAGTAGCATTGGAAGGCTAAAACAGGTAACAACATGGCCTGGGGAATGCCCAGGGAAAAACCAAGCCTACTTACCGACCAGCTTGCTGACAACCAAATAACCTGTCTAACAGTATGCGTAAACACGGGGAAATGCACCATTTTACAGGCATACTATAGACACCCCCCAGGTGAGAAATTTAAAGGAATAATTCACTTTTATTGTTTCACTTTAGGCATTATTAAAATCACTGCTCCCGAAAAAACTTCAGTTTTTAAAACTTTTTTTTGCATTGATACATGTCCCCTGGGGCAGGACCCGGGTCCCCAAACCCTTTTTATGACAATAACTTGCATATAAGCCTTTAAAATTAGCACTTTTGATTTCTCCCATAGACTTTTAAAGGGTGTTCCGCAGCTTTCGAATTTGCCGTGAACACCGCAAATTGTTCGCTATTCGGCGAATAGGCGAACACCCGATGTTCGAGTCGAACTTACGTATAACAAACTATGAAACTTTTTTTTGTTGTTTTCAACATTTTTTTTTTTTTGCAAAAATCAAAAAACTATAAAAATTTCATATGGGTACAGTGTTGCATGATCGCGCAATTGTCATTCAAAATGTGAGAGTGCTGAAAGTAGAAATTTGGTCTGGGCACTAAGGGGGTTTAAGTGCCCAGTAAGCAAGTGGTTAAAGTGCATGTAAACCCAAAATCTTTTTTTTTTTTGTATGTTAGGCATCATGTCTCACTGAATTCCTTTTTCTTGGCCACTTAAGGACCAGGTCTATTTTTGCTACTGTTGTTTACAAGTTAAAATCATAATTTTTTTGCAAGAAAATTACTTAGAACCCTCAAATATTATATATATTTTTTCAGATACCCTAGAGAATAAAATGGTGGTTGTTGCAATACTTTATGTCACACCGTATTTGCGCAGCGGTCTTACAAACGCAATTTTTTGGAAAAAATAAAAACATTTTAATTAAAAAATAAGAACACAGTAAAGTTAGCCCAATTTTTTTCCTTATTGTGAAAGATGACGTTACACTGAGTAAATTGATACCTGACACGTCATGCTTCAAAATTGCACCCGCTTGTTACATAGTTAGTTACATAGTTAGTCAGGTTGAAAAAAGACACAAGTCTATCCAGTTCAACTATAAAAAATCTAACAAAAATTTTATAATATCATACAATCTCATATACCCAATCTACACCCACAATTGATCCAGAGGAAGGCGAAAAACCCCAGCAGAGCACGATCCAATTTGCTACAGCAGGGGAAAAAATTCCTTCCTGATCCCCCGAGAGGCAATCGGATTTTTCCTGGATCAACTTTACCTATAAATGTCAGTACCCAGTTATATTATGTACATTTAGGAAAGAATCCAGGCCCTTCTTAAAGCAATCTACTGAGCTGGCTAGAACCACCTCTGGAGGGAGTGTATTCCACATTTTCACAGCTCTTACTATGAAGAAACCTTTCCGTATTTGGAGATGAAATCTCTTTTCCTCTAGACCTAAAAAGTGCCCCCTTGTGCTCAGTGTTGACCGTAAAGTGAATAACTCAACACCAAGTTCACTATATGGACCCCTTTTATATTTGTACATGTTGATTATATCCCCCCTTAATCTCCTCTTCTCAAGAGTGAATAAATTCAGTTCCTCTAATCTTTCCTCATAGCTGAGCTCCTCCATGCCTCTTATCAGTTTGGTTGCCCTTCTCTGCACTTTCTCCAGTTCCCCAATATCCTTTTTGAGAACTGGTGCCCAAAACTGAACTGCATATTCCAGATGAGGTCTTATTAATGATTTGTACAGGGGCAAAATGATATCTCTATCTCTGGAGTCCATACCTCTCTTAATACAAGAAAGGACTTTGCTCACTTTGGAAACCGCAGCTTGGCATTGCATGTTATTATTGAGCTTATGATCTACCAAAACCCCCAGATCCTTCTCCATTACGGATTCCCCCAGTTGTACTCCCCCTAGTAGGTATGATACATGTGTAGTGGGGTGTTCAATTTAGGGGAAGTGTCTGAGTGGTAACCAGGCTCAGACACCTTAAATTGTTAGGAGTTATGGACCATTTTTTGTCCTCAGGGGATAGTATTGGTGTGAAGTTCCCTGTGGCCTATGGGTGGCGCTGCCATATTGGGCCAGGGTTGAACTATCAATACAGTGCTGTGCCTTTTGTGACCCCTCTCGGCAGCCATACAGTGGGGCGGGGAACATGTTGTGCATGCCGGGAGAGGATATAAAAGGGGCAAACATCTTCTGATCGGGGTCCACCCCCAGGCACCTTCAGCCTGGGAGTGCGTGTGGCTCATCTCCGGATGCCCTCGGCCCGGAGGCTGTGTTTCGGTTCCACCTCAGGCACCTTTAGCCTGGGGTGAGGTACTACCTCACCGTTCCTGTCCGCCTGGGTATGGAGACCCGGGAGCTGCAGCGACGGCTCGGGCCCAGCGCCTTCGGCTGGGGTCCGCTAGGGATTGAGGAGTCCAGGGTGCCACCTTGCGAGGGGACCCACACCCTAAGAGAAGGGAGGATCATTCTGAGGAACCGATGTGGGAGTCACGGTGAAGGAAGGGTCTGTTGACTTATCAGTGGTGTACCCCAAGGTTCAGTGTTGGGACATCTTCTCCTTGATAGCGGCCATGTTCTAGGAAGGGAGTTCAAGTTCATCAGGTCCGTGGCAGAGACCAACTTCACGGTCTGTGGCAGAGACTGTGTGCCTAAAACTGTTTGAGAATCTGAACAGTGAAGAGTTTGAGCTACGTTTGTGCCTGGACCTCCTCCACACCTTGGGCTGTCCTGTTTCCTTTGCTCCAACCCTTTCCTATCCAAAGAGACTGTTTATTACAAAGTGAGAATAAATACTGAGTTGGAGTTTCAGCTGGTGTGGACATTTACATTACTGGGGAAGTCAAGGACTTGCATCTACACATGGTAGAGGTGAGAATCATTCTCAGGAGGACTTTGACTCTGGCTGCAGACCAGACCCAAAAATAACACCGCTCAACCTCTTTACACAGGAGGGTACGGGCTTGTGGTGCGGTGTGCCTGTCTCCCCCTGCGAGGAGCCGAGTTAAATGCAGGAGGGGGATAGGTGGGTGCGCTACACATGCATATTTTTGGCCCCCAAGTGCATAACTTTACATTTATCAACGTTAAACCTCATCTTCCACATAGTCGCCCAATTAGACAGAGCATTGAGGTCGGCTTGTAAATTGGCGACATCCTGTAAGGACGTTATTCCACTGCATAGCTTAGTGTCATCTGCAAAGACAGAAATGTTACTTTTGATCCCAGACCCAATATCATTTATAAAGATATTAAAAAGTAAGGGTCCCAACACTGAACCTTGGGGTACACCACTGATAACCTTAGACCATTCAGAGTAAGAATCATTAACCACTACTCTCTGAATTCTGTCTTTTAGCCAGTTTTCTATCCATTTACAAACTGATATTTCCAAGCCTGTAGACTTTACCTTGCACATGAGCCGTGTGTGGGGAACTGTATCGAACGCTTTTGCAAAATCCAAGTATACCACGTCCACCGCCACCCCTCTGTCCAAGGTTTTACTTACCTCTTCCTAAAAAGAAATCAGGTTTGTCTGACAACTTCTGTATTTCATGAATTCATGCTGTCTGTTGCTTAAAATGTTTTTTTCCAGAAAGAACTCTTCTATGTGGCCTTTTATTAATCTCTCCAGTATCGTCCCAACTATAGAAGTTAAACTAACAGGTCTATAGATACTTGGTAAAGACTTTGTTCCCTTTTTAAATATAGGCACCGCATTGGCCCTGTGCCAATCCAGTGGTACTATTGCTGTCATTAACGGGTCCCTAAAAATTAGATACAATGGCTTTGAAATTACAGAGCTCAATTCTTTTAGGATCCGTGGGTGTATGTCATCTGGTCCAGGTGCTTTAGCCACCTTTATTCTGTCTAAATATTGCTGAACCATATTACGTTTGAGCCATTGTGGATTTGGGGCTGTGTCACTACCACCCCCATTATGGACATGAGCTCCCCCATGCTCCTTTGTATACACAGAGCTGAAGAAAGTATTTAATAAATTAGCCTTCTCTTTGTCTCCAGTCACCCACTCTAGATTATTTTGTAAAGAGCCTACATGCTCAGACTTCACCTTTTTACTATTAATATATTTGAATAATTTTTTGGGGTTTGTCCTACTATCTTTTGCAATCTGTCATTCGTTTTGAATTTTTGCATCCTTGATTTCCCTTTTACATATTCTGTTATATTCTTTGTAACATTTAAATGACACTAGTGTTCCTTAATTTTTATATTTTTTAAAAGCTCTTTTCTTATAGTTTATAGCTTTTTTAACTTTGGCCGTGAGCCACATAGGTTTTATTTTTAGCCTTTTAAACTTATTGCCCATGGAAATATACTTTGCAGTGAGTTCACAAACAGTCTTTTTGAAGAATTCCCATTTCTGTTCCGTGCCCATTGATGCCAATATTCTCTCCCAGTCTAAGTCCTGGAGAGCAGCCCTCATCCTTGGAAAATGTTCTCTCTTGAAATTAAGTGTTTTTATATCTTTCCCGTATGTGATTTTTGCCTACAGCTAACATCAAATGAAATCATGTTATGTTAAGGTCACTGCTACCCAGGTGTTCCTTTATCTGAACATTAGTAATACGCTCTGCATGGTTTGAGATTACCAGGTCCAACAGAGCATCATTCCTAGTTGGGGCCTCAATAAACTGGAGCATAAAATTGTCCTGTAATAGGTTTATACATTTTTGCCCTTTAACTGTCCGAGTAGTGCCATTACTCCAGTCAATTTCTGGGTAGAAATATCCCTGTCCCAGCCCTTGCAGACCTTTCCATCTGTGCAAGGAGCTGAGTCTCCACCTCCTCATTAACATTGGGTGGTCTATAACAAACTCCAATAATTAACTTTGAACTATGCACATCTGTATGCAGTTCCACCCATAATGCTTCAGACTCATCACACTCTTTATCCACCAGGTCCTCTTTTACACTTGCTTTGATATCACTTCTCACATAGAGACAGACCCCTCCACCTTTCCTTTTTATCCTGTCTTTCCGAAAGAATGCATAGCCAGGATTAATAGACATGTGCATTAGTTTTCGTCCGAATGCATTTTCGTCCGAATTTCAGGTATTTTTGTTATCGTTTTAACAAACAAAAATGAAAGCGCAGAATCCGAAAACCGAAAGATCCGACATAAACAAATGCTTTATTTTCGTATTCGTTGCAACAACAGTTCAATATAGATATTGATAGGAGATTCGACATGACGCTGACAATAACAATCTGTGTCTATCGAACCTGTGGTCGAATGTGCCTAACCTTAACTCTATTAGTCCAAGATTATTCTACATAGAGAGAAAAGATTTGACATTATAGAGAGAAAAGATTCGACATTATAGAGAGAAAAGATTCGACATAGAGAGAAAAGATCGCTGCTGGAATTGGGTGGGGGAAGTAAAATAAAAATAATGATGATGAAGAATGTTATTGGCTGATTGTAACCAAAGAAGAGGAGCAGTAAAATAGCTAGAACTAACTTGACAATTCAACATGAACGACGAAGATTCGACAAAGCATCGAAAAACATACAAACGTCAAATCTGTCATTGAAGGCTTATGGTGTCTGTCGAAAGTTCTAAGAAGATTCGACGGAGCAGCTAAACTGTATGACGCTGCAATCGTACATTTCTGGTCAAATGCATCCGCCCATAGGCTATAGAAAAACTCTAATGTTGGTTGACTAGTAATAATAATAAAAAAATATAATTATGACTAGTCATACAACATTAGAATTCTACTATATAGAACATTCGACCGGAAATGTACGATTGCGGCGTCGTACAGTTTCGCTGCTCCGTCGAATCTTCTTTGAACATTCGACAGACACCATAAGACTTCAATGACAGATTCGACCTTAATTAATTCTGATTTTCGGACGAATGTAATTTCTAACGAAAAACAAAATAAATAAAAATGAATTTCGGGAGTAACTAAATAAAAAAAATTTTCGGACGAAAACGAAATTCCGAAACGAAATATTTCAGTGTGCACATGTCTAAATATTAATAGCCCAGTCATGCGAGGAATGAAGCCAAGTTTCAGAAATACCGATTACATCATAGCTCTCCTGATGCACCAGAGCTTCCAACTCACCTATTTTTCTTGGCAGACTTCTTGCATTGGTGAACAAACACTTTAATGCATTCATTTATTTTGAACGGTCACATACTATCCTCTTGGGTGTTCCGAGATTATGACTTGCTACTATACTTACCTTGGGTTTATGTGCTTTGGTTACCCTACCACTAATGCCCCTAATACTACCCTCTGGAATATGTTCCACGCTGACTATCTCTATCTTTGGATCCCCCCCCCCGTCGCCTAGTTTAAAAACCCCTCTAACTTTTTGGCCATCCTTATTCCCAGCTGATCTGCACCCTCCTCATTTAGAACAGTCCGTCCCTTCTATAGTACTGGTTATCGACTGAGAAGTCGGCCCAGCCCTCCAGGAACCCAAACCCCTTCTTACTACACCAGCTCTTCAGCCACTTGTTTACTTCTCTAATCTCCCTCTGCCTTTCTGGTGTGGCTCGATGTACCGGTAGTGTTCCTGAGAATACTACATTGGAAGTCCTTTTCCTCAATTTAGCTTCCAAGTCCCTAAAATCGTTTTTTAGGACACTCCATCTTCCTCTGACATGCACCATGACAGCTGGGTTTTTCGCAGCACCTCCCAGTAAGACCTTCTCCAAAGATGATAGACCATTCCAGGAATAAGCAAGGCAGATACCGCTCAGTGATCTGGAGGATCTCAAAGAGCAACTTGCTGAGTTGAAGTCAGGAGTCATTTGGAAATCCAGAAGCCCTTATGGCTCCCCTATCATGGTGGTGAGGTAGAAAAACAGGACACTCCATCTACCTCTGAATTTGTCATTGGTGCCAACGTGCACCATGACAGCTGGGTCTTCCCCAGCCCCTCCCAGTAATCTGTCCACCAGATCCGTGATGTGCCGAACCAGAGCGCCCGGTAGACAACATACAGTTCGGCGCTTCAGGTCTTTGTTACAGATTGCCCTCTCTGTCCTTCTAAGAATTGAGTACCCCTACCACCAGAATCTGTCTTTCCTTTCCCTTCGCTTCCCCCGGCAGCTAGGAGAGTCCCTCAGCTCCAGCACTGCTGTTCCTGACTAGTTTCACCAATGTCACTCAATGGAGCATACTTATTGGGATGCTCCAGCCCTGGATCGGCTTCCCTGGCACTTTCCCCTCTAACATTCCTGACTGTCACCCATATTTTCTAGTGCCTGCACCTCTTTGTCTCCACCCACCTCTGTGCTGGCCCCTGCCGGCACCTGCCGTGTACGTTCCTGGCTCTCCTTTAGTGTGGAGGGTGTCTACTCAGTGCTTACAGTTGCTTCCCCATAGTTGCTTCCCCATATTCAGAATCTGGGCTTCAAGGGAAACAATGTGCTTACATTTTGCACAGCAGTAATCACCCTCGATCAGATGATCAAGGAACGCATACATGCACATGTACACCGAGTCGCCTCTCCACACTCGCCGGGCATCGTACCAATAATTTAATGAGAATTAGAGATTATACCCAGTCCAAATTACCTAACAACTAGCTTCCTGACACTAATACTCAACAAGACAATAGACAGGTACTCGCAGACCAGCGTGCACCCACAATACACAAGTACTAACGATCCACACACACTACTCAGACAACACAGGTACTATGACCCCTGTTTTTACCTCCTGTTTTAAACTCTGATTTTAACTCACCACTTAGTCTAGTTCCACTAAATCTGATTTTAACTCACCACTTAGTCCAGTTCCACTAACTCTGATTTTAACTCACCACTTAGTCCAGTTCCACCTGGACAGAGTTCCAGCAAACTCAAAGATGAAAAGGCTCGAATGAGTTCTACAGAAATTTATATAGGCCTCAAGCACCTGTGACCAATTAACCACAGCCCTTAATTAGTAGGCTGAAGGTAAAAGAAGAAAAAAAAAAGTCTGTTTAAAACGTTCCAGAAAAAGGTATTTAAAAAGCTGCAAGGAAAAAGATCCAAAAAGAAGCTCAAATGCAACACAGCAGTACAAAGCAAAACTTGATCACACTCTCCACTCAAGGTCCACACTGTCTAGCCTCCAACCAACAAGACTGCTTGTGGAATGACGACAAACTTTGGCACTTTAAAATCTCCATAGGAGACGTTTTAAAATGTCTACACGTTACCAGTTTTGAGTTACAGAGGAGGTCCTGTGATAGAATTATTGCTCTCGCTCTAACGATCACAGCGATACCTCACATGTGTGGTTTGAACACTGTTTACCTATGTGAGCGCGAGCTCGGAGGGACATTTTTTTTTTCTCATTTATATTACTTCTCATTTTTTATTTTTACAGTGTTCTTTAGAAAAAAAAAAAATTGCATCACTTTTATTCCTATTACAAGGAATGAAAACATCCCTTGTAATAGAAAAAAAAGCACAACAAGACCTCTGTAATGTGAGATCTGGGGTCAAAAAGACCTCAGATCTCACATTTACACTTACACATTTACATTTAAAAGCAATAAAGAAAAAATAAAATAAAAATAACAACGGTTTTTAACGTCAAAGGACCGTCGTATATCGAGGGCGGGCGGTCCAGAAGTGGTTAAACAATTCATTTTTGTGAATCCTTTCAATTTCTGTAATGAATAAAGAGATACCGTACAGTACATTTTGCAACATACTCTTATTGAATTCCCAGTGTTATTTCACACAAGTATACCTAATTTATTGTTAATTTCTTTTTAGAAGCTGGAGTCTCGGTGTGTGGACGCTTGTTTGCCCGGATACAGAAAAAAGCCAGGATCTTCAATCCACTCTTGCTGCTATGACTGTGTCCCATGTTCAGAAGGGCAGATATCCAATATGACTGGTATGCCTTGTATATACAGTTATTATTTATTCAAGTTTATATATATATATATATATATATATATATATATATATATTGTAGGGGGATCAGACTCAAGGCAGGGACAACTCACAGTCTCTTTAGGAAAACACCATGTTTATTGCACAGGATATTTCCAACAGAAGAAAAAGGTCATCTTGCCATCAAACAAACAAAATAAACTTCTGCTCTACCGAGCCTTACCGTATCCGTAGTCTGAACAGTCCTTTGGTTTGGTAATAAGTGTCCTTACAGTTGCACAAACTTAAATCCAAAAATCAAGGATAAGCAGCCATGCTCCAGTATGCCTCCTCACTCAGAGACACACACTCTCTCACTGAGAGCTGAGACCAGCTGCCTTAATCAAGGCCTGGAAGGAAACCAACAAACTGCGGTCCACAGACCTGGGAGCCTGTCCCACCCAGAGCTCTATCAGGCTCCCAATAAAACCAGCCCCGGAACGAACTTTACCAACACAGGATAAAGAACTATGTTTCTTTATCCTAAAGTCTTTGCTGGTGTTATCTTAGATTGTAAATCTAAGCATCCGTGGAGGAACATATATCTCATCAAACACTTCTCCTGTAATTTTAACTTGTTTTACAGACACCCCGCTACATATCTCCCCCCTATGCTCAAACTCGGGGGGTTGAGCACCTTGGGCAAACAGACTGTAAACTCTAAAGAGGGCATCTGCATTAGCTTGCTGGCTACCTGGCCTATGTTCTACTAGAAATTAAAAATTCTGTAGAGTCAAGAACCATCTGGTAACTCTTGCATTTTTCTCCTTATTTTGGGCCATCCATTTGAGTGGGGCGTGGTCAGTTAGGAGCCTAAACTGTCGCCCTAACAGATAATATTTAAAACTTTCAAGGGCCCACTTGATGGCTAGACATTCCCGTTCTACAATGGCGTACCTTTTTTCAGCAGGGGTCAACTTTCGGCTTAAGAACGCTATGGGGTGTTCTTCCCCATTCAGCACTTGGGATAACACTGCACCTAATCCCACTTCTGAAGCATCCGTCTGCACTATAAATTCCTGTGTGAAATCTGGGGTGATTAAGACAGGGCTATTACACAGGGCAGTCTTTAAGTTCTGGAAAGCTTTCTCAGATTCTGGGGACCAAGTTATCACTGAGGACTTACCCCCCTTGGTAAGATCTGTAAGGGGAGCTGCTAATGTAGCAAAATTGGGAACAAATCTTCTGTAGTAGCCTACTAACCCCAAAAAAGCCCTGACCTGTTTTTTATTCAGGGGTCTTGGCCAACTTTGGATCGCTTGGATTTTTGTGACTTGGGGTTTTACTATCCCCCGGCCAATAATGTACCCTAGATACCGGGCCTCCTCTAGTCCTATAGCACATTTCTTAGGATTGGCTGTCAGACCCTCACGACGGAGGGCGTTAACAACAGCCTGCACTTTAGGTAAGTGGCTCTCCCAATCTGCACTAAAAATTACCACGTCATCTAAATACGCAGATGCATAGGCGTGGTGGGGTTTAAGGATGCGATTCATCATCCTCTGAAAAGTGGCTGGGGCCCCATGTAGGCCGAATGGCATCCACTTATACTGCCAGTGCCCCTCAGGCGTGGAGAAGACTGTCTTCTCTTTTGCCAGTTCTGTAAGTGGTATTTGCCAATACCCCTTCGTGAGGTCCAGGGTGGTGATATATATCGGGCCTGTCCTAGACGCTCAATTAATTAATCTACCCTGGGCATTGGATAAGCGTCAAATTTTGACACCTCATTTAACTTTCTGAAATCATTACAAAATCAGATGCTTCCATCCGGTTTGGGAATAAGGACGATTGGACTACACCACTCACTATGGGATTCTTCTATTACATCAAGCTCCAACATCCTCCTTATTTCCTCTGAGACTACTTGGCGTCGAGCCTCTGGGATGCGATAAGGTTTTAAGTTAACTTTCACCCCTGGCTCGGTCACAGTATCATGCTTTATTACTGAAGTTACCCCTGGAAGATCAGAGAAGAACTCCCTGTTTCTTAGCAGAAATTCCTTGGTCTCTTGTTTTTGGCTTATGGACAAGGCCTCAGCGATCTCCACCGCCGGCAGGGTAGAAGGACCTGCGGTAGTCATTGCCAAGGGTGCTTGGACCATAAGGGATTCTCTGTCCTTCCAGGGCTTCAATAGATTGATATGGTAGATTTGGTAGGGTTTCCTTTTTCCAGGCTGGTGTACTCTATAGTTAACTTCCCCCACCTGTTCTACAACCTCGTATGGCCCTTGCCATTTCGCCAGAAATTTACTCTCCACTGTAGGTACCAGCACAAGAACTCTGTCACCGGGGTTAAAGGTTCGGATCCTAGCTGAACGGTTATAGACTCTAGCTTGATCCTGCTGAGCCTGTTGCAAGTGGGACTTAACAATGGGCATGACTTTACCAATCCGGTCTTGCATCTGGGCAATATGTTCCACTACACTTTTGAGTGGGGTTGCCTCTTGTTCCCAGGTCTCTTTTGCTATATCTAATAATCCCCTCGGGTGTCTGCCATACAGCAACTCTAAAGGGGAAAAGCCAGTGGAGGCTTGGGGTACCTCCCGTACAGCAAACATGAGATAGGGCAAGAGGCAGTCCCAGTCCCTACCATCTGCAGCGACCACTCGCTTTAACATTCCTTTCAGCGTTTTGTTGAACCTTTCCACTAGACCATCTGTTTGTGGGTGGTACACAGAATTGCGTAAGTGGTTAATTTTAAACAATTTACATAACTCTTTAGTAATCTTTGACATGAAGGGCATGCCCTGGTCTGTTAACAGCTCCTGAGGAATACCGACACGTGAAAATATAAGAGAAAGCTCTTTAGCAATGCTCCTTAGCAATGTTCCTTAGCGGGATTGCCTCTGGGTACCGGGTGGCATAGTCCAAAACAACCAGAATATACTGGTGCCCCCTAGCGGACTTAACCAAGGGACCTACAATATCCATGGCAATCCTGTCAAAGGGCACCTCAATGATGGGTAAAGGTACCAATGGACTCCGGAAATGTGAGACCGGAGCAGTAAGCTGACACACTGGGCAGGATTCACAGTACACTTTCACCTCTTTGTGTAAACCTGGCCAATAAAACCGTTGCAATATTCTTTCCTTAGTTTTAACCACCCCCAAATGTCCCCCAAGAACATGAGAATGTGCCGGGTCCAGTACCATGCGTCTATGAGGTTGAGGTACTAGCAACTGTTCAAGTCTCTCTCCTCGAACTTCATCGACTGTGTATAACAGGTCATTTTCCATAGCAAAATGTGGGAATATGGCTCCCCTGGCTCTTGGGGTACCCCATTTACCACTTTTACCTGTTCCCTTGCCCTAGCTAGAGTGGGATCCCTAAGCTGGGCCATGCCAAACTTTTTGTGGGTCGTGGGTAGATCCGGCAGGTCTAACTCTGGATGGGGGTTCTCTGTGTCCCCTGCAAGGACCTCCAAGGGAAAATGGGCAGACTCTTTCTCTTCATTCGGTTCCTCCAGCGGTTCTGGGCAGTAGGAATCCGATCCCACTGGGGGCCTTGCTCTCTTGGCGTTATGCCATAGATCCCAGAAAAAAGGGAAGTCTCGTCCCAGGACAGTGTTATACATGAGATTTGGGACTACTCCAACCTCATGGTCCATAGTGCCACAGGGAGACTCGATAGATACCACGGCCTTGGGGTAGCACTTGGTATCCCCATGAATACAAACCACGCCCATTAGCTGTCACTGCAACTTTTGGGGGTTCAAGAGGCTGGCATGCACTAAAGTTACTAAACTGCCAGAATCCAGCAAGGCAGTCATCTGGCAACCGTCCACTTTAATGACACAAATCTGTTTCTCAGTGCCGCCGGGCTGTTGTGGGGTGTCACCTGGCGTAGCAACAAAAGAGCCTTTCTGGGTCACACTGTAATCCATAGATTCTTGGTTTAGCGGACAACTGGCAGCCAGGTGCCCCGGTTCTCGGCAACGCCAGCACACTATAGGACCCCGGTCCTGGTGGGTCTCCCTTTGGTGATTGAGTCTCTTCACTCCTTGCGCCTCAGGAACCTCAGGGGCGATCAAAGGGTTAAATGTTCCCTAGGAAGGTGCTTTCTAACTGTGGGGGGAGGGGAATGACTGGAGTACAGAGAGATGGCTGTTTCTAACCACTAGGAACAGACGATCACTCTGAACTCCCCTGACAGAACAGGGACCTACTTTGTTTACACTGGCAGATCCCCATTCTGCCTCTCTGTGGAGCGATCGCGGGTATCCGGCAGTCATCAAGTCCGTCGGACCCACTGATTGGCTCCCCACCAGAGAATGGCCGTGCGCGTGCCCACAGATGGCCATGTACGTGCCTGAGCCAACCTGCCGTAGTATAACTGCGGTGGCCAGTCGGCAAGCGGTTAAGGTTAAACCGCTTCTCTTCTAATTTTTGTGAATGGCTGCGTGTCTTTTTAAATTCCCTTGCATGGAAAAGTTTTATCCCTATTGTGAGGTCACCAGTACGGTATTTGTACATTGAAATCATATCCCCTCTCAAGTGTCTCTTCTCCAGAGGGAATAAGTTAAATGCTTGCAGTCTTTCCCCATACCTGAGATCCTCCAGTCCCTCTATTAGCTTTGCTGCCCTTCTCTGGGTCCACTCCAGTTCCAGAACATCCCTCCTGATGACTGGTGACCAGAACTGGACGGCATACTCCAGGTGCGGCTGGACCAGAGTCTTGTTGTGCGGGAGGTGACATACAGATATATTTTTGAGGGAATGGGTTCCTAAATAATCTACCTCCTCTGGACCACAGCTGATGGAATGATTGCTATTAAGATATTTTGTTTGATTGTTCCATGTTCTTAGTCCAATCAGTAGTTCAATCCCACAGCAAGTCTGTTTTTTGAATATTATGTGACCACACAAGCACATGTTGTCCAATCAATACATTTCTCAATGTTTGATAAATACAATCTGGGTGGCCACCCTCTATATATCTGTGTAATGTACACTTGAGGAACTATACCAGTACTGCACGGTTTTACGTATATATACATTTTCTGAATTTATGGAGATACAAAGATACAAATACAGGAAAGAACAGAAGCAGGTTAGCTGGAAATTAATTTCATTTGTCTTGTGATTTATGTTTTTCATGTGGAATTTTTCACCAGGGTTACCCAGTGACGTGTACGGGTGCCCCCTTCCCTCTGATGCAATGGGAAACCTGCGTTGCATCAGAGGGAGCGGGGTCACCCGTACACGTCACTGGGTAACCCCGGCAATTCCCCTTGCGTCTCTGGCCCCGCCCTCAGCTATGTAAGAGCTGTCAGGCTGGTGGCGCGTCATTCGTGGAGTGCCTCAAGCGGAGGCAGGATCATGTGTGTCATATCCTCGCTGGAGATCATCGCTGGAGATCATCGCTGGATACCGAGAATGGATTACATCGCTGGAGATCGAGACTGGATTACATCGCTGGAATCTTTTTTTATTTTATTTTTTAATAAAGGACTTGTCCCAAGCCGTCTCCTGTCGTTTTTAACATTTTGACACTTTTTTTTGTGATATGGTAGGGGTACAATGTACCCCTTACCAATTCACACAGGGGGGCTGGGATCTGGGGGCCCCTTTGTTAAAGGGGCTTCCATATTCTGATAAGCCCCCCGCCCGCAGACCCCCACAACCACCGGGCAAGGGTTGTGGTGATGAGGCCCTTGTCCCCATCAACATGGGGACATCCTCCCCATGTTGAGGGCATGTGGCCTGGTACGGTTCAGGAGGGGAGCGCTCTCTCGTCCTCCCCTCTTTTCCTGCGGCCTGCCAGGTTGCGTGCTCGGATAAGGGTCTGGTATGGATTTTTGGGGGGAACCCCACACCATTTTTTTTTTTTGGTGCGGAGTTCCCCTTAAAATCCATACCAGACCTGAAGGGGGAACCCCACGCCATTTTTTTTAAGTTTGGTGTAGGGTTCCCCTTAATATCCATACCAGACCTGAAGGGCCTGGTAATAGAATTTTGGGGGGATCCCCACGCTTTTTTTTTTGTTCAATGACTTTTACCTGTATTGCCAGGAGCCGACAATTCATTATAGCCGCGAGTAGTTTTACATGACTTTTTTTCCTTTAGAAATTTCATTTTGTGCAGAGTTATAAACACGGGAAACATGCGCTACTTTACAGGCATACTATAGACACCCCCCAGGTGAGAAATTTAAAGGAATATTACACTTTTATTGTTTCACTTTAAGCATTATTAAAATCACTGCTCTCGAAAAAACGTCTGTTTTAAAAACTTTTTTTTTGCATCGATACATGTCCCCTAGGGCAGGACCCAGGTCCCCAAACACTTTTTATGACAATAACTTGCATATTAACCTTTAAAATTAGCACTTTAGATTTTTCATCTTCGTGTCCCATAGACTTTAACGATGTCCGCGTGTTCGAACTAATTTTTGGCCTGTTCGCATGTTCTGCTGCGAACCGAACCGGGGGGGGGGGGGGGTGTTCGGCTGTTCAATAGATTGATCCAAGGTACATTTACTTTAATAAGATAGGAAGGGTTGAGCTCAAATCCACTTTATTGTTCAAATGTTTTATTTATTTTTGTTAAATACATTACATACAAGTGGCACGTTAATTTGATTCTTTATAACTTAAAAATAAGCTTGGTAGTCAGAATAAAATACTCAGCGCTTGATGAGATGCTTTTTTTTTTTCTCCTCTTTCTCGTCTCTCACTCTGAGCTTCTATCTTTATCTTCCTTCCCATCTCCTTCACTTCAGGTCTCTTTACAATAAGAAGTTTTAAGGGTTAGTGTGAAATATAGAGTTTATATAATTCTAAGCCTACTTATTTGGCAAATTACCCCGGTGTTCTATCCGTATTTGACGAAGGGTTTAGGGCCGTAGGCAGGGGTTAGAGATTCCCTTTCTGGCACAGGTTGTTCCCTTTTGTGGGAAGATGTGGGATCCTTCACCCATTGAGCCTGTTTTTACCACTATAGACTGTGGTTTGTCATACACCGGTGGACCAGAATAGATCATTGGTAATGGAATCGAAAAATGTGATCTGTGCAATTATCACACTTCTTTGTACCTACTATTGTTTAAATATGTATTACTTATGTTTTTCAAAATAAAAAATGTGAAATAAAATCCTGTGGTAATAGGCCTAAGCTGCATGGTGAAAATACCAGTCAATAGAGACCTAAAAGCTATAGGAAAGTTATTTTTTTTTACTCTTTAAACCCTAAACGTTGTAGCAATTAGCCCCAGACACAACACTTTAAAAGTTTATTAAAATGTCAAAACAGAGAGCACAAAATAACTTCAAGGTCACAACCCCACATTCCATGAACCCTCTTTTAGCTATGTTACCCCTATTATCACCAACAGATTCAAACCATAGACCTGGTTTGACAAGGTATATGTTTGGTGTAAATTGGCTAGTGCCAGGACAGTAGATGAGCACTTGAAAAGTCAGCAAATAGAAAGAGGCTAAACAAAAGCAACAAATATTGTCCAGTGACTTGTAATATGTAAGCAGTTTGTTTAGAAATTAGATTGTATAACTTGAAGGACAATAGATGCAAATATTGTGCAGTGGCTAGACACTATGTAAGAACGTTGGCAAGATTGCGATGAAAGAGGGAGAGGTGAGACAAATTTTATCTCAAAATAAACATTAGAGTATAGTATTTGAGGGACAATAAGCACAAGTGTTGTTCAGTGGCTAGACGGTATGTAAGCAGCTTTGTAAGGCCCACATGTAAGAAGGAGAGTCCTCACAATGCATAAAAGTCCCCATTATATGTAGATATCCTCCCATCATATAAGATTCCCATCATCCCACCAAGTCTTCTCATCACATCAGAATCCACCCTCACAGAATCTCTCCAAATCATAGAGCTCACCATCACACAGTCCCCCCAGTCACATAGTCCCCTCTCCACATCAAAGCCTTCCAGCAGTGTGGTAAGGGCGATAATAGAGCAGGCTTAGAAAAGCCAGACTTCCATCCTCTCCTGAATGCTGGGGTAGCCTTGCATGCCACCTGCCATGGACTAGCATAATGAGTTGCCATTTTTATGAGCAGACTTGCCTCCAACATCATAGCAATTAATGACACCATGCCTACTGCCCCAGAGCATTATTGCTTGTTATGGTGCAATGAGCAAAATTGGTTTGTTCCCAGCACTGAAAAACACAAGTAAATGTATGTACAAATTACATCCCCACTGCTGCTCTACAAATGACTGTTTAATTAAATAAAAATTAATCTGTGTTATATCTATTGCTCTTGGCAGATAGTGAAAATTGTATGAATTGCCCAGAGGAAGAATGGCCTAATGAGAAGAGGGATCATTGTATTTCAAAACCCTTTGAATTCCTTTCCTACAATGATGGTGTTTCTAAAGTATTCCTAACGGTTTCTATTTTGCTCTGTATTGTGATTGTTTTAATAATGGGGGTTTTTACTTCCTACCTGAACACCCCAATCGTCAAAGCTAATAACAGAAATCTGAGTTTTGTTCTCCTTGTCTCCATCTTGTTGAGCTTCCTCTGTGTGTTCTTGTTCCTTGGCCAGCCACTGGATATAACCTGTATACTCCGTGTCATGACATTTGGAGTCGTCTTCTCCATAGCTGTCTCCTCTCTTTTTGCGAAAACAATCATGGTTTATATCGCTTTCAAAACCACCAAACCTGGCAGTTACTGGAGGAAATGGCTTGGAAACAAACTGGCCAGCTCCATAGTATCAGTGTGTACTTCCATTCAAGTAATAATATGTCTTATTTGGTTGTCCTCTGCTCACCCTTTTAAGGAAATGGACACTCACTCTTATAAAGACAAGATCGTCATTCAGTGTAATGAAGGGTCAGTTATTGGATTCTACTCTGTGTTGGGTTATATGGGGTTTCTGGCAGCTGTGAGTTTTGTTCTGGCTTTCATGGTGAGGACATTACCGGACAGTTTTAATGAGGCCAAATACATCACCTTCAGTATGCTGGTGTTCTGCAGTGTCTGGATTTCCATAATCCCGGCCTATCTCAGCACCAAAGGGAAATACACCGTGGCTGTGGAGATATTTGCCATATTGGCCTCAAGTGCTGGACTTCTAAGCTGTATATTTTTTCCAAAATGTTTTATTATCTTATTTAAACCTGAATTGAATACACAATTATGTTTACTTAATAGCAAAAAAATACATGAGTAACGTCTCTTAGGGATCTGTTTAAGAATTGTTTACACAAGAGTCATATCACTTTCACCCAAGTCACATAGTTACATAGTCCAGGTCTAAAGTGATACAAGTGGAAAATGTTAATCCCGGGTGAAAGTTGTGTGAACCTGGTGTCATTTTTTTTATACTCACGTACAATAGTTAGATGGCAATGAAACCTGGGGCTGGAAGTGGATGATGGTTTTGTGTTCATCAAACCAAGTGGTTACTACAATCACACTGGGTTGTATATTAACCACTTGTGGACCACCCACCGTACACATACTGCGGCAAGGTGACCACTCTGTGCCAGATCACGTACCTAGTATAGGATCTGACACTTCTGGGTCTGGGGTGCACTTGCGCTGCCAGCAACCTTCTCCCACTGTGATCACACATAGCCGAGCAGCGGTTACCGTAGACCTGCCGATTAGACAGTACACAAGCCGAATGCCAATCTGCCAATGTAAACAAGGCAGACTGCCATTCTATCAGAAGGGAAGGTATTGATCAATGCCTTCCCCTAGTCAAAGAACCTCTGACACAGTGAGAAAGCTCAGGCTAGGCACACAATTAACCCTTTGATCGCCCCTGATGTTAACCCCTTCCCTGCCAGTAAGTCCATTTAATCCATTTATTCCATTTAATATCTAAAATGAACCCTTCTTAGTGAGGCACTTCAATATTCAGATTAAGATTTTTTTAACGATTTTTGAACAAACAGCCTCTCCTTACAGCAGCTGTCTCTCCTATTGCCCAAGACTGAGCCCTAATGCCTTTTTCACATGGGTCAGACTCTGCTTAATGGTTTGCTCAGCAAGGGATTAGTGATGGGCTGACTACTAGGGTTGAGCAAACCCGAACTGTAAAGTTCGGGTTCGTACCGGACTTTTGGGTTTTTGGTACCCGGACCCGAACCCGAACAATGTACTGTATGTTCGGGTTCGGGTTCGGTGTTCGACAATGTAATGGCGCATTTTAAAAAGCTGCAGGGCAGCCAATCAACATTTGTTTAACTTGTGTGCCCTTAGAAGCCATCACAGCCATGCCTACTAATGGCATGGCTGTGATTGACCAGTGCAGAATGTGACCCAGCCTCTATATAAGCTAGAGGCACATAGCACAGTACGTCACTCTGCTTTAGATAGTGTAGGGAAAGGTTGCTGCTGCTGCTGCTTTAAGGGAGAGAATTAGATAGGAGTCCTGATTCAGAAATCAAATTACTCAGCGATCTACCTTGCTTTTGTTGTGTGGGTGCAGTGCACAATCTTTTTATCCTGCCCTGAGCCCAGTGCCAGAGAAAAGATAACTTTTATCCGTCTGTTAGTTAGATTGGCTTCGGCGGGCATTTTATGCAAGCTCAGTGCACCAGCACTGTATATGTTACTGTGAGATACACCCTTTAGATACTGTTCTCCTATTCTGCTATTCAAAAAAAAATAAAAAATTTAG
The DNA here is from genome assembly GCA_029206835.1 of Rana muscosa. Taxonomy (NCBI): domain Eukaryota; kingdom Metazoa; phylum Chordata; class Amphibia; order Anura; family Ranidae; genus Rana; species Rana muscosa. Next base: position 34,618,396 of record CM055116.1, on the reverse strand, counting down.
GGCAAAAAAATATTTTTTGGTGCATTTTCTGCATATCTGTATGTGTGAGATAGACACTTTAGATACTGTTCTCCTATTCTGCTCTTCAAAAAAATAATAATTTAGGGCAAAAAAAAAATATTTTGGTGCGTTTTCTGCCATAAAAATGTATTTTTGTGCATTTTCTGCATATGTGTACGTGTGAGATACACACTTTAGATACTGTCCTCCTATTCTGCTCTTCAAAAAAGATAATAATTTATGTAAAAAAAAAAAAAAATTGGTGTGTTTTCTGCCCCCAAAATTTTTTTGGGTGCATTTTCTGCATATCTGTATGTGTGAGATACACACTTTAGATACTGTTCTCCTATTCTGCTCTTAAAAAAAAGTAATAATTTAGGGAAAAAAAATTTTTTGGGTTCGTTTTCTGCATATCTGTACCTGTGAAATACAACCTTTAGATACTGTTGCTCTATTCTGCTATTCAAAAAACACCCATTTAGGGCAAGATCCTAAATTTGAGAAATATGAGGAGAAAGTCAAATAAGGGACATGGCCCCGGTCGTGGTGCTGCTGGTGGAGCTCCTGTTGCAGGGAGAGGACGTGGTCGATCTGTGCCAGCTACACGCACAAGTGAAACACCTTCCTCTGGTGTGAGTAGGCGACAGAGCCTGCAGCGGTATTTGGTCGGGCCTAATGCGGCTCTACGAATATTGAGGCCAGGACAAGTACAGGCAATAGTAGATTGGGTTGCTGACAGTGCCTCCAGTTCCTTCACATTGTCTCCCACCCAGTCTACTGCTGAAAGATCAGAGTTGGCACCTGCAGCCGATGTCCATCAGTCTTTCACCTCACCCCCTTGCAAATCAGCCAAGCAGTCTGAGCCCCAAGTCATGCAGCAGTCTCTTCTGCTTTTTGATGACTCTGTTAGCAGGGTTTCCCAGGGCCATCTACCTAGCCCTGCCCCAGAAGTGGAAGAGATTGAGTACACCGATGCCCAACCACTTATGTTTCAAGATGAGTACATGGGAGGACCATCGCAGCACGTCTTGGATGATGAAGAAACTCAGGAGCCAACTGCTGCTGCTTTCGCAATTGTGCAGACCGACAAGGAGGGCAGGGGTGAAGACTGGGTGGAAGATGATGTGCAGGACGATGAGGTCCTCGACCCCACATGGAATCAATGTTATGCAGGTGACCAGTGTAGTTCGGAGGAAGAGGCAGTGGTCGCACAGAGCCACCAGCACAGCAGAAGAGGGAGCGGCAGGGCCGGATTAACATAGGGGCTATTGGAGCTGCAGCTCCAGGCCCCTTCCTCAAGATAGGCCCATTTGCCCCCAAAAAAAAAGAAAAAAAAAAAAGATTGACTTTGAGGATTGTAGCTCGGGGACCAGGGTCCACAGAGACCCCATATTTGGGGTGTATGTATCTGAAGACTCACCCCACCACTGGTCAAAATATGAGGCTGCTATCATTTATGGTTCCGGAGATACGGGGCTGCTTGCGCAGCCTGTCAGAAGCTATATACAGAGCGGATAGTTTAAATACAAGCTGACACACTCTGCAGCAGACAGAGAGGATGAGCTCACAGTGCTTATAATAATTATTTGTATATTACTAAGACTGCTTTCACACTATGCCGCCCCGAGCGTCGGTGGTAAAATAGCGGTAAAACGCTGCTATTTTACCGTTGGATTTGCGGCACATTTCGGCCGCTAGCGGGGCGCTTTTAACCCCCGGCGGTACGGCGGTGCTGCCCATTGATTTCAATGGGCAGGAGCGCATTAGGAGCGGTGAGTTCACCGCTCTTAATGCGCTCCAAAGAAGTTGCTGGCAGGACTTTTTCTGACGCCCTGCCAGCGCACCGCCCCAGTGTGGAAGCCCTCGGGTTTTCACACTGGAGTGAATAGAGCAGCTGTTTAAGGGCGGATTGCAGGCGCTATTTTTAACGCTATAGCGCTTGCAAAACGCCCTCAGTGTAAAAGGGGTCTTATAGTAATTAACCCCTTGCCACCCAGGCCAATTCTGACACTTCTCTCCTACATGTAAAAATCATCATTTGTTTTTTGCTAGAAAATTACTCAGAACCCTCAAACATTATATACAGTATATTGTTTTAGCAGACACCCTATGGAATAAAATGGTGGTCTTTGCAACTTTTTATGTTACACGGTATTTGCGCAGCTATTTTTTCAAACGTGTTTTTTTGGGGAAAAAGACTGTTTCATAAAAAATAAAAAAAACACTAAAGTTGGCACGATTTTTTTTTGTATACTAAGCGATGCTTTTAATTTTTTTACAGGTTACATGTTTAGAGTTACAGAGGAGGTCTAGTGCTAGAATTATTGTTCTCGCTCTAACGATCGTGGCGTATGTAACCTGTGTGTATCTGGCTCTGATACTAGCCAGGGCCTACCCAGCCACTGACTAGTATCTCTCCCCAGCCTGTCCCCACACACCCTCTCACCTGCTGACCTGTGGATGGGGGAATCAATCCTGCAGTGTTATTGTGTTCTGCCTGTGAATACAATGATCAGTGTTGCTAACTATAGCTGGCAGCACTGATTGTTTTGGGAAAAACCTGACAGGCTGGTTGTACTCAAGTCAGATAATAGATTGACTTGTGTAAAACCAGCTAGCCCATACATAGATCGACTATGGCTGGTCTCTGCTTAATTGTCGTAATTTCAATCCATGTATGGCCCGCTTAACCACTACGCAGTCCCTAAACACCCTTCCACAAACCTTTACATTTTTCCTTCCCAGATTCCTTCATACTCCTCACCTGTACATACTCCCCACACTTCTCTCCTATACATAGTGCGCGCTGTCATACCCTACACACTCCTCTCCTGTACATAGTGCCCGCTGTCATACACTTCTCTCCTGTACATAGTGCCCACTGTCGTACGCTCCACACTCCTCTCCTGTACATACAGCTCACTGTCATACCCTCCGCACTCCTCTACTATACATAGTGCCCACTGTCATACCCTCCACACTCCTCTCCTATACATAGTGCCCACTGTCATACCCTCCACACTTCTCCCCTATACATAGTGCTCACCGTCATACCCTCCACAATCCTCTCCTGTGCATACTGCTCACTGTCATACCCTCCACACTCCTCTCCTGTACATACTGTTCACTGTCATACCCTCCACACTTCTTTCCTATACATAGTGTCCACTGTCATACCCTCTACACTTCTCTTCTATACATAGTGTCCACTGTCATATCCACAGGAAAAGGTAAAATGGCGCAAAATAGTTCTGGTATAATAGGAGTTAGAATGTCACTGGAAAATACACTATAAATTATTCCAATGTCCATCAGATGATGTATGCACCAGCGGCAGCTACCATAGGCAGAAGCAGGCTCTGGAAGATAAATGAGGAAAGGAAGGTGCGCCAAACTAAGTGCAGTATTAACGTTTTAATAACCATTAATAAAAACAGCCAAATGGCTACTCACAAATAGGAAGAAGTAATCAGGCATGTAGAGTGTAAATAGCATACAGGGTCCGGTGTCATCAACAGTCCGAGGGAAAGATGTAGGTCCCAGATGGAGAATAAGGCTGAAGGCTGAAGGCAGATGTAGTGTCAGCAATGGAAGTCCTGGGCGTAGAGATGCTGTACGAGTGTATGTTGTTATTCTTCCTGTAGTGGAGGAAGATCCAGGACGATGCGCATCAGCGTGCGCTTCAGCGTGGAGCGCAGCGTGCCGTCGGACCGGAAGTGACGTGGTAAGAAGAACGGACCAATAGGATGACGCGTTTCTCAGCTTCCGCTGTTTCATCAGATCCATGGATATCATGGGGGTGGGCGGAGAATATATGGCAGAAAGGAGTGCTGTGATAGGACGATTAGCACATATGCATTTGTGGGAAAAGCGCAAAGGGATATTGAAAACATGTATTGCAGGGATACAAGATGGCATGTTTAAGAAAAGGAAATTGAATGAAAAATAGTGTGATTTGATAATGGAAGGGAAAAAGGCTTTAATGCTTGAAATAATATATAAAATATATATATATATATATATATTTAAAAAAAAGGAGGGAGGGGAGGTATTATAAGACGAATTTCAAGAGGAGGGAAGGGGAGGGGGGAAAAAAAGGGGGAGGGGGACGGTGGTGCTGTTAATATTTAAGCAAGTACAGGGAGAATGATATGGCAATTATGAGAGATCAGGGCTGGATGGAAGACCATGTAATACCAAGCAGGGATAGTAGGAGAGGATTCATAATCGTAATAATAATGATGATAATGAACTATATAAAATTAACCCATAAATAAAAGTTAGATACAATCTCAGTAGAGAAAAAAAAGAGAAAAGGAAGAAGGGGATGGAGTATTGATAACATGATATGTAATGTATAAAGAGGTACACATATATGAATATACACATATGTATACAAAAATAAAAATAAAAATAAAGATAAAAATAAAGGTAAAAATAAAATAAAATAAAGATGGAAATAAAAAAATAAATAAAAAGGAAAATTATAATAATAATAATAATAATAAATAAATAATAAAAAATAATAATTAATAAATAATAAATAAAAAAAAAATACAAATTAATAAATAAAAAATAATAATAAAAATAAAAATAAACAAGGAAAGATAGAAAAAAAAAATAGAAAAAAATGGTGTGGGTGACTGATATGTATAGACACACACACAAATGCCAACATAGGTACATGTATGCATCCGTATGTATGGCAAAAGTTAGGCGAATGAAAGTGAGGGGACATCTGTATTAATGTGTAGAGAACATGGAGATTATGGGGAAATGGGGGGTATATGTAATAAACATGCATAAAAACACAATAACACATATACATATATACTAAAATCCTACATATATAAAATATATTATATAAATTATACATAGGTGATAGAAAACACATGTATAAAACATATATAAATATATATATAAAAAATATATAAAATATATACACATAAAAAATATATATATATAAAAAATATATATATAAAAACTTTGTGAAAAGGGGGAGGGGGGGTGGGGTGTAGGGGGAGAAAAGGTGAGGGGGGAGGGTAAAATATAATAATAAAAGCATAATGAAACACATGCAGTGAATTGCATGAGACAAGATTACGCAGGGAAGTAGCAACGCAAGAATATTTAGATGATGTTGTTAGTTTCTATTTCTTCATTAAGGCCATGAGGCGACATAGTGTTCAAAGAATATATCCAATAAGTCTCTTGTCTGCAGAGACGTTGGAATCTCTCAACTGCAGTGGGAGTATCTGGTATGGATTCAATGATCCACACTTGGAGGGCACTAGTGTCTTTGTGATGGTGGGCTGAAAAGTGGCGTGCCACACTGTATTTAGGGTTGCCTCCTTGAACTGCACAACGGTGTTCTCCAAATCTGGCCCGTAAGGCTCTGATGGTTCTGCCTACGTAGAGGAGGCCACATGGGCAAGAAATGCAATAAATGACGTAGGTAGTAGAGCAATTGTAAAAAGAACTTAGGTTAAAAGTTTTATTATTGGCCTTGAAAGATTTTTTACCATGGGTAACATTAGAACAAGTTAGACATAGGGCCTTTTTACATTGAAACATCCCTACAAGGGGGATTAAAGTAAGCTGTTTTAGCATACAGTTCTTATGATTGTTCAGTGCTTTCATTTTGCTTGGAGCAATCTTGCTCTTAATATTTGGGGCCCTACAATAGGCGAACTTGGGAGCGGCTGGTATGGACTTCGATAAGTAAGGATCTTGAGTGAGAATAGTCCAATGCTTCATGAAGATGTTTTCCATTTTCTTATGTTTGGCATGGTATTGGGTGATGAAACGGGTGGTGGGTTCTGGGTTGGATTTTTTGGGGGGCGGCAAGGAGTCTTGGAGGTAGATGGTACGAACTTCTTCAATTAGATGAGGAGGATATCCTTTTTCAATAAATTTGTTTTTAAGTAAAATACTTTGAGATGTATAGTCTTCTAGTCTGGTGCAATTGCGTCTGAGCCGATGGAATTGGCTTTTGGGAACATTGTTAACCCACCTGGGGTGGTGGCAACTGGAATAATGTAGGTAGGAATTGCCAGCTGTGGGCTTAGTATAATTTTTAGCAGTAATGGAATTATCTATATGGAAAAGCTCAAGATCCAGAAAACATATGGACTCAGGGTCCATGGCAGAGGTAAAAGTTAATCCAAAAAAAAACCTTTTCGGCCAATCTCGTCTTCTATGGTCATTATATAGACGACATAATCATCATTTGGGATGGGCCAGCCACCTTGATTACAGGCTTCGTTACCTACTGCAATTGCAATAATTTTGGATTAACTTTTACCTCTGCCATGGACCCTGAGTCCATATGTTTTCTGGATCTATAATTTATATAATATATTTTATATATGTAGGATTTTAGTATATATGTATATGAGTTCGTACCATCTACCTCCAAGACTCCTTGCCGCCCCCCAAAAAATCCAACCCAGAACCCACCACCCGTTTCATCACCCAATACCATGCCAAACATAAGAAAATGGAAAACATCTTCATGAAGCATTGGACTATTCTCACTCAAGATCCTCACTTATCGAAGTCCATATCAGCCACTCCCAAGTTCGCCTATCGTAGGGCCCCAAATATTAAGAGCAAGATTGCTCCAAGCAAAATGAAAGCACCGAACAATCATAAGAACTATATGCTAAAACAGCTTACTTTAATCCCCCTTGTAGGGATGTTTCAATGTAAAAAGGCCCTATGTCTAACTTGTTCTAATGTTACCCATGGTAAAAAATCTTTCAAGGCCAATAATAAAACTTTTAACCTAAGTTCTTTTTACAATTGCTCTACTACCTACGTCATTTATTGCATTTCTTGCCCATGTGGCCTCCTCTACGTAGGCAGAACCATCATAGCCTTACGGGTCAGATTTGGAGAACACTGTCGTGCAGTTCAAGGAGGCAACCCTAAATACAGTGTGGCACGCCACTTTTCAGCCCACCATCACAAAGACACTAGTGCCCTCCAAGTGTGGATCATTGAATCCATACCAGATACTCCCACTGCAGTTGAGAGATTCCAACGTCTCTGCAGACAAGAGACTTATTGGATATATTCTTTGAACACTATGTCGCCTCATGGCCTTAATGAAGAAATAGAAACTAACAACATCATCTAAATATTCTTGCGTTGCTACTTCCCTGCGTATTCTTGTCTCATGCAATTCGCTGCATGTGTTTCATTATGCTTTTATTATTATATTTTACCCTCCCCCCTCACCTTTTCTCCCCCTACACCCCACCCCCCTCCCCCTTTTCACATAGTTTTTATATATATATTTTTTATATATATATATTTTTTATGTGTATATATTTTATATATTTTTTATATATATATTTATATATGTTTTATACATGTGTTTTCTATCACCTATGTATAATTTATATAATATATTTTATATATGTAGGATTTTAGTATATATGTATATGTGTTATTGTGTTTTTATGCATGTTTATTACATATACCCCCCATTTCCCCATAATCTCCATGTTCTCTACACATTAATACAGATGTCCCCTCACTTTCATTCGCCTAACTTTTGCCATACATACGGATGCATACATGTACCTATGTTGGCATTTGTGTGTGTGTCTATACATATCAATCACCCACACCATTTTTTTCTATTTTTTTTTCTATCTTTCCTTGTTTATTTTTATTTTTATTATTATTTTTTATTTATTAATTTGTATTTTTTTTTTTATTATTTATTAATTATTATTTTTTATTTTTATTATTTATTTATTATTATTATTATTATAATTTTCCTTTTTATTTTTATTTTTATTTCCATCTTTATTTTATTTTATTTTTATTTTTACCTTTATTTTTATCTTTATTTTTATTTTTATTTTTGTATACATATGTGTATATTCATATATGTGTACCTCTTTATACATTACATATCATGTTATCAATACTCCATCCCCTTCTTCCTTTTCTCTTTTTTTTTCTCTACTGAGATTGTATCTAACTTTTATTTATGGGTTAATTTTATATAGTTCATTATCATCATTATTATTACGATTATGAATCCTCTCCTACTATCCCCGCTTGGTATTACTTGGTCTTCCATCCAGCCCTGATCTCTCATAATTGCCATATCATTCTCCCTGTACTTGCTTAAATATTAACAGCACCACCGTCCCCCTCCCCCTTTTTTTCCCCCCTCCCCTTCGCTCCTCTTGAAATTCGTCTTATAATACCTCCCCTCCCTCCTTTTTTTATATATATATATATATATATATATATATATATATATATATATTGTGACAGCAGGAAGGTAAAGTCACCTGGTTGCATCCAGGGGGGTAGATATATTTCGCCCAGATTCAGGCTTTACGCCGACTTATACAACTAGGTGGAGAGTTGTATAAGCCCAGCTGAGGCTAGTGGGCTCATGGATGACTCATACCTCTAGGGAGAGTGTGGGGCGTCGTGCAGACAGGGAGTTGATGAGACCAGCTGAAGCTTGTCAGCTCATTTAGGCCTCTATAAGAACTCCCAGCTTCATTAGATGTTAGCTCATGCCTGGACCCAGACCTGTGTGGACTGTCTAGGGAGAGTGAACCCCTGTGCGGTGAGACAAAGCCTGTGTGGCTATTTGCTTGGACTTTTAAAACCAGGGACTTAGGGACTAGGACAGCACTAGGCTGATCCCAGTTGTTAGTTAGGAAACCTGTATGTTTAGTCAGAGGTCAAGTTGACCAGGATTTATTTTGTTTATGTTTCTTTTGCTTTGCTGTGTTTTGTCACTGTAAATAGAAAATAAACCGCACCTTTTTGATTTTGAAAACCACAACCTCCGTTTGCTGGGCCTGTTTTTGTGTGGGGAGCCCATCTCGGGGGTCACACACACCCGCTGCCGAGCTAACCCCCTCACAGTTGGTGGAGAATGCGGGCAGTTTTTTTTAAGCCAGCATGGAGGAGATACTGAAGCAGCTGGCTCTAGCAAATGCCAATCAACAGCAGACAAATGCAGGTTTGCAAAAGAGCCTTGCAGCTCAACAACAGAACTTCGCAGCCCAGCAGCAAGCCCATCAACAGAGCCTTGCAGCCCAGCAGCAGACAAACGCAACTTTGCAACAGAGTCTGGAGGCTCAGCAACAAGCCCAGCAGCAATCTGAGGCCCGCTTCATAGACCTGTTGCAGAAGCAAGAGCAGAGACTACAACAACAGATGGAAGCAGCAATGCAGCAACGTCCGCAGACCAGTGAGGAAAGCCGTCCCACTAATACCGCATCCTTTGGGGTGAGTCGTTTATTGACAAAAATGACTGGAGAGGATGATCCAGAGGTATTTTTGACCACATTTGAAAGGACCGCTGAAAGAGAAAAGTGGCCTGAGGAGCAGTGGGCTGGACTGGTGGCTCCTCTGTTAACTGGTGAATCGCAGAAAGCTTACTATGACCTAGAGCCTAACCAAGCAAAAGACTATGTGATGCTAAAAGCTGAAATATTGGCAAGGCTGGGTGTCACCCAGGCTGTCCGGGCTCAGCGTGTGCATAACTGGACTTTCCAGCTTGGAAAACCCCCCAGGTCTCAAATGTATGATCTCATTCACCTGAGCAGAAAGTGGCTACAGCCAGAGACTTTGTCCGCACCAAAGATTGTGGAACGTGTTGTAATGGATCGGTTTTTGAGAGCTCTTCCTACTGCCATCCAAAAGTGGGTAAGCCATGGAGACCCAGAGACGGCCGATGGTCTTGTGGATCGTGTGGAGAAATACTTGGCTACAGAGAACCTGACGGCCTCTTCCAGAGACACTCGGACTTTCCACCCTAAGACCAGACCATCCCCAGGGGCGGATAAGAGGATTCCAAGGGGTGAGGGTGGAGAGAGTGAGAGGGTGGGAGCTCTACCCCAAGTTTGGCGAGAACAGCCTGGGAAATCAGCGGATCAAGAGGCCGCAAGAAGGATCGTTTGCTACCGCTGCCGGCAAGCGGGACATATTGCAGCCAATTGCCCGGTTGTGGAGGAACCCATGCAGTGTGACTTTCTGACGGGCAGACGTCAGTCGCTGTGTGCGACAGTCGCATGCACTGCCATTCGAGGAACTGAGAAACATTTATGCAAAATGTGTGTTAATGGTAGAAATGTTGTGGTATTGCTGGATTCAGGTAGCCTTGTGACCCTGATAAAGGCTGAGTTAGTTAAAACAGAGGTCTCTGGGAATAGCAAGGTAGCTGTTATTTGTGTGCATGGGGACACCCGAGAGTATCCAGTGACTACAGTGTGTTTTGAGACCCCCAAAGGTACCCTCTCTCATCCAGTGGGCTTAGTATCTCAGTTACCGCATGACGCCATTGTGGGAAGGGATTTTCCGAAGTTCTGGGAACTGTGGGATGATCCTGAGCCCCCCACTGGTGCCCCTATGTACCAGGAATGTGATAGCCAGAACTCCCCTGAGAGTGTTGAGGACTCTCCGGAATTTCCCTTATCAGTATTGGCAGGGGAGACTCAAGAAACTGGAGAGGAGCCCACCTCCTCAGACGAAAACCTACCGTCTGTGGAGTTTTCTGATCTTGAGGTTCACAGGGAAAACTTTGCCACAGAACAGTTGAAAGACCCCGCCCTAATAAAGGCACGGGAAAACGTAGTGAAAATAGATGGCGAGTTAGTGAACCCAGATAATACCTGCACTTACCCATACTTCAGCGTAGAGAAGGACCTACTGTATCGGGTGGCAAAAAGGGCAGAAGAAACCGTTGAGCAGCTTGTGGTGCCCAAACCTTACAAGAAGTTGGTGTTGGAGTTGGCCCATGGGCACATTCTTGGAGGTCATCTGGGGACAAAGAAAACCCGAGAGAGGGTATTACAGAGATTCTATTGGCCGGGGGTGATGAAGGACATAGAAAATTATTGTTCCTCCTGCCCTGTGTGTCAGAGGTCGGCCCCGATGCCACATTTCCGTAGCCCGCTGGTCCCTCTACCCATCATTGAGGTCCCGTTTGAGAGGATCGCCATGGATTTGGTAGGTCCTATAATCAAGTCCGCTAGGGGGCACCAGTACATATTAGTTATAATGGACTATGCCACCCGTTATCCAGAAGCGATCCCTCTCCGAAATACCTCGGCCAAAACCATAGCCAAAGAGCTATCTCTTGTGTTTAGCCGGGTGGGTATTTGTAAAGAACTGCTTACGGACCAAGGTACACCCTTTATGTCCCGGGTTATGAAGGAGTGTCATGGATATGCATTAATGTCTGTCTGCCATCTTACCTTCCTCCTCATGTGTTCATCTAGAGACCAGACCTCCTTCACCTGGCTTCCTTTATAATCTCCTCCCAGCCTGACTCCACCCCAGGCCCTATCACTGAACACTATATTAACCTGTGCACTGCAAGCCTGCTTTGCTGATCAACGTGTTTGTTAGGCATTGTGTGTTTGGGTTCCTGCCTGCCGTGTGCTACGTCTGTCTCTCTGTTACGTTATTGGCTTGTCCCCGACCATCCCTGTCTGCTCGTGACCCTTGACCTTCGGCTCGTTCTTCGTTATCCTTGTCTGCTTGTGGCCCCTGACCTTCGGCTTGTTATTCGGTTCTCTCTATCGTGTGCTGCTGCTTCCCCTTATCCTACGGGGCGTGAGCTAGGAAACTCCAGGGGCCGCGACCTGGTCCCAGCCTGCAGCGTAACATCCTCACCACTAGAGGCCCTGGAGAAGACCAGCTGGGTCTTAGACTCCGCGCCCTGGGGAATCTTGGCTCTCACTTCCGTTGGGATCCCGGTTGTGCTCCTCTGGTCCCGCTTTCCACAACCACCCAGTTTCCTATCCACAGAAGCCAGCCATAGGGTTCACTACCTCGCGGTGCACTCCTGTCCCCCTACGGTGTGCATCTGTCACCTGGCCACAGGTGACCCTGACAGTTTGATCAGCCATGAACCCGGCTGACATCCCGCTTCCCGCGGATGATCCATTGCAGGACATAGTTCGCAGACTTGAGACCCAGGAATCAAATCAGACCCAGGTGATGCGATTCCTCCAGGATCTGGCTTCTCGATTCGAGCAGCTTCAGGTCTCCTTGGGAACCCCGAATCCGCAACCCCAAGTACAACCAGCGGCTGTACCTATCGCACCAGTCGCAGCCTCACACTCACTAAGATTGCCAGCTCCGTTCCGTTTCTCTGGGGACTCCAAGGCCTGCAGGGGGTTTCTCAGCCAATGCACTATTCATTTTGAGCTTCAGCCTCAAAGCTTCCTATCTGACCGGGCTAAGGTAGCCTATATCATTTCCCTCCTCTCCGGTGAAGCTTTGGCCTGGGCTGCCCCCCTGTGGGAGAGGAACGATCCGGTGGTTTCCAGTCTGTCCGAATTCTTGAAGCTCTTTCGTAATATCTTCGAAGAGCCGGCTCGGGCTTCTTCAGCGGCTAGTGCTGTCTTACGTCTTCGCCAAGAATCTAGTTCAGTGGGGCAATATGCTCTTCAGTTCCGTATCCACACAGCTGAATTGAGCTGGAATAATGAGGCCCTGGTCGCTACCTTTTTACATGGCCTCTCTGACCGAGTGAAAGACGAATTAGCGGGAAGAGCCATTCCCGTCGGTCTGGACGATGTAATTTCATTATGCAACCAGATCGACATTCGTTTTCAAGAGAGGTCCTTAGAAAAAAGACGCCAGCACTCTCTGGGTCCTAGCCAGTCTGAGCTCCCCTCCCTTCATTCCGTGGAGCATCCTCTACCTGCTGAAGAACCTATGCAGCTGGGCCGGACCAGACTAACCCCCGAAGAACGTGCTAGGCGCAGAACTCTGGGCTTGTGCCTCTATTGTGGGGGCAAGGGTCATTTTCGTGACTCCTGCTCGCTTCGTCCGGGAAACGCTCGGGTCTAATACATTTGGAAGGTGGAGTATTGGACCCAGAAACATCACCTTCTCGCCTGCTCTTGCCGGTGTCCCTTCATGTAGGCACTTCTCCTCAGTCAACCCTTGCATACCTGGATTCCGGGGCTGCCGGCAATTTCATGGATTGGAGAACTGCTTCTTCTATGAAGCTTACCCTTTCACCTCTCACTACCCCATTGGTAGTCTCGGCAATTGATGGCACTGTTCTCCCAGGGGGCCCTATTCGCTTCCAGACGCTACCCATTAGGATGTCGGTAGGGATTCTCCACCAGGAGTGGATATCCTTTCTTATTCTACCCAAGGCCTCTACCCCAGTTGTATTGGGCCTCCCTTGGCTACAGCTCCACTCTCCACATGTGGACTGGGTCTCTGGGCAGATCCTGGCCTGGGGTTCCTCATGTTTCTCGTCGTGTCTTCTCAAGGTGACCCCCAAGGAGAGTCTTCCGGTTGCTGCCACTTCTGTTTCTTCTGATCTTCCCGCCGCATACAGCGATTACCGGGATGTGTTCTGTAAAAAATCAGCTGAGGTGCTTCCTCCCCACAGGTCTTTTGACTGTGCTATTGATCTTGTCCCCGGAGCAACTCTACCCAGGGGTCGTACCTACCCTCTGTCCATCCCAGAGACCCAGGCCATGTCGGAGTATGTAGCAGAGAATCTGGAGAGAGGGTTCATCCGGAAATCCTCATCGCCTGCAGGGGCAGGGTTCTTTTTTGTTGCCAAAAAGGATGGTACCTTAAGACCCTGCATCGATTATCGGGGTTTAAATGCGGTTACTATTAAAAATCGATACCCCTTACCCTTAATATCTGAGCTATTCGATAGGTTGAAGGGTGCCTCCATTTTCACCAAGTTGGATCTCAGAGGCGCGTACAATCTCATTCGAATACGGGAGGGTGACGAATGGAAGACTGCATTTAACACTAGAGACGGGCATTACGAATATCTGGTGATGCCTTTTGGTCTGTGTAATGCTCCAGCCGTGTTTCAAAACTTTGTCAATGAAATCTTCAGAGATCTGCTGTACCAGTTTGTTGTCATCTATCTGGATGACATTCTGATCTTTTCTGAAAATCTGCTCGTCCACAGAAACCATGTCCGCACTGTACTTCAACGTCTTAGAGAGAACAATCTCTATGCCAAGCTGGAGAAATGTTCCTTTGAATGTTCTGAGGTCCTGTTTTTGGGGTGCTTTGTCTCATGTTCGGGGCTTCGTATGGACCCTGGGAAGGTCTTGGCTATCACCAACTGGCCTCTTCCTGCTAGCCTCAAGGCCACACAGCGCTTTCTTGGCTTCACTAATTATTATAGGCAGTTCATAAGGAATTACTCTTCCATTGCCGCGCCTATTATCGCTTTGACCAAGAAGGGTGTGAATGCCAGAGACTGGCCTCCCGAAGCTGTCTCTGCATTTCACAACCTGAAACAGGCCTTTGTTTCTGGCCCCCTCTTGAGGAGACCAAATCCTGGGAATGCATTTTTTATTGAAGTGGACGCTTCCTCAATGGGGGTGGGAGCTGTGCTTCTTCAAATCTTTGAGAAGAGACGCCAACCATGTGCGTTCTTCTCCAAAAAATTTTCTCAGGCAGAGAGGAATTATGCCATCGGTGATCGGGAACTTCTCGCAATTAAATTGGCGTTAGAGGAGTGGCGTCATCTCTTGGAGGGTTCCCCTCACTCCATAACGATCTTTACCGATCACAAGAATTTACAGTATCTACAGAATGCTAAACGTCTGAATCCTAGACAGGCCAGGTGGAGTCTCTTCTTTGCCCGTTTTAATTTCACGATTACCTACAAACCTGGTTCCTGCAACGGTCGGGCTGATGCGCTCTCTAGGTCATTTGACACTTTGGACGAGGAGTCCGCCCCTGAACCTGAGCCGATCATTCCCACCTCATGCATTGTTGCCCACTCTACCACCCTGAAGTCTAAAATTCCGCCTGGTAAGACCTTTGTCCCCACTGAGCTAAGAGCTAAGATCCTTCGTTGGGGACATGATTCCAAGGTGGCAGGGCATTCTGGATTCCTCCGATCCTTCCTACTCATCAGTCGTCACTACTGGTGGCCTAATCTCCGCTCAGACGTCAAAGACTACGTTAAAGCTTGTCATGTCTGTGCTCAGTCCAAATCCTCCACACAAGCTCCTGCTGGTCTCCTCATGCCCTTGCCTATTCCTAAGGAACCCTGGGCCCATATTGCCATGGATTTTATCACCGATCTCCCACTGTCTGAGAATAATACAGTCATTTGGGTGGTAATCGATCGATTCTCCAAGATGGCTCATTTTGTTCCTCTTCCTGGTCTTCCTTCTGCCCCTGCCTTGGTTCCCATTTTCATTCGAGAAATTCTCCGCCTACATGGGGTCCCTTCTCATATTGTTTCCGACAGGGGAGTCCAATTCACGTCTCGTTTTTGGAGAGCCTTTTGCAAATCCCTCAATATTGTCTTGGATTTTTCTTCTTCTTACCATCCCCAATCCAATGGACAGACTGAGAGGGTTAATCAGGAGTTAGAGGTCTTTCTTCGCACCTTTGTGTCTTCTCACCATGACGATTGGTCCTCTCTACTCCCGTGGGCAGAATTCTCCCATAACAATCATGTGAATACCAGTTCGCAGAAGACACCCTTTTTCACAGTTTATGGAAAACACCCTCAACTTCCTCTTCCTATGATCTGTTCTCCAGACATTCCAGCTTTGGCTTCGGTTCAGGAGTCTCTCAATTCCGTTTGGGGTCACGTTCATGATTCCCTCCGGGCAGCTGCTGAAAAATTCAAAGGCTTTGCCGACCGCCGCAGGCGTAAACCGCCTTCTCTTCAGCCAGGGGACAAAGTCTGGCTCTCTACCAGGAACATCAAGCTCCGAGTTCCTTCTCTGAAGTTTGCTCCACGATTCATCGGTCCATACACGGTAACTGCTAAACTGAATCCGGTTTGTTTCAAACTCCAGATTCCTAAGAGCCTTAAAATCACTAACTCTTTTCATGTTGCTCTTCTAAAGCCTTTAGTCCTCAATAAATTCTCTCGTCCTCTTCCTACCGTGGCGCCTGTCTCTGAGGATAATCAGGAGTACGAGATCAGTCAAATTCTGGACTCCCGACTCTGTAAAGGCGTTCTTCAGTACCTCGTTCATTGGAAAGGGTTTGGTCCTGAGGAGAGGTCTTGGATCACTGCATCTGAGGTCTTTGCACCTCGTCTGTTAAAGGAGTTTCATCTGAAGTTTCCCTCTAAACCTGGGCCCAGGCGGGGAAGGGGGAGGCCTCGTAAGAGGGAGGGTACTGTCATGGATATGCATTAATGTCTGTCTGCCATCTTACCTTCCTCCTCATGTGTTCATCTAGAGACCAGACCTCCTTCACCTGGCTTCCTTTATAATCTCCTCCCAGCCTGACTCCACCCCAGGCCCTATCACTGAACACTATATTAACCTGTGCACTGCAAGCCTGCTTTGCTGATCAACGTGTTTGTTAGGCATTGTGTGTTTGGGTTCCTGCCTGCCGTGTGCTACGTCTGTCTCTCTGTTACGTTATTGGCTTGTCCCCGACCATCCCTGTCTGCTCGTGACCCTTGACCTTCGGCTCGTTCTTCGTTATCCTTGTCTGCTTGTGGCCCCTGACCTTCGGCTTGTTATTCGGTTCTCTCTATCGTGTGCTGCTGCTTCCCCTTATCCTACGGGGCGTGAGCTAGGAAACTCCAGGGGCCGCGACCTGGTCCCAGCCTGCAGTGTAACATCCTCACCACTAGAGGCCCTGGAGAAGACCAGCTGGGTCTTAGACTCCGCGCCCTGGGGAATCTTGGCTCTCACTTCCGTTGGGATCCCGGTTGTGCTCCTCTGGTCCCGCTTTCCACAACCACCCAGTTTCCTATCCACAGAAGCCAGCCATAGGGTTCACTACCTCGCGGTGCACTCCTGTCCCCCTACGGTGTGCATCTGTCACCTGGCCACAGGTGACCCTGACAAGGAGCTGTGTAAATTGTTCAAAGTGACGCAATTACGTACATCTGTGTATCACCCCCAAACCGATGGGCTGGTTGAAAGGTTCAACAAAACCCTAAAACAAATGTTGAAGAAAGTGGTGGATAGAGATGGAAAGGATTGGGACTGTCTACTTCCTTATCTGATGTTTGCTATTAGGGAGGTGCCCCAATCCTCTACGGGATTCTCCCCCTTTGAGTTACTGTATGGGAGACACCCAAGAGGGCTGTTGGATATTGCCAAGGAAACTTGGGAAAGTGAGAGTTCTCCCCACAGGAGTGTGATTGAGCATGTCGCCCTGATGCAAGACCGAATTGCACAGGTAATGCCCATCGTGAAGGAACATTTGGCCCAAGCGCAGTTAGCACAGCAGAAAGTGTACAACCGTGGAGCCAAGACCCGTACCTTTTCCCCGGGGGATAGGATACTGGTACTTGTCCCTACGGTTGAAAGTAAATTCCTTGCCAAATGGCAAGGCCCCTACGAGATAATGGAAAAAGTGAGCGAAGTGAATTACAAGGTCAGACAACCAGGAAGGCGAAAGCCCGAACAGATCTATCACGTTAATCTGTTGAAAGCCTGGAGGGATAGAGAGTCCCTAGTCGCAGACACTTGGTCACCAGCTCAAACTGGTTGCGTGATTCCTGAGGTTGGAATAGCAGCCACCTTGTCACAACCCCAACAACAGGAGGTTAAGGAGTTTGTGCTTCGCAACAAGGAGGTATTCTCTGAGCTGCCGGGACAAACATCTGGGGTAGAGCATGACATCATTACCCCGCCCGGTGAAAGGGTGAAGTTAAAACCCTATCGGATCCCAGAGGCCCGACGGGAGGCAATACGGGAGGAAGTACAGAAAATGCTGAACTTAGGGGTGATAGAGGAGTCCCAAAGTGATTGGTCTAGTCCCATTGTGTTGGTGCCTAAACCGGATGGGGGCTGGCGATTTTGTAACGATTTTCGTCAGTTGAACAAAGTTACAAAATTTGACACCTACCCCATGCCACGTATAGATGAGTTGATCGACCGGCTGGGAACAGCCCGATACATGACGACTCTTGACCTCACAAAAGGGTATTGGCAAATCCCCCTGGCCAAGTCGGCCAAAGAGAAAACCGCATTTGTAACCCCAGACGGGGCGTTCCAATATAAAAGAATGCCGTTCGGGTTACAGAATGCGCCGGCCACATTCCAGCGGAAAATGGACCAGATGCTGAGGCCCCATCGGAAGTATGCTGCGGCTTACCTGGATGACATAATTGTCCATAGCACAGATTGGGCCTCACATCTGCCAAAAGTGCAAGCAGTCCTGGACTCTGTTCGGGAAGCGGGGTTTACGGCTAACCCCAAGAAGTGTACCATTGGGCAGGAGGAGGCCAAATATCTTGGGTACACCATTGGGAGGGGAGTAATAAAACCCCAACTCAACAAAGTCGAGGCCATCCAGAGTTGGCCACGTCCCAACAGCAAGAAGCAGGTACGAGCCTTTCTGGGAATCGCTGGGTATTATCGGCGATTCATTCCCCACTTTGCTTCTAAGGCTGTGCCCCTAACCAACCTGACGAAGGGGAAAGGGTCGGTCATGATTAAATGGACCCCCGAGGCTGAGGCAGCATTCCAATTCTTGAAACAAGCCTTATGTAGCCAGCCAGTGTTGTACTCACCCGACTTCTCTAAAGACTTTGTCGTACAAAGTGATGCGTCAGATGTGGGGTTAGGAGCAGTATTGTCCCAGGTCTGGAATGGGGAAGAGCACCCAGTCATTTACCTCAGCAGGAAGTTGAAGTCCCATGAGGTAAATTACGCCACCGTTGAAAAGGAGTGTTTAGCGGTGAAGTGGGCTCTAGATTCCCTTCGGTACTACCTGCTAGGTAGGCACTTTGACATGGTTACGGATCACGCTCCGTTAAAGTGGATGGCTCAAAACAAGGAAACAAATAGAAGAGTGAATAGGTGGTTCCTGGCCCTCCAGGAATTCAACTTCACAGTAAAGCATCGCCCTGGCGTTCAAATGGGGAATGTGGATGCTTTGTCTCGAGTACATGAATGCCTGATTGCTGGTGTTCCAACCCCGAGGTTAAAACAAGAGGGGGGGGGTATGTGACAGCAGGAAGGTAAAGTCACCTGGTTGCATCCAGGGGGGTAGATATATTTTGCCCAGATTCAGGCTTTACGCCGACTTATACAACTAGGTGGAGAGTTGTATAAGCCCAGCTGAGGCTAGTGGGCTCATGGATGACTCATACCTCTAGGGAGAGTGTGGGGCGTCGTGCAGACAGGGAGTTGATGAGACCAGCTGAAGCTTGTCAGCTCATTTAGGCCTCTATAAGAACTCCCAGCTTCATTAGATGTTAGCTCATGCCTGGACCCAGACCTGTGTGGACTGTCTAGGGAGAGTGAACCCCTGTGCGGTGAGACAAAGCCTGTGTGGCTATTTGCTTGGACATTTAAAACCAGGGACTTAGGGACTAGGACAGCACTAGGCTGATCCCAGTTGTTAGTTAGGAAACCTGTATGTTTAGTCAGAGGTCAAGTTGACCAGGATTTATTTTGTTTATGTTTCTTTTGCTTTGCTGTGTTTTGTCACTGTAAATAGAAAATAAACCACACCTTTTTGATTTTGAAAACCACAACCTCCGTTTGCTGGGCCTGTTTTTGTGTGGGGAGCCCATCTCGGGGGTCACACACACCCGCTGCCGAGCTAACCCCCTCACAATATATATATATATTTTTTTTTTTTTTTATATATTATTTCAAGCATTAAAGCCTTTTTCCCTTCCATTATCAAATCACACTATTTTTCATTCAATTTCCTTTTCTTAAACATGCCGTCTTGTATCCCTGCAATACATGTTTTCAATATCCCTTTGCGCTTTTCCCACAAATGCATATGTGCTAATCGACCTATCACAGCACTCCTTTCTGCCATATATTCTCCGCCCACCCCCATGATATCCATGGATCTGATGAAACAGCGGAAGCTGAGAAACGCGTCATCCTATTGGTCCGTTCTTCTTACCACGTCACTTCCGGTCACTTACGGTCCGACGGCACGCTGCGCTCCACGCTGAAGCGCACGCTGATGCGCATCGTCCTGGATCTTCCTCCACTACAGGAAGAATAACAACATACACTCGTACAGCATCTCTACGCCCAGGACTTCCATTGCTGACACTACATCTGCCTTCAGCCTTCAGCCTTATTCTCCATCTGGGACCTACATCTTTCCCTCGGACTGTTGATGACACCGGACCCTGTATGCTATTTACACTCTACATGCCTGATTACTTCTTCCTATTTGTGAGTAGCCATTTGGCTGTTTTTATTAATGGTTATTAAAACGTTAATACTGCACTTAGTTTGGCGCACCTTCCTTTCCTCATCCACTGTCATATCCTCCAAACCTCTATCCTGCACATACTGCCTACTTTCATATCCTCCCCACTCTTCTTCTGTACATACTGCTCACTGTCTTACCCTCCACACTCATCTCATGTACATACTGCTCAGTATTATACCGTCCACACTCCTCTCCTGTACATACTGCCCACTTTCATAAGCTCCTCTATTGTACATAGTGCCAGCTGTCATACCCTTCACACTCCTCTCCTGTACATACTGCTCACTCTCATACCCTCCACATCCCTCTCCTGTACATACTGCCTATTGTCATACCCTCCCCACTCCTCTCCTGTACATACTGCCCATTGTCATGCCCTCCACACTCTTCTCCTGTACATACTGCTCACTGTCTTACCCTCCACACTCATTTAATGTACATACTGCTCAGTATCATACCGTCTAAACTCCTCTCCTGTACATACTGCTCACTGTCATACCCTCCACACTCCTCTCCTGTACATACTGCCCATAGTCATAAACTCCTCTATTGTACATAGTGCTGTCTGTCATACCCTCCACACTCCTCTCCTGTACAGACTGTAACCCAACCTTACCCTCCACACTCCTCTTTTGTACATACTGTAACCTAACCTTACCCTTCACACTCCTCTCCTGTACATACTGCCAACTATATTTCTCTCCACATTCCTCTCCTGTACATACCGCCCCCATCATACCGTCCACATTCTTCTCCTGTACATACTGCCCACTGTCATACTCTCCACACTCCTCTTCTGTACATACTGCTCACTGTCATACTCTCCACACTCCTCTTCTGTACATACTGCCCACTTTCATACCCTCCACACGCCTTTCCGGTACATGCCACCCTCTGTCATACCCCCCACACTCCTCTCCTGTACATACTGCCCACTGTAATACTCTCCACACTCCTCTCCTGTACACACTGCCCAATTTCATACCCTCCACACTCCTCTCCGGTACATACCACCCTCTGTCATACCCTTCACACTCCTCTGCTGTGCATGCTGCCCACTGTCATACCCTTCAAACTCCTATCCTGTACATAGTGCCTTCTGCCATACCCTCCACACTCCTCTCCTGTACATAGTGCCCACTGTTAGACCCTCCACATTCCTCTCCACCACCTGCACATACTTCCCAGTTTTATACCGTCCATACTCCTCCCCTATGCCTCTTACCCACAAAAACAATTCTTTAAAATTATACCTCAATGTTACCAGCTCTAGAATGGGCACACTTTTGTTAGTTCAACTAAATGAAATCTTCTCAGTCCTCATATTTGTTCTGCCCCGTTTTTAGTACTCATTTCATTTTGTGATTATTACTGTAATGTATAGAGGAACATAGGGGATCTCAGCTACTCTAAATATAGCACTGGCGAAAAAAGTGCCCCTTAAAAATATTTTTTAAATGTTGGCAACTATGCACTTAGGCACTGACCAAGGGCCACCGGGTCAGTAGGGGGCCCCATAAGAGGCTCCTGGGATCCTGTGATAATAAAGCGGTAGTAAACTTTGCTAACAATTATGCCGCGTACACACGGTCGTTTTTAATGTCATTTAAAAAAACAACGTTTTTCTCGACGTGATTTTTCTTGTTTCCTCTCAAGCCTGTCTTGCATACACACGTTCATTAAAAAAAACTCTTGAGCAAAGCGCAGTGACGTACAACACGTACGACGGCACTATAAAGGGGAAGTTCAGTTCGGATGGCGCCACCCTTCATGTTAGTAAAGTTTGTTGAGCGACGATTCACGCTTTTCAGCCTTGTGCTTTTCAGTCCGTTACAGCGTGACGAATGTGCTATCTCCATTACGAACGCTAGTTTTATCAGAACGAGTGCTCCCATCTCATACTTGATTCTGAGCATGCGTGTTTTTTTCCTCTCGTAAAAGCATACACACTACCGTTTTTCACAACGTTAAAAAAAAACGACGTGAAAAACGACGTGAAAAAATAGAGCAGGTTCTAATTTTTTTAGCCCATTTTTCACGTCGTTAAAAATGCTCTGGAGCCTACACACGATCGTTTTTAATGCCCATTTTTAAAAATGGCATTTTTAACGTCATGAAAAACGATTGTGTGTATGCGGCATACTACTTTTTAGAGGCCCTGAGGTAGGTTATGCCATAGTGTACAAGTATGTACAGCATATTAGCACATTAGGGTACACTTAAATTGTCAGACTGAGCCCTCCAGTGCTGCACTGTGATCAATCCGGCGGGTCCTGGGCGCTTCCATCTTCACCGGTCTTCCTTCTGGACTCTGTGCCTTCGGTCACTAGCCTTGGCTGGGCTGTGTTTACGTCATTCCCACGCATGCTCATGCGCATCCTCTCTCTCTCTCATCCCCCCTTTCTCTCTCATCCTCCCACTCTTACCCCTCACCCCTCTCTCATCCCCCTCTCTCTCTTTAATTTAATATAACAAACAATTGTTTGCATATTTATTTATTTATTATTTATAAAAGGCCCACCAAAATCCTCAGCACCAGGCCCATGATGTTCTTAATCTGGCCCTGGGGAGCGGGGTGCAAAAGCAGAGCGTCCGTCCTCTAGACAATATGCCTGCTACTGCCCAACGCAGCAAGGGACCGGGCACATTAAAGCCAGGTCCAAGGAGTTCCCTAGCGTGGCAGTTCTTCAGACAATGTGCTGATGGCAAGACACAAGTGGTTTGCACGCTGTGCAATCAGAGCCTGAAGCGAGGCATAAACGTTCTCAACCTGAGCACAACCTGTATGACCAGGCATCTAAGTGCAAAGCACGAGCTGCAGTGGAGTAGACACCTCAAAAACCAAGAAAGGTCTCTGGCTCCTCCTGCTTCCTCTTCTGCTGCAGTCTCGGCCTCTTCATCCACCTCTTTAGTGACAGTAGCACCTGCCAATCCGCAAACAGAGCATCTGCCAGCAACACTACCACCTGGGTCACCAACCATCTCCACAATGTCCCATGAAAGCATTCAGCTCTCTATCTCCCAAACACTGGAGCGGAAGAGGAAGTACCCCCCCTACCCACCCGCGATCCTTGGCCCTGAATGCCAGCATTGCAAAATTCCTAGCCTTTAAAAATGCTGTCATTCCGTCTGGTGGAGACGCAGAATTTTAAAAGCCTGATGGCATTGGCTGTCCCACAGTACGTCGTGCCCAGCCGCCACTACTTTTCCAGGCGAGCCATCCCTTCCCTGCACAACCAAGTGGGGGACAAAATCAGGTGTGCACTGCGCAACAACATCTGTGGCAAGGTCCACCTAACTATGGATACATGGACCAGTAAGCACGGTCAGGGAAGTTATATTTCCCTAACAGCACACTGGGTAAATGCAGTGGCGGCTGGGCCTGAGGCGGATAACAGTTTGGCACATGTCCTTCCACCACCGAGGATTGCAGGGCGCTTCAGTTTGCCTCCTGTTGCTAACTCCTCCTACTCCGCTTCCTCATCCTCTACCGCCTCCTCATCCGGTCAGCGTAACACCTTCACCACCAACTTCAGCACAGCCAGGGGTAAATGACAGCAGGCAGTTTTAAAACTTTCCTGTTTGGGGAAAAAACGCCACACCGCGCAGAAGTTGTGGAGGGACATGGAACAACAGACCGATGAGTGGTTGGTGGCAGTGAGCCTCAAGCCCGGCCTGGTGGTGTGCGATAATGGGCAAAATCTTGTAGCAGCTCTGGGCCTAGCCGGTTTGACGCACATCCCTTGCCTGGCGCATGTGCTGAATTTGATGGTGCAGGGGTTCCTTAAAAATTACCCCAATATGCCAGAGCTGCTGCAGAAAGTGCGGGCCGTCTGTGCGCACTTTCGGCGTTCTCACCCTGCTACTGCTCCCCTGTCAGCGCTGCAGCGTAACTTCCGCCTTCCCGCTCACCGCCTCATATGTGACGTGCCCACAAGGTGGAACTCCACCTTGCACATGCTGGCCAGACTGTGCGAGCAGCAGCAGGCGATAGTGGAGTTTCAGCTGCAGCACGCATGCATGAGTCGCTCTGGGGAACATCACCACTTCACCACCAATAACTGGGCCTCCATGCGAGACCTGTGTGCTTTGTGCGCTGTTTCGAGTACTCCACCAACATGGCCAGTGCCGATGACGCCATTCTCAGCGTTACTATCCCAGTTCTATGCCTCCTTGAAAAAATGCTTCGGGCGATCATGGAAGAGGGTGTGGCACAGGAGGAGGAGGAGGAAGAGGGATAATTTTCAAGGCTTTCAGGGCAGTCATTCACAAGTGGCTCCGAGGGTGGGTTCCTGCACCAACAAACGCTAGGTACACAATTGTCCAGCAAGGGCACAGTTCTGGAGGATGACGAGGTGGAGGATGAGGAGGAGGAGATGGAGGTGAAGGAACCATGTTCACAGCAGGGTGGCACCCAGACCAGCTCATGGCCATCACTGGTGCGTTGCTGGGGGGATACAGAGGACACAGACGATAAACCTCCCACAGAGGACAGCTTTTCGTTGCCGCTGGGCAGCCTAGCACACATGAGCGATTACATGCTGCAGTGTCTCCGCAACGACCGCCGAGTTGCCCACATTCTAACAGGTGCTGATTACTGGGTGGCCATGCTGATGGATCCCCGTTACAAGGACAACTTACCATCCTTAATTTCCTCACTGGAGCGGGATCGTAAGATGCGTGAGTACTAGCGCACGCTGGTAGACGCGCTGCTGGTGGCATTCCCACCTGACAGCGGGGGCACAGTGGAAGCACAAGGCGAAGACAGAGGAGGAGGAAGAGGTCGCCAACGCAGCCGGGGCATCGCCAGCACCTTAGAAGGCAGGGTTAGCATGGCTGAAATGTGTAAAAGCTTTGTCAGCACGCCACAACAACCAGCACCACTAGCTGATATGGAACGTCTTAGCAGGAGGCAGCATTTCACCAACATGGTGGAGCAGTATGTGTGCACACGCCTACACATACTGAATGACGGGTCTGTCCCCTTCAACTTCTGGGTCTCCAAATTGGGCACATGGTCTGAGCTTGCCCTTTACGCCTTGGAGGTGCTGGCCTGCCCTGCAGCCAGTGTGTGAGGTGAAATCTTCTGAACAGGTGCACAGACAGCAAAACAAATGTTACAGGGGTGATAACCCTTCCCTATGTTTTCCAAAAACCTTAAAAATAGATTTTTTGGCTGGAGCTACAGTTTAAATATGTACCAGTTCAAAATTAAAAACAGATTCTACTTAAGAACAAACCTACAGTCCCTGTCTTGTTTGCACCGCCTATATACTGCTGTGGTAGTTCATTAAACCCCCTCCCCCCCATGCTGCATATTACAGCAATGTAATACCATTGGTAAATGTAATTAACCTCCCCTCAGCCTCCTCACCCCCCCCCCAATTGGATCTAGACAGGTCATTTACTAATCTGCAGATGGCATGGCAATCATTATCTGCTTAATTGTGTGCGATACACACTTTGTTAGTTCCTCCTCGGCTCCTCTAGGTCACAGCTTCGGCAGAAGCTCTCTACGCTCCTCCCATCCCACCTCCGGCAGTGTGTGATGTCACACCGCTGGGACTGGCAGGGGTGTAACTAGAGAAATTGGCACCCGGGGCAAATCCTATATCTTGAAAACCCCCCCCAACCAACTTTAAAATGTAAAAACACCCCACTGTGCCCCTTGCATACCTTGGCACCCTCCAATATCTCTTTGTCACTACTGTGTACCCCCTCTCCACAACTGCACCTCTGGACCTTTTTACATTACACAGCCCCCACAGCTCTGGACCCCTTTATACTACACAGCCCCCCCACAGGTCTGGACCCCTGCACATTACACAGCCCCCACACACTATCTCTGGACCTGTGCACATTACACAACCCCCCACACTATCTATGGACCCCTGCACATTACACAGCCCTCCCCCACACTATCTATGGACCCCTGCACATTACACAGCCCCCCACACCCCACACTAACTCTGGACACCTGCACATTACACAGCCCCCCCACCCCATCTCTGGACCCCTGCACATTACACAGCCCCCCTACCCCAGCTCTGGACCTCTACATATTACACAGCCCCCCACAGCTCTGAACCCCTGCACATTACACAGGCCCCCACTCCAGCTCTGGACCCATGCACATTACACAGCCCCCCCACAGCTCTGGACCCCTGAATATTACACAATCCCCCCACCCCAGCTCTGGACCCCTGCATATTAACTCTTCCTACCTTACTGGGGCATGCATGCAGAGTTGGAGACACAGCAGCGCTGAACAGAGGACAGGAACTGCTGGAGTTAATTTTTCATATTAACAAGCTAATATTTGGTTACTAGGATCACCTAGCAATCAAACACCTGCTGGTTAACTTGAAAAATTAAGTCCTGCAGTTGCCATCCTCTATTCAGTGCTGCTCACTGTCTCTCTCCCCTGCTGTGAGCGACAGAGTGAATCTGGCAGCTGGCCCTGGGTTTCAGTCATCCGGGTACGGTCTGCACCCGGGCACCCTGTCACAGCTCGCCTCCCCTGGCCCTGGCTGTCACAGCGCTGCTGCCTGAACCCGGCGCCCCGCTGTCACCACTTCTGTGCCTCTGTGTCTACAGTGAAAAGTGGTGGTTGCAGACATGGTGCATCCTCTGCAGGCAGGGCATGCTTGTCTTTTTTTTCTGCTGCTGGCTGTGTTATTGAGCCACAATATGCAGAAGAGTTGGTGGAGTGGATAACAAAGCCATCCTCATCCTCCTCATACTCTATCACCCAGGCTCATACTAGTTTGCCTTCCACCGCAGCTGCCAATAGGGATGAGCTCGGTGTTCGAGTCGAACATACGTTCGACTCGAACATCGGCTGTTCGATCGTTCGACGAAGATCGAACGATTTGGGCCGTTCGCGCCTAATTCGAGTGACGCGAACGGCCCACAATGCACTACGCCATCGCAGTGTCATCCAGGCGCTGTGATTGGCCAAGCATGCACTGTGACCCCGCATGCTTGGCCAATCACAGCGCCGGCAGCGAGGAGAGCAATGATTGGCCACAGGCAGGATGCCTGTGGCCAATTATTGCTGAGGGTGTTTAGTACACGCCCCACACTATAAAAGGCCGCCAGCACGGCGGCCTAGTGTAGTGTGTTCCGGAGCAGGGAAAGAGAAGCATAGGCAGGGACAGTGACATTTTTTTTTCTTGCTTAACCTGGATTCCTTTAGTTTAGGGAAAGAGAAGGATAGGTAGGGAGAGTGTCAGTGTGTTTTACTGTGCTAATCCTTGTTTCTAGGGACAGGGAAGGACAGTGAGGGAAATTCTCCTTGTGCTATACTGTGCTAAAACATTGATCATCAACCATCTTTAAAAAAACATTTTTTCTAGGGACAGAAAACTATAGGTAGCGAGAGTGTCACTGTGGTTTACTGTGCTAATCCTTGTTTCTAGGGACAGGGAAGGACAGTGAGGGAAATTCTCCTTGTGCTATACTGTGCTAAAACATTGATCATCAACCATCTTTAAAAAAACATTTTTTCTAGGGACAGAAAACTATAGGTAGCGAGAGTGTCACTGTGGTTTACTGTGCTAATCCTTGTTTCTAGGGACAGGGAAGGACAGTGAGGGAAATTCTCCTTGTGCTATACTGTGCTAAAGCATTGATCATCAACCATCTTTAAAAAAACATTTTTTCTAGGGACAGAAAACTATAGGTAGCGAGAGTGTCACTGTGGTTTACTGTGCTAATCCTTGTTTCTAGGGACAGGGAAGGACAGTGAGGGAAATTCTCCTTGTGCTATACTGTGCTAAAACATTGATCATCAACCATCTTTAAAAAAACATTTTTTCTAGGGACAGAAAACTATAGGTAGCGAGAGTGTCACTGTGGTTTACTGTGCTAATCCTTGTTTCTAGGGACAGGGAAGGACAGTGAGGGAAATTCTCCTTGTGCTATACTGTGCTAAAACATTGATCATCAACCATCTTTAAAAAAACATTTTTTCTAGGGACAGAAAACTATAGGTAGCGAGAGTGTCACTGTGGTTTACTGTGCTAATCCTTGTTTCTAGGGACAGGGAAGGACAGTGAGGGAAATTCTCCTTGTGCTATACTGTGCTAAAACATTGATCATCAACCATCTTTAAAAAAACATTTTTTCTAGGGACAGAAAACTATAGGTAGCGAGAGTGTCACTGTGGTTTACTGTGCTAATCCTTGTTTCTAGGGACAGGGAAGGACAGTGAGGGAAATTCTCCTTGTGCTATACTGTGCTAAAACATTGATCATCAACCATCTTTAAAAAAACATTTTTTCTAGGGACAGAAAACTATAGGTAGCGAGAGTGTCACTGTGGTTTACTGTGCTAATCCTTGTTTCTAGGGACAGGGAAGGACAGTGAGGGAAATTCTCCTTGTGCTATACTGTGCTAAAACATTGATCATCAACCATCTTTAAAAAAACATTTTTTCTAGGGACAGAAAACTATAGGTAGCGAGAGTGTCACTGTGGTTTACTGTGCTAATCCTTGTTTCTAGGGACAGGGAAGGACAGTGAGGGAAATTCTCCTTGTGCTATACTGTGCTAAAGCATTGATCATCAACCATCTTTAAAAAAAACATTTTTTCTAGGGACAGAAAACTATAGGTAGCGAGAGTGTCACTGTGGTTTACTGTGCTAATCCTTGTTTCTAGGGACAGGGAAGGACAGTGAGGGAAATTCTCCTTGTGCTATACTGTGCTAAAACATTGATCATCAACCATCTTTAAAAAAACATTTTTTCTAGGGACAGAAAACTATAGGTAGCGAGAGTGTCACTGTGGTTTACTGTGCTAATCCTTGTTTCTAGGGACAGGGAAGGACAGTGAGGGAAATTCTCCTTGTGCTATACTGTGCTAAAGCATTCCTCATCAACCATCTTTGAAATCCTTGTTTTTTGGACAGTCATGGAAATTGTCATTGTGCTATTTTGTGCGAAAGCAATCATCCTCAACCATATTTAGAAATCCTTAAGTAAAGGGACAGAGAAGGACAGCTGAAGGTAGCCCTTATTGCTTTTTTCCCATCTCCCTGCAGGCCATCCATTAGAATGTCTGGAAGGCAAACAAGGAGAGGCAGACAGTCAGGAGGCAATAAAAGAGGGCAAGCAGGCTCTGTGTCTGGGGGCAACAGTGCTGGTCGTGGACGCGGTGCATTGTCTTCAGCACATGGCCATGGGACACGCTTGTCCTTCTTTTCGGCAGCTGGACATGTTGAGCCACATCATGCCGAAGACTTGGTAGAGTGGATGACCAAGCCCTCCTCCTCCTCCTCATCCTCTCTCACCCAGGCTCAGGGTACTGGCAAAGCAGCTGCCAAAGCGTCCTCTTCCCTGGTATCAATGTCAGACTCATCATCAGTCACTCCTTCCCTAGACCCACCATGTCCTCCTCCTGAGGAGTCCCCCGAACTGTTTGAGCACAGTGTTGGGTACATGCTCCAGGAGGATGCCCAGCGTTTCGAAGGGTCTGATGATGAAACCCAGCTACAGGAAGGCAGTAGCGTGAGAGCAGACAGAGGGGATGCTCAAGAAGGACACCAATCTGGCAGTCATGTTCCAGCAGCTGCAGCATACTGCCAGATTGGCTCCAGTGATGAGGAGGGAGGGGATGATGAGGTCACTGACTCCACGTGGGTGCCTAATAGGAGAGAGGAGGAGGAGGAGGATGAGGAGGAGGCACATCTCCAACGAGGCAGGATGCCCTTTGGTGGCCAGCGTAAGGGCAGTACACCAACGGAATCGCACCGCAGAGCTCCGCCTGTGCAGGGCGCTGCCTCTGCCCGTCATTCAAAAAGTTCTTTGGTGTGGGCCTTTTTTGAGGCTAGTGCATCAGATCGCACAGCTGCTGTTTGCAACATATGTCTCAAGCGTATATCGCGTGGCCAAAACATCAGCCGCTTGGGTACCACATGCCTGACCAGACATATGTTGACCTGCCATGCAGCTCGTTGGCAAGCCTACCTCAAAGACCCACACCAAAGAACAAAGCGGACCTCTCCTTGCACCGCATCAGCTGGGATCTCCAACCCCACTATAACTTCAGTCCTCTCTGAAACATGCACTGAGAGGAATGAAGGTGTAGAATTAGGTGTGTCACAGCCAAGTACTTGCGGCCACTCTGCTAGCAGTACACCGACGTCCGATTCTAGCAGGCAAATTTCCCTGCCCCAGCTGCTGGACCGTCGAAAGAAGTTCACTCCCAGCCATCCACATGCCCAGCGGTTGAATGCTAGCTTGGCTAAATTGCTAGCGCTTCAACTGCTGCCTTTTCAGTTGGTAGACTCGGCCCCCTTCCGTGAGTTTGTGCAATGTGCGGTTCCTCAGTGGCAGGTTCCCAAACGCCACTTTTTCTCATGGAAGGCTATTCCGGCTCTCTACCGGCATGTGGAAGGCAATGTCTTGGCCTCGCTGGACAGGGCGGTCAGCGGTAAGGTGCATATTACCGCTGACTCATGGTCCAGCAGGCATGGACAGGGACGTTACCTTTCTTTCACGGCCCATTGGGTCACTCTTTTGGCAGCTGGGAAGGATGCAGGACAAGGTGCAGTAGTGTTGGAGGTTGTTCCACCGCCACACCTACAAAATGCTACTAGTGGTTGTGACACACCTCTCTCCTCCACCCCCTCCTCTTCTTCTTCCTCCATGGCCTCTTCCTGTGCTTTGTCCTCTGAGCCAGCGGTGCTCCGTAGCCGTTCAAGGGGCTACGCAAGTACGCAGGCAAAAAGATGCCATGCCGTGCTTGCGCTGGTGTGTTTGGGGGACAGAAGCCACACTGGGGCAGAGGTCCTGTCTGCTCTGCAGGGCCAGGCCGAGAGGTGGTTGACGCCACGCCAGCTTAAGCCAGGAATGGTGGTTTGCGACAATGGCACCAACCTCCTCTCTGCCCTCCGACAGGGACAACTGACCCATGTGCCCTGTGTGGCTCACGTCCTTAACCTGGTGGTGCAGCGGTTCTTGGGCAGGTACCCGGGCTTACAGGATGTCCTGAGGCAGGCCAGGAAAGTCTGTGTGCATTTCCGCAGATCTTATAATGCCAGTGCTCGCCTGGCTGAGCTGCAAAAGGAGTTGAACCTGCCCAAGAACCGCCTTATATGTGACATGCCCACCAGGTGGAACTCAACGTTGGCCATGCTGCAGCGGCTGCACACGCAGCAGAGGGCCATCAATGAGTACCTGTGCGACTACGGCACCAGGACAGGGTCAGGGGAGCTTGGTTTTTTTTCTCCACGCCAGTGGGGCATGATCAGGGATGCATGCACTGTCCTGGCACCATTTGAGGAGGCCACGAGGATGGTGAGCTGTGACAGTGCATGCATCAGTGACACTGTACCTCTTGTCCACCTGTTGGAGCACACGCTGCGTGGAATAATGGACAGGGCACTTGAGGCAGAACAGAGGCAGGAAGAGGAGGACTTCCTTGCCTCTCAAGGCCCCCTTTACCCAGACAGTGTTCCTTCTGTCCCACCCATCGCACAGGAAGAGGAGGAGGAGGAGGAGGAGGAGGATTGTGTCAGCATGGAGGTGGATGCTGGCACTCAGCATCATCAGCAGCAGTCTTTTAGGGATGATTTACAGTCCCAAGAAACCAGTGGACTTGTACGTGGCTGGGAGGAGGTGGCTGCGGATCATGTCGTCCTTAGTGACCCAGAGGACTCCGGACCGAATGCCTCAGCTAACCTATGCTGCATGGCCTCCCTGATCCTGCAAAGTCTGCGGAAGGATCCTCGTATTCTTCGGATCAAGGAGAGGGACCATTACTGGCTGGCCACTCTCCTTGATCCACGGTACAAGGGTAAGGTTGCGGACCTTATGTTACTGTCGCAGAGGGAGCAGAGGATGAGACAACTCCGGGAGGCCTTGCAGAAAGGTCTGTGCAACGCGTTCCCAGAGACTGTGAGGTTACAAACTCCTGGTCCTGGACAACGAGTTGCTGAGGCTTCGGCCAGTCAAAGAAGGAGCGGTGGGGAAGGTGGCCGTCTGACCGATGCGTTCAGACAATTCTTTAGTCCGCAGCCCCAAAGTATGATCGGTTCCAGCAACCATCGCCAGCGTCTGATAAACATGGTGCAGGAATATCTAGGGGCAAGGTCAGACTTGGACACCTTCCCCACCGAAAATCCTCTGGCTTACTGGGTCTTGAGGATGGATCACTGGCCAGAGCTTGCACAGTATGCAATTGAGCTACTGGCCTGTCCTGCATCCAGCGTTCTTTCGGAACGCACATTCAGTGCTGCTGGAGGATTTGTCACGGATCACAGGGTGCGCCTGTCCACCGACTCGGTTGATCGACTGACTTTCATCAAGATGAACCAGTCTTGGATCACCACCAGCTACCACACACCTGATGCTGATATAACAGACTAATTGATTTTAACATGTCACATCCCTTCAAGACTGATGCTGATGCTGAGTGCCTGTGCTGTTATGTTGACTGGCTATCCTCCTCCTCCGAGTCCTCAATGATACGATTGATGATGATAGCTTGGAAGATCATTTTTGTTTATGGGTGCCGCCACCAGTGGCTAAGGCCCAATTTTTCAGCCCCTGTTTAACAGGGGCGTGTAATTACAATTTTTGAAGCAATACTTTGCAACAGGGCTCATTGCTGTGCTCCAAGTACAGTATCTGTGAGGGGTTGCAGTGTTGTGCCACCAGTGCCTAAGGCCCAATTTTTCAGCCCCTGTTCAACAGGGGCATGTAATTACAATTCTTGATCTAATAATTCACAGCAGGGCCCATTGCTGCACCCACCAAGAGTAACTCTGAGGGCTTACAGTGTTGTGGCAACACCACCACCACCACCACCACCACGAAAGGCCCAATTTTTCAGCCCCTGTTCAACAGGGGCATGCAATTACAATTCTTGATCTAATAATTCACAGCAGGGCCCATTGCTGCACCCACCAAGAGTAACTGTCAGGGCTTACAGTGTTGTGGCACCAGCACCACCATCAAAGGCCCAATTTTTACTACCACTGTTCAACAATTATATGTAATTACAATTCCTGATATAATAGTTGACAGCAGGGCGTTCCAGCACCAACCAAGAGTAACTGTGAGTGCTTACAGTGTTGTACCAACAACTAAGGGGCCTATTTCTGCAGAGTATATACGGCAGGTCCCTACTTTCAAACATCCAACTTACAAACGACTCCTACTTGCAAACGCAAGAAGACAACAGGAAGTGAGAGGAAATCTACCCCTAGGAAGGAAAATTCTCTCCTGTAAGAATTAATATGGGAGAAAGGTGTCTCCTCTGTACTGATGCTTTATCACCAATCCTTGTTTCAAGAAAAACACCACATTTCAAAAACAGTTGTCATTGGGACGGAAAGTGAGGTGAAATGTTCTGAACAGGGGCACAGACAGCAAAACAAATGTTACAGGGGTGATAACCCTTACCTATGTTTTCCAAAAAGTTTAAAAATAGATTTTTGGTCTGGAGCTACACTTAAACAATGTACCTGTTCAAAATTACAAACACATTCTACATAAGAACAAACCTACAGTCCCTGTCTTGTATGCACCGCCTGTATACGGCTGTTCAGAGTATATAGGGCCTTTTTTATTTTGTGTGCGGTGTTCCCCTTAATATCCATACAAGACCCAAAGGGGCTGGTAATGGGCTGGGGTAGGGGGGGGGGGTCATGGGGTAGCTATGCCATTTTTCTTAAAGATTTTCATCCATATTACCGGGACCAGACATTACATTAAAGCCGCAAGCAGTTTTAAATGGCTTTTTTTTCCTTTAGAAGTGTCATTTTGTGCAGGGACAGTTCTAAACACGGGAAACACGTGGCACTTCACAGGCATACTTTAGACACCCCCCAGGTACGATATTTAAAGGAATATTTGACTTTTTTTTTTCACTTTATGCATCATTAAAATGACTGCTCCCGAAAAACGACCGTTTTTAAAACTTCTTTTTGCATTGATACATGTCCCCTGGTCAAGAACCCGGGTTCCCAAACCCTTTTTAGGACAATAACATGCATAATAGTCGTTATAATTAGCACTTTAGAATTCGAACGTTCGCATCCATTGTATTTAATAGGGTTCTAATGTTCGTACGAACGTTCGGTCCGTTCGCGGGTTCTGGTGCGAACCGAACCCGGGGGTGTTCGGCTCATCACTAGCTGCCAAAGGGGCCTATTCCACCGGCTCCTTGTCCCCAGCTACTCCTTCTATTGCCCAACCATAATGCTCAGAGGAGTCACCAGAATTATTTGATCACAGTGTCGGTTACATGCTGCTGGAGGATGTGCAGCAATTTGAATGCTCTGATGCTGGATGTAGTCATGGGAGCCTAGAGAGAGGGGGTGCCACAGAAGGACAAGAAACTAGCAGTCATGTGACAGAGGAGGAAAGTGAGGAGGAGGAGGTACAACTTCAATGAGGCAGGATGCCCTCCAGGGGCCAGCTTAAGGGCAGCCACCCCATTGCATCACACCACAGAGCTCCACAGGTGTAGGGCGCTACTGACTCCCCACTGACTTCCAAAAGTTCATTGGTTCATTTTCAACACCTGTGCAGTAGATTTTACCGTTGCTGTTTGCAATCTCTGTCTGAAGCAGATCAAGCATGGCCAGAACACCACCCACTTGGACACCACATGCTTGACAAGACATATGATGACCTGCCATGCAGGCTGTTGGCAACAGCACCTGAAAGACCCACATCATAAAAGAATGCAGACTTCTCCTTGCTCCTCATCTGCGATCTCTATCCCTACTATTCCTCAAGGCTTCTCAAAAACATGCACTGAGAGGAATGATGGTATAGCAATGGGTGCCACAAGTACTTGCAGCTAATCTGCTAGCAGTAAAACTGCTTTGGATCTGGTATGGATTTAAACCACTTCCCCACTGGTGTATTGTAAAATTACACCAGCAGAAACACTCCCTCCCTCCTTCAGCCCATCAGACTACCTATCTGCAGCCCATGCCTCATAGAATATATGTTGGGGTGTTTTCTTTCCAACATGGGGTCATTTTGTGGGTAATTCCACTGTCCTCATGGTGCTCCCTGCATGTTGGGCCTCTCTATGTTGCCAGGTTGTGAAAAAGTCTCACATATGTGATATTGCCATACTTAGGAGGAGTAGCAGAATGTATTTTGGGGTTTAATTCTTCTGATAATTTTGAGTAAGGAAAAAAAAATCTTTGATTTTCCAAAAATTGTGGGGAAAAAATACAGCCTCAAAAAACTCCCTATGCCTCTTACTAAATACCTTGGACTGTCTACTTTCCAAAAAGGGGTCATTTTGGGTCATTTGTACTGTCCTGACATTTCAGAGCCTCAAGAAATTAGATAGGTCGTCAGTATATCAGGTGTGATCACATTTTTATGATTTGCACCATAGCTTCTAGACTCTATAACTTTTACACAGAAATATACACTAATTTGGGTTATTTTTACTAAAGATATGTAGCATTTATAGTTCAGCGGACACCTGGATGTTCGGGTTTGACAGGTTCGGCCGAACTTCGCAAAAAAGTTTGAGTTCGGAACCCGAACTTGACCCGAACTTGACCCGAACTTGACCCCAAACCCGAACCCTATTGAAGTCAATGGGGACCCGAACTTTTGAGGACTAAAATGGCTCTAAAAAAGTAATGGAAAGGGCTAGAGGGCTGCAAATGCCAGCAAAAGGTTGTTACAAGCATGGCAAGTGCTCTGCAAACAAATGTGGATAGGCAAATAACTTAAAAAAAATAATAATAATCTTGACCTAGGAGGACGAGGTCCATATGGAGTAGGAGGTTGAGGTGGCGGTGGATGTGGCGGTGTAGGTGGAAGCGGCGGTGGAGGAGGACGAGGTAGCCAACACTGGTGTTTGTTTTAAAAAAAAAAAAAATTAAATTAGGGTACACCCCAAAAGAGTGAGAAAGATCAATAATACAACAATGGCTGGGTAAGGCCGGTAAACATGTCTATTCTGCACAATGTACGGACAAGTCCTGTGGGATTCATGCCTGGTTCATTTTAACCACTTGAGACCTGCGCTATAGACAAAAGACGTCTGCAGCGCGGCTCTCAAGTGCTGAGTGGACGTCCATGGACGCCCTGCCTGTTTCTCTCCCCCTGCGCGCCGCCGAGGGCATGCGGCGGGGAACAGCTGTGCCCGCCGTGGTCACGTGATGCCAATGTGCGTGCCTGGCGGCCGCGATGTCCGCAAGG
The DNA here is from genome assembly GCA_029206835.1 of Rana muscosa. Lineage (NCBI taxonomy): Eukaryota > Metazoa > Chordata > Amphibia > Anura > Ranidae > Rana > Rana muscosa. Next base: position 34,582,036 of record CM055116.1, on the reverse strand, counting down.
TACACGCGATCCGCTGTGACAGAGGCAGGACGTGGATCTCTGTGTGTAAACACAGAGATCCACGTCCTGTCAGGGAGAGAGGAGACCAAAGCTGTGTCCCTTGTACATAGGGACCAGTGGCGGATCCAGGGGGGGCAACAGGGCAATTGCCCCCCCCCCGAGACCATCTGTCTCACTCACTTGCTCTGTTTTTTTTTTTTTTTGCGGCTGATCTCCCGAAATTTGGGGACCCGGTACCGGCCGGCCGTAGGACCCCTGGACCCCAAACTTGGCACAAATGTAGCCCAATGTCTCTTCTACAAGTGTGCAAAGTTTGGTGTCTGGGGGACCTACGGCCGGGGAGCACTGATTTTTTAAATCCGGGCACCCCTTCTTTAGACTCCAATGTTAAACGGTAATTTCTCCGGTGATTTTGCGGACCCGGTACCGGCCGGTCGTAGGTCCCCTGGACCCCAAACTTGGCACACATGTAGCCCCATGTCTTCTCTACAAGTGTGCAAAGTTTGTTGTCTGGGGGACTTACGGCTGTGGAGCACTGATTTTTTAAAATCGGGCACCCCTTCCATAGACTCCAATGTTAATCGGTTATTTCTCCAGTGATTTTGCGGACCCGGTACCGGCCGGTCGTAGGTCCTCTGGACCCCAAACTTGGCACACATGTAGCCCCATGTCTCCTCTATAAGTTTGAAAAGTTTGGTGTCTGGGAGTACCGATTTTTCAAAGCCGGGCACTCCTTCCATAGACTTCCATGTTAAACATCAGTCTAGTCATGGGCACAGTGAGGCATGGGCACAGTGAGGCAAAGTGAGGCAAGTATAAGCCTAGGACACCCTAGGCTTATACTTGAGTCAATACGTTTTCCCAGTTTTTTGGGGTAAAATTAGGTGCCTCGGCTTATATTCGGGTCGGCTTATACTCAAGTATATACAGTACTTGTTCTGCGGCTGCCGCTGCCTCTCTGAGTCTCTCTCTCTGTTTCTCACATCAGCCGATCAGCGGTGCTGAGAGAGAGACTCGTCTAATGTAGTTATGTGGCGCACTGACACGATACCAGGAGCGGAGGAGAAGGTGAGTGGAGCCTCTTCCCTGCACTCGCTGCTAACGCCTGGGCCGCTTGGCGTCTAGCAACGAGTGACGTCAGTGAGTCACGTCAGGCCGCTCTGTGGGCAGGTGCAATAGCGTGCGGCTCCACAGACGGGTAAGAAAGCGGGCGGCTCCGCTTGCGGCGCGGTTTGTTGTCGGGGGCGGCGCGGTTCGTGGGCAGACCGTGCTGCTCAGTGTGTTGGCAGCGCAGGTGAGAGTGAGAGAGCAGGCTCAGTGTGGCAGCTGGCCAATCAGCTAGCCGGGAGCGGGGGAGCAGAGAGATGAGATCATCTCTCACCGCCCGTGCCTGCCCTACATTCCTGCAGTGACTTCCGCCCTCACTGTGCAGGCAGCAGAGAGATTACATTATCTCTCTGCTGCCTGACTCTGGGAGTCTGGGACACAGCAAGAGACAACCAAAACTACACCTTAGCAGGCAAGTTAGTGACAATCCGCAAGGTGTGGCAGGCGACGTGGCAAGCGACAATCCGCAAATTGTGTCAGGTGACGTGGCAAATGACAATCTGCATCTGGTGGCAGGCAAGTGACAATCAGCAAGGTGTGGCAGGTGACGTGGCAAGTGACAATCAGCAAGGTGTGGCAGGCGACGTGGCAAGCGACAATCCGCAAATTGTGTCAGGTGACGTGGCAAATGACAATCTGCATCTGGTGGCAGGCAAGTGACAATCAGCAAGGTGTGGCAGGTGACGTGGCAAGTGACAATCAGCAAGGTGTGGCAGGTGACGTGGCAAGTGACAATCCGCAAGGTGTGGCAGGTGATGTGGGAAGTGACAATCCACAAGGTGTGGCAAGTGACAATCCACAAGATGTGGCAGGTGACGTGGCAAGTGACAATCCACAACGTGTGGCAAGTGACACGCTCAGGGCTCCCACTAATTGCAGGCGACGGTGGCAAGTGACACACTCGGGGCTCCCACTGATTCTGCATTGAACTATTTAATTTCATATTACAATGTAATAATAGAAATAATGCGCTTCAATCATCCTGACACCATAACAACCATGGTGCCGGGATGATTGAAGCGCCGACACCAACCATTTCCCCGATAAATTTCCCACAAAAAAATAATCTTTTGGCAGTGCCCCTCCCGAGAAAAGACTCTGGATCCGCCCCTGATAGGGACACAAGAAAAAAGAAAAAAGAAGGGTCTGGTGTCACCAGTGACACACCTCCATCCCTGAATTTCATGAAAAAAAGAGAGATTCGCCCTTGGGACTTTGAGTGAGGTGAGCACTGTTAGGCCAATAAAAAAATCGCAAGAATAATTGCAGTGTATATTTATTCAGGTAAAAAGCAGTACATACATTATTGTCATGAACATGGGCCAATTCATACAAAATACAAGACCAATATAAATTAGGTAAAATGATATTACGAGTATCTGACAGTAATTATGTAAACACATAGGCATCAAAAGTAACCCGACGCGTTTCGCGAGGCTTGGCTCGCTCTTCAGGGGTGGATGCACGTAGTGTACCACTGGACATTGCCAAAAGACAGCGGGGGTGATGCTCAAACGGCGGCAGCGACTGTCTCACCAGGGAGCTGAGGAGGCGGAGCCAAACAAAGCTCCAAATCGGAGTCAAACGGAAGGAAGGCCCAGCATGGATGGAATAGGTGTAACCCCAAGAGTGTCAGTGAATCCAAGAGGAATGTTGGCTCTAAATATAAATATGTATATTGAATAATTAAAATATGGGAGTATACGAGTATATGGTAACATATGTGTCTTTGCATGTATAAAAGACATGAGCCAAGAATGGTTAGAGTGTGGAGACTGAGGGGGAGAGTGAAAAAATACCAGATTGACTAGTATGATTAAGGAAAGATCAGAGAGGAAAGTAATAAGTGAAAGAGAGTGTGAATGGAATGAAATACAGGTGTGTAATGAGGACTGTGATGAGAAAACAAGTTGCATGTAAATGCTTGCAGCGAGTAATATATAAACATATAAAAGTATACCTTGGTGAAGTAGGTCTAAGAGTAGTAAATTCCAAGGGAAGGACCTGCACTTGTGTGTCTGTCCTCAGTGAAAGAAAGCAAACAATGAGATCCATGCTGTGCAAACCTCCAATATATACCCCTGAAGGGGCCCGAGAGGCTCCGCCCCCAACACCATGTGCAAATGACCAGCAAACGAGTGCCTAAACCCACCAACCATCAAAAAGGCGGTGTGTGAGCCAAGACACTCCCAGGACCATCTTGATGGTAGTAATGCCTGCAGCCACAGCGATGCTGCAAAATCGCAGACATCGCGCGGCCGACGCATTAACATGGTGCCGATGTGCAAGTGGCCCCGTCCGCTCAAAAAGGGCAGGCGGGGACAGCAGGGGACAAAGGTCCCCCTTGTAATGCACATCGCAGCTCCCAGGGAGAAATGAAGTAGCACCGCCGCCAACAGAGAACACCACACCAGCTGGATTGGGATAAAAGTCCAATGCGAGATGTTATTGGATATGTTGGAATAACAAATGGCTAGTGCATGATAAAAATGTAAAATCCATACATATATGTATGTTTTTGTTTTTATTGGCGAGTGTGACCGCAGACCAGTTTTGGGCTATTGGGTGTCTTCCACCCGGGTATCTTTGAGAAAAAAGAAAAAAGAAGGGTCTGGTGTCACCAGTGACACACCTCCATCCCTGAATTTCATGAAAAAAAGAGAGATTCGCCCTTGGGACTTTGAGTGAGGTGAGCACTGTTAGGCCAATAAAAAAATCGCAAGAATAATTGCAGTGTATATTTATTCAGGTAAAAAGCAGTACATACATTATTGTCATGAACATGGGCCAATTCATACAAAATACAAGACCAATATAAATTAGGTAAAATGATATTACGAGTATCTGACAGTAATTATGTAAACACATAGGCATCAAAAGTAACCCGACGCGTTTCGCGAGGCTTGGCTCGTTCTTCAGGGGTGGATGCACGTAGTGTACCACTGGACATTGCCAAAAGACAGCGGGGGTGAAGCTCAAACGGCGGCAGCGACTGTCTCACCAGGGAGCTGAGGAGGCGGAGCCAAACAAAGCTCCAAATCGGAGTCAAACGGAAGGAAGGCCCAGCATGGATGGAATAGGTGTAACCCCAAGAGTGTCAGTGAATCCAAGAGGAATGTTGGCTCTAAATATAAATATGTATATTGAATAATTAAAATATGGGAGTATACGAGTATATGGTAACATATGTGTCTTTGCATGTATAAAAGACATGAGCCAAGAATGGTTAGAGTGTGGAGACTGAGGGGGAGAGTGAAAAAATACCAGATTGACTAGTATGATTAAGGAACATGCAACTTGTTTTCTCATCACAGTCCTCATTACACACCTGTATTTCATTCCATTCACACTCTCTTTCACTTATTACTTTCCTCTCTGATCTTTCCTTAATCATACTAGTCAATCTGGTATTTTTTCACTCTCCCCCTCAGTCTCCACACTCTAACCATTCTTGGCTCATGTCTTTCATACATGCAAAGACACATATGTTACCATATACTCGTATACTCCCATATTTTAATTATTCAATATACATATTTATATTTAGAGCCAACATTCCTCTTGGATTCACTGACACTCTTGGGGTTACACCTATTCCATCCATGCTGGGCCTTCCTTCCGTTTGACTCCGATTTGGAGCTTTGTTTGGCTCCGCCTCCTCAGCTCCCTGGTGAGACAGTCGCTGCCGCCGTTTGAGCTTCACCCCCGCTGTCTTTTGGCAATGTCCAGTGGTACACTACGTGCATCCACCCCTGAAGAGCGAGCCAAGCCTCGCGAAACGCGTCGGGTTACTTTTGATGCCTATGTGTTTACATAATTACTGTCAGATACTCGTAATATCATTTTACCTAATTTATATTGGTCTTGTATTTTGTATGAATTGGCCCATGTTCATGACAATAATGTATGTACTGCTTTTTACCTGAATAAATATACACTGCAATTATTCTTGCGATTTTTTTATTGGCCTAACAGTGCTCACCTCACTCAAAGTCCCAAGGGCGAATCTCTCTTTTTTTCATGAAATTCAGGGATGGAGGTGTGTCACTGGTGACACCAGACCCTTCTTTTTTCTTTTTTCTCAAAGATACCCGGGTGGAAGACACCCAATAGCCCAAAACTGGTCTGCGGTCACACTCGCCAATAAAAACAAAAACATACATATATGTATGGATTTTACATTTTTATCATGCACTAGCCATTTGTTATTCCAACATATCCAATAACATCTCGCATTGGACTTTTATCCCAATCCAGCTGGTGTGGTGTTCTCTGTTGGCGGCGGTGCTACTTCATTTCTCCCTGGGAGCTGCGATGTGCATTACAAGGGGGACCTTTGTCCCCTGCTGTCCCCGCCTGCCCTTTTTGAGCGGACGGGGCCACTTGCACATCGGCACCATGTTAATGCGTCGGCCGCGCGATGTCTGCGATTTTGCAGCATCGCTGTGGCTGCAGGCATTACTACCATCAAGATGGTCCTGGGAGTGTCTTGGCTCACACACCGCCTTTTTGATGGTTGGTGGGTTTAGGCACTCGTTTGCTGGTCATTTGCACATGGTGTTGGGGGCGGAGCCTCTCGGGCCCCTTCAGGGGTATATATTGGAGGTTTGCACAGCATGGATCTCATTGTTTTCTTTCTTTCACTGAGGACAGACACACAAGTGCAGGTCCTTCCCTTGGAATTTACTACTCTTAGACCTACTTCACCAAGGTATACTTTTATATGTTTATATATTACTCGCTGCAAGCATTTACATGCAACTTGTTTTCTCATCACAGTCCTCATTACACACCTGTATTTCATTCCATTCACACTCTCTTTCACTTATTACTTTCCTCTCTGATCTTTCCTTAATCATACTAGTCAATCTGGTATTTTTTCACTCTCCCCCTCAGTCTCCACACTCTAACCATTCTTGGCTCATGTCTTTTATACATGCAAAGACACATATGTTACCATATACTCGTATACTCCCATATTTTAATTATTCAATATACATATTTATATTTAGAGCCAACATTCCTCTTGGATTCACTGACACTCTTGGGGTTACACCTATTCCATCCATGCTGGGCCTTCCTTCCGTTTGACTCCGATTTGGAGCTTTGTTTGGCTCCGCCTCCTCAGCTCCCTGGTGAGACAGTCGCTGCCGCCGTTTGAGCTTCACCCCCGCTGTCTTTTGGCAATGTCCAGTGGTACACTACGTGCATCCACCCCTGAAGAGCGAGCCAAGCCTCGCGAAACGCGTCGGGTTACTTTTGATGCCTATGTGTTTACATAATTACTGTCAGATACTCGTAATATCATTTTACCTAATTTATATTGGTCTTGTATTTTGTATGAATTGGCCCATGTTCATGACAATAATGTATGTACTGCTTTTTACCTGAATAAATATACACTGCAATTATTCTTGCGATTTTTTTATTGGCCTAACAGTGCTCACCTCACTCAAAGTCCCAAGGGCGAATCTCTCTTTTTTTCCTGATAGGGACACAGATCGGTCTCCTCCCCCAGTCAATCCCCTCCCCCACACAGTAAGAAACACTAATAGGGAACATATTTAACCCCTTTATCGCCCCCTAGTGTTAACCCCTTCCCTGCCAGTCACATTTATACAGTAATCAGTGCATATTTATAGCACTGTTCGCTGTATAAATGTGAATGGTCCCAAAATAGTGTCAAAAGTGTCCGATATGTCCGCCGCAATATTGCAGGCCTGACAAAAATCGCAGATCGCCGCCATTACAAGTAAAAAAAAAAATATATAATAAAAATGTCATAATTCTATCCCCTATTTTGTAGGCGCTATAACTTTTTCGCAAACCAATCACTATACGCTTATTGCAATTTTTTTTACCAAAAATATATAAAAAAATACGTATCGGCCTAAACTGAGAAAAAAAAGAGTTTTTTTAAAAAAATTGGTATATTATTATAGCAAAAGGTAAAAAAATATTGTGTTTTTTTTCAAAATTTTCTGTCTTTTTTTTGTTTATAGCGCAAAAAATAAAAACCGCAGAGGTGATCAAATACCACCAAAAGAAAGCTCTATTTGTAGGAATTTTTTTTATAAAAATATCATTTGGGTACAGTGTTGTATGGCCGTGCAATTGTCATTCAAAGTGCGTCAGCGCTGAAAGCTGAAAATTGGTCTGGGTACGAAGGGGGTTTAAGTGCCCAGTTGTCAAGTGGTTAATGAACGTGAGCTTGTCCACATTGGCTTTGGACAGGCGGCTGCGCTTGTCTGTGATAACGCCCCCTGCCTTGCTAAATACACGTTCAGATAATACACTGGCTGCAGGGCAGGCCAGCACCTCCAAGGTGTAAAGGGCAAGCTCAGGCCATGTGCCCAATTTGGAGACCCAGAAGTTGAAGGGGGCAGACCCGTCATTCAGTACATGTAGGCGTGTGCACACATACTGCTCCACCATGTTGGTGAAATGCTGCCTCCTGCTAAGACGTTCCATATCAGCTGGTGGTGCTGGTTGTTGTGGCGTGCTGACAAAGCTTTTCCACATTTCGGCCGGGCTAACCCTGCCTTCTGAGGTGCTGGCGGTGCCCCGGCTGCGTTGGCGACCTCTTCCTCCTCCTCTGCCTTCGCCTTGTGCTTCCACTGTGCCCCCGCTGTCAGGTGGGAATGCCACCAGCAGTGCGTCTACCAGCGTGCACTTGTACTCGCGAAACTTACGATCACGCTCCAGTGAGGGAATTAGGGACGGTACGTTGTCCTTGTAACGGGGATCCAGCAGCGTGGCCACCCAGTAATCAGCACCAGTTAGAATGTGGGCAACTCGGCGGTCGTTGCAGAGACACTGCAGCATGTAATTGCTCATGTGTGCCAGGCTGCCCAGAGGCAACGAAAAGATGTCCTCTGTGGGAGGTGTATCGTCTGTGTCCTCTGTATCCCCCCAGCCACGCACCAATGATGCCCATGAGCTGGTCTGGGTGCCACCCTGCTGTGAACATGGTTCCTCCTCCTCCATCTCCTCCTCCTCATCCTCCACCTCGTCATCCTCCAGAACTGTGCCCTTGCTGGACAATTGTGTACCTGGTGTTTGTTGGTGCAGGAACCCACCCTCGGAGCCACTTGTGAATGACTGCCCTGAATGCCTTGAAAATGATCACTCTTCCTCCTCCTCCTTCTGTGCCACACCCTCTTCCATGATCGACCGAAGCATTTTTTTAAGGAGGCATAGAACTGGGATAGTAACGCTGAGAACGGCGTCATCGGCACTGGCCATGTTGGTGGAGTACTCGAAACAGCGCAACAAGGCACACAGGTCTCGCATGGAGGCCCAGTTATTGGTGGTGAAGTGGTGCTGTTCCGCAGAGCGACTCACGCGTGCTTGCTGCAACTGAAACTCCACTATTGCCTGCTGCTGCTCGCACAGTCTGGCCAGCATGTGTAAGGTGGAGTTCGACCTTGTGGGCACGTCACATATGAGGCGGTGGGCGGGAAGGCCAAAGTTACGCTGCAGCGCTGACAGGCGAGCAGCAGCAGGGTGAGAACGCCGAAAGTGCGCACAGACCGCCCGCACTTTCTGCAGCAGCTCTGGCATATCGGGGTCATTTTTAAGGAACCCCTGCACCATCAAATTCAGCACATGCGCCAGGCAAGGGATGTGCGTCAAACCGACTAGGCCCAGAGCTGCTACGAGATTTTGCCCATTATCGCACACCACCAGGCCGGGCTTGAGGCTCACTGCCACCAACCACTCATCGGTCTGTTGTTCCATGTCCCTCCACAACTCCTGCGTGGTGTGGGGTTTTTCCCCCAAACAGGAAAGTTTTAAAACTGCCTGCTGTCGTTTATCCCGGCTGTACTGAAGTTGGTGGTGAAGGTGTTACGCTGACTGGATGAGGAGGCGGTAGAGGACGAGGAAGCGGAGTAGGAGGAGTTAGCAACAGGAGGCAAACTGAAGCGCCCTGCAATCCTCTGTGGTGGAAGGACATGCGCCAAACTGCTATCCGCCTCAGGCCCAGCCACCACTGCATTTACCCAGTGTGCTGTTAGGGAGATATAACGTCCCTGACTGTGCTTACTTGTCTACGTATCCGTAGTTAGGTGGACCTTACCACAGATGGCGTTGCGCAGTGCGCACTTGATTTTGTCCCCCACTTGGTTGTGCAGGGAAGGGATGGCTCGCCTGGAAATGTAGTGGCGGCTGGGCACGACGTACTGTGGGACAGCCAATGCCATCAGGCTTTTAAAACTCTGCGTCTCCTCCAGACGGAATGACAGCATTTCTAAAGGCTAGGAATTTTGCAATGCTGGCATTCAGGGCCAGGGATCGCGGGTGGGTAGGGGGTACTTCCTCTTCCGCTCCAGTGTTTGGGAGATAGAGAGCTGAACGCTTCCATGGGACATTGTGGAGATGGTTGGTGACCCAGGTGATAGTGTTGCTGGCAGATCCTCTGTTTGCGGGGTGGCAGGTGCCACTGTCACTACAGAGGTGGATAAAGAGGCCGAGACTGCAGCAGAAGAGGAAGCAGGAGGAGCCAGAGACCTTTCTTGGTTTTTGAGGTGTCTACTCCACTGCAGCTCGTGCTTTGCACTTAGATGCCTGGTCATGCAGGTTGTGCTCAGGTTGAGAACCTTTATGCCTCGCTTCAGGCTCTGATTACAGAGCGTGCAAACCACTCGTGTCTTGTCATCAGCACATTGTCTGAAGAACTGCCACGCTAGGGAACTCCTTGGACCTGGCTTTGGTGTGCTCGGTCCCTTGCTGCTTTGGGCAGTAGCAGGCGTACTGTCTAGGGGATGGACGCTCCACTTTTGCACCCTGCTCCCTCTTCTGCTGTGCTGGTGGCTCTGTGCGACCACCGCCTCTTCCTCCGAACTACACAGGTCACCTGCATAACGTTGATTCCATGTGGGGTCGAGGACCTCATCGTCCTGCACATCATCTTCCACCCAGTCTTCACCCCTGCCCTCCTTGTCGGTCTGCACAATTGCGAAAGCAGCAGCAGTTGGCTCCTGAGTTTCTTCATCATCCAAGATGTGCTGCGATGGTCCTCCCATGTACTCATCTTGAAACATAAGTGGTTGGGCATCGGTGTACTCAATCTCTTCCACTTCTGGGGCAGGGCTAGGTAGATGGCCCTGGGAAACCCTGCTAACAGAGTCATCAAAAAGCAGAAGAGACTGCTGCATGACTTGGGGCTCAGACTGCTTGGCTGATTTGCAAGGGGGTGAGGTGAAAGACTGATGGACATCGGCTGCAGGTGCCAACTCTGATCTTTCAGCAGTAGACTGGGTGGGAGACAATGTGAAGGAACTGGAGGCACTGTCAGCAACCCAATCTACTATCGCCTGTACTTGTCCTGGCCTCAATATTCGTAGAGCCGCATTAGGCCCGACCAAATACCGCTGCAGGCTCTGTCGCCTACTCGCACCTGAGGAAGGTGTTTCACTTGTGCGTGTAGCTGGCACAGATCAACCACGTCCTCTCCCTGCAACAGGAGCTCCACCAGCAGCACCATGACCGGGGCCACGTCCCTCATTTGACGTTCTCCGCATACTTCTCAAATTTAGGGTCTTGCCCTAAATGGGTGTTAGAGCAATAGTATCTAAAGGGTGTATCTCACAAGTACAGATATGCAGAAAACGCACCAAAACATTTTTTGGCCAGAAAACACAGCAAAAAAGTTTTTTTTGCCCTAAATTATTATTTTTTTGAATAGCAGAATAGGAGAACAGTATCTAAAGTGTGTATCTCACACGTACAGATATGCAGAAAATTAACCAAAAAAATTTTTGTGGGCAGAAAACGCACCATAAATTTTTTTTTGCCCTAAATTATTGTTTTTTGGAATAGCAGAATAGGAGAACAGTATCTAAAGTGTGTATCTCACATGTACAGATATGCAGAAAACGCACACATTTATTTTTTTTGCGCTAAATTATTCTTTTTTTTTTAATCAGTATCTAAAGTGTGTATCTCACACATACAGATATGCAGAAAATGCAGCAAAAAAAAATTTTGGGCAGAAAACAAACCAAATAATTTTTTTTGCCCTAAATTATTATTTTTTTGAAAAGCAGAATAGGAGAACAGTATCTAAAGTGTGTATCTCACATGTATAGATATGCAGAAAATGCGCCCAAATTTTTTTTTCCCCTAAATTATTGTTTTTTGGAATAGCAGAATAGAAGACCAGTATCTAAAGTGTGTATCTCACATGTACAGATATGCAGAAAACGCACCAAAAAAAATAATTTATGCCCTAAATTAGTATTTTTTTGAATAGCAGAATAGGAGAACAGTATCTAAAGTGTGTATCTCACACGTACAGATATGCAGAAAATGCACCAAAAAAGATTTTGAGGCAGAAAACAAAGCCAAAAATATTTTTTGCCCTAAATTATTTATTTTTTTAAAAGCAGAATAGGAGAACAGTATCTAAAGTGTGTATCTCACATGTATAGATATGCAGAAAATGCAGCAAAAAATTTTTTTGCCCTAAATTATTGTTTTTTGGAATAGCAGAATAGAAGACCAGTATCTAAAGTGTGTATCTCACACATACAGATATGCAGAAAACGCACCAAAACATTTTTTTTTTGCCCTAAATTATTATTTTTTTGAATAGCAGAATAGGAGAACAGTATCTAAAGTGTGTATCTCACAGTAACATACGCAGTGCTGGTGCACTGAGTTTGCATAAAATGCCCGCCGACGCCAACCTAACTAACAGACGGATAAAAGTTATATTTTCTCTGGCACTGGGCTCAGGGCAGGATAAAAAGATTGTGCACTGTACCCACACAACAAAAGCAAGGTAGATCGCTGAGTAATTTGATTTCTGAATCAGGACTCCTATCTAATTCTGTCCCCCAAAGCAGCAGCAGCAACAACCATTCCCTACACTATCTAAAGCAGAGTGACGTGCTGTGCTATGTGCCTCTAGCTTATATAGAGGCTGGGTCACATGCTGCACTGGCCAATCACAGCCATACCAATAGTAGGCATGGCTGTGATGGCTTCTAAGGGCACATGAGTTAAACAAATGTTGAATGGCTGCAGCTTTTTAAAATGCGCCATTACATTGCCGAACACCGAACCCGAACCCGAACATACAGTAAATTGTTCGGGTTCGGGTCCGGGTACCAAAAACCCAAAAGTCCGGTACGAACCCGAACTTTACAGTTCGGGTTCGCTCAACCCTAGTAGCAGTATAAATGTTGGCCCAAATTTATGAACACAAATTACTTATTTGCCAAATTTTATAATAGAAAATAAAAAAAGTGTTTGTTTTTTTTTCAAAATGTTTGCTCTTTTTTGCCCTTTGGGTCTAGCATAGATTTAAAGGGTATCTACAAGCCCAATCTTTTTTTTTTAAATGGCGTGGGGTCCCCCCAAAATCCATACCAGACCCTTATCTGAGCATGCAGCCTGGTAGGTCAGGAAAGGGAGGGGACGAGCGAGCACCCCCTCTCCTTAACCATACAAGGGCCTCTTCCTGACAACCCTGGCCGGTGGTTGTCGGGGTCTGTGGGTGGGGGCTTATCGAAATCTGGAAGCCCCTTTAACAAGGGGGCCCCCAGATCTCGTACATAGTACCCCTACCCATTCACCAAAAAAGTGTCAAAAAGTAGAAACCACAACAGACAGTTTTTGACAATTCCTTTATTAAAAAGGAAAAAAAAACACCCCGCGATGTAAATCCTTTGTTAATCATGCCGCCCGACAGACCCAAAGAATATTAAAAAAAAACTCTACCTTTGTGGGAGGCCTCCCGGCGACTGCTGTCTCTTCGCTTTGACAGCCCTTATGTAGGCCCCCTCTGACTTCACATGATGTCTCATGACATCAGAAGGGAACAGGGTCACTTGGTTGCATCAATGGGTGGCCCAGCCCTTGCCTATATAACAGCTGTCAAAGCGAAGAGACAGCAGTCATTGGAAGGCCTACCATGGAGTCGAAACGTTTAAAAAAAAAATTGGGTCCATCGGGCAGCGTGATTGAAGATGGATGGACATCGCAGGACACTTTATTTTATTTTTTTATAAAGGAATTGTCAAAAACTGTCTATTGTGGTTTTTACTTTTTGACACTTTTTTTGGTGAACAGGTAGAGGTACAACTTTAGGCGGGGGGGCTTGTGGAACCCAGGTTACCTTGGAGAGCACTGGAAGCTCCTTGTACAGCTCCCCCAGCCCCTCCTATGTGTAAGTTACCCTGTGTCTAATGGGGCACAGGGTGACCCAGAACCCCAGTCTGACCTCATGACTATTTGAAGATAAAGTCCACCGTTCATCAATTTCTAAAAAGGGAACAGACACGGGACAAAAAAATAACATGCAGTAACCAAAAAAGAGAGAGAGGGGATACAGCACTGTATACAGCACTAAAAATTATGTAATGCGGCGTAAAACACTTCACTACACAGACACACTCCACTGACACACTTTAATATATTGCAGTAAAACTGCACCGATGCACTTCAACATACTGCAGTAAAACTTCCCTGACACACTACACTTCAATATACTGCAGTAAAACTTTCCTGACACACTACACTGATACACTACTTCAATACACTGCAGTAAAATTGCACAGATGCACTACACTGATGCTGCAGTATCACTATATTCACACTACACTGACACTCTACACTCACAATAGAATCACAATAGCACACTAACTCGCTACTAGCAATGAACAGAGCCCTGTTCTATCTATTAGGCTTGTGCACAACGGAAACATTTGGTTAGTTTCGGTTCGTTTCTTTTCGGTCCTGTTGATTCGTAATCATTCGTAATTTTGCTAGACGGGATTTTTCGTGTTCGGACTAATTCGTATTTTCGCAAGCGACATTTTTCGTTGAATTTTTAGTTGATTTATAATTCGTACTTTCGGTAGAGTACATTGTTTTTCGTTGATTCTGGACACAACTCCTACTTTCGTAACTTTTTTTGGGTTCGTTGATTCGTAATTTTCTGTGTCTCTCTCACGACGACGCTGCCTATTATGCCTAATGTGCTTCGAATGGATTTGTACTTTTCTAAATACATAGCGGTTATTTGTAACGATTCGAAATCTCGTATTTTACTTTCGTTTTTTTACATGCGGCTATAGCCTCCGCCCCTGTACACCATTTTGAGAGGGTTCAGCACGGTGAGGGAGAAGCAGAGAGCAGAGCAGAGTGTTATTGTGCTTCGAATGGATTAGAAATCTCGTATTTTACTTTCGTTTTTTACATGCGGCTATAGCCTCCGCCCCTGTACACCATTTTGAGAGGGAGTTCAGCACGGTGTGGGAGAAGCAGAGAGCAGAGCAGAGTGAGTGTTATTGTGCTTCGTATGGATTCGTACATTCGTAACTTTTTCATAACGAATTATGCCGAAGACATTCGGGCATTCGCTATTTGCGGTATAATTTATTTCGGATTCGGTCTTATTCGTAATTGCTTTGTTCGGAAATTCGAATGTTTCCGAATGTCCGAAAGTTGCTAAATTCGGACGAATTTCGATTCGTTACGAAACGAATTGCACAAGCCTACTATCTATCTCCACTCCAATATCACACTGCAAATGGCTCCTCTGGGAAGGAACCTTTTATAGTGTGGGTGGGTCTATGAGCAATGAGCCATGTTTGGGCACAGTCATCATGACTTTCTCCAATCATAGCTCTGACAGTGTTCTCCGCTCTGATTGGGCAAAGCCTTTTTTTCTTCAGCCAATCAGAGCTCAGAATGCACTGTGCAGCATACATTGCATTGGGGGGCATTCCGTGGGCTGAACAAATGGTCAAACTCCCTTCCAATTAGGGTGTTCACCCAAACTATTTGCCCAACACTAACACTAAAATGGCGGTGGTTTTATCTATTCCCTACTCTACTAAATGTTTTTGCTTTAATTACCTCCCACCCACGGTATAGTAAAATGACAGCGGGTGGGATGTTCTCTCGTTCTGGGGTGACATCATATGATGTTGCCCCAGTGTCACCACTCTCATGTGTCCGCGCGAGCGTGCAACGTGTCGATGGCGGTTGCGCCTTGTTCTTAGGACACAACGTGACCCCGATCTGGGTAAAGAGCCAATGACTTGGCTCTTTAACCATGTGATTGGCTGTGTCCATGATTATCAATGTAGCCCCAGCAGTGACACCAATCAGTGCTGAGCAGTGCCACCAATCAGTGCCGAGAAGTGACACCAATCAATGCCCATCAGTGATGCCAGTCAGTGCTGCTTATCAGTGCCCATAAGTGCCTACTCATCAGTGCTGCCCACCAGTGCCACCTATCCATGCCACCTATGATTGCCCATAAGTTCCGCCTATCAGTGTCACCTGTCAGTGCCCACCAGTGCCGCCTTTCAGTGCTTATCAGTGCCACATATCAGTGCCCATCAGTACTGCATATTAGTGCCTTCTCATCAGTGCCACCTAATCAGTGCTCTTCAGTGCCGTCTCATCAGTGTCCATAAGTGCCACCTCATCAGTGCCCATCAGTGAAGGAGAAAAAATACTTATTTACTACATTCAATGACAGAAACTAAAAAAATAAAAATAACATTTTCACTCTTTTTTTTAGCAAAAAAATAAAAAACCCAGTGGTGATTAAATACCACCAAAAGAAAGCTCTATTTGTAGGAAGAAAATTATAAAAATTTCATTTGGGTACATTGTTGCATTGGCATTCAAAGTGTGACAGCGCTGAAAGCTGAAAATTGGCATAGGCAGGAAGGGGGTGAAAGTGCCCGATATTGAAGCTATTAAATAAACTTTATTTTTTTCTTTCATTCATGTCTTTATTTTTTTTATTAAATTTTTATTTTTTTCATTCTTCTATAAAACTTTTCACGTTTGTTTCTTTCATATGAGCAACAAATATATAAAAAAATAATAATTTACAAATAAATATCATTGCCATGCAAGACCAGACATAAAATGTATATTTTTATGCAAAGTACATTAATGCTAATGCCGCGTACACACGACCGTTTTTAATGTCATTTTAAAAAACAACGTTTTTCTCGACGTGATTTTTCTTGTTTCCTCTCAAGCCTGTCTTGCATACACGCGTTCATTAAAAAAAACGCTTGAGCAAAGCGCAGTGACGTACAACACGTACGACGGCACTATAAAGGGGAAGTTCCCTTCGGATGGCGCCACACTTCATGTTAGTAAAGTTTGTTGAGTGAAGATTCGCGCTTTTCAGCCTCGTGCTTTTCAGTCCGTTACAGCGTGACGAATTTGCTATCTCCATTACGAACGCTAGTTTTACAAGAATGAGCGCTCCCGTCTCATACTTGATTCTGAGCATGCACGTTTTTTTTCCCCTCGTAAAAGCATACACACTACCGTTTTTCACGACGTTAAAAAAAAAAACATGAAAAACAACGTGAAAAAATAGAGCATGTTCGAAATTTTTGATGACCGTTTTTCACGTCGTTAAAAATGCTCTGGAGCCCACACACAATCGTTTTCAATGCCCAATTTAAAAAATGGCATTTTTAACGACGCGAAAAACGATCGTGTGTACGCGGCATTAGTAATGTGTCAGTGTAAGATTGCCAGATACTTTTCACCTTTTACATACATCATAGTTAACATTTTTTTTTTTTAAATGGAGGAAACATGTCATGGGGTTCCCCTTTAAAATTTCAACCAGACCTTTATACAGACATGTGGTCTCAGTGGCCAAGACATGGAGGATGGCAAATGTGCAACTCCTCCTCCTGTACCAGAATAGGCCACATGCCTTTTAACATTGTGAGGTATCTTGCAAGGGAAAACAAAGAAAGGCAAAGGGGAATGGGGGCAAGGGGACTTTGTGTGAAACACAACACTAAGGTGGATTGAACCAATCAATATATATATATATATATATATATATATATATAAATGGTTTACTACTGACACAAACGAATATAGTACAATAAGTAATATTAATGGTAATTAAGTATATGTGATACAGAATTATGGTAAGCATGATTAATACATAGCATAATAAAATACATAGCATGGTAACATAGTAGCACATAATTAGTAATGAACCAACTGTACACTCAAACTGTGTAAAAAACATGATAGATAGTATAAAAAATTGATGATTCAAACTTTTCAAACCCATGGTATAACAAATGATTGCTGTGGCATGGCATCAAATAGGAGAGCTTGACGCGTTTAATGGATATGTTTCCACTC
Source organism: Rana muscosa (assembly GCA_029206835.1). NCBI lineage: Eukaryota > Metazoa > Chordata > Amphibia > Anura > Ranidae > Rana > Rana muscosa. Next base: position 34,564,771 of record CM055116.1, on the reverse strand, counting down.
ATCAGGAGCAGCTCTAAATTTGGGAGTACCTATTGTGGGTAATATATGTATAATCAATGATAGTTGATTATAACAGGCAGAAAGGGAATATAAAACTATGGTCCTAGCACTCTTACCTGTGGGATGAAGTTTTGAAAGAACATAGATAGTAATTAATGATGATAGGAGGCACTGGGGGGTGATGAGCAGTCCCCCAGGGAGCTGAGGTAATAGCCATGATCAACAGGAGGGCCAATAAAGTAGTGTAGACCTCACGATGGGTAAGAATCACCCTTCCAAAAACTGGGATGATAGGGATAAGCCAGGAGGGGCTTCTGGAACAAAAATTAAAGACCATTGAAGTGGTGTGGGAGAGTAGTGCTAAGGTGTAGCACAGAACGGAAAATAAGAGCCAAAGTGATGGAAAGTGGAGAGATAACATAAAAAACACCCAAGAAGTGAAGAGGAGAAAACGTGGGGAGATATATAAAGGGGTGACGAAAAATAAAATAAAACACTGTAGAGTGAGTGAGAAACAAGACAATGGGATTACTTAGGGTTGCATATGAAGCATGGAGTGCACAGTTGGTGTGTAGGTGTGCCAAGATTGGAAGAGAAAGGCAGAATAAGTCGTTGAGAAAAGAGTAGAGAGGAGGGTGACCAATGTCCGAGCGCCCGGCGCTCACAAATGGGCGCCCGTCCTCCCTCGTGGTGCACGCAGATGGAACATGCATGCCGACGTCCGGCGTCACTACTGACGTCACTCGTACGGCGTGTGGGCGTGGCATCGACGCGCAGCGAGTGCGAGCCCACAAACCCACGATCATTAAAGACCGGGAGACTGGGGGATAACCAGTCTCCCGGTCATTCCTGCGTGGCGTTGCTGTGGCCCTGTTTGGCGGGTGGGCCGCCCTTCATCACTACTCTTTTCTCAATGACTTATTCTGCCTTTTTCTTCCAATCTTGGCACACCTACACACCAACTGTGCACTACATGCTTCATATGCAACCCTAGGTATTCCCATTGTCTTGTTTCTCACTTACTCTACAGTGTTTTCTTTTATTTTTCATCACCCTTTATATATCTTCCCACGTTTTCTCCTCTTCACATCTTGGGTGTTTTTTATGTTATCGCTCCACTCTCCATCACTTTGGCTCTTATTTTACGTTCTGTGCTACACCTTAGCACTACTCTCTCACACCACTTCAATGGTCTTTAATTTTTGTTCCAGAAGCCCCTCCTGGCTTATCCCTATAACCCCAGTTTTTGGAAGGGTTATTCTTACCCACGCAAGATCTACTTTACTTTCTTGGCCCTCCTGTTGATCATGGCTATTACGTCAGCTCCCTGAGGGACTGCTCATCACCACCCAGTGCCTCCTATCATCATTAATTACTATCTATGTTCTTTCAAAACTTCATCCCACAGGTAAGAGTGCTAGGACCATAGTTTTATGTTCCCTTTCTGTCTGTTATAATTAACTACCATTGATTATACATTTATTACCCACTATAGGTACTCCAAAATTTATAGCTGCTCCTGATGAGTGGAAACATATCCACAAAACGCGTCAAGCTCTCCTATTTGATGCCATGCCACAGCCATCATTTGTTATACCATGGGTTTGCCCAGTTTGAATCATCAATTTTTTATACTATCTATCATGTTTTTTACACAGTTTGAGTGTACTGTTGGTTCATTACTAATTATGTGCTACTATGTTACCATGCCATTTATTTTATTATGCTATGTATTAATCATTCTTACCATAATTCTGTATCACATATATTTAATTACCATTAATGTTACTTATTGTACTATACTCGTTTTTGTGTCAGTAATAAACAATTTACATACAGTATATATTGATTGGTTCAATCCACCTTAGTGTTGTGTTTCACACAAAGTCCCCTTGCCCCCTATTTCCCTTTTCCTTTCTTTATCAACCAACAGGGATGGAGACCTGTGTACTGTATAGTCATGGCCTCATATAAAGTCCCAACAATTTTTCTTTAATATCTTGCAAGGGAAGGTGGGGAAGTGGGGGTAATATGGAGGGACTTATTGATAAGTATTTGGTTGTGTTTTATTTAATAAAAGGATTGTCTTTTTTTTTATAGTGCATGTCTGTTTATTTATTTTACACTATTGGTGAGAATGGGTAAGGGATACAAATCTGCTATAATAATAATAATAATAATATTCGTAGTATAGTATTGTTTTATTGCTATTTACCTAAACTAGATGGGTCAATGAATAGTTCTTCTTTTACCATGTTAGGGTCAATGAATAGTTAAAGTGAAGGAGACATAGTAAGACTTGTATGATGACAGTTTGTATTGGAAAGCAGATGGTGATCAGTAAATTCAGCGTTTGTTTCCTGGGGGAATCGGGCAGAAACTTTCATCCAATAAAATATCAGGTTTGATTGTTCTTTGGTGACTTAGTTGTTCTTTTGTTCTATTCTGAATGGAGCGGTCCCACCACTGTAATCATGTGGGCCCTGTGGTGTCTTTATTGAGCGCTCAGCTCAGGTGTCAGAAGTCCCGGAAGAACGGCACACAGAAGGTTTACAATCACTCTAAAAATAAAGATTGATGTCACCGGCTTTACTATTCTCTACAATGCTGGAAATATTGTCATCATATGGTAACAGTGATATTAAAAGATTTTACTGTATAAGACACACAAAGTACAACCATCTAAACGTGTCTCTAAACTTTCATCCAATAGAACAAACTCTGGCTGTTCTCTGGAGAAGATGTCTAATAATTCTTTACTAAAGAAACTGCTTTCCAGTATCAGAAATGCTGAGAAATAAAATGTATAAAGTTTAATAGTTTCTTTTGCTAGACATTCAGTATATATTATAATTAAAATCCACATGCAAATACTATATAGTGAAATACTTTCTAGCATGTAAAATGTTTAGAAAAATGTACATTATTTATTTAGAGTCAAAATGTGCTGTTCAATAAAATATGCATTATTAATATTAGTAGTAGTAGTAATAGTTGTAATAATTATAATAATAATGATCTTAATAAATGCTATGAATAATTAACTGGATTGGTTTCTGATTTGTTGAAGTATTGCTATGTAATAAATAAAGATTCTTTGTTCGTGTAAATACATCTCTAGATGATAAGCAATTACTTTTTCTACCTCTTTGGAAATGTAGTCTCTTTATTTTTGTATTTGTAAAAAAAATATTTTTCAACATAAAGCATGCAGAAAAAAATACTTCTATAGTAACAAAAATCCCCTGCTTATCATTTGAACCAATTCAGCTCTCTCACACCTGTACAGTGTCTATGGACCAGAGCGATTTTATATTTCACTATGGGCCTACTGATGTGGCAATACCATTGTTACAGAGTAATACAGTACATATACAGTATATTTTAGGACAAACAATGTTTTCTTTTAGTAATATTTTATTTTTCATGCAATCTATACAAAACAAAAGTAACAATTAAAAATACACACATTTTCTATTTTGATTTGTGCTATTTTAAATAAAAAAATTGTTTATGTGGCTAAAGAGCATTTTTATTTTCCAAATTCCAAATTCTTCCAAATTAAATTGACACAAAAATACTGATTCTGGAGCAATGCTTTGCCAAGTTAATCACAAATGCAGTAAGGCTTTTTTTCCAGTTTTGTGCTTTTTAATGCAAAACAAAAAGGAATATAAAAAGGAAGGGTAAGAAGGAGTCAATTAGGGATGATTAAGATAAACTAAATTGATTGGGAAGAAGGTGGGGCTTTAAAGGTACCAAGAAAGTATACAAACGTTTAATATAAAAATATACATTTTATTTAATTAACAGACAACATTTCTTTAAAATGACAATTGAATGTTCAAACAAAAGCATATCATTTGGATATCATGTGCAACCACTTTTTACTCTACATGTTTCGCTCAAAGCTTACACTTGATTTTCGTTTTTCAGAAATGTATTCTCTCTCTATTGTTTGCGCCTATGTCCCTCCATGTAACCCGGCCTTCTATCTAGGAATTATTCATCTATTTTTGGCAAACAAAAGCATCTGGTAGGCACGCATTCTCAGCTTTTTATCAAACTATGCCTTGTAAAATTTGCATACCGTATTTTCCGGCGTATAAGATGACCTTTCACATCTAAATTTCACATCCAAAAACCGGGGGTCGTCTTATACGCCGGGTGAAGCAGCCGCCAAATGGATGTCTGCGCCGCTGGGTGCTCTGTAATACTGTATGCATACAGTTTGCACTGCTCAGACAATCCGATGCAGCCTGTTGATGAATACAGAGCCTGCTAAGCCTGCTCGGATTGGAGACAACCTCTGCCAATCCGAGCAGGCTACATTACAGTGAGTCAGAGCGGCGCGGGCTGATGATGTCACAGCCTCTGCCAATCCGAGCAGGCTTTGTATTCAATAGAATACATCGCTCGCCGTGATTGGCTCAGCGCCGTATGGCTCCAACTTCAATTGAGAAGAAGGAATATGAAGCCTCGGAAGGGGGTCGTCCTATACATTGAGTATAGGCAAAAACGTAGGAAATACAGTAGAATTAGGGGGTCATCTTATACGTCCGGTCGTCTTATACACCGGAAAGTACAGTAATCATCTGTATTGTGATTAGGGATGAGCTTGGAGTTCGAGTCGAACTCATGTTCGACTCGAACATTGCCTGTTCGCCCGTTCGCCGAACAGCGAACAAATTGGGGTGTTCGCGGCAAATTCGAAAAATCTATGGGAGAAATCTAAAGTGTTAATTATAAAGGCTTATATGCAAGTTATTGTCCTAAAAAGTGTTTGGGGACCGGGGTCCTGCCCCAGGGGACATGTATCAATGCAAAAAGAAGTTTTAAAAACGGCCGTTTTTTCGGGAGCAGTGATTTTAATAATGCTTAAAATGAAAAAATAAAAGTGAAATATTCCTTTAAATTTCGTACCTGGGGGGTGTGTATGATATGCATGTGAAGTGGCGCATGTTTCCCGTGCTTAGAACTGTCCCTGCAAAAAATGTCATTTTTGAAAGAAAAAAAGTCTTTTAAAACTGACTCGCGGCTATTAATGAATTGTCGGCTCCCGGCAATACATACAAAAGTCATTGATAAAAAAAAAAAGCGTGGGGGTTCCCCAGAATTCAATTACCAGGCCCTTCAGGTCTGGAATGGATATTAAGGGGAACCCCGCCGCAAATTAAAAAAAAATTGACGTGGGGTTCCCCCAAATATCCATTCCAGGCCCTTCAGATCTGGCATGGATTTTAAGGGGAACTCCACCCCAAACTGAAAAAAAAAATGGCGTGGAGTCCCCCTAAAAATCCATACCAGACCCCTTATCCGAGCACGCAACCTGGCCGGCCGCAGGGGAAAAGGGGGGGACGAGAGAGCGGCCCCCCCTCCCTCCTGAACCGTACCAAGCCACATGCCCTCAACATGGGGAGGATGTCCCCATGTTGATGGGGACAAGGGCCTCATCCCCACAGCCCTTGCCCGGTGGTTGTGGGGGTCTGCGGGCGGGGGGCTTATCGGAATCTGGAAGACCCCTTTAACAAAGGGGACCCCCAGATCCCGGCCCCCCTATGTGAATTGGTAAGGGGTACATTGTACCCCTACCATTTCACGAAGAAAGCGTAAAAAAATGTTTAAAAGAACACACAAACACCTTGAAAAAGTCCTTTATTAAAAAACAAAACAAAAAAAAAACCATTCCAGTGGTGAAATCCAGTGTCCCGCGGCGATCCCGATGTCCAGCGCTGTCCTTCATTGGTTGTGCCTGAGCGGACCTGATGGGGAACTCCCTCTCAGTATTTTAAATGTATAGACCCGCCCCTTCTAAAGTTCCCCATCAGGTCCGCTCCCTCGGTATGTCGGACCCGCCTACGTCATTGGCTTGAGCGGGGAACTTCCTTCACTGTGTAATTTAAATTTACATAGTGAAGGAAGTTCCCCGCTCAAGCCCATGACGTAGGCGGGTCTGACATACCGAGGGGGCGGACCTGATGGGGGACTGCTCTCACTTTGGTAATACATGTATAGACCCGCCCCTTCTCATGTTCCGCATCTGGTCCGCTGAGCGGACCTGATGGGGAACTTTAGAAGGGGCGGGTCTATACATTTAAAATACTGAGAGGGAGTTCCCCATCAGGTCCGCTCAGGCACAACCAATGAAGGACAGCGCTGGACATCGGGATCGCCGCGGGACACTGGATTTCACCGCTGGAATGTTTTTTTTTTTTTTAAATAAAGGACTTTTTCAAGGTGTTTGTGTGTTTTTTTAAACATTTTTTTACGCTTTCTTCGTGAAATGGTAGGGGTACAATGTACCCCTTACCACTTCACATAGGGGGGGGGGGGCGGGATCTGGGGGTCCCCTTTGTTAAAGGGGTCTTCCAGATTCCGATAAGCCCCCCGCCCGCAGACCCCCACAACCACCGGGCAAGGGTTGTGGGGATGAGGCCCTTGTCCCCATCAACATGGGGACATCCTCCCCATGTTGAGGGCATGTGGCCTGGTACAGTTCAGGAGGGAGGGGGGGGGCGCTCTCTCGTCCCCCCCCTTTTCCCCTGCGGCCGGCCAGGTTGCGTGCTCGGATAAGGGGTCTGGTATGGATTTTTAGGGGGGCTCCACGCCATTTTTTTAAAAAATTTGGGGTGGAGTTCCCCTTAAAATCCATGCCAAATCTGAAGGGCCTGGAATGGATATTTGGGGGAACCCCACGTCAATTTTTTTTTTTAATTTGCGGCAGGGTTCCCCTTAATATCCATTCCAGACCTGAAGGGCCTGGTAATTGAATTCTGGGGAACCCCCACGCTTTTTTTTTTTTTTTTATCAATGACTTTTGTATGTATTGCCGGGAGCCGACAATTCATTAATAGCCGCGAGTCAGTTTTAAATGCATTTTTTTCTTTCAAAAATGACATTTTTTGCAGGGACAGTTCTAAGCACGGGAAACATGCGCCACTTTACATGCACATCATACACACCCCCCAGGTACGAAATTTAAAGGAATATTTCACTTTTATTTTTTCATTTTAAGCATTATTAAAATCACTGCTCCCGAAAAAACGGCCGTTTTTAAAACTTCTTTTTGCATTGATACATGTCCCCTGGGGCAGGACCCGGGGTCCCCAAACACTTTTTAGGACAATAACTTGCATATTAGCCTTTATAATTAACACTTTAGATTTCGAACGTTCGAGTCCATTGTATTTAATAGGGTTCTAAAGTTTACACAAACATTTTGTCTGTTCGCAGGTTCTGGTGCGAACCGAACAGGGGGGTGTTCGGCTCATCCCTGATCGTGATATGTAAGCAATTTTCAAGCACAATTTCTTATGATTGTTGTTTCTTTTGTAGTACTAAAAAACTTCATGCAACACTTTCAAAAGCTCCTGAGGAAGCTCTTTAAATGAAACATGTAGAGTAAGAAGTGGCTGCACATGATATCCAAATCATATTCTTTTGTTTGAACATTCAATTGTCATTCTAAAGAAACTTTGTCTGTTAATGAAATACAATTTATATTTTTATACTAAACTCTTGTATACTTTCTTGGTACCTTTAAAGTCCCACCTTCTTCCCAATCAATTTTTCTCCTCAGGGGATGTGGTACCTATTAGTGATATTTCATTGCCCAGTTCCCAAAATAAAAGGTTAAATGATAATTTTATTTAAACAAAATACTTTTAATTGTCAGGTTGCTTTAACTGACATCAATTGCACATCACAGGATAAGTTCACCTTTTGGAACATGTTACACATTACACCCATATTTAGGGTCTAAAATGCTTCAGCACCTCCAGCCACAGCCCGTGACCCCTCCCTGTGACAGTAGCGGGGCTCTTCTCCCAACACCTACTGTCACATTTTAACCACTCCCCGCTGAAATAAATTGATATATTACTGTATTAATAATTGATATTCAATAATTGATATTGATGAGGAAAGTTCTAAGAAAATCTGTTCAGTTCTCGTGTAAAAACTCCAAAATGTATTTAATAATAAAATAACAAAATGGTACAAGAACAACATCAAAATGTAGCATCAATAAGTTTCTTATTCTTGAAATGAAGATTGGATAAATATATCTTTGTGTGTGTGTGTGTGGCTATTCCAGCCAAAAGTCTGTGTGTGTGTCAAGTTTCCTTGAGTCCCTGCGTGTCAGCTCATGTCTGCCTTAAAAGATTAAAGAGCCTAGCTCTTATAATTGCCCCCACCTTTTCTTTCAAAGGAGTTATTTAACGTTCCTAGTAGTTCCACAGAAAGCCTGCAAATTTCAAACATATCATTGACAAGGTTGGGGGTTATTACTCTCTAAAATTGCTAAGGAGTGGGCTATGAGCTATGTGAGTAGCTGAAATAAGAATAATTTAACTTGTACAATATAACATCTTTTTACATTTACCGTATATACTCGAGTATAAGCCGACCCGAGTATAAGCCGAGGTACCTAATATTACACCAATAAACTGGGAAAACTTATTGACTTGAGTATAAGCCTAGGGGGGGAAATGTGCCCATTGCCACCTCACTGTGCCAATTGCCCAACCTTACTGTGCCCATTGCCACCTCACTGTGCCCATTGCCACCTCACTGTGCCACTTTAATGTGCCCATTGCCAGATTACTGTGCCCAACCTCACTGTGTCCATTGCAGCCTCCCTGTGCCCGAGTCAGTGTACAGTAGGTGCCGCCGATATTGTATATATATCGCGCTCCCATCGCCGAGATTCTCGGCGACAGGAGTGCCGAGATCTCGGCAACAGGGTGCCGACATCCCGCGCTCGCTGCAAAAGCGAGAGGGAGACGCGACACTGTATTGAACGGGATCAGACGTGGATTCCCGCCAATACCAGGCACTGCGTTTGGTATGAATCCTGAGCGGGAACTCCACACCAATTTTGAAAGAAAAAAAACGGCGTGGGTTCCCCCTCCAGTAGCATACCAGGCCCTTGGGTCTGGTCTGGATTTGAAGGGGAACTCTACGCCGAAAAAACAGCGTGGGGGTCCCCCTCAAAATCCAAACCAGACCCTTATCCAAACACGCAACCTGGCAGGCCGCAGGGGAAGAGGGGGGACGAGAGAGCGCCCCCCTCCCTCCTGAACCGTACCAGGCCGCATGCCCTCAACATGGGGGGTTTGGTGTTCTGGGGCAGGGGGGCGACCTGCGGCCCCCCCACCCCAGAGCACCCTGCCACCATGTTGATGAGGACAGGGCCTCTTCCCGACAACCCTGGCCGTTGGTTGTCGGGGTCTGCGGGCAGGGGACTTATCGGAATCCGGGAGCCCCTTTAATAAGGGGGCCCCCAGATCCCGGCCCCCCCACCCTATGTGAATGAGTATGGGGTACATCGTACCCCTACCCATTCACCTGGTGGAAAAAAATGGCAATAAAAACACAACACAGTTTTTAAAAGTATTTTATTGCACAGCTCCGGGGTCTTCTTCTGACTTCGGGGGTCTCCGGTGTCGTCGCCGCGCTCTCCAGTTCTTTCTTCTGTCGGGCCACCGCTATCTTCTTCCAACTCTTTTGCTAGCAGAGGCCCGGTCTTCTCCGTCGCCTTCTCCCCTCTTCTCCTCTCCGGTTCTTTCTTTCTTCTGCCGGGCATCCGCTAACTTCTTTTAGCTCTTTTGCTAGCGGAGGCCCGGTCTTCCCAGTCGTCTCGTCCGGCTCTCCGTTGTCCTTCTGCCGGCCCCTCCACTAACTTCTTGCAGCTCTTTTGCTAGTGGAGGGGCCAGTCTTCCCGTCTTCGCCGTCGGCGTCTTCTTCCCTCTTCTCCTCCTCAATGTTGACTCGTCGCTTCCTCTCGCAGTAATGCTAAATCTTCGGTCCGCAGAGATTAATATAGGCTTCTCATGACGTCACAGTCACATGTTCCCATGACGTCACATGCTCCGGCGCTGGCTCTCGCGACGGAGCTCATAGCGTGTCAATCTCGCTGCTAGAAGCGGCGAGATTGACACAATATCGGCGGCACCTACTGTACCTGAAAATTTTCTTATACTGCGGCCGACATCCATTGTTTAAATATCGCGGCTTTCTCCTGGTCCCTTTCTTGATAGGCGTTTCCAGCAAACACTGTGTTGAGTGTTCCGCCTATCACGGAGATCCTCTCATTCTCGGACTCCGTTTCCCAGCAGGCACTGTGTTAAGTGTTCCACCAATCACGGACGTCTTTTCATCCTCGGACAAGAGAACGTCCATGATAGGCGGAACACTCAACACAGTGTTTGCTGGAAACGCCTATCACGGAAGGGACCAGGAGAAAGCCGCGATATTTAAACAATGGACGCCGGACGTAGTTTAAGAATATTTTCAGGTACTGACTCGAGTATAAGCTGAGGGGTGTACTTTCAGCCCTAAAAAAAGGGCTGAAAAACTTGGCTTATACTCGAGTATATACGGTAAATCAAATACTAATAGAAATCAGTATTATATTCATTGAAAACCAATGTTCTATATTAATATCCTAATCAAGAAGTATTATAATATTTAAGAACTTATAACCTTAACTAAATCTTTTGAAATGTTGAAAAGGATGTAACCTTAACTCTTCATTTGCCATGGGGGGAAGTGAGTAATTGCTACCACATGCTTGAGCTCTTTAAAAAACTAACTAGCATTAGAAGCTTCAGACAAATAATATATACCTTTACATAAATATATATATATGAGGCGATTTAGTTCGCAATTGCAGCGCTATACAAGTTGCTCACTCACTCACTCACTCATTTCACTTTTCCATATTTAAAATATATAATGATATATATAAGTAAGTCTATTATTTTCAAAGACCCAATCCATTCATTAATTTGTTAATATTTGTTAATAGATGAATATTAGATGTAGCGGCCTCACCCTCTCTCCATCTTTATCGGTTACACACCAACTCATGTCTAGGGGTTCCTGGGTTGTGAGAGTGAGATGCGCCACGGCCCATGTCCTCCCCATTGTAGTAGGGAGGTGAAGGCCACTTACTGATGTTTCCTCGGGCCGGTGTGTTCTGTGAATGCACTGAGTCTGTAATTGCAAGCTCACCAGCCTCCCCTTTGCTTCCAGTAACTGGAGTTCACACACCGGAGAAAGGTCCAACACTTGTTTATTTGACACTCCAATACGCAAAGCACAATAAACAGTTCTTTCGCAGCAAACTGGTTGGGACCTATAACCTTGCCAACGGTGTGGCGAGCAGATCGAGGCACTTCCTAAAGTTTAAGTTCTATGCCACTGTACTATGACCAGCGGCGCCTAAGCCAATCCGGCTGTTACAGAACAGGAAAGATGGGGTCTCTTCCAGCAACCCCTATGAACAGCAATGGAGCCCTCTTCGATACGCTGTGGCCCCTATCAGGGGGATGTGTCCTCCCAAGAGAGTTCCCAGAGGCCCACTGTCACCGGGTTGGTGCTGATCCGGGTCTCCAGTGGTTAACCTCTCTGTCCTCCTCACCTCAGATACGAGTCCCTCCGCTCAGGGACCCTCGGACAGTCCACCCTAGCGGGACCCAGTCGAAGGTACTGGGCCCCAGGCCTCCTCGATAGTACCTTCACCCCAGGCTAAAGGTGCCTGGGATGGACGCCAACATGACTCCGGACCAGGCCATGGGCACCTGGACCAGACTCCTGGATCTCCAGCACCCAGGCCTAAGGGCCCTGGGTGCGGACCGCAACCCTCCTCCTCCGAGGACCTCCTTCCCCGCCAGACGACTGCGTGGTAAGGGCGTCTCCTCCTTTTATCTCCTCCCATCAACGGCCCGGCAGGTTCCCCGCCCCAGCCATACCATCTCCGAGAAGGGACAAAACAGGGAGCACTGCAGGAGATGATTCTACCTGAAGCCTGTGGGTACCCCGCCACCCACAGGCAAAGGAGAATACTACATCCTCCAATCCTCCACGAAACAAAAAGGGGTCTGAACCCTAACACAATTATACACCTGGGTCACACTATTCCCCAGGTGTATCCCATCAATTTGAAGACCCCGCTACACATTCCCCCCTGTGATTGGACGCTGGTCCCCAGCGTCAGGTGCACACCCATGCCTCCCATAAAGTGGTGACATGGAGTGAAACCCCTGAGGCAGTTCCTCCAAATTTTTCCCAAGTGCCAAGACCTGCTCAGGGAATGGGGAACATATAAAACAACTTATGTCATAAAACACTTTAAACATCTGCATAATCACAACCCTTCTCCCACACTGTCTAAGAGCCACCCACTCTCAATGGTCTTGATTGACGATCCTCCTGCAGGGGAAAGAAAAAACAACATCCTAACATAATTTCGTGTCATTTGGCTTGAGTGGGCCCGTCAGCCGAGAGACCCACTCACTCCAACAAGCAAGGTGATGTGTGTGTGAAACATTTTCAAACATTTGTTGCGCAACACTGCCACCTGGTGACAGCGCCACGGTCATGACACTCAACGAATCTTCGTTCTTCCAGCTTTTCCCTACTCTGCCACTATTCCCAAATGTCCTTGCCTTTGGCACATGAAGAAAAGGGGAAACACAAAAAAACACAACAGCCCCAAGTCTCCAATGAGAAAAAGAAAAGCCCAAATAAAAACAAAAGCAGGGCACAGTCCTGGGTGTCTGGGAATGGCTCTTCCAGAAAGTTCAAGTGCACAAAGGAAATAAACAGGAGTTCTTTTCTCCTATAAGTAAAACTTTGGATCCGGCAGATACAGGGGTTTCAGGTGTTTGTCAAATGCCTCTATCGAATACTCGACATCTTCTCCTTCTCTTCTGCAAATGACTATCTTGTCAGCATGGATATGGCGCCCCAATTTCCATTCAGCTTTGCAGTCAGACAGCGACTCTAGGTCGGAGGTGTCATACATCTCCGCAGGCAGATATCTTCCGGTGGACACAGAATCATCCTCCCTGGGGGGGCTCCACCTCCAATGGGCCCCCGACACCTCCAACCACCACCACAGTCCCAGCCCCTGGCTCACCTGACCCTTGTAGAGGACTGGGATGTCCGGGACTTCCTTCTCGACCGGCGCCATCCAGGCCAGGCAAGCAGCGGGGTGAAGCTCGACCACGTCCATAGGATGCCTGTACTAGGCCAACTTTCCTCTTCGGGGGTGGGAGCAGAGAACTTGTGGCGACCGAGGCAGCATCCTCGGATTTTTCTCTGTTGGGCAGTCCATCGCCCTGGTCAGCGCGCACGGGAACCTCGACAAAGGCCTTGATCTCCCCTTCCGGAGTAGCGGTACCCGTGAGGTAGTTGAGGCGAAGGGCCCGGGGCCTTGCTGTGGACGACTCGACCTCAAAAAGGAATTCTCTGCACTCCTCACATCGCCCGAATGGATTCAGGGTGACCACCAGTCCCGAGCAGCCGGGACAGATCACACCGAGGGCCTCCGTGTCTCTGCAAGTGTACAGAGCCAACCGCCCTAGGGGCCTAAGTCTTATCCCCGTGTCTGTGATGGGGGCAGCAAAGGAAGTCATTCTCGTGGGGTGAGGAACCATAATCCACGGGGCACTTGAGGTCATCCCGACTATCTGCTGCTCCATCATGCACTGACCCCGCGCCGGAGTCTCCACGTGTATCCCCACACTTGGCCAGACTCCTCCCATGAGCTGTACATTTTCGCGGGCTTCCTCTTGACTCTGCCCACGAACGATGTCGCCATGGGGTGCCTCGTGGCGCAGTGCGTTAACAGTCCCCACGTGCAGTACGTCACACGGCTGGACCTCTCCCTTTTTCCGCTCCTCCGCATGGGCCTTTCCCGTGTTAGGGTCATTTCCACAACTCCGAGCAGGGACGCACTTTGGCCAGTAATATGGCCGATCTGCTCGGAACTCCTCTGGGCAGCAAAGTTCAAATGTAGACATTCTCAAGTCCATCTTTAGAACACACTCTATCCCGGACTCACGAGCCCCCACGTGTAGCGGCCTCACCCTCTCTCCATCTTTATCGGTTACACACCAACTCATGTCTAGGGGTTCCTGGGTTGTGAGAGTGAGATGCGCCACGGCCCATGTCCTCCCCATTGTAGTAGGGAGGTGAAGGCCACTTACTGATGTTTCCTCGGGCCGGTGTGTTCTGTGAATGCACTGAGTCTGTAATTGCAAGCTCACCAGCCTCCCCTTTGCTTCCAGTAACTGGAGTTCACACACCGGAGAAAGGTCCAACACTTGTTTATTTGACACTCCAATACGCAAAGCACAATAAACAGTTCTTTCGCAGCAAACTGGTTGGGACCTATAACCTTGCCAACGGTGTGGCGAGCAGATCGAGGCACTTCCTAAAGTTTAAGTTCTATGCCACTGTACTATGACCAGCGGCGCCTAAGCCAATCCGGCTGTTACAGAACAGGAAAGATGGGGTCTCTTCCAGCAACCCCTATGAACAGCAATGGAGCCCTCTTCGATACGCTGTGGCCCCTATCAGGGGGATGTGTCCTCCCAAGAGAGTTCCCAGAGGCCCACTGTCACCGGGTTGGTGCTGCTCCGGGTCTCCAGTGGGTAACCTCTCTGGCCTCCTCACCTCAGATACGAGTCCCTCCGCTCAGGGACCCTCGGACAGTCCACCCTAGCGGGACCCAGTCGAAGGTACTGGGCCCCAGGCCTCCTCGATAGTACCTCACCCCAGGCTAAAGGTGCCTGGGATGGACGCCAACATGACTCCGGACCAGGCCATGGGCACCTGGACCAGACTCCTGGATCTCCAGCACCCAGGCCTAAGGGCCCTGGGTGCGGACCGCAACCCTCCTCCTCCGAGGACCTCCTTCCCCGCCAGACGACCGCGTGGTAAGGGCGTCTCCTCCTTTTATCTCCTCCCATCAACGGCCCGGCGGGTTCCCCGCCCCAGCCATACCATCTCCGAGAAGGGACAAAACAGGGAGCACTGCAGGAGATGATTCTACCTGAAGCCTGTGGGTACCCCGCCACCCACAGGCAAAGGAGAATACTACATCCTCCAATCCTCCACGAAACAAAAAGGGGTCTGAACCCTAACACAATTATACACCTGGGTCACACTATTCCCCAGGTGTATCCCATCAATTTGAAGACCCCGCTACATAGATATTAGAATAAAGAAAAACATTCTAACACCCGCCCAGCCTATTGTAAAAAAACAGCCGAGCCGGGGCACTGTTATCCAGGGAGGACATCATATGATGTCCTTCCTTTAGACACCATTTTTTTTTAACCTTTAGTTTTTATTAAGGATGTAAGCAGAAAAGATTATCAAACGAGGCGTCAAACGAGTTGGTAAATAAAGAGCTTGTACAGTAATAAAACATTTTAACAATATGGTACACAAATGAGCGGTTAAGGAATACGGGGGTGGGGAACCTATGAGTGGGGATGCAATTTGCAACGTGGTAGTTTACAATAGACAAAATCTGTTGATGAAGAAAGGCCTCTATGGGATACCTAGGCTAAGCTGTATCCCGCCTTAAAAGGCCAGGTTAAACTATACTATTAGATACTTGCTGTGCAGTCCGAATGATTCAGCCACTTATGCCAATGCTTCCAGAAGGGTGCGTGTTTGCCATTTTTAACGGCAAACATTAGTTTGAATTGTGTGCTGGTGTTCGGGTATTGAAGAAAGAGAGAGTGATCCAGAGGATCTGTTCATTTCCAGGCAGCAGCTATCGTTCTCCTGGCTGCTATGATGCCATGTACAAGAAAAGGGGTTTGTGTTGAGGCCCAGGATTTCGTGGTGTAGTAGAAGGAGCACTGTTGTGCCTTCCCTAGGGACTGTTGATACAGAGGATAGAAAGGTGAAGACATAGTTCCAGAATGGCTTTACCACAGGGCATTCCCACCATATGTGTAGCAGGGATCCGTGGCTTCTGCATTTTCTCCAGCACAATAGTGACTGGGTGGGGAAGATTTTAGCCAATTTAGTAGGGTAGTAGTACCATCTGTGAAGAATCTTTAGAGATGATTCCCAATGGGTGGTACATTTTGAGGATGTGTTAAGTAGTTGAGAGGCCTTACGCCATTTATGTGTATTGAATTGTTGTGAAAGTTCGGCTTCCCATAGTTCCATAGAGTGTGTTTTGTTTGAGAAAAGGTTGTTTGAGTCCGGTAGAGGCATGAGATGCCTTTGTTTTTTGGAGATGCTTCGGTAAAGAAGGATATTATATCCGTTGGTATGTGGTGATTTCCTTTGTTGATAGTTGAGAGTAGGGATGGGCGAACGGTTCGCCCCGAGCATGAGTTCGGGCTGCACTATATACTCTGAATTGCATAATATATGTAGCCCCTGTTCCTAATAATGGGGCTATAATGTAAATGTAGTTTTTGGCAGAGCTGTAAATAGCTCAGATTGATTGTTTATAGTTTATTTGGTTTCTGCCTTGAACTTGGCTGAGTTGTGCATTTCTCACTGTTGCCAGTAGGTGTCACTGGTACCACAGGCCAGTATGAGAATTACAGCGAAGCTGAGCTGTAATGAATATTCTCTTTTCCAGAAACAGCCCAGTAGGGGGCTCCTGGTCACTGTGCATTCTGGGAGGGGGTATTTATGGTACAGACGCCATGTGCTCTAGTCAGTTCTTACCTCATGGCCCTCCTGGCCAGAGGCTACATCACTGCAAGCTCTGCAAGTAGGCCCATAAGCCTGTCTGGGGCCTACTAATCCTGAGGTGGTCCTAGGCTGTCTTGCCTGTTTGGAAGAAGCCACTCCAAGCTGAAGAGCTCCAGGGGAGGACCCTTGCTGGAGAGAACCAGGATGAAGGCTGGTCTCTCAGGAGGGCCTGATGACTCGGTTGGAGGACGCACCTACATCTAACCTATCCTTACAGTACTGCCCGGTCGGCTTAAAGGTTCTGGTACTGTAAAGCTGTTCTACAAATCGAATTCAAGGTAACTAGCTCCTGGCTGCTAAGTCTGTGAGAGAGACTTACTGTATCCGTGAGTGCTACTGGCTGCTAAGTCTGTGAGAGAGGATTGTCCAGGAGTTCTACTGGCTGCTAAGTCCTGTGAGAGAGGCTTATCCAGAAAACCATACCGGTTGCTAGGTCTGTGTGAGAGACCTATCCAGGTATTCAAGATCTTCTAAAAGAAAGCTGTTTTTGTCCTTTGGATTCAAGGAGTCCATAAGTGATCAGCTAAAGGTATCTGAAACCTCCCCTAACCCTCTATCCTACTAGTACTTCCAAGTTCTTCATTAAAGCATTGAAAAATACTAAAGTGACTGGCGCCCAAATTTGTTCTAACTTCCCATTATAGCCATGGACTCAGCCCTGGGGTGAATGTAAGCTCGCTCCCTGTCCCTGGAGGTACCTCTTTGCTCCCAGTATACACAGGGGGGTGCTACATCAATACTATACAGGCTGCACTTTATACTCTGAACTGCATTATATATACTATACGGACTGCACTATATACTCTGAACTGCATTATATATACTATATGGGCTGCACTATATACTCTGAACCACATTATATCTACTATACGGACTGCACTATATACTCTGAACTGCATTTTATATATACTATACGGACTGCACTATATACTCTGAACTGTATTTTATATACTATACAGACTGCACTAAATACTCTGAACTGCATTATATATATACTATACGGATTGCACTATATACTCTGCACTGCATTATATATACTATATGGACTGCACTATATACTCTGAACTGCATTTTATAGATATATATATATAGATATATATATATATATATATATATATCTATATATATATCTATATATATATATACAGTATATGTAGCTCCCATCCCAATTTATGGGACGCTATATGTGCAATTTTAAGGGTGGTCTGAGCTAATAGTTCGGCTCAGACCTGTTTATATATTAAATTGCTTCTGCTCTGGGTGCGGTGCACCCTAGCAGTATAGTTCCCTGTTGCCTGGAGATGGCGCTGTCATCTTTGGCACAGGTTGAATCACAGGGAGTATTGCAGCGCCATTGGGTGTCCTCTCTCGGCAGCCGTGCAGTGGGCGTGGTCTACCCGCTGTGCATGCTGGGAGAGGGTACCAAAGCCTTTAGGCATGAGGCGATTCCAAGGGGGACCCCAAGGAGTTCGGTGGGACCTCTGGTTCAGTGAGCGTGTCTCGTGGCCCTCGTGACACGAGACGCGTGTGATTGGTCTCGGGCACCTTTAGCCCGAGGCTCTGCTGCTGTATAGTAGGCCCAGCTCTCTTATCGAGGGCCTACGCTTCAGAGAGGGATCCCAGGCTGCCCAGTTGAAGGGGGCCCATCTTTAGAGGAAGGAGTTCCAGGGGAAGATCAGTCCCGGCGGAGATAGTGACTGTACTGCTATCTCGGGAAGAGGCCTGGAGGCCTACCTAAAAGGGGATCTATTATCTCTAACATCCGTGCTCCATTCCGGCTGCTAGGACCGCTCTCATAGGGACTATCCGGGTGAGCAATACCCACTCAGGCTTGAGTGGCGACGAAAGTGTTCCCTAAGTGTTGCGTGCCTGAACCTTCCCCTACTTGTCGTTTCTACTCTTTCTCTCTTCCAAGTTTTACCTCAAGAAAACAATAACACCTTGCTGCTTAGGTTTTACACCTGTGTGGACATTGGCTTTATTACAAAGAGGAAAAAGGACTTTCGCTTAGACAACGGAGACCAGGGATCCACTCTGGAGAGGTAACTCGCCGCAAGGCCCAAAATCTAACACCGCTCTCCTCTCCATATCTGGAGTTGGACAACGAGCAAGTAGCAGGTGTGCCTTACTGCAAAAATGGATGGAGCGGCAGGGTCTGTGTGCTACATATATATATATATATATATATATATATATATATATATATATATATACTGTATGTACTGCACTATATACTCTGAACTGTATTATATATACTATACAGACTGCACTATATACTCTGAACTGCATTATATATACTATACGGACTGCACTATATACTCTGAACTGCATTATATATACTATACGGACTGCACTATATACTCTGAACTGCATTATATATACTATACAGACTGCACTATATACTCTGAACTGTATTATATATACTATACAGACTGCACTATATACTCTGAACTGTATTATATATACTATACAGACTGCACTATATACTCTGAACTGCATTATATATACTATACGGACTGCACTATATACTCTGAACTGCATTATATATACTATACAGACTGCACTATATACTCTGAACTGTATTATATATACTATACAGACTGCACTATATACTCTGAACTGTATTATATATACTATACAGACTGCACTATATACTCTGAACTGCATTATATATACTATACAGACTGCACTATATACTCTGAACTGCATTATATATACTATACGGACTGCACTATATACTCTGAACTGCATTATATATTTATACTACACTAACTGCACTATATACACTGAACTGTTTTATATATACAGTATATACTACACTAACTGACTGAACAATACACTTCCTGCCTAATCTTCATTCACTATATATGGCCGCCGTGTAAGCAACAGCCTTATATAGTGTGGGGAGTGGACTTGAGCCTTGCCTTTGGCCAATCATAGCTCTCACAGCAGATCGCACTGTGATTGGCCAAAGCATGCAGGTCAGGTGCATGCTTTGCCCAATCAGCAGACGTCAATGCACTGCGATCTCGCAGTACATTATGGGGCGCTCCACGGCGCTCGACTTCGAACATCAGGACCATCCCTAGGTGGCCAAAGCTCAGGAACTGGTTTTACAGCACTTTTACAGCACTTTTTTTTGGCCCGGGTAGATCAGGAGATTAAATACTGCTGTGAGTCTTTCCCCTCCTGTCAAAGAACTGCCCCAATGCCACATTTTCGCAGTCAGCTGGTACCGCTTCCAATTATCAAGGTCCCCTATGATCGTATAGCCATGGACTTGGTGGGCCCCTTGCCCAAGTCAGCTAGGGCACACCAATACATTTTAGTGGTCCTTGACTATTCCACCAGGTATCTGCAAGTGGTCCTGGACTCTTCTTCATCCTCACCCTCCAGGTGAAGTGGACCCATCGCTCGCTCCTGTGTGCTGTACTGAGGAGGGGGTGTCTGAGCGTCTTCTCTGGGTGAAACTTCACAGCCACTGTGTGCGATACAGATAGGCATCTTGGGAGGAAAGTGAGGGAATGCATCGGCGGACCTTTCCCTGGAAGAAATTTTCATATAGCACTCATGTGAAAGGAGGCTGCAGTTCCTCCCAGCACTGTAAATAGCCTACTAAATATATGTAGCGGGGTCTTCAAATTGATGGGATACACCTGGGGAATAGTGTGACCCAGGTGTATAATTGTGTTAGGGTTCAGACCCCTTTTTGTTTCGTGGAGGATTGGAGGATGTAGTATTCTCCTTTGCCTGTGGGTGGCGGGGTACCCACAGGCTTCAGGTAGAATCATCTCCTGCAGTGCTCCCTGTTTTGTCCCTTCTCGGAGATGGTATGGCTGGGGCGGGGAACCCGCCGGGCCGTTGATGGGAGGAGATAAAAGGGGGAGACGCCCTTACCACGAGGTCTTGCGGAGAAGGAGGTCCTCGGAGGAGGAGGGTTGCGGTCCGCACCCAGGCCCCCCAGGCCTGGGTGCTGGAGATCCAGGAGTCTGGTCCAGGTGCCCATGGCCTGGTCCGGAGTCGTGTTGGCGTCCATCCCAGGCACCTTTAGCCTGGGGTGAGGTACTATCGAGGAGGCCTGGGGCCCAGTACCTTCGACTGGGTCCCGCTAGGGTGGACTGTCCGAGGGTCCCTGAGCGGAGGGACTCGTATCTGAGGTGAGGAGGCCAGAGAGGTTACCCACTGGAGACCCGGAGCAGCACCAACCCGGTGACAGTGGGCCTCTGGGAACTCTCTTGGGAGGACACATCCCCCTGATAGGGGCCACAGCGCATCGAAGAGGGCTCCATTGCTGTTCATAGGGGTTGCTGGAAGAGACCCCATCTTTCCTGTTCTGTAACAGCCGGATTGGCTTAGGCGCCGCTGGTCATAATACAGTGGCCTAGAACTTAAACTTTAGGAAGTGCCTCGATCTGCTCGCCCCACCGTTGGCAAGGTTATAGGTCCCAACCAGTTTGCTGCAAAAGAACAGTTTATTGTGCTTTGCGTATTGGAGTGTCAAATAAACAAGTGTTGGACCTTTCTCCGGTGTGTGAACTCCAGTTACTGGAAGCAAAGGGGAGGCTGGTGAGCTTGCAATTACAGACTCAGTGCATTCACAGAACACACCGGCCCGAGGAAACATCAGTAAGTGGCCTTCACCTCCCTACTACAATGGGGAGGACATGGGCCGTGGCGCATCTCACTCTCACAACCCAGGAACCCCTAGACATGAGTTGGTGTGTAACCGATAAAGATGGAGAGAGAGTGAGGCCGCTACACGTGGGGGCTCGTGAGTCCGGGATAGAGTGTGTTCTAAAGATGGACTTGAGAATGTCTACATTTGAACTTTGCTGCCCAGAGGAGTTCCGAGCAGATCGGCCATATTACTGGCCAAAGTGCGTCCCTGCTCGGAGTTGTGGAAATGACCCTAACACGGGAAAGGCCCATGCGGAGGAGCGGAAAAAGGGAGAGGTCCAGCCGTGTGACGTACTGCACGTGGGGACTGTTAACGCACTGTGCCACGAGGCACCCCATGGCGACATCGTTCGTGGGCGGAGTCAAGAGGAAGCCCGCGAAAATGTACAGCTCATGGGAGGAGTCTGGCCAAGTGTGGGGATACACGTGGAGACTCCGGCGCGGGGTCAGTGCATGATGGAGCAGCAGATAGTCGGGATGACCTCAAGTGCCCCGTGGATTATGGTTCCTCACCCCACGAGAATGACTTCCTTTGCTGCCCCCATCACAGACACGGGGATAAGACTTAGGCCCCGAGGGCGGTTGGCTCTGTACACTTGCAGAGACACGGAGGCCCTCGGTGTGATCTGTCCCGGCTGCTCGGGACTGGTGGTCACCCTGAAGCCATTCGGGCGATGTGAGGAGTGCAGAGAATTCCTTTTTGAGGTCGAGTCGTCCACAGCAAGGCCCCGGGCCCTTCGCCTCAACCACCTCACGGGTACCGCTACTCCGGAAGGGGAGATCAAGGCCTTTGTCGAGGTTCCCGTGCGCGCTGACCAGGGCGATGGACTGCCCAACAGAGAAAAATCCGAGGATGCTGCCTCGGTCGCCACAAGTTCTCTGCTCCCACCTCCAAAGAGGAAAGTTGGCCTAGTACAGGCATCCTATGGACGTGGTCGAGCTTCACCCCGCTGCTTGCCTGGCCTGGATGGCGCCGGTCGAGAAGGAAGTCCCGGACATCCCAGTCCTCTACAAGGGTCAGGTGAGCCAGGGGCTGGGACTGTGGTGGTGGTTGGAGGTGTCGGGGGCCCATTGGAGGTGGAGCCCCCCAGGGAGGATAATTCTGTGTCCACCGCAAGATATCTGCCTGCGGAGATGTATGACACCTCCGACCTAGAGTCGCTGTCTGACTGCGGAGATGATGGCGAGATAGACAAACTGTTCAGCCGCAAGGGCTGGGATAGAATGCCACTTCTTGCTTCCCGTGCGGTACGGGATTCACCTATGTACACAGGAGACAGCACACCTCGGGTGGAAGACCCGCAGCCTACGAGGGAACCTACCCCTCCACCGGTGTCCTCATCTACTGTTACCTCACCTGCTTTGGTTGTGGGGACACCCCGCGCTTCTCTGAGAGCGCCGAAAGTCAGTTTCAGGGAGCTGGTAAAGGCACCTCGGCATCCGGAAGCTATTGTGCTGCCTGGAACTGGAGAGAAAGCCACTATGCCACCGTTGGCCCGCTTGCAGAGACTGTTTTGCCACAAAGTAGCTCGGGAATATGGGTGGGAGTACCCGTATCTGCCCCGGGACTTGCTATTTGAGGTGGAAGTCTGGAGAGCAAGATGGTATGACGAGTTTGTGTGGGACAAGTTGAAGGTGCCTCATGCTCGCAGGTACCTGGAATGTGCGCCGGCAGTGTCTAAGAGGTTTGAGGACTGCAGAGCTGAATGGAAATTGGGGCGCCATATCCATGCTGACAAGATAGTCATTTGCAGAAGAGAAGGAGAAGATGTCGAGTATTCGATAGAGGCATTTGACAAACACCTGAAACCCCTGTATCTGCCGGATCCAAAGTTTTACTTATAGGAGAAAAGAACTCCTGTTTATTTCCTTTGTGCACTTGAACTTTCTGGAAGAGCCATTCCCAGACACCCAGGACTGTGCCCTGCTTTTGTTTTTATTTGGGCTTTTCTTTTTCTCATTGGAGACTTGGGGCTGTTGTGTTTTTTTTGTGTTTCCCCTTTTCTTCATGTGCCAAAGACAAGGACATTTGGGAATAGTGGCGGAGTAGGGAAAAGCTGGAAGAACGAAGACTCGTTGAGTGTCATGACCGCGGCGTTGTCACCAGGTGGCAGTGTTGCGCAACAAATGTTTGAAAATGTTTCACACACACATCACCTTGCTTGTTGGAGTGAGTGGGTCTCTCGGCTGACGGGCCCACTCATGCCAAATGACACGAAATTATGTTAGGATGTTGTTTTTTCTTTCCCCTGCAGGAGGATGGTCAATCAAGATCATTGAGAGTGGGTGGCTCTTAGACAGTGTGGGAGAGGGGTTGTGATTATGCAGATGTTTAAAGTGTTTTATGACATAAGTTGTTTTATATGTTCCCCATTCCCTGAGCAGGTCTTGGCACTTGGGAAAAATTTAGAGGAACTGCCTCAGGGGTTTCACTCCATGTCACCACTTTATGGGAGGCATGGGTGTGCACCTGACGCTGGGGACCAGCGTCCAATCACAGGGGGGAATGTGTAGCGGGGTCTTCAAATTGATGGGATACACCTGGGGAATAGTGTGACCCAGGTGTATAATTGTGTTAGGGTTCAGACCCCTTTTTGTTTCGTGGAGGATTGGAGGATGTAGTATTCTCCTTTGCCTGTGGGTGGCGGGGTACCCACAGGCTTCAGGTAGAATCATCTCCTGCAGTGCTCCCTGTTTTGTCCCTTCTCTGAGATGGTATGGCTGGGGCGGGGAACCCGCCGGGCCGTTGATGGGAGGAGATAAAAGGGGGAGACGCCCTTACCACGAGGTCTTGCGGAGAAGGAGGTCCTCGGAGGAGGAGGGTTGCGGTCCGCACCCAGGCCCCCCAGGCCTGGGTGCTGGAGATCCAGGAGTCTGGTCCAGGTGCCCATGGCCTGGTCCGGAGTCGTGTTGGCGTCCATCCCAGGCACCTTTAGCCTGGGGTAAGGTACTATCGAGGAGGCCTGGGGCCCAGTACCTTCGACTGGGTCCCGCTAGGGTGGACTGTCTGAGGGTCCCTGAGCGGAGGGACTCGTATCTGAGGTGAGGAGGCCAGAGAGGTTACCCACTGGAGACCCGGAGCAGCACCAACCCGGTGACAGTGGGCCTCTGGGAACTCTCTTGGGAGGACACATCCCCCTGATAGGGGCCACAGCGCATCGAAGAGGGCTCCATTGCTGTTCATAGGGGTTGCTGGAAGAGACCCCATCTTTCCTGTTCTGTAACAGCCGGATTGGCTTAGGCGCCGCTGGTCATAGTACAGTGGCCTAGAACTTAAACTTTAGGAAGTGCCTCGATCTGCTCGCCCCACCGTTGGCAAGGTTATAGGTCCCAACCAGTTTGCTGCAAAAGAACTGTTTATTGTGCTTTGCGTATTGGAGTGTCAAATAAACAAGTGTTGGACCTTTCTCCGGTGTGTGAACTCCAGTTACTGGAAGCAAAGGGGAGGCTGGTGAGCTTGCAATTACAGACTCAGTGCATTCACAGAACACACCGGCCCGAGGAAACATCAGTAAGTGGCCTTCACCTCCCTACTACAATGGGGAGGACATGGGCCGTGGCGCATCTCACTCTCACAACCCAGGAACCCCTAGACATGAGTTGGTGTGTAACCGATAAAGATGGAGAGAGAGTGAGGCCGCTACATATACAACTCAAAATTAAAGGTTTTTAAGCTATATGGAGCCTTTGTCTCTTTTGGGTAACATACTGTACGTCCTATCCAACTCACAGAGTGACATCTAATTGATGGAGGAGTTCTGAGATGCAGAGAAAAGCTCAGGCTGGGTTTTAAGCCACAGGCGCAGACCGACCCCCTGTAACAAGAGGTCTACAGGTGCTGGTAAGCAGTTTCTACAGCTTTTGTTGGAGGCACTGCGGTTCAAGGTGATGGATGGTGGATATTATCGCTAAAGAGACTCTGATCACAATCAATGTGGATTCACCCATAGAGTCTTGATGCACTAGCATATTGTATGCTGATTTACTTATTGACAATAATTAAATGGTATTTTCTAATTTTCTCTTTTTATTTAGCGCGACTCTATTTACTTTTTATTGTTGCTTATTGTGATTGTGCTACAAATGAGATTTGCTGCTTGATATTTTTAATGTTAGATTAAAATTATAGCGCAGTTCTTTACCTTTTTTTTATCTGGAAGTGACCCCTCTTAAGTTGTTTCACATGTTCATAAGAACCGGGCTCCCATCTGAGATCTTGAGGGATCAGGGTACCCCATTTATGTCTAAAGTGATATAGGAGCTCTGTAAACTGTTTAAAGCGGTTGTAAACCCAGACAAAAATTATTATTTTTTTCAAATCACCTGCAAGAAAAAGCCATAATGAGCTAGTATGACTAGCATACTAGCTCATTATGAATCACTTACCTTAGATCGGGACCCCCAAAGCCATCCTCGTCCCCCGCTCCGACCGCAACCATCGCTCCTCAGATACCCGGAACGTTACTTCCGGGGTTTTGGTCGCTCCAGCCAATCACAGCGCCGCTCCGGCGCTGTGATTGGCCGGAGCAGCGAAGACGTCACTCCGCGCATGTGCGCTGGAGCTTTCTATTCCGGCAGCGCCGGAATTCTGAATGGGATTAACCCTGTGAATGCACCGTTGTCTACGGCGCGCATGCGCCGTAGACATCGGTGCATGTCTTTTTTTGCAAATATCTCCTAAACCGTGTAGGTTTAGGAGATATTTCTTTTACCTACAGGTAAGCCTTAGTATAGGCTTACCTGTAGGTAAAAGTAAAAAAAAAGACTATACAACCGCTTTAAAATGTAAACACTTGCGGACTTCAATGTTTAACCACTTCTCTACTGTGCACGAAAACCCCCTTCCTGCCCAAGCCATTTTTCAGCTTTCAGCACTGTCACACTTTGAATGACAATTGCGCGGTCGTGCGACGTGGCTCCCAAACGAAATTTGCGTCCTTTTTTTCCCACAAATAGAGCTTTCTTTTGGTGGTATTTGATCACCTCTGCGGTTTTTATTTTTTGCGCTATAAACAAAAGAAGAGCGTCCAGTTTGAAAAAAAAACACTATTTTTTACTTTTTGCTATAATAAATACCCATTTTTTTTTTTTAAATAAAATTTTCCTCAGTTTAGGCCGATACGTATTCTTCTACATATTTTTGGTAAAAAAAAAATCGCAATAAGCGCGTATTGATTGGTTTGCGCAAAAGTTATAGCGTCTACAAAATAGGGGATAGATTTATAGCATTTTTATTTTTTTATTTTTTTATTAGTAATGGCGGCGATCTGCGATTTTTTATTGTGACTGCGATATTGCGGCGGACACATCGGACACTTTTGACACATTTTTGGGACCATTCACGTTTATACAGCGATCCCTGCTATAAAAATGCATTGATTACTGTATAAATGTGATTGGCAGGGAAGGGGTTAACCACTAGGGGCGGGAAGGGGTTAAATATGTTCCCTCAATGTGTTCTTACTGTGGGGGGAGGGGACTGACTGGGGGAGGTGACCGATGGTTGTCCCTATGTACAAGGTCCCCTCTCCCTCACAGGACGTGGATCTCTGTGTTTACACACAGAGACCCACTTTCCTGCTCGTTTCCCGGGCAATCGCGGGTGCCCGGTGGCAAGCGCGCGCCTCCTAGCTCGTTTTAAAGGGAGGACGTCATATGACGTCCTCCCAGAACGAGAGTATCCTCCGCCCGCCGTCAATTGACAGTGGGCGGGGGACAAGTGGATAATTCACAATCTTACGGGTTAGTGAAGCAGTTCAACAAAACCTTAATGGGGATCCTAAAAAAAGGCAGTTGAGGAGGATGGTCGTAATTGAGATTTTTTGTTGTCTCCCTTGTTGTTTACCAAGAGGTGGTTTATGAGAGACACCCCTGTGGACAACTAGATATAGTGAAAGAGACGTGGAACAAGAAGCTTCCCCTTATCGGAGTGTGGTGGAACACATTTCACAAATGCGGGATCGAATTAGAAAAGTCATACCCTTAGGTTAGGGAACATTTGCAGGCTGCACAAAAGGCCCAGAGTCGTATGTACAACCGGTCTTCCAGGGTTATATACCGTATTTATTGGCATTTAACACACACAGGCTTATACCACACACCTTAACTTTAAGAGGGAAGTTTCAGGAAAAAAACTTTACACAGCCCCCCGGCATAATACACGGACTCCCTGCATAGTACACGGACCCCCTGCACAGTACACAGACCCCATGCATAGTACATACAGATATTGGCGTATAACACGCATGCCCGGTTTGCCCTCTATTTTCAGGGTAAAAAAGTGTATGTTATACGCCAATAAATACAGTAGTTTAAACCAGGGGATCAGGTTCTTGTATTAGTGCCACTGCCTACAGTAAAGAGGAAGTTTCTCACCAAATGGCAAGGACCCTTTCAGATAGTCAAGAAGGTGTAAAGGTTAATTATAAGGTCCATCAGCCCACCAAAAGAAAACCCTACCAAGTTTTACCATGTTAGTCTAATTAAACCATGGAAAAATAGAGAGGTTTTGACAGTCAATCAAGATGTCCAGGAATATCCAGACGCTCAGATTAGGAAGGTAGGGATTGCAGATGTATACAAACAAAGAAGGGAAAGAGCGCATGGCTGCCCTAATGTAATACTATTTAATAAACAATTAATACAAGGTTTTCCATAAATTGCACTCACATTTTAGAGGCACAAATAAGGCATGTAAGGCTCATGTTCTCGTCTCCTGGATGGCCCCTGGTAGGTGTATCGATGAACGAGGAACATTCAAACTCCCCTCAAGCCAGATGGCAGCTCACAAGCCGCCTCACATCACCTCCAGCGTGCACTGCGGACTGCGCACGGATGATGTAAACACCCGGTGTGGGGGGAGAGAGAGCCAATGGAAACAGAGAGACAGGGAGCAGTACGTCAGCATGCAGGGTTGCTATGATGATAAGTTTCGGAGGCGTGGCCTCCCTTATCAAGTCACCCTTTTAATTAAGATGCTCTTTCCACTTCGCAAAAACAGGAGTCCTGTGAATTTTGGCAGAGAAATCAAGACATATTTTCAAATCTGCCGGTCCTAACCACTGTAATTGAACATGATAACATCACAGACCCTGGCATTTGGGTAAATCTCCAACCATATCACATACCCAAAGCTCGCCGGAGTATTGTCTTGACAGAGCTTAAAAGCATGTTGGATCTTGGGATCATCAAAGAATCCTCAAGTAGTTGGTCAAGTTCTATCGTGCTTATCCCTAAGACAAATGGAACCTGGTGGTTCTGTAATGATTTTTGTAAATTAAACCAGACGCGTATCGAATGCCCTGGGTGGATGATTTAATTGAAAGGAGAAAATTTGCTACCTCAATATCAATAGATATCAGCACCACATCTCTTGTGTATATATAGCAATAAAGTGTAAGTGGGGAATGGGATTTTAAAGGTGCGATAATACAACAACATAAATATTTATTTAGAAAAAAGTTTAAAAATGACAGGTTATAAACTTCATCCAATAGTACAATACAATATGATGAATGTGCACTTGAGAAATTTATCTCTACATGTTTCGCCTGGAATGTTGGCTTCCTCAGGAGAATCAAATGTATCAGGCACCAATTCACATGGGGGGGATCTGGGGGTCCCCCTGTTAGAGGGGTCTTCCAGATTCCAATAAGCCCCCCCCGCCCGCAGACCCCCACAACCACCGGGAAAGGGTTGTGGGGATGAGGCCCTTGTCCCCATCAACATGGGGACGTGGTGCTTTGAGGGATCACAGACCCCCAAAGCATCCTCCCCATGTTGAGAGCATGTGGCCTGGTATGGTTCAGGAGGGGGGGCGCTCTCTCGTCCCCCCTCTTTTCCTGCGGCCCGCCAGGTTGCGTGCTCGGAAGGGTCTGGTATGGATATTTGGGGGGAACCCCAAGTAATTTTTTTTCATTTGACGCAGGGTTCCTCTTAATATCCATACCAGACCTGAAGGGCCTGGTAATTGTATTTGGGGGGACCCCCATGCAATTTTTTTTTTTTATCAATGACTTTTCTCTGGATTGCCGGGAGCCGACAATTCATTAATAGCCGCGAGTGCTTTTAAATTACTTTTTTTCCTTCAGAAATGACACTTTGTGCAGGGACAGTTCTAAGCGCGGGAAACATGCGCTCCTTTACAGGCATACTATACACCACCCCCAGGTACGAAATTTAAAGGAATATTTCACTTTTATTTTTTCACTTTAAGCATTATTAAAATCACTGCTCCCGAAAAAACGGCAGTTTTTAAAACTTTTTTTTGCATTGATACATGTCCCCTGGGACAGGACCCCGGTCCCCAAACACTTTTTATGACAATAACTTGCATATAAGCCTTTAAAATTAGCACTTTAGATTTCTCCCATAGACTTTTACAGGGTGTTCCACGGGTTTTCCAATTTGCCGCGAACACCCCAAATTGTTCGCTCTTCGGCGAACGTGCGAACAGGCAATGTTGGAGTCGAACATGAGTTTGACTCGAACTCGAAGCTCATCCCTAGTGTCATCTAGTTCTTGGGTGCAATTCTCAGTTATAATACCTGATTCCAGAGTGGGGGAAGCTGTATCTTGACAGAGGTATCCAGGCTAGGTGCCAGTCGGTCCGTCACAGAAAGGAATACCGATAACCGGCAAGTGTGTTTACATCATGATCAGCTGTGGACACAGCTGATCACGTGGTAAAGGGCCACTGTGATTGGTCCTCTACCCCAGTCTGTGATCAGCTCTATACAAAGGACATAGTGATCATAGAGCGTGCTGGGTAGGCGCCGCAGGAGGCTCGCAGTTTTGGGAGGACGTCAATAGACGCTCTCCCAGAACTGGACCACCACGCTGTAGCCATTATACAGCTATAGCATGGTCAGCAAATGGTTAAATAGCCCACTTGGCACCAGTTCAGAGATTGAGCATCCAGTCACATCTTCATATGTGGAGCTATGTACTGGGGCATTTGTATGTAAAGGTGCTCGGGCCATAAGGATAATTTGTTTTCTCTTTTAGAAACATTTGAAGACCAACTTTTATAGGACAATAATTGGTTAAGCTTTAAGACTGAAGCAACCAGAGGATTTATATTATTATTATTCAGTTTAATAAATATACTTTTTTTTTTTTTTTTTTTAAGTTGAGAATCACGTCATTGTAAGAGTTTTCCTCAGACATTTCTCTTTTATTCTAAATTAATCTCTGACATTGTATATAAAGTATTAGAGATGATACCATCCAGTAGTGTACACACATACAGCTGTTAATATCTTCTGTCATGGAGGGATTTCTGATCCTCATTGTACTCTGCAAGTTTGTCTCCATTGCACAAGGACAATCTCTAGCTCAAGCTGCACAAAATAATTTCCCTGTATGTAACCTCTCCCATCTTCGGCCTGCATTTGAATATGAATATTACCAGAGTGGAGATGTGATCATTGGAGGGCTGTTTTCTGTTCACAATACTGTTAAAAGGTTTGTAACGTTCAAGGGAGTATTTCATTTTTGTTCCCAGTAAGTACGGTATATTACTATCCTTTTCTTGTATTTTTTTTGATTTTGCATAGAACATTTCAGTCAACAATATGGGAAGTGCACTGTCACTGTTATTTTGCGCCAATGCATTGCAGCACTGCAGTCTTCCAACCCATGGCTCTGTCTGCATGGTATTTGTATGATCTATATCCTATATGCGTTTGTGTGTGTTTCTTTGGGGTTTTCTGGTGTCTTCTCAAAACACAGGCATATTCGAGCAGATTAAATTGGCTTCCACTTCAATTGACCTTGGGATTAGTGAGAGTGATTCAATGAACTGGGCCAGTTATAGGCAGAGTTTTGACAAATTTTGGATATATATTTCAAAACAATATGTATCATATTGATTCCACATGTGCACATTTATTGTTCTTGGCAGACCTCCTAACAAAGCCTAAAGCCTCGTACACACGATCGGATATCCTATGGATTCTAATCCGATGGATTTGTCCATCGGAAATCCGATGAAGCTGACTTCCATCAGTCTTGCCTACACACTATCAGTCAAAAAACCGACCGTTCCAAACGCGGTGACGTAAAACACTCCGATGAGCCGAGAAAAATGAAGTTTAATGCTTCTGAGCATGCGTCAACTTGATTCTGAGCATGCGTGGGTTTTTTATCTGATGGACTTGCCCATAGATGATCGGAATTTGCTATCAGTTTTTGATCCATCGGAAAAATGTAAAACATGTTCTATTTTTTAAAACTGATGGAAAAAAGACAGATGGGTCCCATAAACGATCGGTTTGTCCGATGAAAAAAGTCCATCGGACTGTTTTCATCGGTAAAACTGATCGTGTGTACAGGGCTTTAGATGTTTCTTAAACTTCTATGGGGTCCACTTGTTTTGTAGAGCAGACAGTCAACAGAGTGAATCAATAATTTTCTGTGTATATTCAGGAGATATTAACATGACTTACTGTCTATGAATATAGGTCTGCCACCCTTATTATTACAACCTAACCCATGTATTTCTATGTGTGTGATGCAGAGCACAGTCTCCAGCACACATTCATCCCAGCCAAAGGATTCTGGCGGTGAAGTCTTTAGGAGAAGAAATAAGAACACAGCTAGGGGAGAGAAACCACATACCTACCAAGTTACAGAACAGGTCTCCACCATGTCACTCAAACTTAGACTTTTTTTCCATAATGCCACAGAGTTTTAAAAAATATATATAATTGAAGAGAACCTGTAGGCTAGTGTAAGGCTAGTGTAGGGCTAGTGTAGGACAAAGGACGAGTCATCAGTCTTGCCAGAGGTCTCCCTGCAGCAAATCTTTTCCCCATTACTCACCTATCACGTTCCACATATGTCTCTGCCACTTTAACAGATTTGAAGGGATTCCACATCTCACAGATGCCTGCCTAATGATTGGCAATGACTGCTGGGGTAATAATAGACAAACAGCAGGGGAATTGGAGAAAACACAGGTCAACAGAATGGATAAATCAAATGGTAACATGCAGGGGGCGGGGGAGAGGTGACTGTGTAAAATGCAAGGGGGGGAGAGGTGACAGTGTAACATGCAGGGGGGGGAGAGGTGACAGTGTAACACGCAGGGGGGAGAGGTGACAGTGTAACATGCAGGGGGGAGAGGTGACAGTGTAACATGCAGGGGGGGGAGAGGTGACAGTGTAACATGCAGGGGGGGGGTGACTGTGCAGCATGCAGGGGGGTCCAAAGTAGGGTGACCACATTTCCAAACTACCATTCAGGGACACCCTCCCTTCCTAAAAATCAGCTTGTGCGGTAACGAATCACAGCACAGTGATTAGACTCAAGAGGCGGGATTTATAATTTCTCCAATCACAAACAGGGGGTGGGGATTGTGCTCCTCCAGGCATTCCTGGCCAGGGCAAGTACTGTCAGTGAGTAAAGTGATGATGTGGCAGACTTTTTTGGGGGCATCAGATTGGCCCGGGGGGTGGCTGTGTCAGTTTCTTTCCGGGACACTGTATTGTCCTGGAATGAAGGTGCCGGGACAGACCTGCAAAATGCGGGACTGTCCCGGGCATTTCGGGACACGTGGTCACCCTAGTCCAAAGCTGGGGGGGGTTGGGTAATATAAAGGTGCAGGATGCTGTGGGATATAAAGGGGTCCAGAGGTGCAGGGGATTGTGTAATGTAAAGGTGTGCAGGGGGTTGTGTAATGTAAAGAGGCCCAGAGGTGCAGGAGGTTTTGTAATGTAAAGGTGTTCAGAGATGCAGGGGGTTGTGTAATTTAAAGGGGTCCAGAGGTGCTGTGTGATGTAAAGAGGTGCAGGGGGGGGCTGTGTAATGTAAAGGGGTCCAGTTGTGGAGAGGGGGTACAAAGTAGTGACAACGAGATATTGGTGAGTGCAGAGGTATGCAGGGGCACAGTGGGGTGTTTTTACATTTTTAAGGTGGGGGGGTGCCAGATATAGGATCCGCCCCGGGTCCAAATGCCCTAGGTACGCCCTTGCTGCACACACCTATGCTGTGTGTACCTCAACAGAAGTTATTCTCTAAGCATGGAGTGTATTTCCTTTGCTACATGTTGCCTGAGCACAAGGTAGAGAGGTATCATTCTGTGTTAAGGATATTTGAAAGCCTGGCCAATCAGTAGGCATGGGATGTCACCATAGAAGATCTGTCTCTCTCCCCAGGCCTTGGGACTAGGTGTAGAAAGGATGCAGGGATCTCCCTTCCTGAACGAAACCCCTGGGGATGCTGGTTGCTTGAGACAAGAATGTAAAATCTATAAGAAACAAACTGCAACTCCCCCCTACCCCTTCCCACACACAAACATGAAGATGTGGTGAGTGACTGTTTGAGTTGGAAATTATGCAAAGGAACCTTTCCATGTTGTCCTTCCTTGGAATATATAGACAGAGATTGCACATGAACCTAAATTCCCAAGACACCAGAGTCTAGCCAGCATAGCCTGTGTATAGTAAGAACCAAGAGAGACTTTAAGAAAAATATAGAAAGGATTAGGGTCTAGTCTAGTGTATATGATGATATTCTGATCCATACTTCACCCATGGGCTTAGCATAAGGGGTCGCACAAGGGGTCGCAGAGGTCGCAATTGCGACCCAACCCATTCTCCAGGGAGCCCCTGCGGTCTCCCTGTTACTGTAACGGGCTAATCGCAATCCGAATTTGTTGCCTTTTTAAAGTTCTGAGTGGAGAGTCGGAACATAACTAGCGGAGGGAGGACAGGGCAGCCTGCCTGGAAAGGGAAAATGTCAGTGCTGAAAATCAGGAGGGGATTGACATTAAGCTGTCACAGGGTTAAGTGAGCGAGCCAGAAGGAAGAGGAGAGCGCCCGGGAGCCTGAACCACTGTCATTAGTGAGGTAAGTCACTTATCAGGTCAGTTCACACTGACACATGCCACCCCTCCCTCCCCCACAACACGTGCTGACACCAGGGTCGGCGCCAGTATAAGGCAGCTAGCTGCCTTAGGGCCCCAGGATAGGGATGGCAGTAATAATTTAATCTTGCATACTTGCCAGATTGTTGAATTAATTGTCATGGTGGCTGCACCCCTGGCTTTGTCCTGAGATTGGAGCTTGAGCCTCACTAGTGTTGCTGGTCATATCCAATTTGCAATAAAGAGGATCTCAGGCGGGTTCATACACCGTCCCAACCTAAGCCCATCAGTGACCAACACCTGCCCAGAAATTCCCTTTGCACCTCCAGCCAGCAGAGGGGCGTCTGTCCCATGCAGGTATCGGTTTCAATACACAAGCCGAGTGACTGTAGAGGCAGCTGATCCACCTCCAGCATTTACTCCCACCTGGCTGCCAGAATCAGAGAACCAATGACTGACAGCATGAGATATGGAGCAGAACATTGCACTGGTGGATGCACAGGTGGGTGGCAATGGGATGTA
This sequence comes from Rana muscosa, assembly GCA_029206835.1. Lineage (NCBI taxonomy): Eukaryota > Metazoa > Chordata > Amphibia > Anura > Ranidae > Rana > Rana muscosa. The sequence goes on along the minus strand of CM055116.1, from coordinate 34,530,183 downwards.
AAATAGGTTGCATAGATGTGCCAGTAGAAGGGAGTAGGGAAACAGAGGATGCTGAAAGGGAGGGCCACAGAGATGTCCTGGTATTGCAGATGTGGGAGAGGAGATGGGGTGAGGGGCAGTGTGCAGAGAGGTTTGCTGGGGGTATGTATGTATGGAGAATGGGGTTGCTGGGTTTTGGAGGTGCAGAGGTATGGAAGTGCAGAGGTGTAGGGGTGCAGTGTTGTTCTAGCGGTACAGAGTATGCTGTGGGTACAGAGGTGTGAGATGGATATTGAAGTGTGCTGGGGGTATTACCTGGTGGGGGGAAGAGGGGGTCATTTGTCATTACCTGGTGTGGGGGAAGTGAGGGGATTTGTCATTACCTGGTGGGGGGAGGGGGGTCAAGTGTCATTACCAGGAGGTGGAGTAATCTCTTTTTCCAGGAGGAAAGGATCATCTGTGTTTATTTGAAGTGGGGGGCTCCTGAAGGAGGGGGTCATCTGTCATTTCCAGGAGGAGGCAGGATGACATGTGTTATTACCAGGAATGGGGGTGTCACCTTTTCCCAACATCCTGCACCTCCACATCACTGCAGCCTGGTCACGAGAGAGGCAACTGGGTGTTGTTTAAAAACGTATGAAAGAAAGGTGTAATATCCCCAGTGGTGGTAATATCCCCACTCTCTTATCAGCCCCCCGTCCAGCACAGTACAGTACCCTCCTCACGCCCATGCTCAGCCCTGCTCATGTACACACAGTGGGGGCAGGCAGGCCACACTTTGAGCTGTGGGGTGAAAGCAAAGGGCTTGTATGTGAATCTGAAAGTCAGAGGGTCCGTCCAGCCCAGGCTGGGCCCTCTGCATTCCCTCTTTTACATACAAGCCCACCGCTTTCACCTGGCAGCTCAGAGTGTGGCCTGCCTGCCCCCCACTATGTATGCACAAGCAGCATACAGCAGGAAAGAGAAAGTCACCATACAGCTACCATATCTCGGTGCATGGAAGAAGCAGTGGATGATAGCAGGGGGCCCCAGGTCAACTTTTGCATCAGGCCCACATGCTTCAAGCTACGCCTCTGACCTCACCATACTTGCCAAGTTCAATAAACCCAATTTTACAGTTTATTGTTAGGTACTGTTTACTAGACATGTGCACACTGACATATTTTGTTTCAGAATTTCGTTTTCGTCCGAAAAATACATTTATTTCGTTACCCCCAAAATTCGTTTTTATTTATTTTGTTTAGTTAAAAAATGCATTCGTCCAAATTAATTAAGGTCAAATCTATCAATTGAAGGTTTATGGTGTCTGTCGAATGTTCTAAGAAGATTCGACGGAGCAGCTAAACTGTACGATGCCCCTATTGAACATTTCCGGTCGAATGTTCCGTCTACAAGCTATAGAAGAATTCTAATGTTGTACGACACTAGTAATAATTATATTTATAAATTATTATTACTAGTCATCCAACATTCAAATTCTTCTATAGCCTATGGGCTGAGCATTTGACCAAAAATGTATGATTGCGGCGTCGTACAGTTTAGCTGCTTGTCGAATCTTCTTAGAACTTTCGACAGACACCATAAGCCTTCAATGACAGATTTGACGTTTGTATGTTTTTTGTTGCTTCGTCGAATCTTCGTCGTTCATGTCGAATGGTCTACCCCAACACTGTCTCTATAATGTTGAATCTTTTCTCTCTATGTCAAATCTTTCCTCTCTATGTAGAATAATCTTGGACTAATATTTGACCACAGGTTCGATAGACACAGATTGCTATTGTCAGCGTCATGTCGAATCTCCTATCTATATCGAACTGTTGTAGCAACGAAAATGAAAAAAAAAAAGCATTTTTTTATGTCTTTTGGATTTCGGATTCTGCGCGTTTGTTTTCATTTGTTAAAACGATAACGAAAATACCTGAAATTCGGACAAAAATGCATTCAGGCGAAAACGAATGCACATGTCTACTGTTTACCATTTCTGTACATCTTAATAAAAGAATCGCACCTGAGATTGAATGTTCCTGGGGCTTTATTACCAATTAAGTGGACATTCACAATGTAGTCACTAGTGAGCTAAAGATCAATTTTTATGTACAACTATTGGAGATCAGTATGAATAGCTACATATTCTACTTTCTAAATTGTTCACAGGTTGGATGTAATAGAATATGAATTCCTGATGGCATTTTTTTTTGCAATTGATGAGATTAACAAGAATCCTTATCTCCTCCCGAACATCACTCTGGGCTATCACTTGTTTGATTCATGTGGGTATCCTATCCGAGCAATAGATTACACCCTAAGGATACTCTCTGGTAATAGAAGATATGCTCCAAACTACTCTTGTATGGAACGCCCAGAAGTCATTGGTTTTGTTGGTGATACCACTTTTCTAACAACACTTGCCATGGTTGAGATCTTAAATATTTACCAATACCAACAGGTAGATTGTCACTTCTGAAACATTATTTATCTATAAGGGTATGGAAATGTGATGCATGCATGCTGGTATTAGTACGTTAAATATCCCCCTTTGGTGTAAATCAAATAGATGTAAAAAAAAAATAATACATTGGGGTGTAAAAACAAATCTACGAAATCGGGGACAGCCTTTACCACCATACTGAAAAAATTGAGAATATACAGTCATCAACTAAATTAATAGAAGAGATAAAATGCAAACATTTAAAGAATAGTTGGAAGTATTTGATTGTTATTTTGAATCACAGACTATTTATGTAAATTTTTTGGGGAGCAAATTCATGTTTTACTCTAAAGCAGGGGTCTCCAAACTTTCTGTGCAAAGGGCCAGTTTTCTGTCCTTCGGGCTTTAGGGGGGCCGGAATGTGGCCAATGGGAGTAGAAAATGCCCCGGCATCAGTGCTCGAACATCAATGGTAGGGAGGAATAGTGCCCTATTGTTGATATCAATTGGAAGAATAGTGCCCCATTGATGATATCAGCAGGGAAATGGTGCACCATTGATGTTATTGCAGGGAAAATGGTGCCCCATCATTGGTGTCAGCTGGTGAAATAGTGGCCCAAGGGCCAGCTAAAGCAAGCAAAGGGCCACATCTGGCCCCCGGGCCGCAGTTTGGAGACCGCTGCTCTAAAGAACAAAGCCACTTTAAGATTAACAGTAATAATTTATGATAACTTATTCCAAGAACCATACTAGGAATAAGATCCTGGTTCAGTCCAAAAACAAAGTTCAAACCACATTTTGCCTTACAGGTGTTTTTCCCAATGCCAGATTATGAGTCTGTTTGGCAGGAGACAAATTTCATATACAGTATAGTGCCAGCCTTTTTCCCCACTCCTATATATGACAGATTTCTTCTTCCACTGTTGATGATTGTTAAGAAGGGGACACTCACTGCATCCTTAAGCCTCATACACACGATCGGACTTCCATCAGACTTTTCCGTGGATTTTTGTCCGAAGGGCGTTGGCCGTGAACTTGTTCTGCATACACACGGCAGGACTTTTTCAGCCAACTTTCACCAAATCACGTGTTTTTTCAGCTCTTTACCGCCACCCTGTGCGCAACTTCTGCTATTGTTGTCTGATCTTTAGCATTGGTTCTGAGCATGCGTGTTTGCACTTTGGACTTTAGTCCGATGGACTTGTGTACACACGATAGGATTAGCTGACGTAAGACATTTGTTGCTGGAAAGTTTGTCTGTTCTCACAGCGAACATTTGTCCGATGAAAAAGCGAAAAAGTTTGTCCGATGGAGCGTACACACGGTCGGATTGTACGCTAAAACAGGTCCGTCGGACGTTTGTTGTCAAAAAGTCCTATCGTGTGTATGGGCCTTAAGTGACATCACCTGGCCTCATTCAATTCAACGCCGGAATCCCTGAACTAGATGGCTTTTTTTTTTTTTTTTAACAGCATGTGATTCCTTCATAATTCATACCAGGCCCTTAGGATCTGGTATGGATTTTAGGGGAGACAGCTGATGAAAAAATCAAGAAAATCAAGAATCCATAATAGACCTTATTATTATTTTTTTTTTTGCAAAATTTAGAAGAAGAGAAACTAACAAGGGGTATTTTGAATCCTAGCAACCCTTGCCACATCCCAAAAATACAGAAATTTGGAGGGAATGTCCCAGGGATTATACGGGCAAAGGAATAGTATACCAGGATATTACAAAAAATAGTAACAGTATATAAAAAATTACAAATTGTATTGAGTACAAATGTACCACAGATTATACAATATACAAAATTGTTTTTAGGTGTGTTTTTTGTATATTGTATAATCTGTGGTACATTTTTACTCAATAAAATTTGTACTTTTTTATATACTATGTTACTATTTTTTGTAATATCCTGGTATACTCTTGCCTTGCCAGTATAATCCCTGGGGCATTCCCTCCAAATTTTTTATTATTATTATTTTTTTTTTTAACAGCATATGATTTCTTGATAATTCATACCAGGCCCTTAGGGTCTGGTATGGATTTTAGGGGAGACAGCTGATGCAAAAATCAAGAAAATTAAGAAAAAAATAAAGGTTTTTTGGTCTTCATCAAAAATCCATAATGGACCTTGTTATTATTATTATTATTATTATTATTATTTTTATTTTTAAACAGCATGTGCTTTCTCCATACTTCATACCAGGCCCTTAGGGTCTGGTGTGAATTTTAGGGGAGACAGCTGGTGAACAAATCAAGAAAATCAAGAAAAAAAATGAATTTTGGTCTTCATCAAAAATCCATAATAGACCTTATTATTATTTTATTTTTTTAAACAGCATATGATTTTTCAATAATTCATACCAGGCCCTTAGGGTCTGGTATGAATTTTAGGGGAGACAGCTGATGCAAAAATCAAGAAAATCAAGATGAAAAAGGATTTTTGGTCTTCATCAAAAATCCATAATAGACCTTATTCCGAGCATACAGCCTGGCAGGTCAGGAAAGGGGTAGATGAGCATGTGTCCTTCTTTAGAACATACCAGGTCACATACCCTCAAAGTGGGGGGTACCTTGCCAGAGGGGACCCCATGGCCAGGCAAAGCACCTTGTCCTCATGTTGATGAAGACAAAGACGTCTTACCCACAACCTTGGTCCAGTGGTTGTGGGGATCTGAAGGTGGATGATTATCAAAATCTGGATGGCTACTTTAACAATAAGGTGGCACCCAGATACTGTCCCTCCCTGTGAATGAGTAAGGGCTACGAAGTACCCCTACTTTTTTCCCCAAAAAAAGTAAACATTAATTAAAAACACACACAAAGTCTTTGACAAGTCCTTTAATAAAAACAAAAAAGTCTGACAATGTACATCCAGCAATTCAGGTCAAAGTCAATCATGATGTCTGACGTCTGCAAAAAAATAAAAACACCAACGACCAACAAGACTGACCCAGACAACTACTTGCCCATGAATGAAATCTTCTGGGGCACCGCACTAAAAGTAAACAAAAGGACAGTACCTGGGTGACATCATTGACCATCTATTAACCACTTAAGCCCCGGACCATTTTGTTGCTAAAAGACCAGGTCCCTTTTTGCGATTAGGCAGTGCGTCACTTTAACTGACAATTGCGCAGTCGTGTGACGTGACTCCCAAACAAAATTGATGTCCTTTTTTCCCACAAATAGAGCTTTCTTTTGGTGGTATTTGATCACCTCTGCGATTTTTATTTTTTGCTCTATAAACAAAAATAGAGTGACAATTTTGACAAAAATTCAATATTTTTAACTTTTTGCTATAATAAATATCCCCAAAAAATATATAAAAATAATTTTTTTCCCACAGTTTAGACCGATACGTATTCTTCTACATATTTTTGGTAAAAAAAAATTGCAATAAGCGTTTATTGATTGGTTTGCACAAAAGTTATAGCTTCTACAAAATAGGGGATAGTTTTATGGCATTTTTATTATTTTTTTTTATTAGTAATGGCGGCGATCAGTGATTTTTATCGTGACTGCGACATTATGGCGGACACATCGGACACTTTTGACACCATTTTTGGACCATTGTAATTTTTTAATCAAATAATTTTTATTAAGAATATAAAGTCATAGATACAAGGAGTGGAATTTGACAAGCTGCAAATTGCTGTACATTACAAATAATGTTGACAAATGTGATGGTTATACATAAATTTCTACAACTCTGTGGCATTACACTCCTACATCTGATGCTAGATTCAACTTCAAAATTTTTTTGAGTGAAAACGTAGAACGATGTAACATCTAGGCACATCTTTACAATCTGAATCTTGTAGTTTAATACGGACTTTAAGCCCTCCATATCAGCTATGGAGGATTTGACATTGGTTATAACTGAACTCAGGTTGGGGGAAAGGGGAGATAGATGAAGAGGAGTACAGTGAGAAATTTAAGTATGAAAGAGGGTAAGAAATGGTATAGAAAATAGAATAGAATTATGGTACTGGGCATTACAACCCGTGGGATTTGAAATTGGACCTCCATATCCTCCAGTGAGATTCATATCTGGAGATGCAACCGTCCCTGTATGCTAATATTTTTTCGTATTCTGCAATAGCGTTGACTTTTGTGATCACCTCTCCTTTACTGGGAATTTCATTCGTTTTCCACTTACTCATTACCAGAGACCTTGCTGCAAACAGAATGTGCATGGCTATTGACCTAACTGATAGTGGGTATTCAGACATGTCAATGCTCAATATAGCTTTTTCAATGGTAGGTTGTACAAATACTCCAGTTATTTTCGATATGAGTTTGAACATTTCAGACCAGAAGCTGCGGAGGTGGAGGCATGCCCACACCATGTGCGACAACGTCCCCACCTGTCCACACCCCCTCCAACATAGATTAGACTGCGCCTCAGAGAACTTGGCCATTATATATGGAGTGTAGTGCCATCTTATCCAAAGTTTTTGAGCCAATTCCTCATAATTTGAGCAACGTGAGAATTGATGTGTGTTTTTAATCGCTAGGAGCCACTGTTGTTCAGAAAAGACCTTGTGCAACTCTTTTTCCCACTTCAGTAGTGGGTTGAATTTACAGAAAACCTTTTTGGAATTTAGTGTACTATACATAAGAGATATGCCTTTTGCCTTTGGGTCGATGAATTCAAGTATGTCCATACTAGTTTGGGGACGAGGATGTTTGTGTTGTTGAACTTTTGATAATAGGAAGAGATTTGTTGGTAAGTCAGAAATTCAGATGATGGTATTCCATATTTGGATTGTATGTCAGAGAACGCGATCAATTTGCTATTTACTACAATATCCTCAAGATTTTTAATTCCTTTCTGTACCCACTGAGTCAGGGAGATATTGGGAATCAACCAATTGAGGGTTTCAATAAGAATAGGAACCTCAGTATTAGGTAGGGTTGAGTGTGATACCTCCGCTAGGTAAGTCCAAGCGTGCAATGTTGCCTGTATTGTGGGATGTGCTATTAAAATCTTGGGAGGTGACAGAGTTTGTGCCTGGATAAGGGAAACCAGCGATCTGGGGTATATCCATGCTTGTTCTAATTGGCTCCAGGGTGTACTCTTATCTTGCGCATACCAACCTTTAAGCTGGTCTAATATTGACGCTATATAGTAATCTTTCAAAATAGGTACACCCAGGCCGCCAACTGATTTGTGTTTCTTCTGCATAATTTGGGGAACTCTCGCCTTTTTGCCCGCCCAAATGAAGGTTGATAGTTGTTTTTGTGCTATGGTAAAGAAAGATCTTGGAATGGGAATCGGAAGTGCTCTAAAGAGATAGGTTAGTTTTGGTAAAAGTAACATCTTATATGCCGCTATGCGGCCTGACCACGAAATGTAGTGTTTTTGGAGTCTAGACATTTCTTTTTGTAAGTCTGTTATTAAGGGTACAAAGTTAAGCTCATAAAGGTTTGAGACCGGGGAGGTCAACTTGGTACCCAGGTAGGTTATTGAATCTGAAGACCATGTGTATGGTAGATCCCTCCGGAGGGCTTTTTTAAGATCTCTGTCAAGTGCTATACCCAGTATGCTAGACTTAGAGGCATTTACTTTATAGTAAGCTACCTTACTAAATAGGGTAAGGATGTCATGTGCAGCCGGAAGGGATACACCAGGATCAGATAATGTCAATATGACATCATCTGCGAAAAGAGATATTTTGTGGTGGGTGTTTTGTGAGGTGATGCCCTGGATTAGCGGGTGAGCCCTGATTTTTTCCGCTAGTGGCTCCATCACCAGGGCAAATATCAATGGGGACAGGGGACATCCCTGCCTAGTCCCATTCGATATTCGAAAGTTCCTGGAGAACATTCCCTCCGTATAGACGAAGGCAGATGGGGTTGAATACAATGCCAGAATTGCTCTCTGGATTGGGCCAATCAGACCGAATTTCTCCAAAACACTGGTCAAATAGCCCCAGTGCACTCTGTCAAAGGCCTTCTCTGCATCCAAAGTGAGAAGCAGAGAAGGCCTTTTATTTTTTTCGGCCAGGTGAATCAGATTAATCATCCTCCTGGTCGCTTCTGTGGCCTGGCGGCCCAGAACAAAGCCCACCTGGTCTTGGTCAATGAGATGTGGAAGTAGGCCTGAAAGTCTGTTTGCAATTAGTTTGGCATAGACTTTAATGTCCACATTTAAAAGTGAAATGGGCCTAAAGTTTTGTGGGGTAGTTGGATCTTTACCTGGTTTTGGCAAGGTGATGATAGTAGCAGTGAGCATTTCTTGTGGGAATGAAGCCTGGTGTATTGCAGCATCAAACATCTGATTCATAAAAGGTGAAAGTTCTGCACTGAACAATTGGTAGTACTCAGAGGAATAACCATCGGGACCTGGTGCTTTGTTATGCGGTAATTTTCTAATTTGTTTTTCTATTTCAGGAATTGTAAAGGGCTGGTTCAGTAAGTCCAGGTCTGTGTTGGACAGTGTAGGAATTTTTACCGAGGCCAGGAATTCTCTGATTAATGTGTCTGATGGTTGGGGGGTGTTTAGGTCGTCTTTTAAATTATAGAGTGATTCATAGTAGTCGCAGAAGGCTTCTGCGATATCTTTGGGATTGGAGACTTTCAGTCCTGTTTTAGGGTTCAAGATGTGCGGAATCCTTTGTTTAACCACCCGATCTTTTAGTTGGTTTGCCAGCAATTTCCCCGCCTTATTGCCACATCTGTAGGTATTTGCTCTTAACGTACGTAGGCGGTTATTTTGCTGGAAAATCAAAAGTGCTCTTAATTCCTGTCTGGCGTAGAACAGAGAATCCCGCAAAGCCTGTGTAGTATGTTGTTTATTGAGGGATTCTAGGTTCTGTATTTTGGTTAGTAGATCATCTAGTTGTTTCGACCGTTGCCTCTTGAGTCTAGAGCTAAGTTGTATAAGTAGGCCACGGATATATACCTTATGTGAATTCCAGAGTGTGAAGGGATTGTTGACCGAAGGAGCATTGATATTAAAGAACTCTTTTAGTGCCTTTCTAATTTGTATTGAATTTTCGGGGCATGACAAGGAATATATGTCGTTCCGCCACCTGTTAGCTCTGGTTTCGGCTTCACGATCCCCCACCACAATGGAAGTTGGTGCATGATCGGACCATGTTATCACATGTATTTCAGATTTAACAATTTTTTGCAACATAAATTTATCTACAAGGAACAAGTCTATGCGTGAGTAGGTATGGTGGACATTTGAAAAAAAAGTAAAGTCTCTCTCTGAGGAGTGTTGACATCTCCACACATCAAAAAGCCCAGAGGACGTTATAAATTGGGCTATTGTAGCCCTCCGTATGCTGTTGGGGGAAGCGCCCGAATAGTCTAAATCCTTAGCTGGGATCGCATTGAAATCCCCGCACATAATGACATGTCCCTGTTTTAGGTAATCAACTTTTTTCCATATCTTTTTCAAAAAACGAAGTTGGTTCGTGTTAGGTAGATATAGGTTTACCAACGTTAATTTTATCGATGAGATTTCGCAAATAAGTATTATAAATCTGCCAGAAACATCTAGATGGAAATCCAGATGTACAAACTGGGTAGAGTCTCTGACTGCAATTGCTACTCCACCTTTTTTTTTCGGGCCATTTGCCATATAGACATGCGGGAACCTACTGTGAGTAAATGATGGGGGCCTGTGAGTATTGAAATGGGTCTCTTGAAAACAAATAATGTCACTTTTTAGTCGTGTCGCTTCTTTCCAAGCCATTTGACGTTTGTGTGGGCTGTTCAGGCCTTTCACATTAAACGAAGATATCGTAAAGGGCATCGTAGCAGATGGATTAGTAGGGAGTCCTAAAATGTGTAGATGCCAAGCAGTGTGGACTATGCGTTACCTTGCACGAAGACAGTTGGAGATGGTTTACAAGCAGGTTTGGACGTAGAGTTGGTATGGTAATTTCCCTCGGGATCTCTCTTGGTGGATATTGGGTCCTTGCGTTGGGAGTCCTGTACCGGTAAAATAAAAATTACGGGGAGAGGGAAGAAAGAGGAAAACAAGGAGAGCAAAGGGAACAAAACAGTACTCAAGGGGGAAAGAATTATCAAAAACCGTAAAAAAACGTGCGATTCCTCAAGGAATCTGTGCGGATTAAGTACCGCTATAGATGGGGGGTATTGAGAAGAAAAAAAAACTCTGTGGCATTCTCCTGGGCTTCCAGGGGGATTGTGATGAATTAAGAATATCTGGGTAGATTTCAGCTCGTTTCCTCATCTGAATTTGCTCGGGAGGAAGAAGGGGAGTGAGTGCCACTTCCCTCATGTGCAGTAGGAGCTAAGATTTGCCAATCTCTCAAAAGCCTCAGGCCTTCCTTTATGTTGGCTATAGTGTGAGTTGCGCCATCTTTTGTAATCATCAGCTTGGCAGGGTATAGCCACCTGTATGGAATATGATGATTATTCAACGGTTTGGTAATCGTGGCAAGTTGTCTGCGTTGCTGCATGGTAAACGCAGAGAGGTCTGCAAAGAAGGAGAGCTCCTGTAGGTCTTGTGGCAGTTCATCTCGACGCCTCACAGACATCATAAACCGGTCCTTTATATGGTAAAAGTGAATCCGGACTATAGTGTCTCTGGGAAGATGTGCTGGAATATTTTTTGGTCTTGGCAGCCGGTGTATACGATCAATTACTAGATCTTCCAGCGGTGTGTCAGGCAGCGCCATTTTCATGATGTTTAGAAAGTGTGCTTTTAAGTCTGGGGGTTTGACAGATTCGGGGATTCCACGGATCTTGACGTTGTTACGTCTGGATCTGTCCTCCAGATTTGCTAATTTGGTGTTGATTTTCATCAGCTCGACATCCCTGTCAGTGTGAGCATCCACCATATCATTAAACGCAAACTCCCCCATTTTAGATTCTATGTGGGACACTCTACCAGACACCTCAGCCACCTCTGATTTAAACTGCTGGGTGATACTCATCATGTCAGCATGTAATGTAGAGCGTAGGGACACCAGCATATCCTTCATGGTGGTGTCCATGATCGGTTGGTTCAGTGTGGGGAAGTCAGTAATGGAGTCCTGCAACTCCCTGGTGTCATCTAAGGAAGAGCTTAAGCCGCTTACCTCCTCCGCTGATGGCGATGTAACCGATGTTCTCGGTTTGCTCTTGGCCGGGCTGGAGGTAGCTGATGGAGGGGGAGAGTAGTGCGAGTGACCCTGCTTATAAGTGCCGCCGGAATAGAGACCGCGCTGCTGTGTCGGGCCTCGTGTTGTCCCTGTGGAGGAGCCGGCGCCATTTTGGCTGGCATGTCGGCGCGGCTGCACGAAGAAGTCTGACATCTTCCCCAGCTTAGGATATCCCTTCCGTTTGCGGGAAGGCATCTAGGGGGGTGTCCGCGTAGACTCTGGCCGGTTTGCGGTGAGAAACGAGGCTGATAGTCGCTCTAAGTCCCCTACAAGCCCAGGATGATGAGGAGCCGAATCAGTATGCTGCCATCCGCTCCGGCTGCTAGCCACGCCCGGACCATTGTCATTTTTACAGTGATCAGTGCTATAAAAATGCACTGATTACTGTGAAAATTACACTGGCAGTGAAGGGGTTAACCTGTAGGGGGCGCTGAAGGGGTTAAGTGTGACCTAATGAGTGATTCTTACTGTGTGGGGGCGTGGCTTGGCGTGTGATGTCACTGATCGTCGTTCCCTATGACAGGCAACAGACGATCAGTGACACTTTCACTAGGAAGAACAGGGAAAGGTTTGTTTACACTTACCTCTCCCCGTTCTTCAGCTCTGTGACCCGTTCGCGGGACTCCGGCGGCGATCAGGTCTGTGGGTCCCGCGGGCGCGGTCACGGAGCTTCGGACCGGGTCGCGGGCGTGCCGCCAGTGGCGCGCACGCGACCCACGGCTGGGCATCTTAAAGGGGACGTACCTGTACGTGCTTATGCCCAGCCGTGCCATTCTGCCAAAGTATATCGTCGTGAGGCGGTCCTTAAATGGTTAAAGAGCACAGGGGTCAGGAGTATGTATGACACAGAATGCAGGGTCAGGAGTAGGAGTAGGTAATTCACAAATTAGACAGATCAAAAAGATTAACCTTAACTTTTATTCTAAGTGACAATTAGGTAGGGTGAATCTCCTAAATAGGGACACAGACAGCAATAAATTAACAGACAGAGGTGCTAACCCATCACCACTAAAATGTAAAAAAGAAAAATGTTTCCATTAATGTGTTAGAATTTTTGGTGGGTGAATTTTTAGCTAGGGGAAGGTTTATAGTTAGAGGTAAGGGATAAACTGCTGGGCATTAAGTATCCCTGATCACCACCTTACCAGTCACCAGTCACAGTGTCCCTGATCACCACCTTGCCAGTCAGAGTACCCCTGATCACCACCACACCAGTTACAGTGTGCCTAATCACCTCTGCACCAGTCACAGTGTCCCTGATCACCACCTTACCAGTCACAGTGTCCCTGATCACAACCTTACCAGTTACAGTGTGCCTGATCACCACCACACCAGTTACAGCGTGCCTAATCACCACCACACCAGTTACAGTGTGCCTAATCACCTCTGCACCAGTCACAGTGTCCCTGATCGCCACCTTACCAGTTACAGTGTGCCTGATAACCACCACAACAGTTACAGTGTGCCTAATCACCTCCCCACCAGTCACAGTGTCCCTGATCACCACCTTACCAGTTAAAGTGTCCCTGATCACCGCCACCCACTTACAGTGTCTCTGATCACCACCTAACCAGTTACAGTGTCCCTAATCCCCACCACACCAGTCATAGTGTCACCATAATGACTTTTTTTCATGTGTGATGCTCTCTGAAGAGCCATTAATGTTCAGATTGCTATTCAGACAGCATTTGTATTACTTGTATTATTGTTTGTATTACGGCGTTGTATTATCTCCTCCCCACCTGCTCTAACCCCTCGCACAAGCACCCCCATTCACTTAAATGGGTCACAATCGGTAGGGGGGAGAATTCCTGCGACAGCTACAAAGCAAAGCATTGCAGCCATGGCATGTATAAACCCCCAGTCACTGACTATGCAGCTAAAGAGGGTAGCGGTTGAGAGGCAGTGAAACCGCATATCAACTGGGAGGTTTTTACCACCCCCAACCTCACATGTGAACAAGCCCTAATAGTGCAGGCAGTCGCAGTCCTATGATCATCACCATGCCATTCGCAGTGTTTCCAGACCAGTGTAGCTAGAAGTAGTGTTCCTGATTCGCCACCACACCAGACCAGTGCAGCAAGCAACAATTTTCCTGAACAATGCCATACTAGTCCCAGGGTCACCAGTCTCAGTGTCACTACTCCAGTGTAAGTCAGCAATGGTGTCCCTGATTGTCACCATTTCCAGTGCCACCAGGCCAATAAAAGCCAGCAACAATGTTCCCAGTGACTGCTACACAAGTCTCACTGTAACCATACCAGTGCAGCCAGCAACAGTGTCCCTTATCACTGCCACACCAGTGCAGTGTAGCCTATTATCTGTACTAACTCTGGCCTGTTTATTGACCACCTTTCTGCCTGTTGCCTGGACAGATCCTTTGCCTGTTTGCTGACCACGTTTCTGCCTGCACCTGAAAGATCCATCTGCATGTCCAACTGACTTCATTCCTGTGAGACACCAGTTCCAGCCTTTACATCAGAGTCCGCACAGTTCCCCTTTTACATCTGAATCCGCAGAGTTCCCTTTCACTGTAAGGGGGGACTCTGTAGACTCTGATGTAAGGTAGAACTCTGGGGACTCTAACATAAGGGATGCTCTGGTTTAGGGAGAGGACTTGATGTAAGGGAGAACTCTGGGGACTCTAACATAAGGGATGCTCTGGTGTAGGGAGAGATCTCTGATGTAAAGGGGAGCACTGTGGTCTCTGGTGTAAAGAGGAGCTCTGATGTAATAAGTGCTCTGAGAACCCTGATTTACCTTAGCATACTTACTAAGAGGAAGGATAGAGGAGGGGGGAGGGGGAGACTTAGACTGGTCTGAATAATGTGTCTGAGTCTCAGACAGTCTGAAACCCTGACGCATGATTCCAAACTCGATCTGTCCGGGTGAATCCCAAACAGGTGGCAACCCTAGTGGCGGGACTAAGAGCAATGAGCCATGATTTGGAAAAATAGGGAAAGAAACTGCGCTGATAAATGGTTGGTCTCAAATCCCGAAGTAAATGATACAAATGGGATAAATATTGGAAAGCAGCAAACCTTCTGGAAACAAAAACAGTGAACAAAATATGGAAAAAAATAGGTAGCGCTAACCCTAAAGAAGTAATACAACTAAGTGCATATAAATGCAAAAATATTGTGAAACATAAACATTAAATATGAATATAAATGTAAAACACAGTAGTTGATAAACAATTGTGATTTGAAAAGAGTGATTGAATCAACAACTCAAATGTGACAATGTAAAGTGGCGCAAATGGAAATATCAGAGATTCCAAGGGTGCCACAAAATAAAACAAAATAAATAAAGTCCAAAATTGATGTGACCCTGATCAAAGGGTTAAAGTTCATAAACTTGATCAAAACACAAAAAGGTGACTGCAATGCATAAATCAAGAAATTGATACACCCGTGCAGAAAAAAGTCTGTAATGGAATTCCTCCGTGGAAAAATACTCTTATTATGAAGAAAAGTGTGAAATCCACCACCAAACTGAAAGTAATGCCTGCTTACCAGAACTCCATGACCCCCCACAACAGAGGATCAGGAGAAGCTTAAAATGAAAAGCACAGTCTGCTCCAGATGAAACCAAGGTGGATGCAATCCCAATCAGCGTGTTCCACGAATGTTCAGTGAATCCCAGACTCATATGCCAAGCCATGTAAAAAACATATAGCCTCCATAGTGTAAAAAAGTTTCAAAGTAATTGGATTTAAAAAGAATCACACTTATGCTGCGTACACACGGCCGTTTTTCTCGTCGAAAAAAACGAAATTTTTCCCATTCAACGAGAAAAACGATAGTCTGTGGGCTTTCTGTCGTTTTTTCGACGAGAAAAACGGCATTAAAAACGACGAGAAAAATTAGAACATGTTCTAATTTTTCTCGTCGTTTTTTTCGACATGTTTTCCGCGGCAGTGTTTCCCATAGGGAAACACTGCCGCGGAGCCCACAGACGGTCGTTTTTCTCGTCAAGAGAAAAAATGACGTGAAAAACTACCGTGTGTGGGGAACAAGCTGTTCCCCGTTTTAAATGACATTATTTACTGCGTTTTTTTAACCGCCGTGAATAATGATCGTGTGTACGCGGCATTACAGTTATGCAGCGTAAAAACAGCCTTAAGCCTGTGGTGCCGGCTGGACACTCACAGGCAAACCCATCCTGCTGGATGGTGAGTATGGTGGGTGGTGACGTCGATGCTCCGCTTCGCTCTGCAATAGAATTGCGTCTTCCAGGGGCCCTGGAACACAAACTAAGAAAAGTGTGTTATTTTCAACATATTCTGTCATTTTTTCTTTACCTGGGCAGGAAAGGGATGTAAGCGTCCAGTCTTGAGGTGGTTTACTGGAATATATTCTTCATTGTAAATGTTACTTACTCTTTCGTTCATGGACCGACACAGCTTGCTATTGACATAGTGCGTATTATCCGTTATTTAGGAGTGACTAGGCAGAAAAACTTGTAAAAAGTGTTGCATCACACCTTCTACAGCACCGCCCAGGGGGCAGACCCTCTGGGTATAATCCCTCTGTCTGCACCTCGCAGATCAGTTTTTTTTCTGTCTAGCAAAGAGAAGGACATGGCTCCCTTCGGACCCATTGGTCCGGGGAATTTTTTTTCTACATTTTGTTTTTTGTTTCCTGCGATCTTCGATCAACTGCCGACTGGGTGACAGGCTGAATCCTCGATCCTTGTAGTCCCCCCAGTTTCGGCCATCGAGTGTGTGCCGACCCTAGCTATGCGCTGGGTTTTCCACGACGTGCCTACGCTCCAGGGCTTGCTTCGGACCGCTCAGTTTCTGCTGACTTTACGGCCGAGTCGCAGTCGCCTGGCCGGTGAGCTTAAGCTCCAGGGCTTGCATCGGACCGCTCAGCTTCGGCTGACCTTCCGGCCGAGTCGCAGTAGCCTGTCCGGTGAGCTTGCGCTCCAGGGCATGCATACGATTGTTCCCTAGGGTTTAATCATAGCATGCCTGGCCGACAGTCACCTCCGTGCGCGGATAATGATCTGTCCGGAATGTCTTCCAGCATGATCCACGCAGGAAAGGTAAGTAGCTCCCCTGCTTCAGCAGGGTGACTTGGCTGGACATTCCTGGAGAGATCAAGTAAGTGGTTGTGGCCCCTTTCTTTCCTCTCTCCCTGCCTTCCCTCCTCCCTGGGCTCTGAGCTAAAGGTTGCTGGGTGCTGGGGGTCACATGGGAGCTCCATCTGGAGCAGGGCTGCGCTGTAGCTGTCGTTTAAAAAATGTCAATAACTTACCTGTGTGTGCGCCTTTCTCCCTCCATGCTGTTGGCGGCCATTTTGTGGTGGTCCATGCCTATTTGGCATCTAGGGACTGTCCAGCGGCCATTTTCTTGTGGTTCGCACCAATATGTATATATCTCCGCTCGGCGGCCATTTTCTTGTGGTTCGCGCCCGCTTTGGCCTCTATCGACTGCCGGGCGGCCATCTTTTTGTGGTCCGCGGCCGCTTTTGCCTCTATTGACGGCTCGGCGGGCATTTTCTTAGAGCCCACATTGTTCAATACAGCCGCTTGGCGGCCATTTTGCGGTAGTCTCCGGCCTCTAGGGTGCATTTCACTGGCGCAAATTCACACAGGGAACGCTGATGAGAATCAGACTGACACAGGCAGCGGTGGGATAGCATCACAGGCGGAGCACACGGCAGCAATAGCGGTACTGTTCCAGGGGTGGTGAGTCCTCTGGGAGACCCTGCATCTCTGTAGCAGCTAGGAGGGTGGCCTATTGATACCTTGCCTGGAGGCCCTGTGGGTGTCAGCGCGTGGGTCAGCATGGCGTCTGAAGCAGACGTTTTTCCCCCTGAAACACCTGACTTGGTAGCTGGTGCCCCTGATGTATCTGTGGACGCTATGTCTGTTGCCAGGGTGGAAGCGGCACACAGGAACACGGGGGGGGGTAGTAAGCGCCCCCGTCCCCCCAAAATCTTCCGGGGATAATTCTGATGCAGAACCAGGCCCAGCTAAGGCTCATGGGCCGGATTCTGATGCATCAGAGCCTGCAGACCGTGACCGGTCGGACAGTGAGAATGCTCCAAGTCCAGGTCAGCACGGGAAAAGGCTTTGGTATCTGACCTTTTTACTGCAGTGCGGGATACGCTAAAAATAGAGAATGCTGCGGAACCCTTTCTGGGTTCCGTAGGCCGGCCCGCAATGCTAAGGTGTTTCCTTGTGTGTCTTATTTTGATAAGCTCTTGTACAAGGAGTGGGAAAACCCACTGAGGGTTTTTTGCAGCCCCAAAAAATATATATATATATTTTTTGGGAAGTCCGGTACCCCTTGAGGACAGATCCTAAATAGATGGACCTCTCCCCCGATAGTGAACCCCCCTGTGTCCAGACTTAACAAGTTACCACGATTCCAGTGGAAGGGGCTCCTGTCTTCAGGGACACTCGCTACCTATACACAGTGGGGGGCTCAGCGGTACGTTCAGCATATGCTGTTTTTTTTTTCTGATGCCTCAGACTCTGAGTAGGCAAAGATGCTACTCCAGGGGTTAAAAGCACAGGAGGCTCCTTCGTACGAGGTAGCTCTGGCCGACCAGTTGGTACAGAGCCTTAAGTCTGTCTGTGAGTCAGACATGGATACTATCCCCTTGCTGTCTTGGGCCTTGGTTAATGCGGTGGCGCTACGCCACCTGCTCTGGCTAAGGTGCTGGTCTGCGGACCAATCTTCCAAGAGGGCCCTGTTGAATCTGCCCTTTTAGGGCGACAGACTTTTTTGGGGCCTCTCTGGATGACATCATTTAAGATGCCACAGGAGGTAAGATCACATTGCTTCTGCAATCCAAAAAAGGTAAGGAGCTACGCCATAGGCTAGGGCCCTCCTTCACCATGCACAAGCGGTCCTTTCGTCCGCCTAGTGTGGCAAGTAAACGACCCCAGGCCGATAAAGCACCTGCTGAGGGACAGAAGCGTCCCTGGGTTTGCAAGCCCAACCTTGCTTGCCTACCGAACAGATTTTTATTTATTTTTTTCCCTCTTAACCGCCAGCTTCAGATGACTTGTCGGGAAGCCCTACATTGGGCGGTCCAAGACCTGCTGATACGCAGGGTAGACCTTCCTGTCTGCTCTGTTGTCGCTGTCCTCCATCTGGGGGATTTTCCGGCACCCTTGATCATCAAGGACGCATGCTGCATGTCTCCATATGCACCAGGCATCAGAGATGTCTGCGTTGGTGGCCGGGGAAGACCACTACTAATGGTGGCTCTCCCCTTTGGCCTGGCATGGGCACCAAGGGTGTTCACCAAGGTGCTTGACCTGATTCTGGCCCTACTAAGACAGCGTGGCATCGCTATCATGGGCAACTTGGACGATCTTCTTCTGAGGGTCATTTCAAACTCAAATTTAGAAGTGAGCGTGTCTATAACCTGTCAGACCCTCCGATACTTGGTTGGGTGCTAAACACTCAGAGGTCAGTATTGGTACTGTCCCAACTCCTAGTGTGTCTAGGGTTGATTCTGGACTCCTCAGAGGCGTAAGTTTTTTTCTCCCTAGGGGAAAGTTGCAGACCCTTCGGGCTGCGGTGTGGCAGTTGACATCCCAAAGATGGGTTGTCACGCCACTTTTGCAGGCGAGTCCTGGGCCTCATGGTAAACTCCTTCGAGGCGGTACCATAGGCGCTATTTCACACGAGTGTTACAGAAGGTAACTCTGTCCCGAACGGTCAAGTGCCCTTCATCCCTGGATTATCTAAATCCGGGTGTCACGTACCTGATGGTTATGAGCCCGATATTGCAGAGGAGGGCCTCCCTTACGGCTCCCACTTGCAGCCCCTGGTAAAATAACAGGTGGCGCGGAAGTGAAGAGTGGTATGAGTGCCTGGCAGGATCAACAGAGGTGATGGTAGTCCAACGCCCAGGGTGTCTCTGCAGGAACTAGGAGACAGGAGCTGGAGCAACTAGGAGACTGGACTGGAACCAGGAACAACAGGAAGCTCAGCTGATTGGACAGGAACCAGGAACGACAGGAAGTACAGCGGACTGGACTGTAACCAGGAACTACAGGAAGCTTTAGCAGATTGGAATGGTTCAGCAGACTGGACTGGACCTAGGAACCACAGGAAGCTTCAGAGGACTGGAATGGTTCAGCAGACTGGGCTGGAACTAGGATCCACAGGGATAATCAGACAGGCCAGATCGGTTAACAGGCTGGCGGCAAGGTACAGGGGGGACAGGCAAAGGAATCGTCACAACAGGCCAAGGTCAGGTGCAGGCAGAAGGCTGGAGTGGTCACAGGCAAGCCGGGTCTTTCACAGGTACAAGTCACGGATCGGGTTTCAGATACACAACGCTGTAGAGCAGACAGCAGAGACTGTGTGAGACAGGCAGGTTTAAATAGGCCGCCCGGCGCCAACAGAGGTGCGCGCGCGTGCATGGGCGCGTGCGCCTGCGCATGCGCGGTTGCACCGCGATCGGGAGCTGGATAGTCTGAGGCGCCTGTTACTGGCAGGATCTTCATGACATTGCCCCCTCCCAAGGAGCAGCCTCCGGATGCCCATCCGGGCAAATTTCTCAGGATGAGACCTTCTGAAGGACTGAACGGACTCCTAGCATGGATGTTTCCCTCGGGCTCCCAAGAATTTTCCTCGGGTCCATACCCCTTCCATTTAATCAGGAATTGGTTCTGGTTATTTCTTCTTCTGAAATCCAGAATAGCCCCCACTTCAAATTCCTCTTCTCCGTCTACAATGACAGGATCAGGGAGAACCGAACTTCGACCTGGAAATGGATTGGGAATAGAAGGCTTCAACAGGGAAACATGGAAAACCGGATGGATTTTTAGAGAATTAGGAAGTTCCAGTTCATAAGCCACTTCGTTGATCTTCCTTTTAACAGGAAATGGCCCTAAAAACTTGGGGCCCAGCTTCTTGGAAGGACATGCCATCCTCAAATTCATAGTGGATAGCCATACCAAGTCGCCGGGTACCAGCACTAATTCACCCCGTCTTTTCCTGTCGTAGGTTATCTTATTGTGTTCCTGTGTCCTGGTCATGGTTTCCTGTAAAAGTTGGTTATTGGAAGAGAAAACGTTTATTTTTTCCTGGACTGCTGGTACCGTACATTCGGGAAGGGAATTGGGCAAAAATGCAGGATGAAAGCCATAGTTGGAAAGGAGTCTGCTTGGTGGCAGAGTGAATGGAGTTATTGTAGGCGAATTCGGCCAATGGGAGTAGGGAGATCCAGTCATTCTGGGCAAAAGAGGAGAAACAGCGCAGATACTGCTCGAGGGTCTGGTTAGTCCTTTCGGTTTGCCCATTGGTCTGGGGATGATAAGCAGAGGAAAATTATAATTCTATATCCAGGGCCTTGCAAAGGGACTTCCAGAACCGGGAGGTAAACTGTACCCCCCGAACGGAGACAATGTTGGCTGGAACCCCGTGATTTCTTTGATGAAAACCTGTGCTGTTTCAGGGGCAGAGGGAGTACCTTTCATCGGAACAAAATGTGCCATCTTCAACAGACGATCAACTACCACGAAGATAGTGGTATGATCTTTTGCCAGGGGTAGTTCAACAATGAAGTCGATGGACAACATCCTCCACGGTCTGTCTGGGACAGGTAAGGGTTTTAGTAGCCCCCAGGCCTTGGTTCTATAGCCCTTGTTTCAGGTGCAAGTTGTGCAAGAGTCCACAAATCTCTTGCAATCTTCACGTAACCGGGGCCACCAGAAGGTGCGCTGTACTAGATCGGTGGTCTTGGTTATACCGAAATGCCCGGCTAGTGCATGGTCGTGACAAAGTTCCAGCACAGATTTTCATAGGACTTTGTTTATGTAGATCTTGTCCTGGTACCAAAGCAGTCCATCTCTAGCCTGCAATTCTGGTTCGGAAGGAGGTGTCTGCCCTGTGGAAGCTTGTTTTATTTCGAGAAAGCAGGTCTTCTTGAAGTAAGAGAAAATTTCCAGGAGCCTGGATAGTATCCGGAGGAGAGACTTCCTTGGATTTGTGGAACATTCGAGACAGGGCATCGGGTTTTACGTTTTTGGAACCAGGGCGATATGTGACGTGAAAGGAGAATCTGGAGAAAAAAAGAGTGCCCACCTGGCCTGTCGTGGTTTTAATCTCTTTGCAGCTTTCAGATATTCCAGGTTCTTGTGGTCGGTGAATATCAGGATTGGATGGGCAGCTCCTTCTAGCAGATAACGCCATTCTTCCAGTGCAGACTTAATGGCCAGCAACTCCCGATCTCCTACATCGTAGTTCTTCTCTGCCGCTGTTAATTTGCGGGAGAAGAAGGCTACTGGGTGAAGCAAAGCCCTGGTCCCTTGTCTTTGGGAAAGTATTGCTCCTACCGCAATTTCGGAGGCATCCACCTCAAGTACAAATGGCAAGGAGGAGTCTGGATGTTTCAAAATGGAAGCAGAGGTAAAGAGACTCTTAAGGACCTCGAAGGCCTTATGGGCCTCAGGGCACCAATGGAAGCGGGTCCCTAAGGGTCTGGTATGCTCCTGGAGGGGAACCCATGCCGGTTTTTTATTTAAAATTTGGCATGGATTTCTCTCTCATGATAACAGTGGCGAGACTTCCCTCTCCTCTCCCAGGTCAGCAAATCCGCAGCTAAAACGCAAAGGAACCGCTGAACGACTGATTGCGAACTTGGCAAAGACTCTGGAGCTCAAAAACGCAATGCATAAGTGTGAATCCAGCCTGAACTAGGCCTGAAAGAAAACTGCATACAATCCCCCCAAAATGCATACCAGATCCTTTTGAGTCCACAAAAAAAAAGGAGAAAGTGTAATATTTCCTAAAAATTTATAGCAGACCCTAAGTCTCAGTCACAACGAACATGATATTGAAAAGTCATACTACTTCAGGTGCTACAGTACTTGGAAGACATCTGTGATTTCATGCACAGGTGTCTATGCAAGTCATACCTGAACTCGCAAAAAGTGGTGCAAGAACTACTTTCAAAATTAGTGCGACTCCGATGGAGTCAGAGTCGCACAGATTTGATAAAAAAAAAATGCGTGGGGGTCCCCCCAAATTCAATTACCAGGCCCTTCAGGTCTGGTATGGATTTTAAGGGGAACTCCGTGCCAAATAAAAAAAAAATGACGTGGGGTTCCCCCCAAAAATCCATACCAGACCCTTTGTCCGAGCATGCAACCTGACAGGCCGCAGGAAAAGAGGGGGGGCGAGAGAGCGCCCCCCCTCCTGAAACGTACCAGGCCACATGCCCTCAACATGGGGAGGATGCTTTGGGGGTCTGTGACCCCTCAAAGCACCATGTCCCCATGTTGATGGGGACAAGGGCCTCATTCCCACAACCCTTGCTTGGTTGTGGGGGTCTGCGGGCGGGGGGCTTATCGGAATCTGGAAGACCTCTTTAACAAAGGAGACCCCCAGATACCACCCCCCCTATGTGAGTTGGTAACGGGTACATTGTACCCCTACCATTTCACAAAGAAAGTGTAGTTTTTTTTTTAAAAAACACACAGACACAGTTGGGATAAGTCCTTTATTAAAAAAATAAAATAATAATAAATAAAAAAAGACTCCAGCAGTGGTAATCCACTCTCGATCTCCACTCCAGCGATGTCGGTATCCAGCGATGGATGATCTCTCCAGGCTCCAGCGACGAGGAACAGCACACGGTCCTCTCTTCACCGGAGCGGAGACACCCTGGGAATGACGCGGCTTCAGCCAGTGACAGCTCTTATGAGCAAGGGGAAACCTGGGCTTCCCCAGTGACGTGCGGGTGACCCCGCCCCCCTCTGATGCAAGGAAAAACCTGCGTTGCATCAGAGGGGGGCAGGGTCACCCGCACGTCACTGGGAAAGCCTGGGTTTCCCCTTGCGTCAGAGGGGGTCCGGGTCACGTGACGGGTGGCCCTGTCCTTGGCTACATAAGACCTGTCAGGCTGCCGCAACGTCATTCCCGGGGTGTCTATGCTCTGGAGAAGGGCCTGGTAATTGAATTTGGGGGGACCCCCACGCATTTTTTTTTTTTTTTTTATCAATGACTTTCAATGACTTTTCTCTGTATTTTCGGGACCGGCAATTCATTACAGCCGCGAGTACTTTTAAATGACTTTTTTTCCTTCAGAAATTACATTTTGTGCAGAGATTGTTCTAAGCACGGGAAACAAGCGCTGCTTTACAGGCATACTATACACACCCCCCAGGTACGAAATTTAAAGGAATATTTCACTTTTATTGTTTCACTTTAAGCATTATTAAAATCACTGCTCCCGAAAAAACTGTAGTTTTTAAAACTTTTTTTTGCATTGATACATGTTCCCTGGGGCAGGACCCGGGTCCCCAAACACTTTTTATGACAATAACTTGTGTATACGCCTTTAAAATTAGCACTTTAGATTTCTCCAAAAGACTTTTACAGGGTGTTCCGCGGCTTTTCGAATTTGCCGCAAACACCCCAAATTGTTCGCTGTTCACCGAACGGGCGAACAGGCAATGTTTGAGTCGAACATGAGTTCGACACGAACTCGAAGCTTATCCCTAATGACAAGTCACACCGGTGTGACCAGGGGCTTAACCCCAGCATGCTACCTAGCTGGCCAGGAAAGTGGGGGGGTGAGTGTGCAGCACCCCTTCCTGAACCATACCAGGCCATATGCTGTCAACACAGGGAAGTTTATTGCAAGGAGGGACTCCCCTGGCTAGGCACCGTATACCTCTTCAAAACCCTAGCTCAGTGATTGTTAGGGCCCTTTCACATGGGCGGATCCCATGATGACCCATTCCTTAAATATTCGCTTGCTCAGCAGGGATCGCTCTGTTGATCCCCGCTGAACCGGAAGACGACAGGGCGGTCCCTGCACACTGTGCAGGGACCGCCCTGTCAGATCTCTGGTCTCCTCAATGGGGGGATCGGATAAACACAGACCGTCTGTCGGTGTTCATCCGATCCGCTCTGCAGACTGATGGAAAAATAGGATTTTCCTCCGTCTGCAGAAATGGAGCATAGCGGCGACCGATGAGATCGGGTGTCAGCGGATGTTCATCCGCTGACACCCGCTATCCCATAGGGATACATGTATGTCCCTTTGTCATCCGTAAACGGATGGATGAAAAAATGGACATACGGTCCGCATGTGTGAAAGGGCCCTAAGGGTATGCAGGCTATATCAGATCTGTGCCAATGACTCAAGTGGTTGCTAGGAATGCAGAAGATTCCAGAACCCACTGCATCCTTAGAAACCATTGATAGTGAAAAGCTGTCATATATAAAAGAGATACATATACCACTTCTATATATGATGCTCATCTCCCACCAAACAGGGGGGAGAACATGTTCAGATTGAACTGTTGGCCAATCCCTCTTTGCCAATTCCTAGTTGTCTGTGATACTCATAGTATTGTGGTTACACATATGTAACTGGACTTGTTCTATAAGGTTGAATAGTTTTTGTGACTCATCCAGGCCATTTCTTCAGAACTGAAACCTCTTCAACATTACAGAAAAAGTTTAGTTGGATGTAAGTAACTTCTACTGGCTCTGTTGTGTTTATTCAGATCAGTCCTCGAGTTACTGACTCTCTCCTTAATGACAGAGAAAAGTTCCCAAATTTTTACCGCACCATTCCTAGTAGCTTGGTTTGGTATGAGATGGTTATAAAGGTCCTAAAACTTTTTGGATGGAATTGGGTTGGAATCATCACATCAAGTGACGGCACTGGAGAAATGGAACTGCAGATTCTGAGAAAAGAGATGACCAGACATGGGATCTGTATAGAATTTGTCATCTACCTGACCAACAATGTTAAAGTTAACAGACTGAGAATGGTGGCTATTGAGAAGTCCACTACCGATGTAGTTGTAGTATGTGGCCATTTTTTATCTGAATATATGGTCTTTTGCACAGAATCAAAAGCTCTCAGAGAAAATATCACATTAATTCTTAATCAGTCATGGAATGTAATTTCATATTCAGAGATCAATCTGCGGGAAGCATGTAACTGCAGCTTATTACCACGCTATGCTCCCCGCTACATACCTGGATTAGATGTTTATATGGAGAATGCACATTCATCCAATTTCCTAGCCGATCCATTGCTTGAGGCTATTGGGCTCGTAAGGTTTAACTGTCTTTCTTCTAATGAAGAGACAAATATGTTATTTAGATCATTTGGTCTTCTTCCTAATGTCACCTGCACTGGGCAAGAATGGATCACACATCGCTTCAGTGCTAAGCATGACTCAAAGTTTTATTTCCTCTACACTGCGGTATATGCACTGACTCATGCTTTGAATAATCTGAAAATAAGTAGAAATACATTTGAAAAGTATGGATTACGACAAAAAGTACGTTTATTTCCTGATAATTTTATCTGATCATCCAAATGTTGCTTCTACAATTGACTCTTGTTAGAAGTAAAGGCTGGGAGTGATACAAAAGCAAATTCATACATCAGTAAGTTTTATCAACATCATTAACAGCAGTGGTGTCGCTAGGGGGTGGTGTTTGGGGCTATAGCCCCAAGTCCCAGGGGTCCCCAAATATAGGGATGCAGCCCACTACCGGGCCGTGGCCTCTCTGTAGGAGTGTGTCGGGCAGCACGGGAGAGCCGGAGAGTGGGCAGGCAGCATGGGAGAGCCGGGTGGGAGAGAGAGCAGAGAGATTATATCATCTCTCACCGCCCGCCCTGCATCATCGTTGTTCCGCCCTCACTGTGCAGCCGTGGGCAGCAGAGAGATTACATCATATCTCACTGCCCGACATCTCTCTGGTGACCCTAATGTAAGGAGCAGATCTCTGGGGTCTCTGAGGTAAGGAGGGGCTCTCTGGGGACCCTGATGCAAGACTGTGGCTCTCTGGAGGCTCTGATGTAGGAGGGGGGTCTCTGGGGACTCTGATGTAAGGGGGGCTCTCTGGGGACCCTGATGTAAGGAGGGGCTTTCTGGGGACTCTGATGTAACGGCGACTCTCTGGGGACTTTGATGTAAGGGGGAGGCTCTCTGGGGACCCTGATGTAGGGGGAGTCTCTATGGGGACCCCTATGTAAGGGGGGCTCTCTGGGGACCCCTATGTAAGGGGGGCTCTCTGGGGACCCTGATATAATGATAATATAATGTAATGTATATATATATATATATACACACACACACACACACACACACTTGTATATTATATACATGTGTATGCCCGCCCAAGTGTATGACTTTCTTTAGGCCACTTTCACACTGAGGCGCTTTACAGGCGTTTAGCGTTAAATATAGTGCCTGCAAAGCACCTTTAAAGCGCCTCTCCCATCACTCCAGTGTGAAAGCCCGAGTGCTTTTGCGGGATTTAAAAAAAAGTCCTTCAAACAGCATCTTTGGGGCTGTTTAGGAGCGGTGTATAAACCGCTCCTAAAACGCCCTGCCCATTGAAATCAATGGGCAGCGCTGCCGAAGTGGTGCTTTGCGGGCGCTATTAACCCCTTCTTCGGCCGCTAGCGGGGGTTAAAAGCTCCCCACTAGCGGCCAAAAAAGCACTGCTAAAACAACGGTAAAGTGCCGCTAAAACTAGCGGCGCTTTACCGCCGACGCTCTCACCGCCTCAGTGTGAAAGTGCCCTTACTTCGCTGATATGGGACTAGCCCCAGATCTTTTGTAGACCTAGCAACGGCCCTGATCAACAGGAAGAAAATCTAAAGTACCACAATATTAACCCCATTCCTGCTCAGGCCTGGTGTCTGTCAGAAGGATTGAGTGTATGGCCATGTCTGAGGATCTGTGCATGCACATTTTACAAGCCATTCTACGATGCCCCAGATTTTGGCTATGCGCATGCTTGCACGCACACTACTTAACATTAGCATTAACAAGCTTACATGTCAGACTTCCATTTGGTGCCAAACTCTCTATTTAAAGAACAACTCCCTGAGGAGTAGTTGCTGGGTGGTCATCAGATTCTGAGCCTTGTGACCAATTTTGCAGCTCTATGCTTGACTTGGTTTGACTCCTGATTCCCTTGTATCCTGATCTCTTGTTGCTGACTCTGGATTGTGTCCTGACTTTGTCTTCTGCCTGTTGATGTGGTACCTCTGTTGTCTGCCTGATATTGACCCCAGATTTGCCTCTTCTTTTCTGATTTGGTTCTGCTGCTACTCGGCTGATTCCAGCTTGTCTTTACAATAGCTTACTTCCAACATTTGTTGGCTTCTGTGCTCCACCAGTGCACCCTCATTGTGCATCAGATCTGGTATCCACACCCACAGCATCCCAGCAGTAATCAGGCTGCCCCCATATCATCCATTGTGTCTGGACCCATTGCAGGCACCCGTCCCATTCCTCATACTGGTATTTCTTGTAACCAACTCCAGGGAGTATTAGACAAGATGTTTAAGGCAAGCCCCCTCATTAACTCAGCCTCCATCAGGTACTGTACATGACAGCATCCCTTTAAGAGGACATTTACACTAGGGGGTGTGAAGGATCAGTCGATCGTGGGATCACTGTGGGAGTCAGTTCCGCCATCTACTGATCATTAGCAGAGACTGAGTATTTGACAGCTTGGTCACTGTGCTGGGAGCGTGCATTAAGAGTGCTCCCATCACAGAAAGCTTTACTGCCCATGGATGTATTTGTGTGGTGTGTGGACATTAAAGCCCACCCTCTGTGCTGCCGCACATATGCATTATGTGGGTGGTAATAGGTTAATATAATGCATCTTAATAATAGATAATACATTTAAGAGGGCGTCATGTACCTAGTAGAAGCCTCCCCTTACACCTGCTGTGCAATACTCCCTGGAGTTGATGACCAGGTGTAGCAGGATAAAGAGTGGCATGGATGCCTGTAATAAGTCCAGGCATGATGGGTGGTCAGATGACAGTCTGGATGCTGCTGAGGTGCTGCAGATGCTCAGGTTGGG
This sequence comes from Rana muscosa, assembly GCA_029206835.1. Lineage (NCBI taxonomy): Eukaryota > Metazoa > Chordata > Amphibia > Anura > Ranidae > Rana > Rana muscosa. The sequence goes on along the minus strand of CM055116.1, from coordinate 34,501,808 downwards.
TCTTGTGCAGAATAGTGGCACGCAGAGCACAGTAACTTGCAGGTGCAGGAAGCAAAATTGTAGTCAAGAAAAGCCAAAATAAGTAGCAGAGGTACCAAATTGGTAGACAGGAACAGGCCAGCATCAATATATTATTAGTTTTATTATTATTAATATTAATATTGTGGGTCAGATTTTTTTAAATAAAAATCAGAAGATATCCATTACAAATTACTACCAAAAGAAGGCCAATTTGTTCTTAAAAAAATAAGGTATAATTCACTTAGATACACTTGGGGTCTAATTATGAAAAAAAAAACCTTTGCAAATGTCTCATCATTCGCGCAAATATTACAAATAATATCTGTAATGTTTTTAATATGTGTGTAATGTAAAATTCTATATATTGCTTCTTGCTGGACAAATGCGCTAAAGCGCATGATCGGAATGTGCTGGAGTCAGTGACAGCAAAGCCGGGTGGATGCACGCGTGCCCCCTACCCAGAAATGCAGAATCACATAAACAGTATCTTACAAAAGTGGGTACACCCCTCACATGTTTGCAAATATTTTATTATATCTTTTCACGTGACAACACTGAAGAAATGACACTTGGCTACAATGTAAAGTAGTGAGTGTACAGCTTGTATAACAGTGTAAATTTGCTGTCCCCTCAAAATAACTCAACATACAGCCATTAATGTCTAAACCGCTTGCAACAAAAGTAAGTACATCCCTAAGTTAAAATGTCCAAATTAGGCGCAATAAGCAATTTTCCCTCCCCGGTGTCATGTGACTCGTTAGTGTTCTCGGGTTTGAATGGGGAGCAGGTGTGTTAAATTTGGTGTAATTGCTCTCACTCTCTCATACTGGTCCCTGGAAGCTCAACATATAATATGAATGCAATCTATACACTGGGGGGAGAACCTCTGGGGGAATCTAGGATGGAAAAGGACCTGGGGGTCCTAGTAGATGACAGGCTCAGCAATGGCATGCAATGGCAAGCTGCTGCTAACAAAGCAAACAGAATATTAGCATGCATTTAAAAGGGGATTAACTCCAGAGATAAAACGATAATTCTCCCGCTCTACAAGACTCTGGTCCGGCCGCACCTGGAGTATGCTGTCCAGTTCTGGGCACCAGTCCTCAGGAAGGATGTACTGGAAATGGAGCGAGTACAAAGAAGGGCAACAAAGCTAAAAAAGGGTCTGGAGGATATTAGTTATGAGGAAAGGTTGCGAGCACTGAACTTATTCTCTCTGGAGAAGAGACGCTTGAGAGGGGATTTGATTTCAATTTACAAATACCATACTGGTGACCCCACAATAGGGATAAAACTTTTTTGCGGAAGGGAGTTTAACAAGACACGTGGCCACTCAATAAAATTAGAAGAAAAGACGTTTAACCTTAAACTATGTAGAGGGTTCTTTACTGTAATGCCCCATACACACGATCGTTTTTCATGCCGTTAAAACTGCCATTTTTAAAAATGGCCCTGAAAAATGATCGTGTGTATGCTCCAGAGCATTTTTAACGACGTGAAAAACGTCCATTAAAAATTTCGGACATGCTCTCTTTTTTCACGTCGTTTTTCATGTCGTTTTTTTTACCGACGTGAAAAACGATAGTGTGTATGCTTTCACGACGTGAAAAAAAACGTGCATGCTCAGAAGCAACTATGAGACGGGAGCGCTCGTTTTGGTAAAGCTAATGTTGGAAATGGAGATGGCACATTTGTCACGGTGGAATTAATAGCATCGTTTTAATGCTGTGCATTCCGTTCTTCTTTTGATAATGCTTAAAAATTACCTTCTTTTGATAATGACATTGAGAGTTATGCCAAACTTGTTTCTAAAGTAATTCCAAATTGCTCTAATGATTGTAAAATATTATTTCTAAGCCACACCTCCCTCCTAAATAATACTAATAATAAAATAATGTAAATATCCTTTTTTTTTAAATTCTATTTTACTATTGTCTTTTTAATTTTTGGGGCCTTGTTTATTTTTTGGCTTAAATTATTCTTGTGTAAAGTTACCACACCAACCTTCAAAATGTGTCTCATTTGGCCTCAGGGAGGTTTGTGTCCCTTGATAATAACAATAATATTATTTGAGATGTCCCTGCCTGCTCCCTAGCAAGCTCTCTTTTGAAATACAAATCACATAGTCAAGTTTTTTAAGGCCAAAAAAATAAACTTTATTTCGGAACATTAACAAATTAAAAGGGGAAGGCAGCACTGGAGAGCCTGCTTGCATTTGTGCATCCCTTTGACCCCACAACAACCATCCAAGATGTGAAAACCAAAATAGAGATTAGATCCCCAAAAAAAAGGAGCCCAATCTTGTCTTGAGCTCCCAGAGGTCAGGAGCCACAGCAGATAAGTCCTATATGTCCCCAGTCTGTGGTACTACAGCAGGCATTATTTTCTCCTCTTCCTTGTAGCCTTCTCTCCAGCCTTCTCTGCAGCCTTGGTTGGTTTCTTCCTTGGAGGCTGGGGATCAGGAGGAGAGGTTGTGGCAGGAGGAGTAGTAGGAGGAGGAGGAGGAGGTGGAGGAGTAGGGACAACCTCTGTTATATCGGTGTACATGTTGAGTTCACCCAGCACGCCCTTATTGATGACTTTTAAAAGCAGGGTCTCACTATATATCTTTTGCCGCAAGTCCATTTGCCCTAGTTTGCGGGCGAGGACTGCTGCAATTCCCCCCTCAACAGAGGGTGCCTCTCTGAGGGCCGCTGTTGCCTCTCTGATGAAGGCCCTGGTTTCCTCCTCCACCTGCCTACCTCTCCTTGGCCCTCGTGGTTTAACTACCAGGGGAGGCATCTGGGCTCTTGTGCTGGGCCCAGCCTCCTCCTGGGTGCCACTGGGCCCAGCCTCCTCCTGGGTGCCACTGGGCCCTGCCTCCTCCTGGGTGCCACTGGGCCCTGCCTCCTCCTGATCCCCAACATCACCCTCTTCCTGGCTCTGCTCTGGCTGTAAAAAAAGAAAAGGGACATTATTTATTTTGGCCCACCATCATTCACAGACATTGTTCACCTCTAGACATTGTTGAAATCAATGCCAAAAGTTATGTCATTTTCATTGATTCCGCATCCTGGTTTTGTTGCCTTGTCCACATAAAATTAGGCCACTACTGTATCTTGCTCTTAAAAAACTTTATTGGTAGAAGTTTACATACCAAACAATACTAACATCTATTTAAATTCTACAATTTTGTAAGATATAAATATAGATATCAATACTTTACCTGGCTCCATATATCCAAATCTGCCTCCTCAAGGACCTGATCTTGATCCTCAGAGGAAGCCAGAGCAGGGTTGCCAGGAAGGCTGGAGGACTGGCTGCAGGGAAGGCTGCAGGGTTGGCTACAAGGAAGGCTGGATTGACCTCTGGGGGGGAAGGGTGGAGAGAGATTCCCGCACTTCCAGCTGGTCATCCAGAAAAGAAAGCTTACTGTAGTACCACAGACTGGGTTTATAAACCTTATCTGCTGGAGCACCTGACCTCTGGGACCTCAGGACCATAGTCCTCTGGGTCCTGTATGTCCCTCTGATGGTCGCTATTTTGGTTTTCACATCTTCGAGAGTTGTTGTGGGTATCCTGGTTTGCACAAATGCAAGCAGGCTCTCCAGTGCTGCTTTCCTGGCGTCTTTATTTTTATTTGCGCCACTTTTGGTTTGCCATAGTATAGGTAGCTCTTGCCATTTGTCTATGAACTCCCCCATGAATTCCGGGTTTTTAAAAGTATTCATGATATCTGTAAAAGCGAGAAACAAAAAAATATATATATTTCAGGCAACATTCCTCAAATGTGCATTTTCTACATATTTTTAGCGCACAAATCTCCTCGTCTGATGAACCTCAAATACTTAAATTGTTAGGTACCTTCGTCAAGACGTTCGTTGCTAACTCCCTCTCCCGCCAAATGAACGTATTTTCGAGACATGGATCTTCACTTGATATACACTGCACATGCGTGACACTCCGCACGCTTTCCCCGCCCCTGACGTTCGATATTGTACTTTCCCTGCCCCTTCTCGCTCGTAGTGCTTAACAAAACATGGCGGAGACACAGGTGGCTGAGATTACCTCTACAGAGGAGGAAATTCCAGAGGAGCCCAAATCCAGATCCAGGAGATATAAGGCATCCAACATGTCATTCGAGGAAATGGTGGAGATGGTCGCCATTTTAAAGAAGGAGGATTATGATGCCAAGCATGGGCCGTATAAAAGGCCTAATCTGGTCAAGTCAAAAATTATGGGCAAAGTGGTCAAAAGTCTTCACAAAAAATTCAGGGTGTGCAGAACGAAGGAACAGCTCAGAAAACGACGGTCTGATCTGAAGTTGCGGGAGGCCGACCAATACAAAAGAATCAAGAAAGTTTTAGGAAAAAGTAAGTTATTTTTGAATATTTTCCATGGTACATATTATTTACTTGTATTCTGTCGTGTATTTTTGACTTTGATATAGTACAGTGAAAGATACCATCTTTCAGGTTCGTCCGCACAGTAAACGGACGTATTAAACCTCTTTCTCCGTACAGTTCCTCAAACGATGTTTTAGGATCATCCAGTGTGAACACCCATGTATTTTATTTGGGGGAGTAAATTTTGGCATCACTTATTTTTTCGGTGCTAATCCAAAGGACATTTGTTTGTTTGAAAAAAGGATATGCATGGTAATGTTAAGGGAGTGAATGCTCAGCAGCTGATAAAACATCTGAACGCAGTAGTACAAGTGTGGGCCTAAAGCCAAAAAGCTTGAGGGTGTCACACACAGGTGATCCTGTGTAGATACTTTGGGGTGTTACAATGTGTCAAATTTGTGTTTTAAAAGTATATGCTATGGTTTTGGCTATGTATCCAATCATTTGTCCCGGTTGGCACAGGGGGTACATTTTAAAATGGAGCAGGCTTCAAAAGAATGATTACAAAGTATTTTATCATGTTTAGTTTAATTGAAAAATTGAGTCGCTACTAATGAAACTATTCCTTTTATTTCAATCTCCCTAGGGATTCGAAAAGCTACCTCAGATGAGCCGATAATTGCAACACCTACAACAATACCCCCAGAACCCCAGGATGGAGAGGAACGTGATGTTGTGGAAGTGGAAAGTGGCACCACCACAGGTCAGAGAGAAACCAGACACATGCATGTTAAATAGATGTAGGCCTACATATTCTATCCTACATATTTATTTTTACATTTAGGTGCAGTTCTGGCCGAAGACCCCAAAAAGTTGACACATCACAGTGCCCAGATCCTGATCCAGTACCTCATGGTCTGCTGTCGTGACCTCGAAAAAATTAAGGGAGACTTGCTAGAGATCAGGGCAAATACCAAGCGGGTGGAGGAAAGGCTCCAAAATATCATGGCTGTGCTTGGGCGTGTCTAATGTTTTTACACCAAAGAACGTTTAAATTGCTGAGTTTTGGAAGGTTTTTTGTTGTTTTACCCTTTAATGACTAGCACATGTTTAGCTTTTTCACAATTTTTATGAATATAGTTTGTTTATGCATGGCTGGTCATGCGTTTTAATACCCCAAAAATTAAGGGAACATCCACATTTCAAAGGAAGTTTCCCACCTAAAAAAGAAATAAAGGTATTTTTACATTCAAAAAAATTGTGGCTTCATTATGTAAATGTGGTGCAGAGTGAACTAATCAATGTTTTGTGTTTACACTGACAATGAAGGCTAATTAAGAATGTTAAATACACATGGCAATACAAGTGCACTAGGTAAACCTACATGAAACATAAAACATTATACAATTAAAACACCAAACCAATCTTTACTCCATAAAATAATTTATTTTTTTTGAATAAAATTTTTAAAGATTTTCTGGCATTTCAATGGCCCCCCTACCCATAAAATATTCAACATATTGGTTACGGACCTCACGTCCGGTTGGGGGGCCAAGCCAGGACGGCCAGGTTCCAGGGCCACTAAAGTTTCTGTATTGAGTAAAGAGGCCTCAGGCCCACTCAAAGCTATATAACTGTTGGAATGCACCCGTAGGAAATTATGAAGCACACAGCAAGTCATTACCACATGGTTCCATTTGTATGGGGCAAGGTGAATGGAGGTCAGGAAGAGGCGAAATCAGCTGGCCATGATGCCAAAGGCATTTTCCACCACCCTTCTGGCTCTGGCCAGCCGATAATTGAACACCCTCGTCTCAGGGGTGAGGGTGCGTTGCGGGAATGGCCTCATCAAATGGGGTCCCAGGCCAAACGCCTCATCCGCCACAAAGACAAAAGGTAGTCCCTCCACATTCTGCTCCGCTGGTGGCAAGGCCAGCAGATCCAAAAGGAGCCGTTCCCCAAACTACGTCTGGCCAAATACTCCTCCATCAGACATCCTGCCATTCTTGCCAACGTCCACATAGAGGAACTCGTAGGTGGCCGACACCACTGCCATCATCACGATGCTGTGGAACCCCTTATAGTTGTAATAAAATGATCCCGAATGGGGTGGTGGGACGACCCGAACATGTTTGCCGTCGATGGCTCCTCCACAGTTCGGAAAGTTCCATCGCTGGGCAAACTCGGAAGCCACATTCTGCCATTCATGTGGCGAAGAATGGAACTGTGGAATTAAAGAAATAAAAAAATAATACTTTGAGCCAGAAACATTGAAAGCTGATTTCATACCAACATTCATGGCCAACATTGGTAGAAACTGTAATAAAAAAAAAGATTAGTAAGCAACAAACCTAAAAAATAAAAAAAAAATTTGGGGGGGGGGGGTTTGAAGATGAGTTGGGAATATCACAAATGAAGGCTGTAGCACTCTGTATGAAGTTAAAAAAATGAAACATTCCTAGGCAATCTTTAGGGTGCGTTTTGGGAAAAGCACTACGATGGGACATAGAATAAAATACATGGAAATGACTAGGCAAGGTAGGTATGGCCCCAGGATAGCATGCTGGAGAGGTTAGGTAAGCCAAATTTACAGGTAGGCCTCAAACCCAAAAATTTTAATATTAAAACATGGGGAGAAAGGGGACATTCCCTGCAGCTAAGAATCATGTGAATTAGGGACTGCTAATAAAGCAAAATAAAAAGTATCCAAAACAAAAATACATACAATGTGAAGTTATTTTAGAAGAACACTTACCTTAATATAGTCCTCCTGCAAAACTTGAAGGATGGCAGAACAAGTCTCTGGTATAATGATCCCCAGAGCCTGGGTGTCAGGTCTGCCAGGAAACTACAACCATCCCTCCGCTTTCCTGACCGGTAGTCTTGTTATCCCGGTGTCAGGTGGAGGGACGGCTGAGATCTCCCACAGACAGGAAATAAGGAACCACAAAGGAAGGTGCAGATAGCCTAACCACAACCCCCAGCAACAACTCACGGTTAGTAGGCAGAAGACAGGATCCCAGGAGGGAAAAGGACAATCCAGGTAACGTAGTCAGAACAAGCCAGGGAGGGTCGGCAGCAAGGTTAACCAGGTTCAAGGGATAATCCAGGAATCGTAGTCAAGACGAGCCAAGTAGAAAACCAAAAAGCAAGAGCATCCATAAACAGGAACCTATCCTAAGGCACGGACAGGAAGGAGAAGTGGGAATATATAGGGACACTAATGAGAAGACTGCTGACAGCTGGTCCCAGGGTGGAGCAAACATCCCCACTAGTGAAAAAGAACAACTACGATGCTAACATAAAACCAGTTCACTGGTGGCTCAGGACATAGGAAAACAGTCTCTGAACACCAGGCCCTGGGATCAAATCCCAGACACGGCGTGACAGTACCCCCCACACAAAGATGCCCCCAAACCTATTTGTCAACCTGGTCAAGTCCTTCCTTCGTGGAAGGACTTGACCAGCCGTGGGGCATGAACATCACGAGCAGGCACCCAAGTCCTCTCTGCAATGGAGTAGCCCTTCCAGTCCACCAGATATTGTAATTGTCTACCCCTATGTCGGGAATCCAGAATTTTGCTAACTTCATACTCTTGATGGTCATCCACAGAGACTGGAGAGGGACGTCTAGAGGGGAGAGAGAATCTATTCTTGACAAAGGGCTTAAGCAAAGATACATGAAATGTATTGGGAATACGAAGATGAGGGGGCAAGCGTAGTTTATAAGCCACAGGGTTGACCTGACAGAGAATGCGAAAAGGTCCTATAAATCTAGGACCTAACTTGGAGGAAGGTTGTCGCAGTTTCATGTTCTTGGTGGACAACCAAACCAGCTGATTAAGACGATAGCGGGGTGCAGGTTTTCTGTGACGATCTGCATACCCCTTGTATCTATGTACAGACTGAAGCAGAACCTTTCTTATGTTTCTCCAGTGCGTAGTCAATCTTGATACCATGTTGGCTGCCGCAGGTACCTCCACCAAGGAAGACTGGAAGGGGAGAACCCTGGGTTGATACCCAAAGGCAGCTTGGAAAGGGGAACATCTAAGGGAAGAGTGCCACTGCGAATTGTGTGCTAGTTCTGCTAGAGGTAACATCTCGCTCCAGTTGTCATGTTCAGCATTGATATAAGCTCGTAGGTAGATCTCCAAATCTTGATTGACCCTCTCTGTCTGGCCATTAGATTGAGGATGGTATCCAGAGGACAGGGAATTCTTGATCCCCAGATGTTTGCAAATGGCCCTCCAGAACGAGGATATGAATTGAGGGCCTCTATCGCTAACAATATCAACAGGGATGCCGTGTAAGCGGATGACATTCTCAATAAAGGATAAAGCCAGGCTTGGGGCAGAAGGTAGTGCGGGCATGGGAATGAAGTGGGCCAACTTTGAAAATCGGTCCACTATCACCCAAATTACGGTATTTCCACTGGAGGTGGGCAAGTCCACGATAAAATCCATGCTGATATGAGTCCAGGGAGCACGAGGTACAGGTAACGGTTGAAGTAGACCTTGTGGAACAGAACGATGCATTTTGATGGCAGCACAAACCGAACAGGCTCTAACAAAGGCTATAACATCCTTTTTTAGAGTAGGCCACCAAACCAGGGACTTCAAACGTAGGAAGGTTTGGTTGATACCAGGGTGTCCGGATACCATCTGGCCATGGGCCCACTGTAACACTTCTTTTCGTAATTCTAGGGGAACAAACAAGGTATTGGGTGGAACTGAGAGATTAGAAGGTGCCCGAGACTGTGCGGCCAACAAGTTCCTTTGTAAAGCAGTATCCAGTTGTGCAATAATTCGTTCCGGAGGAATAATATGATCAGGAGGTATTTGCAGATTCTCACAAGGGAATTGCCGAGACAGGGCATCGGCCTTGGTGTTCTTGGTGCCAGGAATGTACGTCACTACAAAGTTGAATCGGGTGAAGAATAACGCCCAGCGGGCTTGTCTGGGATTCAGTCTTTGGGCCTTCTCTAAGTAGATTAGGTTCTTATGGTCAGTTTGAACCACAACAGGAAGTTCCGTACCTTCTAAAAGATGTCTCCATTCGGAAAATGCTAATTTTATAGCTAAAAGTTCTCTATTCCCTATGTCATATTTTTGTTCTGCAGCAGAGAACTTCTTGGAGAAAAAGGCAACCGGATGCAACTTGTTAGAAGTGGGTTCTCGTTGGGATAATACTGCTCCGGCCCCTACTTCGGAGGCATCAACTTCCAAGAAATATTGAGCCGAAGGCTGTGGATGGCGAAGAACAGGAGCAGAGCAAAAAGCAGATTTTAGAAGGTCGAAAACCTCCAGAGCTTCAGGAGGCCACTGAGAGCATTTGGTCCCTTTTTTTGTGAGGACGGTGATGGGAGCCAAAATTTTGGAGAAATTCTTGATGAATTTGCGGTAGTAGTTACAAAATCCAATAAAACGCTGTATTTCCTTTAAGGTAGAAGGTCTAGGCCATTGTAAGATAGCATCGAGTTTCTTGGAGTCCATCTGGAATCCATTAGATGAAATTATATAACCTAAGAAAGGTATTTCCGATTGTTCAAAAGAGCACTTGGAAGGTTTGGCGTACAGCTTATGATCTCTTAAACGTTGGAGAACAGTGCAAACATGGCCACGGTGAAGCTTTAAGTCTTTAGAGTGAATGAGTATATCATCTAAATAGACAACAACAAAAGAGTCAAGTAGATCCCTGAAAATATCATTCACAAACTCTTGAAATACCGCGGGAGCATTGCAAAGCCCAAAAGGCATCACAAGACACTCATAATGCCCCCTTCTGGTATTAAAAGCTGTCTTACATTCATCTCCTGCTTTAATTCTAATGAGGTTATATGCAGACCGAAGATCCAATTTGGTAAAGATCTTTGACCCCTGGACACGGTCAAACAACTCAGTAATTAAGGGCAACGGATACCGATTTTTTACAGTAATACGGTTGAGGGATCTGTAGTCAACGCAGGGTCTAAGTCCTCCATCTTTTTTCTCCACGAAAAAGAAGCCTGCTCCCACAGGAGAGGAGGAAGGCCGGATGAAACCCTTTTTTAGGCTGTCTTCAATGTATTCCTCCATAGCCTTGGTTTCCGCAAGGTTAAGAGGATAGGTTCTCCCCTTAGGAAGAGGAGAACCGGGAAGCAAGTCAATAGCACAGTCATACGGGCGGTGTGGAGGGAGGCCCTCTGCTTCTTTTTCAGAAAATACGTCAGCAAACCCGGCATAAGCCTCCGGTAGTTCAGGGACAATAGAGACCCCAAGAATGGACACTTTATTACGTATAAACTTTTGGATACAGTGAACATGACAAAAGGTGCTCCAGGCAGAAATTTGACCAGAGGACCAGTCAATAGATGGATTATGTTTACATAACCAAGGGAACCCAAGAATTACAGGATACTTAGGAGACGGGATGACATTAAATGATAGCTCTTCAGAATGCAGAGCCCCCACTAGAACGGAAAGGGGCTTGGTCTCTAGAGAGATAAGTCCATCACCAAGAGGTTCTCCGCCAAGAGTAGTTACACAGAGGTGGATCTTTCGGAACCGTCGGAATCTGAAGACTCTTAACCAGCGTTGCATCGAGAAATACCCCACCTGCACCAGAATCAACAAAGGCAACGGTGGAGTAGCTCTTATTGTTCCAAGATAATAATACGGGTACTACTAATCTCTCTAGAGGAGGTTTCAAAACAGTGTGGCCTAATGGGGCTCCTTGATCTCCCATTAAGCCCGGGAGTTTTTTCAGTCGCATCGGACAAGAATGCAGGAAGTGACCCGGCTTACCACAAAATAGACAGAGGCCTAGAGTTCTGCGTTTGGTACGTTCATCATCAGACAAACGCACAGCCCCTACATCCATGGGTTCTTCCTCAAACCCGGCGGTTGGAGGACAAAATTGTCTCTGACGCTCCCTCTCAGACTGGCGTTCAGAGAAGCGAGTATCCACGAGGATACACAAACTGATGAAATCCTCCAATGCCACTGGGATCTCACGGTAAGTTAATTCGTCCTTAATGCGTTCCGCTAGACCTCTGCGGAAGGCGGCCTTAAGGGCGCAATTATCCCAGGAAGTATCTGCCGCAAGTGTGCGGAATTCTATTGCATAAGATGCTACTGTGCGTTTACCCTGGTGTAAGTCAAGAATACTGGCCTCAGCTGCCCTTACTCTGTCAGGAACGTCAAATATTCTCTCAACGGTTTGCATAAACGTGGGGTAATCAGTAAGTACAGGAGAATCTTTCTCAAGAAGAGGCGACACCCAGGACAGAGCTCTACCCTTAAGCAAGGAAATAATAAATGTCACCTTGGCTTGGGTAGAGGTAAACACAGAAGGTTGATTTTTAAAATGCAACCGGCAATGGTTGAGAAATCCCCTGCAATCCAAGGGGTTCCCATCATACTTATCGGGGAGAGGTATCTTTGGAGCGGGAGAACCCACAGATTTAGACACAACTACAGGTTCCCCAACCCCAGACTCAAGATCTTTTGGTGTAGCAGGACTAGTACCATGTGCCGAGGCCAAAGTAGATAACAGAGTAGCGATGGCACCCAATTTCTCCTCCAATGACTGTACATGATTAGCCTGCTCACACAACATCTGACCCTGTAGAGAGACTGCCTGCACCAGCTCGCTGAGGTCCATCTGGCCTTAGGATAATGTCAGGTCTGCCAGGAAACTACAACCATCCCTCCGCTTTCCTGACCGGTAGTCTTGTTATCCCGGTGTCAGGTGGAGGGACGGCTGAGATCTCCCACAGACAGGAAATAAGGAACCACAAAGGAAGGTGCAGATAGCCTAACCACAACCCCCAGCAACAACTCACGGTTAGTAGGCAGAAGACAGGATCCCAGGAGGGAAAAGGACAATCCAGGTAACGTAGTCAGAACAAGCCAGGGAGGGTTGGCAGCAAGGTTAACCAGGTTCAAGGGATAATCCAGGAATCGTAGTCAAGACGAGCCAAGTAGAAAACCAAAAAGCAAGAGCATCCATAAACAGGAACCTATCCTAAGGCACGGACAGGAAGGAGAAGTGGGAATATATAGGGACACTAATGAGAAGACTGCTGACAGCTGGTCCCAGGGTGGAGCAAACATCCCCACTAGTGAAAAAGAACAACTACGATGCTAACATAAAACCAGTTCACTGGTGGCTCAGGACATAGGAAAACAGTCTCTGAACACCAGGCCCTGGGATCAAATCCCAGACACGGCGTGACACTGGGGGGATATGCCTGTGGAGAACTTAAGGTCCTGCAGGCTTCTCCCAGTCGCCAGGTATCGCAACGTGGCGATGAGCCTCTGCTCAGCACTGATGGCTTCCCGCATAACGGTGTCCTGCCTGGTAATATAGGGGGACACCAAAGCCAACAGATGCTGAAATACGGGGTCAGACATCCTGAGAAAATTCCTGAAATCATCAGGATTATTCTCCCTGATCTCCCGCAACAAAGGCATGTGACAGAATTGGTGCCGCTGGAGCAACCAATTCTTGGTCCATGAACTCCTCCTGACCCTGCTCATGGCATGGAGTCAGGATACAGCATGAACCCCTGCACCAACTACAGCATGAACTCTACGACGAGTACGTAGCCGCAACATGGCTAGATAACGGTCGGCTGAACAGAACGAATTAGAAGAACGCACGGAAGAACAGCAAGGCCAATGAAGAACAAGCTGAAAAACAGGAACGAGCAGAGCAGACCGCACTGAATAAACAGATATGAACTGACTACATGCACTGCCAAACAGATACGAACCCACAGGCACAAACTGAACTCCACAAAACGATCTTCAAAGCACAAAGACTGAAAAGCGCGAATCGTCTCTCACCAAACTTTTACTAACACGCGGTAACACGGAATTAGCAAAAGCGTCCCAAAGGGTGGCGTCATTAGAACGGAACTTCCCCTTTATAGTGCCGTCGTACGTGTTGTACGTCACTGCGCTTTGCTTCATCGTTTTTTAAAATGATCGTGTGTACGCAAGACAGGCTTGAGAGGAAACATGAAAAAAAACGACGTGAAAAACGGCAAGAAAAAAAATGGCAAGAAAATCGATCGTGTGTAGGCAAGGATGTGGAATTCCCTTCCACAGGCGGTGGTCTCAGCGGGGGGCATTGATAGTTTCAAGAAACTATTAGATAAGCACCTGAATGACCGCAACATACAGGGATATACAAGGTAATACTGACATATAATCACACACATAGGTTGAACTTGATGAACTTGTATATTTTTTCAACCTCACCTACTATGTAACTATGTAACACGGCACCTCATGGCAAAGAACTATTTGATGATCTGAAAAAAGAATTGTTGCTCGACATAAAGATGGCCTAGGCTATAAGAAAATTGCCAATACCCTGAAATTGAGCTGCAGCCTGGTGGCCAAGACCAAACAGCGGTTTAACAGGACGGGTTCCACTCAGAACAGGCCTCACCATGGTTAACCAAAGAAGTTGAGTGCACGTGCTCAGCGTCATATCCAGAGGTTGTCTTTGGGAAATAGACGTATGAGTGCTGCCAGCATTGCTACAGAGGTTGAAGGGGTGGGGGGTCAGCTTGTCAGTGCTCACACCATACGCCGCACACTGCATCAAATTGGTCTGCATGGCTGTCAGGCAAGAAGGAAGCCTCTTCTAAAGATGATGCACAAGAAAGCCCGCAAACAGTTTTCTGAAGACAAGCAGACTAAGGACATGGATAACTGGAACTATGTCCTGTGGTCTGATGAGACCAAGATAAACTTATTTGGTTCAGATGGTGTCAGGAGTGTATGGTGGCAACCAGGTGAGGAGTACAAAGACAAGTGTGTCTTGCCTACAGTGAAGCATGGTGGTGGGAGTGTCATGGTCTGGGGCTGCATGAGTGCTGCCGGTATTGGGAAGCTACAGTTCATTGAGGGAACCATGAATGCCAACATGTACTGTGACATACTGAAGCAGAGCATGATCCCCTCCCTTCGGAGACTGGGCCGCAGGGCAGTATTCCAACATAACGACCCCAAACACACCTCCAAGATGACCACTGGCTTGCTAAAGAAGCTGAGGGTAAAGGTGATGGACTGGCCAAGCATGTCTCCAGACCTAAACCCTATTGAGCATCTGTGGGGCTCCTCAAATGGAAGGTGGAGGAGCGCAAGATCTCTAACATCCACCTGCTCCATGATGCCGTCATGGACGAGTGGAAAAGGACTCCAGTGGCAACCTGTGAAGCTCTGGTGACCTCCATGCCCAAGAGGGTTAAGTCAGTGCTGGAAAATAATGGTGGCCACACAAAATATTGACACTTTGGGCCCAATTTGGACATTTTCACTTAGGGGTGTACTCACTTTTGTTGCCAAAGGTTTAGACATTAATGGCTGTGTGCTGAGTTATTTTGAGGGGACAGCAAATGTACACTGTTATACAAGCTGTACACTTACTACTTTACATTGTAGCAAAGTGTAATTTCTTCACTGTTGTCACATGAAAAGATAGAAGAAAATATTTACAAAAATGTGAGGGGTGTACTTACTATTGTGAGATGCTGTATATACATGATTCTGCACAGCCAGCCAGCACTGTAAAACTAAGCAAGCGGTTAAAGGAAATCTGTAAAAGCAAGTGAAAAAGGAATACTTTGAAAGGAACCAGGGCCATCTAATGTAACAGTGACTGCATTTTAAAGTAATAAATAATTGGAAATGCAGATGTTTGGCCAACATGTGACACCATCGATGAAAGCACACAGCAAATATGTTTACAAATGTGGCAAATTGTCCAATAAAATTTTTAAAAAAAGTGCCAAATTGGTAAAGCGGTCAATTCTTGACTTTAATGCCACGTATACACGGTCGGAATTTCTGACAACAAATGTTCGATGGGAGCTTGTTGTCGGAAATTCCGATCGCGTGTAGGCTTAATCGGACATTTGCTGTCGGAATTTCTGACAACAAAAATTTGAGAGCTGGTTCTAAAATTTTCCGACAACAAAACTTGTTGTCGGAAATTCCAAACGCGTGTACTCAATTCCGACGCAGAAAATTCCACGCATGCTCGGAATCAAGCAGAAGAGCCGCACTGGCTATTGAACTTAATTTTTCTCGGCTCGTCGTACGTGTTGTACGTCTCCGCGTTCTTGAAGTTCGCAATTTCCGACAACATTTGTGTGACCGTGTGTATGCAAGACAAGTTTGAGCCAACATCCGTCGGAAAAAAATCCATGTTTTTTTTGTCGAATGTCCGATCGTGTGTACTCGGCATGAGTCTGTGATTTTGGAAGAAATATGTTGTAGGAAATACAGTATGTTTTTCCTTTTTCTTCCTTTTCCTCTCTCTCTATCCTCTATTATCCATGTTTTCCTTCTGTTCTTTCTTTCTGGTTCAACTTGCAGAACCTTTAATTACTCTTTTTAGTAATACAACATTTTTGACATAGGCTCCTGTATGACTTATGATACATTTAATTTCTTAATACTATTTGCTGATAAATATTTTTAAGAAATGCAACATAATACTAGACAGAGGCTTTTATATGTTTTTATTGTTTATTGCATGATACAAACCTCTATTGCATAATACAGAGAATTATCTTTTTAACCACTTGTCATCCGCCCTCCGTCAAATGACGGCGGGAGGAAGACCCTGTTGTTCTGGGCGGACGTCATATGACGTTGCGCCTCCCAAAGCCACTAGGGGGTGCGCACGCGCGCACCCGCCGCACCACTGGGGACCCGTTGCGCGTTCCCGGCGGCCGTGATGGCCGCCGGGCACCCGCGATTGCCCAGTAACTGAGCAGGACCGTGGATCTTTGTGTGTAAACAAAGAGATCCACGTCCTGTCAGGGAGAGAGGAGACCGATGGTGTGTCCCTTGTACATAGGGACAACCATCGGTCACCTCCCCCAGTCAGTCCCCTCCCCCCACAGTAAGAATCACTCCCAGGGAACACATTTAACCCCTTGATTGCCCCCTAGTGTTAACCCCTTCCCTGCCAGTCATGTTTATACAGTAATCAATGCATTTATATAGCACGGATCGCTGTATAAATGTGAATGGTTCCAAAAATGTGTCAAAAGTGTCCGATGTGTCTGCCGCAATATTGCAGTCATGATAAAAATCGCAGATCGCCGCCATTACTAGTAAAAATATATAAATAATAAAAATGCTATAAATCTATCCCTTTTTTTTGTAGCTGCTATAACTTTTGCGCAAACCAATCAATACACGCGTATTATGATTTTTTTGTACCAAAAATATGTAGAAGAATACATATCGGCCTAAACTAAAAAATAAATAAAATAAAAAAAGGATATTTATTATAGCAAAAAGTAAAAAATATTGTGTTTTTTTCAAACTTGTCCCTCTTTTTTTGTTTATAGCGCAAAAAATAAAAACCGCAGAGGTGATCAAATACCACCAAAAGAAAGCTCTATTTGTGGGGAAAAAGGGACACAAATTTTGTTTGGGTACAGGGTCGCATGACCGCGCAATTGTCATTCAAAGTGTGACAGTGCTAAAAGCTGAAAAATGGCTTGGGCAGGAAGGGGGTGGAAGTGCCCGGTAGGCAAGTGGTTAAAATACTAATTATATATATACATGTAGCACACGGACCTTTTCCTACCTTTGGCTCACTTGCAGGTCAAGGCACACGCGCTATATGCCCATATCCTCCCTTCAAGAGGTCGAGCGGTGTTAATAGATCTTTGGGTCCTGCAGCTAGGTTCTCCGTCAGTTGGTTCTCATCTCCTGGACCTAGAGTATAGGAACAGGTCTCTATTTTTCCCAAGTAACTCCAATGTCCACACCACTTTAAAACTCTAACGTTGAGTTTATTTTATAGCAAAGTTCAGTAGATAGAAAAGGTGGATGAGAGACAGGACAGGAAGGTTTGGGAGATAGGTCCAGGCACAAATCAATATTGTAGTCGCCACTCGATCCCGAGTGGGTTTAGCTCACCCAGGTAGTTTCCTGTAAAAGCGGATCCTAGCAGCCGGAGTGATGCTGGGACATTCACTTAGGTTTTCCCTGAGATACGATCGGGAGATCCTCTGCCACAGAATCTTTAAGTCCCAAACCTCTCAGCACTTGTAACACAAGGACAGGTGCCAGTGACAGCACGTTACAAGGCCTTGGATGAATGGTTGAATCCCTCCAGAAGGTT
This sequence comes from Rana muscosa, assembly GCA_029206835.1. NCBI lineage: Eukaryota > Metazoa > Chordata > Amphibia > Anura > Ranidae > Rana > Rana muscosa. The sequence goes on along the minus strand of CM055116.1, from coordinate 34,484,322 downwards.
ACCGGGCCTCTCTTTCACCGTGAACTCTCACCGCTCCATCAGAAAGGTCCTCCCCCAGCCTCCTCTTCTTAGAGCGGGTCCCATCGCAGAGGCACCCTTGGATTCCTCTTTTGGAGATGGGCCCCAGCTAAAGGTGCTGGGCCCAATGGTGAAGTTGCAGCCCCAGGCTAAAGGTTCCTGGGACTGATACACACGCGCACCCCTGGCCTGGAGGACCAGGAAACGCAAACTCGAACTCCACAAAAGATGGCGTCTGCTCCTTATGTACCCTCTCCCAGCATGCACAGCAGGTTGACCACACCCACTGTACTACTGCCGAGAGAGGACACCCTAAGGCATAGTAATGCCACCTACGATTCAACCCTGACCTGACATGGCAGTGCCACCTACAGGCCACAGGGTACTGTACATCAGGCTGCATTACATTGACAGAAGCGAGTCCTAATGATCAAAAGTGATCTGAGCCTGGCTACTGGCTCAGATCAAACCCTTAAATTTAAGTACATAGCACCCCTAAAAGTAAAGGGGCGCTACATATAAGTTTGGTCACATGTGACATTATTATCGAGTCTTAAGCCGTGTACACACAATCGGTTTTACCAATGAAAACAGTCCGATGGACTGTTTTCATCGGACGAACCGATCGTGTGTGGGCCCCATCGGTCTTTTTTCCATCGGTGTGAAAAAATAGAACATGTTTTAAATTTATCCGATGGGAAAAAAAACTATAGCAAAATCCGATCGTCTGTGTGGAAATCCTTCGGATAAAAAACCCACGCATGCTCAGAATCAAGTGGACGCATGCTCAGAAGCCTTGAACTTAATTTTTCTTGGCTCATCAGAGTGTTTTACGTCACCGCGTTTGAAACGGTCCATTTTTTGACTGATGGTGTGTGGGCAAGACTGATGCAAGACAGTTTCATCGGATTTCCGATGAAAAAAACCATCGGATTAGAATCCATAGGATTTCCGATCGTTTTTACAGGGCTTCATTCATATGTTGTGTCTAGACATGTTCTCTTTGTTCTGCTTTTGAACTTATCTTGTAAAATGTTAAATTCCAATAAACAAATTTGACAAGAAATATATTTTTCCTTTGAAAGTTGAACAGATACATCCAGAGGGTTCACTACATGAGCACGACAAGAGAGGAGGTCTTCTTCAATGAGCGAGGAGAATTAAACTCTGAGATTTTTTTAGAAAAGCTGATCCATTATGATCTTTCACTGGAAAAATTTTACATCAAGTCAGAATACATTGACAGCAGTTTGACTTTAGCAACACCACAGAGAGAAAATTTCCAAAAACAACTCCAATGGAAACGTGGCAAAGTAAGAGTATCCTTATATTTCCGTATGATGCATTTTGCTTTCTCAACCTGGATATTGATGTTCCTATAATAGAAAAGACTGGATTGTAAACCACACAGCAAATAAAAGCAAAACATTCCAAGAAAAAGAAAACATTTCAATGGTTATATCAGAATGATGCCTGCACCTACAGGCATCATTACGGTATGTTTGTTTTAGGCCGGCGATGTTGTTCATTCCTTGTGATAGTAATAAAGTGAATTTAAAAAAAAAAAGTGTAAAAAAAAAAGAAATATATTTTTATAAAATAAAATAAAAAATTTAAAGCAACCCGTCCCACCGTGCTTACGTCCTAGGAAAATGCATGGACATGTAAGTTGCCTTATATTTAATGTACAACAGACGCCAATGCAGGCACTAAAATATTTAATCCACATTTCAGACCTTGATGAGAGATACGTCATGGTCTTTAATGTTGCAATTGAATATTAATGTATTCCACTGATAATTGTATTCTGCAATTTCAGAGATGCTGCAGTCCCTGAAGAAGATTGTATTGTAACTCACACTTTCGAAACGCGTCGGACTTAGCAGCTTGGCATCTCCAGGAACCTATACGATTTATTCTTGGGGGTTTCTTGCAGTTACCTTATCGTGGTTCATATGCTCATGCATTTCTACGTTTTTAACTGTTCACTACCTTGTGTGATTTATGTGTTCTTTTTCTATGACATTTTTTGTAATAAATATATTTTTATATACCGTATTTATCAGCGTATAACATGCACCCCAAGTTTAGGATGGAATTTTAAGGAAAAAAACTTTTAGGAGGGAAGTTCAAGGAAAAAAACTTACATTTAAATGCAGCCTTGTCCATCATTGCAGCCTTGCCCAGTGTCCATCTGCAGCCTTGCCCAGTGTCCATCATTGCAGCCTTGCCCAGTGTCCATCTGCAGCCTTGCCCAGTGCCTTTGCAGCCTTGCCCAGTGTCCATCTGCAGCCTTGCCCAGTGTCCATCTGCAGCCTTGCCCAGTGCCTTTGCAGCCATGCCTTGCCCAGTGCGTTTGCAGCCTTGCCTTGCCCAGTGCCTTTGCAGCCTTGCCTTGCCCAGTGCCAGTCTCTGCAATGCTTAAATTTGGCGCCGATTTCCGCTGTGGAGAGGAGCAAACGGAGCCGAGTGTACTTCGGCTAGACTCAGCTCCTCTCGCAGTCCCGCCCATCTCCACTGATTGCGCTGCTGACATACAGAAAGCCGAGTGTACTTCGGCTAGACTCAGCTCTGCTCACAGTCAGGGGCGGGACTGCGAGAGGAGCCGAGACTAGCCAAAGTACACTCGGCTTTCTGTATGTCAGTGGCGCAATCAGTGGAGGTGGGCGGGACTGCGAGAGGAGCCAAGTAAAGCCGAGTGTACTTCGGCTTTGTGTATTTCGGCTCCTCTCGCTCGTTTCAGCGGGGGATCGGCGTATAACACGCACCCACGATTTTCCCCTGATTTTAACGGGAAAAAAGTGCATGTTATACGCCGATAAATACGGTAACTTTTCTGAATTTATTATATTGCCTTTAAAATCCCACTTTTTGAGGTAATCCTTTTGTTGCTTACGTGCTAATGCCAACATATACTGTACTCCAACACACATATGTAAACGGTGATCGGACCACACATGTGAGGTATTGTCGTGAACGCCAGAGCATTGCACCTGCAAAAATGGGAAACTGCAAAGGCATTTAAAGCATCACCTATGGAGAATTTTAAGCACCGTAGTTTGCCGCCATTCCACGAGCAGACACATTTTAAAAGCGTGACATGTTAGGTATCTATTTACTTGGCATAACCTCATCTTTCACATTATACAAAGAAATTTGGCTAACTTTCATGAAAGTGATTTTTTTTCCCCCAAAAAATTGCATTTGAAAAACCGCTGCGCAAATACCGTGTGACATAAAAATTGTAATACCCACCATTTTATTCTAGGGCCTCTGCTAAAAAGATATATATATATAATGTGTGGGGGTTCCAAGTAATTTTCTAGCAAAAAAACAGTAGATTTTTTTTAATTGTAGGAGTATAGTGTCAGAGTTGGCTCTGGTGGGAAGTGGATAACTATTAAAGTGGTTGTAAACCCACTCCACTAAAAAAAAAAAAAACCTGCAAGACAAAGACATAATGAGCTAGTATGCTTAGCATACTAGCTCATTATGAAATACGCACCTTAGATCGAAGCCCCCGCAGCGGTCCCCGTACACTGGTCCGGCCGGTGACATCGCCTCCGGAGTTATTTCCGGGTATCGCGGGCTCCGGCGCTGTGATTGGCCGGGGCCACGATGATGTAACTCCCATGCATGCTCAGGGGAGCTGCCGGTAAGGGCACGTCAGCTTAAGCAACAGCACGAATGAGCCATTGCTTTAGTGCGCATGTGCCGATGACGTTGGCACATGCTGATACAGGGGATATCTCCTAAACCGTGCAGGTATAGGAGATATCCGGGGTAGCTATAGGTAAGCCTTATTATAGGCTTGCCTGTAGTAAAAAATAGATTGTAAGGGTTTACAACCACATTAAGTGAGGAGCAACTTCACTGATAATAGTAATAAGTTGAAGGGTTAGCAAGAGACCAAAACGGCAACTTTCTAGCTGAAGTTCCTCTATATATATATACTGGAGTTCCCAATTGTATGATTTTTAAAGTGCTCTAGCAGATAACATTTATATGCATGCAGCACCTTCCATCAGATGAGGGGCTTATGCCGCGTACACACAACCGTTTTTCATGACGAGAAAAATGCAATTTTTTTATTTGGTCATTAAAAATGATCGTGTGTGGGCTCCAGAGCATTTTTCACGACGGGAAAAATGGGCATTAAAAATTTGGAACATGCTTTAATTTTTCTCGTCGTTTTTCACGTCGTCGTTTTTCTCATCATGAAAAACGGCCGTGTGTAGGCTTTAACGACGTGAAAAACATTTGCATGCCCAGAAGCAAGTTATGAGACGGGAGCGCTCGTTCTGGTAAAAATAGCATTCGTAATGGAGATAACACATTCGTCACGCTGTAACGGACTGAAAAGCACGAGGCTGAAAAGCGCGAATCGTCTCTCACCAAACTTTACTAACACGAGGATCAGCAAAAGCAGCCCAAAGGGTGGCGCCATCCGAATGGAACTTCCCCTTTATAGTGCCGTCCTACGTGTTGTACGTCACCGCGCTTTGCTCAAGCATTTTTTTTCACGATAGTGTGTAGGCAAGGCAGGCTTGAGAAGAATCACATCAAGAAAAACGCTGTTTTTTTCAATGACATTAAAAATGGTTGTGTGTACGCGGCATAAGTTTTCACTACAAATACATTTTAAATTTGTGTTCACTGAACATTTTTTGCGAAATGTATTTTCTGCTAACAAAATGTATATTGTGTACAGTATTTTAGACTGTACTCAATATACCGTATTTATCGGCGTATAACACGCACTTTTTTCCCCTTAAAATCAGGGGAAAATCGTGGGTGCGTGTTATACGCCGATACTCCGAATTCCCCTGCTGAAAATGAGCGAGAGGAGCGAGCGGAGCCGAAGCCGAAGTACAATCGGCTTTACTCGGCTCCTCTCGCAGTCCCGCCCATCTCTGACTGCGCCGCTGACGGAGAAAGCCGAGTGTACTTCGCCTAGTCTCGGCTCCTCTCGCAGTCCTGCCTGTGACTGTGAGCAGACACGAGTCTAGGCGAAGTACACTCGGCTTTCTCCGTCAGCGGCGCAGTCAGTGGAGATGGGCGGAACTGCGAGGAGCCGAGTCCAGCCGAAGTACACTCGGCCCCGCTCGCTCCTCTCCACAGAAATCGGCGCCAAATTTTAAAAACCGCCGCGACTGACACGATCGCAAAGGCACTGGGCACGGCTGCAGATGGACAGATGAACACTGGGCACGGCTGCAGATGGACAGATGGACACTGGGCAAGGCTACAGATGGACACTGTGCACGGCTGCAGATGGACAGATGGACACTGGGCAAGGCTGCAGATGGACAGATGGACACTGGGCACGGCTGCAGATGGACAGATGGACACTGGGCACGGCTGCAGATGGACAGATGGACACTGGGCAAGGCTGCAGATGGACACTGGGCAAGGCTGCATGCTGCATTTAAATGTAAGTTGTTTTTTTTTTTTTTTTTTTTTTTTTCCTTGAATTTCCCTGCTAAAAGTTTTTTTCCTTTAAATTCCCTCCTAAACTTGGAGTGCGTGTTATACGCCGGTGCGTGTTATACGCCGATAAATACGGTAGTTATTTTCTTACATGTTTAGGAGCCTAAAGGACTAACCTAAATCTGCCTAAACTTATTTTCCTTTCAGTTTCCCCAAGGTCGGTGCAATGATCCCTGTGTTCCAGGATACAGGAAGTCTCAAACTGGAGGAATCCATGCCTGCTGCTATCGCTGTGTGCCGTGTTCTGATAGGGAAATCTCTAATATAACAGGTAATAAACACATAATTATTACAGAACAGATGTCAACTATAAATAATATATAATTGTATTACATTTTTTAATCATTTGATAGTTGTGAAAATTTGTAACTTATTGCATGGTATTCTTCTTCCACAGACAGTGAGTTCTGCCACACATGTCCCGATAACCAGTTGCCAGATGAAAGAAGAGTAATCTGTATCCCCAAATCATATGACTATCTCTCCTATGAGACAAACATCATAGCTTTAGCTTTTTATGTTAGCTCAATATTATGTTCTGCTGGAACTTTCTATATACTGACAATGTTTATTTTACTCCGGGACACCCCGGTTGTGAAAGCCAATAACCGGACTGTGAGCTTCATCCTCCTGACCTCCATCTTGCTGAGCTTCCTTTGTGTCTTCTTGTTTCTCGGACGTCCTGTGGATATAACCTGCATTCTGAGACAAACGTCCTTTGGCGTCTTGTTCTCCATTGCTGTCTCTTGTATTCTGGCCAAGACTATCACAGTCTGCATTGCCTTCAAAGCCTCCAAACCCGGCAGCTACTGGAGGAAATGGGTGGGAAATACGTTGTCTACTTCTGTTGTCATATTCTGCTCCTCTATCCAAGTTGTGATCTGTGTTATTTGGCTGTCAGTGTCTCCTCCCTACCAAGAGAATGACATGCACTCCTATCCTGGGAAGATCATCATTCAGTGTAATGAAGGGTCAGTTATCGGATTCTACTCTGTGTTGGGTTATATGGGGTTTCTGGCAGCTGTGAGTTTTGTTCTGGCTTTCATGGTGAGGACATTACCGGACAGTTTTAATGAGGCCAAATACATCACCTTCAGCATGCTGGTGTTCTGCAGTGTCTGGATTTCCATGATCCCGGCCTATCTGAGTACCACAGGGAAATACACGGTGGCTGTGGAGATATTTGCCATACTGGCCTCAAGTGCTGGATTGTTAGGCTGCATATTCTTCCCTAAATGTTATTTAATTATCATAAGACCTGAGAGAAATTCCAGAAAATATATTCTGGACAAAGTCAATTCATAGTCTACTTATAAAAAATGATGTGCAATAAAATAGTGTTGCCTCATAAGGAATAATTTGTGTTTTAGGAATAAATGGGCAAAAAAAGTGTAACTGACCTGTCTCAATTCATTTCTAAAACATTTGTAAAAACAAACTTGATTTGGCTGAAATCATCTGTGTTTGACTTCAGGGTGATCTCTGGGTCCTTTATAAAACACATTACTGATGAGACCCTGTTTTCTGTACAAATATAAGCCCCCTCCTGGTACTAAGCTCTTCCCCCTTTAAATTCACTATCAAATACCAGTACTTGGGTTGGCAGTAGAGGCTTTTCACAAGTGAGAGAATGAAGCCCCATACACACTATCAGTTTTCTTGCAGGTTTTTCTCTTCAGGTTTACCAAAACCATCTAATATGAGGTCAAACCTTAAGAGTTTCAATTCATATGCAATCAGGCAGGCCCTTGCACTACATGGTTTTGGTAAACCTGAAGACAAAAACCTGCAAGAAAACTGATAGTGTGTATGGGGCTTGAATCTTAGCACTTGTGCGGAGGTGGAGTTAAACAGTGACATAAACATAAGCCGCCTAGGTATGTAATGAGAACGTCAGATGTGACTAAATCGTCTGGGGGGCACGCAGTGACGTCACCACGCAGCTCGTTTGAGGAAGGGCTTCTGCTATTGCCGGCCGACACATTTTTCTATGCTTTTAAAACGTATCTGTGATGTAAGTATACTACCTTTTTTAATAAATGTTTGCTAGACGTTATCACCCTATGGTCCTCTCCCTTTCTTGATCCATACCGCATACGGAGCTAGCAATACAGCATACGATTAGGGATGAGCTTCAAGTTCGAGTCAAACTCATGTTCGACTCGAACATTGCCCGTTCGCCTGTTCGCCGAACAGCGAACAATTTGGGGTGTTTGCGGCAAATTCAAAAAGCCGCAGAACACCCTGTAAAAGTCTATAGGAGAAATCTAAAGTGCTAATTTTAAAGGTTGATATGCACGTTATTGTCATAAAAAGTGTTTGGGGACCCGGGTCCTGCCCCAGGGGACATGTATCAATGCAAAAAAAAAGTTTTAAAAACTGATGTTTTTTCGGGAGCAGTGATTTTAATAATGCTTAAAGTGAAACAATAACAGTGAAATATTCCTTTAAATTTCGTACCTAGGGTGTGTGTATAGTATGCCTGTAAAGTCGCGCTTGTTTCCCGTGCTTAGAACTGTCCCTGCACAAAGTGTAATTTCTGAATGAAAAAAAGTCATTTAAAACTCACTCGCGGCTATAATGAATTGTCGGCTCCCGGCAATACATAGAAAAGTCATTGATAAAAATAAAAAAAATGCGTGGGGGTCCCCCCAAATTCAATTACCAGGCCCTTCAGGTCTGGTATGGATATTAAGGGGAACCCTGCCGCAAATAAAAAACAAATGCTTGGGGTTCCCCCCAAATATCCATACCAGGCCCTTCAGGTTTGGTATGGATTTTAAGGGGAACTCCACCCCAAATAAAAAAAAATGGCGTGGGGTTCCCCCAAAAATCCATACCAGACCCTTTATCCGAGCACGCAACCTGGCAGGCCGCAGGAAAAGAAGGGGGGACGAGAGAGCGCCCCCCCCTGAACCGTACCAGGCCACATGCCCTCAACATTGGGAGGATGCTTTGGGGGTCTGTGACCCCTCAAAGCACCATGTCCCCATGTTGATGGGGACAAGGGCCTCTTCCCCACAACCCTTGCCCGGTGGTTGTGGGGGTCTGCGGGCAGGGGGCTTATCGGAATCTGGAAGACCCCTTTAACAAAGGGGACCCCCAGATCCCGGCCCCCCCTATGTGAATTGGTAATGGGGTACATTGTACCCCTACCATTTCACAAAGAAAGTGTAACAAATTGTAAAAAAAAAACACAGACACTGTTGGGAAAGTCCTTTATTAAAAAAAAAAAAAAAAAAAAACATTCCAGCAATGAAATCCAGTGTCCCGCGGTGATCCGATGTCCAGCGCTGTCCACACGAAACGTCATTGGCTGAGCCTGAGCGGACCTGATGGGGAACTTCCTCCACAGTTTAATAAATGAATAGACCCGCCCCTTCTAAAGTTCCCCATCAGGTCCGCTCAGCCAATGACTTAGGTGTAAGGCTAAGCGGACCAGATGCGGAACGTGAGAAGGGGCGGGTCTATTCATTTATTACACTGCGGAGGAAGTTCCCCATCAGGTCCGCTCAGCCAATGACGTAGGTGGGGTCTGACATACGAGGGGGCGGGTTACCCGTTCCTGCGCTCAACGAGAGTATCTGTGAGGGGTCACCCACCCCCTCGTATGTCAGACCCCGCCTACGTCATTGGCTGAGCCCCATTACCAATTCACATGGGGGGGGTGGGATCTGGGGGTCCCCTTTGTTAAAGCGGTCTTCCAGATTCCGATAAACCACCCTGCCCGCAGACCCCCACAACCACCGGGCAAGGGTTGTGGGGAAGAGGCTCTTGTCTCCATCAACATGGGGACATGGTGCTTTGAGGGGTCACAGACCCCCAAAGCATCCTCCCAATGTTGAGGACATGTGGCCTGGTACGGTTCAGGAGGGGGGACACTCTCTTGTCCTCCCCTCTTTTCTTGCGGCCTGCCAGGTTGCGTGCTTGGATAAAGGGCCTGGTATGGATATTTGGGGGAACCCCACAATTTTTTTTTTTTATTTGCGGCAGGGTTCCCCTTAATATCCATACCAGACCCGAAGGGCCTGGTAATAGAATTTGGGGAGACCCTCACGCTTTTTTTTTATTTTTTATCAATGACTTTCTATGTGTTGCCGGGAGCCGACAATTCATTATAGCCGTGAGTGAGTTTTAAATGACTTTTTTTCCTTCAGAAATGACACTTTGTGCAGGGACAGTTCTAAGCACGGGAAACAAGCGCGACTTTACAGGCATACTATACACACACCCTAGGTACAAAATGTAAAGGAATATTTAACTTTTATTGTTTCACTTTAAGCATTATTAAAATCACTGCTCCCGAAAAAACTGGAGTTTTTAAAACTTTTTTTTGCATTGATACATGTCCCTTGGGGCAGGACCCGGGTCCCCAAACACTTTTTAGGACAATAACTTGCATATTAGCCTTTATAATTAGCACTTTTGATTTCGAACGTTCGAGTCCAGGGTTCTAAATTTCGCGCAAACTTTCTGTCTGTTCGCAGGTTCTGGAGTGAACCGAACAGGGGGGTGTTCGGCTCATCCCTACATACGATCATACGGTGTACCGGAGGAGTGTCCTGGGTGTCCGGACTGGGTCCGAGTTCCATCTACCTACTGCACACAAGCTAAAGGCCACGGCTAGGTTATAGCCCACTGTGCTTTTTGGCTTACTTCTGGTAAGCAGCCAATTTATCTGTGGTGGTGGTCACTTCGGTTTTTAAGCACTGTGGTGTCATTCTACTGGACTTTTTTGGATGTTTACAGCATATGTTTTTTTCTATGACTCTTTGCTCTTTATGATTTATTGGCACCTATAGGTCACCCTTTGCACTGCTATCTATCATCAGTTGTTTTGCCTTCCTGAGGACTGACTCAAAACAACTATATATTGGCACAGCTCTTCTTTTATTTATGTACTTTTTGTGTCTATCCCACTAGTGCTGCTGCCTTTGTTTTTTTTTAGCTTAAACGATTTATGTTTTATCCTAGCGCAGTTTTCCAAAATTTTATGTAATGAAAAGTGAGTGCGGTTTAAAGTGTCAAACCCAAATTTTCTCTAGTTTTGGATAGAGATAATTGAACATTTCTTCCTCCTTTTCTATTACTTAATTTTGGGATGGACAAGACCATTTTTTTCTGGACTGATTTTCTAACCTAACTATTAAATATTTAATTAAGGACAGTGGAATATTTAGGTTCCTAATTAGATAAACTCATGCCGCGTACACACGATCTGAATTTTCGTTGGAAAAACCTTGGTTAGTTTTTTCGACGGAATTCCGCTCAAGCTTGGCTTGCATACACACAGTCACACAAAAATTCTCGGAACTTTCGACCGCCAAGAACGCGGTGACGTACAACACTATGACGAGGCAAGAAAATTAAGTTCAATTCTTCCGAGCATGCGTTGAATTGTTTCCGAGCATGCGTAGGAATTTTGCGCGTCGAATTGCATACAGACAAATGAAATTTCCGATAGGAAATTTTTCCGTCGGAATAATAGAGAACCTGCTCTCAAACTTTTGCTGGCGGAAATTCCAGCAGCAAAAGTCCAATGGAGCCTACACACGGTCGGAATTTCCGACCAAAAGCTCCCATCTGACTTTTTCTGTCGGAATTTCCGATCGTGTGTACGTGACATTAATCTCCAAATACAACAAACATGTTCCAACCAACTTCAGAGGGATTCAATGCTGAACACAAATATGTTTAAGCTCCAAGATCTACTAGAGAAGAAATATAATTTATTTTGGCATGCCAAGTAATTTGAGAAATACATTCCAGAGATTTAAAACCCTTGGTGTTTAAGTATACTTTTTTTTTTCTTTCATTAGAAATGTTGACTTCAAGAAGCTAATATACAAAAATGGAAATATTTTTGGGGTGTTCCGTGCAGATGGTTAATTATGTGATAAGAGCTGCTTCCTCCACTGAGACAACTACCTAGGTGGGGTCTTATATGTACAGATTTAGAGGGATAGTGGGTATGGTTCTGCTCTTTGATGTGACAAGAGTGTGTTGTAAATTAATTATTAACAAGTGCTTTGTATACTCTTTAACCACTTCAATACCATGCACTTATACAGCTTCCTGCCCAATAGGGATGAGCTCGGTGTTCGAGTCGAACATAGGTTCGACTCGAACATCGGCTGTTCGCGCGTTCGGCGAACAACAAACGATTTGGGCCATTCGCGGCAAATTCGAGTGACGCGAACGGCCCACAATACACTGCGCCATCGCAGTGTAATCCCGGCGCTGTGATTGGCCAAGCATGCACTGTGACCCTGCATGCTTGGCCAATCACAGCGCCGGCAGCGAGGAGAGCAATGATTGGCCACAGGCAGGATGCCTGTGGCCAATTATAGCTGAGGGGGTTTAGTACACGCCCCACACTATAAAAGGCCGCCAGCGCGGCGGCCTTGTGTAGTGTGTTCCGGAGCAGGGAAAGTGAAGGATAGGCAGGGACAGTGTCAAATCTTGTCAAATCTATTCTTTGCTAAACCTTGTGTGTAGGGACAGAGAAGGATAGGCAGGGAGAGTGTCAGTGTCATATTCTTTGCTAAACCTTGTGTGTAAGGAGAGAGAAGGATAGGCAGGGAGAGTGTCAGTGTCATATACTTTGATAAACCTTGTGTACAGGGAGAGAGAAGGATAGGCAGGGGACAGTGTCAGTGTCATATTCTTTGCTAAACCTTGTGTGCAGGGAGAGAGAAGGATAGGCAGGGAGAGTGTCAGTGTCATATACTTTGATAAACCTTGTGTACAGGGAGAGAGAAGGATAGGCAGGGGACAGTGTCAGTGTCATATTCTTTGCTAAACCTTGTGTGCAGGGAGAGAGAAGGATAGGCAGGGAGAGTGTCAGTGTCATATACTTTGATAAACCTTGTGTGCAGGGAGAGAGAAGGATAGGCAGGGGACAGTGTCAGTGTCATTGTTTCAAAGCCTCCTGCACATTATACACCTGAAGTTAGCCCGTATTGCTGCTTTTTCCTGGTGTGTTACACAAACAGGATTTTGTGGCACTTACAGCGGGCGGAGTGTGCCTCCTGACCATATTACACCTTAACTTAGCCTGTATTGCTGCTTTTTCCTGGTGTGTTACACAAACAGGATTTTGCGGCACTTACAGAGGGCGGAGTGTGCCTCCTGACCGTATTACACCTTAACTTAGCCTGTATTGCTGCTTTTTCCTGGTGTGTTACACAAACAGGATTTTGCGGCACTTACAGCAGGCGGAGTGTGCCTCCTGACCATATTACACCTTAACTTAGCCTGTATTGTTGCTTTTCCCATTTCCCTGCATGCCATTAGAATGTCTGGAAGGCAAACAAGGAGAGGCAGACAGTCAGGAGCCAAAAAAAGAGGGCAAGCAGACTCTGTGTCTAGAGAAAACAGTGCTGGTCGTGGACGCGGTGCATCGCCATCAGCACGTGGCCATGGGACACGCTTGTCCTTCTTTTCGGCAGCTGGACGTGTAGAGCCGCATCATGCCGAAGACTTGGTAGAGTGGATGACCAAGCCCTCCTCATCCTCCTCATCCTCTCTCACCCAGGCTCAGGGTACTGGCAAAGCAGCTGCCAAAGCGTCCTCTTCCCTGGTATCAATGTCATCATCAGTCACTCCTTCCCTAGACCAACCATGTCCTCCTGAGGAGTCCCCCGAACTGTTTGAGCACAGTGTTGGGTACATGCTCCAGGAGGATGCCCAGCGTTTCGAAGGGTCTGATGATGATACCCAGCTAGAGGAAGGCAGTAGCGTGAGAGCAGAGAGAGGGGATGCTCAAGAAGGACACCAATCTGGCAGTCATGTTCCAGCAGCTGCAGCATACTGCCAGATTGGCTCCAGTGATGAGGAGGGAGGGGATGATGAGGTCACTGACTCCACGTGGGTGCCTAATAGGAGAGAGGAGGAGGAGGAGGAGGAGGCACATCTCCAACGAGGCAGGATGCCCTCGGGGGGCCAGCGTAAGGGCAGCACACCGACGGAATCACACCGCAGAGCTCCGTCTGTGCAAGGCGCTGCCTCTGCCCGTTATTCAAAAAGTTCTTTGGTGTGGGCCTTTTTTGAGTCGAGTGCATCAGATCGCACAGCTGCTGTTTGCAACATATGTCTCAAGCGTATATCGCGTGGCCAAAACATCACCCGCTTGGGCACCACATGCTTGACCAGACATATGTTGACCTGCCATGCAGCTCGTTGGCAAGCCTACCTTAAAGACCCACACCAAAGAACAAAGCTGACCTCTTCTTGCACCGCATCAGCTGGGATCTCCAACCCCACTATACCTTCAGTCCTCTCCGAAACCTGCTCTGAGAGGAATGAAGGTGTAGAATTAGGTGTGTCACAGCCAAGTACTTGCGGGCACGCTGCTAGCAGTACACCGACGTCCGATTCTAGCAGGCAAATTTCCCTGCCCCAGCTGCTGGACCGTCGAAAGAAGTTCACTCCCAGCCATCCACATGCCCAGAGGTTGAATGCTAGCTTGGCTAAATTGCTAGCGCTTCAACTGCTGCCTTTTCAGTTGGTAGACTCGGCCCCCTTCCGTGAGTTTGTGCAATGTGCGGTTCCTCAGTGGCAGGTTCCCAAACGCCACTTTTTCTCACGGAAGGCGATTCCGTCTCTCTACCGGCATGTGGAAGGCAATGACTTGGCCTCGCTGGACAGGGCGGTCAGTGGTAAGGTGCATATTACCGCTGACTCATGGTCCAGCAGGCATGGAAAGGGACGTTACCTTTCTTTCACGGCCCATTGGGTCACTCTTTTGGCAGCTGGGAAGGATGCAGGACAAGGTGCAGTAGTGTTGGAAGTTGTTCCACCGCCACGCCTCCAAAATGCTACTACTGGTTGTGACACACCTCTGTCCTCCACCCCCTCCTCTTCTTCTTCCTCCGTGGCCTCTTCCTGTGCTTTGTCCTCGGAACCAGCGGTGCTCCGTAGGCGTTCAAGGGGCTACGCAAGTACGCAGGCAAAAAGATGCCATGCCGTGCTTGCGCTGGTGTGTTTGGGGGACAGGAGCCACACTGGGGCAGAGGTTCTGTCTGCTCTGCAGGGGCAGGCCGAGAGGTGGTTGACGCCACACCAGCTTAAGCCAGGAATGGTAGTTTGCGACAATGGCACCAACCTCCTCTCCGCTCTCCGACAGGGACAACTGACCCATGTGCCCTGTGTGGCGCACGTCCTTAACCTGGTGGTGCAGCGGTTCTTGGGCAGGTACCCGGGCTTACAGGATATCCTGAGGCAGGCCAGGAAAGTCTGTGTGCATTTCCGCAGATCTTATAATGCCAGTGCTCGCCTGGCTGAGCTGCAAAAGGAGTTGAACCTGCCCAAGAACCGCCTTATATGTGACATGCCCACCAGGTGGAACTCAACGTTGGCCATGCTGCAGCGGCTGCACACGCAGCAGAGGGCCATCAATGAGTACCTGTGCGACTACGGCACCAGGACAGGGTCAGGGGAGCTCGGTTTTTTTTCACCACGCCAGTGGGGCATGATCAGGGATGCATGCACTGTCCTGGCACCATTTGAGGAGGCCACGAGGATGGTGAGCAGTGACAGTGCATGCATCAGTGACACTGTACCTCTTGTCCACCTGTTGGAACATACGCTGCGTGGAATAATGGACAGGGCACTTGAGGCAGAACAGAGGCAGGAAGAGGAGGACTTCCTTGCCTCTCAAGGCCCCCTTTACCCAGACAGTGTTCCTTCTGTCCCACCCATCGCACAGGAGGAAGAGGAGGAGGAGGAGGAGGAGGAGGATTGTGTCAGCATGGAGGTGGAGCCTGGCACTCAGCATCATCAGCAGCAGTCTTTTAGGGATGATTTACAGTCCCAAGAAACCAGTGGACTTGTTCGTGGCTGGGAGGAGGTGGCTGCGGATCATGTCGTCCTTAGTGACCCAGAGGACTCCGGACTGAATGCCTCAGCTAACCTACGCTGCATGGCCTCCCTGATCCTGCAAAGTCCGTGGAAGGATCCTCGTATTCTTCGGATCAAGGAGAGGGACCATTACTGGCTGGCCACTCTCCTTGATCCACGGTACAAGGGTAAGGTTGCGGACCTTATCTTACCGTCGCAGAGGGAGCATAAGATGAGACAACTCCGGGAGGCCTTGCAGAAAGGTCTGTGCAACGCGTTCCCAGAGACTGGGAGGTTACAAACTCCTGGTCTTGGACAACGAGTTGCTGAGGCTTCGGTCAGTCAAAGAAGGAGCGGTGGGGAAGGTGGCCGTCTGACCGAAGCGTTCAGACAATTCTTTAGTCCGCAGCCCCAAGGTATGATCGGTTCCAGCAACCATCGCCAGCGTCTGATATACATGGTGCAGGAATACCTAGGGGCAAGGTCAGACTTGGACACCTTCCCCACCGAAAATCCTCTGGCTTACTGGGTCTTGAGGATGGATCACTGGCCAGAGCTTGCACAGTATGCAATTGAGCTACTGGCCTGTCCTGCATCCAGCGTTCTTTCAGAACGCACATTCAGTGCTGCTGGAGGATTTGTCACGGATCACAGGGTGCGCCTGTCCACCGACTCTGTTGATCGACTGACCTTCATAAAGATGAACCAGTCTTGGATCACCACCAGCTACCAAACACCTGAAGCTGATATAACAGACTAATTTATTTTCAAATGTCACATCCCTTCAAGACTGATGCTGATGCTGAGAGTTTGTCCTGTTATGTTGACTGACTATCCTCCTCCTCCTCAATGATCCGATTGACGATGATAGCTTGGAAGAACATTTTTGTTTCTGGGTGCCGCCACCAGTGGCTAAGGCCCAATTTTTCAGCCCCTGTTTAACAGGGGTGTGTTATTACAATTTTTTATGCAATGCTTTGCAACAGGGCTCATTCCTGCACTCCAACTAGAGTATCTGGGAGTGGTTGCAGTGTCGTGGCACCAGCACCAGTGGCTAAGGCCCAATTTTTCAGCCCCTGTTTAACAGGGGCATGTAATTACAATTTTTGATGCAATAATTTGCAACAGGGCTCATTGCTGTGCTCCAAGTACAGTATCTGTGAGGGGTTGCAGTGTTGTGGCACCAGTGCCTAAGGCTCAATTTTTCTGCCCCTGTTTAACAGGGGCATGTAATTACAATTCTTGATCTAATAATTCACAGCAGGGCCCATTCCTGCGCCCACCAAGACTAACTGTGAGGCCTTACAGTGTTGTGTCAACACCACCACCACCACCACCACCTAAGGCCCAATTTTTCAGTCCCTGTTCAACAGGGGCATGCAATTACAATTCTTGATCTAATTATTCCCAGCAGGGCCCATTCCTGCGCCCACCAAGACTAACTGTGAGGCCTTACAGTGTTGTGTCAACACCACCACCACCACCACCACCACCAAAGGCCCAATTTTTCAGCCCCTGTTCAACAGGGGCATGCAATTACAATTCTTGATCTAATAATTCACAGCAGGGCCCATTCATGCGCCCACCAAGAGTAACTGTGAGGGCTCACAGTGTTGTGGCAACACCAACATGTAAGGGGCAAATTTCAGCTGAGTATATACGGCAGGCCCCTACTTTCAAACATCCAACTTACAAACGACTCCTCCTTTGAAACGGAAGGATACAACAGGAAGTGAGAGCAAATCTACCCCTAGGAAGGCAAATTCTCTCCTGTAAGAGTTAATATGGGAAAAAAGTGTCTCCTCTCCACTGATTCTTTATCACCAATTCATGTTTCAATAAAAACCCCAAATTTTCAAAAAACATTTGTCATTAGGACGGAAAGTGAGGTGAACTGTTCTGAACAGGTGCACACTGCACAGACAGCAAAACACATGTTACAGGGGGTGATAACCCTTCCCTATGTTTTCCAAAAAGCTTAAAAATATATTTTTTGGCTGGAGCTACACTTAAACAATGTAGCTGTTCAAAATTACAAACAGATTCTACATAAGAACAAACCTACAGTCCCTGTCTTGTATGCACCGCCTGTATACGGCTGTTCAGAGTATATAGGGCCTTTTTTATTTTGTGTGCGGGGTTCCCCTTAATATCCATACAAGACCCAAAGGGGCTGGTAATGGGCTGGGGTGGGGGGGGGGGGGGTGTGATGGGGTAGCTATGCCATTTTTCTTAAAGATTTTCATCCATATTACCGGGACCAGACATTACATTAAAGCCGCAAGCAGTTTTAAATGGCTTTTTTTCCTTCAGAAATGTAATTTTGTGCAGGGACAGTTCTAAACACGGGAAACACGTGGCACTTCACAGGCATACTTTAGACACCCCCCAGGTATGATATTTAAAGGAATATTTGACTTTTTTTTTTCACTTTATGCATCATTAAAATGACTGCTCCCAAACCCTTTTTAGGACAATAACATGCATAATAGTCGTTATAATTAGCACTTTAGATTTCGAACGTTCGCATCCATTGTATTTAATAGGGTTCTAAAGTTCGTGTGAACTTTCGGTCCGTTCGCGGGTTCTGGTGCGAACCGAACCCGGGGGTGTTCGGCTCATCACTACTGCCCAAGCCAATTTTGAGCTTTCAGCGCTGTCGCAATTTGAATGACAATTGCGCGGCCATGCTACACTGTACCCAAACAAATTTTTTATCATTTTGTTCCCACAAATAGAGCTTTCTTTCAGTGGTATTTGATCGCCTCTGCGATTTTTATTTTTTGCACAACAAATAAAAAAGGAGCGAAAATTTTGAAAAAAACGACGTTTTTCTTTGTTTCTGTTAATTTTTTTTGTAAATAAGTACCTTTTCTACTTCAATGACGGGCACTGATAAGGCGGCACTGACAGGCACTGATAAGGCGACACTGATGGGCACCGATTAAGGTGGCACCAATGAGGTGGCACTGATGGGCACTGATGATGGGCACTGATAGGCGGCACTGATGGGCACTGATATGTGGCACTGGTATGCGGCACTGATTGGCACTCATAGGCGGCACTGATTGGCACTCATACTCGGCACTGATTGGCACTTATAGGCGGCACTGATGGGCACTTATAGGCAGCACTGATAGGTGGCACGGACGGGCACTGATAGGTGGGCACTTATGGGCACAGATGGGCATGGATGGGCACGGATGGGCACTGATAGGTGGCGCTGATGGACACTAGTAGGTGGCACTGATGGACACTGATGCCCAGCAATGCCAGCCACCACACATTGAGGTGGTGCCATCATAGTGCCAGTCAGTGCCCATTTGTGGGCACTGATTGGCATATTTTTTTTTTTTTTTTAATTTTACTACATGTGAATGGCCATGGTGGCCATCCACATGCTTGGGGCTTCCCTGTGGTCCTGGGGGGCTTCCCTGGTGGTCCAGTGTGGGTATCCGAGGGGGGGCTGCGCTGTTAAACAATCAGCGTGAACCCCCCCTGTCAGGAGAGCCGCCGATCGGCTCTCCTCTACTCGCGTCTGTCAGACGCGAGTGAGGAAGAGCCGATCAACGGCTCTTCCTGTTTACATTGTGATCAGCCGTGATTGGACACGGCTGATCACGTGGTAAAAAGCCTCCGCCGGAGGCTTTTTACCGAGATCAGTGTAGCGGTGGGTCAGACTGACCCACCGCTCCACCGATCGCCGCGATGCGCGCCCCCCCGGGCGCACGGCGGCTGTTATCCCGCAGGACGTCATATGACGTCCAGTGTGGATAACAGAACCACTTCCCGGACGTCAATCTGCTATTGACGGGGCAGGAAGTGGTTAACCACTTCAGATCCGTGCTATGGCCAAAAGACGGCCGCAGCGCAGACCTGAACTGCCGGGAGGGCGTCCCTGTGTTTACTTTCGCAACGCCCGCCCGCGGCGGTGCACATCGCGAAAGAGCTGTGCCCTATGTTTCACGCGGGTGCCAAAACGCGTGCCTGGCGGCCGCGATGGCCGCCAGGTACTCGCGATCGGCAGTCACAGAGCCAGGGACGTGGATCTCTGTATGTAAACACAGAGATCCACGTCCTGTTAGGGAGAGGAGACTTGTACATAGGGACAGCCATTGGTCACCTCCTCCAGTCAGTCCCCTCCCCCCACAGTAAGAATCACTCATGAGGGAACACATTTAACCCCTTTATCGCCCCCTAGTGTTAACTCCTTCCCTGCCAGTCACATTTATACAGTAATCAGTGCATTTTTATAACACTGTTCGCTGTAAAAAAATATGTCGAAGAATACATATCTGCCTAAATGTATTTATTTGTTAACCACTTTAATACCGGGCTTTTTATACCACTTCCATACCGGGCCTATTCTGGCACTTCTCTCCTACATGTACAAATAATCATTCTTTTGCTAGAAAATTACTCAGAACCCCCAAACATTATATATGTTTTTTTAGCAGACACCCTAGGGAATAAAATGACGGTCATTGCAACTTTTTTTCTTGCACGGTATTTGCGCAATAATTTTTCAAATGCCTTCTTTTTTTTTTAAATGGTTTCATGAATTAAAAATTAACAAAACTGTAAAGTTAGGCCAATTTTTTGGGAAAATATGAAAGATGATGTTACGCCGAGTAAATAGATACCTAACATGTCACGCTTTAAAATTGTGCACACATATGGAATGGCGCCAAACTTCGGTACTTAAAAATCTCCATAGGCTACGCTTTAATTTTTTTTACAGGTTGCCAGGTTAGAATTACAGAGGAGGTCTAGTGCTAGAATTGTTACACGCGCTCTAACGCACGCGGCGATACCTCACATATGTGATTTGAACGGCGTTTACATATGTGGACGACTTACGTGTGCATTCGCTTCTGATCGCGAGCTACCGGGGACAGGGGCGTTTTAATTTTTTTTTTTTTTTACTTATTTATTAATTTTTTTACACTTACTTTACTTTTTTTTTTGATCACTTACTTTTATTCCTATTACAAGGAATGTAAACATCCCTTGTAATAGGGATGTGTGTGACAGGTCCTCTTTATTGAGAGATGTGGGGTCAATAAGACCCCACATCTCTCCTCTAGGCTGGAAAGCATGAGATCAGTGAAAAAAATTTCACAGATCTCATACTTACTAGCCGCAATGGCGGCTTTGTTTACATTTGAGGCCCGGGCGTGACGTCATCACATCGCGCCCGGGCCTCCGACGATCATAGAGATGACTGGTGACCATCTGGTCACCAGTCATCTCTATGCTCGTCACGTGACCCACCACGGCGCCGGAAGATTCGCTCCGGGTCCCCGATCGCACGGGAGAGCCCGGAGAAGCACCGGATGGCGGCGGGAGGGGGGGATGTCCCCTCCCAACGCCTATAAGAACTATCAAGCGGCAGAACCACTGCTATGATCATTCTTGTGGTGCACAGAATCGCCGGCACTTCAAAAGGATATCTGAATGATGCCTCTAGCTGCAGGCATCATTCAGATATCCCCCTACAAAGCCGAGGATGGGAGATCCCATCTGTGGACGTCATTTGACTATGGCTGGGTAGGGAAGTGGTTAAATTGGGATATTTATTATAGCAAAAAGTAAAAAATATATATATTTTTTTTTTTAATTGTCGCTCTTTTTTTGTTTATAGCGCAAAAAAAAAAAAAAACGCAGACGTGATCAAATACCACCAAAAGAAAGCTCTATTTATGGAAAAAAAATATACAAATGTCATTTGGGTACAGCATTGTATGACCGCGCAATTGTCATTCAAAGTGCGTCAGTGCTGAAAGCTGAAAATTGGTCTGGTCAGGAGGGGGGTTTAAGTGCCCAGTAAGGAAGTGGTTAAGCCAACACATCACATAAATAAATTTAAAAATAAAAATGCAATCAATGATATTAGTAAAGTGACTGGTGTTTTCTGTTAAAACAAATAGTGACATTGCCTTCATGATATGTGCAAAACATCAACCGTTTGAAATTCATAAACTGTTAATAAAGTGACAAGTGCTAAAGTGAACCATGAACACTGCACTGTACTTAATGATAAATAAAATCAATATTAAAGCGGAGCTCCACCCTATTTGAATACATGAGCTCAATCATACAGCAGCCTCTAATGCAGTTCAAAACGGAAGTTTTTTTTTTTCTTGTACAGTACCTTTGTTTTCCACATCCCTCAAAGGAAGCTCGCCTGTTGAGGAAAGAATGGGACAGGTTGCAGGTACATCAGGGAGTGGTCTACCGAAGGGGCCCCTCTGATGACTCAGAAGATAAGTGGCAACTGTTCCTCCCAGAGAAACATCGAGAGACTGTTCTGATTGCCCTGCATGACAATCATGGCCACCTAGGGGCTGAAAGGACCTTTCAACTTGTCAGAAGTCGGTTCTATTGGCCCTGCGGGCCTGAGGGCAGAGGTAGAAGAGTACTGCCACTCATGTGCACGATGCATCCAGAGGAAGACTTTACCCCATCAAGCTGCCCCAATGGGCCATCTACAAAGTCAAGGCCCAATGGATCTGGTATGCATTGATTTTCTCTGCCTCGAACCCGACCTGAGTGGTCTAGGAAATGTTCTGGTGATAACCGACCATTTCACCCGGTATGCCCAAGCTTTCCCAACCAAAGATCAGAAGGCCTCCACCATAGCCAAGGTACTTATGGAGAAATACTTTGTCCATTATGGGCTGCCCCAGCGACTTCATTCAGATCAAGGAAGGGACTTTGAGAGTAAACTGATCCGGAAACTCCTGGATTCGTTGGGAATCAAGAAGACTCGAACTACACCTTACCACCCACAGGGAGATGCTCAGCCGGAAAGGTTTAACCGAACCTTGCTTAACATGTTGGGGACTCTGGAAAGTGAGAAAAAGCAACATTGGAGCAAACACATAGCAGCCCTAGTACATGCTTACAACTGCACCATTAGTGATGCGACAGGCTACTCCCCATATCGACTCATGTTTGGGAGAGAGGTGAGACTACCTGTAGACTTGGCCTTTGGCACCTCTCTGGACCATTCCTCAGCCACATCTCACAAAGGATATGTGGACAGGCTCAGACACAGCCTGAAAGTAGCCTATGAGCAAGCTCAAGCGGCCTCAGACCAAAGGGGAGCTCGAAACAAAAGAAACTTCGACTTGAAGGTCCGGGTGCAGGACTTACAGCCCGGGGACCGAGTACTGCTACGCAATCTGGGGGTCCCTGGAAAACACAAACTTGCAGACAGATGGAGATCTGAACCCTATGTCATCTGCAGGAAGCTGCCGGGCCTACCTGTCTACAAGTTGAAGCCAGAAGGAAAGGTAGGACCACTGAAGACGTGGCATCGAAACCACCTGCTCCCACTTGCTGAGGCAGTAAGGATACCTCCCGTGAGAGACTCCCCTGAACCGGTCTCTATCCTGGATACTCCCAGGCCGAACACTCGGTCGCAGACCTCCCGAACCGAAGATGGAGAGGCCTCTCAACTTAGTGAAAGTGAAGAAAGACAACTTGATTGGCTGTGGCCTTCCCCAACTTCGGGAACTTCTACTATAGATCTTCCAACCACTGAAGACACTCCAGATGGAACACTGAACCCAGAAGCCACAGAGTTCATCCCATCTAGTCCTTCAGCAGATTACTGGGAAGATGCCCATGATAGTTGCTCAGAGGAAGAGGAGCCTGTGGTACCAGAGCCAGAAATCCCAAGAGAGCAAAGGGCTCGAAGAGTCATCCGGCCTCCTAGGAAGCTGACCTACCCACAAATGGGGAATAGCTCAGAGGACTCTGTAGTTACCGCTAGGAGGAATGCTGAAAATCCGGATCCCTCCACTGTCCATTTAGTGGAGGGCAACCCCAACTCACTCTCTGGCACAGCTAGGCAGGCCACCCATGATAATGTGACCTGTGGGCAAGGGAATTCTACCCCTCAGTTTTGGTGGGAATTCCCTATGCCAACATTGTTTGCAGAATTAACTAGAGTTGTACATAGTCTTTGTTAAGGTTTATCTTTGGGGACCAAAGAGTTTAAGTGGGGGGAGTGTGTAGCGGGGTGTTCCCCTTTAACGCAGAGAGACTACATTACCCAGAACCCCGTTCGGCAATGTTTCCGCCGCAGAGACTCATGGGAGGGGTTATAAGAGGAGGAGGCGAGGCTGGGCTCGGTCTCTTTGGGACACGAGATTTCAGAGACTGATCCTCCTGTGCGGATGTGTCGGAGTGCAAGGCCTGAAGCCTGAGGTCTTGCGCAGCACCAAAGAGCCTTCCACCCCTCTGCGAGCCGGGGTGGCATCTGACTTCGCTTAACTACAGCATTCGTTGGATCGGGAGCCCGTTCGCTGGAGACACTGTGTGTGTGTGTGACACAGTTGGTGGAAGTTCCCGGACTGGGACCGCAGTCCGGGCGGGTTAGAGGGCGTATGCCCAAACCATAAACTGTTACTGTTAATAGGCCTATAGACTGCCGTGGCCCACAAGTTGTTCCTGACACTTTCACTGAAGAACCTTATCAGAGCTGAACTCAGTTCGCATAGCAAAGTGTTTACACCATCTTTACCTTTCCCATTGGATTACAAATTATACTCTGTTAATGTGCACCACCGTTAAAGACCTGCCGGTGAAGAAAATAACATCATCCCCTATAGACTAAGTTGTAGATATCAGAACCAGGCCTGGTCAGTTTTTTTTCTAATTCGTTTGGTTACTGCGCCACAGGACGCCTAGCTAACGGTTCCCCACGTGGCGCACTTGTTCCTGTTAACTTCATATTCATAGTGTGTTAGTGTTGCAGGGCTCTGCATTATATATGTATTTTGTGAACTGTGATAAATGTTAACCCCTTTTCTTATCAAAAGCTTAAGTAAATCTTTTACCCATTTTATACTATTATTGTCTTGATGTTTAATTACCCATACAGTATAAGACATACATATTGCTGTCAGAACTAGCTGTGCCAGTAGGGGGTCGAGTATATTGCCGGGGGTTGGCGGAGCTGTCTTCAGGGCCCAAACTAAATCTGCGGCCTTCTTAAGTGAGGGTATCGCTACAGTTATATTCTTGAACAGGTTAGGGATTAGTGTGATATTTCAGATGCTACATACTGTAGATGTAATCCACATACACATTATATCTTATTAAAAAAAATCATTCTTTTTAGAAGATATAATGTGTATGTGGATTAAATATATGTAACACCTGAAATGTCACACTAATTCCTAACCTGTTCAAGAATTTTACTTTCACTTTCAATAAACCTGCACAGTGCAGTGAAAAGTGCAGGGCACGTTTATAATCACAGTATGGCATGCAGAGCAGTCGGGACTCACAGCAGTAGAGGATCCAGCCTGTTATCCGTGATTTACACATCTTCACTCTGCTCTGGAGGAGGAGCGCTTTGCTGTGTGCTGGGCGGGAACCAAAGATCGATGCTGCAGTGTGAGGTTCTCTTCCTGCTCCGTCAACATGCACTTTCGCTGGGACTGTACCAGCTCCGATCCAGGTGGGGGGGGGGGACTCATAGGAACTCAAGAAGGGAGCCTAGAAAGGGGTGCATCTTCTGCCGCAGAGCAGTGAGCAGCGAACAGGAGCGCCCCCCTGAAAGTGCCGCCTGGTACAATGGTACCATCAGGTCCCATGGTAGGGCCGGCCCTGCTCCATATATACTCCTTTAGTAATGCACAATGTACTTTATTCAAGTAATTATTTTCTTTTCAATATAATTTACATGTTTAAAAACATACAATCATGAACTGTTTATATCATTTTTTAGATTAAAGTAAAGTCTCCAAACGTCCCTGAAGGAGCCAAGATAAGGCGAAACATGTAGGACCGTTACGTTGGTGACTTTTAAGGACTGAGTGCACTGCGCTGTACTCCTCCTTAATTCCTGTTTTTAAATGTTTTGTAACTTATGAATAAATTTGTTACTTTTTACCAATCTTTTCTCTTTATCTACTCTATTCAATTGGTATAATTTGTACAAGCACCGATATAGTCCCACGCACCCCCCCCCCCATTCATGGGGTTTCTGTAAAAAATGTCATCTCTCCTAGTTAGTCCCATCCCCACACAGTTAGAACACAGTGAGGGAACACACAGTTAACCCCTTCATCGCCCCCTAGTGTTAACCCTGCCAGTGACATTTATACAGTAATCAGTGCATTTTTATAGCACTGATCACTGTTAGTGGTCCCAAAAATGTGTCAAAAGTGTCCAATCTGTCCGCCGCAATGTCGCAGTCATGATAAAAAACGCAGATCGCTGCCATTACTAATAAAAAAAAAATCATAATACAAATGCCATAAAACTATCCCCTATTTTGTAGACGCAATAACTTTTGCGCAAACCAATCAATATACGCTTATTGCGATTTTATTTTACAAAAAATATGTAGAAGAATACACATCGGCCTAAACTGAGGAAGAAATTTGTT
Organism: Rana muscosa; assembly: GCA_029206835.1. Lineage (NCBI taxonomy): Eukaryota > Metazoa > Chordata > Amphibia > Anura > Ranidae > Rana > Rana muscosa. The sequence continues at coordinate 34,458,566 of CM055116.1, read as the reverse complement.
TTTTTATATATTTTTGGGGAATATTTATTATAGCAAAAAGTAAAAAATATTGTTTTTTTTAAAAAAATTGTTGCTCTTTTTTTTGTTTATAGTGCAAAAAATAAAAACTGCAGAGGTGATAAAATGCTACCAAAGAGCTCTATTTGTGGGAAACAAAGGGTGTCAATTTTTTTGGGGTACAGCATCCCAGTTAAAGTGACGCAGTGCCGAATCGCAAAAAAAGGCTTGGTCAGGAAGGGGGTAAATACTTCCGGGGCTGAAGTGGCTAAATGTATTTTTTTCTTTATATACAGTGCCTTGCGAAAGTATTCGGCCCCCTTGAACTTTTCATCCTTTTGCCACATTTCAGGCTTCAAACATAAAGATATAAAATTTTTATTTTTTGTGAAGAATCACCAACAAGTGGGACACAATTGTGAAGTGGAACGAAATCTATTGGATATTTTAAACTTTTTTAGCAAATAAAAAACTGAAAAGTGGTGCGTGCAAAATTATTCGGCCCCTTTACTTTCAGTGCAGCAAACTCACTCCAGAAGTTCAGCGAGGATCTCTTAATGATCCAATGTTGTCCTAAATGACTGATGGTGATAAATAGAATCCACCTGTGTGTAATCAAGTCTCTTTATAAATGCACCTGCTCTGTGATAGTCTCAGGGTTCTGTTGAAAGCGCAGAGAGCATCATGAAGACCAAGGAACACACCAGGCAGGTCCGTAATACTGTTGTGGAGAAGTTTAAAGCCGGATTTGGATACAAAAAGATTTCCCAAGCTTTAAACATCCCAAAGAGCACTGTGCAAGCGATCATTTTGAAATGGAAGGAGTATCAGACCACTGCAAATCTACCAAGACCTGGCTGTCCCTCTAAACTTTCAGCTCAGACAAGGAGAAGACTGATCAGAGATGCAGCCAAGAGGCCCATGATCACTCTGGATGAACTGCAGAGAACTACAGCTGAGGTGGGAGAGTCTGTCCACAGGACAACAATCAGTCGTACACTGCACAAATCTGGCCTTTATGGAAGAGTGGCAAGAAGAAAGCCATTTCTCAAAGATATCCATAAAAAGTCTTGTCTAAAGTTTGCCACAAGCCACCTGGGAGACACACCAAACATGTGGAAGAAGGTGCTCTGGTCCGATGAAACCAAAATCGAACTTTTTGGCCACAATGCAAAACGATATGTTTGGCGTAAAAGCAACACAGCTCATCACCCTCAACACACCATCCCCACTGTCAAACATGGTGGTGGCAGCATCATGGTTTGGGCCTGCTTTTCTTCAGCAGGGACAGGGAAGATGGTTAAAATTGAGGGGAAGATGGATGCAGCCAAATACAGGACCATTCTGGATGAAAACCTGTTGGAGTCTGCAAAAGACCTGAGACTGGGACAGAGATTTATCTTCCAACAAGACAATGATCCCAAACATACAGCAAAATCTACAAAGGAATGGTTCACAAATAAACGTATCAAGGTGTTAGATTGGCCAAGTCAAAGTCCAGACCTGAATCCAATCGAGAATCTGTGGAAAGAGCTGAAAACTGCTGTTCACAAACGCTCTCCATCCAACCTCACTGAGCTCGAGCTGTTTTGCAAGGAAGAATGGGCAAGAATTTCAGTCTCTCGATGTGCAAAACTGATAGAGACATACCCCAAGCGACTTGCAGCTGTAATCGCAGCAAAAGGTGGCTCTACAAAGTATAACGCAAGGGGGCCGAATAATTTTGCACGCCCCACTTTTCATTTTTTTCTTAGTTAAAAAAGTTTCAAAAATCCAATAGATTTCGTTCCACTTCACAATTGTGTCCCACTTGTTGGTGATTCTTCACAAAAAATTAAAATTTTATATCTTTATGTTTGAAGCCTGAAATGTGGCAAAAGGATGAAAAGTTCAAGGGGGCCGAATACTTTCGCAAGGCACTGTATATCAGTTTTGCTGCAGCAGGTTCTATACAAGGTACATATGCCCCAATTTACAGGTAGACTAAGTGGACCCCCCATGCACTATATTTAAAGGAATTTTTCAAGTTTATTGTTTCACTTTAACCACTTCGCATCCAAGGACGTCCATGGACATCCTGGACTTTGAGCCGGGATATCTGAATGATGGGTGCAGCTACAGGCATCATTCAGATATCGTTTTTTAGAGCTGGCGATTCTGTGTACCGTAAGAATGATCATAGCGGCTGTTCCGCCGCTTGATCATTCTTACAGGCGGCGAGAGGGGACATCCCCCCTCCCGCCGCCCTCCGGTGCTTCTACTGACTCACCTGTGCGATCGGTGAGTCGGTGACAGGATCCGCCAGCCCCGTCTTCTTACCATAGAGATTTCCGGCATACCAGATGGTCGCCGGAGTCTCTATGATTGTTCGGAGGCCGGGCGCAATGTTATGACAAAAAAACGGCGCCGCTTCGGCTAGGAAGCAGTGATCTTTTTTTTTTTTTATTCAGGCTTCCCAGCCTAGAGGTGAGATGTGGGGTCTTATTGACCCCATATCTCACTGTAAAGAAGACCTGTCATGATTATTCCTTTTACAAGGGATGTTTACATTCCTTGTAATAGGAATAAAAGTTTTTTTTTTTTTTTTTAAGTGTCAAAGTAAAAAGTTTAAAGTAAAATTAACAATAAATAATAAGAAAAAAAAATGTAAAGTGCCCCTGTCCCTGGTAGCTCGTACGCAGAAGCGAACACATACATAGGTCCCGCCCACATATGAAAACGGTGTTCAGAACACACATGTGAGGTATCGCAGCTAACGTTAGAGCGAGAGCAATAATTTTAGCCCTCTGTAACTCAAAACATGTGACCAGTAAAAAAATTTAAAGCGTCGCCCATGAGGATGTTTAAGTACCAAAGTTTGGCGCCATTCCACGAGCGTGTGCTATTTTGAAGGGTGACATGTTAGGTATCTATTTACTCGGCGTAACTTCATCGTTTCACATTAGGCAAAAAAATTGGGCTAACTTTAATGTTTTAATATTTTTTTTAATTCATGAAACCGTTTTTTTTCCCAAAAAAATGCATTTGAAAAATTATTGCGCAAATACTGTGCGAGATAAAAAGTTGCAATGACCGCCATTGTATTCTCTAGGGTCTTTTCCAAAAAAAAACATATATAGTGTTTGGGGGTTATATGTAATTTTCTAGCAAAAAAATGAGGATTTTTACATGTAGGAGCGAAGTGTCAGAATTGGCCAGGGTGCGAAGTGGTTAAGCATAATTAAAATGATTGCTCCTTTAAATTTTTTTAAAATAGAAAATGTATTCTTTGATACATGTCCCCCGGGGCAGTGCCCAGGCTCCCATACCCTTTTTCTGGCCAATAACTTGCATATAAGTCTTCAAAATGGACACTTTTGATTTTTCAAGTTTGGGTCCCATAGACTTTAACCACTAGCCGACCAGCTCACGCAGATATACTGCAGCAGGTTGGCTCCCCTGCGCAAACCGACTTACCTGTACGTTGGTTCGTACCAGCGATTGTGGTGTGGAGAGGCAGAACAGGGAACTGCCTATGTAAACAAGGCAATTCCTCATTCTGCCAGATGACATGACAGAGATCTACTGTTCCCAGTGATCGGGAACAGTGATCTCTGTCATGTTCCAGTAAGCCCACCCCCCCTACAGTTAGAACACACCCAGGGAATACACTTAACCCCTCAATCGCCCCCTAGTGTTAACCCCTCCCCTGCCAGTGTAATTTTTACATTGATCAGTGCATTTTTATAGCACTGATCAATGTAATAATGTCACTGGTCCCCAAAAAGTGTAATTTGGGTCAGATTTGTTGCAGTTCCATTAAAAATCGCAAATTGCTGCCATTACCAGTAAAAATAAAAATAAAAAAAGTCCCTAAATCTAACCTGTAGTTTGTAGACATGATAACTTTTGCACAAACCAATCAATATACGCCTATTGTGAAAAAAAATATATATATACCAAAAAATATAGAAGAATATATATTGGCCTAAACTGATGAATAAATTCTTTTTTTTTTAGATTTTTTGGGGATATGTATTATAGCAGAAAGTCATTTTTTTTTTAAATGTTGGTCTTTTTTTGTTTATAGCGCAAAATATAAAAACCGTAGAGGTGATAAAATACCACCAAAAGAAAGCTCTATTTGTGGGTAAAAAATTATGTAAATTTTGTTTGGGTACAGTGCAGCACGACCGCGCAATTGTCAGTTAAAGCGACGTAGTGCCGTATCGCAAAAAATGGCCTGGCCATTAAGGGGGCAAATCCTTCCGGGGCTGAAGTGGTTAATAGGTTTTTGCGGTTCATTTCAGAACTTTTGCGATGTTCGAGAGTGTTCTTGCGCAAACCAAACCAGGGGGTGTTCAGCCCAACTCTATTCTAAGATATAAAAAATGTTTTTTAACCTGATTTCTTTATTTATAATAATCAGAATTAAAATTCTTGTATTGAATTGAATTTAAATTGTACTGTCTGTCTTCAGTTTGTAAAACTGCGCAAATGCTGGTGCTATATCAATCCTGTATAAGAAGAAAAAGAAGACTATTATAATGTATATTTTATGCTTTTAGTCAGAAAAGTTCAAAATGGTGTGTGTGTGTTTCTCTTAAACTAGCTGGTGAATACAAATGTGAAAAAGGGAGTTTTTTTTGTGCGTCTATTTTTGTAACTATTTAAAAAAATATTTGAATCCTGCTTTTCAAAAGCTCAAAAACAATTTACATAGTTTTACCTATTGAACACAAGCAAAAGACTCCTAGTAACTTCAATAGATGTGAGGTTTTAATCAGGAAAAGGGAGTTCTTTAGCTAACACACAGTTCCTTGGGAATCCTATTTCATCAAAGATCAATATTTGTAAAAACAAAAATGCATATATACATACTGTAAGCAATAATGAACATCTAACATTAACACAATAACATCTTCTTTCTTTATGCTACATCCAGTGGCGGCTGGTGCTCCAAATTTTTGGGGCACAAACAAAAAAAAACCATCAATTGCAGCCTCACTGTGTCCAAAACACAGCCACTGTGCCCATCAATTGTCGCCACTGTGCCCAGCAATTGTCGCCACTGTGCCATCAAATGCAGCCACTGTGCCCAGAAATTGTCGCCACTGTGCCATGTCATCAATTGTCGCCACTGTGCCATCAAACGCAGCCACTGTGCCATGCCATCAAACGCAGCCACTGTGCCATGCCATCAAACGCAGCCACTGTACCATCAATTGTCGCCACTGTGCCATCAATTGTCGCCACTGTGCCATGCCATCAAACGCAGCCACTGTGCAATCAATTGTCACCACTGTGCCCATCAATTGTCGCCACTGTGCCATGCCATCAAACGCAGCCACTGTGCCATGCCATCAAACGCAGCCACTGTGCAATCAATTGTCACCACTGTGCCCATCAATTGTCACCACTGTGCCAGCAATTGTCACCACTGTGCCCATCAATTGCCGCCAGTTTGCCCCCTCAAAAACCACCAGATTGCTTCCCCCAGTCCCCCAGCACTTACCTTTCTCGGGTCAGCCATCCTCCCTCGATGTCTTCTCCCAAGTCCCGCCCTCGATGTCGCTTCAGCCAATCAGGTTACCGGTAACCAGATCCGGTGAACCTGATTGGCTGAGATGCGTGTCAGTGTTCACTAGGCTTGTGCAATTCGTTTCGTAACGAATCAAAATTTGTCCGAATTTAGCAACTTTCGGACATTCGGAAGCATTCGAATTTCCGAACAGAGCAATTACGAATAAAACCGAATCCGAAATAAATTATACCGCAAAATAGCGAATGCCCGAAGGTCTTCGGCATAATTCGTTATGAAAAAAGTTACGAATGTACGAATCCATTCGAAGCACAATAACACTCACTCTGCTCTCTGTTTCTCCCTCACCATGCTGAACTCCCTCTCAAAATGGTGTACAGGGGCGGAGGCTATAGCCGCATGAAAAAACGAAAGTAAAATATGAGATTTCAAATCCATTCGAAGCACAATAACACTCACTCTGCTCTGCTCTCTGCTTCTCCCTCACCGTGCTGAACCCTCTCAAAATGGTGTACAGGGGCGGAGCCTATAGCCGCATGTAAAAAACGAAAGTAAAATACGAGATTTCGAATCGTTACAAATAACCGCTATGTATTTAGAAAAGTACAAATCCATTCGAAGCACATTAGGCATAATAGGCAGCGTCGTTGTGAGAGAGACACGGAAAATTACGAATCAACGAACCCAAAAAAAGTTACGAAAGTAGGAGTTGTGTCCAGAATCAACGAAAAACAACGTACTCTACCGAAAGTACGAATTATAAAGCAACAAAAAATTCAACGAAAAATGTCGCTTGCAAAAATACGAATGAGTCCGAACACGAAAAATCCCGTCTAGCAAAATTACGAATGATTACGAATCAACAGGACCGGAAAGAAACGAACCAAAACGGAACAAATTTTTCCGTTGTGCACAAGTCTAGTGTTCACCAAGGAACGCACCCCCCGCGTGTCCCTTGGTGAACTATTTGGAAGCTGATTACAGCCTGAGGGCTGTAATCGGAAAGCCTATCAGAGCAGCTGGCTCTGATAGACACTTCTAAAACACACCCACCGCCGGCCACCGCTCTAATTCAGATGGCCGGCGCTCACCAGGAGGCCGGCCATCTAAATAGTGGGCAGGAGCGGCAGCGGCGACAATACACAGATTCATGCAATGCATGAATCTGTGTATTGTCTTTCAGTGGCGTGCAGGAGAGAGAGGGGGCGGCGCTCCGGCGCCCTCTATGGACGCACCGCCACTGGCCTACATCCCAAGAACATGTAACCTCACCTTCCACCAAGATGATCAAGGACAAGTTGTGAGCATTTGGAATTGCTAGCAGGTACAGGCTATTGCTAGAAAAGCTGTGATGTCACAGTCAATCATTAAAGACATCATTCATTTTGTCATAGCATTTTAAATACAGACCTAAAATTAAAGTAAAGGCTTGGAAGGATTCTAATTTCTTTGTGCTTCTTACTGATATAGTGGCCACAGTTAGCAAGATTTTCCATCACTAGTGATGAGCCAAACTACCTTTGGTTTAACCACTTCAGCCCCGGAAGGATTTACCCCCTTCCTGACCGGGCCATTTTTTTGCGATACGGCACTGCGTCGTTTAAACTGACAATTGCGCGGTCATGCCATGCTGTACCCAAACAAAGATGACGTCCTTTTTTACCCACAAATAGAGATTTATTTTGGTGGTATTTGATCACCTCTGCGGTTTTTATTTTTTGCGCTATAAACAAAAGAAGAGCGACAATTTTGAAAAAAAACACAATATTTTTTAATTCTTTGCTATAATAAATATCCCAAGATTTAAAAAAAATGTCTTCATCAGTTTAGGCACAGTACACAATTTGTATAAAAAATATAATTTTATTATATTTTTTATACAAATTGTGTACTGTGCCTAAAAAGTCCAAGTCCCCCTATTTAGCTCTTTTCTATATCTAAACTCCAGGATGCGGCACGCTAGGTATTTTTTGTTGATATCCACAGCTACCACTCTGTGGCTGATACAACATTTTTTTCTCTCTGTAGTTCATCAGTTTAGGCCGATATATGTTCTTCTACATATTTCTGGTAAAAAAAAATCGCAATAAGCATATATTGATTGGTTTGCGCAAAAGGTATAGTTTATACACATAGGGGATAGATTTATGCCATTTTTATTATTATTATTTAATTTTTTTTACAAGTATTGACGGTGATCAGTGATTTTTATCGGGACTGCAACATTGCGGCGGACAGATCGGACACTTTTGACACATTTTTGGGACCATTGACATTTATAGAGGCATCAGTGCTATAAAAATGCACTGATTACTGTTTAAATGTCACTGGCAGGGATGGGTTAACACTAGGGGGCGACCAAGGGGTTAAATGTGTTCCCTCACTGTGTTCTAACTGTGGGAGGATAGGACAAACTTGAGCAGGAGACCGATCATTGTTCCTATATACTATGTGAGGGGGTTAACTCAGCAGCAGGTATGTGTGACCCCCTGGATGGGCTCACCACACAAAAACAGGCACAGCAAACAGTGGTAGGAGAAAACAAAAGGGTGTGGTTTTATTTGAACTATATACAGACAAAAAAAAATACAGCAAAAACAAAAGAAACAGGAAAAGAAATCCTGGTCAACTTGACCGCTCACTACACACGTTGGTGTCCCTAACTAACAACTGGGTACAGCCTTGTGCTGTCCCAGTCCCTAGCTCCCTGCTTTTAGAAGTTCTTTGCAATAACCAGACAGGCTTTGGCTCACCGCACAGAGATCACACTCCCCAGACTATCCACACAGATCTGGTTCCAGGTTGGAGCATCTCCCTTAGCATACTGGGAGTTCTTGTAGAGGCCCTAATGAGCCCACTTACTTCAGCTGGGCTCATTAACTCTTCCCCTGCAAGACTCCCAGCACTCCCCCTAGTGGTATAAATCGGCATAAAGCCTGAATCTAGGACATATATACCTTCCATCCTGGATGCAACCTGGTGATTTTACCTGCCTGTTGTCACAACTAGTATAGCGCACTCACCCCAGCCTTTACCTGCTTTTCTTAATTTGGCTCCTCCGCAGGAAAGACTGAAGCACACCGCACTACATGCCCGTACCCTCCTGGATGGGGAGGTTGAGCGGTGTTTGTTTTCTCGGGCCTGCCTGCGGCTGGTGTTTGAATCCTCCCGAGCTGATCTCATTTCTGGCTTGGCCAGAAACAAGTCCTTAATTCTCCCCAGTAAAGCCATTGTCCACACCAACTGAAAGTCCAACTTCTGTATTTATTTTGCATGGATAATAAATAGTCCCTTTAAGAGCAGACAGGTTGAGACGAGACACAGGTCAGATAGGTGGGAGAGAGGTCCAGGCACAAACACAAATCTTGGTTCTCTTACTGTTCTGATATGCACAAACAGGTTTGGTGTGCGATCTTTATCACAGACCTAATGAACATGAAAGTCACTGCCACTGACTTGGTGTGCGTAGAATCACTGCCACTGACCTGGTGTGCGTAGAGTCACTGCCACTATGACCTACAGAACATTCACTGCCTTCTTGAAGAACTTGGCCCACGTCAAGAGAAAAGCATCCCTCCGGAAAGTTACCAGAGGCCCTTACTCTCACCACGACTCTGCGCTGGGTCTTCAGAAAGGGTCACCTCCCTGGCCTCCTCGATCCAAGATACAGGTCCCCTCGCAAGGCGCTACCCTGGGAGCTCCTTTATCCCTGGCGGACCCCAGCCGAAGGTTGCTGGGCTCCGGGTCTCCTCTTTAGTACCTCACCCCAGACTGAAGGTGTCTGGGATGGAACAGCAACTTCGCCTCCAGGCCTAGGGCACCTGGAGGCAACACATCCAGGCCTCCGGGCCTAGGGCACCTGGAGACGACCCACACCCCATGCCTAAGGTGCCACGAACTCCCTCTGGAAGATGGCCGCCCCTTTTTATACCCTCTCCTGACAGGCACAGCTGGTTCCCCACCCTGCCGTGCTGCTGCCGAGAGGGGACAAGAAAAGGCACAACCCTGTACCGTGGTTCAACCCGGGCCTATGGCAACAGCGCCACCTATAGGCCCCAGGGAACTGTACAGCAGTACTATTTACCAAGGACAGAAATGGTCCATGAACCCTAACAATTTGTGTATCTGAGCCTTATTACCACTCAGATACTTCCCTTAAATATAGCACCCGCTACACTAGGAACACACGATCTGTCTCCTCTCCTCTAACAGGACAGGACATGGATTTGTGTTTTCACACACACAAATCCCCGTTATCGCTTTGTAAAGAAGGGGGGTAAGTGTCCTGTAAGTAATGTAGATATGTGCAAGATATGTGCAAGCAAATAATGCAAATTAATATATATAACAATCCAATTAAATCTGCATCACACTAAAGTGCATAAGTGCATAAACATGCATGATAAATAGCCCAATTCTTAAATAATGACACACAAGTCCATACAGAAATATTCTTAGGTGCTGCAGTGCATGTAAAAAATGAATACAAAATTCCACAGTGCTTCAGTGCATGTAGTAATCAGTAGCAGCAATCCAAGGGTGATGTTTAATGCAGTTCATACAATAACACTCGGCCCAGTGAGTGATCCAAAAGTCATGCCAAGGTGTAGTCACACAGGTGCTCCCCTATGGTAATGGACGCTCACCTTAGAGCATGCGACCTTGCAACTAAGCTTGGTCTGTGCACGCTTATAAATCACACCTGGGTTCTAATGGATAATCCTGGGTTCCTGGTTCCTTGGTAGCTCCAGACCATAGAATATATAAGAAAAAAACCCGGATGGTGCAAGTACTGTTTTACAATATTTTATTTAAATAAAAAGAGAGATTCCCTGCCGGGGATCTGCTCCACTCTATAATAGGCTCGTAACGAGATGTACAGATCGGGATATGGTAAAAGTCCTCACAGCCTGACACAGACTCTCCTGCCGTCCCGTCCCCTGTCGATACAGGGGGCGTCGTATCTTCTTCAGGGGGGAAATCAGAAACGGGTTCTGGACTTTCCTTACTCAATAAAAAAAAATGATCAGTTTGATTTTTGTGTCTGTTGCTATTAGAAAGTATCCTTTTCCTGTGTTACTAACTACATTGTCAAATAGACAGAAAGTGAACACTCTGTATTAAAGAGGAAGTAACCCCATGTTTTTTTCTTTTAAAAACCCTTGCAAAAGAAAGCCATAATGAGCTAGTATGCATAGCATATTAGCTCATTATGAATGACTTACCTGAGATCGAAGCCCCCGAACTGCTCGTCATTCCCCTCCGCTGCTGCCGCCATCTTGCCTCGATGTCCCGTCAGCTGTGATTGGCCGGAGCGGCAATGACGTCACACGCATGCGTGCTCGGGCCGGCACGATCCCATTCAGAAAATCGGCAAGGATGCCGACCCGCTAGTGCGCATGCGTGTGACATCATCGGTGCTATATTTATAGTAAATATCTCCTTAACCGTGTAGGTTAAGGAGATATTTCTTGCACCTACAGGTAAGCCTTAATCTAGGCTTACCTGTAGGTGCAAGTTGTCTAAGTGGATTTACAACCACTTTAACCACTTAACGACCGCTCACTGTATATATACGTCGGCACAATGGCACCGACAGGCACAATCACGTAGAGCATACGTGATTGCCTTTGTACAGTTGGGGGGTCCGATCGGACCCCCCTTCTGTACAGTGAGCGGTCGGAATTCGTCTGGGAGCGTTCCGAGATGGGGGGGCGGCCGTTCGATTTCGACCACCCCCCCCGCGATCGCTCCCGGCGAATAGAAATGCCCCCTCTGTCTGTGTACTGTTTACACAGATAGAGAAATCAGGAGGAAGTGATGTCATCTCCTGTGCGGCGCTCACATATACCGAGCGTCGTACAAGAGAAGACACACAGGTCAGTGCACTAACACTACACTAACACCAGCACACATAGGCACATAAATCGCCCCCCCAGGCCCCCCCAGATCACCCCAAGCCCCCCCAGATCACCCCCCAGCCCCCAGTCACAGTGTCACTGATTGCAGTGACCATTTATTTACTGATCACTGCAATCAGTGACATTTGTGACTGTAAAAGTGTCACTACATTTAGTTTTAGGTCCAGTGTAGCCCCCTAACCCCCCCCCTAATAAAGGTTTAACCCCTTGATCACCCCCCAGATAACCCTTTCACCCCCTAGCACCGCCGTCGCTTGGCGATCATTTTTCTGATCGCTGTCTTGGCGTCGGTGATGCAGATCGGTACCCAGTAATTTTTTTTAGGTTCGCCGCAGGTTTTTATAGCGTCGGGTACCCCCATAAATTATCTAATAAAGGTTTAACCCCCTTGATCGCCCCCCAGGTAACCCTTTCACCCCCTATCACCACTGTCACTAAGCGATCGTTTTTCTGATCGATGTCTTAGCGTCGGTGATGCAGATCAGTAGCCAGTATTTTTTTTTTGGTTCGCCGCAGGTTTTTATAGCGTCGGGTACCCCCATAAATTATCTAATAAAGGTTTAACCCCCTTGATCGCCCCCCAGGTAACCCTTTCACCCCCTATCACCACTGTCACTAAGCGATCATTTTTCTGATCGCTGTCTTGGCGTCGGTGATGCAGATCGGTACACAGTAATTTTTTTAGGTTCGCCGCAGGTTTTTATAGCGTCGGGTACCCCCATAAATTATCTAATAAAGGTTTAACCCCCTTGATCGCCCCCCAGGTAACCCTTTCACCCCCTATCACCACTGTCACTAAGCAATCATTTTTCTGATCGCTGTCTTGGCGTCGGTGATGCAGATCGGTACCCAGTAATTTTTTTGGTTCGCCGCAGGTTTTTATAGCGTCGGGTACCCCCATAAATTATCTAATAAAGGTTTAACCCCCTTGATCGCCCCCCAGGTAACCCTTTCACCCCCTATCACCACTGTCACTAAGCGATCATTTTTCTGATCGATGTCTTAGCGTCGGTGATGCAGATCGGTAGCCAGTAATTTTTTTTAGGTTCACCGCAGGTTTTTATAGCGTCAGGTACCCCCATATATTATCTAATAAAGGTTTTAACCCCCTAATTGCCCCTAGTTAACCCTTTCACCAGTAATCATCATATAAGTGTTACAGGTGACGCTGGTTAGTTAGTTTGCTTTTTATAGTGTCAGGGCACCTGCCGTATATAACCCAATAAAGGTTTAACCCCCTGATCGCCCGGCGGGTGATATCAATTAGGTTTTAGCGTCAGAGAGGGTCTGCGTTACACCCCAGGCAGCGTCAGGTTAGTGCCAGTAACGCTAACACCCACACGTGAAGCATACACCTCCCTTAGTGGTATAGTATCTGAACAGATCAATATCTGATCTGATCAGATCTATACTAGTGTCCCCAGCAGTTTAGGGTTCCCAAAAACGCAGTGTTAGCGGGATCAGCCCAGATACCTGCTAGCACCTGCGTTTTGCCCCTCCATCCAGCCCAGGCCACCCAAGTGCAGTATCGATCGATCACTGTCACTTACAAAACACAACACACATAACTGCAGCGTTCGCAGAGACAGGCCTGATCCCTGCGACTCCAGTGCTGTAGGAGGTGATTTCACCACCACAGTTTAAAAAAAAAAGCAAATATGCCGAAGCATTGGGGCAGCAGGGGCGGAGGAGCGATTTTGCTCCTAATGCCGCGTACATACGGTCGAAATTCCGACGGAGGCTTGCCCGTGGAAAAGTCCGACCATGTGTGTGCGGCATAACTTTTTTGCGGGAGGATGCCCCCATGCTTCGGCATATATAAATGGTGCATGTATGCCCATCATTAGAAGTGGGTGGATGAAGGGCGGTATTCTAATGGTGGGCATACCCACCGATCAATCTCTTTTTTCATTCAGCCACCTGGCTGCATGAAAAAAAAAGATTACAATACATGTCCAACAAGGACCAGCAACGTACTGGTAAGTTGCTGGACTTTGAATGGTTATACCAGATTGATGCCTGCGGGTTTAGGTATCATCTTGGTATCATTCTTTTCAGCCAGCGGCCGGCTTTAATGTTAAAGCAACCCTAGTGGCTAATTAGCCTCTGGACTGCTTTTACAAGCAGTGGGAGGGAATGTCCCCCCCCCCGGATATAAAAAGCGCCATTGGGAAATTGGGAAAGCATTTTATCACACCGATCTTGGTGTGGTCAGATGCTTTGAGGGCAGAGGAAAGATCTAGGGTCTAGACCCCAGTTTTTTCAAAAAAAGAGTACCTGTCACTACCTATTACTATCATAGGGGATATTTACATTCCCTGAGATAACAATAAAAATGATAAAAAAAAAAAAATATATGGAAGGAACAATTTAAAAATAAAATAAAAAAGCAAAATTAATAATAAAAAAAAAAAAAAAAAAAAAGCACCCCTGTCCTGCCCTGCTCTTGCCCAATGGCGAACGCAAGCGTCGGTCTGGCGTCATATGTAAACAGCAATTGCACCATGCATGTGAGGTATCACCGCGAAGGTCAGATCGAGGGCAGTAATTTTAGCAGTAGACCTCCTCTGTAAATCTAATGGGGTAACCTGTAAAGGCTTTTAAAGGCTTTTAAAAATGTATGTAGTTTGTCGCCAATGCGCGTTTGTGCGAAATTTTAAAGCATGTCGTGTTTGGTATCTATGTACTCGGCCTAAGATCATCTTTTTTATTTCATCAAACATTTGGGCAATATAGTGTGTTTTAGTGCATTAAAATAAAAAAAAGTGTATTTTTTCCCCAAAAAATGCGTTTGAAAAATCGCTGCGCAAATACTGTGTAGAAAAAAAAAATGCAACACCCACCATTTTATTCTGTAGGGCCTTTGCTTTAAATATATATATATAATGTTTGGGGGTTCAACATAATTTTCCTGCAAAAAAAAATATGTTTTCATGTAAACAAAAAGTGTCAGAAAGGGCTTTGTCTTCAAGTGGTTAGAAGAGTGGATGTAAGCTTCCTAATGTTGTGTATAAAATGCCAGAACAGTTCAAAACCCCCCCAAATGACCCCATTTTGGAAAGTAGACACCCCAAGCTATATACTGAGAGGCATGTCGAGTCCATGGAATATTTTATATCTTGACACAAGTTGCGGAAAAAAGACAATTTTTTTTTTTTTTTTGCACAAAGTTGTCACTAAATGATATATTGCTCAAACATGCCATGGGCATATGTGGAATTACACCCCAAAATACATTCTGTTGCTTCTCCTGAGTACGGGGATACCACATGTGTGAGACTTTTTGGGAGCCTAGCCGCGTACGGGACCCCAAAAACCAATCACCGCCTTCAGGCTTTCTAAGGGTGTAAATTTTTGATTTCACTTCTCACTGCCTATCACAGTTTCGGAGGCCATGGAATGCCCAGATGGCACAAAACCCCCCCAAATGACCCCATTTTGGAAAGTAGACACCCCAAGCTATTTGCTGAGAGGTATTGTGAGTATTTTGCAGATCTCGCTTTTTGTCACAAAGTTTTGAAAATTGAAAAAAAAAAAAGAAAAAAAAAAAATTCTTTCTTCATTTTCAAAAACAAATGAGAGCTGTAAAATACTCGCCATGCCTCTCAGCAAACAGCTTGGGGTGTCTACTTTCCAAAATGGGGTCATTTGGGGGGGTTTTGTGCTATTTTGGCATTTTATGGCCTTCGAAACTGTGATAGGTAGTGAGGAGTGAAATCAAAAATTTGTGCCTAGAAATCCTGAAGGCGGTGATTGGTTTTCGGGGTCCCGTACGCGGCTAGGCTCCTAAAAAGTCCCACACATGTGGTATCCCCGTACTCAGGAGTAGCAGCAAAATGTATTTTGGGGTGCAATTCCACATATAACCATGGCATGTGTGAGCAATATATCATTTAGTGACAACTTTTTGTAATTTTTTTTTTTTTTTGTCATTATTCAATCACTTGGGACAAAAAAAAAAATATTCAATGGGCTCAACAGGCCTCTCAGCAATTTCCTTGGGGTGTCTACTTTCTAAAATGGGGTAATTTGGGGGGGGGGGGGTTGTGCTATTTTGGCATTTTATGGCCTTCAAAACTGTGATAGGTAGTGAGGAGTGAAATCAAAAATTTGCGCCCTTAGAAATCCTGAAGGCGGTGCTTGGTTTCCGGGGTCCCGTACGTGGCTAGGCTCCTAAAAAGTCCCACACATGTGGTATCCCCGTACTCAGGAGAAGCAGCAGAATGTATTTTGGGGTGCAATTCCACATATAACCATGGCATGTGTGAGCAATATATCATTTAGTGACAACTTTTTGTAATTTTTTTAATTTTTTTATTTTTTTGTCATTATTCAATCACTTGGGACCAAAAAAAAAAAAATTCAATGGGCTCAACATGCCTCTCAGAAATTTCCTTGGGGTGTCTACTTTCCAAAATGGGGTCATTTGGGGGGGTTTTGTACTGCCCTGCCATTTTAGCACCTCAAGAAATGAGATAGGCAGTCATAAATTTAAAGCTGTGTAAATTCCAGAAAATGTACCCTAGTTTGTAAACGCTATAACTTTTGCGCAAACCAATAAATATACGCTTATTGACATTTTTTTTACTAAAGACATGTGGCTGAATACATTTTGGCCTAAATGTATGACTAAAATTGAGTTTATTCGATTTTTCTTATAACAAAAAGTAGAAAATATCATTTTTTTTAAAAATTTTCGGCCTTTTTCCGTTTATATCGCAAAAAATAAAAATCGCAGAGCCAATCAAATACCATTAAAAGAAAGCTCTATTTGTGGGAAGAAAAGGACGCAAATTTTGTTTGGGTACAACATTGCATGTCCGCACAATTTACAGTTAAAGCAGCGCAGTGCAAAATTCTGAATTCACCTCTGGTCCTTTAGCTACCAAATGGTCCGGGGCTTAAGTGGTTAAATCCACAGAGAGCAGTAAAACACAACAAGATTTCTAAGCAATGTACACTTCATTTAAATAAAAAATTATATAGTTTTAGGTATTAAAGTGATTGTAAAGTCTTGTTTTTTTTCCCTCTAAAAATAACAAACATGTTATACTTACCTCCTCTGTGCAGTTGGTTTTGCACAGAGTAGCCCAGATCCTTCTCTTCTCGGATCCCTCTTCGGTGCTTCTGTCCCCTCCCTCCTGTCGAGTGCCCCCCACAGCAAGCAGCTTGCCAGAAAATGTATTTTATTGGAATTTTATGTGATAGACCAACACAAAGTGGCACATAATTGTGAAGTGGAAGCTAGTCTGCAAAAGACTTGAGATTGGGGCGGAGGTTCACCTTCCAGCAGGACAACAACCCTAAACATACAGCCAGAGCTACAATGGAATGGTTTAGATCAGGGGTCTCAAACTGGTGGCCCTCCAGCTGTTGCGGAACTACAGGTCCCATCATGCCTCTGCCTATGTGAGTCATGCTTGTAACTGTCAGCCTTGCAATGCCTCATGGGAATTGTAGTTCTGCAACAGCTGGAGGGCCACCAGTTTGAGACCCCTGGTTTAGATCAAAGCATATTCATGTGTTAGAATGGCCCAGTCAAAGTCCAGATATAGACTAGCTAGATATCTATCTATCTATCTATCTATCTATCTATCTATCTATCTATCTATCTATCTATCTATCTATCTATCTATCTATCTAGTTTGGATTTAACCCGATTGACTGAAAGTTTCCATGTATTAAAAGAACACCAATATATTCAGAACAAAAGTACTGTATATACTCGAGTATAAGCCGAGTTTTTCAGCACATTTTTTGGCGCTGAAAATGCCCCCCCCCCCTCGGCTTATACTCGAGTCACCTTTTTGCACCTGATCTCCCGAACTTTGGAGACCCGGTATCGGCCGGCCCTAGGTCCCTTGGACCCAAAACTTGGCACACATGTAGCCCCACTCTTTTTCTACAATTGTGCAAAGTTTGTTGTCCGGGGGACCTACGGCCGGGGAGCACCGATTTTTCAAAGCTGGGCACCCCTTCCTAAGACTCCCAAGTTAAACGGTCATTTCTCCGGTAACTTTGGGGACCCGGTACCGGCTGGACCCGAAACTTGTCACACATGTAGCCCCATTTCTCCTCTACAAGTGTGCTAAGTTTGTTGTCTGGGGGACCTAGGGCTGGGGTGCAACGATATTTCAAACCTGACACCCCTTCCATAGACTCCTATGTTAAACGTTAGTCTAGTCATGGAGACAGTGAGGCATGGTCACAGTGAGGAATGGGCATAGTGGGGCATGGGCACAGTGGGGCATGGGCACAGTGAGGCATGGACACAGTGAGGCATGGGCACAGTGAGGCATGGACACAGTGAGGCATGGGCACAGTGAGGCATGGACACAGTGAGGCATGGACACAGTGAGGCATGCACATGGGCACAGTGAGGCAAAGTGAGGCACAGTGAGGCATGCAGATGGACACCCTAGGCTTATACTCGAGTCAATACGTTTTCCCAGTTTTTTGTGGTAAAATTAGGTGCCTCGGCTTATATTCAGGTCAGCTTATACTCGAGTATATACAGTATCTATCTATCTATCTATCTATCTATCTATCTATCTATCTATCTATCTATCTATCTATCTATCTATCTATTTATCTATCTATCTATCCATCTATCTATCTTGTTTGGATTTAACCTGATTGACTGAAAGTTTCCATGTATTAAAAGAACACCAATATATTCAGAACAAAAGTTTCTGTAGTTATTGGTAGCTATTTTCTAAAACATATCCAGAAAGAAATATTGTTACTTCAAATAAATAAGCTTATTACAGTAAGCCATTTATAAAACAGAAAAAAAAATGTTGCAGAGATGATATCATTCCATTGTTCTGCAGTAGAGTCCATAAATGTAAATTAGTCTTGGTTTATGTATATAAAGAGCTGGTAATTGTATGCCCTCTCCTGTGCTGAGGATGTGCAGAGCTGATGGCTGATGGTGACCACACGCTATGAAATTTGGTGTATGACATGAATTGGTCCCTGGTACACTCTGTTTCTTACCTGCTGACACTTCTCCTCTCTGTCACGATTTATGGAGAAAAAATAAATCAGGGCCAAGCATCTCAATGCAGACTCAATGCCATAAAGTCTGTGTTTGAGTATGAATATTATCAAGAAGGAGACATTATTATCGCAGGATTAATCTCTGCTCACACCAGTACGGTGGTGCACTCAAATTTCCAGGGCACCTCTATTTTGTTTATTCTCTGTGTGTTGTAAGTATCTTCATCAAGTCACGAGAAAAATAAAGGGAGTCATTTCTAAAAATGTTCATAATGAAAGTGGTGTGCTCCTGTGAAACGCAACAACTCAGCAGCCATACCTACTCAGAGGTAGAGATGATCAAAAATGACTGATTTTGTGCCCCCGAAATCTTGGTGAAATTTACATACATTATTGCCAAAATTTCACATGTAAGCTGAATGCTTTGTAGTTAATTGAGGAGGTTGTAGGTGTTTTGTTTGAGGCTTATAAGGAGTTTAAAGGTTTGTTGGTGTTTTTCTTTGCAGTTTGATCTTATTTTTTTTTTGTATTTTGGCATATTTTGTAATTTTTTGCATTTATTATGACAACAAGGAAAAAGTCAAAATGGCAACTAATGCACATTTTTATTTTCTGCTATATTTTATTTGTTTGAACCATTTACTTCTGAAAACATAAAAATACACCTAAAAAGCACAAAACGGTATATATTTTCAGAAAGCAGAGAACTAATGAAATGAAATGCTGGTAAAAAAATAAATGTCACATGTAGGGATGAATTTAGAATTGGAGTCATGCATACAATCGAAGCAAACCCAACTCAATCACAGTTCACGGAAATGGCAAACTAATATGGTGAACTAATAGGCCACTATTGCAACCAGCTATGAATAATGTACCGCCTGGCCTTAAGTTTTGGTCACATGGCTTAGAAGGGTCAAAATGGGGTGTATGGATAAGCCAGCCCCTCATTTTACAAAACATTGTTACCAGCAGTCATTATGACAATGTGATTAGCTGTGATAGTGTTAGAACCAGGATTTGGGCTGGCCCTTTAAGGCTAAACAAAACTCACCTGAGGCAGCTTATACCTGGAATGGAAACAACTTTGATTGGTCAGCTCCTTGCGGCCCATGTTTAAAGCACCTGTTGCACACACCACAAGTGCCTGTGACAGCAAGTGCTACCTGGTGGGCTCTTGCTTGGCCTAGCTTGTATTTGCTCCGTAGATTACTGTGTATAACCTGGCTTGCTCTGACCCTGCTCCCTCCACTGTGATTCTGTACCATTTTAGACCCAGCTCATTTAGACTGAGCTTCTGCCTGACCCTTCTGTGTTATTAGACTCCCTGCTGCTTCTTGGCCTGCCCTGATCTGCTTCATCAATGCACCAGTTTCTGCTGCCCTGCTGACATCTGCAGTGGTGCCCCACAAGTCCAAGTCATTCTGCTCTGCCTACGGTTCTGCTTGTGGTATGTGCTATCTATTATTGAATTGTCTGCTATGTAACACTAAAGCCCTGTACACATGATCGGTTTTACCTATGAAAATAGTCCGATGGACTTTTGTCATCGGACAAACCGATCGTGTATGGGCCCCATCGGTCTATTTTCCATCGGTGTGAAAAAATAGAACTTGTTTTAAATTTATCCGATGGAAAAAAAAACGATAGCAAACCGTTAGCAAATTCCGATCGTCTGTGGGGAACTCCATCGGATAAAAAACCCACGCATGCTCAGACTGAATTATGAGACGGGAGCGCTCATTCTGGTAAAACTAGCGTTCGTAATGGAGATAGCACATTCGTCATGCTGTAATGGATTGAAAAGCACGGAGACTGAAAAGCGCAAATCAGCTCTCACCAAACTTTTACTAACACGCGGTAACACAAAATCAGCAAAAGCTGCCCAAAGGGTGGCGCCATTGGATTTGAACTTCCCCTTTATAGTGCCGTCGTACGTCACGGCGTTTTGGACGATTGGTTTTTTGACTGATGGTGTGTAGGCAAGACTGATGGAAGTCAGCTTCACCGGATTTCCGATGGAAAAATCCATCAGATTAGAATCCATAGGAAAACCGATCGTGTGTACAGGGCTTTACTGTATGAACTGTTTTGCTGCCATCTATACACCTGACCTGGCTGACAGGTGAAGTATATAGAGACAGATTAGCGTAGGGCTTGTTGACACTAGTCCCTTAGGTAGCACAATGCTATGTATTTTGGGGATTTTTGGGGCGGAGAAGGGATGGGTTTTACCATATGAATGTCACTGATGTCATGCAGCTTCTTTACAGCCTGTTTCTCTCTATGTGCACAACAGTCATAGCAGGCTGCACATGTTTTTCACGGGGCATATTAACCAATTTTTACTGGTTCTCATTTTTTTCAAAGCCCCCCCCTGTCCACATGCACTTCACTGATAATTGGCTGAATGTGTTTTTTTGGAGGGCATATTTCTTAATTGTTTATGACTGCAATTGATTTTTTAACAGCTTATCCCTGTCCACATGCCCTACCCTAACCAGCTTCAAGTGTTTTTCACGGGGCATATTATCTAAATGTTACTAGTTGCAAATTTTTTGAAGACCTTTTTGGTAAAAACAGTGTAATATTCCATAGTGGAGAAGGATCTGGGTGTTCTGGTAGATGATAAGCTTAATAATAGCATGCAATGCCAAGCTGTTCTTTCCAAAGCAAACAAAGTCCTTTCTTGTATTACTGTAAGAGAGGTATGGACTCCAGAGAGAGATATATAATTTTGCCCCTGTTCAAATCATTAGTAAGACCTCATCTGGAATATGCAGTTCTGTTTTGGGCACCAGTTCACAAAAGGGATATCGGGGGAACTGGAGAAAGTGCAGAGAAGGGCAACCAAACTGATAAAAGGCATGAAGGAGCTCAGCTATAGGGAATGATTAGAGGAACTGAATCTATTCTTTCTTGAGAAGAGGAGATTAAGGGGGTATGATCAACATGTACAAATATATAAGGAGTCCATATAGTGAACTTGAGGTTGAGTTATTCACTTTAGGGTCATCACAGAGGACAAGGGGGGACTCTTTACATCTAAAGAAAAAGATTTAATGTCCAAATACGGAAAGGTTTCTTCACAGTAAGAGCTGTGAAAATGTGGAATAGACTCCCACCAGAGGTGGTTCTGGCCAGCTCAGTAGATTACTTTAAGAATGGCCTGGATTCTTTCCTAAATGTACATAAAATAACTGTTTACTGATATTTATAGGTAAAGTTAATCCAGGGAATGTCCAATTTGCCTCTCGGGGGATCAGGGAGGATTTTTTTCCCCTGCTGTAGCAAATTGGATCATGATTTGCTGAGTTTTTTTTTTTTTTTTGCCTTCCTCTGGATCAACTGTGTGTGAAGGATTGTGTATATAGGATTGTATGATTTTTTTTTATTATTATTGGTTGAACTAGATGTACTTATGCTCTCTGCCTGTGTGTACAGATCTATACACCCACAAATCCTTTTTAGGGCCAATATTTGTCTACAACAATTAATAGATAGCTAACACTTAATTAATTGTCAATACTCTGCCACTTCTTCCTTATAACCAGGATATTTTATCTTATTTTTTTTTTAGTTTTGTTAAAAGTGAAAAGTGCAAGAACAGTATACACCTAAACCACCTCACATTGCATTACTCACATTCACTACACCTACTGTATCTACCCTTATAGACAAATTAAAAGTTAGGCATTCACCAGATCTATTTTCGCTGATTAAAACTGGTGAAGGATGGTAAAAGTACTCTCTAATGTGACACGTGCAGCAGGGCAGGCTAGTACCTCAAGCGTATATTGTGCCCCCTTTCAGTCAATGAAACATCATTGACATCCAGTAGTTTATGGACGTTATCTCTTGCAAGCATTTTAGTTACAGTCTTGTCATCCCCATCCGTGTTTGCTAGAGCATGGCACGTACAAACTTTTTTCCCTTAACAAATTAAATCATCATTAAAACTTGGGTTAAATTTTGTGTAATATTAGAATTTGTTTGATGATCTGTATCATTTAGGTGTTCAAATAGTCACTGATTGGCACTGATTGGCACTGACAGGTGGCACTGACAGGTGGCACTGATGGGCAGCACTGATGATGAGGCACTGACAGGTGTTTCTGCTGGGCAGTGATTGGCACTGTGGTGGGCAGGGATTGGCACTGTGGTGGGCAGGGATTGGCACTGTGGTGAGCAGGGATTGGCCCTTTGCAGAGTTTATTATATGGGGCACTGCTGGGCATGTCATTTTTACATTTGAGGGGGCTGTGCTGATAATCAATGTGCTTATTATCAGCACAGACCCCCCCCCTCTGACAGGGAGAGTCGCCGATCGGCTCTCCCTGTCAGCGTGAACCGAGAAATGCCGTTTACCGGCACTTCTTGGTTCACACGATGATCAGCTGTGATTGGTCACAGCTGATCACGTGGTAAGAAGCCCCTGACAGAGGCTTCTTATCACGATCGGAGATGCGGAGTGTCAGACTGACACCCCGCACTCGCGATCGCCACGCGGCGCACGCTGGCATGTTATCCTGCTGGACGTCAATAGATGTCCAGTCAGGATAACAGAACCACTTCCCGGACGTCAATTCCCTATTGACCGGGCGGGAAGTGGTTAAATAAATAACAAAGGAAATACTATTGGTGGATGGAAAATGGCTGGGTTTGGACCAGTGTTTGGCCTTTAGGACTATTGAAGTTTATATTTCTGCCCTTTCTGCTTTGTTTCTGAGACCATTGGCCTCTCATTCCTTGATTTGGAATACATAACCTGGTTGTCGGTGTGCTTTAGAAACTGCCTTTTTTTAAATAGTTGAGATCTTCATCTTATAAGCCTGACCTACATGGCAGGATTCCTTCTAGCCATCACCTCTGCAAGGCCAATGTGTAAGTTGAGGGCCTTTTGGCATAGGTCTTATCATCCCCATCTGTGTTTGCTTGAGCATGTTTGCTTGAGCATGGCACGTATGACCTTTTTTCCCATAACAAATTAAATCATCATTAAAAAAAAAATGAATTTTGGATTTACTCGGGTTATCTTTGTGTAATATTAGAATTTGTTTGATGACCTGTATCATTTAGGTGTTACAAATATTCAAAACAAGAAATAAAAAATCAGAAAGGGGGGAAATACTTTTTTACAACACTGTATATATTATAAAAAAAGTTAATTCGTAATAAAGTAAAATAAAAATAAAAAAAATGAAAACTTAAAAAAAAAACAGTTTCAAATAAAAAACAAAGGAAATACTATTGGTGGATGGAAAATGGCTGGGTTTGGACCAGTTTTTGGCCCTTAGCACTATTGAAGTTTATATTTCTGCCCTTTCTGCTTTGTTTCAGAGACCATTGTCCTCTTATTCCTCGATTCGGAATACATACTCTGGTTGTCGGTGTGCTTCAGAAACTGCCTTTTTTTAAATAGTTGAGATCTTCATCCTATTACCCTGACCTAAATGGCAGGATTCCTTCTAGCCATGACCTTTGCAAGGCCAATGTGTAAGTTGAGGGCCTTTTGGCATAGGTTCAATGAGGTGCATAAGCCTAGTCTTCCCTTTTTGTTTTATAAAAGTAGTACCCAGTTTGCATTTCTCTGTCTGTGTTAAGATCACAAGAGCACAAAGTAATATATATATATATATATATATATATATATATATATATATATATATATATTAATAAAATGTATAAAATATGGTAACAGTGTAAGTGATAAAATGTGTAATATAATTGTATATACCAGCCACCGACAGAACACAGATCCAGTCTATGACAACAGATGCCATGATTCAAGCTACCCATATAAATTGCCTAATTCCCAGAATGGAAGATTTGAGGAAAGAAAGGCACCCAATGACCGTAGAATGCTTTGCTTATCTCTTTCTTGCCGCCTGCCCTTTGCCCTGGCTATATATATTATTCCATCTATTTGCTGATGCCTGACCTTCACTTATTTTTGTGAAAGGGCAGGCTACACTTGTTATGTTTCCATAGGGACAAAACGGTGTATAGGACTTTCTTTTTTTTTAAAATAAAAGTAATATCCATATTGCATTGCTATGCCTACCATTGTTTACTTCACCAGGGCATGGGTGGCCTTCCAAGGAAAAGAAAAGAAAAATTTTAATAGAAAGTAAAAAAAAATGTAAATATGTAAAAAATAAAATGTGTAAAAAATGTATATACCGTATTTATCGGCGTATAACACGCACCGGCGTATAACACGCACTCCAAGTTTAGGAGGGAATTTTAAGGAAAAAAACTTTTAGGAGGGAAATTCAAGGAAAAAAACTTACATTTAAATGCAGCATGCAGCCTTGCCCAGTGTCCATCTGCAGCCTTGCCCAGTGTCCATCTGTCCATCTGCAGCCTTGCCCAGTGTCCATCTGTCCATCTGCAGCCTTGCCCAGTGTCCATCTGTCCATCTGCAGCCTTGCCCAGTGTCCATCTGTCCATCTGCAGCCGTGCCCAGTGTCCATCTGTCCATCTGCAGCCTTGCCCAGTGTCCATCTGTCCATCTGCAGCCTTGCCCAGTGCCTTTGCGATCGTGTCAGTCCCGGCGGTTTTTAAAATTTGGCGCTGATTTCTGTGGAGAGGAGCGAGCGGGGCCGAGTGTACTTCGGCTAGACTCGGCTCCTCTCGCAGTCCCGCCCATCTCCACTGACTGCGCCGCTGACGGAGAAAGCCGAGTGTACTTCAGCTAGACTCGGCTCTGCTCACAGTCACAGGCAGGACTGCGAGAGGAGCCGAGACTAGCCGATGTACACTCGGCTTTCTCTATATCAGCGGCGCAGTCAGAGATGGGCGGGACTGCGAGAGGAGCCGAGTAAAGCCGATTGTACTTCGGCTTCGGCTCCGCTCGCTCCTCTCGCTCGTTTTCAGCAGGGGAATTCGACGGAGTATCGGCGTATAACACGCACCCACGATTTTCCCCTGATTTTAAGGGGAAAAAAGTGCGTGTTATACGCCGATAAATACGGTACCTGCTTCAAACACAACATACTCAAGTCTTTGAGAGTCGATGTAGAAAGAAAATGAGAAAATCTATACCTCCAGTCTATGAGTCAATGTACCCTACTGACTGCGTCTCTGATATGTTTGACCATTGAAGGAAGGTTTGAGAAAAAGCATGCAGGCCATCACTGTTGGATTCTAAACTCATTATTTTTATTTATTTTTAACTCAAGTTTATTGTACATTTTACATATGTAACAGGTTAGAAAGCAAACATTGAATAACATACAGTTATACAGGTAGTAGCCAAGTTATTACATCAGTGGAAGTCTACCTAGGGTTAGGAGATAGCTATGTGGAAGTTCATTCATGGGGGGGGGGTAGGCATTTATGGTGCATGAGCCAAAGGTCCCAGTTCTTTTGGAATCTAGGGAGTTGTAAGTAGGCTTTGGCGTGCATAAATTCCATTAGACAGTGGTTGTTCAAGAGGTTGAAGAATGTGATTATATGCCATGGTAGTAGGTCATCAGTCCATTGTGCCTTAGAGAGGATCGAGCGCGTCCTGAGGTATTTGAAAAAAATCTTTGTGTCCAATGTGGTAAATAGATTGTAGTTTTTGGAAGAACATGAGGGTGGAGCCTTGATATAGGATTCAAATGTTGGAGATGCCCTTGCCGATCCAGTCAGAGATGTTGATGTTGGGCGTGAGAATGTGGAGGACTTCCAGTGGTATTTGCTTGAGTAGACATAGTGGTATACCCTGAGAGGTTTGTATGGTGGCTTTCCATATCCGGTAGCATTAATAGTGTCAAGATATGAATGAGTCTCTTGATGTTGCAGAAGAAGGGCACAGAGGGTCAGTTTGGGATGGGACATTAGTGCTGATTTTTCTATTTGAGGCCAGGTGGTTTGTTGCATAGGGTTCCACCAGACTCTGGCTTGGTCAAGTATGGCTGCTTTGTAATAAGCTATTAAGTCCGGTGCTTCCATCCCTCCAGATGTGACTGGCTTGCACAGAGTGATACTCTTGAGACGGGATTGTTTTCTGCCCCATATGAAGGTTGTAAAAATAGATTGTAGCTGCAGCAGTTATTGTTTGAGAAAGGGTATCGGCAGAGTTCGGACTGTATACAAGGCATGGGGTAGAAGGTACATTTTGGTGAGAGCGATTCTTCCTGCCCAGGAGGCAATAGTATGTTGGAGGTATTGCACAGTTTTCTGGAGTTTGGTTACAAGGTTATTAAAGTTGGTGGAGCGTAGGTGGGTTGAAGGTGCGGTTAATTGTATGCCCAGGTATGTGAGGATGGAGTTGGGGGCCCATGAGAAAGACGTGTGCTTGGTAATATCAGTTTTGGTGCATTGGTCTAGTCCTATACCGAGCATGCTGGATTTGGAAAAGTTGATTTTATATAGGGAGGCCTTGATGAATGTCTAAATGGAGTGCAGGGAGTGAGGTGATAGGGTCAGTCAAGGAAATGATGACGTCGTCAGTGTACAAGCCTATCTTGTGAGTTTCATTTGCAGTTTATATCCCTGATATGAGTGGGTTGTGTCTAATTGATTGGGCCAGGGGTTCCATGACAAGGGCAAAGTTCAAGAGTGAGAGTGGGCACCCTTGACGTGTCCCATTAGAGATGTAGAAAGGGGTCCGAGAGTAGTCCGGAGGCCGTGAGACTGTCTTCCGGGGGTTACACTGCACATTCACACCCGATATACCTGGTTCCTTCATGCTTTTATGCATATAGGCATACTCGCTCTACTAATAGGCAATTTATTGTGCCTCTTCTGCGGTGTGGACATTATTTTGTCTCCAGTATTATGTGGATGCTTTTTACCCCCGTTGTCTATGGTGGCTCGGACAAACCTGATTTGTAAATGCAGAGGTATTTATTGCCTGCCTAATCTGATGCTCCCTTAGGGCGATCACAGGTCACTCCTCATAAAATTGCAGAACTTTATACTGCCTGCTTATGTCACACTATTCTATCTATGGAATCCCCTGACTCTTACAAAGTCCTTACTAGGGATGAGCTTCGAGTTCGAGTCGAACTCATGTTCGACTCGAACATTGCCTGTTCGCCCGTTCGCCGAACAGCGAACAAATTGGGGTGTTCGCGGCAAATTCGAAAAATCTATGGGAGAAATCTAAAGTGCTAATTATAAAGGCTTATATGCAAGTTATTGTCCTAAAAAGTGTTTGGGGACCCGGGTCCTGCCCCAGGGGACATGTATCAATGCAAAAAGAAGTTTTAAAAACGGCCGTTTTTTCGGGAGCAGTGATTTTAATAATGCTTAAAATGAAAAAATAAAAGTGAAATATTCCTTTAAATTTCGTACCTGGGGGGTGTGTATGATATGCATGTAAAGTGGCGCATGTTTCCCGTGCTTAGAACTGTCCCTGCAAAAAGTGTCATTTTTGAAAGAAAAAAATGCATTTAAAACTGACTCGCGGCTATTAATGAATTGTCGGCTCCCGGCAATACATACAAAAGTCATTGATAAAAAAAAAAAAAAAGCGTGGGGGTTCCCCAGAATTCAATTACCAGGCCCTTCAGGTCTGGAATGGATATTAAGGGGAACCCCGCCGCAAATAAAAAAAAATTGACGTGGGGTTCCCCCAAATATCCATTCCAGGCCCTTCAGATCTGGCATGGATTTTAAGGGGAACTCCACCCCAAATTAAAAAAAAAATGGCGTGGAGTCCCCCTAAAAATCCATACCAGACCCCTTATCCGAGCACGCAACCTGGCCGGCCGCAGGGGAAAAGGGGGGGACGAGAGAGCGGCCCCCCCTCCCTCCTGAACCGTACCAAGCCACATGCCCTCAACATGGGGAGGAGGTCCCCAAGTTGATGGGGACAAGGGCCTCATCCCCACAACCCTTGCCCGGTGGTTGTGGGGGTCTGCGGGCGGGGGGCTTATCGGAATCTGGAAGACCCCTTTAACAAAGAGGACCCCCAGATCCCGCCCCCCCCCCCTATGTGAATTGGTAAGGGGTACATTGTACCCCTACCATTTCACGAAGAAAGCGTAAAAAAATGTTTAAAAAAACACACAAACACCTTGAAAAAGTCCTTTATTTTAAAAAAACAAAACAAAACATTCCAGCGGTGAAATCCAGTGTCCCGCGGCGATCCCGATGTCCAGCGCTGTCCGTCATTGGTTGTGCCTGAGCGGACCTGATGGGGAACTCCCTCTCAGTATTTTAAATGTATAGACCCGCCCCTTCTAAAGTTCCCCATCAGGTCCGCTCAGCGGACGAGATGCGGAACATGAGAAGGGGCGGGTCTATACATGTATTACCAAAGTGAGAGCAGTTCCCCATCAGGTCCGCCTCCTCGGTATGTCAGACCCGCCTACGTCATTGGCTTGAGCGGGGAACTTCCTTCACTATGTAAATTTAAATTTACATAGTGAAGGAAGTTCCCCCCTCAAGCCAATGACGTAGGCGGGTCTGACATACCGAGGGGGCGGACCTGATGGGGAACTGCTCTCACTTTGGTAATACATGTATAGACCCGCCCCTTCTCATGTTCCGCATCTCGTCCGCTGAGCGGACCTGATGGGGAACTTTAGAAGGGGCGGGTCTATACATTTAAAATACTGAGAGGGAGTTCCCCATCAGGTCCGCTCA
Organism: Rana muscosa; assembly: GCA_029206835.1. Lineage (NCBI taxonomy): Eukaryota > Metazoa > Chordata > Amphibia > Anura > Ranidae > Rana > Rana muscosa. The sequence continues at coordinate 34,429,541 of CM055116.1, read as the reverse complement.
GGCACAACCAATGAAGGACAGCGCTGGACATCGGGATCGCCGCGGGACACTGGATTTCACCGCTGGAATGTTTATTTATTTATTTTTTTAAATAAAGGACTTTTTCAAGGTGTTTGTGTGTTTTTTTAAACATTTTTTTTACGCTTTCTTCGTGAAATGGTAGGGGTACAATGTACCCGTTACCAATTCACATGGGGGGGCGGGATCTGGGGGTCCCCTTTGTTAAAGGGGTCTTCCAGATTCCGATAAGCCCCCCGCCCGCAGACCCCCACAACCACCGGGCAAGGGTTGTGGGGATGAGGCCCTTGTCCCCATCAACATGGGGACATCCTCCCCATGTTGAGGGCATGTGGCTTGGTACGGTTCAGGAGGGAGGGGGGGCCGCTCTCTCGTCCCCCCCTTTTCCCCTGCGGCCGGCCAGGTTGCGTGCTCGGATAAGGGGTCTGGTATGGATTTTTAGGGGGACTCCACGCCATTTTTTTTTTAAACTTGGGGTGGAGTTCCCCTTAAAATCCATGCCAGATCTGAAGGGCCTGGTAATTGAATTCTGGGGAACCCCCACGCTTTTTTTTTTTTTTTTCTCAATGACTTTTGTATGTATTGCCGGGAGCCGACAATTCATTAATAGCCGCGAGTCAGTTTTAAATGCATTTTTTTTTCTTTCAAAAATGACATTTTTTGCAGGGACAGTTCTAAGCACGGGAAACATGCGCCACTTCACATGCATATCATACACACCCCCCAGGTACGAAATTTAAAGGAATATTTCACTTTTATTTTTTCATTTTAAGCATTATTAAAATCACTGCTCCCGAAAAAACGGCCGTTTTTAAAACTTCTTTTTGCATTGATACATGTCCCCTGGGGCAGGACCCCGGTCCCCAAACACTTTTTAGGACAATAACTTGCATATTAGCCTTTATAATTAACACTTTAGATTTCGAACGTTCGAGTCCATTGTATTTAATAGGGTTCTAAAGTTTACACGAACATTTTGTCTGTTCGCAGGTTCTGGTGCGAACCGAACAGGGGGGTGTTCGGCTCATCCCTGGTCCTTACTAGCTGGATTCATGTGAGACAATAAGATCTGTCCCACCTGTACAATCTCTTGTTACCAGTCCATCCTGATGAAGCCTCACGGCGAAACGCGTTGACGTTTAGACGTACAAGGGACCTTATCCATACTGCTTTTTCATTTCTGTATGTTTTTTTTTATTCTGAACATTGTCAAAGTTTTTTATGTCATTAAAGTATAAATATTTTTTCCACTCCATTCTCTGTGTGTTGCCTCTAAAGTCCGATCCAAGTTTTTGCTTTTTGAGCAATTTCAAACAATTTTTCACGTAATTACGGATGTGGCAGTGTGAGTGCTTCCCTTTATTCCCCTATTATCCAGTGAGGTATAACATTTACGAGCAGGATTAGAAGTGTCTAGAGAGGCATCAACAATTTGGGGCCCTGTCTGAAAGGTTCCAGCTTCTTTAGTATGGTCTTGTAGAAGCAGTGTTGTTTGTATTTGGGGGAGTAAATGTTAGCGATGGTGATGGTATGATTGTTGATAGTGGCGTTTACGATTATGAATCTACCTTCAGGGTCTATCTCAGTGTGGAACGGCTGGAATGAGACCGTGGTGCATTTAGCAATCATAACTCCTGCTTTTTTCTTGGCGGAGTTGGCAAAGTAGCAGTGTGGGTACTGTTTGTGGGAGCAGGAGGGGGATTTGCTGGAGGCAAAGTGGGTTTCCTGTACACATAGTATGTCAGAGGTGAGGGCTAAGGCCTCTTTCCATAGAAAGTTTATTTTGTAAGGGGAATTTAAGCCCTTGGCATTGATGGAGGTGATGGTGAATGACATTTTGAGAAGTGATTGGTAGGAGGGAGGGGTATAGGATTATAAACGTAAAGGATAAAAACAAGAAACAACAGAGGAGCTGCAAAGTGCGCGGCACTTTCCTTTCACTGGGGGAAGAGTGAAGAGCGTATTAAGTAGTGCGCTCATGAGGGACATCGTTATGGTGTGCGATTGCAAAATTGGTGTAGTAAAGGTTTCCAATGGGCACCTGGTGATTGAGGTGAGAGGAGACATAGGAAGTCTTTAATTGCGGGCGGTGCTAGGAGCATGGCACCTGGGTGCAGGTTGAGGGCCTTTGGAGTAGGGGTTCAGGTGGAGGTGAAGAGATTAGTTGAGCATGCAATTGATTCCATCTTTGGGGGTCAAGATATTGGTGTTTTGGTTTTGGTACGTGACCACTAGTTTAGTAGGGAAGCCCCATTTGTATGGGATGTTGTGCTTCCTGAGAGTAGTGGTGGTCTGGGAGAATTCTCTTCTCCTTTGAGCTGTGTCAGCAGATATGTCTGTGTACAGGGACACAGTTGAGTAGGAGTCAGGTAGCGGAGAGGTGGACCTGGCAGCCGCCATGATCTTTTCTTTCTCTTGAAAGAAATGGATGCAAGCTAGAATGTCTCTAGGTACTAAAGCAGGGAGGTGGCTAGGTTTCACAATGCGGTGCGCTCGGTCAATAATCATGTCAGTTTGACACAATTGAGGGATAAGTGTGAGTAATAGTTTCTGGATGTAGGGGATCAATCCGGGAGATTTAACAGATTCTGTTACACCCCTAAATGTATTGCTGTTCCTCCTCAAACGATCCTCTGGATCTGCGACTTTGATGTGCAGGTAGTTAATCTCCTCAGTGTGTTGATCATGGGCATCCGCCATTTCGTTTTAGGCCGCAGTGTGCTCAGTGAGCAGTTTTTCAATGTCATCAGTGCGGTCCTCCACTTCCATCAATTCTGGAATGTAACATGGAGATAGAGGACCGTAATTAATTACGCATATCATGCTGCAGTGACAGCAGAATAAGTTTTAGTGTGTGTTCAGAAGCTCACTGGTCAGAGGCAGGTAGTGTGGCTAGGGAATCATAGCATGACACTTCAGAGCCTGTGGTTGCTGGGGGATCCCAGTGCTGTTTTTTGAGTAGGGGAGCTTTAGTGTGAGAGAGGGCTGGAGATTATGCGGCTCTCTTACCTCGATCAGCAGGTGAAGGCTGAGAGGATTCTGCATGTGGAGCCGAGCTGTCCATCTCCTCCAGGCTGGCAAGGTGTTCCTGTGAGCTCCTGGTGTCTGGTGATGAGGGTCAGGGCGCAGCGTCTGCGCCATATTTGCCAGTCATCATGTTGACTCTCCTGAAATAGTCTGTGAGACGGCGCGGCTGATGCAGGCTGGCGTCTCTCCTCCTGGACATGGCGATAGGGTGCCCACTGATTCCTCTCCCCTCTGGAGTGTCAGAGAGGAGGGATATGCCCAGGTCTGATGCTGAGTGTCGCTGTTTGTCCCAGATGCTGAGATATCAGGCAGCCATCTCGCTCTGCTGCCAGCCACGCCCCCTTAAACTCATGATTTAATTGCTGATGCCTTCTCTTCCCCCTGTCCATATAGTTTCCCCCATCATTTACTCCTACCTGCCCTTTTTCCTTCATTGTAGAAGGGCAGGCAGCCTTTTTTTTAGCTTTATGCCTAGGGTCAAGGCGATGCTTAGGCCTAAGAATTCCTTTTTAAAGATAGTAGTACCCAGTTTGTCTTGCCAGGCCTTGTGAGAAAAAAATAAAAATCGATAATAAAAAAAAGTAATTTGTAAATATTATTTAAAAACATGAAAAATGTTACTGCCTAGGTTTTCCCTTGCAGCTATGTTTTTAGTAAGGGGGATCAGGCCAGCATTGAGAAAGGCAGAAAAAGAGGTTGTGGTGCACTTTTGATTACCTCTGGGATGGTGGCAGTAGATCCTTCAATTTTCCCTTTGTTTTTAGGAGGGATAAAACATCTCCCTAAAGCCACCCTAAATTTTATTATCCTCCACAGCAGTAGAACCCTAACCATCCTCCTTATCCTCATATTCCTTTTCTGCTTCTGGATTTCTCATTAGGGATGAGCTCGGTGTTCGAGTCGAACATAAGTTCGACTCGAACATCGGCTGTTCGACCGTTCGACGAACATCGAACGATTTGGGCCTGTGGCCAATTATAGCTCAGGGGGTTTAGCACACGCCCCACACTATAAAAGGCCGCCAGCGCGGCGGCCTTGTGTAGTGTGTTCCGGCGCAGGGAAAGAGAAGGATAGGCAGGGACAGTGTGATATTCTTTGTGCTATTCTTGTGTGCAGGGAGAGAGAAGGATAGGCAGGGAGAGTGTCAGTGTCATATTCTTTGCTAAACCTTGTGTGCAGGGAGAGAGAAGGATAGGCAGGGGACAGTGTCAGTGTCACATTCTTTGCTAAACCTTGTGTGCAGGGAGAGAGAAGGATAGGCAGGGAGAGTGTCAGTGTCATATTCTTTGATAAACCTTGTGTGCAGGGAGAGAGAAGAATAGGCAGAGAACAGTGTCAGCATCATTGTTGCTAAGCCTCATGCACATTATACACCTGAAGTTAGCCCGTATTGCTGTGTTTTCCTGGTGTGTTACACCAACAGGCATTTGCAGCACTTACAGCGGGCGGAGTGTGCCTCCTGATCATATTACACCTGAAGTTAGCCCGTATTGCTGTGTTTTCCTGGTGTGTTACACCAACAGGCATTTGCAGCACTTACAGCGGGCGGAGTGTGCCTCCTGATCATATTACACCTGAAGTTAGCCCGTATTGCTGTGTTTTCCTGGTGTGTTACACCAACAGGCATTTGCAGCACTTACAGCAGGCGTAGTGTGATTCCTGCAAAATATACTCCTGAAGCTAGGCCTTATTGCTGGTTTTCCCATCTCCCTGCAGGCCATTAGAATGTCTGGAAGGCAAACAAGGAGAGGCAGACAGTCAGGAGCCAATAAAAGAGGGCAAGCAGGCTCTGTGTCTAGAGACAACAGTGCTGGTCGTGGACGCGGTGCATCGCCATCAGCACGTGGCCATGGGACACGCTTGTCCTTATTTTCGGCAGCTGGACGTGTTGAGCCGCATCATGCCGAAGACTTGGTAGTGTGGATGACCAAGCCCTCCTCATCCTCCTCATCCTCTCTCACCCAGGCTCAGGGTACTGGCAAAGCGGCTGCCAAAGCGTCCTCTTCCCTGGTATCAATGTCATCATCAGTCACGCCTTCCCTAGACCAACCATGTCCTCCTGAGGAGTCCCCCGAACTGTTTGAGCACAGTGTTGGGTACATGCTCCAGGAGGATGCCCAGCGTTTCGAAGGGTCTGATGATGATACCCAGCTAGAGGACGGCAGTAGCGTGAGAGCAGAGAGAGGGGATGCTCAAGAAGGACACCAATCTGGCAGTCATGTTCCAGCAGCTGCAGCATACTGCCAGATTGGCTCCAGTGATGAGGAGGGAGGGGATGATGAGGTCACTGACTCCACGTGGGTGCCTAATAGGAGAGAGAAGGAGGAGGAGGAGGATGAAGAGGAGGCACATCTCCAACGAGGCAGGATGCCCTCGGGGGCCAGCGTAAGGGCAGCACACCGACGGAATCACACCGCAGAGCTCCGCCTGTGCAGGGCGCTGCCTCTGCCCGTTATTCAAAAAGTTCTTTGGTGTGGGCCTTTTTTGAGTCGAGTGCATCAGATCGCACAGCTGCTGTTTGTAACATATGTCTCAAGCGTATATCGCGAGGCCAAAACATCACCCGCTTGGGCACCACATGCTTGACCAGACATATGTTGACCTGCCATGCAGCTCGTTGGCAAGCCTACCTTAAAGACCCACACCAAAGAACAAAGCAGACCTCTCCTTGCACCGCATCAGCTGGGATCTCCAACCCCACTATACCTTCAGTCCTCTGTGAAACCTGCACTGAGAGGAATGAAGGTGTAGAATTTGGTGTGTCACAGCCAAGTACTTGCGGGCACTCTGCTAGCAGTACACCGACGTCCGATTCTAGCAGGCAAATTTCCCTGCCCCAGCTGCTGGACCATCGAAAGAAGTTCACTCCCAGCCATCCACATGCCCAGCGGTTGAATGCTAGCTTGGCTAAATTGCTAGCGCTTCAACTGTTGCCTTTTCAGTTGGTAGACTCGGCCCCCTTCCGTGAGTTTGTGCAATGTGCGGTTCCTCAGTGGCAGGTTCCCAAACGCCACTTTTTCTCACGGAAGGCGATTCCGGCTCTCTACCGGCATGTGGAAGGCAATGTCTTGGCCTCGATGGACAGGGCGGTCAGCGGTAAGGTGCATATTACCGCTGACTCATGGTCCAGCAGGCATGGACAGGGACATTACCTTTCTTTCATGGCCCATTGGGTCACTCTTTTGGCAGCTGGGAAGGATGCAGGACAAGGTGCAGTAGTGTTGGAGGTTGTTCCGCCGCCACGCCTCCAAAATGATACTACTGGTTGTGACACACCTCTCTCCTCCACCCCCTCCTCTTCTTCTTCCTCCATGGCCTCTTCCTGTGCTTTGTTCTCGGAACCAGCGATGCTCCGTAGGCGTTCAAGGGGCTACGCAAGTACGCAGGCAAAAATATGCCATGCCGTGCTTGCGCTGGTGTGTTTGGGGGACAGGAGCCACACTGGGGCAGAGGTTCTGTCTTCTCTGCAGGGGCAGGCCGAGAGGTGGTTGACGCCACGCCAGCTTAACCCAGGAATGGTGGTTTGCGACAATGACACCAACCTCCTCTCCGCCCTCCGACAGGGACAACTGACCCATGTGCCCTGTGTGGCTCACGTCCTTAACCTGGTGGTGCAGCGGTTCTTGGGCAGGTACCCAGGCTTACAGGTAGGGATGAGCTTCGTGTTCGAGTCGAACATACGTTCGACTCGAACATCGGCTGTTCGATCGTTCGACGAAGATCGAACGATTTGGGCCGTTCGCGCCAAATTCGAGTGACGCGAACGGCCCACAATGCACTACGCCATCGCAGTGTCATCCAGGCGCTGTGATTGGCCAAGCATGCACTGTGACCCCGCATGCTTGGCCAATCACAGCGCCGGCAGCGAGGAGAGCAATGATTGGCCACAGGCAGGATGCCTGTGGCCAATTATTGCTGAGGGTGTTTAGTACACGCCCCACACTATAAAAGGCCGCCAGCACGGCGGCCTAGTGTAGTGTGTTCCGGAGCAGGGATAGAGCAGCATAGGCAGGGACAGTGACTGTTATTTCTTTCTTGCTTAACCTGGATTCCTTTAGTTTAGGGAAAGAGAAGGATAGGTAGGGAGAGTGTCAGTGTGTTTTGTGCTTGTGCTATAGTGTGCTTAAAAAAAACATTTATTCTAGGGACAGAAAACTGTAGGTAGGGACAGTGTCAGTTTCTTTCACTCTGCAAGTCCTTGTTTCCAGGGACCTGGAAGGACAGTGAGTGAATTGTCCTTGTGCTATATTGTGCTTAAAAAAACATTTATTCTAGGGACAGAAAACTGTAGGTAGGGAGAGTGTCAGTTTCTTTCACTCTGCAAGTCCTTGTTTCCAGGGACCTGGAAGGACAGTGAGTGAATTGTCCTTGTGCTATATTGTGCTTAAAAAAAACATTTATTCTAGGGACAGAAAACTGTAGGTAGGGAGAGTGTCAGTTTATTTCACTCTGCAAGTCCTTGTTTCCAGGGACCTGGAAGGACAGTGACTGAATTGTCCTTGTGCTATATTGTGATTAAAAAAAACATTTATTCTAGGGACAGAAAACTGTAGGTAGGGAGAGTGTCAGTTTATTTCACTCTGCAAGTCCTTGTTTCCAGGGACCTGGAAGGACAGTGACTGAATTGTCCTTGTGCTATATTGTGATTAAAAAAAACATTTATTCTAGGGACAGAAAACTGTAGGTAGGGAGAGTGTCAGTTTATTTCACTCTGCAAGTCCTTGTTTCCAGGGACCTGGAAGGACAGTGACTGAATTGTCCTTGTGCTATATTGTGATTAAAAAAAACATTTATTCTAGGGACAGAAAACTGTAGGTAGGGAGAGTGTCAGTTTATTTCACTCTGCAAGTCCTTGTTTCCAGGGACCTGGAAGGACAGTGAGTGAATTGTCCTTGTGTTATATTGTGATTAAAAAAAACATTTTTTCTAGGGACAGAAAACTGTAGGTAGGGAGAGTGTTTTTTTTCTTTCACTCTGCAAGTCCTTGTTTCCAGGGACCTGTAAGGACAGTGAGTGAATTGTCCTTGTGCTATATTGTGCTTAAAAAAAACATTTATTCTAGGGACAGAAAACTGTAGGTAGGGAGAGTGTCAGTTTATTTCACTCTGCAAGTCCTTGTTTCCAGGGACCTGGAAGGACAGTGACTGAATTGTCCTTGTGTTATATTGTGATTAAAAAAAACATTTTTTCTAGGGACAGAAAACTGTAGGTAGGGAGAGTGTTTTTTTTCTTTCACTCTGCAAGTCCTTGTTTCCAGGGACCTGTAAGGACAGTGAGTGAATTGTCCTTGTGCTATATTGTGCTTAAAAAAAACATTTATTCTAGGGACAGAAAACTGTAGGTAGGGAGAGTGTCAGTTTATTTCACTCTGCAAGTCCTTGTTTCCAGGGACCTGGAAGGACAGTGACTGAATTGTCCTTGTGCTATATTGTGATTAAAAAAAACATTTATTCTAGGGACATAAAACTGTAGGTAGGGAGAGTGTCAGTTTATTTCACTCTGCAAGTCCTTGTTTCCAGGGACCTGGAAGGACAGTGACTGAATTGTCCTTGTGCTATATTGTGATTAAAAAAAACATTTATTCTAGGGACAGAAAACTGTAGGTAGGGAGAGTGTCAGTTTATTTCACTCTGCAAGTCCTTGTTTCCAGGGACCTGGAAGGACAGTGACTGAATTGTCCTTGTGCTATATTGTGATTAAAAAAAACATTTATTCTAGGGACAGAAAACTGTAGGTAGGGAGAGTGTCAGTTTATTTCACTCTGCAAGTCCTTGTTTCCAGGGACCTGGAAGGACAGTGACTGAATTGTCCTTGTGCTATATTGTGATTAAAAAAAACATTTATTCTAGGGACAGAAAACTGTAGGTAGGGAGAGTGTCAGTTTATTTCACTCTGCAAGTCCTTGTTTCCAGGGACCTGGAAGGACAGTGACTGAATTGTCCTTGTGCTATATTGTGATTAAAAAAAACATTTATTCTAGGGACAGAAAACTGTAGGTAGGGAGAGTGTCAGTTTATTTCACTCTGCAAGTCCTTGTTTCCAGGGACCTGGAAGGACAGTGACTGAATTGTCCTTGTGCTATATTGTGATTAAAAAAAACATTTATTCTAGGGACAGAAAACTGTAGGTAGGGAGAGTGTCAGTTTATTTCACTCTGCAAGTCCTTGTTTCCAGGGACCTGGAAGGACAGTGACTGAATTGTCCTTGTGCTATATTGTGATTAAAAAAAACATTTATTCTAGGGACAGAAAACTGTAGGTAGGGAGAGTGTCAGTTTATTTCACTCTGCAAGTCCTTGTTTCCAGGGACCTGGAAGGACAGTGACTGAATTGTCCTTGTGCTATATTGTGATTAAAAAAAACATTTATTCTAGGGACAGAAAACTGTAGGTAGGGAGAGTGTCAGTTTATTTCACTCTGCAAGTCCTTGTTTCCAGGGACCTGGAAGGACAGTGAGTGAATTGTCCTTGTGTTATATTGTGATTAAAAAAAACATTTTTTCTAGGGACAGAAAACTGTAGGTAGGGAGAGTGTTTTTTTTCTTTCACTCTGCAAGTCCTTGTTTCCAGGGACCTGTAAGGACAGTGAGTGAATTGTCCTTGTGCTATATTGTGCTTAAAAAAAACATTTATTCTAGGGACAGAAAACTGTAGGTAGGGAGAGTGTCAGTTTATTTCACTCTGCAAGTCCTTGTTTCCAGGGACCTGGAAGGACAGTGAGTGAATTGTCCTTGTGTTATATTGTGATTAAAAAAAACATTTTTTCTAGGGACAGAAAACTGTAGGTAGGGAGAGTGTTTTTTTTCTTTCACTCTGCAAGTCCTTGTTTCCAGGGACCTGTAAGGACAGTGAGTGAATTGTCCTTGTGCTATATTGTGCTTAAAAAAAACATTTATTCTAGGGACAGAAAACTGTAGGTAGGGAGAGTGTCAGTTTATTTCACTCTGCAAGTCCTTGTTTCCAGGGACCTGGAAGGACAGTGACTGAATTGTCCTTGTGCTATATTGTGATTAAAAAAAACATTTATTCTAGGGACAGAAAACTGTAGGTAGGGAGAGTGTCAGTTTATTTCACTCTGCAAGTCCTTGTTTCCAGGGACCTGGAAGGACAGTGACTGAATTGTCCTTGTGCTATATTGTGATTAAAAAAAACATTTATTCTAGGGACAGAAAACTGTAGGTAGGGAGAGTGTCAGTTTATTTCACTCTGCAAGTCCTTGTTTCCAGGGACCTGGAAGGACAGTGACTGAATTGTCCTTGTGCTATATTGTGATTAAAAAAAACATTTATTCTAGGGACAGAAAACTGTAGGTAGGGAGAGTGTCAGTTTATTTCACTCTGCAAGTCCTTGTTTCCAGGGACCTGGAAGGACAGTGACTGAATTGTCCTTGTGCTATATTGTGATTAAAAAAAACATTTATTCTAGGGACAGAAAACTGTAGGTAGGGAGAGTGTCAGTTTATTTCACTCTGCAAGTCCTTGTTTCCAGGGACCTGGAAGGACAGTGACTGAATTGTCCTTGTGCTATATTGTGATTAAAAAAAACATTTATTCTAGGGACAGAAAACTGTAGGTAGGGAGAGTGTCAGTTTATTTCACTCTGCAAGTCCTTGTTTCCAGGGACCTGGAAGGACAGTGACTGAATTGTCCTTGTGCTATATTGTGATTAAAAAAAAACATTTATTCTAGGGACAGAAAACTGTAGGTAGGGAGAGTGTCAGTTTATTTCACTCTGCAAGTCCTTGTTTCCAGGGACCTGGAAGGACAGTGACTGAATTGTCCTTGTGCTATATTGTGATTAAAAAAAACATTTATTCTAGGGACAGAAAACTGTAGGTAGGGAGAGTGTCAGTTTATTTCACTCTGCAAGTCCTTGTTTCCAGGGACCTGGAAGGACAGTGACTGAATTGTCCTTGTGCTATATTGTGATTAAAAAAAACATTTATTCTAGGGACAGAAAACTGTAGGTAGGGAGAGTGTCAGTTTATTTCACTCTGCAAGTCCTTGTTTCCAGGGACCTGGAAGGACAGTGACTGAATTGTCCTTGTGCTATATTGTGATTAAAAAAAACATTTATTCTAGGGACAGAAAACTGTAGGTAGGGAGAGTGTCAGTTTATTTCACTCTGCAAGTCCTTGTTTCCAGGGACCTGGAAGGACAGTGACTGAATTGTCCTTGTGCTATATTGTGATTAAAAAAAACATTTATTCTAGGGACAGAAAACTGTAGGTAGGGAGAGTGTCAGTTTATTTCACTCTGCAAGTCCTTGTTTCCAGGGACCTGGAAGGACAGTGAGTGAATTGTCCTTGTGTTATATTGTCATTAAAAAAAACATTTTTTCTAGGGACAGAAAACTGTAGGTAGGGAGAGTGTTTTTTTTCTTTCACTCTGCAAGTCCTTGTTTCCAGGGACCTGTAAGGACAGTGAGTGAATTGTCCTTGTGCTATATTGTGCTTAAAAAAAACATTTATTCTAGGGACAGAAAACTGTAGGTAGGGAGAGTGTCAGTTTATTTCACTCTGCAAGTCCTTGTTTCCAGGGACCTGGAAGGACAGTGAGTGAATTGTCCTTGTGTTATATTGTGATTAAAAAAACATTTTTTCTAGGGACAGAAAACTGTAGGTAGGGAGAGTGTTTTTTTTCTTTCACTCTGCAAGTCCTTGTTTCCAGGGACCTGGAAGGACAGTGAGTGAATTGTCCTTGTGCTATATTGTGCTTAAAAAAAACATTTATTCTAGGGACAGAAAACTGTAGGTAGGGAGAGTGTCAGTTTATTTCACTCTGCAAGTCCTTGTTTCCAGGGACCTGGAAGGACAGTGACTGAATTGTCCTTGTGCTATATTGTGATTAAAAAAAACATTTATTCTAGGGACAGAAAACTGTAGGTAGGGAGAGTGTCAGTTTATTTCACTCTGCAAGTCCTTGTTTCCAGGGACCTGGAAGGACAGTGACTGAATTGTCCTTGTGCTATATTGTGATTAAAAAAAACATTTATTCTAGGGACAGAAAACTGTAGGTAGGGAGAGTGTCAGTTTATTTCACTCTGCAAGTCCTTGTTTCCAGGGACCTGGAAGGACAGTGACTGAATTGTCCTTGTGCTATATTGTGATTAAAAAAAACATTTATTCTAGGGACAGAAAACTGTAGGTAGGGAGAGTGTCAGTTTATTTCACTCTGCAAGTCCTTGTTTCCAGGGACCTGGAAGGACAGTGAGTGAATTGTCCTTGTGTTATATTGTGATTAAAAAAAACATTTTTTCTAGGGACAGAAAACTGTAGGTAGGGAGAGTGTTTTTTTTCTTTCACTCTGCAAGTCCTTGTTTCCAGGGACCTGTAAGGACAGTGAGTGAATTGTCCTTGTGCTATATTGTGCTTAAAAAAAACATTTATTCTAGGGACAGAAAACTGTAGGTAGGGAGAGTGTCAGTTTATTTCACTCTGCAAGTCCTTGTTTCCAGGGACCTGGAAGGACAGTGACTGAATTGTCCTTGTGCTATATTGTGATTAAAAAAAACATTTATTCTAGGGACAGAAAACTGTAGGTAGGGAGAGTGTCAGTTTATTTCACTCTGCAAGTCCTTGTTTCCAGGGACCTGGAAGGACAGTGACTGAATTGTCCTTGTGCTATATTGTGATTAAAAAAAACATTTATTCTAGGGACAGAAAACTGTAGGTAGGGAGAGTGTCAGTTTATTTCACTCTGCAAGTCCTTGTTTCCAGGGACCTGGAAGGACAGTGACTGAATTGTCCTTGTGCTATATTGTGATTAAAAAAAACATTTATTCTAGGGACAGAAAACTGTAGGTAGGGAGAGTGTCAGTTTATTTCACTCTGCAAGTCCTTGTTTCCAGGGACCTGGAAGGACAGTGACTGAATTGTCCTTGTGCTATATTGTGATTAAAAAAAACATTTATTCTAGGGACAGAAAACTGTAGGTAGGGAGAGTGTCAGTTTATTTCACTCTGCAAGTCCTTGTTTCCAGGGACCTGGAAGGACAGTGACTGAATTGTCCTTGTGCTATATTGTGATTAAAAAAAAACATTTATTCTAGGGACAGAAAACTGTAGGTAGGGAGAGTGTCAGTTTATTTCACTCTGCAAGTCCTTGTTTCCAGGGACCTGGAAGGACAGTGACTGAATTGTCCTTGTGCTATATTGTGATTAAAAAAAACATTTATTCTAGGGACAGAAAACTGTAGGTAGGGAGAGTGTCAGTTTATTTCACTCTGCAAGTCCTTGTTTCCAGGGACCTGGAAGGACAGTGAGTGAATTGTCCTTGTGTTATATTGTGATTAAAAAAAACATTTTTTCTAGGGACAGAAAACTGTAGGTAGGGAGAGTGTTTTTTTTCTTTCACTCTGCAAGTCCTTGTTTCCAGGGACCTGTAAGGACAGTGAGTGAATTGTCCTTGTGCTATATTGTGCTTAAAAAAAACATTTATTCTAGGGACAGAAAACTGTAGGTAGGGAGAGTGTCAGTTTATTTCACTCTGCAAGTCCTTGTTTCCAGGGACCTGGAAGGACAGTGACTGAATTGTCCTTGTGCTATATTGTGATTAAAAAAAACATTTATTCTAGGGACAGAAAACTGTAGGTAGGGAGAGTGTCAGTTTATTTCACTCTGCAAGTCCTTGTTTCAAGGGACAGAGAAGGACACCTGAAGGTAGCCCTTATTGCTTTTTTCCCATCTCCCTGCAGGCCATCTATTAGAATGTCTGGAAGGCAAACAAGGAGAGGCAGACAGTCAGGAGGCAATAAAAGAGGGCAAGCAGGCTCTGTGTCTGGGGGCAACAGTGCTGGTCGTGGACGCGGTGCATTGTCATCAGCACATGGCCATGGGACACGCTTGTCCTTCTTTTCGGCAGCTGGACATGTTGAGCCACATCATGCCGAAGACTTGGTAGAGTGGATGACCAAGCCCTCCTCCTCCTCCTCATCCTCTCTCACCCAGGCTCAGGGTACTGGAAAAGCAGCTGCCAAAGCGTCGTCTTCCCTGGTATCAATGTCAGACAAATCATCAGTCACTCCTTCCCTAGACCCACCATGTCCTCCTCCTGAGGAGTCCCCCGAACTGTTTCAGCACAGTGTTGGGTACATGCTCCAGGAGGATGCCCAGCGTTTTGAAGGGTCTGATGATGAAACCCAGCTAGAGGAAGGCAGTAGCGTGAGAGCAGACAGAGGGGATGCTCAAGAAGGACACCAATCTGGCAGTCATGTTCCAGCAGCTGCAGCATACTGCCAGATTGGCTCCAGTGATGAGGAGGGAGGGGATGATGAGGTCACTGACTCCACGTGGGTGCCTAATAGGAGAGAGGAGGAGGAGGAGGATGAGGAGGAGGCACATCTCCAACGAGGCAGGATGCCCTTTGGTGGCCAGCGTAAGGGCAGTACACCGACGGAATCACACCGCAGAGCTCCGCCTGTGCAGGGCGCTGCCTCTGCCCGTCATTCAAAAAGTTCTTTGGTGTGGGCCTTTTTTGAGGCTAGTGCATCAGATCGCACAGCTGCTGTTTGCAACATATGTCTCAAGCGTATATCGCGTGGCCAAAACATCAGCCGCTTGGGTACCACATGCCTGACCAGACATATGTTGACCTGCCATGCAGCTCGTTGGCAAGCCTACCTGAAAGACCCACACCAAAGAACAAAGCGGACCTCTCCTTGCACCGCATCAGCTGGGATCTCCAACCCCACTATAACTTCAGTCCTCTCTGAAACATGCACTGAGAGGAATGAAGGTGTAGAATTAGGTGTGTCACAGCCAAGTACTTGCGCCCACTCTGCTAGCAGTACACCGACGTCCGATTCTAGCAGGCAAATTTCCCTGCCCCAGCTGCTGGACCGTCGAAAGAAGTTCACTCCCAGCCATCCACATGCCCAGCGGTTGAATGCTAGCTTGGCTAAATTGCTAGCGCTTCAACTGCTGCCTTTTCAGTTGGTAGACTCGGCCCCCTTCCGTGAGTTTGTGCAATGTGCAGTTCCTCAGTGGCAGGTTCCCAAACGCCACTTTTTCTCACGGAAGGCTATTCCGGCTCTCTACCGGCATGTGGAAGGCAATGTCTTGGCCTCGCTGGACAGGGCGGTCAGCGGTAAGGTGCATATTACCGCTGACTCATGGTCCAGCAGGCATGGACAGGGACGTTACCTTTCTTTCACGGCCCATTGGGTCACTCTTTTGGCAGCTGGGAAGGATTCAGGACAAGGTGCAGTAGTGTTGGAGGTTGTCCCACCGCCACGCCTCCAAAATGCTACTACTGGTTGTGACACACCTCTCTCCTCCACCCCCTCCTCTTCTTCTTCCTCCATGGCCTCTTCCTGTGGTTTGTCCTATGAACCAGCGGTGCTCCGTAGCCGTTCACGGGGCTACGCAAGTACGCAGGCAAAAAGATGCCATGCCGTGCTTGCGCTGGTGTGTTTGGGGGACAGAAGCCACACTGGGGCAGAGGTCCTGTCTGCTCTGCAGGGCCAGGCCGAGAGGTGGTTGACGCCACGCCAGCTTAAGCCAGGAATGGTGGTTTGCGACAATGGCACCAACCTCCTCTCCGCCCTCCGACAGGGACAACTGACCCATGTGCCCTGTGTGGCTCACGTCCTTAACCTGGTGGTGCAGCGCTTCTTGGGCAGGTACCCGGGCTTACAGGATGTCCTGAGGCAGGCCAGGAAAGTCTGTGTGCATTTCCGCAGATCTTATAATGCCAGTGCTCGCCTGGCTGAGCTGCAAAAGGAGTTGAACCTGCCCAAGAACCGCCTTATATGTGACATGCCCACCAGGTGGAACTCAACGTTGGCCATGCTGCAGCGGCTGCACACGCAGCAGAGGGCCATCAATGAGTACCTGTGCGACTACGGCACCAGGACAGGGTCAGGGGAGCTTGGTTTTTTTTCTCCACGCCAGTGGGGCATGATCAGGGATGCATGCACTGTCCTGGCACCATTTGAGGAGGCCACGAGGATGGTGAGCAGTGACAGTGCATGCATCAGTGACACTGTACCTCTTGTCCACCTGTTGGAGCACACGCTGCGTGGAATAATGGACAGGGCACTTGAGGCAGAACAGAGGCAGGAAGAGGAGGACTTCCTTGCCTCTCAAGGCCCCCTTTACCCAGACAGTGTTCCTTCTGTCCCACCCATCGCACAGGAAGAGGAGGAGGAGGAGGAGGAGGAGGAGGAGGAGGATTGTGTCAGCATGGAGGTGGAGGCTGGCACTCAGCATCATCAGCAGCAGTCTTTTAGGGATGATTTACAGTCCCAAGAAACCAGTGGACTTGTACGTGGCTGGGAGGAGGTGGCTGCGGATCATGTCGTCCTTAGTGACCCAGAGGACTCCGGAGCGAATGCCTCAGCAAACCTACGCTGCATGGCCTCCCTGATCCTGCAAAGTCTGCGGAAGGATCCTCGTATTCTTCGGATCAAGGAGAGGGACCATTACTGGCTGGCCACTCTCCTTGATCCACGGTACAAGGGTAAGGTTGCGGACCTTATGTTACCGTCGCAGAGGGAGCAGAGGATGAGACAACTCCGGGAGGCCTTGCAGAAAGGTCTGTGCAACGCGTTCCCAGAGACTGGGAGGTTGCAAACTCCTGGTCCTGGACAACGAGTTGCTGAGGCTTCGGCCAGTCAAAGAAGGAGCGGTGGGGAAGGTGGCCGTCTGACCGATGCGTTCAGACAATTCTTTAGTCCGCAGCCCCAAAGTATGATCGGTTCCAGCAACCATCGCCAGCGTCTGATAAACATGGTGCAGGAATATCTAGGGGCAAGGTCAGACTTGGACACCTTCCCCACCGAAAATCCTCTGGCTTACTGGGTCTTGAGGATGGATCACTGGCCAGAGCTTGCACAGTATGCAATTGAGCTACTGGCCTGTCCTGCATCCAGCGTTCTTTCGGAACGCACATTCAGTGCTGCTGGAGGATTTGTCACGGATCACAGGGTGCGCCTGTCCACCGACTCGGTTGATCGACTGACTTTCATCAAGATGAACCAGTCTTGGATCACCACCAGCTACCACACACCTGATGCTGATATAACAGACTAATTGATTTTAACATGTCACATCCCTTCAAGACTGATGCTGATGCTGAGTGCCTGTGCTGTTATGTTGACTGGCTATCCTCCTCCTCCGAGTCCTCAATGATACGATTGATGATGATAGCTTGTAAGATCATTTTTGTTTATGGGTGCCGCCACCAGTGCCTAACGCCCAATTTTTCAGCCCCTGTTTAACAGGGGCGTGTAATTACAATTTTTGAAGCAATACTTTGCAACAGGGCTCATTGCTGTGCTCCAAGTACAGTATCTGTGAGGAGTTGCAGTGTTGTGCCACCAGTGCCTAAGGCCCAATTTTTCAGCCCCTGTTTAACAGGGGCGTGTCATTACAATTTTTGAAGCAATACTTTGCAACAGGGCTCATTGCTGTGCTCCAAGTACAGTATCTGTGAGGAGTTGCAGTGTTGTGCCACCAGTGCCTAAGGCCCAATTTTTCAGCCCCTGTTTAACAGGGGCGTGTCATTACAATTTTTGAAGCAATACTTTGCAACAGGGCTCATTGGTGTGCTCCAAGTACAGTATCTGTGAGGAGTTGCAGTGTTGTGCCACCAGTGCCTAAGGCCCAATTTTTCAGCCCCTGTTTAACAGGGGCGTGTCATTACAATTTTTGAAGCAATACTTTGCAACAGGGCTCATTGCTGTGCTCCAAGTACAGTTGCTGTGAGGGGTTGCAGTGTTGTGCCACCAGTGCCTAAGGCCCAATTTTTCAGCCCCTGTTCAACAGGGGCATGTAATTACAATTCTTGATCTAATAATTCACAGCAGGGCCCATTGCTGCACCCACCAAGAGTAACTGTCAGGGCTTACAGTGTTGTGGCACCAGCACCACCATCAAAGGCCCAATTTTTACTACCACTGTTCAACAATTATATGTAATTAAAATTCCTGATATAATAGTTGACAGCAGGGCGTTCCAGCACCAACCAAGAGTAACTGTGAGTGCTTACAGTGTTGTGCCAACACCAACAACTAAGGGGCCTATTTCTGCAGAGTATATACGGCAGGTCCCTACTTTCAAACATCCAACTTACAAACGACTCCTACTTGCAAACGCAAGAAGACAACAGGAAGTGAGAGGAAATCTACCACTAGGAAGGAAAATTCTCTCCTGTAAGAATAAATATGGGAGAAAGGTGTCTCCTCTGTACTGATGCTTTATCAGCAATCCTTGTTTCAAGAAAAACACCACATTTCAAAAACAGTTGTCATTGGGACGGAAAGTGAGGTGAAATGTTCTGAACAGGGGCACAGACAGCAAAACAAATGTTACAGGGGTGATAACCCTTACCTATGTTTTCCAAAAAGTTTAAAAATAGATTTTTGGTCTGGAGCTACACTTCAACAATGTACCTGTTCAAAATTACAAACAGACTCTACATAAGAACAAACCTACAGTCCCTGTCTTGTATGCACCGCCTGTATAGGGCTGTTCAGAGTATATAGGGCCTTTTTTATTTTATGTGCGGGGTTCCCCTTAATATCCATACAAGACCCAAAGGGGCTGGTAATGGGCTGGGGTAGGGGGGGGGTCATGGGGTAGCTATGCCATTTTTCTTAAAGAATTTCATCCATATTACCGGGACCAGACATTACATTAAAGCCGCAAGCAGTTTTAAATGGCTTTTTTTTCCTTTAGAAGTGTCATTTTGTGCAGGGACAGTTCTAAACACGGGAAACACGTGGCACTTCACAGGCATACTTTAGACACCCCCCAGGTACGATATTTAAAGGAATATTTGACTTTTTTTTTTCACTTTATGCATCATTAAAATGACTGCTCCCGAAAAACGACCGTTTTTAAAACTTCTTTTTGCATTGATACATGTCCCCTGGTGCAGAACCCGGGTTCCCAAACCCTTTTTAGGACAATAACATGCATAATAGTTGTTATAATTAGCACTTTAGAATTCGAACGTTCGCATCCATTGTATTTAATAGGGTTCTAATGTTCGTTCGAACTTTCGGTCCGTTCGCGGGTTCTGGTGCGAACCGAACCCGGGGGTGTTCGGCTCATCACTACTTACAGGATGTCCTGAGGCAGGCCAGGAAAGTCTGTGTGCATTTCCTGCAGATCTTATAATGCCAGTGCTCGCCTGGCTGAGCTGCAAAAGGAGTTGAACCTGCCCAAGAACCGCCTTATATGTGACATGCCCACCAGGTGGAACTCAACGTTGGCCATGCTGCAGCGGCTGCACACGCAGAAGAGGGCCATCAATGAGTACCTGTGCAAATACGGCACCAGGACAGGGTCAGGGGAGCTCAGGTTTTTTTCACCACGCCAGTGGGGCATGATCAGGGATGCATGCACTGTCCTGGCACCATTTGAGGAGGCCACGAGGATGGTGAGCAGTGACAGTGCATGCATCAGTGACACTGTACCTCTTGTCCACCTGTTGGAACATACGCTGCGTGGAATAATGGACAGGGCACTTGAGGCAGAACAGAGGCAGGAAGAGGAGGACTTCCTTGCCTCTCAAGGCCCCCTTTACCCAGACAGTGTTCCTTCTGTCCCACCCATCGCACAGGAAGAGGAGGAGGAGGAGGATTGTGTCAGCATGGAGGTGGAGCCTGGCACTCAGCATCATCAGCAGCAGTCTTTTAGGGATGATTTACAGTCCCAAGAAACCAGTGGACTTGTACGTGGCTGGGAGGAGGTGGCTGCGGATCATGTCGTCCTTAGTGACCCAGAGGACTCCGGACCGAATGCCTCAGCTAACCTACGCTGCATGGCCTCCCTGATCCTGCAAAGTCTGCGGAAGGATCCTCGTATTCTTCGGATCAAGGAGAGGGACCATTACTGGCTGGCCACTCTCCTTGATCCACGGTACAAGAGTAAGGTTGCGGACCTTATCTTACCGTCGCAGAGGGAGCAGAGGATGAGACAACTCTGGGAGGCCTTACAGAAAGGTCTGTGCAACGCGTTCCCAGAGACTGGGAGGTTACAAACTCCTGGTCCTGGACAACAAGTTGCTGAGGCTTCGGTCAGTCAAAGAAGGAGCGGTGGGGAAGGTGGCCGTCTGACCGATGCGTTCAGACAATTCTTTAGTCCGCAGCCCCAAGGTATGATCGGTTCCAGCAACCATCGCCAGCGTCTGATATACATGGTGCAGAAATACCTAGGGGCAAGGTCAGACTTGAACACCTTCCCCACCGAAAATCCTCTGGCTTACTGGGTCTTGAGGATGGATCACTGGCCAGAGCTTGCACAGTATGCAATTGAGCTATTGGCCTGTCCTGCATCCAGCGTTCTTTCGGAACGCACATTCAGTGCTGCTGGAGGATTTGTCACGGATCACAGGGTGCGCCTGTCCACCGACTCGGTTGTTCGACTGACCTTCATAAAGATGAGAGACTGTCCTGTTATGTTGACTGACTATCCTCCTCCTCCTCAATGATCCGATTGATGATGATAGCTTGGAAGAACATTTTTGTTTCTGGGTGTCGCCACCAGTGGCTAAGGCTCAATTTTTCAGCCCATGCTTAACAGGGGCATGTAATTACAATTTTTTATGCAATGCTTTGCAGCAGGGCTCATTCCTGCACTCCAACTAGAGTATCTAGGAGAGGTTGCAGTGTCGTGGCACCAGCACCAGTGGCTAAGGCCCAATTTTTCAGCCCCTGTTTAACAGGGGCGTGTTATTACAATTTTTTATGCAATGCTTTGCAGCAGGTCTCATTCCTGCACTCCAACTAGAGTATCTGGGAGAGGTTGCAGTGTCGTGGCACCAGCACCAGTGGCTAAGGCCCAATTTTTCAGCCCCTGTTTAACAGGGGCGTGTAATTACAATTTTTGATGCAATACTTTGCAACAGGGCTCATTGCTGTGCTCCAAGTACAGTATCTGTGAGGGGTTGCAGTGTTGTGGCACCAGTGCCTAAGGACCAATTTTTCTGCCCCTGTTTAACAGGGGCATGTAATTACAATTCTTGATCCAATAATTCACAGCAGGGCCCATTCCTGCGCCCACCAAGAGTAACTGTGAGGCCTTACAGTGTTGTGTCAACACCACCACCACCACCACTAGAGCTTCGAGTTCGAGTCGAACTCATGTTCGACTCGAACATTGCCTGTTCGCCCCGTTCGCCTTACAGCGAACAAATTGGGGTGTTCGCGGCAAATTCGAAAAATCTATGGGAGAAATCAAAAGTGCTAATTATAAAGGCTTATATGCAAGTTATTGTCCTAAAAAGTGTTTGGGGACCCGGGTCCTGCCCCAGGGGACATGTATCAATGCAAAAAGAAGTTTTAAAAACGGCCGTTTTTTCGGGAGCAGTGATTTTAATAATGCTTAAAATGAAAAAATAAAAGTGAAATATTCCTTTAAATTTCGTACCTGGGGGGTGTGTATGATATGCATGTAAAGTGGCGCATGTTTCCCGTGCTTAGAACTGTCCCTGCAAAAAATGTCATTTTTGAAAGAAAAAAAAGTCATTTAAAACTGACTCGCGGCTATTAATGAATTGTCGGCTCCCGGCAATACATACAAAAGTCATTGATAAAAAAAAAAAAAAAAAGCGTGGGGGTTCCCCAGAATTCAATTACCAGGCCCTTCAGGTCTGGAATGGATATTAAGGGGAACCCCGCCGCAAATTAAAAAAAAATTGACGTGGGGTTCCCCCAAATATCCATTCCAGGCCCTTCAGATCTGGCATGGATTTTAAGAGGAACTCCACCCCAAATTTAAAAAAAAATGGCGTGGAGTCCCCCTAAAAATCCATACCAGACCCCTTATCCGAGCACGCAACCTGGCCGGCCGCAGGGGAAAAGGGGGGGACGAGAGAGCGTAATTTATGTGTAATGTGTAATTTAAATTTACATAGTGAAGGAAGTTCCCCGCTCAAGCCAATGACGTAGGCGGGTCCGACATACCGAGGGGGCGGACCTGATGGGGAACTGCTCTCACTTTGGTAATACATGTATAGACCCGCCCCTTCTCATGTTCCGCATCTGGTCCGCTGAGCGGACCTGATGGGGAACTTTAGAAGGGGCGGGTCTATACATTTAAAACACTGAGAGGGAGTTCCCCATCAGGTCCGCTCAGGCACAACCAATGAAGGACAGCGCTGGACATCGGGATCGCCGCAGGACACTGGATTTCACCGCTGGAATGTTTTTTTGTTTTTTTTTAAATAAAGGACTTTTTCAAGGTGTTTGTGTGTTTTTTTTAAACATTTTTTTACGCTTTCTTCCTGAAATGGTAGGGGTACAATGTACCCCTTACCAATTCACATAGGGGGGGCGGGATCTGGGGGTCCCCTTTGTTAAAGGGGTCTTCCAGATTCCGATAAGCCCCCCCGCCCGCAGACCCCCACAACCACCGGGCAAGGGTTGTGGGGATGAGGCCCTTGTCCCCATCAACATGGGGACATCCTCCCCATGTTGAGGGCATGTGGCCTGGTACGGTTCAGGAGGGGGGGGGGGGCGCTCTCTCGTCCCCCCTTTTCCCCTGCGGCCGGCCAGGTTGCGTGCTCGGATAAGGGGTCTGGTATGGATTTTTAGGGGGACTCCACGCCATTTTTTTTTAAATTTGGGGTGGAGTTCCCCTTAAAATCCATGCCAGATCTGAAGGGCCTGGAATGGATATTTGGGGGAACCCCACGTCAATTTTTTTTTAAATTTGCGGCGGGGTTCCCCTTAATATCCATTCCAGACCTGAAGGGCCTGGTAATAGAATTCTGGGGAACCCCCACGCTTTTTTTTTTTTTTTTATCAATGACTTTTGTATGTATTGCCGGGAGCCGACAATTCATTAATAGCCGCGAGTCAGTTTTAAATGACTTTTTTTCTTTCAAAAATGACATTTTTTGCAGGGACAGTTCTAAGCACGGGAAACATGCGCCACTTCACATGCATATCATACACACACCCCAGGTACGAAATTTAAAGGAATATTTCACTTTTATTTTTTCATTTTAAGCATTATTAAAATCACTGCTCCCGAAAAAACGGCCGTTTTTAAAACTTTTTTTTGCATTGATACATGTCCCCTGGGGCAGGACCCAGGTCCCCAAACACTTTTTAGGACAATAACTTGCATATTAGCCTTTATAATTAACACTTTAGATTTCGAACGTTCGAGTCCATTGTATTTAAGAGGGTTCTAAATTTCACACGAACATTCTGTCTGTTCGCAGGTTCTGGTGCGAACCGAACAGGGGGGTGTTCGGCTCATCCCTGACCACCACCAAAGGCCCAATTTTTCAGCCCCTGTTCAACAGGGGCATGCAATTACAATTCTTGATCTAATAATTCACAGCAGGGCCCATTCATGCGCCCACCAAGAGTAACTGTGAGGGCTCACAGTGTTGTGTCTCCTCTCCACTGATGCTTTATCACCAATTCTTGTTTCAATAAAAACCCCAAATTTTCAAAAAACATTTGTCATTAGGACGGAAAGTGAGGTGAACTGTTCTGAACAGGTGCACACTGCACAGACAGCAAAACAAATGTTACAGGGGTGATAACCCTTCCCTATGTTTTCCAAAAAGCTTAAAAATAGATTTTTTGGCTGGAGCTACACTTAAACAATGTACCTGTTCAAAATTACAAACAGATTCTATATAAGAACAAACCTACAGTCCCTGTCTTGTATGCACCGCCTGTATACGGCTGTTCAGAGTATATAGGGCCTTTTTTATTTTGTGTGCGGGGTTCCCCTTAATATCCATACAAGACCCAAAGGGGCTGGTAATGGGCTGGGGTAGGAGGGGGGGGTGTGATGGGGTAGCTATGCCATTTTTCTTAAAGATTTTCATCCATATTACCGGGACCAGACATTACATTAAAGCCACAAGCAGTTTTAAATGGCTTTTTTTCCTTTAGAAATGTAATTTTGTGCAGGGACAGTTCTAAACACGGGAAACACGTGGCACTTCACAGGCATCAGGCATACTTTAGACACCCCCCAGGTACGATATTTAAAGGAATATTTGACTTTTTTTTTTCACTTTATGCATCATTAAAATGACTGCTCCCGAAAAATGGCCGTTTTTAAAACTTCTTTTTGCATTGATACATGTCCCCTGGTGCAGAACCCGGGTTCCCAAACCCTTTTTAGGACAATAACATGCATATTAGACGTTATAATTAGCACTTTAGATTTCGAACGTTCGCATCCATTGTATTTAATAGGGTTCTAAAGTTCGTGCGAACTTTCGGTCCGTTCGCGGGTTCTGGTGCGAACCGAACCCGGGGGTGTTCGGCTCGTCACTATTTCTCATGATATTCCGCATGCTGTGGAGAGATGGGGTGACCATCTGAGCAAAATAACGGTGGCTGTCTTATTGCCTTCAAAACAAACAGTGGCGGCTAAATATCTGACACTGGTGTAGCACAGGTAACAAGGTGTTTTTAAGGCTGTCATAGAGAGGGCATGGAACTTATTTGGGGAAATATTTTTCATTCACACCAGTGCTGTACTGCAGAGGTCTATGGATTGGCCATGGGGATATGAGTGAAACAATCCACTGACTCCTCATAGATGGTTGGTGGTGCTGTGGCTGGATTAGCTGAACTGGAGAAGTAGGAAAAAGGGCATGAGCAAAAAAAATAAAAACATGCTGCTCTAAACCTTGGAAGATGAGGAGAAACAGAGGAAGGTAAAAATTAGGTAAATAAAAAAAAGGGAATGTTTTGTAACCCTCAGAGGCATGTTAGTATTGGAAAAGATAGAGAGGTATGAAGAAAAGGCAACATTGAGCCCTTGAGGGCAAGGAAGAAGAAAAGAAAAACCATGAACAGCTGTAGAAAAAAAGTGTCTGCTCTGTACATATGAGAGAGAGGAGGCACATGGCACACTAGCAGCACCTGAAAATAAAGTGGGTGCTATGCACCCTTGAAAGGGAGATCCAAAGGTAGTATTAGTAGCACTATGAAATTAAAGTGGCTACTATGAATATACCTTTGAGGAGGAGGAGGGAAAAGGTGCAAAAGCAGCACTTGTAGACAGGGCTCTGTGTCTGGGAGGAGTAAAAAGAAAAAGGCTTTTTCAGTCACTTCATTACCTCCTGAACTGATTCATCACTGGCAGGGTGAACAAAAGCAACTCCCCACAACCTCTTTAGACTGTCTTTTTGATATGTGCAACCTCAAAGCAAGATTTTGGAAAGGCAAGGCTTTCTCCATAGGATTCAACATTTAACTTTTTTGCTGTTGCCTGTTCTCCCCACTTGTCATCCTTCCCCGTTTGTCTGAAAGGAAATATATACTGTTCTATAACACCACATGCAGCCTAAAGATATCTCTTAAGCATACATTTGAAAGTATTTGTCCTTTTCCCATGCTGGCCTGAAAAACTGAATCAAAAAGTGGACCCGGGGGCATGTCCTGGCTGTGGAGAGGAATGGCTGCCCAACTTACCCTCTGTGTTTCCAGTGACCTGAAGCGACTAAGACTATTGATTTTACCTCCTACAGGGAGGGGAAGACACAGAGCACTGAGCACTGGGCTATGTCCCGAAAGAAACTTCGGGGACCGTGACCATGCCGCCTGACCAACCATTACAGAAAGAGGTTTTACATAAGTAATTTATATGAGCTTCAAAAGTGGGTTGGGAGTCCATTTTTACACCAAGATTTGTGACTGTTGATGAGAGGGGAATATTTGAACCAGAAAAAGTGAAGTGTGAAGTGGTAGTAATTTCAGATAGGGTGGTCCGTATACAGCCAAGTGAAAAAAAAGGAAAAATTAAGCATTAAGCTTCTGCCCTTGCATGGGCACCACTCATTTTAAATGAACAATTTGTAACCTAGTCGCTATGAATACGTAGTAATTTATTTTTATTTATTTATTCATCTACTTGGTTTTAATAAACTGTATCCATTTGATCCATGCGTTAGATCACGCGCCTATTTCCTCTTTTTTCACTTGACCAACCATTACTCTATGAAGCTAAAACAGACAGAGGACCAAGATGGCGTGGGGAAGGGTGCCTGCTTTCATATGCCACAGCAACAACTAGAGGAGACTGGCCCTGAACAGCTCTCTGATATGGAGGAATCACCGTCAAATACAGCGACTAACAGAGGTAAAAAGGCAGCTGTCTCATCGGCATATTCACCTACTAAACCGCCCTCTACTAAAAAAACAGCACTGGGTGACCTCTTAATCACAGGAGGCTGAAAGAGAGGATTATCTTCCTTCCCCACCTCAGACACCCCTGCCTCTGAGGACACACTGAAAGCCTTTGAAAACTGCACTCCTCCATCACTCATATTACTACCAGGCTTGACTTCCATGAGGAAAGCACAGACAATGTACTGTAGAATCCCAAATGCAAGAAATGGCTAAGGCACATAATGAGATGGTAGATCTACATGAAGAACAAGCAGCAACGATCCAAAAATTACAGCTGAAAGTGGCAGACCTAGAAGACCGGTCCCAACGTAAAGATATAACATTTAGAGGCATCCCTGAGTCTGTGAAACCCAAAGATCAGCTTTCTTACCAGAAACATTTATTCCTCAAATTGATTCCTGATTTCACCCTATGAGACTTACTTGTGGATAGAGCACACAGGATTTAAAAACCGTTGCACCTCCCAGATGCAGTCTCTAGGAACATTTTAGGGTGCAACAACTATTACCACATCAAAGATCAGCTTCTCAGGGCCACCAGAATGGCCTGCACATTAGCTCCTCCATATGCAGGAGTCTCTCTCTATCAATATCTCTCAGCAGCAACCTCCCAAAGAAGGAAGGAATTTGTCCCGATTACTATGGTACAATAAGATCGCACCCACCATACCCTACACATGGGGCTACCCAACCAAATTGCTGGTCATATACCAGAATTAACAAGTGGCTATCACCTCTCTGAAAGATGGTTTTAACCGCTTACCTCACGTACCGCCTCACGTAGATTTACGTCGGCAAAGCAAAGTATATATATGTTGCTTGGAACCTGCCCCCCAGCGAGCGCGCCCGCCCGCTGCTGTCTCGGTGACCATGCCCGCGGGACCCGCAGACTCGATGTCCGCCGGTGTCCCGCGATCGGGTCACGGAATGGCAGAACGGGGGGATGCCTTTGTAAACAAGGCATCTCCCTGTTCTGCCTGGTGACACAACACTGATTGTCTGCTCCCTCTAATCGGGAGCAGCGATCAGTGACATGTCACGGTAAGTCACACCCTCTAACAGTTAGAATCACTCTCTAGGACACACTTAACCCCTTCCCCGCCCCCTACTGTTTAGCCCTCCACTGACAGTCACATTTATACAGTAATCAGTGCATTTTTATAGCACTGATCGCTGTATAAATGTGAATTGGTCCCAAAATAGCGTCAAAAGTGTCCGATATGTCCGCCATAATGTCGCAGTCACGATAAAAATTGCAGATCACCGCCATAACAAGTAAAAAATAATAATAATAAAAATACCATAAAACTACCCCCTATTTTGTAGACGCTATAACTTTTGCGAAAACCAATCAATATACGCTTATTGCGATTTTTTTTCTACCAAAAATATGTAGAAGAATATGTATCGGCCTAAACTGACAAAAAAATATAAAAAAAAAAATGGGGATATTTATAGTACAAAATATTGCTTTTTTTTCAAAATTGTCGCTCTATTTTTGTTTATAGCGCAAAAAATTCAAACCGCAGAGGTGATCAAATACCACCAAAAGAAAGCTCTATTTGTGGGAAAAAAAGGACGTAAATTTTATTTGGGGAGCCACGTCGAACGACCGCGCAATTGTCAGTTAAAGTGACGCAGTTAGAGAAAGGGAGTCACTGCTCAAGGTAGAAGATGCAAATGATGAACCTTTTCACCGGATCTGAAGCCCCTGGTGCTGGCAATGCATATAACAATGCTAGATAAAGAGGAATGTCTGGACAGTCGAACTCCGAAAATATTGCTTTTTATTAATAAAACAGGATTACAAGATACATGCCAGCTATGACTAAGTTACTAGGGATGAGCTTGATGTTCGAGTCGAACGCATGTTCGACTCGAACATCACCTGTTCGTCTGTTCGCCGAATTGCGAACATTATGGGCCATTCGCGCCAAATGCGTGTGACGCGAATGGCCCACAATGCACTGCGCCATCACACTGCATTACCGGCGCTGTGATTGGCCAAGCATGCACTGTGACTCTGCATGCTTGGCCAATCACAGCGCCGGCAGCGAGGAGAGCCATAATTGGCCACAGGCAGGATGCCTGTGGCCAATCATAGCTCAGGAGGGTTTAGTACACACCCCACACTATAAAAGGCAGCCAGCGCGGCGGCCTCGTGCAGTGTGTTCTGGCGTGCAGGGAAAGAGATACATAGGCAGGGACAGTGTGTTTTATGTTCTATTTGTTTTTCAGGCATCTGCAGGAGTTAGTGGGTGTTGTGTGCCCCCAGCACAGTATACACCTGGATCTACACTTTATTGCTGTTCTCTTAGCTAGATAGGCAGGCAGGGAAAGAGATACATAGGCAGGGACAGTGTGTTCTATGTTCTGTTCTTTTATCAGGCATCTGCAGGAGTTAGTGGGTGTTGTGTGCCCCCAGCACAGTATACACCTGTATATAGCCGTCATTGCTGTTCTCTAATACAGGCATCTGCAGGAGTTAGTGGCACAGTATACACCTGTATATAGCCGTCATTGCTGTTCTCTAATACAGGCATCTGCAGGAGTTAGTGGCACAGTATACACCTGTATATAGCCGTCATTGCTGTTCTCTAATACAGGCATCTGCAGGAGTTAGTGGCACAGTATACACCTGTATATAGCCGTCATTGCTGTACTCTAATACAGGCATCTGCAAGAGTTAGTGGCACAGTATACACCTGTATATAGCCGTCATTGCTGTTCTCTAATACAGGCATCTGCAGGAGTTAGTGGCACAGTATACACCTGTATATACCCGTCATTGATGTTATCTAATACAGGCATCTGCAGGAGTTAGTGTCACAGTATACACCTGTATATACCCGTCATTGCTGTTCTCTAATACAGGCATCTGCAGGAGTTAGTTGCACAGTGTACACCTGTATATACCCGTCATTGCTGTTCTATAATACAGGCATCTGCAGGAGTTAGTGGCACAGTATACACCTGTATATACCCGTCATTGCTGTTCTCTAATACAGGCATCTGCAGGAGTTAGTGGCACAGTGTACACCTGTATATACCCGTCATTGCTGTTCTCTAATACAGGCATCTGCAGGAGTTAGTGGCACAGTATACACCTGTATATACCCGTGTAGTGCTACCCCCAGTTAAGAGAGCCGCTGGATTTGTTTGCGGGCCCTGAATACAGCACCGCCAACCCCCGACAATCTACTCGATCCACTCTGGCACAGTTAGTCTAGGGATTGTCTTGTATCACAATCTATCTGTATTGTAAGGGTAACCTCTTTGTATAATGATAACACACTGATAGCAAGTGATGAAGTATAACGGGTTTTTTACTTTGGGTAAAAGGCACAAGGTTAATACATAACACATATATGTCTGCAGAGCCCTACAGCAGAAAATATAGTACACCCTGATAATTCAGGCTATTTCCCTTCTAGTGCAGCTATCTCTATCTATGCGCCCTTATGGCGCAGCAACAAAAAGTTCTAACTCCTGGTCAGGCCTAACTCAGATTTAACTCAGTCTCTAGCAGAACAATTTCTTCACATGAAACTTGACTGGTGGTGCACAACAGGAACAGTATTTGTAATCCAAAGGGGTAGACAATAAAGAACACTTCACCGGAGACTAACTCAGCTCAGTTCCGCCACTAGTCTCCAGTGGAACAGTAAATAAAGGCCGCTGGGCCAAGGCAGTCTCTAGGCCTAACAACAGTACAGCCTATAGGATTGAGCAGGTGCTCGCTCACCACTCTGGGCGCGATCCCAGTCCGGGACTTCCACCTGCTGTGTCTACACACACAGCGTCTGCAATGGTCTGGTCTCCGATCCAACTGATGTAAGTAGTCAGCGAAGTCAGGTGTCACCCAGGTTCCGCAGTGGGGTGGAAGGCTCTCTGGAAGTTGTGCAAGGCCCTGGCTTCAGGCCCTGCACTGCAGCAGATCCGCACAGGAAGACCTGTTGATTGCAGCGCGGTGTCCAAAGAGGCCAAGCTCAGCCTCGCCCTCCTCTTATATAGCCCCTCCCATCAGTCTCTGCGGTGGCTGAATGGACCCTGGGTGCCGAACAGGGTTCTGGGTAACGTAGTCCCGGGGCCTTAAAGGAGACCCCGCTACACCCGTCATTCCTGTTCTCTAATACAGGCATCTGCAGGAGTTAGTGGCACAGTGTACACCTGTATATACCTGCCATTGCTGTTCTCTAATACAGGCATCTGCAGGAGTTAGTGGCACAGTATACACCTGTATATAACCGTCATTGCTGTTCTCTATTACAGGCATCTGCAGGAGTTAGTGGCACAGTGTACACCTGTATATACCCGTCATTGCTGTTCTCTAATACAGGCATCTGCAGGAGTTAGTGGCACGTATACACCTGTATATACCCATCATTGCTGTTCTCTAATACAGGCATCTGCAGGAGTTAGTGGCACAGTATACACCTGTATATACCCGTCATTGCTGTTCTCTAATAAAGGCATCTGCTGGAGTTAGTGGGTGTTGTGTGCCTCCACCACAATATACACTACCCAATTGCTAGTTTTCCAATCTCCCTGCAGTCCATTACTATGTCTGGAGGGCCAACAAAGAGAGGCAGACAGTCGCAAGCCAATAAAAGAGAGCAAGCAGGCTCTGTGCCTGGGGGCAACAGTGCTGGTCGTGGACGCGGTGCATTGTCATCAGCACGTGGCCATGCGACACGCTTGTCCTTATTTTCAGCAGCTGGACGTGTTGAGACGCATCATGCCGAAGACTTGGTAGAGTGGATGACCAAGCCCTCCTCATCCTCCTCATCCTCTCTCACCCAGGCTCAGGGTACTGGCAAAGCACCTGCCAAAGAGTCCTCTTCCCTCGTATCAATGTCATCGTCAGTCACTCCTTCCCTAGACCCACCATGTCCTCCTGAGGAGTCCCCCGAACTGTTTGAGCACAGTGTTGGGTACATGCTTCAGGAGGATGCCCAGCGTTTCGAAGGGTCTGATGATGATACCCAGCTAGAGGAAGGCAGTAGCGTGAGCGCAGAGAGAGGGGATGCTCAAGAAGGACAGCAATCTGGCAGTCATGTTCCAGCAGCTGCAGCATACTGCCAGATTGGCACCAGTGATGAGGAGGGAGGGGATGATGAGGTCACTGACTCATTGTGGGTGCCTGATAGGAGAGAGGAGGAGGAGGAGGAGGATGAGGAGGAGGCACATCTCCAACGAGGCAGGATGCCCTCCAGGGGCCAGCATAAGGGCAGCACACCGACTGAATCACACCGCAGAGCTACGCCTGTGCAGGGCGCTGCCTCTGCCCGTTATTCTAAAAGTTCTTTTTGTGTGGGCCTTTTTTGAGTCGAGTGCATCAGATCGCACCGCTGCTATTTGCAACATATGTCTCAAGCGTATCTCGCGTGGCCAAAACATCAGCCGCTTGGGCACCACTTGCTTGACCAGACATATGTTGACCTGCCATGCAGCTCGTTGGCAAGCCTACCTTAAAGACCCACACCAAAGAACAAAGCGGACCTCTCCTTGCTCCTCATCAGCTGGGATCTCCAACCCCACTATACCTTCAGTCCTCTCTGAAACCTGCACTGAGAGGAATGAAGGTGTAGAATTAGGTGTGTCACAGCCAAGTACTTGTGGGCACTCTGCTAGCTGTACACCGACGTCCGATTGTAGCAGGCAAATTTCCCTGCCCCAGCTGCTGGACCGTCGAAAGAAGTTCACTCCCAGCCATCCACATGCCCAGCGGTTGAATGCTAGCTTGGCTAAATTGCTAGCAATTCAACTGCTGCCTTTTCAGTTGGTAGACTCGGCCCCCTTCTGTGAGTTTGTGCAATGTGTGGTTCCTCAGTGGCAGGTTCCCAAATGCCACTTTTTCTCACGGAAGGCGATTCCGGCTCTTTACCAGCATGTGGAAGGCAATGTCCATGTCTCGCTGGACAGGGCGGTCAGCGGTAAGGTGCATATTACCGCTGACTCATGGTCCAGCAGGCATGGACAGGGACATTACCTTTCTTTCACGGCCCATTGGGTCACTCTTTTGGCAGCTGGGAAGGATGCAGGACAAGGTGCAGTAGTGTTCAAAATGCTCCTACTGGTTGTGACACACCTCTCTCCTCCACCCCCTCCTCTTCTTCTTCCTCCATGGCCTCTTCCTGTGCTTTGTCTCCGGAACCAGCGGTGCTCCGTAGGCATTCAAGGGCCTACGCAAGTACGCAGGCAAAAAGATGCCATGCCGTGCTTGCGCTGGTGTGTTTGGGGGACAGGAGCCACACTGGGGCAGAGGTTCTGTCTGCTCTGCAGGGGCAGGCCGAGAGGTGGTTGATGCCACGCCAGCTTAAGCCAGGAATGGTGGTTTGCGACAATGGTACCAACCTCCTCTCCGCCCTCTGACAGTGACAACTGACCCATGTGCCCTGTGTGGCTCACGTCCTTAACCTGGTGGTGCAGCGGTTCTTGGGCAGGTACCCGGGCTTACAGGATGTCCTGAGGCAGGCCAGGAAAGTCTGTGTGCATTTCCGCAGATCATATAATGCCAGTGCTCGGCTGGCTGAGCTGCAAAAGGAGTTGAACCTGCCCAAGAACCGCCTTATATGTGACATGCCCACCAGGTGGAACTCAATGTTGGCCATGCTGAAGCGGCTGCACACGCAGCAGAGGGCCATCAATGAGTACCTGTGTGACTACGGCACCAGGACAGGGTCAGGGGAGCTTGGGTTTTTTCACCACGCCAGTGGGGCATGATCAGGGATGCATGCACTGTCCTGGCACCATTTGAGGAGGCCACGAGGATGGTGAGCAGTGACAGTGCATGCATCAGTGACACTGTACCTCTTGTCCACCTGTTGGAGCATACGCTGATGGAATAATGGACAGGGCACTTGAGGCAGAACAGAGGCAGGAAGAGGAGGACTTCCTTGCCTCTCAAGGCCCCCTTTACCCAGACAGTGTTCCTTGTGTCCCACCCATCACACAGGAAGAGGACAAGGAGGAGGAGGATTGTGTCAGCATGGAGGTGGAGCATGGCACTCAGCATCAACAGCAGCAGTCTTTAGGGATGATTTACAGTCCCAACAAACCCGTGGACTTGTACGTGGCTGGGAGGAGGTGGCTGCGGATCATGTCGTCCTTAGTGACCCAGAGGACTCCGGACCGAATGCCTCAGCTAACCTACAAACTCCTGGTCCTGGACAGCGAGTCGCTGAGGCTTCGGTCAGTAGCAGAAGGAGCGGTGGAGAAGGTGGCCGTCTGACTGATGCGTTCAGACAATTTTTTAGTCCGCAGCCCCAAGGTATGATCGATTCCAGCAACCATCGCCAACGTCTGATATACAAGGTGCAGGAATACCTAGGTGCAAGGTCAGACTTGGACACCTTTCCCACCGAAAATCCTCTGGCTTACTGGGTCTTGAGGATGGATCACTGGCCAGAGCTTGCACAGTATGCGATTGAGCTACTGGCCTGTCCTGCATGCAGCGTTCTTTCGGAACGCACATTCAGTGCTGCTGGAGGTTTTGTCACGGATTACAGGATGCGCCTGTCCACCGACTCGGTTGATCGACTGACCTTCATAAAGATGAACCAGTCTTGGATCACCACCAGCTACCAAGCACCTGAAGCTGATATAACAGAATAATTTATTTTCAAATGTCACATCCCTTCAAGACTGATGCTGATGCTGAGTGACTGTCCTGTTATGTTGACTGACTATCCTCCTCCTCCTCAATGATCAGATTCTTGATGATAGCTTGGAAGAACTTTTTGGTTTCTGGGTGCCGCCACCAGTGGCTAAGGCCCAATTTCTTAGCCCCTGTTTAACAGGGGCATGTAATTACAATTTTTGATGCAATGCTTTGCAGCAGGGCTCATTCCTGCACTCCAACTAGAGTATCTGGGAGAGGTTGCAGTGTCATGGCACCAGCACCAGTGCCTAAGGCCCAATTTTTCAGCTCCTGTTTAACAGGGGCGTGTAATTACAATTTTTGATGCAATACTTTGCAACAGGGCTCATTGCTGTGCTCCAAGTACAGTATCTGTGAGGGGTTGCAGTGTTGTGGCACCAGTGCCTAAGGACCAATTTTTCTGCCCCTGTTCAACAGGGGCATGTAATTACAATTCTTGATCTAATAATTCACAGTAGGGCCCATTCCTGCGCCCACCAAGAGTAACTGTGAGGGCTTACATTGTTGTGGCAACACCACCACCACCACAAAAGGCCCAATTTTTCTGCCCCTCTTCAACAGGGGCATGCAATTACAATTCTTGATCTAATAATTTACAGTAGGGCACTTTCATGCGCCCACTAAGAGTAACTGTGAGGGCTGACAGTGTTGTAGCACCAGCACCACCACCAAAGGCCCAATTTTTCCTACCACTGTTCAAAAATGGCATGTAATTACAATTCCTGATATAATAGTTCACAGCAGGGCGTTCCAGTGCCCACCAAGAGTAACTGTGAGGGCAACACCAACATCTAAGGGGCAAATTTCTGCAGAGTATATACGGCAGGCCCCTACTTTCAAACATCCAACTTACAAATGACTCCTACTTGCAAACGGAAGGAGACAACAGGAAGTGAGAGGAAATCTACCCCTAGGAAGGGAAATTCTCTCCTGTAAGAGTTAATATGGGAAAAAGGTGTCTCCTTTCTACTGATGCTTTATCACCAATCCTTGTTTCAATAAAAAACCCACTTTTCCAAAAACATTTGTCATTGGGACAGAAAGTGAGGTGTAATCTTCTGAACAGGTGCACAGACAGCAAAACAAATGTTACAGGGGTGATAACCCTTCCCTATGTTTTCCAAAAAGCTTAAAAATATATTTTTTGGCTGGAGCTACACTTAAACAATGTACCTGTTCAAAATTACAAACAGATTCTACTTAAGAACAAACCTACAGTTCCTGTCTTGTTTGCACCGCCTGTATACTGCTGTTCAGAGTATATAGGGCCTTTTTTATTTTGTGTGCGGGGTTCCCCTTAATATCTATACAAGACCCAAAGAGGCTGGTAATGGGCTGGGTTGGGGGGGGGGGGGGTGAGATGGGGTAGCCATGCCATTTTTCTCAAAGATTTTCATCCACATTGCCAGGATAAGACATGACAGTAAAGCCGCAAGCAGTTTTAAGTGGATTTTTTTTCTTTAGAAATGTCATTTTGTGCAGGGACAGTTCTAAACACGGGAAACACGTGGCACTTTACAGGCATACTTTAGACACCCCCCAGGTACGATATTTAAAGGAATATTTCACTTTTTTTTCACTTTATGCATCATTAAAATGACTGCTCCTAAAAAAACGGCAGTTTTTACAACTTTTTTTGCATTGATATGTGTCCCCTGGGGCAGAACCCGGGTTCCAAACCCTTTTTAGGACAATGACTTGCATATTAGCCGTTATAATTAGCACTTTTGATTTTGAACGTTTGCATCCATTGTATTTAATAGGGTTCTAAAGTTTGCGCAAATTTTGGGTCCATTCACAAGTTCTGGTGCGAACCGAACCGGGGGGTGTTCGGCTCATCCCTACTAAGCACTAAGTAATAGTGTGAAACGTGTCAGCTGGTATCCTGTTTGCTGTGGCATGTATCTTGTGATCCTGTTTTATTAATAAAAAGCAATATTTTCGGAGTGCGGCTGTCCAGACATTCTTCTTTATCTTAAAGTGACGCAGTGCCGAATCGCAAAAAGTGGCCCGGTCATTTGGCAGCCAAATGGTCTGGGGCTGAAGTGGTTAACCGCTTAAGGTTCGCCTCCTGTATATATACATCGGCAGAATGGCACGGACAGGCATAGGCACGTACAGGTACGTCCCCTTTAAGATGCCGCCGGAGGCACGCTTGCGACCCTGCCGCTTTCTCTGTGAGCCCGGCCGTGGGTCCCATGAACTTGATCGCTGTGCGGACACCCGCGATTGTCTCGCGGAGAGAGCGGGGAGATGCTTATGTAAACAAGCATCTCCCCGCTCTGCCTAGTGACAATGACAATGATCACCACTTCCTGTAATCGGAAGCAGTGATCACTGTCTTGTCACACACAGCCCATCCCCCCTACAGTTAGAAGCACTCATGAGGGCACACTTAACCCCGACAGCGACACCTACTGGTTAACCCCTTCACTACCAGTGTAATTTTCACAGTAATCAGTGCATTTTTATAGCACTGATCGCTGTAAAAATGACAATGGTCCCAAAAATTTGTCAAAAGTGTCCGATGTGTTCACCATAATGTCGCAGTCACGATAAAAATCGCTGATCGCCGCCATTACTAGTAAAAAAAAAAAAATAATAAAAATGCCATAAAACTATCCCTTATTTTTTTAGACGCTATAACTTTTGCGCAAACCAATCAAACGCTTATTGCGATTTTTTTTTACCAAAAATACGTAGAAGAATACGTATCGGCCTAAACTGAGGAAAAAAAGTTTTTTTTACATATTTTTTGGGGATATTTATTATACCAACAAGTAAAAAATATTGCATTTTTTTCAAAACTCTAAATTTTCTAAATTTTTGTTTATAGCGCAAAAAATTAAAACCGCAGAGGTGATCAAATACCACCAAAAAAAAAGCTCTAATTCTGGGAAAAAAAGGACGTAAATTTTGTTTGGGAGCCACGTTATGTGATTGTCAGTTAAAGTGACGTAGTGCCAAATCGCAAAAAGGGGCCTGGTAGTTTAGCAACAAAATGGTCCGGGGCTTAAGTGGTTAAGTAGCTACACAACTGGGTACTTGTGTCTTCACCCCCACCTAATACCCCTTGGCATACATTACCCAATAAGATTGCAACAACACGGGATGCACAGGGCACAGATCGCTTAGGATCACCCCCCTGAATTCTCTTCACAGCAGGGCTTGCTAGAATGCTAATTAGGGATGAGCCGAACACCCCCCGGTTCGGTTCGCAATAGAACATGCGAAAAATTTGTTCGAACGCTACGAACATCGTTAAAGTCTATGAGACACGAACATGAAATATCAAAAGTGCTAATTTTAAAGGCTTATATGCAAGTTATTGTAATAAAAAGTGTTTGGGGACCCGGGTCCTGCCCCAGGGGACATGTATCAATGCAAAAAAAGTTTTAAAAACTGTAGTTTTTTCGGGAGCAGTGATTTTAATAATGCTTAAAGTGAAACAATAAAAGTGAAATATTTCTTTAAATTTGGTACCTGGGAGGTGTCTATAGTATGCCTGTAAAGTAGTGCATGTTTCCCGTGCTTAGAACTGTCTCTGCACAAAATGTCATTTCTAAAGGGAAAAAAGTAATTTAAAACTACTCGCGGCTATTCATGAATTGTCGGGTCCCGGCAATACAGATCAAAGGCATTGAAAAAAATGACCCCAGTCCATCACCAGGCCCTTCAGGTCTGTATGAATATTAAGGGGAACCCCGAACCAAAAAAAAAAAAGCATGGGGGTCCCCCCCAAATTCCATATCAGGCCCTTCAGGTCTGGTATGGATTTTTTTTTTTGTTTCAAAAGTTTTTTATTAGAGCATAATATTAAGTACAACAAGAAGTAGTCAGAAATGGTGAATGTATATCGTTCACGTTACATATAAAGCATAACTATTACAAAACATCAGAAAATTAGTGGATTAAGTGCTATCATTTGTCGCTGATCAATATTAGGGAGGGTGTTGACACGGTGGCATCAGTGTGTATCAGCGGGGGTGGTCCCCAGAACTTCGACAACGGGTAATGTTATGCGTTTACATCAGGTTCATGGGGTATCAGAAAATGTGAAATCATAGCCTCAGAGGCCTGTTCTTGTTGAGGAAGTAAGGGAACATGGGTACAAGCGGGGTTCGCAGATGAGGGATAGGCGCGTGAGGAGAAGAGGGGCACATAGGGGAAAAAGAGAAAGAGAGAGAAGAGAGAAGGGGGAGAGGGAACGTTGTCGGCGGGGCCGCGGTGTGGCCAGGGGGGCCACCACGCGCCATGGTAGAGGTAGGTGGAAGATCATGGGATAAGGAGGTTGGGATCAAAGTCCGGGGGTAGAAAGTTATCCACCCATGGGGTCCATATGCTAGTGTGTCGAGGGACACGGTCTAACAATGTGGCCTCAATTTTGCTGTGTATCATGGCTTGGGTTACTCTATTCTTTGTTTCTGCTATGTAGAGTTTCGGAGTTTTCCAGGCTTTGGCAATAGTTTGCTTGGCAGCAGTGGTCAGCTGGAGGAGAAGACTGATTTGATTTCTGTTATATTCTCCCTGTATGTGGTTTAGGAGTGCCAGGGCCGGGTCAGGGATCACTGTTTCATGCAGTATTGTGGAAACCATTTGAAAGATAACCTTCCAGAATTGTTGTGCTATCTTACAAGACCACCAGATATGGAGATGGGTACCCTGGTCACTGCAACCTCGGAAACAGGTCGAGGGATAATTCGGTACAAATTTAGAAATTCTTGCTGGGACCAGGTACCAGCGCATTAAAACTTTATAGTTTGTTTCAAGCGCTACCACATTTTGGGAAGAAGATTTGGTGGTGGCCCATATATCGGACCATTCTTCAGGAGAGAGAGAAATATTTAGGTCCTTGGACCACTGTGCAGCGTATAGAGGGAGGTCAGCTGATAGAGTGGAGAAGTGGCTATATAGGCTAGATATAATGCCTGGGGCATGAGGGTCTGCTGCGCAGATTTTCTCGTATATAGATTGGGTGGTCAGACTAGTGCACGGGCCGACTATTGATTTGGCAAAGTGGAGTACTTGAAGGTAACGGAAAGATTCCGAGGTTGGGAATGAGGCGCTGGATTGGAGATCTGAAAAAGATTTAAAGGTGGAGTTGGCAGTAAGATCGCATATTTTAGTTATGCCCGCTTGCGACCAGCGAGAAAAGGTGCTGGGTTGAGTGTAGGCAGGGTAGAATGAAGGGTGGTGTAAGAAGGACAATAAAGGGTTGTGTGGAGAGATCAGTTTAAAGGGGTCGCGTAGCCTGTCCCATAGCTTTAAGGAGTGGTAGGTGATGGGGTTGGAAATATGACCACGGACGGAAGGGGGTACAAATAGAATATTATTAACTGTCAGTGGGTAAAGGTCTATAGCTTCGAGGGAAACCCATTTCGGGGTTTCAGTAAGTGCATGTAATAGAGCTAGTTGGGCTAGTTGGGCTGCCTGGTAATATTTGGCAAAGTTCGGGATGCCCAGGCCCCCGTGTAGTTTATGGCGAAGAAGGATAATTTTCGGGATTCTGGGTTTGGTGAGGCCCCATATATATTTAAAGACTCTAGATTGAATAATCCGGTGGAAGTAAGAAGGAACATCGATCGGGAGGACTCTATATAGATATAAGAGTTTGGGAAGCAAGGACATCTTAACAGCGGCCACCCGCCCCAGCCAGCAAACACACAAAGGTTTCCAGGTGTCCAAGATAGATGACAATTGTGCCAGCATGGGGAGATATTTAGCTTGGTATAAAGAGGTTGGGTTTCCGATCAGTTTTATGCCAAGGTACGGGAGAGAGGTAGCAGACCAAGTAAAGGGGAAGTTTAGTTGTAAATGGGTGACTTCGTGGGGTGGGAGAGACACATTAAGAGCTTTAGACTTCGTTTGATTAACCTCCAAACCTGAAATGGAGGCAAATTTATCCAGGGTTTGAATAAGGTTAGGGAGAGTGGTGCGGGGTGATGTCACAAATAAAAGTGCATCATCTGCAAAGAGGCAGATTTTATGCGAGGTGGAAGCGATTTCTAGTCCTTTAATATTAATGTTTGTTCTAATCAGAGCTGCCAATGGTTCGATAGCTAATGCAAAAAGTAAAGGGGAAAGGGGGCATCCCTGTCTAGTACCTCTCGCTATAGGAAAACTGTCCGAGCAAAATCCTGAGTACTTAATATAGGCTTGCGGCTGGTTATAGAGGGAGTTTATCCACTGTAGAAAGTGTGGGCCAAAGCCCCAGCGTTTAAGAATGTAGTCTAGGTATGGCCAGGACACTGTGTCAAACGCCTTCCTTATATCAAGAGATAATAAGTGCATTGGGATATGACGAGTTTTTGCAATATGTTGGAGGAGTATCACTCGTCTGATGTTATCGCTAGCTTGTCTACGGGGTATAAAGCCTACCTGGTCTTTGTTTATTAGTTTGCCGATAAGAGGGTTGAGGCGAAGTGCCAATATTTTAGCCAGGAGTTTGATGTCCAGGTTAAGTAGGGAGATGGGTCTAAAATTAGACCAAAGGGAATTATCAGTGTTAGGTTTGGGTATCATTGCTATAATAGCTGTCAGTGTGTCTCGGCCAAAGACCTGATTCTGAAGTAGGGCGTTGAACGTTTTACTTAAGAGGGGGGCTAGAGTTGTAGCAAATTTTTTGAAGTATGTGGCTGATAGTCCATCTGGGCCTGGCCTCTTATGGGGTTTGAGGGTTTTTATCGCCGCAAGGACTTCGTCTGTAGAAATGGGTGCCTCTAAGGGTTCACGGTCTGAGTCCGAGAGAGCAGGCAAAGGGGTGTCGTGAAGGAGTGAGTCAGCGGCAGAGTGGGAAAAGGTAGATTTAGCTTTATAGAGGTCTTCTAGATGCTTGCGGAATTCATTTAGAATTTTGATAGGGTTACTAGTGTATGCATTTTTCTCGATCCGTAATCTGATGGGAACATGGTTCCGTTCTGGTCGACGGAGACGCATGGCTAGGAAAGTATCGGGTTTGTTGGCCTTAGTGTAAATGGTATGGCTGGATCTGCGGATGGCCTTATCAGCCGATTCAGCCAGCAGCAGATCCAGTTCAGTTCTGGATTTTTCCATTGCTATCCTATGGGGCTCAGTCGGGGTTTTCTGGAACTGAAGAAAGTTCTGGTGGTACTCCTTCTCAAGGTTGGCTAGTTGGGGGGGGCGTGGCGACCGAGCTCCAAGATGGAAGCCTAGCTGAGAGCTCCGCTCGGCCGCCGGAGAGATCCAGACACATCAGAGCCTCCAAGGCACATCCGCGGCTAGAAACAACACAGCCGGACTGCCAGAGGACAGGGGAATGACGAGGCGCAGAAAGAACCCGCCGATGCCACAAAAACTGACAAGCATCTTTGCGATGCAGCCCCGCGGGCTCCATCAAAATGGCGGCGGCTCGTCTGCACAACAACAGGCGAAGGCCGCGATCCAAGGCAACGGACACGGAGGGCTCCGTGTACAGTCCTCTCGTGACCCACTGCACAGCGGATCGTCCTCAGGCTCATCCAGCCCATCCACTCGGAGCCCAGCTAAGTCAAAGCCGAGGATGGACTCCCCCGTCAGGCGGTTATGCACACAGGACATGGAGGTAAGCGGGACACCAGGCACCACCGCTGCTCAGGCCCAACACACAGCTGACCCCATAGCGGACTTTCCTACTGCCGACAGGCCTATTTCAGACACTATGCTGAAGGAGATGCTGCTATCGCTCAGATCCTCCCTCCAAACAGATTTAGTCAGAGGGATTAACCAGTGTCACAAGGAGGTGCAGGCTATTGGGGTCAGAGTGGATAGAGTAGAACAGAGGATGGACGAGTATACTGCTACATACAATAATATGGTGGACGCACATGCGGCCCGGGGTGAGGATATAGCCTGGCTAAAGGACAAGGTCGCTGACCTTGAGGACAGGTCAAGGAGGAACAATCTAAAGCTGCGAGGAGTACCAGAATCTATTCCAGCCACCCAACTCCTACAGTATGTCCACGCTTTGTTCTCCACCCTGGTCCCAGCACTGAATGCGCAGGACCTCATAATAGACAGAATCCACAGGATTCCTAAACCGTCCTTCCTGCCAGAAGGCACCCCAAGGGACATACTAATGAGGGTCCACTTCTTCCATGTAAAGGAACAAATCCTACAAGCAGCCCGCAGACCTGACACTGTCCCTCCGCAGTACGCAACCCTCCAATTGTTGCCAGACCTATCCAGGCACACACTACAGAGGCGTCGCAACCTGGCGACCATAACCAAGGCCCTGAGGAACCACAAAATCCTGCACAAATGGAAGTATCCTGCCACTCTTTCCATCACCCACAATGGGACCACAACTTCCGTAAACACATTGGAGGAAGGCCTTACAACCCTGCGCCAATGGGGAATACTCCCAGACCAGGCCTCACAATTCAACCCTACTTCACAACCGCAGATGCTCCAAAACGAATGGCAGGTGGTGTCACACAAACGCACCAATAAGAAACAAGCCAGCGGAGGCTCATAACAAAACCGCAAAATTATTCTTTTATCTCTCCGGTAAAAAGGAGTTTAAAAATATCCTCCTATAACCCCCGTTAACGAGTTCAGCAGTTATGTCTGCACGCGGATCCGTTGTAAGATCCCTTTTTACACATTCAAAGATACTTTCTTACGTTTTTTGGTATTTCTTGTTTTTTCTTTTTCTTTTTTGTTTTCTACGTTACCTGTTTTTTGCACACAGCAATCTTCATAGCAAGGAACTTCCAATACGTACAGAAGATGAGTCTCCTACAGCCTCAGGCCTAAATGGAAAAGATGTTGCGTATCACACCCAGGGACACAGTGAGTACTTGCACCACGATACCAGTCGCCATACTCTACAACACCACAAATGACTATCACATGTCTATCAATTAACGCAAAAGGCCTGAATCACCCGGCCAAGAGATTCTCGGTATGGAAGGAGGCCTGTAAGCACCGGGCTGACATCCTATGCATACAGGAGACACACTTTCAGAAACAAAAAACCCCTAAATGCACTCACAGGGAATATCCCCACGTGTTTTTGGCAGATACACCGGATAGCAAAAAAGGAGGAGTGATGCTAGCCTTAAGGAACTCTCTATCTTTCCAACTCAAAGACTCTTATATTGATGAAGGGGGCAGGTATATTATAGTAACTGGAGACATCAACTCTAATCCGTACACATTGGTTACTTTATACGCCCCGAACACCCACCAAATCCGCTTCCTAAGGAAAGTGATTAAAAGGACTAAGTCCATGCAATACGGTAATATCATCATAGGAGGCGACTTTAACCTAATAACAGATCCCATTTTGGACACTACTACGGATAAACCGAAGAGATCTGCTCACCTCCGCAATCTGCTACATACACAGGAACTGTTCGATGCATGGAGGTGCCTCCATGCCAACGAAAGAGATTATACTTTTTTTTCTGCTAGACACTGTTCATATTCACGAATAGATATGTTTATCACTGACCAGTGGCTTTTACAACGTGTTCAGGCCACACAAATATGGGATATTACGTGGTCAGACCACGCAGCAGTATCTATGACTATTGCTGAAAAGGGTGTCTCCCCCTCATCCCATGTCTGGCGTTGTAATGTAAGGCTCTTACAAGAACCCCGAATTCTCCCTGTGATCTCTCAGCATCTCCAAGATTTTTTCCAGTACAATTGCACACCAATGATAGATCCCTTCACGTTATGGAACGCTCATAAGGCGTATATGAGAGGCATATTAATACAGTTAGGGGCTAGGGAAAAGAAACGACATGCTGCCAAACTCAATCAAGTAATGTCTGACATTAATAGATTAGAAACCCACAATAAAAAGTCTCCAACAACGGCAGTGGCAAATACACTATCTATGCTTAGAGAAAGTCTGAGAGAGATTCTCGCACAACAACACGACAAGCATCTCAGACGCTTACAAGTGAATTCCTACGCTAATGCAAATAGAGCAGGAAAGTACCTGGCTAACAGAATTAAGGCTGCTCGCACAAAATCGAGAATAGCATACCTCCTTCATGATACCTTACACCACAAAATCACTAACCCACAAGACATAGCAAATCAATTTGCAGACCATTATGGGGCACTGTACAATTTACGTGATAATATGGCCACACAACAACCAACCACAGACACCATACAACGCTTCTTACAGAAAATACAACTCCCGTCACTGACAGAGGACCAACTTAGGAAGTTGAACACACCTTTCTCCCCTCAGGAAATCGAACAGATTACATCGACATTGCCTAATGGCAAGTCACCGGGACCGGATGGTTTCGCAAACGAGTATTTTAAAACATTTAAAGAAATCATTGCTCCTCACTTACAACGGGTATTCACAAAGGCGGAA
This sequence comes from Rana muscosa, assembly GCA_029206835.1. Taxonomy (NCBI): domain Eukaryota; kingdom Metazoa; phylum Chordata; class Amphibia; order Anura; family Ranidae; genus Rana; species Rana muscosa. The sequence goes on along the minus strand of CM055116.1, from coordinate 34,385,377 downwards.
GAAACTTCTGCTTTCCCACAAGAGATGCTGAGAGCCCACATTGTCACTTTACCAAAACCGGGGAAAGATCCTACTACACCAGCAAACTTTAGGCCGATATCTCTTCTTAATACCGACATAAAAATTTATTCAAAATTGCTAGCCAAGAGACTATCAGATATTATTCCTCTACTCATAAAACGTGATCAGATGGGATTCGTGAGGGGGAGACAGACCTCAGACGCTACTAGACGTATCATTAATATTATTCACCACGCTGTCCAAATGAGAACGCCTTCTCTGCTGCTATCTATAGACGCAGAGAAGGCGTTCGATAGGGTCCACTGGACATACATGGAAATGGTGTTGGCTAAATTCGGCTTTACAGGCCCGATCCTCAAGGCAATACTGGCTTTATATTCCTGCCCATCGGCACAAGTTTATACCTCAGGTCTCCTATCCAAACAGTTCTGCATATCAAATGGCACACGCCAGGGTTGCCCTCTCTCCCCCACAATATTCAATCTTATGATTGAACCCCTGGCCGAATCCATTAGAGCACACACTGGCATCACAGGCTTCACTTTCGGATCTGACAAACACGTCATAAACTTATTCGCTGATGACGTTATCCTCCTACTGACACACCCGAACTCCTCCCTCCCGCAGGCCCACCAAGTTCTATCCGACTTTGGCGCAGTATCTTATTATAAGGTCAACTTTACGAAGTCCCAGATTCTTAACTTAGGAGTTTCACATACTTCAAAAAAATATCTGCAAAAATCCCTACCCTACTCATGGAGCGCAAAGGGCATTTCGTACCTAGGCATCACCCTAACTGACAATACTGCATCCTTAGCAGAGGCCAACTTTAAACCGCTAATAGGCAAAATTGAACTACAATTAATGGACATATCCAAGAGGGAGATATCCTGGTTAGGTAAAATAGCGGCATTTAAAATGTCCATACTACCACAAATTCTCTATATTTTCCGCTCCCTATTGATTCCCATACCGTCCCGCTACCTAAACACATTATCAAAAATTGTATGGAAATTCACATGGGGAGGTAAAAAAGCTAGGTGTCCACGGAACAACCTTCTTCCACATAGGAAGGTGGGGGGGCGGGATTCACAGACATCCAAGACTACCTGTGGGCTACGAGACTTGACCAACTTAAACACTGGTTTCACGACACTGACAGCCCCCTATGGGTGGAAATAGAACGTTCGGCTATCCCGACCAGGAATACGACCACTTTTCTCATGGGCGACATATGGGAACCATGGGCAACTAAGGGGCTATCACCATCCGTACAAGTGTCTTTACAGGCATGGCGATTCCTACAGACATTAGATAGTGATGATCTGCAGGAAATTCAGTACGACTTCCCTATTGCACTCTTAGGGGCAAAAATACCTATGCTTCCAACCACGAGACTCCATGCACTAGGAATTCAACATGTACAAGATTTATATACTGGACAAACACCAAAATCAATAAAGCAAATAGTGACTGACCACCACTTACCCAGCAATATGTTATTCTCCTGCATACGCATCTCCCACTTCTTAAGGGCACATTCTATACCAAAAATAAAACTATCTGCTATAGCATGGCGTTTTTATACAAAAGCTCCTCAATCTGCTAAAGGCATTTCAATATTTTATAACCTCATCCATGATAAACATACTTTCAAGAAATCAGCTGCACTTAGGAAGTGGGAAATTGACCTCAACAAAACTTTCTCTGAAGAACAATGGACACGCGCCTTCAAGGAAATACACAAACATTCCCACTGTGTATCACATTGGGAAATGACGCTTAAACTTACTAACAGATGGCACTACACGCCCTATAGGTTAGCAACCTTTTATCCGGCCTCATCGCCTCTATGCTGGAGGAAATGTGGTCACATAGGCAACCTATTGCACACCTTATGGACATGTCCTAGTATAACAGGTCTATGGAACAAAGTGTTCAAGTTGATTTCATCAATCACTGGAATACTAACGACCCCAAACCCTGCATTAGCAATTCTTCACATTGGTGCAGATCAATATCCACAGGATCTCAGACCAATCGTCACCCATATACTGTTAGCCTCACGTACCCTTATTCTTAGAAACTGGAAAAACTCATTGGCCATCAACCTCTCGGAAGTGATCAAACTAGTTAACAGAAACCACACATTCGAACGCCTACTGGCTATTAAATCCCTGAAGTGTAACAATTTTGACTCTAACTGGAGATTGTGGACTGATAAATACAAAATCTAGTAATTGTTTCTTGCTATGTTCAGCTCAGAGCGTCTAAATGTTTCTTGCTATATACAGCTTATAGTGGATAACTTAGCTTTCTTAAACATGTTGTATTTGTACTTGTTATACCCGAACAACAAATGCGCACTGTGTGTAATGAATGTATGTTTGTTATATTCTTATTATACTTAATAAATAATATTGAACAAAAAAAAAAATTACAATAAAAAAAGGTTGGCTAGTTGGAGCTTCTTATCTCGTTTAAGATGTGTAGATACTGATATGCATGTGCCTCGGATTACCGGTTTGTGTGCCTCCCAGAGGAGAACTGGAGAGATATCAGGGGTATTATTATGACGCAGGTAATCTCCAAGGGCCACCTGAATGTCAAGGCAGTATGACGGATTAGTAAGATGAGCTTCAATAATACACCAGGAGCGGTCGCTGGTTTGGGGGATCAGAGAGGAAACCGTGGTAAGGACTGCACAGTGGTCCGACCATGGTATAGGTTGTATAGAGGAGTTGACAAGTGTTGGGGAGGACGCAACCGAGAGGAATATGTGATCGATCCTAGAAAAGGATTTATGGGGATATGAGTAGAACGTGTAGTTCTTCTTCGCTGGGTTGCATTCTCGCCAAGTGTCAAGCAATGAGGCTTGTTGCAGTAATTTTCTAAAACGTGTGGAAGGGGCATACTGGTCTGGAGCATATGGGGATTTATCCATATGTGGCTGAAGTACTGAGTTGGAGTCACCGCAAAGGATCACCGTGCCCCTGCAATGTGTCCGGATGACTTGTAGTAGGTGAGAAAAGAAGGGGTTTGGGTTATCATTTGGGGCATAATAGGAGACCAATGTAGTTTCCACTTCTTGAAGCGTGCCTACAAGGATTATATAGCGACCTTCCGGATCTTTGATTTCTGAGGTTAATACGAAAGGGAGGGATTGGTGAAGGGCTATGAGTACACCGCGCTTTTTCACATTAGCCGAGGCAGTATATACTTGAGGGTATCGGGGGCTAAAGAATTTTGGTGTCGCTTGCGTCGTGTAATGAGTTTCCTGGAGGGCTACAATACTAGCTTTTAATGCTATGAATGTTTGGAAGGCCTTAACTCTTTTATGTGGTGAGTTGAGTCCCTTTACATTAAGGGAAAGAATGTTCAGGGGGGCCATGGGGAAGGAGATGAGATATTAGGCAGAGGGGCCCCAAGGGCCCCGCAGCCCCGCCGACAAGGATCAGGAAAAGAGAAGATACAAGGGAGAAGGGAGGGAAGAAAGGGGAAAAAGAGAGGGTAGTAGTTGTAAGGCAAATGGATGAATAGCTATAGGAAATGGCAATGGGGTTTGGTCGCCCGACCAGGTAGTGGACAGACTCGCCAGTCGGCCAGCCGACTCGCGAGTGTGCGCACCATGCAGAGGGGGGGCAATGACAGCCTCCCGCCGCTAATGGGGGATTGTGGTTAAAGCTTTAAAAGTTAAACCAACAAGAAGTAACAGGAAAGACAGTGGTTATGCAGGTATTGCCATGTAACCTATGTTTGTCTGGAGGCACACAGACCTCCAGATTGACTCTGTGGAGACATGGTACAGGGACACACAAATACTCAGGGAGGGTGTATCCGTATACATATATCCTCCTATAAGCATTTAAAGTAAGAAACAGAGAAAGAAAACAAGTAAATGTTCATAACATTTCAATTTACCAAGGTCAAGCACAGACAGACAAAGAACAGGCGGCAGTGTCCGGGTCGCTGCATGCACCCAGGGAAAGCCCCGAGCACATGCGGCGAGCCAGAAAACAGGCGCCAACTAAAATGTCACATAATGAATGTTGTGCAAGAATCATAGTACATTTTCCCAAAAAGGAGAAATGGCACAGGGACACACAAATACTCAGGTAGGGTGTATCCGTATACACATATCGTCCTATAAACATTTAAAGTAATAAACAGAGAAAGAGAACAAATAACCGGTAATGACATTTCAATTTACCAAAATCATGCCCAAATGGACAAAAAAATAGGCGGTATCATCCGGGTCGCCGCATGCGCCCAGGGAAAGCCCTGAGCCCACGCGGCGAGCCAGAAAACAGGCGCCAACTAGAATGTTATGTAGTGAATGTTGTGCAAGCATCATAGTACATTTTCCCCAAAAAGGGGACACCGTAGGAAAAAAAAAAAAATCTTAATCTTCCGGGTTTTCCTGAGTAGTAAGGTAAAAAATAAATAAAACAATAATAATAATGAAAAAAGAGGGGAGAAAAGTGTATAACACTTGTTGATGAGAAAGGGAATATAAAATATTCATGGGGTCTGAGCCCCCGCAACCCCGGGGAGAGGGGGGTAGGTGGACTGCACAGACATCCCCCTTACCATTAGGGGGTGTCTATCACAGGACAGTCCCCCTTTAACTTGATTGAAGAGTTATCATCACGTCATAAAGTATAGGTTAGCTTCAATCAAGGGGCCTCCGGTGGCAAACAAGAAGTGGTTGTGAAAGGAGCAAAAGTAAATTCAACGTGGAGAGTAGACTTGACGGTCCCGGGAGATGTCCCTGGGTGGGCGAGCTGGTGTACCTCTATGGATGGATGAAGGGCCAGGATTAGATCTCCTTGGAGTGGTATTATAGGGATGCGTTGCTGCCCGGGCGGGGGTGCGAGGCAGTGTCGTCTCCACGGGTTGCTCCGGGGTAGTTAGGTGCAGGGACTCAAGAAGACGTTGGAGGGATTCCGGTGATGTGGAGGAGTGTTGCTGGCCCTGGTAGGAGAATTGCAAAGCAAAAGGGAAGCGCCAGGTGTATTTAAGTTGGTGCTGCAAGAGAATCTGGAGTTGTGGTTTCATGGCACGGCGTTTAGCAATTGTAGATGGAGCTAGGTCAGAGAACAATTGATACGTGTGACCCTGGAACAGGAGAGTGTCCTTATTGCGAGCAGCAGCTAGGAGTTGTTCCTTTGTACGGAAAAAGTGCAGTTTAATGATAATATCTCGCGGAGGCCCGTCTTGCTGTCGGCGGGTCAGGGCCCTGTGTATTCTATCGAATTCCAAGCGTTCTATTGGTATAGCAGGTGATAGTTCTTGGAATAGGGCCGTTGAGAAAGATTGTAGGTCTTCCACGTTTTCTGGGATACCTCTCAGGCGTAGATTTGATCTACGGGAACGATTTTCAGCATCCTCGAGACGTGAGAGTAGCATGTTGTTCTCATCACGGAGGGCTGCCTGCTCTTGAACCTGCTCTTGGAGTGTAAGCTCTATATCATCTACCCTGGTTTCCAGGTCTGCCGTGCGCTGGCCTAGCTCCCTGATGACAGCCTGCTTGTTATCTGATCAGATGTAGTTTTTAAGGCCTTTTGCAGCATGGCTTCCATAAACTGTAGAAAATCACCCTGGGACATACCTGAGGAGGGCAGGAAGGAAGGACCGCTGATTGGACCGTCTATGGTGGTCTCATCCTCGCTGTCGGCGATGGCTTGTTCTGGCTTGTCTGGTGAGGCAACGTGCTGTTTAGTCAGGGCCTTCGCCGCCATCTTGGACGAGGCGCGGGCCAGGGCGTCTTTGATCGGTTTAGATTTGGATCTACCGCGATGGCCGGTTAAAACCATCCCAGACGATGCTGTGGCCGTTCCGGAGGCTGTATTCAGCAAAAGCGGGGTTGCAGGGCGGCTCAGGCACGGTGTATGATCCCGATGTTGCGGCGGGAGGTGCGGAGCTCTAGTGGAACACATCCGCCATACAGAGCCTCGCGCATGCGCCCCCATCTGGTATGGATTTTAAGGGGAACCCTGCACCAAAATTAAAAAAATAAATGGTGTGGGGTCCCCCAAAAATCCATTCCAGACCCTTATCCGAGCACACAACCTGGCAGGCCGCAGGAAAAGAGGGGGGACGAGAGAGCGCCCCCCTCCTGAACCATATGAGGCCACATGCCCTCAACATGGGGGGATGCCTTGCCCGGTGATTGTGGGGGTCTGCGGGCGAGGGGCTTATCGGAATCTGGAAGCCCCTTTAACAAAGGGGACCACCAGATGTCTTCTGTCTACCCCCCCCAGTTTATTTATTTTTATTTTTTTCATCGTTAGTAAGGTTCTTTGATCGACATTTTTTTTAACATCTGTTAGATTCCATCCTATTTTCTGTATTCTAATATATATACGTGTATACACTAAGTTTCTCTTTGTCAATTTAAAGTAAGCATAGTGGTCCTTCTCAAGCCTCTTTTTTCATCGCAAGATCGAATGCCAAATGGCAATTAATATTAACACTATCAACACTGGGGGACTAAAAGCCCCTTTAAGCGGTCCAGGTTATGGAGAGAAGTGCTGTCTCAGAAAACTGATATCTTATGTATTCAAGAGACTCATTTTGCACTGAATAAAGCCCCTTCATGTCAGCACAAGCTATTCTCCCATCAATTCTTTGCCAACGCATCCAAAAAGATGAAAGGCATTATGATTGCTGTTCGTAGCTCAATAGCTTTTTCGCTTCATCAGGTAGAATCTAATCCTTTTGGAAAATATCTTAAACTTTTTGCTTCTTTCAACAATATCCCCTTAGTAATTGAAAATATTTATGCGCTTGATACCCACCAGAAGTGCTTCTATAGATCTGTGTTAGGCAAATTGTAGCATTTCCCTAAAGAACGCATAATCCTCTGCAGAGATTTCAATGATCTAGCTGACCTATCCCTAGACTCTTCCAGTTTCACCAGGCAAAGAACCACTGCTCTGTCCTCCCTTATGCATACTGAAGACCTGTATGACCCATGGCGGTGCCTTCACAGATCCAGTCACCATCACACTCTGCTATAGCCCTGCTTTAAAGCATCATACACTATGGTGCATGAACGCATCCTTTCCTACTCATCCTAAATATCAGGAACAGAACAAGACAAAGATAGAGACCTACTCCACCCTTAATGCAGGTTCAATTCAAAATGACTCTATTCTCTGGAACGCCCATAAATGTTATGTTAGAGGCCTTATTATTAAACTTGGTGCCCATGAGAAATGAATATGGACAGAGAAAACCAATTCATTTCTACGTCAATTTTACAGGGTGCAGGCTCAGGGTCAGGATTGCAGGCTCAAGGTCAGGAAGAGAGAGATACCAAGGCGAGCATGTGAGGGCTTGCTGGGTATTTATAGGACTGCAGTGATTGTCCTCATGTAACAGCTCAGCGGAGGAAGCGCTGCCTGCCCCACACTGCCAGAATACACCCGCTGGTGGACGCCGGTACTACGGCCCATGGATCAGACAGTACCACCAGCAGTGAGATCCTCCACCATAGAAACTGGCTGCAAGAAGACACCTGCTGGTGGACACTAGTACTGCAATCCATAGGACCAACAGCGCCAACAGCGGGTGAACCCTTTCCTGACACACATCCTGCTTTCAGGAATTCTGCCATCAATTCTTATTATTTCTCACTATACAATATTCATGGACACTCTTTTTTTCTTTTTTCTCACTTCGGTTATATGCTCCACATCTTCTCCATTCTGTAGTTCATGGGTTCTACTATATTTTTGTTTTACCTATCTACATTTTTATGGTTACATACTATTTATTTCATTTTATACAACATAGAAATCCCATCAACAATCATACGAAGAGTTTTCACACAATATATCCCATGGGGGACTGCATCTGTGCTCCTGGTTTCCGCTTTGGCCCTTTCCTCAGCTCCCGTGCCAGACATATCTTTCTGGCCGACCCTCGGCATGTGGTATCGCACGGTGTCAGTATCAGGACTTATGTGAGTATTCTCAGTTATGGCTAGCCATTTTTGCCAATCACTTATATCCTCTTAGTTGGTAGTTACATTGGTGATTTTTATCTCCTTTTAAAACTTTGATGCACTTGCTCCTTATGAGTGGATAGGAGTCCACGAAACGCGTCAAGCCCATTTTTGATGCATCAACTTCATATAAACTATTTTAGATGGTTTTACGTTTTATTATACCTGATCAAAAGACAATGTTCATTTCCCTGGGGGATTACAATGTACAACTTTCATTGTTTATGTGTCATGTTGATTACAATTCATACTATGTATATTTATACTTCATATATGTTTATGCATGTTCTATTTATGCCATATTTGGTTTACTAATAAATATACAGATGTTTATACGTATGTGGATTTGCTTGGCTCCACCACACACACCTCATTCAAAGTCCCAATCTTCCCCCCATTTTTTGCATATAGATAGGGATAGAGACGCAAACCTTCCCTTCCGTTTCATATAAAGTCCCAAATATCCCCCCCCCCTTTTTTTCATAATTTTAAATTGGGTTTGGCTCTAATGGCATCATATGGGATCACAAATGCCCCCACTGAACTGAAACCTAGCAATTTTCTGGGTCTTCCCTAATTAGAAATAGTTTTTTAAAGCTGAACTCAGCTTTGATAATAAAATCCCCCCTCCATAACAGAAGGGGAGATATAACAAAATGATTACCCTATTCTTCTCTTACTCTCTCTTACCCGGTAGCAGCCTCTGTTCTTGCTCCAGTCCTGGAATGCGGGTGGATCTGCATTATCCTCATGTACAATGCAGCACTGTTGATCCTGCATAGCACATAATGTCTACAGTAACGACAGCACTGTATGGTTGGTGGAGAGAAAATTCTTCTTGGTTCGGGTGCCAGAAAGAAATTTAGTCTGCGGGAGCAAAAAATAAGATAAATGATGCACTCATGCACATATAACATGCCCACTAGATTAATGAGAATTAGAATGAGGATTAGATCCTTACTATACATCAGAGTTACCATAAAAACATTTTTATTAACTAGCTGGAGCATATTGTCAATACTCTGCAGTATTAACATTGAAGAATACAGAAGCATCCTGGCTCTGATCTTCGCTGTTGATGAAATTAACAAGGATCCTGATCTTCTGCCAAATGTTACTCTGGGTTATCATATATTTAATACTTGTGGAGATCCAAAAAAAACCTTGGAATATGCCCTGCAGATATTATCTGGACAAAAAACAGAGGCTCCTAATTATTCCTTCAGGGAAAACAGAGAAGTGGCTGGTTTTATTGGTGACACCAGTTTCCATACAAGTGATGCATTGGCCCAGTTACTCAGTCTGTATTCATACCCACAGGTAAGTGACCTAAACTTTACATTGTATCCTAAGATGACATTCCAGATAGTTAATCTTCACGTAGATGTATGCTTTCATTTCTTGTGGAAAGTAATTTTTCCTGTTAAGTATTTAGCTATGTATGTGTTCTACACTCATTAGTAAATTTAAGGGGGACAGTTACTGGAGGAACTGAAGAATTATTTTTTTAACATTTTTTTTTTAGGAACTCTTACCATATGCATTTGTACAGTATATAAATGCTCCACACCTTGATGCCCTATGCCAGTGATGGCGAACCTTGGCACCCCAGATGTTTTGGAACTACATTTCCCATGATGCTCTAATAAACTGCAGAGTGCATGAGCATCATGGGAAATGTAGTTCCAAAACATCTGGGTGCCAAGGTTCGCCATCACTGCCCTATGCTGAAGAAACATTTATAAATATCCTCCCAGCTGATGATTGAGAGACATTACCTGGCACTTCAGCACCAGCAATGGCAGCAAGTGATCAGTGCCATCCCTCAATCACAATCTCATCTCTCAATCCCACCAGTCACATAAAGCTCAGGTCCCCGCTTATGATCAAGAACTAATCACAGTGGTTCCCAATGATGAGGCTACTATGTTTCGGTTTTGAGCATTACATTCTGCAGGAAAGTACAACCCTAAAACAGTCATTAAGAGGTGCCACCACAAGTTAATTTTAAGGAGTATCACTGGAGGATCTCAACATTTTAGTAGAAAAATTGTTTTATTTTTAATAACTAGATATATCCTCAACATATGCCAGACCAAGCTAGTCTGGACTCTCTGCTTTTGGGGCAGAAGTCTTAAGCCCTGTATACACGGCCGAGAATCCCGTCAGGAAAAAAATGTAGTTTTTCCTGACTAGATTCCTGGCAAGCTTTTCTTGCCAAGCCGTGCATACAGACAGCCATTCAAAAGATCCGCCAGTTCTTTTGAATGGCAAGAACGCGGTGACGTCATTGACTACGACGAGCATGCGCTCGTCACATTCAATGCCATCACCGCCACCTTGCTTCACCCTACACTACCCTTGTAAGCTACTGCGAATGCGTCAAAGTCTCATCGAGCATGCGCGGGCTTACCGGAGGACAGGTAAGCTTGTAGCCGCATACACACACACAGTTTTCTCGTCGGGAAACAGGCCGACGAGAATCCTGACTAGAAAATAGAGAGCTGGTTCTCTATTTTTCTCATCAAGATTCCCGGCAGTTTTCTCGACAAGAAACCATACACATGAACGGTTTTCTCTGCAAAAAGCTCTGCCAGCAGTTTTCTTGCCGAGAAAACCGGCCGTGTGTACGAGGCTTCCCAGTCTGAAAGTACTGTAGCATTTGAAAAGTTTCTTCTGACCAAAATTGTTTCCCCACAATCCCTCTCACCCATTCACAATGTTTAAAAACACATGAGCTGTCACTGCTGGAGTGTGCTGTGAAAACCTGAAGCAGAGACAGAGTGGCAGAGCAGAAGCTGTAGCTGGAGCTAGAGCTGCCACAAGGAAAGCAGCCATCTGAGTGGGTGGATCATGTCTGAATCGCTGTATTGAACGAGCACTATGGAGTGGTCATCCAGGTGAATGGAGAAGGGGTGGAGAGGTGTAGCAGAATCTGCAGGGCTGCAGGGGTCAGGAGTGGTAGTTGCGTTCAGTTGGGATGACAGGACTGTGTTCATGGGAATGGCACAAGGGATTGTCAGAAGAAGACATTGGATTAACGGAAGCTGTGAAGGTTACAGTGGGGGGGGGGGTGGGTTTAGTAGGGAGCTGCTGTGAAAAACTGCTTGACATTGTAAGTACTGGTGGCAGTTGAGGAGCACTGCCATTACTGAGGGGCAGTGTGAGTATTGAGGACTACTGAGAGCACTGTGAACAAATGAGAGCACTGTGAAGAATTGAGGGCACTGTGAAGAAATGAGGGCGGTGTGAGTATTGTGGAGTATTGTGGGCACTATGAGTACTGAGGACGTGATGTGTTGAGGTATTGTGATAGCTGAGGGGTCATTGTGAGAATTGAGGAGTTGTGAGCGCTGAGAGTATTGAAAAGCACTGCGAGTACCAATGAGTACTGAGGGGTCACTTTGAGTACTAAAAGTTCTGAAGAGCGCTAAGAGTAGCAAGAAGTACTAAGGAGTCAACGTGATTACTGAAGAGAACTGTGGGTATGAATGAGTATTGAGGGGTCACTATTAGTACTGAGTGTACTAAAGAGCACTGTGAGTACCAAGAAGTACTGAAAGGTCACTGTCAATACTAAAGAGAACTGTGAGTACCAAAGAGTACTGAGGGGTTACTGTGACTATTGGGTGTACTAAAGAGCATTGTGAGTACCGAGGAGTACTGAGGGGTAACTGAGTACTGAGTGTACTAAAAAGCACTGTAAGTACTGAGGAGCACTGAGGGATCACTGTGAGTACTGAGTGTACTGAAGGGCACTGTGAGTACTGAGGAGTACTGAGGGGTCACTGTGAGTACTGAGTGTACTAAAGAGCACTGTGAGTACCAAGAATGACTGAAAGGGTCACTGTGAATGCTGAAGAGCAATGTGAGTACCGAGGAGTACTGAGGGGTCACTGTGAGTATTGAGTGTACTGAAGAGCACTGTGAGTACCGAGGAGTACTGAAAGGTCACTGTCAATACTGAAGAGAACTATGAGTACTGGGGAGTACTGAGGGGTCACTGTGAGTATTGAGTGTACTGAAGAGCTCTGTGAGTACCAAGGAGTACTGAGGGGTAAATGTGACTACTGAGTGTACTAAAGAGTACTGTGAGTACTGAAGGGCAGTAAGAGTACCGAGGAGTACTGAGAGCACTGTGAGTACTGTGAAGAAATGAGGGCACTGTGAATACTGAAAGCACTGTGAGTATTGAGTATTGTGGGTACAGTGAGTACTGAGGACACGGTAAGTACCGGGGAGCACTGAAGGCACTGTGAGTACTATAAAAAGTTTTAAGTAATGAAGACGCAATGTGTTGAGGGTGTTGTGATAGCTGAAGGGTCACTGTGAGAATTAAGGAGTCATGAGCACTTAGAGTATTGAAGAGCACTATGAGTACCAAAGCATACTGAGGGATCACTTTGAGTACTGAAAGTTCTGAAGAGCACTGTGAGTACCAAGAAGTACTAAGGAGTCACTGTGATTACTGAAGAGAACTTTGAGTACCAATGAGTACTGAGGGATCACTTTGAGTACTGAAAGTTCTAAAGAGCACTGTGAGTACCAAGAAGTACTGAAGGGTCACTGTGAATACCGAAGAGAACTGTGAGTACCAAGGAGTACTGAGGGGTCACTGTGAGTATTGAGTGTACTGAAGAGCAGGAAGTTGCAGCAAAGGCGACACCGGCACTGGACCTGGAAACCCTCCCCTTTTTTCCATGCATTGCTGAGCTGCACAGACGAGAAACCACCAGCTATCTACTACAGGAGCCTGGATTTCGTGGGATGCTATTTTTTTCACGCTGTTACCTTACAGCGTTAAGGTAAGGGACTAATTCACACAAAGGTGCAATTGCACTGAAGAAATCAACCACTGAGTCACTGTTTACATTCTCTGCACAGAGTGCTAACTGGAGCAGCACTTTACAGCTTCAGTTTACTCGTTTATATGGACACTATCCTCTTGGAACACTTTTATATTCACTTGAAAAGTTTCATATTTGGACAATTTTATTGTGTGCTCTTTATCTACTTAGTCTGAAGATTATATGTCAGTTTTTTTAATTTATCACTTGCACTTTATATATTAGAATGTATCTAGGTTGTTTACACTATCGTTTGATTAGAATTTAGGACTTGATTTCCGATGCGTCCACTTTTTATCTACTTACCGTATTTATCGGCGAATAACACGCACTTTTTTCCCCTTAAAATCAGGGGAAAATCATGGGTGCGTGTTATACGCCGATACTCACAGATCCCGGCGATCTCCGCTGACTGAGTGGAGCGCAGCGATCGCCACCGAGATAAAAACGAGACGAGAAAAAATAGAGCAGGTTCTATTTTTTTTGCGGGCAGTTTTCTCGTTGAGAAAACTGCTATGGAGAGTACACACGACAGGTTTTCACGACCAATCTAAAAAATGGCAGTTTTCTCGTCATGAAAAACGGTCGTGTGTACGCGGCATTACTGTAACCTAAGAGTGAGCAGCGATAAAATCATGTATCTATAGAGGTTGGAATACATAGTTTAATCTCAGTGTTCCCTTATGATACAGAGCTAAGCAGGGAAATGTTGTCCCAACTAGATATGTGCAGAACAAAAACACTTGTTTTGTTTTGGATAGATTTGTTATGTTACTATTTTCGTTCATTGATTCGCTTGGGAATTTGTTTAGTTTAGTTTTGTTTTATTTAGTTTTATGTTGTTTATTCATTTTCTAATGAATTCCAAATTTTTGGAACAATTCAAATTTGGATGGTTTTCGAAAAATGATCGACTGATTTGAAGTGATTTGTGTGTGAAGAATAACTGGTTGCTAAGGAGCGGGCTGGGAAGCCGGCCGTCACATCCTTAACAACCGATGACTCATCATTTTTTGTCCGATCCAAATTCAAATCGTTCTAACTAATTCAAATTTTTCAGAAAATGAATATGCAAAGCAAAACTAAACACATTTCAACAAAATTCATTACTATTTCATTTGGAGATTTGGGTACATCTTAAAGTGGTTGTAAACCCACTTTTTAAACAAAGCCCTACAGGTAAGCCTAGATTAAGGCTTACCTGTAGGTGCAAGAAATATCTCCTTAACCTACACGGTTAAGGAGATATTTGTATGTAAATGCGGCGACGCTGACGTCACCCCATTCACAAATTCGGCTAGGTCGCAACATTCGACGACGTAGCCGAATTCGACAGCTCAGGCGCGCATGCGCGGAGTCACGTCTTCTCCGCTCCGGCCAATCACAGCGCCGGAGCGGCGCTGTGATTGGCTGCAGCGGCGATACCCGGAAGTAACATTCCGGCTATCGCCGCAGCGATGGATGCGGCTAGAGGAGGGACACGGACGACTTCGGGGGCCCCGATCGAAGGTAAGTGGTACATAATGAGCTAGTATGCTAGTCATACTAGCTCATTATAGCTTTGTCTTGCAGGTTAGTCAAAAAAAAAAAAAAAAGGGTTTACAACCACTTTAATCTCTGAATAACACTTTTTTTTTTTTTTTTATTTGGACCAAAACAAATTGTGCATGTCTAGTCTCAACTGGATATAGAAATGTTACAAGAGGACCTAGTTAGTTAGAATAGATGGAAAGGCTGCTACATGAGATTTAATATTGAAAAGTGTAAAGCAATACACTGGGGAGCTAGGAATATTAATGTAAGTTACTCACTAGAGGAGAACCTCTGGGGGACTCAAAGATGGAAAAGGATCTGGGGGTCCTAGTAGTTGACAGACTCAGTAATAGCATGCAAGGCCAACCTGCAGCAAGCAAAGCTAGAAGACTATTAGCATACATTAAAATAGGCATTTAATCTATATATAAAACTATAATTCTGCCAAAATTCTGGTTCGGTCACATCTTGTATATACTGTCCAGTTATGGCCACTGGTTCTTAGGAAGAAGGCCCTTGAACTGGAAAGAGTTCAGAGAAGGGTAACATAGCTACTGTAACAGGCTGGATGACCGCAGTTCTGAAGAATGAGTACAAAATGTTACTTATTCTTCCTGGAGAAGAGACGCTTAAGAGGGGATATGATCACAATATACAATGTTTTAAATGGTGACTCCGACATTGTGAGGTAACTAATTAATCTCTATCGAAGATGTGAATGAAGTTGGATGAGAAGAAGTTCAATCTTAAACAGTTCTTTACTGTTAATATTTGGAATTTCCTACCACGGTTAGTGGTGTCAGCAGGAAATGTACCGTATTTTCCGGCGTATAAGACGACCTTTTGTAATTAAATATATCCCCCAAAAGTCGGGGGTCTTCTTATACGCTTGTACCTGTATGAGTCAGACTGCGGGCGTCCATTATTCAAAAGCCGTGCCTCCTCCTCGTCCTGTTCCATGATAGGCGGAACACTCATTTTTCCAGCAGAGCCTCTGTTCAGTGTTCCGCCTATCACGGAGGCCCTCTCATCCTCGGCCACGGACGAGAGGACCTCCGTGATTGGCGGAACACCGAACACAGGCTCTTCTGGGAAAACTGAGTGTTCCGCCTATCACAGAACAGGACGAGGAGGAGGTGCTGCTTTTGAATAATGGACACCCGCAGTCTGACTCTGCATACATCGATAAGGTATGGAGATCTGGAGATCTGGAGATCGGTACAGTGAGGTAGGCAATGAGCACAGTGAGGTAAGCAATGAGCACAGTGAGGTATGCAATAAGCACAGTGAGGTATGCAATAAGCACAGTGAGGTATGCAATGAGCACAGTGAGGTATGCAATAAGCACAGTGAGGTATGCAATGAGCACAGTGAGGTTGCAATGAGCACAGTGAGGTACGCAATGAGCACAGTGAGGTATGCAATGAGCAAAGTGAGGTATGCAATGGGCACATTGAGGTATGCAATGAGCACAGTAAGGTATGCAATAGGCACAGTGAGGTATGCAATGGGCACAGTGAGGTATGAAATGGGCACAGTGAGGTGTGCAATGGGCACAGTGAGGTGTGCAATGAGCACAGTGAGGTATGCAATGGGCACAGTGAGGTGTGAAATGAACACAGTGAGGTGTGCAATGGGCAGAGTGAGGTATGCAATGGGCAAGGTGAGGT
Source organism: Rana muscosa (assembly GCA_029206835.1). Classification (NCBI taxonomy): domain Eukaryota; kingdom Metazoa; phylum Chordata; class Amphibia; order Anura; family Ranidae; genus Rana; species Rana muscosa. Next base: position 34,369,295 of record CM055116.1, on the reverse strand, counting down.
ATGCAATGGGCACAGTGAGGTATGCAATGGGCACAGTGAGGTGTGCAATGAGCACAGTGAGGTGTGCAATGGGCAGAGTGAGGTATGCAATGGGCACAGTGAGGTGTGCAATGAGCACAGTGAGGTATGCAATGGGCACAGTGAGGTGTGTCGGAAGGGGGTCGTCTTATACAGCGAGTGTATCCCAAAAACAACTTTTTAGCTGGAAAATTAGGGGGTCGTCTTATACGCCCAGTCACCTTATACGCCGGCAAATACGGTAGGTAAATAAAAATAAAAATTTGATGTATTTTTTAGCACATGCACACACAATATACATGACACATGGAAAATTGTAGTGGTGACACACACACAACCAGGTTGGTGTCTTTATTCAACCTTACCAACTGTGTAACTAAAAAACAAAAAATGTTTTTAACTCCCCATAGTCTGCCCTCTTTTGACCCTACATGGTGCATATTTTAGGAGTGGAGACCAACGTACCACCAATGCATTTCTGGCCCACCCCTGACTAGTTTTGCTGTCACCACTCCTCATGAAAACACCACACTACGGCTGGAGTGTTAGGACCTGTGATGACTCTACCAAAGGATAGCCAGTAGGAAGTACCCACAACTCCAGACAGCCTCACTGGCACTCAAGAAGGTCCTTCCACTTGTTTGCTTCAGTATATAGAAAACTCAGCACTTTGAGTTGTCTTACAACCACATATTCAAGTAACCATTTGGGAAACGTAAGTATTTTTTTGGGGGTCGGGGGTGGTTATTATCCCAGAGATCAGTTTTAAATGTATCTGCAGTGACACCTCTTTCTTGATTTATTTAAAAAACGTTTATCCCATTTCAATATTCAATGTTTATGTTATCCCATGTACCAAGCACAACCATTTATAGTCTTCTTTATGGTCAAAGATCCAGGGCTTTTTTCACAAACAATAGGTGCTGGAACTCAACCACGAACCCCCGCAAAACCTCTGTCCCCACACACACCTCACAAACCGTTGGAGGGTCTTAAATGGGGCATTAAATACCAGGATTGCATTACATACAGAGTGCAGAGTTCAGGAGGGTTGCACACAGAGTGCAGAGCTGTCACTTGTAAACACAGAACCCAGACTTCTGTGTTTACAAGTGATTGTGGTGAGCAGGCACCAAAGGGTCTGAGCCAGAGGTGGTGGAACTGAGTTCCACCAAGTTCCACCTGAAAAAAAGCCCTGCAAAGATCTGTTCTACAAATCCTGAGAAACAGGTGCTACTCCTCTGGTTAAACATGGGGGACCTCATGGTGACACAAGCTCATCACAATTACTACTACATTATATGTACAGTCATAGGTGTGCGCAGCCTATTTCATTAGGGTGTGCACCCTTAAAGCGGAGCTCCACCCTCCGCTCATCGGAACCCTCCCCCCTCCGGTGTCATATTTGGCACCTTTCGGGGGGAGGGGGTGCAGATACCTGTCTAAGACAGGTATTTGCACCCACTTCCGGGAGTCCTCTCTGCGGGTATTCTGCGGGTAGTACGTCACTTCCCGCAGAATACCCGTTGTGTTCTGGGAGACACTCGGCTCCCAAAACACAACAGGGACCAGTGAGAACGGTGCAGCGCAACTCGCGCATGCACCGTAGGGAACCGGGCAGTTAAGCCACAAGGCTTCACTGCCTGGTTCCCTCACTGAGGATGGCGGTGGGGGCAGCAGAGTGACGAGCGATTGCTCGTCTTTTGCTGCCGACGTCGCTGGACTCCAGGACAGGTAAGTGTCCTAATATTAAAAGTCAGCAGCTGCAGTATTTGTTCAGGGGAGGTTTTTTTTCAGGGGAGATCCGCTTTAAGCTCAAACACACATGTATGTATGTTTCTACATATATATGACCCTGGTACGATAGGTGTGCGCAACCTATTGCATTAGGGTGTGCACTCTAAAATTGAAACACACATACATGTATATATATATATATATATATATATATATATATATATATATATATATAGCAATAGGGCAATAGACAGTGTCAGTAGAGCAGAGATTGGTGTCAGCAGTTTATCTTTATTATTATTTTTTATTATTACTTACCATTTATTTTACATTTTTTACCATATTTTTTTAAGATCGTTTTTTATTATTTATTTTTTTACAGTTTTTTTAGGAGCCCCATTGGAGGGCTTTGGTGAAATATTAAGGGTCTAAACAGACCCCTGATGTCTCACTTTTGAGACAGAAAAAGGGACTGAGGACAGAGCTTCCCCTGTCCCTTTCTCTGCAGCCAAGCAGCAGGGGGAATCTGCTCAGAACAGGGTGATTAGGGTGTGCCCAGGCACACCTGGTGCACCCTGTGCGCACGCCTATGCCTGGCACATTGATCTGCCTGCCAGCACAGTGAAAGAGAAGAGCATAAACACTTCTCTTATGGCAGAGCCGGTAAGATGGAGATCTTTCCCATGTTCCTGCTGCTACACAGAGTGATAACACTAATGCACATGGGGTGATTAGGGTGTGCCTGGCCACCACCGGCACACACTGTGCTCACACCTATGTGTACAGTATTATCCTGCAGGTTTTAACTCTATTTTTCCTTCCTCTCCTATGTTTGGAGATATATTACATGTTTTCTTCTTCAGATCAATTACAGAGTTACTGACCCTCTCTTTAGTGACAAACAAAAGTATCCAACGTTGTACCGCACTGTTCAGGATGATCGGATATATTATTCTGCTGTAATATCATGTCTGAAACATTTTGGATGGAACTGGGTTTTAATGATTATACCAACTGATGGTAGCGGGTACATGGAATTACAAGAACTAAGTAAAATAATGGCAACACATGGAATCTGCATTGAGTATGTCATTAAATTGTCTGATAATGATGAGGTTAACAGAAAAAGGATGTCCGTGATTGAGAAATCCACAGCCAAGGTCATAATAATGTGCGGTCTTTTTTCCATACATTTTCTGGACTTTTTTGATGAACTGAAAGCCATTAAAGAGAATATGACATTAATTCTCCATGAATCGTGGACCATCATTAGATACATAAAGACAGGTTTCTTTCCTTCAGTTAACTGCAGCTTAATGTTTTTACAGCCGCACAAAGAAATCCCTGCCATGGATACTTTTATTCATGGTGTCAACCCATCCAATCGTCCCACTGACCCAATCCTGGAAGAAATTTGGCTTAAATTTTTTCATTGTCTTTCCCAAAACCCACTGAAAAATTTAGTTTATGAGATGACTTGCAACTTTATAGGAAAAAACTGTTCTAGGCCAGGTGTTCTTCCGCCAACATTCCCTGGAATAAATGACTCAAAGCCCTCCTATGCCTACAAAGCTGTCTATGTACTAGCTCATGCTTTGCACAACATCAACCTTCATCAGAGCAAATCTGGCATCCCATTACAACAGAAAGTAAGTCAAACATGTAAGCCAAGCCAAGGTCTTTGTGCTGATCAATTTGTTTTATAATAGGGTAAAAAATGACTAACACTGTTAACCACTTCAGCCTCGGAGGATTTGGCTGGCAAATGACCGTGCCACTTTTTACGAATTCGGCACTGCGTTGCTTTAACTGACAATTGCGCGCTCGTGCGACGTGGCTCCCAAACAAAATTGACGTCCTTTTTTTCACAAATAGAGCTTTCTTTTGGTGGTATTTGATCACCTCTGCGTTTTTTTTTTTTCGCTATAAACAAAAATAGAGCAACTATTTTTAAAATTTTTTTTTTTTACCTTTTGCTATAATAAATACCAAAAAATATATAAAAAAACAATTTGTTTCCTCAGTTTAGGCCGATACGCAATCGCAATAAGTGTTTATTGATTGGTTTGCGCAAAAGTTATAGCGTCTACAAACTAGGGGATAGTTTTAGGGCATTTTTATTAATCATTTTTTTTTACTAGTAATGGCGGCGATCAGCGACTTTTATCATGACTGCATCATTATGGCGGACACATCGGACACTTTTGACGCTATTTTGGGACCATTGTCATTTATACAGCGATCAGTGCTATAAAAATGCACTGATTACTGTGTAAATGACACTGGCAGGGAAGGGGTTAACCACTAGGGGACTAGGAAGGGGTTAAGTGTGTCCTAGGGAGTGATTCTAACTGTGTGGAGGCTGGGCTTACTCTGACACGACACTGATCGCTTCTCCCGATGACAGGGAGCAGACAATCACTGTCCTGTCACTAGGCAGAACGGGGAGATGCCTTGTTTACACAGGGACCCCCCCGTTCTGAAGCTTCGTGACACGATTGCGGGACACCGGCGGACATCGAGTCCGCGGGTCCCGCGGGCACGGGCACGGAGCTTGCGGCAGGGGCGCGCACGGCGCAAAATTCAAAGTGACGTATATATACGTTACTTTGCGCAGCCGTGCCATTCTGCCAATGTAAATGTACAGGCGGCGGTCAGCAAGTGGTTAAAAAGCAGTGTAATTTAACACAGAGGATAAAGGACATACTGTGAGTGCAGGACACCGTGGACCTATCTCATGAGGGGGGCATTACAAAGCTGTCCTGCACTTACAGTGTCCTAAGCAGTGTTGACATTACTTCACCATTAGGCCTCGTACACACGACCGAGTTTCTCGGCAAGAACCAGCAAGAAACTTGCTGGCAGAGATGTCTTGCCGAGAAATTCGTTCGTGTGTATGGTTTCTCGTCGAGAAAACCGACAAGTAACCTCGACAAGAAAATAGAGAACCTGCTCTCTATTTTCTCGTCGAGATTCTCGTCGGCATGTTTCTCGATGAGAAAAGTGAGTGTGTGTACACTTACCTGTCCTCCCGCGCATGTTCGAAATGAATTTGACGCATGCGCGGTAGCTTCCTAGGCATACGTAGGGTATACCAAGATGGCGGCGACGGCATCGAATGTGACGAGCGCATGCTCGTCGTAGTCAATGACGTCACCGCGTACGCTCCATTCAAAGAACCGCGGGTTCTTTGAATCGAGCGTGTGTACACTCGGCCGGGACAATTTTCTTGTCCAAGAATCTCGTCGAAAAAAACGACATGTTTTTTTCGACGAGAATCTCGGCCGTGTGTACGAGGCCTGACTCTCTTTATTTCTGAGGACCACACACCACCAGAAGAAGAACCAAAGAGGAAGAAAATTCCACATATCATGTGACCAGCCTGAAGACTTCTGAAAAAGGTAAGTATAAAAGTAAAACAAAAAAGCACTAGGACATCCAGGGAAATGAAATGTGGGAATAAATATATTCTTAAGGCAGCACAGTGGCTTAGTGGTTAGTACTTCTGCCTTACAGTATTAGGATCATCCATAGATATGTGCAGAATGGTAAAATTTGTTTCGTTTCGGATAGTTTTGTTATGTTACTAATTTTGTTTCGTTAAATCATTTTGGATTTTTTGTGTCGTTTTTGTTTAATTTTGATTTGTTCATTCATTTTCTAACGAATACCAATTTTTTGGAACAATTCGAATTTGGATCGGTCGAAAAATGAAAAAAATTCTGTGTGAAGAATAACTGGTTGCTAAGCAGTGGGCCGGGATGGGTAGATCCCCCTGCTCCAAAGCACCCCCCATGTTGAGGGCATGTGGCCTGTTTTGGTTTAGGAGGGGGGAGGTGCTCGCTCGCCCCCCCCCCTTTTCTGGTCTGCTGAGCTGCATGCTTGGATAAGAGTCTGGAATGGACTTTTTATGGGGACCACATGACTTTTTTTTTATTTTGGCGCAGGGTTCTCCTTAAATCCACACCATACCTGAAGGGCCTGGTATGGATTGGATTTTTTTTTCAGAATTTTTGACGCCATTCTTTTGTTTACATTTCTGCTGTCAGTGGGGAAGCTCGCTGACAGCTGATGAGTCATCGGTTGCTAAGGACGTGGCAGCCAGCTTCCTGCCCCACTCCTTAGCAACCAGCTATTTTTCACCCAGAATTCCAATCGGTCGCTAATTTTTAAACCGGTCCAAATTAGAATCGTTCCGAAAATATGGAATTCATTAGAAAATGAATAAATAAAACAAAATTAAAGGAATTTCAACAAAATTCATTACTATTTCTTTCGGAGATTCGGATACATCCGAATCTCTGAATAACAAAAAATGTGTCTAAATCATCAGTTTATATTTCAACCATGACACTGTGTACAATGTGTTTGCAGGTTCCACCTGTGCTTGTGTGGGTTTCCTCGTAAGACATGCTGGTGGGTTATTTGACTCGTTTGTATACATGTGAGGTAGGGATCTTAGATTGTAAGCTCCTTGAGGGAAGGGACTAATGTTAAAGTACCGTGTGAATTGCTGGTGAGATACCGTATTTATCGGCGTTTAACACACACTTTTTCCCCCTGAAAACAGAGGGTAAACAGTGCCTGCGTGTTATACGCCAATATCATGTTTTACCAACAGGGGGCGGGCTCTCGCATGTTCCCCCCCAGGAGCCACCCATTGGGGGGGTGTCAGGTCGGCCGTCCCGCCTCCCCTGACCCTGGAACAGCGCTCCCTGCATAGTCTAAACTTGAGAAAAAAAATAGGATTTTTGTACTCACCGTAAAATCCGTTTCTCTGACGTCCATGGACTAGCACAGCAGGATACTGTAAACGTGTGGGTATATGTCCCTGCTTGCAGGAGAAGATCTAGGCAGAATGTTAGATGTTAGAAACATACATTCTAGAACAAACCAGAGCTGAACAGCCCCGCCCAGGGGGGCGGTCCCTCCAGACATTACACTCCCACCTGCAGCTAGCAGGCTCAGTTCGTAACAAAGCAGTACAAACCTTAAAAGAAGGGTGGGTGCTGTGTCAGTCCATGGACGTCAGAGAAACAGATTTTACGGTGAGTACAAAAATCCTATTTTCTCTTATCGTCCATGGACTGACACAGCTGGATACTGTAAAAGTGTGGGACGTCCCAAAGCAATATCAGAAGGGTGGGAGCAGTAGTAAAGGAACAACCAAAACTTCACTCCAAACAAGCAGAGCTCCTCAACGGAGGAGTTGCAACATTAAACAGCGGCCTGCAAAACTTTGCGGCTGAAGAAAGCATCCGAAGATGCAGCCACATCAACCTTATAGAACTTAGAAAAGGTATGAACGGACGACCAGGTCCCCGCCTTGCACACTTGTGCAACCGAAGCTTGATGTCGGAAAGCCCAGGAAGCACCAATTGCCCTGGTGGAATGCGCCGTAACCGGAAAGGAAGGCGCCCGCCCCTTAATGGCAAAGACCTGTATAACAGTCTGTCTGATCCACCTAGAAATGGTGGCAGACGACACCGCTTGGCCCTGTTTTGGACCAGAGACAGACACAAACAGTGAGTCAGACTTCCGAATGGAAGCAGTAGCAGACAGGTACACCCGTAAGGCTCGTTCCACATCCAAATTGTGAAACGCAAACTCTCTAGGATGCGATGGATGAGGGCACAAAGACGGAAGGACAATGCCCTCATTAAGGTGAAAGGCTGAAACTGCCTTTGGAAGGAAAGACGGTCACGGGCGCAACACCGCCTTATCCTTATGGAGGACCAGGGAAGGCGACTTGCATGACAGAGCCGCCAACTCAGACATCCATCTAACAGAAGTGATGGCCACTAAGAAAGCCACCTTCTGAGACAAGGTTAAAGGAGGAATATCTCCTATATTTTCAAAAGGAGGTTCCTGAAGAACCGAGAGCACCAAGTTCAGATCCCAAGGAGGGAGCGGAGGCTTGGCAGGGGGAACCACATGGCGAACCCCCTGAACAAAAGTGCTAACTAAAGAATGACCTGCTAGGGGTCGTTAAAAGAAAACAGCCAAGGCTGAAATCTGACCCTTAATAGTGCTCAAAGTCAGCCTTTGGGCTACACCACGCTGCAAGAACCGCAGGATTCTGGGGACAGAGTATGTCCGTGGACGCCAGTCTAGCTCTTCGCACATAGCAATGTAAGGTCTCCAGGTACGGTGATAGATCTTTCTAGAAGAAGACTTCCATGCCCTAAGCCTGGTTGAAATCACAGAATCCGACAGGCCTCGGTCCTTCAGCACCTGGCTCTCAATAGCCATGCCGTTAAAACCAGAGACTGTAAAGCAGGATTAAAGATAGGACCTTGAGACAGAAGGTCCTCCCTCATGGGCAGTCGCCAAGGGATGTCCGCGATGAGACGTACCAGATTGGCGTACCAATGACGCAGAGGCAAATCCGGGGCAATGAGGATCACCGGAATGCCCTCTGCCACTACCCTGCGCAGCAGACGAGAAATCAACTGCAGTGGAGGGTAAGCGTATATCAAGCGATACTGACCCCACAGGGCCACCAACGCATCTGAGGCATCCGCCCAGGGGTCCCTGAACCTGGCCACAAACCTTGACACCTTGCGATTGAGTCGAGATGCCATCAGGTCCACATCCGGTGTGCCCCACCGCCGACAAAGGAGTTGAAACACCTCCAGAAGCAAGGACCACTCCCCGTGGTCCAAGGACTGGCGACTCAGATAGTCCGCCTGCCAGTTTTCTACGCCCGGAATGTAGACGGCCGACAGCGCTGGCACGCTTCTTTCCGCCCACTTTAGGATGTCGGCAACCCCGGATGCCGCAGCCGAGCTCCGAGTGCCCCCCTGATGGTTGACATACGCCACGTCCGTGGCGTTGTCTGACTGAATTCTGATCGAGCGGCCCTGTAGTCTCTTCGACCACACGGAGAGGCACAGTCTGATCGCTCGCAATTCCAGAACGTTGAGTGGGAGACGAGATTCGTCCGGAGTCCAGAGGCCTTGTGCTGACAGGACTCCCCAAACTCCTCCCCAGCCCATCAGGCTGGCGTCTGTCGTGACCACCGTCCACTGGATGGGGAGGAACGACTTCCCGGTCCAAAGAGCCGGGGATCTCAGCCACCACGTCAGGGATGCCTTGACAGAGTGACTCACCTGGATCTGAAGATCCAATGACAATGTGGACTTGTCCCAAACAGACAGAATTCCCTTCTGCAATGCCCGAGTGTGTGATTGGGCATACGGGACCGCCTCGAAGGAGGCCACCATTAGTCCCAGGACCCTCATGCAGAAACGGATTGACGACCATTTTTGGGCCGTTAGGATCCGCACTGCCGACTGAAGTGTCAGTAACTTCTCCGCGGGTAGAAACATCTTCGCTGCCGAAGTGTCCAGGATCAGACCCAGATGCTCCAAACATTGAGTCAGGACTAGCACCGACTTCTGCATGTTCAGAAGCCACCCGAAGTCCCGGAGGGTCTGGCTGACTATTGTCCTATTTTCCTCCAATTCTGAGTCAGTTTCTGCTTTTAGAAGGAGGTCATCCAGATAGCCCACTATAACAATTCCTCGCCGTCTCAGCAAAGCTAGAACCGGGGCAAGCACTTTGGTGAAAACCCATGGTGCCGATGCTAGGCCGAAGGGAAGAGCCACGAACTGATAGTGGACTTCGCCTATGGCAAAGCGCAGAAACCTCTGGTGACTTGCGCAGATTGGGACATGCAAGTAAGCGCCCTTGATATCCAAGGACGCCAGGAAATCCCCTTGCAATCACCGTGCGAATGGATTCCATTCGGAATTTTTGAACCTTCACATAGGCATTCAAAAGCCTTGAGGTCCAGGATTGGCCTACCCCGTCCTTCTTTGAGACAACAAACAGGTTCGAGTAAAAACCCCTGAAACCCCTCCTGTGACGGAACCGGCACAATCACTCCGCACCCGAGCAAATCCTGTACGACCCCCTAGAGGGCCACCCGGCGGGCAGGAAGGAGAGGGAGGTTTGAGGGGAAGAACCTGTGTGGGGGCCATGAGCAGAACTCTATCCTGTATCCGGAGGTGACCACCTCGCACACCCACCGGTCGGAGATTCGGGAGGTCCACCGAACCGAGAACCTGCAAAGATGTCCCCGCACCCCAGAGTCGGGCAGGGGCAAGACTTCATGCGGTGGCGGGCTTGGGAGCTTGCTTGGTAGGCTTATGCACCCAGGGACGCTGGTGTCCCCCCGCCGCACTTTTTTCAGTCTGGGCGGGCTTACCCGTGGATTCTGACTGACGAAAAAACGTCTTCTTTGCCGGAAAGGAAGGGCCCGACCTGTGGAGGGGCTCCTTTCCCTTAAAAGACTGAGGGAGGAAGATGTTCTTACCCCCTGTCACATCCTTAATAATGTCATCCAGGGCGGCCCCAAACAGTCTACCGCCCTTAAAGGGCAAGCCAGCCAGGAGCTTTTTTTGGAAGCTAGGTTGGCCGACCAGCATTTTAGTCAGATAAGGCGATGCAGCACCACAGCAGAGATAGAGGCCACAGATATTAAAGGGGCCGTATCCAAAGTGACATCGCACACATAGACCAGACCCTGCACAAGTTGATGAGCCAGGGCAATGGTCTCAGGAGGGAGATTATGCTCCTGTACCGTATGGTGCAAAATCTTGCCCATCCTGTGAGTGTCTGAGACACAAGTGTCGCCGCCACTATAGGGAGTAAGGCAGACCCCAATAAGGCAAACATAGTTCTACTCACCACCTCAGACCTCCTGTCAGTGGGATCCTTAAATGTAGGAATCCCTTCCATTGGGAGCGTGGTAGCCTTATTCAAACAGGCGACCGGGGGGTCGACCACTGGGGGGTGAGCCCACTTCTTAACCAGGTCCTCCTAAAAGGGGTACCTCATGGCTAGGCGCTGAGGGACCATCAAAATCTTCTGCGGCTTATCCCAGACTTGATCAATGAATGTATTAAAAAAAGGCACATATGGAAAGACCTTTTTTGAGAGACGGCTTTAAAGGAACCAAAGGAGACAGTTTCCACCTGGGGTTCCTCAGTCTCAACATTCAGCTTGAGAGTGTCCCTCACAGCATCAATGAGTTCACTTACAAGCACCCTGTCAGTTACTGGTTCAGAACTGGAGTCTTCCTCACAAGGAATGTCCTGTCGAAAAACATCAAAATCCTCAGAGCTAGGGTCCTGAGCGGCAGTAGCTAGGCCCATATCTGAGACAGAGCACTCCCCTACAGGAGAATGTGTGGGGAGGGGGCGCTTTACAGCTCCCTTGCGCTCACACACCGCTTCCATTCTGACAAGGGATGATTCCAGGACTGCCGACAACTGGTCCATAGGGACCGCAGGTGCAGGAGCACTGCCAGTTGCCTCAGGCAAGTGTGGAGAAGCAGGTGTACCAGACTCCATATCACCACCCTCTGAGACCTTATACAATACTACAGTGAATATACAGTCCACCCACTGGCTACGCTGAGGCTGAGGAGGGGATACCCGGAGGACTCACCAACCCATAAGGACCGCTCAGTACTGCTGAAGAAACCACGCTGTGAAGCCTGAGGAGAGTGAAGAATCTGTGAGGAGATTGTGAGGAGATTTGCGCCGCAGCGCCACCGCTAGAGGCCGAAACCAAAAGCGCCGCGGCCGCAGATATAACATTGAACCATGGCAAGATGGCCGCTGGGCGCATAATTAAAAAAACATGAGCGCTAATGCGCGCGCTAATTGCGCACTCAATAAGTCCCCACCTCACACACCAGAACACTGCTCCTCTTCCCAGAGTCCACTAACAGACATGAGCGCCCCCAGCCAGGCTAGAGTGACCCCCAAGCACCCCCACAGCACAGCACCAGTACAGGGTGCAGAGAGCAGCATAACAGGGGGGAGACAGGGAGAAACCCCCCCATATAAGGAAACACAGCCAGCATGTACTCACCTGCAGCAGGAGAGACTAATTACCCGTCCCAGAGGGACCCACTGGCTTGTTTCAGACAGACCTATCACAGAGCAGTACTGCGTAGCTGTCGGCCCGGTCCACCGCGAAAGATACAGTCAGTCAGGTACCGTTCAATATAGAGAGGACCGCAGGAGCATAAAAGCAACCCGACCACCCCTGGAGTCATGGGGCATGTCGTGAACTGAGTCTCACGCACACAAGGCGAGGATCAGCATGCTCGATGGTTGGACAGGGAAGACTACGAGGATACCAGTGTATCCAACCTGTTGCCCAGCCGACAGTTGATTGAAGGTCTCAAAAATAAAATAATAAAATTCCCAAAGGAATACATTTTAAAAGTAAAATCTTCCAGGAGACTGGCTCCTGAGAGAGCCACGTCTTCTCCTTCTGCTAGGCAGAAAAAAACTGGGGCTGAGGCTGCTAGCTGCAGGTGGGAGGGTAATGTCCGGAGGGACCACCCCCCTGGGCGGGGCTGTTCAGCTCTGGTTTGTTCTAGAATGTATGTTTCTAACATCTAACATTCTGCCTAGATCTTCTCCTGCAAGCAGGAACATATACCCACACGTTTACAGTATCCTGCTGTGTCAGTCCATGGACGATAAGAGAAAAGTCACTTGCCAGCCCCTTCTACACCGCTCCTCCTGTGTCAGTGTCATTGTAAAACCGAAGCTTGTAAACATCTCTATAGCTCCGTTGTTTCTGGCTGCTCTCCTCCTCCTCCAAGTGTAGCTTTGATTGGAGGACGAGAGCGGTCACATGACCATCTATGTAACATCAGAGGAGAGCAGTCATGTGACCAGGTCAGTGAAAAAAAACCCAGAGCTATTGAGGTGTATGGAAACTTTGTTTTGCAATAGGAGTGACACAGGAGGAGCAGTGTGGAAGGAGCTGACAGTGATTTATTTTTTTACTTAACTGTAGAGAATGCTAGCAGCGCTGTCCCAGGAGACTGGGGGTCTCCTGGGAGTGCAGGGGGGCTGTGTACTGGATGGGGGATGTATAATGGATGGGGGCTGTATACTGGGGAGGGGGGGCTGTATAATGTATGGGGGATGTGTACTGGGGAGGGGGGCTGTATAATGTATAGGGGGATGTATAATGTATGGGGGGGCTGTGTACTGGATGGGGGATGTATAATGTATGGGGGGCTGTATAATGTATGGGGGATGTATACTGGGGAGGGGGGCTGTATAATGTATGGGAGGATCTATAATGTATGGGAGGATGTATAATGTATGGGGGGGCTGTGTACTGGATGGGGGATGTATAATGGATGGGGGCTGTATAATGTATGGGGGGGCTGTGTACTGGATGGGGGGATGTATAATGTATGGGGGAGCTGTGTGCTGGATGGGGGAATGTGTACTGGATAGGGGGGGATGTATAATGGATGGGGGCTGTATAATGTATGGGGGAATGTGTACTGGATAGGGGGGATGTATAATGGATGGGGGCTGTATAATGTATGGGGGATGTATAATGTATGGGGGGGCTGTGTACTGGATGGGGGGATGTGTACTGGATAGGGGAATGTGTACTGGATAGGGGGGATGTATAATGGTTGGGGGAATGTGTACTGGATATGGGGGGGTGTATAATGGATGGGGAGGGGGGGCTGTGTACTGTAAAGGGGGCTGTGAAAACATTTTTTTCTTAAACTTTCCTCTTAAAATTGGGGTGCGTGTTTTATGCCTGTGCATGTTATACGCCGATAAATACAGTATATACCATATGCCTGTAATAAATAATGTATGTCTATTTTTCCTTTGAAAGCTGCACAGCTATTTGAGAAAAATCCATGACACGGATCCAACCAGAGATATTGTCTTCTCCTCCAAGTTGGTTTTGTCAAACTGGGTCATTAACAAGGTGGAGGATGAATATGAATTTGTTATGAAACCGCTGGCCACCTTTGATAAATCTATACAAGGGTCACTAAATCTGAACATGGAAGATGTCACATGGAAGACTGGTAAAGTAAGAAATTGTATCCTAGATTGCTTTCTACTATTATTATTTTCTAAAGTACTTCACAGTAATTTATATGGGTTGCTATTAGAGTTGAGCGGACACCTGGATGTTCGGGTTCGACGGGTTAGGCCGAACTTCGGAAAAAAGTTCGGGTTCGGGACCGAACCCGAACCCCATTGAAGTCAATGGGGACCCGGACTTCTAAGGACTAAAAAGGCTCTAAAAAAGTAATGGAAAGGGCTAGAGGGCTGCAAATGGCAGCAAAATGTTGTTAAGAGCATGGCAAGTGCTCTGCAAACAAATGTGGATAGGGAAATAACTTAAAATAACATAAAAAAAATAAAAAAATATGCTGGAGGCCCCCTTTTCAGCAGAAGAGGTACCGGAAGTCATTAAGAACCTCAGAAACTCAACGGCACGATGCCACACATATGGTGGGAATGCCCCAAAATACGCCCTTTCTGGAATAAATTATTCAATTTAATGGATAAGCTAGTGGGAAAATAAAATACTTTGAAATAAAAATGTAGCGGGGTGCTAAATTTAAGGGAAGTGTTTAAGTGGTAAATAGGCTCAAACACCCTAATTCTGTAGGATTCATGGACCATTTTGTCCTCGGGGGACAGTATTGGTGCGCAGTTCCCTGCGGCCTACAGGTGGCGCTGCCATGGTAGGCTAGGGTTGAACCGCCGATACAGTGCTGTGCCTTTTGTGTCCCCTCTTAGCAGTAGTACAGCGGGGCGGGGAACCTGCTGTGCATGCCGGGAGAGCATATAAAAGGGGCAGACCTTTGGCCTGGGGGCTGATGTCCAGTGGGGTCCACGCCCAGGTGCCTTTGGCCTGGGTGCATGTGTTCCTGTTCCATCTCAGGTACCTTTAGCCCGGGGTGAGGTACTATCCTGGAGTTCCTGCTGCCCTGGGTATGGAGGCCTAGGTGCGGGAGTAAAGCCTGGAATCCAGAGCCTTCATCTGGAGTCCGCTAAGGGTCGAGGAGTCTTAGGGTGCCGCCTCGTGTAGGGGACCATGTTCCAGGGAAGGGAGGATCATTCTGATGGACCGATGCGGGAGTCACGGTGAAGGAAGGGTCTGTTGACTCCCTGGAGAGATGTCTTCCCCTTGATATGGGCTAGGTTCGTAGAAGGAGAAGCTCAAGGTCATCTTGACTGTATCAGAGGCCTTATTCACCCAGCCCGTGGCAGGGGCCTTATACACCCTGGTCTGTGGCAGAGACCAAAGTTCTCTAGGTCTGTGGCAGAGACCAACCTCAAGGTCTGTGGCAGAGACCGTGCACCTAAAACTGTTTGAGAAACCTAAGCAGTGAAGTGAATGTGCTACATTTGTGCCTGGACCTCCTCCACAGTCCACACCTTAAGCTGTCCTGTTTCTTTGCTCTAACCTTTTCTATCCGAGTAGAGTTTATTTTGCCATGAGAGAATAAGAGTTGTAATTTCAGCTGGTGTGGACATTGACTTTACTGGGAATTAAAGAACTTGCCTCTACCTACAGTAGAGGTGAGAATCATCCTCTGGAGGAGTTTTGACTCCGGCTGTGGACACGGCCCATCAAGTACACCGCTCAACCTCTTTATATAGGAGGGTACGGGCTGGTAGTGCGGTGTGCCTTTCTCCCTCCTGCGAGGAGCCAACAACATAAAGGCAGGTAAGGGGAAAGGATCTGTGCGCTACAAAAAATAAAATAAAAATTATAATCTTGACCTAGGAGGACGAGGTCCATATGGAGTAGGAGGTTGAGGTGGCGGTGGATGTGGCTGTGTAGGTGGAAGCGGCGGTGGAGAAGGATGAGGTAGCCAACACTGGTTCAAAAATACAACAATGGCTGGGTAAGGCTGGTGATGTGTCGAATTCTGTCCCCCGTCAAATAGTGTCCACCCTGTACTACGCTTGCTCAGTATGTAGGACAAGGGGATTTCGAAAATCTCCCAAGACGAACGGCGCCTGCGTGGTGAGTTCAGGTGAAGGCCACACCATCCGTGGTTCAAGCCGAGCCAAGTGAGGCCGTGCCTGAAGCGTGGCAATCGAACCGAGCCCGTGAGGGGCCCTGTTACTATGTGCTACCGTATGTCCACTTGGATGGTGGGGCTTGAACCTGCACTCACTGCGCAGGCGCTGTTCATCTTCGTAGATTTTGTGAATCTCCTTGTCCTCTGTACTGCGCAAGCGCTGCGCCTTCGCAGTATGGGCCGGACACAATCCGATGGAAAATGTTTATTTCACACACCTCCACATATGTATAACACACTGCAAAATATTTTTTGTGGCCCTAAATGGCGTTTTTTGGAAGACCACAACACACCCACAGTACGTAACCGCTGAATCGCACAGCTACAGAACTGCAGAAAATGCTATTCAAAAAAAATGTTGTTTTTTTAGTATAGCACAGTAGAAGAAAACTATATAGAAATTGTTTATTTCACACACCTCCACATATGTATAACACACTGCAAAATATTTTTTGTGGCCCTAAATGGCGTTTTTTGGAAGACCACAACACACCCACAGTACGTAACAGCTGAATCGCACAGCTACAGAACTGCAGAAAATACTATTCAAAAAAATTTTTGTTTTTTTAGTATAGCACAGTAGAAGACAAATATATAGAAATGGTTTATTTCACACGCCTCCACATATGTATAACACACTGCAAAATATTTTTTGTGGCCCTAAATGGGTCTTTTTGCAAGCGTACATTAAAGTGCAATTTTTTATTTTTATTTTTTTGCCCTAAACTGGTCTTTTTTTGCACGAGCAAAATAAAATGCACATTTTTTATTTTTTTTGCCCTTAATGGGTCTTTTGGAAAAGAGCACAATAAAGTGCCTTTTTTTTTTGCCCTAAATGGATCTTTTTCCAAGAGCAGAATACACCCACAGTATGGAAACGGTGTATCTCTCAACGTAATATATGCAGTGCTGGTGCACTGAGCTTGCAGATAAAAGGTAGATTTTCTCTGACACTGGGCTCATGGCAGTGTAAAAAGACTGCACTGCAACACAAACAGGTAAACCTATGCAGATCGCTGAGTTATATCTCTGAATCTGGACTCCTATTCCTATATAATAAATCTCTCTCCCTGAAAGCACCAACAGGAACCTGGCCCTACACTACACTGTCTCTCTATCTTTTCCCTCAGATTCCAGAATCAGGACTAACTCATGTATTTTTCAATCTCTCCCTAAAAGCAACAGCAGCAGACAAGATCCTCTCCCTATCTATTCTGAAGCAGAGTGACGTGTGTGCTGTGTGCCTCTAGCTTATATAGAAGCTGAGTCACATGTTGCACTGACCAATCACAGCCATGCCATTAGTAGGCATGGCTATGATGGCTTCTAAGGGCACACCAGCTAATCAAAAGGTGATTGGCTGGCCCCTGAAGCATTTCTAACTGCGCCATTAGATTGCCGAACCCGAACCCGGACTTTCGTGCAAAGTCCGGGTTCGGGTTCGGGTTCGGGAAAAAGCTAAAGTTCGGTACGGACCCGAACTTTACAGTTCGGGTTCGCTCAACCCTAGTTGCTATTAAAATACACATTTATTTAGGTTGGATTCTAATTTTTGTGGTGTGTTGAATGGACTGAAAAATACAGAAAAAAAAAAATACACATGATCCTTTAGCCCCCATTCACACCCGTACGACTTCAGGTGCGACATGCAAATTCCAAATCGCACCTGAAGTCACACCTAATGTATTTCTATGGCTCCGTCTTAATAGCTGCAACTTGAAGTGGTGCGTTTTGAAAAGTAGTTAATGTATTTATTTTTCCTGACTTCAGTGCGATTTATCTCTCATAGACACTCAAGTCGCATCTGTATCTGTATCTGTATCAGTGCGACTTTGAGCCATTTTTCATATTATTTTTAACCCTTTCCTACTATTAATTTTGTTCACAAAACAAAAGTAGACGGTTCTGTAAACAGAATTGGCGGCAAATTTAAAAATGAGAAAGAAAACTATGCTGGAGTCCCACCACCACTCCCCCCCCACAATCCATACCAGACCCTTTGGATCTGGTATAGATTATAAGGGGAACTCTATGCAAACTTTTTTCTAAATTGCGTTGGGGACCCCCCAAAGTCCATTTTACGAGAACCCCACGCCAAAATGCAAAAAAAAGTGTGGAGCCCCCCAAAATCCACACCAGACCCTTATTCGAGCATGCAGTCCCGCAGGCAATGAAAGGGGGGTACGAGCAAGCAGCCCCCCTCTAGAACCATACCAGGCCACATGCCCTCAACATGGGGGGTGCTTTGGTATAAGAGGGATCCCCAAAAACAACTTATCCCCAAGTTGATGAGGACAAGGGCCCCTTCCCCACAACCCTTGCCCGGTGGTTGTGGGGGTGCAGGGGGTAACCTATCTGAATCTGAAAGCCTCCTTTAACAAGAGGGCCCCCAGGTCCCAGCCCCCCCATGTGAATGAGTAGGGGTACATAGTACCCCTACTTATTCACCACAAAAGTGCAAAATAAATAAAAACCCAACAACAGTTTTTGACAAGTCCTTTATTTAAAATAAATAAATAAATGTCCCCCGAAGTAGATCTAACGTCAATCACGATGAACGCCGCTGACCCGGAGAAAAAAAAAAGACTTCTGCACCCGACAAAGGGTGTATTAGTGTCACTGGTTCCCACAAAGTGTCAAAAGTGTCAGATAGTGACAGACTGTCCGCCGCAAAATCGCAGTCCTGCTATAAGTCGCTGATTGCTGCCATTACTAGTATTAAAAATGAATAAAAATTCCAGTGTATACAGTATACCATAGTTTGTATACGCTATAACTTTTGCGCAAACCAATCAATATATGATTATTGGGATTTTTTTTTACCAAAATATGTAGCAAAATACATATTGGCCTAAATATATAAAGAAATGTGTTTTTTTTTTTTTAAATGTTTTATGATCTAGTAAAACATATTGTTTTTATTTTCAAAATTGTCTTTTTTTTTTTTTGTTTATAGTGCAAAAAGAAAGCTCTAATTGTGGGAAAAAAAATTTACATTTCATTTGGGTACAGCGTTGCATGACCACATAATTGTCAATTAAAAGAATGTAATGTCTTATCACAAAAAAATGGCCTGGTAATGAAGCAGGGTACATTTTCCAGAGGGCAAGTGGTTATTAAAGAATTTGTCAAAAACTATTGTTGTGTCTTTTTATTTACTTTGCACTTTTTTGGTGAATAAGTAGGGGGAGGACCTTGTCCTCATCAACATGGGGACAAGATGCTTTGAGGGGATTCCCCTACCCCAAAGCACCCCCATATGTTGAGGGCATGTGACCTGATATGATTCAGGAGGGGGGGGCTCGCTCGCCCTCAGGCTGCATGCCCAGATAAGGGTCGGGTATGGTTTTTTGGGGGGACCCCACACCATTTATAAAAAAACAATAAAAAATATTGGTGTGGTTTTCCCCTTCAAATCCATACTAGACACAATTTTTTTTGGTATTTGATCATCACTATGCTTTTATTTTTTATTGTTTCCAAAATAAATGAAAAAGACCACATATTTAAAAAAAAATTATAATATTTTCTACTTTTTGTCATAAAACATATTCAATAAAATCAAATGTTGTCATACAATTAGGACAAAATGCTACATGTCTTTGGTAAAAAAACAAATTACAGTGGTTTATGTGAAAGTTATGGAGTCTACAAACTATACTGTATATTTGAAAATTTATCAATTCTGATATACTGACGGCCTAATTTCTTGAGGCCCTAAAATGTCAGGACAGAACAAATACCCCCCCCCCCCCCCAAATGACCCCTTTTTGGAAAGTAGACAGTCCAAGGTATTTAGTAAGAGGCATGGTGAGTTTTTTTAAGTCAAATTCTTTTTATCACATTTTTTTGAAAATGAAGAAATTTTATAAAACTTTTTTTCTTTTCACATTTTTTCTTTTTTTACATACTATCACCAGTGCAGTACAGCATCATCATATGCTTGATGTGGTGGTGACCAGGGATGCTGACTTGTGACAGTATGTAAAAAAAAATAAATAAGAATAATAATTTTGTACTATTTTTAAACGTTTTAATTTTTTTAATTTTTGTTTTACATTTTTTACTATGTTTTACATACTTTCACCTTAGTAACACTTTTTTTACACTTTGCTGTTACACCGAAGATCATTGTACCAGGAAAGTTTTCATTGTTAACCAATTCATGACAGCTGTGATCACTAGTTATCTGTGATTGGCTACAGCTGATCACATGGTACAGGGTAATGTGAATGGCCCAGGTAGCATGGGATAGCTGTAGGCCAATCACATTATAGGAAACACAGCGGTTATGAATGAATTTATTCATAACAACTTTGTTGACATTGTGATCGTGT
This sequence comes from Rana muscosa, assembly GCA_029206835.1. NCBI lineage: Eukaryota > Metazoa > Chordata > Amphibia > Anura > Ranidae > Rana > Rana muscosa. Next base: position 34,349,306 of record CM055116.1, on the reverse strand, counting down.
GATCGCTGTCACATACCTGGAGATGGAGCCTGACGTGAAGAGGAAGGCGATCTCTTACACCTCTGGCCTTGTACCTCTGATAAAGTAAACAGGAGTCATGGAAGCCTGGAGTGGCACGAGTGCCTAGCAGTTCAGATGGTGAAGGCTGTAGATGAGAGGTCTGTCCGCCCTTGTGGATGCAGGCTGGATCGTGAAGCAGGGCAGCAGGAACATGGCAGGCTGGCAGGTGGCAGACAGAAGGTACTTGGAAGGATGGCAGGTCACAGGTAGCAGATGCTTGGCAGACTGGCAGGTCACAGGCAACAGGTACTTGGCAGGCTGGCGGGTAGCAGACAGCAGGTACTTGGCAGGCTGGCAGGCTGGCAGATAGCAGACAGCAGGTACTTGGCAGGCTGGCAGATAGCAGACAACAGGTACTTGGCAGGCTGGCAGATAGCAGACAGCAGGTACTTGACAGGCTGGCAGATAGCAGACAGCAGGTACTTGGCAGGCTGGCAGATAGCAGACAGCAGGTACTTGACAGGCTGGCGGGTAGCAGACAGCAGGTACTTGGCAGGCTGGCAGGCTGGCAGATAGCAGACAGCAGGTACTTGGCAGGCTGGCAGATAGCAGACAGCAGATACTTGGCAGGCTGGCAGATAGCAGACAGCAGGTACTTGACAGGCTGGCAGATAGCAGACAGCAGGTACTTGGCAGGCTGGCAGATAGCAGACAGCAGGTACTTGACAGGCTGGCAGGGTTGCCAACTTTCAGTAAATTTACAAACAGTTTGTAAAATCCGTACTTTTTGCATCTGTCCTTGAATGTCTATTACAGACATGTAGGCTGCATGTCCGTAACGGACATTCATGGAGAGATGCAACAATTACGGATTTTACAAACTGTTTGTAAATTTACTGAAAGTTGGCAACCCTGCAGGCTGGACACAGTGCAGAGTCAGGCCAGCTGTGTCGGTCATTAGCAGGCATATCAGAAACAAAGAAGTAGGCAACAGAGTAGTCAGGTTCAGGCTGGAGTTGGCAATGGCAAACAGAGGTATCAAGTAGAGACGTGGTCAAAGCGCAAGCCAGGGGTCGGTTTAGGTAGAGTACAAGTGTGGTCAAATGGATCAGAATGGCAGCAGGATATCAAACACAAGGAACAGGTAGCAGGTAGCAAAACACTGTAGACCATAGGGCAAAGCCCTAGTGAAGCAGAGGTGTTTATATAGCCCACTTGGAGCCATTCTAGTGGCGGGCGCACACACACCAGCACGCATACACGTTTGAGTATGCGTGTGAAAATGCGTGCAGGTCTGGCTAACGGAGATTCTCTGTCCATGGGTTTGGCTATCAGAAATTCTCCTTCTGCCCATAACTATGTGCCTGGGCATATTTCTTCTTTCCTGACAATTGCAAAGCGATCACTTGAACACTGGGCCCCGAGTACCAGGATCCACAATCCACTGTGTCCAGTGAACACAACGGTCATGGGGAGGGGGGGGGCGCCATGCGCTCAGCCTGAGCAGGCAAAATGACATGCATGTACATGATTTTGCCTGCATGTGCCACCCACCCACAGTATATGTACTGTGGCTGGTCGACAAGTGGTTAAAGTTCTTTATCAATAAACTTTTTGTGAAGGAAAAGTCTTAATTTACTCAAACAAGTGTTATATAGCAATTGACATTCTTCTGCAGGTTCCCAAGTCCCGCTGCAATGACCGATGTCCTCCTGGGTATAGAACAGCTCCCAGTGGCAGCATTCATGTCTGTTGTTATGACTGTGTCCCGTGTTCTGAACAAGAGATGTCCAAAATAACAGGTAAGAGGGATTTTATTTTCTGCTAATGAGTTATCATAGCAAACCCATGACTGTGAATCAGGAACCATTAATCAACTGGCAAAACAGTATTTTATGCAGGACAGACTGCCAACCAATGGAACTGTAAGTAACCATGCCCAGGGAAAGACAATATCAAGGAGATAATATCTTGCCTTTGATGTTCTAGCACAGTAAGACCTTCTTAAAACAGAAGGTAATCACGAACAGGGATGAACACCCCCCTGTTCGGTTCGCACCAGAACCTGCGAACAGACAGAATGTTCGTGTGAACTTTAGAACCCTATTAAATACAATGGACTCGAACGTTCGAAATCTAAAGTGCTAATTATAAAGGCTAATATGCAATTTATTGTCCTAAAAAGTGTTTGGGGACCCGGGTCCTGCCCCAGGGGACATGTATCAATGCAAAAAAAGGTTTAAAAAATAGACGTTTTTACGGGAGCGGTGATTTTAATAATGCTTAAAATGAAAAAATAAAAGTGAAATATTCCTTTAAATTTCGTACCTAGGGGGTGTGTATGATATGCATGTAAAGTGGCGCATGTTTCCCGTGCTTAGAACTGTCCCTGCACAAAATGTCATTTTTGAAGGAAAAAAAGTCATTTAAAACTCACTTGCGGCTATTAATGAATTGTCGGCTTTTATCAATACATAGAAAAGTCATTGATAAAAAAAAAAAAAAAGCGTGGGGGTTCCCCCAAATTCAATTACCAGGCCCTTCAGGTCTGGAATGGATATTAAGGGGAACCCCGCCGCAAATTTTAAAAAAAATGGCGTGGGGTACCCCCTAAACATCCATACCAGGCCCTTGAGATCTGGCATGGATTTTAAGGGGAACTCCACCCCAAATTAAAAAAAAATGGCGTGGAGTCCCCCCAAAAATCCATACCAGACCCTTATCCGAGCACATAACCTGGCCGGCCGCAGGGGAAGAGGGGGGGACGAGAGAGCGGCCCCCCTCCCTCCTGAACCGTACCAGGCCACATGCCCTCAACATGGGGAGGATGTCCCCATGTTGATGGGGACATGGGCTTCATCCCCACAACCCTTGCCCGGTGGTTGTGGGGGTCTGCGGGCGGGGGCTTATCGGAATCTGGAAGACCCCTTTAACAAAGGGGACCCCCAGATCCCGGCCACCCCTATGTGTATTGGTAAGGGGTACATTGTACCCCTACCATTTCACGAAGAAAGTGTCAAAAAATGTAAATAAAAACACACAAACACTTCGAAAAAGTCCTTTATTAAAAAATAAAAAAAATAATAAAAAAATAAAAACATTCCAGCGATGAAATCCAGTGTCCCGCGGCGATCCCAATGTCCAGCGCTGTCCGTCATTGGTTGTGCCTGTGCGGACCTGATGGGGAACTTTCTTGCTGTGTTTTAAATGTATAGACCCGCCCCTTCTAAAGTTCCCCATCAGGTCCGCTCAGCGGACCAGATGCGGAACATGAGAAGGGGCGGGTCTATACATGTATTACACAGCGAATGAAGTTCCCCATCAGGTCCGCCCCCTCGGTATGTCCAACCCCGCCTACGTCATTGGCCTGAGCGGGGAACTTCCTTCACTGTGTAATTTAAATTTACACAGTGAAGGAAGTTTCCTGCTCAGGCCAATGACGTAGGCGGGGTCAGACATACCGAGGGGGCGGACTTGATGGGGAACTTCGTTCGCTGTGTAATACATTAATAGACCCGCCCCTTCTCTCGTTCCCCATCAGGTCCGCTCAGCGGACCAGATGCTGAACATGAGAAGGGGCGGGTCTATACATGTATTACAAAGTGAGAGAAGTTCCCCATCAGGTCCGCCCCCTCGGTATGTCGGACCCCGCCTACGTCATTGGCTTGAGTGGGGAACTTCCTTCACTGTGTAATTTAAATTTACACAGTGAAGGAAGTTTCCCGCTCAGGCCAATGACGTAGGCGGGGTCGGACATACCGAGGGGGCGGACCTGATGGGGAACTTCATTCGCTGTGTAATACATGTATAGACCCGCCCCTTATGTTCCGCATCTGGTCCGCTGAGCGGACCTGATGAGGAACTTTAGAAGGGGCGGGTCTATACATTTAAAACACAGCGGAGGAAGTTCCCCATCAGGTCCGCACAGGCACAACCAATGACGGACAGCGCTGGACATCGGGATCGCCGCGGGACACTGGATTTCATCGCTGGAATGTTGTTTTTTTTTTATTATTTTTTTTTTTTTAATAAAGGACTTTTCCAAGGTGTGTGTGTTTTTATTTACATTTTTTGACACTTTCTTCGTGAAATGGTAGGGGTACAATGTACCCCTTACCAATTCACATAGGGGAGGGGGGCCGGGATCTGGGGGTCCCCTTTGTTAAAGGGGTCTTCCAGATTCCGATAAGCCCCCCGCCCGCAGACCCCCACAACCACTGGGCAAGGGTTGTGGGGATGAGGCCCTTGTCCCCATCAACATGGGGACATCCTCCCCATGTTGAGGGCATGTGGCCTGGTACGGTTCAGGAGGGAGGGGGGGCCGCTCTCTCGTCCCCCCCTCTTCCCCTGCGGCCGGCCAGGTTGCGTGCTTGGATAAGGGTCTGGTATGGATTTTTGGGGGGACTCCACGGCATTTTTTTTAATTTGGGGTGGAGTTCCCCTCAAAATCCATGCCAGATCTCAAGGGCCTGGTATGGATATTTAGGGGGAACCCAACGCCATTTTTTTTTTAATTTGCGTCGGGGTTCCCCTTAATATCCATTCCAGACCTAAAGGGCCTGGTAATTGAATTTGGGGGAACCCCCACACTTTTTTTTTTTTTTTTTATCAATGACTTTTCTATGTATTGATAAAAGCCGACAATTCATTAATAGCCGCGAGTGAGTTTTAAATGACTTTTTTTCCTTCAAAAATGACACTTTGTGCAGGGACAGTTCTAAGCACGGGAAACATTCGCCACTTTACATGCATATCATACACACCCCCCAGGTACGAAATTTTAAGGAATATTTCACTTTTATTTTTTCATTTTAAGCATTATTAAAATCACTGCTCCTAAAAAAACGGCCGTTTTTAAAACTTTTTTTTTTGCATTGATACATGTCCCCTGGGGCAGGACCCGGGTCCCCAAACACTTTTTAGGACAATAACTTGCATATAAGCCTTTATAATTAGCACTTTAGATTTCTCCCATAGACTTTTCGAATTTGCCGCAAACACCCCAAATTGTTCGTTGTTCGGCGAACAGGCAATGTTCAAGTCGAACATGAGTTTGACTCGAACTCGAAGCTCATCCCTAATCAAGAATCTCATTCCATCACATGTCCCAAAAGCAACAGGACAGTGGCAGTGGGGGCACAGGGGCACCGCTCCCCTAATCCATGAATCCGTCTCCTAATATACATGCAGGGCGCCGGATGCATGGATTCAAATGTTTTTTTTTTTAAAGCATATGATTAGAGCCTGAGGCTCTAATTGGCTTCAAAAAAGGGTAAGCTTGGGGAGCAGAGCACGGTGCCCTGAGCCCACCCAGTTGTGTGACAATAGCAAATTTAAAATTTGCTATTGTCTGCCTAAATTCTCCTGCTATCCAATCAGGAAGTGGGTCCTGAGACCCGATTGGCCAATGAGTCTTAAGCCCTGTACACACGACCGGTTTTCCTGTTGGATAGAAAACCGTCGGTTTTCCCGACGGGATTCCTGCAAAGCTTGACGGGATTCCTGCCAAGCTTGTCTTGCGTACAGACTGTCAGACAAAATCCCGCCGGTCCAAAGCGCGGTGACGTACAACACGTACGATGGCACTATAAAGGGGAAGTTCAAATCCCATTGGGCTGCTTTTGCTGATCTCGTGTTATCGCGTGTTAGTAAAAGTTTGGTGAGAGACGATTCGCATTTTTCAGTCTTCGTGCTTTCAGATCGTTTTCTGCTGTTCAGAAAGCTGATGAATGTTCTATCTCCATTACGAGCGCTAGTTTTACCTGAACAAGCGCTCCCGTCTCATACTTGATTCTGAGCATGTGCCTTTTTTTTGCCCTCGGAAAAGCATACACACGACCGGTTTTCATGATGGGAAAACTGCAATAAAGCATACACACGGCCAGTTTTCCTGGCCAAAAGCTCTCATGGCAGTTTTCCTGCTGGGAAAACCGGTCGTGTGTACGAGACTTTAGGATTCCCAGCCAATAAGGTCTCGGGACCCACTTCCTGTTCAGCCTAGGAGCAGAACCCCCACCTCTTCCCAGATCCTCCCAGAGCGAGGAGCAGCAGCCCTCCATGTCATCTTCCTCCTCACGGTAAGGCCTCTAAACCCCTGCCTTCCCGTCTGTCTCCCGTAGAGGGGGTGGTGGTGGTGGCGGTGTGAGTGAAGGGGTGGGGCAGGCTTGATCACCCCCCCAAAGGTTGAGCACCAGCGGCCACTGATGGGTGGAGCCATGCAAATCATAGCTTTTTGCCCCTCTGGCCAGGTGAACATCCAGAACTTCTGGTGTATAGTGTATAGGCAAATATTTTAGAGCCATTGTTCTAAACTGTAAACAACTGTTTCAGTTTACTTGGCCATCATGGGTGCAGTGTATGGAAATGTAGTTTAGATTGCTCTAATGCCTTCTTGCTATTACCTGTATAATTATACTGTCTCCCCGATGTTCTAGAAAGCCAGAATATACTTTGATTTGAAGCACAGGATTATAAACTAATGCCTAGTACACGCGGCCGGTTTTTCCGTCAAATTCCTCTCAAGCCTGCCTTGCATACACACGCTCAGACAAAAGTCCGGTGAACAGAAATCCACGAAGTATTTGAGGTCATCCTGACTGTCTGCTGCTCCATTGCACACTGCCCAAACTCGCGCCGGAATCTCCACGTGTGTCCTTTCACATGGCCAGACTCCTCCCATCCTCTGCATTTGTTCGCGGGTTTTCTCTTCTCCCCACCCACGAACTGCGCAGCTATGGTGTGCCTCGTGGGGCGTTGGCCAATATGGTCGACCTATTCGGAACTCCTCCGGGCAGCAAAGTTCAAATTAAGACGGTATAACACACATCCCGGACGAGCCTCCACGTGTAGCGGGGCCCACCCCTCTCACCCTTTCTTCTTCTCGGCTTGCTGTCTTGTCTAGGGGAACCTGGGAGGAGGGATGAGATCCACCACGGCCCATGTCCTCTTCTGGATAGAGGTGAAGGCCCGAATGTATTTTTACCATCTGGTCATGTGTATAACCCAGGGTCAAGTCTTTCCTTGATATGACCCCCCCCCCTTTGCTCCCAGTAACCAGAGTTCCACACCACTGAAAAGGTCCAACTCTTATTTATTCCTTAGCAGCAAATAAATCGTCACTCAGCACAGACAGGTTGTGACCAAAGAACAGTTCAGTATTGGTGGGGAGTAGGTCAAGGCACAATCCTTAATCAATCTAAACCATTGAGATATTACCAATGGTTATAACGCACAGTGGCTGTGAATGTACTTCTTTCCTTTTCTGAGTCTCTACCAGCAACTCTAATGAACATGAAACAGGAGTTACCTTCTTGTGGCTGCGGCCCCTGTCAGAGGGAAGACATCCTTCCGAGAGAGTTACCGGAGGCCCCGCCGCAATGCTGCACCGGGCTGTTCGGAAGGGTTACACTCCCCGGCCTCCTTATCTCAGATTCGGGCGCCCAACACCTTAGGGCCCCTCGGACTCCTCCACCCTCGCGGAACCCAGTCAAAGGTACTGGGTCCCAGGCCTCCTCAGTAGTACCTCACCCCAGGGCTAAAGGTGCCTGGGATGGACTCCATCACCCGCTCCGGCCAGGGCAAGGGCACCTGAGCCCGGAACTCCGGAACGCCAGCACCCAGGCTGAAGGTGCCTGGGCGCGGGTGCGTCCTCCGACTCTGAACCCTGTGTTCAGGGCATCCACCCCTTTTATCTCCTCTCCCTTTGCGTTACAGCAGGTTCCCCGCCCTGACGTACAAGCGCCAGGAAAGGACAAAAAGAGATGCAATCTTGTCGTGAGGGTTCAACTCTGGTCCAGGGCAACAGCGCCTCCTGCAGGCCGCAGGGAACCTCACACCACCAGAGTCCTCCAAGAACCATAAAAGGGTCTCAGATTCCCTAGCAATCAGTGCATCTGGGTTACACTACCACCCAGATGCTTCCCCTAAATTCAAATACCCGCTACATATGAAATCTCAATCAAAATTGAAAAATTTTTGGCAAAGCGCTGCTGAAATATTTCTGAGGACTCTTTCAGTTTGAGGACTTTTAATATTGTCTTTTTAATACTGTGTTTTATGATTTTAGCGGCTGATATTTTGTGATTATTATCACAAATCTATTGATTACTGTTTGAATCATATATTACCTTTAAACCTGTACTGTCTTACTCCTAAACGCTAAGCGGTGCTTTTAGTTAGGTGGACGTGTTTAAAGGGGTAAAGAGAATTATTTTTTTTTTAAATAACAAACATGTTATATTTACCTCCACTGTGCAGCTCGTTTTGCACAGAATGGCCCTGAACCTGGTCTTCTGGGGTCCCTCGGCAACTGTCTCTGCTCCTGCCCACAAGAACTGAACACCTTCATGCGAGCGAGCTCGCATAGTGGTGAGTTATTGCGGGTTTGCTCCCTTCATACAGCCGGCGGCTATAGCCGCTCACTGTATCACTTGGCCCCGCCCCCCGGTGCACTGCGTCATTGGATGTGATTGACAGCAGCGCGAGCCAATGGCTGCGCTGCTTTCAATCCGTCCACTCTAGCCAATCAACGCCAGGCTGAGCAGCGAAGAGGACATCGGGGGCAAGCGCAACAGGTGAACAGGCGCAGGTAAGTAAAACGGGGGGGCTGGGGGGCCGGTATTGTCGGATGTTTTTTCACCTTAATGCATGGGATGCATTAAGGTGAAAAAACGTGTACCTTTAGTGTCCCTTTAAGGCATCCTTCACAGAATAGCAGTTTTCCCATTGGAAAAAATGGTCGTGTGTATGAGGCAAAAGAGTTCTCGCCTAAGAACGGAAATAATTAATATTCAATTTTTTTTATAGATAGTGAAAGCTGCCACAAGTGTCCAGATGAAGAGTGGCCAGATAAAAGGAAAGTGAAATGTATTCCAAAAATGTATGACTTTCTGTCTTTTGAAAATGATTCAATAGTATTAATTATATCATTAACCACTTTATTATTTTGTATCATAACGTTGTTTATAATAGCAAATTTCATTTATCATTGGAGCACCCCAGTTGTAATTGCCAATAACCGGACTGTGAGCTTCATCCTCCTGACCTCCATCTTGCTGAGCTTCCTCTGTGTCTTCTTGTTCCTTGGACGTCCTGTGGATATAACCTGCATGCTGAGACAAAGTTTATTTGGAATCTTCTTCTGTGTCACCATCTCCTCTGTTCTGGCCAGGACTATCACTGTTTGCATTGCATTTAAAGCCACCAAGCCTGGCACCTCCTGGGGGAAGTGTGTGGGTGCAAAAGCATCTAATTTTGTGGTCTTGACTTGTTCCTCTGTCCAAGTTCTGATCTGTGTTATTTGGCTGTCAGTGTCCCCTCCCTACCAAGAGTATGACATGGACTCCTATCCTGGGAAGATCATCATTCAGTGTAATGAAGGGTCAGTTATCGGATTCTACTCTGTGTTGGGTTATATGGGGTTTCTGGCAGCTGTGAGTTTTGTTTTGGCTTTCATGGTGAGGACATTACCGGACAGTTTTAATGAAGCCAAATACATCACCTTCAGCATGCTGGTGTTCTGCAGTGTCTGGATTGCCATGATCCCGGCCTATCTGAGCACCAGAGGGAAATATGTGGTAGCTGTGGAGGTATTCGCCATATTGGCCTCCAGTGCTGGAATATTAGGCTGTATATTTTTTCACAAATTGTACATTCTGCTTTTTAGACCTGAGCTGAACACCAGACAAAGCATACTGTTGAAGAACAGTGTTTAGCAATATACACAGCTAACAAAATATTATTTCATCCAAGTAATATATAATATAATGGATTAATAGATTTTGAGAGATCTGCATCTACTTCTGGGGTTTGACTGTATCAAATAGAGAGAAATAAATACATTCATTTATATTAAACCTCAACTGGAGTGTTAAGGCAATTGTTAATAAACTTAGTTGTAACCTATGTACTGCGAACAGGCAGCCAGCACAGGCAAAGCGTGCACCTATATTTCCCATTAGGCATAGCGGCATTGCGCATGCGCAGTGCGTTTTTTTTTTTTTACACAGAACGAGAACGAGCAAAGTTCTCGTGTACACACGCCGCCCCTATTCCGGCAGGAACCCCCCTCTCCCTCTGGGTGGACGTCATATGACGTCCTCAGCTTTGAGGGGGGATATCAGAATGATGCCTGCAGCTAGAGGCATCATTCAGATATCCTTTTGTAGTCCCGGCGATCCTGCGCACAATAAGAACGATCATAGCAGCGGTTCCACCGCTTGATCGTTCTTATAGGCGGCGGGAGGGGACATCCCCCCTTCCGCCGCCATCCGGTGCTTCTCCGGGGGACCCGGAGAGAATCGTCGGCGCCTTTGGTGGGGTCACGTGATGAGCATAGAGATGACTGGTGACCAGATGGTCACCTGTCATCTCTATGATCGTCGGAGGCCCGGGCGCGATGTGATGACGTCACGCCCGGGTCCTCAAATGTAAACAAAGCCGCCATTGCGGCTAGTAAGTATGAGATCGGTGAAAAAAATTTCACTGATCTCATGCTTTCCAGCCTGGAGGAGAGATGTGGGGTCTTATTGACCCCGCATCTCTCAATAAAGAGAACCTGTCACACACATTCCTATTACAAGGGATGTTTACATTCCTTGTAATAGGAATAAAAGTGATCAAAAAAAAATAGTGTAAAAAAAAAAGTAAAAATAAAAAAAAATAAGTAAAATAATAATAAAAACAATTATATATTTTTTTTAAAACGCCCGCAATTTTTACTGTATTGGTTAGTCAAAAAATCATTTTAGTTATTTTAAAACCATAATATATATATATATATATATATATATATATATATAATTACTTTACTACAAATTATTAATAATTAAATATATTTCACAGGAATCCCCGAATTTAGATGACGTAGAGGGAGGAATGGGATGGATGGATGGATGGAGACGTGATAAATAAGAGAAAGTGATGAGTGAGGGAGGGATGGGATGGATAGATGGAGACGTGATAAATAAGAGAAAGTGATGAGTGAGGGAGGAATGGGATGGATGGATGGATGGAGACGGGATAAATAAGAGAAAGTGATGAGTGAGGGATGAGATGGGATGGATGGAGACGGGAGATATAGGAGAAAGTGATGAGTGAGAGAGGAATGGGATGGATGGATGGAGACGGGATAAATAAGAGAAAGTGATGAGTGAGGGATGGGATGGGATGGGATGGATGGAGACGGGAGATATAGGAGAAAGTGATGAGTGAGGGAGGGATGGGATGGATGGATGAAGGTGGGAGGAAAAAGATAAAGTGATGAGTGAGGGAGGGATGGGATGGATGGATGTAGACGGGAGAAATAAGAGAAAGTGATGAGTGAGGGAGGGATGGGATGGAAGGATGAAGGTGTGAGGAAAAAGATAAAGTGATGAGTGAGGGAGGGATGGGATGGATGGATGGATGTAGACGGGAGAAAGAAGAGAAAGTGATGAGTGAGGGAGGGATGGGATGGATGGATGAAGGTGTGAGGAAAAAGATAAAGTGATGAGTGAGGGATGGGATGGATGGATGGAGACGGGAGAAATAAGAGAAAGTGATGAATGAGGGAGGGATGGGATGAATGGATGGATGAAGACGGGACAAATAGTGATGAGTGAGCAAGGGATGGAATGGAGATGTGAGGAAAAAGAAATAATGATGCGTGAGTGAGGGATGGGAAGGAGGGATGGACAAGAAAAATATGTGAAGTATAAGAAGTGTGTACAAGAAATGAGACAGAGGGATGGATGAGCATGAAATGGGTTTGAGGGATAGAAAAGGGAGAAATGTGAAGGTGGGAAGCATGAAAAAAAAATATTACAGTTTTGACAATGTTGTGGGGGAGGGGGCGGTTTTGCTGATATTTTGTAGGAGGAAGAGGCACACAATGCATGCTTTTTATTGAATATAATAAAGGCATCGATATAAATAGACAGTAATAAGTTTGTGTATACATTTTATAATTTACTGTAATTATATTGCGAACTATAAGGTTTTAATCTTACCTTGTGGTTTTTACAAAATGATTTGATGGTTGCTGCTGTCCTTTGCAGTACACTGTGTAGACGAGTCTAGAATTTTTCTATCTTCAGGCAGCAATGGGGGCGGAGTCCAGGCAGGGCAGTGAAGCTTAGTAAATGAAACTAAGCCAAGGGGGGCGGCGCTGCAGCAATGTAGACACGCCCACTAACCCACAGCTATTTTCTCTATCTTCAACGTAGAGAACGTCCTCACGCTCTCCTGTAGTCCAAGAGAGGGAGCGAGCACGACACTCCACACCAGGGAGAAAGGCTCCCATTATGGTGTGGAGTTCCAGACAGAAGAACAGGAAGTGAGGATTTCTCAGAAGAAATAAAGACATTTACAAGCAAAATCGAAGGATAAGGTAAGTGAAGGAGGACTACACTAAGGTAAAGGAAGCTATTTAGGAAAAAAAAAATGTAACTTTACTACTCCTTTAAGTAATGTGACGAGTGAATAAACACGAAAAGATGTGAAACACAAATAATTGTGAAACACAAATTGATTAAATAAATTTGATTAATAATGAAATGAGTCCATTAGTGAATAAGCAAAACAATGTCCATAATAAACACCAGTGCTCTGTGTAAAGGAAGTCCATATGGTGAGATATTGCATCCAAAAAATAAACGTGTTGATCCACCACCAATCAGAAGAAATTCCTCCTTACCAACTAGTCACGATCCCCCATGACAGAGGATCAATGAGTGCATATAGTAAACCAGCTCCCTCCGCAGATCAGCGATCACAAATAGTATTCCTTGGCAGTAACTCCCGACAACCATCAGCAGATACACCCGATATAGAAAAAATAATATGGGCTCCACATGCATTAAAAGCATATAAGGTTTATTAAAAACAATTCATATTGCACTTACACTTATGTAGATAATATAGGCCTTTAAGTCTGGTGTGCCGGCCGGTGCACATACAACAGACACCCGTCCTACTGGGAATCGTGTGAAGCACGAGGTGACGTCAGCGCGTTGCTCCACCCATATACATAGTAGGCGAGGTTAAAAAAAGACACGTCCATCAAGTCCAACCTATGTGTGTGATTTTATGTCAGTATTACATTGTATATCCCTGTATGTTGTGGTCATTCAAATGCCTACCTAATAGTTTATTGAAATTATCAATGCTCCCCGGTGAAACAACTGCCTGCGGAGGAGAATTCCACATCCTAACTGCTCTTACAGTAGAGAACCCTCTACACAGTGTGACAGCAGGAAGGTAAAGTCACCTGGTTGCATCCAGGGGGGTAAATATATTTCTCCCAGATTCAGGCTTTATGCCGACTTATACAACTAGGGAGTTGATGAAGCCCAGCTGAGGCTAGTGGGCTCATGGATGACTCATACCTCTAGGGAGATGGCTGGGCGTCGTGCAGGCAGGGAGTTGATGAGACCAGCTGAAGCTTGTCAGCTCATTTAAAGGCCTCTATAAAAACTCCCAGATTCATTAGGTGTTTGCTCATGCCTGGAACCAGACCTGTGTGGACTGTCTAGGGAGAGTGAACCCCTGTGCGGTGAGGCAAAGCCTGTGTGGCTATTTGTTTGGACTTTTACTAAACCAGGGACTTAGGGACTAGGACAGCACCAGGCTGATCCCAGTTGTTAGTTTAGGAAACCTGCATGTTTAGTCAGAGGTCAAACTGACCAGGATTTATTTTGTTTATGTTTCTTTTTGGCTTTGCTGTGTTTTTGTCACTGTACATAGAGAAATAAACCGCACCTTTTGATTTTGAAAACCACAACCTCCGTCTGCTGGCCCTGTTTTTGTGTGGGGAGCCCAACCAGGGGGTCACACACACCCGCTACCGAGTTAACCCCCTCACAGTTGGTGGAGAACCAGTGGCAGTTTTTTTTAAGCCAGCATGGAGGAGATACTGAAACAGCTGGCTCTAGCAAATGCCAATCAACAGCAGACAAATGCAGGTTTGCAAAGGAGCCTTGCAGCCCAGCAGCAAGCTCATCAAAAAGCCCAGCAGCAATCTGAGGCCCGCTTCATAGACCTGTTACAGAAGCAAGAGCAGAGACTACAACAAATGGAAGCAGTAATGCAGCAACGTCCGCAGACCAGTGAGGAAAGCCGTCCCACTAATACCGCGTTCTTTGGGGTGAGTCGTTTGTTGACAAAAATGACTGGAGAGGATGATCCAGAGGTATTTTTGACCACATTTGAAAGGACTGCTGAAAGAGAAAAGTGGCCTGAGGAGCAGTGGGCTGGACTGGTGGCTCCTCTGTTAACTGGTGAATCGCAGAAGGCTTACTATGACCTAGAGCCTGACCAAGCAAAAGACTATGTGATGCTAAAAGCTGAAATATTGGCAAGGCTGGGTGTCACCCTGGCTGTCCGGGCTCAGCGTGTGCATAACTGGACTTTCCAGCTTGGAAAACCCCCCAGGTCTCAAATGTATGATCTCATTCACCTGAGCAGGAAGTGGCTACAGCCAGAGACTTTGTCCGCACCAGAGATTGTGGAACGTGTTGTAATGGATCGGTTTTTGAGAGCTCTTCCTACTGCCATCCAAAAGTGGGTAAGCCATGGAGACCCAGAGATGGCCGGTGGTCTTGTGGATCGTGTAGAGAAATACTTGGCTACAGAGAACCTGACGGCCTCTTCCAGAGACACTCGGACTTTCCACCCTAAGACCAGACCACCCCCAGGGGCGGATAAGAGGATTCCAAGGGGTAAGGGTGGAGAGAGTGAGAGGGTGGGAGCTCTTCCCCAAGTTTGGCGAGAACAGCCTGGGAAATCAGCGACTCAAGAAACTGGAGAGGAGCCCACCTCCTCAGACGAAAACCTACCGTCTGTGGAGTTTTCTGATCTGGAGGTTCACAGGGAAAATTTTGCCACAGAACAGTTAAAAGACCCCGCCCTAATAAAGGCACGGGAAAACGTAGTGGAAATAGATGGCGAGTTAGTGAACCCAGATAATACCTGCACTTACCCATACTTCAGCGTAGAGAAGGACCTACTGTATCGGGTGGCAAAAAGGGCAGAAGAAACCGTTGAGCAGCTTGTGGTGCCCAAACCTTACAGGAAGTTGGTGTTGGAGTTGGCCCATGGGCACATTCTTGGAGGTCATCTGGGGACAGAGAAAACCCGAGAGAGGGTATTACAGAGATTCTATTGGCCTGGAGTGATGAAGGACATAGAAAATTATTGTTCCTCCTGCCCTGTGTGTCAGAGGTCGGCCCCGATGCCACATTTCCGTAGCCCGCTGGTCCCTCTACCCATCATTGAGGTCCCGTTTGAGAGAATCGCAATGGATTTGGTAGGTCCTATAATCAAGTCCGCTAGGGGGTACCAGTACATATTGGTTATAATGGACTATGCCACCCGTTATCCAGAAGCGATCCCTCTCAGAAATACCTCGGCCAAAACCATAGCCAAAGAGCTATCTCTTGTTTTTAGCCGGGTGGGTATTTGTAAAGAACTGCTTACGGACCAAGGTACACCCTTTATGTCCCGGGTTATGAAAGAGCTGTGTAAATTGCTCAAAGTGACGCAATTGCGTACATCTGTGTATCACCCCCAAACCGATGGGCTGGTTGAAAGATTCAACAAAACCCTAAAACAAATGTTGAAGAAAGTGGTGGATAGAGATGGAAAGGATTGGGACTGTCTACTTCCTTATTTGATGTTTGCTATTAGGGAGGTGCCCCAATCCTCTACGGGATTCTCCCCCTTTGAGTTACTGTATGGGAGACACCCAAGAGGGCTGTTGGATATTGCCAAGGAAACTTGGGAAAGTGAGAGTTCTCCCCACAGGAGTGTGATTGAGCATGTCGCCCTGATGCAAGATCGAATTGCACAGGTAATGCCCATCGTGAAGGAACATTTGGCCCAAGCGCAGTTGGCACAGCAGAGAGTGTACAACCGTGGAGCAAAGACCCGTACCTTTTCCCCGGGGGATAGGATATTGGTACTTGTCCCTACGGTTGAAAGTAAATTCCTTGCCAAATGGCAAGGCCCCTACGAGATAATGGAAAAAGTGAGCGAAGTGAATTACAAGGTCAGACAACCAGGAAGGCGAAAGCCCGAACAGATATATCACGTTAATCTGTTGAAAGCCTGGAGGGATAGAGAGTCCCTAGTCGCAGAAACTTGGTCACCAGCTCAAACTGGTTGCGTGATTCCGGAGGTTGGAATAGCAGCCACCTTGTCACAACCCCAACAACAGGAGGTTAAGGAGTTTGTGCTTCGCAACAAGGAGGTGTTCTCTGAGCTGCCGGGACAAACATCTGGGGTAGAGCATGATATTATTACCCCGCCCGGTGAAAGGGTGAAGTTAAAACCCTATCGGATCCCAGAGGCCCGACGGGAGGCAATACGGGAGGAAGTACAGAAAATGCTGAACTTAGGGGTGATAGAGGAGTCCCAAAGTGATTGGTCTAGTCCCATTGTGTTGGTGCCTAAACCGGATGGGAGCTGGCGATTTTGTAACGATTTTCGTCAGTTGAACAAAGTTACAAAATTTGAAACCTACCCCATGCCACGTATAGATGAGTTGATCGACCGGCTGGGAACAGCCCAATACATGACGACTCTTGACCTCACAAAAGGGTATTGGCAAATTCCCCTGGCCAAGTCGGCCAAAGAGAAAACCGCATTTGTAACCCCAGACGGGGCGTTCCAATATAAGAGAATGCCGTTCGGGTTACAGAATGCGCCGGCCACATTCCAGCGGAAAATGGACCAGATACTGAGGCCCCATCGGAAGTATGCTGCGGCTTACCTGGATGACGTAATTGTCCATAGCACAGATTGGGCCTCACATCTGCCAAAAGTGCAAGCAGTCCTAGACTCTATCCGGGAAGCGGGGTTTACGGCTAACCCCAAGAAGTGTACCATTGGGCAGGAGGAGGCCAAATATCTTGGGTACACCATTGGCAGGGGAGTGATAAAACCCCAACTCAACAAAGTCGAGGCCATCCAGAGTTGGCCACGTCCCAACAGCAAGAAGCAGGTACGGGCCTTTCTGGGAATCGCGGGTTATTATCGGCGCTTCATTCCCCACTTTGCTTCTAAGGCTGTGCCCCTAACCAACCTGACGAAAGGGAAAGGGTCGGTCATGATTAAATGGACCCCCGAGGCTGAGGCAGCATTCCAATTCTTGAAACAAGCCTTATGTAGCCAGCCAGTGTTGTACTCACCCGACTTCTCTAAAGACTTTGTCGTACAAAGTGATGCGTCAGATGTGGGGTTAGGAGCAGTATTGTCCCAGGTCTGGAACGGGGAAGAGCACCCAGTCATTTACCTCAGCAGGAAGTTGAAGTCCCATGAGGTAAATTACGCCACGGTTGAAAAGGAGTGTTTAGCGGTGAAGTGGGCTCTAGATTCCCTTCGGTACTATCTGCTAGGTAGGCACTTTGACATGGTTACGGATCACGCTCCGTTAAAGTGGATGGCTCAAAACAAGGAGACAAATAGAAGAGTGAATAGGTGGTTCCTGGCCCTACAGGAATTCAACTTCACAGTAAAGCATCGCCCTGGCGTTCAAATGGGGAATGTGGATGCTTTGTCTCGAGTACATGAATGCCTGATTGCTGGTGTTCCAACCCCAAGGTTAAAACAAGAGGGGGGGTATGTGACAGCAGGAAGGTAAAGTCACCTGGTTGCATCCAGGGGGGTAGATATATTTCTCCCAGATTCAGGCTTTATGCCGACTTATACAACTAGGGAGTTGATGAAGCCCAGCTGAGGCTAGTGGGCTCATGGATGACTCATACCTCTAGGGAGAGGGCTGGGCGTCGTGCAGGCAGGGAGTTGATGAGACCAGCTGAAGCTTGTCAGCTCATTTAAAGGCCTCTATAAAAACTCCCAGATTCATTAGGTGTTTGCTCATGCCTGGAACCAGACCTGTGTGGACTGTCTAGGGAGAGTGAACCCCTGTGCGGTGAGGCAAAGCCTGTGTGGCTATTTGTTTGGACTTTTACTAAACCAGGGACTTAGGGACTAGGACAGCACCAGGCTGATCCCAGTTGTTAGTTTAGGAAACCTGCATGTTTAGTCAGAGGTCAAACTGACCAGGATTTATTTTGTTTATGTTTCTTTTTGGCATTGCTGTGTTTTTGTCACTGTACATAGAGAAATAAACCGCACCTTTTGATTTTGAAAACCACAACCTCCGTCTGCTGGCCCTGTTTTTGTGTGGGGAGCCCAACCAAGGGGTCACACACACCCGCTACCGAGTTAACCCCCTCACAACAGTTTAAGGTTAAACCGCTTTTCTTCTCATTTTAGTGAATGGCTGCGTGTCTTGTTAAATTTACTTTCACTGAAAAGCTTTAGCCCTATTGTGGGATCACCAGTACGGTATATGTACATTGAAATCATATCCCCTCTCAAGCATCACTTCTCCAGAGAGAATACGTTCAGTGCTGGGATCTGGGGGTCCCCTTGGTAAAGGGGGCTTCCAGATTCCGATAAGCCCCCCGCCCGCAGACCCCCACAACCACCGGGTAAGGGTTGTGGGGAAGTGGCCCTTGTCCCCATCAACATGGGGACAAGGTGCTTTGAGGGGACCCCAAAGCATCCTCTCCATGTTGAGGGCATGTGGCCTGGTAAGGTTTAGGAGGGGGGGCGCTCTCTTGCCCCCCCCCCCTTTTCCTGCAACATGCCAGTTTGCGTGCTTGGATAAGGGTCTGGTATGGATTTGGGTGCAGGGTTCCCCTTAATATCCATACCAGACCTGGAGGGCCTGGTATGGATTCTGGGGGGACCCCACACAATCTTTTTTTTTTTTTGGTGCAGGTTTCCCCTTAATATTCATACCAGATCCAAAGGGCCTGGTAATGGACTGGGGGAACCCATGCCATTTTTTTTTCAATAATTTTTTTGTATATTGCTGGGACTCGACAATACATTACAGCCGCGAGCAGTTTTAAATTACTTTTTTCCTTTAGGAATGTCATTTTGCTGTGGTATTGTTCTAAACACGGGAAAGATGCGCTACTTTACAGGTATACTAAGGACACCCCCAAGCACAATTTTTTTTTTATTACTTAAGCATTATTTAAATCCCTGCTTCTGAAAAAACAGTCATCTTTAAAAGTTTTTTGTTGCATTGTCCCCTAGGGCAGGACCCAGGTCCCCAAACACTTTTATGACAATAACTTGCATATAAGCCTTCAAAATTACCACTTTTGATTTTTCATGTTCGTGTCCCATAGACTTTAACGATGTTCGCGCGTTCGAACTAATTTTTTGCCTGTTGGCAAGTTCTGGTGCGAACCGAACCAGGGGGTATTTGGCTCATCCCTATCCCTTGTAATAGCAATCAAATAAAAAAATAAAAATAAATAAAAGAAAAAAAAATTATAATAAAATATATTAAAATAGAAACAAAAATTGCCGAAAATCCCCATAGCCCCGCAAACCTGCGCAAAGGCAAACGTGAGACCAGGGTGTGCACACGCATGTGTAGCACCCTCCTCACTCCCCTCTCTTTCTTCAGCTCGTCTGACACCAGGACACCACGCCTGGCTTTCATCACAGGTGTCAGTGTGATATAAGCAAAGTTCTTTTACCTTCGGGTCAGTGTTGTGCACCTGGTGCCTCCACCGAGAGTTACCTTGAACAGTGTCTGTCAGGAAATGAGCCCCACACCATTAAAGTTCAACACTCCTTTATTCTTCTTGAATGAACACAATCAGTTGAACTCCCTTGGAGAACAGAACAGAAAAGGAGGTGTGGATGCGAATAGGCCCAGACACAATGTGTTCTCCACTTTCCTTCCTGAAAGTGGGTTGTGGTCTCCCAGCGAGGGGGGAATTTCCTTCCAGGCGGTCTCCGACGAGAGACTCACCCGTCACTGGCAATATGCTGCACCAGGTCTTCAAGTGAGGAGCTCCCCCCGGTCCATTACGCCTTCCGGATTCGGGTACCCACTCCCGGGGTTCCCTAGGACCTCCTTCCCTTGCGGATTTCAGTGTTGGGCACTGAGCTCCAGACCTCCATCTGAGTACCTCACCCCAGGCTAAAGGTGCCTGGGATGGAACACGACCTCCGGCTGTCCTCTAGGCCTAGGCCCGCCTAGAGAACCGACACAAACCTCCGTCCACAGGCTGAAGGTGCCTTGGACTCCCCCGTGACAAAGATGGCCAGCCCCTTTATACCCTCTCCCAGCAAGCACGGCGGGTTCCCTGCCCCACCATACCGCTGCCGAGGGAGGACAAAAAGGAGGCACGACACACAGCAATGATTCAACCCCAGCCCAGGGCGACATCGCCACCTGCTGGGCTGCAGGGAATTACACATCACCAATGTCTCTGTCAAGTTCAAATTTACACTTGGGAAAGTACATACCCGCTACACATGTACACCACAGTCGCACCATACATGTGACATATCCTCGTGAACATCAGAGTGAGAACAATAATTCTAGCACAAAAACTAAACTGATGATCTTTAAAGGCTTTTAAAGCGGCACCTATGGGGATTTTTGGGCACCGTCGTTTTTGGCAATATCCCAGACGCACGCAATTTTAAGACATGGAATATTTGGTATCTATTTACTCGATGCAACCTTATTGTTTATATTTTAATCAAAAAAGGGTATTATATGGTGTGGTTTTGCACTAAAATTAATTTTATAAATATTTTTTCCTGAAAATTTACGTTTAATAAAAAGTTGCGCAAATATAATGTGAAACAAAAAATTGCAACTATTACTTTTTTATTCTACAGGGCCTCTGATTTCCAAAAATATATAATGTTCTGGGGGTTTAATTCATTTTATTGCCAAAAATTATGATTTTTACATGTATGCAAAAAATTAAAAAATAAATGTTCTGGAGTTAAACTGGTTAAAAGGTATATTACAATTTACAAAAGAGAATTGTATTATCAGTTGTCAGGTTCTCTTCCCCTTCCCTTCATCCTCCTACTCTTCCCATCATCATCCGCCTACTCCTCCCATCATCATCCCCCTTCATCTTTGCCTCCTTCATTCATCTTCTGGCTAAATCTAACAATACACAGAATGACCCTGGCTCCATAATTACAGGAGACCTTGCAAATGACATCACTAATTTCACCTTCTCTCCCACAAAAGAGAGTCTCTTGGGGAAGACACCAACTGAATGGTGATTGAATCAGAGGGACAAACTTTAGATATACTGAGCACAAGAATAAAAAGTAGATTTACGATATAATTATCTGAAGGCATCTATGGAAAATTGACAATAAACCATCAGACAGCATTGCTTCTGCATACGAGAGACCGTGATGTACAAGAAGTTTTCATAATACAAGAGTGGGGTAACACACAAGAGAAAGAGGGTGAGAGTAAAATACTTTATTAATACCTGAGTATTAAATAAAATGTTAAAATTTCCAAGCGTCTCTTATCAGTTCTAACTGATCAATTGACAAATGCTTCCTTGCCCAATCTCGCTGTATATTTAGTTAAGCTTATGGAGAGAGAAGTCGCAGACAAGGGTCAAGTTGCAGATAGGGAGTTTTTACTGCCTTGGGGAACATGTATCAATGAAAAACATATTTTTTTTTAAACAATAATTTTTAAAGGAGCAGTGATTTTAATTATGCAACAATAAAACCAAAAAAATCCTTTAAATATAGTGCCTGGCGAGTCCCCTTAAGCCCTGTACACACGATCGGTTTTACCGATAAAAACAGTCCGATGGACTTTTTTCATCGGACAAACCGATCGTGTGTGAGCCCCATCGGTCTTTTTTCCATCGGTGTTAAAAAATAGAACATGTTTTAAATTTATCCGATGGAAAAAAAAAAACGATAGCAAATTACTATCGGTAAGAGGGGGGTTGGTGCTGCGCTGTTTCTAATAAGTGATGAACAGGCTATAAATAAATGTAGTGCACAATGGCTAAATACCAGCAATAAATAAAATATGAATTACAGTAGTGAATAAATTACTAAAACCATAAATCATCAAACAATAAAACAAATGTTGCAAAAGTGCAGTGTGCATAAACTGCATGAACATAAAACTAATGTGAACACTAATGTGCAAATCTACTAAATGTGCAAACAAAGCATACAGGTATAAGTAGCCTGAAAAGTGCAAAACAGCGGATTGTGCAAATGATGATCCTGATTGCAAAAGTACAAGTAGAGAGAGTCCCGGAGCAAGAAAGGAACAGATAGGCGCAGGGACGGCATGACAGGGTGGGACAGTACAGGATAAAAGGAAAGCAGGTAGTTTTCCCTTTAAGAAAAGGGGGGTGTCCTGGGGGTTGGAGGTGTTCCCTGGTGTAAGAGTCTGAGAGCAGGAAGTGACGTACCGTCAGTCCTTCAGCAGAAGAGGAAGAAGCTTCCCACCCACCCTCCCTAGGTTTTAGGCGGGGGTATGCAGTTGGGAGGTCGGAACGGTTGTGGCAGTGCTGGGTCTCTGGAAGAGGAGAAAAAGGCTGGAATAGTTAGTAAAATGGTGGTACCCATCCGTGGTATGGGGTTATCGGTAGTAAAATGGTGGTACCCATCCGTGGTATGGGGTTATCGGTAGTAAAATGGTGGTACCCATCTGTGGTATGGGGTTATCGGTAGTAAAATGGTGGTACCCATCCGTGGTATGGGGTTATCGGTAGTAAAATGGTGGTACCCATCCATGGTATGGGGTTATCGGTAGTAAAATGGTGGTACCCATCCGTGGTATGGGGTTATCGGTAGTAAAATGGTGGTACCCATCTGTGGTATAGGGTTATCGGTAGAAACATGGTGGTACCCATCTGTGGTATGGGGTTATCGGTAGTAAAATGGTGGTACCCATCCGTGGTATGGGGTTATCGGTAGTAAAATGGTGGTACCCATCTGTGGTATGGGGTTATCGGTAGTAAAATGGTGGTACCCATCTGTGGTATGGGGTTATTGGGTACCTTCCGGTCAACGAGGGTTTAACCAGGAAGGGAAGGAAGGGGTAAAATTGTAGGTTACTGCGGACATGTGTACTGTCTCCGAGTCAGTGTCTTGCGACTGAGGCCTAAGTTAAATAAGTTTTGTCCCAGTGACCAAGTTGTGTGTCGTGGCCTCCAAGACTACCAAGATATGGAAAAAGTTTGTCTGATGTTATGTAAAATGGTTATTTATTTTAAGTTTTGAAATGGTTAAATAAATAGGCCGCAAGGCCAATTTTACTCCACAACTTTGTCAGTTGTTTTATTGGGCAATTGGGAGTTGGGGAGGTTTATGTCTATCAGGTGGGTTATTACTGGGCTTCTGTCCTTAACATGTCATGCTAAAGTGCATGAAAATGTCCAATAGCAACGGGACAAAAAATGAATAATGATATTACAATCCAAAAGGTCAGGTGCAAAAAACAAGCAGTGCCAATAGCAACAAGATGCTTTCTTCAAAGTGGGGGTTCTTTTATTTTCCGTGCACGGGTAGTGGAGTGCTGAAGAGATAATTGAATCTCAGTTTTGTGTGTTACACACAAAGGTAAAGGTGGCCTCTTACCTTGCGCTAATAAGTATCATCTACCGGGGAGGAATATCGTTTATGTCCCTATTTATGGACTCATATAACATACTGTTTGATTAATATTTTTGAAGCCTGTGCTTCTCTATCACTTATATGTGGTATTATTATCATTTATGGTGTTACTATTATTTCCTTCACTGTGATTTTTAGCACAATCAATATTTTTGATGGACTAGCGCTGCACTATATATGTTCTATTTCTGTTTGGCTTTGTTTGTTTGAGTGCTGGCAGCTGGTGTGCACTTTTTGTTTTTTTGTTTATTTGGGTTTAAGCACAGTTTTCTCCCCCACATTTAGTATAAAATGCCTACATGGTGGTATTTGATCACCTCTGCGTTTTTTTGTTTTTGCGCTATAAACAAAAATAAAGCGACAATTTTGAAAAAAAATACAATATTTTTTAGTTTTTGCTATAATAAATATCCCCAAATAATCTATAAAAAAACTAAACATTTTTACAGTTTAGGCCGATACGTATTCATTTACATACTTTTGGTAAAAAAAATGCAATAAGCGTATATTGATTGGTTTGCGCAAAAGTTATAGCGTCTACAAAATAGCGGATAGATTTATTGCATTTTTATTTATTTTTATTTTTTTACTAGTAATGGCGGCGATCTGCGATTTTTATTGTGACCGTGACATTGCGACGGACATATCTGACACTTTTGACGGACATATCTGACACTTTTGACACATTTTTGGGACCATTACCTTTTATACAGCGATTAGTGCTATAAAACTGCACTGATTACTGTATAAATGTGACTGGCGCTGAAGGGGTTAAATATGTTCCCTAGTGAGTGATTCTAACTGTAGGGGGAGGGGACTCACAAGGGGAGGAGACCGATCTGTGCTCCTCTGTACTGGGAACACACATTGATCTCCTCACCTCTGACAGGACGTGGATCTGTGTGTTTAAACACACAGATCCACGGTCCTGCCGTGATTGCGGGCAATCGCGGGTGCCCGGCGGACATCGCGGCCGCCGAGCACGCACACCGGATCCCGAGCGGTGGCGCGTGCGCGCCCCCCGGCGGCGCGCTCGCGCCCCCTAGACGGCCGGGAAGCCCAGGACGTCATATGACGTCCACCCAGGATGAGAGATCCCATCTGTGGATGTCATTTGACTATGGACGGGACCTGAAGTGGTCAAAGGATGTGTATATTTTCCAGGGCATCTCCAAAGCCACATAATAAGTTTGCTCCCTGCTTTGCTTTTTTTTTGCTTTGGCAAAAGCCTTAACACCTATTTTACATTAGCTTTCCCAGCAGCTTCCCAAGGGGCCACAAATGCGTATTGGAATTCACCTCTCATTGACTTCAATACAAATCATCTCAAAATTGCTTGGCACCCCCCTAGGCACTTTCATAATGATGTTTGATCATAAATAGGATCCCTCAAGGCTTCCCCGTCTCTCTCTCTCTCAATTTTATCCTTACCATGGGGGGGGGGCCCTTTTTGAAGATCATTAGAGCACATTGTGATATTATTATTATTATTCAGGATTTATAATATTTGTAGTACAAACAGCTCGTGCAGCACTTAATCAGGATACATGTAAGCAAGTATCACTAGCATGTTCTTGCTGGGGACTTGCTGGGGGTTTTGTCTTAAAGCAAATCGAATTGAGGTGTAGGGATGAGCTTCGAGTTCGAGTCGAACTCATGTTCGACTCGAACATTGCCTGTTTGCCCGTTCGGCGAACAGCGAACAATTTGGGGTGTTCGCGGCAAATTCGAAAAGCCGCGGAACACCCTGTAAAAGTCTATGGGAGAAATCTAAAGTGCTAATTTTAAAGGCTTATATGCAAGTTATTGTCATAAAAAGTGTTTGGGGACCCGGGTCCTGCCCCAAGGTACATGTATCAATGCATTAGCATTGATTAGTCTTACCCCATTAGCATAGTCTTACATCTGGATGTAATTGTGGCTACTTGAAGGATGCCCCCCATGTTTGACCTAACGGCAGTCCACCTCAATAGGGATGAGCCGAACACCCCCCAGTTCGGTTCGCACCAGAAGATGCGAACAGGCAATAAGTTTGTTTGAACATCTGAACCCCGTTAAAGTCTATGGGACACGAACATAAAAACTTCTAAAGTGCTAATTTTAAAGGTTAATATGCAAGTTATTGTAATAAAAAGTGTTTGGGGACCCGGGTCCTGCCCCAGGGGACATGTATCAATGCAAAAAAAAGGTTTAAAAACATAATTTTTTTTGGGAGCAGTGGTTTTAATAATGCTTAAAGTGAAACAATAAAAGTAAAATATTCCTTTAAATTTCGTACCTGGGGGGTGTATAAAGTATGCCTGTAAAGCAGCGCATGTTTCCTGTACTTAGAACAGTCTCTGCACAAAATGTAATTTCTCAAGGAAAAAAAGTAATTTAAAAGTACGACTGTAATGAATTGCCGGTCCCGGCAATACAGAGAAAAGTCATTGAAAGTCATTAATAAAAAAAAAAAAAATGCATGGGAGTCCCCCCAAACACAATTACCAGGCCCTTAAGGTCTGGTATGGATATTAAGGGGAACCCTGTGGCAAATTTAAAAAATACAGGTTTCCCGTTGCATCAGAGGGGGGCGGTCTCAACCGTCACATCACTGGGGAAGCCCGGGTTTCCCCTTGCGTCAGAGGGGGACGGGGTCAAGTGACGGGTGGCCCCGCCCTCAGATACATAAGAGCTGTTACTGATGAAACCAGGTCATTCCCGGGGTGTCTCCGCTCCTGTGAAGAGAGTATCGTGTGCTGTTCCTCGTCGCTGGAGACTGGAGAGATCATCCATCGCAGGATACCGACATTGCTGGAGTGGAGATCGATAGTGGATTACCACCGCTGAAGTCTTTTTTTATTTTTATTCTTTTTTTTTTTTTTTATAAAGGACTTATCCCAATTGTGTCTGTGTGTTTATTTTTTTATTTTTTACGCTTTCTTTGTGAAATATTAGGGGTACAATGTACCCCGTTACCAATTCACATAGGGGGGGCCCGGGATCTGGGGGTCCCTTTTGTTAAAGGGGTCTTCCAGATTCCGATAAGCCCCCCGCCCGCAGACCCCCACAACCACCGGGCAAGGGTTGTGGGGATGAGGCCCTTGTCCCCAACAACATGTGGACATCCTCCCCATGTTGAAGGCATGTGGCCTGGTATGGTTCGGGAGGGGGGGCACTCTCTCGTCCCCCCTTATTTTCCTGCGGCCTGCCAGGTTGCGTGCTCGGATAAGGGTCTGGTATGGATTTTTGGGGTGAACCCCATGGCATTTCTTTTTTTAATTTGGTGCAGGTTTCCCCTTAATATCCATACCAGACCTGAAGGGCCTGGTAATTGAATTTGGGGGGACCCCCATGCATTTTTTTTTTATCAATGACTTTCAATTAGTTTTCTCTCTATTGCCGGGACCGGCAATTCATTACAGCCGCGAGTACTTTTAAATGACTTTTTTTCCTTCAGAAATTACATTTTGTGCAGAGACTGTTCTAAGAACAGGAAACAAGCGCTGCTTTACAGGCATACTATATACACCCCACAGGTATGAAATTTAACGGAATATTTCACTTTTATTGTTTCACTGCTCCCGAGAAAACAGCTGTTTTTTAAACTTTTTTTTTGCATTGATACATGTCCCCTGGGGCAGGACCCGGGTCCCCAAACACTTTTTATTACAATAACTTGCATATTAACCTTTAAAATTAGCACTTTAGAAGTTTCATGTTCGTGTCCCATAGACATTAACGGGGTTCTGATGTTCGAACAAACTTATTGCCTGTTCGCATGTTCTGGTGTGAACCGAACTGGGGGGTGTTCGGCTCATCCCTATTAAGGTGGACTGCCATTAGGTCAAACATGGGGGGCATCCTTCAAGTACCCACAATTACATCCAGATGTAATATTGTGTTAATGGGGAAAGCCATGACTCTTCCTGGTATGTTTGACGTCCATCACGACCTCTTGACCACTGTGAATTTTATAGGCTCATATACAAGGCAGTCTCACTGGTCAATATGAGGAGGAACAGGAAAGCATTATTGGTATTATGCCACGTACACACGGCCAGACTTTTGACCGGGCAAAACTCTGTCGGAATTTCCGATGGAAAAATAGAGAACCTGCTCTCTGTCTAAGTCTGTCGGAAATTCAGACGGGAAAAGTCCGATGGGGCATACACACAGTCGGAAAATCCGATGAAAAGCTCCCATCAGACTTTTTCCATCGGAAATTCTGACCGTGTGTACGTGGCATTAGAAGGATTCAGAGACCTGGCAGTCAGAATGAATTGGCAATCAGGAATAATAGATGCAACTTGGAGGTGACTGGGGACAAACTCTATTCCTGACCCCAATATCTCCCTACTCTCCCAAGCAGAGTTGCTTGAGGCCCCGTTCACACCTATGCGAATTGATTGTGGCTTAAACCGCATCCAATTCGCATAACATTTTAAAATATATTGATTTCAATGAGGCTGGTTCACATATGTGCGATGCATTCGCACTGCGCATTGCCCAAAAAACTTGTGCGTTTTCTAGGCATTGTGGTGCAAATTGTCTGCCCATTATGTTCTATGGGAACGCATCTGATTCGCAGATGTGTTGCGTTCTGAACACAGTACGTATGAATCATGAGGGGGAACTCCACGCCAAATAAAAAAAAAAAAATGGCATGGGTTCCCCTCCAGAAGCATACCAGGCCCTTGGGTCTGGTATGGATTTTAAGCGGAACCCCTATGCCAAAAAAACGGCGTGGGGGTGGTCCCCCCAAAATTTATACCAGACCCTTATCCGAGCACGCAGCCCGACCGGTCAGGAAAGGGGGTGGGGATGAGCGAGCGCCCCCCCACCCCTCCTGAATCGTACCAGGCCGCATGCCCTCAACATGGGGGGTGGGTGCTTTGGGGCAGGGGGCGCCCTGCGGTCCCCCACCCCAAAGCACCTTGCCCCCAAGTTGATGAGGACAAGGGCCTCTACCCGACAACCCTGGCTGTTGGTTGTCGGGGTCTGCGGGTGGGGGGCTTATCGGAATCCGGGAACCCCTTTTAATAAGGGGGCCCCCAGACCCCGGCCCCCCACCCTATGTGAATGAGTATGGGGTACATCGTACCCCTACCCATTCACCTGGTGGAAAAAAAAATCAATAAAAAAACACACTACACAGGTTTTTAAAGTAATTTATTAGGGAGCACCTGGGGTCTTCTTCCGACTTCGGGGGTCTCTTCTTCTGCTCTCCGGTGTCGTCTCCGCGCTTTCTGGTTCTTCTCCCGCTCTCTGGTGCTTTCTTCCTTCTGCCGGGCACCTCCGCTATCTTCTTCCAGCTCTTTTGCTAGGGCGGCCCGGTCTTCTCTGCAGTCTTCTTCCCTCTTCTCATCTTCGACGTTGACACACCGCTGCCTCCCGCTGTAATGCCGTGTGTGCGGTGCGCAACGACTTATATAAGCATGGGGCGTTGTCACCGAGTGATGCCACCCGGTTACCCCGCCCCCGTCTGATGTTACAGTCCCATCATTTCCTGGGACTGTGACGTCATACGGGGGCGGGGTCACCCGGTGGCATCGCCCCATGCCTATATAAGTCGTTGCGCACTGCACACACGACATTACAGTGGGAGGCAGCATCATGTCAACATCGAAGAAGAGAAGAGGGAAGAAGACTACAGAGAAGACCGGGCCGCCACTAGCAAAAGAGCCGAAAGAAGATAGCGGAGGCGCCGGGCAGAAGGAAGAAGGCACCGGAGAGCGGGAGAAGAACCAGAGAGTGCGGAGATGACACCGGAGAGCAGAAGAAGAGACCCCTGAAGTCGGAAGAAGACCCCCGGAGCTGCCTAATAAATTACTTTAACCACTTTACAACCACCTGCCGACAAATAACGTCGACAAGGTGGTTGCTTAACTCTGGGAGGACGTTATATAACGTCCTCCCAGAATCGCGCTCCCACGCGCCCCCTGGGGCGCTCACACGGGAAACTCCGTGACCGCCGGGTCCAGAGGACCCGTCGGATCACGAATCGCGGAAAATCGCCGCTGATAGCGGCCGTTTACCACGTGATCGCTCCGTCAAATGACGGAGCAATCACTTGTAAACACACCGGCGTCATTTGATGACGCCGGTTCCTCCCTCCCCTCTCTGTACCGATCGGTACAGTGTGAGAGGGGAGGGGGAGGGAGCGGATGGCAGCAGCAGCTCTGTGGGCTGGATCTGTGACAATTGCAGTCACAGATCCAGCCATCCATCCATCCCTGCTCAGCCATCCCTGTGCAATACCCTGCCAATACTCTGCAATACACCCTGCCAATACTCTGCAAAATACCCTGCCAATACTCTGCAAAATACCCTGCAATACCCTGGTGCAATACTCTGCAATACCCTGGTGCAATACTCTGCAATACCCTGGTGCAATACTCTGCAATACTCTGCAATACCCTGCGCAATACTCTGCAAATTACCCTGCCAATACTCTGCAAAATACCCTGCAATACCCTGGTGCAATACTCTGCAATACCCTGGTGCAATACTCTGCAATACCCTGGTGCAATACTCTGCAATACTCTGCAATACCCTGGTGCAATACTCTGCAATACCCTGGTGCAATACTCTGCAATACTCTGCAATACCCTGCGCAATACTCTGCAAATTACCCTGCCAATACTCTGCAAAATACCCTGCAATACCCTGGTGCAATACTCTGCAATACCCTGGTGCAATACTCTGCAATACCCTGGTGCAATACTCTGCAATACTCTGCAATACCCTGCGCAATACTCTGCAATACCCTGCAATACCCTGGTGCAATACTCTGCAATACCCTGCACAATACTCTGCGCAATACTCTGCAATACCCTGCGCAATACTCTGCAATACCCTGGTGCAATACTCTGCAATACCCTGCGCAATACCCTGCAAAATACTCTGCAATACCCTGCGCAATACTCTGCAATACCCTGCAAAATACTCTGCAATACCCTGCGCAATACTCTGCAATACCCTGCGCAATACTCTGCAATACCCTGCACAATACTCTGCAATACCCTGGTGCAATACTCTGCAATACCCTGGTGCAATACTCTGCAATACCCTGCAAAATACTCTGCAATACCCTGCGCAATACTCTGCAATACCCTGCAATACCCTGCGCAATACTCTGCACAATACTCTGCATCACCCTGCGCAATACTCTGCAAAATACTCTGCAATACCCTGCGCAATACTCTGCAATACCCTGCGCAATACTCTGCAATACCCTGCACAATACACCCTGTGCAATACTCTGCAATACCCTGCGCAATACTCTGCAATACCCTGTGCAATACCCCCTGTGCAATACCCCATGCAGTACCCTGCCATACTCCGCAATGCCCTGCCATACTCCGCAATGCCCTGCCATACTCCGCAATGCCCTGCCATACTCCGCAATGCCCGGCAATACTCTGCAATAACCACTTTCTGCCTGCCGGCCGTCATATGACGTCCTTGGCTTTGTGCGGGGATATCTGAATGATGGGAGCAGCTACAGGCATCATTCAGATATCAGCTTTTTCAGCCGGCGATTCTCTGCACCATAACAACAATCATAGTGGCTGTTCCGCCGCTTGATCATTCTTACGGGAGGCGAGAGGGGATGTCCCCCCCCCCTCCCCCCGCCGCCTCTCCGGTGCTCCTACCGACTCACCGCTACGATCAAAGCCAGGATTGTTGTTTTTTTTTGTTTTTTTTTCAGGCTTCCCAGCCTAGAGGTGAGATGTGGGTCTTATTGACCCCATATCTCACTGTAAAGAGGACCTGTCATGCCATATTCCTATTACAAGGGATGTTTAAATTCCTTGTAATAGGTATAAAAGTGATCAAAAAAAATTTTGGGGCGGAAAAACATGTCAAACTAAAATAAATAAAGTAAAATGAACAATAAAAAAATATATTATGTCCCCGTGAGCTCGCATACAGAAGCGAACGCATACGTAAGTCCCGCCCACATATGAAAACGGTTTTCAAACCACACATGTGAGGTATCTCTGCGAACGTTAGAGCGAGAGCAATAATTTTGGCCCTAGACCTCCTCTGTAACTCAAAACATGTAACCAGTAAAAATATTTAAAGCGTCGCCTATGGGGATTTTTAAGTAGCGAAGTTTGGTGCCATTCCACAAGCGTGTGCAATTTTTAAGGGTGACATGTTAGGTTTCTATTTACTCGGCGTAACTTCATCTTTCACATTATGCAAAAACATTCGGCTAACTTTAATGTTTTTTTTGTTTTTTTAAGCACAAAACGCGTTAAAAAATTGCTGCGCAAATATCGTGCGAGATAAAAAGTTGCAACAACCACCATTATATTCTCTAAGGTCTTTGCTAAAAAAACATATATAATGTTTTGGGGTTCTATGTAATTTTATAGCAAACAAATGATGATTTTTACATGTAGGAGAGAAATGTCAGAATTGGCCTCGGTGCTCCAGAACGCCTGAAGGTGCTCCCTGCATGTTGGGCCTCTGTATGTGGCCACGCCGTGTAAAAGTCTCACACATGTGGTATCGCCATACTCGTGAGGAATAGCAGAATGTGTTTTGGGGTGTAATTTGTGGTATGCATATGCTGTGTGTGAGAAATAACCTGCTAATATGACAATTTTGTGAAAAAAAAAAAAAGAGAAAAAAAAATCTTGATTTTGCAAAGAATTGTGGGAAAAAATGACAACTTCAAAAAACTCACAATGCCTCTTTCTGAATACCTTGGAATGTCTTCTTTCCAAAAAGGGGTCATTTGGGGGGTATTTGTACTTTTCTGGCATGTTGGGGTCTCAAGAATTGAGATAGGCCGTCAGTACTTCAGGTGTGATCAATTTTCAGATATTGGCACCATAGCTTGTGGACTCTATAACTTTCACAAAGACCAAATAATATGCACCAATTTGTACTTATTTTTACCAAAGATATGTAGCAGTATAAATTTTGGCCAAAATTTATGAAGAAAAAATAGTAATTTGCAAAATTTTATAACGGAAACGAAAAAAAAAACATTTTTTTACAGAATTTTCAGTCTTTTTTCTCTTATAGCGCAAAAAATAAAAAACCCAACAGTGATTAAATACCACCAAAAGAAAGCTCTATTTGTGTGAAAAAAAGGACAAAAATTTCATATGGGTACAGTGTTGTATGACTGAGTAATTGTCATTCAAAATGTGAGAGCACTGAAAGCTGAAAATTGGTCTGGTTATTAAGGGGGTTTAAGTGCCCAGTGGTCAAGTGGTTAAAAACCTGTGTAGTGTGTTTTTTATTGACATTTTTTACACCAGGTGAATGGGTAGGGGTACGATGTACCCCATACTAATTTACATAGGGTGGGGGGCCGGGATCTGAGGGCCCCCTTATTAAAGGGGGCTCCCGGATTCCAATAAGCTCCCCGCCCGCAGACCCTGACAACCAATGGCCAGGGTTGTTGGTGTAGAGGCTCTTGTCCTCATCAACATGGGGGCAAGGTGCTTTGGGGTGGGAGGTGGCAGGGCTCCCCCCTGCCCCAAAGCACCAACCCCTCCCATGTTGAGGGCATGTGGCCTGGTACGGTTCAGGAGGGGGGGCGTTCGCTCGTCCCCACCGCCTTTCCTGACCGGCCGGGCTGCGTGCTCGGATAAGGGTCTGGTATGGATTTTGGGGGGACCCCGCACGCCGTTTTCGGCGTAGGGGTACCGCTTAAAATCCATACCAGACCTAAGGGCCTGGTATGCTCCTGGAGGGGAACCCATGCAGGTTTTTATTTAAAATTTGGCGTGGACTTCCCCCTCATAATAACAGCGGCTTCCCTCTCCTCTCCCAGGTCAGCAAATCCGCAGCTAGAACGCAGACGAACCGCTGAACCACTGATTGGTATCTTGCCAAAGACTCCGGAGCTCAAAAACGCAACGCACAAGTGTGAATCCAGCCTGAAGCTGACCCTAATACTATTCAGGTGATATGAGACAATGTTGTATGACAAAAAGTGGTTAAACGTTTAGCTTGAAGAGTTGACATTATTATTTCTTTAAATAAAGATGTTATTTTGGCTGTTGACAATTACGCGACCATCATAGTTTTCCTCAGATATTTCTCTCCCAGTCTAAATAAGTCTGCCATTTTATATATAAAGTGCTGGAGATGATCCCCTCCATTATTATGAAGCACACAGCTGTCAGTGATTGTCCTCATCATGGATGGATTCCTGATCCTCATTGTCCTCTCCGGCATTGTCTTCTCATCACACGGAGATAATAACCTTCAATTTACAACTGATCGCCATGTACCTGCATGTTACATCTCCCCTCAGCAGTCTTTGTTTGAATACGAGTATTACCGGCCTGGAGATGTGATCATCGGAGGACTCTTCTCTGTACACAGCTTCGTACGAAAGATAAAAGTAGCAAATGGTGGAAATGATTTTCTGTATTTATGCGAAAAGTAAGTAAACCGATTTTCTGGTTACCTTCTACTCAGCAGACATGAGATATTGACTTATTATGATCAACTGCCAGATAGATATTTTTATATACAGTATATATATATATGTTTATGTATATGTATCTCCAAATAAATGAAATGTGAACTAGAGATTGATAGAGAGGTGTGTTTGGCTCTTGGGATGAGCTGACGGAATGAACACAAGGAAATTGGTCTCCAGACAGTCCAATCTTATTTCAGACTTCATTCAGGTGTGTGATGGACATGCTGGATGGTCCAATTTCAGACATGCAAAGAGGTGACAGGTAATTAAGAAGAAGTTTAAGGTTGAATATATTTTTATTTCAAAGAAAAAGGAAACAAACAATCAGCACGAATAAGGGGGGGATACAGAATGACGAGAAAAAAAAGGGGGGAAGGGGGGGGATACAGAATGACGAGGAAAAAAAAGGGGGGGAAGGGGGGGGAGAAGAAGTTTTTAAATTAATAACTGTATCCTCCTATAATAAAATCCTATTACCCCCAGTAATAAATGTATCCTCCTATAATAAAATCCTATTACCCCCAGTAATAAATGTATCCTCGTATAATAAAATCATATTACCCCCAGTAATAAATGTATCCTCCTATAACAAAATCATATTACCTCCAGTAATAAATTCCTATAACCCCAGTAATATCTGTATCCTCCTATAATAAAATCCTATTACCCCCAGTAATAACTGTATCCTCCTATAATAAAATCCCATTACCCCCAGTAATAACTGTATCCTCCTATAATAAAATCCCATTACCCCCAGTAATAACTGTATCCTCCTATAATAAATTCCTATTACCCCCAGTAATAACTGTATCCTCCTATAATAAAATCGTATTACCCCCAGTAATAACTGTATCCTCCTATAATAAAATCCTATTACCCCCAGTAATAACTGTATCCTCCTATAATAAATTCCTATTACCCCCAGTAATAACTGTATCCTCCTATAATAAAATCCTATTACCCCCAGTAATAACTGTATCCTCCTATAATAAAATCCCATTACCCCCAGTAATAACAGTATCCTCCTATAATAAATTCCTATTACCCCCAGTAATAACTGTATCCTCCTATAATAAAATCCCATTACCCCCAGTAATAACTGTATCCTCCTATAATACAATCCTATTACCCCCAGTAATAAATGTATCCTCCTATAATAAAATCCTATTACCCCCAGTAATAAATGTATCCTCGTATAATAAAATCATATTACCCCCAGTAATAAATGTATCCTCCTATAACAAAATCATATTACCTCCAGTAATAAATTCCTATAACCCCAGTAATAACTGTATCCTCCTTTAATAAAATCCTATTACCCCCAGTAATAACTGTATCCTCCTATAATAAAATCCCATTACCCCCAGTAATAACTGTATCCTCCTATAATAAAATCCTATTACCCCCAGTAATAACTGTATCCTCCTATAATAAATTCCTATTACCCCCAGTAATAACTGTATCCTCCTATAATAAAATCCTATTACCCCCAGTAATAACTGTATCCTCCTATAATAAAATCCCATTACCCCCAGTAATAACTGTATCCTCCTATAATAAAATCCTATTACCCCCAGTAATAAATGTATCCTCCTATAATAAAATCCTATTACCCCCAGTAATAAATGTATCCTCCTATAATAAAATCCTATTACCCCCAGTAATAACTGTATCCTCCTATAATAAAATCCCATTTCCCCCAGTAATAAATGTATCCTCCTATAATAAAATCCTATTACACCCAGTAATAAATGTATCCTCCTATAATAAAATCCTATTACACCCAGTAATAAATGTATGTGCCTATGAAAAAAATCATATCATATCAGCCCCAGTAATAATTGTATCTGATTATAATACATTCATATTATTCCCCCGGTAATAATTGTATTGTCCTATAATAAAATCCAATTACCCCCCCCAGTAATATTTTATTTCCTCCCATAATAAAATCATATTATCCCACCCCCCCCCCAGTAATAAATGTATGAACCTATAAAAAAAAATTCCCAGTAATAATTGTATCTGTTTATAATAAATTCATATTATTCCCCCAGTAATAATTGTTATGTAATTTAAAAAAAAAATATATTCAATTATCCCCTCCCCCCCCCCGTAATATTTTTTTTCCTCCTATGATAAGACCATATTATCCCCCCAGTAATAAATGTATGTACCTATAAAGAAAAAATAATTTTCCCAGTAATAATTGTATCTGTTTATAATAAATTCCTATTATTCCCCCAGAAATAATTGTATCGTCCAATAATAAAATCCTATTATCGCCCAGCCAGCAATAAATGTATCTGCCAATAATAAAATTCAATTATACCCCCCCCAGTAATAATTTGTATAATCTTTAAAAAAATCATATTATTCCCCCAGTAATATATGTATCCTCCTATAATAAAATTATATTATCACTCAGTAATAATTGTATCTGCCTATAATAAAATTCTATTACCCCAAGTAATAAATGTATGTGACTATAAAAAAAAAAAAAAACAGTAATTATCTTATCTGTTTATAATAAATTCCTATTATTCCCCCAGTAATAATTGTATTGTCCAATCACCCCCCCCCCCCAGTAATATTTATTTCCTCCTATAATAAAATCATATTATTATTATCAGTAATAAATGCATGTAACTATCAAAAAATCATATCATAGCCCCAGTAATAATTGTATCTGACTATATTACATTCATATTATTCCCCCAGTAATAATTGTAATGTCCTATAAAAAAAATCCAATTATCCCCCCCCCCCGTAATAATTTTTTTACTTCCTATAATAAAATCATATTATTCCCCCCCCAAGTAATAATTGTATCTGCCTATAATAAATTCCTATTATCTCCTCAGTAATAAGTGTATAGTCCAATAATAAAATCATATAATAGATGTATACTCTTATATTAAAATTATATTACCACTCAGTAATAATTGTATCTGCCTATGATAAAATCCTTTTATTCCACCAGTAATATTTGAGTCTACCTATAATAAAATCCTATTATCCATCGAGTAATAAATGTATGTGCCTATAAAAAAAATCCTATCATCCCCCCCAGTAATAATTGTATTTGCTTATAATTAATTCCTATTATACCCCCAGTAATATTTTTTTCCTCCTATAAGAAAATCTTATTATCACCCCCCAGTAATAATGGTATCCTCCTATAATAGAATCCTATAATCCCCCCCCCCCACCCCAGCAATAATTGTATCCTATCCTACCAGCAGGGGCACTCGATGTATGTAACTGACTCAGCTGATGTGAATATATATATATATATATATATATATATATATATATATATATATACACATGTAAAAAATGTATAGCACTTTATAAGTACCGTATTTATCGGCATATAACACGCACCCTAACTTTAAGAGGGAAGTTTCAGGAAAAAAACTTTCCACAGCCCCCTGCGTATAACACGCAGGCACAGTTTACCCTCTATTTTCAGGGTAAAAAAAGTGAGTGTTATACACCAATAAATACAGTACCTGTAATAAATAAATGTATCTATGGTAGCTGCAGCAACGATCAGATTATACGATGGCAATGGATGCGATTCTCATGTGGATTTTTGCTGGAGTTCAGTGCGATTTTGTGTTGCGATTTTAATACATTTTCGGATGGGATTGGGTGCGGCTGCGATTTCCGCGAGAGGGAAATATGTAAAAATCGACACAAAAAAAAAGCAACATTCGCACACATCTGAACACAAGATGCAATTTCATGTCGTTTTCCATTGATGTCTATGGAGAGGAAAATCGCACCGCAACGCAGTAAACTCAGGACCCTTTTTTTTGTTTGTTTTTTATAATTTTTTAGTTTTTTTTTTACCTTTTTAGACCCAAACTAGAGTCCCCTTTCACAGCCAATTCTTCTATACTTATTTGTAATAAATGTTTTAAAAAAACAAATATATATATTGTGAGGGGGTTAGCTCGGCAGCGGGTGTGTGTGACCCCCGGGATGGGCTCCCCACACAAAACAGGCCCAGCAAACGGAGGTTGTGGTTTTCAAAATAAAAAAAAGGTGCGGTTTATTTTCTATTTACAGTGACAAAACACAGCAAAGCCAAAAGAAACATAAACAAATTAAATCCTGGTCAACTTGACCTCTGACTAAACATACAGGTTTCCTAACTAACAACTGGGATCAGCCTAGTGCTGTCCTAGTCCCTAAGTCCCTGGTTTTGAATGTCCAAGCAAATAGCCACACAGGCTTTTTCTCACCGCACAGGGGTTCACTCTCCCTAGACAGTCCACACAGGTCTGGTTCCAGGCATGAGCTAACATCTAATGAAGCTGGGAGTTCTTATAGAGGCCTAAATGAGCTGACAAGGTTCAGCTGGTCTCCTCATCTCTGTCTGCACGACGCCCCACACTCTCCCTAGAGGTATGAGTCATCCATGAGCCCACTAGCCTTATACAACTCTCCACCTAGTTGTATAAGTCAGCATAAAGCCTGAATCTGGGAGAAATATATCTACCCCCCTGGATGCAACCAGGTGACTTTACCTTCCTGCTGTCACATACCCCCCCCCTCTTGTTTTAACCTCGGGGTTGGAACACCAGCAATCAGGCATTCATGTACTCGAGACAAAGCATCCACATTCCCCATTTGAACGCCAGGGCGATGCTTTACTGTGAAGTTGAATTCCTGGAGGGCCAGGAACCACCTATTCACTCTTCTATTTGTTTCCTTGTTTTGAGCCATCCACTTTAACGGAGCGTGATCCGTAACCATGTCGAAGCGCCTACCTAGCAGGTAGTACCGAAGGGAATCTAGAGCCCACTTCACCGCTAAACACTCCTTTTCAACGGTGGCGTAATTTACCTCATGGGACTTCAACTTCCTGCTGAGGTAAATGACTGGGTGCTCTTCCCCGTTCCAGACCTGGGACAATACTGCTCCTAACCCCACATCTGACGCATCACTTTGTACGACAAAGTCTTTAGAGAAGTCGGGTGAGTACAACACTGGCTGGCTACATAAGGCTTGTTTCAAGAATTGGAATGCTGCCTCAGCCTCGGGGGTCCATTTAATCATGACCGACCCTTTCCCCTTCGTTAGGTGGTTAGGGGCACAGCCTTAGAGGCAAAGTGGGGAATGAATCGCCGATAATACCCAGCGATTCCCAGAAAGGCTCGTACCTGTTTCTTGCTGTTGGGACGTGGCCAACTCTGGATGGCCTCGACTTTGTTGAGTTGGGGTTTTATTACTCCCCTCCCAATGGTGTACCCAAGATATTTGGCCTCCTCCTGCCCAATGGTACACTTCTTGGGGTTAGCCGTAAACCCCGCTTCCCGAACAGAGTCCAGGACTGCTTGCACTTTTGGCAGATGTGAGGCCCAATCTGTGCTATGGACAATTACGTCATCCAGGTAAGCCACAGCATACTTCCGATGGGGCCTCAGCATCTGGTCCATTTTCCGCTGGAACGTGGCCGGCGCATTCTGTAACCCGAACGGCATTCTTTTATATTGGAACGCCCCGTCTGGGGTTACAAATGCGGTTTTCTCTTTGGCCAATTTGGCCAGGGGGATTTGCCAATACCCTTTTGTGAGGTCAAGAGTCGTCATGTATCGGGCTGTTCCCAGCCGGTCGATCAACTCATCTATACGTGGCATGGGGTAGGTGTCAAATTTTGTAACTTTGTTCAACTGACGAAAATCGTTACAAAATCGCCAGCTCCCATCCGGTTTAGGCACCAACACAATGGGACTAGACCAATCACTTTGGGACTCCTCTATCACCCCTAAGTTCAGCATTTTCTGTACTTCCTCCCGTATTGCCTCCCGTCGGGCCTCTGGGATCCGATAGGGTTTTAACTTCACCCTTTCACCGGGCGGGGTAATGATGTCATGCTCTACCCCAGATGTTTGTCCCGGCAGCTCAGAGAATACCTCCTTGTTGCGAAGCACAAACTCCTTAACCTCCTGTTGTTGGGGTTGTGACAAGGTGGCTGCTATTCCAACCTCAGGAATCACGCAACCAGTTTGAGCTGGTGACCAAGTGTCTGCGACTAGGGACTCTCTATCCCTCCAGGCTTTCAACAGATTAACGTGATAGATCTGTTCGGGCTTTCGCCTTCCTGGTTGTCTGACCTTGTAATTCACTTCGCTCACTTTTTCCATTATCTCGTAGGGGCCTTGCCATTTGGCAAGGAATTTACTTTCAACCGTAGGGACAAGTACCAGTATCCTATCCCCCGGGGAAAAGGTACGGGTCTTGGCTCCACGGTTGTACACTCTCTGCTGTGCTAACTGCGCTTGGGCCAAATGTTCCTTCACGATGGGCATTACCTGTGCAATTCGGTCTTGCATCAGGGCGACATGCTCAATCACACTCCTGTGGGGAGAACTCTCACTTTCCCAAGTTTCCTTGGCAATATCCAACAGCCCTCTTGGGTGTCTCCCATACAGTAACTCAAAGGGGGAGAATCCCGTAGAGGATTGGGGCACCTCCCTAATAGCAAACATCAGATAAGGAAGTAGACAGTCCCAATCCTTTCCATCTCTATCCACCACTTTCTTCAACATTTGCTTTAGGGTTTTGTTGAATCTTTCAACCAGCCCATCGGTTTGGGGGTGATACACAGATGTACGTAATTGCGTCACTTTGAACAATTTACACAGCTCCTTCA
Organism: Rana muscosa; assembly: GCA_029206835.1. Lineage (NCBI taxonomy): Eukaryota > Metazoa > Chordata > Amphibia > Anura > Ranidae > Rana > Rana muscosa. The sequence continues at coordinate 34,308,714 of CM055116.1, read as the reverse complement.
TAACCCGGGACATAAAGGGTGTACCTTGGTCCGTAAGCAGTTCTCTACAAATACCCACCCGGCTAAACACAAGAGATAGCTCTTTGGCTATGGTTTTGGCCGAGGTATTTCGGAGAGGGATCGCTTCTGGATAACGGGTGGCATAGTCCATTATAACTAATATGTACTGGTGCCCCCTAGCGGACTTGATTATAGGACCTACCAAATCCATGGCGATCCTCTCAAACGGGACCTCAATGATGGGTAGAGGGACCAGCGGGCTACGGAAATGTGGCATCGGGGCCGACCTCTGACACACAGGGCAGGAGGAACAATAATTTTCTATGTCCTTTATCACCCCCGGCCAATAGAATCTCTGTAATACCCTCTCTCGGGTTTTCTCTGTCCCCAGATGACCTCCAAGAATGTGCCCATGGGCCAACTCCAACACCAACTTCCTGTAAGGTTTGGGCACCACAAGCTGCTCAACGGTTTCTTCTGCCCTTTTTGCCACCCGATACAGTAGGTCCTTCTCTACGCTGAAGTATGGGTAAGTGCAGGTATTATCTGGGTTCACTAACTCGCCATCTATTTTCACTACGTTTTCCCGTGCATTTATTAGGGCGGGGTCTTTCAACTGTTCTGTGGCAAAGTTTTCCCTGTGAACCTCAAGATCAGAAAACTCCACAGACGGTAGGTTTTCGTCTGAGGAGGTGGGCTCCTCTCCAGTTTCTTGAGTCTCCCCTGCCAATACTGATAAGGGAAATTCCGGAGAGTCCTCACCACTCTCAGGGGAGTTCTGGCTATCCCATTCCTGGTACATAGGGGCACCAGTGGGGGGCTCAGGATCATCCCACAGTTCCCAGAACTTCGGAAAATCCCTTCCCACAATGGCGTCATGCGGTAACTGAGATACTAAGCCCACTGGATGAGAGAGGGTACCTTTGGGGGTCTCGAAACACACTGTAGTCACTGGATACTCTCGGGTGTCCCCATGCACACAAATAACAGCTACCTTGCTATTCCCAGAGACCTCTGTTTTAACTAACTCAGCCTTTATCAGGGTCACAAGGCTACCTGAATCCAGCAATACCACAACATTTCTACCATTAACACACATTTTGCATAAATGTTTCTCAGTTCCTCGAATGGCAGTGCATGCGACTGTCGCACACAGCGACTGACGTCTGCCCATCAGAAAGTCACACTGCATGGGTTCCTCCACAACCGGGCAATTGGCTGCAATATGTCCCGCTTGCCGGCAGCGGTAGCAAACGATCCTTCTTGCCGCCTCTTGAGCCGCTGATTTCCCAGGCTGTTCTCGCCAAACTTGGGGTAGAGCTCCCACCCTCTCACTCTCTCCACCCTCACCCCTTGGAATCCTCTTATCCGCCCCTGGGGATGGTCTGGTCTTAGGGTGGAAAGTCCGAGTGTCTCTGGAAGAGGCCGTCAGGTTCTCTGTAGCCAAGTATTTCTCCACACGATCCACAAGACCATCGGCCGTCTCTGGGTCTCCATGGCTTACCCACTTTTGGATGGCAGTAGGAAGAGCTCTCAAAAACCGATCCATTACAACACGTTCCACAATCTTTGGTGCGGACAAAGTCTCTGGCTGTAGCCACTTTCTGCTTAGGTGAATGAGATCATACATTTGAGACCTGGGGGGTTTTCCAAGCTGGAAAGTCCAGTTATGCACACGCTGAGCCCGGACAGCCTGGGTGACACCCAGCCTTGCCAATATTTCAGCTTTTAGCATCACATAGTCTTTTGCTTGGTCAGGCTCTAGGTCATAGTAAGCCTTCTGCGATTCACCAGTTAACCACACAGGCTTTTTCTCACCGCACAGGGGTTCACTCTCCCTAGACAGTCCACACAGGTCTGGTTCCAGGCATGAGCAAACACCTAATGAAGCTGGGAGTTCTTATAGAGGCCTAAATGAGCTGACAAGGTTCAGCTGGTCTCCTCATCTCTGTCTGCACGACGCCCCACACTCTCCCTAGAGGTATGAGTCATCCATGAGCCCACTAGCCTTATACAACTCTCCACCTAGTTGTATAAGTCAGCATAAAGCCTGAATCTGGGAGAAATATATCTACCCCCCTGGATGCAACCAGGTGACTTTACCTTCCTGCTGTCACAATATATATATATATATATATATATATATATATATATATATATATTTAATAATAATAATAATAATAATAATCGTTTCCTACAACGCTTTATTCTGTCATAAATCATTATAATTATTGATTGAAAATTCTGCAATTCTCTAATGTTTGTACCACTATTTTGTACACAATAAAAAAGTTTGTAAAAAAAAAAAAAGGACCCTTTTTTGTAGCCACATCGCAACACATAGATGTGATTGACCCTCATTGAACACACTGGGATTTGCATGACATGCGAATCTAGGCATTTTTGTAATGCATCAAATTGGCATTAGTGGAAACTGGCACTAAAGCAGAGTTGGCATTCAAGACGAGAATAAATCCTTTGTTGCTGTGACCATAGGTTCAAGGTGAATCCTGTGTGTTTGAGTGTTTGAGATTTGCACTTCTCTTAGGCCCCTTTCACACTGTGGCGCTTTGCAGGCGCTTTGCAGGCGCGATTGCGCTAAAAATAGTGCCTGCAATGCGCCCTGAAAAAGCCGCTCCTTTGTATCCAGTGTGAAAGCCCCGAGGGCTTTCACACTGGAGCGTTGCGCTGGCAGGAGGGTAAAAAAACTCCTGCAAGCCGCATCTTTGAGGCGCGATAGGAACGGTAAAAATACCGCTCCTATAGTGCCCCTGCCCATTGAAATAAATGGGGTAGCGCCTCCAAACCGCCCACAAAACGCTGCAAAGAGGCGTTTTTTGCAAGCGTTTTTAACCCTTTTTCGGCCGCTAGCGGGGGTTAAAATCACCCCACTAGCGCCCACAAATCGCGGCAAAAACAATGGTATAGCGGCACTAAAAATAGCGCCGCTATACCGCCAGCGCATCCAGCGCTTCAGCGTGAAAGTAGCCTTAGGGAAAGCTGATAAACCACTTAAGGAGAGACTGGGTTCAGTTAGGAAACTGTATAAAATCTGATCGTTAGCTCTTTTTTTTTGTTATTATTTTTGAAGCTTTTTTGTCTTTCATTTTTGAGGTTTTGATTTGAGGTCAGTTGTCATGTTTAGCTGATGTCCTGTTCATCGCATTTTTTTTTTTGCTGTAAGATTTACCCCCCTTCAGGACCAGTCCATTTTTTGCGAAATGGCACTGCGTTATTTAAACTGACAATTGCGCGGGTGTGCAACCCAAAAAAAAAATTTTTCCCTCCCCACAAATAGAGCTTTCTTTTGGTGGTATTTGATCACCACTGCATTGTTTATATTTTTTGCGCTATAAACAAAAAAATAAAAAAATAAAATTTGAAAAACAATATTTTTTACTTTCTGCTAAAAAACACATCCAATAAAAAAAAAAAACTTTCTTCATCAATTTAGGCCAATGTGTATTCTGCTACATATTTTTGGTAATGAAAATCCCAATAAGCGAATATTGATTGGTTTGCGCAAAAGTTATAGCGTCTACAAACTATGGGATATATTTATGGGCTTTTTATTTCTTTGTTTTACTAGTAATGGTGGAGATCAACGACTTATAAGTGTGGGTTAAGTGTGACCTAATGAGTGATTCTTACTGTAGGGGGTGTGGCTTGGCATGTGACGTCACTGATCGTCGTTCCCTATGACAGGGAACAGACGATCACTGACATGCCACTAGGAAGAACGGGGAAAGGTTTGTTTACACTTACCTCTCCCCCTTCTTCAGCTCTGTGACCCAATCGCGGGACACCAGCGGTGATCGGGTCCACGGGTCCCGCGGGCGGGGACATGGAGCTTCGGACCGGGTCGCGAGCGCACCGGCGGATGGGTTCTTAAAGGGGACGTACCTGTACGCCCTTGTGCCTGTCCATGCCATTCTGTCGACGTACATCATTGTGCGGCGGTCCTTAAGTGCTTAATAAACAGACACTCACCTGACCCAAGGTCCAGTGATGCGGCCGCCCGAAGCCTCGGTTCTCTTCTTCTCCTCTCTGTGTGAGCACCTAGCTGTGACAGTTTGCTGTGCGTTCTGAATGGTCGGGCAATCTTCTGGGACCTGTGACCTTTCCCAGAAGATTGCAGGGAGGGGGCACGGGCGCCATGGGTGGAAGTGGGAGATGGGTACCTGTCAAAACTAGATACCCCACCAAAAAAATGACATGCTAAATGTGGGATGTCGGGGGGTCAGGAGTCCTTAAAGGGGTTGTAAAGCTTTGTGTTTTTTCACCTTAATGCATCCTATGCATTAAGGTGAAAAAACACCTTGCGTTCTTGGGCCCCCCCGTACTTACCTAAGCCACGAAAGTCCGTGGGCTCGTTCCCGCGATGGTTTCCCCAAGCTTGAGGGGGCTCGTCATTGGAGATTGATAGCAGCGCAGCCATTGTCAATCAAATCAATCGGGGGGGGAGGGCCGGCTATAGCCGCCGGCTGTATCACGGGAGCCCGCCCGCAAGCTAACCCCCTTGGGAGTGCGCTTCCCAAGAAGGGGGTTAGCCCTTGCGGGGAGGAGCTGAGACATCCGCCAAGGGACACCAGAAGACCAGGATCTGGGCCACTCTGTGCAAAACAAACTGCACAGTGGTGGTAAGTATAACATGTTTGTTATTTAAAAAATAATAAAAAAAAAAATATATATATATATATATATATATACCTTTACAACGCCTTTAAAGCGGAAGTTCCACTTTTGGGTGGAACTCTGCTTTAATAGGCACCTACTGCAGTGATCTTCACTAGCTTCTGGAGTCCTGTACCAAATGGCTGTCCTGCTTCATTTTGAACACACACAGTTTGCCGCTTGGCACAGGTGACATTCTCAGAAAATGCAAAGCTGACTCTAAATAGCACCCAACCTCCTATGTTCAAAATCATAGGCGTGAGCTACTAAAGCTACTAAAAGCTACTAAAATCATAGGCGTGAGCTACTAAAGCTACTAATTTTAATTTTTTTAATAATAACAGAATATAAATTGTAAAAAGTAATACAAAAAAAAAAACTGACACCGTCCACTGCCCTACTACATTAAAAAAAAATTACATTTATTTAGATAGAGTGTGTGTGTGTACTGTGTGTGTAATATATATATATATACCTGGAATTCTTCTTTAAAATAAAAAAAAATGTGCTTTTGTTTCAGGGATGGTAGTTTTGGGTCCTGATGTCTATTGTGATAGCACATTCACTTGTTACTTGCATTCTGTATTCAGAGCTGCCTTTTGTTTGCATCCTTTGAAAAATAATAAACTGCAAGAACAGTGCACACCTAATCTAACTCACACCATATCACTCTAATTCATGGCACCCTTCCTATCCACATGAATAAAATAAAAGTTAGGAATATACCCTTTAGGCCTTATATGCCAAATTACCACTTAAGGACCGAGCCTCTTTTTAAAATTTGTTGTTTAAATCATAATTTTTTTTGCTATAAAATTACTTAGAACCCCCAAACATTACATATTTTTTCAGACATCCTAGAGAATAAAATGGTGGTCGTTGCAATACTTTTTGTCACACAATATTTGTGCAGCGGTCTTACAAGCGCAAATATTTTGGAAAAAATACACCTTTTTGAATAAAAAAATAAGACAACAGTAAAGTTAGCCCATTTTTTTTATATTGTGAAAGATAATGTTACGCCGAGTAAATTGATACCCAACATGTCATGCTTGAAAATTGCGCCCGCTCGTGGAATGGCGACAAACTTGCCACTTAAAAATCTCCATTGGCGATGTTTAAACATTTCTACAGGTTACCAGTTTTGAGTTACAGAGGACGTCTAGGGCTAGAATTATTGCTCCCACTCTAAGGATCGTGACGATACCTCACGTGTGGTTTGAACACTGTTTTCATATGCGGGCCCGACTTACGTATGCGCGCAAAATTGGCGGGACAAGGCACTTAAAATTTATTGTTATTTGTATTACTTATTTTACTTTTTATTTTTACACTGTCCTTTAAAAAAAAATGGGGTCACTTTTATTCCTATTACAAGGAATGTAAACATCCCTTGTAATAGAAAAAAAATACCTCAGATCTCATATTTACACTAAAATTCAATAAAAAATAAAATAAAAAAGTATAAAAAACAAAAACAAAACATTTCCCCTTTGAGACCATTGGGCGGAAGTGTCGTTTGATGTCGCTTCGTTCATCCAATGTTATGGAGCCGAGTGGGGGTCACCTTTCCCTCACTTGGCTCAATGCTACTGAGGGGGCAGCATCGTTCTCCGGTAAGTGGCGGAGACGACCGGACCACGGCGGGAGGGGGGGCACCTTTCCCGCCGCTGATAAAAGTGATCTTGCGGCAAATCCGTCACTGAGACCACTTTTATCCTAAAGAGGACCACCCACTGTTGCAGAAAATACTGGGGTTAAGGCAGCTATCTGCTGCCGTTAACCCTGGTATTCTACGTCAAAGTACCGATGTACAGCTACAGTGGTTTGTGGTAAGTGGTTAAAACGGTCCTGCTTCTATTTGGGGGTAGCCTTAGGCAGGCGATAGACAGTGCAAATTTATTTCTTGCAGCCATGGGTTCCCCTATCAACACAGACAATGCTGACAGAGGAATCACTTCTGTTGAGCAATTATCTGCTCCCTGAAGAGTGGCGGGGGAAGCCTTCCCTTCCGGGAGAAGACATTTATGCTGGAGGCTATAGCAGCCACTAGCGAGAATTGTAAGAAAATCCGGCATTCTGGTTGTGTCCAAGTGCCCACATTCAGCCTGCCCACACACGGTTCAAATATTTTCAGACTATCTCTGACCAGCTTAACTCATTTAAAATGTCAACTGCTGCACAATTTCACAACGCTGTGTCAGCTGCAGTCTCTTAATCCTTTTAGTAAAACACCTGCCTGAACTCCTATAGTATATTTTGGCCAGTTTTTCTTAGTTAAAACTACTAGCCAATTCTACACTGATATATCCTCTGCAGTATCTTAGTTCTTGAAGTAAAGCCTCATCCTGTGCTTTTTGTCTCTATCCAGTTCCCGACCGCCCACTGCAGATATACTGCGTGGGCGGTCGGGAACGGACCTAGTACACAAAGGTTAGGCAACCTAGGCCCTCCAGCTGTTTTGAAACTACAAGTCCCATGAGACATTGCAAGACTCTGACAATCACAGGCATGACTCCTAGAGGCAGAGGAATGATGGGATTTGTAGTTTCACCACAGCTGGAGGGCCGAGGTTGCATACGCCTGTAGTACACAGTGGCGGCCAGTGGAAATTTTTTGAGGGGCAGCAAACAGTAAGCCACATCCCAGTCGGTTGGTTGCACTTACCCCATCACCGGGGACTTCATCTGCTTGGCAGCGGCTGCCTCCCGTTCTCCTGCTCTCCACGGGTCATCATGGCGGCGGCGGCTTCAGTTTCCTTCCTCCTCCTCTCTGGTCAATCGGGAGTCTTTTCTTTTTGGCCAATCGGAAAACGGGTCTCACACCCGCTTCTGATTGGCCGGATTGAGGATCAGTGTAACACCTGGGTGGAATCGGAGCGCATTCTCTGTGACCCTAGCCCACCCTATTTTGAAGCCTATTAGAGCCGCTGGCTCTAATCAGGTGTTTAAAAAAAAAACTGCGGCTGTAATTCATGCACCCAGTGCCCGGAAAGGGGCCAGACGCATGAATAGGGGGCGGCCGTGGATAGATTCATGCTATGAATCTATCCATTGCATATAGGAGGGTGGTGTGGAGAGAGGAGGTGGTGCCCGGGCACCCCTAATGGATTGACCGCCACTGCTAGTACATGATTTAACACTTCCGGGTCTGGGGAGCGTGCGCGCCACTGCCGGCAACCCGCTTCCTTTTTTTTTTCTTTTTTGTGTGTTTTTGTTACATGGCCATAAGGTTGATAACTACGGTTCAATGTGTAGTTTGCTTGGAACGGTGCCTCAAACAAAGCAGAAGTGAAGTCGTGTCGCTGTAGCTCTGTCAAGTGTATACCATCATACTGCTCTTATAAACTGGGAAAGTTACGTGTAGGAGGGAATACTTTGGTTATAATGTTGATTGGACTCTAATTCTCCTCTTTTAATGCCAATTTCAGAGGGTTGGAGTGGTTTTATGTCGGGGTTCTAATTAGACATGTCAAATTTGTTTCATTCCAAATTTGTTTTTTTCACGAATTTTTGACACGTTCGTTAATTCAGAAATATCCAAATTAACGAAAGCCCGTTCAACTAATTTTTCTGTAAATTTGAATATTCGTAATTTCGTAAATTAGTAATTTCGTAAATTCGAAAATTCGAAAATTCAAAAATCCGATAATTCAGAAATTTGGAAATTCGGATTTTGGAAATTCAAAAATTCAAGCTAAGAACTAAAATACAAAAAAAACGAAAATACAAAAAAAATACAAAAATAAAAACTTAACTATTACTAACTTTTAAATTATAGGTATTGGAATTTCCTTTCAAATTTGGCTGTTAGTGAACATAATGAATACAAATTTATCTGAACTTACGAGTTATCCGAAATAATGCATGCCGTATCTAAACAAATGGAACGTAAAACTTTTCATTATTATTATTTATTATTAATTTGTTCTGTTCTATTTGTTTAGATGTGGCACTGGTTATTTCAGATAATTCATAACTTCGGATAAATTTGTATTCGTTACATTCACTAACAGCCAAACCTGAAAGGAAATTCCAATACCTATAATTTACCGTATATACTCGAGTATAAACCAACCCGAATATAAGCCGAGGCACCTAATTTTACCACAAAAAACTGGGAAAACGTATTGACTCAAGTATTAGCCTGCATGCCTCCCTGTGCCCATTCCTCACTGTGCCCATGCCTCACTGTGCCATGCCTCATTGTGCCCATGCCTAGACTGACGTTTAACATGGGAGTCCATGGAAGGGGTTTCCGGCTTTGAAAAATCGGTGCTCCCCGGATGTAGGTCCCCCAGACAACAAACTTTGCACACTTGTAGAGGAGAAAGGGGGCTACATGTGTGCCAAGTTTCGGGTCCAGAAGACCTACGAACGGCCAGTACTGGGTCCCCAAAATCATCAAAGAAATGACCGTTTAACATGGGAGTCTATGGAAGGGGTGCCCGGATTTGAAAAATCGGTTTTCCCCTGCCGTAGGTCCCCCGGACAACAAACTTTGCACAATTGTAGAGGAAGAGTGGGGCTACATGTGTGCCAAGTATAAGCCAAGGGGGGCATTTTCAGCACAAAAAAATGTGCTTAAAAACTCGGCTTATACTCGAGTATATATGGTAATAGTTTAGTTATTGTTAGTTAGTTATATATTATTTAGAATTTTCGGATTTTCGTTCTTTCGAATTTTTGGATTTTCTTTCTTATTTTACGGATTTTCAAATTTTCAAGTTTCGGAATTTCGGAATTTATGAATTTTTCGAATTTTCAAATTTATGAATTTACGAATTTTAAATAAAAGGAATGACCCGAAATAAGAAAAAAAGAAAACAAACACATTTTTCATCAGTGCACATGTCTAGTTCCAATCACCCAATTGTTTCATAATACTTTCTTATCATGTTTATGGTTCTACATTACTGTGTATTATTGTATGCATTCAGAGCATTCTAATTGCCTTATGCATCTATGTTGGCTTTTGTACTTTTTTATTGAAAATAAATAAAACTATAGGAAGAGAAAACAGGACAGAAATGACAAAAAAATTATTTACACAGGCACAACATTGACGAGTGATGAATACTGCACACTTGTGGAACATCATTTCTGACCAACTAACACTGTATGGAAGACATGAAGGTTTTAGTTCTTAAAGGGAACTTTAAAGATACTCTAGAAGAGAAAACTTTTGAACCCAGAATGATAATTCTATTTGACACAAAGGATAATGGACTAAATGTGGGCTTTTTCTAAATCATTATCCAACAGTTTTATAACAACTAGTCTCACCTCTGTGACGCTTTCACAGTCCATAGCTCTCTTCTCTTATCTCACCAACTATCCAAGTTTTATTAACATTGCTGTATATGTTTATTTGTGGTTTTACCTTAGGCTCGGTACACATACAGTATATGCAAATTGAATACGTTTTGAACTGCATCTGATTCATATGACATGTGAAATAACATTGGATTCCATTGAAGCTGCTCACATATATGCGGTGCATCTGCAGTGCAAAATGAAAAAGAGCACTGTGCATTTTCTGAGCACTGTGTTGTAGTTAAGGTGTGAATCCCAGGCTCATTGACTACTTTTGGAATGCTTCTGAATCGCACGTGTCATCAGTTTTGAACACAATTTTTTAAATTGAGAAAAAAAACAGCATGGGGGTCTCCCCAATCCCTACCAGCCCCTAAGGTCTGGTATGGATTTAGGAGGGGAACCCCATGCCAAAGAAATAAAAAGGCGTGCTAACCCCCCCCCCCCCCCCCCAAATCCATACCAGACCTTTTTTCAAACATGCAGCCTAACAGGGCAGAAAAAAGGGAGAAGAGCAAGCGCCCCCCCACCTGACCATACCAGGCCACATGCCCTCAACATGGGGGGTGGTTTTGGGTAGGGGGCTCCCCCCTCCAAAGCACCTTGTCACCATGTTGATGAGGACAAAGTTCTCTTCCTCACAACCCTGGCCTGGTGGTTGTGGAGATATGGTGGTGACTAATCAAAATTTGGAAGCCCCCTTTAACAAGGGGGGCCCCCAGATCCCACCCCCATGTGAGTGAGAATGGGGTACATGGTACCCCTACTTATCAAAGAAGTGTCAAAAAGTAAATAAAAACACACGCACAGTTTTTGACAAATGGGGGACCCCCACGCAATTTTTTTCTCAAGTTTTATTGCTGGGCAATTCTTTTGTTTACATTCAGTTGTCAGCAGGCTTCCCTGCTGACAGGAGTAGAGATTTGTTGGTTGTTCAGGATGCTCCTACAATAACCATTTGAACAGTATCTTAGCCCAGGTTCACACTGGACTGCGGGAATGAAGCAGTGCGAGTTCAACTGAACTTGCACGATTTCACTCCCGCTTGTCAATCCCGATTTCGGCCACAATATCAGAGACATCTGTGCAGGTTTCTGCACAGATGTCAATGTAAATCGCAGCCCGAAAGTAGTACAGAAACCACTTTTTGAAATAGGTGCAGCGGCGCAGATGCAGTGTTGCACCGATTAGGACGGTGCCATTGCCGGGGGGTGGTTTGGTTTGGGGTAGGGGGGCTCCCCTCAAAGCACCTTTTCACCATGTTGATGAGGGCAAAAAGCCTCTTCCTCACAACCCTGGCCTGGTGTTTGTGGGGGTATGGGGGGTGACTGATCAGAATTGTGAAGCCCGCTTTAACAAGGGGGCCCCCAGATCCCACCCCACCATGTGAGTGAGAACGGGGTACATTCATCAAAGAAGTGTCAAAAAGTAAATAAAAACACACACACACAGTTTCTGACAAGTGGGGGACCCCCATGCAATTTTTTTCTCAAGTTTTATTGCCGGCAATTCTTTCGTTTACATTCAGCTGTCAGCGGGCTTTCCCGCTGACAGGAGAGGAGATTCATTGGTTGTTAAAGATGAGTACCGCCTGGGTAAAAAATAAATAAAAGTCAGCAGCTACAAATACTGAAGCTGCTGACTTTTAATATTAGGACACTTACCTGTCCAGGGAGCCTGTGATATCCTCACCCGAAGTCGACCTGTCCCTCTGCTCCGGGTGCAGGCGTCAGCATCCTTACTAAATGAAACAGGAAGTGAAGCCTTGCAGCTTCACAGCCTGTTTCCAACTGTGCATGCACGAGTCGCGCTGCACTTTCTGAATGATCCCTGCTGTCTTCTGGGATCTGTGTGTCTCCCAGAAGGCAGCATGGGGGGGGGGAGTTTGCAGAGATTGCAGCGATTTTTCCCCTGGAAGTGGGAGCAGATACCTGGATTTGACAGGTATCCGCTCCCCCCTGAAAGGTGGCACTAGAGGGGGGAGGAATCCGATCTGCGGAAGTTCCATTTCAGAGTGGAACTCTGCTTTAAGGACGCTCCTACAATTCACATCAGAACAGTATCTAAATCACAGCCGAACTACTACTTTGAAAATTTGCAGTGAAAACAGACCTGAAATTTGCACCTCATATGTGTAAACCCTTAAGAGATTGGTTTACTTAACATACTGCTACTGGACCTTAGTAGAAAGGGGTGTCCATAAAAGCTTATCAAAAAAACATTTAGGGCTAGTTTACACTTGCTTCAAAACATGGCTTCGGACACGTTTTGTTAAAGCTCTCTGACTGCCAGTCAAAGCCCCTGTCACTAAATAAAATGGTTAGCTTACAGTCCTTTTTACACAGGCTTTTGCTTGGTGCTTTGAGGCTTTGGTGGAGCTTCAATGAGGCTTTGGTGAGGCTTCGATGAGGCTTTGGTGGAGCTTCGATGAGGCTTTTGTGAGGCTTTGTGGGGCTTTGATTAGGCTTTGGTGGGGCTTCAGTGGGGCTTCGATGAGGCTTCAGTGGGGCTTCAGTGGGGTTTCGATGAGGCTTTGGTGCGGCTTCAGTGGGGCTTTGATGAGGCTTCAGTGGGGCTTCAATGAGGCTTCAGTGGGGCTTCAGTGGGGCTTCGATGAGGCTTTGGTGCGGCTTCAATGGGGTTTTGATGAGGCTTTGGTGCGGCTTCAGTGGGGCTTCGATGATGCTTCAGTGGGGCTTCGATGAGGCTTCAATGGGGCTTCAGTAGGGCTTCAGTGGGGCTTCAGTGGGGCTTCGATGAGGCTTCAATGGGGCTTCAGTGGGGCTTCAGTGGGGCTTCAGTGGGGCTTTGGTGGGGCTTCGATGAGGCTTTGGTGGGGCTTCGATGAGGCTTCAGTGGGGCCTCAGTGGGTCTTCAGTGGGGATTCAGTGAGACTTCAGTGGGGTTTTGATGAGGCTTCGGTGGGGCATCTGTGGGGCTTCGGTGGGGTTTCAGTGAGGCTTCGGTGGGGTTTCAGTGAGGCTTCGGTGGGGCTTCAGTGAGGCTTCGGTGGGGCTTCAGTGAGGCTTCGGTGGGGCTTCTATGAGGCTTTGGTGGGGCTTCAAGCGAGCTTTGCCATAGAGTTCTATGGAGGCTTTGAAGATGCTTTGAAGCGCCACTAAAGCGACATGGGGTATATATTTTGAAGCGAAGCCAAAGCAAAGCATAAGCCTGTGTAAACAGGACCATAAGCTAACCAGACATGCTTTGACTGGTGTTCAGAGATCTTTAACAAACCTGTCGGAAGCCTTGTTTTGATCAAGTGTAAACAAGCCATTAATGTGTGTTGAAGCCGAAGCAAGTGTAAATGAGCCCTTAATGTAATTTTTTTTATTTTTTTATGACTAATAATTATATCTTGGAACCAGGTCCTAATTTGAGTAAAGTTACAACTTTGCAAAATAAATAAATAAAATGAAGCTTAATTTGTATCCAGTCCATCATATGTAAGATTTAATGCTTTTTCAATCTTTCACAGCTTGGATATAGCAGAATATCAGTTCCTGATGGCATTTTTCTTTGCAATTGATGAAATTAACAAGGATCCTCATCTGCTTCCTAACATTACTCTGGGCTATCACTTATTCAACACATGTGGGTATAATATGAAGGCGATAGACTCCATTATGAAGATACTCACTGGTTTTAAGGGGAGAGCTCCAAACTACTCTTGTATGGAAATCCGTAACGTCATTGGTTTTGTAGGTGATACCAATTTCCCTTCAACCCTTGCCATGGCGGAACTCTTGAACATTTACCAATACCCACAGGTAGATTGTCTTTTCTAAAAAATTTCACGAGCATTATTTATCTAGAACAATATGGACACGTAGGATGTATCCAAGCAGGAGAGGACTTGGGAACATTTTGGCAATGGTTGAATTAGGTTTTCAAACACAATTCACTCTTTGAAAATTGCATCAAACAAGATTTGCTAATGTGAACATTTCACCCAACAAGATTCATCTGTTCTTAAATAGCAACGTCCTGTGCTGAACAATTCACCTTTTTTGTTACTCAGTGAATTTAGATTTGTTCAGATATATGCCAAACATTTGTCCATCTTTCAACTTGCAGAAAACGAAAGTATTCCCTGGTTTCGAGTGGTAAATGTGTACTTTTAAGTCCTTTTTTGTTTTGCAGCTGTGAATTGTTTCATTTGCTAAAAAATGCTGAACCTACAGTATGTTTTTAATACAGGCTCAGCAATTCCATGTTTTTTTTGTTGTTTCTAAAAAAAAATGTGCCTCTTCAGCCCAGGACAGTTTTACCCCCTTCATGACCAGGCCATTTTTTGCGATACGGCACTGCGTTACTCTAAGGCTACTTTCACACTGAAGCGCTGGATGCACTGGCGGTATAGCGGTGCTATTTTTACAGTCGTTTTTGCCACATTTTGCGGGCGCTAGCTGGGTGATTTTAACCCCCGCTAGCGGCCAAATAAGGGTTAAAAACGCCCTCTAAAACGCCTCTTTGCTGCATTTTGCGGGCATTTTGGAGGCGCTACCCCATTGATTTCAATGGGCAGGGGCGCTATAGGAGCGGTATTTTTACCGCTCCTACTGCGCCTCAAAGATGCGGCTTGCAGGAGTTTTTTGACCCTCCTGCAAGCGCACCGCTCCAGTGTGAAAGCCCTCAGGCTTTCACACTGGATGCAATGGAGCGGCTTTTTCGGGGCGCATTGCAGGCGCTATTTTTAGTGCAATAGCGCCTGCAAAGTGCCTCAGTGTGAAAGGGGCCTTAATGACAACGTTTTACCCAAATAAAAATTGATGTCCTTTTTACCCACAAATAGAGCTTTCTTTTGGTGGTATTTGATCACCTCTGTGGTTTTTATTTTTGCGCTATAAACCAAAAAAGAGCAAAGTTTAAAAAAAAAAAAATTATATATATATATATATATATATATATATATATATATATATATATATATTTTACTTTTTGCTATAAAATATATCCAATAAAAAAATGTAAAAAATCTAAATTCTTCATCAATTTAGGCCAATATGTATTCTGCTACATATTTTTGGTAAAAAATCCCAATAAGTGTATATTAATTAGTTTGGGCAAAAGTTATAGCGTTTACAAACTATGAGATATTTTTATGGAATTTTTATAAAAATTTTAACTAGTAATAGTGGCGATCAGCGATTTTTAGCGGGACTGCAACATTGCGGCGGATGAATCAGGCACCTAACTTAAACTTTTTTGGGGGGCTGATGACACTAATACAGTGATCAGTGCTAAAAATATGCACTGTTACTGGACTAATGACAATGGCAGAGAAGGAGTTAACACCAGGGGCGATCATGGGGTTAAGTGTGTTACCCTAGCGGGTGATTACTAACTGTGTGGGGGGGTGGACTGACAGGGGGAACACAGGGATGCATGTTCCTGCTTAGCAGGAACACAAGATCTCTATGTTCTCCCCTGTCAGATTGGCTGCCTTGTTTACATTTCTTGTTTACATTTCTCTGGGGAATGATCGCATCCATCAGACCTGCTGATTGGCTCCCCCTCTGTCCGATCAGCAGGCGCATGCTCTTTTGGCAGCGCGCATGTGCCCCCTGAAGTTACTGCACAGAGCAACGTACAGCTACACTGTTTCGCACAGCCGGGCCACCATGACGCAGCATATATATGCAGAAGGCGGTCCAGAAGTGGTTAAAAATGCCCCCCCCAGACCTGGATGGTCCTTCTTCTGATGTGCTGATTAGTGATGAGCCGAACACCCCCGGGTTCGGTTCGCACCAAAACCCCGGAAACGGACCGAAAGTTCGCGCGAACATTAGAACCCTATTAAATACAATGGATGCGAACGTTCGGATTCTAAAGTGCTAATTATAACGACTATTATCCATGTTATTGTCCGAAACAGAGTTTGGGAACCCGGGTTCTGCACCAGGGGACATGTATCAATGCAAAAAGAAGTTTTAAAAACGGACGTTTTCCGGGAGCAGTCATTTTAATGATGCATAAAGTGAAAAAAAAAAAGTCAAATATTCCTTTAAATATTGTACCTGGGGGGTGTCTAAAGTATGCCTGTGAAGTGCCACGTGTTTCCCGTGTTTAGAACTGTCCCTGCACAAAATAACATTTCTAAAGGAAAAAAAGCCATTTAAAACTGCTTGCGGCTTTAATGCAATGTCTGGTCCCGGTAATATGGATGAAAATCTTTAGGAAAAATGGCATAGCTACCCCATCAACCCCCTACCCCAGCCCATTACCAGCCCCTTTGGGTCTTGTATGGATATTAAGGGGAACCCCGCACACAAAATAAAAAAGGCCCTATATACTCTGAACAACCGTATACAGGCGGTGCATACAAGACAGGGACTGTAGGTTTGTTCTTATGTAGAATCTGTTTGTAATTTTGAACAGCTGCATTGTTTAAGTGTAGCTCCATGCCAAATTCCTTTTTTTTAGCTTTTTGGAAAACATAGGGAACGGTTATCACCCCTGTCACATTTTTTTTGCTGTCTGTGCCCCTGTTCAGAACATTTCACCTCACTTTGCGTCCCAATGACAACTGTTTTTGAAATGTGGTGTTTTTATTGAAACAAGGATTGGTGATAAAGCATCAGTAGAGAGGAGACACCTTTCTCCCATATTAATTCTTACAGGAGAGAATTTTCCTTCCAAGGGGGAGATTTCCTCTCACTTCCTGTTGTTTTCTTCCGTTTGCAAGTAGTAGTCGTTTGTAAGTTTGATGTTTGAAAGTAGGGACCTGCCGTATATACTCTGCAGAAATTGTCCCCTTAGGTGTTGGTGTTGGCACAACACTGTAAGCACTCACAGTTACTCTTGGTGGGTGCTGGAACGCCCTGCTGTCAACTATTATATCAGGAATTGTAATAACATATAATTGTTGATCAGTGGTAGTAAAAATTGGGCCTTTGATGGTGGTGCTGGTGCCACAACACTGTAAGGCCTGACAGTTACTCTTGGTGGGCGCAGCAATGGGCCCTGCTGTGAATTATTCGATCAATAATTATAATTGCATGCCCCTGTTGAACAGGGGCTGAAAAACTGGGCCTTTGGTGGTGGTGGTGGTGGTGATGGTGTTGCTGGTGCCACAACACTGTAAGGCCTGACAGTTACTCTTGGTGGGCGCAGCAATGGGCCCTGCTGTGAATTATTAGATCAATAATTATAATTGCATGCCCCTGTTGAACAGGGGCTGAAAAATTGGGCCTTAGGCACTGGTGGCACAACACTGCAACCCCTCACAGATACTGTACTTGGAGCACAGCAATGAGGCCTGTTGCAAAGTATTGCATCAAAAATTTTAATTACACGCCCCTGTTAAACAGGGGCTGAAAAATTGGGCCTTAGCCACTGGTGGCGTCACCCATAAACCAAAATGATCTTCCAAGCTATCATCGTTAATCGTATCATTGAGGAGGAGGAGGAGGATAGCCAGACAACATAACAGCACAGGCACTCAGCATCAGCATCAGTCTTGAAGGGATGTGACATTTTAAAATCAATTAGTCTGTTATATCAGCATCTGGTGTGTGGTAGCTGGTGGTGATCCAAGACTGGTTCATCTTGATGAAAGTCAGTCGATCAACCGAGTCGGTGGACAGGCGCACCCTGTGATCCGTGACAAATCCTCCAGCAGCACTGAATGTGCGTTCTGAAAGAACGCTGGATGCAGGACAGGCCAGTAGCTCAATTGCATACTGTGCAAGCTCTGGCCAGTGATCCATCCTCAAGACCCAGTAAGCCAGAGGATTTTCGGTGGGGAAGGTGTCCAAGTCTGACCTTGCCCCTAGGTATTCCTGCACCATGTATATCAGACGCTGGCGATGGTTGCTGGAACCGATCATACTTTGGGGCTGCAGACTAAAGAATTGTCTGAACGCATCGGTCAGACGGCCACCTTCCCCACCGCTCCTTCTTTGACTGCCCGAAGCCTCAGCAACTCGTTGTCCAGGACCAGGAGTTTGTAACCTCCCAGTCTCTGGGAACGCGTTGCACAGACCTTTCTGCAAGGCCTCCCGGAGTTGTCTCATCCTCTGCTCCCTCTGCGACGGTAACATAAGGTCCGCAACCTTACCCTTGTACCGTGGATCAAGGAGAGTGGCCAGCCAGTAATGGTCCCTCTCCTTGATCCGAAGAATACGAGGATCCTTCCGCAGACTTTGCAGGATCAGGGAGGCCATGCAGCGTAGGTTAGCTGAGGCATTCAGTCCGGAGTCCTCTGGGTCACTAAGGACGACATGATCCGCAGCCACCTCCTCCCAGCCACGTACAAGTCCACTGGTTTCTTGGGACTGTAAATCATCCCTAAAAGACTGCTGCTGATGATGCTGAGTGCCAGCCTCCACCTCCATGCTGACACAATCCTCCTCCTCCTCCTCCTCCTCCTCCTCCTCTTCCTGTGCGATGGGTGGGACAGAAGGAACACTGTCTGGGTAAAGGGAGCCTTGAGAGGCAAGGAAGTCCTCCTCTTCCTGCCTCTGTTCTGCCTCAAGTGCCCTGTCCATTATTCCACGCAGCGTGTGCTCCAACAGGTGGACAAGAGGTACAGTGTCACTGATGCATGCACTGTCACTGCTCACCATCCTCGTGGCCTCCTCAAATGGTGCCAGGACAGTGCATGCATCCCTGATCATGCCCCACTGGCGTGGTGAAAAAAACCCGAGCTCCCCTGACCCTATCCTGGTGCCGTAGTCGCACAGGTACTCATTGATGGCCCTCTGCTGCGTGTGCAGCCGCTGCAGCATGGCCAACGTTGAGTTCCACCTGGTGGGCATGTCACATATAAGGCGGTTCTTGGGCAGGTTCAACTCCTTTTGAAGCTCAGCCAGGCGAGCACTGGCATTATAAGATCTGCGGAAATGCACACAGACTTTCCTGGCCTGCCTCAGGACATCCTGTAAGCCCGGGTACCTGCCCAAGAACCGCTGCACCACCAGGTTAAGGACGTGAGCCATACAGGGCACATGGGTCAGTTGTCCCTGTCGGAGGGCGGAGAGGAGGTTGGTGCCATTGTCGCAAACCACCATTCCTGGCTTAAGCTGGCGTGGCGTCAACCACCTCTCGACCTGCCCCTGCAGAGCAGACAGGACCTCTGCCCCAGTGTGGCTCCTGTCCCCCAAACACACCAGCGCAAGCACGGCATGGCATCTTTTTGCCTGCGTACTTGCGTAGCCCCTTGAACGCCTACGGAGCACCGCTGGTTCCGAGGACAAACCACAGGAAGAGGCCATGGAGGAAGAAGAAGAGGAGGGGGTGGAGGAGAGAGGTGTGTCACAACCAGTAGTAGCATTTTGGAGGCGTGGGGGTGGAACAACCTCCAACACTACTGCACCTTGTCCTGCATCCTTCCCAGCTGCCAAAAGAGTGACCCAATGGGCCGTGAAAGAAAGGTAACGTCCCTGTCCATGCCTGCTGGACCATGAGTCAGCGGTAATATGCACCTTACCGCTGACCGCCCTGTCCAGCGAGGCCAAGACATTGCCTTCCACATGCCTGTAGAGAGCCGGAATAGCCTTCCGTGCGAAAAAGTGTCGTTTGGGAACCTGCCACTGAGGAACCGCACATTGCACAAACTCACGGAAGGGGGCCGAGTCTACCAACTGAAAAGGCAGCAGTTGAAGCGCTAGCAATTTAGCCAAGCTAGCATTCAACCGCTGGGCATGTGGATGGCTGGGAGTGAACTTCTTTCGACGGTCCAGCAGCTGGGGCAGGGAAATTTGCCTGCTAGAATCGGACGTTGGTGTACTGCTAGCAGAGTGCCCGCAAGTACTTGCCTGTGACACACCTAATTCTACACCTTCATTCCTCTCATAGCAGGTTTCAGAGAGGAGTGAAGGTATAGTGGGGTTGGAGATCCCAGCTGATGCGGTGCAAGAAGAGGTCAGCTTTGTTCTTTGGTGTGGGTCTTTAAGGTAGGCTTGCCAACGAGCTGCATGGCAGGTCAACATATGTCTGATCAAGCATGTGGTGCCCAAGCGGCTGATGTTTTGGCCACGCGATATACGCTTGAGACATATGTTGCAAACAGCAGCTGTGCGATCTGATGCACTCGCCTCAAAAAAGGCCCACACCAAAGAACTTTTTGAATGACGGGCAGAGGCAGCGCCCTGCACAGGCGGAGCTCTGCGGTGTGATTCCGTCGGTGTGCTGCCCATACGCTGGCCACTCAAGGGCATCCTGCCTCGTTGGAGATGTGCCTCCTCCTCATCCTCCTCCTCCTCCTCTCTCCTATTAGGCACCCACGTGGAGTCAGTGACCTCATCATCCCCTCCCTCCTCATCACTGGAGCCAATCTGGCAGTATGCTGCAGCTGCTGGAACATGACTGCCAGATTGGTGTCCTTCTTGAGCATCCCCTCTCTCTGCTCTCACGCTGCTGCCTTCCTCTAGCTGGGTATCATCATCAGATCCTTCCAAACGCTGGGCATCCTCCTGGAGCATGTACCCAACACTGTGCTCAAACAGTTCGGGGGACTCCTCAGGAGGAGGGCATGGTGGGTCTAGGGAAGGATTGACTAATGAAGATAATGATACCAGAGAAGAGGACGCTTTGGCAGCTGCTTTGCCACTACCCTGAGCCTGGGTGAGAGAGGATGAGGAGGATGAGGTGGGCTTGGTCATCCACTCTACCAAGTCTTCGGCATGATGTGGCTCAACATGTCCAGCTGCCGAAAACAAGGACAAGCGTGTCCCATGGCCATGTGCTGATGACAATGCACCGCGTACACGACCAGCACTGTTGCCCCCAGACACAGAGCCTGCTTGCCCTCTTTTTTTGCCTCCTGACTGTCTGCCTCTCCTTGGTTGCCTTCCAGACATTTTAATGGATGGCCTGCAGGGAGATGGGAAAAACAGCAATAAGGGCTACCTTCAGGTGTATATTGTGCAGGAGGCTTAGCAACAATGACACTGACACTGTCCCCTGCCTATCCTTCTCTGTCCCTAAACACAAGGATTGAAAATATGGTTCAGCAAAAAAGTTTTAGAACAGAATAGTCACTGACACTTTCCCTCACTGTCCTACTCTGTCCCTCCCTACAAACAAGATTTAGCACAGAATAGCACACTGATAATTTCTACGAGTGTCCTTCTCTGTCCCTCAACTCAGGGATTGAAAATATGGAACAGCAAAATAGTTTTAGAACAGAATAGCACACTGACACTTTCCCTCACTGTAGCTCTCTGTCCCTCAACTCAAGGATTGAAAATATGGAACAGCAAAATTGGTTTAGAACAGAATAGCACACTGTCAGTTTCACTCACTGTACCTCTCTGTCCCTCAACTCAAGGATTGAAAATATGGTTCAGCAAAATAGTTTTAGAACACAATAGCACACTGACACTTTCCCTCACTGTAGCTCTCTGTCCCTCAACTCAAGGATTGAAAATATGGTTCAGCAAAATAGTTTTAGAACACAATAGCACACTGACACTTTCCCTCACTGTAGCTCTCTGTCCCTCAACTCAAGGATTGAAAATATGGAACAGCAAAATAGTTTTAGAACAGAATAGCACACTGTCAGTTTCCCTCACTGTACCTCTCTGTCCCTCAACTCAAGGATTGAAAATATGGAACAGCAAAATTGATTTAGAACAGAATAGCACACTGTCAGTTTCACTCACTGTACCTCTCTGTCCCTCAACTCAAGGATTGAAAATATGGTTCAGCAAAATAGTTTTAGAACAGAATAGCACACTGTCAGTTTCCCTCACTGTAGCTCTCTGTCCCTCAACTCAAGGATTGAAAATATGGTTCAGCAAAATATTTTTAGAACACAATAGCACACTGAGACTTTCCCTCACTGTAGCTCTCTGTCCCTCAACTCAAGGATTGAAAATATGGTTCAGCAAAATAGTTTTAGAACACAATAGCACTCTGACACTTTCCCTCACTGTAGCTCTCTGTCCCTCAACTCAAGGATTGAAAATATTGTTCAGCAAAATAGTTTTAGAACACAATAGCACACTGACACTTTCCCTCACTGTAGCTCTCTGTCCCCCAACTCAAGGATTGAAAATATGGAACAGCAAAATAGTTTTAGAACAGAATAGCACACTGTCAGTTTCCCTCACTGTACCTCTCTGTCCCTCAACTCAAGGATTGAAAATATGGAACAGCAAAATTGATTTAGAACAGAATAGCACACTGTCAGTTTCCCTCACTGTACCTCTCTGTCCCTCAACTCAAGGATTGAAAATATGGAACAGCAAAATTGATTTAAAACAGAATAGCACACTGTCAGTTTCACTCACTGTACCTCTCTGTCCCTCAACTCAAGGATTGAAAATATGGTTCAGCAAAATAGTTTTAGAACACAATAGCACACTGACACTTTCCCTCACTGTAGCTCTCTGTCCCTCAACTCAAGGATTGAAAATATGCTTCAGCAAAATAGTTTTAGAACACAATAACACACTGACACTTTCCCTCACTGTAGCTCTCTGTCCCTCAACTCAAGGATTGAAAATATGGTTCAGCAAAATAGTTTTAGAACACAATAGCACACTGACACTTTCCCTCACTGTAGCTCTCTGTCCCTCAACTCAAGGATTGAAAATATGGTTCAGCAAAATAGTTTTAGAACACAATATCACACTGACACTTTCCCTCACTGTAGCTCTCTGTCCCTCAACTCAAGGATTGAAAATATGGTTCAGCAAAATAGTTTTAGAACACAATAGCACACTGACACTTTCCCTCACTGTAGCTCTCTGTCCCTCAACTCAAGGATTGAAAATATGGAACAGCAAAATTGATTTAGAACAGAATAGCACACTGTCAGTTTCACTCACTGTACCTCTCTGTCCCTCAACTCAAGGATTGAAAATATGGTTCAGCAAAATAGTTTTAGAACACAATAGCACACTGACACTTTCCCTCACTGTAGCTCTCTGTCCCTCAACTCAAGGATTGAAAATATGGTTCAACAAAATAGTTTTAGAACAGAATAGCACACTGTCAGTTTCCCTCACTGTAGCTCTCTGTCCCTCAACTCAAGGATTGAAAATATGGAACAGCAAAATTGATTTAGAACAGAATAGCACACTGTCAGTTTCACTCACTGTACCTCTCTGTCCCTCAACTCAAGGATTGAAAATATGGTTCAGCAAAATAGTTTTAGAACACAATAGCACACTGACACTTTCCCTCACTGTAGCTCTCTGTCCCTCAACTCAAGGATTGAAAATATGGTTCAGCAAAATAGTTTTAGAACAGAATAGCACACTGTCAGTTTCCCTCACTGTAGCTCTCTGTCCCTCAACTCAAGGATTGAAAATATGGAACAGCAAAATTGATTTAGAACAGAATAGCACACTGTCAGTTTCACTCACTGTACCTCTCTGTCCCGCAACTCAAGGATTGAAAATATGGTTCAGCAAAATAGTTTTAGAACACAATAGCACACTGACACTTTCCCTCACTGTAGCTCTCTGTCCCTCAACTCAAAGATTGAAAATATGGTTCAGCAAAATAGTTTTAGAACAGAATAGCACACTGTCAGTTTCACTCACTGTACCTCTCTGTCCCTCAACTCAAGGATTGAAAATATGGTTCAGCAAAATAGTTTTAGAACACAATAGCACACTGACACTTTCCCTCACTGTAGCTCTCTGTCCCTCAACTCAAGGATTGAAAATATTGTTCAGCAAAATAGTTTTAGAACAGAATAGCACACTGTCAGTTTCCCTCACTGTAGCTCTCTGTCCCTCAACTCAAGGATTGAAAATATGGTTCAGCAAAATAGTTTTAGAACACAATAGCACACTGACACTTTCCCTCACTGTAGCTCTCTCTCCCTCAACTCAAGGATTGAAAATATGGTTCAGCAAAATAGTTTTAGAACAGAATAGCACACTGTCAGTTTCCCTCACTGTACCTCTCTGTCCCTACAAACAAGGATTAGCACAGAATAGCACACTGTCACTGACACTCTCCCTACCTATCCTTATTTGTCCCTAAACACAAGGAATCCAGGATTAGTAAAGGAAAAAAAATGACACTGTCCCTGCCTATGCTTCTCTTTCCCTGCTCCGGAACACACTACACAAGGCCGTCGCGCTGGCGGCCTTTATATAGTGTGGGGCGTGTACTAAACCCCATCAGCAATAATTGGCCACAGGCATCCTGCCTGTGGCCAATCATTGCTCTCCTCGCTGCTGGTGCTGTGATTGGCCAAGCATGCGGGGTCACAGTGCATGCTTGGCCAATCACAGCGCCTGGATGACACTGCGATGGCGTAGTGCATTGTGGGCTGTTCGCGTCACTCGAATTTGGCGCGAACGGCCCAAATTGTTCGATCTTCGTCGAACGATCGAACAGCCGATGTTCGAGTCGAACGTATGTTCGACTCGAACACGAAGCTCATCCCTAGTGCTGATACCAGCCCGCATGTCCTTCATCAGTAGGGATTGTTTAACTCCTTCAACACCGGACACTTTCACCCCCTTCCTGCTAAGGCCAATTTTCAGATTTCAACACTGTCACATTTTGAATGACAATTACTCAGGCATGCAACACTGTACCCAAATAACATTTTTATCATTTTGATAGAGCTTTCTTTTGGTGGAATTTAATTTACTGGGTTTTTTATTTTGCTATATAAATGAGAAAATACAGAACATTATAGTCATGGTATAAAATTTTGCAAATAAATAATGGCAAATGTATTCTGCTATAATTTTTTGGTAAAAATAACACAAATAAGTGTATTTAGTCTGTGTGAAAGTTATAGAGTCTATAAAGCGATGGCGTATATATAACTTGTATTTGGAAATCGATCAATCCTGCTTTTCTGACGGCTTATCTCAGTTGGCCCTAAAATGCCAGGACAGTACAAATACCCCAAAAGCTTATTTTTGGAAAGTAGACACCCCAAGGTATTTATTAAGAGGCATGGAGAGTTTTTTTTTAATTTGTAATTTTTTGTCACAATGTTTTGAAAAATTAACAACGTTCATTTTCAATTTTTTTTATTACTTACTGTCACCAAAGCAGTACAGTGTCCCAATATGACTGGTGTAGCAGTGATCAGGCATACAGACTCATGACAGTATGTAAAATATATATATTTTCCTTTTCTTTATAATTTTAATTTTTTTTGTACATACTGGCACCAGAGCAGTAAAGTGGCAGCATAGTGACACTATATTACTTTGGGGAGATGATCGGGATTTTTTTCTACACTATGATTGATTATTACAGTGATGATTACTGTTTATAAGCAATAATTTTTACCTTGTGAATGGCATCCATTCAATATTGTGATGGCTGTGATTGGCCACAACTATCACATGGTACAGGTCGGCAGTATTTGGTCCTGTACCATGTGATAACTGTGACCAGTCAAAGAGATCATCATCACAATAGTACACAATGGCTATGAATAAAAAAGCCGTTGTTTTACATCTGACATGTGATTACTGTTATTGGTCACAGTGATCACATGGTACTAGGGTCACACACAGTGGCCTGGTACAATGATCTGGGTCACAGATTGCGCTTCTGCAGGGCCCCTAGGGCATGCAAATGGAGCACAATGTTAACTCGGAATAAGAGACCACCCGCCCAGCCTTATTATTACAATAGGCCGGGTGGGAGGTGTTTAAAATAGTTTTTTCCAAAACATGTGGGGTCCCCTTCCTGAAGCACTGGTGCCTGATGCTGACAGGCAATGGGCTCTTTGGCTCCCAAAAGATCCAACAATGGGGGGGGGGCTAAGTATTTTGGGGCAAGTAAGTGGTCACCTCTAACCTTGGTGAACTGGTTTTAGTTTCATTTGTTCCTAATTGGTTCACTGTGCATGCAGGTAAGAACCATCATAAAAAACAGTAACGAAACATAGGTATTCATTTTACTTTTACCTAATTACTGTAGCTCCCAGGTTCTGGTGATGTCAGAAGATCTCTGCTGGTTTCGACTCTTCTCAGCACGTCATAGCTTAGCAGGGTCAGATTTCACACACTGGGCACTGTTTTATGTGCCCAAGGAAATCTGGGGATGGAGTCACTTGTAATGTCATTGCCCATATTTTACTTTTGGACAAAATGTTTTGGCGCTAAAGTTAAAAATAAAATGTTGATCATTTAAGAAAGTTTTAAGGTTTTTTCTTTCTCGTACATCACGGGACACAGAGCGACATAGTCATTACAAATGGGTTATATAGATACCTTCAGGTGCTGGCACTGGCAACTTCCAAAACCGGAAGTACCCTCCCCTATATAAGCCCCTCCCATCCGGGAGCACCTCAGTTTTTTGCCAGTGTCTAAGGTGTTGGCCAAGAAGAAACATGTGTTTTTCACTGAGCTTGCGTACAGGTTCTTTTGGGCCTCAGTAAGCTATTCCGGATCCGACCGAAAAAGCTTCATAGTGTGAGGGGGTTAGCTCGGCAGCGGGTGTGTGTGACCCCCGGGATGGGCTCCCCACACAAAACAGGCCCAGCAAACGGAGGTTGTGGTTTTCAAAATCAAAAAGGTGCGGTTTATTTTCTATTTACAGTGACAAAACACAGCAAAGCAAAAGAAACATAACCAAAATAAATCCTGGTCAAGTTGACCTCTGACTAAACATACAGGTTTCCTAACTAACAACTGGGATCAGCCTAGTGCTGTCCTAGTCCCTAAGTCCCTGGTTTTAAATGTCCAAGCAAATAGCCACACAGGCTTTGTCTCACCGCACAGGGGTTCACTCTCCCTAGACAGTCCACACAGGTCTGGTTCCAGGCATGAGCTAACATCTAATGAAGCTGGGAGTTCTTATAGAGGCCTGAATGAGCTGACAAGCTTCAGCTGGTCTCATCAACTCCCTGTCTGCACGACGCCCAGCCCTCTCCCTAGAGGTATGAGTCATCCATGAGCCCACTAGCCTTATACAACTCTCCACCTAGTTGTATAAGTCGGCGTAAAGCCTGAATCTGGGCGAAATATATCTACCCCCCTGGATGCAACCAGGTGACTTTACCTTCCTGCTGTCACATACCCCCCCTCTTGTTTTAACCTCGGGGTTGGAACACCAGCAATCAGGCATTCATGTACTCAAGACAAAGCATCCACATTCCCCATTTGAACGCCAGGGCGATGCTTTACTGTGAAGTTGAATTCCTGGAGGGCCAGGAACCACCTATTCACTCTTCTATTGGTTTCCTTGTTTTGAGCCATCCACTTTAACGGAGCGTGATCCGTAACCATGTCAAAGTGCCTACCTAGCAGGTAGTACCGAAGGGAATCTAGAGCCCACTTCACCGCTAAACACTCCTTTTCAACGGTGGCGTAATTTACCTCATGGGACTTCAACTTCCTGCTGAGGTAAATGACTGGGTGCTCTTCCCCGTTCCAGACCTGGGACAATACTGCTCCTAACCCCACATCTGACGCATCACTTTGTACGACAAAGTCTTTAGAGAAGTCGGGTGAGTACAACACTGGCTGGCTACATAAGGCTTGTTTCAAGAATTGGAATGCTGCCTCAGCCTCGGGGGTCCATTTAATCATGACCGACCCTTTCCCCTTCGTCAGGTTCGTTAGGGGCACAGCCTTAGAAGCAAAGTGGGGAATGAATCGCCGATAATACCCAGCGATTCCCAGAAAGGCTCGTACCTGCTTGTTGCTGTTGGGACGTGGCCAACTCTGGATGGCCTCGACTTTGTTGAGTTGGGGTTTTATTACTCCCCTCCCAATGGTGTACCCAAGATATTTGGCCTCCTCCTGCCCAATGGTACACTTCTTGGGGTTAGCCGTAAACCCCGCTTCCTGAACAGAGTCCAGGACTGCTTGCACTTTTGGCAGATGTGAGGCCCAATCTGTGCTATGGACAATTACGTCATCCAGGTAAGCCGCAGCATACTTCCGATGGGGCCTCAGCATCTGGTCCATTTTCCGCTGGAATGTGGCCGGCGCATTCTGTAACCCGAACGGCATTCTTTTATATTGGAACGCCCCGTCTGGGGTTACAAATGCGGTTTTCTCTTTGGCCGACTTGGCCAGGGGGATTTGCCAATACCCTTTTGTGAGGTCAAGAGTCGTCATGTATCGGGCTGTTCCCAGCCGGTCGATCAACTCATCTATACGTGGCATGGGGTAGGTGTCAAATTTTGTAACTTTGTTCAACTGACGAAAATCGTTACAAAATCGCCAGCTCCCATCCGGTTTAGGCACCAACACGATGGGACTAGACCAATCACTTTGGGACTCCTCTATCACCCCTAAGTTCAGCATTTTCTGTACTTCCTCCCGTATTGCCTCCCGTCGAGCCTCTGGGATCCGATAGGGTTTTAACTTCACCCTTTCACCGGGCGGGGTAATGATGTCATGCTCTACCCCAGATGTTTGTCCCGGCAGCTCAGAGAATACCTCCTTGTTGCGAAGCACAAACTCCTTAACCTCCTGTTGTTGGGGTTGTGACAAGGTGGCTGCTATTCCAACCTCAGGAATCACGCAACCAGTTTGAGCTGGTGACCAAGTGTCTGCGACTAGGGACTCTCTATCCCTCCAGGCTTTCAACAGATTAACGTGATAGATCTGTTCGGGCTTTCGCCTTCCTGGTTGTCTGACCTTGTAATTCACTTCGCTCACTTTTTCCATTATCTCGTAGGGGCCTTGCCATTTGGCAAGGAATTTACTTTCAACCGTAGGGACAAGTACCAATATCCTATCCCCCGGGGAAAAGGTACGGGTCTTGGCTCCACGGTTGTACACTCTCTGCTGTGCCAACTGCGCTTGGGCCAAATGTTCCTTCACGATGGGCATTACCTGTGCAATTCGATCTTGCATCAGGGCGACATGCTCAATCACACTCCTGTGGGGAGAACTCTCACTTTCCCAAGTTTCCTTGGCAATATCCAACAGCCCTCTTGGGTGTCTCCCATACAGTAACTCAAAGGGGGAGAATCCCGTAGAGGATTGGGGCACCTCCCTAATAGCAAACATCAAATAAGGAAGTAAACAGTCCCAATCCTTTCCATCTCTATCCACCACTTTCTTCAACATTTGTTTTAGGGTTTTGTTGAATCTTTCAACCAGCCCATCGGTTTGGGGGTGATACACAGACGTACGCAATTGCGTCACTTTGAACAATTTACACAGCTCTTTCATAACCCGGGACATAAAGGGTGTACCTTGGTCCGTAAGCAGTTCTTTACAAATACCCACCCGGCTAAAAACAAGAGATAACTCTTTGGCTATGGTTTTGGCCGAGGTATTTCGGAGAGGGATCGCTTCTGGATAACGGGTGGCATAGTCCATTATAACTAATATGTACTGGTGCCCCCTAGCGGACTTGATTATAGGACCTACCAAATCCATGGCAATCCTCTCAAACGGGACCTCAATGATGGGTAGAGGGACCAGCGGGCTACGGAAATGTGGCATCGGGGCCAACCTCTGACACACAGGGCAGGAGGAACAATAATTTTCTACGTCCTTCATCTCCCCCGGCCAATAGAATCTCTGTAATACCCTCTCTCGGGTTTTCTCTGTCCCCAGATGACCTCCAAGAATGTGCCCATGGGCCAACTCCAACACCAACTTCCTGTAAGGTTTGGGCACCACAAGCTGCTCAACGGTTTCTTCTGCCCTTTTTGCCACCCGATACAGTAGGTCCTTCTCTACGCTGAAGTATGGGTAAGTGCAGGTATTATCTGGGTTCACTAACTCGCCATCTATTTTCACTACGTTTTCCCGTGCCTTTATTAGGGCGGGGTCTTTCAACTGTTCTGTGGCAAAGTTTTCCCTGTGAACCTCAAGATCAGAAAACTCCACAGACGGTAGGTTTTCGTCTGAGGAGGTGGGCTCCTCTCCAGTTTCTTGAGTCTCCCCTGCCAATACTGATAAGGGAAATTCCGGAGAGTCCTCACCACTCTCAGGGGAGTTCTGGCTATCACATTCCTGGTACATAGGGGCACCAGTGAGGGGCTGAGGATCATCCCACAGTTCCCAGAACTTCGGAAAATCCCTTCCCACAATGGCGTCATGCGGTAACTGAGATACTAAGCCCACTGGATGAGAGAGGGTACCTTTGGGGGTCTCGAAACACACTGTAGTCACTGGATAATCTCGGGTGTCCCCATGCACACAAATAACAGCTACCTTGCTATTCCCAGAGACCTCTGTTTTAACTAACTCAGCCTTTATCAGGGTCACAAGGCTACCTGAATCCAGCAATACCACAACATTTCTACCATTAACACACATTTTGCATAAATGTTTCTCAGTTCCTCGAATGGCAGTGCATGCGACTGTCGCACACAGCGACTGACGTCTGCCCGTCAGAAAGTCACACTGCATGGGTTCCTCCACAACCGGGCAATTGGCTGCAATATGTCCCGCTTGCCGGCAGCGGTAGCAAACAATCCTTCTTGCCGCCTCTTGAGCCGCTGATTTCCCAGGCTGTTCTCGCCAAACTTGGGGTAGAGCTCCCACCCTCTCACTCTCTCCACCCTCACCCCTTGGAATCCTCTTATCCGCCCCTGGGGATGGTCTGGTCTTAGGGTGGAAAGTCCGAGTGTCTCTGGAAGAGGCCGTCAGGTTCTCTGTAGCCAAGTATTTCTCCACACGATCCACAAGACCATCGGCCGTCTCTGGGTCTCCATGGCTTACCCACTTTTGGATGGCAGTAGGAAGAGCTCTCAAAAACCGATCCATTACAACACGTTCCACAATCTTTGGTGCGGACAAAGTCTCTGGCTGTAGCCACTTTCTGCTCAGGTGAATGAGATCATACATTTGAGACCTGGGGGGTTTTCCAAGCTGGAAAGTCCAGTTATGCACACGCTGAGCCCGGACAGCCTGGGTGACACCCAGCCTTGCCAATATTTCAGCTTTTAGCATCACATAGTCTTTTGCTTGGTTAGGCTCTAGGTCATAGTAAGCTTTCTGCGATTCACCAGTTAACAGAGGAGCAACCAGTCCAGCCCACTGCTCCTCAGGCCACTTTTCTCTTTCAGCGGTCCTTTCAAATGTGGTCAAAAATACCTCTGGATCATCCTCTCCAGTCATTTTTGTCAATAAACGACTCACCCCAAAGGACGCGGTATTAGTGGGACGGCTTTCCTCACTGGTCTGCGGACGTTGCTGCATTACTGCTTCCATCTGTTGTTGTAGTCTCTGCTCTTGCTTCTGCAACAGGTCTATGAAGCGGGCCTCAGATTGCTGCTGGGCTCGTTGCTGAGCCTCCAGACTCTGTTGCAAAGTTGCGTTTGTCTGCTGCTGGGCTGCAAGGCTCTGTTGATGAGCTTGCTGCTGGGCTGCGAAGTTCTGTTGTTGAGCTGCAAGGCTCTGTTGATGAGCTGCAAGGCTCTTTTGCAAACCTGCATTTGTCTGCTGTTGATTGGCATTTGCTAGAGCCAGCTGCTTCAGTATCTCCTCCATGCTGGCTTAAAAAAAAACTGCCACTGGTTCTCCACCAACTGTGAGGGGGTTAGCTTGGCAGCGGGTGTGTGTGACCCCCGGGATGGGCTCCCCACACAAAACAGGCCCAGCAAACGGAGGTTGTGGTTTTCAAAATCAAAAAGGTGCGGTTTATTTTCTATTTACAGTGACAAAACACAGCAAAGCAAAAGAAACATAACCAAAATAAATCCTGGTCAAGTTGACCTCTGACTAAACATACAGGTTTCCTAACTAACAACTGGGATCAGCCTAGTGCTGTCCTAGTCCCTAAGTCCCTGGTTTTAAATGTCCAAGCAAATAGCCACACAGGCTTTGTCTCACCGCACAGGGGTTCACTCTCCCTAGACAGTCCACACAGGTCTGGTTCCAGGCATGAGCTAACATCTAATGAAGCTGGGAGTTCTTATAGAGGCCTAAATGAGCTGACAAGCTTCAGCTGGTCTCATCAACTCCCTGTCTGCACGACGCCCAGCCCTCTCCCTAGAGGTATGAGTCATCCATGAGCCCACTAGCCTTATACAACTCTCCACCTAGTTGTATAAGTCGGCGTAAAGCCTGAATCTGGGCGAAATATATCTACCCCCCTGGATGCAACCAGGTGACTTTACCTTCCTGCTGTCACAATAGCTAAACGGTCGGTACCCGGGCCTTGCAGAGAAGAGCAAGGTTTTGCCTGTAATGCTTCTCTTAGGAGAGCTGGACCCTGGAATCCAGAGCTCTGGTCATACCCACGACCAAGATGTTTTCTGTGCAGGGTGCTATACAGGTCCAGGGGAGTGGAATCCTTGGGAACCCGGTCCCTGAAGGTTTAATTACAATGCCTGCCGTGATAGGTGAAGTTTGGGCTTCTGTGGCCAAACAGAGTCCTGCGGCGGGGAAAAGGTAAGTGGGGGCCCCTCAGGAACTTGGTTCTATTGAGGGGACCCCCAAGCCTAATATGTCTTTCTGCCTGTTACCTAACGGTATTCCCGCTAAATATTATGCATGCCTGTAACTACTAAAAAATGTAATAATTTTAATAGTGGTCAAGAAAAAAATAGACTGCGGTACCTGTGTTAATCCACTAGAGGCCGCTGTGGAACGTTTCTTGTCATGTGGACTAGTTTCTTTTCATCAGAGCAAGTCCAGGCAGATGGTGAGTTCTCTTGTGGAAAACTGCTTCCTCTGCCATGTTGCAATGCTCGTCCATCCCCCGGCCTGCGGCAAAAGGGGCCCTGGCTCTTGTCCCTAGTTTCCCTTTTCAAAATTAGCGCCGAAGGCGCACGTGGCCGCGCGCGTGCGCGTGCACGCGCCTCTATATATAGAGGTGAGCTGGGAAAGGGGGCGGAGCTTGGGGGATGACGCTCTGTGCGCGCCGCAGCGCTTCTGCGCATGTGCGGGCGTCCCAGCATGTTAAAAACCACAATTATGTGTTGTGAGCTGGCTATGGAGTGCAGAGACAGAGCTGGCAACATTTAAAAAAGGCATACAGCAAGCAGTTGATGCAGGCATCCCCATAGAAAGGCACATTAGTAGACACCAACTGTTTTTATAGCAGCATTTGTGCTAGACTATTGTCAGTAGGTGGTGTATTTCGGCTGGAATACCTCAGCTTTGGGCTTAGGAATATGCCGTCTAAAAACTCCGGGACTAAAAATCCCAGGAAGCATAGGGGGTCTCCATCGGGCTCTGAGGATCTTGGGCATGCTTTGGCTGCACCAATCTCCCCTGAAGAATCAGAGGTTAGTGACCGTAGAGCACCCTCAGGAGTACCTGGTACTGTGGCTGTCCTCAGTTCACCTGCTCCTGTGTATGTAACAGAGGAGGTTTTTTCCTCAGCTCTGGGAGGGCTGGAAGAGAGATTGTCAGCATTGATCGCTGCTTCCCTGTCACAGGAAAAAAGCGCTCGATCTCCGTCTCCTCCCTCAGAGTGCCTGTTAGCAGAGCAACAGTCCCATACAGGGATCGACCTACCTGAAGGGGATCAGGATGAGGTTGATTCTGTTGTAGAGGAATCAACGGTGGAAGAGCCATTCTCAGCATCACATGCTGAAAGATTATGGGTTCAGTCCCTGACTAATATGGTCCGATCAGCATTTAAAATGCCCCTTGCGGAGCCATCATCCACTTCTGTCTCCTCGTTGGGGTCACTAAAAGCTCCCCAGACTGTTTGTTCCTTTCCGATCCATCCTTTACTGGAAGGGCTCATTTACCAGGATTGGGAGCATCCTGATAAAATATTTACTCCTCCCAAGAGATTTCAAGTGGTCTATCCCATGGAGGATAAGTTCATCAAAAAATGGAGGGTCCCTACAGTGGACGCAGCCATCTCTTGTGTGAATAAATCACTGACATGTCCAGTGGATAATGTCCAAATGTTCAAGGACCCAATAGATAAAAAATTAGAGTCCTTATTAAAATCTGCTTTTGCTACAGCAGGCTTGGTGACACAACCAGCAGTGGCAGCTATTGGGGTCTGCCAAGCAGTGAAGGATCAGTTGAAACAGGTCTTAAGGGACTTGCCAGATCAGCAGGCTCTTGCCCTAGCTGATCTACCTAGAGCCTTATGCTTTGCGGTGGACGCTATAAAGGATTCAATCCATCAGGCCTCCCGCCTTACGCTGTCTGTAGTACATATGCGCAGGCTTTTATGGCTCAAAAACTGGTCTGCTGAAGCTCCCTGTAAAAAATTGCTGGTCAGCTTCCCATTTCATGGTGAACGCTTATTCGGGGAAGACCTGGACAAATATATCCAGAGAATTTCCAGCGGTAAAAGTACTTTTGCCGGTTAAAAACAGAGTTAGAGGTCCCTCTTTTAAGAGGCCTGCTTCTCCAGTCCCTAGGACATCGGCTGTGAAACAGTTCCGACGGCCTCCTCGGTCGAATCCCGGAGGTAAAA
Source organism: Rana muscosa (assembly GCA_029206835.1). Classification (NCBI taxonomy): domain Eukaryota; kingdom Metazoa; phylum Chordata; class Amphibia; order Anura; family Ranidae; genus Rana; species Rana muscosa. The sequence goes on along the minus strand of CM055116.1, from coordinate 34,274,479 downwards.
ATCAGGGACAATTGCAGGGTAACAAGAAGCCCTGGAGCAGGAGAGGTACAAAACCTCCCCCAAAGTCAAATGCATGAAGGGTTGCCCCCACTCAATCGGGTGGGGGGAAGACTTCAGTTGTTCACAGAGACCTGGCGGGACACGATCAGAGACAGATGGGTGCTCTCCGCAGTAAGTCTGGGATACAAATTGGAGTTAAAAGACTCCCCTCCTTCCCACTTTATAAGGTCAAACGTGCCAGGGGATCCCCAGAAGAGAGGATCCCTCCTGTTGGCACTAGAACAATTATTGCTCCAAGCAGTAATTATAGAGGTTCCCCTGGAAGAATGGGGGTTCGGGTTTTACTCAAACCTCTTTACAGTCCCGAAGCCAAACGGGGACGTGAGGCCCATATTAAATCTAAAAGGGCTAAACAAATTCCTACATATCAGGACTTTCCGGATGGAGTCGATCCGATCGGTGGCCACTGCCCTACAAGGGGAGGAATGGTTAGCCTCGATCGACATCAAAGATGCTTATTTGCACATTCCCATCTTTCCAGCCCACCAAAAATTTCTACGCTTTGCGGTAGAAGGGCGCCATTTTCAGTTCAGAGCCTTACCCTTCGGTCTGGCCACAGCACCACGAGTGTTCACAAAAATTCTGGCCCCATTATTGGCCAATCTAAGAACACGAGGTGTAACGATAATGGCATATCTAGATGACTTGTTGCTGATAGACCACTCAGTGGAAAAACTAGAAGTGGTTGTTCACGAGACAATCAAGTATCTGGAATATCACGGTTGGATTATCAACCTAGACAAGTCAGCCCTAAAACCAGTCAAAAGTCTGGAATACTTGGGGCTAAGGCTGGATTCAGACCAGAGAAAAATTTTCTTGCCTCAAGAAAAGGGGTCGTCTTTGAGAGATTTGATCCACATAGTGGGTACAAAAAGACAGCCATCCATACGCCTGTGCATGAGGCTGCTGGGAAAAATGGTGGCATCATTCGAAGCAGTACCCTACGGTCAATTCAATTCAAGGAATTTGCAAAGGGCTATACTGTCAGCCTGGAACAAAAAAGTTCAGGCCCTAGACTTACCAATGTCCTTGTCCCCTTCCGTTCGCAAGAGCCTCCGTTGGTGGTTGGTTCCCCAGAATCTGGAAAGAGGGAAATCCTTCAGTCTGATTTCTTGGAAGGTGGTCACTACAGATGCCAGCCTTATAGGCTGGGGAGCAGTACTGGAGCAATGGTCTCTCCAGGGCAGATGGTCGGATGCAGAAAAGGCCCTGCCCATCAATCTCTTAGAGATACGAGCAGCCCGGTATGCCCTAGTAGCATGGACATCCAAACTCCAAGGGTCCCCTGTCAGAATTCAATCGGACAATGCCACGGCAGTGGCATATATCAATCATCAGGGTGGCACCAGGAGTCGTGCAGCCCAGAGGGAAGTAAATTGCATCCTGAAATGGGCAGAAAGATATGTCCCAGCCATATCTGCGGTATTCATTCCAGGAGTGGAGAATTGGAAGGCGGACTTTCTAAGTCGCCAACAGTTATGCCCAGGGGAATGGTCCCTTCATCCCGAGGTTTTCCGGACAATATGTCAGCGGTGGGGAACACCGGATGTAGATCTTCTAGCATCCAGATTCAACGCAAAAGTGGACAGGTTTGTCTCTTGGACAAGGGATCCCCGAGCTTGCGGCTCGGATGCCCTAGTGTTCCCTTGGGATCAGTTCAAGCTGATATATGCATTCCCACCGCCACAATTGTTACCTCGATTACTCCGCAGAATCAGGGTAGAAAAGAAACCAGTGATTCTGGTGGCTCCAGCGTGGCCCCGAAGAGCATGGTACGCGGAGATTGTAAAGATGTCTGTGGGGAGTCCTTGGACCCTCCCACATCATCCGGACCTGCTTTCGCAAGGACCGATATACCACCCTTCCTTACCAGCCCTAGGTTTGACGGCCTGGCTATTGAAGCCCACATTCTAAAAAAGAGAGGGCTCTCTAATTCTGTGGTATCTACCATGATCAATGCCAGGAAGCCGGTATCCAGGCAGATCTACTATAGAATCTGGAAGGCGTACATCGCCTGGTGTGAGGCCAAGAAATGGCATCCACGTAAATACGTAATAGGTAGGATTCTGGACTTCCTACAATGGGCTGTAGATAGGAAGCTTGCCTTGAGTACTATCAAGGGTCAGATTTCGGCCTTGTCAATATTTTTTCAAAGGCCCTTGGCTTCGCATTCACTAGTCAAAGCCTTTATACAAGGAGTGATGCGTATTAGTCCTCCGGTTAATATTCCCATATGTCCATGGGATCTAAACCTGGTTCTGTCGGTTCTACAGAAACAACCATTTGAACCATTACAGCATATTTCTTTGGTTCTTCTCACCAGGAAATTGATTTTTCTAGTAGCCATTTGTTCGGCTAAAAGAGTGTCGGAATTAGCAGCTATGTCCTGTAAGGAGCCATATCTGGTTATCCATAAGGACAGAGTAGTGTTACGTCCTCATCCAGCCTTTCTTCCTAAGGTGGTATCGAGGTTTCATTTGAACCAAGATGTGGTTCTTCCTTCTTTTTTCCCCAAACCTAGCTCGGTAGAGGAAAAGTTATTGCATTCTTTGGATGTAGTAAGAGCAGTTAAAGCTTATCTAAAAGCCACTGCTCAGATTCGCAGAATGGATACTTTGTTTATTCTGCCGGAAGGCCCCAGAAATGGTCAGGCAGCATCAAAATCTACTTTAGCCAAGTGGATTCGACAGGTCATAATGCAAGCCTATGGCTTGAGAAAGAGACCGCCTCCGTTCAAAGTTAGAGCGCACTCCACGAGAGCAGTTGGAACTTCATGGGCAGCGCATCACCAGGCCTCCCTGGCTCAAATCTGTAAGGCTGCAACATGGTCTTCAGTACACACGTTTACTAGGTTCTACCAGGTGGACGTTAGAAGTCAGGCGGATGTCGCCTTTGGGCGCAGTGTGTTGCAGGCCGCAAAAGATCCTCATGTCTGATAGCGCTCAGCTTATGTATGGTGTATCCCCCCCCTCGCTGGGCATTGCTTTAGGACATCCCATTAGTAATGACTATGTCGCTCTGTGTCCCGTGATGTACGAGAAAGAAAATAGGATTTTTATAACAGCTTACCTGTAAAATCCTTTTCTTGGAGTACATCACGGGACACAGAGCTCCCGCCCCTCTTTAGGGACACTTATTGCTTTGCTACAAAACTGAGGTGCTCCCGGATGGGAGGGGCTTATATAGGGGAGGGTACTTCCGGTTTTGGAAGTTGCCAGTGCCAGCAACTGAAGGTATCTATATAACCCATTAGTAATGACTATGTCGCTCTGTGTCCCGTGATGTACTCCAAGAAAAGGATTTTACAGGTAAGCTGTTATAAAAAATCATATTTTAATGATTCAGGAGTTGTTGTCTGAGAAGTGTTAAGCCTCGTACACACGGTCGGACTTCCATCTGACTTTTCCGTGGATTTTTGTCCGAACGGAGTTGGCCGGGAACACCTATAGCATACACACCACAGGACTTTTCTGCAAACTTTTCTGCAAACTTTTTCCAACATCACGTGATTTTTCTGCTCTTTACCGCCACCCTTTGGTCAACTTCTGCAATTATTGGTTGATTTCAACATTATTTGTTTTGTCCATCAGACAAAAGTCCGATGGATTTCTGTACACACGGTCGGACTTTGCTCCATCGGACTTTTGTTGGCCAAAAGTTTGTCCGTTTGCAGACCGAACTTTTGTCCGATGAAAACCAAAAAAGTTTGTCCGATGGAGCGTACACACGGTCAGATTTTTTGTCAAACTTGCTCAAAATGAAGTTTGTTGGCAAAAAGTCAGACCGTGTGTACGGGGCTTTAGACAACAGATCTAAAAAGGTGTGAATATAACACCAATAAAAATATAAATGTAGTAGAAAGGTGGGGGGGGGGGGGGGTGAGTGTGGGATAATTATGACCCAGCGAAGGTACCATCCCATAAAGAACATATATCAAACTAGAAAAAAATTAAGTGGGACTTTACATGTACCTTGTAGGGTCTAATAAATACACAAATCAAGAAGATTTTAACCGCTTGCCGTCCAGCCGCCGTCATCTAACGGCGAAAGGTCAGCTCGTTCGCGCGGGCCGTCGTAGCTGTACGTCGGTCCCTTTAAGTGGGATAGCAGGCGCGCACATGTGCCCACTGCACAGCAGGGGTGCCGATGCTCGTGACCGGCGGTCGCGATGACCGCCGGCCATGAGCGATCGCGGGCACGAGAGGTAGAACAGGGACGTGTGTGTGTGTAAACACACACATCCCAGTTCTGTGAGAAGAGACAGATCGTGAGTTCCTACGAGCTGGGAACCAGGATCTCTCATCTCCTACAGTCAGTCCCATCCCCCACAGTTAGAAAACACACATAGGGAACACAGTTAACCCCTTGATCGCCCCCTAGTGTTAACCCCTTCCCTGCCAGTGACATTTATACAGCAATCAGTGCATTTTTATAGCACTAATTATTGTATAAATGCCAATGGTCCCAAAAATGTGTCAAAAGTGTCCGATATGTCCGCCATAATGTCGCAGTCCCGAAAAAAATCGCAGATCCCCGTCATTACTAGTAAAAAAAAAATAATAATAAAAATGCCATAATCTATTCCCTATTTTGTAGACACTATAACTTTTGTGCAAAACAATCAATATACACTTTTTGCGATTTTTTTATTACCAAAAATATGTAAAAGAATACATATCGGCCTAAACTGAGAAAAACAATTGCTTTAAAAAAAAAAATTGGGGCCATTTATTACAGCAAAAAGAACAAAATATTGTGTGTTTTCAAAGTTTTCGCTCTTTCTTTGTTTATAGCGCAAAAAAATTAAAACCACAGAAATGATCAAATACCACCAAAAGAAAGCTCTATTTGTGTTAAAAAAGGACACCTATTTTGTTTGGGTACAGCGTCGCATGACAGCGCAATTGTCAGTTAAAGCGACGCAGTGCCGTACCGTAAAAAATGGCCTGGTCATTGGGCAGCCAATTCTTCTGGGGCTCAAGTGGTTAAAAGGAAAAGTAAACAAATCTTTATTCTACACATACAGTGTAGTAAGATTAAAAAGTTAAAGACAAAACTGGTTAAAAATCACAGTTACAGTTAGGTTGTTCAGGGTGTTGTCATCCTGATTGTAAAATCCGAAAAGTTGGCCTACGCGTTTCGCACGATGACCCATTTTATCAGGGCCTCGGATTATAGTAAAAATTATACATATACTGTAAAATGTTAGCGACCGGCTTGATGGGAGGTTTAGCCTGGGGAGCCTGTGGGGATTAGCTTTGCATCCTTACAGCAAGGAAGGGTATTCCTTAAATAATCGTAGATATCAGAACAAACACCCCAAACCCTGGGGGAAGGGAAATGGGAGAGTGGATAAAGCCACTTAGAGGAATGTTTTCTAGTTGTTTCAAAGTTGATGAAGCCTTTGATTGATCTAGTCTTCAAGCTCCCTGAGCAGAAGAGCTGTCTTCACCTGTGTCTCCGTGTGGATGGTCAACCATCATGGTCGTCATAACTAGGGATGGGCTATCTATTCGAGTCGAACATGAGTTTGACTCGAACATTGCCTGTTCGCCCGTTCGCCGAACAATTTGGGGTGTTTGTGGCAAATTCGAAAAGCCGTGGAACAACTTTCAGGCTGGATTCACATTTGTGCGGTGCGAATTCCAGCTCTCTTATCTCTGCAAAGAGATAAGAGAGCTGTTCAGCGTTTCGTGTGCGGTGTAGCTGCGGACTTGAAGTGTAGTGAGCAGGAAAAAGTCCTGTTCAGAACAGAAGACATCTGCGAATTAGATGCGTGCCCATAGAAGATAATGGGCCTGAATTTGCCCCAGAGCCTTACTGCAATGCCTAGAAAGCGCACACATTTTTTCGGTACTGCGCAGTGCGAATGCATCACACATATGTGAACTAGCCTCATAAAAATTTATGTATTTTCTAATGACATGCGAATTGGATGCATTTTAAGCCACATCCAATTCGCATAAGTGTGAACCCGGCCTAAAAGTCTATGGGAGAAATCTAAAGTGCTAATTTTAAAGGTTAATTTGCAAGTTATTGTCCTAAAAAGGGTTTGGGGACCCGGGTCCTGCCCCAGGGGACACGTATCAGTGCAAAAACAAGTTTTAAAAACTGTAGTTTTTTCGGGAGCAGTGAATTTAATAATGCTTAAAGTGAAACAATAAAAGTGAAATATTCCTTTAAATTTCGTACCTGGGGGGTGTCTATAGTATGTCTGTAAAGTAGGGCATGCTTCCCGTGCTTAGAAAAGTCCCTGCACATAATGACATTTCTAAAGGGAAAAAAAGTCATTTAAAACTACTTGTGGCTATAATGAATTGTCGGGTCCCGGCAATACAGATAAAAGTCATTGAAAAAAAACAGCATGCGTTCCCCCCTTAGTCCATTACCATGCCCTTTGGGTCTGGTATGAATATTAAGGGGAACCCAGAACCAAAATAAAAAAAAAGCGCCCCCCCCCCAAATTCCATATCCATATTCAGGTCTGGTATGGATATTAAAGGGAACCCTGCGCCATTTCTTTTTAAAATGGCGTGGGGTTGGCCTCAAAAATACATATCTGGTATGGATTTTAAGGGGAACCCCGCATCAAAATGAAAAAAAGAATGGCGTGGGGTTCCCCCAAAAATTCATACCAGACCCTTATCCGAGCATGCAACCTGGCAGGCCGCAGGAAAAGAGGGGGGGTGCGAGAGAGCGCCCCCCTCCTGAACCGTACCAGGCCACATGCCCTCAACATGGGGAGGATGTCCCCATGTTGATGGGGACAAGGGCCTCATCCCCACAACCCTTACCCGGTGGTTGTGGGGGTCTGCGGGCAGGGGGCTTATCGGAATCTGGAAGCTCCCTTTAACAAAGGGGACCCCCAGATCCCGGCCCACCCCCTATGTGAATTGGTAACGGGGTACATTGTACCCCTACCATTTCACACAAAAAAGTGTCAAAATGTTAAAAAACACAGGAGACAGTTTGGGAAAAGTCCTTTATTAAAAAGAAAAAAAAAGGTTCCAACGATGTAATGCACTCTTGTGCGATACGGAAGAAAAAAAAACCCGCTCTTTTATAGATGAGGGCGGGGCCACATGTCACGTTCACGGATGACCCCGCCCCCTCTCTGACGCAAGGGTCACCCACGCACGTGACGTGTGGCCCTGCCCTCATCTATAAAAGAGCTGTTAACCCGGCAGAGCGTCATTCAGCCGGGACGCCCCCTTTGAGGCGGTATCGTTCGTAGCGGCGTTTTTTCTTCCGTATCGCTCGAGATTACATCGTTGGAACCTTTTTTTTTTTCTTCTTTCTTTTTTTCTTTTTAATAAAGGACTTGTCCCAAACTGTCTCCTGTGTTTTTTAACATTTTGACACTTTTTTTGGTGAAATGGTAGGGTTACAATGTACCCCGTTACCAATTCATATAGGGGGGGGCGGGATCTGTGGGTCCCCTTTGTTAAAGGGGGCTTCCAGATCCCGATAAGCCCCCCGCCCACAGACCCCCACAACCACCGGGCAAGGGTTGTGGGGATGAGGCCCTTGTTCCCATCAACATGGCGACATCCTCCCCATGTTGAGGGCATTTGGCCTGGTACAGTTCAGGAGGGAGGGGAGGCTCTTTTCCTGCGGCCTGCCAGGTTGCGTGCTCGGATAAGGGCTGGTTTGAATTTTTGGGGGGAACCCCACGCCATTTTTTTTTTACATTTTGGTGCGGTGTTCCGATTAAAATCCATACCATACCAGACCCTGTACATATTACCCCCCCCTCCCTGTACATATTACTTCCTTCCCTGTTCATGTTACACCCCCCCCCCTATACATTTGTACAATGTTGCACTAATTACTGCTCAGCCTGACAGGGGTTAAAGCTGATGCTGTTTTGCTGGCCTGCACACTGAGATCCCTGCATAACAAAGGGCTGCAGTAAATCGGGCTATGGCTCCTCACATTCCAGAGATCCCGTCCGGGACTAATCTGCCCACCTGTCAACTCCCCGAAGTACACAGCAAGGACAGCAGGGCAATAGCAAAGCTACCTGGTCACATAACAGAGTAGTAGAGAAACTTGGAGTTTTCCCAGAAATAGGTCTGTTGCTTACCTGCACGCAGTCACAGCACCAGAGACAGTGAGGCTGCAAGTTCACTTCGGGATACTGAAGAAAAAAAAAAACACCGCTCAGGCCGTGCGTTCGCCAGAGCTGAACGGACGTCACTTCCGGTTTATCACTGGCACAGAGAAGCTGGAAGTGACGCCGCAACTCTGAGGGAAAGCAGCGCCCAGCGGTGCCAATAAAAAACAATGCTATTGTAGCGCCCTGCTCCTGTTGGGTAGGCGCTATGTGTTAAATTTAGTTGTCTGAGCTGTAATTTAGCTTAGGAGTAAGGAGTATTACGCTAAATTGTTGGCTCTGTTTCATTCTAGCTGGGTTGCACATTTTCCACCTGACAGTAGGTCTCACTGTCACCACAGGTCAGGGTTGGAAATGCAGCAGGCTGGATGTATTGGGTATTCCTTTCCCAGAAATGGCTCAGGGGGCATGGTCAACCCGCTGTACATTCTGGGAAGGGGTACTTAAAGGACAGAGGCCGCTCTAGCGGCGTTTGTTTTTGCCCGATCCTGACCTGAGGGCCCTTCTGGCCTCAGGGATGTGCGAGTCGTTTTTTGGCCTCGGGGCCTGCTATCCAGAGGCTGTGCAACTGAGAGTAGGCCCAGGAGTTTCTGAGCCTACTAGTCCAGGGATGGTCCTACGCGGTCTTGCCTGCGGGAAGAAGCGGAACAATTGGGGACTCAATTGAAGGATGCATCCTGGCCAATTTACCTTACGGTGCTGCCGGCTGGCTGAAAGATTCTGGCACCGTGAGCTGTGTGTTTCCTGAGGAACTTTGCAAAGTGTCAGTGTGGTTACACGATCTTGTGGCAGAAGATTCTGAAACGATTTGACAGCACTCACCAAGTCTGTGGCAGAGACATTGAATGAGCTTCGCACTGGTTGCTAGGCCAGTGAGAGTAGGCCTAACCGGTGGTTGCTGAATCCAGTGTGGAACCGATTTGTCCTCTGGTTCTGAGATTGTGCCCTTGATCCGCAAAGCTAAGTACCTGAACCTCCCCTATCCCTCTACCCCTCTGTTGGAACTGTTTAATAAAACTCTTGAAGAAAAAGAAACCAAGTGTTGGTGTGGACATTCATGAAAGCTCTTCAAGAGGGACCCCTGAGACAAGTGTGGTGAACAGACAGGTAACGGCAGGCCCAAATTTAAACCAGCAGCTCCTATAGGGGTAGTGCTACATTACCATATGAACTCTGATTCAAATGCTTAGTATCAGCACCGGTATCAGTGCAACCCTTGTTACCACACCATTCTATTACAGCTGTATGTACATCATCCAAAAAATGTGCGACATCAAAGTCCATAGATCCAAAAAAGAGTTCAGTAAGGGTGGGCATGCCCAAAGAAGAGGGCGTGGTAATGGTATGTTGGCAGCAGGAGGAGTAAACTGGGCCAGTAACAACTCAAATGCCACGTACACACAATCGTAAATTCCGACAAGAAAACCGTGGATTTTTTTCCGACGGAATATTGGCTCAAACTTGTGTTGCATACACACGGTCACACAAATGTTGTCGGAAATTCCGACAGTCAAGAAGGCGGTGACGTACAACACTATGACGAGCCGAAAAAAATTAAGTACAATGATTCCGAGCATGCGTCAAATTGATTCCGAGCATGCGTAGAATTTTTGTGCGTCGGAATTGCATACAGACGATCGGAATTTCCGACAAGAAATTTTCTGGTCGGAAAATTTGAGAACCAGCTCTCAAATTTTTGTTGGCAAAAATTCCGACAGAAAATGTCCGATGGAGCCTACACACGGTCGTAATTTCCGACCAAAAGCTCACATCAAACTTTTCTTGTCGAAATTTCCGATCGTGTATATGCGGCAAAAGTTGTGGGGGTCGGCGAGGAGCTGTGGCGTGCACAGGCTTGGCATGTTTGTCTTAAACAGCAAGTTTCTCTGGAGAGAGTTCTTGCTTGGAATCCAGGGATGGACTGGGGAAGCTAATCCTTAGAATCTTTTGCTGTGTGCCTTTTTTTGCAGCATTTGCGGTGCTTTTTTTAAACCACTTTTCATCTGCCATATGCAAAATGACGGCCGCAGGGTGGTTCTGTTATCCTGACTGGGCATTATATGACATCCAGCAGGATAAGCCACTCGTTCACGCCCCCGGGGGCGCACAGCTGGCGATCAGTGGTGCAGTGTGTTGATCCAACACACTGCATCTCCGATCTATATAAAGAGCCTATGATGTAGGCTCTTTACCATGTGATCAGCTGTGTCCAATCACAGCTGATTACATGGTAACCAGGAAGTGTCGTTAATCGGCTTTCCTCTATTTGCATGCCCATCAGGTGTGGGTAGAAGAGATCCAATCAGCGGCCCTTCTGACAGGGGGTCTGTGCTTATAATAAGCACATTGATTATCAGTGCAGACCCATCAGCAATGCCCATCAGTGCCCCACCAATGATGCAAACCTGTACTCACATGTGATGCCAATCAGTGCCCATCTGTACCCACATTTTATGCCAATCAGTGCCCATAAAGGATGCCTATCAGTGCCTATTAATAATGCCAGTCAGTGCCCATCAGTAATGTCTGTCAGTGCCTCCTCATCAGTGCTGCCTATCAGTACCATCTATTAGTGCCACCCATCAGTGCCCAGAATTGCCCATCAGTGCCACCCATCAGTGCCCAGCATTGCCGCCCATCAGTGCTGCCCATCAGTGCCACCTATCAGCGCCCATCAGTGCCACATATCAGTGCCCATCAGTACCTCCTCATCTGCGCCGGCTCATCTGTGCCACCTCATCAGTGCCCATTAGTGAAGGAGAAAAATTACTTATTTACAAAATCTTATAACAGGAGCAGGGAAAAAAAAATTCAAAATGTTCAGTGTTTTTTTATTTGTAGCACAAAAAATAAACAAGCCAGAGGTGATAAAATACCATCAAATGAAGCTCTATTTGTGGAGAAAAAAATATGAAAAATGTCATATGGGTACAGTGTCGCATGACCGCGCAATTGTCATTCAAAGTGTGACAGCGCTGAAAGCTAAAAATTGGCCTGGGTAGGAAGGGGGTAAAATTGCCCTGTATTGAAGTGGTTAAAGGACATGTGAATCAAAAACTGCACCAAAAGCGCTTAGCAGGTGCATTTGTGAAGTGTTTTAGAGGCGTTTTTGAGGCGGTTCCCATTAATTTCAATGGGGAAGAGCGGCTTTAGTGCGTTATTTTTTTTTTTTTACTCACCACACATGCTCTAAATGTGCAGCAAGCAGGATTTTTTACACCGCAAGAGAAGTGAACTGTCCTAGTGTGAACACATAAAGTACATAGAATTTAAAGGGAAGCATTTTTTTTTTTTTTTTTTTTTTTAGCTTTTCCTGCACTTTTTTTTTCCGAAGAGCCCTTCAAAAATTGCTCAGTGAGAATGCAGCATAATACAGGAAAAAATATATCCTATTAGCATGTCTTTGTAGACATGTGCACTGCCAAAAAATGTGTTCGTTTTCATTTCATTCAATGTTTTTTTCTTTTTTTTTGGGTTATTAGTTATGATCGCAATTCGTAAATTCGTGAATTCGTAAATTCGTAAATAAGAAAGAAAATTCAAAATTTTTAAAGAATGACGAACTAACTAACTAATAATAGCTAACTATTAAATTATAGGTATTGGAATTTTCTTTCAAATTTGGCTGTTACTGAACGCAACGAATACAAATTTATCTGAAGTTACGAATTATCCGAAACAAATAAAACGGAACAAATTAATAATAATAAATAATAATAATAATAAAAAAATATTATTATTGTTATTTGAATTTATTAATTACTGTATTTATCGGCGTATAACATGCACTCCAAGTTTAGGAGGGAAGTTTAAGGAAAAAAACATTTAGGAGGGAAGTTTAAGGAAAAAAAACTTTTAAATGTCCATAAATGCAGCCTTATCAGTGTCCATCTGCAGCCTTGCCCAGTGTCCATCTGCAGCCTTTCCCAGCGTCCATCTGCAGCCTTGCCCAGCGTCCATCTGCAGCCTTGCCCAGTGTCCATCTGCAGCCTTGCCCAGCGTCCATCTGCAGCCTTTCCCAGCGTCCATCTGCAGCCTTGCCCAGCGTCCATCTGCAGCCTTGCCCAGTGTCCATCTGCAGCCTTGCCCAGCGTCCATCTGCAGCCTTGTCCAGCGTCCATCTGCAGCCTTGCCCAGTCTCCATCTGCCGCCTTGTCCAGCGTCCATCTGCAGCCTTGCACAGTCTCCATCTGCAGCCTTGCCCAGCGTCCATCTGCAGCCTTGTCCAGCGTCCATCTGCAGCCTTGTCCAGTGTCCATCTGCAGCCTTGCCCAGTCTCCATCTGCAGCCTTGCCCAGTCTCCATCTGCAGCCTTGCCCAGCGTCCATCTGCAGCCTTGTCCAGCGTCCATCTGCAGCCTTGTCCAGCGTCCATCTGCAGCCTTGCCCAGCGTCCATCTGCAGCCTTGTCCAGCGTCCATCTGCAGCCTTCCCCAGCCTCCATCTGCAGCCTTGCCCAGCGTCCATCTGCAGCCTTGTCCAGCGTCCATCTGCAGCCTTGTCCAGTGTCCATCTGCAGCCTTGCCCAGTGTCCATCTGCAGCCTTGCCCAGCGTCCATCTGCAGCCTTGTCCAGCGTCCATCTGCAGCCTTGCCCAGGGTCCATCTGCAGCCTTGCCCAGCGTCCATCTGCAGCCTTGTCCAGCGTCCATCTGCAGCCTTGTCCAGCGTCCATCTGCAGCCTTGCCCAGCCTCCATCTGCCGCCTTGTCCAGCGTCCATCTGCAGCCTTGTCCAGTGTCCATCTGCAGCCTTGTCCAGTGTCCATCTGCAGCCTTGCCGCCGAGATACACAGAGACGGATGTCCTGTGTATTCGGCTTGTCTCACAGTCCCGCCCCTTGGCCCAGCTGCTATGATGGGCACAACACCGGTCTAATTGCGGGCCGTAAAGGCTAGGAGGCGGGACTGGGCGTGACTGTGAGCGGAGCCGAGCCTAGCCGAGTACACACTCGGCTCGGTCTATGTCGGCGGCGCTCCTCTTCCCCTCACAGACAGTGGGGATCGGCGTATAACACGCACCCACAATTTCCCCCTGATTTTAAGGGGAAAAAAGTAAGATAAATACGGTAGTTACGTTCCATTCATTTAGATGCGTCATTCGTTATTTTGGATAATTTGTAACTTCGGATACATTTGTATTCGTTACGTTCACTAGCAGACAAATTTGAAAGGAAATTCCAATACCTATAATTTAATAGTTAGTAATAGTTAAAGGGGTTGTAAAGGTAAAAGTTTTTTTACCTTAATGCATTGTATGTATTAAGGTGAAAAAACCTCTGCGGATTAGCGCCCCCCTGCCCCCCCGTTTACTTACCTGACTCCTCGAAAGTCCCGCGCCGTGAACGCGCTTGCTTCTCGGCCAGGCTTCTAGGCTCATTCATTGGTTGATTGAAAGCAGCGCAACCATTGGCTCGCGCTGCTGTCAATCACATCCAATGACGTGGCACGCCGAGGGGCGGGGTCGAGTGATACAGTGAGTGGCTATAGCCGCCGGCTGTATCACGGGAGCGCGCCCGCAATAACTTTCCACCATGCGAGCTCACTCGCATGAAGGAGGAAAGTTCTTGCGGGGAAGAGCCGAAACAGCCACCGAGTGACCCCAGAAGACCAGGTTCGGGGCCACTCTGTGCAAAACGAGCTGCACAGTGGAGGTAAGTATAACATGTTTGTAATTTAAAATAAATAAATAAATGTGCCTTCAAGCCCTGTACACACGATCGGTTTTACCAATGAAAACAGTCCGATGGACTTTTTTCATCGGGCAAACCGTTAGTGTATGGGACCCATCGGTCTTTTTTCCATAGAACATGTTTTAAATTTTTCCGATGGATCAAATACCGATAGCAAATTCCGATCGTCTATGGGCAAGTCCATTGGATAAAAAACCCACGCATGCTCAGAATCAAGTCAACGCATGCTCAGAAGCATTAAACTTCATTTTTCTCGGCTCATCGGAGTGTTTTACGTCACGGCGTTTGGAACGATCGGTTTTTTGACTGATGGTGTGTAGGCAAGACTGATGGAAGTCAGCTTCATCGGATTTCCGATGGACAAAATCATCGGATTAGAATCCATAGGATATCCGATCGTGTGTACGAGGCTTTAGTGTTCCTTTTAAGTTTATTAGTTAGTTATTATTTCAGATTTTAGAATTTTTAGAATTTCGGAAATTTCTGAATTTTCGAATTTACGAATTTCCAAATTTTCGAATTTTATGAATATTCGGAAAAAAATTGTTAAACGGGTTATCGTTAATTCGGATATTTTACGAATTAACGAAATTGTCGAAATTCATTAAAATAACTTCAGGACAAAACAAATTGCACATGTCTGTCTTTGGAGTGTGAAAGGAATCCCATGCAAGCATAGGGAGATCATACAAACTCCAAGCAGATAAGGTTATGGACAGGAGTTGAACAGAAAAAAAAAAAGTGCTGCAAGGCAACAGTGCTAACCACTGAACCATATATGTATAAGCCTCTTACATTGTGTTTCCTCAGATCAATCATCGAGTTACTGATCCTCTCCTGAGCGACAGAGAAAAATTCCCAAACTTTTACCGCACTGTTCAGAATAGCTTGGTTTGGTATGCGATGGTTGTAAAGATCCTGAATATTATGGGATGGAATTGGGTTGGAATCATCACATCAAGTGATGGCACTGGAGAAACAGAACTGCGGGAGCTGAGAAAGGAGATGATAAGCCATGGGATCTGTATAGAATTTGTCATTTACCTGACCCTCGATGTGAACATTAACCGGCAGAGAATGATGGCCATCAAGAAGTCAACTACTGATGTCATAGTAGTATGTGGCCACTTTATTTTCACATATATCATATTTTTGGAGGAATTTAATACCCTCAGACAAAATATCACCTTCATCCTCAATGAGTCATGGAACGTCCTTTCATATCCAGAGTTCAGCCTGAGGAAAACATTTAACGGAAGCATAATACCTCTCCACCTTCTTCGCTACATTCCTGGATTAGATGTTTATTTGCAAAATGTACATCCATCCAAACGTCCAGCTGATCCATTGTTGGAAGATATTTGGCTCGGGAGGTTTCATTGTCTTTCTTCTAACCCAATCAAAAATGAGATATTCCGGTTATTGGGCCTCGTCCCTAACATCACCTGCACTGGGGCAGAAATAATGGATAACTACTTTAATAACAAGCACAACCCAAAATATTATTTCATCTACACGGCCGTATATGTGTTGGCTCATGCTTTAAACAACATGAAACTAAGTGGAAATACAAAGTATGGATTAGGACAAAAAGTAAGACAATTTGCTCATATTACTATATATATATATATATATATATATATATATATATATATATATTTATTTATTTTTATTTTTGTTTTTGTTTTTTAAGTAAAGGCCATGGAAAATAAAATGGATGTTGTTGCAATTTTTTGCGTTGTTCGATATTTGTACCGCTTAAGGACCGCCGCACACACTTATACGTCGACAGAATGGCACGGACAGGCAGATGGGCGTACAGGTACGTCCCCTTTAATTTGCCGGCGCGTGGTCGCGCGCGTGCCCCAGTCACGAGCTCTGTGACTGCGCCCGCGGACTCGATGTCCGCCGGTGTCACGGAGCCGGAGAATGGGGAGATGTCAGTGTAAACACAACATCTCCCCGTTCTTCCTAGTGACATGTCACTGATCGCCCGCTCCCTCTCATCGGGAGCAGCGCTCAGTGACATGTCACTCGTTGCCACGCCCCCTAACAGTTAGAATCACTCCCTAGGACACATTTAACCCCTTCAGCGCCCCCTGCAGGTTAACCCCTTCACTGGCAGTGTCATTTTTACAGTAACAGTGCATTTTTATAGCACTGATCGCTGTATAAATGTGAATGGTCCCAAAATGGTGTCAAATGTGTCCGATGTGTCTCAGCCGCAATGTCACAGTCGCAATAAAAATCGCAGATCGTCGCCATTACTAAAAAAAATAAAAATAAAAATTGGAAAAATATAAATCTATCCCCTATTTTGTAGACGCTATAACTTTTGCGCCAAACAATCAATATACGCTTATTGCAATTTTTCTTTACCAAAAATATGTAGAAGAATACATATCGGCCTAAACTGAGGATTTTTTTTTATTATTTTTTTTTTTAAATGGGATATTTATTATAGCAAAAAGTAAAAAATGTTGTGTTTTTTTTTTAAAACTTGTCGCTCTTCTTTTCTTTATGGCGTAAAAAATAAAAACCGCAGAGGTGATCAAATACCACCCTTCCTAGCCGCCTAGTGGTTAACCCCTTCCCTGCCAGTGTCATTTACACAGTAATCAGTGCATTTTTATAGCACTAATCGATCGCTGTATGAATGACAATGGTCCCAAAATAGCGTCAAAACTGTCCGATATGTCCGCCATAATGTCGCAGTCATGATAAAAATCGCTGATCGCCACCACTACTAGTAAAAAAAAAAAAATGCTATAAAACTATTCCCTATTTTGTAGACGCTATAACTTTTGCGCAAACCAATCAATAAGCGCTTTTTGCGATTGCGTATCGGCCTAAACTGAGGAAAATTTTTCTTTTGTATCTATATTTTGGGGATATTTATTATAGCAAAAAGTAAAAAATATTTCTTTTTTTTTTTTTTTTAATTGTCGCTCTATTTTTGTTTATAACACAGAGGTGATCAAATACCACCAAAAGAAAGCTCTATTTGTGGGGAAAAAAGGACGTCAATTTTGTTTGGGTACAGCGTCGCACCACCGCGCAATGGTCAGTTAAAGTGCAACAGCGCTGAAAACTAAAAATTGCCCTGGGCAGGAAGGGGTGAAAATGCCCGGTATTGAAGTGGTTAAGCAAAGGCCATGGAGAATAAAATGGATGTTGTTGCAATTTTTTGTGTTGTTTGATATTTGTACAGCGGTTAATCAAATGCAAATTTTCAGGAAAAAATACACTTTAATAAACTTTAGTGCAGACACAATATAATACACAATTGGTTGGCAAAATAAAAGATGATGTTATGTTAAGTAAATAGATACCTCAATAAAACATCCATATAATATAGTCCAAATGAAGAAAATCTGTGAAGAACATCCTGGTGGACACTCAGTGCTTGTGCTGTGAAATCCTCAATCACTTTTACTTCTTTCCAATATAGTCTGTGCAATAAGTATAACAAATATTCTGCACTCAGTGTAAATCTCCTTCAAAATCGAACAATTCCTATCCATTCAGACAGCTGCACTGTATTTCACATAACAATACAAGACTAATGTAAAAGAGAAAAGAGTTTGCTGCACTATCTCTTAACCACTTCAGCCCCCGGAAGAATTTACCTCCTTCCTGAACCAGAGCACTTTTTGCGATTCGGCACTGCGTCGCTTTAACTGACAATTGCGCGGTCGTGCGACGTGGCTCCCAAACAAAATTGACGTCCTTTTTTTCCCACAAATAGAGCTTTCTTTTGGTGGTATTTGATCACCTCTGCAGTTTTTTTTTTTTGCGCTAAAAACCAAAAAATGGCGAAAATTTTGAAAAAAAATATTTTTTACTTTTTGCTATAATAAATATCCCCCGAAAATATATAAAAAAACATATTTTTTCCTCAGTTTTGGCCGATACGTATTCTTCTACATATTTTCGGTAAAAAAAATCGCAATAAGCGTATATTGATTGGTTTGCGCAAAAAAGTTAAAGCATCTACAAAATAGGGGATAGATTTATGGCATTTTTATATATTTTTTTTTTTACTAATAATGGCAGCAATCTGCGATTTTTATCATGATTGCGACATTATGGCGGACACATTGGACACTTTTGACGCTATTTTGGGACCATTGTCATTTATACAGCGATCAGTGCTATAAAAAGGCACTGATTACTGTGTAAATGACACTGGCATGGAAAGGGTTAACCACTAGCGGGCTAGGAAGGGGTTAAGTGTGTCCTAGGGAGTGATTCTAACTGTGGGGGGGCTGGGCTATGAGTGACACGACACTGATCACTGCTCCCGATCACAGGGAGCAGTAGATCAGTGTCCTGTCACTAGGCAGAACAGGGAAATGCCTTGTTTACACAGGCATCTCCCCGTTCTGCAGCTCCGTGACACGATCGCGGGCCACCAGCGGGCACCGAGTCCGCGGGTCCCACGGGCACCGGTGGACATCGAGTCCGCGGGTCACGCGGGCACGGCGGGATTTTCAAAGTTACGTACAGGTACGTTGCTTTGCCCACACAAGCCATTCTGCCAACGTACCGTATATATTTGTTAAACAAGCGGACATATTCGCCAACACACCATGGATCGACAACTTCCGTCCAAAACCTTTTTAATGAAAAAGATCACATCACAAGGAATGGTGCAACGTTTCGGAGCCACGCAGGGCCCCTTCATCAGGCATGTGATAAGGTGCAACAGTGTCAAAGCAGAATATAAATACAATAGCCACCAATCAAAATATGTAAAAGATGAAAAGAATTAAAGAAAAGTTTCACACCCCCTTCCTGTGACTTTAGTATGATGTCAGACTCCCACCAAAAAACATTAGAAAATAACAGGCATCAAAGAGACCACTAATAAGTATGGGCAATAAAAGTACATTATCGCGGAACATAGTTAGCACCTCTGGCGTCAGTGTCCATGCATTAGGGCATCGGGCATACCAGCCAGATGCACCCGATCAAAGCAAACCGCCGCTAGGACCACACGGTCATATTGCTGCTCAGCAGTCCTGGTCGCCAATCACGGCGTGCCACGTCTGCCACACATGCGCTTGTGCCAGTAACAACAGGATGGTGAGGGATGCCTAACTGCGGGGCGGCCGTGGTCACCGAAACCGGTAACGTACGGGTGGCACCGCATTAGGTAACCTGAAAGTGAAAAGAAAGTGTAAGTGTGTAGGAGCGAGGCTGGGGAAGAGCGAGTAAGACAATAGAAAAGTGATACACAAGCAGGGCAGAGATAAGAGAGCAAAAGAGGAGATGAATTAAAGCAAAAAATAGAAGAAAAAAAATACAAGAAAGAGCAGCAATAGAAAAGAGAGAACTGGAGAAAAGCAGAAACGGCAGAAACCGAGGGAAGAAAAATAAAAAGGAAAAAAAAGAGGGGAAAAAAGAAGGGAAAAAGAAGAAAGAAATGAAAAAAGGTAGAGTAGAAAGAAATGACAAACAAACAAGAGTATTCAAGAAAATGAAAAAAAATAAAAATAATAATAAAAAATAAAAGAGAGAAAATGCAAAAATAAATCCAAAATAAATAAAAATTAAACAAAAACCTATACTTACAAGCTATATGAATATAAAAATGAATCTAAATATGAAGAAAGAAAGAAAAGAAAATATAGAAATAAAAATAATAATAAAATGGAAATAAAATAAATGAAAATAAAAATAAAACCACAAATAAGTAGAAAATCATGAATAAAAATAAAATTTTAAATAAATTTAAATAAAAATAAAAGATAAAAATAATATATAATAAAAAATAATAAATGAAAAATAAAAATGAATATAAAGAATCAAAAGAAAAGAAAAATAAGAATACATGCAAATGAAAAAAAAAAATGTAAATAATGAAAATAAATAATCAAAAATTAGACATGTGCAAAAGGAAAAAATTTGTTTTGTTTCGTTTTAATTCGTTAAGTAATTAATTTTGTTTAGTTAGATTAGTTAAATTTGTTAAATTCGTTTTCGTATTTCGTTTCATTTTCGAACAAATTCGTAAATCGGTCGCATTCGAAAATATTTCAACCAAATTCGAAAATATTTCAACATGATTCGAAATTATTTCAACCGCATTTGAAACTATTTCAACCGGATTCGAAAATATTTTGCGACTAGTGATGAGCCGAACACCCCCGGGTTCGGTTCGCACCAGAACCCGCGAACGGACCGAAAGTTCGAACGAACATTAGAACCCTATTAAATACAATGGATGCGAACGTTCGAATTCTAAAGTGCTAATTATAACAACTATTATGCATGTTATTGTCCTAAAAAGGGTTTGGGAACCCGGGTTCTGCACCAGGGGACATGTATCAATGCAAAAAGAAGTTTTAAAAACGGTCGTTTTTCGGGAGCAGTCATTTTAATGATGCATAAAGTGAAAAAAAAAAAGAGAAATATTCCTTTAAATATCGTACCTGGGGGGTGTCTAAAGTATGCCTGTGAAGTGCCACGTGTTTCCCGTGTTTAGAACTGTCCCTGCACAAAATGACACTTCTAAAGGAAAAAAAAGCCATTTAAAACTGCTTGCGGCTTTAATGTAATGTCTGGTCCCGGTAATATGGATGAAATTCTTTAAGAAAAATGGCATAGCTACCCCATGACCCCCCCCCCTACCCCAGCCCATTACCAGCCCCTTTGGGTCTTGTATGGATATTAAGGGGAACCCCGCACATAAAATAAAAAAGGCCCTATATACTCTGAACAGCCCTATACAGGCGGTGCATACAAGACAGGGACTGTAGGTTTGTTCTTATGTAGAATCTGTTTGTAATTTTGAACAGGTACATTGTTGAAGTGTAGCTCCAGACCAAAAATCTATTTTTAAACTTTTTGGAAAACATAGGTAAGGGTTATCACCCCTGTAACATTTGTTTTGCTGTCTGTGCCCCTGTTCAGAACATTTCACCTCACTTTCCGTCCCAATGACAACTGTTTTTGAAATGTGGTGTTTTTCTTGAAACAAGGATTGCTGATAAAGCATCAGTACAGAGGAGACACCTTTCTCCCATATTTATTCTTACAGGAGAGAATTTTCCTTCCTAGTGGTAGATTTCCTCTCACTTCCTGTTGTCTTCTTGCGTTTGCAAGTAGGAGTCGTTTGTAAGTTGGATGTTTGAAAGTAGGGACCTGCCGTATATACTCTGCAGAAATAGGCCCCTTAGTTGTTGGTGTTGGCACAACACTGTAAGCACTCACAGTTACTCTTGGTTGGTGCTGGAACGCCCTGCTGTCAACTATTATATCAGGAATTTTAATTACATATAATTGTTGAACAGTGCTAGTAAAAATTGGGCCTTTGATGGTGGTGCTGGTGCCACAACACTGTAAGCCCTGACAGTTACTCTTGGTGGGTGCAGCAATGGGCCCTGCTGTGAATTATTAGATCAAGAATTGTAATTACATGCCCCTGTTGAACAGGGGCTGAAAAATTGGGCCTTAGGCACTGGTGGCACAACACTGCAACCCCTCACAGATACTGTACTTGGAGCACAGCAATGAGCCCTGTTGCAAAGTATTGCTTCAAAAATTGTAATGACACGCCCCTGTTAAACAGGGGCTGAAAAATTGGGCCTTAGGCACTGGTGGCACAACACTGCAACTCCTCACAGATACTGTACTTGGAGCACAGCAATGAGCCCTGTTGCAAAGTATTGCTTCAAAAATTGTAATTACACGCCCCTGTTAAACAGGGGCTGAAAAATTGGGCGTTAGGCACTGGTGGCGGCACCCATAAACAAAAATGATCTTACAAGCTATCATCATCAATCGTATCATTGAGGACTCGGAGGAGGAGGATAGCCAGTCAACATAACAGCACAGGCACTCAGCATCAGCATCAGTCTTGAAGGGATGTGACATGTTAAAATCAATTAGTCTGTTATATCAGCATCAGGTGTGTGGTAGCTGGTGGTGATCCAAGACTGGTTCATCTTGATGAAAGTCAGTCGATCAACCGAGTCGGTGGACAGGCGCACCCTGTGATCCGTGACAAATCCTCCAGCAGCACTGAATGTGCGTTCCGAAAGAACGCTGGATGCAGGACAGGCCAGTAGCTCAATTGCATACTGTGCAAGCTCTGGCCAGTGATCCATCCTCAAGACCCAGTAAGCCAGAGGATTTTCGGTGGGGAAGGTGTCCAAGTCTGACCTTGCCCCTAGATATTCCTGCACCATGTTTATCAGACGCTGGCGATGGTTGCTGGAACCGATCATACTTTGGGGCTGCGGACTAAAGAATTGTCTGAACGCATCGGTCAGACGGCCACCTTCCCCACCGCTCCTTCTTTGACTGGCCGAAGCCTCAGCAACTCGTTGTCCAGGACCAGGAGTTTGCAACCTCCCAGTCTCTGGGAACGCGTTGCACAGACCTTTCTGCAAGGCCTCCCGGAGTTGTCTCATCCTCTGCTCCCTCTGCGACGGTAACATAAGGTCCGCAACCTTACCCTTGTACCGTGGATCAAGGAGAGTGGCCAGCCAGTAATGGTCCCTCTCCTTGATCCGAAGAATACGAGGATCCTTCCGCAGACTTTGCAGGATCAGGGAGGCCATGCAGCGTAGGTTTGCTGAGGCATTCGCTCCGGAGTCCTCTGGGTCACTAAGGACGACATGATCCGCAGCCACCTCCTCCCAGCCACGTACAAGTCCACTGGTTTCTTGGGACTGTAAATCATCCCTAAAAGACTGCTGCTGATGATGCTGAGTGCCAGCCTCCACCTCCATGCTGACACAATCCTCCTCCTCCTCCTCCTCCTCCTCCTCCTCTTCCTGTGCGATGGGTGGGACAGAAGGAACACTGTCTGGGTAAAGGGGGCCTTGAGAGGCAAGGAAGTCCTCCTCTTCCTGCCTCTGTTCTGCCTCAAGTGCCCTGTCCATTATTCCACGCAGCGTGTGCTCCAACAGGTGGACAAGAGGTACAGTGTCACTGATGCATGCACTGTCACTGCTCACCATCCTCGTGGCCTCCTCAAATGGTGCCAGGACAGTGCATGCATCCCTGATCATGCCCCACTGGCGTGGAGAAAAAAAACCAAGCTCCCCTGACCCTGTCCTGGTGCCGTAGTCGCACAGGTACTCATTGATGGCCCTCTGCTGCGTGTGCAGCCGCTGCAGCATGGCCAACGTTGAGTTCCACCTGGTGGGCATGTCACATATAAGGCGGTTCTTGGGCAGGTTCAACTCCTTTTGAAGCTCAGCCAGGCGAGCACTGGCATTATAAGATCTGCGGAAATGCACACAGACTTTCCTGGCCTGCCTCAGGACATCCTGTAAGCGCGGGTACCTGCCCAAGAAGCGCTGCACCACCAGGTTAAGGACGTGAGCCACACAGGGCACATGGGTCAGTTGTCCCTGTCGGAGGGCGGAGAGGAGGTTGGTGCCATTGTCGCAAACCACCATTCCTGGCTTAAGCTGGCGTGGCGTCAACCACCTCTCGGCCTGGCCCTGCAGAGCAGACAGGACCTCTGCCCCAGTGTGGCTTCTGTCCCCCAAACACACCAGCGCAAGCACGGCATGGCATCTTTTTGCCTGCGTACTTGCGTAGCCCCGTGAACGGCTACGGAGCACCGCTGGTTCATAGGACAAACCACAGGAAGAGGCCATGGAGGAAGAAGAAGAGGAGGGGGTGGAGGAGAGAGGTGTGTCACAACCAGTAGTAGCATTTTGGTGGCGTGGCGGTGGGACAACCTCCAACACTACTGCACCTTGTCCTGAATCCTTCCCAGCTGCCAAAAGAGTGACCCAATGGGCCGTGAAAGAAAGGTAACGTCCCTGTCCATGCCTGCTGGACCATGAGTCAGCGGTAATATGCACCTTACCGCTGACCGCCCTGTCCAGCGAGGCCAAGACATTGCCTTCCACATGCCGGTAGAGAGCCGGAATAGCCTTCCGTGAGAAAAAGTGGCGTTTGGGAACCTGCCACTGAGGAACCGCACATTGCACAAACTCACGGAAGGGGGCCGAGTCTACCAACTGAAAAGGCAGCAGTTGAAGCGCTAGCAATTTAGCCAAGCTAGCATTCAACCGCTGGGCATGTGGATGGCTGGGAGTGAACTTCTTTCGACGGTCCAGCAGCTGGGGCAGGGAAATTTGCCTGCTAGAATCGGACGTCGGTGTACTGCTAGCAGAGTGGGCGCAAGTACTTGGCTGTGACACACCTAATTCTACACCTTCATTCCTCTCAGTGCATGTTTCAGAGAGGACTGAAGTTATAGTGGGGTTGGAGATCCCAGCTGATGCGGTGCAAGGAGAGGTCCGCTTTGTTCTTTGGTGTGGGTCTTTGAGGTAGGCTTGCCAACGAGCTGCATGGCAGGTCAACATATGTCTGGTCAGGCATGTGGTACCCAAGCGGCTGATGTTTTGGCCACGCGATATACGCTTGAGACATATGTTGCAAACAGCAGCTGTGCGATCTGATGCACTAGCCTCAAAAAAGGCCCACACCAAAGAACTTTTTGAATGACGGGCAGAGGCAGCGCCCTGCACAGGCGGAGCTCTGCGGTGTGATTCCGTCGGTGTACTGCCCTTACGCTGGCCACCAAAGGGCATCCTGCCTCGTTGGAGATGTGCCTCCTCCTCATCCTCCTCCTCCTCCTCTCTCCTATTAGGCACCCACGTGGAGTCAGTGACCTCATCATCCCCTCCCTCCTCATCACTGGAGCCAATCTGGCAGTATGCTGCAGCTGCTGGAACATGACTGCCAGATTGGTGTCCTTCTTGAGCATCCCCTCTGTCTGCTCTCACGCTACTGCCTTCCTCTAGCTGGGTTTCATCATCAGACCCTTCGAAACGCTGGGCATCCTCCTGGAGCATGTACCCAACACTGTGCTGAAACAGTTCGGGGGACTCCTCAGGAGGAGGACATGGTGGGTCTAGGGAAGGAGTGACTGATGATTTGTCTGACATTGATACCAGGGAAGACGACGCTTTGGCAGCTGCTTTTCCAGTACCCTGAGCCTGGGTGAGAGAGGATGAGGAGGAGGAGGAGGGCTTGGTCATCCACTCTACCAAGTGTTCGGCATGATGTGGCTCAACATGTCCAGCTGCCGAAAAGAAGGACAAGCGTGTCCCATGGCCATGTGCTGATGACAATGCACCGCGTCCACGACCAGCACTGTTGCCCCCAGACACAGAGCCTGCTTGCCCTCTTTTATTGCCTCCTGACTGTCTGCCTCTCCTTGTTTGCCTTCCAGACATTCTAATAGATGGCCTGCAGGGAGATGGGAAAAAAGCAATAAGGGCTACCTTCAGGTGTCCTTCTCTGTCCCTTGAAACAAGGACTTTTACAGTGAAAGAAACTGACACTCTCCCTACCTACAGTTTTCTGTCCCTAGAAAAAATATTTTTTTTAAGCACAATATAGCACAAGGACAATTCACTCACTGTCCTTACAGGTCCCTGGAAACAAGGACTTGCAGAGTGAAAGAAAAAAAACACTCTCCCTACCTACAGTTTTCTGTCCCTAGAAAAAATGTTTTTTTTAATCACAATATAGCACAAGGACAATTCACTCACTGTCCTTACAGGTCCCTGGAAACAAGGACTTGCAGAGTGAAATAAACTGACACTCTCCCTACCTACAGTTTTCTGTCCCTAGAATAAATGTTTTTTTTAAGCACAATATAGCACAAGGAGAATTCACTCACTGTCCTTCCAGGTCCCTGGAAACAAGGACTTGCAGAGTGAAAGAAAAAAAACACTCTCCCTACCTACAGTTTTCTGTCCCTAGAAAAAATGTTTTTTTTAATCACAATATAGCACAAGGACAATTCACTCACTGTCCTTACAGGTCCCTGGAAACAAGGACTTGCAGAGTGAAATAAACTGACACTCTCCCTACCTACAGTTTTCTGTCCCTAGAATAAATGTTTTTTTTAAGCACAATATAGCACAAGGACAATTCACTCACTGTCCTTAGAGGTCCCTGGAAACAAGGACTTGCAGAGTGAAAGAAAAAAAACACTCTCCCTACCTACAGTTTTCTGTCCCTAGAAAAAATGTTTTTTTTAAGCACAATATAGCACAAGGACAATTCACTCACTGTCCTTCCAGGTCCCTGGAAACAAGGACTTGCAGAGTGAAAGAAAAAAAACACTCTCCCTACCTACAGTTTTCTGTCCCTAGAAAAAATGTTTTTTTTAATCACAATATAGCACAAGGACAATTCACTCACTGTCCTTACAGGTCCCTGGAAACAAGGACTTGCAGAGTGAAATAAACTGACACTCTCCCTACCTACAGTTTTCTGTCCCTAGAATAAATGTTTTTTTTAAGCACAATATAGCACAAGGACAATTCACTCACTGTCCTTACAGGTCCCTGGAAACAAGGACTTGCAGAGTGAAAGAAAAAAAACACTCTCCCTACCTACAGTTTTCTGTCCCTAGAAAAAATGTTTTTTTTAATCACAATATAGCACAAGGACAATTCACTCACTGTCCTTCCAGGTCCCTGGAAACAAGGACTTGCAGAGTGAAATAAACTGACACTCTCCCTACCTACAGTTTTCTGTCCCTAGAATAAATGTTTTTTTTAAGCACAATATAGCACAAGGACAATTCACTCACTGTCCTTACAGGTCCCTGGAAACAAGGACTTGCAGAGTGAAAGAAAAAAAACACTCTCCCTACCTACAGTTTTCTGTCCCTAGAAAAAATGTTTTTTTTAATCACAATATAGCACAAGGACAATTCACTCACTGTCCTTACAGGTCCCTGGAAACAAGGACTTGCAGAGTGAAAGAAAAAAAACACTCTCCCTACCTACAGTTTTCTGTCCCTAGAAAAAATGTTTTTTTTAATCACAATATAGCACAAGGACAATTCACTCACTGTCCTTCCAGGTCCCTGGAAACAAGGACTTGCAGAGTGAAATAAACTGACACTCTCCCTACCTACAGTTTTCTGTCCCTAGAATAAATGTTTTTTTTAAGCACAATATAGCACAAGGACAATTCACTCACTGTCCTTCCAGGTCCCTGGAAACAAGGACTTGCAGAGTGAAAGAAAAAAAACACTCTCCCTACCTACAGTTTTCTGTCCCTAGAAAAAATGTATTTTTTAATCACAATATAGCACAAGGACAATTCACTCACTGTCCTTACAGGTCCCTGGAAACAAGGACTTGCAGAGTGAAATAAACTGACACTCTCCCTACCTACAGTTTTCTGTCCCTAGAATAAATGATTTTTTTAAGCACAATATAGCACAAGGACAATTCACTCACTGTCCTTACAGGTCCCTGGAAACAAGGACTTGCAGAGTGAAAGAAAAAAAACACTCTCCCTACCTACAGTTTTCTGTCCCTAGAAAAAATGTTTTTTTTAATCACAATATAGCACAAGGACAATTCACTCACTGTCCTTACAGGTCCCTGGAAACAAGGACTTGCAGAGTGAAATAAACTGACACTCTCCCTACCTACAGTTTTCTGTCCCTAGAATAAATGTTTTTTTTAAGCACAATATAGCACAAGGAGAATTCACTCACTGTCCTTCCAGGTCCCTGGAAACAAGGACTTGCAGAGTGAAAGAAAAAAAACACTCTCCCTACCTACAGTTTTCTGTCCCTAGAAAAAATGTTTTTTTTTAATCACAATATAGCACAAGGACAATTCACTCACTGTCCTTCCAGGTCCCTGGAAACAAGGACTTGCAGAGTGAAATAAACTGACACTCTCCCTACCTACAGTTTTCTGTCCCTAGAATAAATGTTTTTTTTAAGCACAATATAGCACAAGGACAATTCACTCACTGTCCTTACAGGTCCCTGGAAACAAGGACTTGCAGAGTGAAAGAAAAAAAACACTCTCCCTACCTACAGTTTTCTGTCCCTAGAAAAAATGTTTTTTTTAATCACAATATAGCACAAGGACAATTCACTCACTGTCCTTACAGGTCCCTGGAAACAAGGACTTGCAGAGTGAAAGAAAAAAAACACTCTCCCTACCTACAGTTTTCTGTCCCTAGAAAAAATGTTTTTTTTAATCACAATATAGCACAAGGACAATTCACTCACTGTCCTTCCAGGTCCCTGGAAACAAGGACTTGCAGAGTGAAATAAACTGACACTCTCCCTACCTACAGTTTTCTGTCCCTAGAATAAATGTTTTTTTTAAGCACAATATAGCACAAGGACAATTCACTCACTGTCCTTAGAGGTCCCTGGAAACAAGGACTTGCAGAGTGAAAGAAAAAAAAAACTCTCCCTACCTACAGTTTTCTGTCCCTAGAAAAAATGTTTTTTTTTAAGCACAATATAGCACAAGGACAATTCACTCACTGTCCTTCCAGGTCCCTGGAAACAAGGACTTGCAGAGTGAAAGAAAAAAAACACTCTCCCTACCTACAGTTTTCTGTCCCTAGAAAAAATGTTTTTTTTAAGCACAATATAGCACAAGGACAATTCACTCACTGTCCTTCCAGGTCCCTGGAAACAAGGACTTGCAGAGTGAAAGAAAAAAAACACTCTCCCTACCTACAGTTTTCTGTCCCTAGAAAAAATGTTTTTTTTAATCACAATATAGCACAAGGACAATTCACTCACTGTCCTTACAGGTCCCTGGAAACAAGGACTTGCAGAGTGAAAGAAACTGACACTCTCCCTACCTACAGTTTTCTGTCCCTAGAATAAATGTTTTTTTAAGCACAATATAGCACAAGGACAATTCACTCACTGTCCTTCCAGGTCCCTGGAAACAAGGACTTGCAGAGTGAAAGAAACTGACACTGTCCCTACCTACAGTTTTCTGTCCCTAGAATAAATGTTTTTTTTAAGCACACTATAGCACAAGCACAAAACACACTGACACTCTCCCTACCTATCCTTCTCTTTCCCTAAACTAAAGGAATCCAGGTTAAGCAAGAAAGAAATAACAGTCACTGTCCCTGCCTATGCTGCTCTATCCCTGCTCCGGAACACACTACACTAGGCCGCCGTGCTGGCGGCCTTTTATGGTGTGGGGCGTGTACTAAACACCCTCAGCAATAATTGGCCACAGGCATCCTGCCTGTGGCCAATCATTGCTCTCCTCGCTGCCGGCGCTGTGATTGGCCAAGCATGCGGGGTCACAGTGCATGCTTGGCCAATCACAGCGCCTGGATGACACTGCGATGGCGTAGTGCATTGTGGGCCGTTCGCGTCACTCGAATTTGGCGCGAACGGCCCAAATCGTTCGATCTTCGTCGAACGATCGAACAGCCGATGTTCGAGTCGAACGTATGTTCGACTCGAACACGAAGCTCATCCCTATTTGCGACCCGACTTTGGGTCCACTTATCTCGGGGTCACTTAGGGATAGAAACCCCAAAATTGGTATGCAAACACAGGAGAACTAGCATTACAATATCTCCAAATCTGGGGTTTCTATCACCAAGTAACCCAGAGATACGTGGACCCAAATTCGGGTCGCAAAATATTTTCGAATCCGGTTGAAATAGTTTCAAATGCAGTTGAAATAATTTCGAATCATGTTGATACTATTTCAACCGGATTTGAAAATATTTTGCGACCCGAATTGGGTCCATGTATCTCGGGGTTACTTTGTGATTGAAACCCCAAATTTGGAGATGTTGTAGTGCTAGTTCAACTGTGTTTCCATACCAAATTGGGGGTTTCTAGCTACAAGTGGCCCCGAGATATGTGGCCCCAAATTCGGGTCACAAAATGTCATTCTCTGCTGCAGAAAAGTACTTGACATATCGCCCATATCTGGGGGTCACTTGGTGCTAGGAACCCCATAACTTGTGGCAGGTGACAGTGGCAAGTGGACAAATAACCATCTTCCAAAATTTATAATTCAAATAGAAAAGATTAGAACAGAATAGAAAAAATATATAATTTAATAGAATAAAATAGAAAGAATATACAACCATCTTCTGAAATTCGAATAGAATAAATTCGAATTTCGAATAGTTTGAATTCAAATTGTTTAAATAATAAATTTTTACTTTGGATAGAAAAGATTATAATAAAATAGAAAATAGACTAGAAAAACAATAACCCCAAATTTGGGGTTTCTATCACCAAGTAACCCCGAGATACGTGGACCCAAAGTCGGGTCGCAAAATATTTTCGAATCCGGTTGAAATAGTTTCAAATGCAGTTGAAATAATTTCCAATCATGTTGATAGTATTTGGAGATGTTGTAGTGCTAGTTCTACTGTGTTTGCATACCAAATTTGGGGTTTCTAGCTATAAGTGGACCCAAGATACGTGGCCCCAAATTCGGGTCACAAAATGTCATTCTCTGCTGCAGAAAAGTACTTGACATATCCCCCATATCTGGGGGTCACTTGGGGTTAGGAACCCCATAACTTGTGGCAGGTGACGTGGCAAGTGGACAAATAACCATCTTCCAAAATGTATAATTCAAATAAAAAAGATTAGAACAGATTAGAAAAAATATATAATTTTATAGAATAAAATAGAAAGAATATACAACCATCTTCTGAAATTCGAATTTCGAATAGTAGGAATAACATTTTTTTTTATTAATTAATTTTAACTTTGGATAGAAAAGATTATAATAAAATAGAAAATAGACTAGAAAAACAATAGAACAGAATAGAATATATTATATTTTATTCTATTCAGTTCTATTGTTTTTCTAGTCTATTCTTTTATATTCTATTAAAATCTTTTCTATTAAAATCGAAATCATTATGTACTAAATTCGAATTTCGGAAGATGGTTATATATATTTTTTTTCGGACATTCGAATTTCGTATAGAATGAATTCAAATTCGAATCGAAAAGATTATAATAGAATAGAAAATATTGGAAAGAATCGAATAGAAAAACAATAGAACAGAATAGAATAAAATACACATATATATATATATATATATATATATATATATATTATATTTTATTCTATTCTGTTCTATTGTTTTTCTAGTCTATATTATATTTATATTCTAATCTTTTCTAATTGGAATTCGAATTCATTCTATACAAAATTCGAGTGTTGGAACATGGTTTTATATATATATATATATATATATATATATATTTTATTGTTCTATTGTTTTTTTTATGATATTTTTTTCTATTATTTTAGAATATTTTCTATTCAAATTCGATTTTATTCTATATGAAATTTTATTTATATGTATGTATATATATTGTGAGGGGGTTAGCTCGGCAGCGGGTGTGTGTGACCCCCGGGATGGGCTCCCCACACAAAACAGGCCCAGCAAACGGAGGTTGTGGTTTTCAAAATCAAAAAGGTGCGGTTTATTTTCTATTTACAGTGACAAAACACAGCAAAGCAAAAGAAACATAAATAAAATAAATCCTGGTCAATTTGACCTCTGACTAAACATACAGGTTTCCTAACTAACAACTGGGATCAGCCTAGTGCTGTCCTAGTCCCTAAGTCCCTGGTTTTAAATGTCCAAGCAAATAGCCACACAGGCTTTGTCTCACCGCACAGGGGTTCACTCTCCCTAGACAGTCCACACAGGTCTGGGTCCAGGCATGAGCTAACCCCTAATGAAGCTGGGAGTTCTTATAGAGGCCTAAATGAGCTGACAAGCTTCAGCTGGTCTCATCAACTCCCTGTCTGCACGACGCCCCACACTCTCCCTAGAGGTATGAGTCATCCATGAGCCCACTAGCCCCAGCTGGGCTTATACAACTCTCCACCTAGTTGTATAAGTCGGCGTAAAGCCTGAATCTGGGCGAAATATATCTACCCCCCTGGATGCAACCAGGTGACTTTACCTTCCTGCTGTCACAATATGTATATATATATAACCATCTTCCGAAATTCGAATTTAGTATAGAATAAATTCAAATTCGAATAGTAAAGATTAGAATAGAAAAACAATAGAATATAATAAAATATAATATATATATATATATATATATATATATATATATATATATTATATTTTATTCTATTGTTTTTCTAGTCTTTTTTCTATTTCTATTCTAATCTTTTCTATTCGAATTTGAATTCATTCTATACGAAATATTTATACATATAACTATCTTCTGAAATTCGAAATTCATACAGAATGAATTCAAATTAGAATAGAAAAGATTTGAATATAATAACTATAGAAAAGAATAGAATAAAAAAAATATAGACGGTCATATTCTATTGTATTTTATTACATTCTATTCAATTCTATTCTATTCTCTACTATTCTTTTATTTCTATTCTATTGTTTTTTATTTTTATATTCTATTTTATTGTATTCTTTTTTAAAAAACGATTTATATTTTTTCTAATGTGATTCAAATTTATTTTCGAATTTGGGTCGAAAATATTTCGAATTGGATTCGAAAATATTTCGAATTCGATTTGAATTTCGTCCGCGATTTTTCGATTAGAAAAAATTCAGATTCGGTTAAATTCGTTAGTATTGTAATTCGGTAATTCGGATGCATCCGAATGTCCGAATAATGAAAAATTCGTCCGAATTTCGATTCGGAACGAAACGAAATGCACATGTCTATCAAAAATCAGGAAAGCAGAAACCCAACAGACTCGCTCCTATGTGGAGCACTCTATGCTAATATCACAGTGAAGGCTTTTCCCGCGTACACACGATCGGTTTTTCTGATGAAAAAAGACAGATGGAATATTTTCATCGGACAAACCAATCGTGTGTGGGCCCCATCGGTCTTTTTTCCATCGGTATAAAAATATAGAACCTGTTTTAAATTTTACTGATGGAAAAAAAAACGATAGCAAATTACGATCGTCTGTGTGGAACTCTATCGTTTTTTTTCCATCGGTAAAATTTAAAACAGGTTCTGTTTTTTTATACTGATGGAAAAAAGACCGATGGGGCCCACACACAATCGGATTTCCGATGGAATAAAATCCGATGGATTTTTCCATCGGAAATCCGATGATGCTGACTTTCATCAGTCTTGCCTAACAAACCCTCAGTCAAAATTCCGACCGTCCAAAACGCTGTGACGAAAAACACTCCGACAAACCGAGAAAAATTAAGTTTGCCCTGTACACACGATTGGATTTCCGATGGAATAAAATCGAATGGATTTTTCCATCGGTATTCCGATGAAGCTGACTTTCATCAGTCTTGCCTACACACCATCAGTCAAAATTCCGACCGTTCAAAACGCCGTGACGTAAAACATTCTGACAAGCCAAGAAAAATGAAGTTCAATGCTTCTGAGCATGCGTCGACTTGATTCTTAGCATTCGTGGGTTTTTTGCCTGATAGAGTTCCACACAGACGATCGTAATTTGCTATCGGACAAAAAACCCACGCGTGCTCAGAATCAAGTCGACGCATGCTCAGAAGCATTGAACTTCATTTTTCTCGGCTTGTCAGAGTGTTTTACGTCACGGCGTTTTGAACGGTCGGAATTTTGACTGATGGTGTGTAGGCAAGACTGATGAAAGTCAGCTTCATCGGAATTCCGATGGAAAAATCCATCGGACTTTATTCCATCGGAAATCCAATCGTGTGTACAGGGCATTAGGTAGGCATGTGCATTTAGTTTTGTTCCGAATCTAAATTCGGACAAATTTTCATTATTCGGACGTTCGGATGCATTAAAATGCTAACGAATTCAACCGAATCCGAATGTTTCGAATCGAAAAACCACGGACGAAATTCGAATCGAATTCGAAAAAAATTTGAATCGAATTCGAAAAAAATTCTAGTCGAATCGAATTTGAAAACAATTAGAATAGAATCGAAAATATTGGAAAGAATCGAATAGAAAAACAATAGAACAGAATAGAATAAAATACAATATATATATTATATTTTATTCTATTCTGTTCTATTTTTTTCTAGTCTATTTTCTATTTCTATTCTAATCTTTTCTAATTGGAATTTGAATTCATTCTATACGAAATTCGAATGTCGGAACATGGTCTTTTCTATTCGGTTGGAATAATTTTGAATCCGGTTGAAATATTATCGAATCCGGTTGAAAAACGATCGAATCCGGTTGTAATTTTGTCGAATTCAGTAGAAATATTTTCGAATCCGGTTGAAATGATTTCGAATCCGGTCGAAATATTTTCAAATGCAAACGATTTTACGAATTCGGTCAAAAACGGAACAAAATCCGAAAACGAATTTAACGACTTTAACAAAATTAACTAAACAAAATAAATGAATTAACGAATTAACACGAAACGAAACTAAACAAATTTTTTCCTTTTGCACATGTCTAGTGTGACAACAGGCAGGTAAAGTCACCAGGTTGCATCCAGGATGGAAGGTATATATGTCCTAGATTCAGGCTTTATGCCGATTTATACCACTAGGGGGAGTGCTGGGAGTCTTGCAGGGGAAGAGTTAATGAGCCCAGCTGAAGTAAGTGGGCTCATTAGGGCCTCTACAAGAACTCCCAGCATGCTAAGGGAGATGCTCAAACCTGGAACCAGATCTGTGTGGATAGTCTGGGGAGTGTAATCTCTGTGCGGTGAGCCAAAGCCTGTGTGGTTACTGTAAGAACTTCAAAAAGCAGGGAGCTAGGGACTGGGACAGCACAAGGCTGTACCCAGTTGTTAGTTAGGGACACCAACGTGTGTAGTGAGCGGTCAAGTTGACCAGGATTTCTTTTCATGTTTCTTTTTGTTTTGTTGTTTTTCCCTTGTAAATAGTTTGAATAAACCGCACCTTTCGTTTTTGCAACTACAAACTCTGTCTGATGTGCCTGTTTTGTGTGGTGAACCCATCCAGGGGGTCACACACACCCGCTGCCGAGTTAGCCCCCTCACACAAGCATTAGGGTTATATCAAACGCAAAATGGTTTATATACGTTAGGCGGTCAGCAAGTGGTTAAAGTGCATGTAAGTGCCTTATAATTCATAAATGAAGCTATTTTGTATGATAGACAGAATGTGAAGTCCTTGATTCGTACATTGGCATCTTATTTTGAAATTAATATGTCAGAGGGGGTGTCCGACCAAGCGGTATGGGAAGCCCATAAGGCGGTTATTAGAGGGGAGTTAATTTTAATAGGATTGCATATTAAAAAAGAGAGACAGAAAGAAATGGTAAAACTTTTTTAGAAGATATATATCAAATTATAAATCAAACATAAAACCCTTTTTAAAGACAGGAGATGCACAGATTCTAAAGAAGTTGCAGACAGATTTAAAACGGCTTCTAGATCGGAGAGTTCAAAATAAAAATAGATATTTTGCCCATCGTTTTTATGAGCAGGGGAATAAGAGTGGTAGATTAATGGCTAGACAATTAAAGAAACAGCAAGAGGCACGCCATGTACACACAATAAAGATGGGTAATAAGCAGATAGACTCCAAAGCAATAGTAGAGGAATTTCACCGCTTCTACTCGTCTCTATATAACATAGATCTTTGGGGGGGCAGTTGAGGGGGGGGTGGGAAGATAAAATACGGGAATATCTTGAGGCCTCAGGACTTCAGGCTATACCAGATGGGGCTTTGGAAGAAATGGAGAGGGCTATCTCCATGGAGGAGATATGTGGAGTGATATCTATGGCATCATTGGGTAAAAGCCCGGGATCAGACGGTTTACAAATTTGTATTATAAGATGTTTGCCCCAATATTACTGGCCCCTCTTTGCAGATATCTTAATTCTATTTTGACCTCTAACCCATTGCCCCCAGAGGCCTTGCTGGAGTATGTGACAGTCCTCCCGAAGGTAGGGAAGGACCCTCAGTGTTGCGCCAGCTACAGGCCCATCTCCCTCTTGAACTCCGACACTAAATTCGTGGTGAAGATCCTGGCCTTAAGGCTACAGGATCATATAGTTAAATTAATACACCCGGATCAAACAGGATTTATGAAAGGCCGAGAGACCAGAGGTAATACCATTCGGGCCCTTCATGTATTGAATTGGATGCATAGGGGTCCAAATCAGATTCCGGGTGTAGTGATTTCAATGGATGCTGAAAAAGCATTCGATAGAATAGGATGGGATTTTATGGTCGGGGTTCTGAGGGTGATGGGCCTGAGGGAACGGATGATGGGATGGGTAATGGCATTATATGCAGATCCAAGAGCAAGGGTTAAAGTTAATAGTAGACTATCGGATTATTTTGAAATAAAGAATGGGACCAGGCAGGGGTGTCCATTATCCCCACTGTTATTTGCGATGGGATTGGAGCCTTTTCTGTGTACAATTAGAGGAAACAGGAAGATCAAGGGGATAGTTATTGGATCAACAGAACACAAGATATCAGCGTATGCAGATGATCTATTGCTGTATCTTTCCTCGCCTCAAGACTCCCTGATGGAATTGATAGATTGACAGATTTGGTCTGGTCTCTAATTTTAAAATAAATATCGAGAAGTCTGTGTTGATGCCTAGTCATGTGCCCTTGAGGATGAGGAAAAAGTTGCAAAGAGCCTTCTTTGTTGTCTGGCGGACGGAGTCTATATGTTATCTGGGGACACATATAACTTTGGATGTAAAGCGCCTATATGATTTAAACTATGGATCCTTGCTCGTATCTATACTTAAAGATTTACAGAAATCGAGAAGCCACATCCTGACGTGGTTTGGTAGGGTAAATGCGCTCAAAATTTGTGTAATTCCTAGGCTCAAATATGTCTTACATGCCATTCCTATAACCCTCTCGCAGATATTCTTCAAACAAGTAAGGAGGGCCTTTTTGACCTTTGCATGGGGAGACAAACACCCTAGGCTGGCATATGAGATTCTAAGGAGACCAAAGGGGGAAGGAGGGGTAGGTCTTCCAGATATAGCAATTTACTATAGAGCCATGGCCTTGGTTCATATAATGAACTGGCGTCATGACTCTGGTGGTAAAGTATGGGTACCTCTCGAGAAAACTTTGGCGGGAAGGAACCTGGCGGGAGCGCCTTGGATTCCGACCGCATATAGCGGGCTGTCAGAATAAACATCACCATTGACCAAAACACTTTTTTATATAAATATCTAGGGATGAGCTTTGAGTTTGAGTCGAACCCATGTTCGACTCGAACATCAGCTGTTCGACCGTTCGTCAAATTTCGAACATTATGGGCCATTCGCGCCAAATTTGAGTGGTGCGTCACAGCCCATAATTAACTGCGGCATTGCAGTGCATTGCTTTCTGATGATTGGCCAAGCATGCTCTATGACCTGCATGCTTGGCCAATCACAGTGTCGTAGGTACAGAGAGCCGTAATTTACCAAAGCCAGGGTGGCTTTGGCCAATCATGGCTCAGAGGAGTGGGTACATGCCCCACACTATATAAGGACACCGGCTTGGCGGCCTTGTGTAGTGTGTTGGCGTTAGTTAAAGGAAAGAGACAGAGAGAGAGAGAGAGACAGTGTAATTTGATTTGAGTTTGATAGAGCAGGCAGGCGAGTCAGTTAGCTGCAGTTACAGTGTGTAGAGGATATACTGTATATGCATCCTAGGTGTTGTATATATATTTATACACTGTATTGAGTTTAGCTAGATCCGTTCCTGTTATTCTCTATACTGACAGGCAGGCAGGTGATTGTGCTAGCTGCAGTGTTTCACTTAGTGTACTGTGTCCTTTGCACAGTGTGCACCAAAAGCTTACTTGAATACAATTGCTGGTGTTCTGATAGAAATACAGGCAGGGAGCTGCAGTATTTTGCTTTAGTGTCCTTTGCACGGTGTGCACCTAAAGCTTACCTGAATACAATTGCTGGTGTTCTCATACTAATACCACAGGCAGGGAGTTCAAAATTACAAACAGATTCTACGTAACAACAAACCTACAGTCCCTGTCTTGTTTGCACCTCCTGTATACTGCTGTTCAGAGTATATAGGGCCTGTGGGCCCCACGCCTTTCCTTTTTTTAGTTTTGGTGCGGAATTCCCCTTAATATCCATACAAGACCCAAAGGGGCTGGTAATGGGCGGGGGGGGGGGGCGGGCATAACTATGCAATTTTTCTCAATGATTTTCATCCATATTGCCGGGACCAGACATTACATTAAAGCCGCAAGTAGTTTTAAATGACTTTTTTTCCTTTAGAAATGTCATTTTGTGCAGGGACAGTTCTAAACACAGGAAACACGTTCCACTTCACAGGCATACTATAGACACCCCCCAGGTACCATATTTAAAGGAATATTTCACTTTTTTTTTCTCACTTTTCCACTTTATGCAATCACTGCTCCCGAAAAAACTGCCGTTTTTAAAACTTTTTTTTGCATTGATACATGTCCCCTGGGGCAGGGCCCAGGTCCCCAAACCTTTTTAGGACAATAACT